>CM060905.1:1110596709-1115596709 GCA_030737815.1 Allium fistulosum
TGGAAATTCAGGAGCATCTTCGGTTAAAAACTTGGTGAGGCCTAATGTTGTTAGGTAAAACAACATCTTATATTGCCAATGCTTGAAGTCTGTCCCGTTGAACTTTTCTGGCCTTTCTCCATGAGTCAGTGCCATTGTCGGAACCAGAGGCGCCGGCTGAGCGTTTGTCACCGTCTGCGTCAGTGCAGCGTTATTGTTGTTGCTATTTTGAGACATCGTCGTCTACAACAATCAATATTGTTTCAAGATTGTTATTCGCAACTACCGGAAAGTGTTACGAAACCAAATTGTAACTTCAGCAACAATTACAAAATAATGCATAAATAGTAACGGCAAAAATTGTCACTAATTTGTCAATTAATTTTGAGAAATTGTAACACCAAAGAGCGTGACTAGATCTGTCTGAAAAGGTATTACCGATTAAAGCGTACGAGTCCAGTAGAAACTGTTTCCTTGAAACAATATTGCCGCCTTACGTAGTTCATGGATGTTAGCAATTTGTTTCCTAGGATGAAACGGACCGGCTCCGCAGTGTGGTGGTTGTAGACTGAGCGCCGACGAACTAAAGAGATTATTGAACTGTGAACAGAGTTCTGGGAAGAGGAAGAGAATGAAGAAACAAATTAATTATCAGTAATTAATCTCATTTTGTGGGGCCCTATATATAGGCCGGAGGAGGTGCCTATTCGGAGCGGTCGTGATTGTTGGAAAGGTTGCGACCCTTTAACCGACGGACGCGTGCGCACAAGCACAATGTTCTAATTTTGACGTTCTAGCCATTTCAACGCAGCAGGCCCGAGTGGTAGACAGAGGCCCATCCAATCACGAGACCCCAAGAGCCCCAAGGCCCAATCTTTGACATTTTAATATTAATATGAGGCCCAAAGCCCACTTGCCACAAGTCTTCATGTCTCCTTCTTCTTTTCTTTTGATTTAGTATATTGAGTTGTAGTATATATGGTGGTATTGAAATAAATATTCCACTATGTGAGACTTTGTTTCAATACACACAATACCAAAATATCTTTCTCTTCCCTAAACACTTTATCATTCATTTTGCTAACAATCCCCACATGAATGAGTAGTTGTTCATAGTTTCACGAGACATTTATCGTATCGGTTAAAGTAGCACAGGGGCCTTGAACTTTCCTAGTGTTTACCTATTTGGATTACAGGCGAATCAGTAGACATAGAATGTCCTTGAACTGTAAGCCTTTTGTGTAATTCTATAATAGATAACACACGACAAATGTTTCTTATAATCCTTCGTTCTCTGTATGTGTTCGTTTTTGCCTTGAACACCTGCTTGGTCTCATAAGTGCTTAGAGAATTTGGCCTCATAATTCTCTTTGAAGCGGCGCCTTCGCACTTACGTAGGTGATTCTGTAAAGGGTATTCATAATTCCTCAAGTACAGTCATCATTAAAAGTATCAATACTTATCCTATTTTCCAACAAATAAAGCACTGACTTATCATAGGAATGGTTTGAGTGTAACAGTGCTACCAAGTTTCTCTTAAACTTAGTTGTCCCTTTGAACCTAGATTTTGGGATCTCCAGTCAACTAGGTGGGGTTTCCATTTTAGAAAAAAATTTAGTTTATGGTCCTTAACCCCATTCCCATCGATAGGGTTTGAACTTTCTCTCTTGGCAAGCCTTTTGTTAGTGGATCCGCTATGTTCTTTTAGACCTTATGTAGTCTATAGTGATAACTCCATTAGAGAGAAGTTGTCTTATTGTTTTATGTCAACGACGAATATGCCTAGGTTTACCATTGTATAGTGTACTATTAGCTCTTCCAATTGCTGATTGACTATCACAATGTATACATATTGGAGGCACAGGTTTGCTCCAATTTAGAATATCTTCCAAGAAACTTCGAAGCCAATCTGCTTCTTCTGCGGTCTTATCTAGTGCACAAAACTCTGATTCCATCGTAGATCTAGCTATACAAGTCTGTTTGGATGATTTCCATGATATTGCTCCATTTCCTAATGTGAACACATATCCACTTGTAGATTTTGTATCATGTGATCCAGTTATCCAATTTGCATCATTGTTTCCTTCCACTGTTGAAGGATAGTTTGTATAGTGTAGACCATAGTTCTGTGTATACTTTAGGTATCCTAGAATTCTGATTATCGCTTTCCAATGATGTTTACCAGGATTGCTGGTAAATCTACTCAGCTTACTTATAGCGTATGCAATGTCTGGCCTAGTGCAGTTCATAACATACATGATACTTCCTAGTACACGAGAGTATTCAAGCTGGTAGATGCCATCACCAGTGTTCTTCACCCAATTTTGGTTCATATCTACTGGTGATTTTGCAATAGTTATATTATATTGCTTGAATTTTTTAAGTATCTAGGCGATGTAATGTGATTGGGATAATGCATATCCCTGTGGTGTTCTCAAAATTTTGACGCCCAATATCACATCATCTAGTCCTAGGTCTTTCATATCGAATCTAGAGGATAACATTTCCTTTGTAGATGTTATTATGGCCATGTTATTTCCTAGGATCAACAGGTCATCAACATAAAGACAAACAATGACATATTCTAAATGTGTGTATTTCATATAGACACATTTATCTGATTCATTTATTGTGAATCCAATTGATAACATAGTTTCATCAAATTTCTCATGCCATTGTTTTGGAGCCTGTTTAAGGCCATAAAGCGACTTTACTAATTTGCATACTTTATTTTCCTTTCCATAGCTCAGAAACCCTTCAGGTTGCTTCATATATATTTCTTCCTTTAGTTCACCATTCAAAAATGCAGTTTTTACATCCATTTGATGTATTTCTAAATCAAGTATGGATGCGATTGCAATTAGCATCCTAATTGATGTTATCCTCGTCACTGGGGAATATGTATCAAAATAGTCCAGCTCTTCCTTTTGTCTGAATCCTTGGACTACAAGACGAGCTTTGTACTTGTCTATTGAACCATCAGGTTTCAATTTCTTTTTCAATATCCATTTATTACCTAAGGTCTTGCATCCTTGAGGTAAATCAACTAACTCTCAGTTATGATTAGCCATAATGGATTCTGTCTCATTGTTAATAGCCTCTTTTCAGTAAGGGGCATCGCTGGAGGACATAGCTTGTTTGTATTTCAATGGATCATCTTCTAACATAAAGGTATAGAAGTCTGGTCCAAAGGTTTTTGAGGTTCTAGACCTTTTACTTCTTCTTTGTTCCTCCACTTGTTGATCAGCACTAATTTGCTAAAGGTTATCTTCAGTATCCTCAAGAGAATTGGAGATTTCAACTTCCCTTGGTCTCTTATGAGTATCACTGTCAGTGCCTTGCTTTAAAGGGAATATATGTTCGAAAAATCTTGCATTTCTCGACTCAATGATGGAATTTTAATGAATATCATCAATTCCAGATTTGTGTACTAAAAATCAATATGCAGCACTGTTTTGTGCATATCCAATGAATACACAATCAATTGTTTTTGGTCCTATCTTGATCTTCTTTGGTTTAGGTATCTCTACTTTAGCAAGACACCCCAACACTTTTAAGTATTTGTAGGACGGTGGTCTATTTTTCTAGAGTTCATGAGGAGACTTGGATGTTTTCTTTCGTGGTATTTTATTTAAAATATGATTTTCCAAAAGAATAGCTTCTCCCTAAAAGTTATCTGGCAGTCCAGAGCTTATTAATAAAGCATTCATCATTTCTTTAAGAGTTCTATTTTTCCGTTCGGCTATACCGTTGGATTGAGGAGAATATGGTGTTGTAGTTTGGTGTATAATGCCATGCTCAACGCAAAATTCTTCAAAAGGAAATTCATATTCTCCTCCTCTATCACTTCTTAAAGCTTTAATTTTCTTGTTGAGTTGATTCTCAACTTCTGCTTTATACTGTTTAAACATATCGAATGCTTCATCCTTGCTTCTAAGGAGATACACATGATAGTACCTAGTACAATCATCAATAAAGGTAATGAAATACCTTTTTCCGCCTCTAGTTTGACACATTTTCAAATCACATACATCTGTGTGTATTAGATCTAGAGGTTCAGTTTCTGGTTCAACATGATGAAATGAGGTTCTTGTCAATTTTGCTTCTGCACAAATTTGACATTTATAGTTGGAGTCTATGTTACATTTTGGTATAAAATCTAGATTAATTAATATTCGCAATGTATCAAAATTTACATGCCCTAATCTAGAATGCCATATGTTAGAAGAGTCAACAATATAAGCAGAAGATTCACTTTTATTCATATAAGTGTTTGGTACAATAGTGGTTACATTTGCTTTAAATAAACCATCACACACATATCCTCTTCCTACATACACTCCATTCTTTTATAATACAAACTTATCAGCCACAAAAGTTAATTTGAATCTGTGCTTTCTGAGTAACGACCCTGAAATCGGGTTCTTGTGAATTTCTGGAACATGGAGAACGTCACTTAAAGTAAGTTCCTTTCCAGAAGTTAGTTTCAGCACAACTTTTCCCTTGCCTTCGACCTTTGATACAGATGAATTTCCCATGAAAAGTTGTTCATCATCAGTTGCAGTTTTATAAGCTGTAAACATCCACTTATTTGCACATATGTGTCGAGTGGCACCTGTGTCTACAAACCATTCCTTTGAATTACCAACAAGGTTGCATTTTGATATTACTGCACATAAATCCATATCAGAAATGCCATCTGTAACTTCAGCCGTATTTGCTTCTAATTTCTTCTTTTTGGGAGCGCGACATTCAGCTGCTTTATGCCCCTTCTTTCCACAGTTATGGAAAGAACCTTGAAATTTCTTCTTCGACTTCTGAGGCACATTCTCACGTTTTCTCTTGTTAGGTTTATCTGACTCAACAACATTTGCTTTGGCAGCCATATTCTGAGAGATCTTTTTCTCAGAATTTCTATTATCTTCCTCAATTCGTAGACGAACTATGAGTTCTTCCATTGTCATTTCCTTATGCTTATGCTTAAGGTAATATTTGAAGTCCTTCCACGATGGAGGAAGTTTCTCAATGGTTTCGGCAACCTGGAATGTTTCGCTAAGTATCATCCATTCATCTTGCAGTTGACGGATGATCAGTTGTAGTTCTTGAGTCTGGTTGATCACAGTCTTTGAATCTACCATTTTGAAGTCGAGAAATTTGACAGCGATGAATTTCTTCATGCCTGCATCTTTAGTTTTGTACTTTCTGTCCAAGGCCGTCCAGAGTTCCTTGGATGGTGCAATAGTACAATAGACATTGTAGAGGCTATTGTCCAGACCATTGAGAATATAGATTTTACACATAAAGTCTGAATTTTTCCAAACATTTGCAGCCTCCACTTTGATTGCATCGGGTTCGAGTTTGGAAACTTCAGGAGCATCTTCGGTTAGAAACTTGGTGAGGCCTAATGTTGTTAGGTAAAACAACATCTTCTGTTTCCAACTCTTGAAGTCTGTCCCGTTGAACTTTTCTGGCCTTTCTCCATGAGCCAGTGCCATTGTCGGAACCAGAGGCGTCGGCTGAGCGTTTGTCACCGTCTGCGTCGGTGCAGCGTAATTGTTGTTGCTATTTTGAGACATCGTCGTCTACAACAATCAATATTGTTTCAAGATTGTTATTTGCAACTACCGGAAAGTGTTACGAAACCAAATTGTAACTTCAGCAACAGTTACAAAATAATGCAGAAATAGTAACGGCGAAAATTGTCACTAATTTGTCAATTAATTTTGAGAAATTGTAACACCAAAAAGCGTGACTAGATCTATCTGAAAAGGTATTACCGATTAAAGCGTCCAAGTCCAGTAGAAACCGTTTCCTTGAAACAATTTTGCCGCCGTACGTAGTTCACGGATGTTAGCAATTTGTTTCCCATGATGAAATGGACCAGCCCCGCAGCGTGGTGGTTGCAGACGGACCGCCGACGAACTGAACAGATTATTGAACTATGAACAGAGTTCTGGGAAGAGGAAGAGAATGAAGAAACAAATTAATTATCAGTAATTAATCTCGTTTTGTGGGCCCCTATATATATGCTGGAGGAGGTGCCTAATCAGAGCGGTCGTGACTGTTGGAAAGGTTGCGACCCTTTAACCGACAGACGCGTGCGCACAGGCGCAACGTTCTAATTTTGAAGTTCAAAATTAGCCGTTTCAGCGCAGCAGGTCCGAGTGGCAGACGGAGGCCCATCCAATCACGAGACCCCAAGATCCCCAAGGCCCAATCTTTGACATTTTAATATTAATATAAGGCCCAAAGCCCACTTGCCATAAGTCTTTATATCTCCTACTTCTTTTCTTTTGAATTAGTATATTGAGTTGTAGTATATATGGTGGTATTGAAACAAATATTCCACTATGTGGGACTTTGTTTCAATACACACAATACCAAAATATCTTTCTATTCCCTAAACACTTTCTCATTCATTTTGCTAACAACCCCCCACATGAATGAGTAGTTGTTCATAGTTTCACGAGACATTTATCGTATCGGTTAAAGTAGCACAGGGGCCTTGAACTTTCCTAGTGTTTACCTATTTGGATTACAGGCGAATCAGTAGACATAGGATGTCCTTGAACTGTAAGCCTTTTGTGTAATTCTACAATAGATAACACACGACAAATGTTTCTTATAATCCTTCGTTCTCTGTATGTGTTCGTTTTTGCCTTGAACGCCTGCCTGGTCTCATAAGTGCTTAGAGAATTTGGCCTCATAATTCTCTTTGAAGCGGCGCCTTCGCACTTACGTAGGTGATTCTGTAAAGGGTATTCACAATTCCTCAAGTACAGTCATCATTAAAAGTATCAATACTTATCCTATTTTCAAACAAATAAAGCACTGACTTATCATAGGAATGGTTTGAGTGTAACAGTGCTATCAAGTTTCTCTTAAACTTAGTTGTCCCTTTCAACCTAGATTTTGGGATCTCCAGTCAACTAGGTAGGGTTTCCATTTTAGAAAAACTTTTAGTTTATGGGCCTTAACCGCATTCCCATCGATAAGGTTTGAACTTTCTCTCTTAGCAAGCCTTTTGTTAGTGGATCCGCTATGTTATCTTTAGACCTTATGTAGTCTATAGTGATAACTCCATTAGAGAGAAGTTGTCTTATTGTTTTATGTCTACGACGTATATGCCTAGATTTACCATTGTATAGTGTACTATTTGCTCTTCTAATTGATGATTTACTATCACAATGTATACATATTGGAGGCACAGGTTTGCTCCAATTTGGAATATCTTCCAAGAAAATTCGGAGCCAGTCTGCTTCTTCTGCGGTCTTATCTAGTGCAATAAACTCTGATTCCATCGTAGATCTAGCTATACAAGTCTGTTTGGATGATTTCCATGATATTGCTCCATTACCTAATGTGAACACATATCCACTTGTAGATTTTGTATCATGTGATCCAGTTATCCAATTTGCATCATTGTATCCTTCCACTATTGAAGGATAGTTTGTATAGTGTAGACCATAGTTCTATGTATACTTTAGGTATCCTAGAACTCTGATTATCGCTTTCCAATGATGTTTACCAGGATTGCTGGTAAATCTACTCAGCTTACTTACAGCGTATGCGATGTCTGGCCTAGTGCAGTTCATAACATACATGATACTTCCTAGTATACGAGAGTATTCAAGCTGGTAGATGCCATCACCAGTGTTCTTCACCTAATTTTGGTTCATATCTACTGGTGATTTTGCAATAGTTATATTATATTGCTTGAATTTTTCAAGTATCTTGGCGATGTAATGTGATTGGGATAATGCATATCCCTGTGGTGTTCTCAAAATTTTGACGCCCAATATCACATCAGCCAGTCCTAGGTCATTCATATCGAATCTAGAGGATAACATTTCCTTTGTAGATGTTATTATGGCCTTATTATTTCCTAGGATCAACAAGTCATCAACATAAAGACAAACAATGACATATCCTAAATGTGTGTATTTCATATAGACACATTTATCTGATTCAGTTATTGTGAATCTAATTGATAACATAGTTTCATCAAATTTCTCATGCCATTGTTTTGGAGCCTGTTTACGGCCATAAAGCGAATTTACTAATTTGCATACTTTATTTTCCTTTCCATAGCTCAAAAACCCTTCAGGTTGCTTCATATATATTTCTTCCTTTAGTTCACCATTCAAAAATGCAGTTTTTACATCCATTTGATGTACTAAATCAAGTATGGATGCGATTGCAATAAGCATCCTAATTGATGTTATCCTCGTCACTGGTGAATATGTATCAAAATAGTCCAGCTCTTCCTTTTGTCTGAATCCTTGGACTACAAGACGAGCTTTGTACTTGTCTATTGAACCATCAGGTTTCAATTTCTTTTTCAATATCCATTTATACTCTAAGGTCTTGCATCCTTGAGGTAAATCAACTAACTCCCAGGTATGATTAGCCATAATGGATTCTATCTCATTGTTAATAGCCTCTTTCCAGTGGGGCATCGCTGGAGGACATAGCTTGTTTGTATGTCAATGGATCATCTTCTAACATAAAGGTATAGAAGTCTGGTCCTAAGGCTTTTGAGGTTCTAGACCTTTTACTTCTTCTTGGTTCCTCCACTTGTTGATCAGCACTAATTTGTTGAAGGTTATCTTCAGTATCCTCAAGAGAATTGGAGATTTCATCTTCCCTTGGTCTCTTATGAGTATCACTGTCAATGCCCTGCTTTAAAGGGAATATATGTTCAAAAAATCTTGCATTTCTCGACTCAATGATGGTATTTTCATGAATATCATCAATTGTAGATTTTTGTACTAAAAATCGATAAGCAGCACTATTTTGTGCATATCCAATGAATACACAATCAATTGTTTTTGGTCCTATCTTGACCTTCTTTGGTTTAGGTATCTCTACTTTAGCAAGACACCCTCACACTTTTAAGTATTTGTAGGACGGTGATCTATTTTTCCAGAGTTCATGAGGAGACTTGGATGTTTTCTTTCATTGTATTTTATTTAAAATATGATTTGCCGAAAGAATAGCTTCTCCCCAAAAGTTATCTGGTAGTCCAGAGCTTATTAATAAAGCATTCATCATTTCTTTAAGAGTTCTATTTTTTCGTTCGGCTATACCGTTGGATTGAGGAGAATATGGTGTTGTAGTTTGGTGTATAATGTCATGCTCAGTGCAAAATTCTTCAAAAGGAAATTCATATTCTCCTCCTCTATCACTTCTTAAAGCTTTAATTTTCTTGTTGAGTTGATTCTCAACTTCTGCTTTATACTATTTAAACATATCGAATGCTTCATCCTTGCTTCTAAGGAGATACACATGACAGTACCTAGTACAATCATCAATAAAGGTAATGAAATACCTTTTTCCGCCTCTAGTTTGACACATTTTCAAATCACATACATTCGTGTGTATTAGATCTAGAGGTTCAGTTTCTCGTTCAACATGATGAAACGAGGTTCTTGTCAATTTTGCTTCTGCACAAATTTGACATTTATAGTTGGAGTCTATGTTACATTTTGGTATAAAATCTAGATTAATTAAATTTCGCAATGTATCAAAATTTACATGCCCTAATCTAGAATGCCATATGTTAGAAGAGTCAACAATATAAGTAGAAGATTCACTTTTATTCATATCAGTGTTTGGTACAATAGTGGTTACATTTGCTTTAAATAAACCATCACACACATATCCTCTTCCTACATACACTCCATTCTTTTATAATACAAGCTTATCAGCCACAAAATTTAATTTGAATCCGTGCTTGCTGAGTAACGACCCTGAAATCAGGTTCTTGCGAATTTCTGGAACATGGAGAACGTCACTTAAAGTAAGTTCCTTTCCAGAAGTTAGTTTCAGCACAACTTTTACCTTGCCTTCGATCTTTGATACAGATGAATTTCCCATGAAAAGTTGTTCATCATCAGTTGCAGTTTTATAAGTTGTAAACATCCACTTATTTGCACATATGTGTCGAGTGGCACCTGTGTCTACATACCATTCCTTTGAATTACCAATAAGGTTGCATTCTGATATTACTGCACATAAATCCATATCAGAAATGCCACCTGTAACTTCAGCCGTATTTGCTTCTGATTTCTTCTTTTTGGGAGCGCGACATTCAACTGCTTTATGCCCCTTCATTCCATAGTTATGGAAAGAACCCTGAAATTTCTTCTTCAACTTCTGAGGCGCATTCTCACGTCTTCTCTTGTTAGGTTTATCTGACTCAACAACATTTGCTTTGGCAGCCATATTCTGAGAGATCTTTTTCTCATAATTTCTATTATCTTCCTCAATTCGCGGACGAACTATGAGTTCTTCCATTGTCATTTCGTTACGCTTATGCTTAAGGTAATTTTTGAAGTCCTTCCACGATGGAGGAAGTTTCTCAATGGTTGCGGCAACCTGGAAAGATTCGCTAAGTATCATCCGTTCATCTTGCAGTTGATGAATGATCAGTTGTAGTTCTTGAGTCTGGTTGATCATAGTCGTTGAATCTACCATTTTGAAGTCGAGAAATTTGCCAGCGATGAATTTCTTTATGCCTGCATCTTCAGTATTGTACTTTCTATCCAAGGCTGTCCAGAGTTCCTTGGATGTTGCAACAGTACAATAGAAATTGTAGAGGCTATTGTCCAGACCATTGAGAATATAGTTTTTACAATAAAGTCTGAATTTTTCCAAACATTTGCGGCCTCCACTTTGATTGCATCGGGTTTGAGTTCGGAAACTTCAGGAGCATCTTCGATTAGAAACTTGGCGAGGCCTAATGTTGTTAGGTAAAACAACATCTTCTGTTGCCAACGCTTGAAGTCTGTCCCGTTGAACTTTTCTGGCCTTTCTCCATTAGTCAGTGCCATTGTCGGAACCAGAGGCGCCGACTGAGCGTTTGTCACTGTCTGCGTCGGTGCAGCATTATTGTTGTTGCTATTTTGAGACATCTTCGTCTATAACAATCAATATTGTTTCAAGATTGTTATTCGCAACTACCGGAAAGTGTTATGAAACCAAATTGTAACTTCAGCAACAATTACAAAATAATGCAGAAATAGTAACGTCAAAAATTGTCACTAATTTGTCAATTAATTTTGAGAAATTATAACACTAAAAAGCGTGGCTAGATCTGTCTGAAAAGGTATTACCGATTAAAGCGTCCGAGTCCAGTAGAAACTGTTACCTTGAAACAATATTGCCGCCTTACGTAGTTCACGAATGTTAGCAATTTGTTTTCCAGGATGAAACGGACCAGCTCCGCAGCGTGGTGGTTGCAGACGGAGCGCCGACGAACTGAAGAGATTATTGAACTGTCAACAGAGTTCTGGTAAGAGGAAGAGAATGAAGAAACAAATTAATTATCAGTAATTAATTTCGTTTTGTGGGCCCCTATATATAAGCTGGAGGAGGTGCCTCTTCGGAGCGGTCGTGACTGTTGGAAAGGTTGCGACTCTTTAACCGACAGACGCGTGCGCACAGGCGCAACGTTCTAATTTTGAAGTTCAAAATTAGCCATTTCAGCGCAGCAGGCCCGAGTAGCAGACGGAGGCCCATCCAATCACGAGACCCCAAGAGCCCCAAGGCCCAATCTTTGACATTTTAATATTAATATGAGGCCCAAAGCCCACTTGCCACAAGTCTTCATGTCTCCTTCTTCTTTTCTTTTGATTTAGTATATTGAGTTGTAGTATATATGGTGGTATTGAAACAAATATTCCACTATGTGGGACTTTGTTTCAATACACACAATACCAAAATATCTTTCTCTTCCCTAAACACTTTCCAATTCATTTTGCCAACAATCCCATACATGAATGAGTAGTTGTTCATAGTTTCACGAGACATTTATCGTATCGGTTAAAGTAGCACAGGGGCCTTGAACTTTCCTAGTGTTTACCTATTTGGATTACAGGCGAATCAGTAGACATAGAATGTCCTTGAACTGTAAGCCTTTTGTGTAATTCTACAATAGATAACACACGACAAATGTTTCTTATAATCCTTCATTCTCTGTATGTGTTCGTTTTTTCCTTGAACGCCTGCCTGGTCTCATAAGTGCTTAGAGAATTTGGCCTCATAATTCTTTTTGAAGCGGCGCCTTCGCACTTACGTAGGTGATTCTGTAAAGGGTATTCACAATTCCTCAAGTACAGTCATCATTAAAAGTATCAATACTTATCCTATTTTCCAACAAATAAAGCACTGACTTATCATAGGAATGGTTTGAGTGTAACAGTGCTATCAAGTTTCTCTTAAAATTAGTTGTTCCCTTTGAACCTAGATTTTGGGATCTCCAGTCAACTAGGTGGGGTTTCCATTTTAGAAAAACTTTTAGTTTATGGGCCTTAACCCCATTCCCATCGATAAGGTTTGAACTTTCTCTCTTGGCAAGCCTTTTGTTATTGGATCCGCTATGTTATCTTTAGACCTTATGTAGTCTATAGTGATAACTCCATTAGAGAGAAGTTGTCTTATTGTTTTATGTCTACGACGAATATGCCTAGATTTACCATTGTATAGTGTACTATTAGCTCTTCCAATTGCTGATTGACTATCACGGTGTATACATATTGGAGGCACGGGTTTTCTCCAATTTGGAATATCTACCAACAAACTTCGAAGCCAGTCTGCTTCTTCTACGGTCTTATCTAGTGCAAGAAACTCTGATTCCATCGTAGATCTAGCTATACAAGTCCGTTTGGATGATTTCCATGATATTGCTCCATTTCCTAATGTGAACACATATCAACTTGTAGTTTTTGTATCATGTGATCTAGTTATCCAATTTGCATCACCGTATCATTCCATTGTTGAAGGATAGTTTGTATAGTGTAGACCATAGTTCTGTGTATACTTTAGGTATCCTAGAACTCTGATTATCGCTTTCCAATGATGTTTACTAGTATTGCTGGTAAATCTACTCAGCTTACTTATAGCGTATGCGATGTCTGGCCTAGTGTAGTTCCTAACATATATGATACTTCCTAGTATACGAGAGTATTCAAGCTGGTAGATGCCATCACCAGTGTTCTTCACCCAATTTTGGTTCATATCTACTGGTGATTTTGCAATAGTTATATTATATTGCCTGAATTTTTCAAGTATCTTGGCGATGTAATGTGATTGGGATTATGCCTATCCCTGTGGTGTTCTCAAAATTTTGACATCCAATATCACATCAGCCGGTCCTAGGTCTTTCATATCGAATCTAGAGGATAACATTTCCTTTGTAGATGTTATTATGGCCTTGTTATTTCCTAGGATCAACAGGTCATCAACATAAAGACAAACAATGACATATCCTAAATGTGTGTATTTCATATAGACACATTTATCTGATTCATTTATTGTGAATCCAATTGATAACATAGTTTCATCAAATTTCTCATGCCATTGTTTTGGAGCTTGTTTAAGGCCATAAAGCGACTTTACAAATTTGCATACTTTATTTTCCTTTCCATAGCTCTTAAACCCTTTTTGGTTGCTTCATATATATTTCTTCCTTTAGTTCACCATTCAAAAATGCAGTTTTTACATCCATTTGATGTATTTCTAAATCAAGTATGGATGCGATTGCAATAAGCATCCTAATTGATGTTATCCTCGTCACTGGTGAATATGTATCAAAATAGTTCAGCTCTTCCTTTTGTTTGAATCCTTGGACTACAAGACGAGCTTTGTACTTGTCTATTGAACCATCAGGTTTCAATTTCTTTTCAAATATCCATTTATTACCTAAGGTCTTGCATCCTTAAGGTAAATCAACTAACTCCCAGGTATGATTAGCCATAATGGATTCTATCTCATTGTTAATAGCCTCTTTCCAGTGGGGCATCGCTGGAGGACATAGCTTGTTTGTATGTCAATGGATCATCTTCTAACATAAAGGTATAGAAGTCTGGTCCTAAGGCTTTTGAGGTTCTAGACCTTTTACTTCTTCTTGGTTCCTCCACTTGTTGATCAGCACTAATTTGCTGAAGGTTATCTTCAGTATCCTCAAGAGAATTGGAGATTTCATCTTCCCTTGGTCTCTTATGAGTATCACTGTCAGTGCCCTACTTTAAAGGGAATGTATGTTTGAAAAATCTTGCATTTCTCGACTCAATGATGGTATTTTCATGGATAACATCAATTCCATATTTGTGTACTAAAAATCGATAAGCAGCACTGTTTTGTGCATATCCAATGAATACACAATCAATTGTTTTTGGATGTTTTGTTTCGTGGTATTTTATTTAAAATATGATTTTCCGAAAGAATAGCTTCTCCCCAAAATTTATCTGGTAGTCCAGAGCTTATTAATAAAGCATTCATCATTTCTTTAAGAGTTCTATTTTTCCGTTCGGCTGTACCGTTGGATTGAGGAGAATATGGTGCTGTAGTTTGGTGTATAATGCCATGCTCAGCGCAAAATTCTTCAAAAGGAAATTCATATTCTCCTCCTCTATCACTTCTTAAAGCTTTAATTTTCTTGTTGAGTTGATTCTCAACTTCATCTTTATACTGTTTAAACATATCGAATGCTTCATCCTTGCTTCTAAGGAGATACACATGACAGTACCTAGTAAAATCATCAATAAAGGTAAAGAAATACCTTTTTCCGCCTCTAGTTTGACACATTTTCAAATCACATACATCTGTTTGTATTAGATCTAGAGGTTCAGTTTCTCGTTCAACATGATGAAACGAGGTTCTTGTCAATTTTTCTTCTACACAAATTTGACATTTATAGTTGGAGTCTATGTTACATTTTGGTACAAAATCTAGAATAATTAATTTTCGCAATGTATCAAAATTTATATGCCCTAATCTAGAATGCCATATGTTAGAAGAATCAACAATATAAGAAGAAGATTCACTTTTATTCATATCAGTGTTTGGTACAATAGTGGTTACATTTGCTTTAAATAAACCATCACACACATATCCTCTTCCTACATACATTCCATTCTTTTATAATACAAACTTATCAGCCACAAAAGTTAATTTGAATCCGTGCTTGCTGAGTAACGACCCTGAAATCAGGTTCTTGTGAATTTCTGGAACATGGAGAACGTCACTTAAAGTAAGTTCCTTTCCAGAAGTTAGTTTCAGCACAACTTTTCCCTTACCTTCGACCTTTGATACAGATGAATTTCCCATGAAAAGTTGTTCATCATCAGTTGCAGTTTTATAAGTTGTAAACATCCACTTATTTGCACATATGTGTCGAGTGGCACCTGTGTCCACAAACCATTCCTTTGAATTACCAACAAGGTTGCATTCTGATATTACTGCACATAAATCCATATCAGAAATGTCATCTGTAACTTCAGCCGTATTTGCTTCTGATTTCTTCTTTTTGGGAGCGCGACATTCAGCTGCTTTTGAAATGACCCTCAATATTTTACCTTAATTTTTCAATGATTTTTTTTTGAATATATATATACACACATTTAAACTTAATTTAAATTCTCAAAGTCATTTTACTTTTCAATCAATTATCTAGGATCCAAATTTCTACTAATATAAATATATCAATGTATTCATAAAGATATGCACATACATATGAGGATGCATGTGTCCCTCTTGTTTAAATCAGAGTTATGGTAAACAAGAGCATATTCTGTTTGATTTGAATTTTAATCAATCTACACATAGTTAATTTCCATATTCTTTTTGATATTTGTAATATATGAGTAGATCCTGCTCATATTTATTCTTAATGATTTTGATCATTCTAACTATGATTTACTAATAATTTATATTGGCAAGACAATCTCAGAATACATGGCCTTTTCATAGTATAGTTCAAATGCTTGATATTTGATTAAGGCCAGAAAAGGATATCTATATTTATCATTTTCAACTTATGGTTTTCTTTGAAACTCAGCTGTTCTTTGACTCAATCAATAAGACACACTATGTGTTATTTTACATATATATATATATATCCCTATGTCACTTCTACTCAGTAATCTTAAAGTTATCTTAACCAGAAGATCAATACAAGATTAATTTCCTGGACTTGAAAGTCCAGAATTTGGTGCCTTAGGCAAAGTGTTTTCTGTGTTTTATTTGTGCAAACCAGACCTCAATGTGTTAATCACTTGCATACCAGTTTCTAAGTTTTCTATGACTAGGGTACTGGACTTGAAAGTGTTTAAAAAGTGGTGCGATCCCCGGATTATGGTGAACCAGGGCTTGAATGAAGAGTGCTCCCTGGTTTGGTAATACAAACCAGTCAAAGTGCATATTTTTCTATGGTATTTGAAAGAGAGTTTTGGTGAAACACTTGCTAAGGGTTATGAAATGCATTTTACTATCAAAATACAGACCAACATGATCAACCAAGACTCCATTCTTTTGAAGCTAGTAAACCCTTGTGACTGTGTCAACCAGACACTCTAACCATGTCAATTGAAATGCCATTCATTTGCAAAGTACTTGAAACCTTTTTAAGATATGTACACTTCTCAAAACAACTCTCAAATGGACTTGAACTCTTTTACAAAATATTTCAATGAAAAGCAACTGAATACTTAAAAGAATACTCCAAGTTAAAATCAGATTTTACCCAAAACTTAATGCTTTTGAATGACTCAAGATTGACTAATACATAATATAGGTTATGTAAGACAATTGCTCAAATATATATTTCTTTTTCAGATTTTCATAGATAATACTTTAAGCTTATTTTCTTGTTCACAACTCAGATAATCCTTCAGTTCTCAAACCTTAATACATAACAAAATTCAACAGGAACAACTAGTTTAATCAAACATAACAAGTTCATTACATAATAGGAAATTTAAAAACACAAATTTTCATGAGTACATGCAGATAAATCATCCTATGCTCTTATTAAAAACTAGCTAGCATGCTCATTCATTCTTTCTCATTAGACATAACTTTCCTTCCTACTTAGGTCCTGCATTCCCTGAAAGAGCATTAGTGGCTGCCTCATTTTAAAATGAGACACCCCCATATGCCATGAGCAAACAAGGGTCAGATCTATGATCTGGTGTGAGCAACAACAATATATCCATAACATTAAGCAAATAGGTGATACATGAGTACTGGCTTGTTGCTTATGCAATTTCTTTAATCAACTATTTTACCATGTTTCAGATAATTTTGTGCATGTATGATAACTTCAACAATCAACCATGTACACATACATAATTATGCAAACATGCACATTAATCAGTAGCATATAGATGCACTGGAACAACCATGGTTCCATTTCAACCAATCTAGGAAATACTCAAGTTCCTATTTCATCATTTATGGGTTGTATTTATCAATTTAAATCCTAGCCTCATCTGCTATCAAGGAATCACAGGGACACATTGCAATGAACTAATTCACATCATTGCACAAAGATCTCACGGCTTGAACAGACCATGTGCCAACTTGCATACATCAAATATGACAAGCATTCCAGCAGCCTTCTTGGCTCACCATCCCTAGTTTATTTGCTAATTGTATTCATGTTTAATCCTATCATCAGATAACTAGGTGAACAAATCACTATGTACATGAAACATCCCATACATCTTGCAAACATATTTTTCAAAAGCAAGCAGATAATCATTTTCAAGGACATTGCCATCAGATGTCTTGACTTTAAATCAAATATAAGAATATTTACAACTGAGATTAGAGACATGGCATGTTAGGTTATTATGATTTGCAAGTAACTATGGTTGAACCAGATTCAAGATCTAGCTTAATCATAATTTTTGACTTGTGGGTTTGCTATTTGATTAGGGGATCAGCACATAAAGATCTCTATTGCACCCTTAATTCCTTTTTCTTAAGCCTCAACACTTATACAAAGTATAATGCAGCTCATATTATTTTCTCTATCGAAATTTTCATGCCATAGTTCTATATCAGTTGTAAGTACTCTTCCCATAATTTCAAGGTTTTGTGCCTTAGCTTTTCTAAGTATAATAAAACAGTGGGATGCACATCCATAATAAACATCATATCAGATCAAAACCATCCAAAGAACATCCATAAGATATCTAATAAGACTATGTTCAGCAAAACCAGGAATATGCAAATAACAACATAAAAGTTTGGCTACCTAATATCAGGACTTAATGCCATGGATTTAGTGAGATTACTCACCTAAGTACTTCCTTCTATTTGGTCCAGAAAACCCTTGAATGCTTTTCCTTCCTTTTAAATATTTTCTTCCTTTCTTATTTTTAAGTATCTCGGGTAAATGATTTTCTAGCCATAACTTCTTATTTATATGAATGTTTTTCACTAGGGTTTTATCAAGATAAAATTCCATTTTTGTCCTGGCTAACATTAGGCATTTTGCATTTTGTATTTTCACATTTCCCATCCTTAATACCCCGGGCTACATTAGTTGGTTATGGTTAGTGCTTTCCTCTTTTGGCTTTTTAGAAAATGGCTATTTTTGAATACCTATCCACTTACTCAAGTCATGTTAAAAGTGTGACTTAGCTATATTTTATACATTTATTCATTTCTGGAAATCCTCTTTTCTATTTTTTTACCTACACATACATGCTTACTTATATTGTGTCTCATGTCATTTTGATGTTATTTTTCTTGCTTAGCTTTAACATATTTCTACTCAAAGAAAAGTATACATGTATATAGATATATATATATATATATTTATTTATTTAATTTTCCTTGCTTCACAGAAAAATATATATACATATATTTCATATTTATAACTTGGTTAGGTCTGGGTTAAAAATCAAGTGCTTTAAGAATTTACTTTCTTACTCAAATAAAATATTTTCTGCTTTTCATTTCAAAATAATTCATATGACCCAGAAACAAAATATCTACTCCTCGGTTAATAATTCACATTTCAAAATCATATTTGAAATGCTTTCTTTTCCTATATTTTTTTTATTTTCAGAAATTTTGGATCCTTCCTTGTGCCATTTCCAGTGTGCACGTGCACACATATCCTTGCACATTATTCAATCCCAAAAATTCCTCCATAATTAAATCTAAATATTTCAAAACTAAATTATTTCATTAAAATAATTTTTCACAAAATTTTGGGGTATTACATTCACCCCTCCTTTTAGGAATTGTGTCCTCACAATTTTCTAATACTTATAACAAGTATCTACTGATTCTAGAAAATTTATCAAACACATGCATAAGCAAACAAATTCAACCATAGCAACTATACATATTAAATTTTCCAAAAATTTTAAAATTACCTTTAATTTGCAAAAAGCTTAGGATAATCCATCCTAATCTTGTCCTCTAACTCCCATGTACAATCATTAGGATCAAGACTCCACTGGACCTTTACCAGTTTCAAAGTTTTGCTTCTCAATTTCTTTTCTTCTTTAGCTAAGATCCCTACTGGTTCTTTCTCATAAACCAAATTAGGATTTATCTGGACTTGGGTAGGTTTTTCCAGAATTTCTTCCTTATCATGTACCCATCTTCTAAGTTGTGACACATGGAATACATTGCGCATTGCTTTCATTTCTTCTGGCAGCTCCAATTTGTATGCTAATGAGCCTACTCTTTCCAGAATTTTATAGGGCCCAACATACCTGGTGTGAGCTTTCCTTGCTTGCCAAATCTCAAAACCTTTTTCATAGGTGAAACCTTGATGAAAACAAAGTCACCCACTTCATATTCCACCTGATTTCTTTTCATATCTGCTGCCATCCTCTTCCTTACTAGTTCAATTTTCTCTGTAGTCTTTTTTATATACTCAGGCCCTAAGACAGCTCTCTCTCCTGTCTCTACCCAACATATAGGTGATAAGCATGGCTTGCCATATAAGGCTTCAAATGGTGCCATCCCTATAGTGCTTTGATAACTATTATTATATGTAAACTCGGCTAAATGGAGATGGTCCTCCCAGTTGCCTCCAAAATCCAGTGCACATGCCCTTAATAAGTCTTCTAAAACTTTGTTCACCACCTCAGTTTGTCCATCTGATTGTGGATGATATGCAGTGCTTATGCATAATTCACTTTCCATGGCCTCTTGAAAACTTTTCCAAAATCTTGATGTGAAAATGGTATCCCTATCACTCACAATAGTTTTGGGAATGCCATGCAATCTTACCACTTCCTTCATGAACACTTGAGCCAACTTTGGTGCATTCCTCTCTGATTTCACTGGGATAAAGTGTGCCACTTTAGTTAACCTGTATAATATTACCCATATACTTGTGTTACCTCTTTTGGATCTAGGCAGGCCATCTATGAAATCCATAGATATATCCTCCATTTTCCCCTGTGGTATGCTAAGGGGTTGTAACAATCCTGATGGTCTTTGTGTCTCTGCCTTGACTTGTTGGCAAGTCATACATTTTTCAACATGTTTAGCTACATCTGACTTCATTCCCTTCCACCAATAATTCCGTTTTAATTTTTGATACATCTTTGTACTGCCTGGGTGTATGGAGTACTTACTCCTATGGTATTCATTTAATATTTCCTCCTTCAACTCCATGTTTTCTGGAACACATATTCTATTTTTGTTCCTTATGTAACCTTTTTTATCAATATGGTAATTTATCACTTCTTACCCTTTTGATATGAGAATTTTCTTCTCTAATAGGTCTAGGTCTTGTTCTTGCATTTTTCCTATCTTCAAAATTAAATCTGATTGTAAGGTTATTAAACTCAGTCTCCCTTTACTCTCATCTCCTTCAGTTGTCACCATGTGTATCTCACTGCTTGCTTCAATTTCTAAGTCAGCAAGTATAGATAAATCCTTAAATTCTTCCATCATCAACATGGCTACCTTAGCATGTTGTCTACTCAAGGCATCTACAACCTTGTTTGCTTTACCTGGTGTATAAAGTATGTCTAGGTCATAGGCAGCTAGAAACTCCACCCATCTATGTTGCCTCATGTTCAAATCTTTTTGTGAGAAAAGATATTTCAGTGCCTTATGATCTGTGTACAAATTAAATTTGGCACCTAATAAGTAGTGTCTCCAAAGCTTCAATGCATACACCACTGCTGCTAACTCAAGATCATGGGTTGCATATCTTGTTTCATGTGGTTTTAATTGTCTGGATGCATAGGCTATTACTTGATCAAAAGTCTTATCAGCATATGGTAACATGGCCCTGCTAAGTCCTAGGTACAAACCTTTAATATACCTATCATTTTTGGATGCTTCATCAGCCACTAGCATTGCTCCATATATGGATAATCCCTCAAATTTTTGAGTATACTCAGTGACATTCAAAGTTCCTTGTCTGAGTTTAATAAACTCTTCAAGTAATGTGGTTTTAGCTTATGCTGGTACAAACCTTGCCTCCAACATCACCTTAAATTGATTCCAAGTGATTTCATTTTCAATCCTCCCAGCTATGATCACCTCCCACCAGCCTAAAGCTACTCCTTTCAGCTGTATTGAAGCCATTTGCCTCTTCCTTTGATCATCAAGCTGCATGTCATTGAAAATCCTATCCAGTGTTCTCAACCATGCTTGAATTTCCATCACATTCTCAGTCCCTTCAAAACTCTTGCCTCCCAAGTTTGTATAAGTCTTTAATAGTTTTGAAAGTTCCTCATGTGGATTCTCAGGCCTATGCCCAATTCCATCCCTTAAAACCCTCACAAACTCCTGCATATCAAGCATCTGTGGTGCACTTGTTCCTGCATTGTGATGAGATCCCCTTCCTACCATGGTTTGATAACTAAGTTATGGGTAGATGGGATTAGTATATTGTGAGTATTCTATATAATTAGTATTTTCCTATCTAAATTATTTCATCCAAAACAAACAGACATAATATATTTCTATAACACTCAACAATCAATGCAAACATTTTCTAGCACTTATACCAAATGAAATGACCCTCAATATTTTACCTTAATTTTTCAAGGATTTTTTTTTGAATATATATATATATATATATATATTTAAACTTAATTTAAATTCTTAGAGTCATTTTTCTTTTCAATCAATTATCCAGGACCCAAATTTCTACTAATATAAATATATCAGTGTATTCATAAAGATATGCACATACATATGAGGATGCATGTGTCCCTCTTGTTTAAATCAGAGTTATGGTAAACAAGAGCATATTCTGTTTGATTTGAATTTGAATCAATCTACGCATAGTTAATTTCCATATTCTTTATGATATTTGTAATATATGAGTAGATCCTGCTCATATTTATTCTTAATGATTTTGATCATTCTAACTATGATTTACTAATAATTTATCTTGGCAAGACAATCTCAGAATGCATAGCCTTTTCATAGTATAATTCAAATGCTTGATATTTGATTAAGGCCAGAAAAGGATATCTATATTTATCATTTTCAACTTATGGTTTTCTTTGAAACTCATCTGTTCTTTGACTCAATCAATAAGACACACTATGTGTTATTATACAAATATATCACTACGCCATAGATGGCCTTCTGCAACAGATTTGCATGGTGTTGCCAGCTAAAATGTTGCGATAGGTATGCTGATTTTTGTCTATTGCAACACACGCTTTAAGGTGTTAGCATAGATATCAGCAAAATGTTGCAGTAGCTATAGCTGTATTCAAATTAAAAAATTAATAAAATTAGCAATCCGCGTGAATACGATCCAACGATCTATATTTAATCCGACTGTTAAAATGGATCACCGCTGCACTTTTTACCAAATTTTCGTTTTCCCGCGTATGTTGGTGTAGATCCCCTTTCAGTTTTCAATTCATAATTCTCAAATCAAAAAGCAAATTCACGAAATCCAGCAAATTCATACTTCCAATTCACATATGCTTTTCGACGTCAGATTGGAATTCGGTATCAGACTCCTAGAGCTCCGGAATCAGATCCGGCATGAAGTGAAAAGCACCACCTCCTTCATACTCCTCAGAAAAACCGAGTGCTTCTCAATGCCTTCAAAGCTATGTCTGATTATTTAGACGCGAGTTATGGGGTTTCGACACAGCGGCAGGCAAGGGCGGAAGCCAGTATTCACCGTGGATCTGATGAGAGTTTCGAAGGATGGACGTCTACTCCAGCTTTTGATTTTGACAATGATGGCAAATTCGATGCTATGCTTTTCGACCCTAATTCCGTGTGTTGTAGGCTATTGATAGAATCTTTCTGTTGTAATGATGACCCAATTGGTGATCTTGTAAGTGACAATTCTACTATCACAGTTGTAAATGCATATGCTGCTGCTAGTGATGATATTGCAGCTGTTGTTCTTAAAGACGCTGGGTTTGCTACTGAAACGTGGGCTGAAATGGCACTAATTTCTTCTGATGGTATAGTTGCTGGCAAAGCAAGAGCTGTTAGCGAAGGTACTATCGAAATTGCAACAGGTGCCTGGGAAATAATATTTCAACCGAAGCTGCATTGACTCTGGAAGAGATGAATGTGCTTCGGGGATGTAAGTTGCAGCAGTTTGGGGATGGTGGTAGTGTAGAGGTTCGTGCTGCCGAAGTCTGTGACCTGTTCGATGAAATGTCAATTTTGTGTAGAGGTTCGTGGCAGTGTAAGTTGCAGCAGTTTGGGGATGTAAGTTGCCGAAGTTTGGGGATGGTGGCAGTGAAGGGTAATGTATTACTTATTAACACGCAACTTGTTCGATGAAATGTCAATTTTTATTTATCATGGTTTCAGGTCTTTTACCAAGGCAGAGCTAAAAGCAAGGTTATTTCAGTTTTCACTGAACAATTTGCTAAGAATGATGGCTGGAAAAAGGTCGGATGATTCAGAAGAAGCCATGAAAGAGTTGCAAAAGTCAATCATCGAGGAGGTGTTCAAATTCGCAGGAGGTGATCATTTGTGCATCATTTTACGTCGTTTCAAAGAAGGCTCGATCTTCCGAAATCGGATGAATCGGGCGGTGCCCACTTGTTCGATCCCCGCCGGGACTGCGGTGCCCCGGACCCCCGCCGGCGCTACGCCCGGACCCGCTTCTCGGCTCGCCTTCGGCTCGGCACTCGGCTCGCCTTCGGCTCGGCACTCAGCTCGTCATATATTCGTCAGTGTTAGTGTCTGTATAAATTGAAACTGCATATGTAATGAGTGAACTGAGTGATGTAGTGAGGAATATCTGTATATGTAAATATCAGTGTTATATATCATTGAATTGTAAAATAGTGGAGTCAGGAATTTGTACTATTTCTAATGTTGAAATAAAATATTTATTTAAATAAATTACTGTTTGAATATCAAATTCTGTGCAAATAGCATTTTATTAAATAAATATTTATTTCTATTAAAAAATCAAATATGCTCTACATTGTGGGCCCCACAAATTCAGAAAGTTAATATCTATAGCAACATTTTGGAATGTTGGTACAGACACCTATGGATGTTGCTATAGACCCAAATATGGTTCTATTGCAACAATATTTCTTATGTTGCCTTAGATAGTCAAAATGTTGCCTTTGAGGTCTGCGGCAACGCGGCAAAATGCAACACCGAGAAAGTGTTGCCTTTGCCCTTTTTTAGCCTACAGCATCATTTTTTGGCACTTCCTGCATCACTTCTTTGGTGTTGCAGTATGCAATCTATGGCGTAGTGTATATATATATATATATCCCTAAGTCACTTCTACTCAGTAATCTTAAAGTTATCTTAACCAGAAGATCAATACAAGATTAATTTCCTGGACTTGAAAGTCCAGAATTTGGTGCCTTAGGCAAAGTGTTTTCTGTGTTTTATTTGTGCAAACCAGACCTCAATGTGTTAATCACTTGCATACTAGTTTCTAAGTTTTCTGTGACTAGGGTACTGGACTTGAAAGTGTTTAAAAAGTGGTGCAATCCCTGGATTATGGTGAACCAGGGCTTGAATGCAGAGTGCTCCCTGGTTTGATAATACAAACCAGTCAAAGTGCATATTTGTCTATGGTATTTGAAAGAGAGTTTTGGTGAAACACTTGCTAAAAGAACAAAGGGTTATGAAATTCATTTTACTATCAAAATACAGACCAACATGATTGACCAAGACTCCATTCTTTTGAAGCTAGTTAACCCTTATGACTATGTCAACCAGACACTCTAACCATGTCAATTGAAATGCCATTCATTTGCAAAGTACTTGAAACCTTTTTAAGATATATACACTTCTCAAAACAACTCTCAAATGGACTTGAACTCTTTTACAAAATATTTCAATGAAAAGCAACTGAATACTTAAAAGAATACTCCAAGTTAAAATCAGATTTTACCCAAAACTTAATGCTTTCGAATGACTCAAGATTGACTAATACATAATATAGGTTATGTAAGACAATTGCTCAAATATATATTTCTTTTTTAGATTTTCATAGATAATACTTTAAGCTTATTTTCTTGTTCACAACTCAGATAATCCTTCAGTTCTCAAACCTTAATACATAACAAAATTCAACAGAAACAACTAGTTTAATCAAACATAACAAGTTCATTACATAACAGGAAATTTAAAAACACAATTTTTCATGAATACATGCAGATAAATCATCCTATGCTCTTATTAAAAACTAGCTAGCATGCTCATTCATTCTTTCTCATTAGCCATAACTTTCCTTCCTACTTAGGTCCTGCATTCCCTGAAAGAGCATTAGTGGCTGCCTCATTTTAAAATGAGACACCCCCATATGCCATGAGCAAACAAGGGTCAGATCTATGATCTGGTGTGAGCAACAACAATATATCCATAACATTAAGCAAATAGGTGATACATGAGTACTGGCTTGTTGCTTATGCAATTTCTTTAATCAACTATTTTACCATGTTTCAGATAATTTTGTGCATGTATGATAACTTCAACAATCAACCATGTACACATACATAATTATGCAAACATGCACATTAATCAGTAGCATATAGATGCACTGGAACAACCATGGTTCCATTCCAACCAATCTAGGAAATACTCAAGTTCCTATTTCATCATTTATGGGTTGTATTTATCAATTTAAATCCTAGCCTCATCTGCTATCAAGGAATCACAGGGACACAGTGCAATGAACTAATTCACATCATTGCACAAAGATCTCACGGCTTGAACAGACCATGTGCCAACTTGCATACATCAAATATGACAAGCATTCCAGCAGCCTTCTTGGCTCACCATCCCTAGTTTATTTGCTAATTGTATTCATGTTTAATCCTATCATCGGATAACTAGGTGAACAAATCACTATGTACATGAAACATCCCATACATCTTGCAAACATATTTTTCAAAAGCAAGCAGATAATCATTTTCAAGGACATTGCCATCAGATGTCTTGACTTTAAATCAAATATAAGAATATTTACAACTGAGATTAGAGACATGGCATGTTAGGTTATTATGATTTGCAAGTAACTATGGTTGAACCAGATTCAAGATCTAGCTTAATCATAATTTTTGACTTGTGGGTTTGCTATTTGATTAGGGGATCAGCACATAAAGATCTCTATTGCACCCTTAATTCCTTTTTCTTAAGCCTCAACACTTATACAAAGTATACTGCAGCTCATATTATTTTCTCTATTGAAATTTTCATGCCATAGTTCTATATCAGTTGTAAGTACTCTTCCCATAATTTCAAGGTTTTGTGCCTTAGCTTTTCTAAGTATAATAAAACAGTGGGATGCACATCCATAATAAACATCATATCAGATCAAAACCATCCAAAGAACATCCATAAGATATCTAATAAGACTATGTTCAGCAAAACCAGAAATATGCAAATAACAACATAAAAGTTTGGCTACCTCATATCAGGACTTAATGCCATGGATTTAGTGAGATTACTCACTTAAGTACTTCCTTCTATTTGGTCCAGAAAACCCTTGAATGCTTTTCCTTCCTTTTAAATATTTTCTTCCTTTCTTATTTTTAAGTATCTCGGGTAAATGATTTTCTGGCCATAACTTCTTATTTATATGAATGTTTTTCACTAGGGTTTTATCAAGATAAAATTCCATTTTTGTCCTGGCTAACATCAGGCATTTTGCATTTTGTATTTTCACATTTCCCATCCTTAATACCCCGGGCTACATTAGTTGGTTATGGTCAGTGCTTTCCTCTTTTGGCTTTTCAGAAAATGGCTATTTTTGAATACCTCTTCACTTACTCAAGTCATGTTAAAAGTGTGACTTAGCTATATTTTATACATTTATTCATTTTTGGAAATCCTCTTTTCTATTTTTTTACCTACACATACATGCTTGCTTGTATTGTGTCTCATGTCATTTTGATGTTATTTTTCTTGCTTAGCTTTAACATATTTCTACTCAAAGAAAAGTATACATGTATATAGATATATATATATATATATATATATATTTAATTTTCCTTGCTTCATAGAAAAATATATATACATATATTTCATATTTATAACTTGGTTAGGTCTGGGTTAAAAATCCAGTGCTTTTAGTAAGAATTTGCTTTCTTACTCAAATAAAATATTTTCTGCTTTTCATTTCAAAATAATTCATATGACCCAGAAACAAAATATCTACACCTCGGTTAATAATTCACATTTCAAAATCATATTTGAAATGCTTTCTTTTCCTTTTTTTTTCAGGAATTTTGGATCCTTCCTTGTGCCATTTCTAGTGTGCACGTGCACACATATCCTTGCACATTATTCAATCCCAGAAATTCCTCCATAATTAAATCTAAATATTTCAAAACTAAATTAGTTCATTAAAATAATTTTTCACAAAATTTTGGGGTATTACAGCTTTATGCCCCTTCTTTCCACAGTTATGGCAAGAACCTTGAAATTTCTTCTTCGACTTCTGAGGCGCATTCTCACGTTTTCTCTTGTTAGGTTTATCTGACTCAACAACATTTGCTTTGGCAGCCATATTCTGAGAGATCTTTTTCTCAGAATTTCTATTATCTTCCTCAATTCGCAGACGAACTATGAGTTCTTCCATTGTCATTTCCTTACGCTTATGCTTAAGGTAATTTTTGAAGTTCTTCCACGATGGAGGAAGTTTCTCAATGGTTGCGGCAACCTGGAAAGATTCGCTAAGTATCATCCGTTCATCTTGCAGTTGATGGATGATCAGTTGTAGTTCTTGAGTCTAGTTGATCACAGTCTTTGAATCTACCATTTTGAAGTCGAGAAATTTGCCAGTGATGAATTTCTTCATGCCTGCATCTTCAGTTTTGTACTTTCTGTCCAAGGCCGTCCAGAGTTCCTTGGATGTTGCAACAGTACAATAGACATTATAGAGGCTATTGTCCATACCATTGAGAATATAGTTTTTACACATAAAGTCTGAATTTTTCCAAACATTTGCGGCCTCCACTTTGATTGCATCGGGTTCGAGTTCGGAAACTTCAGGAGCACCTTCGGTTAGAAACTTGGCGAGGCCTATTGTTGGTAGATAAAGATACATCTTCTGTTGCCAATGCTTGAAGTCTGTCCCGTTGAACTTTTCTGGCCTTTCTCCATGAGTCAGTGTCATTGTCGGAACCAGAGGCGTCGGCTGAGCGTTTGTCACCGTCTACGTCGGTGAAGCGTTATTGTTGTTGTTATTTTGAGACATCGTCGTCTACAACAATCAATATTGTTTGAAGATTGTTATTCGCAACTACCGGAAAGTATTACGAAACCAAATTGTAACTTCTGCAACAGTTACAAAATAATACAGAAATAGTAACGACAAAAATTGTCACTAATTTGTCAATTAATTTTGAGAAATTGTAACACCAAAAAGACGTGTGCGCACAAGCGCACGACTTTCCAAGAGCTCCAAGGCCCAAGGTCCAATCTTTAACATTTTAATATTAATATGAGACCCAAAGCCCACTTGCCACAAGTCTCCATGTCTCCTTCTTTTTTTCTTCTAATTAAGTATATTGAGTTGTAGTATATATGGTGGTATTGAAACAAATATTCCACTATGTGAGACTTTGTTTAAATACACACAATACCAAAATATCTTTCTCTTCCCTAAACACTTTCTCATTCATTTTTCTAGCAATTCCCCACATAATATGTTTGTGTGTTTCCTTTCTTTTACCAATTTTACTTGT
This sequence comes from Allium fistulosum, assembly GCA_030737815.1. Lineage (NCBI taxonomy): Eukaryota > Viridiplantae > Streptophyta > Magnoliopsida > Asparagales > Amaryllidaceae > Allium > Allium fistulosum. The sequence goes on from CM060905.1 coordinate 1,110,625,620, forward strand.
GATTTGACCACCAAAAAGTTAAGGATTTCATTCCCAATTTATACTACTTTACCCGTTACCAAGTCTCATTGGTATTTAAAATACCACATTTATATTATTAAAATATTTATTTCACAATAATCTAATTTTGATCAAACATAAAGTCGACATGTATTACTCGGCGTTCCAATGACTCTCGCATTCATTGTTTGACAATCAAACTGAAATAAAATTTAATGTAACGTGATAACCTGATTTATCGAATTGGTATGCATACTTGCTTTGTATATACATGCAATATAAAATAATAAAATAAATTTATAAGTATACTTTTTGTTTGTGTATTCTGTATTTTCTTTCTACTTCAAAAGCTGTATACATGAAGTGTGAACTAATTTTGTTCAAAACTACAGAATCTAATTTTGGGATGGCTTTTTTACTTGAATTACAGTTCTATGTTTTCTTTTCCTAAAACATTTTAAACTAATTTCTATTACATTAACCGTCTCCATTATGGACGACTGTCTTTATGCATCAATGTTTCCCGTGGTATTAAATCTTGCTATTTACTTCAACTTTACTCAAATGCTAATGGAAGAAGAAATATGAAATAATTGTACACTTAAACGTATTTCTATCCAGGAATACTTATCATCTATCAACTTCTCTCTCCATCCATTCATAAATGTCTCCTTTTCAAATTTTGTTTGTTGCACAAATACACCTCTACGCATAAAACAATGAAGATTGAGCACCGACACATTCAATTATCAAAATACTGGAATATAAAAGAGAACAGAACTGTACATGAATGACAGTTGTATATTTGTAGCTACATGCATTTTCCATTGAACTCCAAAATCTACCAAAAGTAAAACTCGGGTTTCCAAAATCTACCAAAAATAAAACTCGAATAGAAAACAGAACATCAAGTAAAACATAACTATTTATGGCATATCATGAACACAAGGTTGTGGGTCCATGCTCATGAAACGTAGTTGAACTTACAAGTATTTACTTAATAACATGAAATTCTTTATTTGCTAACATGTTATATTCAATTGTTTCGATTTATTATGAAGAGTGTCTTACAACCATTAGATAGAAAGTAATGAAAAGTAAATATCAACGTTCACCGCAACAAATGTACCATGTTACAACATTAAAACAAACTTTGTAGTATGGGTTCCACAGCGTTTTTGCAATCGTAGTATTAGAGAAGTTGTAAGAGGGGCGAACGCTGTAACATTTACAGCTACAACAATATTTAGATGCAATGAAATATGTTTTACAGAATTTTAAAAGTTGTGGAATATTTTTTGCAACTTTTTTAAATGTTACGAAATATATACAACTTTAGAAAAAAATTTGCATAGACATTCAATCGTGTTCAACCTATAGTTTTATTCTAAATACTATTATTTTAGGATTAAATAGAATTAATCAATTCAAACAATAATTTTACACACAATAGAACATCCACTTTACATATAATATTCAAACAATGATGCCATAATGCTCACACTATATCACATCGACCACTAACAAACAACCTTATATAGAACCATACACACGACCTTACCTGTAACGAACGAGATTTTCGACTTCCGAATATCGACATTAATACGTCCACTGTATCAACTGCCGAGCAATCGAATGCCGGAAAACCGAATTGTTATGGAGAAAAAGAAGAGGTAGAAGAAGACAGAAGAAAAAGAAAGAAGAAACAACAGAAAAACACAGAACAATATCAGAATCTCACATATCGCAGCGGAACAACATATAATAGATAAATGAGTAATCTTTAAATCAAAGAACTATATCATTTTATACATTACATCATTATCAGAGTTTACAACAACACTATACATCAATGGACAGTTCTATAAATTTGTCCTCATACAGAATACACAGCGGAATAAATAATATTATATACAAGAGATACGTCTCGCCATCCAGCTCATCTCCGAAGCTCCAGAATATCTAGAATGACCTAATAACCTAACTCTAAGCTGCTCGTGTGGAAATTGGTGGGCACCCAGAGTTTAGGAAAGAAACAATAAACTCCAGGTCAGTCATGGTGACTGGTGTGAGAACTAAAACAGTTTTTTTTATCTTTAAAACAACAACAACAACAACAACAACAAAGGAAGTAAAGACATTCGCAATGCTTTTGGAAAATGAAACTACCATAAGACCTCCCGCCACACACACAATGCAAATGCAGAATTGGAGGAGATTTCTTCTTATGATAGTCAAACATGCTTATTACGCAAATCATTGGATTATTATTATTATTAGTGCACAGTGCAGAAAACATTTCGAAAGTATAATATTAATCTTAGCCAACATACAACCATTATTGTATGCCTACTATAGCTATTATGTTCAATAGCAGGTTACCGCCACATTCCATAGCAGGTAATACAACTAAAACCGTACAAGGCTCGTATTGTTTCTTTGGATTTCCAACAAATGGTCAGGCTAACGAACTTCCTACCGCCAATGGGATCGCCTCTGGATGGACGTCCCGAGAACCTACCCGGCTCTCTGCCAACACAAGGTCGGGTTACCTCTGTAACTAGGTAACTACTTCTCGAGTATGCCACCCCCCGGTCCTTTGGGACCTTTATCCGAGGTGCCTCGATCAAACAACAATCACACAATAAATGAGATCGGAGTATCCACATAGGTTAAATACCAGGGCTCCATACCTGATACCACCCTTTTCCAGAAGGAAATGACATACCCTAAAGGGAGCGACCCTCATAACCTTGCCGCATCATTCCTGTTTCGACCATTTCCGGGTTGTGAGGTCCGAAGAGGTCTCGTCCACAAAACTACGCTTTTTCACAAAGCCACGCTTTGATCACAAATGATTATAAATGATCATCACACAACAACACTCAACATGCCACACTACCAAATTAGGAGTATATCACTGATAAATTTCAACTACATAACCTCTAAGCTCGTACGTCTCAGAGAAGGGTGTTAAGCTAAGAGAATAAATTCTCCGCCACCAAACATAAATGTATTTGAAAGAAATCAGCTTTATATCTCAAAATGTAATGTCAGACATGTAACCATACAAGTCTATTCCAGGTTCGAACAGAACCGAAGGCACTTCCAAAGAAGCCCTTGCAATCCGGGTATTCACAATCCCGATAAAACTTCCCATCACAAAGGAAATCTCTATACCGTAGCTAACGTGCAAAGACAATCGATAGGTCATCCTATCGTTTTCACAAATACCCGGTCTTCACCACCGGTCTTCAATACGATCCATATCGTCGTATCACGAATTCGGAATGGGTTGTATGACACATAGGTCTTTTCCCGGCTAACCCGAATAGTGAGCACAATATTTAAAACATACGAATATAGGGATTTCAATTAAGTCACAACTTATTACCCAAATCCTTTCCTTTAAATGGTTTAAACAAATTACCATTTTCAATCTTTAAACAAAAAGATTTACTTTACAAAGTTTACCCAGTTTCACAAAGATTCATTCACAGATTCCCAAATCATTTTCCATTTAAATTGGATTAACCCATTAAATCCTTTAAATTGAGATTTAATTTATAGCTTTCAAAACTATTCACAATTCAAGTCTTTTATAATATAAAAGATACACCTTTTAAAATCTTCTTTGATTTCAAAATAAAGTTTAATCATTTCACAAAGGTTAATTCATAGTTTTTCTAAACTATTCACAATTTCATTTCAACTTGAATTGTTTCGATACAAATTGGAAATCTTTTCACTTTATGAAAGTCATTATTATTTGAAAACAAATAGTTTTCGTTTTGGGAAAAACTAGTTACAATTACACAGTTTAAAGCCATTCAAGTATAAAACTTGAATTATAAATTTAAATTTCCAAAACCATATTTTAAATGGTTAAAAACCCATATAAACACCTTTTATAATTTATACAATATTTTAAACCAAAATTCCCAATTCATTGAATTCAATTTCAAAATATTGTATTCAAACTTAAATCAAATGATTTAAATTCCAATTCTATTAAGTTATTTAAAATAACTTTTATTTCTGAAACTCATTTCAAAAACTTTCAATTCCAATTCCAAAACCATTTTAGATTCAAAAACTCAATTTCCCAAAATTGATAAAAATCTGTGACTTAACCAATTTCCACGTGAAATCCACATTTGTGTGTGTATTGTGTAGTCCACGGTTTAACACAATAGTGCAACAACATTCAACCATCACAGATTAAATATAAAAATATAATTGATAAGCGGTATAACTATAACGCTTATCTTTTATTTACAGATCACAGATATATAAATATCACAGATAAACAAATTGCAGATCACACACAAAACATGATATATCACAAAGCATCACATATCAGAGATATCAAACAATTCGACATCCAATATAATCCAAACATCCATAAGTAGGATTAATTAAATTATCTGATTAATTCAAATCAGATAAATTTCTATAAATCAATTTTACTAGTTATAATAAATTAATAATCAATTAATTTCAAATTGATTTTCAAATTTATTTCAAAACACTAGATCAAATTTCCAAACATTTTCAAAAGATTTATCTTTAATCACCAAGAATCAATTACCAAATGAATTTCTAAATCTATTTCCTTTTTAAAGTAAATTCCTTTTTAAGTAGATAAATTCCTTTATTTTCCAAACTATTCAAAAATCCAAATTTTAAATAAAATTTTCAATTTATAAATAATATTCTAGAAATCCATTTATTAAGCCTTTTTCCCATATTTGAAATTAATTTCAATACAATTCCAAAAATAAGACTTTATCTTTTAAACTCCTTTTAAATTTATTCAATTATCAAAAATAAATTTTTCGATAAATTTTTAACTTATATTTCGAAAATCCAATTTTTATTTATTTCTGGTATCCAACGATACCGAAAATATATTCGGCTAAATTATAGCCGTCAACAATTTCAATCACAATATAATCACACGACGATTATAAATAAATCAACACACAATGTTGAAATAAATTCAAATGTTTGAGGAATCCAGTTGGATCCCTCCAACCTGTTTCCCTGCATCCGTAGATGTTAGCACAATACCAATTTCACTTCAATGTGAAATTATCGCGGTATATGGGATTTATAAAATATTATCTGCTATTATGCGGCGCAATAGGGTCACATCCACTATATAATGCGGGAAATCAACTCCAAATACATATATAATACCAATTCCACTTCAATGTGGAATTATCGCGGTATATGTTTTTAATAAATAACATCCGCTTAATATACGGCGTATAGGGTCTATTTAACACAATAGATAACGATTTATCATCCAATCATCACAATCAACACTATCAACAATTCTAAATCTAACTATTTAAAATTTAAATCGAAACAAAACATTCGATTGAGTCAGAAGTTCTCACCTTGCTTTCAATAATGGTTGCAGCGTTTTATTTCGAACAAAATTAAACGACCGTTTAATTTTACCCAATATTTTCACTGACTCCAATTGACTCCAAACTAGCTCCATTGCGTAGAGCTCGTCGAAACGGTTCCAGCGCAAAAAGTTTCGTAATTTTTCGACCTCGTATGACAAAGATACGATATTTAGAAGTTTATTCGATTTATAATATAAAAATTAATCAATTTCTTTTTTTTTTCTTTTTATTAACCTAGCTTATTTTCTGGCCGTTGATTATGAGATTTCAGATCCAAGCCATGAGCCCTTTCTTCCATTCATGCTCGTCACTCCCAGGCTATACACGTGAAGAACAACCCAAAGCTGCCCCTATGCCCTAATTTCCGCGACCAAACAACTCGACTTCACGATGATCAGCGACCACGGTTTTGAAGCCCATCGCGAGTGCTACCTTCGGCCAGAGGCCGGCCATGCTTGGCTGCCTCCTTGCCTTGTACTTCGAGCTTGAACGCATGCCCTTTGATCACTAATTGCCGTTGATTCGTGGCGAATTTTTCGATCTCCACCGTTGGATAGGAAGATCTCAACGTGCTTTAGAAGTTTGTAGTTGAAACTTTCTGATAATTGTTAACGGATTTGAAGAAAATGAGGGAGGAAGAGGAGAGTTTTTTCGGCCATTGAAAATATAAGTGGCGGGCTGGAAACAAAACCCTAGTGTCTTTTGCAAAATGAAGAAATAACGTCCTTTTATAGAAAATTGCCAAAAACACTATTCATCTCCAAATTTTCTGAACTCCAAATCGAGCGTGCCGGCTGACGTTTCTAAGGTTTACCCCGCATTTCAGACACAATGAAACATGTTTCGGGAGCTAATTCGATCGTATGTGAGAGTTACGGAAATAAACGATCAAATTTAAATCAAATCGATTTAAACCGATTTCAATGCGTTGTGGCTCGCCCCGGACAAACGACAACTCCGATTGCGACGAAAATTGAAATCTTACAATAATTTAACATTACGGATCCGATGAAATGGGTTTCATCAAAATTCGAGACTGTTTGAAAAATGGTCATTTTTAGTCGTCAATTAAATATTAAAATATTCAATTTTTACAATTTAACTTTTAATTCAATTTTAAAAGTTCTATAACGTCATTCTAACTCCAATATGATTTATTATAACTTTATAAATCATTTTTAATCACATTTAATTTAGATTCCAATTATCTACCCAATTTCAGGTATTAAATTAATAATTAAATCGTCCAATTAAATCACTATATCGAAATTAAATAAATTCGACTTCCAAATCTTACTTATTAAAATTTAAAATTAATTAAATATACGAATTTCAAATGATGGAAATTCTGGGTCGTTACATTACCCAACAAAACATTGCTCTATAATACATTACAGTTAAAACATCAAATGACCTAATCAAGATCAAAACACGTCAATCTTAACAACGAGTAGCAAAGCTATCGCTATTGAAATTTTCTTACCGACAATAGGATGTCCTTCATACAGGTCTTTGTCATTGCTATCCACAATAACCATAAGGCTTTGTTTATTTAACAATGTGATAATTTTGACTCACCATGGTAGCATCGGGTCGAGCTCGAACCAATACACGAGCTTTTCTCATTGTGGCTTCTTGAGCTTGGGCATCAAAAGCTATTTTAGGGCTAGGTAAACTCTTCTACCGTTGTCTTGACTGCCATTAGTGTAATAACCTGTAAATTTGGAAATTAATGTTGAGGGAATTTTGGTAATTTTAAATAAAAGAGGGCAAAATGGTAATTTTACAAACATTGGAATTAGACGATCGAAATTGTACCGTTGCGAAAAGCTCATTTTTTTGTTAGAATGATATATTGGTTTGTCAGGGTCGGAGTCCGTATGGAGAAGTTATGCGGTTTTTAAATTAGTGGGTTTTGAATTGTTATTTGGGCCTAAGTTCATTAGACTAAAGCAACGATTCAAAATTTATATGATGGGTTGGCAGGAAGTTTTAAATTCAGTTGTTCTCATTCACGTTCATTTTAGTTTTCAAACTTCTTCTTCCTCCTCTCTCTCTGATCTTATCTTCCTCTTTCAAATCTAAACGAAACCCTAGACTATTATACATCAAATCGCAGAGCGAGAAAAGAACTACAGGAGGATATCAATCATTTGCGGATTCGAGGATCGAGGAAGAACTACAATTCTGGATAGCGAAGGTTTTGGGGAAAACTAAGCTGATTCTAGGGTTTTGCAAGGTAATTCGGTGAGTGAAGATCATTACTGAGGATATATTGTTCCTCGAAAGTAATATATGTTGTATGTTTACTATTTAGGTTAATTAAATAGTAAATTTGGGTTAAATGAATTAGGAGATTAATACTGAAGTAATTACAAAAGTTAATGATGTTGATGATAATCAAATTTGGGCTAAGCTTGGATTAGATTGTTTATTAAATAGAAATTGCGTATAATGTATGGATTATGCAAATTAAGAAATGATTGTGATTAAATTGATAATTCGTGATATATAAAAGATTGGGATAGTGAAATATAATGTCTAAGAGGGGTATGAAGCGTTAAAACAGTAAACGATGAAGTAGAAATTGAATTAGAGAAGAGATGATCAAAATATGGAATTCTAAAAACTGGAAGTTTTTACATACACCGGTCCACCGGTTGGTCCAACCGGTCCACCTGTGGCCTTTTTATTTGCCAGCCTTAACCTCGACCAGACTGGGGCAATTTTACTCCAACCGGGTCTATAGGGAATAATATATAAATAAGGTGTTGACCTTTTAGCGATGTTTGGGGGTGTTTAACATGTGGATGCGTATCCGATAATTTTGTGGTTGAGTGTTATCCATTAATGGGTTATTCTGTTTTTTAAACTCATTTGCATTGAGTTGGTTCTGTTTATTCAACTCATACGTATACGTGAGTTAGTCATATATATCTAACTCATTTCGTTACGTGGGTTGGTTCTGTTTATTCAACTCAATACGTACTATGGGTTAGTTCTGTTTATAAAACTCATATGTATACGCGAGTTAGCATGTTTAACTAACTCATTTCGTTATGCAGGTTGGTTCTGTTTATTCAACTCATTATGTACTATGAGTTCGTCATGTTTATTCAACTCATATGTATACGCGAGTTAGTCATGTTTATATAACTCAACTTCATTACGCAGGTTGGCTCTATTTATTCAACTCATTATGTTTGTGAGTTGGTTCTGTCTATTCAACTCATATGATTCGATAGTTAGTCTGTTTATCTAACTTATGTTGGTATTTACTGTATAACTATATAAGTAGTCATTGTGTTATGTTTATTATGATGGACTAACTCTGTGGATGCATGTGAGACAGGTTGAGGTAAGTAAGTATTGGTATTCATATGATGTCAATGAAATCGTGTACCATTGTATACTTGTAATATTTTTACTCACCAAACATGTGTGTTTGACCCCCCATATAATATAGATAAATGAGATGAACATGATGGTGTGGTGTTTGAAGACGAAGACTATAGAGATGCTTACATATGTTATCCGTTGTTTGTATATATTGTATGTATAGTGTGACATTTTGTCCATGTATAAAGATACGTATGTCTTATGGTGTATATAGATGAAATATATTTATTTTATCTATATTGTGTTTTGATCCATTTCGCGGTGAAATTTTGAAAGTGTAGTTAGTTTATATAGCTCTCTGCTTACTATGAAATGTTTATAATGATTCAACTTTTCATTCTACGGCGATTTTATGACCACGAAAATTCGGGTTGTTACATTTGGTATTAGAGCTAAGGTTAGGACGTATTGAGAGAGCGTATTTGTATATTTTTATACCATATATTTGAAAGTGACTAAGAATCGTGCAATATGGAATATTAACAAAACTATCTACTAGTGCGAAATATAAATATAAAAGTAAATAATAAAGTAAATGACACTAGAGATTTTTATACTGGTTCGAACTTCCCGTTCTACGTCCAGTCCCAGACTCATTCTGGATTTCATATATAAACCCTCACTTGACCCAGAGGAACAGGTATTATACCGCCTGAGCAACCGAAAATGACTTCTACCGCCTAAGCAACAGAATAGGACTTCGACCGCTTGAGCAACTGAACAAGATTTCCAATACAAAAGGTAAAATAGTTTCTAACTGAGTATGCTCTTGAGTAGCACTGATAAGTTAATAACATACACCCTTTCTATAATCTTCTCCTTGTGGTATATTGTGTAATTCGTGAAGATAAGAAGATTATTTAATCACTAATGAGGTTTGCTTGAATGAACAAGTGATTAGAACGAAAATATTGAATGCAAATGGCAAAATTGTTTAGACTATAAGAATGAGAATTAGAATCAGAATTCAATGATTAAAACAATGAATTTCATGGCTATATATAGGAATTAAGAGTTGCAATCATTCGTGAAAAGTAGTCATGAAAGAATATGGAAGCAACTCTTGAATCAAGAATTGTTTCATTCGCTAAAATGAAGTGTCTTTTCAAAATATAGCTGTTATGAAGATTCAGCCATCTGAGTAGAACAAATCAGCCAGCTGAATCGATCAAAAATCGAACCAGCAAGAAAACAGTGCAAAAAAGGCTTAATTCAGCCGGCTGAACTTGCAAGTTTAACGTCTGAATGTTCAAATAAAATTGTGCATATGCACAGATTTCAGTCAGCTAACTTTAGCCACTCAGCTGGCTGAAATGAGTGTTTTTTTGCATATAAAGACTGTTTTAAAAACTTTAGCATTTGAGCAATTTTTTCTTTTTTGAAAAACTTTTAGCATATGAACAATGTTTTGAAAATCTTTAAATTGCATGTGCGTGCATATACCACTTTGGAGAGATTTTAACATGAATTCACTACTAGACTCAGACCATAGACTAAATATATTACTAAAGCTTCTATCTGGAATCTGGCCTGCAATCTGTTAGATTATTTCTCGAGTAAAATAGTATCTTCTCCTACAAATATGGTTAGTTCATATAATATTTACTTATATAGTTGTCACAATCAAAATATCAAAATTCAAGGTTCTAACATTCTCCCTCTTTTTTCATGATGACAACTATGCAAGTTATAAATAAAAATAAATAGATTTATACTCCCCATGTCTTAATACTTCCCTTATCATTATGACATACCTTTTTCTCCTCCTTTGTTGTAACAACCCGTAAATTTTAATGGTTTTAATAATATAATTTAAATTGAATTTTTGTGAAATTTTAAATAATTAAATTTGGAAATATAAATTTAATATTTGGAATACGTCTATTTCAACATAGCAATTGGTAAATTTTCATCTGATTATATGGAAATTTATTTTCTTGTATAACTTTATTCCAATTCAAATCGGTTAAAAATCAATGATAATAAAATATTTTCCAAACCTGAATATTTTTATACAATAAATTTGTAAATCATCTTCTGAGTGAGACGTCATATTTCGTTTCTTCAAATTTGGACTGCTGTTGCTCCGTTTACCTTATTTCTGGCAAATTAGCAGCATTTTTCGGTATCGATTTTCGACTTTTGATAGGAAAATCGTACCACTGATGTCAGTATACCGTTTTGATCGTCTCGTCGTGCTGATCTCTACGGTATATTCATTTGTGTATTGCGGTGTCCGGTACGGTGCGAAATCCGCGAAACGGATGACCGTATCGATACTCAAATCTTTACCTTTTGGATTTCTATGACCATTAAAATTCACTGGATGATTCCAATGGTCACTATCCTTAATATTTCTAGATATTAAAATTCTGACTCCCCATTTCCCTATGGTTTCAAATTCATTTTGGGTTCGTTCTTTTATTTTTCCGGTTTATTCTCATCTGCATTCGTGAAATAAATTCATCATAACGTCATTTATACTGTAACATTTCCTCTACTTTTCATTTATATCTGGAACCGTGCACCCTACTGTTTACCTTCTTTCCTCTAGGGGCCAAATTGATACATCTCCTCGTTTCATTCACATATTTATTTATATAAATTAAATGGCTGCCATCTTCATATTTCTTTCAAGACCCAAAATCATCTCAAATTAAACAGCCGTTTTCTCTTCCCTTTCCCATACTGCCGACACAACCTCAGCCACCTTTTCTTGGCCGCCACCACTTCGAACCCCACCACCAAACACACAGCCAACCCATGCTGCTCGACCGACCTGAGTGCAGCAACTCCAAGCAAACAACCGTGCGCATCCATTACCTACCCTCCTGGTTAACCTGACCGAACTCCTCATCGCGGCTCAACATCTCCCTCTCCATTCGATGGCAGCATATGTGTATGGCATATCGGCCTCTGATGTACACATATATAAGTATAGAGGTTTGCCTATATCTGCGTTTTTATATATATACTATATCTATGTATTGATAGTTGATTTTAAGATATATAGAGTTTTAAAAAATATAATATGAATTTGTACAGTGTTCAGATATATGTAGAATCGGTCTGCATATATATATATATATATATATATATTGGGTTATAAGATGTATATTTATTCACATCAGTATGTATAAGCTTATATATGTTTTATTATATATATACATGGCCTATAAATATGTATATAAAAATACATCCTGGTTTTTAAAGTATACGTGTTGAACTAATAATGGGTTTTGTAATATATACATACAGGTTTATATATATTTTATATAAGATACATTTATATTGTTGTCTGTATATATATATATATATGAGATATATATATATAAAGCTATGTACTAGTATATATGTCCGGTTTCATTTATATTTTGGTCTGCATAGTTGTTAATATATATAAGAGTTTCATTATATTTTAGTATATTTGGTTATAATATATATATATATACATACAAGTCTATATATATAGCTGTATGTTGATAATAGTCTGCAGTTTTTATTGGATATGTTCGGGTTGTGCATGTATAATATACATTGATTTTAGTTGGGTAATAGGTTTAATTTCAATCTGTTGTTTATATGGTCAGTGTGTAAATGTGAGTTATGTAAGTTATATTAGTGATATATATATAGATATATTATATTATGTTGTGTGTCAAACTCTTTATTAGTATTATATTGGGTTAGTTATATATATATACACATAGTTCTTTTCAATAGTTTGCGGTTGGTTATGACAGCTTATATCAATAAAATGTTAATTTTGTATCAGTTTTATATAAATATAGTAGTAATATATGCATATGTTTATATAAGTGTTGTTTCAGAAGACGTGTTACACAAAATTGTTTATATATATATATAGGTCAGCATATTTGTTTATACAGATTTAGTGTTCACATAAACATTTTGCCTGCATACATTTTTCGTTCTGTCTGCATTTGTATATTGTTGATATTTATGATCTATTGCTATAAGGTTATAAAAGTGTGTTATAAGCATCTGTTGTATAATTTTATTTTTTAAGTTATGATGGGTCAGTTTATATATTGACTATATATATAAGTTTATACAATTAGTTAGTTATATAAGTCTGTATTGTTAAAAAAAATATAATTGGTATATTAATTTATATATGGGTTATATATCCGTTCATTGGCATCAGTTATATATGTGTGTACGTACTAAATATGGATTTCAAAATATATGTGTTTTGAAATTTATTTTAGAAAACAAATAAGATTTATATATATAATATAATGATGTATATATTTTCAGTTTATAAAAAAACTGATTCGATTTGTTTTCATCAATTTCTGTTATCAGCTCTATCCGTCGAATTCGTGCCAATCTAGCTTCGCTTTGGATTCGTAACTCATCTCATTCTCTTCCATCCCTAGCCTCGAAAGGTGAGCAATCACTCACGATTAACGTTCTTGTATTTATTAGATTTGATTTCAATTGAAACGACAATTGAAATATGCTGCTGTAGTTATTTAAATAGTTATATATGCATTTATATGTAATTGTTCACCTATGAGATATGACACGATATCCTGTTGTTTATATTATATTGTTATTGATGATATATGCCTGTAATTATTATTATTATCATATCTGTTATCACTCTGCAAGTTCCCTGTTAGTGTAGAATTCCCTATGGGTTAAAATGATACATACCCGAACGATCTTGTAGAATAGAAGAAAATCGTTATTAGTTGAAATGATAAACCCAAGCAATTTTCATTGAATATAATTTGGGATTGCGGGTTGAAAGGATATATACCCGTATATATTAAAATTACGGATTTAAATGATAAATATTTGTATCACTTGACCATAGGATAGAAAATTTTATACATAAACCGTTGGTCTATATATAAATATTTTAAAATGATTTCTATGGTTTTGAAAGGAAGTATATATGGTTTTATTTAAATTTGAAAATATTATATATATGAATAAGTTTTAATACAAAATAGATTTAATAATAAGCTTTAAATTTACTCAAGTTCAATTTAAGTAAAATACAATATGTTTAAGTATTTATTTAAAAATTTTATTTTAAAAAAATAGATTTTTATAATGATTCTATAAGTTAAGATTGGAAAGATAAATTTGGATTTATTCGAAATTTTATTTAATTAAGAATTTTGTTTAATTAAATCGATTTGAAACTTATTGAATTTGAGGGAATTAAGATATGATTTTTATAACATGATTTTGATTTAAAGTGATAAAATGGATATTTCAAGTTTTAAATAAATTGAAGGAAATATTTAGTTTAATGTAATTTAAGGTTATTTAAATGATAATGGATTTATTAAGTGAATATTTCAAAACTAAATAATAATGAAGTTAAAATAAGATATATATGAAATTATCAATTTAGTTTTGAAAGTGCTATAATTTGGAAATATATATATTTGGAATGGAAATGATATTTTGGTTTTGAAGTATAACTTATTTTGAAATGACCACGGTGTTATAATGACGTTTGGTTGTTAATAGCGTATATTTCTACATAGTAGATAGTTCCACGGATCCTTAGAGGATGGTTATCCCAAACATCCTTTAAGTTACTTGTATTTTAGTTGATATTTCACTTGAGTTGGATTTATTGATATAAGAATGTTAATCCTGACTCGAGTGTTTTGTGTTTTGCTTTACGCTCGGGTCAGACTGAGTGATACACCATTTGAGACTCACCTTTGGAGTTTGGAGCTTCGTTTGGAGATCCAACTATCGATTCAGCTTTCAGCTTTCCAGTTGATTTGTTCAGAGAGGCCATCTGTTTGTATTGGAAACTTCACTGTATTTGAGATATTCTGTTGTGTTTTATTTCAAACTCTGCTATTTATATAGTAGCTTCATGAACTATTATTTATCCATTCCGCTGCATTATTATTTTATTACTCTGTGTCTGTGATTCTGTGACTGATTTATTTACTGTATATGCTGAGTTTTGCCAAATATAAATTAACAATCTGATATTTTGAGCAATTCAAGTCTGACATGTGCGAATGCGAATGGTTGAAAATATCGGGTCGTTACACCATCGACAAAAAAGAAAATTTTAAAATTTGAACATCATGTTTGTGGGTTCATTTCCATAAGTATCGAAAAATTTAAAATATATCCCTCCTTATGTGTGATGTGCCTGTAAAAAAATGAGATATATGTTCTGGTACCCACTTCCTATGTTAGGGTCCAAGGGTTAGGTCTTAGGGAGTCATATCCATTTGGGTGTGGTTGAACTTTTATAAATATAATTTTCATTATTAACTACTATATCAAAATAATCATCTATGTATTTTTATCTGTTTTTCCAATTAACAGGAACCCAAATACTTAGATAATTTTTATTCATATTTCCCATCAATGATTTTATACTTCTAGAGATATTATAAACATTATTGGTTATAGTAGTACTTGAATTTCTATAAAAATTGGATTTAGACTTTACTCGAAATCTAGTACTAGCACTAACTTTTTTACTATACATGAAAGCATATCTAGTGTTATTTCTACAAACAGTTTTATTATATCCTAAACCACTTTTATCATATAAAGGTCTAGAACTAGATAAAATCATGTTTAAATCATTTTGACCTTTATTAAATTTCATGAATTCATTTTTACATTTTTCAAATTTAGTTTTATAATCACAATTGTTATTTTCAAAAGAAATATTACTATTTTTTAAAATATTAATTTCCTTATTAATTTAGAATTTTCGTTTTTTAATATACAGTTCTCATTTTTGAGAAGAAAATTTTGAGATTCCGACTTATCTAAAGAGGATTGTAATAAATCAATTTTTCTTTTCAAATCAAAATTTTCTTTTGAAAATTCCTCTTTCTCCTTTTCGAATAAGGTGTTTTGTTAATCTAGAAATTCTTTAAGAGTTATAAAATTATTTTGTAAAACACCAAGCTGATTTTCTAAATTTAATTTCTCATTTTTCAATGTCTCATTTTCAAGTTCGCCATATTTCATCTTTTCTAAAATAATAAAACTAAACTTTGAGGTCTTATCGCTTATACTAACTAATTCACTATTATCATTTACTGAAATTTGTAAATCAAAAATTACTTTTTGTAGTCCACATTGGTGGCTTTGACAGGGATTTTGCTTGTTGTATTTCGATTGGACCTTTTTCCGGCCATTATTCCACGAAGTTGTGACGATCGATAGAATTCCAAGCTCTGGTACCAAGTGAAAGCGACTAAGGATCGTGCAATATGAATATTAACAAAACTATCTACTAGTGCGGAATATAAATATAAAAGTAAATAATAAAGTAAATGACACCAGAGATTTTTATGCTGGTTCAAACTTTCCGTTCTACGTCCAGTCCCAGAATCCTTCTGAAATTCAACTATAAACCCTCACTTGACCTGGAAGAACATGTATTACACCGCCTGAGCAACCGAATAGGACTTCTACTGCCTAAGAAATAGAATAGGATTCAATCGCCTGAGCAACCGAATAGGACTTCCAATACAAATAGTAAAATTATTTCTAACTGAGTATGCTCTTGAGTAGCGCTGATAAGTCAATAACGTACACTCTTTCTATAATCTTCTCCTTTGTGGTATATCGTGTAATTCGTGAAGATAGGAAGTTTATTTAATCACTAATGAAGTTTGCTTGAATGAACAAGTGATTAGAACGAAAATATTGAATGCAAATGTCAAGATTGTGTAGATAATAAGAATGAGAATTAGAATCAGAATTCAGTGATTAAAACAATGAATTTCATGGCTATATATGGGAATTAAGAGTTGCAATCATTCATGAAAAGTAGCCATGAAAGAATATGGAAGCAACTCTTGAATCAAGAGTTGTTTTTATTCGCTAAAATGAAGTGTCTTTTCAAAATATAGTCATTATGAAGATTCATCCATCTAAGTATAACAATTCAGCCAGCAGAATCGATCAAAAATCGAACCAGCAAGAAAACAGTGCAAACAAGGCTTAATTCAACCGGCTGAACTTGCAAGCTTAGCCGTCTGAATGTTCAAATAAAATTGTGCATATGCACAGATTTCAGTCGGCTGACTGTAGCCACTCAGCCGGTTGAAATGAGTGGTTTTTGGTATATAAAGACTGTTTTAAAAACTTTAGCATATGAGCTATTTTTTTGAAAAACTTTTAGCATATGAACAATGTTTTGAAAATCTTTAAATTTCTTGTGTGTGCATATACCACTTCGGAGAGATTTTAACATGAATTCACTACTAGACTCAGACCATAGACTAAATATATTACTGAAGCTTCTATCTGGAATCTGGTCTGCAATCTGTTAGATTATTTCTTGAGTAAAGCAGTATCTTCTCCTGCAAATATGGTTAGTTCATATAATATTTACTTACATAGTTGTCACAATCAAAACATCAAAATTCAAGGTTCTAAAAATATTAATAATTATAAAGGGCGTTTGTTTACAAACAGTGACAACCCGCGTTTAATTAATTATAAAAGGTATTTGATATATTTATATCATGTATGCGCGCGCACACACACACACACACGTATCTATATTTTATATTTAAGTTTAATTAATTATCTAGTTTATTTTAGTATAAATATTTATTTTCTATTTTTTAGTATTGTTTGTTAAATCAGATATATATATATATATATATGTTTTATTTATTAATTGTTTGTTCTATACATATATGTATTTGTAGTTAATCTATTTTCTTATTTTTTTAATTTTACTTCCCTTCATTTATACAATTAAATTATATGAATGATTCACCGTTGATATTGATTTGATTAATGATTTGATATGATACAGTGATGACATCTTTGATTTAATTTTTTGTTATAATTTTATGTGATGAGATATCTGAATAAACGGAGTTATAATACCGTATAGTATAGGACTTTCGGTAATATTTCTTCGATTATTTTTTGGACTCGTTATACAGAATATTGGATAATTTGAGTGTAATTTATGAACAGTGAATAAACTTTTAAGTATCACGTGGTGGTATGGGATGCTATTATGATATTTATGTGGTTATTCATTTTAAGTAGATGACACTCACGAGACGGGAATAGAGTAGATAGTGTGAGATGATACACATAGAGATATATGGCTTTGTGGCTATATTTGGTGAGTATGGCTTTATGTCTAACTATGACCATGACTTCGTGTCTATATGTATTGGTTCTATATGCCACTATTATGATGTAATCCTATTATGTTTGTTGAAGAGGACCAGATGGCCAGTATCCACCTTGGCGGCCTAATCGTAGGGTCGCACCTTAGATCTGTGACACCTTATATATAGCTTAGTGCTTTAGCTTTGTGCTACCCTTATGCGCGCATTAGCCCCTTATCTCACTAGGCTAGCATTCTGTTACCTATAGGGGCATTTTTAGTATCGTGACTTATAGTTCTCGCATTGACGAACACACTGGTGGATACGTGTCACGATAAATATGGGCTAACTAAAGACTGTAAAAACTTAGTGTCTATGGAGCTTGCTTAGTGCTACCAGTCTCTCTTCTGGTACTAACGGAGTAGTAGATTGGCATATATGATTGATACACCTCACTGTAGCATTGACATGGGTTTGGTACCACATATTATATATATATGACTCTACTTGGTACTTCGTATTTGTCATATAGTCATTTCCCATCATGATATTTACAGATAGATGTTATAGGAGGAGATGAGATTATACCTATGATACATATCCAGTGTAGAGTGAATTCTCAGTATTTGATAAGTGCCTATCATATTTTATATGTATTGATGATTTTATTGAGATTGAGAGATATATTTGGGCAATGCTTTGTGACAGCCTGATTATACTTGGTGATATCTTCTTTAGCGATATTTATGGATTTGATGATGGTTTATGGATATGTGTGATTCATCCATTTATGTTGATTCTATGATTTTTGATTTGTTGTGTTTCTATGTGGGTGATGACATCTTTTAATATCAATTCTGATTATTTTATGTGGATATGAGTTATTTGGGTGATGTGATGTCTTGATGATTATCTATGGCATTATACATATATTCAAAACATTCATATTATAATTGTATACATCCATTGGCATCATCTGATGATTTGATAATTTATGTTATAATATTATATTATTATCATATATTTACTATGTGTGCCCTTATGATTATACTTGATTAGACATAATCTAACCCATGTGTTATTTTATAATACTCAGGTCAATCCGAGACATTTCAGGTATATGGACGACATGATCATCATTTTTTAGTGGGCTTAGAGCAGTTTACATAGGGAATTGTTATATGATATTAGTATGAAATTGATTCTTTGTATATACAATTAATTAAGAGTTGTATATTGATGGTTTATCATATTATATTGAGATATTTGACAATTGAGATGTGTCGTACCCATATGACATTATTGTGTGTGTATATATATAATATGTTATCGCTAAGATTCTGACTCTGTGTTCTATGTAAAATACTGTATATTTTGTATTGTTCTATCCTAAAGGCACATGTATGTATTGCTTTGTACCGATATTGCATACGTATAGTCAAGATACTTATCTGACATTTTAATATGTACCAGTGTTAGTCCAAGAAAATATTCATGTGTGTATCTCATATACCTCCATTCTCTATATTATCTAACAGTATTACGGTAACATCCCGTATCAGGAGGCCAAAAGCTAAGCGCTATGCATATTGTAGTCATCCACAGTCTTAACTTTTAGTGACGAAATACGGTAATGTTAATGGTATCCATAATATCAGAAGCACTTGAATATGAACAAAATCACAGATTTCTAAAAACAACAATTTATAGTGATTGCATTTTAAATAATATCATATCCAAGTTACAAAAATCCCCAAACGTATCCCAGGCATTGATTAAATATAATTTACAACAATACGCCAAGAGCAACATATGAAGATGCCCCGTTGGATGATCAAAGCAATATAGACATAATTATCTTAATACATAGTGGAAACAATTTAAAATAGAATTCCTAAATTAGCTATCCGTCAACTACCTGCTCGTCTTGAGATGCTTTATTCGCCAAAATCCACTAAAACCTGAAAACCTAAACCCTCGGCCTACTCAAATCAAATTTTGAGCACCTGAGAGTTTAAGGGAAAACAAAAATTTTGAGTCAGATATAAAGCTTGGTATGAATAATTTCTGTTACATCTCAGTTTACTGATATATAGTGAGACCATGCCGCTTAGCGGAACGGGTTTCCTCTCACTAATATCTCTTTTCAAAACATATTTTTTGTAAATTCTTTCCTGCAACCAAACTGGTTAACCAACTGATTATAATAATAATATAGCAATATCCATTATGCTAAAATAGGAAATAAGATATACTATCTGTCTAAAATCTGAGCTATCTGCTCTACACTGGACTATCTGTCGTAAATTCTGAGCTAACTGCTCTCTTATAGATTATCTGTCCTAAAATTGATTATACCAAAATAGCAATGTCTTTTATGCTAAATAATGGGATATCTGCCCAAAACAGGTAAAAAGGGTGGACTAACTGTCCTTAAAAAGTAGCAAGGTCCGTTATGCTAATAATAGAACTAACTGTTCGTATCAGAGCTGACTGCTCTTTTCTGGAGTAACTGTCATCTGGGCTGACTGCCCTCAAAATGGACTGACTGTCCGAATTTAAATGAGCTAACTGCCATAATTTTCTTTTGGTTAAACTACCCTTCAAAATATTTTGGCTAATGCCCTTCAAATTTTCCTTGAAAACCTTTTCAGAATTATTAGTCCGTCAAATCATTTATATACAAGGAAAATATATCTTTAGCTTTACTCTAAGCTATTTTTGCCATGTTATATATACTTTACTCAAAATAATGTTGATGATGTTCAATAAGGATTATCTATCCTTTTAAAATAAGTTAAATCCTTTATAACTTAAAACACTTAGGCTATCTTCCTAGTCATTATATTCGAAACCTCTGTTTAAAACCTTTAAACAACCTTTCAAAAACATTGAAGGTAACTCCTTCAAAACAAACCCTTCGAAATCATTGAAGGTAACTCCTTCAAAACCTTAAAAAAGCCTTTCTTTCATAAGCTTCAAAACATATGACATCCGCCTTTAAATCCTTTAAACCTTAGCCTTTCGAAAATATTAAAACAATACCTTTCGACCTTGTCGAAAGGTTTCTTTTCGGCCTAGTCGAAAGGTTTCACCTTTTGACTTTGTTGAAAGCCTGGGGTACCTACCTTATAAAACCATTTATAAACCTTTCGAAAGCAATGAAACTCAAAACCTTTCGAAGACCTTGGTTTCAATTTAAAACAAGTGGAAACCTTTCGAAACCGTTCAAAGTTAACTACTTTGAAACCTTTAAAACGTTTCGACTTAAACATGTGGATTATGCTTTCAAGTAGAGAAAAAGGATCAGAAAAACATTGAAGTCTAAAGCAACTGCTTCGAAACCTAAAACCTTTCGAAACCATTCGAAAACAATGAAGTGTTGGTGTTGGAACCAACTCTTTGAAATCAATGGAGAGAGGCGGCAAGTTTTTAGAAAAACAAAATATTACCTTCGACTCCATCTGTGTCGAAAGGTTAGGAAGCGGCAACTATACTTTCAACCTTGTTGAAAGATATACCTTTCGACTTTGTCGAAAGGTTTCAATTAAAACAAGAAAGCAAACTAATCGCTTTTCTTTTAAACCATTTGACAATGTCGAAAGCTCTTTGTCAAAAGCTAGCAGGCGTATTTTCTTTAAAATCAAAACAAAGTTTCATCGCCTTCGAAAGCTATAACCTTTCGTCCCTAAACCTTTCGACTCCTTCCAATTCACTACGTACCAGTCGCCTGATACCTTGTGCATTGATTTTTTAACCTAGTCGAAAGGTTTGCTACCTTTCGACCTTGTCGGAATATTTGGAATGGAGGTGGAAGGTCTTGCCGAAAGAGTTAAAATAGTGAAAATACTGTTTAAAATAGTTCTTATGTACCACACCTGCCTTATTTGTCTAAATCTGATTAGTTGCCAGAATTTTATATTCAAAATTGCAACCGACTTTCCTTATTTGGAAATTTAAATAAATTTGAAAAAGCCCCTTTCTCCTTTATAATTATACAAAACATTTAAGTCTCATCCCTTAAATGATTTTATATAACTATTAAAACATCTTGAAAAATTCTGGAAAAATTCCAGAAAATCAATTAATATGTTCTCTTCAACATATAAAATTTTCATATCCAAACAATAATTATTTTTTCCGTAAATAATTTAATAATCCAAAATACCATTTTCATCCTTAGAAAATTCATAACAATTCCACAAAAATTCTAAAAATTCTGAAAATTGAAACCCATCTCTAAAATAACTTTTTAGATCATCATAAAAATTCGCAAGGCTAATGGATGTCATTTAATAGGGTTTTCATTTTAAAACATGTCATAAAATCTATATGAACGTACATAAATCATCAACATGTACATATTATCATTCAAAATCATGGCAAACATTTGCAAAATCATTCGGATTTAATCTTAAAACCGAAACCATAAAAATTTAGAGATGTAAAAATTATTCACCTTTGATTTAGAAATTAAGGAGCTTGAGATTTGAATGAGTTTGATTTAATTTGCTTTCCTTAAGCTTTTCTTTTGTTTCCTCTTCTTCTTTTCTTGTTAATGGTGACCAGCCTCACTTTAGAAAAAAAATTAGAATGAGAACGAATGTGTGTTTTGAAATACATGGCCTAAGGAAGATAATATAGGAATGGCCTCTTTCCCATAATATGCCTCATCTAATTCATTTTAAACCCTTCTTTTAGTTCATTAGTTAAAAAGGCACGGCTACCTTAATTAAATCAAATCCCAGTCTCCTAATCAACACATTATTTTATTTAGTTTGTCTAACTAAATCATCTAAAGTTATCAAAAATCTGGGGTGTTACAGACTCCCAACTTTAAAGAATTTCGTCCACGAAATTACATTGAGGCTCAAAACAAACAAGAAGGTAATACATACCATCAAAACAAGCCAGGATAAATATCTCTAATCATGCTCTCAACCTCCTAAGTACGGTCTCTATCATCGTCACTCCACTGGACTTTGACTAATCTGACCGTCTTGGTTCTAAGCCTCTTCTCATCTCTCGCAATAATGCGAACTGGCTTCCTCACTCTGGTCAAGTCCGATTCTACCACTAAATCATCTAGCACTATTGGTGCAATAGCAGCCTTCGGGTACACTTTCTGAGATGAGAAATATGAAAAACATCATGGACACCTGCCAAACTGCTCGGTAACTCAAGTCTATACGTGAACTTCCCGATCCTCTCAAGAATAGGAAAAGGTCCAACGAACCTAGGAGATAACTTCCCCGACTTCCCAAATCTAAGCACACCCTTCATCGGTGATACTTTGACGAAAACCTGGTCCCCAACTGAGAACTTCAAATCTTTCCTTCTTTTATCTACATAACTCTTCTTCCTAGACTGAGCCTCCTTCATCCTAGCTCGAATGACCTCAATCTTTTCTGCAGCTTCTCTAACCAAATCTGGACCAAGAATCAACCTATCCCCTATCTCCAACCAACAAACGGGAGATTTGCATGGTCTTCCATACAAAGCTTCAAATGGTGCCATCCCAATACTAGTCTGATAACTGATGTTATACCACTACAACAAAATGTACCTTTCATAACCTTTCAAAAGCGCTATAAAAACCTTTAACAGTGTTTTTAAATAAGCTGTATATTAACATGCCCTTATAGGTCAGACATATACCATAGCAAGACAGAAAACGCTGTAGAATCCAAGTATCTATAGCGTTTTTTTGATGTCTTTAATACGTTTTACAGTGTTTTTGTTGATTATTCAATAGCGGTTATAATATGCAATGTTAAATTTTTACGACGTTCTTTTCATTGCTGTGATTTCTTTTTACAACGTCTCTTTTGTTACTATGATGTTTATTTACGGCGTTTTCTGAAATGATTGGGTCCTATTTTATAGCGTTTCGAAAACGCTGTTAAAACTTTCTATAGCATTTTGAAAATGCTGTTTAATCTTTTCTATAGAGATTTATAAATGCCGTTACATATTTTCATAGCATTTCATAAACGTTGTCGTATTTGCTCAGTTACTAACCAATATATAACACATTCCAATTCTGTATGCAGCCACAATTTATGTATAACACAGTTTATATAGACACATATATTTCATAACAAACATATATTATATTAATCACACAATTTATAATCAACATATTATATTAATCACACGTCTTACAATTAACATGAAACATTACATAATAAACATAAGCAATATTCTTACATCAAAATAGATAATAAGTTCATAATATTTCAATGTAGAACAAGTAGCAGCTAGTGACCAAAAGTAGTAATACATACAAGCATACAGACCAAAATATAGTTATGGCATCAAAAGTAACTTCGAATCCATTACTTGCTGCGTTATGTTACTATTTTTTCCATCAAATATATCTATCCACCTGCAAAGAAAAAGTTCTTTATTATACATACTGATTAGGATTAAAAGACAGAAACATTAAGTAGCTAGTTCTCAAGTTATTTTAAGCTTTATAAAACAAACATGTGAAAGAATGAGCTTGAAACTTTTCTTTATTGACCCTGGAAGTCCTGGGAAAATAGTAAGGAACTTATACCACCTATAGTTTATCTTCATTTGAAATTTGTCAAATTTTTAAAAGTTTATTTAAAGCATATAAGTATAATTAATAGAATAGTTAATGCATGAAACAAATATGCAACAAAAATGAAAAGCCTGAGTTAAAATATAAATAAAATAGTTTGGTCGGTCGTGGGACAATAGTAAAGAAGTTATATCCACAGTTTAGTTTTAAGTGTGATTAATAAAAAAAATTAATGCTTCCTCAAAGCATATAAGTATAATTAATAGAACAATTGATGCATGAAATGATGTGTAGCAAAAATGAAAGGCCTGAACTGAACTATAAATAAATCAACACAATATTATTATATGCATACCTGGTTACCTTTTACAAACTGTGTATAGCCTGGTTGCTTCTATGGCACTCTATGTTTTGGTCATATTCTGCCATGTTTTCGCAAAGGAGTTAGCACCACAAAAGATAGTTAATAAACTGTATTCCTATTAAATGGCGAATATATGAAAATCAATAGAGTTGATTTATTCATTTAACTATTTGAAAGGAAAGGCTGGTCTTTGAACTAGCCACTGTAAATAAATTCATTGAATACTACACTATTCAGAACCTAAGAAAGGCATAATAAACCTTTTAGCAGTAGTAATAAGCAATAAATTGTTAACTGTAAAAGATACTTGCCTTTAACTTCGCAATCAAGCATCCATTCATCAACAAGAGTAATCCAACCTCTACAACCAAAAGTCGGACACAAGAAGTTAACCATTATTCAACATTGCATATTTAAAAGGTACTCATTTGTATGATTACAGATACTGCATTTTGTATTTGATTAGATGAACCATGAGTTCTACTTTATTCAACTAGGAAATATTCTATTAATAATCTATATGCAAGCTTCAGGTTTATCCATTGGAATGTTCTGCTATCAAGTTCTTCATACCTATAGTATGTATTTTAACTAGTTACGAACCAAAATGCATGAGACTATAAATAATAATGTTGTATCCATGTTATGTACTATTTGATCAATGATCAACGTATATACATGTCAACACTATAACTTGTATTCTACAAACAAATTGCACATAAACCCGATCATGGATTTGAGAATGATGATACAAACTTACTTAACGATCACACTTGCAAGCTTCTAGATCCTATTACTGGCATTTTTCATAATGCATTTAATAGAACTAAGTATATATGTAGACTGAACAAACAAACAAAAAAAACTGCCCATTAATACTAACAATTAACTATCCAACTAGCTTGTTCAAATGTTTACATTTTTGGCACATATATTTAAAGAGAATCTCTTAATCTAAAATCAATAGTGATACCTTAATTGCATTCACTGGTTATTCCATCAATTACAATTGCCTTAATGACAAAATTAGAAGATCTTTTGACTGTAATTGTGGAACCAAAAAGGTGGTAAATTTTTGTTCAACCAAAAAACATGAACTTAGAATAACAATGTAGTATCAAATTCATCAAAGAATGCAATTTTACATGTTTCTAAGATGAAAACATGTAACTTAAATAGTTAAAGGAATAGAATTACATGATCACATTGATTATCAATCAATGATTTGATCCTTCATTTTAAATAGTGAAATGTATTCCCTATATGGTCGCGTTTGCCAAATCAAGCCACCATCTCTTACTTCGAACCATCCTGATCAAGCGCGATTTCATGAATGGTTTTTTTTCCTTTCTCGAATTGAATTCGAAAATTTTGGAGACTGGCGTTTATGGTACACGGCTCTAATATGAAAACATGGGATTTGGGTTTGGGATAAACAAAATTGTGTGGGCTTGGATGGTTTGAGCTTAAATGTATAATAAGGAGGAGTTAAGGATTTTCATTTCTTTTCTATTCATTTTATATTTATAAGTAGATTTGAATTTAATTTCAGTTGAATTATATTTCTTTTACACAATATTTTTCGATAACTGATTGATTTTATTTTTGCTTTTTCATTATACTATCGTAAAATAATATATTTTTTCAACTATTTTAATTATTTGAGAATTATTTACTATATAAAAATATGTCATATTTATTAAAATATTTTATTTAGTTTTAATATATTATCTAAAAAGGAATTTATTAATTTAATTTAATTTATTAGAACAAAATATTCGATTAAATAAATTCTAATATTTTGAAGAGAAGCCATAATGGATAAGAGAAATTTAAAATTGGGGCGACCTCTTTATTTCAAATTATAGGCATTTTAAGTAAGATCAATCAACTTTGAAGCATCTACATCTGTGTATTATCCCTACAAAGAAGAATCCATCAGAAGTAATTTGATTTTCCCCTTTATCATGTCTAATGCCTGCAATGTATATTCTTTATAGTTATATCAAAGTTATCACTAAGAATACAAAGCTTGTTTTAATATTTGGGTACAATATGAAAATGTCAAATAGTAATCGTAGAGAGAGAGAGAACAAGTATTTTGATTTGTTTCTTTTCTTAAAGAGAGAAACATACATGACTTGGTTGATAACTTACTAAAGAAAATGGAACTACATAAGGCATTGTAAATCTCAGACCCAAAAAATAAGTACAGTACTGATACTAAAGTGATTGATAACTCACCAAAGAACTTCAACCGAAACTTCAAAATAAGATGTCCAGGTTCCTTAACCGAACCATACCAATGTTGGAACCCAAATAAAGGATGTTTGTGATGTGTAAGTCATGCCTTTGTCATAGGATCTTAGAAGCAAAAAATAAATTATAAAAGATTAGACATTAAATTTTCAAAATGTTAAGCATTGTAAATAATGTATCATCTTGTGTGTTTTTCACATCAAAAATCTTTACT
Organism: Allium fistulosum; assembly: GCA_030737815.1. Classification (NCBI taxonomy): domain Eukaryota; kingdom Viridiplantae; phylum Streptophyta; class Magnoliopsida; order Asparagales; family Amaryllidaceae; genus Allium; species Allium fistulosum. The sequence goes on from CM060905.1 coordinate 1,110,652,945, forward strand.
TACCTATAACGATGAAATTTAAAAGTTAGTGATCAGATTCAAATTTAAAAAAACATATCTAACTTGCAACTACTATTAAATTACGGCACAGATTTACATTTTAGCTTCACGGATTATTTAATAATCACAATGAGAGTGGTAGATTACTTGGCTGAGAGCGAGACAGCGGTGCATAAAAGTGATGCATGACAGGGATGCATGATGCATGGCAAAGAATGAACGACAAAGGTGCATGATAGTGGTACAAGCCAGAGGTAGAATAAACAAGCATGACTAGGATGCAACTTGCAAGGTGATGGAAAAAGACAGGGATGCAAATTGCAAGGTGATGGAGCAAGACAGGGGTTCAACTTGCAAGGCTTTATAAATAACAGTCAAACAATAATAGTCGAAAGCTATTCTTCGCTTTGCAAGGTATGTCAAGTCAGGGTTCAGACTTATTAGCATATACTAAATAATTAGTAAGATAGCTTCTTTGATTGCTTGTAATATGTTTAATGTTTGATTACAACAGCGAAAATATTACGAGCCAAAAATAAAACAGTATGTTTATCCACCAGACTAGTGACGCATTGTTACTAGAAGCATAATAATACTAAAATTACCGATGATAGTTATAATTGTACAATAGTAGTACATCCACCATTGATGTAGCATCTTATATATCTCTTGTTTATGAATAAGCTACCACTTGTATTGATGCACAAAAGAGCAATTGCACCCACAAATTAGAAGTTGACAATTTCAACATAAATTGATAATGAATCCATCATATTTCAACATAAATCGATACAGCTCATTTGACAATTAAGCAGTGTGTCAATTGAATTGTCAAAATTTGAAGACTCGGACGTTCAAGAAATATGTAGCATTTACCACAATCAATGCTCGTTGTGTTGTACATTGAACTCCATCTTTATATTTAATTAATTTCTATTATTTACAATTTTCAATTCACTGGATTTGATAAAATCTTCAATTGACAATGCAATTAAATCATTTTTGAAGTCAAATTATGCTCTACAGGCAAAGGTTAATATATTGCCCTTATATGAAATTATAATACATATAGACAACTCAAGTCCCATTAGTTTATTTTAATACCTAACATATTTCCTAAGAAAATAGTGTATGTATCATTCAACACACAATGCTCCACGGTTCAGCTACAAATAATACATTAGGAAAGTAGGAACTATACCACAATCAGTCTAAAAACATTTCAATTCATATTCTAAAGTTCTAAGTCTCTTCATTCAACTACACTTTGTGATAAAAATAGGTAAACCAAAATGAACAGGATCACTCACATTGTTTTAATGTACACCATGCAGCCAATGCAGCATCGTTTTAAGCCCGCTTCTTTCTCTTAGCTAGCTTACCGCTAAAGCACATTCCAGCGAGCTCAACTGTGCATGAAAATGAAGGTGAGTGACATGGACCAGACTGAACGGTTGTATAAACCGTAGTTTCAAACCCGCTTTATAAAACAAACATGTGAAAGAATGAATTTGAAACTTTTCTTTCTCTGTACAAAACATCATAAGTTTTACGTGAAAACATATCAGAACACTTTATGACAAATACATGTTTCTTAAACTAGAGGTCTCTAAAAGGTTTAAAAACTCATAAATGAGAATAAGCATGCATATATGTATACACAGAACATGTGCTGAGGACTTTAAACTATTAGATTTTATTGAATGTTAAGGGGAAAAAATAACAGAAACATACAGTGGAAAAGAAAAGCAAAGATGGTTGCGCGATTTGATGCACCAACAAACAGTACATACAGATATAATGATTTATACTTACTACAAATACTATTATGATTTACATACATTAGGTACATACATATACACTCTTATATATATATATATTCATTCATACATATAATTCTATAATATATTTACATGCCATGGTTTAATAAGTTCATCAAGATATTATAATTATTATTATATATATATATATGTAATTTATATTTATTCATATAGTTATTTATTATATACATTATTTTAATATCTATATATATATATATATTAATATTGTTTGTATATGTGTGTGTACATACATATAAGCTGCATAATTCATAGACTATAATTTACATAATTTCATTCATTAGAAAACGGTTTTGAATGAAACATAACCAAACCAGTTAGAATATTAATTTTAAAATTCTAAGATCACGTTGTAAGCCTTAGTATATGATATTATCACATACCTCAAACACTCGTACATGAAGTGTCTATAATATACAATGACATCATCTAGCAATAAAACATTGAATTACTATACATCATTGAGCATACTGTTGTCCAATTTGAAAAAATAGTTAATGAGATACTTCAAAATGCATGCATACAATTATAATCTTTATATGAAACATACAAATTAATCCTTAGACAAAGATTAACTAACAATGTTTTCCATATATGATATATCTATTACAAAAACAAGCAAACACAATAAAATACAAGTTTGCTAACGCCCTCTTTAATTAAAAATACTCTTTCATTGAAATAATTCTAATTGTTCTATTAATGATATTTAAAAGCATATCTCATGTACCCTTTAGAATCTCATGTTTTTCAAGGACCTAATTCACGGTAAACAAATTTTACATGCATCAAAGTTCAAATGTGCAATATCATTTGGCTAAAATAGTATATTAACTAGGGTGGGTTTTGCACATAATAGTGTTAACCATTAGTAAATCAGCCAAAGAATAAATTGATTTTGGTGAACAATACCAACTAGACACAAAATAAGTAATAAATCCATAACTGCACACCTCTAGATTGATCGGCCAACTATTTGCACACGATCCATGACCGCCGATCCATGGTCATGATGCAGGTCTATATTATTATAAACGGGATATTACCTTAAGTGCGGTCAAATAATTCCCCGGCTGGATATATAAAAAACAGTTCTCAAGTTTAGAGCGTATATCATGTATAAAATCACAATGCTCATATTCATTTCATAGCTTAGCTACAACATATTGTTACTTACCCAGTGCTAAGAATGCTCCGCTGCACACTCTACTCCTTTGCAAACACAAATGGTACTATACCTTGAGGTAGTTTTTCACACTCAAGAAGAAGAAGAAGCACCAAAAGTCAGAAGAGAATTTAACATAATTAGCTAGTTAAATATATGACCTGTTCGATTGCTACGTGTAGAAGTACGCCGCAGAGGCCAATAGCAAAGAAGCTGCAGCCATGATCGCAAGGCCAACCAGAAACCAAACACAAAAAGGATTTGAAAAATCAAAAGAAAACGAAAAGAAAATGATAGTAAACATTGGTGTATACCATTCAAAACTATGAGGAAAAATCTACAAATGTAATAACAAAACATATAACATAGCCTCTGATTAATATTGATCCAGTTTTGTATCTGGGTAAAACAATGGGTATATCTCTTAAGTTTATGAGCTTTGTGATTGACAATGTATTTGGAGTATCCAATCAAGGTAGCTACTTGCTCCTACACTTTATTCCTCCATGATTTTAGAGAGAAACAATCCAAATTCTCTGTGTTGGTCTCCTTGCCTAACCATATTACATAACTTATAACTTGATGGATCTTTCTTCCTTAATCTGTTTAATAACTTATCCAACCTTGCTGATACATCACTCTCACATTAGGTAACAATAGCCTGCAACATTACATACAAGCAAAAATGTAATACCCTAAAATTTTGTGAAAAATTATTTTAATGAAATAATTTAGTTTTGAAATATTTAGATTTAATTATGGAGGAATTTCTGGGATTGAATAATGTGCAAGGATATGTGTGCACGTGCACACTGGAAATGGCACAAGGAAGGATCCAAAATTCCTGAAAATAAAAAAAATAGGAAAAGAAAGCATTTCAAATATGATTTTGAAATGTGAATTATTAACCCAGGTGTAGATATTTTGTTTCTGGGTCATATGAATTATTTTGAAATGAAAAGCAGAAAATATTTTATTTGAGTAAGAAAGTAAATTCTTACTTAAAGCACTGGATTTTTAACCCAGACCTAACCAAGTTATAAATATGAAATATATATATATATATTTCTGTGAAGCAAGGAAAATTAAATAAATAAATATATATATATATATATACATGTATACTTTTCTTTGAGTAGAAATATGTTAAAGCTAAGCAAGAAAAATAACATCAAAATGGCATGAGACACAATACAAGTAAGCATGTATGTGTAGGTAAAAAATAGAAAAGAGGATTTCCAGAAATGAATAAATGTATAAAATATAGCTAAGTCACACTTTTAACATGACTTGAGTAAGTGGAGAGGTATTCAAAAATAGCCATTTTCTGAAAAGCAAAAAGAGGAAAGCACTGACCATAACTAACTAATGTAGCCCGGGGTATTAAGGATGGGAAATGTGAAAATAGAAAATGCAAAATGCCTGATGTTAGCCAGGACAAAAGTGGAATTTTATGTTGATAAAACCCTAGTGAAAAACATTCATATAAATAAGAAGTTATGGCCAGAAAATCATTTACCCGAGATACTTAAAAATAAGAAAGGAAGAAAATATTTAAAAGGAAGGAAAAGCATTCAAGGGTTTTCTGGACCAAATAGAAGGAAGTACTTAGGTGAGTAATCTCACTAAATCCATGGCATTAAGTCCTGATATGAGGCAGCCAAACTTTTATGTTGTATTTTGCATATTTCTGGTTTTGCTGAACATGGTCTTATTAGATATCTTATGGATGTTCTGTGGATGGTTTTGATCTAATATGATGTTTATTATGGATGTGCATCCCACTGTTTTATTATACATAGAAAAGCTAAGGCACAAAACCTTGAAATTATGGGAAGAGTACTTGCAACTGATATAGAACTATGGCATGAAAATTTCAATAGAGAAAATAATATGAGCTGCATTATACTTTGTATAAGTGCTAAGGCTTAAGAAAAAGGAATTAGGGGTGCAATAGAGATCTTTATGTGCTGAGCCCCTAATCAAATAGCAAACCCACAAGTCAAAAATTATGATTAAGCTAGATCTTGAATCTGGTTCAACCATAGTTACTTGCAAATCATAATAACCTAACATGCCATGTCTCTAATCTCAGTTGTAAATATTCTTATATTTGATTTAAAGTCAAGACATCTGATGGCAATGTCCTTGAAAATGATTATCTGCTTGCTTTTGAAAAATATGTTTGCAAGATGTATGGAGTGTTTCATGTACACAGTGATTTGTTCACCTAGTTATCTGATGATAGGATTAAACATGAATGCAATTAGTAAATAAACTAGGGATGGTGAGCCAAGAAGGCTGCTGGAATGCTTGTCATATTTGAAGTATGCAAGTTGGCACATGGTTTGTTCAAGCCTTGAGATCTTTGTGCAATGATGTGAATTAGTTCATTGCAATGTGTCCCTGTGAATCCTTGATAGCAGATGAGGCTAGGGTTTAAATTGATAAATACAACCCATAAAGGATGAAATAGGAACTTGAGTATTTCCTAGATTGGGTGGAATGGAACCATGGTTGTTCCAGTGCATCTATATGCTACTGATTAATGTGCATGTTTGCATAATTATGTATGTGTACATGGTTGATTGTTGAAGTTATCATACATGCACAAAATTATCTGAAACATGGTAAAATAGTTGATTAAAGAAATTGCATAAGCAACAAGCCAGTACTCATGTATCACCTATTTGCTTAATGTTATGGATATATTGTTGTTGCTCACACCAGATCATAGATCTGACCCTTGTTTGCTAATGGCATATGGGGGTGTCTCATTTTAAAATGAGGCAGCCACTAATGCTCTTTCAGGGAATGCAGGACCTAAGTAGGAAGGAAAGTTATGGCTAATGAGAAAGAATGAATGAGCATGCTAGCTAGTTTTTAATAAGAGCATAGGATGATTTATCTGCATGTATTCATGAAAATTTGTGTTTTTAAATTTCCTGTTATGTAATGAACTTGTTATGTTTGATTAAACTAGTTGTTTCTGTTGAATTTTGTTATGTATTAAGGTTTGAGAACTGAAGGATTATTTGAGTTGTGAACAAGAAAATAAGCTTAAAGTATTATCTATGAAAATCTGAAAAAGAAATATATATTTGAGCAATTGTCTTACATAACCTATATTATGTATTAGTCAATCTTGAGTCATTCAAAAGCATTAAGTTTTGGGTAAAATCTGATTTTAACTTGGAGTATTCTTTTAAGTATTCAGTTGCTTTTCATTGAAATATTTTGTAAAAGAGTTCAAGTCCATTTGAGAGTTGTTTTGAGAAGTGTATATATCTTGAAAAGGTTTCAAGTACTTTGCAAATGAATGGCATTTCAATTGACATGGTTAGAGTGTCTGGTTGACACAGTCACAGGGGTTAACTAGCTTCAAAAGAATGGAGTCTTGGTTGATCATGTTGGTCTGTATTTTGATAGTAAAATGCATTTCATAACCCTTTGTTCTTTTAGCAAGTGTTTCACCAAAACTCTCTTTCAAATACCATAGACAAATATGCACTTTGACTGGTTTGTATTATCAAACCAGGGAGCACTCTGCATTCAAGCCCTGGTTCACCATAATCCAGGGATTGCACCACTTTTTAAACACTTTCAAGTCCAGGAAATCAATCTTGTATTGATCTTCTGGTTAAGATAACTTTAAGATTACTGAGTAGAAGTGACTTAGGGATATATATATATGTATGTATGTATGTATGTATGTATGTATATTAACACATAGTGTGTCTTATTGATTGAGTCAAAGAACAGATGAGTTTCAAAGAAAACCATAAGTTGAAAATGATAAATATAGATATCCTTTTCTGGCCTTAATCAAATATCAAGCATTTGAACTATACTATGAAAAGGCCATGTATTCTAAAATTGTCTTGCCAAGATAAATTATTAGTAAATCATAGTTAGATGATCAAAATCATTAAGAATAAATATGAGAAGGATCTACTCATATATTACAAATATCAAAAAGAATATGGAAATTAACTGTGTGTAGATAGATTCAAATTCAAATCAAACAGAATATGCTCTTGTTTACCATAACTCTGATTTAAACAAGAGGGACACATGCATCCTCATATGTATGTGCATATCTTTATGAATACACTGATATATTTATATTAGTAGAAATTTGGATCCTGGATAATTGATTGAAAAGAAAAATGACTCTGAGAAATTAAATTAAGTTTAAATGTGTATATATATATATATTAAAAAGAATCCTTGAAAAATTAAGGTAAAATATTGAGGGTCATTTCTAAAAAAGTGCTACTACTACAAGTCGTTTCACCAAACATAGTGTAGCACAATGGAAGTTGCTTTCCTATGTTGCTATGATTCTTGTTTCCTTTGCGCCTTTCAATTTTATCATACTATTACAACTAGCACAAATATATCAAAATTTCTTCTATACTTGTGCACAAAGAATTTCAAATTTTAGCCTATATTGAGGAATCAGAAGAACTTCAAATGTTTCATTTACCGGTGCATGGCCAACACAATCGGTAATTCCATTATAGTATGTCGGCTATACAAAGACAGGACGAAAAAAAATTGTAAAAGTATGCTGGGACTAGAACTCAAAGATCAAATTTCGATGGTGAAGTTAAAATTTCAATCTGCACATGAATTTAAGATTAAATGCAATATTTTTCTAACTAGTAATCAATTATACTTCCAAATATAGCCATAGACATACTATATGTTAATCCAATTCCAGTTGGAATCCATTTAACACCTACATCGAGTCATCACAGTAAATACTAGATCCACTTAATGGACTTACCACATATCAGCAATTTAATTTTGTTGGAGGAAACAACCATGCAAAATGAAAAAAAGGAAAGGATGAAAAAGTACAGGCAATACCTTAGATAAGTCAGAAGCTGGGTAATGTCCAAGAAAAATATGTGTTAAATTAGGTGGTAGCATGCTGCCAAACCAAATTACAAAGTTGAACCCATCATCCAATAAATACAAGCCCTTCGAATCCAGACTTAGAGTTGTTAAAGCTAATTGAGAATAATTGAAAATAAACCATATTTGAAGAAAAAAACCGAAACAAAATCAGTACAAGGAGTCTTACTAAAAAAAACTATAAACAAGCTTCTGAACTAGTAATGAGATGAGTCGATAAGCATTGTTTTGCAAAAATAAACACATCCTAGTAATAAATAAAATAAAAGTGTTTTTTTCATCTACTGAAGAACCAAAAGTTACCTGTAGCAATCGAACTTTATTAGCAGCTCGACTTCACCGAGTTTCTAGAAAGTCGTTCTAGTAATTGATGATCGAACAAAGTTCGACTTAGGGCAACCCATAAATCAGTGTATTTGGAATATGTAAATCGAAATTAACAAACAAAATAAACCTAAAAATTGATGAATTGAATAAAGATACAAAAAATGTAATTAGGCTACCTGAAGTATGAACACATAAGTAGGACGGTGACTATCAACTCCACTAGAGGAAAATCGAAGGATAAGTGAAATTTGAGGGAAACTGTTGGTTGAGGAGAATAAATGAGGGAGAGATGAGGGAGCAGTAGTTTTGATAGAAGAGGGAAACTGAAATTTTTGGTAAAAGTATAATGAGAGAGGCAGAAGATGATAGACACTGAAACATAAAAGTATTCTCAGTGTTTGAACGCAAATTATTCTCGGAATGAAATAGGTTTTACTGTGTTTAATGTTTAAACGCCGAGAGTAAATGCCATTAAAGCAAGTTTTTGTTGTAGTGTACGAAAACTCGACTAGATGCAGATGGTCTTCCCATGATCCCCTAAAATCCAGAACACAAGCTCTTAACAGATCTTGTTAACTCTTTTTCGTTTGCCCATCTGTTTGCAGATGGTAAGTGGTACTCATCATAAGCTTGGTTCCCAAAACTTCCTGCAGACTATTCCAACACTCGCTAGTGAACAAGGAATCTCTATCACTAACTATGCTGCTAGGAACTCCATGCAGTCTAACCACATTCTTCATGAACAACCTTGTTAAAACAGGTGCCGTCCTGGTTGACCTAACTGGAATGAAATGGGCACTCTTGGTCAATTTCTCCACTATGACCCATATACTTTTATTTCCTCTGTTCGACCTTGGCAACCCGTCTATGAAGTCCATAGAAATAGAATCCCACTTCCATACTAGAATATCTAACGGCTGAAGCAAACCACTTGGCTTCTGATGTTCGGCCTTTGCCTGCTGGCAATTCAAGCACTGCCTTACACACAAACCAATATCCCACTTCATTCCTTCCCAGAAGAAACTCCTCTTCATATCCTGATACATCTTGGTACCTCCGGGATATATAGCGAACTTCGAACGATGGCATTCATCCAAGACTTCCTTTCTTATGTTTCCTACACTCTGAACACATAATCTACCTTTCTTTCTTAACCATCCATTTTGGTCAAGACTGAAATATTTCAAGTCATCACTCTTGGTTCCTTCTTTTAGCTTTCTGATTCGTTCAGCTAACTCTGGATCCTCTATCTGTTTAGAAGCAATCTGTTCGATCAATACTGGTCGAACTTCCAAACAAGACAATACAACTGTATTACCATTAGACCCTGCCTTGGACCTCCACTGCACTCTGCAATTTGCTAATGCTACTAAATCTTTCCACTTAGTCATCAATGCTAACACTGCATTTTGATGCTTCCTGCTAAGTGCATCTGCAACATTGTTGTCTTTCCTTGGTGTATACTCAATCCCAAAATCATAAGCGGCTATGAACTCTAACCACCTCTGCTATCTCATGTTTGGTTCCTTTTGAGAGAACAAATACTTCAGCGACTTATGATCTGTATACGGCTCAAACCTTTCTCCCAAAAATGTAATGTCTTCATACCTTCAAAGCAAAAATCACTGCAGCCACTTCCAAATCATGTGTTGGATATCTAACCTCATGCGGTCTAAGCTGTCTAGAAGCATAGGCAATCACTTTACCTCTCTACATCAGCACAGCTCCTAATCATGTTCCATACGCATCGGTATATACTACCAAATCCTGATTCCCTTCTAGAACTACCAACACAGGTGCATGGGTCGATAAGTTTTTAAACTCTGGAATGCTTCCTCACACCTATCGGTCCACACAAACTTCACATCCTTCATTGTCAGCCTGGTCATCGGTGCTTCTATCCATGAGAAATCCTTAATGAATCTCCGATAGTAACCGCCAACCCAAGGAAACTCTTAATCTCGGTTACTGTCTCGGGTCTCTTACAACTATTCACTGCCTCAATATTAGTCAGATCTACTGATAACCCTTCATCTGAGACTACATGACTAAGAAACTTCACCTCCTTCTTCCATAAGTGACACTTCGAAAACATTGCTTTCAGTTGATGCTGCCTCGGTGTCTTAAGCACCACTCTAAGATGAACTTCATGCTCTCTTTCATCCTTAGAGTAAATCAAGATATCATCTATGAAAACCAGCATGAACCTATCCAAGTGCTCTCGGAAAATCCGGTTCATCAAATCCACAAAGAAAGCTGAAGCATTCGTCAGTTCGAGCGGCATAACTAACCATTCGTAAGATCCATATCTAGTCCTGAATGCTGTCAAAGGTATACTATCCTCTGCTACTCTGAGCTGATGGAAACCCGTTGCTAAATCCAACTAATAAATTACCTTTGCTCCACTTAGGTGGTCGAAAAAATTGTCAATTCTGGGCAATGGATATCGATTCTGTATCGTCCTCTCATTCAATTTATGATAACCAATACATAGCCTCAACGATCTATCCACCTTCTTAGCAAACACTTCCGCTACACCCCACGACGAACTGCTCGGCCTGACAAAACTCTTGCCCTCTAAATCCACCAACAGCACCTTCAACTCCCTCATCTTTGACGGGGTCATCCTACTTGGCGGTCTACTCACTGGTTCTGCTCCTAGAACCAAATCTATCTGAAACTCAATGGCTCATTTCAGCGGCAATCCAACTGTAGGCTCAAACACATCTGTGAATTCTCTAACTGCGAAAACTCGGCTCAACTCATCATCTGAATCCAAAGCATCCAACAAAGTAAACACTGCACCGCTAGAACCTCCTACGGTGAAAACAATCTGATCACTACATTCTGGGTGTCTAAGAGATATCTTCCTACCCTGGCAAAATATCTTAGCATCATACTCACTTAACCAATCCATACCAAGGATAATTTCGAACCCCACAAAATCAAAAAAATGCAAATTGCACACAAAATATGACCTAACAGGTCAAACTCAAACTGGTCACACCTCAACCCTAGAGTTGCATACCTTTCTATTGGATTCGCAACCCGTAAGGAAGTAACTAAATATATGGGTTCAAGGTTAAGCTTATCTATCAAGCATCTAGATATAAAAGAATGCGATGCACCAGTATCAAATAAAACACTAATAGACATACCATGAATCAGAAGCGTTCCTCCAAGAATCGCCTTCCCCTTCTCCTGGGTTGTTGGCTTCGAAACGGCAGGCTCCAATGCATACACCTTGCCCTTACCATCTCTAATGGGCTCCTTGCACTGGTTCTTATAATGGCCTATCTAGTCACAGGTGAAGCACCTGACATTCTTCCCCTTAGCCACATCCTTTGCTTTCCCTGAGTGACACTTATTAGCAAAGTGCCCTTTCTTGTCGCATTTATAGCAGACAACCTCAGACTTTGCTTTCTTGGCTGCTCCACCCTTCTGAGCACCTTTCTTGGGAAAGAACTTCCTCTTCTGGCTCTGCCCAACCTGGACTCCTTTTGCCTTGCTCTTCTCTAAAGACTCAAGGACTTCTTCCTGCCTTAAAGCCATCTCTACAACAATATCAAAAGGATATCTAAGATGAGACAAAGTAGCACTAGCCAACTCTAGCTTCAATCCTCCGATAAACTTCTCATTCCGCTTCAATATGGTATCTACAGAAGCATACCCATATCGGGCCAACTCCTCAAACTTCCTAGCATAATCGGCAACAGACATCTCACCCTGCACCAGCTCAACAAACTGCCTAATCAAAGCTGATAATGCCATTATTGATATAAACCTCTCCTGGAATCTCCTCTTGAAATCCTCTCAGGTTACTGTCTGCTTATCAACTGTCATTGTTACACTGTTCCACCAGAACAATGCGGCTCCATGAAGCTGCTTGGATGCCAACCTCTTCTTCTGCTCATCATTGAGCCCTAGATCTGCAAAAAATCCTTTCGCAGTGCAACAACCAATTCTCAACTCCTATGGCATCCTCCGTTCCCATAGACAGCTTTCCTCCTAGCTTCACATAATCACCACTCATCTTAGCGAAATAATTAACTACCAGAACTTCTGGAACCCCTGCTCCTGTAGCATTTCCTCCTAACACTCCGGCTACAACTCCTACCTTCATCATATTCCTGAAAAACTGATATATGGCTTCCATTCCGACCTGCGGGACTTCTGCACCAACATTCTCCGCCTGACCTTGGTTTCTCCCAGTACTAGGTCCGGCATTCCCTTTGGTGCTTCCCCCTCCTTGGTTAACTCTGCTTCTTCTACCATCTATATATGTATTCAAACCTCATGAGATACAGAAAGATAACCTAATCAAAGATAGATGAATGGAGATAAAGCACATACTTACATATAGCAAATACAAGTACGTTACCATAGCGTTAACCCAACCCCAAATCTTACTCTAATTTCTTTTCTATTTTTGTTTTCAAAACCAATTTTTAGTTAAATTTTTCATAAACCTATGCTCTGATACCAAGTTGTGACATCCTGTATCTGGAGGCCAAAAGCCAAGCACTATGGATGCTGCAGTCATCTACAGTATTAACTTTTGGTGACAAAATAAAGTAATGTTAATGGTATCCATAATATCAGAAGCACTTGAATATGAACAAAATCACAGATTTCAAAAAAACAATAATTTGCAGTGATTACATTTCAAATAATATCATATCCAAGTTACAAAAATCCCCAAACGTATCCCAGGCATTGATCAAATATAATTTACAACAATACGCCAAGAGCGACATATGAAGATGCCCCCTTGGATAATCAAAGAAATATAGACATAATTGTCCTAGTACACATCGGAAACAATTTAAAATATAATTCCTAAATTAGTTATCCATCGGCCACCTACTCATCTTCGAATGCTTTATTCGCCAAAATCTGCTAAAACCTGAAAACCTAAACCCTCAGCCTACTCAAATCAAATTTTGAGCACCCAAGAGTTTAAGGGGAAAGAAAAACTTCGAGTCGGACAAAAATCCTGGTATGAATAATTTTTATCACATCTCAGTTTACTGATATATAGTGAGACCATGCCGCTTAGCAGAACGGGTTTCCTCTCACTAATACCTCTTTCAAAACATATATTTTGCAAATCCTTTCTAGCAACCAAATTGGTTAATCAACTGATTATAATAATAATATAGCAATATCCATTATGCTAATATAGGAAATAAGATATACTATCTGTCTAAAATATGAGCTATCTGCTCTACACTGGACTATCTATCCTAAATTCTGAGCTAACTACTCTCTTCTGGACTATCTGTCCTAAAACTGATTATACCAAAATAGCAATGTCTTTATGCTTTATAAATTTGAAAAAGCCCCTTTCTCCTTTATAATTATACAAAACATTTAAGTCTCATACCTTAAATAATTTTATATAACTATTAAAACATCTTGAAAAATTCTGGAAAAATTCTAGAAAATCAATTAATATGTTCTCTTAAACATATAAAATTTTCGGATCCAAACAATAATTATTTTTTCCGTAAATAATTTAATAATCCAAAATACCATTTTATTCCTTAGAAAATTCATAACAATTCCACGAAAATTCAGAAAATTCTAAAAATTGAAACCCATCTCTAAAATAACTTTATAGATCATCATAAAAATTCCCAAGGCTAACAGATGTCATTTAATTGGGTTTTCATCTTAAAACATGTCATAAAATCTGTTTGAACATACATAAATCATCAACACGTATATATTTTCATTCAAAATCATGGAAAACCTTTGCAAAATCATTCGAATTTAATCTTAAAACCAAAATCATAAAAATTTAGAGATGTAAACATTATTCACCTTTGATTTAGAGATTAAGGAGCTTGAGATTTGAATGAGTTTGATTTAAATTTGCTTTCCTTAAGCTTTTCTTTTGTTTCCTCTTCATCTTTTCTTGTAAATGGTGACCGGCCTCACTTTAGAAAAAAAATTAGAATGAGAATGAATGTGTGTTGTGATACATAAGCCTAAGGAAGATAATATAGGAAAGGCCTCTTTCACATAATACCCCTCCTCTAATTCATTTTAAACCCTTCTTTTAATTCATTAGTTAAAAAGGCACGACTACCTTAATTAAATCAAATCTCAATCTCCTAATCAACACAATATTTTATTTAGTTTATCTAACTAAATCTTCTAAACAATGTTATCAAAAGTTTGGGGTGTTAATATTACTATCTAATACTCTTGGATATTATGAGTATAGAGGTGGGGTGTTCCACTTATATGAAGACTTATTAGTTGTAAATAAATGTGGACAAGATGGATTACAAACAAATACATCAAGAAAGGAACTATATGGAATACAACAGTCAAAGCAGATCAATCAAATTCTATGAAGCAAATATTAAAGCATAGAGAAATAACAAAGAATGTATTAATAAGAAATTTCAAAGATGGTTCAAACACAAGTCTCTGGTTCGATCCTCGGTATAATAATGAGCCATTAATAAATGTATGGGGCTGGAACAACTTGATCATTATGGGTAATGCTAAGCTACAATGGCAGATATAATTATCAATCACCAATGGCATCCAGAAAAACATGAAGCGACAAGCATATACAATAGTAATATTAAAAAGTTGCAAATAGATCAAAGTGCAGAACAAGATAAGTGGGAATAAATACTAAGTAAAATTGAAAATTTCTCATTCAAGAAAACTTAGGAATATATCAGAGACAAATAAGCAGAAGTGGACTGGGCAGACATAATATGGGACAAGATCAATTGCCCTAAAATGTCATATTGTTCATTCTTTGCCATTAATGACATATTACCAACTAAAGCAAAGACTGCTCAATGGGGCAGATCAAATGATACAACATATTCACTATGCCAAGAAGAAACATAATCGTGCAAACATTTATTTTTTCAGTGTAAATATGCTAGACACTTATGGATTCAAGCAAGAGAACAGTTAGGTCTAAATACTAATAGTGGTATGGACTTGAGATCGGAAATACAACAAATCAGTAAGCGGCTCAATTACAAATAAAAAAGAGAGACATGACATGTGTTCTGATTATACAATAATTTACTATATATGGAACGTGAAGGAACTGGGCCAGCCCGCAATGGAAGAAACGAGTGAATTTCAAAATTTTACCATTTTGGATCATTAATGGGCCTATGAAGTATAAATGTATTTAGATCTTATCTAAATTTCTTTTAAATAAAATCAATATTTTATTTAACTTATAAATAAAATTTTACTTTAATTTAATGTGTATGTAAATTAGAGTATATCAAATATACTCTTACGTACATATTTATGTGTAATGGAATGAATGTATCAAATACATTCATGTTGTGAAATATAAGTGTAACATATAAGAAGTATATATTTATGTAACTAAGCATTAGAAATTTTAGAGAAGGAAAGCCTTTTGTTTTCTTTCTCTTGACATGTATAATAAATTGAGGAAAGATAAGGCTATAAATGTAGAGAGAGAAACTCTTACTTTTCTCTCTCTTTTTAATTACATTGAATGACATATTAAACGATTGCCTAGAAATGCTGGTGCATACTCGCCGCAGAAATTTAGCACACAGGTCATAGATGGGATTAACGTGCTCCCGCCTGAAGTGATTAAGGAGGCGGTGAGCCACTAGTCTGAACACCTAGTTGTTTTTTTTTCTAGATGCTTCATCTTCATATTCGGTTGTTCGTAAGCAATGTCAATGTGCGTGGAAAACCTAAAAGGTACTCTTCATGTCCAATATATAAATACCTTCTTCTACTTTAAATTTGGAAACAACAAAGACAGACTTATAGCTCCTGAGACTAGCCCTCTCATTATTGAAGGGAAACCATTTATTGTGACTCCTTGGAGCGTTGGAATAGACAGAGCTAGAGAGCAAATTCTCTCGATTTCAGTTTGGGCCACTTTCTCTAACATTCCGTCTGTCCTACAACCTCTGATTGGTCTTAACTGGCTTGCGAGCCTTATTGGTGACTTCAAATGCCTTGATGCTAATACCGTTGCACGTAATAATTTATTATTCGATAGAGCATTGATTGAAATAACCCCAACTAATCCGCTACCATCGATATTGAAAGTAAGAATCTTGGAAGGTCACGAAGTGGAGATAAATCTTAATTATAGCTGGAAACTAGATATTTGTACAGTTTGTCAGTCATTCGGACATTCTGTGGAGAAGTGTTCTAGGAATACTCCTCTACCTCTTGCCGACAAAGTCCCACTCCCTAGGACGGAAATGAAATAGGTCCCCAAGGTTAGATTCCCACATGTCTCTGATCCTGTTGTTTCTAATTCTCCCACTGTGGAATCAGAAATAGAATCGCTAGCAGTTAACATTTCCGATGATGAGGTTATTATATGGAAACCTGATGAGAGTTCTTGCGTACACGAGGTCATGGAAATGAGGTATGACACACAAATGCATACTTATAACATGTTCTTAGGTGGTCCTGACGAGACTAGGAGGCGTTGTATTATGTTGAGGGTGAGGGTCTTTCTCTGACAACCAATGGTATTGATGGTGCAAGAAATTGGTGGAAATTCTTAGATCCTACATGGGATTGGATTTATCTCTACTCTTCTCTCTCGAGGTCTTATAATCTGAATCTGGCTACGTATTTTTCTATTGTTCAGCATGTTACAGGACCCGGTACTGATGTTGATATCAGTAATGACAGGGGGACATGAGCCCTTTCGAGTAGTCTAGTCTCATTGTCTAGATCCTGTTTTTCGTTTTGTTTTTGTACTAAGTGGTCTAGCCACTATAAAACCAGATTTTAGCTGTTCTGTGCATGTACAAAACACCTGTTCCTTATTTATATTCATAATAGCACGACCCACTTTAAAGCCGGCTAGCTTTGCTAAAAAAATGACATTTACAATTGAATTTGCATATGCCTTTGTTGTCCAAATTTTTTTAAGTAATAAAATACACATGTATAATAATTAATAAGTTTACACATACACATGTTAAAATAATTTTTCCTATATATATATATATATGAGTTTGTCAAAACAAGAATTAACAATTGTAACAAAGGTTTCAATTAAGGAAGAGCTTGAAATTAAATTCTACAGTTTCACAAAAACAGGTCCGTTTTGATTTAGATTAAAATAACATAAACACATGTATATATATATGTATAAATAATTGCAAGTTATGTATTCACTTTAAAATAACACATATATTTATATATATATGTATGAAGAGTGCAATTTAAGTAACATATATGTTTAAATTTAATGCTACCAAAATGATTCAATCTTTTAATCTTAGGTATGAAATAAAAGTCTATAACTTTATATAAATGACCACTTGTGAATTCTAAAACAAAAGGAAATTTTTACCTTTATGACAAAAACAAGTAAAATTAAATCATTTTGGAAATTAACTATGCAACGTTGGAAATTAATTTTACTATGTTAAACCACCAAAAATATAGTTTATTAATGCTTATGTATGCAGATGTTACAAAATTTTATATACAACATTACAACATAATAAAATATTTTCACATTCCTTTTTTTACAATTCCAAATCAATGATAGAAAAAAATATCGGACAACTTGGGCATATAAAAATTTGTTGTATGATAAATCAGATCCGACTATACAAAAGGGACCCAGAATAAAATAGATAAAGGATTTGAAGTCAACCATAATAAACGTATAGTCAATGGATATGTAAATAAGGAGAGATTCAAATTAAATCTACATAATGATCATATAATTAAATGAGATGAACAAGAGGGGATCTAAGTTATATATTACAAGATGAATACACAAGATAGAAGAGATATAATATGAATAAATCTAAACCTTTTAAACATAATGAGATAGAAGATATATAATATGAATAAATCTGGACCATTTCAACACGATGAGTATACAAATAAATAAAATTAGAATTACCAAAAAGAAGCCAATGATTTGCACCTTGAATGATGAATCAAATATCCTAGATTAAGAAATCAACCTCTAGATGTTGTAAGGATCAAGAGGAATAAACCACTTTTCATAATTGATTTTATTTGTATTTGATTTTAGGAATAATTGAAACCATGAAAGATCTCATATTTTCAACCATTAGAGAAAGTGAGAACTAGAAAAGTTACAGAAAGTAGAATGAAAAAAAATGAGAAACTCAATTGTACGTACAGAATGAATTAGAGAATATGTTTTATTTGAATGAAGGAAACGTTTCCCATTCTTTAATTAAAACTTCTCTAATTAATTCTCTTGATTAACTTTATCTTTTCACTCTTATTTATTTACATGATATAGCTGAAAATTATGTGCCATCAAATGACATAAGATTCCATAAATTAACGCTTGTAATTATCTTTTATTTATTACAATGATATCATATATCAATGCATGCAAATATAACTTTTATAAATGCATTCAAATAATTACAAATAACTCCCAAACATAAAAAAATTAATATTTCTTAAATACTAACTAATTTAATTAATTTACAACTTTTTATAAATTAATTAAATTAAGTGATTTTTTGGAGAATTCATCATTACGGTTGTGCGACTCAAAGGTGTAAATTCAGTCAGCGATTAATATTGAACAATTCAAATATTAACGTTCACACGTCACTTAGCAGGTGGTGTGACATTTTGGCTGAATTCATCGCTTATACATCATTTGGTAAAATGCAATTTTACTTGTTAGAAGCGGTACCTAATAGTGACAATTATTTACACTAATTCTCTTCGTCAAAACTATATCACTTTGGATTTATGGAATTTGGTAATGGTCAAAATTCCAATGTCATCCACATTCAACTTTATAATCCAAACACAAAGTCCTTGGTTCAATAATAACAATTATTATTAACCAAAATGCTCTGGTCAGAGAATTTGATTTTGAGTTGACTTGAGTTGACCATGATACTAACCCCGTATAACTGAGGAGACGAATCCTCTCTTGAATAGTGCTTCACTTCCAATACTTCCACTCAACCCAACTATAGTCACTCGATGGAACGCCATGCCATGATTTGACTATAATCAAAGTAGAGCTTTCATATTGAAGATCCACAGTATTCTCAAGTCGAGAGAATTGTGTAAATCGGTCACATCGATATTTTCTATTTGACCTTAGTTATATTAACCAACAGAAAACTATCGAGTGAGTCGTTCCATAGTTATCCAATAAATATCAGTACGTAACCTCAAGGTGCCCCAGCAGTCATGAGTAATACGCTGCCCAACATTTGGAGAGCGTTACATACTCTAGTCTCAACGGATACAGCAATATCCAGTCTCGATGCATCTTGACTAGAAACATTTAAAATAGTTTATTTGTTTTATTGCGATAAGTTGCTCACGATTACAACACTTTGTAACTACGATCACAAAAATATGCCATTTATGGATTTTCTATTAAATATACTTTTAATTAAATTGATTAATTAATATAACCATATTATATCAAGTATATAATAGAAATAAAATACCTTTATTTCGAACAAGATTGGACAACGAGTTAGATATATGTAACAAATTACATAATTACCACTAGAGCATACCCTTAAATCTATCAATCTCCCACTTGCACTTGGGGTCAATTAAGGAATCTTATTCCAACTTCTTCAATCAGTTTTCTCAAAACCAACTGGGTCAGTCCCTTTGTGAACGGGTATGCTATTATGTTCAATTATCTACTCTGTCAATCAATTCGCTCCGACGGTGATAAACTGCTTTTTCATGTGGAACAATTGGGAGTATGTCTCTCGACCTCCAATGAGCTCTAAGTTCTATTACGAAGCATATCGTGACATTGTTATCATATAACAATGTTATGAGATTCTCAACATTTGGAATTGGCTCATTTATAAATTTGTGCACTTATAATTTTTGTATACATTATTTTTATTGCGGTAATATTCAAGGTGATGTACTTAGCCTTTTCATTGAATCAGCCACGGTCTTTCATTTGGAACATTTCCAACTTAAAGATTCTTAGCTTGAATTTATTATTGACATGCTATACTCAATATCACTTATGAAATTTTAGTCCGAACACTCCCTAATAAGGAGTTTTTGTTTCTGTAAACAATTCTCTAGTATTTCATAAATACACGAGAACACTTCAAACAACCATTTAGTGATATCAATTTGGATTTGATATTTGCTTCATGTATCAAATACATAGCAAAATCAGGATATCGTATGAAACACAACATGTATGATAATTCCTTTTGCAAATGCAAAGGAATCAATCTTACATGTTCCATATTTAACATTTTAATAAGGTGTCCTTGCATATCATTTGGGACATTCCCGACATCTTTTATACTTATTATAAAAGTCATCATTTATTAATCCAATGTTGAGTATTAAAACAACTAAGGCTGATTTTAACACAAGTACATTGTTAAAATCCACAACGTGTTGTTTACTTATAGTTTAGAAATATCAATGTACCTTTTAACTTTCTTTCTTATGAACACACCCTTCCTCTGCACTTTGATTGAAAATCAAACTATTTGATATTTCTGTCAAAATACTTATTCAACCTTAATGCTTATAAAATGACTTTCGTATCAATTCTTGGATGATATCCAAAGACTCACAAACTCAATATCGCTCCCACTGACTTTGAGACATTTTTGGTTAATATATGTAAACAACTTACTCTAAATCATTATTTAGAATTTTCTATTTCAGTATATATGTACTAAAACACTAGGACTTATCAAGCGATAATTTTGTGAGTAAATCTGAATTGACTTGAACGTGTTGAATATCGGTTTATTACGCTAATTTCAACAATTGAAATTTGCGATATTATTCTTATCAGCATTGCTCATTTAATTCCAACTGCATTAGTCTTACTCATAAAGACACAGTCATGGCCGATGGATCATATCCCTTCAGTTACGACCACCAAAATCTATATTTTGATAATGTACTTGGAATTCTTTCGGATTTGCGCATCATACCATATAGAGTCAACACTCTCAATGGTTTAATTAAACAATCTAGGATTATACATTTCCGAAATTAATAAGAAACTCATAGTTTCTCTTAGATGTGCGAGAATACTTATTAGACATTTTAATGCCATGTGTTCGTTTAGTTTAGTTAATTTCATTTCATCTCATATAATCAGTTCTATCCATGGATCGTATCCAATTCCATTTTACTACCAATAATTCCTCAAAGAAATTTCTTTATAATTAAGTTGGTATATCTTGAAACAACAATTGTTTCTCGGTGCAATAGAGTAGGTATTCATAAACGTTTTATGAATTTCTTTATTTATAAAACTGATTTGGTTTTAGTTTACAAAACTTATGTTCAAAACATAAATATGTCTTCCAATGACAGTCTTCCAAAAACTCTTTTGGGGAGATTCATACAAGATCCCTTACGAACAATTATTACGTGCAATATTTTGACCCGCACAACCTGCCAACTCCTGGGCCTAGGATATGTTGGAGTTTCTTATAAACCCTTATCTTGTAAACTTTAGTAAAATGTTATTCAAATGAAATAATATTAACCTTGTGTACTAACCTTAAGTACATTACTTCATAGAAAGAAACTAACTCAACTTCACTCACAACTAATCACACATTATCCAATAAAGTTCGATTACTCCATATCGATGTATCATTATGTATCACATGGAGGGGTAATTTTGAGATTGAATCTTTATTCATTTTATCAGAACATTTTTCAATACACTCACTCATTCGATCAAATCAAATCATTTCTATCGCATGTTATTTATTTACTTCTATTTTATATTCTATAAGTTTACCATAGACATACTACATGTGTATCAAATACACATGTCCATGTCGATGATAACTCATCGGTGAATATGACAAAGTACATGGAACTGTTTTGGTATTTATAGAATTACGATTGCATACATCTATATGTATCAATCCAAAGAGTTCATCAACTCTTATGATACTCCCACTAAACGGGTGCATAGCCATTTATTGTTTGAGATATAATTAATAAGTATCGTATGATTCAAAATCATATAATAAAATTATTTCTCAAAACTACGGCTTAGTTTATAATTCCAAAACAACCATAAATAATATTAGATACTTTTGTATTTTCCAATGCATCACTTTTGTTATAAAAAAATTACCACATTATAGTTTTATTTCAAAAAGAATATTCATAATATTCATATTGAAATATAGCTATGTCTATTTTTTTCAGTCGATACTGAAAATAATAATTATTTCATAAATAATGTATGGTAAGTTTTACGGAAACAATTTTCGTACTATGATGCAATTAATAAGTGTTATATGGCATGCTCCAACTATTTCCACCATTACTGTAATAGCGTACTAAATTCGAAGGTCCATCATTCACTTAATACAATTTGTTTATTTCATACACTGCAACTATTTACAGTGGAGAGTTCGTTAATCAAATATCTTGAGCTTAAATAAATAAATCTTATAGAAAACAATTTTCTATATGAAAATACATTTCGAAATAGAAATCATATTTCTTATTCCAATATTAAGTATCAATTATTATTACAATTCTCATTTCCAATGTTTCTCTATGAAGCATAAGTGATTATTCATTCTCTTCATCCCAACTGTACCTTAAATTACATCTATTCTTATACATTCGTTTTCCTTTCAAATGGTCAAACTATTCAAAAGAAAATCTTACTACAATATCATAACAAACTCCTTACAAAAGCACATTGCATTATCCTTAACAATTAAGGACATCAAATATGTTGCACTTTACGTAAACCGATCAAATGACATTTCAGCGACCGAGTTCTTAGATCTATCTTGTAGTTTTTGGTCTTGTGTTACATTAACACAATATAATCCCTTTTGCAATCAATCAAATTGAATGCATATCTCAAAAATATTGTTTAGTTGGCTTATTTCCAATGAACTATATTCACTAAAGTATCGTACATTACGAACTGTGACCGTTCACCATATAACATTTATAAATGATAGTATATGGATCAAATATCTATAGCCTTGTATTGCTTTTAGAGTTCGAAACTCATAGAGTGCAATACACGGTCTCAACCAAATAAGCACGTAAGTGACCATTTTACGAATGTATTAAGTAGTTGTAAAATTAGACACTTGCATGGGTATAGAAAATATTAACATGCAATAGGAATTTAATAGTGGGTATTATATTTCATTTGTCAACTTTCAATTTAGTTCGTTTGTATATGTTAATTGATAAACATTTTATCAATCGGATTAAATTCACAAATTTATTATTGTAGATAATTATAACATTATTTAGCATATGTTCTTATAATATTAGAAAGGTTAAATGTTACTATTTCATTTTCCTAATAAGGCTCCCACTAGTCTTTTATGTTTCTCCAAACCCTAAAATGAAACATAGAAGTCTTTCAAATTCACTAGTGGGAGTTAGGACTTGTCTGTCTTGGTATTCTGACCTTAAGTTTGCTCAACAAATCATAGCCCCATAAATGATGGGTAACTCCTTATCGGTTGTGTCACATACAACCCCTACCCTATTTTTCCTGGTCCTAATCTCATTTCGGCCTTGAGTTTGCTCAACAAATCGAAAGAGATTATTCACTCATACCTACCACATCGCGACGGCCTAAGTATAGTATATGTACCTTGAGTTTGCTTAACAAATACATATAGTTATCTTACATTGTCTATTCAAAATATTAATAATACTACACATAACATCCCTATCTTGAGTTTGCTTAACAACTAAGGAGTATGCAAGTAATTTATTAATATATATATATGGCAGAGGACAAAATTATATTGAAGATTTCATAATCTTCAGTATATTATATTGAGTGATATCGACGTATGGAATAATGTATTTCTTATGAAATACCCTCGCGATTCAAGTGTTAGACACTTCAGAAATCACAGTATACGTACATTTACGTATGTATTTATTCCTTAAGTCTATCTGGGTTTCTTTAATGTTCCACCTTTAGTTTATACACTCGTCTTATATAAGTTTCATTATTATATAACTTTTATATTTTAATTAACTTATACAATTATCTTATGTATAACATTTTATTAATTAAATCTTATTTAATTAATTAACTCTTTAATTAATTTTAAATTAGTATTCCAATATAACTTTTATATTGGACATATCTATTATAACCTTTATAGTGTACACTACAACCTTTAATTAATTAATTTAATTAAACAATTTTAATTAAATTATATCGATTTCAAAATTTATCTTACATACATGTATACTTATGTTATCTTAACACTTTAAAATAACATAACATATATCAACATATATAATACATGCATATAAGTATTAATTAATTATAAGTATTAATTAATTAACTCATTTAATTAATTTATTTTATTAATCTTATTAATAAATTTAAATTTTGAAATTAATATTTAAACAGTTTCAAACATTTTCGAAATTTTCATTACCTTTTCAAACATTTTGAAAATTTATGTAATATTATAACTTTTTATAATAAACATGTTTTTATTTTAAATTTAACTTCTAAATTTAAAATCTTGTCCCAGTTTTCAAAATTATTTTGAAAATTAGCCCAAGGCCCACTTTAAATTGGGCCTTTTCTATCAGGGGCAACCTTTGGACTCACTTCACCTTTCATGCCAGGCAGGTAACCAGGTAGGACATGGTATTTGATTACCCAATTCCAATCCTAGACATCACCTTTCTAGACACCGTACTAAGTGCGCAAGCTTTAATTAGTTAACCATAACATGACTAATTTAGTGCGCAACCTTTTGTGTTTCTCTTGACATGTATAATAAATTGAGGAAAAATAAGGCTATAAATGTAGAGAGAGAAACTCATATGTTTCTCTCTCTTTTTAATTAGATTGAATGACATATTAAATGACATTTACAATAGAATTTGCATATGCCTTTGTTGTCCAAGTTTTTTTTAAGTAATAAAATATACATGTATAATAATTGATAAGTTTACACTTACACATAAGTTTTCCTATATATATGAGTTTGTCAAAACAAGAATTAACAATTGTTACAAAGGTTTCAATTAAGGAAGAGCTTGAAATTAAATTCTACAGTTTCACAAAAACAGGTCCATTTTGATTTAGATTAAAATAACATAAACACATGTATATCTACATGTATAAATAATTGCAAGTTATGTATTCACTTTAAAATAACACTTATATTTATATATATGTATGAAGGTTGCAATTTAAGTAACATATATGTTTAAATTTAATGCTAACAAAATGATTCAATCTTTTAATCTTAGGTATAAAAAAAGTCTATAACTTTACATAAATGACTACTTGTGAATTCTAAAACAAAAGGAAAACTTTACTTTTATGACTAAAACAAGTAAAATTAATTCATTTTGGAAATTACCTATGCCACATTGGAAATTAATTTTACTGTATTACCAACAAATATAGTTTATTAATGTTTATGCATACAGATGTTACAAAATTTTATATACAACATAATAAAATATTTTCGCATTCTTTTTTTTTACAATTTCAAAACAATGACAGAAAAAAATATCGGACAACTTAGGCATATACAAATTTGTTGTATGATAAATCAGATCTGACTATACTAAAGGGACACACAATAAAACAGATAAAGGATTTGAAGTCAACCATAATAAATATATAGTCAATGGATGTGTAAATAAGGAGAGATTCAAATTAAATCTACATAATGATCATATAATTAAATGAGATGAACAAAAGGGGATCTAAGTTATATTACAAGATAAATACACAAGATAGAAGAGATATAGTATGAATAAATCTAAACCTTTTAAACATAATGAGATAGAAGATATATAATATAAATAAATCCAGATCATTTCAACATGATGAGTCTATAAATAAATGAAATTAGAATAACAAAAAGAAGCCAATGATTTGCACCTTAAATGATGAATCAAATCTCCTAAATTCAGAAATCAGCCTCCAGATGTTGCAAGGATTAAGAGGAATAAACCACTTTTCATAATTGATTTTATTTGTATTTGATTTTAGGAATAATTGAAAGCATGGAAGATATCATATTTTCAGCCATTAGAGAAGGAGAGAAGGAGAGAACCAGAAAAGTTACAGAAAGAAGAATGAAAAAAAATGAGAAACTCAATTGTATACAGAATGAATTAGAGAATATGTTTTATTTGAAAGACGGAAACCTTTCCCATTCTTTAATTAAAACTTCTCTAATTAATTCTCTTGATTAACTTTCTCTTTTCACTCCTATTTTTTTACATGGTATGGCTGAAAATTACGTGCCATCAAATGACATAAGATTCCATAAATTAGCGCATGTAATTATCTTTTATTTAATTACAATGATATCATATATCAATGCGTGCAAATATACCTTTTATAAATGAATTCAAAGAATTATAAATAACTCCTAAACATCAAATAAAATAAATAATAATTAATATTTCTCAAATACTGATTAATTTAATTAATTTGCAACTTTTTATAAATTAATTAAATCATGTTGTTTTTCGGAGAATTCATTATTACGGTTGTGCGACTCAAAGGTGTAAATTCAGCCAGCGATTAATATTGAAAAATTCAAATATTGACGTTCACACGTCACTTAACAGGTGGTGTGATATTTTGGCTGAATTCATCGCTTACACATCTTTTGGTAAAATCTAATTTACTTATTATAAGCGGTACCTAATAGTGATAATTATTTACACCAATTCTCTTCGTCAAAACTATACCACTTTGCATTTAAGGAATTTGATAATGGTCAAAATTCCAATTTCATCCACATTCAACTTTATAGTCGAAATACAAAGTCCTTGATTCAATAATAACAATTATTATTAACCAAAATGCTATGGCTAGAGACTTTGACTTTGAGTTGACTTGATTTGACCATGATACTAACCTCATATAACTGAGGAGACGAATCCTCTCTTGAATAGTGCTTCACTTCCAATACTTCCACTCGACCTAACTATAGTCACCCGATGGAACGCCATGCCATGATTTGACTATAATCAATGTAGAGCTTTCATATTGAAGATCCACAGTATTCTCAAATCGAGAGAACTGTGTAAATCAGTCACATCGATATTTTCTGTTTGATCTTAGTTATATTAACCAACAGAAAACTATCGAGTGAGTCTTTCCATAGTTATCCAATAACTATCAGTACGTAACCTCTATATGCCCCCAACAGTCATGAGTAATACACTGCCTAACATTTGGAGAGCGTTACATACTCTAGTCTCAACGGATACACCAATATCCAGTCTCGATGCATCTTAACTAGGAACATTTAAAATGGTATATTTGTTTTATTGCGATAAATTACTCATGGTTACAACACTTTGTAGCTATTATCACAAAATATGTCATTTATGGATTTTCTAATAAATATACTTTTAATTAAATTGATTAATTAATATAACCACATTATATCAAGTATATAATAGAAATAAATACCTTTATTTCGAACAAGATTGGTTAAGGAGTTAGATATATGTAGCAAAATAAATAATTTCCCCTAGGGCATACCCTTAACTCTATTAGAAGGAATGCAGCCATGGGGTTTATAACAGGAAGGAATTATCAACATATCACATATGGCTACTTATAAGCAAATATAGTAACAAATATTAACCAAATCTAGAAAGAAAATAAAGAAAAAGCACTTATTTTCTGAGCATGGTATAGACAGAGGCACGAGAGATGTTGAAGATCATTTAATCTCGTATAAAACCCCAAATCAACATCATGTTGTATCGCCAAAGAGCAGTGATACCAATGAAGCGTTACTGTTAAAAGAATCTTCGGTTGCTCTAACTCGAGAACCTCGTCGAGATCTGGTATCCACTGATTTGGGAGCTGAAGATTCATTTACACCATCAAAGATCTCAAATTTGAAAAATACATAAAATTTAAGATTGTCTTCTCACAATCAGCTAGAAGAAATTCACATGTAAGACATGGAATTTGCGATGCAAGATGATAGAGGAAAAGCTCTAATTTTTAAAGTTACAAACACGAGGAGCAGCTTAAATCACAACTTATCTTATTGGGAAAGAGAAGTGTCTAGTAAATCAGTAGAGTATCGAAGGTAACTCGAAGTAGTAAGAAGTGTTTAAAGACAGGAAAATGTTGAAGAAGAAGTGAGGATGAATATTTTATTAAACACTGAAGGTGAAGAGTGATGTAAAAAATAAAATCCGACACTTAGGGTTAGGGTTTGAGATAAATATATAAGATGTGGGTTGTAGTGTATGTTTTTACCCAGTCCAAGTTATGGGCTGGGCTTTTGCATTCACCAAATTTCAAAAAAAAAATCTATTTTTTGTTGAATGATTGAATGGGAAATGTCACGCTTTTGTATGAATATGGGTTAATGATCCACAAATTCTGATTATTTTCCAGGTCCCTTTTGTGAAAATTTAAAATCTAAGGTTGGTTTGTGTCAATTTAAATTTTCAAACCAAAATCAATATTCTTTCAAACATCATCCATGAATTAAGGTACAACTTATGTTATTATTTTATCCCATGTATTAAAATGCCTACAAAATCCAAATAGGTTATTTACTTAGATCAAAAGTACATTGGATCTGTAACGACCCACTATTTTGGACCATTCAAATCGACAATAATCCACACATGTCGGACTCGAATAATCCAAAATAACATATTGTAATAAAATTTGGAGCAAATAAAACCGATCACAGAATCACAGACACAGAATATCAGAATAACTCGCAGCGGAAAAATAAAATAAATAGTGGTTCATGAAGCCACTACAATACAAAGTCTCAAACAGATCCAAAATACATAGTGTGAAAAAAAATATAGTTCTGAAACAAGTACATTAGAAATCCCAAATACGTAAGTCTCTAATACAAAAGCTGAAATAGAGCAACTGAAACTGAAATAGATAAACAACTAGATAAGCAGAATCTCCAGCGATTCCTAGCTCCAAAAAGTGAAGTCCAAAGCTGTGAATCTCAAGCTGACCCGAGCGTAAATAAAACACAAACACTCGAGTCAGGACATACATACTTATAAAATGTAAACCAACTCAAGTGAACTGTAATAAAGGTACAAGTAACTTAAAGAATGATTGGGATCGCCCATTCTTTAAGGATTCGTTAAACTATCTACTATGTTGTAATATTCGCTATTATAATAATGTCTAATAATAAAATAAACATACTTCTAAATAGCATTAAGGCTTTACATTTTCCACCTTAACACGTAATAGTCTCAGTAGTCTATCCAGTATTAGCATACTCCCAGAATAGGGGCTACCCTTGATACTCCACAGGCTATGGGAGAACTCACAACTCGTAGTAAAGCTCGCTATGGTAGGTGACACAGCACAACTAGGCAATGCCAGGGTAGATATACCAATTACGCATCCGGGCAGGTGGAAACGCATAGCAGCCACTACCGCCCACCTCGAACAACACTCCCAAATCAAGGGTTGCACCCAATCAATCACAAAAGTAATAGAATGGTATCGAAGAAGTGTGTCCGATCAGAGGTGCTACCTCATTGGCCCGTCAATCGCTCCTGTTTTAGCCACATTATGCCAACTCACGGGAGTCGGGTCCACGTTCATACCACAATAGGATCGTCACCACCATCCTACTTCATTCTGGAATCTCCACCACGTACACAGTTGTTAAAGTGGTTTTCGGTATCGACAGAGAGTATGTCCATATCTGATCCCGGTCTCTTTAACAACCAATCGTTATTATAACCCGTGGTTATAAATTTCAAAATAGTTAATATTCCAAATCAAAAACTTCATTTAAACCATTTAAAAGTGAAGTCATTATACCTTTAAATCAAATATTCAATTCCCAAAAATTTAGCCTTTTCTGAGTTCATTTATTCACTTAAATACTTTAAAACATTAAAATTTCAGCTTTCGCAGCACTTAGAAATTGCTACGGTAAGTTACATTTGAAAACAATTCAATTCAGCAAAGACAGCATTTAAAAACTGCTGGAATAGTTCAGTTTTAGTTGAAAAATAGTTCAATTCAGAAAAGACAGCATTTACAAAATTGCTGTAATAGTTCAGGGTACAAATTATATTCAAAAATCACATTTCAGCCAACTGCAGCACTTAACAAGTGCTACAATAGCTCTATCATTAGTTTCAGTTTCAAGTTTAGTTTCTGCAACTACAGCACTTACAAAGTGCTGTCATAGCCTTAGTTAATTTTAGCATTTTAGTTCACTTCTGCAACTACAGCACTTACAAAGTGCTGCAGATTCTATTTAATTCAGATTTTAGTTTATTTCCAGAAACGATAGCATTTCTGAAGTGCTACTAAATGAATTTCCAGGTTTTAAATAGAATACCAGCCATAAATAAACTTCAATTTAAATCATTTTAACTTATAAAATCACACTTTTCCACATCAAAAATGTTCATTTAAATATCTTTAACTTATGATTTTTATAAAGTAAATTTTTTTACAATAAATTCCAATTTTCCAAAAATTAAATTCGAGTGTACCATTTCTATTCTTTTCATTTATTACAATTTATCTTAACACTTAAATTTAAATTTTCATTTCATAGATAAAACTTAATTTCCATTAAAAATCAAATCAAAATTTCCAAATTAAGTTATGTTTTAAATCACAAATTTCCATTCATTTATTTACATTTTTAATACATAGAAAAATCATTATTTCTATATTTAATCATTTTAAATTCAATTTAAATCAAATTATCATATTTTTACCTTTTAAAATACATAAAAATTTCTAGAAAATTTTATAAAATAACCACGGGTCTGTATAATATTTTCTAGCCTAAGTCAAGTGATACGGATAATATATCATTTCAATCCGTAATTTACAAAGAAAATCCGGGTTTTATCATTTCAAACCCGCAATCCCAAGTAAATAAAATTAAATAAAAATCGTTCAGCCTTATCATTTCAGCCCATAACGATCTTTCCCTATTCTAAAGTCCGTTCGGGTATGTATCATTTCAACCCATAGTGATTCTATTCTACATGGAACTTGCAGTGTGATTAACAGAAATAAATAAACAGTATAATAAAATATAACATAACAGATGATGTGACAAGTTTATAACAGGGTTTAACATCGTATAATTTACATCACATGCAGGTATAACATGATATAATAGTTTATACATATTCACTTGTTGTCACTTCACAAATATATAAGTATAAATGTCATGTGTGAATACTCACCTTTTTACTCTGGAGTTTGAAAATACAACACACAAATGAAAATCCTGAAAGCACGACAGCACGACTAGATTTGAATGGAGAGAGAGTGAAGATGTAAATCTTGTATTCACAAAATAAACAAAGCAAAATATAAATATAAATACAATACAAAATTTTATATTGAAACAAAGAAAATAGAAGCAACAAATGACATCACCAAGCTTTTAAATTGAATTTGCTTGATCATAACTCACATATGATCGACCATAAGGCTTTATTGGTTCGGCCACACATGATTTTTGGTTGAAATGGATCAGGTATGGACTCATATAGGCACGGCTACAAGGAGAATATTAAGAGTTTTTGAGTTACAAAAGGTGGAAGGTCAATAGGCAAAGCTAACAATGGAGTTTGGTTGCATCTTTTAGGCTCGGCCATAGGTTTATGGGCTCGGCCAGGTCAGGTACAGATCTAGATAGAGAGGAAGGTGATGGTCAGAGGTGTGTACTAGCTGGTGGTGGTGGCTAAAGGTGGTGGCCGAAGTCAAAAATGAAGGTGGTGGTGAACACTAGGCTCGGCTATGCAATATTTTGGAGTTTTTGACATTGTTTTGTGGTGTTGGCTTCAAGGGAAGGTCACGGCCTGAAATGTTCAGAGGGATGGTGATGTTTGAAGCCGTGGACGATGAGGAGGAAGTGGTGGTGGTTGGTGGAGGAGATGGTGAGGGTTAGACCGAGCAATCATGTAGAGGATCAAGCAAAAATCATTAAAAAAAATGAAGAAAAGTGTTGAAAAAAAGAGAAGAAGCCATTACCAAAATTCTCAGAAATGTTTTGGCCAAAACTTGTGATGGAGATGAGAAGTTTATTTTGTGAAAAGCAAATAAAAACTCACGGCTACCCTAAGGAAAAGAACGGCCAAAAGATGAAGAGTCTAGACAATGAAAAGTCAAGCAAATGAAAGGACTTTGCCTCTTTGAATTTCCAATTCTTTTTAATTCAAAATAAACAAATAAAAATCAGTAAATAAAATAAAAGACAAAAAAAATAAAGTGAAAATGAAAATAAGCAATTATTCTTAAGAAAATAAAAAGTAAATAAAGAAAATAGTTTATTATATTGAAACTAGAGTTAAAAATTGCAAACAAAATACAATTAACTTTGGAAAATTATAACTATACTTCTAAAATGTTTTAAAAAATAAAATATTGACATAAAATTTAATTTAAAATAATTTAAAAATAATTGCAAAATATTGGGTTGTTACACTCTCCCCCACTCAAATCTTTTCGTCCTCGAAAATAACGAAACAAGGAAAATAAGGAAAACAAGATAGAAAAGCAAATAGTACCTAAAACAAACAATTCCGGATTCGAAGCACGAATGCTCTCCTCCGTCTCCCAAGTACAGTCTCGATTGTCAGTACTCCACTGTACTTTGACCAGACTAATCGATTTCCTTCTTAGCTGCTTCGTACCTCTGTCGACAATACAAAGTGGCTTCCTCTCGACAGTCAGATTAGGCTCAATATCCAAACTATCAAGAGTAGAAGGCTAAACAATAAGAGATGGATCATGCAGATAGCGATGAAGATGAGAAACGTGGAATACATTATGCAGTCTAGAGAACTTCTCGGGCAAATCCAGACGATAAGCCAAAGAACCAATTCTTTCCATAATGCGGAAAGGACCAATGAACCTAGGAGCAAGCTTCCCTCTACGACCAAAGCGAATAACATTCCTTAAGGGAGAGACCTTAAGGAAAACCAAATCACCAACAGCAAACTCTAAACTTGATGCAGCTAAGCCCAGAGATGAAGTCATGAGTCGTCCACGAGATAAAACTAACATGGCAGATATAAGTCGTCTACAACTTAAGAGCAACGCTATGAGTCGTCCACGACTCATAGAGACAGGCATGAGTCGTCCACGAGATAAAACTAACATGGCAGATATAAGTCGTCTACGACTTAAGAGCAACGCTATGAGTCGTCCACGACTCATAGAGACAGGCATGAATCGTATGAGACGTCTACGACTCAAGGAAGCGGTAATGAGTCGTCAAGGTATAAGTCGTCTACGACTTAAGGAAGCGGTGATGAGTCGTCAAGGTATAAGTCGTATGCGACTTAGGGAGACGGTGATGAGTCGTCCACGACTCAAGGGGAAGAATACACAAGTGATAAGTCGTCTACGACTCAAAGAAGGCGAGAAGATAAGCCATCCACGACTCAAGGGAGAGGCCTGGAGCTGTATATTCTGATGCCGCTTTAATCCATGCCGTAGATTCTCCTGACGAGTTAATCTGAACCGATTGTTTTCTAAGTCGTATGGCGTCTGTTTGTAAATAAGATGAGTCGAATGGAGTTGATGAGTCGGCAACGACTTATAAGATGTATTTTTCTATGTTGTATTTTCTGTTTACTAAGTCGCTAGGCTTTCTTGTAATAAGTCGTGAGTCGTATGCTTTGTAAATAAGGAGTGTTGATTTGTTAAGTCGTTAAGTCGTGTACCTGGTTGTGACATTTGTATTGTAAGCTGATAAGTCGTATACGGCTTATGATGAGTCGTAGAGCGTAGCTATGAGTCGGAAAGGACTTAGGAGTTGGAGAAATTTCTGTTGTAAAATTGTTCGCCTATAAATAGGCCGTGAGTCTCATTTGTAAAAGGTTGTTGAATATTGAATAAAATTCTCTTTTGTTAGCTTTGTGCTTCCAATTTCAATTGGTAGTCGAGTGTATCTCCTATCTCCACTTACGTCATTCGAGTGCGCTCGAATCATCGTTTGCTGAAGCCGATTCACGGAATCTTATGCGCAAGATCAACGTCGAAGAATCGTAGATCTCTTTCCCGGAATCTTCGGATCAACGAGTCAGAGATAGCTAGAATTCGGTATCTTCGGATCAACGAATTTGGGCATTTCAGTATCCATCAATCCACAGATTGCTATTTTCATCGATTGAAGATCGTCTAGAATTATCCGCTGCGTCAGTTTTGGTATCAGAGCTTGTTCTAACCAATCATAGTTAGATTGAGACTTTGAGCCTAATCATTTTGAAGAGTTTTGAAGTTTGAAGTTGTTTGGCCGAGAAGTTTTAAAGTTGAGCCGTGAGCAAGTGAAGTTGTTCGCATTTGTTTGAAGATTGAAGTTCGGATTTGCATTGGAGGCCGAAACTTTGTCCATCGTGTTCATCGCGATTTACTACAAAGTGGAAGTTTTTGATCCGTTTCATTTTGGATCAAAATCCGGAAAGTGTTTGAATTTGAAGTGTTGAAGAATTTGTGAAGTTTTTAAGTATGCCGCCAAGAAGAGCTAATCGCCACCAAAACGTAGAAGCTTTGTATCGAAGAGAAGAGGCTGATGAGATGGAGCAAAGAATCAATGAGAATTTTAGTGAAAAGCTTAACGAAGGAATTGGCCGGTTAGAGAGGCTTATGACGGAGATGAATCAAAATCGGAGAAGGGTTTCACCAGAATCTAACCATGGGGGTAGTAGAGTCTCGCCACATTCCAATCGAGACATAAGTGTTGAAAATGATCAAGGGCGTGGGAGGAACGTGAATGATCGTGAATGGAGGAATGTCGATAGAGGGGATGAAGGAGGAAGACGTAATGGTAGTAGAGATGTTGGTGGTCAGAATCGACATCGTTATGCATCTGATTTTGAAGAGGAGTATGATGGTGGTAGTATTCAAGGAAGAGGTCAAGGAAGAAACTATTCTGAGTATGATCACAAGTGGGAATCGGGGATGAAGACAGAAATTCCTGAATTCAAAGGTGGTATGCAAGCGGAGGAGTTTCTAGATTGGGTGGCTAATGTTGAGGAGATTTTTGACTTCAAAGGAGTTCCAGAACATCGTAGAGTGAAGTTGGTTGCTACGAGGCTGAGGGGTAGAGCTTTGGCATGGTGGCAGCAGACCAAACTTACACGTGATCGGATGGGAAAGTCAAAAGTTGAATCTTGGGAGAAGATGAAGAAATTGATGAAAGCAACGTTCTTACCATACAATTATCAATCTTTGATGTATCAACGTTTACAGAACTTGAGGCAGGGCACAAAGACCGTTAATGACTATGCTGATGAATTCTATCAACTTATTGCAAGGAACGATATTATGGAAACAGAAGAGCAGCTGACATCTAGGTTCATTGGGGGATTGAGAATGCAGATTCAGGATATGGTTAATATGTTCGATCCAAGATCTATGGTAGAAGCACATCAGAAAGCGTTGGCTTGGGAAAAACAAGGGAGACGAGGAAGTGGTGTGTTTACTAATTCTAACAATCAAGCTAAGGGTGTTGGTGGGAGTTCTAATGTTTCTAAACCTATCAGTAGACCAGTAGTGAAGGAGGCTGAGAAGGCAAGGGTTAACAATGGTTTCAAATGTTACAATTGTCAGGAATTGGGTCATAAAAGCAGTGAGTGTCCAAAGCCAAAGAAGAGAACCATGATTGCAGAAGTTGACGATGAGGATGTTGATGAAGATTGTTCTAATCCAGTTGAGGAGGATGAGCAGGATATTGCGTCAGGAGACGAAGGTTGTAATCTAATGCTGAGGAGATCGTGTTTAACACCGAAGCAGGAAGAAGCTAGTTGGTTGAGGAGTAATATCTTTCAGTCAACATGTACTATTCTGGGGAAGGTGTGTAAGTTTGTAATTGACGCAGGAAGCTGTGATAATATTATTTCGACCGAGGCTGTGACAAAGTTGAAATTGAAGACAGAGAAACATCCGAGTCCATACAAGTTAGCATGGTTGAGAAAAGGAGGAGAAGTGAAAGTGGATAGACGAGTTCGTGTTCCATTCTCTATTGGGAAGAAATACAAAGACGAAATCTGGTGTGATGTCGTAGAGATGGATGTTTGTCATTTATTATTGGGAAGACCATGGCAGTATGATCGAGCAGTACAACATGACGGTCGGACCAATAGTTACAGTTTTATGTTTGAAGGCACGAAGATTATCCTAGTTCCAAAGAAGAGACCACAAGGAGAAAGTAAGTCAGAAGAAATTGAAGAGCTGAAAACTTTGTTATCATTGAAAGAGTTTGTGAAGGAAGTAGATGAGGAGCCTGAGTGTTCTTATTGATTGGACGGGAGAGTCAGGAAGTGGTTGAGATTCCAGAAGAAGTTAAACCAGTTTTGAAAGAATTTGACGATGTATTTCCAGAGGAGTTACCAACGGAGTTGCCACCGTTGAGAGATATACAACATCAGATAGATCTTGTTCCAGGTGCTGTGTTGCCACACAGACCACATTATCGAATGAGTCCGAAGGAGCATGAAGAGTTGCGGAGGCAAGTGGAAGAATTGCTTGAACAGGGGCGTGTGCAGGAGAGTTTAAGTCCTTGTGCTGTACCAGCTTTATTGGTACCCAAGAAGGATGGGACGTGGAGGATGTGCACTGACAGTCGAGCATTGAATAAGATTACCGTGAGATATAGATTTCCAATGCCAAGGTTGGATGACTTGTTAGATCAAATAAGCGGAACTACTATATTTTCGAAGATTGATTTGAAGAGCGGATATCATCAAATTCGTATCAGACCAGGAGATGAGTGGAAGACTGCTTTTAAAACCAGGGAGGGTCTATACGAATGGTTGGTCATGCCATTTGGTTTATCCAATGCACCAAGTACTTTCATGAGGGTGATGAATCAGATTTTTCGACCGTTCATTGGGAAATTTGTGGTGGTGTATTTCGATGATATTCTTATTTACAGTGGGAGTCCAGAGGAACATTTGAATCATCTTAGAGAAGTGCTGATGGTATTGCGACAAGAACAATTCTACGCTGCAACGAAGAAATGCGTGTTCATGACGCATAGTGTTTTATTTCTGGGGTATGTTGTTTCAGAGAAAGGAATACAGGTTGACCAAAGTAAAGTTGAGGCGATCAGAAATTGGCCGCAGCCCAAGACGATAACGGAAGTTCATAGTTTCCATGGGTTAGCTTCATTTTATCGAAGGTTTATTCCACACTTTAGCAGTGTGATGGCACCTGTGACCGATTGTATGAAGGGTAAACAGTTTGCATGGACTGAGGAAGCAGGGAATGCTTTTGGGAAGATCAAGGAGTTGCTGACAACTGCACCAATTCTAGTGCTACCTGATTTTCAGTTAGTGTTTGAACTACATACTGATGCATCCAAGGTTGGGATTGGAGGAGTGTTGAGTCAGAAGGGACGTCCTATTGCATATTTCAGTGAGAAGTTGTCAGGAGCGAAGATGCGATACAGTACATATGATGTGGAGTTTTATGCTGTTGTACAATCTATTAAACACTGGAGACACTATCTATTTCAGAAGGAGTTTGTTCTGTATACTGATCATGAAGCATTGAAGCATTTGCAAGGGCAAGACAAGATTTCAGCGAGACATGCATCGTGGATTGCATATCTGCAGCAGTTTACTTTTGTTGTTAAACACAAGTCAGGGGTGACAAATCGTGTGGCTGATGCTTTGAGTAGGAGGAGTCATTTGTTGACTACACTAAAGGTTGAAGTGACGGGGTTTGAAATGTTGCCAGACTTATTTACTAATGATCCGTACTTTGCAAAATTTGTTGATAAAGTCAAGGAGGGAGAGACGGATGATTTCGTGATGGTAAATGGTTTTCTGTTCAAAGGGAATCGATTGTGCATCCCGGAGGGTAGTTTGAGAATGAAAATTATCAAGGAATTACATGAAGAAGGGCATGTTGGAAGAGACCGTACCTTACAGTTAATTTCACAATCCTATTTTTGGCCATCGATGAGGAAAGAAGTGGAGAGGTTTGTTGAGAGATGCCATATCTGTCAAGTTTCGAAAGGAACTGCGACTAATGCGGGTTTATATATGCCGTTACCGGTACCAACTAAACCATGGGTTGATGTGAGTATGGACTTCGTGTTGGGATTACCGAGGACACAGCGTGGTAACGATTCCATATATGTGGTGGTGGACAGATTTTCGAAGATGGCACATTTTATAGCCTGTAAGAAGACAGCGGATGCAGTTCGAGTGGCACAGTTATTCTTTAAAGAAATATATCGTTTACATGGTTTACCCGAATCTATTGTTTCTGACCGAGATACTCGATTTCTGAGTCACTTTTGGTTAAGTTTGTGGAAAATGGTGGGAACGAAGCTGAAGTTTAGTAGTGCTTATCACCCGCAAACGGATGGACAGACTGAGGTGGTCAACAGATCATTGGGAAACTTGTTGAGGTGTCTTGTTCAAGATAATCTGAAGAGTTGGGATGTGAAGTTATGCCAGGCAGAATTTGCTCATAATCATGATATGAATCGAAGTACTGGGTTCAGTCCATTTCAGATAGTATATTTAAGCTTACCGAAGGGACCGTTGGACTTAACGGTAGTGCCACAATCAAAGAAGACAATTAAGAAAGCTGCTGATTTTGTTAAAGGGCTGACGGAGTGTCATAAAATCGTTCAAGAACGATTAGAGAAAGCAAATGAGAAATATAAACAATCTGCAGATTTGAAACGAAGGAATGTTGAATTTCATGAAGGTGATATGGTTTATGCAGTATTAACAAAAGATCGTTTTCCAGTGGGCGCATACAACAAGTTGAAAGCCAGGAAAATTGGTCCGGTGAAAGTTGTGAAACGAATCAATGAAAATGCGTATAAACTGAAGCTGCCAGTTGATGTGTATACGTCTGATGTGTTCAATGTTAAACATCTCGTACCATATCATGGGGATGAAGAGTGTGCAAATTCGAGGACGAATTTCTCTCAACCTGGGGAGGATGATGCAGCTAAGCCCAGAGATGAAGTCATGAGTCGTCCACGAGATAAAACTAACATGGCAGATATAAGTCGTCTACGACTTAAGAGCAACGCTATGAGTCGTCCACGACTCATAGAGACAGGCATGAGTCATCCACGAGATAAAATTAACATGGCAGATATAAGTCGTCTACGACTTAAGAGCAACGCTATGAGTCGTCCACGACTCATAGAGACAGGCATGAATCGTATGAGACGTCTACGACTCAAGGAAGCGGTAATGAGTCGTCAAGGTATAAGTCGTCTACGACTTAAGGAAGCGGTGATGAGTCGTCAAGGTATAAGTCGTATGCGACTTAGGGAGACGGTGATGAGTCGTCCACGACTCAAGGGGAAGAATACACAAGTGATAAGTCGTCTACGACTCAAAGAAGGCGAGAAAATAAGCCATCCACGACTCAAGGGAGAGGCCTGGAGCTGTATATTCTGATGCCGCTTTAATCCATGCCGTAGATTCTCCTGACGAGTTAATCTGAACCGATTGTTTTCTAAGTCGTATGGCGTCTGTTTGTAAATAAGATGAGTCGAATGGATTTGATGAGTCGGCAACGACTTATAAGATGTATTTTTCTATGTTATATTTTCTGTTTACTAAGTCGCTAGGCTTTCTTGTAATAAGTCGTGAGTCGTATGCTTTGTAAATAAGGAGTGTTGATTTGTTAAGTCGTTAAGTCGTGTACCTGGTTGTGACATTTGTATTGTAAGCTGATAAGTCGTATACGGCTTATGATGAGTCGTAGAGCGTAGCTATGAGTCGGAAACGACTTAGGAGTTGGAGAAATTTCTGTTGTAAAATTGTTCGCCTATAAATAGGCCGTGAGTCTCATTTGTAAAAGGTTGTTGAATATTGAATAAAATTCTCTTTTGTTAGCTTTGTGCTTCCAATTTCAATTGGTAGTCGAGTGTATCTCCTATCTCCACTTACGTCATTCGAGTGCGCTCGAATCATCGTTTGCTGAAGCCGATTCACGGAATCTTGTGCGTAAGATCAACGTCGAAGAATCGTAGATCTCTTTCCCGGAATCTTCGGATCAACGAGTCAGAGATAGCTAGAATTCGGTATCTTCGGATCAACGAATTTGGGCATTTCAGTATCCATCAATCCACAGATTGCTATTTTCATCGATTGAAGATTGTCTAGAATTATCCGCTGCGTCAAAACTCCGCCTACGACGATCAGCATACTTCTTCTACATATCCTGAGCAATCCTCATCTTCCTCCTAATCTCCTCAACTCTCTCAGAAGCCTCTAAAATCATCTCAGGACCAAGAACCAAATGATTAACGGATTCAATCCAGCAAGATGGAGATCTACAAGGTCGTCCGTAAAGAGCAGCAAACGGAGACATCTTAATGCTAGCCTGAATTCAAAGTTAGAAATGAGATAGATAAAGGATTAAGATAAGATTAAAACAGAAG
This sequence comes from Allium fistulosum, assembly GCA_030737815.1. Classification (NCBI taxonomy): domain Eukaryota; kingdom Viridiplantae; phylum Streptophyta; class Magnoliopsida; order Asparagales; family Amaryllidaceae; genus Allium; species Allium fistulosum. The sequence goes on from CM060905.1 coordinate 1,110,693,624, forward strand.
ATAGAAATTATACCTAATAACTATTGTTATAGTTAAATTCGACAAGATGGAGATGATCTTCCCAAGATCCTCCATAATCAAGCACACCAGCACGAAGAAGATCTTCTAGAATCTGATTCACCCTTTCCGTTAGACCGTCGATCTGTGGATGGTAAGCAGTGCTCAGATTCAGATGAGTACCCAAAGATACCTGAAAATCTTTCCAAAACTGACTAGTAAAGATAGGATCACGATCACAAACAATACTGAGAGGAACACCATGGAGACGAACAATCAACCTCATGTAAATCTCAGACAAACTAAAAGCAGAACGGGTAGACTTGACCGGAATGAAATGAGCTGATTTGGTCAGTCTATCCATAATAACCTAGATACTCCCATTACCCCTCCTAGTCCTTGGTAATCCATCAATGAAATCCATAGAAACCTGTTCCCACTTCCAATTGGGAACCTCAAGAGGCTGCAACAAACCAGGGGTCTTCTGATGATCTTCCTTGACTTGCTGACAAGTCGCACATCTGCTAACAAAAATGGAGATATCATGCCTCATACCTCTCCACCAATACAACTTCTTCATATCCTGATACATCTTGGTCACACCTGGATGAATAGAAAGTCTGGACTGATGATTCTCCCGAAGTAACTCCTCTCTCAATCCATCAACATTCGGGACACAAATCATATTATTAATCCTCAACACACCTCTATCATCGATCTGAGCTCCACTTCCATCAAGATTACTACCTCCAACTCTGCTACGAACATTCTCCTTAATAAGCCTAAGCATCCGATCCTCATCCTGCTTAGCCATGATACGATCCAAAAGAGGAGAAAAAACAACAAGCTGACACAACATAGCCTTCTTCTGACTCAAAGCATCTGCCACAACATTAGCTTTCCCAGGGGTATAGTTGATGTCAAGGTCATAAGAAGCAAGGAACTCTAACCACCTAACTTGTCTCTGATTCAAATCCTTCTGAGTGAAAATATACTTCAAAGACTGATGATCTGTGAAAAGCTCAAACTTAGTTCCTAGAAGATGATGCCTCCAAAGCTTCAAAGCAAAAACAATAGCAAGCAACTCTAAATCATGAGCAGCATAATTGACTTCATGGGTCTTCAACTGACGAATAGCATAAGCAATCACCTTACCATCCAGCATCAGAACAGCTCCCAAACCTTCACGACAAGCATCAGTGTATACCGTTAATCCCTCATTTCCATTTGGAACGGTAAGAACTGGTGCGGAAGTAAGCGTGTGCTTTAACTCACTGAATGCGGCTTTACACTCATCACTCCAAATAAACTTAGCATTCTTTCGAGTCAAAGCGGTGAGAGGTGCAGCAATCCGAGAAAAATTCTCAATGAATTTCCGATAATAACCGGCAAGGCCCAGAAAACTACGGATATCAGTTGGAGTCATAGGAGTTTCCCAATCCTACACAGAATAGGGATAAATAAGGACAACCGGAAAGATAGAATAAATTGAAAGAAATAAGGAAAGAGAAGGGAAGAAAAACTTACATTGATCGTAGTGATCTGGACTAGATTAACAGAAACTCCATTACTAGAAACAATATGTCCGAGGAATCGGACTTCATCCTTCCAGAAATGGCATTTAGAAAATTTAGCCTTCAACTGATGATTTCTAAGAGTTTCAAGAGCAGATTTCAAATGTGACTCGTGCTCTTCTTCAGACTTAGAGAAAATGAGAATATCATCAACAAATATTAGAACAAATTTGTTAAGCACATCACGAAAAACACGATTCATCAAATCAACAAAGAAAGCAAGAGCATTAGTCAAACCAAAAGGCATAACTAACCATTCAAAGAATCCATTTTCAGTATGGAAAGCAGTCTTGGGAATACTTTCCTTAGAACCTCTGAGCTGGTGGAAACCTATGGCAAGATCAAGCTGAGAGAAAACAGTGGCACCAAAAAGCTGATTAATCATATCATTGATGCGAGGCATTGGATATCTGTTTTTCATAGTGAGCTTGTTTAGCTCCCTATAATCAACACACATCCGGAGAGAACCATCAGACTTAGTGACGAAAACCACCGCTGCTCCCCATTCTGAAAAGCTAGGTCTGATCAGACCCTTGGAGGACAAGTCCTCAATTTGCTTCCTTAACTCAACCTTCTCGCGGGGTGCCATTCTTCTAGGAGGAAGACCTACAGGTCGAGCTCCAGGAATAAGATCAATACGGAAATCAATTTCCCGCTTAGGAGGTAAAGTAGTGACTTCACCAAATACATCGGGATAAAGTTTGACCACACGAGTCGACTAAAGATCAACAGGAGAAGAATCCAGAGAATAGATAAAATTTCCAGCAAAATCATGAGGCATACGACACTGAATAACCAAAGAATTACCCCGATCATCCTCAAGAGAAACAATTCGGGATTTACAAGATGTAACGACCCCGAATTTTATATAAAGTTAAATTGATAATTTAAAGAATTTTTGAATAAAATTTGTGAAATAAATCGATTTAAGTGATGCGAGTTTCCCCTGATCTTCGAATAAATTTTGGATGAATCATTTAAATTAAAAATATTGTATATATATTGAATTTGAGTTTAAATCTAAAATAAATGGTTTAAAAATACAAATTATATAAGATATAAAGTAAATATATATTTTAACCTCATGTTATTGAATCAATACAAATAGTACAAATAGAAATAAAACAAAAATAATAAACAAATAAATAATAGGCTAGAAATAAACATATACATTTAGTATGAACAAATGAAACAAAATATATGTTCAAGTATGTATACTTGTAAAATGAAGAAACACAATATATAAAGGCCTAACAAGTAAAACAAGATTTTATATATATATGAATAGGCAGATTTGAGAAACAAACATAATAAAAACAAGCTACCACAAAATCTTCTCTGTACATACAAAAGTATATAAGAAAATATCAACACAATTTATAAAAGCTGCCTGGTAAGTAAGAAAATAAACAAAGTAAAAGGAAAATCTATGGACATAAAGTATGTAGCCTGTAAAGAAGTTTGGTATGCAAGCAAAAAGAAATAAAAATGTATTCAATCTGTACAAATAAATATATTAGCATATGAACAAGGACAAAATAATTAATGCAATCAGCCTCCAACACAATGAAAAATCATCTCAACCCATACCCAAGTAAACTTTCAGCCGAAACAAGAATCATATCAGCCTCCACTTAAAAGTACTAGGAAAAAAAAACTAAATAAGTTAAAATTTATAACAATGTGTGTTAAGTAATAAACCAACTTTATATTGGTACATGAAGTTAGAAACAAAGTAACAAGACCTGGAAGAAAACAAAACAGGTTGTACAAGAAAAGAAAATAAACATAAAGGACTTAAGCAATTAATGCAGCCTCCTTAGTACACTACAAAAAAAAAAAATTTATATCAGCCACAAGCAAGAAAATATCACTGCCGGAGATTTGTACAAACAAGTAAATTATCACTTGTACAAATTTTTCCCCTGTAACCCAGTTCTATATATCAGAGCATTATCTATTTTCGTTCCATTTTCAGCTGAGAAAAACCAAAGTAATATCATTTTATACTTAAACAAACACCAACTTAAACAACAACAAAGAAAAAAAAATCAAATCAATGCAACCAGAGAATCAAGTGAAAAGATTTCAACTTGCAATATTCAAAAGCCTGTTTCATCAAAAAGAGCTCTGTTCTTCTCTGGAAAACAAGGTGAGCAAATTACTACCCAAATTACCTTAGCCTGGTTTATAAGCTGAAATTTATGATTAATACTTGATGTGAAGTGATTGCATGGATGTGATTATGTTTGTGTATATATATAAATATGCAAATGTTTTGGTATGAATGTCTGTATATGTTTCTATGCATATATCTCTGTTAAATTACAGGAACAAAACCTAGATTTAATTCAATTGCTCCTTCTATGATCAATTATAGGTTATGATTCCCAAATGAAAAATGATTAGTAGAGTATAACCTCATTTTTAAAAATGGTTCCGAGATTTTATATCCGGTAATCAATTCAAAATTTTAAAATTCACAGTAAACCCATTTTTGAAGTTAGAAATCAATAGACTTAATTCCAGGCTTGGATCCTATAATTAGATTTTTGTTAACAAATGATGATTTTTAAAAGAAATTTCATGATTTTAACATTGTAAATAATGAAAATTTTCAAGTTGAACGAGAAATCTATTTTGGGCAATTCTGGTGATCAGAGTAATGATTGGATGTCGCAATTGATGGTGAAGGAGGCTGGTGAATAGGAGATTGTCAGAAAAATGCTCGTTTAAGTTCTTGATCACTGTGGTGATCGAGCGACATGATTCTAGGGTTTAAACCCAGTTTTGAGTCGATACCAGAAATGGGTTTGCCGCAGCGTCGATGGTGCATCGGTCTCGTTCGATGGTGGTGGAATCTGGGCGTAGGTGAGTGGCGAAACTTTAGTCACGATGGCGAAGGTGCTGATGGTCGGAGGTGGCTACTTGAGGTGGATTTGTGGGTCGAGCTTCGACCCAGATTTGAGTCTGATGACCCTTTTGCTTGATCGTCGACGTGGTGGGTTTCTGGGTGCTCGTGGGGTACAGGTGAGTTGTCGTCGACTCGATGGAGGCTGGAGCTTCGACCAACGGTGGCGATTCCGTTTGTGCACATGCACGAGTGGATGCTCGTGTCTGAGTTAAACTGAAGTCTGGGGAAGACGTAGTGTATTGGGTGAAGCTCGAAGTGCTCTTCGGGGGAGATAGGCTCTGGCTCGAGTTTTCTCGTGATGGTCTCGAAGTGGAAGGAGATTTCGAGTTGTTGGGTGCTTGGCTCGCGTAAATTTCTTTTTGGCTCGGGTTTGTTGTAAGGCTTCCAGTTTTTTTTAAGAAACCAGTAACCAGGTTTTGAAATTTAATAGGAAATGAAGTTTTATAGCAAATTAAGTTAAAAGTATTTTAAATAAATACATAACCTTTGTTTGAAAGTTTATTTTGAATAAACTTGGTGTTGTAATTAAGTAAATGATTTTAAAAGATGAAGTGTTTAAATCATTAATTTAACTTAAGGGTTCAAGTGAAGTAGTTAGTAATAATTAATTACAAAGATTTTTAAACAAGGTTTAAATGATAATTAAAGTAGTTGAATCAAGATAAGATGTTTATTCTTTAATTTATTGAGATCTTAATATAATTAAGAAATAATTGCTTTATGTAATTACATTAAGGAATAATAATTAAAGGTTAGTAAATTTATTATTTATGGTTAATTAATAAATGATTAAAGAATAATTAATCAAAATGATTTGTAATTAACCAGGATTAGTAATTCATAGAAATTAATCTGATTTGAATTAATCAGACAATTAACTTACCTTACTTATCGATATTGGATTCTATGGAATATTGAATTGTTTGATATCCCTGATGTACGATGCTTTGTGATACATCCTGATTTATGTTATGATCTGTAATTTACTTATCTGTGATATATTATTATGTGAATATGAAACCCTTGACCCGTAAACGACATTTGAATTTCGATGCGACAGGGAGTCGGAATCCAGTTGGTTATCCGAAACCCACATCGAATTGTAATAGTGAATCTTTGTAACTGATAAATTTATTTTATCTATGAATCTGTGAATGAAGATAAGCGTTATCGATTATACCGCTTATCGATATATCTGTGATGATTGATGTTGTGCACTATTGTGTGTTAAAACCCCTGGACTACACCATACACACACAAATATGGATTTCACGTGGAAATCGGTTAAGTCACAGATAATTTAAATTCAATGTTTTTGAAATTGAAATTTTAATTTCAATTGATTTTGAAATTAGAAATTTGGATTTAAAGTGAAAAGTTTTTGAAATGGAATTTCAAAGATAAAAGTTATTTCGAATAACTTAATTGAGTTTTGAAAATTTAAATAATTTGATTTAAATTTGAATTCAAGTTGAAATTGAATTCTATGATTTGAAACTAGGGATTAAAGAAGCTGTACAAGTTATATATGGGTTAAACGATTTAAAAGTATTGATTTGGGAATTTGAATTTTTATTCAAGGGTTTTAACTCGTGTAAATATAACTGGATTTTTCTGAAATGAGACTATTTGTTTTCAAATAGTAAAAGCTTTCACATAAGTAATGAACTTCCAATTTGTGTTGAAAGAATTTCAAGTTCGAAATGGAATTGAAATGTTTTGAAATTTATGAAATGAGTCTTTGATTCAAAGACCGAACGAGTTAATCCAATTTGAAATGGAATTGTTTTGAAAGCTATAAGTTAAATCTTGATTTAAAGATTTAACGAGTTAATCAAATTGAAATGGAAATTGATTTGAAAATCTATGAATGAATCTTTGTGAATGGGGTTAACTTTGTGAATTAAATCTTTTTGTTTAAAAGATTAAAAGTGTGGAAATTGTTTAAACCATTGAAGGTTTTTGAAATGAATCTTTTTGTTTAAAAGATTGGAAATGGTAATCTGTTTTACCATTCGAATGAAAAGTTTTGGTTTTTAAGCTGTGATTTAACTGAGACCCCAGTATCCATATGATTTTTAATTGCGCTCGTTATTCGGTTTAGCCGGGAGAGGACCTTTGTGTCATATAACCCATTCCGAATAGTGATACGACGATATGGATAGCATTTGAAGACCGGTGGTGAAGACCGGGTATTTGCGAGAGCGATATGATGACCTATCGATTTTCTCTGCATCATGGCTCTGGTATAGAGATTCCCTAAGTGATGGGAAGTCCGATCGAGATTGTGAATACCCGGATTTGCAAGGGCTTCTTTGGAAGTGCCTTCGGTTCTGTTCGAACCCGGAACAGACTTGTATGGATGTGTGTCTGACGTTACACTTTGAGATGTAAAGCTGGTTTCTATCAAATACATTTCTGTTGGTGGCGGAGAATTTATTCTCTTAGCTTAACACCCTTCTCTGAGACGTACGAGCTCAGAGGTTATGTAGTTGATGGTTACTAGTGATACATTCCCAATTTGGTAATGTGGCATACGAAGTGCTGCTGATCATTTGTTGATCGAAGCGTGGCTTTGTGAAAAAGCGTGGCTTTGTGGACGAGACTTCGTCGAGCCTCACAACCCGGTAATGGTCGAAACAGGAATGTTGCGACAAAGGTTTGTAGGGGTAGCGCCCCTAGGGTATGTCATTTCCTTCTGGATAAAGGGTGGTATCATGGTATGGAGCCCAGATACTTACTCATGTGGATACACTTTATTTATTATGTGTGATGTTGGTTATCGAGCGCTCGGATAAAGGTCGGTAACGACCGGGGGATGACATAGCTCGTGTGTTAGTTACCTAGTTACAGCTGTACAGCGTGAGGTAGCGTCAGTGTGTTAGTTACCTAGTTACAGCTGTACAGCGTGAGGTAGCGTCGGCGTTTTGTTTGCAGAGATCCGGTTAGGATCCGGGGCGTCTTTCCAGAGGCGTTTCTATTTCGGTAAGGAAGTTCCTTAGCCTGATCATTTGTTGGAAATCCAAAGAAACAATACGAACCCTGTACGGTTTTAGTTGTATTACCTGCTATGGAATGTGGCGGTAACCTGCTACTGAACGTAGTAGTTATAGTAGACATACAACAATGTTTGTATGTTGGCTAAGATTGATATTATATTTTCGAAATATTCTTCACACTATGCACTAGTAATAATATCAAAAGAGTTTTGATTTTGCGTAGTAAGCATGTTTGACTATCATAAGGAGAAATCTCCTCCAATTCTGCGATTGCATTGTGTGTGTGGCGGGAGGTCTTATGGTAGTTTCATTTTCCAAAAACATTGCGGATTTCAATGTTTAAAAGCCTTTTGTGTTTGTTTAAAGATAAACTGTTTTTGTTGCTCACACCAGTCCCATGACTGATCCGGAGTTTATTGTTCCCTTCCTAAACTCTGGGTGCCCACTATTTTCCACACGGGCAGTCTAGAGTTGGGTTTTTCAGATATTCAGGTTTAGTAGATTATCTGGAGCTAGTTCAGTTCTTGGAGTTCATGGACTGACATTGCTTATCTTGGAGCATTCTATTGGAGACATTCTATCCGCTGCTGGTGCTATCTATTCTCTTTCCGCTGCTATTTGTTGTATCATATCTCTGATGTATATTGATATCTGTTGTATCATTCTGTTGTACCTGTCATTGTATCAATGTTATGTAATTGATATATTCTTTTTCCGCTGTGTTGTTATACTTAATGTTGTTATAGCTCCGGCGAATCGGATTTGAACGGTCGAATCTGCGGCATCCTAGTACAATGTGAAGTACGGATGTTGATTTTCGAGCGCGAAAAATCCGGGACGTTACATGTGGTATCAGAGCTAAGGTTGAACTTTAGCTCAGGAGTATAACACGTTAAGTAGCTCATTAGAGATAGAGTGAAGTAAACTCTAGAATGAGTAATTCTCAGATATCCGTCCGTACGTCTCAGTAAATTCTCTTGCTATCCACTGATAGTGAGTATGAGTGCAAGAAGAGGATGAGATAGGGGACAGGGAATACGACTGTAAATGGTCAATCTCCCGTAACAACAGTGGAAACAATCTTTTCTCTATCAATCTATTTTGTTCGTCATCTTTTCTCAATTCTTCGATGGTTTCTGGTAGATCCAGAAAGAAGATTCGATATATATTAATATGGGACGTAAACTCCGAATTGACCAAAACGGTTTGTTTGGATGTATTGTTTGCTTTGGTTGCTATGGTTGATAGGTATACTTTAGTTCTAAACTGAAAGCTTTGAAATTTTATCCATATCTCTATCTATTTCTTTGGGTCCCGATATGTTCTACGAATGGTTAGTTATCCCTTCGAACTAACCGATGTCATTGTATATTTCGTAGATCTGGATAACCCGAGTATCTTGTGAAGTGTTAAAACAGATTCATTCTTGTATCTGTTATTGATATTCTAATTTGGTAAGCCAAATGCAGAATAGATATTCTGTTGATTTGATGAAATATTCTTCATCTATCTTTGTGTCTCCCTGGCAAATTTCGAGGACGAAATTCTTTTAAGGGGGGAAGTCTGTAACGACCCCGAATTTTATATAAATTTAAATTGATAATTTAAAGAATTTTTGAATAAAATTTGTGAAATAAATCGATTTAAGTGATGCGAGTTTCCCCTGATCTTCGAATAAATTTTGGATGAATCATTTAAATTAAAAATATTGTATATATATTGAATTTGAGTTTAAATCTAAAATAAATGGTTTAAAAATACAAATTATATAAGATATAAAGTAAATATATATTTTAACCTCATGTTATTGAATCAATACAAATAGTAAAAATAGAAATAAAACAAAAATAATAAACAAATAAATAATAGGCTAGAAATAAACATATACATTTAGTATGAACAAATGAAACAAAATATATGTTCAAGTATGTATACTTGTAAAATGAAGAAACACAATATATAAAGGCCTAACAAGTAAAACAAGATTTTATATATATATGAATAGGCAGATTTGAGAAACAAACATAATAAAAACAAGCTACCACAAAATCTTCTCTGTACATACAAAAGTATATAAGAAAATATCAACACAATTTATAAAAGCTGCCTGGTAAGTAAGAAAATAAACAAAGTAAAAGGAAAATCTATGGACATAAAGTATGTAGCCTGTAAAGAAGTTTGGTATGCAAGCAAAAAGAAATAAAAATGTATTCAATCTGTACAAATAAATATATTAGCATATGAACAAGGACAAAATAATTAATGCAATCAGCCTCCAACACAATGAAAAATCATCTCAACCCATACCCAAGTAAACTTTCAGCCGAAACAAGAATCATATCAGCCTCCACTTAAAAGTACTAGGAAAAAAAAACTAAATAAGTTAAAATTTATAACAATGTGTGTTAAGTAATAAACCAACTTTATATTGGTACATGAAGTTAGAAACAAAGTAACAAGACCTGGAAGAAAACAAAACAGGTTGTACAAGAAAAGAAAATAAACATAAAGGACTTAAGCAATTAATGCAGCCTCCTTAGTACACTACAAAATTTTTTTTTTATATCAGCCACAAGCAAGAAAATATCACTGCCGGAGATTTGTACAAACAAGTAAATTATCACTTGTACAAATTTTTCCCCTGTAACCCAGTTCTATATATCAGAGCATTATCTATTTTCGTTCCATTTTCAGCTGAGAAAAACCAAAGTAATATCATTTCATACTTAAACAAACACCAACTTAAACAACAACAAAGAAAAAAAAAATCAAATCAATGCAACCAGAGAATCAAGTGAAAAGATTTCAACTTGCAATATTCAAAAGCCTGTTTCATCAAAAAGAGCTCTGTTCTTCTCTGGAAAACAAGGTGAGCAAATTACTACCCAAATTACCTTAGCCTGGTTTATAAGCTGAAATTTATGATTAATACTTGATGTGAAGTGATTGCATGGATGTGATTATGTTTGTGTATATATATAAATATGCAAATGTTTTGGTATGAATGTCTGTATATGTTTCTATGCATATATCTCTGTTAAATTACAGGAACAAAACCTAGATTTAATTCAATTGCTCCTTCTATGATCAATTATAGGTTATGATTCCCAAATGAAAAATGATTAGTAGAGTATAACCTCATTTTTAAAAATGGTTCCGAGATTTTATATCCAGTAATCAATTCAAAATTTTAAAATTCACAGTAAACCCATTTTTGAAGTTAGAAATCAATAGACTTAATTCCAGGCTTGGATCCTATAATTAGATTTTTGTTAACAAATGATGATTTTTAAAAGAAATTTCATGATTTTTAACATTGTAAATAATGAAAATTTTCAAGTTGAACGAGAAATCTATTTTGGGCAATTCTGGTGATCAGAGTAATGATTGGATGTCGCAATTGATGGTGAAGGAGGCTGGTGAATAGGAGATTGTCAGAAAAATGCTCGTTTAAGTTCTTGATCACTGTGGTGATCGAGCGACATGATTCTAGGGTTTAAACCCAGTTTTGAGTCGATACCAGAAATGGGTTTGCCGCAGCGTCGATGGTGCATCGGTCTCGTTCGATGGTGGTGGAATCTGGGCGTAGGTGAGTGGCGAAACTTTAGTCACGATGGCGAAGGTGCTGATGGTCGGAGGTGGCTACTTGAGGTGGATTTGTGGGTCGAGCTTCGACCCAGATTTGAGTCTGATGACCCTTTTGCTTGATCGTCGACGTGGTGGGTTTCTGGGTGCTCGTGGGGTACAGGTGAGTTGTCGTCGACTCGATGGAGGCTGGAGCTTCGACCAACGGTGGCGATTCCGTTTGTGCACATGCACGAGTGGATGCTCGTGTCTGAGTTAAACTGAAGTCTGGGGAAGACGTAGTGTATTGGGTGAAGCTCGAAGTGCTCTTCGGGGGAGATAGGCTCTGGCTCGAGTTTTCTCGTGATGGTCTCGAAGTGGAAGGAGATTTCGAGTTGTTGGGTGCTTGGCTCGCGTAAATTTCTTTTTGGCTCGGGTTTGTTGTAAGGCTTCCAGTTTTTTTTAAGAAACCAGTAACCAGGTTTTAAAATTTAATAGGAAATGAAGTTTTATAGCAAATTAAGTTAAAAGTATTTTAAATAAATACATAACCTTTGTTTGAAAGTTTATTTTGAATAAACTTGGTGTTGTAATTAAGTAAATGATTTTAAAAGATGAAGTGTTTAAATCATTAATTTAACTTAAGGGTTCAAGTGAAGTAGTTAGTAATAATTAATTACAAAGATTTTTAAACAAGGTTTAAATGATAATTAAAGTAGTTGAATCAAGATAAGATGTTTATTCTTTAATTTATTGAGATCTTAATATAATTAAGAAATAATTGCTTTATGTAATTACATTAAGGAATAATAATTAAAGGTTAGTAAATTTATTATTTATGGTTAATTAATAAATGATTAAAGAATAATTAATCAAAATGATTTGTAATTAACCAGGATTAGTAATTCATAGAAATTAATCTGATTTGAATTAATCAGACAATTAACTTACCTTACTTATCGATATTGGATTCTATGGAATATTGAATTGTTTGATATCCCTGATGTACGATGCTTTGTGATACATCCTGATTTATGTTATGATCTGTAATTTACTTATCTGTGATATATTATTATGTGAATATGAAACCCTTGACCCGTAAACGACATTTGAATTTCGATGCGACAGGGAGTCGGAATCCAGTTGGTTATCCGAAACCCACATCGAATTGTAATAGTGAATCTTTGTAACTGATAAATTTATTTTATCTATGAATCTGTGAATGAAGATAAGCGTTATCGATTATACCGCTTATCGATATATCTGTGATGATTGATGTTGTGCACTATTGTGTGTTAAAACCCCTGGACTACACCATACACACACAAATATGGATTTCACGTGGAAATCGGTTAAGTCACAGATAATTTAAATTCAATGTTTTTGAAATTGAAATTTTAATTTCAATTGATTTTGAAATTAGAAATTTGGATTTAAAGTGAAAAGTTTTTGAAATGGAATTTCAAAGATAAAAGTTATTTCGAATAACTTAATTGAGTTTTGAAAATTTAAATAATTTGATTTAAATTTGAATTCAAGTTGAAATTGAATTCTATGATTTGAAACTAGGGATTAAAGAAGCTGTACAAGTTATATATGGGTTAAACGATTTAAAAGTATTGATTTGGGAATTTGAATTTTTATTCAAGGGTTTTAACTCGTGTAAATATAACTGGATTTTTCTGAAATGAGACTATTTGTTTTCAAATAGTAAAAGCTTTCACATAAGTAATGAACTTCCAATTTGTGTTGAAAGAATTTCAAGTTCGAAATGGAATTGAAATGTTTTGAAATTTATGAAATGAGTCTTTGATTCAAAGACCGAACGAGTTAATCCAATTTGAAATGGAATTGTTTTGAAAGCTATAAGTTAAATCTTGATTTAAAGATTTAACGAGTTAATCAAATTGAAATGGAAATTGATTTGAAAATCTATGAATGAATCTTTGTGAATGGGGTTAACTTTGTGAATTAAATCTTTTTGTTTAAAAGATTAAAAGTGTGGAAATTGTTTAAACCATTGAAGGTTTTTGAAATGAATCTTTTTGTTTAAAAGATTGGAAATGGTAATCTGTTTTACCATTCGAATGAAAAGTTTTGGTTTTTAAGCTGTGATTTAACTGAGACCCCAGTATCCATATGATTTTTAATTGCGCTCGTTATTCGGTTTAGCCGGGAGAGGACCTTTGTGTCATATAACCCATTCCAAATAGTGATACGACGATATGGATAGCATTTGAAGACCGGTGGTGAAGACCGGGTATTTGCGAGAGCGATATGATGACCTATCGATTTTCTCTGCATCATGGCTCTGGTATAGAGATTCCCTAAGTGATGGGAAGTCCGATCGAGATTGTGAATACCCGGATTTGCAAGGGCTTCTTTGGAAGTGCCTTCGGTTCTGTTCGAACCCGGAACAGACTTGTATGGATGTGTGTCTGACGTTACACTTTGAGATGTAAAGCTGGTTTCTATCAAATACATTTCTGTTGGTGGCGGAGAATTTATTCTCTTAGCTTAACACCCTTCTCTGAGACGTACGAGCTCAGAGGTTATGTAGTTGATGGTTACTAGTGATACATTCCCAATTTGGTAATGTGGCATACGAAGTGCTGCTGATCATTTGTTGATCGAAGCGTGGCTTTGTGAAAAAGCGTGGCTTTGTGGACGAGACTTCGTCGAGCCTCACAACCCGGTAATGGTCGAAACAGGAATGTTGCGACAAAGGTTTGTAGGGGTAGCGCCCCTAGGGTATGTCATTTCCTTCTGGATAAAGGGTGGTATCATGGTATGGAGCCCAGATACTTACTCATGTGGATACACTTTATTTATTATGTGTGATGTTGGTTATCGAGCGCTCGGATAAAGGTCGGTAACGACCGGGGGATGACATAGCTCGTGTGTTAGTTACCTAGTTACAGCTGTACAGCGTGAGGTAGCGTCAGTGTGTTAGTTACCTAGTTACAGCTGTACAGCGTGAGGTAGCATCGGCCTTTTGTTTGCAGAGATCCGGTTAGGATCCGGGGCGTCTTTCCAGAGGCGTTTCTATTTCGGTAAGGAAGTTCCTTAGCCTGATCATTTGTTGGAAATCCAAAGAAACAATACGAACCCTGTACGGTTTTAGTTGTATTACCTGCTATGGAATGTGGCGGTAACCTGCTACTGAACGTAGTAGTTATAGTAGACATACAACAATGTTTGTATGTTGGCTAAGATTGATATTATATTTTCGAAATATTCTTCACACTATGCACTAGTAATAATATCAAAAGAGTTTTGATTTTGCGTAGTAAGCATGTTTGACTATCATAAGGAGAAATCTCCTCCAATTCTGCGATTGCATTGTGTGTGTGGCGGGAGGTCTTATGGTAGTTTCATTTTCCAAAAACATTGCGGATTTCAATGTTTAAAAGCCTTTTGTGTTTGTTTAAAGATAAACTGTTTTTGTTGCTCACACCAGTCCCATGACTGATCCGGAGTTTATTGTTCCCTTCCTAAACTCTGGGTGCCCACTATTTTCCACACGGGCAGTCTAGAGTTGGGTTTTTCAGATATTCAGGTTTAGTAGATTATCTGGAGCTAGTTCAGTTCTTGGAGTTCATGGACTGACATTGCTTATCTTGGAGCATTCTATTGGAGACATTCTATCCGCTGCTGGTGCTATCTATTCTCTTTCCGCTGCTATTTGTTGTATCATATCTCTGATGTATATTGATATCTGTTGTATCATTCTGTTGTACCTGTCATTGTATCAATGTTATGTAATTGATATATTCTTTTTCCGCTGTGTTGTTATACTTAATGTTGTTATAGCTCCGGCGAATCGGATTTGAACGGTCGAATCTGCGGCATCCTAGTACAATGTGAAGTACGGATGTTGATTTTCGAGCGCGAAAAATCCGGGACGTTACACAAGAGATACGAGCATCATGCCTATTAAGCCAATCATCTTCGAGTAACAAATTAAAAGCATCGAAACCAAGAACATAGAAATCACCAGAAAATTTATGGCCAGAATAGAAGAGTCTCACTTGCTTACAAATCTTATTAAGATTTGCGGGACCACCAATAGGATTCTTAACACACAAAGATTCAACAGTATAAACAGGAGAAAGAAGATTCTCAAACTTATCACACAAATCAACAGAAATAAAACTATGCGAAGCTCCAGTATCAAATAAAATACGAACATGATGATTAAATAAAGAAAAGGTGCCCTGAAGAGTACCTTAATCATCACTAGGAGCAGGAGCAGGTGCAGGTGGAGCAGGTGAAGAAGCAGAGGTAACAGCAAAAATACCAGATGGCTTACCCTTCTGATACAAAGGACAATCATTCTTGAAATGACCAGGCTGAAGACAGACATGACAGAGGTTGTTCCTGGTATTATGGGGTGGAGGAACAGCAGCACCAACTGAAGTAGGGCAACTATTAGCATAGTGTCCCTTCTGATCACACTTGAAGCAGGTAATGGTAGAAAGGTCGATAGGGTGCCTCGGAGAAGGAGAAGATGAAGATCCCAATCCTGGATGCTTGAGCCAATTCTTCTTCTACTGATTGAAATTTGGCTTTCTCTTCTTAGAGTTAGCAGAGGAAGACTGAGATGAAGGAGCACTAGCAACAGTAGGACCCTTGGAAGTAGGGTTCTCATAACGAATAGCCATATCCATAAGCTTAGTGAAAGTGCCATGAACATGAGAAATGAGACGATTGTAGAACTCTGGGCGAGCTCCAGCTATGAACTTCTCATTTTTCTTAAGTTGAGTGTCAATAAGGCCAGGACCAAACTTGGAAAGTTCATTGAACTTCCGCTCATACTTAGAAAAGGACATGGTACCCTGCTTGAGATCTATGAATTCACGATAAAGCTGAGACTTTTCGGCTTCGGGCATCCATTTTGCCACAAAAGCCTCCCTGGAAAGAAGATACAAAACAAAACTTAAGATAGAATCAAAGAAAGGAAATGGGAACAAAATTCAAGATAACACAAAGGATACCTAAACTGCTCCCAGGAAATATCACCCTCGTTAGTGTGAGTTGTAACAGACTCCCACCAATCCAAGGCTGACTCTTGTAGCTGCCAAGCTGCCAACTGACGCTTCTGGGCATCAGTAATCTCGAGACCAGTAAAGATCCTCTCTAAACTTCATAACCATTGTCGGGCTTTGATAATGCTCTCTGGACCGGTAAACTTGGTACCACCAAGCTGAGAGAATTCCTTATAGAGAACAGTAAACCTAACAGGTGCAGCAGGTTGAGGATCTAGGGCAGTACCACGACCCCTACCTCTAGCATTTCCACAATTCATCCTGAAAAACCAAGAATGAATTTTAGGACAAAGGTACAGAGAAGACAAAGATAAGATAAGATAAGATAAGACAAGATAAAATCATTTGAATGAATATCCTAATTAAAGAAATTTCTAACAAGGTAGATACGAAAAGAAGGAAGTTTACAAAGATTTGCTTTTAAAACAAGAAAATTTTATATCAAAATAATCTTTGAAAAATCCTTTGAAAAATCATTTTATACTTTGAAAATACGTTCTCTCACAAAGAAATGATTCTGAGGTTGATTTCACTCATTCTATGGTATTTCTACCCTATCTCTAATGAGTTTTTGCTCCATAGGCTAAGGTTTGCCTAAAACCTGGCTCTGATACCAAATGTAACGACCCACTATTTTGGACCATTCAAATCGACAATAATCCACACATGTCGGACTCGAATAATGTAAAATAACATATTTTAATAAAATTTGGAGCAAATAAAACCAATCACAGACACAGAATATCAGAATAACTCACAGCGGAAAAATAAAATAAATAGTGGTTCATGAAGCCACTAAAATACAAAGTCTCAAACAGATCCAAAATACATAGTCTGAAAACAAATACAGTTCTGAAACAAGTACATTAGAAATCCCAAATACATAAGTCTCTAATACAAAAGCTGAAATAGAGCAACTGAAACTAAAATAGATAAACAACTAGATAAGCAGAATCTCCAGCGATTCCTAGCTCCAGAAAGTGAAGTCCAAAGCTGTGAATACTCAGGCTGACCCGAGCGTAAATAAAACAAAAACACTCGAGTCAGGACATACATACTTATACAATGTAAACCAACTCAAGTGAACTGTAATAAAGGTACAAGTAACTTAAAGAATGCTTGGGATCGCCCATTCTTTAAGGATCCGTTAAACTATCTACTATGTAGTAATATTCGCTATTATAATAATGTCTAATAATAAAATAAACATACTTTTAAATAGCATTAAGGCTTTACATTTTCCACCATAACACATAATAGTCCCAGTAGCCTATTCAGTATTAGCATACTCCCAGAATGGGGGCTACCCTCGATACTCCACAGGCTACGGGAGAAATCACAACTCGTAGTAAAGCTCGCTATGGTAGGTGACACGACACAACTAGGCAATGCCAGGGTAGATATACCAATTACGCATCCGGGCTGGTGGAAACGCATAGCAGCCACTACCGCCCACCTCGAACAACACTCCCAAATCAAGGGGTGCACCCAATCAATCACAAAAGTAATAGAATGGTATCGAAGAAGTGTGTCCGATCAGAGGTGCTACCTCATTGGCCCGTCAATCGCTCTTGTTTTAGCCACCTTATGCCAACTCACGGGAGTCGGGTCCACGTTCATACCACAATAGGATTGTCGCCACCATCCTACTTCATTTTGGAATCTCCACCGCGTACACAGTTGTTAAAGTGGTTTTCGGTATCGACAGAGAGTATGTCCATATCTGATCCCGGTCTCTTTAACAACCAATCGTTATTATAACCCGTGGTTATAAATTTCAAAATAGTTAATATTCCAAATCAAAAACTTCATTTAAACCATTTAAAAGTGAAGTCATTATACCTTTAAATCAAATATTCGATTCCCAAAAATTTAGCATTTTCCGAGTTCATTTATTCACTTAAATACTTTAAAACATTAAAATTTCAGCTTTCGCAGCACTTAGAAATTGCTACGGTAAGTTACATTTGAAAACAATTCAATTCAGCAAAGACAGCATTTAAAAACTGTTGTAATAGTTCAGTTTTAGTTGAAAAATAGTTCAATTCATAAAAGACAGTATTTACAAAACTGCTGTAATAGTTCAGGGTTCAAATTATATTCAAAAATCACATTTCAGCCAACTGCAGCACTTAACAAGTGCTACAATAGCTCTTTCATTAGTTTCAGTTTCAAGTTTAGTTTCTACAACCACAGCACTTACAAAGTGCTGTCATAGCCTTAGTTAATTTTATCCTTTTAGTTCACTTCTGCAACTACAGCACTTACAAAGTGTTGTAGATTTTATTTAGTTAAGATTTTAATTTATTTCCAGAAACGATAGCATTTCTGAAGTGCTACTAAATGAATTTCCAAGTTTTAAATAGAATTCCAGCCACAAATAAACTTCAATTTAAATCATTTTAACTTATAAAAATCATATTTTTCCACATCAAAAATGTTCATTTAAATACCTTTAACTAATGATTTTTATAAAGTAAATTTTTTTACAATAAATTCCAATTTTCCAAAAATTAAATTCAAGCGTACCATTTCTATTCTTTTAATTTTTTACAATTTATCTTAACACTTAAATTTAAATTTTCATTTCATAGATAAAACTTAATTTCCATTAAAAATCAAATCAAAATTTCCAAATTAAGTTATGTTTTAAATCACAAATTTCCATTCATTTATTTACATTTTTAATACATAGAAAAATCATTATTTCTATATTTAATCATTTTAAATTCAATTTAAATCAAATTATCATATTTTTACCTTTTAAAATACTTAAAAATTTCCAGAAAATTTTATAAAATAACCACGGGTCTGTATAATATTTTCTAGCCTAAGTCAAGTGATACGGATAATATATCATTTCAATCCGTAATTTACAAAGAAAATCCGGGTTTTATCATTTCAAACCCGCAATCCCAAGTAAATAAAATTAAATAAAAATCGTTCAGGCTTATCATTTCAGCCCATAACGATCTTTCCCTATTCTAAAGTCCGTTCGGGTATGTATCATTTCAACCCATAGTGATTCTATTCTATAGGGAACTTGCAGTGTGATTAACAAAAATAAATAAACAGTATAATAAAATATAACATAGCAGATGATGTGACAAGTTTATAACAGGGTTTAACATCGTATAATTTACATCATAGGCAGGTATAACATGATATAATAGTTTATACACATTCACTTGTTGTCACTTCACAAATATATAAGTATAAATGTCATGTGTGAATACTCACCTTTTTACGCTGGAGTTTGAAAATAAAACACACAAATGAAAATCCCGAAAGCACGATAGCACGACTAGATTTGAATGGAGAGAGAGAGCCAAGATGTAAATCTTGTATTCACAAAATAAACAAAGCAAAATATAAATATAAATACAATACAAACGTTTATATTGAAACAAAGAAAATAGAAGCAACAAATGACATCACCAAGCTTTTAAATTGAATTTGCTTGACCATAACTCACATATGCTCGACCATAAGGCTTTATTGGTTCGGCCACACATGATTTTTGGTTGAAATGGATCAGGTATGGACTCATATAGGCACGGCTACAAGGAGAATATGAAGAGTTTTTGGGTTACAAAAGGTGGAAGGTTAATAGGCAAAGCTAACAATGGAGTTTGGTTGCATCTTTTAGGCTCGGCCATAGGTCTATGGGCTCGGCCAGGTCAGGTACAGGTCTGGACAGAGAGGAAGTTGATGGTCAGAGGTGTGTACTAGCTGGTGGTGGTGGCTAAAGGTGGTGGCCGAAGTCAAAAATGAAGGTGGTGGTAAACACTATTGGAGTTTTTGACGTTGTTTTGTGGTGTTGGCTTCAAGGGATGGTCACGGCCTGAACTGGTCAGAGGGATGGTGATGTTTGAAGCCGTGGATGATGAGGAGGAAGTGGTGGTGGTCGGTGGAGGAGATGGTGGAAGGTTAGGCCGAGCAATCATGTAGAGGATCAAGCAAAAATCATTGAAAAAAAATGAAGAAAAGTGTAGAAAAAAAGAGAAGAAGTCATTTCCAAAATTCTCAGAAATGTTTTGGCCGAAACTTGTGATGGAAATGAGAAGTTTTTTTCGTGAAAAGCAAATAAAAACTCACGGCTACCCTAAGGAAAAGAACGGCCAAAAGATGAAGAGTCTAGACAATGAAAAGTCAAGCAAATGAAAGGACTTTGCCTCTTTGAATTTCCAATTCTTTTTAATTCAAAATAATCAAATAAAAATCAGTAAATAAAATAAAAGACAAAAAAATAAAGTGAAAATGAAAATAAACAATTATTCTTAAGAAAAATAAAAAGGAAATAAAGAAAATAGTTTATTATATTGAAACTAGAGTTAAAAATAACAAACAAAATATAATTAACTTTGGAAAATTATAACTATACTCCTAAAATGTTTTAAAAATAAAATATTGACATAAAATTTAATTTAAAATAATTGCAAAATATTGGGTTGTTATAGGATCCCTTAATCTACTTACGTTGTTCACCCTCTTGTCACTCGCTACTTCCACGACTATCGTCTTGGTTTCACACCATAGGCCTCTTTGTGGTTATTTTTAGGACGCGTCTGACGTCATAACTGACCGATGATCCAATTTGCACCGTTTGAATCATGCAATAGAGATGAGTCGTTGACGTCAAAATCATTTAATGGGTCGGACGCATTTGACACCAACGATTCATTTGTCAACTGCTATATCCCCATGAAACCCCTCCTCCTCCTTCTTTCCACCACCATCTCTCCCATCAATTCCGAGCATATTAAGCTATTTCCAAGCATTGTCAAGCACTAGTTGAGGTTTATTCTTCATTTAATTGTGTTTCTTTTAGTTTTCTATACCAGATATATTTTTCTGACTTTTATATTTTTAATTTTTATTCTTTATTTTACAGCATGTCTACTGCTTCCTCCAACTTTGCCACCTCCAAAGCCACTGTCGACTGGAGAACTCACAATAGCTTTCATTGATCTCTATGTGGAGATGATCGACGGTCGGACTAGAAATGCTGATCTTTGGAATAGTTGGGTCACACTTGCTTTTAATGCCCATAAATGCGAAAAAGTGAGACAATCTCAAGCGCATCTTCTCTCCTTGGAACAAACTGTTGCAATTAAAAAGGCGGTGTTTGAAATGTAGAAAAAGATACCATAGATGAGGACGAAGAATGATGTAATGCCACAGCCAAGCGCTATTAAAAATCCAGCCAGCAATCTCCACTAAAGCTCTGAGAGATAAACACAATGTACGATGTTTGTGTTGGAACGTCACAATGCAAATGCAATATCCCTTGATTTCCTCCATCCAATTTCAAAACTCAGTTGTATGTCGACATTCTCAATGGATTGGAGAGCGAACTGGGTATTAATAGTCTTCGCACTGTACCACAAGATGGCTCATCAAGGGTATGAAGTTACATTCCACATACATTATGAAGTTACTAGATTTTCTAATAATAATTTGGTATATTTTCAGCCACCATGAGCTGGCTTATGCGCTTGTTTGTTATATGTCACATTCCACATACATTATGAAGTTACTAGATTTTATAATAATAATTTGCATGCTGATCGTATTCGTCGTTAGTTTCTTATGCAATTTTTTTAATTGCACCGTACTAGCTTTTTTTAAATTGCGATATATCATTGTTTTTCTAATTTTATGTTGTATTAGATTATAATATTATCAGTTATTATAAATTATTCTACAATATTTAGAATAAATAAATATGCAAATTAGAAACAATGAACATTCCTCTTTTATGATATCTTTTTTGTGACACCAGTTAACTTTCCCCCTTTCAAATTGTCGCTATACAAAAATCACACCCATGGCTTTGTGCCTAGTTGAAGTCATATTCGGGTACTTAGCGCCGACTGAAACATAACCAATCACAGGCTCCCTTTGCTTTTAAGTGGGGCCTTGAATTTTAGAGAGCTTAAGTCAAATCTTGGTTTCAGAAAAAGATCAAAGGAAGAGAACTTTATGAATACAATATTCATCGCACTAATTAATATAGAATAACTCTATCGCATTGGGTATTCTGCCAGGTGTAACACAAATTTATAAAGTTTACCTCGGACGGAAACAAATACGTTTTGCCATTCTAGTACAAGATGAAAATGCAGTCGAAATAATTCTACGTATGTAAATTGTGATGAAAAAGAAACATATTCTACATCCTGACCAATGATGATCGTTCCCCGACAAATAATAGTAGTGAATTTTCCATCTCTCAACACAATCATTATTGTTTGCTTTTGAAATAATTTATTTATTCTGAGTGCATTCTGTCTTGAAACGGAGGCAAAAGAATGACTTGTCCTTTAGCAACTCCAAAAGACAAACCACGTGAGGTAGGTTAAACAAAGCTAGCTATCTCTGCGTCCTCGTTCACATGACCTCGTCTTCTTTCTTTTCTTTTGTACTCTTCTACTCAGCAGTCACTAGTACAATTTCTATTTCACTCCAAACCCAAAACAATAAGAACATCAATTACCAACTACAAAAGCAAACACATCAAATGCTCCATATAATACAAATCTAACTTACCATTAATTATTCATAACATAAACATCAACACCGCATAAACGGTACAATCCCAAAAGGCCATTTCAATCGCCATGGCAGCCAGTAATAGCACTACAACCTCTAGTGTACGGATTAGCCTTGGGCAGAGCATGGCAATTATAGTACGGCATTCCTGGCTTGTTACACGGCACATTGTCCCCTTTCAACACTTCGTAGCTTATGTACCTCTTCCCCGGCTCGGCCGTCGCCCATAAAATCCTCGTATTCGTCTCCGAGTCCATCTCTTCTTCCTCGAACAGCCCCTGGCATTCCCCTATCCTCTTCCCACTGCAGCTCGAAGCTTCACATGTCAATGTATTTGTATTTATCAGTACAAGGAGAAGAAGTGATGTTGTAGAAAAAGCAAAGATGATCGTTTGATTCATTTCTTTTAGATCTATGTAGGAAAATAATAATGAATGGAGTCCAACTCTTATCTGAGTTGGGTAAAGTTGCTTTTAATGCTCTTGTCAGTGCTTTCACCTACTTCTTGCTTTTTCCATTGTGCTAAAGGGAATCGGATTCTTGTCCCTCTTTTCACCTTTGAACCAATAATATGTGGAGCACCGTGAATTGATTTGACGTGTCTAACACAACAGTTCATGCTTTTTATATATTATTATTATTAGTATTACAAAAGAGGTAAACAGTAGTTGCTTAACGTATAAACATACAACCATGATATACATATACAGTCATATACACAACAAAAGGTACTCGGATATTTCTTATACAGATATGCTCCGTGCTATGTGTATGTACTGATACTAAACACGGTAACCTTGTAAGCTTGCACTTGAAAATACTTTTAAGGAATGTTTTGCTCTATAGATGGGTGCACACCACATTCAAATTCTAGGATGAATCAGCCATGGTACACTCTTTAGTCTGCACATTCGAAAATTGACAACGTTTAGAACTATATCATACTGCTTTTTGTAAATAACTATATTGCAGTTTCGTATCAATTTATTGCATATAATTCCTATAAAAAAGGCAACCATTTCTTCAAAATCATAGCCTAATCTGTCTCATTCTATGCATGTAGCAACAGCAGACATGAGCGGATTTATTTTAAGTCTAAGATGGTCATGACCTACGCAACATTTTCAAGTATGAATCAAACATACTTAATATAAAATGTACGAAGACAGAGAAAATAATTTGTGACATTTACAAGATAAATTCATCCAGTTTTATCAATCATGCTAATTGTTTTGTGTACTATGGAATGATAACTGATTGATATTTAAGGTTTTATTGCAATTGAAATGCAAACTTGTGTTTAAGCACTTTTTTCTTTTTTCTTTTTGGTTATCAACATTTACTATTTCACACACTATTTAACCTTTATCAAATATTTTTTATTTGTCAAAAAGATTAACTGTTTACTCACTTTATTAACTGTAACCGAATATCCAAAATTCCAATATGCATTTGATAATCACAAATACAAATATCAGATGATGACTGCAGCTAAAGATATCAATGATGATTTCAAATGCAGATGAGATATAATACTTTTCATAAAATATGCTAGCCACAGTGGCTAAAACGCAACTTGTATTCGTACTCTCCCCTTCTATTAGCTGATCCAAAGGTAGTGCGTCCCTCATGTAAACTAACGCATGGGAAAAAAGTTACAACAGCCAATAATACCACGAGTGCAAGCGACTGATTACATAAAGCGTTTCAGCATAACAAAGCTCGACTTTTTATGACTGTCCAAGGAGGGTTCTCCTGTGCCAAAAAATCATATATCCACCGTCCCACTCAATCTCCTCTGCGCTTTAAAGAAAAATGTTAACGTTTTGTTTGATTTATTGAAAAATTAAGAGTGGAAATCCTACAATATAATCCACATTATGGCCTTCTCAGGAACTAAATCTTATCTGCCTGTGGTGCAAGAGGTACAATGACAGACTGACATGGACGATCAATATAAGAGTTTTTGGGTCCTGAAATGATAGGCAATAAGGCTCTGCTCGAGAGTATTGTAGTACCGATCATGAGGAATTCTAAGAGTACCGGTTTTGATTGTTAATGATCGTACCAGTTTTGATTGGTTTTATACGAAGTGCTGTTATAACACACACAACACGCACGCGCACACAGGTTAGGATCGGCTACACCTCATTTTTACTACATCTCAAATCTCCTTGATTTCAACCACACATTTCGATTTAAATAATTATAGTTATAATTATTTAATCGAAATGTAGTTGAAATCAAGGGGATTTGAGGTGTAGCTGATCTTCGCCCTATACACACAAAAAATTAGTTTTAAGTGCGAAGATTAATTTTCCGATATGATTACTATTGGTATAATTGAAAAAATAAAATAAAACCACTCAAAACGCCTCGGTCTGATAGGTGGAGAATAATCTTTAAAATTACACTATACCGGTTTCATCGGTTATTACTGATAGAAAAAAGAACAAAAAGGTTATTGACAACAAGGTTTCCAAAATGGGATTTAAATCATAGTTTCAAATTTTAAATCGAAACGGGTTTAAATCGTAGATTCCGAATATCTCATATTTTAATGTTTGTACACACTTTAAAACTGATATTGATGTTTGAAATTCTACCTACAACCAAAAATTCAATATTCTGATTTGTTCAAACTTTGATTTTGTTTTGAAAAAACTAGAATTGTAATTGTGGATCCATATATAAGTATATTAAATATGCTAGTATGGATTGAATGATTCTTCTAAATTGCAGTTTTAACTAAGGTCGAATTGGAATGTAAATTGAATCGTAAAAGGAAAGATCTGATCTGAAACAGGATTTAAATCGCAAGATTTAAAAAAAAATTATAACAATGATTGACAACACCTACAATACAGAGTGATCCATGATTAATCAAAACCAGTATTAAAAAAAGACCTGAGCGGAACCTAAGTCAAAAAATTTGGCTATGCTTGTTGTATTTTTAACCTCGTAAACTGAGAGAAAAGCAAAAATAAAAACAAAATCATAGGATATTTATATTGGTAGCGCTAAAAAGTTTAATTAATATATAAGTTTCAATTTTATAAATGTCCATTTTTATAGTTCTATAATTAAGTGAGTTAAAGCACGCTAATTAGGATTAAAATGTTAAAAAGATAAAAGATAACATGGTTGAAATCAAACTTAAATGCAAAGAAAGAAAACCAGGTTAGAACTAATGAACTTATTAAAGCTTGTCCCTGCATTTGGAATAAATGTATCCCTCTTTCTTTTCTCAATCATTTATTTCTCGGTGCCAAGGATCCGCTTGGATCATGATTCAAAATCTCAACCAGTCCACCAGATTTTCAGTAAATCAATCTTCATTTTGGAGAGAACTGGAACGAAACTACATTTCTGGTGTTGAAAATTGAAATGAAGATGAAAGATAAGGTTTATCAAAAAAGACAGCAAAAACATTACTGATAATGAATCTTACAATAATTGAATATTTTATCATGTAGATACTGAACTCAGAAATAAAATGAAGAAACTTTTTTTTTTTTTTGCTTTCAATTTAATTTACTCGAATTCAACTTTATTCAAAAACTCGAATTCAACTTTATTCAAAAATACATGCTCAAATAATTATATCAAATTTACGAATCCACTATGCACTGCCTATAAAAGAAGAAAGAATCGCACGGAAAATTAAAAAAATAATACGACAAATTGTATTATTTGTGAACCCGCGCACAGTTTATCATCAAGAAGTATACTTTAAAAGATATATCTCAAATTATATTAACAAAACATTACATAAAAATATGAGGACAGTACTTCAAAATAAAAAATAAAAAATAAAAAAAACACTCAATTTATTATCTAATTATTTCATATATAATAGCTAGATAAATAAGGTATGTGTTTTGTTTGTAAATTTTGGTACTTGCATTACTGTCAAAAAGTAACTGTTTGCTTTTTAAAAGTCAAAATCAAAAAGTCAAATTTGCTATGAGAAATTAAACGACTTTTGGTGCTATTTTTAATATTCTTTAAAAGAAAATATTTCAACTGAATTATCAAGATATTTACATATGGATTTTCTAATTCATGACTATCTTAAATTAAAAGAAGCTTTCATTTGCCAAAATAAAAAAATAATATATATAGAAAGAGAGAGAGAGAGAAGAAGCAGCAATTTTCCATTCGACTGCCAAATCTACCCTAAACAATGCTTAATTTTCAATATAGAAAATTGAATTGTTTCGGTAGATTACTGGGTAGACACCACCCACTATATAGCAGGTCCAAGCTGCAGGTATACTTAAAATGGTACTAAATTAACCATTCAGAAATATGCCACTGATCT
Organism: Allium fistulosum; assembly: GCA_030737815.1. Lineage (NCBI taxonomy): Eukaryota > Viridiplantae > Streptophyta > Magnoliopsida > Asparagales > Amaryllidaceae > Allium > Allium fistulosum. Next base: position 1,110,720,599 of record CM060905.1, read on the forward strand.
GGTAGAAATGTGATTCTTGCATCTCAAATGATATCTTAATGTTATTATGTGCCTCTTTAGTATTATGCACTTTAATGAAATATTTTTTTATTTTCAAATGGTCCATTTGAATCCACCTCTTTCATTTTTAGTCCTCTCAAACTTATGTTCAGCCTTTCCCTAGTCCAAAAGTTTGGACCAATAAAATTAAAAGCAAATTTGCACAGCTACTAAAATAAAATGCTAAAAAGTTACTATCCTTAATTTAGATGTCAAACTACAGATGCAAGAGCAAGGTTTTTTATGCTTTAGCTGAAGCACAAAATAATTCAGTTGTTTTACATCAAAGTGAATCTTATTTGCAAATTTAACGACATTAGCGGGTTGAATGTGAACTCAGTGTAATGCTTTAACAATTATAAACGCGGTGAATCGCTACACATCGATCGTACTTATACTAATAGAACATCACCTACACCAGCAATTTAAAGTTTAAAACAGCTAATGAATATGTGATCCGATTTACTAAGATATATAGAGAAGAATCATATACCCTTTACCACTGTCATGTTGAAGTAATGTAATTAAAGCAGTCTTCAAAAAAACATTCAAGGTGAAAAGCGATTGTGTGAGATATCTTACATGTTTCATCCTATAAGCAATTACAGTGTCAGCTGCTCCATATCCTTTCTGTTCTGCAGCATGCTGCTTGACTCATTCTTTGTTTCTTCTATTTGCTCATCACCATGATCCGATATCGTAACATCTTCAGTATCCGAAGGACCTGGACTTTCAGTCAGGAACTTCTCCCAGAACACATCATTCACTCTTCCAGCATGAGCAGATGATTTTACATTAAGATCACTAGCAGTGACATCACTTCGATTCTTCAAAACTTCTCTATCACCATTGCCCTCCTCTTTGTTCCCTGTTTCATTTTCTCCAGGCATAGAACCTCTACTCTTGCTTGCAGTACCATTCTTGTCCACTTGTATGGGTGAAGATGCAAGAGTAAGATTTAACTGACAAAGTATCATCTCATCCTCATCATCAATCGATTCAGAACACTTTTTCATAGGACAAACAGAAGTCCCTGTGTCCTTAAGCTCTAAAGCATCTGGTACAAATGAAAGAAACTCCAATTTTCCTCCATTTATTTTACTCTGCTCAACTCTTTCATTGGAGCTGTATGTAGTACTAGTAGCACCAAGGATGTTATTACCATCGGAAATTGCTGCAGGACACAGCCCGAGCTTCAGTTTATCGGAAAAATCCTGATTAAACACTTGCCCAGCATCATGTTTTGGTGTATTACTACTACTGCCATTATTATCGTAAAAATTACTACTATTGTCTCCTGCTTCCAAGCAATAATCCAAACCCAAAGCGGGTAACCTTCTCCTTTTATGCAAATTAACGAAATCTGCAGCTCCAGATCCAGCAATCTTAATCAAATTATCAACAAACTTAGGATTCAACACTGCCTTCTCAAAAAAATCGATCATTTTTGCCTGTCTTTGTTCAATATCAAACAATCTTCTCTCAAGATCATCCAGTTGAGCTTTTGTTCCAGACTGCTGCTGTTTAAACCTCCACAGATTATTCGCAAGTGTCGCCTTTTCTCTTGATAGCCTATCAATCTCTTCTTCCAATGCAATTCTCTCAGGATCTAGTGACCCAGACTGAGCCAATCCCGCACTGCTAGGTGGATTACTGTGGCTATGGATTGGTTTCCGACGATGTATGTTTTTCAATAAATGTTTCTGATTCTTTACAAACTCATCGTTTGAGAATTCCCACCGCTCAGGGTCTATTTTGCGAAAACCCTAAATTGTCAAAACAGATAATTGAATCAGTCAACAACAAGAGCGATAGAAGTGAATCGATTTACGTATGTAGTCGTACATAAGTGTTGAGCTGACGGATGAAGCTGGAGAAATTATTGTGCTTGAAATAAGTAGGAAGTAACCTGGCGGCAAATTCGGGAGGGTTCCAGACTACGAAGCTGTTGTTCGCGTCGCTCCATGAGACGATGTCGTCGGTCGACGAATCGTCGACCATCTCGTATGTTTTTAATAGAAACGGAGCTGGTCCTCCGCCTCCGCTGCCGCCGCTGACCATGGACGCTTCCATATGATATTTCAGGGCTTTTTCTACGGCTCGAATTAATGATCGGATTTCTCTTGGAATTTTCTGGGTAAAGAACGGACTCTTTGTTCTAGCGCTTTACTGCCAACACACAAAGTAACGATGGATGCCACTCGAAAGACTTCTAAAATTAAAGCCCGGGTGACTAATATAAAACACATTTCCGCGGGTAACGCAAAATGGAGTGAAAAAACAAGTATTCGGTTATGCAAAACCGAATGATGCTTTAAAAAAGAATCAAACACTAATTCAAACAATATAACTGCTTCTTATATCATCAATTAATCACGGATGATATTTGTTATCCCATTTTTGGTCAAAACTGGAATATTAGTGTTGGGTGCGTTTCCTCCACGACCAGAGTAAGGTTCATTCGGCAACCAGAGTAAGGTTCATTCGGCACCCAGAGTACACGTTCATTCGGCTATTCAAGACCAGCCCTGCCGAACCAAGAGCACTTCCCTGCCTGCCGAACCAACACATTTTCCATCTCCTACCGGACCGGGGCCTCGCCAACAACTACCGAACCAAACAACACCGAACCAACTGCTTCACACCCCTATGCCGAACCAACCTATCACCGGACCACATCCCTACCAAACCCCAACCTTCTCCAAGCACGGCCGAACCAAAGCTTCGCCGAACCGGAACGCTGCCAGGCCAAATTGCTTCAGCCCAGGCCCACCAGCAGCTATATACATCCAAGACCCCTGCCCCCAACCTCACTCTATAAATATAGGGGCAGGGGTACAACAATGGGGGAGAAGTTTGAGAGCTCAAGCACGGAAGGAACTTTCAAACGCTTTTAGATACTTGTACCAAAGCTTTGTACTTGTAATCTGAGATCTAAAGGAGAAATAACATATAAAGTGGACGTAGGCACGTTCTGGCCGAACCACTATAAATCTGTGTGTCTTTTTACAGTTTAGCCCCTGCTTTTCATATATTTGCATAAGTCACCCAAATCATTAAGAACAACATAAGATCTACTAAATCATACAACTTTGAGGTGTTTGTCCATTTTTTGTGCAAACATTTTTGGTGCTTTCACTGAGAAATTTACTCAAGGATTCTGCCGCTTAGAAGCTGAATTTTAAAGTCTAAAGATTCAGATTGGGAGAATCATGGCAAGACAATCAAGCAGAAGGCCGAGGCCAGAGCAAAGTCAACAGGAAGGGAGTCAAGAGGCTTCCTCAGGAGCAAACCAAGCTTCAGTCTTCATCACCAGGGATGAGATGGAGGCCATGATGAGAAGACAGGAAGGGATGATCCAGAACTTGCTTCAACAGATTGGGCAACTTGGAGCACGGAACCAAGGCGCAACTGGAGTTCAGAACGGAGCAGGACCATCTGGCGTAGCACCAGAGCTAGGGGGCACACATGCAGAGCATGTTGACCCAATCCCGAGAAGAGAGACGGGGGCATCCGAACAATCTGGTAACAATAGAAGAATGAACGCTCCGCCAGGGGGGCATACACCTGAAAGCTCCCACGGACTCAGGGGGCAGGTCGAAGGCAGTGAACGAGGACTTCAGCTTGGAAACAATGACAGATTAGCTGAGATGGTTAGAAGAGCTATGAGAGGCGGACTAGTGAATAGAGACCTGGAGGATGTGAATAGGAGTCCTTTTACCACAACAATCAGGCGAGCTAGGAACCCACCAGATTTTAAGCTACCATCATTGGATATGTATAATGGAAGGACAGACCCCACGGTTCATCTGACAAAATATATAAGGCATATGGAAGTGCTGGGGGCATCAGAGGAGGTTATGGCCCGGTGCTTTCCATTGTACTTGGCAGATATTGCGGCGTTGTGGTTCAGACAACTGGAAAGCGGCTCCATAGGAACGTGGGCAGATTTAACTGAGAGATTCATGAGGCAATTCAGGGTTCATATTGCAAGACCCAAGAATGTGATGACTTTGGCAACCTTGAAGCAGAAAACTGGAGAGACTTTGAGGAGTTTTCTAACACGATTTAATGCGGCAGCAGCATCAGTGGATCGACCAGATCCATCTATGGTCATGATGGCGGCTGTATCTGGAATAGCTGATAGTACGAAGTTCAAGAATTCGTTAACTAAAGATCCGCCTATGAATCTGGGAGAGTTCTATCATGAGGCTGAAAAGTTTCTGCGTTTGGAAGATGCTAGTGCAGAAAGAGAGGAAGAAGTTGACGTTTACGCAATCAAGAGCGGAAACCCACCTGGAAGGGGTGCAGAGACTGGTAAAGGAAAGAGAAAGGCTGAGGATAATGATGACAGGTCAAAGCGGCCACGGAAAGAGTCGCGATTCACCACTTACTCCGAGCTGAATGAGAGTTTGGAGCGAATCTATCAAGATACAAGAGAGCAGGTTCCCTACCGTAGGCCAATGCGAAGGGATCCGACTATTAACGAAAGGAAATCAGACAGATATTGCTTGTTCCACGACCTGAATGGTCATCATACCAACGATTGCAGGCATCTGAAAGATGAGGTGGAGGGGCATATTAGGAATGGTTTGCTATCACAATATGTGAGAAGGAGGGCCACAACGGTGGGACAAGAACGACCACCGCCCGCACCAACTGAAGACGGCTCAGGATCGAGATGTCATCTTATTATCCGTTGATCGAGATAACGACGAACGAGCAGCAAACTCCACACTGATACGGTTAAGTTGTTTACACATGTACAGGACCACGAACGATCCTCAGGCATGCTCTGATACAACTATAAACCACATCGATATAGGCGTTTGCACTCCGACGTCACTACTTTGTTTTTGTTCTTTATTTCTTAAATTTGGATTTGACTTTGCTGAACATTTCTATTTTAAATTTCATCAGTTGAATGGATATTTGGTTTTGATAATTCTAAAATGGCTAAACTACTTACACATGTACGGGATCGCGAACGATCCCTAGGCATGCTCTGAGATAGTGATAAACCGCCACAACAGACAATCCAGAAACTCACCCGAACGTGAATCTGGTTTGGATGGTATTAAGTCCCCCCCGGGCACACATCAACTCGCCTCGAACGGCACCCCGACCTCGAACGGTCACAACTCGCCTCGAACGGCACCCCGACCGCGAACGGTCACAATTCGCCGCGAACGGCACCCGACCTCGAACGGTCACAACTCGCCTCGAATGGCACCCGACTTCGAACAGTCACAAACTCGCCTCGAACGGCACAACTCATCTCGCCACAAGTGGCTCGATCGCGAACGGTCGCCATTTGAGGTCCACCCCCTGACCGCCAACAGTCGCACCTTACCACGAATGGCTCGATCTCGAACGATCATCATTCGAAGTAAGGCGCTTGACCGCGAACGGTCACATTTCACCCCAAGTGGCTTGATCACGAATGGTCGCCATTCGAGGTACGCCTTCTGACCGGGCTCGGTCGCACTTTACCTCGAATGACTCGACCCCGAACGGTCGTCATTTGAAGTAAAGCGCTTGACCGTGAACGATCACATTCCACCACAAATGACTCGATCTTGAACGATCGTCGCATGGATTTAGACGCTTGACCGCGAACGGTCGCACTTCACCTCAAATGACTCGATCGCGAACGGTCGTCATTTGAAGTTAGGCGCTTGACCATGAACGGCCGTGCTTCATCCCAAGTAGCTCGATCCCGAACGGTCGTCATTTGGGGCCATATAAAACTATCAAGCTCTTTACAGGTTGTTGAGGATACGAACATCCAGCTCATGGCATTACAAAACACGTCTTCCTACCGCAAGTCATGTTTTGGGGGGCAAAGTGTTATCCCATTTTTGGTCAAAACTGGAATATTAGTGTTGGGTGCGTTTCCTCCACGACCAGAGTAAGGTTCATTCGGCAACCAGAGTAAGGTTCATTCGGCACCCAGAGTACACGTTCATTCGGCTATTCAAGACCAGCCCTGCCGAACCAAGAGCACTTCCCTGCCTGCCGAACCAACACATTTTCCATCTCCTACCGGACCGGGGCCTCGCCAACAACTACCGAACCAAACAACACCGAACCAACTGCTTCACACCCCTATGCCGAACCAACCTATCACCGGACCACATCCCTACCAAACCCCAACCTTCTCCAAGCACGGCCGAACCAAAGCTTCGCCGAACCGGAACGCTGCCAGGCCAAATTGCTTCAGCCCAGGCCCACCAGCAGCTATATACATCCAAGACCCCTGCCCCCAACCTCACTCTATAAATATAGGGGCAGGGGTACAACAATGGGGGAGAAGTTTGAGAGCTCAAGCACGGAAGGAACTTTCAAACGCTTTTAGATACTTGTACCAAAGCTTTGTACTTGTAATCTAAGATCTAAAGGAGAAATAACATATAAAGTGGACGTAGGCACGTTCTGGCCGAACCACTATAAATCTGTGTGTCTTTTTACAGTTTAGCCCCTGCTTTTCATATATTTGCATAAGTCACCCAAATCATTAAGAACAACATAAGATCTACTAAATCATACAACTTTGAGGTGTTTGTCCATTTTTTGTGCAAACAATATTCAAACTATAATGTAAGTAAGACTTATTATTTTTAAATTATTATTGTATGATTTGGAAGATGTTTATTAATACACTTACTATAACGATCTATCCCTAATAGTACTTGGAAACCTAGAACCACAATGGAATTCGATCAAGGGAGAATCATCGAGGTAAGACTAATAAAAGAAAACAAAAATCACAAAACAATGTAAGTATAGTGTACATGCCTCACACAATAGATGAAATAAAATATAATAAAAAACCTCAAAATACTTTACTTGTAGCGGAAATAAGCAAGAGTTCTAACTCAAAATGGAAATAACGCAACACATGTGCCACAAAGTATATGAAAGTTACAACAAAGTTCAAATGCGAAAAATATAGACAGATATATACTGCTATGAAATTTCCTTCGAAGTTTGCTCGGCAACCTCCTTTAGAATATCTAACATGCTTTTATTATCCTATAGGGTAGGAGAAAAGGAGAGGAGTATGACAAAACTGAGCGATAAGGGTCGATGTCATGATGTATGGCAGAATATATAAACGCATTATAATTGCATAAAAATAAGTAAACACATACCTTTCTATTCACTATCTATATGAAAAAAGTTAGGATGATAATAAGAAGGTACATAAACATGATTAAATTTGATAAAGGCTGATATTAAGCCCTTTAAAGGTTAATCGACAAACGAGAGGCAAATAAACCTAGGCTTTACGCCCCGAGATCATAAGGGATGAGTGTATTTGCCTATGTAAATCAATTGACATGGCTATTGATAGAGTCAAGGGTATGTCCTAAGGAAAATTATAAAATTTGTTACATAAATCTAAATTGGTAACCAATCTTGTTCGAAATAAAAAGTGTTTCCTTTCAGTTATATACTTGTTATAAAATATTATAAATAATTAATTAGTCAATTTAAGTATAAATGTAAGAAAGTCCACAAATATTGTGTTTGTGATAACAAGTACAAGGGGGGTTACGTATTGATAGTTGTTGGATAACTATGGAATGACTCACTCGATAATTTTCTACTGGTTAATATAACTAAGGTCAAGCAGAAAATATCGAAGTGACTAATTTGCACGGTTCTCTTGACATGAGAATGTTGTTGATCTTCAGTATGAAAGCTCCACTTTGATTATAGTTAAATTGTGGCATGATGTCCATCGAATGACTATAGTTGGATCGATTCAAATTAATGAAAGTGAAACACTATTCAAGAGAGGATTCGTCTCCTCGGTTATATGGGCTTAGTATCACAGTCAACTGAAATCAACTCAAAGTCAAAATCTCTAGCTAGGGTAGCACGGTTAATTATTATTATTATTATTGAACCGAGGACTTTGCGTTTGGACTACAAAGTTAAATATGGAGGATATTGGAATTTTGACCATTATCAAATTCCAAAAATGCAAAGTGATATAGTTTTGACAAAGAGAATGTGTAAATATTTTTCACTAGTAGGTAACGCTTTAATAAATAATATTAGATTTTACCAAAAGATGTGTAAGCGATAAATTGAACCAAAATGTCACACCACCAGCTAAGGTGACGTGTGCACGTTAATGTTTGAATTGTTCAATATTAATCACTGATTGAATTTACACATATGAGTCAAACAACCGAAATGATGAAGATTCTGAGTGAACCGCAATATTTAATTGATTTTAATAGTTGAATATTAATTAAATTAATTAATACTTATGAAACATTTTTATTAAATTTTATTTATTTTATTAAATGCCAATGTATTTAGCAAAGTACATAAATAAATGTTATAAACGTTCGTATTGACATACGATATCGGTAGAATGTTTGAATTTGATTTAAACAGAATAAATATTAAAAACGGTTTTAAATAAATTAAATTAATTAATATTTGTGAAATATTAATTGTTAAAAATTTCTTATTTGATTTTTTTGATTTCCATTAGTATTTAATAAAGTGCGTATAAACATTTATAAGCACGCATGTCGGTATACGATATCGATAGGAAATTTAAATTGGATTTAAATATGAATAATAATAATAATTGGTTTTTGAAATGTTTTGGAGCCCATATAGCCTATGTAATGACCGACCTTACTTTGAGGAATAAGAGGGGTCTTTTGTTTTGAAATGAAAAGAATTAAAAGGAGAGGAATCAACATATATTGAATGACACATTTAATTCCTCCTTTAATATATTTTTTTCTCTGTGTCATTTTTAGACTCTCTCTTTCTTATCTTCTCTTCTGAAGGTCGAAATTTCCATGTGGATAAGGTTCTAAAATTTTCAAAATGGGGGGAATTAATTTAAAGGACAAAAATTTGTATATTTTTAGCCTCAAGGACACGGCCTCAATATTTTAACCATAAGGACAAACATTCTCCTAAAAATTATTCTTAAGGACAAACATTCTTTCAAAATTATTCGTAAGGACAAACATTCTTCTAAAACTGCTACTGAACTAAAAACTGATACCTAAAAACTGCTACCGATAACTACAAACTGATACCTAAAAACTGCTATTCATAACTAAAAACTGATACCTAAAGAAAGTCGTCCTTTAGGCTAAAATACTGAAGATCTGTCCTTGAGGCTAAAACGTTGAGAAATTTTGTCCTTGACAATAATTTCCTGTTTGTTGTAGAATCCAAGAATTCTTTTTCATTCAAGCTGTATTCTATAAGCTTCGTCTGAAAGATAATTTTGTTTTATTTATATATAAATTATAATGTTCACATGCCTGTAATTCTCCATATCTTATGTTTCCTCTCCTTGTATGTTTTTATGTTATGTATGATTATCAAAGTTCTATTTTTGAATCTTTTATGTTATCGTCATATTGAATTTAATTTCCCTTTTATCTGTTACCCATGTGATATTAATAATATCAATAATAGATTCTCTTTTGTTTGATTATTTTGTATAGATGTAACTTAGATCTAGATCTGATTGTCATGAATTCATATATGCCTAATTTGTCTAATCCTTTTAATTCAAAAAACGTTGGTTGAACAAAATTTTAGAATCATTATATTAATGGATCATATTACATATTACAAAGTTATGGATTGAAGGGTGTGTTATAAATCTATTGAAATATTTTGAATATTGTTTACATGTAAATTAATTGAAATTAAATTTCACATGTTGTTCCCAAAAGGGAAAAAAGGATAAAAGGGAAACCTTTAAATTTTCCTTGATTTGTTTCTTAATTTAATGTTTGGACTTATGGCAAGCTATTTTGTTTTGAAATTATGGTTTTGAATTGCTAATTAATTAAGTATAATTTTGTGTTGTTTTGAAATATTAGTTTAATTTGTATACATATAAATATATGTATGTGAATGTGTGTATATGTGTAAATTTTAAAGTTTACAAAATTAGCTTTAAAAGTAATGTAATGATTTTTAAACTACTTTTTTTAATTAAAGTAGATTTTATATTTGCTTCTTTACCTTTCATACATATATATTTACATCTTTATACATGTGCACATTTTTTTTAAGTTTTTTTCTTTGAACGACAAAAGGCATATATAAAAGAGACATGTGATTGTTGCGATGTAAATCCCAACATCTAAAATGTTAACATTTGATATGCACACATTCTATATGTGATACTTACACATTCATACATGAGCATATTTGATACGCCCATCAAATAAATAAAAACAACAGTGCAAACAATTTAAAATTAAATCAAACCAATTATAATAAGATGAACATTTTATTTAAAAGAAAATTTAGAAAAGTTCTAAATGAATTTATACTATATGGGCCTAATAAGGATTCAAAAGGAAATTTTTTGAAATTCACCCTTTAACTACGCAACGGTCTGCCTCTATTCCAACAATGGTATCAAAACCTAATAGTTTATGCGGTCTAAATTAATCATGTTAGGGCTAACTAGTTAAGCTTGCCCGCTTAGTAAAGTATCTAGAAAGCTATCATCTAGGATTAAAATTAGGTAATCAAGTACCATGTCCTACTTGGTTATCGGCCTGGCCTGACAGGTGAAGTAAGCCCAAAGGTTGCCCGTAATAGAAAATGCCTAATTTGAAATGGGCTTGGATTTTCAAAATTGTTTTGAAAATTAAAGTAAAGATTTTAAATTTAAAATGAAATATGTTTATTATAAAGTTATAATATAACATATGTTTTCAAAATGTTTGAAAAGATAATGAAATTTTCAAAGTGTTCGAGAATTTAGACATTAGTTTCAAAAACTGATTTATATATAAAATTAATAAAATAAATTAATTAAATAAGTTGATTAATTGTGTGTGTGTGTGTGTATATATATATATGCATATATTATATATATAGATATATGTTATATTATCTTTAAATGTTTAAGATATTATAAATATAAATGTATGTATATATAAAATGACTTTCGAAATTAATGTAATTTAATCAAAAAATGTTTAATTAAATAAATTAATTAAAGGTTAAATAATTAAATTAAAGACACACACACACAGATATATATATGTGTGTGTGTGTGTGTGTGTGTGTGTGTAATTAGAGGAGGGTTCAATGGCACCCTAAACAGTGCAACATCTCTGTCGTCCCCTGATTTCCACCACACAATCCGAATTAAATAATAAGACTTTCTCTCTCTTCCCGGATTGTGTGGTGGAAATCGGAGGGCAACCGGGGTGCTTAACTATTTGGGGTGCCATTGAACGGTCTATATATATATATATATATATTTCTGTGTGTGTGTGTATTACTACAAAGGTTAGAGTATATGTACTATAAAGGTTATAGTATACATGTCCAATATAAAAGTTATATTGGAGTAGTAGTATAAAATTAATTAAAGAGTTAGTTAATTAAATTAATTAAATATGTTCTATTTAATATAATGTTATACATAAGATTATTATCTAAGGTGATTAAAATATAAAAGCTATATGATAATGAAACTTATCTAATATGAATGTATAAACTAAACGTAGGACATTATAGAAACCCTAAATAGACTTAAGGAATAAATACATACGCAAATGTACGTATATCGTGATTCTTGATGTGTCCGACAATTGAACAACGGGGGTATTTCATTAGAAATACATTATTCCATAAGTTGATATCACTCTATAAATATATTGAAGATTATGAACCTTTAATATAAAGTTATCCTCTACCATTTACACATTAAATTACTTACATACTCTCTAGCTATTGAGCTTTCCTCAAGCTAGAGATGTTATGTGTAGTATTATTAATGTATAGACTAGAGGAGGTAAGATACGTATACATATTTGTTGAGCTTTTCCTCAAGATATGTATAGTATATACTTAGGCCATCGCGAAATGGTGGGTACGAATGAATAATCTTTTTTTACTTGTTAAGCTTTCCTCAAGGTAAAAATGAGATTAGGCAAAGTATCATGGTTAGGAGTTCTATACGATACAACTGATAAAGAGTTATCCATTGTACGTGGGAATATGATTTGTTGAGCTTTCCTTAAGATCGGAATACCAAGACGTATGAGTCTGAACACCTACTAGTAAAGTCAAAAGGCACATATTTTCGACTTAGGGTTTGGCAAAACATAAAAGATTAGTGGGGGCCTTATTAGAATAATGGAAAGATAACATTTAACCTTTCTAATATTGTAAGAACATGTGCTATATAGTGTTATAATGTTCTACATTGATAAATTTGTTCATTTAATACGATCGAAAAATGTAACAACCTGCCTTTTCGACCCTCAGAAGTCGACACTAATACATCTACGGTATTCACGTGCCGAGCAACAAAGTACCGGAAAGCCATATCGTTGGGGAAAGAAGAAAAGACAAGAATAATTAAACAACACGGAATCTCACAATGCAACAGAACAATATATATTAATCAACGTAAAAATTTACATAGTCATTTCCAAAATTATACATAAGAGTCATAATAATACAAATTCTACCTTGGGACAGTTATAACTGCCTGTCCCAACTTAACCGATACAAAATACATAAGACATAGCGGAAACAAGATAAATAACTAGCTATCGATGAAGCCACCTACTCCAAGCTCCTCCAAAATTGTATTCATGGGAAACCTAAACTACTTGGCTACTCATACAAATTTGAGTACCCAAGAGTTTTAAGAAAGAAAAAATCTCAGGGTCAGACATGGATCTGGTGTGAATAAAGCATAAGTTTAACTTTATAAAAACCTTTAAATAAAAGGTATCTCGTAAGACCACGCTGCACATAAACATATCTATATAAAATCCTCTAATATTATTATAATGTTTAGGGTTCAAAATACCAATAATCAAGTAGTTGTGATGTGTGTACATCACAACAATAGTAGGAATACAATCCAAAATCGATAAGGCACATATATGGAAAATGGATTCCAACAAATGGCAAGAAAATGGACTATCTTACGAAAAATGGTACACCTCTAGATAAAATGTACCTGAGGATGAAAACCATTCGACATCTGCCAACACAAACTGGCCTAACCCTTAATGTATAGTACCGAATATGTCATCATCCCGGTTGTTCCAAACCTTTATAAAGAGCTCCCATGCACAATCAAATCCATAATATGATAATCTAGAAAGGCGATGACACGCCCTTATGGGAGAGACCCACATAGCCATGCTGCATCTACTCTGTTTTAGCCATTTCCGGGATGTGAGGCCGTGAGGTAACGATTTATCTTCCTTTAGCAATTCCCTGTTGGAATGCTAACTCTGCCCTATAGGGAGAAATGCAATGCCAGCATTTATCCGTACAAGTTTGTTCTAGGTCTGAACGAAATCGAAGGCCCTACCTCTATTACATCCATTTTGGAATCACCCTCAGGATTAGTAACAAGTAGCCTTTGCACTTCAAAGAACTCCACCTTCAAGGTGTCTTCCATTCGAACGTTATGTTGGTTCGTAGTGGTTTTCGGATAACATATCTGATCCCGGTCTCTTTGAACCAACCACCGATAATTTCTGGTTGACTCATTTCCGGTTCTTTTAGAAGTAAGCAAACTACATCAAAGTTCCAAGAAATCTATAACATATCCCTTAAAGCTAGAGATATTTCGCCAGAATGAGTTCTCCTAAGGGATCTCAAACTGTATGAACATGAGAAGCTCTTATTTACTTCCTGAGTCAAAACTGACCAAAATTTGATAGTCAGTTATTTAACTATCAAACGAACAAACAATAACAATTCAGAGATTTAATTATCCATGACAACTACTAAGCCTCAAAATAAATCGTTCATTTATTTAAATCTCTTTCCAAAATATTTATTAAAATATTCATATACTTATCGCACTGGCATAAGTATATTCACAAAACATTGTGAAAGATTCCTTATTTCAAAATCATATAAAAAGGATCACACAAAGGTTATTTTAAAAGAAACAGATATAAGGATAAATCCAAACACTATTCCCTTAGTGTTAAGCATGGAACAAATGTCCACTGGGAAATCTCATTTCAATTTCTTTTACAAATTCCTTCAATAAATTCTTTTAATAAATCTCTTTCATTTATGCAAATTTCCTTTATCAAAATTTCGAATCAATTTACAAAACTTCTTATAAATCTCCATGTTTATTTTATGAAATTCTTTTATAAATATCCAAAATCATTTATAAATTTGCTTCCAAAATTTCAAGATCTCTTTTCAATTTATAAAACTCATTTTTATAAACTTTCCATATTTAAAACAAAACTTCTTAAATAAACCTTAACCAATAAAGTTCCTTAGGTAAAATCAAACATTTACACCTTTAAATAAACAAGATATTATTTAAACATTCTTCATTTATTTATCTTTTAATCACATTAACAAAATAATGATTTTAAACCATCATTTCAAAAGTATTAAATTAACTCCAAACATTTTTAATAAAATAGTTGCTTAATTATCCTTTAAATACCGTATTTAAAATGATAATAACTTCAAACCATTTTCAAAATGGATAAGATTTAAATATTGACTTCACAAGTTCGGAAAGAGGTTTAGCGACCATATTGATTCTCATCAAATTGAGTTTAATTTTCCAAGTTATAACATGGGTATTTACTAACAAGTAAATATGTAAAGGAAATTAGGCAATAACAAACAATCAACATATAGGTCATGTCCAAATTACCATAATAACAGAACAAGTTTTTTTATTTCTGCTTAATAGATGTCAACATAATCTAATAGGTGAATTATGGTAGAACTGTGATTTATTCTACTAAACAGATGTCCAATATAACTAATTTATCTTATTGGTAACTTAAGGGTACCGACAATAGAATCCCTTGTGTTCAAAACTATTCTTTATGAAAGAAAGTTGTTTCATAAAAGAAACTGATTCTTGAAAAATAAGCGATTAAGAATTTCAAACTTCCTTTAAGATAATTAATAACAAGTTAAACCCTTTTATTGAATCATAATTAAATCTTAATTAAAATTTAACTTAACTTAATTACAAATTAAGAAATAATTAAACTTTACTAAAATAATAATTAATAGATAATTAAACCATAATTACTTAATTATAAATAATTAGTTAACCCTTACTTAATAATTAATTAATAACCAATCCTTTACTTTAATTAATAATTAATTAAAAATAAATCTTACGTAGTTAATAATTAATTAAAAATTAATCTTATACCTAATCAATAATAAATCAAAAACTAATCTTACTTTAAAGGAAAATTAATTAATAACTAATCTTCACTTAATGACAATTAATAGCCCTTGTTTAATACATAATTAATTATTAATTAACAAACTTAATTAACTAATAATTAATCAGTAAATCCTTAGTTAGATTTCCTTAATCAACATTATCAAGTTTATAAAACATTTCTAAAGTATTTTTAAGTATAAAACTTAATTTTGCAAAAAGTGTATTTTTTATCGAAACTATATCCATTGCGACTGTCGCTGTAACAACCCGCATATTTTACGATTGTATATTTAAATGTTTTATTTAAATACAGCATTGTTAATCGGATTAAGTTCCGAAATGTTACTTTTTGTAAACAGTCGAATTGGGACTCGAGACCACTTCCATTTAGTCCAAAATGGCGTTTACAACTTTTTTGAGTATAAACATCGATATGTTTTGGGTTGAGTAGAATTTTGCTATTTTTCTATTTTGGGCTTTGGGTTTGGGTTTCAGCCCACTAACCCATCATAATATCCTAACTCCTCTACTCTTCATCCATTCACTCATTTTATTTCCTAACACTCAAGCTCAAAGTAAAAATGGGGGAAAGAAAGGGAAATGGAAATTCCTAAACCCTAGTTTTGTTTAGGAAACTCAAATTCAAGTCCAAAATCAAGGAGAAGCTTAGGTAAGCATCCTCTTCATCTTCTCCATCTCTATCTCTCTTCAATTTCAGAAATTCCTAACCCTAACTTAGGAAAAACTTTACCTTTGGTAATAGATTGAAGATTCTAAAGGTGTATTGAAGAGGAATTGGCCTTTCCTTTGTTTTAGAGCTTCTCGTTCATTGTTTTTGGGTTTAAAGGCGAGTTCTTTAACTCACATCTACGTCTATAAATTTCATTGTTGTTGGTATGAATTCCTAACATCTATTCATGTTCATTTGCTTTTGCTTTGAATTGATTTGGTGAATTTTCCAAATTTTGGTTTGTGAAGTCCAATTTTATGAAAATCCTACTATGGATGTTTGGACATGATATTTGGGGTGTATCGAAGAGCCTATAAGGCTGGGTTGTCGCTTGGCATAAATCCCTAGTCGTCATTGCTCGTCCGATCGCTTCCGAAACGTTTTGTCCATCTTGGCCTAGGCAAATTGTTGCCCAGGCCAAGTGACCAGACGTCTGGATATCAAGTCCAGACGTCTGGTTTAGACCTGGAGAGAAAAAAATATAGAACGCAGAAAATAAAAAAATGGCAGAAACCAATTCCAGATGTCTGGATTGGGTCTCAGACGTCTGCCTTGAAAGTTCAGATGTCTGGAAGCTTTCTGGATTATTTCCAGAGAACAAATCCAGACGTCTGGATTCTAAACCAGACGTCTGGAACTGTGCATTTTGCCTATTTTGGGTTGTTTTGTGCGGATTTCCAATTTTAATCGGTTTTTGTTGATCCGTTTAGTTGTTATCACTTATTATTGACTTTGATGACTTCTTTCTTTGGATTTTTGGGAATATCCATTTGATGGATTCGATATCGATTTCTATGGTTTTGATTCATGTCGTCGAGTGTGAATTTTTGGTTGATCGATTGTTTCTTCAATCGTTTTCTGTGATTTGTCACTTTTAAAAATACAAAGGTTTCTATACTAGTAGTAAATATTCAAATGCTTTCACAAAGATGATTTCAATACTATTTTTAATACAAAACTTGCTTTTAAAACCGTCTTCCAATCTATTAGTATATACAAACCTTTATCTCATTCGTATGAGAAATCTAATTAAACGGCTTAGCAAAACAAGTGGTATGAAACGCTTGCGTTTACTTCATCGGTTAATTCTTGGACTTGTTCGATTGAAATATTGTGACAATCTTCGAGTGGAAATCTACAATCTATTCGTAAATATTTAAGTTAAGCCAGTGGTTATGGAACATGAAGCTAAACTCATTTATTTACTAGCTTAGTGTAATTTACACTTATCGATCAATGATGATCCTTTGGTGATTTAGACTAGCGATGTGCGATGTCTCTTCATCCACATGGGGGACTGTACCCTGTTCTATAGAGATTCGGCTCACTTTTATGGGCTTGCGACCCATGGACTTTGGACCGTTCGTGGAGAAATCGGCTCGATAAGTCGGTGCACGGGGTGTATCTTTTTATGAGCGTCGGTGTCCGAGGGGTGTATCTTTTTAGGTGTGTCGGTGTCCGACTAGGCATGGGACGTATCTTTTTAGGTGCATCGGTGTCTGACTAGGCATGGGGCGTATCTTTTTAGGTGCGTCGATGTTCGACTAGGCATGGGGCGTATCTTTTTAGGTGCGTCGGTGTCCAACTAGGCATGAGGCGTATCTTTTTAGATCCGTCGATGTTCGACTAGACATGGGGCGTATATTTTTAGGTGCGTCGATGTTCGACTAGGCATATGGCGTATCTTTTTAGGTGCGTCGATGTTCGACTATGCATGGGGCGTATCTTTTTAGGTGCGTCGATGTTCGACTGTGTATGGGGCGTATCTTTTTAGGTGCGTCGATGTTCGGTTCATGGGATAGCGACCCGTTTGCGATACACGTGTTGGTGAGTTTTCATGCTTCCGTTTGTGATAGGCCTTCCCCTTTTTGTGATTTCTGGATTTCTAGTTGATGATTTCTAGAATTTGTGTTTCACCAATTTTTTATGTGATTGGCATTGATATGTTTTGTCAATATTTGTGTTTTGGTGAATAATTTAAAGAATATGACATTCTTTTTAGTGTTTGAGAATATTTAAGATATTGTATGATTTTTGTTGTTATCTGATGTATACTTGTCACAGTATGACATTATTGTTATCATACGTTTTTGTGATATCTCTTATCCCATCTCATTTTATATGATATTTATAGCTAGACTGATCCGTTTATTATTTTCTTCTTAAATAATACTCGGGTCAGACCGAGGTATTTCAGGTGCTTCTACTTGACTTCTTATCAGGGACCATCATCTGATTTTTGGCTAACTACTTTAGCTTAGTAGTTTTTGTTATTATACATTTGAGTTAAAGACTCCTTGATGTATACATATTCTTTTGTCTAGCACTTGTACCTATTCTTTTGTGATGTAGTGGATCTTGTATGACCCTACTTTGATGTACACTTCTATGTGATATATTCATATCTGTTTCTGCGTTTGTGATATGAATATCTATGACTGATTTGTGTTATGCTTATTTCTATATTTGTTTCCGAAGGCCACATAGCCACTGTGTGGTAGCTTTGAGTTTGTATTGGATATGTCGAGTTTCCTCTTGAAAAAAAATGCAAGTCATATTATCTGACATATCGGTACTCGCACAAAGCAATTACACAGATGGTCGCTCCTCAACAGCCTTGTTCTTCGTGCTAGTCGACGACATTACCCCTAGTGTCCTTGGCTAGTGTGAGTATAGAGGTGGGGCGTCATAGTCACTTTGGATACCATAACTTAAAAAAATGTTTCTTAGCTTTCTTTTTTGAAAACTAGCATTTGCAAGCTTACTAACTTTTCACAAACATAAGGTAAGAGCTTTAAAAAGTAAAACAAAGTCTGAACTTTGAATACAATTTGATTTTTAAAACTAATAACCATAGTATTACACATAAGGGTTCCATGTCGTCAATACAAAGGTGATAACTTTCCATAGCATACAATCATGTATCCAACATCATAGCATACATGATTACATCACAACCATATACAACATAAAAATCATGCCATACCAACATATACAAGCAAGGATTATAACTTACAATTAACTTGACATTTCGACTCTCGAATTTCTAACTATTCGACGCCTCATCCAAACATATACACATATATCTGAGTCAACACAATTTATATAAAAAAACCATCATATTTTACAACAAATCAAGCATATATTTAAGTTTAGAAAATTTAGTTAAGGGTTAAATCTTTACTCACCAAAAGTTGACTAAGTTTAGCTAACTTCTACTAGGACTTACACGAGCCAAAATCCATGCTTTTAACTTGAAAAGGTGAAGATTTGGTGGCCTTAAAGGCCAGTATCTTCGGTCATGATGGATTAGTGGCTCGGCCATGGAGGATAAAGGGTGCTTAAGGCATGGTTTTGAAGGAGAAGAGGTATAGGAAGAAGAGTAAGAGTTTAAACAAGTTTTCATGAATTTTAAAAGTGATAAACTTAGGATTTTTTACTTAAGAAAATCCTAGGATGCCATGAAAGGTTTAAGGGAGGAAGAAACAAGTTTGGAAATGAAGAAGTGAAGGTAAAAATGAAAAATTAGAAAAGAGAAAAACATTTTATATAAAATGCATTTAGTAAATTACCAAAATGACCCTAAGCACATGCCCTCCTTTCATCTTATGCCACCTCATCCGTGTTGTCTCCTCCACCTCACAAAATTTCGAAAATTAGTCCCCTTACACTTACTAACCTAATATGCACTAATGGCACTTAGTACTTATGTTTAGACATGTTTTTAGGTGATGCGATGTTCACTTTTTCACGTCTTTCAATGTTTAATTTTTATTCCAAACCTTTTATATTAACTTAAGTAAACATACTTTACCATATATTATTACTATCTATTCTCATGTTATTTGTATATGTATGTGTATATGTATACAAAATGTTTACAACATTTCAGACAACCTCTAAATGACAAAAGTCGAAAATACGAAAAACGATTTCTAGTCACATTTCGATTTTCAAACTAAATATGTTTGTAAACAAAATTTGAAAACTATTTCATAGTCATTATTTATTATTTAAAGAGTTTTCTTTAGGCTATAAAATTCATTATTTGAATATTTAAAATGAATTAAATATTCGCAAATCAAAGCGGTGAAATTTTGGGTCGTTACACTCTCCCCCCTTAAAAGAATTTCGACTCTGAAATTTTACCATAACCTTAACCCAGACACCCTAAACACTATCCATCAGTCTGTTTATGTACATAGATCATCTATGTGCAAAAAAAATTAATTCGCTCACCTACTCGAATACATAGCTTTTATTTCTGAACCAATATCGCTCACTCATTTTCCTAGTGCAGACTCTGATCAACCTTCTTAATTAGAAACCTCCATTCTTCTTACACAGCCATATACTTTGATAGAAATTTTTTGGTTTCACATTAAGAATCCTCACCAAGTACTCACCGTCAAAAATCAAGTAATAGATCCTTATTCGGAATAGTGTGGAGCACCTCAAGTCATGTCTTGGATCGAGAATTTAGTGAGAAGAGAAAATGTTCTACGTACGTCTTATGTATTTATCTTATTGGTTCTTACTGCCCAACCACATCTACCCTCCTATAAATATTATGAAAACATCTCATAAAAATTTATATTAGGTTCAAGAAAATTTAAATGACACAACTTATTTATGAAACCTTTTATAAAATCATTTTACTTTATTAACTTGTATAATACTCTCCTACATCCTAAGAGTACATACAAAACATCTGATTCTTAGTTCTGCTTACTTTTAACTATTCAGATGTAGGCCTAAAATAATCTGGGTCTTAAAACTGAGTTAATCAATTCAACCTATTTACCTAGTTGGTCTGATAAGTAGCAAAGAAGAGTAGGATGCTGGTATCCAAACTCGGTCCTAGAGTCTACTTTTTCTTAGACACCTCTAAGGTAAAAATGTTTATTAACCGGCTCAATAACATCAAATAATTTCTAATCTCCTAGGTGTTAAAATCAAAAGACACGGTTTAATAAAACATAGTTTATTAAACCTCTTTATTAAGTTTACCCAATTAAACTTCATTTATTAACCTACTCTTTAATCAAAATACCATATTATTTTGAAAACTTAGGAGCCAAATAGCCGAGTTTTATTCAAGAACTTTTTGAAATGATACTTTATATTTAAACCTTAGGAAATATAAGTATAGCCCGAGTGATCCCAAAATGATATCATGGAACTAGGTACTACCAAATAGTATCGTATATCCCTTTACCAAGAAGGATAATACTCAAGAGAAGTGTTTACCATTCGAACATATCTCCTGCCCATTTTTAGTCACTTTCGAGTCACTCGAACTAGTTAGTTATAAAAATACTTCATATTTTCAAATCCCCTTTTTGAAACAATACTATATATATATATATTTCAGCTAAATCATTTTTAACAAAATATTTATCATCCACTTGCTTTGGATTCATTCGGATTCGAACTTGTTTCGATCGTACAATGGCAGAATAATTTACTAAGTGCATTATCACATCCGCCTAAGTAAACATCCGATGGTCACTTAGAATATAATTTGGATTATCACAAAACAGATTGAGACTCATTCCCCGAACTATCCAAAGAAAATCTTACTTCTCAAATTCCTTTTTTTAAATATTTATACCTTAAAATATTTTTAAGTAAAATTACTAATACTTTTCCAAGAATCATTTGGAAACTTTATCAAATACATTGGGATTTAAGTTTTCATAAAAATTCTTTCAATTTAAACACATTTTATAATCCTGATTTATAAAATCAACTTTTTATAAAATCATCTAAACTGATTCTCTTTAATAAACACCTTATATTAAAACCCAAATTTTAACCCGACATTATCAACGGACAACTTATGGTCAAATTGTGAAACTTAATTCATAAGGTGTTCATTTCAATGTTTCCCTAAATTCTATCTACCCAACTTATGATGGAAGGTGGAATACTGCCAATAAATTAGACAATAATCAATGCATAAAACTGGGCAAGCTTGACTAAACAAACTCTATATGATAATCATTTAATATTATCAACTCCTAACAGCATTCACATCATAGATAACTATATTTTATTTTTGAAAATCATTCCTTCATATATAAATATATTCCAAGGTAAAATTATTTCATTTACCCATTTTAAAACAATACTGTTTTGGATGGCCATGTTCAAGTGTTTAGAGATCCCTACCAATAACGTTAGCTACTCGTATTGACCAGATTCCATAAGCCATTCAACAGATCAATCAATACAATATAAAACATTTTTATAGCACTAACAAATACGCACTCAAGACATATAATATATATAGGGGCATTTCACTAGAAGGACAAACTTTGCAGTCCAATTAGTTTCTAGGACACATATCCACAAAATTAATTTCAAGGCCAAAGTCAGCAGAATAATTATTTTTAAGGACAAAGTCAGCAGTCCAATTACTTTCAAGGACATAATTTCATAGGTTTTTAGGCCTTAGAAACTAATTATTTTGCATTTTGTCCTTAAAAGTAATTATTTCAGTTGTGCGTCCTAGAAACTAATTGCACTTGCTAAAGAGGCCCTTGTGGCTAATTTCCACACACACACACAGATATATATATATATATATATATATATAAACACACTCTCAAACTCATCCTAGGGTCCCACTTACCTTATCTTAAATGAGTCAACCCCACCAAAGCCTAGTGTTCTCTCAACCTAAGCTCCAACCAAGTTGTAACAACCCTCCTTTTCAACCCTCAAAAGTCGACATTAATACATCCACGGTATTCATGTGCCGAGCAACCAAGTGCCAAAAAGACAAATCGTCGGGGAAAGAAGAAAAGACAAGAAGAATTAAACAACACAGTCTCAGAACGCAATGGAACAATATATATTAATCAACATAAAAATTTACATAGTCATTTCCAAAATGATACATCAAAGTCATAATAGTACAAATTCTACCTTGGGACAGTTATAACTGCCTATCCCAACTTAACTGATACAAAATACATAAGACACACGGAAACAAGATAAATAACTAGCTATCGATGAAGCCACCAACTCCAAGCTCCTCTAAATTTGCATCCACGGGAAACCTGAACTACTTGGCTACTCATACAAATTTGAGTACCTGAGAGTTTTAGGGAAAAAAATTAAACTCCGGGCCAGACATGGTTCTGGTGCGAATAAAGCATAAGTTTAACTTTATGAAAACCTTTAAATCAAAGGTATCTCGTAAGACTACGCCATATATAAACACGGATGAGTTTATACCTTACGATAACCAAAACATTTCTATAAAAAATCCTTCGATATTATCATAATGTATGGGGTTTAAAATACCAATAATCAAGTAACTACGATGTGTGTACATCACAACAATAATAGGAATACGATCCAAAACCACTAAGGCACATATATGGAAAATGGATTCCAGCAAATGGCAAGGAAAGGGACTATCTTCCAAAAAATGGTACACCTCTAGATAAAATGTACCTGAGGATGAAAACCTTTCGACCTCTGCTAACACAGGACCGGCCTAACCCTTGCTAGATAGTACCAAATATGTCATCACCCAGGTTGTTCCCAACCTTTATAGAGAGCTCTCATGCACAACCAAATCCATAATATGATAATCTAGAAAGGTGAAGACACACCCTTATGGGAGCAACCCACATAGCCCTGCTGAATCTACCCTATTTTAACCATTTTCGGGGTGTGAGGCTCGTGAGATAATGATTTAACTTCCTTGAGCAATTCCCACGTCGAATGCTAACGATGCCCTCTAGGCAGAAATGCAATACCAGCATTCATCCATACAAGTTCGTTTTGGGTCTGAACAAACCAAAGGCACTACCTTTACTACATCCATTATGGAATACCCTCAGGATTAGTATTAATTAGCCCTTGTACTTCAATGAACTCCATCTTTAATCTTCTTCAAGATGTCTTCTATACAAATGCTTATATTGGTTCGAAGGGGCTTTGAATAACATATCTGATCCTGGTCTCTTCGAACCAACAACCGATAATTTCCGGTTGACTCATTCTTGGTTCTTTTAGAAGTAAGCGAACTACATTAGAGTCCCGAGAAATCTCTAACATATCCTTAAAGCTAGAGACGTTTCACAAGAATGAGTTCTCCTAAAGGATCTCAAACTGTATGAACACGCGAAGCTCTTAGTTCCTTTCTAAGTCAAAATTGGCCCAGATTTGATAGTTAGTTATTTAACTATCAAATGAACAAAGAACAACAATTCAGAGATTTATTTATCCATAGCAACCACTAAGCATCAAAATAAATCTTTCATTTATTTAAATCTCTTTCCAAAATATTTATCAAAATATTCATATACTTATCTCGCCGGCATAAGTATATTAACGAAACATTATGAAAGATTTCTTATTTCAAAATCATATTAAAAGGATCAAACAAAGGTTATTTAAAAAGAAATGGAGATAAGGATAAACCCAACCTTATTCCCTCGGTGTTAAGCATGAAACAAATGTCCACACCACCTAAATTAAGAAGGTCAATTTGGGGAAATTCCATCTTAATTTCTTTTACAAATTCCTTCAATAATTCCTTCTAATAAATCTCTTTCATTTATGAAACTTTCCTTAATTAAAATTCCAAATCCATTTATAAAACTCTTTATAAATATCCAAGTTTATTTTATCAAATTCTTTTATAAATATCCAAAATCATTTATAAAACTGCTTCCAAAATTTCAAGATCTCTTTTCAATTTATAAAAATCTTTTTTTATAAACTTTCCTTATTTAAAACAAAACTTCTTAAATAAGCCTTAACCATTAAAGTTCCTTTGATAAAATCAATTATTTAAAACACCTTTAAATAAACAAGATATTATTTAAACATTCTTCATTTAATTATCTTTAAACCACATTAAAAAAATAATAATTTAAACCATCATTTCAAAAGTATTAAATTAAATTCAAACATTTTTAATACAATAGTTGCTTGATTATCCCTTAAATATCATATTTTAAATGATAATAACTTTAAACCATTTTCGAAAAGGATAAGATTTAAATATTGACTTCACAAGTTCAGAAAGAGGCTTAGCGACCACAATGGTTCACATTTAATTGAGTTTAAAATTTCAAATTATAACATGGGTATTTACATAACAAGAAAATATATAAAGGGAATCAGCCATTAATAATCAATAAACATATAGGTAATGTCCAAATTACCATAATATCAGAACAATTTTTTTATTTCTACTTAATAGATGTCAACATAATATACTAGGTGAATTATGAAAAAACTGTGATTTATTCCACCAAATAGATGTCTAATATAACTAATTTATCTTATTGGTAACTTAAGCGTACCGACAGTAAAATCGCTTGTGCTCAAAACTATTCTTTGTAAAAGAAAGTTGCTTTATAAAATAAACCATTTCTTGAAAAATAAGTCATTAAGAATTTTAAACTTCCTTTAAGATAATTAATAACAAGTTAAACCCTTTTATTGAATCATAATTAAAACTTAACTTAACTTAATTACAAATTAAGAAATAATTAAACCTTTACTTAAACAATAGTTAATAAATAATAAAACCTTAATTACTTAATTATAAATAATTAATTAACCCTTTAATTAAAAATAATTCTTACTTAGTTAATAATTAATTAAAAATTAATCTTATACTTAATCCATAATTATTTAAAAATTAATCTTACTTTAAAAGAAAATTGATTAATGAATTAGAAATCAAGAAGCTTTTTGACTTTCAATGGCGTCTGTCCCAACGTCTGTCCCACCCTCTCTTCCCTTACAATCAATCGTACCCAACGTCCTTCCCTCCTTACCTTCCACTGTTTGCAACCAGTCTCTTCTTGTCCCCCCCGTCCCCCTCCCGCCAGACCCACCGTTTCTACCCCCGCTTTCATCACCATCTTATCCCTCATCGGTTTTCCACCCTCTTCCTCACCTTGATCCTGCTGCCCTTCCCATTCCTAACCCATCTCAACTACCTAGTTCTCCCCTTCCTGTCATCCCTGCGCGTTGGAACTCCCTTTTCAAATCCAAACCACGCAATGCGGGTCTGCACTCTCCTGTACCTGTTCCTCTAACCTTTGACGGCAAGGTTCTGGTTCCACCAGATAATGTGATTGCAGCAGGTAACGAAGTATGGGGTGATTATCTGGTTGGCTTTTTTCTTGATAAGCCTCTTTCTTACCTTACTGTCATTTCTCATCTCAAAAAAGCTTGGAAATTAAAAGGCTCAATCAAAGTTAAATCCGATGGATATTTGTTCCTATTCAATCTGTCTTGTGATGAAGACAGAAGGAATATTATTGCTTCAGACCCGATAATAATGAGGAACAAAATTTTCATTGTAAAGCAATGGGATTCCACTGTAGGCAATAGTTGTAGTACGATTCGTTCTGTTCCAGTTTGGATCAGGTTATCCAATATTCCCCTTTATGCCTGGTCTCATATGGGAATTAATTGGCTTGCTTCTCGAATTGGTAAATTCATGTGTATGGATGCGCAAACTGAAAAGTTGGAGAGAATAGGATACGCAAAATGTATGGTTGAAGTTACACCGGATGAGGATTTGATTGATGAGTTTCCTGTGCGACTCATGGATGGTTCAGATCAATTTGTGAAAGTTAATTATTTATGGAGACCAGAAATATGCACCAACTGCAAAGTATTTGGCCATGGAACTCAACAATGCTTGGTAATGACAAACGAAAATATAGAGGAGACAGTAGTTAAGGGTGATGATAATAAAAATAAAAGGGAGGGACGTGATTATGAAAAAGAAATGGTTTCTAAAGTCATCAAACAAAAACAAGTTTGGAGAAGAGTTGAAAAGAAGGGAACTAACTCAAATAGAGAAAATGAAAAAAGAAATGAATCTGATGATACAGAACTTTACGTTGCAAATGAACGAGGAGGTGGGAATGCTACCATTCTGAATAACAATGACTTGAAGAACATGAAAAAAAGAAATAATGAGGAAGGTAAAAGAAATAACAATAGATTCAAAGTTTTAATGGAAGATAAGTTGTCTGATGCAAGCAATCGAAATGGGGACAATGGAACAGGGAAAGATTACTGCGTCAATACTTCACTTTTGGAAGAAGGAGAAATAGTGGAAAACAGCATTGTTGAAGTGCTTGCTGAAACTGAACTTGTGCATGTAACAAATATTATGTAGCCAGAAACACATTTGCTTGAAAGAATTATGACCTCAGCAGATTCCATGAATAAACATGAAACAAAGCAAAAGGTTAACAGTATATCAGATATTGCCATCACTTCACCAAGCCAAACCCTAAACTGCACAAACTCTCTCATTCTAAATGCTTTAAACTGCAATTTTATCCCCATCTCTAACAATGATGAATCTCAGTTCAGAAATTCTCTAGAAAAAGAAATCATTGCATTGTTGATGCCACTGCCACCAGAAAATGCCTACTCTTTCTCTGGTGATCTACCTGGGTGGAAATCTCTGCCCACCTCTCCAAAATCACAACCACATAAAGAAACAGAGAAACTCAGTGATACAAGACTGAAACAAAACAAACATCATATGATTGATAAATCATCAGATCTCAGGCGATCTCCTGCAACCAGGAGCATGAAAAATGTCACTCATCAATCTCTGTAGTATACTTAATGACGCACAACCTTGCTAGTTGGAATATTAGGGGAGCCCACTCCTCCAACAAACTCGATCAAGTCAAATATCTAATTAAACATCATGAACTCTCCTTTGTTGCTATTCTAGAAACCAAACTTAATGAGACTCTAACTGTTAAAGCCGCTAGATATATCAATCCATCTTGGATCCTGCACCATAATCTGGATCATGTTTCTTATGGTCGCATCATGATCATTCATAATCCTCTAGTCATCTCTCTCTCCCCTATCCTCTGCACTGATCAAGTCATGCACCTTCAAGCCAAACTTATCAACTCTTCATCTACTTTCTTCATTTCCATAGTTTATGCTCACAACTCTGTCAACTCTCGGCAAACCCTCCTCAATCTTCTTCCTGCCTTTAGACAAAACTCCCACCCTGGATTGTTCTCGAGGACTTCAACCGTTGTTACAAATTGCATGATAAGCTTGGTGGATCTCCTCTGTTGCAAAAAGACATTTTCCCTCTCAATAAAGCAATTGATGATGCTTGTCTTCTCCCAATTCCGACCTTTGGAGCAGAATATTCATGGAACAATTGTAGTCGGTCTGGCACCAGGACTTTCACAAATATCGACCATTCATTTGCCAATCTTTGTGCCTTAACCACCTGGCCAACCATGTCTTCCTTTATTCCTCACCCAGTGCTATCTGATCACTCCCCTATCATTTTCTCCACGGGACATATGTTATCAAAAAAACAAAAAGGCTTCAAATTCTATAGTACCTGGGTCCATGAACCTGGGTATACTAGTATAATTAGTAAAGTATGGTCTGAAAAATATTATGGCAATCCCATGTTTATTCTTTGCAGGAAATTAAAAGCTACTAAGGAAGCGCTGAGGGTATGGGCAAGGAAGAACTTTGGAAATGGTACCCTAAAGTCAACTTTGTTGAGGCAGAAGCTCATTGAAGCTCAAAAATATATGGTGAGTTACCCTGTAATGCTGATGCTGCTACAAATGAGAAAAGCATTCATGGCCAGCTCCATGAAGCACTGAAAGTTGAAGGAAAGATGAGGAGACAGCAATTGAGACATAAGTGGGTTCAAGATGGGGACAACAACACTGCATACTTCCATGCCGCCATCAAAATCAAACAAGCAAAGGAAAACATCTCCCACGTATATGATGAACATGGAGTGCTTCATTCAGACCCTGCTGGTGTCGACCAAGCCTTGCTCAACTACTTCAAGTCTTTGCTTGGTAATAAAGACAATTTCAAACCTGATCTTGATAAACTTGACATTGTGCAGGTTCCTCTAGTCCAAACAGAGGAAGCAATCAATCTTGTTGCTAAAGTTACTGACAAAGAGATAAAAGACACTCTGTTTTCGATGAACAAAAATTCCAGTGGTGGTCCAGATGGATTCAATCTTGAATTCTTTACTCACAGTTGGGATACTATCAAGGAGGACTTCCTAAAGGCAGTTCATAATTTTTTCAACAAGTCCAAACTGTTATTGGAAGTTAATGCCACCAATCTGGTGCTAATCCCTAAATCTCAGCATCCATCTTTTGTTGAATCCTTCAGACCTATTTCCTGTTGCAACGTCATATACAAATGCATCTCAAAAATCTTAGCCTCAAGACTTGTTGTTGTTCTCAATAGGCTTATCTCCAAGAATCAATCTGCTTTCCTGCCTAAGAGGAATATAATTGATAATATTCTTCTAACTCATGAATTGATTAAAGGGTATGGTCGTGCCCAAGCTTCAAAGAATGCAATGCTGAAACTGGACTTAAAGAAGGCCTTTGATAGCATTCACTGGAGTTCAATTGTCAGAATTATGGCTCTCATGAGATTTCCTAAAGTCTATGTAGCTTGGATATACAATTGCTTATCAACCCCTTCTTTCTCCATCTCTCATAATGGTTGCAATACTGGATTCTTCAACAGCAAGCAAGGGATCAGGCAAGGAGACCCCATATCATCATACATTTTCATACTTGTGATGGAAGTTTTAAACGTTCTGCTGATAAATAGCTATGAACAGAAGAATATACTGTATCACTCTAAATGCAGATCCCCACAAGTTACCTCTTTATTCTTTGCTGATGACATATTGTTATTCACTAAACCTGATCAGACTTCCCTAGAAAACATTAAAATTATATTACACAACTTCTACCTTATGACTGGTCTAGAACTCAACTTAAGCAAATCTCACATGATCACCTCTGGAATCTCTTCTGAACATGAAATCCAATTATTGTCATCTTCTGGCCTCCAAGCTATTAATAACAGCATGTGCTATTTGGGCCTTCCACTTTGCTCTTCCAGAATAACCACTGCGAACTGCTTGCCTCTGTATGACAGAATATGTAGCACCATGAATTGTTGGGCCAATAGATTTCTTTCTCAAGCTGGTAGGCTTGTGCTTATCAGATCTGTCATTTCCTCTATGATAGTGTACTGGTCTAGGGCTTTCATTCTCCCCATCAAACTCATTAAAATGGTACGAAAAGCAATGTTAAGGTTCTTCTGGACTGGATCCATCCACTCTAGGAAATTAATTCCCTGCTCTTTTGGCATTATGGAGCTACCTAAGAATAAAGGTGGTCTTGGCATTCTTAATTTACAAACTTGGAATAGAGCTGCCATCAGTACTCTCTTGAATGCCTTGCTAAACAATGCGGACAACTTGTGGGTTCAATGGACTAAAACCCATAACTTGGGTAGAAAGAATTTTTGGACAATGACAGTGCCACAAAACTCTAGTTGGACTTGGAGAAGCCTTCTGATGTCAAGAACATCTCTTCTACCATTTATCAAAGTCAAGCTTTCCGCTTCCAGTGCTGCTAACTTCTGGAATACTCCCTGGATGGATGATGGTCTGATCTTATGCAAAATCTTCACTCCTCAGCAGATCATGCAATCTAGTATTAATAGTGTAGCTAAAGCAACTGATTTCATTATTGATGGCAAGTTATCACTACCATACACCAGTAACCAAGACATTAGAGCTGTTTGGAATAAGTATCAATCTATAACCTTCATTCCCACTCCGACTGATGTGATACTTTGGAAAGGAAAATCCCACTCTATCTCTTCTGTTTATAAAATGCTCGTGGTCCGTCCTGCATCTACTGACATAAAATGGCACAAAGTTCTATGGACCAGAAAATCAACTCACAGAGATAACCTAATGTTATGGAAGGTCATTAACAGTGCACTTCTTACCAAAGACAGATTGTTTAACTATGGGATGCCCGTGGATCCTCTTTGCTTCTTCTGCAAGATCCATCCTGAGACTGTGAGCCACCTTTTCTTTGAATGCAGTAATCTTTTGGGTTTGTGGAGTAAGCTCATGACTGCGATGAGTGTTAATCATATCCATGGCATATCCAGTGTTGAGTGGGCTCTCATAGGGAAGGCTACTAGGTGGAAGAAAAAAGAAAGCTTTGTGTACTTTTTTCTGATCAAGAGATATCTCAACTTCGTTTGGGAAGAAAGAAATTTGAGGTGCTTTGAAAACAAGTTAAGGAATAGTGACCAACTTTTGAATGCCCTACTCGCCAACATTAAGATGGGTATTAAGGAGTGTGAATTTGATTTCACATCCCTCGTCTCGTCTGTTTGGTTATAGCGCTGTTCTCCCCTCTGTGAATTTATTTTTCTCTTTGCTTGTCTTTCTTTTCTTTTTTCCTCGGTGTTATATTCCTTATTGTGTGTGTCTGTCTTTCCGTCTGCGATTGTGAGCTTGTTCATAGTCGCCTTTCTTTCTCTTTTTTAATAATAATCTGGTAGGGGACCAGTCAACCCCGCTTGCCTTTCAAAAAAAATTAATAACTAATCTTCACTTAACTACAATTAATAGCCCTTGTTTAATAATTAATTAATTATTAATTAACAAACTTAATAATAATTAATCAATAAATCCTTAAAAATTTCCTTAATCATCATTATTAAGTTTATAAAACATTTCTAAAGTAT
Source organism: Allium fistulosum (assembly GCA_030737815.1). NCBI lineage: Eukaryota > Viridiplantae > Streptophyta > Magnoliopsida > Asparagales > Amaryllidaceae > Allium > Allium fistulosum. The sequence goes on from CM060905.1 coordinate 1,110,752,185, forward strand.
TTTTACGTATAAAACTTAATTTTGCAAAAAGTGGACTTTTTATCGAAACTGCATGCATAACGACTATCGTTATGGATACCATAACTTAGAAAATGTTTCTTAGCTTTCTTTTTTGAAAAACTAACATTTACAAGCTTACTAACTTTTCACAAACATAAGTCAAGAGCTTTAAAATTAAAACAAAGTTTGAATTTTGAAAGATTTTTAAAACTAATAACCATAGTTTTACACATAAGGGTTTCATGTCGTCAAACCGTACAAAGTTACTAACTTTCCTTAGCATACAATCATGTATTCAACATCATAGCATACACAATTACATCGCAACTATATCACAACATAAAAATCATGCTATACCAACATGTACAAGCAAGGATTATAACTTGCAACTAACTTGACATTTCAATTAAAAAATTTCTAACTATTTGCCACCTTATCCAAACATATACACATATACCTGAGTCAACACAATTTATATCCAAACAACATCATATTTAAAAAAAATCAAGAATATATTTAAGTTTTAGAAAACTTAGTTAAGGGTTAAATCTTTACTCACAAAAAGTCGACTAAGTCTAGCTAACTTCTGCTAGAACTTGCACGAGCCTATATCAATGCTTTTAACTTGAGAAAGTGAAGATTTGGTGGTCTTAAAGGCCAAAGTATCTTTAACCATGATGGATTAGTGGCTTGACCATGGAGGATAAAGTGTGATTAAGGCTTATTTTTGAAGGAGAAGAGGTATATGAAGAAGAGCAAGGGTTTAAACAAGTTTTCATGAATTTTAAAAGTCAGTTTTAAATGACGAAATGTCAAAAATTTGGAAAACGATTTCTGGTCATATTTTTTATTTTTCTTTGAACTAAATTTTTTTGGAAACAAATTTTGAAAACTATTTCACCATCATTATTTATCATTTAAAATATTTTTATTTAGGTTATAAAATTTATTATTTGAATATTTAAATTTTATTAAATATTCGCAAATCAAAGCGGTGAAATTCTGAGTCGTTGCAATAAAAGTTTGTCAATTAAAATATATAAATGAACTGAATTGAAGGTTGACAAATATAAATATAATATACACTTACTAATAAATACTTCTTGCATGTTAATGTTTCAATACCTATGCAGGCATCCAATTTTACAACTACTAAATACGTTCATGATTTGGTCGCTTATGTGTTTATTTGGCCGAGACCGTGTATTGCATACTATGAGTTTGGAACTCTAAAGCAATGGAAGACTATAGATATTTAATCCATATGCTTTAATATATAAGTGTTATATGGTGAACGGTCATAGTTCGTAATGTAAGATATATCGATAAAATTAGTTCATCTGAAATAAACGAATAAATCGTACTATAAGATCGAGTAATCAATTTGATTTGGGAAGTAAGTAAGAGTAGTACATAAGGTTAAGATTAATCTCATCCGAAGAATAGTTTACAAAGTCATACAAGATATGGATTTATAAGAAACTCCATCATTTCCTAGGCCAAAGAGTTAGCGGGTTATTTGAGTCGAAGGATTGCACGTAACATTTGTACATAAGAAATCTTGTTTGAATCACCCAAAGGAGTATGGGGATGATAGCCATTGGATGACTGATTTATGTTATGAACATAAATACTATGAACTAATACCAAATCATTTTTATATATGGCAACTCATAAAATGTTTATGAATGTCTGTTCCATTGCAATAACAAACAATTGTTGTTTCAAGAAGTACCAACTTTATTGCAAAAGAATTTCTTTAGAAAAATATTGGTAGTAAAATGAATTTGGATACAATCCAAGGATAAAACTGATTACAAGGGATGAAGTGAGATTAACAAACATGAATGAACGCATATCATTAGAGTGTTTAATGCTTATTCTTGCACATTGAAGAAGGAACTATGAGTTTCTTATCAATGTCAAGAATAAATAATCCTCATTTGCTTAGTTAAACCATTAGGTATTGACTCTATGATATGGTACGATGCACAAACTCGAAATAGATTCCATGTACGTTATCAAAATATGATTTTGGTAGTTGAACCCGAAGGGTTTGATCCATCGGTTGTATTTTCTCTTTAAGTGAAAGGCAAATACAGTTGGAATATGGTGAGCCATATTGATAAGAATAAAATCAAGAATTTCAATTGTTGAAATTAACATAATAGATTCTCCATTCAATATGCTCAAGTTGTTTTGGATTCTACCTACAAAATGATCTCCTTGTACGACTTTATGTTTTGGTAATATTTATTGAAATGGAAAATTCTAAATTATTTTTTTAGACAGACTATTTGCACATAATAACCAAAGTGTCTCGAAGTCAGTGAGAGCAATATTAAATTTGTGATTTCTGGATAAGATTAAAAAACCGATACGAAAGTATCGTTTAACAGCATCAAAACAAGTATTTTGATAGAAAGATCACATAGTTTGATTTCAGTCGAAATGCAAAGGAAGCGTGTGTCCATAGAAATAACGATTAAAGGTAGATTGATATTTCTAAACATAAGAAAACAACACGCTGGTGATCGTTAAGGATGTACTTATGTTAAAGTAAGTTTTTAGTTATTTTAATACTCGATGTTGGATATGCAAATAATATCTTTTATAGTGAGTATAAAGGAAATTAGGAATGTCCCAGACAATATGCAGAAACACCTTATTAAAATATTTGATAAGAAACATGTAAGAAGGATTCCTTACGCATTGGGAATAGGAATTATCATATATGTTATGTTGTCTATGATACCGTGATTTGTTTATGTAATTGATACATGAAGAAAATACCAAATCCAAATTAAGGTCACAAAATGGTAGTTTAGAGTATCCTCGTGTATTTAGGAGAATTGTTTATAGAAACAACGGACTCCTTATGAAGGAGTATTCGGCTCAGACTTCATATATGATATTGAGTATGGTATGTCAATATAAATTCATGTTCAAAGCTTGGTTAAGAAGCTTTAAGTTAGAAATGTTCCAAATGAGAGATTATGGATGATTCAATAAAAGGTCAAGTACATCGTCTTGAATAGCGCAATAATAAAAGCAATGTATATACATAGTAAATGCACAGATGAGCTGTGAGTGATTCCAAATGTTGAAAATCCTATAACATGTTATATGATAACAATGTCGTGATATAGTTCCTAACAAGAGTTAGGGCTCACTGGAGGTCGAGAGACATACTATGAATTATTCCACACGATAAAGGCAGTTTATTGGCTTTGGAGAGAGTTGATGACATATTAGATAATTAAAACATAATAGCATACCCGTTCACGGAGGAACTGACCCGATTGGTTTTGAAGAAACCGATTGGAGAAGTTGGAATAAGATTCATAATTAACTCCAAGTGCAAGTGGGATGATAAAGTTAAGGGTATGTCCTAAGGATAATTACATAATTTGTTACATAAATCTAACTCGACAATCAATCTAGTTCGAAATAAAAGTGTTTCCTTTCTGTTATGCACTTGTTATAAAATATTAAAAATAATTAATTAGTCAATTTAAATATGCATGTCAGGAAGTCCATAAATGATGTGTTTATGATAACAAGTGCAAATAATTGTAACCATGAGTATCATATCACAATATGATAAACACATCATTTTAAATATTCCTATTCAAGATGTATCGACACTGGACATCGATGCACCTGTTGAAACTAGAGTACGTAAGGCTCTCCAAATGTTGGATGGTGTATTACTCATGGCTATTGGGGGCATCGAAAGGTTACGTACTGATAGTTGTTGGATAACTATGGAATGACTCACTCGATAGCTTTCTACTGGTTAATATATCTAAGGTCAAACAGAAAATATCAAAGTGACTAATTTACACGGTTCTCTTGACATGAGAATATTATCGATCTTCAGTAAGAAAGCTCTGCTTTGATTATAGTTAAATCGTGGCATGACATCCATAAAATGACTATAGTTGGGTCGATTCGTAGTGTTGGAAGTGAAACACTATTCAAGGTAGGATTCGTCTCCTTGGTTATATGAGGTTAGTATCACGGTCAACTGAAGTCAACTCAAAGTCTAAATCTTTGGCCATGGTAGCTTGGTTAATAATAATTATTATTATTGAACTGAGGAATTTATGTTTGGACTATAAAGTTAAATATGGACGATGTTAGAATTTTGACCATTGCCAAATTCCATAAATGCAAAGTGATATTGTTTTGACGAAGAGAATTTGTGTAAATATTTTTCACTAGTGGGTAACGCTTATAATAAATAAAATTGGATTTTACCAAAAGATGTATAAGCAATAAATTCAGCCAAAATATCATACTACTAGCTAAGGTGACATGTGCATGTTAATATTCGAATTGTTCAGTATTAATCGCTGACCGAACTTACACCTATGAGTCACACAACCAAAATGATGAAGCTTCTGAATGAACCACACGGTTTAATTGATTTTAATAGTTGAAAATTAATTAAATTAATTAATATTTATGAAACGTTAATTATTAAATTTATTTGAATGCTATTAGTATTTTGTAAAGTGCGTAAATAAAAGTTGTAAATGCACATATCGATATTGTTTAAATATTGTTTAAATATTTGAATGAACCACACGGTAGAATGTTTAAATTTGATTAAACAGAATAAATATTAAAAAAGGCTTTAAATAAATTAAATTAATTAATATTTATGAAATATTAATTTTTAGAATTTCTTATTTGTTGATTTCCATTAGTATTTAATAAAGTGCATGTATAACAGTTAGAAGTGCGCGTATCGGTATACGATATCGATAGGAAGTTTAAATTGGAATTAAATGAGAATAATACTAATTGGGTTTTGGAATGTTTTGGAGCCCTAATAGCCCATGTAATGGTCGACCTTAATTTGAGGAATAAGAGGGGTCTTTTGTTTTTTAAAGAAAATCTTATTAAAAGGAGAGGAATTAACATATATTGAATGACACATTTATTTCCTCCTTTAATAAATTTTTCTCTCTGCCATTTTTGGACTCTCTCACTCTTATGTTCTCATCTCAACATCAAAATTTACAAGGGGATAAGGTTCTAAAAATTTCAAAACAAAATTCAAAGCAAATAAAAGAGAAAAAGATGGTTATCTCTAAAAAATTGCAGATCTGGAGATCGATTTGTAAAATCTAGAAATTCTTCTTCATTTAAGGTGTATTCTCTAGGCTTCATCTTAAATGTAATTTTGTTTTATTTATATATAAATTATCATGTTCACATGCCTGTAATTCACCGCATCTTCTATTTCTTCTCCTTGTATGTTTTTTGTGTTATGTAAGGTTATCAAAGTTCTACTTTTGAATCATTTATTTTTTCATCATGTTTGATTTCCCTTTTATCTATTACCCATGTGATATTAATAATATCAATCATAAATTCTCTTCTGTTTTATTTTGTTTGGCCATTCTATATACATGGAATTTAGATATAGATCAGATTGTCACCAATTCATATATGTCAAATTCGTCTAATCCTTTTAATTTAGAAAGCATTGTTTGAATAAAATTTTGGAATCATTATATTAATAGATCATATTACATATTACAAAGTTATGGATTGAAGGATGTTTGATAAATCTTTTGAAATATTTTGAGTATTGTTTACATGTAAATTAATTGAATTTAAATTTCATATGTTGTTCCCAAAAGGAGAAAAAGAAAAAAAGAAAACCTTTAAATATCCCTTGATTTGTTTTTTAATTTAATGTTTGGACTTGTAGCAAGCTATTTTATTTTGAATGTATGGTTTTGAATTGCTAGTCGGTTAAGCATGATTTTGTGTTATTTTGTTTCATTATATTAATTTAATTTGTATACATATAAATATATGTATGTATGTGAATATGTGTATGGGTGCGTGTATTTTTTTAAAGTTTACAAAATTAGTGTTAAAAGTAATGTAATGATGTTTGATCTACCTTTTTAATTAAAGTCAATTTTAGATTGTCTTCTATATCTTTCATACACATATTTACATCTATATACATATGCACATTTAAAAAGAAGGCTTTTGGTTTCTTTGGATGACAAAGGCATACATGGAAGGGACATGTGATTTTTGTGGCATAAATCCCAACACCTAAAATGTTCACATTTGATATGCACACATTCTATATGTAATATTTACACATTCACATATAAGCGCATTTGATACGTCTATCAAATAAATAAAAATAATGATACAAATAATTTAAAATTAAATCAAACTAATTTTAAATAATTATTATAAGACAAACATTTTATTCAAAATAAAATTTAGAAAAGTTCTGAATGAATTTAGACTACATAGACCCAATAAAGAAGCAAAAGGATTTTTTTTGAAATTTACCCTTCACCTTCGCTGCGGGCTGGCTCTCTTCCAACAGCTATTACATTGACAAAAGTTTATGTCAACTGGTCATGTGAGATCGTAAATAGACAAGACCAAGTGTTGGCATTTAACGCTACAAAGTGTGTGTCTGCATGTGTGTGTACACATTTAGGATGATAATAAGAAGGTACATAAACATGATTAAATTAAATAAAGCCTGATATTAACCCCCTTAAAGGTTAATCGACAAACAAGAGGCAAATATACCTAAGCAATACGCCTTGAGATAATAATAGATAAGTGTATTCACCTATATAGATTAATTGACACGGTTGTTACATTGACAAATATCTATGTCAACTGATCATGGGAGATTGTAAATAGACAAGATCAAGTGTTAGCATTTAACGTCACAAAGTGCGTGTGTATATTATACATTTAACACCATAAGAAACACCAGTTCTTATCTTTTTGTTAAATACATATATTTCTAAACTAATAGCGAGTGATATGGAATAATAAACCGTATGTATAATGATGGTTTAAGTAAATTAATTAAATGACAAAGGATGCGGCGCCAATGAAGTTGGAGGTCTCATCCTTAATGTCACATCACAAGGAAAATATGAGACAGAATTAAGCATGCGCTGCTGTCTCTTAACTAAAAATTTTATATTAAAAATAAACGTTCCCCTTCATTAGGACCACCATTTGTAATATTTTTTGTTTTTTTCAGTAAAAATGATTTTTTATAGCCAAAGGCCAAAAGGTTTATTAAACAAGCAAGGTTAAGCATAAAGTATAAAGCATTCATTGTTGGAAATAGATATCATGGCAATCCAAAAAGGAAATACGTATAATAATTATACCAAACAATTAAATTGGTTGGTTTACACCTGTTTGCACAAAAAATGGACAAACACCTCAAAGTTGTATGATTTAGTAGATCTTATGTTGTTCTTAATGATTTGGGTGACTTATGCAAATATATGAAAAGCAGGGGCTAAACTGTAAAAAGACACACAGATTTATAGTGGTTCGGCCAGAACGTGCCTACGTCCACTTTATATGTTATTTCTCCTTTAGATCTCAGATTACAAGTACAAAGCTTTGGTACAAGTATCTAAAAGCGTTTGAAAGTTCCTTCCGTGCTTGAGCTCTCAAACTTCTCCCCCATTGTTGTACCCCTGCCCCTATATTTATAGAGTGAGGTTGGGGGCAGGGGTCTTGGATGTATATAGCTGCTGGTGGGCCTGGGCTGAAGCAATTTGGCCTGGCAGCGTTCCGGTTCGGCGAAGCTTTGGTTCGGCCGTGCTTGGAGAAGGTTGGGGTTTGGTAGGGATGTGGTCCGGTGATAGGTTGGTTCGGCATAGGGGTGTGAAGCAGTTGGTTCGGTGTTGTTTGGTTCGGTAGTTGTTGGCGAGGCCCCGGTTCGGTAGGAGATGGAAAATGTGTTGGTTCGGCAGGCAGGGAAGTGCTCTTGGTTCGGCAGGGCTGGTCTTGAATAGCCGAATGAACGTGTACTCTGGGTGCCGAATGAACCTTACTCTGGTTGCCGAATGAACCTTACTCTGGTCGTGGAGGAAACGCACCCAACACTAATATTCCAGTTTTGACCAAAAATGGGATAACACTTTGCCCCCCAAAACATGACTTGCGGTAGGAAGACGTGTTTTGTAATGCCATGAGCTGGATGTTCGTATCCTCAACAACCTGTAAAGAGCTTGATAGTTTTATATGGCCCCAAATGACGACCGTTCGGGATCGAGCTACTTGGGATGAAGCACGGCCGTTCATGGTCAAGCGCCTAACTTCAAATGACGACCGTTCGCGATCGAGTCATTTGAGGTGAAGTGCGACCGTTCGCGGTCAAGCGTCTAAATCCATGCGACGATCGTTCGAGATCGAGTCATTTGTGGTGGAATGTGATCGTTCACGGTCAAGCGCTTTACTTCAAATGACGACCGTTCGGGGTCGAGTCATTCGAGGTAAAGTGCGACCGAGCCCGGTCAGAAGGCGTACCTCGAATGGCGACCATTCGTGATCAAGCCACTTGGGGTGAAATGTGACCGTTCGCGGTCAAGCGCCTTACTTCGAATGATGATCGTTCGAGATCGAGCCATTCGTGGTAAGGTGCGACTGTTGGCGGTCAGGGGGTGGACCTCAAATGGCGACCGTTCGCGATCGAGCCACTTGTGGCGAGATGAGTTGTGCCGTTCGAGGCGAGTTTGTGACTGTTCGAAGTCGGGTGCCGTTCGAGGCGAGTTGTGACCGTTCGAGGACGGGTGCCGTTCGCGGCGAATTGTGACCGTTCGCGGTCGGGGTGCCGTTCGAGGCGAGTTGTGACCGTTCGAGGTCGGGGTGCCGTTCGAGGCGAGTTGATGTGTGCCCGGGGGGGACTTAATACCATCCAAACCAGATTCATGTTCGGGTGAGTTTCTGGATTGTCTGTTGTGGCGGTTTATCACTATCTCAGAGCATGCCTAGGGATCGTTCGCGATCCCGTACATGTGTAAGTAGTTTAGCCATTTTAGAATTATCAAAACCAAATATCCATTCAATTGATGAAATTTAAAATAGAAATGTTCAGCAAAGTCAAATCCAAATTTAAGAAATAAAGAACAAAAACAAAGTAGTGACGTCGGAGTGCAAACGCCTATATCGATGTGGTTTATAGTTGTATCAGAGCATGCCTGAGGATCGTTCGTGGTCCTGTACATGTGTAAACAACTTAACCGTATCAGTGTGGAGTTTGCTGCTCGTTCGTCGTTATCTCGATCAACGGATAATAAGATGACATCTCAATCCTGAGCCGTCTTCAGTTGGTGCGGGCGGTGGTCGTTCTTGTCCCACCGTTGTGGCCCTCCTTCTCACATATTGTGATAGCAAACCATTCCGAATATGCCCCTCCACCTCATCTTTCAGATGCCTGCAATCGTTGGTATGATGACCATTCAGGTCGTGGAACAAGCAATATCTGTCTGATTTCCTTTCGTTAATAGTCGGATCCCTTCGCATTGGCCTACGGTAGGGAACCTGCTCTCTTGTATCTTGATAGATTCGCTCCAAACTCTCATTCAGCTCGGAGTAAGTGGTGAATCGCGACTCTTTCCGTGGCCGCTTTGACCTGTCATCATTATCCTCAGCCTTTCTCTTTCCTTTACCAGTCTCCGCACCCCTTCCAGGTGGGTTTCCGCTCTTGATTGCGTAAACGTCAACTTCTTCCTCTCTTTCTGCACTAGCATCTTCCAAACGCAGAAACTTTTCAGCCTCATGATAGAACTCTCCCAGATTCATAGGCGGATCTTTAGTTAACGAATTCTTGAACTCCGTACTATCAGCTATTCCAGATACAGCCGCCATCATGACCATAGATGGATCTGGTCGATCCACTGATGCTGCTGCCGCATTAAATCGTGTTAGAAAACTCCTCAAAGTCTCTCCAGTTTTCTGCTTCAAGGTTGCCAAAGTCATCACATTCTTGGGTCTTGCAATATGAACCCTGAATTGCCTCATGAATCTCTCAGTTAAATCTGCCCACGTTCCTATGGAGCCGCTTTCCAGTTGTCTGAACCACAACGCCGCAATATCTGCCAAGTACAATGGAAAGCACCGGGCCATAACCTCCTCTGATGCCCCCAGCACTTCCATATGCCTTATATATTTTGTCAGATGAACCGTGGGGTCTGTCCTTCCATTATACATATCCAATGATGGTAGCTTAAAATCTGGTGGGTTCCTAGCTCGCCTGATTGTTGTGGTAAAAGGACTCCTATTCACATCCTCCAGGTCTCTATTCACTAGTCCGCCTCTCATAGCTCTTCTAACCATCTCAGCTAATCTGTCATTGTCTCCAAGCTGAAGTCCTCGTTCGCTGCCTTCGACCTGCCCCCTGAGTCCGTGGGAGCTTTCAGGTGTATGCCCCCCTGGCGGAGCGTTCATTCTTCTATTGTTACCAGATTGTTCGGATGCCCCCGTCTCTCTTCTCGGGATTGGGTCAACATGTTCTGCATGTGTGCCCCCTAGCTCTGGTGCTACGCCAGATGGTCCTGCTCCGTTCTGAACTCCAGTTGCGCCTTGGTTCCGTGCTCCAAGTTGCCCAATCTGTTGAAGCAAGTTCTGGATCATCCCTTCCTGTCTTCTCATCATGGCCTCCATCTCATCCCTGGTGATGAAGACTGAAGCTTGGTTTGCTCCTGAGGAAGCCTCTTGACTCCCTTCCTGTTGACTTTGCTCTGGCCTCGGCCTTCTGCTTGATTGTCTTGCCATGATTCTCCCAATCTTAATCTTTAGACTTTAAAATTCAGCTTCTAAGCGGCAGAATCCTTGAGTAAATTTCTCAGTGAAAGCACCAAAAATGTTTGCACAAAAAATGGACAAACACCTCAAAGTTGTATGATTTAGTAGATCTTATGTTGTTCTTAATGATTTGGGTGACTTATGCAAATATATGAAAAGCAGGGGCTAAACTGTAAAAAGACACACAGATTTATAGTGGTTCGGCCAGAACGTGCCTACGTCCACTTTATATGTTATTTCTCCTTTAGATCTCAGATTACAAGTACAAAGCTTTGGTACAAGTATCTAAAAGCGTTTGAAAGTTCCTTCCGTGCTTGAGCTCTCAAACTTCTCCCCCATTGTTGTACCCCTGTCCCTATATTTATAGAGTGAGGTTGGGGGCAGGGGTCTTGGATGTATATAGTTGCTGGTGGGCCTGGGCTGAAGCAATTTGGCCTGGCAGCGTTCCGGTTCGGCGAAGCTTTGGTTCGGCCGTGCTTGGAGAAGGTTGGGGTTTGGTAGGGATGTTGTCCGGTGATAGGTTGGTTCGGCATAGGGGTGTGAAGCAGTTGGTTCGGTGTTGTTTGGTTCAGTAGTTGTTGGCGAGGCCCCGGTCCGGTAGGAGATGGAAAATGTGTTGGTTCGGCAGGCAGGGAAGTGCTCTTGGTTCGGCAGGGCTGGTCTTGAATAGCCGAATGAACGTGTACTCTGGGTGCCGAATGAACCTTACTCTGGTTGCCGAATGAACCTTACTCTGGTCGTGGAGGAAACGCACCCAACACTAATATTCCAGTTTTGACCAAAAATGGGATAACAACACCCACAAGGGATTTAAGGTTTACCTCTCCACTTATAAAGCAAATATTGATCTACAAAGGTGGAGTTTTTTGAAAAGTTGTCAAACAACCAATTAATTAAGAAGGGCATCTTAATTGATTACCTTTGGTTCAGCTCAGTATTTTATGGGGTGGCTCTTTAATAAGAGATGTCTTGCTAAGAAATCTTGTTTTGTTTTAACAACTTTTCACTAGGCTTTTGAACAAATATCAACTACATCTACATATTTATGTTAACTCCAATATTTAATTATCACGGTTATTATTAAGGGTTCATGTTGTACTTATTTAATTTATTTTAGTTAAAGTTGAATATGAAATGTTACCTTATTATGAAAGGGAGCTAACATAAAGTTGGTACTAATTCTGATTAATAAACATGGCAAACACGACATATATACATTCATACATAAATAATAATTAAACAGATAATAGTAAATAATAAATTATTACATGTTATAAATTATGATAGATGAATATAACTAAACTAAGTAATAATTTACATACATTCTAACATAAACAACAATAGACAAATAACTAAGCATGCATAACAATAACATCATAAGAAACATAATATAATGAAGTATTTATAGGTTTGATTCATTTGTGAATTAAATTAATTAACTAAATACCTTCACAAATTTAATCTAGTCCCAATTCATTATCCAATCATAATGAACAAATACATTTCAACATAAATATAAAATATCATACTTCACTCACCTCGATATTGCGAACTAGCAAATAGGACTTACAAATGTGTTCTTGTTTGCTAAATAGTCCCTATTTGATAATACAGTGTTTATTATTTGCTTCAAAGATATACCATTCTCCATTCTCCATTTCCCTTTTATAAAAATATTTCTTTATTTTAAATGATAAAATTTTAATTAATGCCAGGTATTCTTCCATTTCTAGTTATTCTTTCATATGTAAAATGACAATTAACTAGAAAGAGGGAAGTTGGAATTTCATCGCACTAATCGTGTTGATAAGCATTACTTAAATGTAATGGATTTGTTTTAATTATAATTATTTTGCAATAAGTATAAAATTCATTATCTTGTTTAAATTATTATTTATTTAATATTTGATTTTTTATTCCATATTTGTATATCAGATATTCGTGTGCAATCACTAGGAGCCAAAGTCCTATTTTTTCTAAGACCGTCGAAACAACCTCATGCGTTTATGCAATCAAATACTCAAATAATTAATTAATTAAGTTAATTATAACTCATTATCTTGTTTAAAATTTGAATATACTTTATTCGCATTTAATGTGCACCAATGTCATTAAATGTCATATTTAATGTAACTTTTCAAATTCAGCAGTTATGAGTTTTAAGTTTATACTAATTTGATCGGAATAGACTTTTATACATAAAATAACAAATGAAGTGTAATTTGTATGTAATTAATTTAAACAAAGCTTAATTCCATGAAAAAATATAAAAGTGAAATGAAAATCAGATAATTCGAACGAGCTAGCTAATTCATATTGATTACGAATAGTTTTTCCTTTCAAACATTTATTTGTATGAAGTTAATTTGAATTTTTTTAAAAATCAACAATGGTATACATATGTATAAGGAATTAGATTTTCAATACATGTATACCTAAAATAAATTATTTCAAATCATATGTATTGATTGCAATACATAATTTTACAATATAATTCAAAGCCATGCCTATGTATGAACGCAACTATAAGTGTAACGATCTGCCTTTCTTATACCTAAAGCAACATTTAATACATCCTCGGTATTTGTGTGCCGATCATTTATGTGTCCGAAAGACAGGTTATTTGGAGTGAAAGAAAGAAAAGAAAGAATAGAATCTTACAAAACGTGACGATTAATATAAAATACGATCAAGTCTTTACAAAAAAGAAATCATTTTCATTATAAACACAACATCAAAGTATATTAACCTATTATTCGAATATTTAAAATTAATTAAATATTCCTAGAATAAAGCGTGAAATTCCAGGTCATTACACTCCTACTTAAAAGAATTTCGACCTCGAAATTTGACCATAACCTAATACAGAAACACTACTCATCAGTCTGTATGATGTACATAGATCATTCTTGTGCAAAATATGATTTCATCACTCACTTGAATACATAGCTTACTTCTAAACTAGCATCTCTCACCCAACTTCCTAGTGTGAACTCCAATCAAGCTTCTTAATTAGGAACCTCCATTCTCCTTACACAGTCATAAACTATGATAGAAAACTTTTTGTTCCATATTAAGAATCCTAACCAAGTGTCCATCGTCAATAATCGAGTGATAAATTCTTATTTGGAATGTTGTAAAACACCTCAAGTCATGTACTTAAATCTTGGATGAAGAACTATGTAACAAAGAGAAATGATCTACATACAGCTTACGTACTCACCTAAGGTTTTTATTTACCTAATTACTTCTTACCCTCCCATCAAAATATATATGAAAACGTTCCCAAAATTTTATATTAGGTTCAAACAATTTAAATGGTACAGCTTATTTATAAAACCTTTCATAAAATCATTTTACTTTATTAATTTGTATAATACTCTTCTACATCTTAAGAGTATATACAAAACATCTGATTTTTAATCTATCAGATGTAGGACCAAAATAACTTTAGGTCTTAAAACCGAGTCGACCAATCCAACCTCTTTACCCAATCGGTTTGGTAAGTAGATAAGAAGAGTAGGATGCTGGTATCCAAATTCCATCCTATAATCTACTTTTTCTTAGACACCTGTAAAGTAAAAATGTTTATTAGCTGGCCCAATAACATCAATTTTTTTTAACTTCCTAAGTGTTAAGATCAAAAGGCACGGTTTAATAAACCAAAGTCTATTAATCCTCCTTATTAAATTAACTCAAATTTAGAACTTCATTTATTAATCCATCCTTTAATCAAAATACCTTATTATTTTGAAAAACTTAGGAACCAAAATATCCGGTTTTATTTCAAAAACTTTTTGAAATGATACTTTATTTTTAACCTTTAGAAAATATACATATATCCCAAGTAACTCCAAAATGATATCAAGGAACTGGGTACTACCAAACAGTATCATATACCCCTTTACCCGGGAGGGTAATACTTAAGAGAAGTGTTACTGTCCAACCACATCCCTTTTCCATTTTTAGTTACTTTCGAGTCGCTCGAACTAGTTAATTATGAAAGGCACTTCTTTTAAAATCCCTTTTGAAACAATACTATATATATTTCCAACTAAATAGTTTTCAACAAAATATTTATCATCCACTTACTTTGGATTCATTTGGATTCGAACCCGTTTTGATCGTACAATGACAAAGAGAATAATTTATTAATTGCACTACCACATTCACATAAGCAAACATTTGATTGTTACTTAGAAGATTATTCTGAACATCACAAAACAGATTGAGTCTCATTCCCGAACTATCCAAAGAAATTTTTTACTCTTAAATTCCTTTTCAAAATGTTTATACCTTAAAGTATTTTTTAAGTAAAATTATTTCTATTTTTCCCAAACCTTGAAAACCATTTTCCAAAAGCACCAGGATTTAAATTCTTTGAAAATCAATCTTATTTTTTTGATAAATAAATCCATCTTATTTTAAAAACATATTTTATAATCTTGTTTTATAAAATCAACTTTTTATAAAACCATCTGAAATATTTCTTTTTAACAAGTACCTTATATTAAAATCCAATTTTAACCCAACATATCATTGAACACCTTATAGTCAAACTGTGAACTTAATTCACAAGGAGTTCGTTTCAATGTTCCCACAAATTCTATCTGCCCAACCTATGATTTTTAAAAGAAAGACTGCAGATGATTCTATGAACCATAACAAATGTTCAAGATTGGGTGAGCATGACTAATCAAACCCTATATGATAATAATTAAATATTATCAACTCTTAACAACCACACATAAAAAATAACCATACTTTATTTTTGAAAATCATTCCTTTGTATATATAAAATATATTCCTAGGTAAAATTGTTTCATTTACCAGATTTTAAAACAAGACTATGTTGATTTGCTTAGTTTAATTGTTTAGAGACCTCTATCGGTACAGCTGTACCTTTAATATCGACCAGAATTCATAAGCCACTCAACCGATAAATCAACACAATATAAAATATTTTTACAGCACTAACAAATACATGCTCATATATATACTACACTCTCAAACTCATCCTAGGTTATTATTATTCTTATCTCTAATAAATTACTCATTCTAGGGTATTACTAACCCTATCTATAATGAGTTTACCCCACCAAGGCCAATATTCTCGCTTAACCTTGCGCTCTGATACCAACTATAACGATATGCCTTTATTACACCTATAGCGACACTTAATACATCCTTGGTATTCGTATGTTGATCATTTATGTGTCCGAAAGACAGGTCATTTTGGGTGAAAGAAAGAAAAGATAGAACAGAATCTCACAAAACGTGACGAGTAATACAAAATATGAAAAAGACTTTATAAAAATAAATCAACTTTATTATAAACACAATATCAAAGTACATTAACGTATTATTCATATATTCAAAAATTAAGTAAATATTCCCAAATTAAAGCGGTGAAATTCCGGGTCGTTACAGTAAGGATGTGATTTTTAACATATATTCATATCAAGTAAAAACAATTTATATAAAACTTGATTCGATTTTTGAATAATACGTATAAGCTTACAAGAATCAAATTGATATACATATAAATTGTTTTATATCCAAATTATTTAACTTGTATGTGTATACAGTTCAACTAATTATATATTTAAACTTGATTAATACCAAATAAATCCACTCTATTCGAATCTCAATAATATTAAATACTCAACACTCAAATCTTTAAATATAAATATGCATGATTCAAACTCAATTCTAATATTAATTTCATAACCAACCAAATCGAAAATTTTAATGAACAATATAAATTCCAATTAAATAGATCCAAAATTAAATATGAATATGAACGATAATCTCATTATGCTAGACAAAAATTGTAACTTATCATTCAGTCTTAATATCATAATAATAATTTAAGATTTAGGGATTGGGAAAATTAGGAGAACAAGTATAATCACTAAATTAGAAATTGGTATAAATTCATACTTGAAATTATTTAATTTGCCAGAAAATTATGTATAGATCAATATAAATTGATATTATAGTTTAAATATATTTTTAGTTTAAGAAAATGGTAGAAGAATGGAGAATGACGACTGGGAATTTTAGGATTTTGAAATTATGTGAATTGGTAAGTAGATGTGGTGTTCATATAGGCACCAAAAGCTCGAATATAGGCTTTTTGGTGTCCGGGTTCGATCCCCTACTTTTTATTATAATATTCGCTTAATAAATTTAGTGAACTATTTTTGAATATTTTTATTATTTCTTTAATAACTTTTCATACGGACTCGGACTGAGATGAACCAAAAATGAAAATTGACCAAAACAACGAGACATACGTGTTGGTTTATGTTTCTTCATCAAATTCCACTATTTGTGAAAATTCCATTTTTAGCCTGCTATAAAATTTTCAAAATTAATTCCAAAACTTCCAATTTTCAAATTTTTAAAAATTTAGGTTTGTTTCATTCTCCCTCTTAAAGAAATTTCATCCTTAAAATTATATTCAGGTTATAAGCAAAAAAAATTAAGGTCGAAAAATCATTCTGTCGATATAGTAATGATATATCGCATAAAATCCAATTGTGAACATTCACAATTATGGATATATCAATGCGTATCATCCAAGCCAACAAACAAACAATGTGCCAATTAGTTTACATAAACATAAATAGATATCAATACATATGGAGACTAATATATAAATAGTTATGTATACATGAATAGTGATATCTTTAAAATCTAGTGACCTAAGAAGTAAATGTAAGCATAACGGTGAAGAGCTCAGGATGAGAAGTGCAAATTTTTTCTTAGATTCCCAAGTAGAATCGTTTGGATTATTGATCCATTAAACTCGAAGAAGCTTTACTGTTTTATTATAAGCTTCTTGACAAGGGATTCAAGGATACACTTTAGTCCTCTTTGTGTATCTATATTCGGTACAACATTTGCTTTATTTAATTGACACGACCGAATGATGGTGTTAGGATCGTGGACATATTTGCGGAGATGAGATACATGGAATATGTCATGAACACCAGCCATCTTTTTGTGAAGAGCTACTACTAGCTATCTTTCCTACATGGTTGGTGATAGGAAAAGTCCAGCAAATCGAGGTTCAAGTTTTCCCTAAGTGCCAAATCGCATAACGTTCTTTAAAGGAGAAACTTTTAAGAAAACCATGTCTCATACCGCGAATTTTAAGTTGAAACACTTTTTATCAGCATGAGATTTTTGCAGATCTTAGGATGTCATTGGTCACTTGAGGATAAGCTAATCTTTCTCAGTGGTTTTTCTAACCAAATCTGATCCAAGAATAATTTTGTCGATAGTTTCCCACTGACAAGAGGGTGATTTACACGGTCTTCCATACAATGCTTCATATAAGGTCATTCCAATATTTGCCTAAAAACTATCATTGTTTGTGAATTCTTCTTGAGGTAAATGATCTTCCCATGAGTTACGAAAATCTAAAATACACACATGAGATAAATCTTTAAGAATAGGATTCACCCTTGCGGTTTGACCGTCGGCTTGTGTGTGATAAGTCATGCTTAAATTTAATTCAGTATCAAGTGCAAGTTGCAAGCTACTCTAGAATTGACTAGTGAAGAGAGGATCTCTATCACCAATAATATTCGAGGGTATACAACGCATCCTAACAATTTCTTTCACATACAGTGTTACTAGATACATAGCAGTTTGTTTTGCTTTGACTGGTATAAAGTGCACATTGTTTCTCAACCTATCACAATTTACCTATATCCTTTCATTTCTTCTTTGATTTTTAGGCAAGCCATCAATAAAGTCAATTGAAATATTTTTCCAAGTCCAAATCGGGATATCTAATGGTTTCAAAAGTTCATGAAGTTTTTTTGCTCAATTTTAACTTTTTGATAAGTAAAACACTTTTCAATAAATATAGCTACATTCTTCTTCCAACCTTTCTAATAGAAAGTCTATTTAATGTCTTTGTATATTTTGTTTCTACCTGGATGAATAGTCATCTTAGAATGATGGCATTCTCAGAATACATCATTTGTTACTTAACAAATTTATGGTGCACAAAGTCTCTCATTTCATCTTAGCCATCAATTAGCATTAGTAGTGTATTGGTACAAAAATCTAAACCATTCGCCACTTTGGAGTTGGGCAAAAATCTTTACTAGATTGCTACTATATTTTTGACTTCCTCCAAAGTGATTAATAAGAGTGGGTTAAACTTCAAGGGTAGCCAACCACCTAAGAGCACTATCGCAAGTGGGATGGATGTTGAACTCGAAGATAGATTCCAAGTTGATCCTAAGACTGCATGCCTTCTGTTTAATGCATCTGCTATAACATTTCATTTACTGGGCATATAAGCAATATTGAAATCATATGAAGCAAGAAATTACATCTATCGATGTTGCCTCAGATTAAGGTCCTTCTGTGAGAATAAATGTTTCATAGATTTATTAGAACAATCCGCATTTTTAATGATAGGATATTTAAAAAGTTAATTTAAATATCGAATCATTAATTAACTGAAAGTCCAAAATCTAACTTTTTGCATATGGGCACATTAGAACTCGAGAGTACTTCCGTTGAATTTGGATTGATGTTGCAAATCGAGATAAGTATAAATCCCTATATTTGGAGTCATGGTATTTTTACGATTTACGTATTGGTATATGTATTTTATAAAAATACATGCATAGTCGAGTCCAGTGGGATGAGGACTTCATTATGAGACGTACGGTTGAAGAATTTTTAAAATTGAGCGAACCAATGGTAAAAATTACCTCAAAATGCATGAAATTATCATCCAAGAGAGCTATCTCGGATAGCGATGAAATTTATACCATCAAGACCGAAAAAATGAGGTGAAAAGCACCGACGATTTTCATGACGATCCGATGTACCGTTTGATCATACGAGCTTAAAGCATGTGGCGATTTATTTGAGAAATCAAATAAATTATATATATATATGTATGTATGTATATGTATGTATGTATTATTTTATAATCACCTCCCAAAGAGATATTTATTTGGTCTTCTCACTTTCTTCCTCTTGCTGCTCCACCTCCTTCTTTAATTAAATCAAGAGCTATCGAAGACGAGAGAAGCCGATGTTGGATCCGTAGGACTCGAGGAAGAGAGGGCTTCAAATCTATATGGCCATTGAGGGGTGTAGTCGTGCTTAGTCATGGTAAACTTTTAATGGTCGTGACTAAGGTTAGGCTTTGGCATAGCTTATAGAGGAGATAGGTGAAGCAGCATGCACTATTATTCTTCTCTTGGCGGCGTACACCTAGATGCACCATTGGCCGGAGCTCCAGCCATCTCTGGACATTCATGATTTTTGTAAAGCTGACTGAGGAGGCTGATGTCGCATTTTCATAGGGAGGGATGGAGGTCATTGTGGTGGTAGGGGTGGACTCAACTCAGCAATGGGATGTCGTTGGTGGTGGTTGGAGGCACTTTGGTGGTCTACGAGGAGTTGTGACATTGTACGACCATGATGGGAGGAGAAGTCGCGTTTTACTTGAGGCATCGTAGTTATCGTGTTGGGGTGCATTGCGAAGCGCGCGTGAAGGGAAGTGCGATAGAGTTGACGGTTCGTCATTTTGTGATGTATAGGTGGAAAATTTGAGGAAGGATCATATGAATGTATGGGTTAGATTATGCACGTTTTGTGCTGTTGTGCTTAGAGAAGATGGATTAGGGGATAATGAAGGTAATTCGTCTATTAATCAAAATTATTCGATTCGTATTTAATTCACATCTCTGACATAAGAGATCCAGTCAAGACTTGGTTTTCGCCATTGCACTTGTAATGAGATTATCTACATCATGACATAGAGTTGGACTGGATTCGAACTTAAGACATTACGGTTTAGATGAGAGGAATTTACTCTGAATTTATATTTCAGTATAAATTCCCATAATTATATATCTTGAAAAATATTACCAAAAAGAAGTAGAATAATATATATAAGTAATTATATCCTCATTTGATTGGATTATTTGAGTAGATATTCATGTTGGTCGATTAAGATCCTATGTGTGTGCATGCATGTATGTGTGTGTGTGTATAGGGTCAATTCATATTAAATAGAGTTAGATAGAGTTGATATTAATTTACAACTTGGTTATAAATTAATTATAACTCTAATTTGTAGTTATTATATATTTTGCCACAGATATTCGAAATAATTGATAAGATCCCGAATACATAAATACCATGTTCTATTTATATAGAATAGGGTAGACGGAGTTGACATTAATTTATAACGTAGTTAGTATTAGCGATTCAGATATTATTATATATCTTATTACTAATCGGATGTGAAAGTAAAGCGATGCTAAAGTGATCGGTTCATGTACGACGAGCATGTACAATTGGAAGGAGCATATGAATGCAAAGAGTCGATTCCAGACTCAAGCATATGCGTGATTTATTAACTTTGGACCATAAGAAATAATTATAGATATATGTGTATACATACATAGATACATACATACTATTAACCCGCCTTTTGGCAAGACCGTAGGTAGGAGGATTTAACTAAATCGATTGCTCGGTTATCGAGGCTAAAATACGATAGGTTTGAGTCGACTGGATGGATAGACGATCAATCACAGATGATGATCATGATTATGAAGCTGGGATTCGGCATATTCGATGGATAAAAGTCATGTGATACACGAAATATGGGTTTCTACGAAAGTCGAGTTGTCGTGAGTTGCCTGGAGACTTACTTCGAGTTGTACTTGGACTTGCTTCGGGTTTTGAAGCAGTTTGCTTCAGGTCATTTGGATAGCCACTTCGGGTCATAGTGGATCGGTAGGATTTTTAGGGGTCGGTGTAACTCCGGGTCAACGAGGACTTTTACCCGGGTCGGCACCGATCCTTTGAGTCATGAGTGGATCAGCCTTTGAGTGGATCGGCATCACGAGTGGGTCGGCAAAACTCCAGCAGGGGATCGGTCGTAGTGATGGATTTTGGATCAGCTATGGTATTGATGGGCCCAGACCACTTAAGAAGCCCAGTAACTCGGGTTTTGTCTATAAATACAGCAAGCGGGGCTTCAGAAAGGGGGATCTTGATTATGTTTCCCTTCATCTTCTCCACTAAGGCTACTCCGCCATTATTGTTTTAAAAAACTCCGGATTGTAACTGTAATTGATTCTGATATCAATAAAAAGGAAATTTCTAGAGTGGACGTAGGCCAGAGTCAGCCGAACCACTATAAATCCTCTAGTATTACTGCTTTCTTTTTAATTTTGATTGTTCTTCATATTTAAACTCTCTACATACATTCTATTTGTGATCTGTGACTGCGATTTGATGCTTTCAACAGCGTTTGGGTGTTAGTGACCAATTTTGACACTAACATTTTGGTGCTTTCACCAAGAAAGCTAGCACTCAGGGATTCCGTAGCTTGGATTTTGGATTTAAAGGTTTAAGTACTTGGATTCTGGGAAGTAATGGTTAGGCCATCGACAAGGAGACAAGTGACAGAAAGGGGCAATCAAGTGGGAAGTCAAGAGGCCTCTTCTGGAGCTGGATCATATCAGGCATCCATCTACATCACTAGGGACGAGATGCAGATTATGATGAATTCTATGCAGGAGCAGTTTATGAAAAGGCAAGAGGAAATGATGCAGACCATTCTTAGGCAATTTGGACAGGCAGGAACAACAGGAGCTGTAGGAGCTCAATCCACAGAGTTAGATCAGAAGGACTCAACAGGCAAGTAGATCGAGTGGTTTAGCATGGGGCAGCCCCCAATCAGCAAACAACTATCAATCTGGATGGACCTAGACTTGGGGGCACACCACCAGGTAATGCTCGACCAATCCATGGAGTTATACCAGATGACGCTGCACAGCCCGGTGCCAACAGAAATACAGGAGTGTGTGATGAGGAGTATGTACCAGAATTCCCTCGAGGACTTGGAGGGGAGTTAGGAAATGTAGATGGGGGCAACCCTTGGTAGGTAACACTGGATTAGCTGGCATTATCAGGCGAACTATTCGCAGAGGTCTGATAAATAGAGATTTGGAGGGAGTCAAAAGTCTGTTTAACCGAAACATCAGGATGGCTAGGAATCCACCCAATTTCAAGCTGACCACTCTGGAAGTATACAACGGTAAGACGGATCCCACTGACCACTTGATGAGGTACACAAGACATATGGAAATGCTGGGGGCATTAGAGGAGGTTATGGCTCGGTGTTGCCCCCAGTACTTGACCAATATAGCTGCTATGTGGTTCAGACAGTTGGAAGATGGATCTATTGGAACATGGATAGAATTGGTGGACAGGTTTTTGAAACAGTTTCACATCAAAAGGCCGAAGAATGTGATGACACTGACGTCGGTGAAACAGAAGACGGGAGAATCGCTTAGGACATTTTTTAACTCAGTTTAATGCAACAGTTGCTTCGATGGATCGGCCAGATCCATCAATGGATCTAATGGCGGCGGTGTCAAGAGTCAGGGATAATTCGGATTTCAAAGTATCATTGATACACAACCCACCAATGAATCTTGAGGAATTCTTTCACGAAGCTGAGATATTTCTTCGATAAGAGGATGTATATTTGTATATGAGATCAAAAGAAGTAAACATGGTTAAGGATGGAGAACCGTCCGGTGAAAGCTCGGGTAAAGATAAGGATAAAGGGAAGAGGAAGCACTGGGGAGAACCAAAATTCTCCACTTACATAGAACTGAATGAGACATTGGAACGGATATACATGGACATCGTGATCGCCTTCCTTATCGAAGGTTGGTAAGGAGGGAACCCTCAGAATGTGAAAGGGTATCGGAAAGGCACTTTCTCTTTCATGACCTGGACGGGCATGATACTAACAGCTGCAGGCATCTAAAGGTTATAATCGAGGAGCATGTAAGGAATGGTCAGTTGCGGAAATATTTCGAAACTTGGAATGCAGCGGTGGAACAGGAGCAGGCACCGCCTACCTTAAATGACGATGGCGCGAGGCCTAGGAATGGTGGTCGGTTGGTCATCAACTGATCGTGATGGTTTGGAATAAGTAACAAACTCTAGGCAGATGGCTAAGTCACTTACTCATGTACGGGGACATAGACAACCCCTAGGTATGCTCTAAGATGATGATAAACCGTGAGGCTCTGGTTTGTGAAATCTGTTTTTTCATTTTGGTTTGGACACTTGCTTTTTCTGGTTTGGTTTTGGAGTTTGGTTTGAACTCCTGGTTTTGTTTGTTTTCTGATTTGGATTCTGGTTTGGACGTTTTCCTTTTGGTTTGGACTTTTGATATAGATTTATGGTTTTCTGATTTGAATCTGGATTTTGATTGACTTTTGTTTGGTTTTTGGCTAAAAGGTCGTCGAGCATGGACTATGCTCGGCAAGGGTTCGAAGAGACCAAGATTCGGCCTAGGACTTAGGCCCTATATTATCTATCAGTTACTATTTCAGGTCGTTGAGTATGGACTATGCTCGGCAAGGGTCCGGAGCGACCAGGATTCGGCTTAGGACTTAAGCCACGACATTACTCAACGTTCAGGGACACTGAACCAGGAACACCATGGAATTACTTAGCATAGGTCGTCGAGCGTGGAGTGCGCTTGGCAAGAACCCGGAGAGGTTACAGATTCAGATTCGGCTTTGAATGGCTAAGGATTGGCTATGATCCAAAGCGATCCCAGATTTGGATATCGACCCAGAGAGGTCATGGATTTGGTTATTGGTTATTGGATATGGATGGATTAGAATTCGGTTGTCGTGTTCGGATGGATGTGGAATTAGATAAGGATTTGGTTACTGGATAGGGATCGGATATCAACTCGGAGCAGTCATGGATTTGGATAAGGATACGACAGTGGCACTTGGATAAAATGGATTGGATTATGAATCAAATGGTATGGCTATGGATAACATATGGACTTTGGATGACGGATTAAAAGCTATTCAAAACATGCCTTCCTATCGCAAGGCATGTTTTGGGGGGCAAATGTTAACCCGCCTTTTGGTAAGGCCGTAGGCAGGCGGATTTAACTAAATCGATTGCTTGGTTATCGAGGCTAGAATACGATAGGTTTGAGTCGACTGGATGGATAGACGATCAATCACAAATGATGATTATGATTATGAGGCCGGGATTCGGCATATTCGATGGATAAAAGTCGTGGGATACACGAATATGGGTTTCGACGAAAGTCGAGGTGTCGTGAGTTACCTGGAGACTTGCTTCGAGTCGTACTTGGACTTGCTTCGGGTTTTGAAGAAGTTTGCTTCGGGTCATTTGGATAACCGCTTCGGTTCATAGTGGATCGGTAAGATTTTTGGGGGTCGGTGTAACTCCGGGTCGGCGAGGACTTTTACCTGGGTCGGCACCGAGCCTTTGAGTCATGAGTGGATCAGCCTGTGAGTGGATGGGCATCACGAGTGGGTCGGCAGCATGAGTGAGTCGGTATCGTGAGTGGATCGACATTTGCTTTTGGTTGGCTTCGAGATGGACTCAGTTCGGTATAGGGAAATCTCCAGGTTGGCGGTACATGTTCTTCGGGTCGGCCAAAGGAAGGTAGGTCGGTCTTATTGGAGGGTCGGCATGGTTGATGTGGCTCGGGGTCGGCGTAGGATTATACTTGGGTCATAAGGGTGGCAGGCTTTGGGATCATCATAATGTAGTGGTTTGGCATGCTTTAGGTCGGTCGGGCATAAACACTGGGTTGGTGTTATGAAGGCGTAGGGTCGGTACAATCTTGCTTCGAGTTCTGGAACTAACTACTTCGGGTCGGTAGGACGAAGGCTCCGGGTTGGCTAAAGGGGGTTGGTGCTTTCAAGGAGGAGGATCGGCACTTGTTTGCCCTGGGTCCAAACATGTTTTGCTTCGAGTCATGGACGATCATGCTTCAAGCCAATGCTGTGTTCACTTCGGGTCGGCAAAACTCTAACAAGGGATCGGTTGTAATGATGGATTTTGGATCGGTTATGGTATTGATGGGCCCAGACCACTCAGGAAGCCCAGTAACTCAGGTTTTGTCTATAAATACAGCAGGTGGGGCTTCAGAAAGGGGGATCTTGATTCTGTTTTCCTTCATCTTCTCCACTAAGGCTACTCTGCCATTATTGTTTTATAAAACACCAGATTGTAACTGTCAAGGTTTTAAATATCGGATTTCAGTCACGTTTCGCCTCAGAATTTTTACACAAGTTATCTCGTATCGGGGGAGATCTCGGACGAAATGAGTACATATCGGGTGTACATCTCGGATTGACATCTCGGGTCCTATAATGCATCTCGGGAACATCTTGGATGTACTTATGTGTCTAAAATTGATGTGTCAAAAATTTATTTAACGGGTATAACTTTCTTAGTAAAAATAAAAATGGTAACATACTTGATTTACATGGAAAAATGAATATTTTCAGAAGAGTAGTAGCTTGATTAGCTTAATTGATTTGGTAATGATTGAATAATATCCTTTTATTTGAACATAATAAAGAAGTGAAACCTTTCACTATGAATCATTAAGATAGAAAGTAAAGAATATGTTCAAGAAGTTGGTAAATTATAATTGGATTGAGTAGTTTCTTTTGAATCAATATGAAAATAAAAAATATTATGGAAAATAAGAAAAATGTATAATTTCGGGTGATCTCGGATTAAGATTTTGATCCATATTTCAGGTGAGATTTAAATATCTCAGACGAGATGAGTGTCGAGGGAGATATGAAGGAGATTTGATGTCTCGTCTCGTTTATGTGTGAAAATGAGATCTCGGGGGAGATCTCGGGCGATATATAGGAGATTTAAAACCATGGTAACTGTAATTGATTTTGATATCGATAAAAAAGAAATTTCTAGAGTGGACATAGGCCAGAGTCAGCCGAACCACTATAAATCCTCTATTATTACCG
Organism: Allium fistulosum; assembly: GCA_030737815.1. Taxonomy (NCBI): domain Eukaryota; kingdom Viridiplantae; phylum Streptophyta; class Magnoliopsida; order Asparagales; family Amaryllidaceae; genus Allium; species Allium fistulosum. The sequence goes on from CM060905.1 coordinate 1,110,778,662, forward strand.
CTTTCTTTTTAATTTTGATTGTTCTTCATATTTAAACTCTCTACATACATTCTATATGTGATCTGTGACTGCAATTTGGTGCTTTCAACGACGTTTGGGTGTTAGTGACCAATTTTGGCGCTAACACATACATACATAGATACATACATACATCTATATATCCATATATATATAGAAATTATATACATGAGCTATATAATATTTTGAGGCCTTATTGATAGCTAAACTTAATTTAAATAGAAGGATTAAGTGATATTGAGCTATTGTATAATTAATGCAAGTTGATGAGGGTTTCTTCCTTAGTTCCGGGCGCGGGTTGGCATGATGATTTGGCTTGACTTTGGGAAACTTTGGGCTACTCGGGAAAGCGGATGTAATGAAAAGTGATACATATGCGATCAATAATGATTAGATACGGTATCGGTGTAGTGGTTGGCTGCATAATCACATTTGGTAAGCGTGTACGATTGAGCAGAGTTAGTCCATTTCTTGGTGTAGAATATTGAAGTTTATGATTTTTGTTTGATTATGATAAACATCCATATATTTTAAATGTATTTGATATAGTACTATTGTAAAATCATAGATAGAAGTAAATAAATAAAATTTGTATTTCAACAAATAGTTTATTTTAATACAATTTCAATAGTACACGATCACAAGAGCTTCCACGATATTTTAAATACAACATTCATATACAATAATATTTTACACTCTCATATACAACTCGCTCTAATTCAATTTGGCATCTACTTGCTCTAACCGTCTTCTCTCCAATCATCTGCTTTACTCGTCGAATGATAATGCAATAAAAAGCAAAAAGAAATAAATTCAAATCGCAAAAATATAAATATTTTTTGAACTCGACAATTGCTCCATCTATTGGTTTTATTCTTTTCATATTTTGAAATAGGAACCAAATATATCAATAATGCACACGAGCAACCTACAACATGCACATCGTATCATTGTACATACCGTCAAGTCGAGCATATATACAAAACACATTTTGTATCAATTCAATTTCAGGGACAAAAGCAAGGTCAAGCCTAAAGTCTCAACACAAGCAGTGAAAGGTCAAGCTAAATAACTCAACACAAGCAAAAATAAAAAGTAATAACAAACGAGACAGTGCACAACTATGAAGTACAAAATCAAGTGCACATATAGACATAAACACACCAGTTCAAAACCAGCAAAAGAATAGACATGACAAAACAGAAAAGGCAACAATGCAAAGCATAACACAACAACAAAGCAGGTGCAGCAAGGGTGCAACCAGACAGGTAAAAAGTGCAAGTGCACAAAGCACACAAGGTGCATCGGAAAGAAGGCGGATCATGATTGTTTCAACACAAGCAACAAGCATATACAGGTGCAACGACAAAATGTACGTGCAATAAAACAAACATGCAACACAGACTTGTACAACTGCCAAAATCAAGTCAGCAATAATGCATATAAAAACACACATAAAGGCTTGAGTCATCATCTCAGTTGCAAGGCAAGGCAGCAACAATCATCTTCATAAAAGTGTAGCAACAAGGCTACACCACTGTTTTCATTATAATACATCATAACATCAACCATAATAGAAACTCAAGCAAATGTCTTCAGAATAACCAAATCAGAGAAGGAACAAAGCACAGAAATGTACAAAGACAAGTGCAACACAAGGTGTATAATAACAACAAACAATGGTGCAACAACACACAAAAATGCACAAAACCCAATAGCGAGTGCATAGAACACACTGAGCAAACTCGAGTACAGCAACAGATCAATGCAACACATAAGGATGCACAAGTGAACAGAAAATACACATCATCATGCATCGGACTTGACAACATAGTGTACAAGGTCGACAACGATGCAAATACATGTGAACACACATCAAAAAATGCACAAGACAGATACGATTGTAAACGGTCAAGAAACAACAAAGAAAAATATGTGCGCATAATGAAATATTCAACAAAATTTAGAAGTATGTCAGAGATAAAAATACATCAACCAGAAAATCGATAGCTAAGCATATTAATTGGAAAAATTTAAATCAAAAAATCAAAGCCAAAAATATTTGAGATATATGGAATTGGTCCACTATAAAAACCCAAGCATCATCGGCAAAATCGGTCGTCGAGTTAAAAGTAGCATAAAAGCCTATTTAAATTTTTGATCGCCGTCTTTCAAACCTGGAGATAAAACCCTAATTCAAGAACGAAGAGAAAAAGAGGATCGACTTGGAAATAAAAAGTGATATGGGCTAAAAAATTATACTTGTCATTTATTTAATTTGGGCCATTGTTTCTCTCTTGTGCTAAATTGTTATAAATAGTTGGAGGGATTTTTTTTATTGTAGTTTGTTTTTAAATTCTATAAAACTCTAATTTTAACTAAAATCGAACTATGGGCCATAGTTTGAGAAATTCTCAACTCGGGATAAAGTTGAGGCAGGGTCTTGAGTGTAGGGTTAGTACAATCAGGCAAGCAATAGCCGCAAGTTTACAGGGGCTGTATGCGGTCGATTGTTTAATCTTAGTAGAAACCCTAGGGGCAGCAGCATGCAAGTATTGCTGAAACTGGGGAAATTTGCGTGTTGTTTTTATTTTCGCATTTACTCTGTTATTATCTATGCTATAATTTTTTATTATTCTATGAATTTATTATAGACCCAGTTCACCCTCCCTCTAGGGTTAATTCGATCCTACAAGTGGCATCAAGCCTGGTAGTCAAATTCACTTTTTTTAACTATAGCTAGTTTCAAGAATGCCCTTTCTAAAGGATAATCTATTGCTAGGCCACCCTTGTTTAACTGCACTGATTATTCATATTGGAAAACTAAAATAATTTTTTTTCTAGATACTATAGATGCATGGGATATAGTTGAAATTGGTTATAGTCTGCATGCAGTTAATATAAATGGTCATGAAGTTCCTAAGCCAAAAGATATGTGAGATGCAAATGAACTTAGTCAATATTGGGAAAATGCTAAAGCAATGAACTCTATTATTTGTTCATTAAATAAAATAAAATATAATCATGTTTCTTATTATGTAACTGTGCATGGAATTTGGCATATGTTTGAAGTGACTCATGAAGGTACATCGCAGGTCAAGGAATCTCATCTAGCCATGCTCAGCAATGAATATGAAAATTTTATAATGACAAAAGGTGAGAATATAAATGAGATGTATGGAAATTTTTTTAATACTGTATTCAAATCCAAAACACTGGGAAAAGCTTACACAGAATTGGAGATGGTTCGAAAAATTATGAGAATCCTCCCGAGAAGTTTTGAAACAAAAGTGACAGCAATTCAAGAACCCAAAGACTTGAAACAACTTAAATTAGAGAAGTAATAAGAAATCTCATAACTTATAAGATGGAACTGAAAATCAGAGAAGAACGTGAAAGCCATTATTCAAAAAATGAAATCTTTTGCTTTATAAAGTTCAACCGATAATGAGGAAGAAGATAACGCTACAGCTGAACTAGCACTATTGAAAAGATAATTCAAAAAGTGGACCCAAAATCATGGAAATTCAACAATAAACTGACGAATAAAAACCAAAATTGTAAAAGTTCTAGATGATTCTGAAGAGGATGAAATCATATGTCATATATGTAAAAAGCCAAGTCACATCAAGCCAAATTGTCCGTAGAAAAGACTCAACAAAGCGAAGAAGAAGAGAAGGAGTTTTGCAGCCACTCGGGATGAGAGTGAAGAAGAAAAGGAGGAGAACAATGATAGTGAGAAAGGAGAAAATTTGTGCCTGATGGTAGAATCAAGTGACAACGACGATGAACCAAATAAAGTAACACAATTATCCCATGAAGATTTACTTTTGGTATATCACCAGTTAAACACAACCATTGATAGACTTCAACAATGATATAATAGAGTAGAATCAAAGAAAAATAGGCTCTAGGTATAAATAATGAGTTAGAACTGGTGATTGAAAATGTCAAAAAGTTTAACTCAGAATGTGAGAAGTGTCAGTCTGTAGAGGAAGAAGTTAATAGATCTAAGACTTAAATTGAAATCATCAAAAATGAAATTTTGACTCTGAAAATCAAAGATGAAACTAAAAGAGAAAATTTCATTAAAAGATGAACATCACTTTTAAATGAAAAGCATGCTTTTAGATCTAAGGTTCAACAACTTGAATTGTAAAGAACCACCTTTACGAACCTAAGAAGTTGACACTAATAAATCCACAGTATTCACATGCCGAACAACCAAGTACCGGAAAGACAGATTGTTAGGGGACAACGAGGAAAGAAAACAAGAAGAAACTAAACAACAGATAATCTCATAGCGGAACAAGTAATATATAATATACAACAAATCTTTACACAAAGAAAAACTATAATATACATACACCAATTTGAGTACACTAACCTATTTCAGCCTTGTAACGACCCGGTATTTCGTGCCATTCGCATCCGCACATGTCAGATTTGAATTGCTCAAAATCAGATTGTTAGTTTATATTTGGCAAACCCAACATATACAGTAAATAAATCAGTCACAGAATCACGGATACAGAGTGATATAACAATAAGTAGCGGAATAGACTGGTAGTAGTTCATGAAGCTACTATATAAACAGTAGAGTATGGAATAAAATACAACAGAGTATCTCAAATACAATATATTCTCGAATACAAACAGATGACAAGTCTGAAAAAAACAACTAGATAGCTGAAAGCTGAATAAATATAGATGGATCTCCAAGCGAAGCTCCAAACTCCAAAGGTGAGTCTCAAATGCTGTGACACTCAGTCTGACCCGAGCATAAAGCAAAACACAAAAAACTCAAGTCAGGATTAACATTCTTATATTAATAAATTCAACTCAAGTGAAATGTCAACTGAAATACAAGTAACTTAAAGGATAGTTGGGATCTCCATCCTCTAAGGATCCGTGGAACTATCTACTATGTAGTAATGTACGCTATTATAATATGTCTATAGTAAAGTAAAAGTATTAAAATAGCGTTAAGGCGTTACCCATATCCCCCTTAACACATTTTCTATATTCCCGTAGTTTATACGATGGCGTAAGCTCCTCCGTAAACTGGAGGTTTACCCATAGGACACCACATAGGTACGGTACAAAACAAACTCGTAGAAGGCGCGATAAGGCATGCGACACGGCACTCGAGGCAATGCCAAGGTAGATATACCATTTGCACTCCCGGACTGGTGGTAACGCATAGCAGCTACTACCGCCCACCTCATGACACACTCCCAAATCAAAGGGTGCACACAATCAAATCACAAAAGCAATAGAATGGTATCGAAGAAATGTGCCCGATCAGAGGAATGACCTCAGTTGGCCCGGTATAGCTCCTGTTTTAGCCGCATCAAGCTGACTCACGGGAGTCTGGGTCACCTAAATACCATATAGAATCATCATCAAACCATCCTACTTCATTTTGGAATCTCCACCATGTACACAGTTGTTAAAGTGGTTTTCGGTATTGGCAGAGAGTATGACAATATCTGATCCCGGTCTCTTTAACGACCAAACGATATTATAACACCGTGGTCATTTCATTTCAAACAGTTCATGAATTATATCAAAATATCATATCATATCATTTCAAAATACCATATCGGCCACAAAAACTTTGACATAGTTTGAAATGATATGATATTTTGATATAAATCATGAACTGTTTGAAATGAAATGACCATGGTGTTATAATAACGTTTGGTTGTTAAAGAGACCAGGATCGGATATTGTCATACTCTCTACCAATACCGAAAACCACTTTAACAACTGTGTACGTGGTGGAGATTCCAGAATGAAGTAGGATGGTTTGGTGACGATTCTATAAGGTATTTACGTGACCCTGACTCCCGTGAGTCTGACGTGGCTAAAACGGAGCTATACCGGGCCAAGTGAGGTCATTCCTCCGATCGGGCACATTTCTTCGATACCATTCTATTGCTTTTGTGATTTGATTGGGTGCACCCTTTTATTTGGGAGTGTGTCATGAGGTGGGCGGTAGTAGCTGCTATGCGTTACCACCAGTCCGGGAGTGCAATTGGTATATCTACCCTGGCATTTCCTCGAGTGCCGTGTCCACATGCCCTAGCGCGCCTTCTATGAGTTTGTTTTGTACCATACCTATGGAGTGCCCTCTGTGTAAACCTCTCGGAGGGGCGTACGGTACTGTATAGACTATGCGAATATATAAAATGTGTTAAGAGGGATATGGGTAACACCTTAATGCTATTTTAATACCTTTACTTTACTATAGACATATTATAATAGCGTATATTACTACATAGTAGATAGTTCCACAGATCCTTAGAGGATGGTTATTCCAAACATCCTTTTAGTTATTTGTATTTCAGTTGATATTTCACTTGAGTTGGATTTATTGATATAAAAATGTTAATCCTGACTTGAGTGTTTTGTGTTTTGCTTTACGCTCGGGTTAGACTGAGTGTCACAGCATTTGAGACTCACCTTGGAGTTGGAGCTTTACTTGGAGATCCATCTGTATCTATTCAGCTTTCAGCTATCCAGTGGTTTGTTCAGACTTGTCATCTGTTTGTATTCGAGACTACATTGTACTTGAGATATTCTGTTGTATTTTATTTTAAACTCCGTTGTTTATATAGTAGCTTTACAAACTTCTATTTATCTATTCCGCTACTTATTGTTATATTACTCTGTGTCTGTGACTCTGTGATTGATTTTATTTACTGTATATACTGAGTTTTGCCAAATAAAAATTAACAATCTGGTATTTTGAGCAATTCAAGTCCGACATGTGCGGATGCGAATGGCATGAAATAGCGGGTCGTCACAGTTGGTATGAATATACTACGGATATAAAGTAAATTTATATTTCAGAATCACATTCGTTCGAGCTTAAATCTCTTCCTCTTTAATTCGAATTCCCTTTGAATTTTGGAACTCTCCCATTCGTTCTGAAATCCATTCTTGTCTCTCCCGGTATTTCGTGCCATTTGCATCCGCACATGTCGAACTTGAATTGCTCAAAATACCAGATTGTTAATTTATATTTGGCAAAACTCAGCATCTACAGTAAATAAATCAATCACAGAATCACAAACACAGAGTAAAATAATGATAAGCAGCGGAATAGATAAATAGTAGTTCATGAAGCTACCATATAAAACATCAGAGTTAAAACAAGATACAACAGAAGTCTCGAATACATAGAAGTCTCAATACAATAGTCAAATAACAAAGTCTGAATATATCACTAGAGTCAACTGAATAACTGGAAGCTGAATAGATATAGATGGATCTCCAAGCGAAGCTCCAACTCCAAAGGTGAGTCTCTAATGCTGTGACACTCAGTCTGACCCGAGCGTAAAGCAAAACACAAAACACTCTAGTCATGATTAACATTCTTATATCAATAAATCCGACTCAAGTGAAATATCAACTGAAATAAAAGTAACTTAAAGGATGTTTGGGATACCCATCCTCTAAGGATCCGTTGAACTATCTACTATGTAGTAATATACACTATTATAATATGTCTATAGTAAAGTAAAAGTATCAAAATAGCGTTAAGGCATTACCCATATCCCCCTTAACACATTTTATATATTCTCATAGTCTATACAGTACCGTACGCTCCTCCGAGAGGTTTACACAGAGGGCACTCCATAGGTATGGTACAAAACAAACTCGTAGAACGCGCGCTAGGGCATGTGAACACGCACTCGAGGCAATGCCAGGGCAGATATACCAATTGCACTCCCGAACTGGTGGTAACGCATAGCAGCTATACCGCCCACCTCATGACACACTCCCAAATCAAAGGGTGCACCCAATCAAATCACAAAAGCAATAGAATGATATCGAAGAAATGTGCCCGATCGGAGGAATGACCTCACTTGGCACGGTATAGCTCATATTTTAGTCACATCTAAGCTGACTCACGGGAGTCAGGGTCACGGCATACCATATAGAATCGTCGCCAAACCATCCTACTTCATTTCTGGAATCTCCACCACGTACACAGTTGTTAAAGTGGTTTTCGGTATTGGCAGAGAGTATGACAATATCTGATCCCGGTCTCTTTAACAACCAAACGCTATTATAACACCGTGGTCATTTCATTTCAAACAGTTCATAATTCAGATCCAAATATCATATCATTTCCAACCATATCAATTTGGTATCATTATACACTTTAAATCATATTCATTTCAAAAATCGTAACACTTTCAAAACCATAGCACTTTTGAAATCATAACACACTATATAATGAAATAGTTTCCTCCAATTTCACAAGTCAATTCAAATCATCTTAAATTCCAACATTCAATTAAAACCAATTCCGGTTTAACCATTTCAATTTTTAAAGTTCAAAGATCCAAGTTTAAATATTCAAACATTAACAATATAAATTTTACTTATATTTCCACATTTAACTCTAATTTTATTCAAATGGGAAAACATTCACTTAATCAATTTAAATAGCGATTAAATAAAATTTCAATTTATAAATTTCAATATTAAATTCAGTCTCAATTTATTTAAAATTTGAGAATATTTGTTTAATCACTTTTTATCAAATCAAGTTATAAACCAAGTTACAATCATATCTTTTCAAATTTCAAAACCAATAAGTTTTAAATCAATTCTTTATTAAATCCAACTATTACCAAACTAAATTCCAAGTAAACATTTATTTATCTTTCCAACCTTTATTATTAAAGTTATAAATCTATTTTAAAATATTAATATAAATTTAAGTAAATACTTAAACATATTATATACTAATTAAATTAAATTTTACTTAAATAAAACTTATTATAAAAATTATTTTTATATTAAATCTATTTATATATAAAATTTTAAAATAAATAAAATACAAGTAAAATCTTGCAATTTACATTTTTCAAAACTAACTTATAAGTTAAAACTTCCAAAACATTCTATTTTTAAAATCTAAAATTTAAATCTTTATAAAATAACATATATATATATATATAATCTCTAAAATCAATATTTATTAAACCATATATTTCCTTTCAAAACCTTGGAAATCATTTTTAAAATATATATATAGACCAACGGTGTTTGTATATAATTTTCTATCCTATGGTCAAGTGATACAGATATTTATTATTTCAATCCGCAATTTAAATATATACGGGTATATATCTTTTCAACCCGCAATCCCAAATTCAATGTCAATGAAAATCGTTTGGGTTTATCATTTCAACCCATAATGATTTTCTCATATTCTACAAGATCGATCGGGTATGTATCATTTCAACCCATAGGGAATTCTATACTAACAGGGAACTTGCAGAGTGATAACAGATATGATAATAATATAACATGCATATATCATCAATATAATTAACAGATAATGGTGTCAGATGTCACAGGTGAACAGATGCAGATAATAGCATATATAGAAATGTAAATAACTAACAGCAGCATATTTCAATCGTCGTTTCAATTGAAAACAAATTTAATAGATATAAGAACGTTAATCGTGAGTGATTGCTCACCTTTCGAGGCTACAGATATGAACGAGAATAGAAGTGAATTATGAATCCAAACATGAATTCCAAAGCAAAGCAAGTTTGGCATGAATTCGACGGATAGAGCTGATAACAGAAATCGTTGAAAACAAATCGAATCAGTTTTTGATATAAACTGAAAATATATACATCATTATATTATATATATATATTTTATTTTTTTCTAAAATAATTTTCAAAACACATATATTTTCAAATCCATATTTAGTACGTACACACATATATAACTAATGCAAATGAAAAGATATATAACACATATATAAACTTATATACCAATTATATATTTTTTAAATATTTATTATAAACAATACAAACTTATGTAACTAACTATTTGTATAAACTTATATATATAAACTGGCCCATCATAACTTATATAATAAAATTATACAACAAATACTTATAACACACTTTTATAACCTTATAGCAATAGATCATATATACCAACAATATACAAATGCAGACAGAAAGAAAAATGTATGCAGGCAAAATGTATATGTGAACACTTAATCTGTATAAACAAATATGCAAACTTATATATATATATTTAAACAATTTTGTGTAACACATCTTCTGAAACAACATTTATATAAACATCTGCATATATTACTATATATATATATAAAACTGATACAAAATTAACATTTTATTAATATAAGCTGTCACAACCAACCACAAACTATTGAAAAGAACTATATATATATATATATATATATATATATAACTAACCCAATATAATACTAATACAGAATCTAACACACAACAGAATATATATATATATATATATATATATATATCACTAATATAACTTACATAACTCACATTTACACACTGACCATATAAACAACAGATTGGAAATAAACCTATTACCCAAACTAAAATCAATGTATATTATACATGAACAACCCAAACATATCCAATATCAACTGCAGACTTTATAATATATATATAGTAAAAATTCTACAACTTATATAACTACAATTATATATAAAAAAATATTATCAGAGAGGAAGAAGAAAGATAAAGAAATGCTCGATTTGAGAAATATATATGTACATAATATAATACTAACACACATACTGTTGAGCTTATATATATATAGTACTTCTTAACATCACTTCCATATATATAATCTCTACAACATTATCTCTGTAAACACATCATATACTACATATAATATGATTTATAAACTTATAAAATCAACAAACATATGGTTTGTAAAATTAGATATATATATATATATATATAACAATTTATCGCATATACGCGCTCTACGAGATCTCGACGAGGAAAAGGAAAGATGGTGGCCGAGAGTACTAGGGGAGTCGGTGATTGGTGGCTACAGGGGAGGAGAGGACGGGCTCGAAAGGAGGCGCGAATGGAGGAGGGGAGATGGGTGCGGTTGTGGGTGGTAGGGCACACGTTGATGGTGGGGACCGAGTTTTGGTTGAAGGCTGGTCGGAGGAAGTCGCAGCGTTGATGTGGAGCGGACATGGATCACGGTGCGGCAATGAGGAAGAAGTGAAGCTTCAGGAATTTGGAAACAAACTTGAATACATATTATTCTATTCTTATATAGGCTTAGTGAAAGTGGAGATAGACAACCGATGGAACAGTAAAAGTCAAGCATAAATTCAAGGAATAATAATGATAGCAAAACGGCTATTTGTTTTTTTCTTTAACCGTTTGAAAATTTGAATGGACACAGTAATAAAAAGGTTAAAACGGATAACGATAAATTGGACCGCTACGCAGCTTTCATTGCGTACCGAACACCGAAATGCATGAATAAATATACCACGGAGATCAACATGACGAGACGAATAGAACAGTACACAGATATGGATGATACGATCGAACTATCGAAAGTCGATATCCGGTACCGAGAAATGCTGCTAAAATGCTAGAAATAAGATAAACGGGGCTAGAGGGGTCCAAATTTGAAGAAACGAAATATGACGTCTCACTAAGAAGATGATTTACAAATTTATTATATAAAAATATTCAGGTTTGGAAGACATTTTATTATCATCAAATATTAACTGATTTAAATTTAAATAAAATTACACAAGAAAATAAACTTACATATTATCTGATGAAAATTCAACATTTGCTATGTTTAAATAGATGTATTTCAAATATTAAATTTTATTTCCAAATTCAATTATTTAAAATTTCACAAAGTTTCAGTTAATTACGTTAATAAAACCATTAAAATTTTCGGGTCGTTACACTCTCCCCCACTCAAAACTTTTCGTCCCCGAAAAGGAAGGAGGTAGGAGAATAGAAGCAGCCATAAAGAAAATAGATTGAAATACAACAATACACAATTAATTTAAACCATAGAAACTCCATTTTTTAAATTGGTTTATATTTAATTAATTGATTCCAATTCATTTTATTTAATTAATCAAATTTATGATGATCACATTTGATTGATTTCATTTTCATATATTTTCATTCAATTGATTTGTTTCCAAATTCATTATCATTTATTGCAAAAATTTCACAACAAAATTTGTTTTATTTTTATTTATTAAATCCATTTGATCAACCATAGTTAATTCCACCTCAACATTTAACTTCAATTATTCAAAACCATATAGATTTCAATTTTAAATAAATTAATATTCAACAATTTGGTTTAATCCATTTTATTAAATCAATAAATAGTCATTCAATTTGGTTTGTTCCAATTTATAAATGTTTGTTACAAAATTTGTTTCCAAAACCAAAATTTATTTTATTCTGCTCATTTGTCAAATCTATTTATCCTCAGTTGAGTTGAATCCACTAAATTTCAATTTCAACTATTCTTAAGTTCATATTTGTCTGCTTAAATAGTCTTCTCTTTTATTTATTTAATTTATTTTACTTAACATATTTTGCAACCTATATTAGGTGTATTCATTTTATAACCATATATTATTCAACAAATAAATTTTCCTTTTTATTGTCCAATTTATTATCCAATTTATTATCAGTAAATTCCCTTAACAAAATATCATTTTCTGATATCTTATTACTTATATCATAGTGTATACTATCCAATTACATTCTAATTACATTAAACTTTTCTAGGTAAGTTATATTAATGTTTCTGAATGTAATTAAACACTATACAAATTTTCTTTTATTTACAACATTTATATTAAGCCAGTTTCAGTTCGAACAATTTATTACTTAAGTTTTCTTCTTGTATAACCCTATTATATCCTAACATTTTAACTTTTTGAATATTTTAGGCAAGTTATATATATTAGAATGCTAATGAGTGTTATACAATTTAATTTATCCTAGTTCAACTATTTCAAGTTGTTTCAATTCATTTCTCATTTTAAACAATCCCATTTTTCAAATATTCCACTTTATTTCAATAATTGAAACCATTTCTTAATATAAAACTTAAGATTCAAATTCCCGGTTTCACTTCAAACTATTTTGAAATAATTATATACATATATATTTTATAAACCAATTTATACATCAAAAATTTAAACAAAATTCATTGTCCAAACAAAGTGTAGCAAAGCTGCTATGTGGTTTCTCCACTTCGAGACTCGAAAATGAATGTCGATGATGCTGCAGTCATCACCGAAATTATTTTCCAGCAACAAAAGAAGAGAGTATCAGAGCTCTAGTTTAGGCAAAACTTAGCATATAGAGTAAATTTAATTTCAGAATCATATTTGTTCGAGCTTAAATCTCTTCCTCTTTGATTAAAATTCCCTTTGAATTTTGGAACTCTCCCATTCATTTTGAAATCCATTCTTGTCTCTCCCAATTCATGTTTTCTTGATTCTGGAGCATCCCATAGCTCCACTGTATGATTTGTAAAGGGGTGAAACTCCTTTACAACGAGCATTGATTCACCGCAGATTTCAATATCCTCGGTTTACGATGCTGCTGTTTCTTGCTATACCCGAATGTTTCTCTAGTAGACAACAAGGGTAATTCTCTTGTGATCAGATGTTGATTTGCCTTAGAATTCTGCATCGATCGTTTTCTTGAAGTCACGGTTGACCCGGCTAAGGTCGCCCGCGATTTATATCAGTATATCCATCTTCCTATTTTGTTATTTAAATTGTCTTATATTCCTTTTGAGTCTATCTTCTTGTTAGAATTCTATTTGATTAGGGTTCCTCTAAATTTGGATCCCTATCCTTGTTTTGAAACTCATTCTTGAATCATCGTGTGAGGGAGTTTATTTATAATTAATTTTAAAATGTTTATATTGTTTTGTTTGAGTTGTTAAGTTTGAATTTTGGGTTTCGACCGATTCGTCTAGCTAACGCTATTGATGGGAATTCCAAAACACTTGAACAGAGCAAACTGACACAATATTATTTTCAAATTTGGTAAATGAAATAAATTTTGTATGATTATATTTTATATATAAGTACAAATTTTTTGAAATTAAATAATTAAATGAATTGTTTGTTGAAAATGATAATATTTGATTTTCATTTATTGTTTTGTAAACCATTGACTATGGCCACAAAATATAAATAAATGGAATTATAAAACATGGGTTATAAATTTATTTGGAATTGAAATAAAAATTAATTTAAGAATTTGAGAATTAAAGCTTCTGGTGCTCTTCAAAGTTTGGTTTCAAAAGTTTTGAAAATAAATTATTTGAACTATTATTGAATGGAAATTGTTTCAAAGAATTTATTTTTTAGAAGAAAATCAGTACTCTCCTCTTTTGTCGTTGGAAAATAATTTCGGTGATGAATGCAGCATCATCGACATTCATTTTCGAGTCTCGAAGTGGAGAGGCCCCTTAGTAGCTTTGCTACATCCTTGTTTGGAAAAAGGAATTTGATTTAAATTTCTTGAATATGAGTTGATTTATAAAATATATGTATATAATTATTTCAAAATAGTTAAAAGTGGAACCGGAAATTTGAATCTTAAGTTTTATATTAAGAAATGGTTTCAATTATTGAAATAAAGTGAAATGTTTGAATAATTGGAATATCTGAAATGATAAATGGAATTAACCCACTTGAAATAGTTGAATTTGAATAAAAACTTATTTGTATAATACTAAATTGCATTCTAATATATATAACTTGCCAAAATTATTCAAAAAGTTAAAGTGTTAGGATATAATAGGGTTGTACAAGAAGAAAACTTAAGTAATAAATTGTTTAAACTAAAAATCTAGCTTAATATAAATGTTGTAAATAAAAGAAAATTTTGTATAGTGTTTAATTACACTCAGAAACATTTATGTAACTTACCTAGAAAAGTTTAAATGTAATTATAATGTAATTGGATAATATACACTAGGATATAAGTAATAGGATATCAAAAAATGATATTTGGTTTGGGGGTTTTATAAATAATAAATTGAATAATAGATTGAATAATAAAAAAAGAAAATTTATTTGTTGAGTAATATAGGGTTATAATAAAATGTTTATTCACCTAATATATGTTGCAAAATATATATTAAGTGAAATAAAGTAAATGATAAAATAAGAATGCTATTTAAGAGAACAAATATAGACTCAAGGATAATGAACTTGAATTTTTGTGGAATCAACTTAGCTGAAGATAAAAGGTAAAATAAATGAGTTAATTTAAAAATGAATTTGTTTGAAAGAAATGTTGATAAAACAAAAATCAATTTTAATTTGAATGACTATATATTAGTTAAATAAAATGAATTAAACCTAAGTTGTTGAATATTAATTTATTTAAATGGAAATCTATATGGTTTTGAATAGTTGAAGTGAATGTTGGGGTGTGATTAACTATGGTTGATCAAATAAATTTAATAAAAGAGTAAATAAAACAAATTTTGTTGTGAATTTTTTTTGTAATAAATGTTAATAAATGGGAAACAAATCAATTTAATAAAAATGTATGGAAATAAAACTAATCAAATGTGAACACAATAAATCTGATTAATTTAAATAAAATGAATTGGAACTAACTAATTGAATAAAAAGCAATTTTAAATAAATGTAGTTTATATGGTTTTAAATTAATTGTTTTATTTTATATTTAAAATCTATTTTCCTTTCTGGTTGTTTCTATTCTCCTACCTCTTTCCTTTTCGGGGACGAAAAGTTTTGAGTGGGGAAGAGTGTAACGACCCATAAATTTTATCGGTTTTAATAACGAAATTAACTGAAAATTTTGTGAAATTTTAAATAATTGAATTTGGAAATAAAAATTTAATATTTGGAATACGTCTATTTGAACATAGCAAATGGTAAATTTTCATTTGATAATATGGAAGTTTATTTTGTTGATAATTCTATTTCAATATAAATCAGTTAATATTTGATGATAATGTTTTCCAAACCTGAATATTTTTATATAATAAATTTGTAAATCATCTTCTGAGTGAGACGTCATATTTCATTTCATTAAATTTGGACTGCTATTACTCTGTTTATCTTATTTTCGGCAAATTAGCAGCATTTTCGGTACCGAATATCGACTTTTGGTCGGATGATCCTATCACTGATATCTGTATACCATTTTGATCGTCCCGTCGTGATGATCTCTGCGGTATATTCAATTCTGTGTTTTGAAGTCCGGTACACAGCGGAATCCGCGAAACCGGTAACCGTATCGATGCCGAATCCGTGACCTTTATTTTTCCCTTTGCATTTCAAACTACAGCAGTGTCATCCAAGTAACAATTAATTGCTTAAAATTTTCAACTGAATCATAGCTTGGTACGGTTGCTCTTACTTTTGCTTTTATACTTGTCACCTTCCACTGTACTGTTCATTTTATAATAGATACGTCTCCTTTCCTTGTAGCTCTGTTCTCCTTCCTCTTCTTCATTTTCTCTCCCTTTTCTTCTCCCCTTTTTCTTATTTTGGCATGCTCCTCATATATATTGCGTTGCCAATAACACATCCACCATTTTGCAACCCGTTGTACGCCCGTGCATGTTCCTGCACCCATCACCCATCGAGCCAGCGCCCGCCTCTTCCTCTCTCTCCCCTACCCTGAACCGAGACCTCACCCGCCTATGGCCTCCTTCCATCAAACGCCGACAACGCCACGGCCATGCACCCCTGAAGGCGCTACCGACCCTCCACTTCCACCGAGATCCGCCCACCACCCACGCCATAACCCAGTAACCATAGCCGACCCCTTCTCCTTGCCCCTTCCTCACCAACAGCCATGGCCGAGACCACCATGCCCTCCCCACCTCTCTCACTCTCGGTTGCACTTTTCCTTTGCTTCGCCGAGATCTCTGAGGGCACGATCTTGTATATATGCTGCAAGTGGTTATACATACACATCTTATTAGTTTATTTTTTGTTTTTTTTGTTTTGTATGTATTTATATGATAGAGTATATATATTCTGTATATTAAGATTTTGCTATATAAGAAATGTTATGGTGTATAAGTATATTAGTATACCTGCTAGTTTATATATACTTTACATATATAAATAGATTTCAACGTGTACCGTGTTAATATATACATCTGTTGAGTTTGATATATGAATGTTTAGAAGTATTTATACATATATACTGTTCAGATTTTTTTTGTAAAAAGTTTTATATAAAAGAAAGTGTGCTAGTTTATATTATTTTATGTAAGATTATATATATACCTATTGATAGATATTTTAAGTAAAATATGTATATAGGCTTTGATACTGACATATGTTATATGTGTTTACAAAAGTATATGCATTGGCTCGCATAGCTAAGTGGGGTAAGTTTAAAGTAGAATATGCTATATGCTATACAAGTATACATAGGTTAATATATGCCAATTTAATATAGGAAAAAAAATTTTAAGGACAAATTATAGTAAATATTTAGTCAGAAGGACACACGCATAAAACTTTTACCGTAAGGACAAAGCCCAAAGCCCAGATACAATTTTAAACTAAACAAAGCATTCTGTTCGTCTTCCTCCTCCTTCCTTACACTCAGAATTTCACGAAAATTTTGCTCGAAAGAAAAAATGGCACCGCAAACTAGAAACAAATCTACATCTCCAACAGAACCTCAAAAATTGACTGTAGATGAACAACGAGCACAACAATTGACAGTCGATAAAAACCTAACTAAGTCGGAAGTGAATCAACAAAATGAAAATCGAAATGTCGACGCAGCAGATGTTCAAAAAGAAAATGCAATGATAGAAGAGGAAAACCTACCTCTAGCGCAAACGTTAGCGTCGGCAGTAAAGGGAAAAAGCAACAAATTAAAGCTTAAAAAGCCTACATCAACAGAAGAGGAAAAGCAAAATATAGAAAAAAGAAGAAAGAGAAGAGACGAAAAAAGTACAGCAAGTGGAAGCAGACCAGAAATAAGCGAAAGTATACCAAAGAAGGTAACTGATAATATAAAATCAAACATAACAAAGTTAGTATAGTTTTGTTATAGTAACATTGATATTTTTTGCATAGAACAAAGAAGAGAACATGCAGGAACAAATACCTGTAGAGAAAAAAGTTGAAGACAATATGCAAAAAAGAGAACAACGAACAAAAAGAAGAAATGAAAAAATGATTCAGAACAAAATACAAA
Source organism: Allium fistulosum (assembly GCA_030737815.1). Classification (NCBI taxonomy): domain Eukaryota; kingdom Viridiplantae; phylum Streptophyta; class Magnoliopsida; order Asparagales; family Amaryllidaceae; genus Allium; species Allium fistulosum. The sequence goes on from CM060905.1 coordinate 1,110,796,745, forward strand.
AAGAAACAAAGGTGACTGAAATTACAAAATTATAAAACTAATACTAATAATTTTATTCTGTTAAATGTATTCTAATGTTATCAAAAATGTTAAACAGGAAAAATCTCAACAAAAAGAAGGGAAAAAAAGCTACGGATGAAGAATCAGATGAAGAAGAACTAGATTCGGTAAAATAAAAAACATCATCACTTTATACCATGATAAATATTTCAAAAATATTACCTGTAAATCATTTGGTAAAAGAAAAGGCTGATAAGTACAACAAACTGATACCTAATTACAAGTAATAATAGTCATTATCATTAAGCGTAAATTGTTTGATAAAATAATAGTCAGTATCATTTAGTTGAAATATGATACAAACAAAAAACTGATACCTATTTACAAAAAAACTGATACCTATTTACAAAAGAACTGATACCTAGTCATAAAAAACTGATACCTACTTGAAAAAATGATACCTACTTGAAAAAATGATACCTGGTTACAGAAAACTGGTACCTAATTAGTACCAACTGATACCTAGTTACTGCAAACTGATACCTAGTTACTACAAACTTGAAATTGTTACATATTTGATAGAAGATATTTGACAAATTTAATATAAAGGTTTTCAAAGATTATTCAAATAGTTAACTATATAGTTTTAAAATACTTAAGGTAAATGTATAATGGTTTAAATTATATTATAACTTAAGTTTTAAATTTAAATAAGATTTACAGAAAGGTTTGTTTTATTTCTTTTTAAATATTGCTTGATAATGTGATAATGTCTTTTATAAATTATTTAAAATTTACAAATGTATTATTTCCAAACAATATTAATAATGTATTGTTTTATATATAAAAATAAATAGATTTTAAAGGAAATAGAATTTGTTATTTTAAAATTAATGTGTAGTTATATATATATATATAAGTTGATTGATTTTCTTTAATTTAAATTTGAATTTAAAAGTTTTAAAATTCAAAGGATAGATATTTAAAATGTTTTGGATTTTAAAACATATATATATATATATAAGCTTTTATCTTAAAGGAAATTCATATGGATTTATATAAGTATTCATAATTAGTAAATTAAGAAAAGGCATTTTACTTTACATTTAAATTAAATAATATAATACAAAGACAAGTGTTATTTTCCTAAAGTCTCATTTTACAAGTGTTAATATATTAAGACACCTTAATAACATGTGTAAATCAATAAGCAAAGATATATGACAAATGTCAAGTTTTTAATTTTAATTTCTTTTATTTTTATAAATCAATTCAGCCTGTATATAAAACATTTCCCCTTCTTTTCTATTTTCTTTCCTATCTTCATTTTAAAATCAAGAAAACTCAAAGATTTCTCAAAGTGAAACAAGAAATCAAAAAGGAAATCTGAGAAACACTTCCTCAAGACCTGTAAATCATTTTCCAAATCAAATGATCAGCCTGTAAACTGATACTCAAAACAAAATGTAACCAAAGCCTGTAACTCATTTTTAAAGGAAGACTGCAAATCATTTTCAAAAGGAAACCAGTCTGCATTTTCTTCATCTGGAAATCAAGCCAGCATTCATGTAGTTTAAAATCAGTTTAAAGTTCCAGCAACTCAAGTTTTCAACAAGCAATTCAAGTTTAAAGTTTTCAAATCAAAGCAAAGCATTTTCCAGTTTTTAAAGTTCAAAAGTTATCAAAAGCTTTTCAAAATGGAGGCTCTGTTCTTCTTTAAAAAGGTGAGTAAACATATTTTAAAAACAGTTTAATTTTGGATTTCATTTAAATCTTGTGAATGAAAATTTTTCTGTTATCTGAAATGCTTGGAATTAAATGTATGCATGTTTGTATATGAGTATTTGAATGCCTGTATAGTTATAATATAGCCTCTGTGTGGTGATAACAGACTTGACTACTTAATAAAACCAATATCTCATCATTTAATCTCTGATAGCTTTTGATTTGTAAATGAAAAATGATTGAAATCATGTAATATCACTACTAAAAATAAGTTCTGGTATTTATATTAATTATTTGACTCGAAATTTTATAAATAACAGTAATATATATGTTTGGGTCAAAAATTGATAGATTAAATTTTAAGTTTTGATTACATAATTGAATTCGATATAGAAAATCATGAATTTTAATGGATATATCATGATTTTTAGTTTGGAAATTAGTGGGCTTTCTCGAGTTGAACGATTGTGATGTTTTGGTCGATTTCTATCGATCAACGGCGAGATGGTCAGAGTAATTGGATCTGAAGGTCGAGGGGAATACGAGGATCATCAGAAAATTGGAGCTCGAATTTTTAGGTGGTCGGCGTGGCTATGCGAAGGCAAAGTAGGGTTTAACACCCTGGTTATGTCGTCAATGTTTCAAAGAGATTTGCAGCGACGAGACGTGATCGGAGGCGATCGCGAGGCCTGCGATAGGAGCTGGATGTCGTAACGTGGTTGCGATGAAGACGGCAAGGTGACTCGGGGCAAGGATCATCGGAGAGGGGGAAATTCCGATGAAGTTGTATTTTCAGGTTGATGGGTTCTTCGAGTCGAATTCAATGTTAGAGCGAATCGAGAATGTCTGGTGGTCGTACATGAAGACGAGGTGGAAGCTGACTTGTCGGAGGCCGGAGTAGGGTTCGTCGACGTTCAGTGATGGTGTGCACATGCACGTGCACGTTTGCGTGTATCTGAAGTTTGGGATTGGGGAAGAAAGCAAGTACTCGGGTTTGGTCGCGTGCGAATGGGTGATTTTCTCGAAGCAGATGAAGTTGGTGGAAGACTCGGGGATGACTCGGGGTGTTTGAGGGTAGGCTTCGTGGGTAGCACCCACTGAGAGTAAGATCATCCCTGTCTAGATGACCCTTTTTATTTCGGCTTAGTGGTGCGGTTGCTGATCACAACCGTGGGGTGATTTTATTCGGAATTATCCAGTAAGGGATGGTTCCGGCTTTGTGTTGCATGGGAGCGGGCGTACTCCTCGGTACGGTGATCTAGGCCACGTACTGTGACGGGCGGTACCCCAGTAGCCCTGCCATTGTATGGAAATCCAACTTCCAATAAGTGATCTCGGACTTGATTGTATAACCCACTTTGTGGCTAGTATGCTGGAATTTAATAATGTAATAATTTCAGCTATATGAGTATTTATTTGAAAACCCTAGACCTTATTATAATATAACTGGATTTTCTATCAAATGTTTTGGTTAGCGTAAGGTAAAAACTTTTCCATGTTTATGTGTGGGAAGTCTTACGTGATACCTTTGTTTTCAAAAGGTTTTGAAGTTAAGAAACTTTAACCCGTTTACTCACACCAAACCCATGTCTGACCCAAGTGTTTATTTTCTGTTTTATTAAACTCTTGGGTACTCACATTTTTACGAGTAGCCAAGGGATTCAGGATAGCTTTGACGAATCTATGGAGGAGATATGGAGCAGGAGGCTTCAGCATTCGTAGATATATAGTGTTCCGCTGTGTTGGTTTCTCTGAGTCTTTTGTTTGAGTTATATCTTGAGTTGTATAATAGACAGAAATTTATAACTGTCTATTTTGTGTTGTATAAGTTGTGTAACTATGATTATGTAAAGACTATGTAATAGTTATGTGATATATTATATTTTGTTCCGTTTCCGCTGTGAGATTCTGATATTGTTTAGTTCTTTCTTCTCTTCTTTTCACTTTTCTATCCCTTTCTTTGTTATTAATGATGCGTCATTCTATGGAATGAATGGCGGGTCGTTACAGTTGGTATCAGAGCGCTAGGTTGAGTGAATACCTAGGCATTGGAGTGATTTCTTTCTTGAGAGCGCGTATTTGTAATTTTTGTATATAACTATATATATATATATATCTATTTCTACCTATTTTGTTGGGTTACCTGTTCGGGTTTTCCAATATTAGTTCTAAAGGTAGATGAGGTAGTGGTGTGTGTAACACGACTACCAATGATAGGAGTCTGAATGTTGAGGTTGAAAGTGTATCTGTCGAGACTGTAGACCTAATACCGTCTCGAGTAAGCTTTGCTGTGGTGTAAGGATTTCATCGATCTCTGAAGGAAACCTGTTAAGGTTCGGAGTCTATCTTTGAAGTTGGATGAGTAGAGTTGGATCTGTTGGAAGAGCTAAAGCAAGTGATGGTATCTTGGCAACCTCAGGAAGAAGTAGCTGTGTGATGAGATACAGTGACTATGGATGTTTCCGAAGATGTTTTCTTTGGAACAAGTTTAAGGAAGTGTGTATGCTTCGATGTTGTGGCTGAGTTCAGCATGGTGTTTCTGTTTGGTTTGAGGATCGAGTTTCTCGAAGAGCTTTGGTTAGGAAATTTTTGGCATCTGTGGTAGCAGTGTAGCTCGGAGTGTTCTGTGTGTTCGTAGGAAGTTTTCTGGCTGAGCAGTTTTTCTTGTGATGGAATTCAGAAGTAGCAGAGTGGATCCATTTCTTCGATGAATTGGATAGATAAGCGTAAGTTGTTCTGTTTGGTAAAGAGAGAACAGTTTTTCTTTGGAATTAGGCTGGGTTGATCGCAAAAGTGACTTGCGATAGTCTAGTTTTTGGAGAAGTTTTCGGATGTCTTTAGGGAAGTTAGAGGTTTGTCCGCATCTGGAGATTGAGTTTTTCTTATCGACTAGGATTCCTGGATTGATACCGGTGGTTCAGCTAGTTGAAAGATGGTTCCTAGAGATAGGGTTTGGTGAAGCAGCTCAGGTTTTGGTGGAACTTCTGAGTTTTCTTTTATGGATATGTTGAGCCATATTTCTGGATATGTTGTCTAGTTGTGCTCGTGTTCTTCATTAGCATTTTCATTTACTTCGGATCAGAGTTGTGCAGCGGAAGCAGTTTGGGAGTGCTCCTGTTTGTCTTTTCAGGATAGGAGGAGTTTGAAGTCTACTGATGGTAGTAGAGTTGGTGTTTTGGTTTTGGTTGATCTTGAGAGGATCATTTTGTTGGGTTGTTTTAGGTCCAGTTTGTTTCTAGAGACATCAGCAAAGGTTGAGCTGATCAGGAAGGATGTAGGCAGCCTAGGATCGTCTGAAGAATTTTGTGGATAAGAGACGAAGGAATTTGGATTTCGAAGACGGAGATTTGATTTTGGATAAGTTTTCTCCGATCGAAGGAGCTATAAGATTTGGTAAGACTGGGAAGTCAGCTCCGAGGTATTTTGGATCTCTTCTGTGTTCTGATTTGGACAAGTGCTTTGGTCTACAGGATTGAATTGCCAGTTTGGATAACTGGGATTCGATGTGTTTCACGTATCTCTAAGGGAGTACGTGTATGATCCGTCACTAGTTGTGGAACCAGCAGTTCAGGAAGATGTGGTTGTTGAGTCAGACTTGTCTGTAGTCTGATATCTTGTATAGTTTTGTAGATCTTGATGAGTAGTAGCTCTGTAGCTTAGTAGTATTGATTGTTTGGATTCTATAGAGCGAGTAGCCCAGTATTTATACTTGGGAAACTCTAGGAAATTCTATCCATAATTTTGTCTGGATAGTTAGATTTGTTTGATTGGATGAATTGGTTGCTATGGTTGTTAGCATATGATTGACATATGCTTGTGTTTTAAAATTAAATCTTAAATAGATTATTAAATTACCTTTGTTTTAAATTTTGGGGACGAAATTCTTTTAAGGGGGGAGGAATGTGATATCCCGGAAATTTTTAGGCAATATCAATTTAATAATCTGTTTAAATAATTAAATTGATTTGATAATCTTTATTAAAAATGTTTAAATTGGTTTAACAATCTTCTTTAATAAATATTTAATTGATAAATTTATCTTTTAAAACTAATAAAATGTTTTCTATTTATAATGTATATATAATTGTATATATTGTAAATAGAAAAGCTTTGGATTGAATTTAACAAATAAAAATTTATTTTCAAATTATATTTTGGTAATTTGGAAATTATGATTAAATTTAATATAAAGGTTTTCAAAGATTATTCAAATAGTTAACTATATAGTTTTAAAATACTTAAGGTAAATGTATAATAGTTTAAATTATATTATAACTTAAGTTTTAAATTTAAATAAGATTTACAAAAAGGTTTGTTTTATTTACTTTTAAATATTGCTTGATAATGTGATAATTTATTTTATAAATTATTTAAAATTTACAAATGTGTTATTTCCAAATAATATTAATAATGTATTTTTTTATATATAAAAATAAATAGATTTTAAAGGAAATAGAATTTTTTATTTTCAAAATCAATGTGTAGTTATATATATATAAGTTGATTGATTTTCTTTAATTTAAATTTGAATTTAAAAGTTTTAAAATTCAAAGGATAGATATTTAAAATGTTTTGGATTTTAAAACATATATATATAAGCTTTTATCTTAAAGGAAATTCATATGGATTTAAATAAGTATTCATAATTAGTAAATTAAGAAAAGGCTTTTTACTTTACATTTAAATTAAATAATATAATACAAAGACAAGTGTTATTTTCCTAAAGTCTCATTTTACAAGTGTTAATATATTAAGACACCTTAATAACATGTGTAAATCAATAAGCAAAGATATATGACAAATGTCAAGTTTTTAATTTTAATTTCTTTTATTTTTATAAATCAATTCAGCCTGTATATAAAACATTTCCCCTTCTTTTCTATTTTCTTTCCTATCTTCATTTTAAAATCAAGAAAACTCAAAGATTTCTCAAAGTGAAACAAGAAATCAAAAAGGAAATCTGAGAAACACTTCCTCAAGACCTGTAAATCATTTTCCAAATCAAATGATCAGCCTGTAAACTGATACTCAAATCAAAATGTAACCAAAGCCTGTAACTCATTTTTAAAGGAAGACTGCAAATCATTTTCAAAAGGAAACCAGTCTGCATTTTCTTCATTTGGAAATCAAGCCAGCATGCATGTAGTTTAAAATCAGTTTAAAGTTCCAGCAACTCAAGTTTTCAGCAAGCAATTCAAGTTTAAAGTTTTCAAATCAAAGCAAAGCATTTTCCAGTTTTTAAAGTTCAAAAGTTATCAAAAGCTTTTCAAAATGGAGGCTCTGTTCTTCTTTAAAAAGGTGAGTAAACATATTTTAAAAACAGTTTAATTTTGGATTTCATTTAAATCTTGTGAATGAAAATTTTTCTGTTATCTGAAATGCTTAGAATTAAATGTATGCATGTTTGTATATGAGTATTTGAATGCCTGTATAGTTATAATATAGCCTCTGTGTGGTGATAACAGACTTGATTACTTAATAAAACCAATATCTCATCATTTAATCTCTGATAGCTTTTGATTTGTAAATGAAAAATGATTGAAATCATGTAATATCACTACTAAAAATAAGTTCTGGAATTTATATTAATTATTTGACTCGAAATTTTATAAATAACAGTAATATATATGTTTGGGTCAAAAATTGATAGATTAAATTTTAAGTTTTGATTACATAATTGAATTCAATATAGAAAATCATGAATTTTAATGGATATATCATGATTTTTAGTTTGGAAATTAGTGGGCTTTCTCGAGTTGAACGATTGTGATGTTTTGGTCGATTTCTATCGATCAACGGCGAGATGGTCGGAGTAATTGGATCTGAAGGTCGAGGGGAATACGAGGATCATCAGAAAATTGGAGCTCGAATTTTTAGGTGGTCGGCGTGGCTATGCGAAGGCAAAGTAGGGTTTAACACCCTGGTTATGTCGTCAATGTTTCAAAGAGATTTGCGGCGACGAGACGTGATCGGTGGCGATCGCGAGGCCTGCGATAGGAGCTGGATGTAGTAACGTGGTTGCGGTGAAGACGACAAGGTGACTCGGGGCAAGGATCACCGGAGAGGGGGAAATTCCGATGAAGTTGTATTTTCAGGTTGATGGGTTCTTCGAGTCGAATTCAATGTTAGAGCGAATCGAGAATGTCTGGTGGTCGTACATGAAGACGAGGTGGAAGCTGACTTGTCGGAGGCTGGAGTAGGGTTCGTCGACGTTCAGTGATGGAGTGCACATGCACGTTTGCGTGTATCTGAAGTTTGGGATTGGGGAAGAAAGCAAGTACTCGGGTTTGGTCGCGTGCGAATGGGTGATTTTCTCGAAGCAGATGAAGTTGGTGGAAGACTCAGGGATGATTCGGGTGTTTGAGGGTAGGGCTCGGGTGAGTATTTCGAGCCTGGGTTTAAAATTTTAATAAAATAAAAATAAAACATGTTCAGTTTTGTTTAAAATGTGAAATAAAATCAAACACTTATTTTTAAAAGAACTTATAACAGTTTTTTTAAAGCAAAACAAATCAAAGTTAAAGTATTTTAAATAATTTGTTTTTAAAAGCAAAATGTTTTCAAATGGTTTTAAATGATGTAATTAAGTATTTAATAAAGATAAGGAATTTATCTTTAATTTAATTAAGGTGACTAATTAAAGATAATTAATTAGTGAATTAATTAAAAGATTAATCACTTAATAAAATTAATTGGTATAATTAATTAATGTTAATAATCAAAGGGTAGTTACTAAAGGTAATTAATTTAAAGAACAATTACTTAATGAAAATAATTGAGAGATAAGTTAATTACTTAATGTGATTAATTGAGAATTAATTAATGATGAGATTAATTAAAAGATAATTACTTAGTGTAAATAATTAATATGTAATTACTAAATGTAATTAATTAAAAAGGATAATTACTTTATGGAAGTAATTAATGAAAGGTAATTAAGGATTAATTACTTAGATAATTAATTAATGTGATTAATTAAAGTTAATTAATAAATATGATTAATTAAGACTAATTAATCAATGTGATTAATTAATGGATTGTAATTACTTAGTAAAGTAATTAATGTAATTACTGGATATAATTAATGGAAGATGATTTAAGGATGAAGGAAATTTGGATTAAATTACTTTGTAATTAATCAAGGGATTAATTAAAGATAATTAATTAAGGAGTAATTAATTTATGTAATGAAGTAATTAAGGGAAGTTAATTATTGGATGAGATTAATCAAAGGTGATTAATAAATGTGGTTTAACTAAAGATTAATTACTTAATGTAATTAATTTAAATAGGATAATTAATTAAGAGTAATTAAGGATCATTAATTAATATAATTAATGATGTAATTGAGGATTGATTAATTAAGATTAATTAATCAATAATAAGTGATTATAAAGTAATTAATTAATGTAATTAGTTAAGGGTTAATGTAATTAATTATAGATAATTAATTAATAGAGTAATTAAAGGTTAATTACTATAAATGGTTAAGAATAATTAATTTGTGAAATTAATTAAAGGTTAATTACTTAAAGTAATTAAAAGATAATAAATCAAGGATAATTAATTGAAATGAATAATTAGAGGATAATTAATTAATTTATTTATAATTAATTAATGGTTAAATAAGAAGGATTTATAGAATGAAGTAATTAATTTAATTTATGTTAAATTAATTAGAGATGGTATAAATCATTACTTATGGATGGTTGAATAATATTGAATGCTTTACACTGTTTGATATCTCTGATGAGATATGTGCTGATCTGTGATATGGATGTTTTGGTTGAACTGTGATGATAATGTGAATTGTCTATTTATGATAATAGTGTAGATTATCTATTATGATATTGTGAATTATCTATCTGTGTGTATATAGATAATAGAATTGAATTGTTATAACTTTAAAACAACTTGGCCTTAAAAGATACGTTTTGGATTCGATGAGACCGGGATCGGGTTTCCAGATTTGGATATCCGAATACCACATCGATCCAAATTAACGATAGGTCGTGAATCTCAAGTGAAGATGAAGATTCAGAGTGCAAGGGTTATTGTCGTTAACTCTGAGGGTGATTCCAAAATGAGTGTAACGAGATAATGCCTTCGGTTTCGTTCGAACCCGGAACGAACTTGTATGGATTGAATGCTTTCAGAACATCGTCAAGTGGACGATGAGCATTCTAAGTGATGTGTTCTGATTAAAGGTAATCGTAGCCTCAAGCCTCATCAACCGGGAATGGCTAAAACAGGGGAGGTGCAGCAAGGCTTCGTGGGTAGCACCCACTGAGAGTAAGATCATCCCTGTCTAGATGTACCTTTTTATTTCGGCTTAGTGGTGCGGTTGCTGATCACAACCGTGGGGTGATTTTATTTGGAATTATCCAGTAAGGGATGGTTCCGGCTTTGTGTTGCATGGGAGCGGGCGTACTCCTCGGTACGGTGATCTAGGCCACGTACTGTGACGGGCGGTACCCTAGTAGCCCTGCCATTGTATGGAAATCCAACTTCCAATAAGTGATCTCGGACTTGATTGTATAACCCACTTTGTGGCTAGTATGCTGGAATTTAATAATGTAACAATTTCAGCTATATGAGTATTTATTTGAAAACCCTAGACCCTATTATAATATAACTGGATTTTCTATCAAATGTTTTGGTTAGCGTAAGGTAAAAACTTTTCCATGTTTATGTGTGGGAAGTCTTACGTGATACCTTTGTTTTCAAAAGGTTTTGAAGTTAAGCAACTTTAACCCGTTTACTCACACCAGACCCATGTCTGACCCAAGTTTTTATTTTCTGTTTTATTAAACTCTTGGGTACTCAAATTTTTACGAGTAGCCAAGGGATTCATGATAGCTTTGACGAATCTCTGGAGGAGATATGGAGCAGGAGGCTTCAGCATTCGTAGATATATAATGTTCCGCTGTGTTGGTTTCTCTGAGTCTTTTGTTTGAGTTATATCTTGAGTTGTATAATAGACAGAAATTTATAACTGTCTATTTTGTGTTGTATAAGCTGTGTAACTCTAATTATGTAAAGACTATGTAATAGTTATGTGATATATTATATTTTGTTCCGTTTTCGCTGTGAGATTCTGATATTGTTCAGTTCTTTCTTCTCTTCTTTTATCTTTTCTATCCCTTTCTTTCTTATTAATGATGCGTCATTCTATGGAATGAATGGTGGGTCGTTACAACTATGCTTTCACAACTACAATGACGGTAAATAAAACTTTAATATTCAAGTACATAATAATTGTTTCATTTATTAAATCATAGCTTATTTTCATATTAAACAGAAAGCAATTGTGTGTGATATAAATGGTGTGAAAAAAAGTCTTGTCCTCCCTATGCTAGAATCTATTGTACATGACAAATTTGCTGAAAGTATATATTTTCCTTTGCATTGTGAGAACCACTAGACATTAGTGACTTTAACATACCCAACAATGCAATGGTGCCATGTTGACTCTAACCGCCCTAGAAGATCAAACGAAAGAAAAAATTCCAGTTTAAAGAAGCTATAAAATTGGTATGAGATTTATCTTTCTTTTTAAAAAAATACTTATCATGGTGAATATGAGCTAAAATTTTAATATATTACCTGTTTTAGAGACATGAAATAGATGACATGCTCCAAGAAATCTGGAAAAGCAATAACATAACAGACATGGTGGTGAAACCAGATGATATGCATCAAATAAAGTGTGCACAACAAGCAGAAGACTCGTAAGTTTTTTTTCGTTATAATCTATGTTTTTGCATTATAATTTTCCATACATACTTCTGTACATCATTGTATACCTTTTATATTTAATTGAATTTGATTCTTAATAAAAATATTGAAAATTATTATCTCTCAATTCAATAAACTTTTAATTCAGATAAACAGTTACTACAGGGAAAAAACTGATACCTACATAAAAGAAACTGATACCTATAGAAACAAAACTGATACCTACATAAAAGAAACTGATACCTACAGAAACAAAACTGACACCTACAAAAAACAAACTAATACCTGTAGAAATTAATACGTAGTGTCCTAGTAAAACTGCTAAATATTTTAATTCAAAGCATACTGTATACTTGTACCATTATCTCTGAAATTCAAATTTTTGTATTAATTATAAACTTGTTAATACAGTAGATGAAAATTGATACTAATATTACATTTTGGTTTCAACAGGCTTGACTATGGATATTTGTAATGATATTCATCATCTCGCTGAACAAAAGCAGGATACCAATAAAAATTAAAAAGAAAGAAATATTATCAACAAGAGCAAGGATTGTACATGCAATATTAACAGATGATGAACACTGCTGGAGGCTGTCTAAATACATGTCAAGCCTAGAAGAACAAAGAAAAAAAGGAAATGAATTCACATTGCGTTATTTCACAATTAAATTTGGTACCTGTAAAGTAATGTTGTTCTGGTGAAATGTGTACTTGTGAAGTAATGATGTTCTGTTGCAATTTCATACTTATGAAGTAATGTTGTTCTGTTATTAAAACAATGCTGCTTTTACTTGTAAAAACAATACTGATCTCCTGGAATGATATGTTGTGGTTGATGTTCTTTTCTTTTCCTGTTGTTTATATTATAACAAGATTAACTACTGTATTTTCTATCATCCAACTATGGATCCCACATAATATTATCAGTTTTATGATGCAACTATTAGTTGTAAAATGATATTATCAAATTTCATATAATATTTCAATACAAAACAGTAACTGGGCATCAGTTCTTATGACTGATAGTATCAGTTTTGTTAAAACTTACACTCAACATACTTTATGAAACAACAATTAGTGCAGGTATCAGGTTTTGCAAACACCAGATATCATTCTAATTATTTAGTAGTACTGATGTCAATTCTAGCATGTATTATAATACACAAAACTGATACTAAAAACAAACCAAAACTGATAATAAAGCCGTTGATATCCAATCAACCAAACATTATCTCCAACCAAGCTAACTGATACTGAAACTGTAAAAAATGATACCAAAACTTATAAAAACTGATACGTGTAAAAACTTATAAAAACTGGTACTGTAAAAATTGATACTGTAAAAATGATACTGGTACCAAAACTTGTAAAAACAAACAACAAAACTGATACTGCAAAAACAAATAACTGATACTATCATCTATACTAAAATAGCTGAAATTAAAATCAATTTCATAATATGCTATACTAAATACAATTTAATAACAAAAGGTTCAATTACTATAGACCACTGAAAAAAGTCTCACATACACTTATTACTCTGAACAAATTAAAAATGTAAAATCAAATCATATCCTCTTTGAAGCTTGACAATTCCGTTTATTATGACCAAATTGCTTGCACTCGCCACATCTGTTTTGCTTGTTATAATAATATGAAAATCCTCCTTTGCGCTTCACTGATGGCCTGCCAGCGCCACGTTTCTCCTTTGGTGGCTTGATAACATCTTGAATGCTACCATCAACAATAGGCCTATCATAATTTGGAATAGGATTTATAGCATTGGCATAAGAACATCGATAAGCATCAACAGTGAAATACTTCTCGACAAAATCATATACATACAACTTAGACTTGTTCATACACTTTATAACATAAGCACAAGGAAATCCCATAATTTTCCATTGGTTGCAACTACAAACCCGCTCCTTCAAATCAACACAATGAGAGTTTGAAGATTTCACTTCAAAAGCAAAATCAGAAGATTTATATACATCCCTTCCAAATCCTTCTTCAATCAATTCATCTAAACGTAACTCCATAGAAGGACATAGACTTGTTCTCCACAAACGACATTCTTCTCTTCTTCTATCCATTTGTTCCATAATCTTAACACGAATACCATCTAAACAAAAAGTAATAGGCAATGCTCGTTAATTTAAAATCCAACTGTTAAAACTTTCTGCAACATTGGAACTATATTCACCATAACGTTTCCCTGGAAAAAATAAATCCACCCACTTATCAAATGGCTTATCCTTTAAAAAATTAACACCAGCAACACCACCAATTTGACAAAACTTAGAATATGCTCCTTCAAATTCATATAGATTTGAAGCTCTAGAACACATTTTAAATAGATCAACAATAGACACATTTGCATTTTTGGCTTTCACTGCTGAAAGAAGATTTTGTTCCATATGCAAATAGCAATAACTGTGATAATCTGAAGGAAAAACATCACGAACACCTGAAAGCAAACCTTGGTGGCGATCTGACATAAAAACTAAAGTACGCTCTTCTTGAAGCATTTGTTTTAAATGGTTCAAAAACCATGTCCAGTTATCCACATTTTCTACAGAAACTACACTCATAGCTAAAGGGAAGAAACCTGCAAATGCGAAAATAATTAGTAAAAAAACCTAAAAGTAATTACGACCATAAATATAAAACAATTCATAAAACTGATACTGACAGTAACAAAATTGATACCTAAAACCCGATATGACCATTATAAAAATATTGATAACCACAACATTATGCACATTAATCTTCATTCTAAAACAACAAAGAAACAAAAATTGACATATATTATGATACAAAGGATTCAATACTACATAACTATAAATGATACCATATATGAACATACTTGAAACTGATACTAAGATTATACACAAACTGATACTAATCTCCTGTTTAGCAGTATGAAATTATTATACCAAATACAAACTTACAATTCAATACAATGAAAATTCTGATACTAGAAACTTGCTACTTATAAACTACATTTCTTAAAACTGATACCAACAGAATACAAATTATGATAAAAAATGTATATTAATGATTATGCCAAGTATTATGATCTCAATACAAATAACTCAAATCTGAAAACAAAGGCATACCTTGATCACCATTTTTTGCAGTAGCACCCATCAACACACCAGAACGTCCCTTCAAGTGAGTAGCATCTAAGAACATCATAGGACGACAAGACTTGAAACCAAGTAAACATGCGCCAAAAGCAATAACCACCCTTTCAAATTCATTACTACAAGGATCAACATCCATATCAACATAACTATCTGGATTAGATTTCTTCACCGCTTCCAAATACCAACTCAAATCGTTATAAGACAAAGCATCATTACCGTGCAACTCCATCAATGCAAGTTGTTTCCCATGATAAACATAACCATAAGACAACTGAAAATTGTATTCTCTTTTAAAATCAAGTGTAATATCCTTAAGCTTTTTACTTGGACAATCGCGGATCTCATCAATAATCATCGATTTAACAAACGAACTAGGTATATGTGGATTATTCACATGTCTAAGACCAGCCCCACAAGAATGATCAGGAACCAAATTTCTCATAAAGAACCTTTTCAATTCTCCAAAATCACAGGAACCATGGACTTTGAAAAGACAACCATCCTTATATGAAGAGCAAATCACAGTAACTCTTGTAGCACAATTCTTTAAAAATACTAATTCATACCCCTTTTGAATTTGATATGCCATCAAAAACTCTCTAAAATGTTCAGCTCCTCCAAAACAAAAACCAACAAAATTGGAAATGCTTAATCTCGACCCTCTCCTCAACATATCTTTTAAATAACTTTTACCATTAACAACAACATTTGAATAGACAGATACAGTAGAAGATGAAGAAGCACGAACAATGGATGAACTTGAAATAGAAGCACCATCAACATATTCCAATTCAGAACCCTTAACCTTAATAGTAAAACCAAAGAAAGAACTTTTCTTGTATAACTGAAAACAAATTATACTCTGAATATCAGAATCAATGTCAACCATAATAACTTGTCCTCAAGTACATAAGAAATCTGAATAGAAGAAGGAGTTAATTGAGACCAACATCGACATATCTCATTCTTCAAATCATACAAAGAGCAATCAATAGACAATCGAGTGCTAAAAGTGTTATTATTCAACACAAACAGACAAAGAAGACTGTTATCCCCACTGTCAAAAAAATAAAAAATAAACATTAGTAAAAATACATTCAATTTAGAACATTAATTATTCAATTTCACAAAACTGATACCTACCATATACAAAACTGATACCTAGTTACTGATAATAAAAAAATGATACTAAGAAAAAATAAAAATGATACCCAGAAACTGAACCTAAAATACGATAGTTTTCCACTCTATCACAACTTTATATACAACCCAAGCAACGATACTTTTCCAATCATCCCAACATCAATGCAAGAAAATGCAAGATAAATTAAATGAAAAGCTAACTAGAATACAACACTGCATAAAGAAACGAATATAATAATAAAAAACCTGCTGCTACTTCCACAATTTTCCATCGACGAATGAACAAACAATGAGAAGAACAACACTGCATATCATTCATAAAAATGAACACAAATAGAAAGCATAGACAAATTTTTTTAACTCAAATAGAAAAACAACAAAAAACAGAATAATATAAGCATACCTAAGAAGAACGAGATCATGGTACAAATATGAAACGAACGAGATCAACACACGCACGTAAGAAAAAAAATGATCGATGAAGTACAATTTTCAGAAGGAAAGAATTGAAATAAACGAACGAAGTTGATCGATATTATAATTGGGAGAAAGATATTTGATCACGACTGAAAAATTTGATCGAAAGAAAGAAGAAGATTAAGCACGCGAAATTAGGCTGGAAAGGGAAACACGATAATTTGTCCTTTGGAGAAAAATATTAGCGGGCCGTCCTTCATCCAAAAAGCCCTAAAAAGTGTCCTTGAGGAAAATTTCCTATTTAATATATTATAGTTTTATGATGTCTTGTGTTTTGCTATGGAAGTATTCGTATACCATGCTGGTCATAATGTTAATATATATGTTTACTTTATATATATTTAGAAAAATAAAATAGAATATGTTGTTATAATTATTATTTTGCTAGTATATGTATTTCATATAAGGATACGGTGTATAAGTGTTATTATGTTGTATATGTTAGTTTTGGTATAACCTGGCAGTACATATGCTAGTTTATATATATTTATACTGTTACTTTATATAGGTGTTTACTGGCTTAGTCTATATATTAGTTTTATATTGTATAAGTTTAGAAATATAGTTTATATATTCATGGCTTTAGTTGATCATAAAGGCAGTATTGCATCATATGTAAGTGTATGTAAGTATGTATATATGCCTATTTCTCGATTTTAGCATTAATTTACATATATGTATTATATATGTTTTACAATAAAATTTTATATTTACAGTAAGGGATAATTTACAAAAGTATATTTACAAATTATATACACGTTATGGCAGTATACATAAGTTGTGTAGTATTATACAAAAAGATTTAAACGGTATATATTATAGTACGGTAAGTTATGCAAAATGAATTGTTAGTGATTTTGCTGTGTGTATATATATTAGCTTATATATTAGTATAATATGC
The DNA here is from genome assembly GCA_030737815.1 of Allium fistulosum. Lineage (NCBI taxonomy): Eukaryota > Viridiplantae > Streptophyta > Magnoliopsida > Asparagales > Amaryllidaceae > Allium > Allium fistulosum. The sequence goes on from CM060905.1 coordinate 1,110,813,887, forward strand.
TGTTGATTTCATGTACATATATATAAGAATTTTATTTTTATGTGTTCGAACTAAATATGGATTTGAAATTATATGTTTTGGAAATTATGTTAGAAACAAATATATATATATATAACCTGTATTTTTGTTCGGTTCGTATTAAGTTGATTTGATTTATTCTCATCGATTCCTAGTCATCAGCTTCGATCGTCGAATTCGTGCCAATTTAGTTTTTCTTTGGAATTCGTGACTGGATTCGTAATTCATCTCATTCTTCATCTCTAGCCTCGAAAGGTGAGCAATCACTCACGATTAACATTCTTATATTTATTAAATTTGATTTCAATTGAAACAACAATTGAAATATGTTGTTGTTAGTTATTTACATTGCTATATATATGCTATTATCTGTATCTATTCACCTGTGACATCTGACACTATTATTTGTTATTTATATTGATGATATATGCCTATTATATTCATATTTATTATCACTCTGCAAGTTCCCTATTAGTATAGAATTCCCTATGTGTTGAAATAATACATACCAGAACGATCTTGTAGAATAGGAGAAAATCGTTATGGGTTGAAATGATAAAACCAATCGATTTTCATTGGATTGAATTTGGGATTGCGGGTTGAAATGGTATACACCCGTAGTTATTTAAATTGCGGATTGAAATGATAAATATCGGTATCACTTGACCACAAGATAGAGAATTATATACAGACACCATTGGTATATATATAATTTGGAATGATTTCCAAGGTTTAAAAAGATATATATATATATATGTGGTTTTATATAAATATTGTTTTTTTAATATTATATATATAAATGTTATTTTATATATAGTTAAATTCTTGAGTTTTAAAATTATATGTTCTGAAGATTTTAAAAGTATGAGTTAGCTTTGAAATTTTAAGTTTTAAGATTTTATAACAATTTGAATAAATTAAAGTTGGGAAAATAAAATTAATTTAATTTGAAATCGTATTCTTTTAAGAGGTATATTAATTTTAAAATCGATTTTAAACCTATTGAATTTTAGATTAAAGATATGATTCTATAACTTGATTTGATTTAAAGGGATAAATTGAATATTTCAAGTTTAAATAAATTGAAGGAATATCTAGTTTATTTCAAATGTAATTTAAAGTTTATTTAAATGATATTGGGTTGATTAAGTGAATATTGCAAAACTAAATAATAATAAAGTTAAATTTGAGATATAAATGAAATTATCAAATTTAGTTTTGAAAATATGGAATATTTAAACTTGAAATATATTGAAATTGAAATGGTTTATTTGTGGTTCAAATCTATATTTGAAATCGATATAATTTGAAAGGGGTTATTGAGAAACTGAATTGAATTGAAATTTATGAATTGAGACTGAATAAGATTTGAATTTTTGAATTCGAATTGATTTGAATCGATTAGTGAAATTTGAGGAAGCTATTTTATTATATAAAGTATTTTAAATTATATTTAAAACTATTTATATATTCTACTTTATAAATTTTTAATATAAACTATTTTAATATACTAATTATTTTAATATAAACTATTTTAATTTATAACTATTTTAATATACAACTATTTTATTACATATACTATTTTCTATATCTAAACTGTTTGTGTGGAAAGTATTATGATTTCAATGTATTATGATTTCAAAGTGTTACCAAGTGTTATGATTTCCTAAGTGTTATGGTTTTAGAAATGTTATAATTTCAGAAGTGTTATAATTTTGGGAAGTGTTATGATTTTGGAAATGAATATTATTTTAAGTGAATAATGATATCGTATTGATATGGCTTTGAAATGATGTGATATTTTGAAATGACCACGGTGTTATAATAACATTTGGTTGTTAAAGAGACCGGGATCGGATATTGTCATACTCTCTGCCAATACCGAAACCACTTTAACAACTATGTACGTGGTGGAGATTCCAAAATGAAGTAGGATAGTTTGGTGACGATTCTATATGGTATGACGTGACCCTGACTCCCGTGAGTCAGCTTGATGCAGCTAAAACAGGAGCCATACCGGGCCAAGTGAGGTCATTCCTCCGATCGGACATGTTTCTTCGATACCATTCTATTGCTTTTGTGATTTGATTGGGTGCACCCTTTGATTTTGGGAGTGTGTCACGAGGTGGGCGGTAGTAACTGCTATGCGTTACCACCAGTCCGGATCCGCAAATGGTATATCTACCCTGGCATTACTTCGAATGCCTTGTCGCATGCCCTATCGCGCCTTCTACGAGTTTGGTTTGTACCATACCTATGGAGTGCCCTCTGATAGCCTTCCAGTTTACGGAGGAATTACGGTACTGTATAGACTATGGGAATATATAAAAATGTGTTAAGGGGGATATGGGTAACGCCTTAACGCTATTTTAATACTTTTACTTTACTATAGACATATTATAATAGCGTATATTACTACATAGTAGATAGTTCCACGGATCCTTAGAGGATGGAAATCCCAAACATCCTTTAAGTTACTTGTATTTTAGTTGACATTTCACTTGAGTTGGATTTATTGATATAAGAATGTTAATCCTGACTCGAGTGTTTTGTGTTTTGCTTTACGCTCGGGTCAGACTGAGTGTCACAACATTAGAGACTCACCTTTGGAGTTGGAGCTTCGCTTGGAGATCCATCTATCTATTCAGCTTGCAGTTATTCAGTGGACTCCAGTGATATTCAGATTTTTGTCATTTGACTATTGTATTGAGACTTCTATGTATTCGAGACTTCTGTTGTATCTTGTTTTAACTCTATTGTTTTATATAGTAGCTTCATGAACTACTATTTATCTATTTCCGCTGCTTATTATTGTAATACTGTGTGTCTGTGATTCTGTGATTGATTTATTTACTGTATATGCCGAGTTTTGCCAAATATAAATTAACAATTTGATATTTTAGGCAATTCAAGTCCGACATGTGCAGATATCGCCGCATACCGGACACCAAAACACGGATATGAATATACTACGGAGATTAGCACGACGAGACGATCAAAACAGTATACAGATATCAGTGGTACGCTCATCCTGTCAAAAGTCGATATCGGTACCGAAAATGCTGCAAATCTGACGAAAATAAGATAAACGAAGCAATAGCAGTCCAAATTTGGAGAAACAAAATATGACGTCTCACTCAGAAGATGATTTACAAATTTATTATATAAAAATATTCAAGTTTTGAAAATATTTTATTATCATCAAATAGTAACTAATTTGAATTTAAATAAAATTACACAATAAAATAACTCCCATATTATCTGATGAGAATTTACCAGTTGCTATGTTTAAATATACATGTTCCTATCAAATTTTTATTTCAAAATTCAATTATTTAAAATTTCACAAAAATTCAATTAATTAAATAAATAAAACCACTAAATTTACGGGTCGTTACAAGCCTGGACAGTTATAACAGCATGTCCTTACAATTTGATGATAAATACAACCAATAGACAACACAAGGGAACACAAGAAATATGTGGATACATCTTGGACCTCCAGCTCATCTCCTAAGCTCCAATGCATCCAAAGCAATATGTAAATATGCTCGGTCTGACCCGAGCATTGAAAGGGAAGGATGCCTGGATCAGTATGGTAAACCAGCATGAGAAGAACACACCCAAATGGAATTTAATGTTTATCAAAAATCTTTCAAATAAAGGTCTCGTAAGATCACGCTGCACATAAACACAGATGGGTTTTTACCTTACGATAAGAAAAACATATTCTATAGAAAATCCATTGATATTATAATAATGTCTAGGTGTCAAAGTAAAATATGAATATAGCTGAAATGCTTGCATTTCACATTTTAACACAGTTGGGCACAACTAAGTCCGTACGACGCTTATTGGAGAATGGATTCCATACAATGACTGGGCTACTGGGGTACCGCCTGTCACGGTGCATCTCTAGATAAAATAACACCGAGGACCTCGTCGGGATTCCCTGCTAACTTATAACTAGCCTACCACTTGACTAGAAGTACCGAATATGATCACCCCACTTTGGGTCTCGAAGCAATCAAATGAGAGAAAACATCAACTCTAGATAGGGATGATCATACCCTAATGGGAGCGACCCACTTAGCCCTGCTACATATCTACTGTATTAGTCATTCCCGGTTGATGAGGCTTGATGCTACATTTTACCTTTCATAAAGCACTCCCACTTGAAATGATAACATTGCCCTCCAAGCAGCAATGTAATGCCAACATTCATCCATACAAGTTGTTCAGGACATGAACAAACCGAAGCCACTACTTCTACTGCATCCATTTTGGAATCACCCTCAGGAAAACATATCCGATCCCGGTCTCTTCGAAACAACATTCGATATTTTCCAGTAAACTCAACCCCGACTCTTTAGGGAATAAGCAGGCAAAAGAATAAGTGCGGAGTTCACCTCCTAACTATTGAATGAATGGATTTCCTTATCATTTGTCCTAGAAGAGCGAAACAAGTTTACACGTACAGTATAACACCACCGATGGTAACTATACCATATAATTCCCATGTTTCTCCTAGATATTTCCAAAGTTACATTTTGATCCAGATTTGATAGTCGTTTATTAATTAACTATCAAATAAAAAGCAACAAAAATTCAAAGATTTAATTACCCATAGCAATCATTAAGCCTCAATACAATTCATTCATTTATTCAAATCTCTTTCCAAAAGTGTTTATAAAAAATATTCATATACTGATCTTACTGACATAAGTATATTAAAAAACATTCGTGAAAGATTTCTCATTTCCAATCATATCAAAAGAGTTAACAAAATGTTATTCCTTTTACTAAATCTCTTTCGAACATAATATTTCCTTTACCCAAGCTCCAAATCATTTTGTATAACTTCGTTATAAATTTCCAAATTAAACCCTTTTACTAAACCTCTTTCATTTATGAAAGCTCCTTTTCAATACGAAACCCATTTATAAAATACTTTATAAATCTCCAAGTCTGTTTATAAAATTCTTTTATAAATATCAAAATCATTTATAACCTTTTTAAAAGTATTCAAAATCATTTACAAATATCAAAATTATTTACAAAACCCATTCCCAAATTCCAAAATCTTTTCCCATTTATGAAACTCCTTTCATAAATATACTTAAATCAATAAAGTTCCTTCGATAAACAACCAATTATTAAAATACCTTTAACAACGAAGTTATTATTTAACATTCTTTGTTTAATTATCTTTTAACCTCATTCAGAATAATTTTAGGATATCATTAATATTATATTAAATTAACTTTAAATAATATTTTTGTACTAAAAATTTAACTTCAAACAATATTAGTAAAATAAACATTTAATTAACTTCAAAACATTATTAATATAATTATTAATTGAACTTTAAAACAATATAAATGTAGTAATTAATGAATTTCTAAATAATATTTATACGATAATTAATTAAACTTAAATATAATTAAATAACTTAAACCAATGTAATAACTGGTATGTACAAAGGTGTCTACACTAATGTAATAAAAAACTGTGATTTATCCTGCTAAATAGATGTCCAAATATAACCTATCTGGTTAATTATAGTAGAACATCAATTTATTCTGCTAGCAGGCGTCAAATAAATTTGATTAGCGGAAAGGTGTTTTATTCCGCTAACTAGGCATCCAAATTACTCTATTCGATCCAATTTAACTCAATGGTATCTTATTTGGCCAAATAAACATCACTAATTAAGGTATATAAATTTAAACAACGTTATTAATCAAAATAACATAATTTAATTTCAATCCGTTTTAATCTGTCATAAATTCATACTTTGCCAAAGCTATCAAGAAGTTATATTATAACATTATACTTTTCAATACGAGTCCAAAGCAAAAACTCGTATGCCGATCGAACTTAAAACGAATGAGATATGCAATTTCTAATTTACAACACTTAACTAATTTATTTAAAACCAAATTTAGTTAGTTTCTTACCTCAATTTGCAAAAGGGCCAAGCCCACATCAAAACCAACCCGAACCCGCACCATGCTACAATAGCTTCTTCCCCAAATTCCCTTTATCACCTTCATGCTTCCAACCGTGAACGTGCACACGATTGCCGCCGCCCCATTCGCCCATTCAAGCCCACCATCAAATGCGCCTCCACCTCCTCGTCATAACGCAACCATCGCCTGCACCTCCGACCTTCTCCCCTAATTTCCGATCGATGCCTGTAGCCACCCTCCATAAAAAGTCCCGATAAATTTCGCATCGATCATCACTAAATTTTGAGCTAGAGTTCTCCAAGCACGACCCGACTCCACTCTCCAATTCGTGTATTGTAGGTTAAATCTCCGATTATCACCAACCCTAGCTATCGACGAACGTGGTGACCATCACAGAATTTTGCCAAACTTTAACCAAATATATTACGTCATCATACGAGTCCAACGACACTAACGACAACAATCAATTTGAAGCAGATTGAGAGAATTCAAGTTTTGAAGATTATGAACATTATTCCCCTCTTACTGATTATCGACGATAACTCAATCGACACTCGATGAAATCTAGTGAAACTAATTCCTAAAATACCACAAAGGATTATCCATAGGTTTTATTTTTGTCACTCGAGCCAATTATGATCAGATTTGAAGTTGTTGATTTTTAAAGCTAGGAGGTGGAGATTATTTCATTTACTGGAATAACAAAATGTAAAAAAATGAAGAAGAAATGAAGCTTCTCCCTGTATGTGTACATATACCAGCAAAACAAGTGATGATGATCCAAACAAAATCACTCATATCAAGGCAAAGATCAAAGGGGGTATGGAGCAGGGGATGGAAAAGGGATGTGCATAGTGTTGTGCATTTATGCATAAGATGTGCTATGCACATTTAGTATTATAAAATGTAGATTTGTGTTTAAATTTGAGTATGGGTGTCCGCAACCCACTAACCTGTTCGTGTACGAGCCACAATCTACTAAAAACAGAATGCGATCGCCTACAACATTGTAACATGATCTCAAAACAACATCGAAACACACTGGGTATCAAATTCTGTTATATTTTGAAACACCGACGTTCGATATAAAATATGTCAAACGACAAATTTTAAACATTTTCAAAATATCAATTTATAGAAAAATCCTATAAATTTGAATAATTGTTCGTTGTTTGAAATCAAATATTTTATTTTCAAATTGATTTTCTTTTTTTTAAAACACAAATTGAATATTAAAAATCAATTGAATATTTTGGAAATCAAAGTGATACAAATCCAAATCGTTAGACTCTTCCCCCCTAAAAAGAATTTCGTCCCCGAAATTTCACCATATGAACACCTAAGACTATTCATAAGGTCGCATGATGTTCATAGATCATTTATATGCAAATTATGATTCGATCTCTACTCGAATACATAACTTTATTTCCGAACCAGTATCGCTCACCTGATTCTCTAGTGCAGACTCCAATCAGGCTTCTTAATTAGAACCCTCCATTCTCCTGACATAGTCATATACTATGGTAGAAAATCATGGTTCCATATCAATAACCCTCACTAAGTGTTCACCGTCAAAAATTGAGTAATAGATCCTTATTCGGAATAGGGTGAAACACCTCCAAGCCATATACTCGAATCTTAGATCAAAACTATAAGAGAAGGAGAAATGATCTATGTCCATTCTACGCGCTTATTTAATGGGTCTCCCTAATACTAGTTCTATTTCCACTAAATTATTTATGAAAAAATTTCATAAATCTAAACTTATGTTCAACTTGTATAATACTCCTCTACATCCTAAGAGTATATACCCCTGTTTGATTTAACTATTCCATTTTGCATTTATTTTCCTAAGTATACTCAACATCCAAATATCTGGGTTTTTATTTCAAAAACTTTTTGATATGAACTATATATTTTAACCCTAGTAAATATATATTTATATATAGCCTTAGTAACTTCAAAATGATATTAAGGAACTGGGTACTACCAAACAGTATTATACATTCCCTTATCAAGAAGGTTAATACTCAAGAGAAATGTTTGCCATCCGAACACACCTCTTTAACAATTTTAAGTTATTTTTGAGCCACTCAAACTAGTTAACTTAAAAACACTACTTTTATTTTGAAACCTCATAAACAATACACTACATTTTTTCCAACAAAACATTTATCACCAACTTGCTTTAGGTTCATTCGGGTTTTAAGTTGTTTTGATTGTACAGTGATAAAGAGAATATTTGATAGGTACCCCACAACGTTCGCGTAGGCAAACATCTAATCGTCACTTAGAAGATTATTCCGATCATTCCAAGACAAATCAAGACTCCTTTCCCGAACCAAACCAAAGGAATGCACCTACTTTTAAAATTTTCGTTTCGAATTTTTTTTCTTCTATACTCAACCCAAAAATGCTTTCAAATAATACTATTATTATTATATTCCAAAACCTGGAAAATCATTTTCAAAAGCCACGGGATTTGGGTCCTCAAGTTCCCTACTTAAATTCTTTTTAATTAAAAGACACCTTCTTATAAATTCATTTTATAAGATCAACTTTTATAAAATCATTTTCCATGTATATATCTCAAAAATATTCTAAATTCCTTTTAATAAACCCCTTTTAATTAAAACCCAATTTTATAAAATCAACTTTTATATAAAATCATTTCTAAATAATTCAAGATATTCTGATTTTCTATAAACATCTTTTATTAAATCAAATTTGTAACCTATATTAACACTGAATGCCTTATTGTCAAATTATGAAACCTATATCACAAGGTATTCGTTACAATATTCCTAATTTTCCTATCTACCCTATCCAAGTTCCCAAAGGAAGGTTCTAGATGGATTAATAGATAATAGTCAATGCTCGAAAATGGAGGGGGCATGATCGATCAAATCCTAGATGATAATGATGGAATATTATCGTTTCTAACAACCAAGCACAACAAAGAATAAATACACTAAATTTTTGAATTTTTTTCTTTATATATATAAAATATATTCCTAGGTAAAATTATTTCATTTATTAAATCAATATTGTGTCACTTTGGTCATGTTTAAGTGTTTAGGAAATCCCTATTGATAAATTTGGCCAGACGCATCGATTTGAATTCTTAATCCACTCAACAGATCAAACAACATAATACAAAACACTTTATATATCACTAACAAATACATGCACTTATATATATACACAGTCAAACTCATATAAGGCATTCCATTACCTTATCTCTTAATGAGTTACCCCACCAAAGCCAAGATTCTCACTTACCCTTGCGCTCTGATACCAAATGTAACGAACCGCCTTTTCGAACTCTAAAATTCGACACTAATACATCTACAGTACTCACGTGTCAAACAACCAAGTGCCGAAAAGACAGATTGTTAAGGGAGAAAAAAAAACGAAGACAAGAAGAAATTAAACAACACAGAATCTCACAGTGGAACGAATAATCTATAATATACAACAAATCTTTACACAAAGAAAAACTGTAATATACATACATAATTCAGAGTACACTAACATATTTCAGCCTAGATAGTTATAACAACCTGTTCTTACAATTTGCTGATAAATATAGCCAATGGACAACACAACGGAACACAAGAAATATGTAGATACGTCTTGGACCTCCAGCCCATCTCCTAAGCTCTAATGCATCCAAAGCAATCTGTAAATATGCTTGGTCTGACCCAAGCATTGAAAGGGAAGAACGCCCGGATCAGTTTGGTAAACCAGCGTGAGAAGAACACCCAAATGGAATTTAATGTTTATCAAAAACCTTTCAAATAAAGGTATCTCGTAAGACCACGCCACATATAAATACAGACGGGTTTTTACCATACGATAAGCAAAACATTTTCTATAAAAAATTCCATGATATTATAATAATGTCTAGGGGTAAAAGTAAAATATGAATATATCTGAAATTCTTGCATCTCACATTGCAATATAGTTGGGCAAAACTAAGTCTGTACGGTGCTTATTGGAGAATGGATTCTGTACAATAACTGGGCTACTGGGGCATCGCCCGTCATGGTGCATCTCTAGATAAAATAACACCGAGGACTTTGTCGGGATCCCCTGCTAGCATAGAACCGGCCTACCACTTGACTAGTAGTACTGAATATAATCACCCCACTTTGGGTCCCAAGCATACAATAAGAGAAAATATCGACTCTAGATAGGGATGATCATACCCTAACGGGAGCGACCCACTTAGCCCTGCTGCATATCCCCTGTTTTAGTCATTCCCGGTTGATGAGGCTTGAGGTTAGGTTTTACCTTTCATCAAGCACTTCCTACTTGGAATGCTAACATTGCCCTCCAAGCAGCAATGCAATGCCAACATTTATCCATACAAGTTGTTCAGGACACGAACAAACCGAAGGCACTACTTCTACTACATCCACTTTGGAATAACCCTCAGGGTTAGTAGCAAGCAGGCCGTACACTTCTAAAAGCTCCATCTTCAATTCCATCATCTTCAAGTTGTCTTCACTTCGAAATGCTTGAGTTGGATCGAAATATTTTTCGGATACATATCTGATCCCGATCTCTTCGAAACAACATGCGATAAACTCAACCCCTGTTCTTTAGGAAATAAGCAAACAAAAGAATATGAGCGAAGTTCACCTCCTAACTGTTGAATAAACCAATTTCCTTATCAGTTGTCCTAGAAGGGCGAAACGAGTTTACACGTACAATCTTAATAAAATAAATAGTATAGTTATACTAATAATTTAACTTCAACAATATTAATAAAATAATTAATTAATTAACTTCAAAACATTATTAATATAATTATTAAATGAACTTTAAAACAATATAAATGAAGAAATTAGTTAATTTCTAAATAATATTAATATGATAATTAATTAACCTTTAGATATAATTAAATAACTTAAACCAATAAAATTAAATAACTTTAATTTATAATTAAAATATAATGTAAAACATTCTCAATAAATAATTAAATAACCTTAAAACCATAATTATTTACCTTTAAACATTATTAATAAAAAACAATTACCTTTAAAACCTTATTAATAGATAATAATTGGCTTTGATATAACATGGTTCCATAATTAACTTTTCCATTTAGAAAGAGGCTTTATCATCACTATGGTACTTAAAAAAGTTACCATTTCATTCAATTTTAATCTTCCAAGTTATAATACTTGGTGTTTACACATGCAGACATATATGTCAATTAATTTCATAATTATCAATCAATTTTTAATACAATACTCAACCAAAATTAGTCAACTAGTATGTACATAAGTGTCTACACTAATTTAATAATAGAACTGTGATTTATCCTGCTAAATAGATGTCCAAACATAACCTATCTGGTTAATTAGAGCAGAACGGTGATTTATTCTGCTAGCAGGCGTCCAACAAATTCAATTAGCAGAACGGTGTTTTATTTTGCTAACTAGATGTCCAAATTACTCTATTTGATCCAATTTAACTCAATGTTATATTATTTGGCCAAATAAACATCACTAATGAAGGTAATGACGTTATTAATCAAAATAACATAATTTAAATTTTTAATCTATCATAAATTCATACTCTACCAAAGCTATCAACAAGTTATACTATGACATTATACTCGTTAACACGAGTCCAACACAAAACCCGCATGTCAATCAGACTTAAAATGAATGAGATATGAAATTTCTAATTTACAATACTTAACTAATTTATTTTAAACCAAATTTAGTTAGTTTCTCAACTCAATTTGCTAATGGGCCAAGCCTACATCAAAACCAACCCGAACTGTAACAACCCGGGGTTTTACACCGGTTAATTATCGTCATTAGACAATTAAATTCTGCTGGCTAATTGCTGTTGGGATTTTTATCGGGTTGAAGTTCTTTTAAATATTTGTTAAGGGTTTGTGGGCTTTATATTGAATCTTGGCCCACGTGTTTTCTTGGTGCTGGGTTGTAACAAAGGCAGCTACCCGTTTCCCCCTCCATTCATTTTTCTGTTCGCAAACCCTAAACAAAGCAAACGAAAAAATGGCGTCTAGGGTTTATTTTCGAATCTTTCCCGAAGCCTCGTCAATCACCGTGCAAAGGCAAGATGAGTGGGGGGAGGGAAAAGGGGAAGCGCGACCGTTGGGTTAGTGCTCTTCGATGATAAGGTGAGTGGTTTTCACTCACATCTAATTCAATACTGTGCTTCGGCAGTTTGATTTTGTTTGGAGGTTGATGATTTCTCTGATTTTATCAATTTTGTATAATTCGATTTCTTGATTACAAGTTGTGGATTTCGTTCGTTCTTGTTGTCTTCGGTTTTGACATGATTTTGACGATGTTGATTTTTTCGATTTTGGCCATACTGTTCACTGCCTCTGGTAGCACTTTCGACCTTGTTCGATTTTACTTACAGTTTCATGACTCCGGCCGTTATGCCTTCTGACTGTTGACACTTCTATGTGGTTGGATTAGTATGTGTACTTAACTGCTATATGTGCACTGTGCTTTGAGTCTGGTACCTTGATTCACCGTTGTCTGCATTTGTTCGTATACTTATCTTCATATATTTAAAGTTTCTATCACATTCACTTGTGTACATTGTAGTCTTGGTCGACCATTTCGATTCACTGGTCTTTGGCTTGTGAACTTTCTGGTTGTCTGTTTGTGACTTCAGCATTGCTTTGTCTTCGACATTTCCTTTTCATGTGTGATAAGTTGCTGCCATGTACATGAGTGTGGTGTGTTTGGTTCACTAGTCCGGTTGGTCTTGAGACTGTAGCATGCATTGTTCATGTCATTCCTTTGGTGCAGTTGTTTTGCATCTCCATTTGTTGTACTCGAGTTATTTGATTCATGTGCATTATCAACTACTTGGAGCTCTGTCTTGTTTAACTTGCTGTGTTAAGCCTTCGACTTTGAACAGTTTGCATATAGGCTGATATGTGTTGTGTACATATTCTGTTTGTCACTGTTGCAGTTTTGCCCGTTTGGTTTGTGATTCACTGTTGCACTTGCAAGTCCTTGTTGTCTCCATTGTTTTGTGATATCGTACCCGATTATGTTTTCTGGTACTTTTATCCTTATGTATTTCTGTTTGTACCAATGCCTTTATGCACTTGGTCATCCGAGCCTTTGTGATTTGTATTGAGTTGAGTTTGGGTTGCCTTTAAGTTTCAGGCCTGTAGCATGCATGATGCCATGTAGTTTCATGAATTTATTAAAGCCTTTTCAATGTTGCTGATGTTGGTTTGGATTCTCTGATTCATTATTGTAGTTGATGCCAGTTGCCTCTGGTTTGAGTTTTGCTTGTCTTGGAATTGCAGACCTGTAGCATTATGTTGACACTGTTTTTGCTGGAAAATATTTGATGTGCACATTTTTAACTTGTAGCTATCTTGACCATTTGAAGCAGTTTGGATATTTGTTTCATGCAGTTGCCGTGTCACTGTATTGGTTTCATGAACATCAATTCATTTGTTGTCAACCTGTGTCCTTCGTGCTTTGTTGCTATTCCTTTATATGCTATGCTGGTTTGTACCTGTAGCATTGATGTGTACATTACTAGTGCATGTCACTTTTCATTTTGATTTCATCTGAGCTTCATCTTGATTTTTGGAATTACACCTGTGTTGAATCCAGCTTTAAAGCTCGGGTTTGACCTCGTGCTCGGTTGTGAGTTTTCATTGCGCATTCGTGTGCACTTCGTTCATTTGATGGTTACTGGGTAGATGCTTTGCAGTTCCATCTGGTTCATTTTGAGTTGAGTTGGTGCCATTTGCTTTTGATTCATTGAGCTTTTGTGTAATTCATCACTGTAGTGGCGAGGCAGTGCACGCGACCATGTACTGCAGCCAAAACAGTATTGACTTTTTATGTGATATTTCAATTGTTTGAATTGTTTCGTGTGTTCAATTCAATATTTTGAAATTGTATTTTGATTTGATTTAATTTTCTCATATTGTTGCTGTCTAATTATCTACTGGATAATTAGATTATGTGTTTTCTAATTATCGTATCGATAATTAGATATTGTTGTTTCTGTTGCTTCACTGGCTTGAGTTTTGCTTTGGCCAATTGCAGTTAATTGATGTTTTGACAATTCTCTTGTTTTCTACATTATCTTCATTGATAATCCTTTTTATTTATCTTTATTGTTGATTTGAATTTGCTGATTTGTTGTTTAACACTATTTCGTGTTATATCTACCGTTATCCGATTCTCTTTTTGAAGGGTTGGATATACGAGATTTATTGTGACTGTCGTCTATTGATTATTTAATTATTATTGCTTCCGTGCATTAATAACTGAGTTTGAATTAGATTGACCCGTGTATTATTTTCTTTTGAATTTAATATTCGGGTCAGACCGAGTTATTTCAGGTTGTTGATATCTTACTTTGGGTTGCTGCTTGAGCTATGAAGTCTCTTCATATCTTTTGGAGTAGTCGTTGTCATAGTATAGGATGATATGTATTCATGTATATTATTTACAATAATGTACTTGTATACGTAACTTCCAGTGTCGACAGTTGTAGTTGTATCATATGTATTCTATCACATGTATTGTAACTGACTTAAGTTATATATATTTGAGATTTTATATTATCTGTATTCCGCATTTAGTTTATCTGTGTTATTATTATATATGTGTCCTAAATTATTATGAACCATCGTAGTTTGTTTTATACTGGAATTGGATATGTCGATGGGAGTAAATAAACAAAGAGATGAAAAATTTATATACCACTCCTATCAAGATAACCAATACTAGTGTAAGGCCTAACTACGGATGGCCGCTCCTATCCAGCCGTATTCTTCGTAATAACAGACAGCGTTCCTTTTAATACTCTTTGTTATTGTGAGCATAGAGGTAGGGCGTCACAGTTGGTATCAGAGTGAGGGGTTTATGGACATAATATAGAACATAACTTAGATGGAACGTGTGTTACAACTATTTGTTGATGTTTTTATTTGTGCCTTGAGTCAAAACTAAATTTTTGAAATTATGATGAAATTTTTAAATATCCTTATTTAAAAATAAAAGTGAAATTGTGTTTTGATGATTGAGTAATTTGTGTTCTGTTTATCAAAGTGCGCAGCGGAAACAGTGACTGTCTTCGCCGAGTAAAGCTGATAACCTTTTTGATTTAAAAATCAGAATATGAAAATGAAATTAGTTTCATTGTGTTGTTTAACCAGTGGTCTTGATTTTGTTGAGATTTTTGCTGGTTTTCTTTTATGCTAATCACATATTGATTAGATTTTTGCTGTTTCAAATATATCTTCATTGAAGATATAATCGAGTGATTTCTTTGTTCATCTTGTAGTGTGCGTGCAAATTTGAGTTGCACGTTACTGCATTAATTTTATGTTGAACCACTGTTTGGTTTAAACGTATTTTGTTGCCGTTATTTTTATAACGGGATTTTTACACCGGTGCTATATTTTTGAAGCACAGTGTTTTGTTGACATTTTTTAATGAATGAAAATTCATTGGTATTATATTTTGATGTGAATTATTTTGATGAGATTTTGACGTATAAAAATTACTGTCGCTTTGACTTCAGTAACCGTCAAATTTTAAAGTGGATTTTCAAGCGGTTATTCCGCAATGCTGATTTGATACCTGTTTTTATGGTGTTTTGAGAAGTGCGATTCCTTATCGAAATTGCTACAGATGTTGCTGTTTTAATCACGTGTTTTCAAATCGTTTTAAAATAAAATTTGTTTTCAAATTTTTA
This sequence comes from Allium fistulosum, assembly GCA_030737815.1. Taxonomy (NCBI): domain Eukaryota; kingdom Viridiplantae; phylum Streptophyta; class Magnoliopsida; order Asparagales; family Amaryllidaceae; genus Allium; species Allium fistulosum. The sequence goes on from CM060905.1 coordinate 1,110,829,618, forward strand.
CAGTTTGCGCTTTCAAAAGAATGAGGAAGCGATTTAAACGCTTCAGCAAAATTGAGGACTATGAACCCTCAATTTTACCGTTTCGCTTAATTCCGGACTTGTCCGTTTGAGAACGTAAAATGTTATTTATTTAAAATACACCATTTTGCACTTTCAAGGAAATGATGAAGAGATTTAAACGATTTAGTAAAACACGTGGTATGGGACATGTGCGTTCACTATTTCGGTTAAGTCCGGACTCATTAATTGAAATATTTGCTGTTTTGATGATTTTGATGATTTTGTGTGCTTTCGAGCCACTATGTTGGACCTTCGGGTCATATGCTGGACCTTCGGGTCATATGATGGACCTTCGGGTCAATACCAGTACCAGACCTTCAGGTCATATGTTGGACCTTCGGGTCATTTGTTGGGTGCCAAAATTATAATGACGGTACTTGGTAGGTTTCGGCCATATGTTGTTGCACGTGCGGCGTAGCTTAGACTCGCCATATGCTGGGATCGATCCACCTTTTATGTTGATTTTCTAGTCATCTTAATTGATTTCTAGATATTTGTTGTTTCTAATTATTTGCAGGTTATTAGATATTTGCTGATTTGAGTTCTAATTATCTTTGTTGATAATTATATATTTGCTGATTTGAGTTCTAATTATCTTTGTTGATAATTAGATATTTGCTGATTTGAGTTCTAATTATCTTTGTTGATAATTAGATATTTGCTGATTTGAGTTCTAATTATCTTTGTTGATAATTAGATAATTGCTGATTTGAGTTCTAATTATCCATATTGATAATTAAATATTTAATGTTTTCTGATTATCGTTTTTGATAATTAGATATTTGTGTTTCTGATTATCGTTTTTGATAATTAGATATTTGTTGATTTCTGATTATCGTTTTTGATAATTAGATATTTGTTGTTTCTGATTATCATTTTTGATAATTAGATATTTGTGTTTCTGATTATCGTTTTTGATAATTAGATATTTGTTGATTTCTGATTATCGTTTTTGATAATTAGATATTTGTTGATTTCTGATTATCGTTTTTGATAATTAGATATTTGATGTTTTCTGATTATCGTTTTTGATAATTAGATATTTGTTGTTGTCTGATTATCGTTTTTGATAATTAGATATTTGTTGTTTTCTGATTATCGTTTTTGATAATTAGATATTTGTTGCTTTCTGATTATCGTTTTTAATAATTGGATATTTGCTAATTTTGCTGATTATGGGATTTTCTAGTCTCTAAGTGATTCTAGATTAGGTTGATTATATTGAATTGCTACTTTCTAATTATCATCATTGATAATTCTTCTATTATCTCTGTTGATAGTTAGAGTTTGCTGATTTTGCAGTTCGTGTTTTCTAATTATCTGGTTGATAACTAGATATTTGTGGTTTTGCGAATTGTGATTTGTGTTTTCTAATTATCTTTGTTGATAATTAGATATTGCTATTTTCTCATTATCGTGTCGATAATTAGATAATGCTGTTTTGTGATTTCTGTATTCTAATTATCTAATTGATAATTAAATATTGCTGATAATTGTATTTATTCAGTTTTGCTATTTTCTGATTATTTATTTGATAATTAGATTTTGTTGAGAATTTGTGAATTTCTTTTATGAAATTAAAAGATTTTTTTTTGGCGTTTGTGTTCTTGACCTTTATTTTTCTAGCTTAACCAGTTTACGTTAGAATAATAATTGTTATTGACGACTTTAATTATGAAAATTGCGGGGACGCAATTTTTATAAGGAGGGGAGTCTGTAACAACCCGGGGTTTTGCACCTGTTAATTATCGTCATTAGACGATTAAATTCTGCTGGCTAATTGCTGTTGGGATTTTTATCGGGTTGAAGTTCTTTTAAATATTTGTTAAGGGTTTGTGGGCTTTATATTGAATCTTGGCCCACGTGTTTTCTTGGTGCTGGGTTGTAACAAAGGCAGCTACCCATTTCCCCCTCCATTCATTTTTCTGTTCGCAAACCCTAAACAAAGCAAACGAAAAAATGGCGTCTAGGGTTTATTTTCGAATCTTTCCCGAAGCCTCGTCAATCACCGTGCAAAGGCAAGATGAGTGGAGGGAGGGAAAAGGGGAAGCGCGGCCGATGGGTTAGTGCTCTTCGATGATAAGGTGAGTGGTTTTCACTCACATCTAATTCAATACTGTGCTTCGGTAGTTTGATTTTGTTTGGAGGTTGATGATTTCTCTGATTTTATCAATTTTGTATAATTTGATTTCTTGATTACAAGTTGTGGATTTCGTTCGTTCTTGTTGTCTTCGGTTTTGACATGATTTTGACGATGTTGATTTGTTCGATTTTGGCCATACTGTTCACTGCCTCTGGTAGCACTTTCGACCTTGTTCGATTTTACTTACAGTTTCATGACTCCGGCCATTATGCCTTCTGACTGTTGACACTTCTATGTGGTTGGATTAGTTTGTGTACTTCACTGCTATATGTGCACTGTGCTTTGAGTCTGGTACCTTGATTCACCGTTGTCTGCATTTGTTCGTATACTTATCTTCATATATGTAAAGTTTCTGTCACATTCACTTGTGTACATTGTAGTCTTGGTCGACCATTTCGATTAACTGGTCTTTGGCTTGTGAACTTTCTGGTTGTCTGTTTGTGACTTCAGCATTGCTTTGTCTTCGACATTTCCTTTTCATGTGTGATAAGTTGCTGCCATGTACATGAGTGTGCTGTGTTTGGTTCACTAGTCTGGTTGGTCTTGAGACTGTAGCATGCATTGTTCATGTCATTCCTTTGGTGCAGTTGTTTTGCATCTCCATTTGTTGTACTCGAGTTATTTGATTCATGTGCATTATCAACTACTTGGAGCTCTGTCTTGTTTAACTTGCTGTGTTAAGCCTTCGACTTTGAACAGTTTGCATATAGGCTGATATGTGTTGTGTACATATTCTGTTTGTCACTGTTGCAGTTTTGCCCGTTTGGTTTGTGATTCACTGTTGCACTTGCAAGTCCTTGTTGTCTCCATTGTTTTGTGATATCGTACCCGATTATGTTTTCTGGTACTTTTATCCTTATGTATTTCTATTTGTACCAATGCCTTTGTGCACTTGGTCATCCGACCCTTTGTGATTTGCATTGAGTTGAGTTTGGGTTGCCTTTGAGTTTCAGGCCTGTAGCATGCATGATGCCATGTAGTTTCATGAATTTATTATAGCCTTTTCAATGTTGCTGATGTTGGTTTGGATTCTCTGATTCATTGTTGTAGTTGATGCCGGTTGCCTCTGGTTTGAGTTTTGCTTGTCTTGGAATTGCAGACTTGTAGCATTATGTTGACACTGTTTTTGCTGGAAAATATTTGATGTGCTTACTTTTAACTTGTAGCTATCTTGACCATTTTAAGCAGTTTGGATATTTGTTTCATGCAGTTGTTGTGTCACTGTATTGGTTTCATGAACATCAATTCATTTGTTGTCAACCTGTGTCCTTCGTGCTTTGTTGCTATTCCTTTATATGCTATGCTGGTTTGTACCTGTAGCATTGATGTGTACATTACTAGTGCATGTCACTTTTCATTTTGATTTCATCTGAGCTTCATCTTGATTTTTGGAATTACACCTGTGTTGAATCCAGCTTTAAAGCTCGGGTTTGACCTCGTGCTCGGTTGTGAGTTTTCATTGTGCATTCGTGTGCACTTCGTTCATTTTATGGTTACTGGGTGGATGCTTTGCAGTTCCATCTGGTTCATTTTGAGTTGAGTTGGTGCCATTTGCTTTTGATTCATTGAGCTTTTGTGTAATTCATCACTGTAGTGGCGAGGCAGTGCACGCGACCGTGTACTGCAGCCAAAACAGTATTGACTTTTTATGTGATATTTCAATTGTTTGAATTGTTTCGTGTGTTCAATTCAATATTTTGAAATTGTATTTTGATTTGATTTAATTTGCTCATATTGTTGCTGTCTAATTTTCTACTGGACAATTAGATTATGTGTTTTCTAATTATCGTATCGATAATTAGATATTGTTGTTTCTGTTGCTTCACTGGCTTGAGTTTTGCTTTGGCCACTTGCTGTTAATTGTTGTTTAGGCAATTCTCTTGTTTTCTAAATTATCTTCATTGATAATCCTTTTTATTTATCTTTGTTGATGATTTGAATTTGTTGATTTGTTGTTTAACACAGTTTCGTGTTATATCTACCATTATCCGATTCTCTTATTGAAGGGTTGGATATACGAGATTTATTATGACTGTCGTCTATTGATTATTTAATTATTATGGCTTTCGTGCATTAATAACTGAGTTTGAATTAGACTGGCCCATGTATTACTTTCTTTTGAATTTAATACTCGGGTCATACCGAGTTATTTCAGGTTGTTGATATCTTACTTTGGGTTGCTGCTTGAGCTATGAAGTCTCTTCATATCTTTTGGAGTAGTCGTTGTCATAGTATAGGATGATATGTATTCATGTATATTATTTACAATAATGTACTTGTATATGTAACTTCCAGTGTCGACAGTTGTAGTTGTATCATATATATTGTATCACATGTATTGTAACTGACTTCAGTTATATATATGAGATTTTATATTATTTGTGTTCCGCATTTAGTTTATCTGTGTTATTATTATATATGTGTCCTAAACTATTATGAACCATCGTAGTTCGTTTTATACTGGAATTGGATATGTCGATGGGAGTATATAAAGAAAGAGATGAAAATTTTATATACCACTCCTATCGAGATACCCAATACTAGTGTAAGGCCTAACTACGGATGGCCGCTCCTATCCAGCCTTATTCTTCGTAATAACAAACAGTGTTTCTTTTAATACTCTTTGTTATTGTGAGCATAGAGGTGGGGCGTCACACGAACCCACACCAAGCTACAATAGCTTCTTTCCCATATCCCCTTTATCACCTTCGTGCTTCTAACCGTGCACGCGTGTACGTGCATGCGATCGTCACTGCCCCATTTGCCCATCCAAGCCCACCATCAAACGCGACTCCACCTCCTCGTCACAACGCAACCATCGCCTACACCTCTGGCCACCTCCCCTAATTTCCGATCGACGCCTGTAGCCAACCTCCACAAAAAGTCGCGATAAATTTTCGCATCGATCACCACCAAATTTTGCCCCGAGCTAGAGTTCTCCAAGCACAACCCGACGCCACTCTCCAATTCGCGTATCGTAGCCTAAATCTTCGATTATCGCCAACCCTTGCTATTGATGAATATGGTGACCACCACAGAATCTTGCCAAACTTCTACTAAAAATAGTACGTCGCCATACGAGTTCAACGACACTAACGGCGACGATCAGCTTGAAGCGGATTGAGAGAATTCAATTTATGAAGATTATGAACATTATTCCTCTCTTACTGATTATCGATGATAACTAACTCGATCAACACTCGACGAAATCGAGTGAAACCAATTTCTAACAATACTACAAAGGATTATCCACAGGTTTTATGTTGGTCACTCGAGCTAATTACGATCGGATTTGAAATTGTGCATAGTACTGTGCATTTATGGAGAAGATGTGCTGTGTACATTTAGTATTATAAAAATGTTGATGTTTAAATTTGAGTTTGGGTATCCACTACCCACTAACCCGTTCGTGTATGAGCCACGATCTATTGAAAATAGAATACAATCGCGTACAACATTGTAACGTGATCTGAAACAACACTGAAACACACTGGATATCAAATTCTGTTATATTTTGAAGCACAGGCGTTCGATATAAAATATGTCAAATGACAAATTTTAAATATTTTCAAAATATTAATTTATTAAAAAATACTATATATTCGAATTAATGTTCGTTGTTTGAAATCAAATCTTTTATTTTCATATTGATTTTCTTTCATTTATTTTTCTTATTTTTATTTTAAAACACAAATATTAAAAGAAATTAAATATTTTGAAAATCAATGTGAGAAAATTCCAGGTCATTATTGAATGGACAATCATAAAATTTTCTAAGGGTAAAAAATCATTGAATATATTGTTAGGAAGTCAGACTATCATCAAAAGTAGAAAAGGACTTGGATAAAATAGAGTTGAATAAACTAAGAGAAAAAATTACGATAATATCAAATTTCAAAAGGAATTTTCAAAATGCTTAATTTGAGGAAAAATTGGGCATAAATAAATAAATGTTGGAATAGAAATAGAAAAAACCATTAAACAAATTTGGATTCCAAAATGTACAAATGAAAATTTTCGTTAAACAAGTTTGGGTTCCCAAGGGAAAATTGTATATACTAACAATTTGCAATATAGACAATTGGTACCAAGGGTTACAAACGAAAATAAAAGTGGTCCTACATCTTTTGTTAGGCCACTCGCTTCTTTTAACATTTAGGTACAAAAATAAGCTAAGGAACAACTACGATAGAGGTAGACTTTGAGTTGTTCTATATACCACTGAATTGCAATAATTTCAATGTGCCTAATCCTAGAAAAATGAAGTAGAGATCGATAATAGAAATGTTGAATATGAACACGGCATTGAAGGTAAATAAAGGCATGATCTCTAAACCCTTTTTTCTTTTCTTATTGTTAATTTTATTTTTTGTTGACACTGCTGTAATATAATAGCCATATCTCGAACTCCTTAACTTTGATTTGCAAAATTTAAGATGTTTTGGAAAATAGATTGAAAATTCTATAAGTTTTATATTCTACGTTTTTCCAGAATCCGAGCTTAAACCATTGAAAAACTGCAAATCATTCGGAATATTGTTTGAAAACTGTTTCAAAACTTCTTAACACATCTGTAGTAATTCGATCATAACTTGAACATCTTTACTCCGAATTTTGAAATTCTTGAAGTCATGGAAAGCAAACCGATAGTACTGCACCTTTACTACTTTAAGTTTTTGCTGATTCATTTTGTAAAATCTTGAAAAACAACAATCATTTCAGTACATCACTTGAAAAGCATCTCCGATTTATGCAAAAAAGTTGTAGTATTTTAGATATAACCATTGAGTGATTCATCTTCTTGAGTTGAAACCAATTTTAGAGAGTAGCAGTATTAAATATCTAAAACTTTCATGTTTTGTCCTGAATCTAACCATGGACTTAAAGCTTTGAAATATGGGTTTCAATTTTGATAATTTTCCAAGCTAGAAAGATTATTATGAATTTTCAAAGGAAATTATGGTTAATTAGATTTAGAAATTTATTTCAGAAATTCTATTAAGAGTTTGGGTCTGAAATTTTGATATGTTAGATAACATGATGAAAGTGAATTTCTGTAATTTTTGGGGATTTTTCCTAATTGATTTGTTATGGAAATTAAACTATTTTGGAAAAAGGACTTATTTGCAATATTGGTTTTGCTTAATGGAAGGGCTTATTTGCTAAATTAACCTTGGTTTAGATCTGAATTTAAGCGGCAGTTATTTTGGTAAAGAATTTGAAAAGTTGAGGCAACCAATCACATGTTTACACGTTGGCAGGTTAGTTAGATAGAATTTGCTTTAATTGGCATTAACCAGCTTTTACTCAGAACAGCAGGTTCTGCCTCTATTAGAAGTGCCTTTCGATTCCAATGCTTCCGCTCCATCTCAGTCGAAACCAACCCAGGCCGAAACCAATACATAAGGTATCACTTAAATGGTATGTAGTTGATTGGAGAAAGACGGAAGGCATAGTGTAGAAAGCATTGCTTCCGATGGGGTCGATACCTTTGTTTGTTTTAAAAAAAGTGAAGCACATGCTTTGTTTTATTAAAGCTTTCAAAGGATTCGAAGCATTTTTCTAAAGGCTTTCGATGGGGTTGCCATCTTATGTTTTAAAGAATAAGCTTTCGAACGGGTTTCTTTACTTATAAAAATAATGCTTTCGAAAGTAAGGGTTCTGACCTAGTTGAAGCCCTGCTGTCGTTCTTTTGCCTTTCGAGTTTATTGAAGTTAACAATGCTTTCAAAGGGTATCCTTTTGTTTTAAAGATGTTCTATGCCACTTCCTAAATTCTTTCGAAAGGGTCCAAGGATTTCGAAGGAATTGGCTTCGAAAGGGGGTTTCGATGCTATCCTTCAGTGTTCTGCTTAAATGATTTGAAGATTTCAAAAGGATGGTTCCGACGCCATCAAGTTTTTTCCCAATACTTTTATATGATAAAGAATGGTTTCGAAAGAGATATTTTCGTTGATATTCACTTTGATCCAAATGATATTTTTAAATACAAACACAATGGTTTCGAAAGAGGGACTTTCAATGGTTTCGGATGTTATACTTCCAAAGGTTTCAAAAAGGGTACTTTCAATGGTTCGAAGCTATGCTTCTAAGAAGTTAATAAGTAATACTTTATTACATTCAAAAGGTATCGAAAGCGAGGTTTTAAGGTGTTCGAAAGGAAGGGGCCTAATGTTTTAAAAAGGAATTTATATGCTTTCGAAGGAGGTTACCCAGAGAGGTCGAAAGCAAAGTTTTAAAGGTTTCGAAAGCCTAAGTTTTCAAAACAAATAACCCAATCTCATTTTAAAGGAAAACCATAGCATAAATGAATAAAGTATTTTGATATGGAGTTTTTGAAGAAGTTTTCTTTGATTAATAGTTTAAAGGGATTAACTAAGTTATTATATTCGCTTCTTCATTTATGTATATATTCACACTATAATGGACCCATAACTGTATTTTGGAAAAGGCCAAAATAACCAGCTAGGTTGACCCAGTAGTGAATATAAATTAAGTTAACTCCTGAATGAGTAGAATTGCATCCAGGAGGTCAGGAAGACCAGAATATAGGTGTGACGACCGCCCATGACCCCTGCACCGAATCTAGAGATAGTGCGCTGTAAAGTGTGCCAGGCGACCATGGACGATTGTCAGGGTAGATTAAAACAACAGAATCTATCGTATTACTCACAGCGCATGGACAAAATACAATAGAACATATGTATAGTGAAGCTTTACAGAACAAAATGACATCATATAAAACTCCATAATAGTTGAATACAAGCATCCACATAGTCAATACATCAAGCCTCACTACATATCTCTCAGAGAATACAAAACAGCGGAATATCCAGTACATATAATAAGAAGATAATATGCAACCCTCCAGCTCGTCTTCGATATCAGCATCGTGAGAAGAGAACAGCACCTGTCACCTGCTACCTAGTCTGCCCGTCCCAAAATGGACGAACAGCCCAAGGCAATAAGAATTAAAACATAAAGCCTTGAGTCAGACAACAGTCTTAGTGAGCAGTAAATTAACTAACAACATACCAAAAGAGCATAAAGGAAAAGGAATAGGAATACAACCCTCCCACTCCAACCTCATTCTACAGTGATAGCCCCCAGACACACACTAAGCAGAAGCAAACATAGTAGAGCATACAATTTAAAATAAAGCTACTATCACTCGAGTCAAGGGCGATGTTTTCCAAGTACCAAGGCCTAAATCAGATAAGCACCCAGAAAATACCGCTCTTGAGTCCGAATGACGATACAACCAAACATCCATGACTCTGGCTATCACTGTTATCATTGCTTCGATATCACCGTTAATTGAATGACCGGCACATTCTTTCAGCCGTCCGTCAAGGGCTAATGGAAACCCCGGTTCTAGACATAACTCCCGCACGTCGTCGCAACCCGTGCCTAGGACTATCGAATCTGCCCAGAGTACTCGACCATCAACAGTTAGTCGTTGGGACTATCGAATCTGCCCAAACGTACTCTTGCTTAGAGCATGCTAGAACCTTCAACAACGATGCTATCCAAGCCTCCTAGTCATCCTCCTCGACGACTATTCTCATATCCATTCATTATCCTCAACTCGAATCATATCACCGAGTTATCAACATGCTTGGAATGATCCCGTCTGGATTAGACCAAGTCTTCATCACATGATTGCCTCGCTTCATCACATCCTCGCGAAGCCTCATCTCAACATCACATCATCAAATCTATGCATAAGAGCTTCATCATCCCGCTACATATGCCACGAGCAGCTTTCTCAATTCAAGAGCCTTTCCCTTAGCTTTTGAATCGTCTTCGATCTAAATCTAATCATCAATCATCTAGTTTATAACAATCAATCAAATCAAACATCAACCCAAGCATTCAAATATGATCTAAGTAGACAATTATAACAATAATGGCATTTTCGTAATTAAAGAGTTGAAAGTCCAATAAGCATGAAAACATGAATTATATCTCTACAAACTTGATGAATGAACTTGCATAGGTTAACATATGATAAAATGAATGTAACATCATCATGAACAATGGATCTATATGGATCTACACTTAGGATGAAGAAAATGCATGGAAATCACTATTTTAACACCAAATCGAGCCAACAATCCGATATACTCCTTTGGATCCGTGTGAGAGATAATCACCACTCACCAAATCACCTAAACAACCTCAAATCAATATGCTTCAGATCTGGACAGCGAAGGACCAAGCTTGATCTATCACGAATCCGATTCAAATGAAGAAATTTCGCTTCAAAGGATGAAGATCTTCAACTTTAGCTCTTGGATCTTCAATCTTGATCTTCGATTTGGATGAAAGGAAGCACTAGATTAGAGTGGAGAAAAGAAGTGAAGAAGTGTAGAAGTCGAGCTCTCAAAATGGCAGCACTTCGTTGCTTCGAAATCCGGATCCCAAAAATGAAGCCAACCCCCTTCTATTTATAGCTGAAACCTGCCCCTAGGTCGCTCATCTCCATAGGTCGCTCGGAGTTAGGTCGTCCACGACCTACGACCTAGCAACATCTTCGACCTAACCAAAGCCAGACGCCTTAAAACAAATGCGCATCTGCGACTTAACCTGCCAACGACCTACGACTTAGGAATCATGCGACCTAACACTTAAACTATTCCCTGCGACCTAACAACTCAGGCGCTTCAACGACTTAAAGGCTTACGATTTATCACATGGCAAAACCTAGCGACCTAACAAAGCCCAACAACTGACGACCTAACAAGGTTACGACCTATAACCTCAGCGACCTAACACTTAGGAAAAACCCAGCGACCTAACACTTATGCGACCTAACTCCTTAGGTCGCTAACACGCTAACTCCTTAGGTCGCTAACACACTAACTCCTTAGGTCGCTAACACGCTAACTCCTTAGCACGGCCACGACTCAACTAGGCTACAACTTATCTCTTTAGGTCGCTAACCCACCCAGTCGACCTAACTTGGTAACAACTTAACCCTTAGGTCGCTTACGACCTAACCAACCAAGCTACCAGACGACCTAACACATAGCGACCTATCCCCTAAACAGCTTACTCCACTAGGTCTGCCTACCCTTGAGTCGCCAATTCTATAAGTCGGTCACGACCTATCACTTAGGTCGTTCACGACCTAGGACTTAGAAAAATTCTGCCTAAAATCTGAAATGGCTCAAAAATGCTAAAATTCCAGATTTTGACAAACTTTTCGATCCGTAAAAATACGGGTCGTTACATTCTTTCCCCCTTAGGAATTTCGCCCTCGAAATTCCAAGCAACACAGCAATCAAAGACTATTCTGTATGCCTACCATCCATAGTAATCAACAAACCATGCATCCAATTCTAACTTAGCGTACATAATTCTAAGACTTAGAGCAAGTTACAATATCGCGAGATGACACGACACCTTAGGGCCATACCTTGAAGAGTTCAGGATGAGCTGCCTTCATCCTCTCTTCCACCTCCCACGTACAGTCGTTATCATCATCACTCCATTGTATCTTGAGCAACTTAACTACCTTCCTCCTAAGCTGTTTCGTGTCGGTTTCAACAACACGAAGCGGCTTACGAGGTCTTCTATCAACTGGATCAACTTCGAAATCTTCACAGCTATCAGCAGAAACCACCGTATTCGAGTCGTGCACGTACTTCCGTAGATATGATACATGAAAAACATTGTGCACACTCGACATCTTTTCCGGTAATTTCAATCTATAAGCGAGATTTCCAATTCGCTCGATAATTGGGAATGGTCCAACAAATCTCGGAGTCAATTTTCCTTTCTTCCCGAATCGAATAACATTCTTCAGTGGAGAAATCTTCACAAAAACCATATCTCCTACGTCGAATTCCAAATCCTTTCGACGCTTATCGGCTTAACTCTTCTGACGGTCTTAGGCTGCCTTCATTCGTTGCCGAATGATCTCTATGCAATCCGAAGTCTGTCGAATCATCTCTGGCCCAAGTATCAGCTTTTCTCCAGTTTCCAACCAACATGTCGGAGAGTTACACGGTCTTCCATACAATGCCTCATACGGTGCCATACCAATGCTTGACTGGTAACTGTTGTTGTACGCAAACTCTACCAAATGAAGGTGATCTTCCCATGATCCTCCGAAGTCCAAAACACATGCTCTAAGAAGATCTTTCAAAACTCGGTTGACTCTCTCGGTCTGACCATCTGTTTGAGGGAGATAAGCTGTACTCAAACACAACTCGGTTCCCAAAACTTCCTGGAAGCTCTTCCAAAATCCACTAGTGAACAATGGATCTCGATCGCTCACTATACTCTTCGGAATACCATGGAATCGAACTATCCACTTAACATACAATTCAGCCAACTTTGATCCAGTCCTAGTCGATCGAACAGGAATGAACCTCGCACTCTTGGTCAGACGATCTACAATGACCCAAATCCCTTCATTTCCCGTTCTGGTTCTAGGCAATCCATCAATAAAGTCCATCGATATTTGCTCCCACTTCCATGTAGGAACTTCTAATGGCTGAAGTAATCCACTTGGCTTTTTCTGTTCAGCCTTTACCAACTGGCAGTTCATGCACTTGGAAATAAAATCTCCAACATCCTTCTTCATACCTTCCCAGTAGTAGGTTCTCTTCATATCCCGATACATCTTATTTCCACCTGGATGAATTGTCAACCTCGAGTGATGAACTTCCTTCAGAACTTCACTCCTCAATTCATCTATATCGGGAACAACTAGTCGTCCTTGCTTCCGAAGCCAACCCTCTCGATCGACCTCGAATCCTTTATCCTTTTCTGGATCCAATCCAGATTCCAATTCACGGATAATCTTGACAAGCTTATCGTCTCGCTTTTGGCTCTCGCCAATCCTTTCCACAAGAGAAGGTCTTATCGATAAGTTTGCCAACATCTCAGGTTCCAATTCACATCTAGGCCTGAAGTCAAATCCAGCTAAATACTCGAGACTCTTCCATTCTGAAAACATGGCTCCCAATCCTGCATGTCTTCGACTTAACGCATCTGCCACCGCGTTACCTTTTCCCGGAGTATAAGCTATACCAAAATCATACGATGCTAAAAACTCTAGCCAACGTTGCTGCCGAAGATTCAAATCCTTTTGGGAGAAAAGATACTTCAACGACTTATGATCTGTAAACAACTCGAATCGAACTCCCAGTAGATAATGTCTCCACATCTTCAGAGCAAAAACAATCGCCGCTAACTCCAAATCATGAGTTGGGTAATTCCTTTCATGCGGCTTCAGTTGTCGACTGGCATACGCGACAACTTTATCCTTCTGCATCAGCACAGCTCCAAGTCCAGTACCACATGCGTCGGTGTAAACCACCATCTCATCATTCCCACTTGGAATAGTCAAAACAGGAGCACTCGTCAATCTCTCTTTCAGGATTCCGAAAGCTTGCTCACACTTAGCATCCCAACTGAACACTAGGTTCTTTTTCGTCAATCCTGTTAACGGTGCAGCTACCTTGGAGAAGTCTTTGATAAACCGTCGATAATATCCTGCTAATCCAAGAAAACTTCTCACATCAGATGCATTCTTAGGTCTAACCCAATCCTGGATTGCTGCCACCTTAGCGGGATCAACCGCTATTCCATTTCCAGAAATCACATGGCCTAAGAACCTCACTTCACTCTTCCAGAAGTGACACTTCGAAAACTTAGCCTTCAGCTGATGTTTTCGCAAAATCTCCAAAACAATACGCAAGTGCGTCTTGTGCTCTTCTTCCGTTCTGGAATAAATCAGAATATCATCCACAAACACAAGTACGAACTTGTTCAACTGATCTCTGAACACTCTATTCATAAGATCCACAAAATATGCTGGCGCGTTAGTCAATCCAAACGGCATTACCAGCCACTCAAAGAAACCCGATGGTGTCCGAAAAGCAGTCTTCGGCACACTATCCTTAGCCACTCTCAACTGGTGAAATCCCGTTGCCAAATCCATCTGAGAAAACACCTTGGCTTCGTGAAGCTGATCAAACAAGTCGTCTATTCTCGGCAATGGATACTTGTTCTTCTTAGTCACCTTATTCAGCTCACGATAATCCACACACAATCTCAACGACCCATCTGCCTTGGTTGCAAACACAACTGGTGCACCCCACTCGGACACACTACGCCGAATGAATCCTTTCTGCAAAAGATCATCAACTTGCTGTTTTGTGTCGTATTCTACAACACGAAGCGGCTTACGAGGTCTCTTATTGACTGGATCAACTTCGAAATCTTCACAGCTATCAGCAGAAACCACTGTATTCGAGTCATGCACATACTTCCGTAGACACGATACGTGAAAAACATTGTGCACACTCGACATCTTCTCTGGTAATTCCAATCTGTAGGCGAGCTTTCCAATTCGCTCGATGATCGGGAATGGTCCAACAAATCTCGGAGTCAATTTTCCTTTCTTCCCGAATCGAATAACATTCTTCAGTGGAGAAATCTTCACAAAAACCATATCTCCAACGTCGAATTCCAAATCCTTACGACGTTTATCGGCATAACTTTTCTGTCGGTCTTGGGCTGCCTTCATTCGTTGCCGAATGATCTCTATGCAATCTGAAGTCTGTCGAATCATCTCTGGCCCAAGCATCAGCTTTTCTCCTGTTTCTAACCAACATGTCGGAGAGTTACACGGCCTTCCATACAATGCCTCATACGGTGCCATCCCAATGCTTGACTGGTAACTGTTGTTGTACGAAAATTCCACCAAATGAAGGTGATCTTCCCATGATCCTCCGAAATCCAAAACACAAGCTCTAAGAAGATCTTCCAAAACTCGGTTGACTCTCTCGGTCTGACCATCTGTTTGAGGGTGATAAGCTGTACTCAAACACAACTCGGTTCCCAAAACTTCCTGGAAGCTCTTCCAAAATCCACTAGTGAACAATGGGTCTCGATCGCTCACTATACTCCTCGGAATACCATGGAATCGGACTATCCACTTAACATACAACTCTGCCAACTTTGATGCAGTCCTAGTCGATCGAACAGGAATGAATCTTGCACTCTTAGTCAAACGATCTACAATGACCCAAATTCCTTCATTTCCCGTTCTTGTTCTAGGTAGTCCATCAATAAAATCCATCGATACTTGCTCCCACTTCCATGTAGGAACTTCTAATGGCTGAAGCAATCCACTCGGCTTCTTCTGTTCGGCTTTTACCAACTGGCAGTTCATACACTTGGAAATAAAATTTCCAACATCCTTCTTCATACCTTGCCAGTAATAAGTTCTCTTCATATCCCGATACATCTTATTTCCACCTGGATGAATTGTCAGCTTCGAGTGATGACCTTCCTTCAGAACTTCACTTTTCAATTCATCTATATCGGGAACAACTAGTCGTCCTTGCTTCCGAAGCCAACCTTCTCGATCGACCTCGAATCCCTTATCCTTTTCTGGTTCCAATCCAGATTCCAAATCACGGATAATCTTGACAAGCTTATCGTCTCGCTTTTGACTCTCACCAATTCTTTCCACAAGAGTCGGTCTTATTGATAAGTTTGCCAACATCTCAGGTTCCAATTCACATCTGGGCCTGAAGTCAAATCCAGCTAGATACTCGAGATTCTTCCATTCTGAAAACATGGCTCCCAATCCTGCATGTCTTCGACTTAACGCATCTGCCACTGCGTTACCTTTTCCCGGAGTATAAGCTATACTAAAATCATATGATGCTAAAAACTCTAGCCATCGTTGCTGCAGAAGATTCAAATCCTTTTGGGAGAAAAGATACTTCAATGACTTATGATCTATAAACAACTCGAATCGAACTCCCAATAGATAATGTCTCCACATCTTCAGAGCAAAAACAATCGCCGCTAACTCCAAATCATGAGTCGGGTAATTCCTTTCATGCGGCTTCAGTTGTCGACTTTCATACGCAACAACTTTATCCTTCTGCATCAGCACTGCTCCAAGTCCAGTACCACATGCGTCGGTGTAAACCACCATCTCATCATTCCCACTTGGAATAGTCAGAAAAGGAGCACTTGTCAATCTCTCTTTCAGGATTCTGAAAGCTTGCTCACACTTATCTTCCCATTTGAACACTTGGTTCTTCTTCGTCAATCCTGTTAATGGTGCAGCCACCTTAGAGAAGTCTTTGATAAACCGTCGATAATATCCTGCTAATCTAAGAAAACTTCTCACATCTGACGCATTCTTAGGTCTAACCCAATCCTGGATTGCTGCCACCTAAGCGGGATCAACCGCTATTCCATTTCCAGAAATCACATGGCCTAAGAACCTTACTTCACTCTTCCAGAAGTGACACTTCGAAAACTTAGCCTTCAGCTGATGTTTCCGCAAGATTTCCAAAACAATACGCAAGTGCGTCTTGTGCTCTTCTTCAGTTCTGGAATAAATCAGAATATCATCCACGAACACTAGCACGAACTTACTCAACTGATCTCTAAACACTCTATTCATAAGATCCACAAAATATGCTGGCGCGTTAGTCAATCCAAACGGCATTATCAGCCACTCAAAGAAACCGGATGGTGTCCTAAAAGCAGTCATCGGCACACTATCCTTAGCCACTCTCAACTGGTGAAATCCCGTTGCCAAATCCATCTGAGAAACACACCTTAGCTTCGTGAAGCTGATCAAACAAGTCATCTATTCTCGGCAATGGATACTTGTTCTTCTTAGTCACCTTATTCAGCTCATGATAATCCACACACAACCTTAACGATCCGTCTGCTTTGGTTGCGAACACAACTGGTGCACCCCACTCGGACACACTACGCCGAATGAATCCTTTCTGCAAAAGATCATCAACCTGCACCTTCAACTCATGTTGTTCCCTAGGCGCCATCCGCCTAAGAGGCATCACAACAGGTCTGGCTCCTTCAACTAGATCTATCCGAAACTCGATCTCTCTATGCGGCGGCAACCTTTTGACTTCGTCAAAGACATCCTCGAATCCATTTGCGATTGGCACTAAAGACAGTCCATCCCGTGGAACAACTAGCGAATACATGAAGCTCATGAAGACACCTTCCTCATGCTTACATCGTATCACAATCTTTCGCCCCTCCACATTCTCGACTGTCACCTCCAGCCTCTCACAATCAACCTTAGCCGCATACTTCCTAAGCCAGTCCATACCCAAAATAATTCCGAACCCCGCAAAGTTCAGAACAAAGCAATCACAAACAAAAGAGCAACCATGACTCGATACAACTAGACCACGGCATAACATACACAAACAAGACGAACCCCCAACTGGATTAGTCACAACCAATGGCCTATCAACAATATCCAGTTCCAAACCTAACCGGCCTACGAGTTCATTACAAACAAACGAATGTGACGCTCCAGTATCAAACAGAACTCTAACTGGAACACCACATAGGAAAAGAGTACCTTGAACAACCACACTCTTTCCTTTCTCTTCAGTAGTAGGAGCTTTCGAAGACGACGGAACAGCTTCCAAAGCATAAGCTTGCACAATCCGCTTGTCCTTCCTCGGTTCTGGACAATTCTTCCTGATGTGCCCTGGCTTGTCACAGTTGTGACACTTCATCGGCACCTTCGGATTCTTACAATCCTTCGAGAAATGGCCCTTTTGCTGACAATTGTAGCAAGTCACCTCGCCTTTCGGCTTCTTCTGGCCTTCCTTACCCTTCTGCTGCTGCTGCTTCCTCTTCTGGTTTCCACTCTGCTGTGGTTTAGACTCTCCCCTGGTAACCGCAACAACAGGTCCTTCCTTAGGAAACAGACTCTCATGCCTAAGAGCTTTCTCCACAAGCTTCTCAAATGAATCGTCCAAATGATCCACCAACTGTCTCCCAAGATAACTATCCAAGCCGGTCACAAACTTCTCATTCTTCTGATATGCAGACTCAATATATGACCGGGCATACTTGGACAAAGCTTCAAACTCAGAAACATACTCAAGAACAGATCTTCCTCCTTGCTTGAGCTCCACAAACCTTTTGAACAGAACAGACTTCTGCGCTGTAGAAATGAACTTAGCTTCAAATCTAGCTTGGAATTGCTCCCAAGTAATCTCTTCCTCCTGAGTATCGATGGTAATAGAGTTCCACCAATCAGAGGCTCTCCCTTGAAGCTGCCTTGATGCCAACTTCCTCTTAGTTGCATCATCAATTCCCAAATCACCAAAGATCCTTCTACAAGCATCGATCCATCTCTGGACTTCAATAGTTGATTCTGTTCCCAAGAAAACCTTTCCTCCAAGAGCAGTATAGTCCTTGCACAACTTAGCAAAATCCACTGGTTTCGGAGTCTGAACCTGAACTCCAACATCATCTGCCGCCCCCGGAACTGGTATCCTTCTCATGATCGAAGTCATCATAGCTTCGAACATGGCTGCATAATCAGCAGTCTCTTCAGTAGCACGGCCTTCCCTAGCAGCTGGTCTCCCTCTTCGACTCATTCTCAATATCTATAAAAAGGAATGATTAGAACATCTAGAGAAACAACTGCCTAAAGGACTCATACTCAACTAAACTACTATATTATATATAGTATTCATCCATCAAAATACAATTACGTCTCTCATACGTAGTTACGACGGCGAGCGTTGGGTAAAATCGATTAACCAATGCTCTGATACCAAATGTGACGACCGCCCATGACCCCTGCACCGAATCTAGAGATAGTGCGCTGTAAAGTGTGCCAGGCGACCATGGACGATTGTCAGGGTAGATTAAAACAACAGAATCTATCGTATTACTCACAGCGCATGGACAAAATACAATAGAACATATGTATAGTGAAGCTTTACAGAACAAAATGACATCATATAAAACTCCATAATAGTTGAATACAAGCATCCACATAGTCAATACATCAAGCCTCATTACATATCTCTCAGAGAATACAAAACAGCGGAATATCCAGTACATATAATAAGAAGATAATATGCAACCCTCCAGCTCGTCTTCGATATCAGCATCGTGAGAAGAGAACAGCACCTGTCACCTGCTACCTAGTCTGCCCGTCCCAAAATGGACGAACAGCCCAAGGCAATAAGAATTAAAACATAAAGCCTTGAGTCAGACAACAGTCTTAGTGAGCAGTAAATTAACTAACAACATACCAAAAGAGCATAAAGGAAAAGGAATAGGAATACAACCCTCCCACTCCAACCTCATTCTACAGTGATAGCCCCCAGACACACACTAAGCAGAAGCAAACATAGCAGAGCATACAATTTAAAATAAAGCTACTATCACTCGAGTCAAGGGCGATGTTTTCCAAGTACTAAGGCCTAAATCAGATAAATACCCAGAAAATACCGCTCTTGAGTCCAAATGACGATACAACCAAACATCCATGACTCTGGCTATCACTGTTATCATTGCTTCGATATCACCGTTAATTGAATGACCGGCACATTCTTTCAGCCGTCCGTCAAGGGCTAATGGAAACCTCGGTTCTAGACATAACTCCCGCACGTCGTCGCAACCCGTGCCTAGGACTATCGAATCTGCCCAGAGTACTCGACCATCAACAGTTAGTCGTTGGGACTATCGAATCTGCCCAAACGTACTCTTGCTTAGAGCATGCTAGAACCTTCAACAACGATGCTATCCAAGCCTCCTAGTCATCCTCCTCGACGACTATTCTCATATCCATTCATTATCCTCAACTCGAATCATATCACCGAGTTATCAACATGCTTGGAATGATCCCGTCTGGATTAGACCAAGTCTTCATCACATGATTGCCTCGCTTCATCACATCCTCGCGAAGCCTCATCTCAACATCACATCATCAAATCTATGCATAAGAGCTTCATCATCCCGCTACATATGCCACGAGCAGCTTTCCCAATTCAAGAGCCTTTCCCTTAGCTTTTGAATCGTCTTCGATCTAAATCTAATCATCAATCATCTAGTTCATAACAATCAATCAAATCAAACATCAACCCAAGCAATCAAGCATTCAAATATGATCTAAGTAGACAATTATAACAATAATGGCATTTTCGTAATTAAAGAGTTGAAAGTCCAATAAGCATGAAAACATGAATTATATCTCTACAAACTTGATGAATGAACTTGCATAGGTTAACATATGATAAAATGAATGTAACATCATCATGAACAATGGATCTATATGGATCTACACTTAGGATGAAGAAAATGCATGGAAATCACTATTTTAACACCAAATCGAGCCAACAATCCGATATACTCCTTTGGATCCGTGTGAGAGATAATCACCACTCACCAAATCACCTAAACAACCTCAAATCAATATGCTTCAGATCTGGACAGCGAAGGACCAAGCTTGATCTATCACGAATCCGATTCAAATGAAGAAATTTCGCTTCAAAGGATGAAGATCTTCAACTTTAGCTCTTGGATCTTCAATCTTGATCTTCGATTTGGATGAAAGGAAGCACTAGATTAGAGTGGAGAAAAGAAGTGAAGAAGTGTAGAAGTCGAGCTCTCAAAATGGCAGCACTTCGTTGCTTCGAAATCCGGATCCCAAAAATGAAGCCAACCCCCTTCTATTTATAGCTGAAACCTGCCCCTAGGTCGCTCATCTCCATAGGTCGCTCGGAGTTAGGTCGTCCACGACCTACGACCTAGCAACATCTTCGACCTAACCAAAGCCAGACGCCTTAAAACAAATGCGCATCTACGACTTAACCTGCCAACGACCTACGACTTAGGAATCACGCGACCTAACACTTAAACTATTCCCTGCGACCTAACAACTCAAGCGCTTCAACGACTTAAAGGCTTACGACTTATCACATGGCAAAACCTAGCGACCTAACAAAGCCCAACAACTCACGACCTAACAAGGTTACGACCTATAACCTCAGCGACCTAACACTTAGGAAAAACCCAGCGACCTAACACTTATGCGACCTAACTCCTTAGGTCGCTAACACGCTAACTCCTTAGGTCGCTAACACGCTAACTCCTTCGGTCGCTAACACGCTAACTCCTTAGCACGGCCACGACTCAACTAGGCTACGACTTATCTCTTTAGGTCGCTAACCCACCCAGTCGACCTAACTTGGTAACAACTTAACCCTTAGGTCGCTTACGACCTAACCAACCAAGCTACCAGACGACCTAACACATAGCGACCTATCCCCTAAACAGCTTACTCCACTAGGTCTGCCTACCCTTGAGTCGCCAATTCTATAAGTCGGTCACGACCTATCACTTAGGTCGTTCACGACCTAGGACTTAGAAAAATTCTGCCTAAAATCTGAAATGGCTCAAAAATGCTAAAATTCCAGATTTTGACAAACTTTTCGATCCGTAAAAATACGGGTCGTTACAATAGGATGCTAAAATATTAAAGGAAGATATTGGCAAGGGCCAATAGGTTCACAGTAAGCCTATGAAAACTGTGTATAGGAAAAGATATTGGCAGGAGCCAACAAGTTCATAGTAAGCCCATGAAAACTATGTATAATGAAGATGTCAAGAAGACAGGTTCATAGTTAGCCCACGAAAACTATGATTTGATATTGGCAGGGGCCAATAGGTTTATAGTGAACCCTTGGAAAACTATATCCGGTTTAAGATAATGATATAAGTCAATAGATTCCTAGTCAACCCATGAAAACTATGACAAGAAATAAGATATTGGAGTTACTAACAGGTTCAGGGAGAACCCATGAAACAGTAAAGATATTGGCAGGGGCCAATAGGTTCTTAGTGATCCCATGAAAACTATGAAACTGGACAGGTAGTCCATAAACATTAAACAGGTTATTAGTAAGCCCATGAAAACTAATAGGTTAATATTGACCCTAGAAACTATAACTGAGACAGATAGTCAAAATGAATGGGGATTGGTAATCCAGAATTGATTTACTTGTTTTGCATATCATCATAATGTTTTGAATTATTTTAACCATTGTGGATGCAGGAGCACGGTATATGGTCTTATAAAGGTTTCCGGATACTAGTGAGGGGAAAACCTATTACGCTAAGCGGCGTGGTCTCACTAGATATCTACATGGCTTGAGATGGTAGATTGTTATTCATACCAGGCTTTATGTTTGACTCGAAGTTTATGTTTTCCTCTTAAACTCTCGGGTACTCAATTGATTTTGAGTAGTTTAAGAGTTGAGGTTTTCAGGTACCTCTTTAGACAAATATGTTTCCAGAGGAGGCATGATAGATATCTAGAGTTCTCTTTTATTTTGATTCCGCAGTGTTGTTGTTGTAATGGCAAAGTTGTCAAATTGCCTATATATACTCTGATCATCTAAGGGAGCATCTTCCTATGTCGCTCTTGGCGTATGTTGTAATAAATATATTTTCTCTGAACGTGGTTAACGATTGTGGGATTACATAATGAATCTGAAATATTTTGAAATGGAATGTGGAACTTGTTTGATGTTTTATAATTTTTCCATATTTATGTGTTTCTGTGTATCAATATATCTAACATTACCATATTTGGTCGCCGAGGATTAATAACTATGGATGACCGCAGCATCCGTACCCGTTAGTTTTGGGCCTTCAAGTAGAGGATGTTACAAGTTCCCCTAAAACTAGGCTTTATGTCTAAGCCGCATTTTGTCTTTGTCTTTTTATATCATGACAACTCTCGGGTACTCGATTGGGTAGTTTGGAAGTCAGTTGCTTTGCGGATAGGCTGGTAGGATAAATGGAACATTTTGGAGGCGTGAGATCGTCGTATGAGATATGTGTACTTTTTGTTGATGTAGTACATGACAGACATGCTGTTTTGTGTATGAGACTTACGATATTAGATACTGTATTTTGACTTTCTATATTGATATTTATTTATCAGTTGTTTTCGCTAGTGTAGTCTCTTGTATATTGTTTATCATGTTCTATTCATGTATGTTCAGTAAATTATATGTTATCTTCCGTTGTGAGATTGCATTCATGTACTTTGGTATGATGTTTAGTTTTAAATTTTACCCTGATGGACTATCTTTTATGGTATTCAGGGGTCAGCTATTGTCATTCGACGTTGATTCAGGGTAATACAAAGGGCGGGTCATCATATTTATAGTCGGTGAATAACTCAAACTTCCCACCTAAGAGATAATGCCTCCACATTTGTAGTGTAAATACAATAGCCACCAATTTAAGATCATGATGGGGTAATTTCTTTTATGTGTCTTTAATTGTCTACTTGCATAATCTCCAACCATATTCTCTTGCATCAAAACAACTCCAAAACTCGTACACATGCATCAATGTAAATAGTAATAGGCTTGGTTCTGTCAGTGATAACAAGAATTGGTGTGCTAGTCAAAAGTTGCTTTATGCTAGTGAAAGCACTTTAGGTCCGAGATCCACATCTATGAATTGAAAAGTCCGAATGATTCACACTTAGCGTCTCACATAAAAGGTTGGTTTTTCCTAGTGAGTCATGCAAAGGAGCTACGATTTCAAATAATTCTTTAATAAACTTCTGAGAATACCCAGCTAAACTCAGAAAACTTCTAACTTGAATTACCATTTTTGGTGCTTTTCAATATTGCACTGCTAAAAATTTGCCGAGGTTTACTGTAATACCTTCCACTGGCCCAACATGACCAAGAAACTTCACTTCTTTTATCTAAAAATGCCATTTAGAAGTTTTCTTTTAATCGGTTTCTTCTCAACACATCTAATATAATTTCAAGGTAAAGTTCATGTTTTTCTCGACTGTGAGAATAAATAAGTATATCATCAACAAAAACTGCTACAAACTTATTAAGTTGTTCCCGAAATACTCTGCTCATTAAATCAACAAAATATGCTGGAGCGTTAGTTAAATCGAACGACATAACCAACCACTAATAAGAAGCATTAGGAGTCTGGAAAGCTGTTTTCGTAATACTATCTTCTTCCACTCTAATTTGATGGAAACTAATAGTTAAATCGAGTTGAGAAAATACCTTAGCACCACTGTGTTGATCAAATAAGTCATTAACATGGTAGAGGATACTTATTCTTTCGAGGTAGCTTATTTAAGTTGTGGTAATCAATATATAATATTAAGGAACCATCTGTTTTAGTCGCAAATACAATAGGTGCTCCCAAACTGGATGTATTGTGTGGAATAAACTTTTTCTTTAAAAAATCCGCAACTTGAATATCTAATTCCATTCTCTCCTTTAGGGCCATTCGACTAATAGGTAGTACATCTGGCCTTGCACCTTCCACCAAATCAATACAGAATTTATTTCCCTATGAGAAGGGAGACTATTAACTTCCTCAAATGCATCGGGATAATTACATACTATGGGGACTTGTGAGAGCTCTGTCATAGAGGTTAAGCTAGTAATGATAAGTAAGCATGACTATTGACCTTAGGTCATAATGAATAACCAAGTGCACATTACCAATTATAAGATTAACAGTTCTTGTTTCACAATTAAGTATTGCACCACATCAGCCATCCAACCCATACCAAGAATAACCCTAGACCTGGAAAAATCCAATACAAAAGCATCACAAGTAAGATGGAAATCACCATATGAAAGTTGGATGTTTTTACACATCATTGATAAATAAGTCGATCCACTTATGGGATTTGAAACTACGAGTCAGTCATTAACAATGTGAGGTGTGAGGAATAATGAACCAATTAGATTACTGATAACAAAGGAGTGAGATGCGCTAATAGCAATAAAACACAAATAGGTAAATTAAGGATGACGATCAAAACTTCCATTACAATGCTCTTTTGTTTGCCAAGTTGTGGTGGTGGAGGAATGTAGGAGGCAGGGGTAGCGTTTATCGCATATGCTTGCACAATCTTTTTTATTTTTGTTTTGATTGGGGCAAATGTAAGTGACATGCCCTCATCTTTTCGTAGGCACTACACTTTCTTCTTCTCCAAATCGACTTTGCAATCTTTAACTAAATGGCCAGAATAGCCACATCTTATATAAGTTGGTTGTTGTTGTTATGCTTCTTTTTAAACTTTTTATCGTTGTTTCGCCCGAAATTCTTTTTCTTTTTATTGTCAAAATTGAGCTTGGAATTTTTTTCTTTGGTTTCCCCAAACCGATTCTTGAATTAAAGAAATTTCAAAAATCTTTTCAAAGGATGTTTCTATGGAATGTGACTAACAACCAGTTCTTTCAATGAGTTATTAAGGCCTTTAGTGAACTTTATGCATTGAGTTTTCTTAGACGAATTAATAAGATTGATACCGTATCTAGCAAGATGCTATAATTTAGCGGCATATACGTTAGTGGGCATGCTTCCCTTTTTAGGTTTATAAATTTCAATTAGTAGCGAGGAACTCTTCATTCCAAACATTTCCTCAAGAATTGCGACCAACGGTAGAGGTAGATTGTGAACTAATCTACTTTAGTGACTAGCATGTGTGAATGATATTTATGAAAATACTCCTGTAACAATAACAAGTACACTTACTCAATTTTGAAAAAACCTATGTATATACATAATAAGGAAACTATACAGAATAATGGTTCAATTAGGTACAACCAGAGATCTAATACCAGCGGTAACGACTCGCCCCTAATAGTACTTGGAAACCTAAAATCACAATGGTATTCGATTTCAACAAATACCATTAAGGAAGAACAACCAGGGTAAGGCTAATAAAAGAGAAAAAATCACAAAACAATGTACATGTAGTGTACATATCTCACAAAGTGGATGGAACAAAATATAATAGGAAACTTCAAAATACTTGCAGCGGAAATAAATACATATTCCAATGAAAGGGTGATATAAGGCAACAAATGTGACACAAAGTACATGAAAATTACAACAAAGTTCAACCGGAAAATATAGATAGTTACATGCTGCTATGAAATTTCCTCTAGAATTTGCGCAACGACTCCTCTAGATGATCCGACCTACTCTTATTATCCTATAGGGTAGGGGAAAATGAGAGGAGTCAGATAAAGCTGATTGATAAGAGTCAATTTCATAATGTGTGGCAGAATATATAAATGTATTATAATTGCATTAAAATAAGAAAATACATACCTTCATGTTCACCAACTTGATGAAACAAGTTAAAGAGATAATAAGAAGGTACATAAGCATGATTAAATTCAATAAAGGATAACTTTAACCCCCTTAAAGGTTAATCAACAAACGAGAGGCAAATATACCTAGACTTTACATCTCGAGATCACAAAGGATAGATGTATTCACCTATGTAAATAAATTGACAGGGTTGTTAACATTGACAAAAGTCTATGTCAACTGGTCATGTGAGACCTTAAATAGACAAGACCAAGTGTTAGCATTTAATGCTACAAAGTCCATATATATATATATTGGTATTTGACTCAATAAAAAACTCTAGTTCTTATCGTTAAATACTTATATATTCTAAACTAATATTAATTGATACGAAATAATAAACCGTATGTATAATGATGGTCGAAGTAAAGCAATTAATGACAATCATGTTGCGCAACGAAGTTGGAGGTCATAGACACTCGCTCCTTAATATCACATAGTAAAGAAAATATGAGAAGGAATTATGCATGTGATGCAGTCTCTTAACTCAAAGTTTTATAATAAAAATAAATGTTCTCCTTCATTAGGCTCATCATTTGTAAAAATGTGTTTGTTTTGGTAAAAAGGATTTTTATAGCCAAAGGCTAAAAGGTTTATTAAACAAGCAAGTTTAAACGTAAAGTATAAAAATTTATTGGTTGGAAATAGAAATCATGGAAATCTAAAAAGAAAATACATATAATAATTATACCGAACCATTATATTGTTTGGTTTACACCAATAAGGGATTAAAGGTTTACCTCTACACTTGTAAAGCAAATACTGATCTACAAAGGTGGAGTTATTTGAATAGTGGTCAAACAAACAATTAATTAAAAAAGTCATCTTAGTTGATTATCTTTAGTCTCACAGCTCAATATTTTATGTGATAAATCTTTAATAAGAGGCGTCTTGCTAAGAATACTTGTTTTGTTTTAACACTTTTTCACTATAGGCATTTGGAAACAATTACCACTACATATTTATGTTAACTCCAATATTTAATTATCACATTTATTATTAAGGGTTCATGTTGTACTTATTTAATTTATTTTAGTTAAAGTTGAGGATGAAATGTTACTTTATTATAAAAGGAAGCTAACATAAATATGACACTAATTCTAGCTAATAAACATGGCAAACATACATTCATACATAAACTACAATTAAACAGATAATAGTAAATAATAAAGTATCACATGTCATAAACTACATTATGATCCATGAATATAGACAGACCAAGTCTTAATTTACACACATTTTAACATAAGCAATAATAGAAAAATAAATAAGCATGCATAACAATAACATCACAGGAAACATGATATAATGGAGTATTTATAGGTTTGATTCATTCTTGAACTAAGTTAATTAATTAACTACCATTGCAAATTTAATCAAATCCCTATTTACCATCCAATCGTGATAAATAAATATATTTTGGCATAAATATGAAATTTCATACTCCGCTCACCTCGATATTGCGAAGTAGCAAACACGACTTCCAAACGTATTCTTGTTTGTTAAATAGTTCCTATTTGATAATATAATGTTATTTTTTTTTAAAGATACAATATTATCCTTTTTTCATTTCTCTTTTATATAATTTGTTTTTTATTTGAAAAGATAAACCGCTAATTACTGCTAGGTAATCTTCTATTTTAAGTTACTCTTTCACATGTAAATGACAATTAATTAAGAATAGAGAAGTCTGAACTTGATTACATTAATCGTACTAATAACCATTACTTAAATGCAATGAAATTTTATTAACTGTATTATTTTACTATAAGTATAAGATCATTACCTTATTTAAATTATTATTTATTTGATTATTTGATTTTTATTCCATATTTGCATCTCAGATTGATTCGGCAATAGTACAATCACTAGGTGTCAAAAACATATTTTTCCTTGGACTATCGAAACAACCACGTGCGTTTATGGAATCAAATACTAAAAAAATTAATTACTTTAGTTCAATCATTATTATTTTTTGCAATTTGAATATACATTATTCATATTTAATGTGCATAAATGTCATTAAATGTTGTTAAATGTCATATGTAATGTAACTTTTCAAATTCAGCAATTATGTGTATTAAGTTTGTACTAAATTACTAATTGCATACAAATGGAATTTTATGAATAATAACAAT
This sequence comes from Allium fistulosum, assembly GCA_030737815.1. Lineage (NCBI taxonomy): Eukaryota > Viridiplantae > Streptophyta > Magnoliopsida > Asparagales > Amaryllidaceae > Allium > Allium fistulosum. The sequence goes on from CM060905.1 coordinate 1,110,857,955, forward strand.
TGAAGTGTAGCGTGTATGTAATTGATTTACGGAAAGCCTAATTCCGTGCGAAAACATAAAAGTGAAATGAAAATCATATAATTCAAACGAGCAAGCTAATTCATATTGAAAATGAACAGCTTTGCCTTTCAAACATATGTTCGTATAAGTTTAATTTGAAATATTTTATAATCAACAATGATATATACATGTATATGGAATTAGATTTTCAGTACATTTATACTTAAAATGAACTATTGTAAATCATATGTATTGATTGCAATACATAATTTCATAATATAATTCAAACTTATGCCTATGTATGAACGTAATTATAGGGATGTGATTTTTAATATATATTCATATCAAGTAAAAACAATTCATATATAACTTGATATAAATTTGATATCTGAATAATATGTATAAACTTGCATGAATCAAATTGATGTGCACATTATTTTGTTTATATCTAACTTATTCAACTTGTATATGTATACAATTCAACTAATTGTATATTTAAACTTGATTAATACCAAATGAATCCATTCTATTCAAATCCCAATAAAATAAATGCCCAACACTCAAATCTTTCGCTGTAAATATTCATGATTCAAACTCAATTCCAATACCAACTTCACTATTAACCAAATTTATAATTTCAACAATCAATATTAATTCCAATCAAACAGATTCACAACTCCAATATGAATATAAGCAATAATCTAATGATAATATAAACAAAAATTGTAACTTAATCATTCAATCTCAACATAAAAATAAGAATTTGAGTTTTAGGGATTTGGAGAATCAAAAGAACAAGTATAATTATTAAATCTCAACATCATAATAAAAATTTGAGTTTTAGGGATTTGGAGAATTAGAAGAACAAGTTTAATTATTAAACTAGAAAGTGATGTAGATTCATATCTGAAACATTTTAATTAGCTTGAAACTTGTGTATAAATCAATATATGTTGATATTATAGTTTAAATATGTTTTTAGTTTGAGAAAATGGCGAAAGAATAGGGAATGGTTGCTCGGAATATTAGGGTTTCAAAATTGAGTGAATGGATAAGGAGATGTGGTGTTTGTATAGGATCCAGAAGCTCGAACTTAGGTTTCTGGTGTCCCGGTTCAATCCTGCTACATTTTATAATAAAATTCATTTAATAAGTTTAGTGAATTATTTTATGTTTTTATTATTTCCTTAATAACATTTTCATACGAACTCAGACGAACCAAAAATGAAAATTGACCAGAATGACGAGATGGATGTAATGGTGTAAATATCATCATCAAATTCTGCCGTTTGTGAATATTCCACTTTTAGCTTATAAATTTTTTTATTTATTCCAAAAATTCCGGTTTTCAAATTTTCAAAATTTTGGGATTGTTACGCTTATTATGCATGTTATTTATTTGTCTTGTAGTCTCATTAATTTTAAGTTTAAATTTACTGTAGTTATTATGATGTTTGGTATGAGGATAGTCTTTAAGTTGATTTACATTAACATTTGAAATAGTAACATGTGTATTATAAATAATATTTTTTGAAAAAATAACTATCTTAAGCGAACGGGTTCGTAAATCCAAGAATTTAACTAGTGACATAGTTTTCGAAACCATTTGGCGTATTTATAATATTTTTTGTTTTGTTTTTGAGAACTTTGTTTTTTGCTGTTTTGCTTGTTGAATCTGCTTTTTTCTGAATTTTTTTGTTCAATTAAATTGTCATCTTATTATCTTTTGTTGAGTTTACATCATCTGTAGACTTTAGAAGATATTGATTGCTCTAATTTGGTAACATGTAGCAATGATTTTGGAGATGAATGGAAAGAACATTTAGAAGATTTTCAATACATAAAATAAAAGATGTGATTATAGAAGGAAATGAAGGGTTTTGTGTATAATCATGTTGTAATATGTTTGGAAAGAGAAAAGGATTTTGAAAAGGAATAACAAATTAATTAGTGGTTGTGGGTGAGTGAAGGGAGTAATTTATTAGGTGAGGGGATAAATGGATGAGAGGTGTAAATTTGATGAGTACAGATATTAAAACCGTTTTTCTATGGCTTAAATATTTAATCTTTAGTTTTTTTAATTGCCAGGAGGACGTGGATTCTCCTGCAACTTTGAGTATGACTACCAAAGGCATACATATTTGTATTAACAAATACAATTATTACTTGTATACTAGATTATGTTTATGGAACAATATTTGAGTACCAATAAATCAACCAAACGACAACCATTTGGTTAGACCTTGAAGTTAGCCCTTTGTTTGGAAAATTTAAATTTTGATGGATAAGAATCCCCAAATTAACCTTGGATACTATAATCGATAACAAGAAAACAAACAAATAGGAATTAATGAAAACATTGAATTTATAGCAATGCCACCATCAATGTAATAATTTACATCCAAAAAAGAAAATTTATTACCGAAATGAAATTACAAAATATTGAAAAAATTAATCTGACAATAGAGGTTAGCTTAAGACACATCTTGATGTTGTTGAAAATATTATATTAACAATGATGAAGATTATTGGAATATCCTGTAAATTAATAAATAAATAATTAAGCAATCGATTATGAAAATAAGGAAAATTGAAATTATGGAAAAGGAATGAATATTCATGAGAATTTGCTTACTCACTATGCTTGGTGAATCAAGTAGCACTAGGTAATCCTAGTTAAAACTTTAAATTCATGAGAATTGAATGCAATCTTTAAAGCCAACCAATTCACAAGAAAATGGGATAGTGGGCCATTGGTCAAAGGGTAGATTAACAGGGGAATTTTCCTAGATTAAGGGTAGATTAACAGGGGAATTGGCAAGAGGCTTTCAACTCTATATTTTTGAGGAGTAAATTTTAGATCTTTGCTGGTTATTTCCAGATTTGCCTAGTTTTATGTGCAAATCACTACATTTTGGGTGTTTGGTGAGTGATTTATCATTTCATGCCTTATTATATGTATGTATCTATAGGTTTTAACATGTTTTGAACTTATTTTTAAAGTCAAAATTGTGTTTTAGGAGTGTTTTAAAATCCAACCTGATGTAGAAGCAGAATAAAATGATTTTTAGTGATTTAATCATGTTATTTGGATGAGTGATTGCCTATATAGATGTTAGGTTATTTCATAGATACATTATATAACGATTGCTATGATTTGTTGTGTGTGTTGTATGTTTAGATGTTGATTGGTGCTTGTATGGTGTTGTTTATATGCTTGAATGGTTGCAAACACCCATCAAAACAAAATAGTGGTGATGGACGATTCTATAGTGGAGGGTCTCCGTGCGAAAGGAGTAGCGATGTGATCTTTGAGTTTTTGCATAGACAAAGGGGGTTCCATAAGTGTAGAATCAGATTTCAATGGATAAACTTTGGAGTGTGTGGAGTCATATCGATGCACGTGGAATGCATGTGGGAGACTGGGGCTTCAAGGCCGCTACAGCGAAGCTTCGGGATTGGAATCAAGTTACTTTAGGATAGCCTAGGGGTCAAGTTGGGTTGTCGAGCAGGCACTTGGAGCAAGAGTGTATGACTCTGGAGCAACTCAGAGTGCATTTGGGGTTTGTGTGGTGACTTATGAAATGATGGAGCGACACCTTGACACGGTGACTTTGGAACATTAGTATAATGGCTCTACGATTTATAATGGATGTTTGGAGGTGTTTTGAAGACGACGACTCAACAGTGGGAGTTGTGATTGTGATATATAAGGATAAGTTCAAAAACGCGGACTTATGAGTAGAATTTGCAACCATGTTCTACTACGAGGTTAGCTGAAATGGGATAGTAATTGATTCTACTATGGAGACGCATGCAAAGGGATCACTGATAACTTATAGGTTTCTAGGGTGTTCGTATAGAAGGGGTATGTAGGGATGCCTAACTGGATTTGCAAACGTATCTATATCTTATGATTGTGGATTACCTTGGACTTTTGCGATTATGAGTTTGGTTCCTATCCTTATGAAGTGGCATAGATTCGAGCACTAAGAAATCAGATTTGATTGAGTCTTTGGCTTGTGATCATTCCATACGAGTTATCATATATCTAATGCACATGAGTGATGGTGAGGATAATTTGATTAATGCTATGTTTGCCATGGTTGTTTATCAATCTAGAGTGTTACATGATGTAGGTATTTTTGGTCGTATACCTAGACTTTATATATTGTACTTTGATGGTAGTACACTCATTGATGAACTGATTGATGATGATAATTGATTAGCATATATCGATTGTTCTGAAGCTAACTCTTTGGATGTAGAGACATATCAGGTATGATTCTATCTACCCCATGCCCTTATTACCATATACGATTCTTATCGTATTTTTGAGATGATGCATTACTCAAACCAGGATTTTGTTAGACTCGAGGTTTTATGCTTTTCTTCTTATTACCTTTGGTAATCTTAAATGAGTAGATTAAGGATAACAGGTCTAGATAGCGCATGGAGCTATACAAAAAATGAGCAGGAGGCTGCACTTTCATATGTCCATACTTTCGAGCTTACTATCGCTTATATTCTACTGTGCAATATTATGGAGCTACATCAATACTTATATTTTTAAGAGACAATTATAGAGTTTATTTTGGAGATTTGGGATAATGTGACGACAACCCTACACCTTTGATGCTCATACAATCGAATAGTGCACTACGGGAGCATTTGGTTGATGTAGGACGATTGTCAAAGGAAAGAAAAGAAGTAAAGAAAAGGAATAAAAGAGAAGAGAAGAGAAAGGAAAAAAAAAGAGAAAGAAAGAAAACGCCAAACAATCATGTAATAACCTATCACATATCTCACAGCGCATCATATAAAATATAATGGTCATTGCAGATATAAAACAGCTGAGATAGTACCAACTATATAAATCACAGAATCAAAGCACACATGCTTATATAGTTGTACAAAATAGTAATAGAGTTTATACAACTGCTAAAAAACTCAACTGATAAACTGTCTCTAATAATATTTAGTCAAACACAGTTAAGGCTTCACAATGTCACACAGCGTAATAAATAATAATAAGTCCAAAATTATAAGTATGAGAAACATCACCTCCTGCTAGCCCATATAGAGAACTCCATGTACCATTTACACCTACTATCCAGTCTACTCATTTAAGAGCACCTGAGATAATAAGAAGCAAAGCATAAAACCTTGAGCCAAACAACAGTCTGGTGTGAACGATGAATAATCTCAAAACACTATAAAAGTCGGTATAGTATATGGAACAAAGGTTATGGAGAATCATACCTTACCTGTCCCTTCATCCGAAGAGTTAGCATATAATGAACATAATATGCTACTCTACCAATATCATAAGGTGCTTAGGTATCCTTATCCATCATGTGACATCCCTAGAGTGACAGGTCTCTAGTAAGGTAACCATAACAAACAATACTAGCTGTTACTCAGTTTGCTTTGGATATATGATAACTTGTACAAACTTTCAACTGCCAGGGATTAATTGGTAAATCCCGGTTTTCAGTTGTACTCGCGTATCCCATAGCCCGAAGCTAGATACGTGTCTTATAGCTCAAAACTGGACATTAGACCCAATTAATCGTCCATAGTACAAAGGTCCAATCAACCGACCTGGGGTAACCGAACAAAGTACCTATGGGCATTCCCATAATACCCCTGCTTAGAGTACAACAAAAAACACTCCGAGTATCAATGATCCCATAGCATGCGTATCCAAGCTCTTCATTGCTTCACCTATTTCCACAATAGAACCATTCAACAGTCTATCCAAGAGTCGCCCCTAAAGAACCTGTCCATGTAGAAAACCATCACGACTCCTTTCGACATCAAGCTTCTAACCTCAAAACCTAACTCCATGCACCGACGAGCTACCATCCGAAGTCCTGAAACTGTCAACCTCGAAATCTTACTCCATGCACCAACGAGATACCATCCAAAGTCCTGAAACTACCATGTTGAAATGTCATATGGTCGCAATCATCGAAATTACTAGTCTTAGAGCAATAACATCAAAACCCATAGTCGGCCGCATGAACAGACCATTATATCGTGCTCCTCGAAGCCTCCTCACTATCCATGCCAAAGATCGGCCAAATCGATCATCATCAATAGTGATGGGCATTGGCCACTCTATATGGTTAATACCAACCACTCTAGTCCTATACTTAACCAAAAACGGATAAGTACAAACCAAATGAAAATGTCCAACGTCCATCTTGAAGTCCGAAGTCCGTCCCAGTCCATTGTCTTCCATCTTCAGGTCAATCAGTATGCATCTCAGTACTCTTCTACAACTTATATTATTCGTTTGGGTTTCCGATCAATAGGCACGAAATCCTAATGCATGGAATATTCCCTAATGCTAGATTACCAATAAATCGGTGTTTTCAACCAAAATAAGCAAACATGCGTACATGAAACCAACAAGCATACGTACATTCAATATAGTATACCTACAACATGTATAATGCATCTATATTAACCATCTGGGGATTCATATCAAAAACGGCCTAAAACTAGCAAATTCCTAAAATAAAACGTCAATGGGAAAAATGTGATACTCAATTTAAAATCATTTTGAAATACTTTTAATTTCTTTTATAAAAATCCAGTAGGTGTTTATATATATATATATATATATATATATATATATATATTAAAATTACATTTTAAAGTTAGAAATCATTTCAAAATATCATTTTTATACTATACTAACAATCATAGTGTCATGAGAGACAATATCACTCACCTTACCAAAAGCCATTCAATCTAATGACAAGTCTTAGAGCTCTCCATGACGAGTGCAATGCAAGAAATGTCATCCAAAACAGATCTCGTATGCAAAGATACAAATTTTGTAAGAAACAGAAATAAATAGACTAAATAAATCATTAATTAATCTACTAATTACCTAATTAGCTGCTAATTCTTCTTCTCTAAATTAGCTAATTCCTGTACGTGAATAGATACGAGCATAACCCACAAGCACCGCCTTTTTTTATCGATTTCTCCCTCCATGATCGACGATTCCACTAACCACTTTTGCCTACGCACTCCACTATGAAATCTCTTCGCCCTAGAACCAAAGAGACGAAGCTCGGCCCAACCTTCTAGGGCGTGACCTGATAGCCACATGCAACCCTTCAAAATGTTGCATTCCCTTCTGGTTGATCGGAGTTCCATTGGACAATGTGGTGAGGTGCGCTTCGACATGAGAAACACAACGACGATCTTCGTTCCACCTAAATTGCCCTTAATCTCCACTAATATCAAACCGTAGTCAACGACTACATATGTCAATGTCGCCAATAAATGTCGCACCTAATCCCCCCATGATCAAAGTGAAGCTCTCTTCGATACGAGCACAACAAACTGGTGTCGTGATTTTTAGTGGCCTATATCACTCGATTTTATTTTCTGAGTGGAAAGAGAGAGTGGCATCCATGTTTTATGTTCACAGGTAATGGAACAGTTATTTGGAAATAAAGGGGAGGGTTTATAGATTATTTATATTAATAAAATATTCTTATTTATTTGATTTCTCAAATAAACTATTATACGTTTCAGCTCATACGATCACATGACGCGTCCGTTCGCAACAAAACTCATCTGCATACATGACCTCATTTTTTCCGATCCCAATGGTATAAATTTCATCGCTATCCAAGATAGCGCTCTGGTATTCACGCATTTCGGGATCGTTTTGTCCATCAGACCGACTGATCTTCAAATATAGCGATGCTTATACTCATTTTAATTCGAAAAGTCAATCTGGACTCAACGGAATTAGTCTCGAGTTCTGATTCGATCATATGTGAAAAGGTATATTTTTAGGCCTTTAATTAATGAACAATTAAAAATTTAAATCAATTTTTTAAATATCCCATCATTAAAATACGGGTCGTTATAGATGTATAGACTCTTTTATTTTCAGTTTTGTTTAATCCGTAAACCTATTGCACTCTGATTTCTTATTTATGGTTCATTTGATTATATTATTATCTCGCCAGTGTTACATCTATTTTATTATTATATTTTTTCTATGCATCATGAGATGTACAGGTTCCGTGTTTGGATTTTCGTTACTTTACACCCTTGACTATAGCCTTACATTGGTCAGGTGCCTACTCAGCGCACTTCACGGGTATATTGAGCACCAGAGGCGTAGGCGGTTGTCACATTTCATATCAGAGCTTAGTTTCAGCGATTTCGACTTAGGTCAACTCACTAAAGCCTAAGTTGATACTAAGGTTCATTAGAGATAAGGTTGGATCTATCGCCTTAGAATGAATGAAAAAATATATGAGGGAGCATACTTGTTATATTTTGGTTTTTTAAACTATATAGTAGTATATATATAGTATATAAGTCGCATTGCATTCACAAACACCACTTATTCCTTTTTGGGAGACCTATCATTCTTATTACAACTCATAAGAATGAGTCGGCAAACGAGGAATGTTGCTAGGAACTCTATTTCTGGCATAGAGTGGGAAGCGGGCGACGGGGCAGATGTGAACCCTGATATGTAGGCTATGTTCAATAACATGATAAGGAACATAATGCAAAATGCCCAAGGGGTTGCTCCTATTATAGCTGTTGGTGGAGGTGCTCCGATGAAAGCACCGACGGCTGACTTTGTCAAACTGAACAAGGATTATTCTACTTTGGGTGGAAAACTGTTTGTTGGAATGAAATCATCCATCGAAGTACAAGATTGGTTGGACACCTGCGAATGCATCTTAAAGGATATGGAGTTGGAGGATGCGATGAGGAGGAAGTTGGACTCTAGGCAGCTTCAAGGGTGAGCTATAGGGTGGTGGAACACCATCAAGATTACCATTCCTGAGGATTAGATTACCAGTGAGAAGTTTAAGAGAAGATTTGAAGAGAAGTATATATCAACTACTCAGAAGTTGGTGCTCTTCCGAAAGTTTGTTGATTTGAGACAGGGGGATACGTATGTGTCGAAGTACATGGCTGAGTTCGATATGTTATCAGAGTGTGGATTATCTTTTCTTGATACTTTGCTCAAGAAGAATGAAATGTTTATTATTGGCATGGATGATTTCTTAGTAGAGAAATTGGTGGGACATATTGGTGAGTCCTTTGAGAAGCTGGTGGAGAAGGCTCTTTGATGCGAGAGTCTGTATCCCAAGTCTAGGCTAGTTGTTGTTTCCAAGGATGAGAAAAATCCATAAGCAGGCAGGGGAGGCAAGAAGAAGTGGTACAACAATAATAAGAGGAAGCAGCTTCAGAATAAAGGTGGCTAAAAGAAGGGAAAGTGGGAGCCTACTTGCCATAACTGTAGGGAGAAGGGTCATTTTATTAAAGACTATAAAGCGAAAGTTAAAAAGTGCTTCAACTGCAATAGGCCTAGGCATATCTAAAAGGACTGTCCAGAATCGTCGAGGAATAAACAAGTCATGTCTGCTTACAATTTGTATGCTATTCCAGCTTCATCGAGTGCTCCATCGATGAAGAAGAACTGGAAGGGCGTCATTATACCGAATATGCTTTTTTATTTCTGATACACCTATATGTGTTTTGTTCGATATTGGAGCTTCAAATTCCTTTATATCTAGTGATTTGGTAGGTATATTAGGATTGAAACCCAAGACAGTTGACCGAGCATAGATTGTTACAAACCTTGTTGGAGGATCAACTAGCCATTGCATGGTTTGTCGAGACTTAGACTTATCGAGTCATGGATTTTGCTTATTTGTTATTTCTTTGTTTGGGTTTCATGGGGTTCGGTATTATTCTAGGGATGGGATGGCTGCAGAAGTATTGAGTAATGATGGATTGTGAAAGGCCGTTGGTGACGATAGGGTTATACGATGAGCATAGATTAGAGATAGGCTGCCTACCTGATGATAAGATGATGGTTAGCTTTTCGTATTCGCTTGATATTCACACGATGAGTTGTCACTTGTTCCTATAGCTCGGGAATATCCAGATATATTTAAGGAGGTGACTGTATTACCACCACATAAGGATATTGATTCCATATAAATTTGATGAAGGATACCACACCGATCGTTATGTCGTTGAGGCGTATGGCACCCAAAGAGCAGAAGGAACTAAAGGTGAAAGCGAATGACCTATTAGGAATAAGGTTCATTCAACAGAATAGGGAGCACCTGTAGTATTCACCATGAAGGTGGATGGCTCTTTGAGATTGTGAGTAGATCACGGTGAGCTGTATCAGGTGATGGGGAACAACAAGTGTCCACTATCGCATATTATTGACTTGTTTGATCAGCTCTTTGGTGCTAGGGCATTCTCTTAGTTGGGCATTGTAATAGGGTTTCATCAACTGAGAGTGGTGAAGGGGAGTGTGTCGATTATAGCGTTTTTTATGCCATTGAGATTTTATGAGTGGTTGGTCATGCCATTCGGGTTAATCAACCTTTTGGCATACTATTGATATCATGAATCGTGTTTTCAGGGATCAACCAAATAAATTTGTACTTGTGTTCATGGATGTTATCCTTGTCTATTTGAGGATGGAGGAAAAAAAAGGAGCGCTTAAGGATTCTGCTCAAGGTATTGAAGAGGCACCGATTAAAGGCAAAGCTTTCTAAATGTCACTTCTGGAGGAGGGAAGTAAGACTTTTAGGTCATGTGGTTTCTTAGCAGGGCACTGATGTAGATTCTATGAAGGTGGCAGTAGTACATTATTGGGATCGACCAAAAATTGCAACAAATGTGAGAGGTTTCCTTGGAATGGAGGGATGCTATAGACGTTTTATTAAGGACTTCTCTAAGGTAGCAGCGTCGTTGACCAAATTAATGAAGAAGAATAAGACTTTTGTTTCGGGGATGCAAGAGTGAGCATGCGTTCGTGGGTCTGAAAGAGAGGTTATTGAGTGCACCCGTGTCATTCATTCCAAGTGCGAATGGAGAGCTAACAATATAAAAAGACACCTATGACACCTGACTAGGTACGGTGTTGATGCTAAGGGGAAAAGTTATCGCACATGTTAGTTGATAGCTCAAACCGAATGAGAGGAAGTATCCAACTCATAATTTGGAGTTGGCGGTGAAAGTATTCGCTTTGAATATATGAAGGCATTATTTGCTCTGAGAGAGGTTCGAGTTGTATATGGACCATAAATTGTTGAAGTAACTCTACACACAAACGGATCTTAACCTTCGTCAACGATGGTTAGAGTTCCCGGCCTCTTACGACTTTGACCTTTCCTATACGCCTAGTAAGGGAAATGTAGTCATTGATGCTTTGAGTAGAAGACATGCCAGTTTGGAAGCGATGTTCCTAGAGTGGAAGTGGTTTGAGTTTATTACTGGCTATGACTTCAGACCTCGGTGTGAGCTAGAGCCGAATGTGTTGGTAAATTTGACTATCGGACCTACTTTAATCGAGCAAATCAGTACTGGTCAGAGGCTAGGCACTAGACTAGTAGAGATTATAGCAAAGATAGAGGAAGTAGTAAATTCTGAGGAGATGAAGAAGTACGGGCTTAATTGTGATGGTTGGCTCCATGAGGATGGGAGAGTGTTTGTACCTAATATCGATGGGTTAAGGGACGAGGTGCTATGAGAGTACCATCATGCGACATTGACTATACGTCTAGACAGGAATAAAATGTATCGTGATGTAGGGTAGACATTATATTAGGAATGGATAAAGAAGGACATTAAGGCATTCACATCGAAGTGCATGAACTGTCAGTTGGTCAAGGCAGAGCAAAAGAAGCCGAGTTGTTTGTTGCAACCGCTGAAGATTCTCAAGTGAAAGTGGGAATAAGTTTCAATGGATTTCATCGATGGATTGTCAAGGATCAGAGGAAGATATGGTAGCATCTGAGTCATAGTCGATAGATTGTCGAAGAGTGCTAGATTTATACCCATAATGTCTAGTAGAATGATATCCAAATTGGCCAAGTTGTATTTGAAGTGGTTGTGCAATTCCATGGTATGCCGAAGAGCATTGTTAGCGACCGAGACCCTTAGTTCACTAGCGGATTATGGAAGAGCTTACAAGAGGTGTTAAGGACAGAGCTGCATCTGAGTACGGCTTATCACCCACAAACTGATGGGCAAATCGAATGAGTGAATCGTACCATGGAAGATCTCGTGATATCTTGCATTCTCGACTTTGGTGGCTCGTGTGACGATCACTTGCATTTGGTAGAGTTTGCATACAATAATAGTTATCAATCCACCATCAGTATGAAACCATTTGAGGCATTATAAGGCTAACCGTGCAACGCTCCTTTATGTTAGTGGGAAGCAAACGATAAATTAATACTAGGACCAGATATGACCAGGGAGACATCAGAGAAGATTGAGATCATTGAGAAATGAACGAAAGCTACTCAAATACATAGAAGAGCTATGCTGATAAGAGAAGATGCGATTTAGAGTTCTCTATTAATGATATGGTGTTTTTCAAGATCTCTCCACGTAAGAATGTTTATCGATTAATACTAAGAGGAAGTTAGCACCGAGATTCGTAGGTCATTTTTAGATACTCGAGAGGATTAGGAACATCGCTTATAGAGTTGACTTGCCCTAGAAGATGGCGAGAGTGCACGATGTGTTCTACATCTCTTATTTGTGGAAGTTTGTGCATGTCTCAGGTTTAGTAATTGAACCGAATCAGCTTAATGGTATCAAGATTGAACCAGAAGCTTCAAGACCTCGTAAGTTATTCATATCGTAGGACGTCATACAAAGCAACTTAGGAGGAAGACGATGGAGTTGGTGAAGGTTCAATGGAGTGAGAACGAAGGCAATTCCTCTTGGAAGACCGAGGAGAGCATGAGGACTGCTTATTTGAAGCTCTTTACTTGGTGAGACTTTCTGTTTATCACAGTTTCTTTCACTTTCGATATCATATAGGATAATTTAGTATCTGCGTGTTATGATAGGCAAAGGTATTATTTCTTGCTTTTGTGTGCATGTTTGATGATTAATATGATTGCTCATAATTGTTAGGCATGCGAGATAGCCATGTCCGACTTTGTACTATTTGTATTGGGTATTTTGAGGGCGAAAATCTATATGGGAGGAGGGAGGGTAAAATTTTAATAACCCGTATTTTACGTATCTGTGGATCGTAAAATATTATTTTTAAATTCATATTTCGTCGTATGATGCTATAACTTTAGGTATTGTTGAGTAGTGACTTTTTTGACCTCGAGAAAAATTTATCGTACGATTTTAACCTTGAAAACTTGTAATGGGTATAACTTTTGATATGAACTGAATTAGGTCCTTAGACCACTTCCAATGGAAAGATATTATGGTTTCTCTTTCTGTAGAGTGGTCATAATAGTGATTTGGACTTACCATTTTGGAGATATGGCTATCTGAAATTAGTCAGTTTTTAGCACAACTTAGTGGGTGATTACCCAATAGCCCAATTTGGAGTTGGGGTTTATAGTACTTGAAATAAACATCCCACTTCATTTTCCTTCAACCCAAAATAGATCTAAACCTCCATTAACCTTCTTTTAGCCAAAACCTTCTCATTTCTCTTCCAAATCAAGTCCTAATCATATATTAAGGGTAGATCAACAAGGGTTTTAGCAAGAGACATTCAAATCTATATTGTTAGGGAGGAAATTTCAGTTCTTTGCCGGCTATTTCAGGGTTTGCCCCGTTTTACATGCAAATCACTACTTTTTGGGTGTTTGGTAGGTTATTTATCATCCCATGTCTTATATTATAAGTTTTAACATGTTTTGAACTAATTTTTAAAGTCAAATTTGTGTTTTAGGACAATTTTAAAACTCCACTTGATGTAAAAATGAGAATAAAATGTATTTTAGCATTTTAACCATGTTATTTGGATATGTGATTGCCCACATAGATGTTAGGCTACGTTATAGATATATCATATGATTGCCATGATTTGTTGTATGTTTGGATGTTGATTAGTGCATGTATGGTGTATATTTGTATGCTTGAATGTTGATTAGTGCATGTATGGTGTTTATTTGTATGCTTAAATGGTTGAAAACGCTCATCTGAGCGAAATAGAGGTGATGGATGATTCTATGGTGGAGGGTCTCAGGGTGGAAGGAGTAGCGATGTACCGTTTGATCTGATGCATAAACGATAGGGGATCTGTCAGCATAGAATCGGACTTCGATAGATAGGCTCTAGGGTATGTGGAGTCGTATCAATGCATAGAGACACACGCGGGATGAAGTGTGGAGCGTAGCGATGGAATCATCATGAAATTAGAGCCTTGGAAATGGCTACTAGAAATTGGTTCGGCTATGATTAGTTCCGTGCATGGTGATTGACCGTTCATGGCTGGTCGTCGGTGGTGATGGGGTACCAAACTAGAAACGGTGTTAGGTGGTGGTGGACTTTCGGCTCAGCATTTGGGTGCATCAGTCTGGTCCTTGGAGAGTTGGAGGGCTAGCTTCAGTCCAACTTTTGGGGGTGTTCGGTGGTTGTATGACCCAGATAGAAATTCTTGTCTGGGGTCATGCTTCGGTCCGGTTGCCTTATGACTCTAGTCTGAGCCCGAACAAAACCAAGGCGAGACCGGTGGACTGGGGCTTCAAGGCTAAGGAAACTTCGGGCTTGGCATCAGGTTACTTCGAGATAACACAGGGTCACTTTGGGTTTTCGAGAAGGGGCTTGAAGCAAGGGCGTTTATCTCCGGAGCAACTTAGAACGACTTTGGCATTGTGTGGTGACCGATGAAATGATAAAGGGACACCTCGACACGATGACTTTGAAACTTTAGTATGATGACTCTACAACTTACGATAGGAGTCTAAAGGTGTTTTGATGACGATGACTCAACGACGGGAGTTGTGATGTGATCCATAAGATCAAAGTTCAACGATGAGGACTTGTATGTAGAATTTGCGAATGTGTTCTACTATAGAGATAACCAGAATGGGATAACAATTCAGTTCCACTATGGAGGCGTGTGAAAAAGAATCATAGATAACTCATAGGTATCTTGTGTGCTTATATAGAAGGGGTACGTGGGATGCCCACCTGGATTTGAGACCATATATATATCTTACGACTATGGTTGTAACATCCCCCACTTGAAACCCGAAGATGAATGCCGATGATGCTGCAGCCACCATTAGAATTATTTTTTGAGGTCGAAAGTGAGTTCAATGTAATATGAATACACAGATAAGTAAACAAAGAAAACTAACATGGTTCGTTATGTAGCAAATTCTTTTTAATTTTCATTACAATTACTTTGGTCAAAATTTCCTAAGTCACGTGCCCACACGGGGGTCAAATATAATAGAAAATAACATCATATAGAGTTGGGTCCATATACAAAGATGCGGTTCACACTCCATCATACACAGGAAAAAAAATATTTATTAGCTAAGGAGCCTCCTGCTCCATCTTCAGTACTCGTACCACGACCTTGATTCCAAACCTGCCAAAGCCCATAACTCAGCCTACTCAAATGAGTACCCGTGAGTTTATGGGGAAAACAATAATAAAAAAATGGGCCTGACATAAAATCTGGTGTGAATAATACTGTCCTTAAAAACAAATATATAGTGAGACCAACCTGCACTGCACATGTTAGGTTTCCCCCTCACTATTCAATCAATCATGTGTGAAACACTTTAAACTTTTGAAGCAAATTATTTCTTATTTATGTCTTCAGTTAAATGCTTCCTTAAGCAGATTTTTTTACTACTGCACACTATACGCTGACCTCACCCGAGTCCCGATTTATATTTTTTTTTGAATCTAAGTATAAAATACTATGCTCCTTGTGCAGACCCACCTAGTTTCCCTTGTAAATTTTTCTTTGATCCATAAAGCATTCTTTTAAAGTATTTGATGCGGTGCCCCACGCGGTTCTTATATACCTTACTTTAGTATTTTGTACCGCGCCCTTGTGCAGAACTTACTTAGCTTCCTGTTAAGTTTTGTCACTTAACTCGTACTGCTTGGAATCATTCTTCCTAGTATTCTTCTAAATTCATTCTTTAGAAGTTTCTTTTATCTAATGCTGCTTGGAGTCATCTACCACAGTATCCTTTTAAATTCAAACTTTAGTTCAAACTGTGTAGACCGAACCCCCCACCCCCCGCACCACATGCATTCCTTCTACATTTATTTGCTTAATTTTTAAATGGATTGGAAACCCCACCGCAGTGGACCACAAAGAAACCCACATGCAGTCTTTAAACATTTGTTTAATTTGAAACTACTTGGCATCCCCAATCGCAGTTCCTGGAAGTTGAATGCCTTTACTCACATTTCCTAGGTGTGCAATCGAGTGAGCATCCCCATTCGACGTCAATAACCCTTCCAACTCCTTGCCTTTATCTAACGCATGACCCCTTCCCTCGTTTTTACCTGACTTCTCCCCAAGTCCCATTGACTTATCTTTTATAAGTCTTATATGTTTATCTTTTTAGCGTAGAATCCTCCCGACCCATGTAGTATGCTCTACACTTTACTTATTATGTGTTCCTTTCTAAGTTTTAGTGTAGTATAATCCCTTCATATTTAGCGCAGTACAATTATAAAAATAGAGCCACCGCCCTAACGTCGTACCATGACAACTTTGACAATGCCTTTACACGTGTTGACATACTATTCGTTCTTATTTTACTTTCTGTTATTTGCAGCGTCCTTTTCAGCAAATAATTTGGATCTTATCCTCTTTTTACCAATCCATGTTGATATATTTTTACATGGATTTCATTTTACTGCATTCCCCTGCAGTACCCATCTATCCCAGCACAGTATTTAGCTGGTTTTACCTTTACTTCATTATAGAAAATTATGATAAATTACCTAAATTTGCCCGAACCCCTATTCTTCAAGCATTTACTTTATTTTTCCTTTTAAGGGTATTTTCCTTGTTTGTTTTCAGTCATACAACTTCAGAAATTACTATAAAATTATATAAGATTAAGAAATCTCTTAAACTGTAAACCCACTTCCCAAATGTGATATTAAATATCATATAAAACTTCCATTAAGTTTTGAAATCACTTGAGTAGGGAAAATACACGTAAACATCCCATGTATGCAAATCCTTCCTCGAAAAACATTCATTAACCCTTTATACTTTTGCATGTAAACTCGTATGAACCCCATCATACATAAAAACATATAGATCTAAACTACTCCCATACATATATAAGAAATTAGATTAGAAGGGTTAATTATTACTCACTTAGATCTTTTATATGTATAACTTTTGTCTTTTTAGTCTCTTCTAGTTTGCGTTTTAGTATTTTCTCCTTATTTCCCTTCTTATGCTGCCACCGTTAAAGAGTTTCTCTATCCTTTTATTTTAGTTTGAGTAGAATAAAATGAATTGTTTGAGTATAATAAAATGAATGAATGAAAATGAGTGATGTATATTGTCCCATAATAAGTTAGGCCTAGGCCCTCATACCCGCTTCTAGTAACTCATTTCCTTTTACCCTTCTAGTTTAACATGCCCTTTTTCTTTAATTAGATTATTTAATTAAATATAAAAGTTTAGGGTTATTACAAGCTCCCTTTTTTAAAGATATTTTGCCCCGAAATTCAATTAAGGTCAACTAGAGACTAATCCTCTCCTTTACGCTTACCATAAGCATCCCCGTGAATTCCCAATCCATGCATACCTAAAATGTACTAGTACTACTTACTAATACAGTAAACAACCATAATATCATATATATATAAATGGTCTACATTAGCAAAACTCGATACATAACATATGCACTAATCTGTGAAAAACAACTCTAGATAGGTTCTCTTAACATTATCCTCTGTTTCACACATGCAGTCCTCCCGATCTGCGATCCACTGAACGCATAATGGCTTCACTTCCTTGTTCCGAAGCCGCTTCTCATCCCAATCGACTATCCGAACTGGTCTGCGCACATAAGTCATATTTTTTTGATGATTAGGTTTACTACCGCCCTTTGATAAACTACTACTCCCGGGTCCCTAATGCATTTCCGTAAACATGATATGTGAAATACATTATGAATCCCTACAAAAACATTAGGTTGATCCACCTTATACACCACCTTCCCAATCCTTTCTATGATCGAAAATAGTCCTACATATCTGGATGCTAACTTCCCAGCTTTTCCGAAATGCATCATGCCACTCATTGGAGAAACATTCATGAACACCAAATCGCCTATTACGAACTCCATTTCCTTTCTCCTTATGTCAGCATAACTCTTTTGCCTAGACTGTGCTGCTTTCATCCTTGCTCGGAATAGCTCTAACTTCTCAATAGCATCCTTCAGCACATCTGGTCCTAATATAAAACCTATCTCCTGCTTCCGACCAAATGCAGGCGACTTACATGGCCATCCATACAAAATCTCAAACGGAGCCATCTCAATACTACTTTGGTAGATGTTATTATATGAGAACTCTACCAGATGTAGATAATCTTCGCAAGATCTACCGAAGTCTAAAATACATGTTCTCATCAAATCTTCTAGGACCTTGTTGACCGTTTCAGTCTGCCCATCTGTTAGTGGATGGTACGTAGTGCTCTTGCGAAGTTTTGTACCTAATACCATTTACAGACTTCTCCAAAATTTACTAGTGAACAACTAATCACAGTCACTAATAATTGTGCTTAGCACCCCATGCAGTCTCACTATCATCTTCACGTATATTTTTGCTAACTTCAACGCAGTTCTCTTCAGCTTCATGTAACGATTCGTGTTTTATGTATCAAAGGATCATAAAATATTTCAATTTTCTTCACATGAGGTCATATGACGCTAATATTTTGGAAAGCGACTCTTAGGGATATTTTCCATATCTATGATTTTTGTCGAATTTCCATGTGACCGTTTGACCCTAAAAATCTTGTTTAGACTACAACTTTTGATAGGAGCCGAATTGGGGTCTTAAACAACTTCCATTACTTTAGGAAGATGGTTTTTTCATTTCGTAGAGTGGTCACAAAAGAAAAACGGACTTTTCGTTTGAAAGTTATTGCAGTTTTAAGTTTTAGTTGTTGCTGGCCAGTTTTAGTGGGTAATTAACTAAGCCTGTGCTTAGGTCCACTAAACTACTTTGAAATTTGTGCTAATAGAAGGCTGTAGGAACTGACCTAAGTCATTTTTTCTTCCCCAAAATAGATCCAAACCTCCATTAGCCCTAATTTCACCAAAAATCACATCTTTTCTTTATTAATCTTAGCTAAATCATTGATTAGAGAAGGGATTAGTATTTAGAAGCTAGATATTATCATTTTTGCTAATTTGGGTTCATTTGTTTTTTTGTCTACTCCATATTTAAGGATAAAAATTGGTATTTTAGGTATTTGGTTAGTGGTTCTTGACCTATCATTCATTTATACTTGTTTATATAGTTAAAATGGTTGCTTTTAACATGATGTTGATCTAAAAAGGTTTTTCTAACTTTAACCACGTATTCATACATGTTTATGACCAGAAATTTGGGGATTTTGAAATGGTTTTAAAATTGGTTTTATAAACATTTACTTATATTCACATGTTATTGTAATTCCCATCATTTATACATGCATATGCTAATGCAAAACTTAGATTTAGAGTGGAACTAGTTTGATTGTCACATTCTTATATATTGGTTGTATGAATGGATGTATATGCATGCTATTCCATTGTTGTATGTTGTGCTTTGATGTTACTTTCTAGTGTTTTGGATGCTAGGTAGACAGGTTGGAGAATTGAGCATAATGGAGGCAAAGATGGTCGGAATTGGATGAAACTTAGAGGCCAAACACTAGAGTGTAGGAAGAACTTGGGGTCTAAATTGCTAAGTCCAATTCCTCAAGTACATATGTCAGCACTAACATGAGAGGTCGGTACCAACATATGAGGGTGAGTCCATGATGGTGGCGACTTTGGGGGGGGGGGGGCAATGGTATTGCTAGTGGAGGTTGCCTATGATGTTGGATTAGAGATTGGCTAAGTGCTTGAGGTTATGGTGACTTGTTTCTAGGATTCAAAGTAGGGTGCTTTGAAGACATGATGACTTGATTTGGAGTAGAGAGGTCGAGGTCAAAGCATATGGATAAGAAGCACTAGAATCAAGGAATGAGATGGGAAGAGACTTGGCTACTAGTTAGCCAAGTACAAAGGTCGTTACCGAGTTTAGAGGTCGGTACCGAGTTCTCCTGCTTGGTCCTATGGCAATGGAATTTCTGGGGGTTGGTACAGGAGTTCGATAAGTCGTGCTGGAGATGTTGGCTCGTTCGCATGATGATTGGTAGCGATGTAACAACATAATGTGTTAACCCAAAAAATGGATCAACACCCTGGATCAAGTGTGAAAGCACTAGTGCAGATAATCAGCAACACAAATCTCAGATAAACAACAAATAAAAGGCAAAAGTAAGAAAAGAGACACAGAATTTTTATAGTGGTTCGGCTGACTTTGGCCTACGTCCACTTTAATCAATCTTTATTATGATTGTACTAGTTGAATCTCTCTGGATATCAAATAGTTAGAACTTAGATCTAAGTTACGATGAGTTAGAATAATTCACAAGTACAAGGGTTGACTGGAGAATCACAGTAACCCCCCTGATGACTGTTGTGAGGGAGAAGAAAGCTGAAGAAGTGAAGGAATTCCAGTAGAGTAATGGCGGCTCTCTCTCTGGAAAAGATCTATCTCTAGTTGTAGGTAGGTAGGTATTTATAGGGGAATTCAATGAGTTTTGGGCCTAAAGTCCAAGTGCAGAAGAGTCCAGTTGTTGTGCCAAGTCATCACCGAAAATCTCAAATCAACCTGAGTCATTTCTATGGATCACTAGCTATCCATAATCAATGGATCTCTAGCTATCCATAAGGGATGGATCGCTAGCTATCCATCGACTTAACATATTTTTCTACCAGAAGCCTTTACTTAGTGCTATGAAGGAGCTCAGAAAGTTTGAGGGTGATCCGACCGCTAGCTATCCATAGGGAATGGATCGCTAGCTATCCATCCACTTAGCATATTTTTGAATAATCTTTGTTTTGTTGTCTTCCTATCTTCTATTTAAGTGCCTTGTCCAAATATCAAGTCGTTTGGAGTTAGTTTGATCATCGGTCTTCATGGGTCACCTGGTCTAGAAGAATCAACATAACTCGCTCAAATCTTAATGAAATCAAACGAATCTTTGCAGGAACACTCTAAAGGGTGTCAGGGACCCACTATAAAAATTTGAGGTGGTGGGGCCCAATCTAGGTGGGTCGCTAGAGATCCATCAAATCAACTCCAAACGCTCTCAATTTTTTTGTGAGCCTTCTACTTTGTCTTCTAAATGTTCTCCCAAAATTTCAAGTCAATCCAACTTTGTATGAGTGATGTAGGTCCATTTTAAGTTAGTTGCTTTTGGTCAAACAGCTTGAATTCGGTGAGTCTTTACTTCTCGAGCTAGATTGTTTGGCATGCTATGAAACTTGGCAAGCGTCTCTAGGGAACATATTAGATCATGATGCAAGAGGACTAGAGGATCCACAAGCAAGCTTTATGGATCGCTAGCAATCCATAGGCGATGGATCGTTAACAATCCATTGCCTTAGCTTGTTTTGGCATTTTCTTCTTTGGTCTTTCTCTTCTTTTCCTTTTGGTCTTCTTGGTCGATCCTTGAGATATTTTGACTTGTTATAGATGTTCTAGTTCCCTTTTAATTCTTTTGGGTTAAAAACCCAGTTAACACTTGCCCTTCAAAGTACGCCTTTTGAATGAAAGTTGTGCTTTGCTCCGGAACAAGTTCCAGCAACAAGTCTTTGATTGTTGAGCTTTCCAGCGGCTTTAGCCTTGGCAAACCGTTCATTTCCTTTAGATTCTTTGGTCAATTACAAGTCGCTCCAAACCTGTTATATCCTAGGACTCTAACTCTGCTTAGGTGTAATCTGTACATCACAATCATTCTGATTTCATTTGAAGTTATTACATCACATATCTCTAATTAAATCACATGTTTCCAACTGCTTCACGTATCTCCATTTACATCACACATCTCTAATTGTCCCATGTTCATTTAGGATTTACATCACTATCAATTTTTGCTTCTCATTCAGAGTTGTCACATCATATATCAAAATCACATTATATATCAAAATCACATCATATATCAGAACCACATCATATATCGAAATCATCCCGTGTTCATCTAGGATTTATCGGTTTTATTATGTTTATAAGGCACTCAAATCCTTTTATTAAATCAAATCTGTTTTAAGGCTCGATCTCTCCTGTTCGTTTAAGTTTAATGCGTGATCTCTCCGGATCATTTAATGTTTAGTTTAATGCACGATCTCTCCAGATAATTTAATGTTTTAATTTAAGGAGACGATCTCTCCAGATCGTTTGTTTGTTAAGTTAAGAGGGATGATCTCTCCAGATCATTTGCTTATTAAGTTAAGGGGGATTAAGCAAGCCCATCCGCTCACTCTCTGGTGAGGGGACTGACTTCTTGCACTCCGGTCATGTGTCTTCGATTGGGACTCTATGGCGTTTGATATCTTACAATTCCATCCACTCTCTCTCCGACAAGGGGACTTGCACTTTGCACTCCAGTCCCGTCTCTCCGATCGGGACTCTATGGCATTCAAAATTAGTTATCACATTAAATATGGATTTTACAAAATTCAAATTTAAAATCAAAGAAAATAAGTAGAAATCCCAAATGTTTATCCCAAACATCCGACTCAGAGCGTGGCAAGGGACCAATCTAGGTTTTGTGCATGTCCAAGCGGTCTGAGATTATTAACCTAAGTAATCATCCCAGATATCCAAATCAGAGCGTGACTAGGAACCAATCTAGGTTTAGCACACATCTAAGCGGTCTGAGGTCAATATTGTCCTAAATAGTCATCTCAGGCATCCGACACAGAGCGTGCCTAGGGACCGTTCGGGATCCCATACACGTGTAAGCAGCCTGAGGTTATTAAAGGCAAAAAAAGCAGAGGGCAGAGAGTAAAGGATGAACCTACCCCCTATTCCAGCTATGGGCTTCTGGTTTCGGCTCATGCGGTCATGTATTCATACTCAGATTTGCTACTCTAGCTCCAACTTCACCTATTCCAGATGTTAGAGCCTAGATCCAAATCCATCATGCCCCTAGTCGTGTGGGCATTGTTTCAGTTTGTTTTGCTCTAACTCCAGATGCTCCTGCATTGGGTCCTATTGTTGATTCCAGCATTTCCCCCAAGTATCGGTTGCTTTGGGCATCAGGATAAGACTCCATCTTGTTCCAATCCAACTCCGGCAGCTCCTGTGTTGTTCCCTGGAGTTTGATTCCTAATCCTTGCAAATCTAGCCATCCCTTGCTGCTCCATCCTCTGGAAGAAGCCGTCCATCATCTCCTGTTCTCTAGCTAAGATCTCGTCCTGCGTCTCTTTCATCATCCTTTCCATCTCCTCTCTAATCACATATTTGGGTTGATGATAATTTGAGGACACCTTCTAGCTGTCCCCAGGCTCCGGTTGACTTGCTATAGCTTTTGATCTAGTATTAGGCCTACTCATCTTCTCTAAACCATAGATTCAAACTTCAATTCTTCAAATCTCGTTCAAGGTTCTCAGTGGAAGAACCAAAATGTTAACCCAAAAAATGGATCAACACCCTGGATCAAGTGTGAAAGCACCAGTGAAGATAATCAACAAATAAAAGGCAAAAGTAAAAAAAGAGACATATAATTTTTATAGTGTTTCAACTGACTTTGGCCTACGTCCACTTTTATCAGTCTTTATTATGATTGTACTAGTTGAATATCTCTGGATATAAACTAGTTAGTCCTTAGTCTAAGGTAAAATGAGTTAGAATAAGTCACAAGTACAAGGATTGATTGGAGAATCACAGTAACCCCCTTGATGACTATTGTGAAGGAGAAGAAAGTTGAATAAGTGAAGGAATTCCAGTAGAGTAATGGCAGCTCTCTCTCTAGAAAAAATCCATCTCTAGTTGCAGGTAGGTGGGTATTTATAGAGGAATTCAGTGAGTGTTGGGCCAGAAGTCCAAGTGCAGAACAGTCCAGTTGTTGTGTCAAGTCATCACCGAAAATCTCAAATCAATCTGAGTCATTTCTATATGGATAGCTAGCTATCCATAGGGTATGGATCACTAGCTATTCATCAACTTAGCATAATTTTCTACTAGAAGCCTTTACTTAGTGCTACGAAGGAGCTCGGAAAGTTTGAGGGCGATTCGGCCTATCTTGATGGATTGCTAGCTATCCATAGAGGATGGATCGCTAGCTATCCATCCATCTAGCTTATTTTTGAGTAATCTTTGTTTGTTTGTCTTCCTATCTTCTATTTAAGTGCCTTGTCTAAATATCAAATCGTTTGGAGTTAGTTTGATCATCCGTCTTCATGAGTCATCTGGTCCATAAGAATCATCCATAATTCGCTCAAATCTTAATGAAATCGAACAAAACTATGCAAGAACACTCTAGAGGGTGTCAGGGACCCAATATAAAAATTTGAGGTGGTGGAGCCCAATATAGATGGGTCCCTAGCGATCCATCTAGATGGATTGCTAGCGATCTATCAAATCAACTCCAAATGCTCTCAATTTTTTAATGAGCGTTCTTCTATGTCTTCTAAATGTTCTCCCAAAATTTCAAGTCAATCAGACTTTGTATGAGTTATGTAGGTCCATTTTAAGTTAGCTACTTTTGGTCAAACAGCTTGAATCCGGTGAGTCTTCACTTCTCGAGCTAGATTGTTTGGCATGCTATGAAAATTGGCAAGCGTCTCTAGGGAACATATTCGATCATGATTCAAGAGGATTGGAGGATCCGCAAGCAAGCTTTATGGATCTCTAGCGATCCATAGGCGATGGATCGCTAGTGATCCATCACCTTAGCTTGTTTTGGCATTTTTCTTCTTTGGTCTTTCTCTTCTTTTCCTTCTGGTCTTCTTGGTCGATCCTTGAGATATTTTGACTTGTTATAGATGTTCTAGTTCCCTTTGAAATCTATTGGGTTAAAAATGCAGTTAACATAATGAAAGTTAGAGTCTCCGGATGGTAACTCGACGTTGAATGGAGTAGGTTTTGAAGAAGATGACTAGATGTAGAAAGGAGTCGTAGAATGGGGAATGTAGAATGGTTCCTCGAAGGTAAAGGCTCGATGTTGAAAGGATTCGTTAAGTGGGGGAATGTAGAATGGTTCCACTAGGATAATGGTAGCTAGTTGGAGCAAAGGAAAGGGCTTGGATACATGTACTAAGCGATCGTTGATACTCGGAGTGTTTTCTGTTGTACTCAAAGCAAGGGTATCGTGCAAATGGGTATGTTGAATGTTACCTCGGATTGGTTGAATGGATCCGTGTACCCTGGACCGGTTAAATGGGTCTAGTATCAGCTTTAGACTAAAGAGAGTACATTGAAAACTGGGATTTCCATTAGTCCCTGGCAGTGTAAAGGTCATACGAGTTATTATATATCCAGAGTACATCAAGTGATATTGTCTGATGGATGCTATTGTTGCTTTGATTTCTTTCCGCGTAGTATATCACTCTAAGGTAGTCATTGGGGATAGATATTAGAGATAAGGATACATGGACACCCGTTATCATACTTAGTCGTATTACACCTTTATGACACTTAGAGTAGCATATTATGTTATTACATGCTAACTCTTTGGTTGCAGGGATATGTTAAGTATGATTTGTATACCTTTGTTTCTTAATATATCGACTTGTATAGTACTTTGAGATTCATTTACCACTCACATCAGACTATTGTCTAACTCGAGATTTTTTGCTTTGCTTCTTATTATCTCGGGTGCTCTTAAATGAGTAGACTAGATAGCAAGTCTAGATGCGATGTAGTAGATGTGCAAATGACGAGCTGGATGGACCTATCTCGTATTATATATGGATTTCTATGTCCGGTGTGCAACACTGTGGAGCCTTGGCGGTGCTGCTTTTTAGTATTAGTATGAGACATTCTTATGAGTTGCCTCTTCTGTATAAACTCTATATCATGATATATAACTTTGTGTATCTGTACTGTGATATCTGTGTCACTTAGTTATTACCGTCTCTTCTGTTTTATATCTATGATATTATATTTTATTCCATGCACTGTGAGGTATACTACAGTTTTTGTGGTGTTTTGTTTTATTTTAAACCTTGATGATTTCTCTACATCGATTGGCGTGATAGCAACGCACTATCTTATGTACATTTGGTGCCGGTGGTGTAGGGTAGTCGTCGATTTTGGTATTAGTATTTGGTTGCATTGTTTTGCCTACGGGATATAATGATTTAGTAGACGTTGGGAAGGAGCTTGCATCGTAGGCTAAACCGAGAGAGTATATATACGAGAGTGTGTACTTGTTATATATTTTAATTTTCAAAACTATACAGTAGTATATATAGTATAAGTCGCATGCACACACGAGTACTATTGACACGGTTTTCTTTTTTTAAGAGATTTATCATTCTTGTTACATATTAAGAATGAGTCGACAAGCAAGAAACGTTGTTAGGAAATCCATCTCTAGAGTTGAGCAAGGAGCGGGTTCATTGGCTGTAAATCCCGACTTGCAAGCTATGTTCAATATGATAATGGAAAACATGCTTTAAAATGCAAAAGAAGACGCTCTGAATGTTGCTATTGGTGGTGGTGCTCATGTACAGGTGCCGAGGGCTGACTTCGCCAAGCTATGCAAAAATTACTCTACTTTGGAAGGCAAGTCATTTCTTGGAATGAAGTATGCCATTGAAGTGCAGAATTGGTTGGAAACTTGTGAGCGTATTTTTGATGATATGGAGATTGATGATGCCATGAAGAGGAAGCTAGCCTTTAGATAGCTTCAAGGGTGGGCCATGAATTGTTGGAATGCCATTACTATTGCTACACTCGAGGATCAGTTCACTTGGGACCAGTTCAAGGCTAGGTTTGAGGAGTGGTTCGTTCCGGCTGCTTATAAGTCGGTGCTATTCTGGAGATTCACTGATTTAAAGCAGGGAGATATATCTGTTTCTGATACATTGTAGAGTTCGACGCTTGGTCGAAGTATGAGATGTCTTTTATCGACACTCCATTGAGGAAGAATGAAAAGTTTACTATGGGTTGGACGGCTATTTGGGAGAGAAGCTAGTAAGTCATATCGATGAGCCTTATGAGAGACTCATCGCAAAAGCTCTTCTTTAGGAGAGTTTATACCTTATGTCCAAATCAGCTATTATCATTAAGGAAGAGCCAAAACTGCAACAATGTAGTGGAGGCAAGAAGAAGTGGTTTGGAAAGAGGAAGTAGTCTCGAGGAAAGAACGAGGGGACGGATGCTTAGAAGAAGATTAAATGGGATCCTATTTGCTATGGTTGTGGAGATAAGGGTCATCTGATCAGAGACTACAAGATCGATGGAAAAAAGAAGTATTACAAATGCGGCAAGCCTGTGCATATGCTGAAGAATCATCCGAAACCAGTGTAGGAGAAATAGGTTGTAAAGTCATATACTTTAGACACTGTTCCAACTTCGTCGAGTGCTCCCTCGACGAAGAAGAAGGGGAAGGGCATTGTCATTCAAGGTATGTTTTCCTTTATGATGTTCCCATATGTGTTTTATTTGATAACAGGCTTCACATTCCTTTACATTTAGTGACCTAGTAGATAGACTAGGATTGAAACCTGAAATAGTTGACCGACCGTTGATTGTGACGAACCCTGTCGGAGGCTCCACAAGCCTGTGTATTGTTTGTCGTGGTTTGGTCTTATCGAGTCATGGATGCACTTTTGTTTATGATTGTTTTTTTAATTTTGTTGGATTCGAAATTATCTTAGGAATGGACCGGCAAAGGAAGTTTGCGGCAGCAGTGGATTGTGAGAAGCTATTGGTGACAATTGGATTCGTGGAAGGGCAGACGGTAGTGATTGGCAACTTACCAGAGGATAGGGTTATGGTCAGCTTTCTATATTCGCTTGAGATTCCACAAGAGGAGTTGTCATCTGTGCCTATCATTAAGGAGTATCCAGACGTATTTGAGGAGGTGACCGGATTACCGCTGCATAAGGAGATTGAGTTCCGTATAAACTTGACGAAGGATGCCAGACTTATAGTTATGCCTTTTAAGGTGTATGACGCCTAGAGAGAAAAAGGAGTTCGAGGTGCAAGTGAATGGCCTGTGAAAAGAGGGTTCATTTGTAGGAGCTTATCTGAGTGGGGCGTACCCGTAGTATTTGCCACTAAGGCGGATGGCTCACTAAGGTTTTGTGTGTATTATCGTGAGCTGAATAAGGTGACGAAGGAGAATAAGTATCCACTTCCACGTATTAATGAATTATTCGATCAGCTCCACGGTGCGATGGTGTTCTCCTGATTGGATTTGGCTACAAGATTTCACCAGTTGAGGGTAGCGAAGGAGAGTGTTCGATCACCGTGTTTCGTACTCCATATGGTTTCCATCAGTGGTTGATTATGCCGTTTAGGCTAACCAATGCTCCAACATACTTTGTTGGTCTTATGAACCATGTCTTTAGAGATCAACTGAACAAGTTCGTACTTGTGTTCGTGGATGATATTCTGATATATTCCAGGACAGTGGAGGAACACAAGGTGCACTTGAGGATTGTGCTCGAAGTGCTGCGGAAGCACAAGTTGAAAGCAAAGTTTTCAAAGTGTCAGTTTTGGAGAAGGGAAGTGAGATTCTTGGCTCACGTCATCTCTGAGCAGGGCATTGTAGTAGATCCTGCTAAGGTGGTGCTGTTTAGGATTGGAGCCAACCCAAGAATGCTACCAATGTGAGGAGTTTCTTAGGACTAGCGGGATAATATAAATGCTTTATCAAGTACTTCTCAAAGGTGGCTGCACAGTTAACCGATTTGACAAAGAAGAACAAGAATTTTACTTGGGATGCAAGATGCGAGCAGGCATTTATAAGCCTGAAGGAGAGATTGACGAGTGCACCTGTATTGACCATTCCGAGTAGGAATGAAGAGTTGATAATATACACAGATGCCTGTGGTATTGGATTAGGTGCGGTATTGATATAGAAGGGAAAAGTTGTAGCCTATGCTAGTCGACAGCTGAAGCCACACGGGAGGAAGTATCCAATCCTTGATTTGGAGTTGGCGATGATAGTGTTTGCTTTGAAGATTTAGAGGCATTACTTATTGGGGGAAAGGTTCAAGTTGTTCACAGACCATAAATCCTTGAAGTACCTTTTCTCCCAGAAGGATCTCAACCTTCGACTAGTGCGATGGTTGGAATTCTAACCTCTTACAACTTTGGCATTTCCTATAAGCCCGGTAAGGTGAATGCGGTCGCTGATGCATTGAGTAGAAGGCATGTCAGTTTGGGAGATGTTCCTAGAGTGGAAACAGGTAGAGTATATTGGTGGTTATGACTTCAGACATCATTACGAGTTAGAGCCCTAGATGTTTGCAAGTTTGACAATCAGGCCTACTTTGATTGAGCGGATCGATGCTAGTCAAAAGTAAGATGCTAGATTGGCTGAGATCATAGCGAAAATAGAAGGAGGAGAAGAGACTAAGGATATGGGATAGTATGGACTCAACCGAGACGGTTGACTCCGTAAAGACAAGAAATTGTTTATTCCCGATGTCGATGGGTTGAGGGATGAGGTGTTGAGAGAGTGCCACCATTCGAGATTTACTATACATCCCGTCAGTAGTAAGATGTACCGTGATTTGAGATAGACCTAATATTGGGAAGGGATGAAGAAGGATGTTGGGACATTCATTTCAAACTGTATGAATTGCCAATTGGTGAAGGCAAAGCAAAAGAAATCGAGTGGCCTATTACAAACGCTTGAAGTTCTTAAGTGGAAGTGGGAGCAAATATCGATGGATTTCATTGATGGACTGCCAAGGAATTGAGCAAGGTATGACATCATTTGAGTCATAGTCGATCGATTGACCAAAAACGGTAGATTTATACCCATCAAGTCAAGTAGAATGGCAGCCAGATTGGCCGAGTTGTATGTGAAATGGATTGTATGATTTTATGGTGTGCCGAAGAGCATTATGAGCAATCGAGACCCGTTGTTCATAGTGGGTTTTGGAAGAGCTTACAGGAGACGTTGGATACCGAGCTACATCTTGGTATGGCTTATCATCCACAAATGCATTGGCAGATCAAGAGAGTGAATCATATACTAGAGGATCTCTTGCGAGCTTGCATTCTCGATTTCGGAGGCTCGTATGATGATCACTTGCATTTGGTTGAGTTCGCATACAGCAATAGCTATCAGTGTACTATCGGTATGGCACCATATGAAGCATTGTATGGCTGACCGTGTAATGCCCCTTCTTGCTGGTAGGAAGTGGGCGAGAAACTAATACTTGGACTAGGTATGATTAAAGAAACCTCAGAAAAGATAGAGATCATTCGACGATGGATGAAAGCTACATAAGATAGGCAGAAGAGTTACACTAATAGAAGGCGTAGAGATTTAGAATTTTCTATCGGAGATATGATATTCATGAAAAAAATTCCTTTGAAAAATGTTATTTTATTCAGTAGCAAGGGGAAGTTGGCACCAAGATTCTTAGGTCCTTTTCTGATAGAAGAGAGAATTAGGAACCTAACATATAGGGTCAACTTACATCCGAAAATGGCAGGTGTGCACAACATCTTCAAAGTTTCTCATCTGTGGAAGTTTGTGCACGTCTTAGACATGACAATTGTACCGATTAGTTTGATGATATCAAGATTGAACTAGAAGCTTCAAGGTCTCGTAGGTTGGTTCATATTGTCAAATGCGTTCCGAAATGGCTTAGGAGGAAGACGGTGGAGTTAGTTAAGGTTTAGTGGGGGCGAAAGTGAAGGCGATTTCACATGGAAACCCGAGAAGAGTATGAGGGCCACACATCCGGAGCTCACCACACGGTAAGGCCTATTGTTTACCGTATTTACTTTCACTTTTAATGTCATATAGGGTAGTTTAGTATCCCGCATGCTAGGATAAGGTTACCTATACTATTGATTGCATGGGTTCGTGCTTGACATGTTTGATGACATAAATGATTGTTAGACATGCGGTGTAACTATGATTGTTTTTTGTGTTTAGTTGTGGATTTCGAGGGCAAAATTCCTAAAGGGGGGAGAGTGTATTGACCCGTTTTTTACGTATAGGAGGATCATAAAATATTTCTACTTTATTCATATGAGGTCGTATGACTCTAAGATTTTGGAAAGCGACTTTAGGGACATTTTCCACATCTATGATTTTTGTCGAATTTTTATGTGACCATTTTGATCTTGAAAATTTCGTTTCAACTATGACTTTTGATAATGCCGAGTTAAGGTCTCAAACCACTTCCCTTGCTTTAGGATGATGGTTTCCCATTCTGTAGAGTGGTCATAATAAAAAATGGACTTGTTAACTGAAAGTTATTGCAGTTTTAGGTTTTGCTTTCTGTTGGCCAGTTTTAGTGGGTAATTAACTATGCCCGCACTTAGGCCCACTACCCACTTTAAAAATTGTGCCATAGGAGGCTGCAGGAACTGACCTAAGTCATTTCCTTCTCCCCTAAACCAGATCCAAACCTCCATTAGCCCTAATTTCGTTAAAAATCACATCATTCCTTTACGAATCTTAGCCAAATCATTGATTAGAGAGCAGATTAGCATATAGAAGCTAGAGATTATTATTTTTGTTGATTTGGGTTCATTTGCCTTGTTGTCTACTCCATATCCGATGAGAAAAAAATTGTATTTTAGGCATTTGGTGAGTATTTCTTGACCTCTCACTCATCTATACTTGTGTATATAGTTAAAATGGTTGTTTTTAACATGATTTTGGTCTAAAAAAGGTTTTCTAACTTTAACCACTTATTCATACATGTTTATGACCAAAAATTTGGGGATTTCGAAATGGTTTTAAAATTGTTTTTTTAATCCATTTACTCATATTCACATGTTAGTGTAATTCCCATCATTTATACATGCATATGCTAATGTATAACTTAGATTTAGAGTTGAACTGGTTTGATTGTCACATTCTCATATATTGGTTGTATAAATGGATGTATATGCAAGCTATTCTATGATTGTATGTTGTGCTTGATGTTGGTTGCTAGTGTTTTTGATGTTAGGTAGATAGGTTGGAGAATTAAGCATAATGGAGGCAAAGATGGTACCAACATGTGAGGGTAAGTCCATGATGGTGGCGACTTTGGGGAGGGCAATGGTATTACTAGTGGACGTTTCCTATAGTGTAGGATTGGAGATTGGCTAAGTGCTTGAGGCCATGATGACTTGTTTCTAGCATTCGAAGTAGGGTGTTTTGAAGACATGATGAATTGATTTGGAGCAGAGAGGTCGGGGTCAAAGCTTATGGGCAAAAAGCACTAGAAGCAAGGAGTGGAAGGGACTTGGCCACTGGTTGCCCAAGTACAGAGGTCGGTACCGAGTTCAAAGGTCGGTATCGAACTCTCTTGCTTGGTCCTATAGGGATAGAACTTCTTGGGGTTGGTATAGGGTTTCGAGAGGTCGTGCTGGAGATGTTGACTGATGGTGATGTAATAGCATGATGAAAGTTAGAGTCTTCGGATGGTAACTCGAGGTTGAATGGAGCTAGGTTCTGAAGAAGACGGGTCGATGTAGAAAGGAATCGTTGAATGAGGAATGTAGAGTGGTTCCTCAAAGATCGTGACTCAATGTTGAAAGGAGTCGTTAAGTGGAGGAATGTAGAATGGTTTTCCAGGATAATGGTAACTAGTTAGAGTAAAGGAAAGGGCTCGGATATGCATACTAAGGGATCACTGATACTCGTAGTGTTTTCTATTGCATTCAAAGTTGGGGTATCATGAGGACGCTCATGGGTAAGTTGAAAGTTACCTCAGATCGGTTGAATGGATCCATGCACCCTGGACCGGTTGAATGGGTCTAGTATCAGCTTTAGGCTAAAGTGAGTACACTGAAAACCGAGATTTCCATTAGACCGTGGCAGTAGAATGATCAACGAGTTATCATATATCCAGAGTACATTGAATGATAGTGAGGATTGTCTGATGGATGATGTGATTGCTTTGATTTCTTTCCCCGCAGTCTATCACTCTTAGTTAGTCATTGGAGATAGGTATTGGAGGTAGGGATACCTGGACATCCGTTATCATACTTAGTCGTATTACTCCTTTATGACACTTAGAGTAGCATATTATGTTATTACGTGCTAACTCTTTGGTTGCAGGGACATGTCAGGTATGATTCGTATACCTTTGTTCCTTTCTATATTGACTTATATAGTACTTTGTGATTCATTTACTGCTCATATCCGAATTTTTTCTGACTTGAGATTTTATACTTTGCTTTATTACCTCGAGTGCTCTTAAATGATTAGACTAGATAACAGGTCTAGGTGTGATACAGTAGCTGTGCAAAGGACGAGTTGGATGGAGCTATCTCGTATTATATATGGATTTCTATGCTTATTTCGTCCTGTAACATTGAGGAATCTTGGTAGTGCTGCTTATTAGTATTAGTATGGGACATCCTTATGAGTTGTCTCTATTGTATAAACTCTATATCATGATATATATAACTTTGTATATCTGTACTCTGATATTTGGATCACTTAGTTATTACTATCTCTTCTGTTTTATATTTGTGATTTTGTATTTTATTCTATGCTGGATATACTACTGGTTCTGTGATGTTTTGTTTTATTTCAAACCTTGATGATGTCGAATGGCATGACAGCAGCGCACTGTCTTATGTACATTGGGCACCGGTGTTGTAGGGCAGTCGTCACACTTCACTGGAATGAAATAGGCACACTTAGTTAGTCCATCAACTATGACCCATATGGCTTCATTCCCCGTCCTTGTCCTTGGCAATCCATTTATGAAGTCCATAGATACAGAATCCCATTTCCATGTTGGAAATTCTAAAGGCTGCAGAAATCCACTTGGCCGCTTCTGATGTTCAGCCTTCACTTGCTGGCATGTAAGACATCTTCTTACACACTCTCCTACGTCTTTAGCCATTCCGTTCAATAAGAAACCTCTCTTTATATCTCGATACATCTACGTACCTTCAAGATGTATGGTAAACTTTGAACGCTGACATTTGTCCAATGCTTCCTTCCGCAGTTCTCCAGTATTCGAAACATACATGAAAATGACTATAGGATCGAGTAATATGGAATAGTATAAAAGCAATGCGGAATAATAGAAAAATTAGCAGATAATAGTAAATAATAAACGAGCACACCAGGAATTTTTATACTGGTTCGAACTTCCCGTTCTACGTCTAGTCCCAGACTCCTTCTGGAATTTCACTAAAACAACAACCCTCACTTAACCTGGAGGAACAGGTCTATACAAACCCCTGAGCAGCCGAACAGGGACCTGAGCAACTGAACAGGATTTCGCCTCAACAGCCGAAGAGGACTTCACTTTGCCCGAGCAACAGAACGAGACTTTTACAAAACAATATTTCTTGACACTATGTGTTCTTGAGTAACACGAATTTGTCAATTATAGTACACCCTTCCTATAATCTTCTCCTTTATGATATATATGTGAATGCGTGAAGAATAAGGAAGTAAGAAAGTGAATTTGAATGATGTTGAAAGCACAAGTGTATTAGAATCTTGAATTTTGAGAGTAGAATAATAATTAATTGAATCGTTGTTAGAAAACTTGATTCTAATGTGTTTATATAGATAATAAATAGGTGCAATTGTTCGTGAAGAGTTATCATCAAGAGTTATGATCATATCTGTTGGATTAAAGATTGCAACTCTTCACGAATGGAAGTGCTTTTTTAGAAAACTAGCCATTGTAAATATTCAGACTTCTGAAATTAAAAATTCAGACTTCTGAAATGCAACGAAATCAAACCAGAAAGCAAATAGGCAAAAAATTTCCAGATTAAGATGTTTGAACTATTCAATTCAGACGTCTGAATATTGTATTCTATAATATTCATATTTCCAGATTCAAACATCTGGATTGGATCATTCAGACGTCTGAATGTAACATGAAAATGAGATTTTTCCTTAAAACCAAATATATGCATATGAAATGATAATGAGATGCAGTATATATCATATAGGAGAGATTTTAACATATTTTAATTTCTAGACAAGGACTCGAAACAACCTTATATATAAAATTATACATAGTCGAATCTTGTCATAGATTAATCCCTACAAAAACAAGTTAGTCTATAAATGATTGTATAGTTGTCATAGTCAAAATATCGTATTTACGAAATACTGTAAACACGAAGTTTCAACATTCTCCCCCTTTTTGACGATGACAACTATATAAAATTATAGTATACAATATGATTATATAGAAGCAGGAAATACAAGTACTCCCCCTTAATATAAACTCCCCCTGTCGATAGGGAATATTTCAAAAATATATCTCCCCCTTTGACATCGACAAAAAGGAGAGTTACAATATCATAGATGTAACAAAATATAAATAAGAATAGGAGAGCAAAGAACCAACAGAATCATCACAAAATATATAGAGCCAACATGAAGTAGCATATGTTTAAGTTACATATCAAAAGACATAACAGAAGTACCAAATAGGTTCTTACAATAAAAAACACTAGAAAAGTCATGATTTAGACCAAAAAGAATAGTTATGAAATACTGAAGTGAAAGATCCATACCACCACCATTTTAAAAAGATGAACTAGGTTTATCATCACCTTCCTCACCATCGTCATCATCATCTTCATCATTGTTAGTACCGGAGCTAGAAGACCATTGAAAGGGAGCGGGATCAAAGACCTCGGTAGAAGTGGAAGTGGAGCAACCAATACGTTCCCAAATCTTGTTTAGGAAGCCACGAATAGAATTAAACTTCCTATTAGTTTGCTTCTCGAATTTATCAATCTTGGTATTGAACTTAGCCTGATTTTGAGAAATTGTAACCAAGGCTTGTTTTGGTGTTGATTTGAGAGTAAGCACTTCTATGTCATCATCATCATGCTCGGGAGCTTGTGGAGCAATGTGTTAATGACGATGATGAGGTTGAGGTCTACTTTGATATCGGTTTACGATCCATTGTTGGAAAGAAATAAAGTCAAGGTTTTGTGGACGCTTAGGCAAGTTCATTAGCCCTAAGGTTTTGGATCCTAGCTCCTTTATAGGTGAAAATTCTGATTCCAGAAAAGTTACTCCATAATTTCTAAGAATTTTCATTATATTGGCACCATAATGAAAAGTTTTATAACGATGGCGACGATTAACATCCATAAACTCCTCAAGAATAACATGACCCCAATCTACAGATTGATAGATCGCATAAAGAGCTTAGAAGTTGCGTTTGTTGACAACTTCATAACTTCCGGTTCTCGGTAAGACGGAGCGAATTAAAGCTCGATGAAGAATACGAGCTAGTGGTCGGAGTTGGACGGAGGTAAGCCTAGTGATATCATCGGAAAGAAATATATGGGAGACTTCATCTCTATGATCCAAAGAGTGTGAAGCTTCAATATCATCCAAATCTGTTCCGGATGAAGGACATTGCAAAATATCTCCAAGACGAACTAAGGGAAGATAGATTTTAACACCACATACCAAAGTCTAAATATTGTCCTCTCTATTATGGGGATGAAGATGGTCCAAGTTCATATTAGCATAGAATAATTTAACTAAAAGATGATTTATCTTAACATTATTTGCAGAGAAGGATAAGAGAGATTCTAACCCACTTGAGTGAGCAATTTGTTGAATTCTATAGGGTGCAAATTCGTCAAATTTTATAAAAGCTCCTGGGAAGAAACTAGATCTATCCATTTGAGCAAATCTTTTCTTAGCTTCATCATTCCATAGCCATTGATCTACATTCGGTGTAGATGAAAAGGTTGAATCCCTTGGACGTTTTGATTTTGGAGGCATTGGAGTTTTTGTGATAGGTTTGAAGCTTCTTCTTTTTTTAAAATGGAGTTTTTGAGAATAGAGAGATGCTGGTTCGGATGAAGTAGGGTTTGAAGTAATAGATGAAAGGTTTTAATGAGGTTGGTGGATGGAAAAAATTTGAAAAAGCCCTTGAATTTTGAATCGACAGTTAGATTCAGACGTCTGGAATTTTAATTTCAGACATCTGATATCAAAAATTTTAAAACAGAATAGAAACAGTGCATTTTGAAGCACTTACAGACGTCTGAAAAAGGGGGTTCAGACGTTTGAATCTAAAATAAAAAATGTGACAACGACAATACTCAAACGTTTGAAATCACAAATTCAGACGTTTGAATTTGATGAAAAATGCACATTTGTTAATACAACTAAAGTATTTTAAACAATTAAGAACAAGATGTTATATTAAAACAAATGCAACAAAGAATACACAATATAGGACAAAAAACAATAAATAACAACAATAAATTATTTTGATGAAGAAGGCAATTTTTTGGGTGTTTTATACTCGTTCGGTTCAATCTTCTGTTTTCCCTTCCCTTTAGATGATTCTAAAGAATGTCGGGTACTACCACGCTCCCATGAGTTAGGTGAAACAGGGGGACGTTGTGGTGTATGATATGAAGTGGGTTGATAAACATTTGAACGAGACACACCACAAATTTTAAAACCCAGATTCTCCAAAAAGTTAAGCTGTTGCGAGTTAACTTTTGATTCGTAGTATATTTCTCGTTGAATTCCAATCGATTCTCGTTGATAATGATGGATTTCATCTATCTTTTGTTTAGTTTGAGGAGAACCGAAAAACAAGAAACGTCTAGCCTTTTTCTTCTATGGAGTGTTACCGGTACGATTGCTTGGAGAAACATGCCGGGCAGGTTGATGAGTGGGGGTTGGAGATGGTAAGTCCGAAGAATATGCAGATGAGGGTGTAGAAAAATCTTCGAAAGAATATGCAGAAGGTTCTTCAGATGAGTAACCATTTGAGGCCATGGTATAGAAAAAGATTGCAAAGAAATGGATAAAATCCATAGTTTAGAAAAAAATTTGAAGCTAGAATGATTGAGACAATTCTAACCGAAAAGTGGAAAAATATAGAAGTAACAAGAGATAAAAATAGAAAGACATCTTGTGGCTAAACAGAAAGAATGCATAGGTTGGTGGAGATGTGCTTGGAAACATAGGTTTCAGAGAATGAAAAACAAATTGAAAGCTAAAAATAGAAAACAAATGAAAGGACAACAACATACCACCCGGTTGATAAACAGATAAGATATAATATAACCAAAACAAATGCAAAAATTAACAAAAGTAGATAACATTATTCATAGAAAATGGTATGAATACAAGTTTCAGAAAAAAAAAATTATAAATCTATAAAAGAGACGATTTCGAGTTCTCGTCTTAATTTGATAAACACATTTTCAAGAAGTGGTTTATTGAAGATATCAGCCAATTAATTTTCGAATGAGTCAAAATTCAAATTTATCAAACCTTTTTCAATACAACCACGAAGAAAATGATGATGTATATCAATATGTTTTGTTCGTGAATGATTGACAGGATTTTTTGATAAATTAATAGCACTTGAATTATCACAATATATTGTTGAATTTGAAAGATTTATATCAAAATCTCTAAGTGTCTATTTCATGTAAATTACTTGAGCACAAGCTAATGCAGTAGAAATATATTCTGCTTCACAAGTAGAGAGTGAAACACAGTTCTGTTTCTTACTAAACCAAGATACTAACGATTTTCCAATAAAATGGCACGTACTGCTAGTACTTTTTCTATCTGTTCGAGATCCACCAAAATCAGCATCACTATATGATACTAACTCGAATGGACGCTCTTTTGGATAGAATAAACCAAAGTCCTTGGTATTACTAAGATAACGTAATATACGTTTGACTGCTCTTAAGTGAGATTCTTTTGGATTAGCTTGAAATCGAGCACACAAATAGAAACTCATCATAATATCTGGACGACTAGCTATTAAATATAGTAATGATCCAATCATACTACGATATAATTTTTGGTCAACACTCTTGCCATTTTCATCTCTATCAAGATGGGTAGTTTTACTCATAGGAGTTGGTTTGGCAGAAGTATTTTCCATTCTGAAGCGTTTGATTAAGTTATTACAATATTTTTCTTGGTTAATAAATATACCATTTGGTAATTGTTTAATTTGTAAACCAAGAAAGTATGATAGTTCGCCCATATGTGACATTTCAAATTCTTTTGTCATAATATTTGAAAATTCTTTACATAAATTTTCATTAGTAGATCCAAAAATAATATCATCAACATATATTTGAATGACTAAAATATCGTGTTTAGTTCTTTTAATAAAAAGAGTTTGATCAACCTTTCCAATGTCAAAACTAGAGTCTATAAGATATCTTTTAAGACGATCATACCAAGCACGGGGTGCTTGTTTCAAACCGTATAAAGCTTTCTTGAGTTTATAGACATGGTCTGGAAATTTTTCATGAGCAAATAGAGGAGGTTGTTCAACATAATCATTTTCTTTTATACACTCATTTAGAAAAGCACTTTTAACATCCATTTGATATAGTTTGATGTTATGAAAACATGCAAAGGCCAGTGTTTGCACAAAAAATGGGCAAACACCTCCAAGTCGTATGATTTAGTCGATTTTATGTTGCTTTTAGTGATTTGGGTGGTTTATGCAAATATATAAAAAGCAGGGACTAAACTGTAAAAGACACACAGATTTATAGTGGTTCGGCCAGAATGTGCCTACATCCACTTTATACGTTATTCTCCTTTACTGTTCAGATTACAAGTACAAAGCTTTGATTACAAGTGTATGAAAGTTGTTTGAAAGTTCTGTCCGTGTTTGAGCTCTCAAACTTGTCCCCCATTGTTGTACCCCTACCCCTCTATGTATAGAGTGAGGCTGGGAGCAGGGGTTCTAGATGTATATAGCTGCCGGTGGGCCTGGGCTGATGCAATCTGGCCTGGCAACGTTGGTTCGGCAACGCCTTGGTTCGGTAGTGCTTCGGTCCGGTGGTAGATTGTTGGAGTTGAGACCTTGGTCCGGTAGCACTTTGGTCCGGTAGGTTCGGTGGGACTTTGGTCCGGTGGTAGATGGTTGGAGTTGAGAACTTGGTCCGGTAGCACCTGGGAGATGGGTTGGTTCGGTGGCAGGTGGAGTGGCTTCTGGTTCGGTAGCACCAGGGAGATGGGTTGGTTCGGTGGCAGGTGGAGTGGCTTCTGGTTCGGTAGCACCTGGGAGATGGGTTGGTTCGGTGGCAGGCGGAGTGGCTTCTGGTTCGGAAGGGCCTTGGAGACGTGTTGGTTCGGTTGGCTTTCCTCCCTATGGTTCGGCGATGCCTTCTTCTTTCTGGCTCAGTGGTGGTGGAAACGCACCCAACATTTGCCCCCCAAAGTGGGGCATATGCCAGCATATGTCGTGCTTTATTTTAGGCCTTTCGACTTGGACACTCTCATTCGGTCCCGAGCACTGAACCAGCTGGTCCGGTTGTTTCAATTTGCCTATAAGTATGGGCTCCATGCCTCCGTTATTCCTTACCGTTTGAGCCAAGCTGCCGAATCGACCATAGTGCCGAACCAGAGTTGATTGCCGGACCAAGTGAGGCCTTCTTTCACCGAACCAACTTTTTGCCTGAACCACCGAATGAGATCGGAGAAAATGGGTGCCGAATGGTATTTGAGCCTTGGACTACCGAACGGACTGGGGAATATACTGCCGAATGACCTTTTGCCTTGCTTTACCGAATGAATTCGGGAGTTTGAGTGCCGAATGACCTTTCGGCCTTGAACTACCGAATGCACTTCTATGTTTTGAATTACGAGTGAAATTCCAGACTGCATACACTTGCTTGTTTATATCTCTACATCCCTTGTTCTAACAATGTGTTTTCTTGTGTTGCAGATAATGTCTCATAAAGTAGAAACTCGTTCTGACAAAAAGAAGTCTAAGGACCAAGGAGAGTCCTCCATAGTGCCCCCAGTTCAGGCATCACCAGAACGACATGGACCAACCCCGAGATCGCTAGTAAATGGGTACGGTCCTCAAGAGCTCCTGAACTCACCGCCTGATTGCTTTCCTAGCTCTCTCAAAGACGAGCAGCTTGATGTTATTTCTCGCTCTTTTGGGATCGACAGAGCGCATATGTTGTTGCCGGGGGAAGGAGTGATGCCGTATAACCCCCCTGAAGGATATTTTGGTTATAGTAGGTATCACTGCATGTGTGGTGCCATCCCACCTATCAATGCTTGGATAGTCAGCTTCATCACATACTTGAAGGTGGCTCCTTTCCAGCTTCAGCCCAACTCCTATGCCATCTTGGTGAGCCTATTCGTTATATTCCAGAGGAGATACGGGCATCCTCCTTCCAACCGGGAAATCCGATATCTGTTCAACTTAAGAGGCTACAAGAAGGGGTCTCCGTATATTAGCTTGGAGTCGGCCGTGTCTTTCAAGCCAGTCCTGGACTTATATTCAAAATTTAGCATGTTCAAGAAGGAATGGTTCTTTGTCAAGGACGACTCTGTTTCTTTCCACCGTTTCACCTCTGGCTATAAGTTGAATCTTATTTATAATTTCCATTCTGACTGCAATGCTCCTCCTTATGTGCTTTATTTTTTGCTAGCGACAGGTGGCTTTGCGGTTGTAGAGAATGATCGTCTGGTTCAGATGGTTGTGGAAATAGAAGCCATTCCGGAAGGCGAGAGGACGGCTTCTTATTTGATCAGGAATGCTACTCTTTTGGGGCTCAACTTAATCCTACCACGCCAGTCCGTGGTCAAGCAAAGAGACACAGCTGAGGAGAGGGCCGCCAAAGCTAAAGGAGGGGCTACGGCGAAGAGCAGTAAAAGGAAACCCTTCTCGAAGCATCCAATTGTCGGGGGGGGAGAAACTTAAGAAGTCCGATGGACCCTCCCCCAGCACATGTCCAGATGTCCCGGAGGAGGAAGATGTGGAGGAGGAAAGAGGTGAGGATGAAGGAGGTGAGGCGGAGAGTGGAAGTGGTGGAGAAGGTGATGGTGATGGTCATAGCGATGATGGTGGCGACAGACAGAGCGGTGGTGGTACTGGGGCTTTGTCTTCTAAGCAAGCAGGTGTGATTCAGGAGTGGACATATGATGCTTTCCGCCTAGCTTTTGAAGGGTCGGAGGAAGGATCGGCTTTAGTGGAGAAGCCTAAGAAAGCTGACAAGGCCGAGATTGGTGCTGATTCTTCTAAGAGCGCTTCAGCTAAGGCAATTCCTGCGATTCAAGGTGAATTTTTGACTCCTGCCGACTCCATTTATGATAAGGATTTAGGAATATTTTATGGCCTGCTCCCGTCCTGGAATGAGATTCAGGACTTATTACAGTATCCTACTCCTCCCCAGGGTTTGTATAACAAAAGCGTCTTTTTACTCTTCTTTACTTGATGTATTTCTTGAATTATAGCTCAATGTATGCTTGTAACACTGGGTTTTTATCACAGAAGCGGGTAAGGTGGCCAAGACGTCGGATGTTCGGCACCGTCTTGAACAATACAAACTCCTCAAGGCTTCTACTAAACCAAAGCCTCCGACTAACCGCCCTGGAGACGTAGTCGGCTACCTCCTCTCCTTGGAGTTATCGAAGAGGATATCCAAAAGAAGAGGAGTCGCTCCTTGTTTGAACCTTCACCTGGTCCTCATCCCCCAACTCAGCCTCTTCAGGATACCACGGAGGAGAATACTGAGTTTATACCTTCTCCGTACCCATCTGAAAATCCTACCGTTACCCCGATAGATCATCCCGGCTTGGCTCGTAACCCGTTTGCGGCTCATCCGGATCTGGATCCTGGTTCTCATGATATTACCTTTGATGAGGCTACCGGTGAGCACCTTCTCCCTCGCAATCCTATGGTAAGAGTACTAGATGAAGCTAAGTCACTGGACCTTGATTTGCTTAGCACTCGGGTTGTAACTTTGGGGGATGAAGCTAAGGCAAACATTGACCGGGTTGCTGAGGAAACCAGGA
Organism: Allium fistulosum; assembly: GCA_030737815.1. NCBI lineage: Eukaryota > Viridiplantae > Streptophyta > Magnoliopsida > Asparagales > Amaryllidaceae > Allium > Allium fistulosum. The sequence continues at coordinate 1,110,900,763 of CM060905.1, forward strand.
AGCTGATGTGGCATCATGCTCGACTGGTCAAGGCCGGAGAAGAAATCGGCAGTGCTAACATTCGACTGCGGTTAATGGTTTCCGACCAGGCCAAACAACTCGCTGATCAGGCCATCCAGATCTCTCAACATGAGGTCGCCTCTAGGAAATTAAAGAAGACCATGGAAGAGGCCAGCAGGGCAGAGTTACGGAAAATGGAGGCCGTCTGTAAGGAACAGATTGATATGGCTATTGCAACGGTGGATGAGGTTCGGCAAGCGGATCTCGAGCGGGTACATGAGTTATCCGAGAAACTTGAGGCCGCGGAGCTTGCTCAAACCAAGTTGAAGGAGGAGATGGAGGCGATGAGGAAATCCTTTCAGGCCGACTACTCGCGATACCAATCAGAGAGGGATGCTGCCATTACAAAGCTGTTGGCTTCTGAGGACCGAATGAGGGAGTTCGAGGAGAATGAGGGGATAATGGATGAGATGCTTCAGGATATATACTTTCGCACTTGGAAACAGGGCAACTTATCTTGGATGGATGATTACCCCTGAGTCATGGCCAGGATTTATCTCAGGGCCTTGGAGGAGGCTAAGGCCGATGTAGATAAGGAGGGTGGCATGGCCTTTAGAATGGACGTGGTTACGGCTCAATTCTCCAAGGAGGAGAAAGCGGCGGTGAAGGAGGGTATGCGGCTGCTTACTGCTGAAGAGGTAGGTGTGCAGTTAGAGGATGATGATCAAGGAGCAGATGCTGGTAAGTCTTCCCTTTTAGCTTTCCGTAACTTGGTTGCTTATTATTGATGGATTCTTTCCCGGATTGGACAGGCGGGACCTCTAGAGCACCAACTACCTCTGGTCAACATGCTGAGAGTTCCCACTCCACAGTTAAAGAGATGCCGGAGGGCCAGCAGGACAAGGGTACGGCTCCAATGCAGCCAACTCCATGACTTGACCTGGATATTTTTTGTTTACTTGACATTGCTGTCTATGTTAGTCTCAAATCAGTAACATAACTTTTAGGCTGTAATTATGTTACTTGTAACAAACGACTTTATTCGTGGCGTGTAATTTTTAACTTAGGCTGATTCTATCGTATTTGAATGCTTTCGTTATTTTGATGTGTTGCATAAGAAGTATAGCTGTGCATATGCATGTAATTCGATCGTGTTTGATGTCAAGTTCTGGCTTAACATGTAATTTCATACCTTGTAATGTTTAATGTGATGTGCGAATAAATTATAGCTACGTGTTTATACACAAAAGAAGAAAGTACCGCCCTTCATGTTTTAGTTGTAGACGGTTGCTTTGAATGTCTTATATGACTGAGTATGGAATGTAGTTGATTGACTCGTCATCCAATTGTGAGTTCTTAGTGAGCGTCTCCTATCTTGTGCCCTGTACTTTAGGGATTGTTATAGAGGATAGGAGGAAAGTTTTTAAATAAAATAGAAATATAAGAAATAGTAAAACTTCCAATCACGGAAGGCCTTCGATGTGCTTAAGTTCGTGGCAAACGGGTTTTGTAGTCACTTTTCCTAGCTGTGGGTCTTGGAGACATTTGTCACCCATCTTACGCCTCCGCGGGGAGTTTATCTTTTTTACCACAGCCGTACTCAAGTCACATCGGAGCCGAGATCGCGCACAGTAACTACCCGGGCCATTATGGCCCATAATCGTGGGTATTATTCGATTTACCGTGGCCGACTAGCGTGGGTGTCGATTGTCAACCGTGAACTACCCCTGGTTGGCCACACCTTATGTTGGGGCTTAAAGTAGGTTCACGGCTGCCGGCGAGCCGAACGCCGTAATGAGCTGCCTCGGCTATAGTCGGCCTTCTCGATGGCTTATAATCGGCTCATTACAGTTGGATTTAAGGGCCATCGCGAGCAATGATTTAACCCGCAGCAGAGGGATGCCGGAGCAAAAGTGTCTCATTGGCGTGGGCATAGATTTGCATAGTACCTGTTAGGTCTTGTCCAGGTGAAGTCGCGCTGTGGAGTGCCTTGAATGGAAATGCTATATGCACAGGATTTTGTTCAACAGAAAAGGATAAAGTTAACAAGTAGCCAAGATACAAAGGAACAAGTTAAAAAAAAGAGACAAGTTTTTAAAGTGGTTCGGCACGAAAATGCCTACGTCCACTGATTCTCTTTGTTAATTCACTTCATATGGGCAGTACAAGTTAAGAAAATTATCGACGAAGGTGTTGGATGTTCCATGCCCTCTAGAACACCTCTCCGTCCACTGTTGACAAAATATAAGCTCCGTTGTGGAGATCTTTATGAATTACATATGGTCCATCCCAGATTGGATCTAGTGCTCCGGGGCGCAGAAAGATTCGCTTGAGGACAAGATCCCCCTCTTGTAAGCTACGATGCTTGACTTTGGAGTTGTATTGCGCTACCACTTTTTGCTTGTGAGCTGCTGCTTTGAGGGCTGCATCATTTCTTCTTTCCTCAATTAGATCAAAAGACATGTGAAGGAGTTCCTCGTTCTCTTCTGGGTTATAGTGGATCCTACGGTGGGAAGGCACTATAGTTTCAACTGGGAGCATAGCCTCCGATCCGTATGCCAAAGAGAAAGGAGTATGCCCAGTTGATGTTCTGAAAGATGTGCGATAGGCCCAAAGTGCCGTCGGAAGTTCATCCACCCAAGCGCCTTTTTACTTTTCAAGTTTCTTTTTTATTAGAGTTTTGAGAATTTTGTTGACAGCTTCGACTTGTCCGTTTGCCTGGGGATAAGCTACAGATGAGAAGCTTTTGTGAATTCCGTGCTTTGGCACCAGTTGGCGAACTCCTCGCTGTCAAACTGAAGTCCTTTGTCCGATATGATTTTAAGTGGGACCCCGTACCTGCATAGAACATTTTTGATCAAGAAGTTAATAACTTTTGCTGAAGATACTTTATTTAGGGGTTCTGCTTCCACCCATTTGGTGAAATAGTCGACTGCCACTATAGCATATTTGGCTCCGCCTCGGCCCTATAACGCCCCACTCTGAGACCCACTGTAACAAAGAGTATTACGGGAGTAATACTGTCTGTTAAAGTGGAGAATAGAGTATAGTGGAAGCGACCATTTGTAATCAAGCTATAACTATCTACCGAATACGTCGAAAGGTGTAATCTATTTAAATTATCAGGTGGTTCAACATATTAGGTAAATACTTATAACGAAATTACAAATGGCAAAAGATCTATCAGGACAAAGCATAATAACATAATGAAATAGCATCACAGAATAGAATCACATAACAGATATAAAATCCCAGAACAATACATCGTCGATACAGATCCAAATACTATAAGTGGGTACAAAGCCACTGCCCACACATGTGAGCCAAAAATATGTACATATCAAAGTCTGAATAATAACAAAGTAGCGGAATAGTGGACAAATAAAAGCGCTATCTATCAGCATAGCAGATAATGTCCAAGCGGAAGCATAGAAGCTAAGTCCAGAGACCTAACCTGAAACAACTTGGTCTGACCCGAGCAAAACACTCGGGTCAGGCTAGCTAAACAATCAGTAATAACTGAGATATATAATAATGCGGTACATAAATAAAACAGTACTCTTCCTAAGAGAAGAGTATTTTGGACCACATGAATATAATGACGGTCCCTAATCATCAATCAACAATAAAAAATCTCCAAAGAGAATATCAGCACCAAAGTGTTGAATAAATAAAATCACCTCATATCATCGGCGTAACCAAAGCAATATAAAGTTGCCCATAGGCAATAATCCCAAGAATGACCAGAGTCTGTAATCAATGCCCAAGCAAAGATCGATGCTCCAAAGAGCAATGGGGATATACTGAAAAGTCAATGAAATCAAACACTGAAAAGCAGTGCCTAGAGACACTGTGAATCCACAAGGTAATCGCACTTACATCGTATGGTTCCATAGAACCAACACCAAATGGCGGTACTCGAATGGATATAAAAATCATCAGATAATACAAGTATAGCACGTGCACCGACCGGAGTCGTTATTGCCAAGTACTTTAGAGTTTGTGATCGATCACTCACACAGATGCGGAACGCGCGAGACGGCGAGATCCTTCCCAGAAGGATAAAGGCCCAGAGGCACATGCCAAAAAAAGAAACTGCTCCATAGAACAGGTGTCCAGAGACGGTTGCCCAGAGGCGTGGTGACCCAGAGGTCCAGTATTGGCTGCCCAGAGGCTAATGTGTCACAAACTTCTTGGAGAGGAACCCGTAAAGTGTTAACGATGAGTCCCATACCCCATGTTCGCACTAAACGATTTACTAACCAATAGCAAGCTCACAATCCAAACAATAAAAAGTCCACCTCGTATCATCGGTAAACTAGACCCAAAGGTCAAAACGATCAATCGAATAGGTCGGGGATTAACCGGAAAGAAAATACACACGGTTCCATAGGCCGGAGATTTCCTAATCATTTAAGCACCTTTCCACTTCGCTTAACGTGCTAAAAAGTGAGTGTGAGATTTTTATTATAGAAAATAATGGTTCGAAACGGATTTATAATTGATTTTGAGAACACTCTAAAACGGCTTTTGAAAACTCTCCTATTATGGAGTAAATAGTCTACAAATTAAAAATAATATTATATAATAATTTCGAAAGCCATTTCAAAGCGAAAAATCCTTTTAAAACCTTTTTATAAGGCCTGTGTACAAAATCAATAGACAAATCTCAAAGAAATCGATAAAACCAGAAAATCACTGGAAATATTCCAAGTGTTGGAAAATAGTCCAAAACTGACGCGAACCCAAGTTCGGAAAATTATTTGGACCAGCAGACTGAATCCGAATGGAACGAAAATTGGTAGGAACGTAGTCCGACATTCCTACTTCAGAACGCAAAAGGAATTACTCGATTCCGACTTGAAACGAAGGCGTAGCGACGTTCCAAAGTCGGACACAGAAACATGAAATGCACTGCTTTGCACAGCGATCTGGGTTCAACTCTGACAGGAAATTCGAAGGGTCTAATAAACTCAGATGATGACCAAACTTTCCGTATATGGAGTTCATAACTCCATCTTTCCAACGAGACCAAAATCGTCGAATTCCGACTAGCGGCTCAAAAGTTATGACCAAAATAGTTTCAGTTTCATCCATAGAGCTAATATGTGTATCGCTCTCGGGAAGATAGTAGAAAAACCGATTTTTTACCTAGTTAGACTCAAAACTACAGAAAACTCACTGAACAAAAATTGTAGCATATGTTTTAAGCTTTCCGGAACATCTAAAATTATCTAATTCGGATCAAAAACGAGAGAGATACATGCAAAACAATATCAGATTGAAACTCAAGATAACTTGTTAAAGACAGAATTGGTCTTCTGTCTTTGAATACATTTCAGGTCATCTAAATGGCAAAATTACAGAAAACTCACTGAACAAAAATTGTAGCATATGTTTTAAGCTTTCCGAAACATCCAAAATTATCTAATTCGGATCAAAAACGAGAGAGATACATGCAAAACAATATCAGATTGAAACTCAAGATAACTTGTTAAAGACAGAATTGATTTTCTGTCTTTGAATGCATTTCAGGTCATCTAAATAGAAAAATTACAGAAAACTTACTGAACAAAAATTGTAGCATATGTTTTAAGCTTTCCGGAACATCCAAAATTATCTAATTCGGATAAGAAACGAGTAACTTATGGCCAAATCAATTTCAGGTTTTTATTTTATTAAATATGTAGTTTGTTGTCAGGTCAGCGACAAACAAACATGATTTCGACCATTCAAACCACAAAATTAGACAAAGCTAAAAACATAAAAGTTATAGCCTACAGAATAAAATTTCCAGAACATCAAGAAAAACTTAATTCTGATTTAAGATGAATGAGATATGCCTAATTTACTAACAGTAATAAACTAATTATAATTTCAGCTAGCATATATTACCTCAACCAATATAGCAAGCAACTTGTGTGCACATCCAAAATGAAAGCAAAGAGGATCAAAGAGCTATGATTCACATGTTACATAATAAAACATGTGTTACTAAATGATAACTGAAATCAAAAGATGATTAAACACATATTAGAAGAGGTTTTTAGCAATATACCTCTCACAAAAGCAACAAAGACTACTATAACATCAACCCAAGTTAGCAAAAGATGATTAGGAGGCTATAAGATCAAAAAAACACATAAAACATGTGTTACCAATTAAATTTCAGAAATTAGATAGATATAAAAATGGATTTGAGGTGGGTATTTGCATTACCTTTCCATAGAATGACTTGCATAAGCAAAAACTAGAGGGAGATGAAGATAGAGGCCATTTTTGTTATGAAAGCTTTAGGAAATGATTAGGGTTTTGATTAGGGATGAATGAATGAGGTTTGGAGAGTATGAGATAATTTATAGAGGAGGTTTAGGGTGGGTTATTGGGCTAGGTTTAGAAACCCAATAAGAAGAGAGTTATTTACATGTTTTCCAAAAATTAGTCTAAGTGTTCATGTATGTTTATAAAACTCATTTTTCTTATCCAAACCCGTTTTAAAATCTCTCCTAAAATATTTAACTTTCCAAAAATAACATTTTATCCTCATTTTAAAATCCTTGATTCCCCATTTAATTAAAATAGCCTTTTTCACGTAAATTTTGTTATTCCAAAACCTTTTATGCTTCATTAAAATAAATAAAAATCTTAACTTTTATTTATTAGTTGGCAATGCAAAACCCGGGTTGTTACAGGCCCATTGGCAGCTCGCCAATCAGGTCAATGCCCCATACTGCAAAGGGCCAAGGGCTGGTCATTTGAGTAATCTCAGTTGTTGGTAGCCGCGGAATCTTAGCAAATTTTTGACATCTGTCACATTTTTTGACGAAATCTAAGGCGTCTTTGTTTAAGGTGGGCCAGAAGTATCCATATCGGAGTATTTTCTTTGCCAGAGCCTGCCCTCTAGTGTGATCTCCGCAGCTTCCTTGATGGATGTTGGATAAGATTTCCTTTGCTTCCCTTTCAGCGACACACCTTAATAAGGGGTTAGAGAAGTCGTGCCGATAAAGGGTGCCTTCTTGTATTGTGTAGCGGGAAGCTCTCATCAAGATTTTCTTGACTTCGTTACGCGTGTCGGGCAGTGTGCCGTCATGTAAGTATTTTTGGATGGGAGTCATCCAAGTTTCCTCTTTGATTGTAGCTATTAGATTCACCTGCTCGAAACTTGGGGTCCGTTGCTTTGAGATGGCCACTGCTCCGGAAATTGTGCCGTCTCTCATGCTAGCTTGCTTCGCCAATTCGTCAGCCTCTTGGTTCTCTTCCCGAGGGATGTGTTTGATTACATAGCGATCCAATTGATCGAGAAGCAACTTGGTCTTCTTTAGATATGCTACGAGTCGTTCTTCTCGAGCCTGAAATTCTCCTAGTATTTGATTTACAATAAGTTGAGAATCACTATGAAGACACAAGAATTGGCTCCGATTTCTAAGGCAAGTTCTAATCCAGCTATCACTGCTTCATACTCTGCATCGTTGTTGGTGGCAGCGAATTCCAACCTTAGAGCATAGTGTAGCTTATTTCCCCCGGGAGTGATTATTACCACATCTGCCCCCGAGCCTTGTTCGTTTGACACACCATCCACAAAGAGATTCCACTTAATGTCTTCTGCTATTTCTGATTGCTCCTTATCTTCGTTGGTAGTGAATTTGGCAATAAAATCGGCCATGGCTTGTCCCTTGATGGCGGTGCGAGGATGATAGGTGATATCATATTGACTTAGTTCAATGCACCATTTAAGTAGTCGCCAAGAAGTGTCGGGATGATGGAGTACCTGCCTTAGTGGTTGATCGGTCAGAACTCTGATGGAGTGAGATTGGAGATAGTGACGCAGTTTCCGTGACGTGATTAGTAAATAGTACGCTAGTTTCTCAAGTTTAGGATATCTGGCTTCTGCCCCTGTAAACCTCTTGCTCACAAAGTATACTGGCCGATGCGTGCGTTTGTCTTCTCTCACCAAGGCGGCGCTTAGAGCATGAGATGACACAGCAAGGTATAGGTATAGCTCTTCGCCTTTGTTTGGAGTTGAGAGTACTGGTGGTCTCTGGAGGTGTTCGATTAAGTTAAGGAAAGCTGTTAAGCATTCGTCAGTCCATTCGAACTTTCCTTTGTCTTTCTTTAGAGCTTCGAAGAAGGGGATGCATTTGTCAGTTGCTTTAGAGATGAATCTACCCAGGGCGGCCACCTTCCCATTTAGGCTTTGCATTTTTTTTCGGGTAGAAGGTATCCTGATATCTTTCAGAGCTCGGACTTGTTCAGGTTTTGCTTCAATTCCTCTGGCATGGACGATGAATCCCAGGAACTTCCCTGATGATACTCCGAAGGAGCACTTTAGAGGATTCAGCTTCATTCCATATTGGCGAAGTACTTGAAACATCTCGCTCAGGTGGCTTACGTGATCGTCAGCTTTTCTTGACTTTACCAGCATGTCATCCACATAAACTTCCATAGTTTGTCCTATTAGCCCCGCAAACATCTTGTTGACGAGGCGCTGATAGGTGGCTCCTGCGTTTTTAAGCCCAAAAGGCATTACTTTGTAGCAGTATAATCCCCGGTCAGTGATGAAACTAGTGTGGTCTTGATCGGGAGCATGCATAGGAATTTGGTTATATCTTGAGTATGCGTCCATAAAAGATAAGAGTTCGTGCCCGGCCGTGCTGTCCACGAGCTGATCGATTCGGGGAAGTGGGAAGCAATCCTTCGGGCAGGCGTCATTTAAGTTGGAGAAGTCAATGCACGTTCGCCACTTCCCATTAGCCTTCTTTACCAGTACCGGATTAGCGATCCACTCTGGGTAAATGGCTTCTCGTATGAAGTCATTGGCAAGTAGGTTTTTTACTTCTTCATCGAGGGCTGCTGATCGTTCTGCCCCTATACTTCTCTTTTTCTATTTTACCGGCGCCTTGGTAGGATCGATGTTTAGTACATGGCATGCTATGTCTGGGGAGATTCCAGTCATTTCAGCGTGTGACCATGCAAATACATCCAAGTTGTGGTGGAGAAAATCAATGAGTTGTTCCTTCAATTCTGCTTTTAGTTGGGAACCGACTTTCAATAGTCTACTCGAATCATGTTTGTCCACAGATACAAATTCCATAGCCTCTGCAGGCTCGGCGGTGGCCTCCTCCTCTTTGTCCCTGGGGTCTAATTCATTGAAAGGGTCACTGGTATATCAAAGAGGAGGGGCTTTCTTTAGTTGCTATTTTTCCAAACTTTTCGTGCAGAGGGCAGTCTCTGCACTCTTCCCTATATCCTTCCTGTAGTTATTGCGGAGTTCAGTTACATAGCAATCTCGAGCGATGTCCTGATCTCCCTCTACTTCCCCTATTCCATTGTCCGTTGGAAATTTCATCTTCAGGCACCATGGGGCCAGGACAATTTGGAAGTCAGACAAGGCTGGTCTTCCTAAGAAGGCGTTGTAGGCCGAGTGGTTTTCTATCAACACAAATGTTTGTTTCCGCACAACGGAGCGGGGATGACTTCCAATTTCAACAAAGAGGTCCAGTCGCCCGAGGGGCATCTTCGCATTTCCAGTGAAACCGTGTAGTGGTTTATTGCTGGGGAAAACATCCTTTAATGACAGCTTCATTTTGTCGAATGCATGCTTGAATAGGATATTCACTGAGCTTCCAGTGTCTACTAGAATTCGGAAAACTTCGGCTGGACCGAGTCGGGCAGAGATAACCATGGGATCCGCGTGAGGGTACTGCCTTCCCTCCAGGTCACACCTACTGAATGTGATGTCATTATTCTCTATCCGCTTCGGGTGGCGTTCTTCTATAATAGAGTTAACGCATTCTTCATCGTTCCTAAGTGACTTTCCATACCTTTCCATCTCTGCCCAACTTCCGTCGGCGATGTGTGGCCCTCCCAAGATGGTATGGACCATTATCTTCTCTTGACTGGAACCGTTGGTGTTGCGATTTCCTCTGCCTATTTCTGGGAAGGGTTACCTTGGGTTCTCATTGGCAGGAGCTGGAGTCCTGTTCTAACCTTTTACATAGTGTTCTAGTCTCCTTCTTCTGATGTGTTCTTCAATCAAGTCCCGGAGATGATGGCATTCATTGGTATCATGCCCATGGGATTCGTGGAAGCGACAGAATTTTCTAGACTTAATTGCGTTATTTGATTCCTTCTTATGCGGGGGGTGTTTGTATTTAACTTCGTCTTGAGTGTCGAGGAAGATGTTTTCGATCGTTTCATTCAAAGGGGTGTAAGCGTCAAATCTCGGTCCCGGCCAATATAGACGCTTTTCTCCCTTCTTGCCCCCAGCATTGTCTCTAGAATCATTTCTTCGAACGTCCTTTGCTACAGCGGGCGTGTTGCCGTGAGCTGCCTTATTTTGTTGCCCTGACTGCCCCTCAGTGGTAGCGTCTTCAAGCCTCATATATTTCCTGGCTTCATGGAAGAAATCGGGTAAAGTGGTTGGTTTTTCTTTTGTCAATCTTCTAGCAAATTTAGTATCCGGATGCACACCACTACAGAGGGCCATTAAGATAAGCTTCTCATCGGCATCTTGGACTGCGGCCGCTGCGGCATTGAATCAGGTTAGATATTGCAGCACCTTCTCTCCAGGTTTATGTTTGATACTGGATAAGGAATAAGCGTCCTTGGGTTGCTCCACATGAATGCGGAACTGGCTGATGAACTTTTCTTTCAACATCTCCCATGAGCTGATGGATCCTTGGGGTAGATGGCAGAACCAGGAGGTAGCTAGATCTGATAAGAATAGTGGAAAGCATTTGCATAACACTCCTTCTGTTGCTCCGCTCATGAGCATATGCTGTGTGTATCTCTGTAAGTGTACAACGGGGTCAGAGGTTCCCTTGTAAGGTTCCATTGTAGGCATTTTCCATTCTCGGGGGGTGATGGAAATTTCGATATTGCGGGCGAAAGGGCTGGTTACCCTAGCGCCTATCCCTCGATCTCTTTGATCCCGTTGGACGCACTCTCTGAACAAGTGTGCCATCCTTTCATCAGAATTTGGAGCAGATAGAAATGAGTTCGGTTCTGCTCTGTGGGATTGATTCCGTCCAGATGACCTGTAGGGATGGTATCGTCTATCATTCCTAATATTTTCCAGTGGCTGTCTTTGGTCTTCTGGGAGCATGCTAGGGTCAGCTACAGTTGGCCCTTGCCTTGATCTTCCCCTGCTGGGTTCTGATCTAAGCACTTCCTCGGGTCCAACTTCGGGCTAGACTCTAGCTCGGCCCCGTTCATTGGCGTTTCCGTGGTTAGGCAGCATGACAGACTCGGCTACAGTTGACCTCCGCCTGGTACCTCCCCCATTGGGTTCGGTTCCAAGTGTTTCCTCGGGTCGGCGTTCGGACTGAGTTTGGTCTCGGCTCCTACCACGGCCGCTTCTGTCGTTAGCTTCTTCGAAGAAGGAAGATCTTTGTTGTCTCTGAGATCCTCCAGACTGGGACTCACCCCATGATTCAGTGTTGCGGTTGGACTCTTCAGCATCCCTTAAGCGTGACATGAGTTGGTCCACCAAGGCTTGCTGCTGGGATGTGAAGCGGTTAGTCACTTCAGCCACAACCCTGTCTAGATCTGCCCTAGTAATTGCTGTCGGCTGTTCCGTGGCAGGGGTTGTCGAATTTGCCTGACCTTCATTTGGTATTGCTGTTGGAATGGGACGATTTACTTGATCTGTGATCACTGGATCTGGAATACTGCTGGTTGCGATGTTTTTTCCTTTGTTAACATCTTTCTTTTGCTTGGGAGGCATGTCTTCCAAGCATTGAGCGATGCTGTTAGGAAGAAAGTTAAGTGGGAGAAGCTGAAGTCCTGAGTTCAGCTCTCAATGAAAGCACCAAAATTGTTTGCACAAAAAATGGGCAAACACCTCCAAGTCGTATGATTTAGTCGATTTTATGTTGCTTTTAGTGATTTGGGTGGTTTATGCAAATATATAAAAAGCAAGGACTAAACTATAAAAGACACACAGATTTATAGTGGTTCGGCCAAAATGTGCCTACATCCACTTTATATGTTATTCTCCTTTACTGTTCAGATTACAAGTACAAAGCTTTGATACAAGTATATGAAAGTTGTTTGAAAGTTCTATCCGTGCTTGAGCTCTCAAACTTGTCCGTCATTATTGTACCCCTACCCCTCTATTTATAGAGTGAGGCTGGGGGTAGGGGTCTTGGATGTATGTAGCTGCTGGTGGGCCTGGGCTGATGCAATCTGGCCTGGCAACGTTGGTTCGGCAACGCCTTGGTTCGGTAGTGCTTCGGTCCGGTGGTAGATGGTTGGAGTTGAGACCTTGGTCCGGTAGGTTTGGTGGGACTTTGGTCCGGTGGTAGATGGTTGGAGTTGAGACCTTGGTCCGGTAGCACCTGGGAGATGGGTTGGTTCGGTGGCAGGTGGAGTGGCTTCTGGTTCGGTAGCACCTGGGAGATGGGTTGGTTCGGTGGCAGGTGGAGTGGCTTCTGGTTCGGTAGCACCTGGGAGATGGGTTGGTTCGGTGGCAGGCGGAGTGGCTTCTGGTTTGGCAGGGCCTTGGAGACGTGTTGGTTCGGTTGGCTTTCCTCCCTATGGTTCGGCGATGCCTTCTTCTTTCTGGCTCGGTGGTGGTGGAAACGCACCCAACAGCCAGTAAGATTCGTATTGCTTCTAGTCTAGCGACTGGTGCAAACATTTCTTCATAGTCAATTCCCTCTTCTTAATTATATCCTTGTGCTACTAATCTAGCTTTATTTCTAGTATTATTTCCTTGTTCATCAGCTTTATTTTTGAAAACCCATTTAGTACCAATGACTGATTGGTCACTAGGTCTTGGAACTAAATCCCAAACATCATTTCGTTCAAATTGATTTAGTTCTTCTTGCATAGCAATGATCCAATAATCATCAGTTGAGGCTTCCTTAATATTTTTAGGTTCTATTGAAGAGAGAAAAGCTACATGACCCATTTGATTAATTTGACTTCTTGTTCTAACATTTGAATCAATTTCTCCAATAATGTTTTGAACAGGATGATCCCTCAAAACTCTTGGTGGAGATCTTACTTCATTATGAATAATGTTTTCATGTTGAATCAAATTATCAACTTAATTTATGTTATGAACAATGTTTTCATCATCATCAGAAGAAGATTTGATGCTTGTTTTTGGGGTTATTTCATCATCATCAAAAGAATATTTAGATATAAAATTTTCATCAAAAAGATACGTGAAGAGTTTCTTCAATAATTTTTGATCTTTTATTGAAAATTCGATAAGCTTTGCTTCGTTCCGAGTATCCTAAGAATATTCCTTCGTCGGATTTGGAATCAAATTTGCCAAGCTGATCTTTAGTATTTAAAATAAAACATTTTGAACCAAATGTTCTAAAATAAGAAATATTTGGTTTTCTACCATTTAGAAGTTCATATGAGGCGTGCTTTGTTAGTGGTCGGATGGAAACATGATTCAAAACATAACAAGCAGTTGCTACAGCTTCTGCCCAGAATTGTTTTGGTAACATGCTATCATTTAATAAAGTTCTTACACATTCTTGTAACGTTCTATTCTTTCTTTCTACAACACCATTTTGTTGTGGTGTTCTAGGGAAAGAAATATTATGATAAATACCCTTTTTATCACAATAATGTTCAAAAGCTTTATTGTCGAACTCACCTCCGTGATCACTTCTAATAGCTTTAATTTTTAAATCCTTAAGATTTTGAATTCTTTTTGCAAAAATATTGAAATTTTCAAAAGTATCATTTTTATTTTTCAAAAATATAGTCCAGGCATATCTTGAAAAATCATCTACAATTACAAACACATATCTATTGTGATTAATAGATTGAACCTGAGTTGGACCAAATAGATCCAAGTGTAATAACTCCAATGGTTGCATTGTAGAAATAATTTTCTTAGATTTAAAGGATGATTTTGATAAATTCCCAAGTTGACAAGCATCACAAAGATTATCTACTTTAAAATTCATTTTTGGTAAGCCCCTTACTAAATCATTTTTAGATAATTTAGATATGGCTCTAAAATTAATATGACAAAATCTTTTGTACCATAACCAAGGACCATTTTCTTTGGCTAATAATCACATATTTGAATTAAAATTTATATTCATGTTTAAAACATAAATATTTCTATCTCTAAAGCCTTTAAAAATAAGATTGTTATTGTGATCGGAAATGCTACATTTATCTTCAGAAAAATTGATTTTAAATCCCTTGTCACACAATTGGCTAATACTTAATAGATTTTGTTTTAAATTATTAACTAATAAAACATTAGAAATAAGAGGTAAATTAGATGTACCGACATTGCTCACATCGCCTTTGTCGATGATGTATCCCTTAGAATTATCTCCAAAGGTGACAGAACCTCCATTTGAGTAGATGATATTTGTTAGCATTTCCTTGTTTCCTGTCATATGTTTTGAGCATCCACTATCTAGTATCCATTTTCCTTTTTTGTTTGGTGGTACCTGCAAAAAATATAAGTGAAGACATTGGTACCCACTTTTTTATTAGGGTCCTAAGAGTTAGGTCTTAGGAAACCAAACCCAAGAGGGTACAGTATTCCCTTTATAAATATAGTTTTTATTTTTATGCACAGATTCAAAGAAGGAATTTATATATCTCTTCCTAATCAAACTATTGTTTGTTTTAGGAATCCATATTTTTATGGTTTTTACGTTGGTTTTCCTCTTTGAATGTTCAATGGAAGGTATAGTTTTAGAAACATTTCTCCTTTTATTTTCCTTTGTAGGTGGAGCTCGTGATTTCTTAACATAACCTAATCCATTTTTATTAGATGCCAGTTGAGAACTTTCAATAATCTTAGACAAGTTTTCTCTACCTTTATTGAAATTTGAAACATTCTTGGTGATATTGTCTAGCTTAGTTCTAAGACTGGTGTTCTCTAACTCTATCATTTTGATTTTTGTTTTAAGCTCATGATTTTCAGAGGCTAGAGTATCATTCTTAACTTTTTGAGTGTCTATTTCTTGACTTAATAGAGCAAATTGAGAATTATCAGAAGATGATTCTTGAATTTTCTCAAGTTCTTCTTCTAATATTTTCGTTTCATCTTTTAACATATCTCTTTCAAATTGTGCTCCTTCTTTATATTTCCTTTTGAGACTTTTTAAAGTGTCAAGAAGTTCAGAATTAATTTCATTCATATGATCAAAAGTTAGATCACTAACCTCATTCTCCTTTGCCATAAAGCATACATTTGCTTGCTCATTCTCACTGTCATTGCTACTATCAGAAGATGAAGAATTTGAATCATCCCATGTAACCGAGAAACCCCTTTTCTTGAATTTATCCTTCTTATTTTTGTTGTTGTATGATTTTTTCTGATCTGGACAATCTTTCTGAAAGTGACCCTTCTTATGGCAGTTATAGCATTCTAATACAGAAGTTGACGGCTTGTTAAAAAACCGTTTGTTATTATTTTTGTTCCCTTTTCTGTATTTCAAAAACTTTTTAAAGTTTTTGGCTATAAAAGCTAAGTCTTCTTCATCTGAGTCTGATTCTTCTTCCTTTTCAGCATGGAAAGCCACATTCTTTTTGTCTTGAGCTTGTACTCTTTTAGCCTGCATATTAACTTCATAGAACATTAAATTTCCTATTAACTCTTCTGGTTTCATGGTGGAAAGATCATTGGCTTCTTCAATAGCTAAGACCTTTCTTTCCCAATCATCAGTTAAAGAGTTTAATAGTTTTAAGAAAATATCAAAATTCGTAAATGTTTGTCCTAGTCCTAGTAATGAATGATAGATATCTTGAAATCTAGAGTACATATCATTTATGGACTCATCCTGCTTCATTCTGAAATTTTGAAACTGACTTTTGAGCATGGATATTTTACTTTGCTTGACTTTGTTAGTGTCTTCATGTGTGACTTTAAGAGTTCTCCAAATTTCATAAGCAGTTGTGCACATACTAACTCTATTAAATTCATTTCTATCTAAGGCACAAAATAGCATGTTCATGGCTTTAGCATTAGCAGTGGCTTCTGTCTTTTGAGTAGTAGTCCATTCTACATAGGCAGTAGTGGGTGTAGTGTATTCTGTTTGTGTAACATTCCATGAATCAAAACTATTTGCTTGCATATAAATACGCATTCGTGTAGCCCAATAGTTGTAATTTATGCCATTGAATAGTGGAGGTCATCCAGTAGATTGACCTTCTACAAAACTGGTGTTAGTGACAGTGCTGGTATTATTTTCCATATTAGCAAAGTATCTGATAACTTTGTAACGGTTATAAGATGCCTTGCTCTGATACCAACTGAAAATGACTATAGGATTGAGTAATATGGAATAGTATAAAAGCAATGCGGAATAATAGAAAAATTAGCAGATAATAGTAAATAATAAACGAGCACGCCAGGAATTTTTATACTGGTTCGAACTTCCCGTTCTACGTCCAGTCCCAGGCTCCTTTTGGAATTTCACTAAAACAACAAACCTCACTTAACCCGGAGGAACAGGTCTATACAAACCCCTGAGCAGCCGAACAGGGACCTGAGCAATAGAACAGGATTTCACCTCAACAGCCGAAGAGGACTTCACTTTGCCCGAGCAGCAGAACGGGACTTTTACAAAAAAATATTTCTTGGCACTATGTGTTCTTGAGTAACACGAATTTGTCAATTATAGTACACCCCTCCTATAATCTTCTCCTTTATGATATATATGTGAATGCGTGAAGAATAAGGAAGTAAGAAAGTGAATTTGAATGATGTTGAAAGCACAAGTGTATTAGAATCAAGAATTTTGAGAGTAGAATAATAATTAATTGAATCATTTTTAGAAAACTTGATTCTAATGTGTTTATATAGATAATAAATAGGTGCAATTGTTCATGAAGAGTTATCATCAAGAGTTATGATCATATCTGTTGGATTAAAGATTGCAACTCTTCACGAATGGAAGTGCTTTTTCAGAAAACTAGCCGTTGTAAATATTCAGACTTCTGAAATTAAAAATTCAGACTTATGAAATGCAACGAAATCAAACCAGAAAGCAAATAGGCAAAAAATTGCCAGATTCAGACATCTGAACTATTCAATTCAGACGTCTGGATATTGTATTCTACAATATTCATATTTCCAGATTAAGACGTCTGGATTGGATCATTCAAACATCTGAATTTAACATGAAAATGAGATTTTGCCTTAAAACCAAATATATGCATATGAAATGATAATGAGATGCAGTATATATCATATAGGAGAGATTTTAACATATTTTAACTTCTTGGCAAGGACTCGAAACAACCTTATATATAAAATTATACATAGTCGAATCTTGTCATAGATTAATCCCTGCAAAAACAAGTTAGTCTATAAATGATTGTATAGTTGTCATAGTCAAAATATCGTGTTTACGAAATACCGTAAACACAAAGTTTCAACAATACAACCCGTCATTCTTCTACAGTAATCCTTTCTTATCCACACCGAACCCCTTCAGTTCTACTGCCTTAGGTCCTGAGTCCAAACTCCTAACTATATCTGCATAGAACTTATCAATCTTCTCCAGTTCAGCTATCCTTTCCACTAGATCAGGTCTAACTTTTAAGCATGCTAATATCCTCTTTACTCTGCTTGTCCTGCACTGGACCGATACTACACATTACACGCAGAAAATGTTTCTAACGCAGTCCATTCTTCTAGTATTGCCAAAACACAACTTTTTTATCTTCGGCTCAAGTCATCAGCTACTTTGTTGCCTTTTCTTAGGGTATACTCTATCCTAAAATCATATAATGTTAGGTACTCTAGCTATCTCTGCTGCCTCATGTTTAGCTCTTTCTAAGAGAGCAAATATCTCAAGGACTTATGGTCTGTTTACAGCTCAAACCTCTCCCCCAAGAGAAAATGTCTCCAAATCTTCAACACGAAGACTATTGCGGCCAACTCCAAATCATACATTGGATACCTAACTTCTTGGGGTCGTAACTGCCGAGATACATAAGCAATTACTTTGCCTTTCTACATCAATACTACGCCTAACCTCAATCCTAATGCGTCAGTATACACACTCATACAGTTATCCGGGCTTTTGACCCAACAAGATCCAGCAGAATACAGAACAATCCCATCACATCAGAATGTCTTAGAACTTAACCAAAAAGGCTAAGGCAAGGAGTTGACGAGAGCCAAATCATATTACTAAAGCAACGACCAAGTTCAACTGAACCAAAAAGCTAGCATTAGTTCAGTCCAGTCAGCAATCAAAGCACAATCAGCCAGTAGATCGTCATCAAGACGGAGTAACGTGCAATGATACTATGCAAACAACTACGATAAAAGACTATGGAAACATCTCCAATTCCAAACTCTAGATAAATCCTCAGTGCTTGGATCATCAGCAACCCATAACTTTGCTCAAACCATCAAACAAACTAGATATAGAACACTATCAAAAAGGGGCAAGACTCGGTCCGCAAAACGAACCAAGTCTATGGGTCACCAACGACCCGTGGTTTTGGCTCGTTTTGTGAGCCAAAACCCCCTAGGTCGCATGTAGCGTACCTGCGAGCTGATGAAGACAGCCCTGGCCTAGAAGCCTTCCGACCTCTATAAATACCATCCCACTTGCAACATAAAGAGAATCTTCTCTGGACTGATTGCTGAAGCTCTACTGGAAACATTCTTCACTCTCTGCCTCCCTCAGAACAATCTCCAAAGGAATTCACTATGATTCTCCAGTGGATTCCAACTTCGGGGGTTCAATCTATTGAGAGATAATCCAAGTCTTGCAATCAAACACATCTTGTAATGGCAATCAGTCTTTAAGGAAAATTATAAAGTGGACGTAGGCTTCATTAACAGATGAACCACTATAAAAATTCTCTATCTTCTTTCTTTTACTGTTCTTTTCTTATATTTGTGATCTGTGATATTGCTCTGCTAGAACAGGGCTGGTGCTTTCAAACTTAAACCAGGGAGTTAATCCATTTTTTAGGTTAACATTTTGGTGCTTTCACTGACAACCTTGAATAAGATCTAAAATATTGAAGTTTGAATCCGAGATTCAAAGAAAACGAAGAGGCCTAACACTAGATCTAAAACTGCAACAAGTCAACCGGAGCTTGGGGCAGCCAGGAAGTGTCCTCAAATTCTCATCAACCCAGCTATGTGATTAGAGAGGAGATTGAAAGCATGATGAAAGAGATGCGGGATGGACTCTTAGCTAGACAACATGAGATGTTAGACGGATTCTTCCAGAGGATAGAGCAGCAAGGGATGGCTAGATTTGTGGGGAATAGGAATCAAACTCCAAGAAATAATGCAGGGATTTCCGAATTTGGATTGGAGCAAGATGGAGCCTTACCCCGATGCCTAAAGCAACCGACACATGGGGGCAGCGCTGGAATCAACATGAGAATCAATGCCAATGCCGGAGCGACTGTTGAAACACCAGAGACTAGTGGCACGGAAGCTGATCTGAATACCAGGATATGGCTGACAGAAGGGTATGTACCAGAACTTCCTCGAAGAAGCGAAGGAATGAATGAAGCTAGTGTTGCAAATCAGAATATAGGTCTGTTGCCAGAAGAGTCCTTCCCGGGATACCCCCAACTGGGTAGGGGCAAAGTATTGCTCTAGGACAGAGACCTTCATTGGACGGTGAGAACAAAGTTGCTGAATTGGTACGGAGATTCAACAGAGGAGGCCCCCCAGATCAGGGTCTGGAAGATGTGAACAAAAATCCATTTATTGCTAATATTCGGAACGTGAGAAATCCTCTAGATTTCAAGCTTCCGACACTAGAAATGTACGATGGGAAGACAGACCCGACGATTCATATGATGTGATACATCCAACATATGGAGGTGTTGGGTGCTTCTAAGGAAGTAATGGGGCGATGCTTCCCCTTATACTTAACAAACTTCGCTGCAATGTGGTTCAGACAATTGGAAAATGGGTCCATAAGCACATGGACCGACTTAGTGAGAAGATTCTTGAGGCAGTTCAGGATGTCTCACAACCATGGAATGTACTTATGCTCTCAAACGTAAAACAAAGGCTTGGAGAGTCCTTGAGAAGTTATTTAACAGTTTCAATGCGGCGGTAGCCACGGTAGACAAATCGGACCCATCGTTTATCCTAATGCAGCAATATTTGGAGTCGCGAATAAGACTGATTTCAAAGCCGCATTAAAAAGGGACCCACCGATGGATCTTGCAGAATTCTATTACGAAGCTGAGAGGTACCTACGTCAGGAAGACGCTGAAGCCGAGGATGTGGATGTTGAAATAAATGCCGTCGAAGGCGGGGGATCGTCTGGAGCTGGAATTGGAAAAGACAAAGGGAAGAGGAAAGCCAATGACAACATCAGAGACCTAAAATGAAAGAGAAACGAGTCAAGTTTCTCCTCATACACCGACCTGACTGAAGCCCTAGAGAGGATATACCTGGATACAAGGGGGCAGAACGTCTACCAAAGGCCGCCTAGGAGGGAGCCCACTGACCAAGAGAAAAGATCTGAAATTTTTTGCATCTTCCATGAGTTGAATGGGCATGAGACGAACGAGTGTCGACACCTTCGTGATCTGATAGAAGAACTGGTTCGAAACAACCAGCTGCCACAATATGTGAGGAACATAACTGCAGTGGAATTGCAGGGACAACCGCCATCCGTGGCAAATGCCTCAAGAAACGCCCGGGGACAAGCGCCAAGACAAATTATCCCATGATCGGGGTAAACAGGAGTCGGATTCAATTCCAATGCTTTGTTTTATCATTCTTTTCCCGCACCTTTCTTTTGGTATGTAGACAATAATAATCGAAGGCCGCTTACACATGTACGAGATCGTGAACAGTCCCTAGGCATGCTCTGAGTCGGATGCTTGAGAGAACTTAGGACAATAACAATCAAAGGCCGCTTATACGTGTACGAGATCCCGAACGGCCCATAGGCACGCTCTGAGTCGGATGCCTGAGATGAATATTTAGGACTCCTGCTTGGTTAATTTCTGTTTATTTTTTTTGATTTGAATATTTGAATTTTGGTAACTGATATTGATTGCTTTAGAGTCCCACCACGGGACCAGAGTGCAAGGTGCAAGTCCCCTTGCCAGAGAGCGAGTGGATGGACTTGTACGATATTGATCGCCTTAGAGTCCCACCACAGGACCGGAGTGCAAGAAGTAAGTCCTCTCACCGAAGAGTGAGCAGATGGGCTTACTTAATCCCCCTTGACTTAACAAACAAATGATCCGGAAAGATTGTCCCGTTAACTTAAAACATTAAATAATCAAGAGAGATCACGCATTATACTTACTTAAGCAGTCCAGAAAGATCGGACCTTAAAACAGATTTGGTTTTGAAAAAAAGAAAACGAAAGGATTTGAATGCCTTATAAATAGAACAAAACAGATAAATCCTGGATGAACACAGGATAACTTTGATATATGATGTGATACAATGTGATTTTGATATATGTTGTGACATGATGTTATTCTGAGATATAATGTGATTTTGATATATGATGTGATATGATGTGATTCTGATATATGATTTTATTTTGATATATGATGTAAAAACTCTGAATGAAAAGCAAAAATTGATAGTGATGTAAATCCCGAATGAACGCGGGACGATTAGAGATGTGTAATGTAATTAGAGAATTGTGATGTAATAACCCCGAATGAAATCAGAACAATTGTGATGTATAGATTACACTTAGGCAGAGTCTAGAGTCTTAGGCTGTAACAGGTTTGGAACGACTTGTGACTGGCAAGAAAATATGAAGGAAATGGACGATTCACATTTCACCAAGACTAAAGCTCAACAACCAAAGACTCGTTGCCATAACTTGTTCTAGATCAAAGCACACCTTTCATTCAAAAGGCGTACTTTGGAGGGAAAATGTTATCTGGGCTTTTGACCCAATAAGATCCAGCAAAATACAGAACAATCCTATCACATCAAAATGGCATAGAACTTAACCAGAAAGGCTAAGGCAAGGAGTTGATGAGAGCCAAATCATATTAATAAAGCAACGACCAAGTTCAATTGAACCAAGAAGCTAGCATCAGTTCAGTCCAGTCGGCAATCAAAGTACAATCAGCCAGTAGATCGTCATCAAGACGGAGTAACATGCAACGATACTACACAAACAACTACGATAAAAGACTATGGAAACATCTCCAATTTCAAACTCCAGAAAAATCCTAAGTGCTTGGATCATCAGCAACCCATACCTCTGCTCAAACCATCAAACAAACTAGATATAGAACACTATCAAAAAGAGGCAAGACTCGGCCCGCAAAACGAACCAAGTTTATGGATCGCCAGCGACCCATGGTTTTGGCTCGTTTTGCGAGCCAAAGCCCCCCTAGTTCGTTTGTAGCCTACTTACGAGCTAATGAAGACAGGCCTGGCCCAGAAGCCTTCCAACCTCTATAAATACCATCTCATCTACAACACAAAGAGGATCTTCTCCGGACTAATTGTTGAAGCTCTACTGGAAACATTCTTCACTCTCTGCCTCCCTCACAACAATCTCTAAAGGAATTCACCGTGCTTCTCCAGTGGATTCCAACTCTGGAGGTTCAATCTATTGAGAGATAATCAAAGTCTTGCAATCAAACACATCTTGTAACAACAATCAGTCTATAGGGAAAATTATAAAGTGGACTTAGGCTTCATTAACAGCCGAACCACTATAAAAATTCTCTATCTTCTTTCTTTTACTGTTCTTTTCTTATATCCGTGATCTGTGATATTGCTCTGCCAGAACAGGGCTGGTGCTTTCAAACTTAAACCAGGGCGTTGATCCATTTTTTGGGTTAACACGTACCATCATTCCCTTCAGGTATACTAACATAAGCACATTTTTCAATCTATGCTTCAGCTCCTGGAATGCCTTCTCACACTCCTGTGCCCAAACAAACCGCTCTCCCTTCCTAGCCAGCATAGTCATCGGCGCAACTATACGAGAGAAATCCTTAATGAATCTCCTATAATAACCAGCCAATCTCATAAAACCGCTAATCCTTGTTCCGAAATTACATGGCTAGGAACTTCCCTTCTCTAGAAATGACAATTAGAAAATTTTGTCTTCAACTTATGTTGTCTCAACATCTCCAGCATAAGCCTGGGGTGAACTGCATACTCCTTCTCATCCTTAGAGTACACTAAAATGTCATCTATGAATACCAACACATATTTGTCCAGCTTATCTAGGAAGATCATGTTCATTAAGTTTATAAAGAATGCATGAGCATTAGTCAGCCCAAATGGCATAACCAACCACTCTTAAGAAACATAGCTAGTTCTGAATGCAGTCAAAGAAATACATTCCCCCACAACTCTCAGTTGATGGAACCCTGTAGCCAAGTTTAACTGCAAAAACACCTTAGCTCAACTCAACTGATCAAAAAGGTCATCTATTCTTGGCAAAGGATATCTATTCTTCATCGTTCTCTCATTCAGCTTCCGATAGTCTATACATAGTCTCTAAGGCCCACTAGACTTCTTTACAAACATTGCCGCAACTCCCTATGGTGAGCTACATGGTCTTATGAAGCTCTTCCCATCTAACTCTACCAATTGCTTCCTCGGATCCTCCATCTCCCTCGGAGGTATTCTACTAGGAGGTCAACTAAATGGTTCAGTCCCTGGTAGTAAGTCAATATAAAATTTTACCACTCTCGGTAGTAGCAACTCGGAAACTGGTTCAAACACCTCCCTGAACTCCTTCACTACTCGTACTGCCCCTAAATTCTGTTCCTCTGAAGCTAACACAAATAAATGCTCCTGCACAATTCTCCACTTTCTTCCAATACCACAAACACCCTATCTCTACGGTCAGGATAACTCAATCCTTTCAGCATAGTGTACCCTCGCACTATACCTCTCCAACCAATCCATCGCTAAAATAACTTCAAATCCTATGAAATCAAATACGTAAAGATCAAGAAAACTTACACCTACCTAACTCAATATCTAGGTCGATGTATCTCAATCCGATATGCATACCTTCCAATCAAATTAGCTACACATATGGAAGTGACTAAATATGCAACTCTTAACCCAAGTCTATCAACCAAGTCTTTAGCTATAAATGAATGTGTAGCTTCAGTATGAAACAATACTCTAATTGGAATACCAGAAATCAATACCTTCTAGGACTTTCCCCTTACCATTCTCTTCTGCAAACCATACTTCCCTAAGTCCCACCAAAACATACACCTGCATTTTAAACTCTGGACAGTCCTTCTTCAGATGTCCTATCTTATCACACTTGAAGCACTTCACCCTTACAACATTCTTAGGCATGAGGCACTTCGAAGCATAGTGTCCCTTCTGTCCGTAGTTATAACAGACTACATCTATAATGGAAACTTCAGTATTAGCAACTTCACCCTTCCCCTTCGACACTCCTTTCTTGCCTTTAGTGTATGGCCTGAACTTCTTCTTCTATTCTGCCATAGGCCTCATCTCTACCCTTCTCTTCTCTTGGTACATACTATCATATCTTTTGACTATATCCACAACAAACTCGTAAGGAGATTCTAGATGAGCCATCACCTTATGATCCGGCTGTTGTTTCAAGCCTCTAATAAACTTTTTGTTTTTCTTTATAGGAGTGTTAATGATCTCCCTACCTACTTAGCCAATGCATTGAACTTTTGGATGTACCCCTCCACTGTAAGGTCACCCTGCCTTAAGTCAAAGAACTACCTCAACAACACACTCTGCTGAGACTCCAATATGAACTAAGCCTCAAACCTCTCCTTGAACCGCTCCCATGTGAATCCCCGTTCCATGGTTTCTGCAATCATGGTTCCCCCCAATTCAGTGCATCTTCCTATAACTTCCTTGATGCCAGTCTTCTGCTCTGCGCATCATTCAGTCCTAAGTCACCAAATATACGCTCACAGCTTCTCAACCAATTTAGCACTTCTATTGTAGGCTCCTTCGCTGTAAATACTTTTCATCCCAGATTTCTACAGTCTTTACTTATCCTTGGAAAATCTTCCCTTACCACCGCAGCACTCGGCTGTACTGCCTCCATTGCAGCTTCCCTCGGCATTTAGGCTATGAATTGTCTAAATAAGACATTCACATCCATGCCTGCTTCATTTGCTGGATACGCAGCTTCCTCTCCTACTACTCTTGGAATTCTTTCCTTCATTCCTCCATCAGTCAGTGTTTGTTTAGTCCCTTTACTTGCACTTGCCCCTTCTATCGTGATTTGTTCGCTTCTCAAATCCATCATGGTTTTCCGTTAAGCAAATCTTCATCAAAACGAAAAGATGGAAAGTGAAATCACAATAGAAGAATAGATATATCTCCCTATGTATCTATATAGCAATATACAAGTATGGAATATATATATATACACACACACTTATATATTAGCGCATCCCCTCCTCGAAGTGTTTATATTTTATTTTAATTACTTCTTTTAACTTTTATTAGCTCTGATTTATTTAGGTGTCCCTAACCTATGCTCCGATACCAAACTGTAACATCCCTCACTTGAAACCTGAAGATGAACGCTGACGTTGCTGCAGACACCATTAGAATTATCATCTGACAATGAAAGTGAGTTCAGTATAATATGGATACACAGATAAGTAAACATAGGAAACTGACATTGTTCATTACATAGCAACTTCTTTTTAGTTTTCATTACAATTATTTAGGTCAAAATTTCCCAAGTCACATGTCCACACATGGGTCAAATATAATTGAAAAATAACATTATAAAGAGTCGGGTCCACATACGAAGATGCGACCCGCACTCCATCATATAGCGAAAATAAAATCTTTATTAGCTAAAGAGCTTCATAGTCCATCTTCAGTGCTCATACTACAACCATTATTCCAAAACTGCCTAAGCCCATAAACTCAGCCTGCTCAAATGAGTATCCATGAGTTTATGGAGAAAACAATAATAATAACATGGGTCATACATAAAGTCTGGTGTGAATAATACCATCCCCAAAAACAAACATATAGTGAGACCAGTGTGCACTACACAAGTTAGGTTTACTTCTCACTATTCAATCAATCATGTGTGAAACACTTTAAACTTCTGAAGCAAACTATTTCTTATTTACATCTTCAACTAAATGCTCCCTTAAGTAGATTTTCTTTACTACTATGCATCCTACGCTGACCCTACCTGAGTCCTTATTTAGATTATTTTTGAATCTAAGTTCAAAATACCAAGCTCCCTATGAAGATCCACCTGGTTTCCCTTATAAATTGTTATTTGATCTATAAAGCATTCTTTTCAAATATTTGACGCGGTGCCCCCACACAGTTCTTATATACCTTACTTTTGTATTTGGTACTGCACCTATGCAAAACTTACTTAGCTTCCGTTAAGGTTTGTCCCTTAACTTGTACTGCTTGGAATCGCCAATTGTAGTATTATTTTAAATTCGTTCTTTAGAAATTTCTCTTATCTAATACTGCTTGGAATTTCCTAACCAAGTATCTTTTTAAATTCATTCTTTAGTTCGAACCACGTAGACCTAATCCCCCCTCCTCGTAGAATTTAACTATTTAGTTAGTTAAGCCATGGAGTACAAAGAAATAGCCACCTGTAGTCCTTCTACATTTATTTGCTTAATTTTTAAACGGCTTGGAAACCCTAGTGTAGTAGACCACAAAGAAACACATGTAGTCTTTAAACATTTTTTTAATTTGAAGCTACTTGTCATCCCCTACCATAGTTCCTAAAAGTTAAATGTCTCTCCACACCTTTCCAAGGTGTGCATTCGAGTGAGCATCCCCACCCGACATCAATAGTCCTTCCTACTCCTTGCCTTTATCTAACATAGGATCCCTTCCCCAGTTCTGACCTGGCCTATCTCTAAGTCCCATCGACTTATCTTTTATAAGTCTTATATATTAATCTTTTAGTGCGTAATCGTCTTGACCCATGCAGTATGCTCTACAGTTTACTTATTTAGGGTTCCTTTCTAAGTTTCAACGCGGTATGATCCCTTCATATTAGCATGGTGCACTTACTTATAAAAATAGAGCCGTCGCCCCAATTTCATAACCTGACAACTCTGATATTCCTGATAATGCATTTATACATATCGATGTACTATTCGTTCTTATTTTACTTTCTGTCATTTGCAGCGTCCATTTCAACAAATAATTTTGATCTTGTCCCCTTTCTACCAATCCATGTTGATATATTTTTAAATGGAGTATATTTTAATGCATTCCCCATAGTACCCATCTACCCTAGCACAAAAATTAGCTGGTTTACCTTTATTTCGTTATAGAAAATTCTAAATAATTACCTAAAATTTGTCAGAACCCTATTCTTCCATTGTTTAACTTTGTTTTGCCATTCTAGGGTATCTTCCTTGTTTATTTTGAGTCATACAACTTCCAAAATTCATATAAAATTATATAAGCTTAAGAAATCTCTTAAACTATAAAACCACTTCCCAAATCCGGTCTTAAACATCACATAAACTTTCGTTAAGTTTTGAAATAACTAGAGTAGGGAAAACACATGTAAACATCACATGTATGTGAAAGTGTGTGTACGCTTGTGCACACTAATTACGGATCGTGTAATATGGACTAATATATGCGGAATGTTATTTACAATTGCTATACAAGTAAATATTCAATAAACTAACTATATAGCAATTCACAGATATAGAATAGTAAATGCAGTAAACTGTAAAAATCACACCAGGGATTTTTATACTGGTTCGGACCTCCCGTCCTACGTCCAGTCCCAGACTCCTATCTGGATTTTCACAACCAACTACCTCGCTTCACCCGGAGGAACAGGTTTACAACACCCGAACAGCCGAACGGGATTTCGTGCCTCTTACAACACCGAGGACTTCAACAAAAATAAATACAATTGTCGTTGACAACTTGTGCTCTTGATAACACTGATTTGTCACTTGTAGTACACCCTTCCTATAATCTTATCCTCAAAATATGTGAATGATGTTTGTGAAGATTGAAGGAAGTATATTACTTAATTGAATCAAAAGATATGAAATAATTTCAATGATTCAATAAGCAATTGAAATGTTTGAGAGTTCAAGACAGAGATCAATAGAATAGAGATTAGAATAATAGAATTGGTTTTGGAATAATGATTTCATGATGTTTATATAAGAAATAAACAGTTGTAACCCTTTGTGAAAAGATACAAACAAAGGTCATGATCATTGGTGAAGAGAAAGAGAAGCAACCGTTGAAGAAAAGGAAGTGTCTGTACGAAAGGTTGCTTTCTGTTTGAAAACGGTCGACAGGTCAAAATGGACCAGTAGACAGGAATTTGAATATATATACGTTATGTACACTTGTGCACGTTATCTGTGCATTCTGGGTAGAAACGGTCGACCGCCTTGTTTTAAACCGGTCGACCGGTTTAGCCCAGACTGCACAGTTAATGTGCACTCATACATATATACATTTATATTCAAAGATTGAAGGTATGAGATTATTTGAGGATAGATTTTAACATAAATAACACTACTAACATACCAAATAATCAACCTCTAATGTATGGAGCTCTTTGTGTCTCTTTAAAACAATGAATAGCTTCTTTTTGTCGATCACGGCTTATCCCTTTGTCAGAAATCAAAACTCTATAAAAATCTTGACTCAACATTCTCCCCCTTTTTGATTGATGACAACATATATCTGAAACTCTGAATCTCCCCCTGAATATGTGATCTCCCCTTGAGATTTTGTCTGTATTCTTTATATAAATATATATATTCCTGCAGATAATTGTTAGCACTTTCTCCCCCTTTGTCATCGACAAAAAGGAGTAATAGATAATGGAATAATATAGGAATGTATCAACCAGAATATCCACTTTCCTCTTTTCTTAAGTGGTACCTGCAAAAAATATAATTAAGACCATGGTACCCACTTTTTATAGGGTCCTAAGAGTTAGATCTTAGGAATCCAAACCCATACGGGTCCGGTATCCCCTTTATATACATAATTAGAATTATAATGCACAGTATTCATGAAATTCTGAATATATTTGTTCCTAATCAAATTGTTATTTGTTTTAGGAACCCATATTTTGATAGTCTTGACAACTTTCTTCTGAAATTTCACAACTGATTTTGGTTTGGAATATAATAAACTAAGATTTTTCATAGCTCCAGTATTTTGTACTTTCTTTTTCCTTTCATTACCAAGATGTTTCTTGGTTTCTTGTTTCCTATATCCCAAACCTTGTTTATTTGAAACAGATTGTGAACTTTCAATGATTTTTGTCAAATTTTCTCGACCTTTGTTAAAGTTAGAAACATTTTGAGTTATGTCATCTAACTTAGTTTGTAAGCTCGCCTTTTCTAGATCCAGATTTTTGACTTTTGCCTTAAGCTCATGATTTTCAATAGTGAGAGCATCATTTTTCTCTTTTTGAGTTTCAATTTCTTGACTCAAAAGAGATAATTGAGAGTCAACATTAGATGATGATTCTTGAAGTTTTTCAAGTTCTTCTTCTAATATTTTCTTCTCGTCTTTTAACATATCTCGTTCAAACTCTGCTCTACTCAAATCTGCTTTGGCTACTTTTAATTGACGTTTTATGTCTTTATATTTGACTATTAATTCAGAATTTATATCAAGTAATTCATCAAATGTAGGAATTTGTACCTCATCTTCTGTTGTCATAAAACAAACATTAGCTTGTTCATTCTCCTGATCACTTTCACTTTCAGATGAGGATGAGTCTGAATCATCCCATGTTACTGAGAAGGCTCGTTTCTTTGACTTGTCCTTCTTATGTTTGAATTTATCATTTTCTGACTTCTTCTTTTGTTCTGGACAATCCTTCTGCATGTGCCCCTTTTTGTGACAGTTGAAACATTCTATAGTAGATGAAGATGGTTTGTTTGATTTCCTTTTGTTGTAACGACTGGCTTTTCGATATTTTAGGAATTTTTTGAATCCTTTTGCAATGAATGCCAAATCTTCATCTTCAGAATCTGATTCATTTTCATCTTTCTCAGCATGAAATGCTACATTTTTCTTTTCTTCTTTCTGTTCTTTTCTAGCCTGCAAATTTGCTTCATAGGACATTAAATTTCCTATCAATTCATCTGGCTTCATGATGGAAAGGTCATTAGCTTCTTCAATTGCTAATACTTTTCCTTCCCATTCACTAGTCAGAGAATGTAGGACTGTTGAAACAACATCAAAATCTGAATATTTTTGCCCTAATCCGATAAGTGCATGATGAATAGTTTGAAACCTTGAATACATATCATTGATTGTCTCATTTGGTTTCATTTTGAAATTTTGAAACTGACTCTTCAGCATGGCTATTTTGGCTTGTTTAACCTTGTTAGTACCTTCATGAGTGGTTTTCAGCGTTTGCCAAATTTGATATGCAGTAGTGCAGATACTAACACGGTTATATTCATTTTGGTCTAATGCACAAAACAACATATTTATTGCCTTTGCATTTACGGCTGCTGCCGTTTTCTCAGCCGTTGTCCATTCTGAATATTCAGTTGTTGGATTTACTATTTCTTTTTGAGTAGCATTCCAAGCATCATAACTATTTGATTGCATGAAAAATGACATACGTGTAGCCCAATAGCTATAGTTGAGACCATTAAAGAATGGAGGTCTTTGTGTTGATTGACCTTCCGTGTAAGTGCTAGAGCTAGTGCTTGCGTTATTTGCCATATTACAAGAATATATCAAATAACGGTGTTACGGTTATATGATAACCGTGCTCTGATACCAAATGAAAGTGTGTGTACGCTTGTGCACACTAATTACGGATCGTGTAATATGGACTAATATATGCGGAATGTTATTTACAATTGCTATACAAGTAAATATTCAATAAACTAACTATATAGCAATTCACAGATATAGAATAGTAAATGCAGTAAACTGTAAAAATCACACCAGGGATTTTTATACTGGTTCGGACCTCCCGTCCTACGTCCAGTCCCAGACTCCTATCTGGATTTTCACAACCAACTACCTCGCTTCACCCGGAGGAACAGGTTTACAACACCCGAACAGCCGAACGGGATTTCGTGCCTCTTACAACACCGAGGACTTCAACAAAAATAAATACAATTGTCGTTGACAACTTGTGCTCTTGATAACACTGATTTGTCACTTGTAGTACACCCTTCCTATAATCTTATCCTCAAAATATGTGAATGATGTTTGTGAAGATTGAAGGAAGTATATTACTTAATTGAATCAAAAGATATGAAATAATTTCAATGATTCAATAAGCAATTGAAATGTTTGAGAGTTCAAGACAGAGATCAATAGAATAGAGATTAGAATAATAGAATTGGTTTTGGAATAATGATTTCATGATGTTTATATAAGAAATAAACAGTTGTAACCCTTTGTGAAAAGATACAAACAAAGGTCATGATCATTGGTGAAGAGAAAGAGAAGCAACCGTTGAAGAAAAGGAAGTGTCTGTACGAAAGGTTGCTTTCTGTTTGAAAACGGTCGACAGGTCAAAATGGACCAGTAGACAGGAATTTGAATATATATACGTTATGTACACTTGTGCACGTTATCTGTGCATTCTGGGTAGAAACGGTCGACCGCCTTGTTTTAAACCGGTCGACCGGTTTAGCCCAGACTGCACAGTTAATGTGCACTCATACATATATACATTTATATTCAAAGATTGAAGGTATGAGATTATTTGAGGATAGATTTTAACATAAATAACACTACTAACATACCAAATAATCAACCTCTAATGTATGGAGCTCTTTGTGTCTCTTTAAAACAATGAATAGCTTCTTTTTGTCGATCACGGCTTATCCCTTTGTCAGAAATCAAAACTCTATAAAAATCTTGACTCAACATTCTCCCCCTTTTTGATTGATGACAACATATATCTGAAACTCTGAATCTCCCCCTGAATATGTGATCTCCCCTTGAGATTTTGTCTGTATTCTTTATATAAATATATATATTCCTGCAGATAATTGTTAGCACTTTCTCCCCCTTTGTCATCGACAAAAAGGAGTAATAGATAATGGAATAATATAGGAATGTATCAACCAGAATATCCACTTTCCTCTTTTCTTAAGTGGTACCTGCAAAAAATATAATTAAGACCATGGTACCCACTTTTTATAGGGTCCTAAGAGTTAGATCTTAGGAATCCAAACCCATACGGGTCCGGTATCCCCTTTATATACATAATTAGAATTATAATGCACAGTATTCATGAAATTCTGAATATATTTGTTCCTAATCAAATTGTTATTTGTTTTAGGAACCCATATTTTGATAGTCTTGACAACTTTCTTCTGAAATTTCACAACTGATTTTGGTTTGGAATATAATAAACTAAGATTTTTCATAGCTCCAGTATTTTGTACTTTCTTTTTCCTTTCATTACCAAGATGTTTCTTGGTTTCTTGTTTCCTATATCCCAAACCTTGTTTATTTGAAACAGATTGTGAACTTTCAATGATTTTTGTCAAATTTTCTCGACCTTTGTTAAAGTTAGAAACATTTTGAGTTATGTCATCTAACTTAGTTTGTAAGCTCGCCTTTTCTAGATCCAGATTTTTGACTTTTGCCTTAAGCTCATGATTTTCAATAGTGAGAGCATCATTTTTCTCTTTTTGAGTTTCAATTTCTTGACTCAAAAGAGATAATTGAGAGTCAACATTAGATGATGATTCTTGAAGTTTTTCAAGTTCTTCTTCTAATATTTTCTTCTCGTCTTTTAACATATCTCGTTCAAACTCTGCTCTACTCAAATCTGCTTTGGCTACTTTTAATTGACGTTTTATGTCTTTATATTTGACTATTAATTCAGAATTTATATCAAGTAATTCATCAAATGTAGGAATTTGTACCTCATCTTCTGTTGTCATAAAACAAACATTAGCTTGTTCATTCTCCTGATCACTTTCACTTTCAGATGAGGATGAGTCTGAATCATCCCATGTTACTGAGAAGGCTCGTTTCTTTGACTTGTCCTTCTTATGTTTGAATTTATCATTTTCTGACTTCTTCTTTTGTTCTGGACAATCCTTCTGCATGTGCCCCTTTTTGTGACAGTTGAAACATTCTATAGTAGATGAAGATGGTTTGTTTGATTTCCTTTTGTTGTAACGACTGGCTTTTCGATATTTTAGGAATTTTTTGAATCCTTTTGCAATGAATGCCAAATCTTCATCTTCAGAATCTGATTCATTTTCATCTTTCTCAGCATGAAATGCTACATTTTTCTTTTCTTCTTTCTGTTCTTTTCTAGCCTGCAAATTTGCTTCATAGGACATTAAATTTCCTATCAATTCATCTGGCTTCATGATGGAAAGGTCATTAGCTTCTTCAATTGCTAATACTTTTCCTTCCCATTCACTAGTCAGAGAATGTAGGACTGTTGAAACAACATCAAAATCTGAATATTTTTGCCCTAATCCGATAAGTGCATGATGAATAGTTTGAAACCTTGAATACATATCATTGATTGTCTCATTTGGTTTCATTTTGAAATTTTGAAACTGACTCTTCAGCATGGCTATTTTGGCTTGTTTAACCTTGTTAGTACCTTCATGAGTGGTTTTCAGCGTTTGCCAAATTTGATATGCAGTAGTGCAGATACTAACACGGTTATATTCATTTTGGTCTAATGCACAAAACAACATATTTATTGCCTTTGCATTTACGGCTGCTGCCGTTTTCTCAGCCGTTGTCCATTCTGAATATTCAGTTGTTGGATTTACTATTTCTTTTTGAGTAGCATTCCAAGCATCATAACTATTTGATTGCATGAAAAATGACATACGTGTAGCCCAATAGCTATAGTTGAGACCATTAAAGAATGGAGGTCTTTGTGTTGATTGACCTTCCGTGTAAGTGCTAGAGCTAGTGCTTGCGTTATTTGCCATATTACAAGAATATATCAAATAACGGTGTTACGGTTATATGATAACCGTGCTCTGATACCAAATGAAAGTGTGTGTACGCTTGTGCACACTAATTACGGATCGTGTAATATGGACTAATATATGCGGAATGTTATTTACAATTGCTATACAAGTAAATATTCAATAAACTAACTATATAGCAATTCACAGATATAGAATAGTAAATGCAGTAAACTGTAAAAATCACACCAGGGATTTTTATACTGGTTCGGACCTCCCGTCCTACGTCCAGTCCCAGACTCCTATCTGGATTTTCACAACCAACTACCTCGCTTCACCCGGAGGAACAGGTTTACAACACCCGAACAGCCGAACGGGATTTCGTGCCTCTTACAACACCGAGGACTTCAACAAAAATAAATACAATTGTCGTTGACAACTTGTGCTCTTGATAACACTGATTTGTCACTTGTAGTACACCCTTCCTATAATCTTATCCTCAAAATATGTGAATGATGTTTGTGAAGATTGAAGGAAGTATATTACTTAATTGAATCAAAAGATATGAAATAATTTCAATGATTCAATAAGCAATTGAAATGTTTGAGAGTTCAAGACAGAGATCAATAGAATAGAGATTAGAATAATAGAATTGGTTTTGGAATAATGATTTCATGATGTTTATATAAGAAATAAACAGTTGTAACCCTTTGTGAAAAGATACAAACAAAGGTCATGATCATTGGTGAAGAGAAAGAGAAGCAACCGTTGAAGAAAAGGAAGTGTCTGTACGAAAGGTTGCTTTCTGTTTGAAAACGGTCGACAGGTCAAAATGGACCAGTAGACAGGAATTTGAATATATATACGTTATGTACACTTGTGCACGTTATCTGTGCATTCTGGGTAGAAACGGTCGACCGCCTTGTTTTAAACCGGTCGACCGGTTTAGCCCAGACTGCACAGTTAATGTGCACTCATACATATATACATTTATATTCAAAGATTGAAGGTATGAGATTATTTGAGGATAGATTTTAACATAAATAACACTACTAACATACCAAATAATCAACCTCTAATGTATGGAGCTCTTTGTGTCTCTTTAAAACAATGAATAGCTTCTTTTTGTCGATCACGGCTTATCCCTTTGTCAGAAATCAAAACTCTATAAAAATCTTGACTCAACAGTATGCACACCCTTCCCCCAAAACATTCATTAACCATTTAACTTTTGCATGTAAACCTATATGATCCCCATCGTACATAAAAACATATAGATCTAAACTGATCCCATACATATATAAGAAATTAGATTAGAAGGGTTAAGTACTACTCACTTAGATCTTTAAATGTATAGCTTTAGTCTTCTTTAGTCTCTTTTAGCTTGTGTTTTTGTATCTTCTCCTTATTTTCCTTCTTATGACCCACCATTAAAGAGTTTCTCTAGCTATTTATTTTAGTTTGAGAATAAAATGAATGAATAAAAATGAGTAATATATATTGTCCCATAGTAAGTTGGGCCTATGGCCTCATACCCGCTTCTATTTATTCATTTCCTTTTACCCTTCTTGTTTAACTCACCATTTTCCTTTAATTAGCTTATTTAATTATTTTAAAATTTTAGGATTATTACAGTGGATTACCCTAGACTTTTGCTGTCATGAGTCTGGTTCCTAGCCTTACAAAGTGGCATGGATTCAAGCACCAGGAAGCCAGAATTTGATCGAGTCTCTGGCTTGCGATCGTGCCATATGAGTTATCATATATCCAATGCACATGAGTGATGGTGATGATTGTTTGATAGATGTTATGTTTGCCATAGTTGTTTATCACTCTAGGGTGTTGTGTGATGTAGGTATTTTCGACCGTATACCTAAACACCAGATATTAGACTTTGATGGTAGTACACTCATATGATGATGAAAGTAGATTATCATATATCGATTGTTATATGCTAACTCTTTGGATGCAGGGACAAGTCAGGTATGATTCTACAAACCCTATGCCCTTATTACTATATATGATTTTTATAGTATTTTTTGAGATGACGTATCGCTCACACCAGACTATTGTCTGACTAAAGGTTTTGTGCTTTGCTTCTTATTATCTCGGGTACTCTTAAATGAGTAGATTATGGATAAAAGGTCTGGATAGCGCATGAAGCTATACGAAGTACGAGAAGGAGGCTATGCTTTCATATATCTATACTTTGGAGCTTATTATCGCTTATATTCCTTTGTCCAGTACGATGAGCTACCTCAGTACTTGTATTTTTGTGAGAAAGTTATAGAGTTTATTTTGGAGATTTGGGATGTATAGGCTCTTTTATTTTCAATTTTGTATACATTTGTGAACTATTGTACTTTGATATTCTTATTTATGGTTCATTTGATTATATTACTGTCTCACATGTTTCACATCTATTTCGTTATTATATTTTTTCGATGTGCTATGAGATGTTCTACAGGTTCTGTGTTTGGATTTTCATTACATACACCCTTGACTATCGTCTTACACGTAGACGTCCAAATATATGGGCACACGCGGACTACCCTAGGTACATGCAGACTACCCTGTCCCAACAATGAGCATCACAATCACAGAGTCATCAATCAATCCCTTAGCACAGGTAATAATAGTAGAACTACCTTATAGATGCTCATCTTATGCCCATGAAGATGGCTAAGGACTGGAGAGACGTAGGCGTCCAAATACATAGGTACACGACACTACGTTGGGTACACGCAGACTACCCTATCATGCTCACGAGCATCACAACCTCATGTTCTACTTTATGAGCTATCACGCAGAACTCATCTTTTTGGTTCATCAGCAGATGTTGTAGTCACTCGCCACATCGAGTTGCCGAAGTCGTCACACTTCATTCGTTGCTATTCCAAAGTCACCTAGAGTCATCTTAGGTTCCTCTATCCTTACTCGACCCAACTCCCAAGACCACCAAGCTATCCCAAGTCTTGCCCCGAAGCCCCTCCATGCCAAGCCCAAAGCCAACACCCCCAAAACTCCTCTCCATGCTCTGTTCGGTCTCGCTTCCTTAGCCGAAGCAGTTGCCCATCAAATAAAATTTCATGTCTGGTCAATGGACAAAAGTAACTACAAGACAGGATCTCCTGTTTAGTCCCCATCACCGAACCGAACTACTGCCAGACATGATTCCTTTCTAGCCTTCCATTGTCGAACCAACAACTACCGGAGAGAATTTCCTGTCTGATCTTCCTTACCGAACTAAATAGCTAATGAATAGGATTTCCTATCCAGTCTTCCCTTGCCGAGCTAGCCTACATCTGAAGCAATATGAAGCCAACCATTGGCCTACCTCATGCCGGATCAAGCTTCTACCGAACCCACCACATCGAACCAAAACCTGTAGCTCCTTCAGCACATCAACATCTCATCGATTCCTTTGCTTCACTCAACCTCTCGGCCCTCACGCATCACATATACAACGATATGACTCCAAACGCTCTAGAGCCTATTCGTCGAAGTTCGATTTCATATTTCCTACCTCTAGTTTGTTCTGATGTGCGTTTTCAACCATATGAGCATATAAACAAACACCATACATGCACCAAGCAACATTTAAATATGCAAATCGCACAATCAATCATAGAGATCGTCATACGAGGTGTATATAACATAGCCTAACAACTATCAAGGTAATCACATACCCAAATAACATGTCTAGAATGCTAAAAATCCATTTGTTTACATTTTTACTTTAGGTTGGGTATTAAGATAGCAATAAAACTTAATTTTGACTTCAAAAATGGATCCAAAACATGTTAAAACCTATACGTACATATATATATTAAGGTGAGAGATGATAAATAAAATACAAAAATCTCCAAAATCCAAGTTTGCATACAAATCATGGAAAATCTGAAAATCAGCATGCAAATCCCAACTTTTCTTCCCTAAGAATGTTGATTTGAAGATCTTAAATTAATCCTCTTACTAATCTACCATTAATCTATGATTTAGAATTGATTTGGAGGAGAAAAGAGAAGGTTCTGGGTGGAGAATGTGTTAATGGAAGCTTAGATCTATTTGAGAAGTAGTAGAAGTGATTTGGGGATGATGGTTCGGCCTATTATGTCCTCCAATCCCGAAATGGGTTAGTGGACTTGCCCCCAAATTCATTAATTACCCACCAAGCTGCTCCAAAAATTGTCAATCTTTAAACAACCATTCCTCCTGGCCAAAAAGTCCAAATCGCTGTTATAGCCACTCTACAAAAAGGTAAACCATCATATTTTCCAATGGAAGTGGTCTCGGATGCTAATTCATCTTATTTCAAAAGTCATAGCCATTACAAGTTTTAAGAGCTAAAATCGTTCAAAAAATTCTAAATATAGGAAGTGTCGCTAGTAGGCATTTCCCAAAGTCATAAATCATACGACCTCATATGAATTTAAAAATAATATTTTATGATCCTTCGATGCGTAAAACTACGAGTCGGTACACTCTCCCCCTTTATGAATTTTGCACCCAAAATCCCCAATACAAACAATGTGAAATCAAACATAGCTATCGTACATGGCTAACATCCACGAGAAACCATATCAAACATCAAACATGCACACGGATGCAGGTACTAAAGTTACCTTATGTGATATCGAAAGTGAAAGTAAATGCGATAAATAGAAAGTCTCATCAAATAAAGAGCTCTGGATAAGTGGTCCTCGTGCTCTCCTCGGTCTTCCAAGTGCAATCGCCTTCGCTCTCACTCTACTGAACCTTCACCAACTCTATCATCTTCCTCCTAAACTGTTTCATATCACGTCCGATGAAACAAACATGCCTACGTGGTCTTGATGCTTTTAGTTCAATCTCAATATCATCAAGTTGATTCGGTTCAACTATCAAACCTATGCCATGCACAAATTTCCGCAAGTGAGAAACGTGGAACAAGCTATGCACGCCCGCCATCTTCCGAGGTAAGTCGATATTGTAAGCCGTGTTCCTAATTCTCTCAAGTATAAAAAAAGGATCAACAAATATCGATGCCAACTTCCTCTTAGCACTGACTCGAACAACACCCTTTAGCGGAGGTATCTTGACAAATATGTTGAATAACGACGAAAATTTCTATCGATTAGAAAACCGTCGTTAAAAATATTATCGTTATGAAACCGCAAGCGCACAATGTACAATTGTAGTACGTATGCGAGTATGGTCCATCCATAGGGAAAGAATTAAATTTCAATATTACTCAATCAAATTAACATAAAGTTTTTGAAATGTGTTTTAAACTAGAAAATTGCAGAAAATGAGCTAGAGCAAAAGTGAATAAAACTATGATAATAAGGAGAAATTTAGAGGCAAATCCACTTCCAATCATTCATATAAATCAACAAAAAAATTCACTTGTAATCTCTTATTAAAATATTAAGTATAAATGATAGATGTGCGTATTATATGTATGATTTATTTGTGCTATTAATTAGAACGACTTAAATCATCAAACTCTAACGCACCATTCCAACCCACTTATCAACACTCATATAAATGACATGAAAATTAAAATTAAAACCCATATTAAGTATGATCTATTTACTATAAATTAGTAACATAGACCATCAAATTTTGATTCTAGTTTGACTTTCATTATAAAAATCACTTAGGCGAATGATCAAATAGTTTATGTTTTAAATGGAGTTAAGCATAGCCTATTTGAGATGTCAACATAGGCTATCAAAATTCAATAAAAAAGAAACATAAACCACCATCATTCATTTTTTCGATTAAGCACATATGAGAGATCACAAATGAAATCATTATGTTAATTTATTATGTTTCATGAGAGCTTCATTACCCCTAAATTGAAGGGGTTTAGCTACTCTTATTTGAAAACATGTTAACATAAAATGATTTCAACATTAAAAACAAGAAAAATAAGAGCTAATTAAAATAAAAAGGGAGCTAACTATTTGCATGAAATAAACAAAACTAATTACAAGAATTAAATCTATGCTACTAACATTAAAAAAGAAAAGCATAAAATAAGTAGGAGAGCATGAAAAGAAAACATAAAATAAAAATTGCATGGTAGTTAAAACAAGGCTAAGATGCCATTAAAGAGATTTTTATTTATCTTCGGTTTTGTGGCTACAATATTGCATAAAAAGAAGAAGGTAGTTATATGAAACATAAGGGGTATTTATACATGCTTAAAACCCTAATCCATATTTTAGTGGATTACCTAAAATGCCCTTGAGAAAGTGTAACCTCCAAGTAATCATTAGGGAATTAATTAATCCCCACTAACGCGCCTTTAAGCCTTTATTAACATGTGCGTGTGATTTTAATTATGGACTATATAGTAGTGGGTATGTGGGCTCCTCCATGTTGCATGAATTCTTTTATTTCCATTCTTCATTTGCCTTCAACATATGTGCATGCATTTATCTATGAAACCTCTTCATATTTGCACTTTATTTCCTATAAATAAAAATAAAAATGTGCAAATAAATTTTCTCAAATTAAATCATAGACAAAATTACCATTTTACCCCCAAATAAAGATGAACAAATGATGATTTGAAAACAAGTTAACTTTTGGTTTGAACATGTAAAATACCCTAATATGCTCATTTATTTAAATAAAAGTAGATTAAATATGGAAATAAAAATATGCACTTTTACGTGCACATCAAATACCCCCACACTTATCTTTTTATTCATCCTCGAATAAACTAAAACTAAGATAAATTCGTTTTCGTAGGAAACACGATTGCATTGAGCATATGCTACAAGCCATTAAACCTCTAGTGTCCCTAGTAGGATGAGTTTTGTCTTGTGAGAGTTTTCAGTGGATACTACCCACAAAATCTAAATGCGATATGCAAATTCTAATGCGGCTACATGATGCAAATTCTAATGCGACTACATGATGCAAATTTCTAAAATATTTACAAATGCCAAATTTACTTTTAAATTGACACGGGTAAGTTAAATATAAGTTTTTGGTCATTATCAAGAAATTTTAGTCCTTTTACTCATCAAAACTTCCAATAAAAATTAAGTTATCATCACAATTAGACTCTAGTTTGGCTAGTTGTTTAGATTGAAAACATGGTGCAACCATGAAATGAATCCTTAGTTGATTATCAAGGTTTCGCAAGTGGTATTTTTTTCTTTTGAATAACAAGTCGAATCAAATAAGTGAAAATAGTGCTTGGATTTAAATTGCTTGCTCTCTCTATTTTTGAAAAGTATTAACATTATTAATATATTTACACAGCTAACTTAGATAGCTAGATATACCGATCATGCACTACCTTTCGGGCTTACGTGAGAAGAGTATAGAGCGTGACGAATATACACACTTGCGTATGAACACATGACTCTAGGAATTTATTATTTTATTTTAAATTTATTTACATACACCTAACTCAGATAAACTGAGGCCAGATATACCGATCATGCACTGCCTTTCGGGCTTATGTGGGAAGGGTACAAAGCATGGTGAGTGTACACATTTGCGTGTGAACACATGACTCTAGCTGTTTCTTATTTTTATAAAACCTTTTTTTTCTCTTTTTTTATATTTTTTTACTTTTTTTG
Source organism: Allium fistulosum (assembly GCA_030737815.1). NCBI lineage: Eukaryota > Viridiplantae > Streptophyta > Magnoliopsida > Asparagales > Amaryllidaceae > Allium > Allium fistulosum. The sequence goes on from CM060905.1 coordinate 1,110,942,177, forward strand.
TAAAGAGAGAGTTTTGCAAAATCATCTTAGCACCACTTAACTTAGAAGATCAAAATGTTATCGCCTTTACTTTAAATCAACCACTCTTTTAAACAAAGATTACAATTAGGACATACTTCATAATTATCACCTATGAACCTTCCTATATACTAGTTAAACCATAATTACTTGTAATCAAACTTTACTTTTATTTTTGTTGAGACAAATAAATTTCAAAAATTTCAATTTAATAACCAAAAACATACACTTATCCTATAGTGTTTCTTCAAAAGTAAATCAATATGCTAAAAAAAGTTATTTTGGGATTTTTTTTGTTTTTTGGTTTTGGAAAGAAAATGCAAAAAATAAACCATGAAAAATGAATATGAGACTCCCCCTACACTTGATTCTAACCGTGTCCCCACAGTCAATACATGATATAATGAGTGAAACAAAGAGAAATATGTACATATTTACAAGAGAGGGTTAAAAATTTCTTACTAGACATAGTATGGCTCATGAAGAGTCATGAGCACCTCCTCTCGATCACTCGCCAACTCCAAGTAAGGTTTTAAACGATGACCATTAACTTTAAAAATCGAACCGTCCCTAGGGTTTTCTATTTCTATGGCACCGTATCGAAAAACAGTACGTATGACATATGGTCTTGTCCATCTTGATTTTAATTTCCCAGAGAACAAATGATGTTAAGAGTCATACAAAAGAACCTTTTGATTTGGCAAAAATGTTTTCCTTTGGGTTGACTTGTCATGAAAAACTTCTGTTCTTTCTTTTTAAATTTTCTCGTTTTCATACGCGTCATTCCTAATCTCCTCTAATTCATTGAGTTGCAATTTCCTATTTTCGCCAGCTTTTTCAAGATCAAAATTTATATTCTTAATCGCCCACAACGCTTTATGTTCAAGTTCAACGGGTAAATGGCACGCTTTACATAAACAAGCCTAAAAGGAGACATCCTAAGATTGGTTTTATACGTAGTTCTGTAAGTCCAAAGCGCATCTGTCAATTTTTGTGACCAATCTTTCCAATTTTTATTCACAGTTTTCTTCAAAATTTGTTTGATTTGGCGATTTGAAACTTCAACTTGGCCACAAGTTTGAGGTTGATAAGGAGTGGATAACTAGTGGGTTATCAAGTATTTCTTCATTAGAGTATCAAATGAGATTACAGAAATGGGTTCCATTATTGCTTATTATTGTGCGAGGTGTTCCAAACCTCGAAAAGAGCTTTTCTTCTTTGAATTTCACAACAACTTTGTGGTCATTTGTTTTACAAGAAATGGCTTCAACCCATTTCAAGACATAATCAACAGCAAGAAGAATGTACATATTTCCGAAAGAATTGGGAAATGGTCCCATAAAGTCAATACCCCAAACGTCAAAGATTTTGATCGTAAGAATTGGGTTCAAAGTCATCATGTTTTGTCGAGAGATTCTTCCTAACGTTTGGAAGTGATCGCAAGTTTTACAAAACTCGAATGCATCTTTAAAAAGCATAGGCCAGTAAAAACCACATCGAAGCACCTTTTTCGTGTTTTTCTTTAGACCGAAGTGACCACCACAAGCTTGGTCATAACAAAACGAAAGAACACTTTTGATTTCGCAATCCGGGATGCAACGTCGAATGATTTGGTCGGAATAGTACTTAAATAAGTACGGATCATCCCAATAGAAGTACTTGACTTGCGAAATAAATTTATATCAATCTTGTTTTGACCAAAATGAAGAAGTTTCCTTAGTAACTAAATAGTTCACTATGTCGGAATGCCATGGATCGACGGAAACGAAATAGAGTTGTTCATCACGAAAGTTCTCGTTGATCGGTAAAGAAGATGGTGCGTTTGGAAAATGCGACTGATGATCAGCAATGACGTTGTTGGATTCTTTTTTGTCTTTAATCGTAAGGTCAAATTCTTGGAGTAAAAGGATCTAATGGATCAAACGAGACTTAGCATCCTTTTTAACGAAAAGGTATTTAAGAGCGGAATGGTCAGTGTAAACAGTAATGTGTGAGCCAATCAAATAAGTCGGAATTTTTCAAGCGCAAAAACTACCTCTAGAAGCTCTTTTTCAGTGGTCATGTAATTGAGGTGAGCATCGTTTAGAGTCATACTAGTGTAGTAGATAACGTGAAGAATTTTGTTGATGCGTTGTCCTAAGACAGCACCAACCGCAAAGTTAGAAGCGTCACACATTATTTCGAAAGGAAGATCCCAATTGGGTGAGCAAATGATAGGAGTGAAAATGAGTTCATTTTGGAGACGTTCGAAAGCAGAAACACAATTAGAATTAAATCAAATGGAACGTCTTTTCCAAGAAGAGTCGTCAGAGGTCGTGCGATTTTACTAAAGTCCTTCACAAAGCGTCGATAAAAACCAGCATGTCCAAGAAATGAACGAATGTCCATGACAGATTTGGGAATGGGTATATTCGCAATTATTTCAACTTTAGCTTTATCTACCTCAATGCCTTTGTTTGAAATGACATACCTAAGGACAATGCCATGCTTGACCCTAAAATGGCATTTTACCTAATTAAACGTTAAGTGTTTGTCCTTGCATCGATTCAGAACCAACTCAAGATGGTGTAAGTACTCAGAAAAGAGTTTCCAAAGATGGAAAAATCATCCATAAACACTTCTAGAAAGCATTCAATCATATCGGAAAAAATGCCGATCATGCATCTTTGAAAAGCAGCAGGAGCGTTGTCAAGGCCGAATGGCATATGTCGATATGCAAAAGTGCCAAAGGGACACGTGAAAGTCATTTTCTCTTGATCTTTGGGAGCAATCAGAATTTGGTTATAAGCGGAGTAACCATCAAGAAAGCAATAGAATTCATGGTCGGCTAAACGTTCAAGCATTTGGTCGATGAAAGGAAGAGGAAAGTGATTTTACGTGTTACATCATTTAATTTTCGATAATCAATGTAAACATGCCAACCTGTTTGTGTCTGAGATGGAATGAGTTCGTTAGCATCGTTCTTGATGACGGTAAGTCCATATTTTTTAGGCACGCCATGAATTTGGCTAACCGACGAACTATCAGAAATGGGGTATATGATTCCATTATCGAGGAGTTTAAGAATTTCGTCTCGAACCGCATCCTTCAATTTTGGGTTAAGCCTTCGTTGCGCATCACGAATAGGCTTGGCACCATCAACTAAGTGGATGCGATGTTAAACAAGAGCGGGACTAATTCCCTTTATATCGATGATCGACCATCCAATTGCTTCTTTGTTTTCGACAGAATTGAAAGAATTTGGTTGAAGTTCTGACTCAACCATAAGGGGTTTGAGTTCCAACCTCGGGGGTTGTTCAATAAAATAATTTGGTTGAAGTTCTGACTCCACCATAAGGGGTTCAAATGAGAGCACGTTTACAATTTTATTAGGCTTGTCTTGAAACAGTTGTTCGTATACGGTCTCGCGTTCGTTGTTAAGGTCAACTGTTCCGTTATCCAAATTTTATTAAATGGAGCTAACTTCCAACGTCTGGTTAAGTGATTCATTTGATTGAGCTTTGAGATTGAAAATGGTAAGATCCAAAATCATGTTTCCAAAAGAAATTTTCATCAAACCGTTTTGACAGTTGATTATAGCATTTGAAGTAGCCAAGAAAGGTCAGCCTAAAATCAATGGAATTTGACTCATCGGATTGTTCACTGGTTGTGTCTCTAAAACAATTAATTCGACGGGGAATATAAATTGACCAATTTTGATGAGTACTTCCTAGATTTCTCCCACAGGTTTCTTTATTGAACGATCGGCAAATTGGAGAGTTACTTTCGTCGGTTTTAGTTCACCCAAGCCAAGTTGCTGGTAAACTAAATAAGGAAGCAAATTGACACTCACACCCAAATCTAGTAAGCATTTATTAGTAGTTTTGTCTCCTATCATGCACGAGATCGTCGGACATCCTGTATCTTTATATTTAACGAGGATTGATTGAGATAAAACTTCGCAAAGACCGACAGCTAAGAAAATTTTCTTGGGTACATGAGTGTGTCATTTTTGAGTACATAAGTCCTTGAGAAACTTAGCGTAAGTTGGGACTTGTTGAACGATATCAAGGAGGGAAATGTGCACTTTCACTTGTTTACATATTTCCAACATCCTTTCCATTTGATCAGAATGTTCCTTGGGTCAAAGAGGATATGGAAATGGAATTCGATACTTAGTAGGTCGGTCTACTTGAGTAGAAGAAGAATTTGTATTGGCATTTGATTCAATGTTTGACTCAATGTTTTGTTCTGAATTACTTGTCATTTTTGAAGTGTCAAGAGGAGCTTCCGGTAAATCGTTTGGATTAACAACTTGGTTATCAATTTGTTTACCAGAACGCAAACTCGTGATAGCATTCATTTGGTTGACATTGCTATCTTGAACAACATGGGCTTGATTCGAGTTCATGTTTTGATTTTTGGGATTTGGAACTGGCTGACTTGGGAATGTGCCTCGTTCACATTCACTCACAAACGTTGCTAATTGACTCATTTGCATTTCAAGTTTAGCAATCAATTTACTCGTATTCTACATGTACGAGGTTACAAATTTTGCAAATTGCTATTTGATTGGAGGCTTTGAGCGGTCGCTTTAGCCAAAGTTTCAAGAAATTTCTCAAGTGAAGTCAATCGTTTATCGTCTTGGGGAGCAAAAGATTGTTGCGGTTGATTTTGGAACGGATGCACAAAATTTTGTTGAAAATGATTGGGTTGAAAGGGAGGATCCGAAGCATTGTTCGAAAATACTTGAAAATTGGGATGAACCAAATTCATGTTACAATTATTTTGGTTCCATGCAAAGATAGGATGATTTCTCCAACTAAAATTGTACGTTGGAGAAAATGGGTCATTCTTAACCTTGTTAAAAGCATTGAGTTGTTCTATCGAATTAGGACACTGATCGGCTATATGATTCAGATCGTTGCATTTATAACACATTGGTTGGGAAGCTTTGTTCATTTGGTTGGATGAGAAAATGTTGTCGAATTTATTGGTCACTGCATCGATTTTAGCTTCCAAAGCCAAAGATGATCCTATCAAGTGTGCGCTCGATCGTGAGTAAATGGATTTTTTGATAGAACGTTCCCATTGGGATGATTTTTCGATCAGGTTCTCAAGAAATTGCCAAGCATCATCATGATTTTGAGCGAGAAAATTGCATTGGCACATCGATTCAAGCATGGTTCGTGAGCTATTTTCAAGTCCATCATATAAGATTTGGCAAGGAGTCCACTTTTTGAAATTATGGTATGGACATTTTATCAAAAGCACTTTAAATCTTTTAAAATATTTTCCGAAAGGTTCACCCCTGAATTGATGAAAATTTACAATTTCGTTTCGGACTTTGGTCGTTTTTTCCAAGGGGTAGAACTTTTTTAAGAAAACTTTAACAAATTCTTCCCAAGTTTTGATTGAGTTTGACGGTAAGCTATACAACCATTTTTCAGCGTAATCATTAAGAGAAAATGTAATTAACCGAATTTTGATTCCATTATCACAAAGTTGTTGAAGTTTAATGGTTGCACATACTTGTTCGAATTTCGTTAGGAAAATGTATGGGTCATCATGTTCAAAATTGCCAAATTTTGGGAGCGTGGCAGTATGATTGGAATGAATTTCGAAATGGTTACCCGTTAGGGCGGGTAGTGTGATACAAGAAAGAATGGAAACTCTGTCAGAAATGATTCTATCTATGAGATTTCGAGGAGGATTTTCGTTCGCCATTGTTGGAGGGTTGTTCGTTTGAGTTAAACAATTTGTTGTTGTGTCACGAGTCCAAGTACTCATGCACAAGTGAAAAGGTCAAGGAGAGAAAGAAGTGAGAATAAAGTTTAAGAGAATGAAACAAGGTTTAGAAAATAAAATCAAGTGAAAAATTGTTTTTTTATATATTTTTTTTAAGGAAAAATATTTACCGAATATAATTTATTTTTCAAAAGGGAGATTCGATTTTTTTTTTTGGATTTTGGATTTTTTTAAATGTTCTTGTTGTTTTTTTTCAGCTTTTGTTTTTGTTTTTGAAAAGATTATTATTATTATTATTATTTTGGATTTTTGTTTTTCTTAAAAAAACTAGCTTAAGAAAAATTCTTGTTTTTGGATTTTTGATTTTGTTTGAATTCATTTTCTTTTTTCTTTGTTTTTGAAAAAGGAAAAGATTTTTTTTGGATTTTAAAAAGAAGAAACTAAGTTAATTAAAATGTAATTTTTTAACTTTTGGATTTTGTTTTTTTATATATGCATGAACTAGTGCAACTAATTGAATGCAAGGACTTAATTACAAATTTTCTGTCCTTAGTAGCTCCTAACCCAAAATTATATAATCACATTTTGTCTTAATCCAACAAAATAGTTCTTAGTCAGGTAATGGACAGGAGTTATCAGTGCACCACGAATCACCATAGCAATGCAGCTAAAGGTTTAAGTACCTTTAGAGAAATAATCACTATAATATTTAAGAATCACCGTAATATTTATAGCTGATTATTGCTCAGCCGTAGCCTAAACACTAAGAAATTAGATTGTTGAAAGAAGACAACTTGTCAAGATACAATTAAGCCGTAGGTGAGCTCGTGACATCCTTAAGTCCAACGTCTAACCGTTATTATTAACAAATTCTATGATGAAATGCAATTTGTGGGCCAAGGAAGGGGTGATGAAATCCCCCACCTTATGTGGATTTGCGTGTTGCTCTTAGAAAAGAAAAATAAGATGAGATGAATGCAAAACTGAAATTAAACGTGAGTTAACGATGCAACTATGAATGAAATTTGTTTTTGTTCTTGAAATATATATATATATATATATATATATATATATATATATATATATAAATTAAGCAACCAACAATGCAAGGAAAATAACAACATGAGATAAGAGCACGATACTAGAGCGTGCAGAATTATTAGCAAATTTATTTTTAAGCGGCAATTTTTTTAAGCAAGCAAGTAGAGCAGTTATTTAGCAAGCAGAGCAACAATTTATCTCCTTCTACTTTTGCAACTTGAAAAAGTGTTCGGATAAGATTTTTGTTTATATAAGGATAGAAAGAACACAAAAGCAAATGAATTTACACTAAATAAAGAAATTGTCCTTCTTTTTGGTTTTTGTGTTTATTTTTTTTCTAAAGAACAAAAACAAAGGCAAATGATTTTTTTTGAATGAATCTAAAACAAAGAAAACAAAAGGCTAATTTAAAAAAAACCCAAAGGAAACTCAACCTGAAATATGAAAGGAATTTTTATTTTTTAACAAAAACAGAGGAAAATGATAATTTTTTTAAGAAGTGAAGAATAGTTACAGAATAGAAAAGTTAAAAATAAAAATAAGACACTCAACCCAAAATACTTACTTAACAAAACAAAAGAATCCTAATTTTTTATAAAAAGGCACTTAATGCAAAATACTAACAAACACTTAACACAACTAAAATAATTTTTTAACAAAAATTATATATGGCAGCCCACTACAGCCCAAAACTCATATAAACTTTACAACTCAAAACACTTTACGCAAATCAACAAACAAAAACATATCCAAAAATTCTCAAATACAAAATTCCCTTAAATTTAGATTCCAATACCAAATTCCAAATTCGAAATTGAAATCGAAATTCCAAATGACAAGGTTTCCTTTAGGAAACGAAGATGAGGTTTTGAACTGCGGTCGATGGAGGTTGGCGTTCAGATTTGGTTTGGGGAAGGAGATGGCGGGTTCAGGTGGAGGCCGCGGTTGATGGTAGGGATAGTCGATTGGGAAGGTTATGGTGAAGGAGGGAGTTTGAGTAAGGTCGCGGTTCGTTTGGGTTGTTCGGTTGTCGGCGAATGATTGCTGTGGTTTGTAGGTTTGAAAATTATTGGTGGTGAGTTGGTCGTAGTTGTACTCAAAGTTGAAGTAGAAGGAATTGATGTTTTGTTTTGATGCGAAGAGGGTTTGGAGCAGTGGCTGGTTGTTGTAGGCGTGGTAGCAGTAAAGCCCAAGTATATATGGTTGGGGTAGTGAAGTGGTGGAGGAGGTTTTGTGATGCTTAGCTGTGATATGGAATTGATGTTAGTGTGAGGAGGCAATGGAGATGATGCGTTCAGGTTGAGTATGGCAGTTTGTATGAGAAAATGGTAGTGGAGTTGTAATGGATAATGGTAGTTTGATGAACTGTTGTCGATGGTGGTTTGTAAGTAGAGAAGATGGGATGGAGGAGCAGTGGCAAGATGCTGGTTGATTGCTGTATGCTAAAGGCAGTGAAGGATGTAGTGGGTAGATGATGGTTTTGCTGTGAATTGTTGAAATTGCAGAGGTAAGTGTGTACAGGCAAGGAGAAGGTAGCGAGGATGGTATGAAAGTCAGTTCTGGTGAGTTGTAGCAGAAGGATTTTGTTGAATGTGCCAAAGTGTGAAGTGGTGGAGTTTGCTACTTGTAGAGAAGAGTGAGATAATAGGCAATGGAAGGAGGAGGAGTTGTTTGTTTGTGGATGTTATTTGAATCCGTTTTAGGTGACAGAGGGAGATGTTTGTTTTGGGTGAGGTTGTAGTTAGTGTTTGTAGGCACTGGATGGAGTTGATAATTGATAGTTGCCGGCAAGCAAATGTTGAATGTGATTGGGATGAAATTTATTGTGAAGGGGATGAGGCAGTAAGGTCTAGTGCAGAGCATTGGTGGGTGGCAAAGGAAGATGATGTGGCGAGGTAGTGAGGTCATGCAGAAGTTTGCTTGGTGGACGAGGAGATGAGGCGATGTGTAGTTTGATTGGAAGTGGAGAGGGTTGAAGTGTATAGACAATTGTGTAGAGAAAAGGCAGTGATGAGGAGGAACTTGCTAATGTAAGGTGAAGGTTGTTCAGGCAATGTTCGGGTGGTTGGATACTTGAAGTTGTAATGAAGGTGAAGGTGAAGTGGTTGAATTGGAAGGTGAAGATGTAGTAGAGGTTTGAGGTGCAGGTAAAGAATGTTGATGGATGCAGTAGTGGTTATTGTGGTGAAGTAGGGGATGGAGGTGGAGTTAGAGGCAGAGATGGTGAGTGGCAGTGAAATGTTATAGTGTGCAGTTTTAGGTGTGCAGTGATGAGGTTGGAGGTGGTGATGAAAAGGCAGGCAGGTTATGTTGTGCAAGTTGTTTTGGTTATTGTTGTGGAGTGATTTGCAGTGAGTGGAAGGAAGAAGTGGATAGTTGTAGAGGAATAATAGAGGCAATTGTGTTGATTTGGTGAGGTAGTATGCAATGTAAGTAGTGAATGCAACTAACAGTGAGTGCAAAACAGAGAACGCAATGTAATTAGTGAGTTAATGGATGAATGCAATGTAAACAGTGAATGCAAAAACTAAATTGCAATAAGAGAATGAAATGTAAATTGTAATGTAAATGAAATAAGCTAATTTTGTTTTGTTTTGAAATGAAATTGTGTGTAGATATATGTATTTTCTTTATGGAAATGTAAATGCAAATAGAGACACAAAGAGCACACAAGTCAAAAGAAAGCAAAATCACACAATAAACACGCTACACAAAAAGCAATTTTGTTTAAAGTGCAAATCGACACAAAAAATGAACACACAATAAAATCAAATAAAAATAATTCGAAGAGTAGAATTAATATTAAATTGCTTTCCCTAGAAACGACGCCAAAAACTTTTTGAATAACGACGGAAATTTCTATCGATTAGAAAACCGTCGTTAAAAATATTATCATTATAAAACCACAAGCACAAGGCGTACAATTGTAGTACGTATGCGAGTACTGGTCGATCCACAAAGAAAGAATTAAATTTCAATATTACTCAATAAAATTAGCCCAAAGTTTTTGAAATTTGTTTTAAACTAGCAAATTGTAAAAAATGAGCTAGTGCAAAAGTGAATAAAACTATGATAATAAGGAGCAATTTAGTGGCAAACCCACTTCCAATCATTCATATAAATCAACATAAAATTCACTTTTAATCTCTCATTAAAATATTAAGTAGATATGATAGATGTGCTTATTATATATGATTTATTTGTGCTATTAATTAGCACAACTTAAATCATCAAACTCTAACACACCATTCAAACCCACTTATCAACACTCGTGAAAATGACATGAAAATTAAAAATAAAATCTATTTTAAGTACGATCCACTTACTATTAATTAGTAACATAGACCATCAAATTTTGATTCTAGTTTGACTTTCATTATCAAAATCACTTAGGCGAATGATCAAATAGTTTATGTTTTAAATGGAGTTAAGCACAACCTATTTGAGATGTCAACATAGGATATCAAAACTCAATAAAAAAGAAACATAAACCACCATCATTCATATATTCCATTAAGCACATATGAGAGATCACAAATGAAATCATTATGTTAATTTAATATGTTTCATGAGAGCTTCATTACCCATAAATTGAAAGGTTTTGGCTACTCATATTTGGAAACATGTTAACATAAAATGATTTCAACATTAAAAACAAGGAAAATGAGGGCTAATTAAAATAAAAGAGAGCTAACTATTTGCATAAAATAAAACTAAACTAATTACAAGAATTAAATCTATGCTACTAACATTAAACAAGAAAAGCATAAACTAAGTAGGAGAGCATGAAATGAAAAGAGCATGAAAAGAAAGCATAATATAAAAATTGTATGAAAGTAAAAACAAGGCTAAGAAGCCATTAAAGATATTTTTATTTATCTTTGATTTTGTGGCTACAATATTGCATAGAAAAAAGAAGATAGTTACATGAAACATAAGGAGTATTTATACATGCTTAAAACCCTAATCCATATTTTAGGGGACTACCTAAAATGCCCTTGAGAATGTGTAACCTCCAAGTAATCATAAGGGAATTAACTAATCCCTACTAACATGTCTTTAATCCTTCATTAACATGTGCATATGCATTTAATTATGGACCATATGGTAGTGGGTATGTGGGCTCCTCCATGTTGCATGAATTCTTTTATTTCCATTCTTTATTTGCCTTCAACATATGTGCATGCAATTACCCATGAAACCTCTTCATATTTGCACTTCATTTCCTACAAATAAAAATAGAAATGTGCAAATAAATTTTCTCAAATTCAATCATACACAAAATTACCATTTTACTCCCCAAATGAAGATGAACAAATGATGATTTGAAAACAATTTAAATTTTGGTTTAAACATGTAAAATACCCTAATATGCTCATTTATTTAAATAAAAGTAGATTCAATATGGAAGTAAAAATATGCACTTTTATGTGCATATCAAAATACCATATCACCGATGGAGGACTCTAAATCACGTCTTCTCTTATCAACATAGCTCTTCTACCTATCCTAAGTAACATTCATTCGTTGCCGAATGATCTAGATCTTCTCCGAAGTCTCCCTAATCATATCTGGTCCAAGTATTAGTTACTCACCGGCTTCTCACCAAAATGTAGGAGCATTGCACGGTCGGTCATACAACGCCTCAAATGGTGTCGTACCAATGCTAGACCGATAAATATTGTTGTATACAAACTCTACTAAGTGCAAATGATCATCCATGAGCCACTGAAATCTAGAATGTAAGCTCAAAAGAGATCCTCTAAGATATGATTCACCCACTCGGTCTGCCCATCAGTTTGTGGGTGATAAGCTGTACTAAGATGCAGCTCCATCCCCAACACATCTTGTAAGCTTTTCCAGAACCCGCTAGTGAGCAAAGGGTTTCGGTTGCTCACAATGCTCTTTGGCATACCATGGAATCGCATAACCTACTTTACATATAACTCGGCCAAATTGGCTGCCGTTCTGCTAGACTTATGAGTATAAATCTTGCACTCTTCGTCAATCTATCAACTATGACCCAAATGCTATCGTACACCCCTCTTCTTCTTAAGTTTTGCTTGCTCAGTTTGTGTTAATCATGTGTTGGTTGAAGATGATGTTACGCGGCGTTCAGAACCAGCCAGTGAATGAGAACGAAGAAGTAAGGAAATGAGACGACCAACAGGTCAAACCCCCAGAAAGGGCAAAGCAACTGCAATTAGATCAACTGAAACTTACAGGGCAGCGGGAAAGCTACTCCAAGTAAACTGACTAGCCTACGCTAAAATGAAAAAAAAAGTGGAATGTGTTAGGGCTATACGGACTCGAACCGTAGACCTTCTCGGTAAAACAGGTCCTCGACAATCCATCAATGAAGTAAATCAAAACTAGTTTGCATTTCCACTTGGTAATCTCAAGCGGTTGCAGCAAACTACTCAGCTTCTTCTGCTCTGCCGTTGCCAACTGAAAGTTCATGCACTTTGAGATGAATGCACCAACGTCCTTTTCATCCCTTCCCAATTAGATGCCTACCTCGTATCACGGTACATTTTATTGCCATCGGGATGTATAGTCAATCTCGAATGATGGCACTCTCATAGCACCTCATCCCTCAACCCATCGACATCAGGAACAAGCACTTTTCCGTCCTTACGGAGCCAACCACCACATTCAAGTCCATACTGCTTCATCTCCTCAGACTCTACTCCTTCCTCTATCTTTGCCATTACTCTGCTAGTCTAGTGTCTCGCCTCTGACTCGTACCGATCCGATTAATCAGGGTAAGTCTGATCGTCAGGCTAGCCAATACTTCAGACTCAAGCTCACATCGAGGTCTAAAATCATATCCAACGATAAACTCCAAATGCTTCCACTCTAGGAACATCGTTATCAAGTTAGCTTATCTCCTACTCAATGCATTGCCGATTGCATTTCCCTTACCGAGCGTATAGGAAATGTCAAAGTCATAGATGGCTTGGAAGTCTAACCATCGCTACTGATGAAGGTTAAGGTCCTTTTGGGAGAATAAATACTTCAATGACTTGTGGTCCGTATAAATCTCAAACCTCTCTCCAAGAAAATAATGCCTCTATATCTCCATAGCAAATACAATCACCGCCAACTACAAATTGTGAGTTGGATACTTTTTCTTGTGCGGTTTCAGTTGCCGACGACCGTAGGTAACCACCTTTCTCCTCTACATTAACACCACAGCTAGTCCAGTACCATAGGCATCTGTATATACCATCAGCTCGTTCCGCTCGGAATGACTAACACTAGTGTGCCTGTCAACCTCTCCTTCACTCTTATGAACACGTGCTCGCACCTTGCGTCCCAAATAAAAGTCTAATTCTTTTTCGTCAAGTTGGTTAACGACGCTGCCACATTAAAGAAGTCCTTGATAAAACATCTATAGTATCTTGCCGATCCAGGGAAACTTCTCACATCTGTAGTGGTCTTGGGTCGATCCCATTTCTATACTGTTGCCACCTTCGTAGGATCTACAACAATACCTTATGTAGAAACAGCCTGACCCAAAAATAGCACTATTATACTCCAGAATTGACACTTTGAACACTTTGCCTTCAATCAGTGCTTCCTCGACACCTAGAGCACAATCCTCAAATGTTCCTTGTTTTCTTACTCCATCCTCAAATAAATAAGGATATATTTATGAACAGGAGTATAGACTTATTTAGCTGATCACTGAAAACATGGTTCATAAGATCAACAAAGTACGCTGGTGTGTTGGTTAGCCCGAACATCATAACCAACAATTTATAGAATCCAAACGGCATATGAAACGTTGTGATCGGTAGACTCTCCTTCGCCACTCTCAATTGACGAAACCTCATTGCAAGGTCCAAATGATAGAACACCATAGCACCATGGAGCTGATCAAACAAGTGACCAATATGCCAGAGTGGATAATTGTTCTTCTTCATCACCTAATTCAACTCACGGTAATCTCACACAACCATAGAGAGCTATCTTCCTTGGTGGCGAAAACAAGTATGCCCCGCTCAGATATGCTTCCTTGAATGAACCCTTGCCTCAGTGTGTCATTCACTTTCACCTCCAACTTTTTCTGCTCTCTGAGCACCATACGTCTAAATGCATAACTATCGGTCTGACATTCTTTCCCAAATCTGTATGGAACTTTATCTCCTTGTGTAGTGGTAATTCGGTCGCCTCCTCGGATATGTTCAGATACTTCCTCGCTATAGCCATAGATGACAACTCATTGTGTGGGATCTCGAGTGAGTACAGAAAGCTAACCATCACCTCATTATTAGGCAGGTAGCCTATCTCCAACCTACACCAATCATCTATCCCTATCGTCACCAACGGCCTCTCACAATCCACCACTACTCTGTACTTCTACAGCCAATCCATCCTTAGAATAAAACTGAACCCCATAAAACCCAAAACAAAGCAATCACAAGCAAATAAACATATATGACTTGAAAAGGCTAAGTCTCAACAAACCATGCAAAGGCTAGTCGATCGTCCAACAGGGTTTGTAATAATCAAAGGTCGATCAACTATCTTGAGTTTCAATCCTAGTTTATCTACCAAATCACTAGATGTGAAGGAATGTGAATCCCTGATATCAAATAAAACACGTACATGTGTATCAAAAATAGAAAGCATACCTTGTATAACAATGCCCTTCCCATTCTGCTTCGTCGATGGAGCATTCGATGAAGTTGGAACATCATTTAAAGTGTAAGCAAACACAACCTGCTGATTCCTCAATGGCTCTGGGCAATCCTTCCTCATATGGAAAACTTGTTGCAGTTAAAATATCCATTCTTCTCATTCCTACACCTTTTTTCTAAGATGACCCTTCTCTCCACAATTGTAGCAAGTAGACTCCAACCTTCTCTTCTTCTGGCCACCCTTTTAAAACTGCTTCTTGTTGTTGTCCCACTTCCTCTTGCCTCCCTCGCCAGCTTGCGGCATTGTCTCATTATTGAGAGCAATAACCGACTTAGGTTTAGGATATAGACTCTCATGTCAAAGTTCCTTCTCCACCCACCTCTGAAAGATCTCATCGATATGGCTCATGAATTTTTCTTCAAGATAATCATCCAAGCTTTCAGAAGAAAACCAACATCTGAGCGGCTGGTATGTACTTCTCTTCAAACCTCCCCTTAAACTGCTTCTAAGTAATCTAGTCCTCAGGAGTAGTAACCTTGTTGGAATTCCACCACCCCATAGCTCTTCCTTGAATTTGTCTAGAGGCCAGATTCCTCTTTATTGAATCCTCTAACTCCATATTCTTAAAAATGCATTCGTAGGTGTCCAACCAATTCTGCACTATGATGGCTGATTTCGTTCCAGGAAACGGTTTACCTCCCAGAGTAGAGTAATCCATATTTAGTTTGGCATTTGCACTGGAGAACCACCATGAAAAACCGCCCTACACCCAATATACCTGTATAGTGCACTGAGGAGGTACCCGACCGATGTAGGACGGTAGCCAAGGGTGTAAAGTAATAAAAATCCAGGCACATAACTTGTAGAACATCTCATAGTGCATAAATAATATATTATAATAACATAGATGTAAAATAGAAGAGATATCGATATAATCAAACGAACCATAGATAAGAACATCAAAGTGCAATAGGTTCACGGATTATACAAAAACTAAAATAATAGTGTTTATACATCGCAAATCTCCAAAATAAACTTTATAACTGTCTATAATAAAAGTATTGGTATAGCTCCATATTACTACATAGTGGAATATAAGCGATAGTAAGCTTCAAATATAGATATATGAAAGCACAACCTCCAGCTCGTACTCCGTACAGCTTCATGTGCTATTCAGCCCTATTATCCCTAATCTACTCATTTAAGAGTACTCGATATAATAAGAAGCAAAGCATAAAACCTTTTGTAAGACCACGATCTAGAGTAAGCGATACATCATCTCAAAATACTATAAAACCCGTATATAGTAAATAGGGCATAAGGCATAAATAGCCATATCTGACCTGTTTCTTCATCCAAAGAATTATCACATAAATACAGTATATGTTAAACTACTATCACAAAAGTGGGAAATATGGGGTATAGGGCTATCACATAGCATGTCAAGCACACAACAAACATAACATCCATCACACATCCTTCCATCTCTCACTCAACTGCTTTATATATATGATAACTCCTACAGATGCTCAACTCATTGCCCATGCATATGGCTAGGGACCTGACACACGTAGATGGCCAAATATATGGACATACGCAGACTACTCTTAGTACATGTAGACACCCTATCCCAACAATAAGCATCACAATCATAGAGTCATCCACCAATCCCTTAGCACACATACCGATATTAGAACTACCTCATAGATTCTCATCTCATGCCTATGCAGATGGCTAAGGACTGCGCATACATAGATATCCAAACACATTGGTACACACAGATTACCTTGGGTACACGCAGACTACCCTGGATACATGCAGACTACCCTATCCTAGTCATGAGCATCACAACCTCATGTTCTACTATACGATCTATCACGTAGAACTCGTCCTTTCGGTCCATCCTCAGATGATATAGTCACTTGTCACATCAAGTCGCCGAAGTCGTCACACTTCACTGGTTGCCATTCTAAAGTGATCTAGAGTCATCCTGGGGTCCTCCATCCTTACCCAGATCCAACTCTGAAGACCGGCAAGCAACCACAAGTCTTGCCTCGAAGCCCTTCCATGCCAAGCCTGTAGCCAACACCCCGAAAACTCCACTCTATGCTCTATCCGGTCTTGCTTTCTTAGCGGAACAAATTGGCTGCCAAACAACATTTCTTGTAGTAATTGGACAGAAGAAACTACCAAATAAGATTTCATGTCCGGTCCGCCCATCCCTAAACCGAACTACTGCTGGATAGGATTTCCTATCCGACGCTCCACCACCAAACCAACAACTAAAGGACGGGATTTCCTGTCTGAATGTCCTTGCCGAACCAAATAGCTACCGGACTGGGTTTCCTGTCTGGTCTTCCCCTTCCAAGCTAGCCTACATCTGAACCAACACGAAGCCAACCACGGACCCGCCTCATGCCAGACCAAGCTTTTACCGAGCCGACCATCACAAACCTAAACCCATAGCTCCTTTAGCACATCAACATCACGTCGATTCCATCGCTACACTCAACACCTCGACCCTTATGCATCACCTATGCAATAATACGACTCTAAATGCTCTAAAGCCTATCCATCGAAGTCCGATTTCATAGTTTCTACTTCTAGTTCGCTCTGATGAGCATTTTGAACCATACAAGCATACAACAAACATCATATATGCACCAAGCAACGTTCAAACATGAAAATCACACAATCAGTCTTAGCAATCATCATACAAGGTGTATATAACATGGCCTAACGTCCTTCAAGATAATAACATATCCAAATAACATGTTTAGAACACCAAAATCTATTTATTCACGTTTTACTACAGGTTGGATTTTAAGATAACATTATTTTGACTTTAAGAATGGATCCAAAACATATTAAAACCTATATATATATATATATGCATACATACATACATACATATATATATAATAAGATGAGAGATGATAAATCACTCACTAGAACCTCCAAAATCCATGCTTCGCACGTAAATCGAGGCAAATTTGAAAATCAACAGCCAAGCCCAAAGTTTTCTCCCCTAAAATTATATATTTGAAGATCTCTAGTGAATCTTCTTGCTAATCTACCCTTAATCTATGATTTAGACTTGATTTGGAGGAGAAAAGATAAGGTTTTGGGTGGAGAATGGATTAATAGGAGCTTGGATCTATTTGAGAAGTGGTAAAAATGATTTTAAGTCGATGGGTTTCAACCTATTATAGCCCCCAAACCCAAAATGGGTTAGTGGGCTTGCCCCTAAATTCACTAATTACCCACTAAGCAGCTCCAAAAACTGCCAATCTTCAAACAACCATATCTCCTGGCAAGAAAGTCCAAATCGCTACTTGACCACTATACGAAAAGGGAAACCATAATATCTTTCCAATGGAAGTGGTCTCAGATGCTAATTTGTCTTCTATCAAAAGTTACAGCCATTGCAATTAAGGGTAAAATCATTTGGAAAAATTCTAAATATATGAAATGTTTCTAGCAGGCATTACCCAAAGTAATAGAGTCATACGACCTCATATTAATTTAAAAATAATATTTTACGATCCTTCGATATGTAAAATATGGGTGGTTATAGCACTCTATAGGTATATTGGTATCAGAGGCGTAGAACAGTCATCACATCTACCAAAAGAATGCTTACTTCTGTAACACTTCACCAGCATTTAATGCATATTAAATGCCATGTATGCGCCCCGGAGGGACAATTGGCATGTTCCCAGCCACACATTCCATTCCACTTTTACTCCTATCATCTATCAACCCATGCGACCTGATCAATGGCCATGCATTCTTTCCACCTGCTTTCCTACACAATCTCAGATATCCATTATCTATTTCAGCTACTATATATACCCCATGCCATACAACATGAAAAGGATTGACACATTGATTTTTTATGATTAGAATACACATTTCCAGCAAGTAAATCCTCTCTAAACTCTTAAGATTAACAACCTTCTTAGCCTTAGGTATAATTTATTGTTATCCTCATGTAATTTCCTGCAATTGTAAAAGAAAAACATAATAAGAGATCTTTATTGTGGACGTAAGCTAGCTTTGCCGAACCACTATACATCTTTATGTAATTTACTTTAAATTACATGTTTTTCTTCTCGTTTTACATTTTTCAGCCTAATGGTAGTAAGAAACCTTTGCTTTCACAAATGCATTAGTATAATTCCATGATTGGCTAATTTATTAGTTGATATTTTGGTGCTAGAAGGAGAGCCACCTCTTAAAGCTCTTGCATTTCTTCATTTTTTTCTTCTCTACACTCATTTTCTCATTTCACCATGTCAAATCCAAATGATGAGAATAAACTCGTTAACTCTAATGAACATGAAACTAATGGTACCATTGTTGTTAGCATTGCCAGTCTCAATCCTGGGCTCACAATGACATGTGGCGAAGTATACTCCAAAGTCTGACCAAATGGGAACTCAGACCCATGAGATGAACAAATTGAGGATGAGGTTGGACACCTAGACAACTATGAACTTTGTTCGACCACACTCTCCGATGGTCGGACAAACACCTCTCCAATCTATCCGACCCACTGCTTATAACCTTATGAACACCGCCGAGGCCTGGCATAGGGTGGTGGTTGAAGCCTTAGTAGTGAATGTTCATCCCCATCCAAGGAGACATGATGCGCCTGTGCCAATCGACTTTGGCCCAGAGATGGCCATGCACAAAGAACTAAGACATCACCGCTCTCCTTCAACAGAACTTAGTCGGTTTTAAGCAACTTCGGGCGATAAACAGAGCTCAAGACTTGAGGCATGGGAATCTTAGAGGTGGTAACCAAGCCGTTGATGGAGAGTCAAGGGCCCCATCGATGCACTCCTGATCCCATAGGGGTGCAACCAGGCTTGAATCTAGAGAGGGATGGGTCGATCATTCATAATCGCTATGTTCACTGAGAGAAGAGGTTTCCCACTCTAGCTCATCATCTTCATCATCGCTCTCCTTCTCATCATCGATTTACCACTCCACATAAACATTGGTTGACCCCACAATCGATCGTTGACCAAACAATCCCGCAGCTGGCCGATGCCAATAGCCTAATAGAATGAAAGCTCGAAAAAACGGGGACAAAGTGTTTTTTTATGATGAGAATAGTGAGCCATTTTCTAAGGATATCTTGGACACTTTTATCCACATGCAATATGCCTTGCTTACCATTTTGTATGAAGGAAGCGTTGACCCATCCGATCACATTACTGCCTTCAACTCTATCACTCGTGCTAGTCAAATTTCCAACCTAGCAAAGTGCCTACTCTTCATTTACGACCTCCCATTGGGCCCAGCTATGTGCATACATCAAGACTAGTTTCTTAATGTCAAAGACCAATATTATGATGGCTAGAGAGCTATGTGACATGAGATATGGACCAACCGAGAGTCTTCGGTCATATGTCAGTTGCTTGAATAAGGAATCACCCAGGCAAGGGGTGTTGACATGAGTAGCCTAGTCGTGACCCTCTATTCGGGGATCAGATACAAATCAAGAATGTGGAGAGAACTTCAAAAGTAGATGGCTATGTCCCTAACTGACTTCTACTAATAGGAAAATGGTGTTATGAGGATGGAGGATGCAAATCTTTTTGACAACGATAATGAAACACGATGTACCACTCAAGCTGGTCCTTGTGAAAATACTGACTGTGACTCAATGGTCGACAAAACAATGTTAAGAGGCATGCTAAGACCGACACCGAATACAGGTCCAGGTGTGCTAACTATGCTACTTTGAATAGGGATATGGAGACAATATATCTCGCAACTCGGAACTAGGTGCAATTTCAGAGACCAAACACCACAAAAGGCAGAAGAAGGGAGGAACCTTGTGGTAATGGCAAGTACTGCCGGTTACATCAAATCAACGACCACTCCACCAATGATTGTTGGGTGCTCAAGGATGAGATTAAAAGACTTATTCGGGAAGGGATACATTTAGATTTTGTTTGAGATCAAGTGGAACAAAGGATCAACCGCAATAACCAGTAGACCCCACCCCAACAACTCAACAACAACATCATGGCAATAACTAACAGCTTAACTATATGCGAAGGGCCATATGTGGCCAGAAGCAACCTAGAAGAACAGTCCCAGTATTAGAGTGAAGTGAGTTCGGTTGTCTGATGACCGCCCACACCACTAGTAACCAACATACCTGTATAGTGTGCTATGGAGGTTGTAACACGCCTAATTTTAAATAATATTATTTAGGAGATTTAATTAGATAAATTAAATAGAATGATGTAGAGGTTAGAGTGATAAGGGAATTTAGATTTGAAAATTAATTAGGGTCGTGCCTTAATAAATGAAATTATAAGTGTGATTTATAAATTAGAAAGTTAAGAGAAGAAGGCAAGGGCAAAATGGGAATAGTCGTATACCATAACTCCTAAACCCCTTACCTCATTCTCATTCACATTTTCATAAATCAAAAACTTAACCAAAGAGAGTTGAAGGCCGGCCATAATCCTAGGTGAAGAGGAGCACAAAAATAATTTAGAGGCTAAGATTCAAGCTAGGAAGATTAAAGCAAGAATACTTCTCAAGTTCCTTATCTAAACAAGGTGAATAATGATCCAAACCATCTCATATAAGTCATCTTAAATGCGGGTTTGAGGTTTAAACCGTATGATTGGATGAATGATAATATATTTTGATTTAAATACCATGTTATAATTTTAAAAAAGGATTTTATGGAATAATCTAGTTCGGCTTTAAAGTTAAAATCATGCAAATTGATTTCCAAATGCCATGATTTTTGAATATGTTATGTAAAACATTATTTTGGAGATGGGTTTTAATTTTCATAATATTTCAAGCTTTGAATAATTTATTATGAATTTTTTAGTGAAAGAAAGGTATGATTCGAGTTTTAATTAATTTGAGGAATTAATTAATTAATTTTAGGCTGAAAACTTTATATGAAAAAGATATTATCATTTTGTAATTTATGTGAATTTTTGAGATTTTTCTCAAGAGATTTGGGCGAGTTTTGGATTTAATTAGAAAGATTAGTATTCAATGATTAATTAACTATAAGGGGTTAGTTAATAATTTTAGTTAAATATTGGAGCATTGAGATTACATGTGGCAGCAAATTATGAAAAGAATTTTATAAAGATTTTGTTATTCGATAGAAAATTTCACAAAATAAGGGGTTAGGTAAAAAAAATTACTTTAAAAAGCATAAAATCGGTTTTGTGTCGAATTACAACTACGCCACTTTCATTTGCTTGCTTCCGTCACCATACTCCCATTTATAACCTTTCGCATCCATTCGAAACCAATGCATATGGTATCAAGCATTTGGTATGTAGTGTATTGGAGAAATGCAAAGGGAAAAAATGGTGTCGAAGGCATGCTTGTAAAAGGGTCGAAGTCGCTTTTACTTGCTTCAACTTATACATGCGAAAGGATGGGTGTCGCTCCCATACCTTTCGACATGGTTGAAGCTGCTTATTTAAAACCAAGTACATATGCAGGAGCAAGTTACCGTCACCATAGGTCTTTAGAAGGGATAGATTTCGAATGTGCCCCATTTTATATACTTTGTAGTTTGTTTTGTTTTCAAACTATGGTTTCGAAAGGAACACTTTTAATTGGTTTCGAAGCTATGCTTCCATACCTTTTACTTGAACTCTAATGCTTTCGAAAGGTATGTTTTTGAGTGTTTCAAAAGGAATGTTTCCAAAGGTTCGAAAGGTATGTTGGAATGTTTCGAAAGAGAATGTCTAAGGTTTTAAGTAATGATTTCGAAAAGGGAGAGTGAAGGAGGGCTTGGTTGCTCTATCAAGTCAAAAGGGAGAGTGACGGAGGGTAACTCATGATGTCACAATGATCCAATGGATATAGTTGCAAGCCTTTACTTTCAAATTTGAGAACACTAACACATTTTTAAAGTAAGTACATGGCAATGTGGAAGAGTTATGAAATGACATTTAACTTTGAAATTTTAGAGCAAGCTTTCCTTGCTAAAGATAGTAGGTTAAGGGTATTAACCATATTTCACTAGAAAATGATTACAATGAATTAAACCATGGATAATTATATTGCTGTGTTAATTGATCATTTATCATGTATGCTTGTATAATCATATTCACTTCATTTATAACTCATAAATGCATCTTGGGGTGATAAGTGCAAAATAACAGGCTAGGTTGACCCAGTAATGAATATACATTGAATTAACTTTTGTGTGAGTAGAATTGCATCCAGAAGGTCAGACAGACCAAAATATAGGATGCCCAAGAATGATCAAAAGGTTATTGGTTTCGACAGGTTCTTAGTAAGCCCATTAAAATTATGTTATGAAAATTGTTATTGGCAGAGGCCAATAGGTTCTTAGTGATCCCATGAAAACAATGTTTGGAACAGGTTGTTGATAGAGGTTAATAGGTTCATAGTAAGCCCATAAAAACTATGACATGAGATATGTTATTGGAGAATCCAATAGGTTCATAGTGACCCCATGAAAACTATGATTGGATGATGTTATTGGTAGACAGCAATAGGTTATTAGCGATCCCATAAAAACTATGAAACTAGACAGATAGTCCATAAGCTTGGAACATGTTATTAGTCAGCCCATGAAAACTAATAGGTTAATAGTGACCCTAGAAACTATAGCATGAGACAGATAGTCAGGTGAATGGGGATGAGATATCCAGAGCATATTGCATGGTTGTATATCATCATGATACATTTTATTTTATTATGTCTTAACCATTGTGGATATAGGTGCACAGTATATGGTTATTATAATTTGGGTTAGGATACTAGTAAGGGGAAAACCCGTTTCGCTAAGAGACGTAGTTTCACTAGATATCTATATATTCGAGATGGGAGATTATTATTCACACTAGACTTTTTGTCCGACTCGAAGTTTATGTTTTCCCCTTAAACTCTCGGGTTCTCAATTGATTTTGAGTAGTTTGAGAGTTAAAGTTTTTTAGGTTTTCCTTTAGACGAATAAGCTTCCAGAGACGTGCAGGAGGCAAGCTAGCTATTTAGAAGATTATATCTATTGTCCGCTGTGTTGTTTGGATGTAATAGAAAATCTGTTTAATTGCCCATATTTAGGCTCTAATCAACCAAGGGGCATCTTCATATGTCGCTCTTGGCGTATTTTGTAATAAATTGTAATTTCTCAGAACGTGGTTTATGTATGGGATTATGTAATGAATCTGAAATGTTATTTGTAAGGAAATGAGAAATTTGTTTTAAAACCGAGTTTAAATTTTGTCATATTCATGTGTTTCTAGTATATCAATGTATCTAACATAACCACATTTGGTCACCGAGAATTAATAACTATGGATGACTACAGCATCCGTAGCCCTTAGTTTTGGGCCTCCAAATGAGGGACGTTACAGAGGTATTTGACCGATGCAGGATGGTAGCTAAAGGGGTAAAGTAAAGAAAAACCAAATATAGAACCTGTAGAACATCTCACAACAGATAGACATAATATAATAATAGAATAGATGTAAAATAGGTGAGACATAATATAAATAAGCGAACCAGAATAATCAAAGTACATCGGTTCATCATAGTTATACAAAGCAAAATAATAGAGTTTATACATCCTAATCTCCAAAATAAACTTTGTAACTATCTCCAAGGAAGACCAGTACTGGCAAAGCTCCACAGTACTGCACAGTAGAATATAAGCGACAGTAAGCTCTAAAGTATGATATATGAAATCGTAGTCTCCTACTTGTACTCCATATAGTTCCAAGCGCTATCCAGACCAACTATCCCTAATTTATTCATTTAAGAGTACCCGAGATAATAAGAAGCAAAGCATAAAACCGTGGGTTAGACAATAGTCTGGAGTGAGCAATACATTATCTCAAAATACTATAAAAATTGTATATAGTAAATAAGGGCATAGGGTATGAATGGCCATACCTGACCTCATCCAAAGTGTTAGCACATAAACATAGTATATCCTAAACTACTATCACAGGTGGAAAATACGGGGTATAGAGTATCACATAGCATATCAAGCACATAACAAAAGTAGCATCAATCACACAGTTTCGCATCTCTCACCCAAGTGCTTCAGATACACGATATCTCGTACAGATGCTCAACTCATTGCCCATACAGATGGCTGGGGACTGGACACACGCAGACGTCCAATAATATAAGTACACGTAGACTACCCTAGGTACACACTGACTACCCTAACCCACTAACTAGCATCATAACCTCAAAGTTATCCATTGATCTCTTAGCACATGGACCAACAGTAGAACTTCCTCATAGATGCTAACCTCATTCCCATATAGATGGCTAGGGACTAGACATATGCAGACGTCCAACGACATGGGTACAAGCAGACTACTCTATCCCACTAATGAGCATCACAACCTCATGTCCTACTCCATGACTTATCATGCAAAACTCGTCCTCTTAGTGCATTACTAGATGCCATAGTCACTCACAACATTGGGTCACCATCTTTGGAATGCCTGTAGACACCCATCGCAAGTCAAAGAGGCATCATACCAAATTTTCGAAGTTGTCGTCGTCGTCTCCTCCACATCACCCACTTGACCCCCATAACAAGTCAAGAAGAAATCAGAAAGTGCCACCTCACCACGAAAAGAAATGCCCCAACTTCACGTTTCTGCTCATGCATCCTATAGCCGACACGAAGCAGTCCGAAGCAATTTGCATCATGACTCAGAGCACACCTAAAACCTCAAACCACAAACTTTGTTCAGGTCCGACAAAAGTGACCCCCCCAAACCCCCGAGCGCGACTCTAAGAAATAGCCGAACCACATGACTTGATCGGCTAACGAACACAGCACCACCAACATCATTTGTTGTCTAGTCCTCCACGCAGACTCGAAGCCAAACCCGAGCGGACCCCCCCCCCCCCCAGTGGACCGTAGTACGCCATAAGCACCACCGGGCAAAATTACTACAATAGCCTAAATTTCCAATTTCATGCTGGTTTCACCACTACGCTTTGTTCTTTGACCTACGTCCATTCCCTACACATCGATGCAATTCCCCACATCCTAAGGTCTATTCATCGAATTACGGTTTCACAGTTTATACCTCCAATTCACTCTGATGAGCGTTTTCAACCATCTAAGCATACACACAAACACCACACATGCACCAAACAACATTCAAGCATCAAATCATAGTAATCATTATACAATGTGTCTACAACATAGCTTAACATTATCAAGGCAATCACACATCCAAATAACATGTTTAGAACACCAAAAACCCATTTATTCACATTTTTACTATCGGTAGGTTTTAAAACATTTATAAACATAATTAAATTTTAAAAATGGATCCAACACATGTTAATATATATATATATATATATATATATATATATATATATATTGACACACACACACATATGTAGTAAGATGTGAGATGATAAATTATTCACCAAACCCTCTAAAATCCAAGTTTTGCGCTCAAATCGACGCAAATCCAAATATCATCAGCCAAGCCCCAATTTTCTTTCCAAAAAATGTAGATTTGAAGTTCTCTAAATATTCTCCTTCTTAATCTATCCTTAATCCATGATTTAGACTAGATTTGGAGGACAAAAGAGAAGGTTTTGGATGAAGAATTGGTTAATGGAGGCTTAGATTTATTTAGGAGATGGTAGAAATGATTTGTTGATATTTATTTCATCCAATTTAACCCTTGAACCTGAAATGGGTCATTGGGCCTCTCCCTATTCTCACTAATTACCCATTAAGATGCTAAAAAACTGACAAACTTCAAATAACCATATCTCTTAGCATGAAAGTCCAAATCATTATTATGACCACTATAAGGAAAGGGAAACCATCACATCTTTCCAATGGAAGTGGTCTCAGACACTAATTCGACTTCTACCAAAGGTTATAGCCGTTACAAATTTTAAAGGGTAAAATCGTCCGATAAAATATAAATTTAGAAAATGTCACTAGTAAGCATTTTCCAAAGTTATAGAGTCATACAACCTTATATGGAAAATATTTTACGACCCTTCGATACGTAAAATATGGATTGTTACACTCTCCTACCCCCTTTTGGAATTTCACCCTCGAAATCCTCAACACGAACAAGGTAAAATCAAGCATAACTACCCTACATGCCAAACAGCCATGAGAAAATATATCAAACATCAAATATGCACACATAAGTGGAAATGATATCTACGCCTACCCTAACATGCATGATACTAAACTATCCTATTTGATATCGAGAGTAAAAGTATAAACAGAATGTCTTACCAATTAAAGAGCTCTGGATAAGCAGTCCTCATGCTCTACATAGACTTATAGGCACAATCGCCTTCGCTCTCACACCTATAAACCTTCACCGGCTCTACAGTTTTCCACCAAGCTACTTCGTATCACGTACGATAATAAGAATAGGCCTATGTGGTCTTGAAGCTTCTAGTTTTATCTCGATATCATCAAGTTGATCTGATTCAACTATCACGTCCAAGCCGTGCACAAACTTCTATAAATGAGAGACATGAACATGTTGTGCATGCCTACCGTCTTCTAAGGTAAGTCAACTCTATATGCTAGATTCCTGATCATCTAAAGTATTAGAAAAGGTCCAATGAATCTCGGTGCCAACTTCTCCTTAGTATCGAATCGAGCAAAATTCTTTAGCGGAGAGATCTTGATAAACACCATATCTTCGACGGAGAACTCTAAATCATGTCTTCTCCCATCAGTGTGGCTTTTCTGTCTATCCTGTGCAGCTTTCAATCTTTTGGGGAATGATCTTGGTCTTCCCCAAAGTCTCCCTAACCATATCTGGCCCAAGCATTAGTTTTTGCCTGTTTCCAACTGACATAAAGTAGCTTTGCACGGTCGGCCGTATAATGCCTCAAGTGGTGCCACCGATGTTAGACCGATAACTGTTGTTGTATACGAACTTTGCTAAGTGAAATGGTTGTCCCAAGAGCCACCGTAATCGAGAATGCAAGCTCGTAAGCAATCCTTCAAGATACGATTCACCTTCTCGGTCTGCCCATCAGTTTATAGGTGATAAGTTGTACTAAGATGCAACTCCATCCCCAATACTTCTTATAAGCTCTTCCAAAACCCGCTAGTGAACTAAGGTTCTTAGTCGCTCACAATGCTCCTTGGAACACCATGGAATCGCACGACCCACTTCACATACAACTCAGCTAATTTGGATGTTGTTCTACTAGACTTTACGGGTATAAATCTAGCACTCTTAGGCAATCTATCGACTATGACCCAGATGCTGTTGTGTCCTCCTCTGGTCCTCGGAAATCCATTAAAGAAGTCCATTAAAACCTTTTCCCATTTCCACTTGGCAATCTCGAGCGGCTACAACAAACCACTTGACTTCTTTTGCTCAGCTTTTACCAACTTACAATTCATGCACTTTGAGATGAATGCCCTAACGTCCTTCTTTATCCCTTCCCAATAAAATGGCTGCCTCATATCACGTCACATTTTATTGCCATCGAGATGTATAGTCAATGTCGAATGATGGCACTCTTGTTGCACCTCATTCCTTAACCTGTCGACATCAAGAATAAGCAATCTCCTATCCTTATGGATCCAACCATCATGGTCAAGCCTGTACCGCTTCATCTCCTTAGACTCAACTCCTTCCTTTATCTTCGTCGTGATCTCTGCTAATCTAGCATCTCGCCTCTGACCATTACCAATCCACTCAATCAAAGTAGGTCTATAGTTAAGCTAGGAAACACCTATGACTCTAGCTCACATTGAGTTCGAAAACCATAGCCAGTGATAAACTCCAACAGCTTCCACTCCTGGAACATCCCTTCCAAGCTGGCTTGTCTCCTACTCAAAGCATCAACGACTGCATTTTCCTTACCATGCATATAGAAAATGTCAAAATCAAAGGAGGCCAGGAACTCTAACCATCACTACCGATGAAGGTTAAAATCCTTATGGGAGAAAAGATACTTCAACGATTTGTGGTCCGTATATAATTCGAGCCCTTCCCAAAGAAAATAATGCCTCCATATCTTCAAAGTGAATACTATCGCCGCCAACTCCAAATCATGAGTTTGATGCTTCCTCTAGTGCGGTTTGGGCTATAGCGTAGATGACAACCTTTCCCTTCTGCATAAATACCACACCATGTCCAATACCATAGGCATTAGTGTATAATATCAACTCGTCATTCCTACTTGGAATGTGTAATATCGGTGTGCTCATCAACCTCTCCTTCAGACTTATGAATGCGTGCTTGCACCTCATGTCCCAATTAAAAGTCCGATTCTTGTGTCTTCTCAACACCTCGAGCATAATCCTCAAATGCTCCTTATGTTCTTCCTCCGTCCTCGTATAAACAAAGATATCATCAACAAACATAAATACAAACTTATTTAGTTGATCCCTGAAAACACAGTTCATGAGATCAAAAAGTATGCCGGTGCATTGGTTAGCCCGAATGGCATAACCAGCAACTCCTAGAGTCCAAAAGGTGTATGAAACAATGTGATTGACACTCTTCTTTGCCACTCTACATTATTGAAACCCCATCGCAAGGTCCAATTAAGAGAATGCTCTAACACCATATAGTTGGTCGAACAAGTCATCAACACATAAGACTGGATACTTTTTCTTCTTTATCACCTTATTCAGCTCATAGTAATCTACACATAATCTCAAAAAGTCATTCGCTTTAGTTGCGAACACTACAGGTGATTCCTACTTAGATATACTCCATCGAGTGAACCATCATTGCAATAGGTCACTCACTTGCACCATTTGTTCCCTTTGCTCTCTCGGGGCTATATGCCTCAATCTGGTAATCCGGTCACCTTTCCGTATACTCCCTTACTATAGGCGTAGATGACAACTCGTCACGTGAGATCTCGGGTGAGTACAGAATGCTTACCATCACCTCATCATCAAGTAAACAACATATCTCTAGCCTATGCCCATCAACCATCCATATCATCACCAATGACCTCTCACAATCCATTACTACTCTGTACTTCTTCAGCCAGTCCATCCGCAATATAACACCGAAACCCACAGAACCCAAAAAAAGAAATCATAAGCAAATAAACATCCATGACTCCATAAGGGTAAGTCTCAACAAACCATGCAAAAGATTGTTGATCCTCCGACAGGGTTTGTACCAATCAAAGGTCAATCAACTATCTCAGGTTTCAAATCCAATTTATTAATCAAATCATTAGATAAGAAGGAAGATGAAGCCCCAATATCGAATAAAACACGTACAAGTTATTAGAAATAGAAAGCATACCATGTATAACGACACTCTTCCCATTCTCCTTTGTCGATGGAGCACTTGAAGAAGCTGGAATAGTGTTCAAATCATAAGGAGACACAACCTACTTGTGCCTCAACGGCTTTGGGCAATTGTTCTTCACGTACCCCAGCTTGTTGCAGTTAAATCGTCATTTATTTTCGTTTCTGCAACCTTTTCTGAGATAACCCATCTGTCCAAAGTTATAGTAAGTAGGCTCCCACATGCCCTTCTTCTGACCACCCTTCTAAAGCCGCTTTTTCTTGTTGTTTCCCACTTCCTCTTACCCCCTTGCCAGCTTGCAACTTTGGCTTATCCTTAGGAGTAACAACTAACTTAGGCTTAGGATACAGACTCGCATATCGAAGTGCCATCTCCATTAGCCTCTCAAAGGTCTCATCGATATGCCCTACTAGCTTCTCTCCAAGATAATCGTCCAAACACATGATAAACTTCTTGTTCTTCTTGAGCAAAGTAACGATAAAAGATAGTTCGTACTTCGACAACATGTCGAACTTGGCAATGTACTCTGACACGGACATATCCTCATATCTCAAATCAGTAAAATTTCAAAAGAGCCCTGACTTTTGGGCAGCCGGTACATGCTTCTATGTAAACCCTGCCTTAAACCGCTCCTAAGTAATCCGATCCTCAGGAATAGTAATCTTGATGGCATTCCACCACCCCATAGGTCGTCCTTGAAGTTATCTAGAGGCAAACTTTCTCTTCATCGCATCGTCTAACTCTGTATCCTCAAAGATGCGTTTGCATGTGTCCAACCAATCCTGCACTTCGACTGCTGATTCCGTTCCAAGAAATGGTTTGCATCCTAGAGTAGAGTAATACTTGCTTAGTTTGGCAAATTCGGCCCTCGACACTTGCACTGGAGCACCACCACCAGTAGCCACAACAGGACCAACTTGGGAATTTTGAACCATGTTTCGCACCATCTCAGCAAACATGTTCTGCAAGTCTAGGTTAGCAGCCTGCTCTCTCCTTAACTCCCAAGACGGAGTTCCTGGCAATATTCCTCGTTAACATGCTTATTCTTACAAGCTATAATAAAAATGATCAGTCCCTCTAAAATGACTAAGTTGTATCCATGAATGCAATGCGACTTATATACTATATATATATATATATATATATATGCAACTTTATAGTTTTAAAAACCAAAATATAACAAGTATGCTTTCTCAAAGATTGCTCAATCCATTCTAAGGTGATAGCTCCATCCTTATTTTTTAATGGATCCAAGTATCAACTTTGATCGTCTACGCAACCTAAGCTCTGATAACAATTGTTACTACCACCCTACACCGGCACCTAATATACCTATACAGTGTGCTATGGAGGTACTCGACCGATGCAGGACGGTATATGAGGGTGTAAAGTAAAGAAAATCAAAACACATAACTTATAGAAAATGTCACAGTGCATAAATAAAATATAATAATCAAATATATATATAATATACGAGACGTAATATAACTAAGTGAACCAAAAGAATTAGAGTGCATTTGTTCATCATAGTTAACTAAAGCAAAATAATAAACTTTATACATCCCAATTTCTAAAATAAACTCTGTAAGTGTCTCTAAGCAATACAAGTATTGGAAAAGCTCCAAAGTACAACACAATGGAATAAAGTGATAGTAAGCTCCAAATTATGACATATGAAAGCGTAGCCTCTTTCTCACACTCCATACAACTCTAGGTGATATCCAGACCTGTTATCCCTAATCTACTTATTTCAGAGTAACCGAGATAATAAGAAGCAAAGCATTAAACCCTAGGGTCAGACAATAGTCTGGTGTAAGCGATACATCATCTCAAAATATTTTAAAAACTATACATAGTAGATAGGGACATAGGGTATGAATGGCCATACCTCTATCCCTCCATCCCTCCATCCAAAGAATTAGCACATAAACACAATATATGCTAAATTACTATCACAAGTGGAAAATATGGGATATAGGGGTATCACACAACATATCAAGCACACAATAAACATAGCATCCATTACATAACCTTGCATTTCTTGCTGAAGTGCTTTATATATACAATAACTCTCATGATGCTCAACTCATTGTCCACACAGATGGCTAGGGACTGGATACATACATGCTAACGTGCAACAATATTGGTACACATAGACTACCCTGGGTACACATAGACTACCCTATCCTAATAACGAGCATCACAACCTCAGAGTTATCTTTTGATCCCTTAGGACATATACCGATAGTAAAATTACCTCGTAGATGCTCAACTCATGACCACATAGATAGATAGGGATTGGACACAAGTAGACCTCCAATAATATGGGTGCATGTAGACTTCCCTGGGTACACATAGACTACCCTGTCCCACTAACAAGCATCGCAAGCTCATGTCCTACTCCATGAGTTATCACGCACAATTCGTCCTCTTAGTCCATCACAAGATGCCATAGCCACTCACCATATTGAGTCGTCTTCTTTGGAACTCTTCTAGACACACATCAAAGGTCATAGAGCCATTATACTAAAGTTTTGAAATCTCGTCATCGTTGTTCGGTCAAAGTGCTAGGCCATTGCTTTGCTAGTTTCCACACAAAATCCTAGGTCATTTGGAGTCATCTACTCCCCTCCACATCTCCCACTAGGCCCTTGGAACGAGTCATGAAGAAATCTCGAAGTGCCACCTCGCCATGACAAAAATTCCTCAACTTCACATTTCTGCTCGAGCATCTTCTTAGCCAACTCGAAGCAATACTAAAAGATGCTCGAAGCAATCTGCGTCTCGACTGAAAGTATGCTTAAAACACCATACCACAAGCTTTGTTGGGGTGCCAACCATAGTGACCCCACCAAACCCTCGAGCATGACTCAGAACAAATAGCCGAATCGCGTATCCTAATTGGTTACCGAACACGGACAACATTTGATGTTCAATCATCCTCCATGCTGACCCAAAGCCAAGCCCGAACGAACCTCCCCACCAGACCTAATTATGCCACAACCACCAGACAGAATGCTGTAGTAGCCCAACTTTTCAATTTCGCGTCGATTTCACCGCTACGCTCCATTCTTTGACCCTCAGGCATTCCCTATACATTGATGTAACTACCAACATCATAAGGTCTATCCGTCGAAGTTTGGTTTCATGGTTTCTACCTTTAATTCACTTCGATGAGCGTTTTCAACCATTCAAGCATACGCATAGATACCATACAAGCACCAAACAACAATCAAGCATGCAAATCATACAACTCATAACAATCATCATACAATGTGTCTACAATAGTAGAAGAATCCCGAAGTGATCTGCATCATGACTCAAAGCACACCCAAAACCTTGGACCACAAACTTTGTTCAAGTACTGACAAAAGTGACCCCAAACCCTCGAGAAAAACGCAAAGCAATAGTCGAACCACATGACTTGATCGACTAAAGAACACAACACTATTGAACATCATTTGATGTCTGGACCTCCTCCACGCCAACCCAAGACCAAACCTAAGCGGACCCTCCGAGCGGACGGAAGTACGCCATAAGCACTACCGGGCAGAATTTCTGTAGTAGCCCAAATTTCCAATTTCATGCTGATTTCACCACTATGCTCTGTTCTTCGACCTATGCACATTCCCTACATGTCGATTCGACTCCCTACATCCAAAGGTCTATACATAAAAGTCCCGTTTCACAGTTTCTACCTCTAATTCACTCTGATGAGCATTTTCAAGCATACACACAAACACCACACATGCACCAAACAACATTCGAGCATGCAAATAATACATCAAATCATAGTAATCATCATAAAATGTGTCTACAACATAGCCTACCGTTATCAAGACAATCGCACATCCAAATAACATGTTTAGAACAGCAAAAATCCATTTATTCATGTTTTTTCTACGGGTAGGGTTTTAAAATGACAATAAAACTTAATTTAAACTTTTTTTTAAATAGATCCAAAACATGTTAAAACCTATATATACTATAATAAAGTGTGAAATGATAAATCACTCACCAACCCTCAAAAATCCAAGTTTTGCACAAAATCGAGATAAATCCGAAAATCAACAGCCAAGGCCCAATTTTTCTTCCACAAAATTATAGATTTGATGATCTCTAACTAATCCCCTTACCAATCTACCCTTAATATATGATTTAGACTTGATTAGAGGAGAAAATATAAGGTTTTGGGAGAAGAGTTGGTTAATGGAGGCTTAATCTATTTGGGAGATGGTAGAAATGATTTGGGAATGTTTGTTTTAGCCAATTTAACCCTTAACTCGAAATGGGTCATTGCGCCTCTTCCTAATCTCACTAATTACCCATTAAGCTACTCCATAAACTATAAAACTTCAAAGAGTCTATCTTCTAGCTAGAAAGTCTAAATCACTATTTTGACTATTCTATGGAAAGGGAAACATCATATCTTTCCAATGGAAGTGGTCTTAAATACTAAATTAGCTTATTTCAAAATTTATAGTTGTTATAAATTTTCAAGGATTAAATTGTCTGATTAAATTTTAAAGATAGAAAATGTCACTAGTAGGCATTTCCCAAAGTTATAGGGTCATATGACCTCATATAGATTTGATAATAATATTTCATGACCCTCCAATATGTAAAATATTCGTCATTACACGCTAGCCAAATCTACTATTTAGAGCATCGAGCGTCTAAAGCTCCCATGATGTAAATAGACTAGCCCACCGTGTTCACTATCGATGACAGGAAAGCCATCCTTTACCCTCACCATGATCCTATGACTTTCACTTTTTCAATGACCTACTAAAATGTGCATCGAGCCTTCGTGGATGGAGGAAGCTAAGTTAACGTTATGTCTAGACATTTTTTTGAGGCTCTCAAGCTTCCTACCAGCAGCCTCACCCCCTACGTCTTCTAATTTTACGGCTTTAAGGGTGTGGGCAATGTCCCTTTAAGTACCACCTCACCCATGATAACATTCGACCAAGAACACCTTGCTGCAAAGATTCATGTAAACTTTGTAGTAGTTAATTGCTTATCAGCTTACAATAATTTGATATAATGACTAGCACTTGCTAAACTATACGCCATCGTCTCTTACGATTGCCTCATCATGAAATTCCCTACCTCAGGTGAGATTAGAGAAATCAGGGGAAATCAACAAAAAACTCGGGTGTCTTATGAGACCTCCCTCAAACAAGCAAAGAAAGGTGTTCACATGCTTTAGCAAGAACTTACAACACTCAATGGCAAGTCACTTGAGAGAATAATTAAGTCGCTCAATGCTCTGTTTCAAGCTAGGACCGGTCCAAACTCCAAAGAATTCACACCAACAGCTTCTTTCACCAACAACGCCTACCTAGCAAGTTACAACAACCAACAACGAGCCACACGAGAGTACCCTCGAGTCAAACAGTGATCAGGGTTGTATAGGGACTGTTTTTTCCTTTGGTGATGCATCGATTGGCGGTGTGTCACTCGAGAGCACCCTCAAGCCCAACAACGCTATGGGTCATGCCAAGACCACCCATCACTATGAAGACTGGGATGGTAGGAATCCAATCTTCATGGCCAATCCCCAAAGAACTAAAGAACTCATCACCATATGCAATGAGCAAGTCACACTCCGCTGGTAGGCGAGGACATCCCACATAGCAACTCCTATCCTCTCAATGATGTTGGATTCACTTGTAAGAGATAAGGGCAACATCAATGCCTCGACTTAAGCACATAAATTTGTCCCAACCGAAGATGTTATAAAGTGCATGATTTAAGTGCTAGACCAATGCAACTTAGAAACAGAACTAGACCTTGATGACGACATGCTCTACCCTTACATGAGGGATTCAAACATCAAAGGTGGACCAGCTCCTTTGGAATTGATATCCACAAACCGTGCCGATCCTCGCAAAGTTGTTAAAATCAGCATAAAACTCAATTCGAAAGTTAAAGATAAGCTAATCAAGTTACTATAACCAAGCAGAGACATCTTCACATGAGGCGCACTGACATAACCAAAACGAATCCCAGGATCATTTGTCATGCACTCAATAATTATTCTAAAGCCACTTGCATCTGTCAAAAGCATTGACCACTCAACCCAAAAACATGCCGAGCTCTTAAAGAAGAGTT
This sequence comes from Allium fistulosum, assembly GCA_030737815.1. Classification (NCBI taxonomy): domain Eukaryota; kingdom Viridiplantae; phylum Streptophyta; class Magnoliopsida; order Asparagales; family Amaryllidaceae; genus Allium; species Allium fistulosum. Next base: position 1,110,978,026 of record CM060905.1, read on the forward strand.
AGGAAAGCTGCTGACCAATAGCTTCATCCGAGAGGTAGAGTATCTGCCTGGGTAACTAACCGAGTGCTAGTCAAAAATCCAAATAGGTCTAGGAGAACTTGCATTGACTTTTCCGACTTCAATAAAAACTGCCCTAAATATTTCTTCCTATTGCCTTACATTGATCATCTAATAGTGCAATTAATGCATACGAACTCCTCACTTTCACGAATGCCTATTCTAGGTATAATTAGATTGTCATGCATGGATTGAACTAAGAGCAAACCTCCTTCATCACAAATACCGTCCTATACTACTATCGTGCCATGCCTTTTGGGCTATAAATGTGGGCCCCACATATTGATGTCATGTCAAATAGATATTACCTTAACAAGTCGATTGGTCTGTGGTGGTATATTTGGATAACATGCTGGTAAAGTCTAAAAATGCGGGGCCAGGGGGGTTATAGAATATGCCCGAGGCTTTTAGCATACTAAGCTAATACAACATGAAACTAAACCTAAATAAATGCTCCTTTGCCACCCGATCTGATAACTTTCTTGGTTATGTTATGGACCAAGAGTATTAAAGCTAGCACTGCACGATCCAAGCCATCCAAGGTATGCAAGTCCCCAGAACTATGATACAAGTACAAAACTTGAATGGGATGGTTGCAGCATTGAGTTAATTCATATCAAAGTCATTCAACAAGTGTCTCCCTTTCATCGACCTCATTAAGAGGGGAAAATCATTTACTTGGAACGATGAATGCACCAAGGCATTCAACAAGCTAAAGCAACATTTGGTCACCCTTCTAATACTATCTAAACCCATCGATGGGGAGGATTTATACCTATATCTAGTAGCGATTGACCATGCCTTACCTTGATCAAAGAAGATGAGAAGGTCTAACGGCTGATCTATTATGACTATAAGAGTTTGTCAAGCCCAGAACGAGATATACAAGGCTAGAGAATCTTGCCTTCTGCTTGCTTATGGTTGCCTAGAAATTCCGATCGCTTTCAAGCCCATCCCATTAAAGTCCTGACAAACCAACCTTTGAAGCAAGTCCTTATCTTACTCGATACAGTAGGCCAGCTCTTCAAATGGTATATTGAGCTTTGGCAACACACATCTCATTCCAGCCTTGCACATTAATTAAGGGACGGGTCTTCATAGATTTCATTAGCGATACTCAAACTCATACAACGGTGAAGAAAAGACTATCATTAGCCAACAAGTTTGGTGCCTGTATGTGGATGAGGTGTTAAACAAGAAGGGGGTGGGGCTGGCATGATCCTTGTCACTTCCTAAGGGAATGAACTATGTTTTGACTCTACTTCAAGCTGATTAATAATGAGGCCGAATACAAAGTTGTCTTGGCCGGTCTCAGGATTGAAAAATAGTTACACATGGATTCCATCAGTGTATTCAGTGACTTGTTACTAGTCTTCAGTTTTATCAACGAGCACTTTCAAGTCAAGGGTAAAACAATGGCATTGTATGTTATCGACACCAAAAACATAATCAGTACATTCGCTGAGCTTAAGCCAGAGAAGATACCCAAGGAATAGAACACCAATGCCAATCAGCTGGCCAAGGCAACAAGAAACCAAGAAAAAGTCATTCCTTGGATCACCTTAGAGATTTGAAGCACCCCTTTCTACGAGCTGGGGGTAATAACAATGAAAATCGATGTGCCATTCACAAACAACTAGTCGGTGCTCCTTGTCAAATACTTAACAAGTGAGGAACTTCTTACGACCGAAAAGAAGCTAAGAAGATTTTCTATCGGGTTCCTCACTACACGATCATAGATGGTAAGCTCTACCAATAGGGGTACTCCATACTACTTAAGTGGTGCATGTCTGAAGATGAAGCCGGCTAAATCCTTAAAAAGCTAAATGAAGAGTTTTGTTAGGATCACGTCGAGGGACAAATCCAAGCAAAAATAGGTAGCCCGGTAAGGCTCCTTTTGGTCCAATAAGATCAAGGATTCTATAGACTACATCAAGAGATGTGACAAGTTTAAATGGTTCACTAAGATCCCCAAAGCCTCTCATACTCTCCTTACCCCTATGACTTCCCCATGTTCGTTTTACACGTGAGGAATTGGCTTGATAGGAAAGTTGCCAAACGCCAAGGGAGGGTACAGTGACACCGTAGTCATCATTAAGTACTTCATCAAATGGGTGGAGGTCGAGCCCCTTACCGAGGTCACTTTCCCCAAGATACTCAACTTCATCATAAAAAACATTGTCTACCATTTTGGCCTACCAAAGAAGATTATCACCAGTAATGGCACTAAATTTGAGAGTAGCCTATTTCAAGAGTTCTGCGTAAGGAATGGAATCAAAAAGTGCTAATCTTCCATTGCTCATCCTCAAGTTAATGGACAATTCATGGCCATCAATAAAATCATCAAGTCCACTCTCAAGTAATGCCTTGCAAAAGCTAATGGGAACTGGGCCGAAGAAATGCCGCTCATCTTTAGTCCTATCGCACTTCCAGTTGCACTTCAACTGATCATACTCCATACTGGTATGAAACCATGCTTCTCATATAAGTAGACATCCCATCACCTTGACGTCAAACCTATGAGCTTAAGCAAAACAACGAGCTACTTGAACTCGACACAATTGAAGAATGAATTACCAAAGCCAAACTCTACGCCAAAGCCTATAGAAGGAACATAGCTAATCATTAGAACTTAAGAGTGAAACACCAACAATTCATTTTCATCGATTTAGTTTAGTGCTGGATGTTCGCAAATAAAAAAGAACATGTCTGAAGGAGTGCTTAGGCCAAACTAGGTGGGGCTCTATGTTATAAGCATCGTCTTAACAAATGGTATTTACCACCTCTCTCCCTTAGACGAAACCCACATTTCCCATACTTGGAACCCCGTGCAACTTCGGGATATCCACCTACAATTATAAGGTTATATAATATGTATTTTGTGAAGAAAACATCGAAAACTTTAGCGCCAACTTTGTTCAACACGATCGTCAAGGCTATCTAACGAGGATGAGTAATTATATGCTCGTTACCTTGTTTGGGGACTGCCAACCTCTGCTGCCAAGGGAAACCTGAGATATTCAAAGCTCCCCTCCTTGACGTTCGGCTATCTAGTGAGGGTGAATTACCATACATTCACTTCCTTGCTTGGGAACTGCCAAGCTGGCAATGAGTCACCCAAGAGAACCTTCGATCCCGCACTCAGTTTTGTGCTGGGACTGCCTGCCACCTCTTAGGCCATCAAAGGAGAATGAGTTATCATGTGATTAGTACCTTGTTTGAAGACTTTCAGCATTCACCTCCAAAGATGAAGTGAGCCTAGTATCCCTTTTTTAACATCGACTATCCAAGAGGGTGAATTACCATGCATCTCCTTGTTCGGGACTGCCTGGCTATGCAGCAAGATTGAATCACCATGCATTCACTTTCTTGCTTGGGTACTGCCTATTACCCAATGAGTTTGGGCGATATGTCTCTCCCCTTCATTTCGGGGTGCAATGACTAGTTGAGACATGACTACAACAGCCCCGTATCTCTTTCCAATGATGTCGCCCATCCCTCATGTGGAATGAGGTATTGTTATTGAGAATAGCGATGTTACCTCGAGCAACACTGAGGTACAGCATCCATAGTGCACCTAGATGAAAATAAGTCGAGCCTAACATTAACTGGTTGCGTTTCACCCGAGAGTCCCCTAGAGCCCAACGGAGCTTATGATCATGCCAGGACTACTTGCCAAACAATTTTGCAGCATATCACCCATGAGAACCTTTGGGTTACTTAGCGCTTAGGATTGGGCCGAGATCACCCTTATTCATAGAACAACAAACTTGCCCGACAACATGTATACCTGCCTCGGCTCTCTATTATGACCGGACTCTCCATCATATGCTTGTATCTGAGTCCACATACCATCCCAGCACCAAGTACATACAAGTCACTCAAATTAAGTACATGATTCCCATGAATGGATCGCTCTTACCGCCCATCTCATTACCATACTCCTATTTTATCTATCTTATGAATAATATACAAGCACGAACAAACATGGCCTATCTCGGCTACTCAAAAAATGCTACCCTACATGCTACGTAGATAGACAAGAGTAGATAAAGCAGTAAAGTACTTAGATAAGTTTCACAAAAATAATTCCATTCATTTAAAAATGGTGGGGCACACTGCCCGCCCCTTAGGCATACAAAAATAATGAAAGCATTTGCAAGGTCGGTTCATCAATTGATCGGGTCAAGGAGTCAATCTTCCCTCTAGTCAAATGGATGGCACAGCCACCCCAGCTGCCTCCATAAGGGCCTCAACATCAAGGTGGCTCATAGAGATGGTTTGATCATAGTTATCCTTGAACAAGGCCTTGATCATGTTGGTCAGTCGGTTTTGCCTCACAGTCTCCATAGTCGCCTAAGTAGCATCCATGTCGGCGGATGATCAACAATTAGTTATGTGCTGGGTCGGGTAATTACATAGGGCTTTGGCCCCCTTCTTGGCTTTCTCCAGCCTCCTCCCAAGGTTCTCAACCTCCTTCTTTGCCCGGTCTCTTGCCTTGACCACCCATTCTCCGCCTTCTCTACAATCGCTATTGCCACTTTGATCTCCCTCCTATCCTGCCAGCATTTTAGGCCTCCTCCTTCAACTCTAGAAATTCATCCCGAACGGAGGGGTAGGCGACCTATAAAAATATATCAGTTAGGGGATTCCATAAAGAAAGTGAAGTCTAGGTTTTGGAAGCTCACATGAATGGCGTCATGTGGTAGGGCTCGCAATTAGAGCCGAGAAACGCAAAACCCGATCAAAAAGACCGAAACCCGAGCCGAACCTGATGGGTCTCGGGTCAGGTTTAGAAGATGCAAAATACAATAAAGACCCAATCAAACCCGACCTGAACCAATTTGACCCAAAAGACCCGACCGAAAAATACTAAAATATATGCATTTTTAGTATTATTACCCAACCGGACCCGGACTGACCTGACCCGAACTGAAGCTCGGGTTGGGTTGGGTTTAGGTTATTGAAATGTATAGTTTGGACCTAACAAAACTCGACCCATCTAGAACCGAGACCCATCAGGTCGGGTCTGAGTCCATCGAGTCGGGTATAATTGCCATCCCTACAGTGTATGGGCATCAATCACATCCTCCCTGGAATGTCGGCTCCAACCAAATCGGGCCCAGTGGGTCGATGCTAGAATCTTAACAGACTTCATCTAAAACATCTTCATAGTAATTCTAGGTCATCATGGTCTAAATCCTGGTTAATCTCCAGGGATATATGCCCCACCAACGCCCCCCTTTTCCCTTTGGGCCAACCTCTCTTCATAAAAAATAGGCGCCTGCTTGGCAAAAGGAGTAAGGGCCCCAAAAAAGGCCCCTCTCTAACCCTCTTCTTTCTCCTTCTAAATTCGTCCTTCATAGCACATGCTCGGGACTGGGAGGCAGCACAATGACCACCTTGTCTGCCCAGGTCCCTTAGGCATGGGGGTCACAATAGTTTGGGCACTAGAGTTAAGGTTGTCGAAGGTGCCAAAGTTGGACTACTGGCCACGGCAACAACAAGAAAGAGCAAGAGTTAATCAAAATTCAAAGTAAAAGAAAGACCAGTGCAAGTAAACTACCATTTGTACCAGATCGACCTTGGTTTTTAAAAAGAAGCAGAAATGATGAGTCCGAACTGCCTACACTAGTTTGGTTCATCTCGGTATGAGGCTCACCCGAAGGCCTAGCGTCGTATCCGGGATACAAAGGGTCATATGTAGGGATTTTCTCGGAGGAGGGAGCTACGTCCCAACTAACACCTAACTCTTGTAATCCTTCCCAAATATTGCTTTCCTCAGAGCTTGCCTTAGTATCCCAATTAATGGCCGACGTCACGTCAAGGGACTAGGACGTCGATGGTACATCGATAAATGTTGTAGGACGTATTCTTATGACATCAACTAGACATCGCCCAGTTTATCAAGATCAACCTTTTGCTACTCTCTAGGCTCCTTACCTATGACAAAGTCATCATATCCTCTTTTCGCCTTAGTAATCGGTTCGCCCATGTTGTCCCGAAATTTTTCTTAGAGTAGTCCCATTTTGGCTTGCGCACTTCCAAAACCTGTTTCTTTATTGGGCTAACCCACTCGGCAACCATTTTTTAGGCTCCCATCATTAACCCAACCCAACAGAGTTTGCATCAGTCATCAAGATTCTTAGATCCCGATAGTTGGTGGTACTCATCTTCAGTAGGTTCAAATCTTCATTCAACATCTAAAAACCAACCCCAACATAGGCAAGAGAGATTCTATAGATATCCAAGTAAAGAAAAGGAAAGCAAGGGAAAGAGGAAAGAAAAAAGGGTAGCAAGAACTTAATAGGAGTTTTGAACTCGAGGTGTTGTAGCTCGAGGTTCACCTTGTGAGGGACAAAGAAGTATTTTCTCGTCTAGCCTTGAGCGGCTTTACTGGAAATGGCCATGAGGATGATGGGCTTAGTGTTTTTCCGAAAATGGAAGCAGGTATTAGCTAGGTACCTGGATTCTATCTTTAGCCAGAAGATCATTTCTATAAATTTAGCACTCGACTCAAGAAGGCTGAGATCTATGCAAGCAACATAGACCCCACACAGAGACCAGTAGCTATTGGGGGTAAGCTTATTAAGAGAAAGCATGTAGGCATTCATAATAAAGACAAAGTAGGGTTGGAGAGGCAGCATGACTACTACCTTGAAGTAGCCCAGAGAGAAGGCAAAGAAGCTAGAGGGAAGGTGTCGGCATGTTCAGAAGTGGTGGGATATCTTCCTATCTTGACATTGCGTCTATGACTGACCAATTTCATTGTTCCCATCTGCTAGCTCAGAGGCTTTGAGGCTAGCAAGACCACCAGAGGTAGATGTGCGTGTAGAAATTGATCCAAAGGTGGCTATTTGAAACATATGTAGCCTAAGTTAGATACGTCTTCGGCATCTTCTCCCAGTAGTACCCAGGTGCATTATCCATGGGTGGAGGGTGAAGGACTGTCTTCATGGCATACCCCAGGCTAGGTACCCCATGAAGGTCGACTCATGACTTAAATCTCCTAAGCTAAGTAACAGACCTCAAAGCCCTTACCTATTACTCATCTTATTTACTTAAGCCTGTGACTATAGAATTGGGCCTAATCCACGACAGATTACTAAATTCTCATTAATATCACTACTCAAAATCATAGGTCCACTATGGAGTTTTCCAACGTCGATCGACCACCATTAACATGGCAGTGTTGATCGATCAAGGTCCAAAATGGCTAGAAATGTGCAGATTCTGACCATAGCATCATATAAAAGCCACAACCAAGTGCAAGCATTACAAAATCATAGTAAATATAAAATGAAAAAAAAACGAAAAAATTGAAAGCTTAAAGGTATTCAACGGCCATAATTTTTACAGCGGAGAAGAAGATGGAGGTATGCTTACTTTTTATCAAAGAAATCTGGAGAAGTAGACTTTTTTGTCGGTTTTGGAAAGCTTCTAGTGGTTGAGAATTTCTATATGCTTTAGTGAAGAATGTAAAAGGAGGAGATAAAGTCTATTTATAATATCTACCCCTTCCATTACAATCATTGGATTCGAAGGTTTACTAAATCTTGATTGTATAGGTGCAATCAATTCCCTTGTCACTTCATACATGTTAGAAACCTGAGCCCCTGTCATGTCTGGAAAAAGTGAACCATTCCAACCAATGACAAACATAAAACATGCATTAAATGTTTAGTAATAGAACCGGCAGGCAGGATCTTTGTAACATGACAAGCCCACCCTACTTACATAAATGGGAATAGGGGCAAAATGTTGATTAAATTTACGCAAGTGTAATGGGAAAGCCAATTCGGCTTAGCTAGTCCCAATCAAAGCCGACCCAGCACATCTAAGTTTAGTCAGTTCATGCTGGCCCAAAGTTAGTCTGGCCCCAAGCCATCCCACCAACTCAACAACCCTCTAGGTCAAATGCCATATGGCTCAACTCAAGAAGACTTTAAAAACTAACTGATCAGACAATGCCCAGCTCAAGCATAACCCATCTCTAGCTCGGCTTCATCACCGTCCGCTTTGGACCGATCCTAAGCAGCCTGTCGCATCATCTTACAGTCGTGTTGTCACATCACTTGCAAGTTGGTCCTTACCAACATTCAGCTTCCTTGGCATGCTTTGGCAGTAAATGACCAGTTAGCATATCCCAAAAGAATCTATTCATCTGCCATGTTACATAGACATTCAAAAGTAAACGACATGTCATACAACCAGCCATAATAGGTACTGTAGCAGATTTTCCAAAAGCTTGGCTACCCATGTAGCACACCACTAGCATTAAATGCCCGCTAAATGTCAGGTATGAACCTAATACAGAGGGACAATTGGCATGTTTCTTAGGCATACATTCTACACCTCCTTTACAGTTTTCTTTCATCTGCCCATGCGACAATATCAATGGCCAAGCATGCCTCTCGTATATTTTCCTATGCAATCTCAACCATGCATCATCCATTTTAGCTATTGCAGATACCCAATTCCATATAATATGAATGAGATTGAAACACAAATTTTTATGCTCAGAATACACTATCAAGCAAGCAAATCCTCTCTAAGCTCTTGACATTAGCAACTTTTTGTCTTAAGTGTAATTTCTTATTATTCTAATTGTAATTCCTTGTAATTGCAAGAGACAAACATGGTAAGAGATCTTCATAGTGCATAGACAAGCTTAGATGAACCAATTTACATCTTTGTGTCATTTACTTTAAATTGCTTGTTTTTCTCCTTATTTTACATTTTTATGCCTAGTGTCATAAACGTATTAGTCTAATTTCGAGGTGGCTAATTCATTAGTCAACAAAAAGATTAAAGCTAAGGGAACTAAAGACTTCATCAACTTAAGAGTATAGATGAGTAATGTATTCTCTAATCTTTTCTTTCTTAAAAATGCTTCTAGTTAAGATTTAGATAAGCTGTTCTCATGTTTCCCGTAACCTTTCTGATCTGAAAACTTAATATAACTCGGGGTATATATTCTTTAAGATGGGTTTTGATTTATAGATATATCCTTTAAGAAAATAAACAGCTATGAATTGTTTAAGCATCATGTAATATGAAAGACGGTTAAAAACTAGGAGTAGAGAAGATATACAAGTGTGTACCACCATTGATTTTACTATAGAAAAAACTAGAAACAAATTAGGTAGTTTATGAAGGGAACTAAGTCTACCTAATGGGTTATAATAAGGAACCAGAAGGTAAATATGTGGTGACCGTGAGGTTATTCAATTAAAGAACTTATTTAATTATTAGACTGTAGACCAGGTCCACATTTTATGCTGAATGTGTCTATAAAGTACTTAAAATGATAATAATGGACTAAGTCAAACAAACAAAAAGTCGAAATGTGTAGCTAGTGTCAGACGTGTAGTGGGCAGTTCCCAACGTGAACCAAAGGGTAGTGCCAAAGGAGATGGAGCCAAAACAAAAAGTAAATAATCTAAAATCTTAAGAGTAAAGACTTAAGTAAGAAAGCTAGGGTTTGACAAACCAAAGGTTTTAACAGAGAGCCGAAGGCTGTTGACGGTTAAGTAAGAATCATGGAAAGAGGAAGGGATTTTGGAATTTTAAAGATTGAATTTCATGTTAGAAAAGATAAACTAAGATAGATTTTCCCTAGAGAAGACCGACGGTGGTTACTACAAAGTGTGGTGCACACTCAAAATAATGTGTAAACTAGAACTAGTAACTTATAGAGACAATAAGGTATGATAAAGCTCAAGATGGCTGAGATCAAAACTTGAGACAATGATGACAATATGACAATCAATATTAATAATCGAAAGATGATTATTTCAAACAATAGCTTAATAAATAGCTAAGTGAAAAGCCTAATAGTGAATGGTTATATAGTAAGTTGGGTAGCTGATGTAAGGCCTTTGTGGTAGTCAAGGAAACCGAAAGCAAAGGAGTAAGGTCTTTGTGGTATCTGAAATCAAAAGTGAAGAAGTAAGACCTATGTGGCATCTGAAACTAAAAGTGAAGGAGTAAGGACTATGTCGCATCGAAAAATGAAAGAAAAGGAGTAAGGCCTGTGTGCCATCCAAGACATAAAAGTATCGGTGAAAAGGCAAAGTGGCAACCATTTGGACACGAAAGTAACAGGTGTAAGTCCTAGATGGCAACCAAGGGAATGGTGAGAGAAATAATGCTGGGAATGGCGGTGTGGGCATCGAGAACAAGGTGGAAGTAAGGCCCAGAGTGGCATACGGAATGAGAAAGCATTAATGTAAGGCTTTTATGGCAACCATAATATGATAATGAATCCGGCGTAAGACCGGGAGTGGCGGCCGATGTGAGATAGCAAAGGCGTACGACCTTAGTGATAACAGAGAAACAGTGTAAATGTATAGAGTATATAAAGGCATAAGGCTTTAATGGAATATGAATGTTGAGACTTTGACAATGTATATCTACCACAAAAGTACGTAAAGCCTTAGGGGTAATTAAGAGTAAGGTATTTTAGTTTTAGTGAAGTAATGTTATATTTTTGTGAGCTGAACCGAAGGATTGCTTTTCTTTAGGGTACCACAAAACTGTTTTGACACTTAGTAATGAACCTAAATGTTAGGTTTTCTATTCAATTGGATAATTTATTACTTTGGAATTATAAGTGGAAAACTCGTTTCACATCTTAGTGGCGTGGTCTTACTATTTCGTATGCTTAGGGTAATATTTTACTCATACCAGACTTTATGTCTGACGCGTGCTTTTGTTCTTTTTTTCCCTATAAATTCATGGGTATTCATTTGAGTAGGATGAGTTGATAGGCCTAGACAAGTAGCTTTTGGGAAAGGTCGAATAATTCAAGCAAAAGACGAAGCATGGGGCTTGGGTGTTATACCTGTGTTGTTTTAATTCCGCAATATCTAGTGTTCATGTACACATCCTTATATGTAATGCATGACACTCATTACAAAGCTGTATTATACTTTTGACACTACATAGGCATAATTTTAGGATGTAAATATTGTTGAAATAAATTTTTAATGATGTGCTTCATTTTAGTTGTATCTTCTATGTTTATTTAAGACTGTATAATATAACCGATCTCATCTTTATTTCCAAAAGATAATTCCATGGTGACTACCACCTTTGGATTTCAGGATGTGGGACGTTACAAATGGTATCAAAGATTAGGTTAAGGGACACTTAAGTTAAACAGAGTTAAGTATCAGTATATAGTAAAAGATAAACACCTTGAGGAGAGTATGTGCTACAATATGACGTGTCGGTATTTTACGATATATAGAATATAGAAAATTTTAGCAGCGATTTCCGATTGATAATCACTATCTTTCTTTAGTTTCTAATGAAGGCTTTCTTAGCAGAAATAGATTTGAGAAGTGAAAGAACTGGGGTTAGAGGTGTTAATGCTAGAAGAAAGAACGACGGTACTGAGATCGTCGAAGGTAATGGTGGAGAAGTGCCTTCGACCGCAATAAATGAGGTAGTTCCACCTGTAGCAGGAATGTGTATGAATGTTTTGTACCAATAATTTATGGCATGGATGGTGTGAGAGGCCATGCTGGAAGTAGTCAAGCCAAGACTAGCTGCTAAAGTGAACTTTTCCAACTTATGTTAGGGCTATAGGAACCATAGGGGAAAATGTTTACCAGGGAAGAGCCGGCATTAGTAGTACTAAACTGGTTGAAGGTGTGTGAGCATATATTCAGAAATTTTAGGGAGAATGATGAGTAAAAGCAATGGTTAGCTTCAAGATAGCTACATGAAGACGCTTTAGGCCGATGGAAGACCGTGAGGGCTTAGACTCCTAAGGTGGAGATTACTTGAGAGCAGTTCAAGGAGAGATTTAAGATAGATTATTTCTGAGTCTAATAGGAGTGTGTTGCTATGAGAGTTCACCAATCTCTAGCAAGGGAATCTTTCTTTAGAAGAATATATTCAGAAGTTCAACACCTTGGCAAAGTATGGCTGAGAGTTGGTTAACACCCCACTGAAGAAGAATGAGAAGTTTGTTATGGGTATGAAGCATGGTTTGGATCACATTTTGATGGTGCATCTGGTGCACCTTTTGAATTTGTTGTGAACACGACGAGGAGGTACGATAGCATGTAGTAAGCTCGGAGAAGGGTGGAGGTGAAGCAGAAGGTAGAGAGGAATAAGAGGTTTACCCCTTATTTGAAGGGGAAGAAGAGGCAGCCACCAACGGGGAACAACTTGGACGATGGAAGCTGAAAGGATCTTTGGGTATAAGAAAGAGGACTGCTCTAAACTGAAGTAGACGAGGCTGTTTACTTTGGAAGGACCAAGACATAACAACCCTAAATTTACAAATAATTAAATTAATTAATTAAAAGGCCAAGTCGGGCTAAATAAGAGAAGTAATGGGAAATGAATTAATTGAAAGGGGGTATAAGGGCCCAAGCCCAAATTATTATGGGATAATAAACATTACTCCTTTCTATTCATTCCTTTTATCCCACCTAAAATAAAATAAAAGCTAAAGAAGAACTTTAACGGTGATGGCTTAAAGAGAGCAATTAGGAAGAAGATAAGGAAAACAAAAGCTAAAGGGGATGAAAAGACTAAAGCTAGACATCTTAAAGATATAGGCGAGTAATACCTAACATTTCTATACGGATCCCTAATATATGGTGTTGATTTAAATTTGTATATTTTTAAGTATGATGGGGTTCATACGGGTTTCTATTGATAAACACAAAAGCTTAACGAATGATTTGGGGAATAATAAATAAACATGGGATGTTTAGATGTGTTTCACCTACTTTAACAATTTTGAAATATAGTGAAATTTTTATATGATGTTCCAATCATGATTTTGGTGATGGGTTTTGTTTGAGAGGTTTCTTAAGTTTATATAATTTGATATGATTTACCGAGTATTCACAACTAGGAAATAAATAAGGAAAATACCCTTGAAAGTCGGAATAAAGATTAAGTAGCTTTGAACAAGTGTTCACAAATTTTTTGGAAATTTATTTAGATTTTCCGTAAGGAAAATATACCAAAATGGGCTAAGAACTGCGCTGGGCCATGAAGGCTCTACGGGGATGCGAGAAAATAAAATTATATGGGAAACTATATTAATAGGTGTTGGGAATCAGGGAAAGCAGATCCAAATCATTTTCTAAAAAGAAAGAAAAAGGACACTGCAAATAGCAGAAAGTAAAATAGGGACAAATAAGATAACGACACATGTAAAGACATTGTCATGGAAGTTAGAGTTTGTCTGAAATGGCGGTTAGGTGACGGCCGTACATCATAAGCAAGAACCGCGCACAACATGAAGGGGTCATGCTATGCCATAATTGGGAAGGGAACACTTAATAAGAAAAGTGGGAGGCACTCATCCTTCGTGTACGGTGCAACTACGCCAAGAAAAGTAGTAAACAAAACCTAATAAAAGATAAGTAGGTGGGCCTTAGGGATAGGCCAGGTCAATACGGGGAAGGGATCCTATGCAAGAAATAGGGTTGGAAGGGCTATTGATGCAGGGTAGGTATGCTCACTTGAATGCACACCTTGGGAAGGTAAGGAGAGACATTCAACTTCCAGGGACTATTGGGGTAGTTCCATGAATTAAACAAATTTTCGAGTAAAAGCACACCTTGGGAAGGTGAGGATAGGCATTCACGAATGCACATCCGGGGAAGGTGAAGAAAGGCATTCAACTGCGTGGGGTACAATATTAAATTGTTAAAGAGAAGTGAATAAAAATTGCACGAGGCGCAGTATTAAATCGTTAAAGAAAAACAAGTAAGACCTGCGAGGGGTGTAGTACTTAAAAGTGAAAAGGATAAGAAAGGCATGCGTGGGATGCAGTGTTAAACAATTAAGGAAAGAGCTCGACGATGTGCGGGGCGAAGTATGGAGCAGTAGCTAGTCATACAATAGATCAAAGAATAATCTAAATTAGGAACCAAGTAGGGACTGTGTAGGGTGCATGGTAATAAGTATTGTAATGAATTAAAAGGATGAACTAAATTTGGAATTGAGTGGGGACTGCACAGGGGGTGCAGTAGTAAAGGAGGGACCGCTTAGGGAAGCGTAAGATATGGATGTAGATAAAAACCAATTGCGTATGAATCTTCCACTCTTGATGTTTGAATAGTGAGGGAGAAACCCAACCTGTGCAGTATGATTTGGTCTCACTATATGATTGTTTTAGCTATGTATTATTCACGTCATACTTTATGTTTGACCCGTGTTTATATTTTCATTTTCCCAATAAACTCACGGGTGATCATTTGAGTAGGCTTAGTTTATGTGATTACATAGGTATGGAATAAGGACCGCAGAACGAAGGTCAAAGATGTAGCAGGAGGATAGTAGCTATTAAATATTATTGTTTCCGCTGTATTAAGGAGTGCGGGCTGCATCACCATATGTTGACCCGACCTTTACTATGTTATTTTCTATTATATTTGACACCTGCGTCGGCACGTCTTTGGGTTTAATTTTGACAGAAGTATATATAAAGAATGCTAAAGAAATTTTTGATGTAATGAAAGTATTTAGTTGCTCCGTTTACTTTATCTGTGTTTAATTAATAAACCAAACTCACTTTCATCGCTGGAAGATAATTTTGGTGATGATTGCACCATCATCAGCTTTCATCTTCGAGTCTTAAGTGGGGATATTACAGTTTGTGTTGGCCAAATTTCCACCGGACCAAGACCATCAGATCACTGATGCCGAATCAAGACTAGGAAAGACCCTAACCAACTCCCTTCCCATGCCTACCGAACCAGCTATCTCCAAGACCCTGCCGAACCAACTCCCTTCACATGCCTACCGAACCAGCCACTCCGCTACCTGCCGAACCAAACCCAAAGTATCACTACCGAACCAGAAGCAGAACCAACCACTACCGGACCAACCAATCACCGAACCATCCCTTTTCTCCGCTCTCCACCGGACCAGGGGATCACCGAACCAACATTGCCAGGCCAGATTACATCAGCCCAGGCCCACCAGCAGCTACATACATCCAAGACCCCTACCCCCAGCCTCACTCTATAAATAGAGGGGTAGGGGTACAATAATGACGGACAAGTTTGAGAGCTCAAGCACGGATAGAACTTTCAAACAACTTTCATATACTTGTATCAAAGCTTTGTACTTATAATCTGAATAGTAAAGGAGAATAACATATAAAGTGGACGTAGGCACATTCTGGCCGAACCACTATAAATCTGTGTGTCTTTTACAGTTTAGTCCCTGCTTTTCATATATTTGCATAAATCACCCAGATCACTAAAAACAACATAAAATCAACTAAATCATACGACTTTTGAGGTGTTTGCCCATTTTTTGTGCAAACATTTTTGGTGCTTTCACTGAGAAAACGGGCTCGGAGCTTTAGCTTCTCCCACTTAACCCTCTTCCTAACAGCATCACCCATTGCCTGAGAGACATGGCTCCCAGGCAGAAAAAAGATGTTAACAAAGGAAAAGACATCGCAACTAGCAGTATTCCAGATCCAGTGGCCATAGATCAGGAGAATCGTCCTATTCCAACAGCAGTACAAAATGGAAATCGGGCAAATCCGACAGCCCCTGCCACGGAACAGCCGGCATTAATTACTAGGGCTGATCTAGACAGGGTTGTGGCTGAAGTAACTAACCGCTTCACATCCCAACAAGAAGCCTTGGTGAACCAACTCATGTCACGCTTAAGGGATGCTGAAGAGTCCAACCGCAACACTGAATCATGGGGTGAGTCCCAGTCTGGAGGATCTCGGAGGCAACAAAGATCTTTCTTCTTCGAAGAAGCTAACAACAGAAACAGCCAGGGTAGGAGCCGAGCCCGGACTCAGCCCAAACTCCGGCCCGAGGAAACACTTGGAACCGAACCCAACGGGGAAGGTACCAGACGAGGGTCGGCAGTAGCTGAGCCTGTCATGCTACCTATCCATGAGAACACTAATGAACGGGGCCGAGCTAGAGCCCAGCGCGAAGTTGGACCCGAGCAAGTACTTGGAACGGAACCCAGCAGGGGAAGACCAAGGCAAGGGCCAACTGTAGCTGACCCTAGCATGCTCCCAGAAGACCAAAGACAGCCACTGGAAAATATTAGGAGTGATAGGCGATACCATCCCTACAGGTCATCAGGACGGAATCAATCCCGCAGGAAAGAACCAAACTCATTTCTATCTGCTCCAAATTCTGATGAAAGGATGGCACGCTTGTTCAGAGAGTGCGTCCAACGGGACCAAAGAGATCGAGGGATAGGCGCTAGGGTAACCAGCCCTTTCGCCTGCAATATCGAAATTGCCATCACCCCCCGAGAATGGAAAATGCCAACGATGGAACCTTACAAGGGAACCTCTGACCCCGTTGTACACGTGCAGAGATACACACAGCATATGCTCATGAGCGGAGCAACCGAAGGAGTACTGTGCAAATGCTTTCCACTATTCTTGGCAGATCTAGCTACCTCCTGGTTCTGCCATCTACCCCAAGGATCCATCAGCTCATGGGAAATTTTGAAAGAAAAGTTCATCAGCCAGTTCCGCATTCATGTGGAACAACCCAAGGACGCTTATTCCTTATCCAATATCAAACAAAAGCCTGGAGAGACGGTGCAACAATATCTAACCCGATTCAATGCCGCAGCGGCCGCAGTCCAAGATGCCGATGAGAAACTTATCTTAATGGCCCTCTGTAGTGGTGTGCACCCGGATACTAAATTTGCCAGAAGATTAACAAAAGAAAAACCAGCTACCTTACCTGATTTCTTCCATGAAGACGGGAAGTATATGAGACTCGAAGACGCTGCCACTGAAAGGCAGACATGGCAACAAACTAAGATAGCTCATGGAAACACACCCGCTGTAGCAAAGGACGTTCGAAGAAATGACCCTAGAGACAATACTGGGGGCAAGAAGGGAGAAAAGCGTCTATATCGGTCAGGACCGAGATTCGACACTTACACTCCTTTGAATGAAACCATCGAAAACATCTTCCTTGCCACCCAAGACGAAGTTAGATACAAACGTCCACCATACAATAAGGAATCAGATAACGCACTTAAATCTGGAAAGTTCTGCCGCTTCCACGAATCTCATGGGCATGGTACCAATGAATGCCATCATCTCCGGGACTTGATTGAAGAACACATCAGAAGGAAGAGACTGGAACGCTATGTAAAAGGTCAGAACAGGACTCCAGCTCTTGCCAATGAGAACCCAAGGCTACCCTCCCCAGAGATAGGCAGAGGAAATCGCAACACTAGCGGCTCCAGTCAAGAGAAGATAGTGGTCCATACCATCTCGGGAGGACCACACATCGCCGACAGAAGCTGGGCAGAGATGGAAAGATATGGAAAGTCACTTAGAAACAATGAAGACTGCGTTAATTCTGTTATAGAAGAATGCCACCCGAAGCGGAAAGAGAGTGATGACATCAGATTCAGTAGGCGTGACCTAGAGGGAAGGCAGTACCCTCACATGGATCCCATGGTTATCTCTGCCCGGCTCGGTCCAGCCGAAATTTTCCGAATTCTAGTAGACACTAGAAGCTCAATAAATATCCTATTCAAGCATGCATTCGACAAAATGAAACTGTCAATAAAGGATGTTTCTCCCTGCAATAAACCACTACACGGTTTCACTGGAGATGCGAAGATGCCCCTCGGGCAACTGGACCTCTTTGTTGAAATTGGAAGTCATCCCCGATCCGTTGTGCGGAAACAAACATTTGTGCTAATAGAAAACCACTCGGCTTACAACGCCTTCTTAGGAAGACCAGCCTTGTCCGATTTCCAAATTGTCTTAGCCCCATGGTGCTTGAAGATGAAATTTCCAACGGACAATGGAATAGGGGAAGTAGAGGGAGATCAGGACACCGCTCGAGATTGCTATGTAACTGAACTCCGCAATAACCGCAGGAAGGATAAAGGGAAGAGTGTAGAGGCTACCCTCTGCGTGAAAAACTTGGAAGCATAGCAACTAAAGAAAGCCCCTCCTCTTCGGTATACCAGTGATCCTTTCAATGAATTAGACCCCAGGAACAAAGAGGAGGAGGCCACCGCCGAGCCTGCAGAGGCTATGGAGTTTGTATCTGTGGACAAACACGACTCAAGTAGACTATTGAAAATCAGATCTCAACTAAAAGCAGAATTGAAGGAACAACTCATTGATTTTCTCCGCTACAACTTGGATGTATTTGCATGGACGCACGCTGACATGACTGGAATCTCCCCAGACATAGCATGCCACGTACTAAACATCGATCCTACCAAGGCGCCGGTGAAGCAGAAAAAGAGAAGTATGGGGGCAGAGCGATTAGCAGCCCTCGATGAAGAAGTAAAGAACCTACTCGCCAATGACTTCATACGAGAAGCCATCTACCCAGAGTGGATCGCTAACCCGGTACTAGTAAAGAAGGCTAATGGGAAGTGGCGAACATGCATTGACTTCTCCAACTTAAATGACGCCTTAGACTTCGTCAAAAAATGTGACAGATGTCAGAAATTTGCTAAGATTCCTCGACTACCGACAAATGAGATTACTCAGATGACCAGCCCTTGGCCCTTTGCAATATGGGGAATTGACTTGATTGGCGAACTGCCAATGGGCCGAAGCGGAGCCAAATATGCCATAGTGGCGGTCGACTATTTCACCAAATGGGTGGAAGCAGAACCTCTGAATAAAGTGTCTTCGGCAAAAGTTATTAACTTCTTGATCAAAAATATTCTATGCAGGTACGGAGTTCCGCTCAAAATCATATTAGACAATGGACTTCAGTTTGACAGCGAGGAGTTCGCTGACTGGTGCCAAGAACACGGAATTCACAAAAGCTTCTCATCTGTAGCTTATCCCCAGGCAAACGGGCAAGTCGAAGTTGTCAACAAAATTCTCAAAACTCTAATCAAGAAGAAACTTAAAAAGTCAAAGGGCGCTTGGGTGGATGAGCTTCCTACGGCACTTTGGGCCTACCGCACATCTTTCAGAACATTGACGGGGCACACTCCTTTCTCTTTGGCATACGGATCGGAGGACATACTCTCATTCGAAACTGTGGTGCCCTCCCACCGTAGAATCCACTATAACCCAGAAGAAAACGAAGAACTCCTCCACATGTCTTTGGATCTAATTGAAGAAAGAAGAAACGATGCAGCACTCAAAACATCAGCTCACAAGCAAAAAGTGGCAGCGCAACACAACTCCAAAGTCAAGCGTTGTAGCTTACAAGAGGGAGATCTTGTCCTCAAGCGAATCTTCCCGCGCCCCGGAGCACTAGATCCAATCTGGGACGGACCATATGTAATTCATAAAGATCTCCACAATGGAGCTTATATATTGTCAACAGTGGACGGGGAGGTGTTCCAGAGGGCATGGAACATCCAACACCTTCGTCGATACTTTTCTTAACTTGTACTGCCCATATGAAGTGAATTAACAAAGAGAATCAGTGGACGTAGGCATTTTCGTGCCGAACCACTTTAAAAAACTTGTCTCTTTTTAACTTGTTCCTTTATATCTTGGCTGCTTGTTAACTTTATCCTTTTCTGTTGAACGAAATCCTATGCAAATAGCATTCCCATTCAAGGCACTCCACAGCGCGACTTCTCCTGGACAAGACCTAACATGTACTATGCAAATCTATGCCCTCGCCAATGAGACACTTTTGCTCCGGCATCCCTCTGTTGCGGGTTAACTCATTGCTCGCGACGGCCCATAAAGCCAACTGTAATGAGCCGATTATAAGCCACTGAGAAGGCCGACTATAGCCGAGGCAGCTCATTACGGCGTTCGGCTCGCCGGCAGCCGTGAACCTACTTTAAGCCCCAACATAAGGTGTGGCCAGCCATGGGTAGTTCACGGTTGACGATCGGCACCCACGCTAGCCGGCCACAGTAAATCGAATAATACCCACGATTACGGGCCATAATGGCCCGGGTAGTTACTGTGCGCGATCTCGGCTCCGATGTGTCTTAAGTACGGCCGTGGTAAAAAAGATAAACTCCTCGCGGAGGCGTAAGAAGGGTGACAAATGTCTCCAAGACCCACAACTAGGGAAAGTGACTACAAAACCCGTTTGCCACGAACTTAAGCACATCGAAGGCCTTCCGTGATTGGAAGTTTTACTGTTTCTCATATTTCAATTTTATTTAAAGAACTTTCCTCCTATCCTCTATAACGATCCCTAAAGTATAGGACACAGAGTAGGAGACACTCGCTAATGGGAATAGGAACTCACAACTGGACACTCGGCTACATCCCATACTGGATCACACAAGACCTTCAAAGCTGCCGTCTACAACTAAAACATGAAGGGCGGTACTTTCTTCTTTTGTGCATAAATACGTAGCTATAATTTATTCGCACATCACATTAACATTGCAAGGTATGAAATTACATTTTAAGCAAGAACTTGACATCAAACACGATCGAATCACAGGCATATGCATAGCTATACTTCTTATGCAACACATCAAAATAACGAGAGCATTCAAATACGACAGAATCAGCTTAAGTTAAAAAATTATACGCCAAGAATAAAGTCGTTTATTACAAGTAACATAATTACAGCCTAAAAGTTACGTTGCTGATTTGAGACTAACATAGACAGCAATGTCAAGTAAACAAAAAATATCCAGGTCAACTCATGGAGTCGGCTGCGTCGGAGCTTTACCCTTGTCCTGCTGGCCCTCCGGGATCTCTTTAACTGCGGAATGGGAACTCTCAGCATGTTGACCAGAGGAAGTTGGTGCTCCGGAGGTCCCGCCTGTCCGATCAAGGAAAGAATTCATTAATAATAAGCAACCAAGTTACGGAAAGCTAAAAGGAAAAACTCACCAACATATGCTCCTTGATCATCATCCTCTAACTGCACACCGACCTCCTCAGCAGCAAGCAGCCCCATACCCTCTTTCACCGCCACCTTCTCCTCCTTGGTGAATTGAGCCGTAACCACATCCATTCCAAAGGCCACGCCGCCCTCCTTATCTGCTTCAATCTTAGCTTCCTCCGGGGCCCTAAGATAAATCCTAGCCATGACTCGGGGATAGTTATCCATCCAAGATAAGTTGCCTTGTCTCCAAGTACGAAAGTACATATCCTGGAGCATCTCGTCCATTATCCCCTCATTCTCCTCAAACTCCCGTATTCGGCCCTCAGAAGCCAATAGCTTTACAGTGGCAGCATCCCTCTCCGATTTGTATCGCAAGCAATCAACCTGAAAGGATTTCCTCATCGCCTCCATCTCCTCCTTCAGCTAGGTTTGAGCAAGCTCCGCGGCCTCAAGTTTCCCGGATAATTCCTGTACCCGCTCGAGATCCGCTTGCCGAACCTCATCCACCGTTGTTATAGCCATGTCAATCCGTTCCTTACAGGCAGCCTCCATTTTCTGCAACTCTGCCCTGCTGGCCTCTTCCATAGTCTTCTTTAATTGCCTAGATGCAGCCTCATGCTGAGAGATCTGGATGGCTTGATCAACAAGTTGTTTGGCCTGGTCTGAAACCATTAACCGCAGTCGAATGTTAGCACTGCCAATTTCTTCTCCAGCCTTGACGTCGAGCATGATGCCCCATCAGCTTCCTGGTTTCCTCAGCAACCCGGTCAATGTTTGCCTTAGCTTCATCCCCCAAGGTTACAACCCGAGTAGTAAGCAAGTCAAGGTCTAGGGACTTGGCCTCGTCAAGCACCCTTACCATGGGATTACGAGGGAGAAGATGCTCACCAGTAGCCTCATCAAAGGAAATATTGTAAGAACCCGGATCCAGATCCGGATGACCCGCAAATGGATTACGAACCAAGCTAGGATGATCTATAGGGGTAACGGTAGGATTTTCAGATGGGTGCGGGGAAGGAATAAGCTCAATATTCTCCTCTGTGGTATCTTGAAGAGGCTGAGTCGGGGGCTGAGGGCCAGGTGGAGATTCAAACAAGGAGCGACTCCTCTTCTTCTTTCAGATGTCCTCTTCGATAACTCCAAGAAGAGGACAATAGCCAACTACGTCTCCAGGGCGGTTAGTCGGAGGATTTGGTTTAGTAGAAACCCTGAGAAGTTTATATTGTTCGAGACGGTGCCGAACATCTGATGCCTTGGCCGCTTTACCCGTTCCTGGGACAAAAAACCAAGTGTTACAAGCAGACGTTGAACTATAGTTCAAGAAATATATCGAGTTAAGAAGAATAAAGAGACACTGTTGTTATACAAACCCTGGGGAGGAGTAGGATACTGCAATAAGTCCTGGATCTCATTCCAGGACGGGAGCTGACCATAAAATATTCCTAAGTCCTTATCATAAAGGGAGACTGCAGAAGTTAAAAATTCACCTTTTGTCACGGGGGTTGCCTCAACTAGAACACTCTGGAAAGATGAGTCGGCGCCGGTTCCGGCCTTGTCAGCTTTCTTAGGCTCCTCTACCAGAGCCGGTTCCCCCTCCAACCCTTCAAAAGCTAGACGGAAAGCATCGTCCGTCCATTCCTGGATCACACCCGCCTGCTTAGAAGACAAAGCCCCGACACCATCACCTTCTACATCACTTCCGCTCTCCCCCTCACCTCCTTCATCCTCACCTTTTTTCTCCTCCACGTCTCCCTCCTCCGGGATGTCTGGACATGTGCTAGGGGAGGGACCGTCGGATTTCTTGAGTTTCTTCCCCCCGACAATCGGATGTTTTGGGAAAGGTCCTTTTACTACTCTTCACTGTAGCCTCTCCTTTATCCTTGGCGGCCCTCTCCTCAACCGTGTCTCTCTGCTTGACCACAGACTGATGTGGCAGAATCAGGTTGTGCCCCAGAAGAGTAGCGTTCCTGATCAAATAAGAAGCCGACCTATCCCTTCCCGTAATGGCTTCTGTTAGCACCAAAATTGGTCACTAACCTCGTAGAAGAAGATTGTGAAGAGATATAAGTGATGAAATCAAATTAAACAGAGAAGACAGTGCTAATCTAAATACAGAAAGTAAGAACACCAAATTTATAGTGGTTCAGCGTAATTGCCTACGTCCACTTTGAGGTTAAACTTTATTGATCTTCTCTATAGTTGATTACAAATACAATTCGTGAATCAAATGCTTGAATGAAGTTGTTATGTAGAAAAGATGAGTCTTGAAAATGGCAGAGTCTCCCCGGTGTTTTCTCTCCAAAAAAGGATCCATTTCACTGTGACCCTGCCCCTCTATTTATAGGCAAAGATGGGCTGGACTTCCCAAGTGGGCTGATTGCCGAACGCTCCAGCCCGAGTACAGTGGTCGCCGTATGCCGAGCGAGGTTCGCCGAACGCTCTGCGCCGAACCATCCCTTCTATGCCGAACGGTATGTTGGTTAGTTGTGCTGAATGTCTCCTGGATGTCGAGTGTTACGCCGAACACCATGGGATGCCGAGTGCTCTTGTATGCCGAGCAGCCTCGATGCCGAGCAACCTTGGTATGCTGAGCAGTCTTGATGCCGAGTACTCTGGTATGCCGAGCGACCTTGTATGCCGAGCAGTCTTGATGCCGAGCAGCCTTGATGCCGAGTACCCTGGTATGCCGAGCAGTCTTGATGCTGAGTACCTTGGTATGCCGAACAGTCTTGATGCCGAGTACCCTGGTATGCCGAGCAGTCTTGATGCCGAGTACCCTGGTATGCCGAACAGTCTTGATGCCGAGTACCCTGGTATGCCGAACGACCTTGTATGCCGAGCAGTCTCGATGCCGGACACTAATGGAGGCCGAGTACTATGCCGAGTACTCATGGATGTCAGTTGCTTCGCCGAACACTCCTTGATGCCGGTCGCTCTCTGATGCCGAGCACTTATTGCCGAGTACTAGTCGCCTGGTCAAATCCCCAGGAAACACTTGCCCCCCAAAGTGTATTGCGTGGCCGAACGTGATGCGCTTTGAATCTGATACAATCTACCTCGGAGGTACCTTCTCGAGAATGCTAGCGAAGGAGGTGCAAGACGAACGAGATTTAGATGCCGAACGATACGCTCGAAGCCGAACGTACCTCGTGTGCCGAACGTCACACTGCTACGATGCCGAACCCTTCGGTGTTGACCGGTTCTACCGGGTATAGCCTCTTCAACTTCTACCTCCCTCTATATAACCAGGTCCTCACCGTCTCTCTTCCCTTTACGCCTTCTCTTCAGCCATTCCTTAGAGACTTTCAACTCTTCCCATCCTACCAGATATAAAGCCTTTATAATCCATTCTCAACTTCGATCGTCGAATTAGGTATCCTTCCTCTAACAATTGCACTACTTCCATTTTAGGTTCATCGTGGTTTGCTCGTTTTGAGTTGTCTAATTGGGGATAGCTCCTCCGTGCCGAACGATAGAAGGGTAGATGGGGTGTTGAACGGCGTAGTCTTTCCCGGGCGATCCATCTCTGTCGTTCGGCGTGGATGGAGAAGGTGTAGGGTAGAGTTGAAATCGTGGCGGAGCACCACTTTTAGCCGAACGATGACATTAGCCGACCAATACGATTGATACGCCGAACACTGACCTTAGCCGAACAATATAATTGACATGCCGAACAATGACTTTAGCCGAACAACATAACTGACATGCCGAACGATGACTTTAGCCGAACAGTATAACTGACATGCCGAACGATGACTTTAGCCGAATAGTATAACTGACATGCCGAACGATGACTTTAGCCGAACAGTATAACTGACATGCCGAACACTGACTTTAGCCGAACAGTATAACTGACATGCCGAACACTGACTTCAGCCGAACAACCCTTAGGTCGAACCATTACCTTAGTCAAACAAAGCAATTGCCGGACAATTCTTGGACCGGATAATGTCTTTAGCCGGTCAATACAAATGCCGAACAACATTAAAAATGCCGAACAGGATAGGTGTCTAACTACACTTTAAGCCGGTCACTTTAGAAATCATATGTCTTCTGAATCTGGGACTGTAATCTCCTCAAGGCGAGCTTTCTGAGACGGTCAGCGATGACGGTCTTCGAAGGCGATGATTCGAAGCTAAATATTACATCTTTAGAACCTTTAGATTCTTATTGCCTGCACACAATTGCTTGCACTAGTTCACACACCACATGGGGGGAAAATCGTGTTGCTAATTCTAACGTTCAACGTTTTTTAAGTATAGCTCTCTCAAGCATTTAGCCAGGTTCATTATTTATTCGGGATGTCGAGAAAATCTAGTTCTGCCACCATATCTGACAGGCCTGGGCCGTCAACAAGGCAAGGAGCCGCAGATGCTTCCAACCCGTCAATCTCTCCCACTCATAACTTGGCGCCCGATGCTCTGGAGTCAACCATCTTACTGGACAATCCGATCGATTCTCAAGCCTCGAAGATCAACGAGGCCGCTCTGCGACGGATATGTTCCATTCACGGGATTCCCTTTGCTGACGTGTTAGTTCCTTCGAGACACGACCGCCCTCATCTGCCCCCAGTCGGGTACACAGCCTGCAACAAGTTCATGTGTTGGATGGGCAGCGTGCCTCCGTTCAATTTATTTCTCCGGGATGTGCTGCAGTATATAGACATAGCTCCGTCGCAGCTGCACCCGAACGGCCATGCGTTTCTATATGGGACTTATTTACTTTTCATGGCCGTCTTCTCTAGACCTCCAACCCCCGGCGATATCCGATACATTTATATGTTCAAGAGACGGAAAGATAGCCCTTCCTTCATGTTCCTCGAGCCATACCACAAGTGCCAGATCTTGACAGGGGCCTGTAGCAAATTCGCCCTGTACAAACAGGAATGGTTCTATGTGCGCTGCCCTTCCGGTTTCGCTAGGAGATGGGTTGAAGGTAGTAAGTCTCTCTGCCGAGTTACTATTCGTATTTAACCCGAGCATGTCTTTCCTAACTTTCCGTTTCATCTTTTCAGGTATCAGCCCACGCCCGGAAGGCCGAGGATATTCTGATGCTGTCGATGCGATTAGAGCTCTTCCGGTCGAGGATCGAGATATCCGAGTTATCATTTCAAATGAATCGCTGTCGGGGTTCGGCTTGCTAGCTCCTGGTCGTCGGATCAGCCTTCCAGAAGGTGTTACAATTCCCAAACCTTCATCTGGTAAAGGGAAAAAACTTGCCGGATCGTCGTCGCGTCGCGCTCCCGACACGCATGAAGAAGGCGAGCGCAAAGAGGATGATGCCCCCGAAACTCAGGGCGAGAACGTGGGTCCCGCTTGGAATCCGGCAATCGAAGTTCAGGATATTGAGACATCATCCTCCCCTTCGAAGGGAAAGAAGAAGTTGAAATACACGGTTCAAAAGGAGAAAGTTGGTGGCACCTCAAAAGTTACGCCTACCCCTCCTGAGAAAGAGGCTTCTTCGCAGCATCTGGAAAGTTCCTTGAGAGGTCTATCGAACCTTTCTATTCCCGAAGACATACTTAATTACGGGTTCGATGATCCTGAAGCTCTCAAATTCTCTTCGCCCGTTAGAGGCAATGTAGGAGTTCAACTCCCGACTCAAAGAGACAATACTCCGATTAGCAAAGATAAACGAACGGGTCCGTCGGGGGGAACACTTAGGACACACACGCACATGCGCATTCCATAATATACTTCAAGTCTTTTTAATTCGTGAATTATCCTTAACTCGTTGTTATCTCACTTCTTTGCAGGTGATATGGGCCGCTCACACGGACTTGATCGCCTTCAGGGGTCTTCTATATTCCATCACTCCGGACGGGATTCCAGTTCAGGCAGACGCCGGGACCGAGGTGATTATGAAGATAGGGACAATCGTCCGCGCGAGTCGTCTCACCGCAAGAAAGCACACTATCAATCTTCCCAGTCCCGCGATCTTCCTCCTACAACTGAGCCGGATAAAGAGAAGTCTTTGCAGAAGGGTTATCAGTCTGATGCTGCTCGAGAACAACATTCCAGTTCATCGAGTACGAGGCAAGTTCGAGAGCCGCGTAAAAGAACGGAATTCTCTAAGCCTCCTCCTCCTCCTACTCCTGCCGTGGACCCAACTGTTGCGGAAAAGATGGTCGACCTTAAGGCCAAGTTTCCGAAAATCTGTTTTGACGGTTTGAAATTCCTCCCGGCCATCCATCACATTCCTGGGCACGTGAAGCAAAGTGCCATTGCCTGCAACAATGACGTCTATGTTCAACATGACGCATTCGTGCACTTGGTGGAGAAGATCTCAGAAGTATCTGTCGAGCGTCAACACGAAATTGACCGTCTAAATCTGGAGGCTGACAGCGATAAGAAAATCATCAAACTCCAAGACGAAGAACTCGCCTCTTATAAGTCAAAGCTAGAAGCTGCTGAACAAGGTGCAAAAGATACTGCTGAGGCAGTTACTCGCTTAGAGGTGGCTCACAAAAAGGAGCTTGACGAAGCAGTTCAGCGCAGCGGCGCCCTTGCCCTAGAAAAAGACTCTGTCCAAAAATAAAGGGACGCGCTCGCTATTCAAGTCAAGGAGCTGAAAGAACAACTCTCCAAGGAGAAAGAAGACAAAATAGCCGCTCAGGAAGAATCACAGCGGTATTGTGATGAGATTGTTGCTACCCGACTCCTGAAGGCAAAGCTCGACGGTGAACTTGCCCGGGTTGAGAAAATGAAGGATGAGGCCCGTGAGGAGGGCAAAAGAATGGCTGTGGAGGAGCTTGATTCTCGCCTTGAGGCGGCCGCAGAGGCCGGCAGGGAAGAGGTCAAAAGTATGTTTGACCCGTTGATCGCCGAGTACGGAGCCCGCGTCCTTATGCACCGCGACCTAACATTCTTGGGCGACGGCTACCACGAATCCCTGGCTGAGGCATGGGAAACTCTGATAAAGATCAAGAAAGTCGAGTCAGGCTCCGAAGAAATCGACGAGGATGCATTGGTGAAGGAGTGCCTGAGGGGGAATGAGCCATCGGATTTATCCGCAGCATTGGCTCTTTATGGCAAAGGCTCTTCCCCTTCGAAAGAGAAGAATGATGAGGCTGGCCCGTCAGAGGCCGACGCTACTACTCCTCACATCGCCGCTCCTTATGCTGCTCAATCGGCCCGTCGGTCGACGCTTGATCCATTTGAGCAGCATGTCAGTTATGATCTCGAAGATCCCGGGCTCAGCGTTCATGTGCTGTCACCTATCCTGGAGGGTGAAACCCCGTGCGCCACCGATAGCCAACCGGATCCTGGTAGGAAATCCTTCTTTCTCTAGAAGTCGAAGAGATCCCGTCATTTTTCAGCAGTGGTTATTCGTTCTAATGCCCACTTCTTATATTTTAGTGCAGGTCGTTCTGACGCCGAGCTAACTCCGAGGAGCGATGACGCCAAGGAGGAAGCGGGGAAAACAAGCGACGTTGCTCACGCAGGGGTAACTCCCGGCCCAGACGCTCAAGTGATCGGGGCGCTTGATGATGACAAACTTGATACTTCGTCTCCTGCCGAAGGAAGCGACGAAGTTAAAATCACTGGTGCCTCTGAACATACTTCAGAGATGAGCATGAAAGACCGTCTCGCCGACGAGGAGAAGAGAAAGGTCAAAGTCAAAGTTGAATCTGAAGTCCTGGAACTCACTGACCCGCGGAACAGACCTCTGAAAATCATTCTCCCGGGTAGGTCCAAACCACTAGATGTTCCGTCTCCTACTCCTGACTCCGTCTCTCTAGCAAGCAAAAAGTCCAAGAAAAAACGTGAGGGAGAGGAGTCGTCGGAAACACCAAAGGCAGACAAGAAGAAGAAGTCGAAGAAATAATCGATGCACTTGTTCAACAAGTTTCCTGACTAAGCTTTGTAATTGTTTTTATCTCCCATGATTTGTAGTTTGTATAGAGAGGTCTGAATTTTGTAGGAGTGATCTTGTATCCCCGTTTTGGACTTATCGAATAAAATTTTAGTTTCTTCTTGTTTGAATGATTCTCTTGTCTTTATTTGGTTTGCTGACATTGTGCTTCGAGGACTTGGAGACTTGAGACTGTTCATACTCTGGTCCGCGCTCTGGGGACTTAGAGTACTCCGCTCCGCGCTCTGGGGATTCGGAATTTGGAAATCGTTTATACTCTAGTCCGCGCTCTGGGGACTTAGAGTACTCCGCTCCGCACTCTGGGGATTCGGAGATTGGAAATCGTTTATATTCTAGTCCGCGCTCTGGGGACTTAGAGTACTCCGCTCCGCACTCTGGGGATTCGGAGATTGGAAATCGTTTTATACTCTAGTCCGCGCTTTGGGGACTTAGAGTACTCCGCTCCGCACTCTGGGGATTCGGAGATTGGAAATCGTTTATACTCTAGTCCGCACTCTGGGGACTTAGAGTACTCCGCTCCGCACTCTGGGGATTCGGAGATTGGAAATCGTTTTATACTCTAGTCCGCGCTCTGGGGACTTAGAGTACTCCGCTCCGCACTCTGGGGATTCGGAGATTGGAAATCGTTTATACTCTAGTCCGCGCTCTGGGGACTTAGAGTACTCCGCTCCGCACTCTGGGGATTCGGAGATTGGAAATCGTTTATACTCTAGTCCGCGCTCTGGGGACTTAGAGTACTCCGCTCCACACTCTGGGGATTCGAAGATTTGGAATCGTTCGTACGAGTCTGTATGTCGCGCAGAATAATGTAATTTATCATCCAATTAAGAGATATAGAAACTTCATAGAAAATGTGGCTTCAAGCCTTTATTAATGAAAATCAACTAAATTGCTCGATTACAGCTTCAAAAGGAAACTAAGTCATTATTGAATGGAAACATGCAGAAAACAATAGTGCCTATAACAAGAAAGGGAAACATGCTAAATGTAATAGTGCCGCAAATGTTCACTGTTCCATGCTCGGGGGAGTGTCGCGCCATCAACGGTCGCTAGCTTGAATGTTCCTTCTCCAAGCTTCCGTTCAATGGCGTATGGACCTTCCCAGCTGGGATTCATGCATGATGGTACCGGGAAGACTCGTTTCAGAACGAGATCTCCCACATCAAAGATTCTTGGGCGGACTCTGCCGTCATAGTAACGCTTGACTCGATGTCTATGCGCCGCCGCCCTTAATTCAGCTTCTTCCCGCTTTTCATCGATGCAGTCCAGTGATTCCAGCAAGAGGTTTTGGTTCGTCTTGGGATCGTAGTATGTCACTCGGTGCGATGGAACTTCAAGTTCCACGGGTATAACGGCTTCAGAGCCGTATGCCAAGGCGAACGGAGTGTGGCCGGTTGCGGACTTGTGGGTAGTTCTATACGCCCATAATGCTGTCGGGAGTTCATCTACCCATTTGCCTCCAACCTTCTCCAGACGCTTCTTTAGTATGGACTTGATTATTTTGTTAACGGCCTCGACTTGTCCGTTAGCTTTTGGGTGTGCAACGGCGGCGAACTTTTTCTCAATGCCGTACTTTAAACAGAACTCTTTGAACTCTCTACTTTCGAATTGCATTCCGTTGTCTGTAATGATGGTGCGTGGAAGGCCAAAGCGGCATATAATGTTTCGTACAACGAAGTTAATGACCTTCTTAGAGGTGATAGTGGCCAAAGGTTCTGCCTCAGCCAATTTTGTGAAATAGTCGACTGCAACTATTGCGTATTTCGCACCACCTTTGGATAGAGGCAAAGAGCCGATTATGTCGATTCCCCAGATCGCAAATGGCCAAGGACTGATCATTTGTGTGAGTTCCGTTGACGGAGCCCTCGGGATTTTTGCATATCTTTGACACTTGTCGCATTTTCTTGCGTAGTCCGCGGCATCCCGGTTTACGGTGGGCCAGTAATATCCATAGCGGAGGATCTTCTTTGCTAGCGTTTGCCCCCCAGTATGGTCGCCACATTCCCCTTCGTGGACTTCCCTCAAGACTCGCTTTGTTTCATCATGAGCGATGCACCGTAACAATGGGACTGAGAATCCTTTCCGGTACATGGATCCATCCTGCATTACGTACCGCGCAGCCTTTCGAAGGACCTGTCGTCTTTCGCTTCTTTTTTCTGGTAAAGCCCCGGTTGTCAGGTACAGTTTGAATGGGGTTATCCACGAGTCCTTCTCGATCTCTGTTTCCAACACGCGATCGATTTTCATCTCGTCTACACTCGGGGCATGCAAGACTTCAACGGGATACAATCCCATTTGTTGAACATCATCGGTACTTGCGAACTTAGCCAACAAGTCGGCTTCTTTGTTTTGTTCTCGCGGGATATGTGAAATGTCATAACGCTCAAGATTTGATAGTAGTTCCTGGACCTGAACGAGGTACGGAGCAAGCTTTCGTCCTTTTGCTTGGTAGTCTCCTCGTACTTGGTAAACCACTAACTGCGAGTCACAAAAGATTTCGACTGATTCGATCCCGAGTTCTTTGATGAGCTTCAAGCCAGCGATCAGTGCTTCATATTCAGCTTCGTTGTTCGTAGCCGGGAAATCGAGCTTCAGGGCATAATAGATTGATCGGTTTTCCGGAGTTATAAGAACTACGCCCGCGCCGGAGCAACGGTCGTTTAATGCACCGTCAGTGTATAATTTCCATCGAATGGGGGGAATGATGTCGTGATCGTCCGGTTTGATGGGTATGGTAAATTCAGCGATGAAGTCTGCTAACGCTTGCCCTCGGATGGCTCTCCGTGGTAAGTACGCGATATCGAATTGGCTCAACTCGATGTTCCATTTTAGCAATCTTCCAGAAGTTTCCGGTCGTTGAAGTACCTGCCTCAGGGGTTGATCGGTATAAACGCCGATTGAATGCGCTTGAAAGTATGGGCGCAGCTTGCGTGATGCAATCACCAAGAAATAAGCCAATTTCTTGATTTTAGGGTAATTCTTCTCTGCCCCCGTTAAACGCTTGCTAACATAATATACCGGCTTCTGAACTTGATCCTCCTCACGAACCAAAGCTGCGCTTATCGCATGAGGGGATATAGCTAAGTAAACGTACAGCATCTCATGGTCAACTGGTTTAGATAGCATTGGTGGGCTCTCCAGATGCCTTACCAGGTTCTGGAATGCTTCCTCGCAGCTAGACGTCCATTCAAAATTCCTCTTTCCTTTCTTTATTATGTCAAAGAACGGGATGCACTTGTCAGTTGCCTTGGATATAAATCGACTCAGCGCAGCTACTTTTCCGTTCAAGCTCTGTACCTGCTTTATAGTCCTGGGCGCTTGTACATCTCGAATGGCTTGGATCTTTTCTGGGTTGGCTTCGATTCCCCTAGCGTTGACGATGAATCCTAAAAACTTCCCTGATGCAACGCCGAAAGAACACTTCAGCGGGTTGATCTTCATTCCATATAACCTGAGTATGTTAAACATTTCAGCTAAGTCTTGAATGTGGTCATTTGACCGTCGTGACTTCACGAGCATGTCATCCACATAGACTTCCATGGTTTTGCCCAGCTGGTCCTTGAACATTCGATTCACCAGACGTTGGTAAGTTGCTCCAGCATTCTTTAATCCAAAGGGCATCACTACATAGCAATACAGCCCGACATTTGTAACGAAGCTGGTGTGTTCTTGGTCCGGAATATGCATTGGGATTTGGTTGTATCCTGAGTACGCATCCATGAATGACAATAATTCGTGTCCTGCTGTGGAATCGACCAACTGATCGATCCTAGGCAACGGGAAACTGTCCTTAGGGCATGCTTTGTTCAAGTCGGAATAATCTACGCAAGTCCTCCATTTCCCATTCGCCTTCTTTACTAGCACGGGGTTGGAGACCCACTCCAGGTAGAGGGCGTCGCGGACGAACCCATTTGCTTTGAGTTTGTCCACCTCCTCTCCAAGAGCGGCGGATCTCTCCGGATCCATTCCTCTCCTTTTTTGCTTGACTGGGACGTATTTCGGGTCTATGTTCAACATATGACTCGTGATGGCGGGAGAAATCCCACACATATCAGAATGCGTCCAGGCAAAAACATCAAGGTTTGCCCGGAGGAAGTCGCTAAGGTCTTCAGTCATTGCGGGGCCTAACTGTGATCCGATCTTCAGTATTCGCGAAGGGTCGTCACGGCTAACTGAGATGTCAATTGTTAATTCAGCCGGTGCCGCCTTCTCTTCCCTGGGTTTCTCATCGTCGTCTCTCGGATCTATATCTCCGTAGATCCGAGAACTATGCCCGAGCCAGGGCTCGGGCACTACTTGTCAATTATTCGTATTGAGGATGTGGACGGGATTGTCCGCAACCTTTCCTTTTTCCCTCCGGTGGGCCTCTCGGAGCTCGGCCACATAACAAGAACGACCAGCTGCTTGGTCACCGTGAACAATGCCTACTCCTTTGTCAGTCGGAAACTTCAAAGTCAAACACCACGGGGCTAGTGCCGCCCTAAATTCAGCCAGGGCCGGCCGACCCAAGAAAACATTATACGGAGAGTCCACATCCAAAACTACAAAGGGTAGAATTCGTACCCTCCGACGCTCGCCTTGTCCCAGTTCAACTGGTAACTCGACATATCCTACCGCATCAGTCGCAGCGCCGTTAAAGCCGTGGATACGAGCTTTGGATGGTTTCAAGTCTTTTGTCTCTAGCTTCATCTGATCATAGGCCTTCTTGAAGATGATGTTGACTGAACTCCCACAATCAATCAAAATTCTTTTTACATATGCTGGTCCGATCGTTGCAGATATGACCATGGGATCGACGGTCGGAGCCTCTACCTGATCAGCGTCTCTGTTCCTGAACACAATATCGTCTGTCATCACGCGCTGCTGCTTAGCAGGGGCCCCGTCCTCTACGTTCGAACAGCACTCAAAATCTGCATGCTTCAAGGAGCTCGCATATCGTTCCATCTCTTGCCAGTTCTTATCTGCGGGATAAGGTCCGCCGATAATTGTATTTATGACCAGTCTTCCAACAGTCCGAGCAGGCTCCTCAAGATGACGTGGAGCTGGTGCACGACCTGGGTTGGACGTTGCCTGTCCTCCTTCCTGTGGATCCTTTACGAATTCTTGCAACTTCTTTTGTCTGATCAATTTCTCGATAGCATCATGCAGGTGTCTGCATTCTTCCGTGTTGTGTCCATAAGTTTCATGGAAGCAGCAATATTTCCCAGTCCGCTTCTGTTCTTCAGTTGATTCTTTTGGACGTGGTTTTCTGTACTGAAAAGTATTGCAGGTGGATAGGTAAATGTTCTCAAGTGGGGCGTTTAGCGGAGTGTACTCGCTGTAGCTTGGAATTCTCGACTTCCACTTTCCCGCTTCTTTCCTCTTTCCTTGACTTCTTCCTCCGGACTCTTTGGGCTGCACAGGCTTACTCTGGACATTGACTTGGACCTTTCCCGAATTGTCTCCAGATTGCTTCACAGCAATGTTGCTCTTGATTGACTCTTGGGCAGGTCCCGGTGCCTTATCTCGTCGTACCCACCTAGCTTCCTCTCTTCTTATGAACTGGTGTGCCTTGGAGTAGAAGCGCTCTAGCGTAGCCGGAGGTTTTCCTGCCAGCCAGTCTCCAAATTCAGAATCCGGATCTACACCTCTCATTACAGCCATTAGGATTGCATGGTCGTTGGGATTACTGACTTCAGTTGCCGCAACGTGGAATCTTTGTAAGTACTCCTTCAGCGACTCTCCGGGATTCTGGATTACACTCGACAGAGACATCACGTCCTTCGGGCGTGTAGTGTGTATCCTGAATTGCTCAATAAACTTCTTTGCCAACTCCTCGAAATTTGACACGGATCGCGGAGGAAGTCGGGTGAACCACATAGTAGCGATCCCAGATAGAGTAATCGGAAAGCACCTACACTTGGTGGGATCATTTGCTCTGGCTGAATCCATCATCCATTCATACCTCATTACATGTTGTCTGGGGTCAGTCTTTCCTTCGTATGCAGGAATGGTTGGCATGCTAAACTTCTTGGGGTACGCCGCTTGCAGCACAACATCCGTGAACGGAGTATGACTTCTTGACACTCCCCAGTCGTCATTTGATAAGCCCTGATTTTCTTTCATCAGTTGCCTGATCATGGCTGTCAGATCGGGTGTCTGTATGGAAGCTGGGAGGTTGGAGTCAGTTCTACGCGCCTGTCCATGCTGATGCCTCCTTTCCTGGCGATCTGCCAATCGTGCGTCGTGAGGTTCAACATTGTTAGCATTTTGATGATCTGGAGCTCCATCCTCCATCTGTATTCCGGTTCGGAAGCTTCCAGTTCTGGCTTGGTCGCGGTCTCCAGCTGTTCGAACAGCAGCATCCGCCCTTGCAGCTTCAGTCTTACGGCGTCTACGCCTGGGTGGTTCATCAGAAGAAGTAGAGCTGTCAGATGAGGAATAAGCAGCTGGATTGCCCCCAGCATTCTGTTGCTGCTGTTGAGTGAGTTGTGCCATCAGGTTGGCATTAGCTTGCATCTGTTCTCCCAGTTGTCTCCTGCTTTCCCTAAGTTCTCTCATCAAGTCATTGAACTCTACTCTGGTGACAACTGGAGTCTGTTCTTGAGCGGCAATCCCTGCATTCGGGATCGCAGGTTGATTGCTAGGTCCTGCTTGTTGCACGCTAGCAGTCTCTCGGGCATCCGCATTAAGAGAAGCTGACCTGGTACGTGGTCTCGCCATTGTAGAGTTATTGGTATGAACTCTGAGTAGAATCAACGGATGTCCTATCAGTAAGTCGGATCTTCTTTGGGGGATTTGTTCAATCCAGTAGCTTCAAAGAAGATCCTTGAGGTCTGAGAATTCGATTCTCGGTGAAAGCACCAAAGTGTTAGCACCAAAATTGGTCACTAACCTCGTAGAAGAAGATTGTGAAGAGATATAAGTGATGAAATCAAATTAAACAGAGAAGACAGTGCTAATCTAAATACAGAAAGTAAGAACACCAAATTTATAGTGGTTCAGCGTAATTGCCTATGTCCACTTTGAGGTTAAACTTTATTGATCTTCTCTATAGTTGATTACAAATACAATTCGTGAATCAAATGCTTGAATGAAGTTGTTATGTAGAAAAGATGAGTCTTGAAAATGGCAGAGTCTCCCCGGTGTTTTCTCTCCAAAAAAGGATCCATTTCACTGTGACCCTGCCCCTCTATTTATAGGCAAAGATGGGCTGGACTTCCCAAGTGGGCTGATTGCCGAACGCTCCAGCCCGAGTACAGTGGTCGCCGTATGCCGAGCGAGGTTCGCCGAACGCTTTGCGCCGAACCATCCCTTCTATGCCGAACGGTATGTTGGTTAGTTGTGCTGAATGTCTCCTGGATGTCGAGTGTTACGCCGAACACCATGGGATGCCGAGTGCTCTTGTATGCCGAGCAGCCTCGATGCCGAGCAACCTTGGTATGCCGAGCAGTCTTGATGCCGAGTACTCTGGTATGCCGAGCGACCTTGTATGCCGAGCAGTCTTGATGCCGAGCAGCCTTGATGCCGAGTACCCTGGTATGTCGAGCAGTCTTGATGCCGAGTACCCTGGTATGCCGAACAGTCTTGATGCCGAGTACCCTGGTATGCCGAACGACCTTGTATGCCGAGCAGTCTCGATGCCGGACACTAATGGAGGCCGAGTACTATGCCGAGTACTCATGGATGTCAGTTGCTTCGCCGAACACTCCTTGATGTCGGTCGCTCTCTGATGCCGAGCACTTATTGCCGAGTACTAGTCGCCTGGTCAAATCCCCAGGAAACAGCTACTATTTTCTCAGCCATCCGAGCCAAATGATCGTTCTCTACAACCGCAAAGCCACCTGTCGCTAGCAAGAAATAAAACACGTAAGGAAGAGTATTGCAGTCAGAACAAAAAAATTTAGATGAGATTCAACTTACAGCCAGAGGTGAAGCGGCGGAAAGAAACGGAGTCATCTCTGACGAAAAACCATTCCTTCTTGAACATGCTGAACTTCGAGTATAAATCCAGGACTGGCTTGAAGGACATGGCCGACTCCAAGCTAACATACGGAGACCCCTTCTTGTAGCCTCTTAAGTTGTACAGATACCGGATTTCCCGGTTGGAAGGAGGGCACCCGTATCTCCTCTAGAAGATGACGAACAGGCTCACCAAGATGGCATAGGAGTTGGGCTGAAGCTGGAAAGGAGCCACCTTCAAATATGTGATGAAGCTAACTATCCGAGCATTAATTGGTGGGATGGCACCACACATGCAATGATACCGGCTATAAGCAAAATATCCTTCAGGGGGGTTATACGGCATCACTCCCTCCCCCGGCAACAACATGTGTGCTCTGTCGATCCCAAAAGAGCGAGAGATAACATCAAGCTGCTCATCTTTGAGGGAGCTGGGAAAACAATTAGGCGGTGAGTTCAGGAGCTCTTGAGGACCATACCCGTCTACTAGCGATCTCGGGGTTGGTCCATGTCGTTCTGGTGCTGCCTGAACTGGGGGCACTATGGAGGACTCTCCTTGGTCCTTAGACTTCTTCTTATCAGAATGAGTTTCGACTTTATGAGACATTATCTGCAACAGGAGAAAACATATCATTAGAAAAAGGAGTGTAGAAATATGAACAAACAAATACCTAACAGTCGGAAGCCTCATCCATGGTTCAAGACATAAAAAGTTCAAAGGCCATCCGGCATTCGAACTCAACCGGTAGTTCAAGCATGAAGCGTCATTCGGTTGTCCAAAGACTTCGAATTCATTCGGTTGACCAAAGACTTCGAAGCTCATTCGGTAGTCCAGAGACTTCGAGTTCATTCGGTACTTAATGTACCCCGAGTTCATTCGGTAAGTCAAGTCTTTGAGTTTATTCGGTACTTGGAATCCCCGAGTTTGTTCGGTAGTTCAAAACAAAAACTCATTTGATAGAAGAGGGCCTCACCTGGTCCGGCAGTTAAGGTCTAGTTCGATAATATGTTCGATTCGGCAAAGACAAGAGTTGGTTTGGCTGATAAGGAATAACGAAAGCATTAGGCCCATACTTATAGGCAAATATAAACGACCGGACCAACTGGTTCGGCGTTTGGGACCGGATGAGAGTGTTCAGGATTGAATGGCCTAAAAACAAAGCGCGACATATGCATGCATATGCCCCACTTTGGGGGGCAAATGTTGGCCAAGTTTCCACCGGACCAAGACCATTAGATCACTGATGCCGAATCAAGACTAGGAAAGACCCTGCCGAACCAACTCCCTTCCCATGCCTACCGAACCAGTTATCTCCAAGACCCTGCCGAACCAACTCCCTTCCCATGCCTACCGAACTAGCCACTCCGCTACCTGCCGAACCAAACCCAAAGTATCACTACCGAACCAGAACCAATCCCAACCACTACCGGACCAACCAATCACCGAACCATCCCTTTTCTCCGCTCTCCACCGGACCAGGGGATCACCGAACCAATGTTGCCAGGCCAGATTACATCAGCCCAGGCCTACCAGCAGCTACATACATCCAAGACCCCCACCCCCAGCCTCACTCTATAAATAGAGGGGTAGGGGTACAACAATGGCGGACAAGTTTGAGAGCTCAAGCACAGATAGAACTATCAAACAACTTTCATATACTTGTATCAAAGCTTTGTACTTGTAATCTGAACAGTAAAGGAGAATAACATATAAAGTGGACGTAGGCACATTCTGGCCGAACCACTATAAATCTGTGTGTCTTTTACAGTTTAGTCCCTGCTTTTCATATATTTGCATAAATCACCCAGATCACTAAAAACAACATAAAATCAACTAAATCATACGACTTGGAGGTGTTTGCCCTTTTTTTTGCAAACATTTTGGTATAAGGGGCATAGGTTAGGGACACTTAGGTAAAATAGAGCTAGAAAATAGAAGCAGTACTTAGAATGAGATAAACACTCAAGGAGGAGATGCATTAATATATATATATATATATATATACATACACACACACATGTATATATACACAAGTGTATATTTATATATCTCGTACTTGTATGTTGTTATATATATTGGAAGATATGTCTATTCTTCTATTGTGATTTCACTCCCTATCTTTTCATTTCTTATGAAGACTTTCTTAATAGAAAAGCAAGATGTATTTGAGAATTAGAAGAGTGATGATAGGAGGAGCAAGTGTAAGAAGGGAGGCTACAAGTACGCAGATTAATGGAGGGAATGAGGGAGAAATCCCATGAGCACTAGGAG
Source organism: Allium fistulosum (assembly GCA_030737815.1). Classification (NCBI taxonomy): domain Eukaryota; kingdom Viridiplantae; phylum Streptophyta; class Magnoliopsida; order Asparagales; family Amaryllidaceae; genus Allium; species Allium fistulosum. The sequence goes on from CM060905.1 coordinate 1,111,016,957, forward strand.
AGGAAGCTGCACAGCCAATAATTGGTGCGGGCATGGATGTAAATGTCTTATTTAGACAATTCATGTCCCAGATAATGAGGGAAGCTACACCGAAGGCAATTCAGCCAAAACTTGCGTCGATGCGAGAGGATTTCTCAAAGATGATTAAAGATTATAGAAATTTGGAAGGAAAGGCATTTATAAGGAAGGAGCCTATAGTAGAATTACTAAATTGGCTAAGAAGTTGGGAGCGCATGTTTGGAAACTTAGGATTGAATGATGCGAAGAAGAGAAGGTTGACATCAAAACATTTGCAAGAAGATGCATCGGACTAGTGAAAGATAACAGTTGCTGAGACCCTAGAGGAGGAGATTACTTAGGAGCAGTATAAAGAGAGGTTTGAAGCGTAGTTTATATCAGAGTCTCAACCGAGTGTGCTATTGAGAGAGTTTATTGATCTAAAGCAGAGTGACCTTACTATAGACGGGTATATCTAGAACTTCAACTCATTGGCTAAGTATGGCAGGGAGATCATCAATAACTCGATGAAGAAGAATGAGAAGTTTATCAGGGGCTTCAAGTAATGATCATAAAGTGATGTCTTATCTAGTGTGTCCTTTTGTGTTTGTAGTTGACATGCCTAGAAGGTATAATTGGATATATGAAGAACAGAGAAGAGTGGAGGCAAGATCCAAAGCAGAGTAGAAGAAAAAATTTACCTCATATACTAAAGGTAAGAAAGGAACGCGGAAAGGGAAAGGGGTGCAGTTACTAACACAGAGGTAGCATGCTTCAACTATGGACAGAAGGTGCATTATGCTTCGAGGTGCCCTATACCTAAGGAGTCTGGAAAGATGAAGTGCTTCAAGTGTGACAAAGTAGGACATTTTAAAAAGGACCGCCCATAGCTTAAACCATAAGTTTGTTCTTTAAAGGGACCAATGGAAGAACCATCCACCGAGGAAAGAGGCAAGGGGAAAGTCTTGGAAGGTATAGCTTTGATTTTTGGATTTCAGTTAGGGTACTGTTTGATACTAGAGTTACACATTCATTTATAGTTAAAGAGTCGGTTTATAAACTTGGGTTAGAGGTCACCTATTTAGTCACTTCCATACGTGTAGCAAACCCAATAGGAGGGTATGCCACTCTTGGATTGAGACGCACTAACCTAGATATTGTGCTAAGTGAGTGTATGTTTTCTTGCGACCCCTACATGTTTGACTTCAAAGGATTTGAGCTTATTTTAGGGATGGACTAGATGAAGAAGTATAGTGTAAGGGTGCACTGCGTAAAGAGGATAATTACTTTGAGTCATCTATACCGCAAAGATAGGGTATATGTGGTCTTGGAAGAATGTGGAGAACTACACTGGAGTGTTTTATTTTCTTTAAATTTTGAATAAGATCTTGAAGCAGTACATGTAGTGAAGGAGTTCCGAGATGTGTTTGAACCTGTTAACTGGGATTTAACCCAACAGAATTCAAAGGAGTTAGAACATCCAGACTAAGCCAGAATGACTTAAAACTTGAACAAGGCATCTAAAAGAACAAGCCAATGGAACTTAAGAGAAACAAGCCAAAAATTCACTAAGTAGATGGATTGCTAGCGATCCATCATCCATGGATTGCTAGCGATCCAAAAGGAAGCATCATGAGTTGTCAAAGCCTCTTACATCATGATCTACTACCTCTTCTAAAAATACTTGCCAAGTTTCATTGCATGCCAAACAATCTAGCTCGAGAAGTGAAGACTCATCTGATTCAAGCTATTTTACCAAAATCAACTAACTTAAAATGGACCTAGAGAATCCAGACAGAGTCGGATTGACTGAAATTTTGGAAGAACACTTGGAAGACATAAAAGAAGGCTCACAGAAAAATTGGACCATTTGGAGGTTGTTTGATGGATCGGTAGCGCTGTAACTAGATGGATGGCTAGCGACCCATGTAGGTCGGTCCCCATCATCTAAAATTCATAGTGTAGATCCCACACACCCTATAGAGTGTACTTGTAAAGTTTTATCTGATTTCGTTAAGTTTTGAGTGAGTTATGGATGATTCTTCTGGACCAGATGACCCATGAAGACGGATGATCAAGAAAACTCCAAACAAGTTGATATTTGGACATGGCACTCAAATAGAAGATACGAAGGAAACCAAATGGATACACTAAAAAATAGACTAAGTACATGGATCTCTAGTGATCCATCTTCTATGGATTGCTCGCGATCCATCAGGTTAGCTTGGGTCGCCTTCAAACTTTTTGAGCTCCTTCATGATGCTGAGTACAGGCTTCTAGCCAAGCGACTTTGGCCCAAGTGCTTTCGAACCTCTATAAATACAATCCTGCTTGCAACATAAACAGGATCTTCTGGACTGGTTGCTAGAACTCTACAGAGATTATTCTTCACTCTTCTCATCCTACACAATAGTCATCTAGGGTATCACTGTGATTCTACAGTGAACTCTTGTACTTGTGACTTGATATAACATAGAAGATTCAATCATATTGTAATCCAATTGAACTTGTAACAACAGTCAATTAATAGAAAGTTATAAAGTGGACGTAGGCTTCATTAACAGTCGAAACATTATAAAAATCTTCTTGTCTTTTTACTATTTATGCTCTTTTTACATTTATTTTCTACATTATTGTTCTGTAAGAATAGGGCTGGTGCTTTCACAATCATTCCAGGGTGTTGATCCATTTTTTGGGTTAACAAAACCGGTTTTTGGGTTATCACCCCCGAGAGTGGTAGAATTTTGTATTGACTTGCTACCAGGGACTAAACCGTTTAGTTTGACTATGACGCCCACCTTAGGAGCCCCACTAACAAAGAATATTACAAAGTAATATTGTTGGCTAGTGTAGAGAAAAGAGCTGGTTAGGAGTGACCATCTATGAATTTCACTTTACGGGAGCATCGATACGTCGAATACCATGTTATTCATTTCTTTAATCAAGTGGAATCGATGTATACAATTTAGGTCTAAAAAAACTACAATGTCTATAATAAAAATTCAGAACAATATATAATAATATAAGATAACAAAATCACAGATCAGACATAGCGGAATACAAATAGATACAAGTCTGAACCAACAAAAAATAGATATATGATGTAGACTATAAGGTATACATGTACTACATCTCGAATATTAATATGTACACAAAAGGAGTCTAGCTCGACATAAGATACAATGTAACATAAATATACATGGTGATGATAAACAACTAGCTAACGATAGGAAGTCCACCTTAAAAGCCTCAAGCTGAAGGACCTAAAACATCTCAGTCTGACCTGAGTATTTTAAAATAATAAATGGGTCAGTCTAGAATAAAATAAATGAATGATAGATAAAGTGAACTAGATCTCAAATATAGTCATATATCATCAAATATCAAACATGCATCAATAACTTCAAATCACCAAATATTAAAACTCAAGATAGCTTCTTAAAAGCAACAAATCCCCAAAATGATTTGGCGATAATTCAACAACATCAAATCCAGAAATTTCACAAATAGAAATCCAGAAATCTCACAATAAGGGAGAAGGCGCCAAACTCCAAGATCGGTGAAATAAATTCGCCTACATGCATGTAACTCCAAGAGAGACGTATAAGTCTACAAACATCAGGATAAGTACGAGACCTATAATCATTGAAATAGGTATAAAACCTATGAACTCTAAGATAGGTACGAAACCTATAAATATCGAATATGAATAAGTCCTATAAACATCAAGATAGGTACAAAACCTATAAACATCAAATTGGAACAAGTCCTATAAACATCAAAGGCGAGTCATAAACTCGTTGAAATGTGTTAATAACTTTTATATAGAAATCGAAGAGATAACGGCCATGTTTCTCATACCACATGGGTTTACCCAAAGGTTTACTATACAGTAGTAAACTCCACTCATGTGTCACAATGAGTTGGTTGAACAAGTCCAGGAGTTAATCAGTAAAACAAACGCGAGCGTTCCATACAATCGTTTTATTTAACCGTTTAAATCAATTTCTCATTCGATCGATAACGTACAATTTTATGAAAATATTTCTCTTTTAAAACCACTTTTAAAATATTTGTTTATAATGGAAATATATATGTATTCATATACATACATACACACATATATATATATATAAGTAAGCTTTTCAAACTATCGTTCTAACACATTTCTAAAACCATTGCATATGAAAATAGATAATATATATATATATATATTACTAAAATTCTTTGTATGAATATATATATATATATATATATTAGATTGGAACATAAATAGTCTTCTATAAAATGATTGGATTTAAAAATCAATCATTTGTAAATCTAGGTTGAAAACGTGCATCAAAAGTGTGTAATTCTACCAAGATCCATAGAACAATATTTATGGTATAAAACATCAAATGAATTCAGCAATTCATAAATCAAAAATCTGAAAATATCAATGAAACTGATATTAAAGAAAACATCAAAATCAAGAGTTTAAATCCTAAAATTTCCAGTATTAAAAATCATCACAAAATGGCAATTAAACATGCACACGTCAATAAGAAGCAACCGTGCGAGAATCAAGCAAAGCAACGCCATCGGGAAGCACGGGAATACAACCTGGGGTTCAACCCAGGTCGTGCGCATGTGCACCTGTCGTGTGCGATCGGTGGACCGGTCACACTGCTTGGGCCGAACTCCAGGCAGTGTTCCTGGCCGCCTGGATGGCCAACGGTGGTGATTCTCCTAGTGTGGGATTGTTCTAACTCCAGGGGTATCAATTGTAAAGCCATGCAAGCATTTAAACTATCATGATTTGCAAATTCAAATATCCATATGTTAAGGCTTTAGCAAAACTGAGAATTTGACAACATGATTCAAATGTTATCAAAACTAATTAAGAGCAAATCAACCTATATTCATCCAATTATCACAACAGCAACTTGCAATCATTCATAGTCTAGAAGTATGAGATAAACTCACCTTAATATCCAAAAAGCTTCAAGATCACAAGCATTAACCTTAAGCCAAAAACAACTAAAACAACCCTGAATTCATCCCTAGCACGAAGAAAATCTGACATAGCAAACCTGAATATTATTCCAAGAAATTTTAGTTGAAGGTGCATGTATGAGTAGAGAACAACATTTCCAAATTTCAGATTTTTCTGATTTTTCTACTGACCTGCGTTTCCTACCTAGATTTACACGAAAATTACAAGAGAAACGACCATCTTTGACCCATCAAAACTCAATGAAATTGCATGAAATTTGGAACAGAGATGCTAGAGCACGACGGCAACAACATTTCCAAATTTGAGAATTTTTAGAAATTTATTTGAATTGTTTGATCTTTGGAAGAGGCAAGGGTATTAGGAACGTAGAAATTTTTTGCAATTTCTTTTAACGGTGATGAAATGATAAAGTGAGAAATGATGTACGCATGTTTCTCACTTCTATTTCTCTTATTTGGGCTAAGTGGGTAAGGATGTAGATCCATTAGCCAAGTGTTACTAATTTTCCTAAAACAAAAAGTGTTGCTAATTTGGCTTGTTTTATTTCAACACTTTATAAACACTAATTTGATTTAAACAATGTTCTAATTTAACCAACATTGATTTCTATGATTTTTCCCAAAATGAGTAACATCTTAAAATCTCAATTTTGTTAATATTAAAATATTTTATCAAAACTAAATATTTTTTTCAAAATAAAATAAAAAAAATTTCTCTATATTTTGATAAAATGACCCATTAATTAAGAAATCATATTTCAAACAATGAAATTATTTCCATAAAATTTATTTACTCATTTTCCCCAATTTTTTTATATTATTAAATATAAGAATCAACTACAAAAAGGGATAGTTCAAATAAATTGCCAATTTATTCTTACTCTAAATCCATTATTTAATTTGAAAACACAATAGTTATAAATTCCCCAAATTTATTACATTGATTAATTAAAATTAATTAAATCATATTTTAAATTTTGATTCTAGGTAATCTTGACCAGGGTTGTTACAGAATTCCCCCTTTAAAAAATTCCCGCAATATTTTAGGAAAAGTCAATAATAATTCAACGATGCATCTATCAAAGAGGTTAAAACCATAAGCACGAAATAATATAAAGCAAGAGTCTCACCATTAATGAGCACATGAAAATAACTCCGGATGCGTTCGCTCAATAAACTCTATAGTTCTACAAGAATAGTCCTTAGGATAATCGGGCTATAGAACTTAGATAAGCGGAACGACTATATCTCGAAGGCATTCAACCTCCGAGGCAGAAAAATGAATAGAGTTTCAATCTCTAACAAAGAAAATTCCAGGATCTTCTTAAATGATTCAAAATTAGAGTCGGGGCTTCAAATCAACTTCCTTCTCGAACTCAAATAGCAAGAAAGTGATCGATAGGGTCTCTTAAATAAAGTCTTAGAAGAAACCATACCGATGTTGAGTTGAAAACTATCAACATAGGGAAATTCAATCAACTACCAAATAATTATATTAAACTCAGAAAGCTTCATTTTTTTCACTCTATTGGTTTAGCACAAATCAGAAACTGTTTTGACCCATCGAGTAAAATAGGGCAATTTGAAATAACCATCAGATCCTTTATCGATGGCTAATCAAATTTAAAATTATCTTCCTTGCACATTGTCTATTATTATGTACTTTGAGTTTTATACAAACTCATTTAGAAGATACTACATTTATACAAATTCAAATGCTAAAATTCTGGGAAAATTTCGGGCTAGACTCTGTAGTGCAAAGTATATATTCCGAAAAATATTTCAATGCCTAAAAATATCACAACAATCCATTCCTTTATTCACACTAAACACCTTTGTCCTTAAAATTCCAAAATCTTTTAAATTTAACTCAAATCTTCTTTTATTTCAAATCACGCATTTTAATAAGATTTCAAACGGTTTTCAAAATTACAAATACTTCTTATTACTATCTTTCCAAAAAAATTCTCTAAAATTTGCAGTACTTACTACACAATTATTATTGAAAATTTTCTAAGTGTTTAAAATTTCCGATAAAATTCGGCTGATTCTCCTTTATACGGAGAGCTGATTGCAATTTTACAAAAATGATATATATACAATATATATCAATATTTCTAACTCTTTTCTAATTTAAACTATTGATGTACCCTCATTAGCATTTTTAAGCGATTTACCTCATTATTAAACACACAAAGCAAGTCAACGCCTCTCATAAATCCAAATAACATCTTAAATACCTAGCTCATTTCAAACTCGCATATAAGCTTCATAGGAAAAGATAAAATGAATATGGGCCTTTTAATTTCAAAACATCACCGCATTAAAGTTTTTGACCTCATTCCATAAATTTTTTAGCAATCAAAATCATTGGATTAAACAAGAACTTCTAAATGTCAATTATCGTATATTTACTAACATCTTAAATAAACAACCAAATCATAAAATACAACTCAAGCCATGCAAATTTTTTTTCAAGTAAGAAAATCTAGAAATGCATAAAAGTGCATGCTGGCAATCTAAATCACCATTTTCGGCCTAGCTAAAATCAAAATTTGTGAATAACTTCAAATCAAAGTTGTAGGAAATGATAACAAAAGACATAGGTTGTTATAAGGAGTTCTAATAAACAAATACATATAGTATACCATCTAAATACCTTATTCCCTTTATGAGGGAGAAAGAAAATTAAGGAACCCATGAATATTAGCAAAACTACAAGTATTGTCAACCAAGGGAAATAACTCGTGATAAAGACAAGATGAGTTTGGACAAAAAAGCCCATGCTCAAGAAAATATATTCTTTTAAGCACAGCCTTTTGTCGGTAAAAAGAAATCAAACGATTCAAGTAGCTTACATTTTAAGGTTTTCATTATGTGTAAAATCATTAAATTCGGACAGACGGTTCAAAAGTTATGATTAAAATGGTTCAGCTTAGTTTTAGCAAATTTCCATCTCGGAACAGCGAGCAATGTTATTATTAATTCAAGTTTAAACCTATAAAAACTTCAAAATTTTGCACTCTCAAAACAAAACTTTTTCTTTATTGTCTTAGCTTTAAAATACGTACAAGATCATTAAAATCAGATCAATGGTTAGAAAGTTATGACCAACACAAGTTGGTGTTTAAACTCAAGAAATCACTACAAGGACAGAGCTATAACTATATATTTCAATCCATTTCAGGTCTAGCAAACCTCAAAATTTTGCAAAAAATGTAATATATTGTAGATGATAGTCTCAGCTTTCTGTCAAGAAAAAAATTATCAGATTTGGATTTACGATTCAAAAGTTATAGCCAAAACAATTCTTAGGTTTTAAATTAATTATCTCTGTCGCTTATTCTCAGAACAATGACAAAGAACTAAAAATTAGACCATTCTAACCTTAGAATTTTTAAAAGTGTTCAACATAAAATTTGACACACATGATGTAAGCTTTCCAGAATATTAAAAATTATTGGATTCCGATAAGAAATGAGAAAGCTATGTTCAAATTACTAACAAAGATTAGCTCAGAAATTTCCACCGGTGCAGAGTTTAAAGCTCTGCCTAAAACATGAATTTGATCAAGAGAGTTGCAAAATATGGAAAAGTGATCAAAACAAAAGTCCTTCCTTATGAAATTATCTTTCTTCTTTAATAAGATTCATCAAAAACAGATTTACCAATCAAAAGATATGACATTTTTACTTCAGCGCTTTTTAAAGAACTTCCAACAACTTGTTTTATTTGAAAGTTTTTAATTTATCTCAAGTTAAAGATTTAATACTACAAGTCTTCTTGATTATAATTCTTAAACTAAGTTGTTTATTTCAAAATCTCATTTCCCAAATCCACTTTAGGTTTCCGTTAAAATAATTTATCCATGTTTCTATTGAAACAAAGATAAACATTTCCTTTACACAATTTGTTGTCTCATTAAATAATATATACATATCTATACTTTTAGGTATAAAATAAATTTATACTTTTACTATATCTCAATGTCTCGTTTAAGCATTTAGGAAATCTCTATCGATCCGTGTGCACCCGCATCGACCAAGATTCTTAACCACTCAATGGATAGTTCGACACTAAAAATAAATTTCTCCATGATATACATATACCTTTTTCAACTTTATAAAATATTTACTTGCTTGTCTCAATAACATAGTCAAATACCACTTATATGCATATCCCTTATCAAAAAGATTTTTAATTTATATGAATGCTTTCTTTTTATAAAAATTCTTTTTAATCAATCTTAACTCTTTACTAATAACAATTATTTTCCATTTAAACCTTTGGTTAATTATAATTATGAATTAAATTTCATTTTCATAATTTGTTTTCCAATATTGCTTGTGGTAGCTACATCTTTAAGACACTGCAAGTTATTATCATTAATATTGAGCAGGGTTTCTAATTCTCTATGATGATTCCTACTCAATATTAATTAAAAAATTACTATAATACCAAAACATCCATGCATTAATTAACCAAACAAATATCGAACCAACCAATCAAATCAATCATAAATTTACGGGATAATGTGCAGCGGAACCATCGTCTGCTTCCACTACACAACCCTGATCATAAAATGATCAACTACAAACTTCACGATTTGTTGGACGGACAAAGTACTACGTCTCAACTGGGCTCACAGGATGGCCCAACACTAGAACGAGCGACTCAGCCGCTATCCGACTATACTTTCGAAATATATAAGATTGGATCAAGGACTGCTTAGGAATCATACGACTCAATAATTGGAACATCTAAGAGTGGAAACGAAGGAATACACTCCTAGACTTCCGAAAGGACACTTTCTTATTCAATAGGTGATGATTCCCACTATCTACCCAAGAATTCTTAATGGACAGTCTCTGAGGCTCACCTAGGCCAAGATTTGTGTCGGTAATATCATATTTTGTTCTGAACTCAGCTTTGATACCAAGTTGTGATGCTCCACCCCGAGTCCCACACTAAAAAAGAATATTACAAAGTAATATTATTGGCTAGTGAAGAGAATAAGGCTGGTTAGGAGCGACAAACCATGAATTTTACTTTAAGCGAGCATCGATATGTCGATTAATATGCTATATATTTCTTTAATCAAGTGGAATCGACATATACAATTCAGGGTTAAAACAAAACTACGGTGGCTATAATAAAAAAACAAGACAACATATAGTAATCTACATATCACAGCATCATAGATCAGACATAGTGGAATACAAATAGATACAGGTCTGAATCGACACAAAATAGATACATGATGTAGACTACAAGGTACACAAGTACTACATCTCTAATATGAATATGTACACAAAAGGAGTCTAGCTCGACATAAGATAAAGCATAACATCGATATACATGGTGATGATAAACAACTAACTAACTGAGAGGAAGTCGATCTTAAAACCCTCAAGCTGAAGGACTTGAAACATCTCGATTTGACACGAGTATTATAAAATAATAAACGGGTCAATGTAGACTAAAATAAATGAGTTAGCAAAATGAATGATAGATAATGTGAACTAGATCTCAAATATAGTCATATATCATAAAATATCAAACATGCATCAATAACTTCAAATCACCAAATATTAAAACTCAAGATAGCTTCTTAAAAGTAAAAAATCACCAAAATAATTTCACGATAGTTCAACAACATCAAATCCATAAATCTCAGAAATAGAAATCCAGAAATCTCATAATAAGGGGAAGGCACCAAACTCCAAGATTGGTGAAATAAGTTCACCTACATGCATATTACTCCAAGATAGATGTATAAGTCTATAAATATCAAGATAGGTACGAGACCTATAATCATCAAAATAGGTATAAAACCTATTAACTCCAAGATAGGTACGAAACCTATAAACATTGAATAGGAACAAATCCTATAAACATCAAGTTAGGTACAAAACCTATAAACATCAAATAGGAACAAGTCCTATAAACATTAAAGGCGAGTCATAAACTCATCGAAAAGTGTTAAATACTTTCATATACCAATCGAATAGACAATGATCATGCATCCCATACCACATGGGTTTACCCAAATGTTTACTATATAACAGTAAACTCCACTTGTGTGTCACAATGGTTCGGTCGAACAAGTCCAAAAATTAATCGGTAAAACAAGCACTAGCTTTGCATACCACTCGATTTATTTAACCGTTTAAATCAATTTCTCATTCGATCAATAACGTGCGATTTTATAAAATATCTCTCTTTTAAAACCACTTTTAAAATATTTGTTTATAATGGAAATATATATAAGTAAGCCTTTCAAACTATCATTCCAAAACATTTCTAAAACCATTGCATATGAAAATAGGTAGTATATATATAATACTGAAATTATTTGTATGAATATATATATATATTAGATTGGTACATAAATAGTCTTGTATAAAACGATTGGATTTAGAAATCAATCACTTGAAATCTGGGTTGAAAATGAGCATCAAAATTGTGTGTTTCTCCCAAGATCCATAGAACAATCTCTATGGTATAAACATCAAAATGAATTCAGCATTCGTAAGTAAAAAATCTGGAAATATTAATGAAATTGATATTAAATGAAACACCAAAATTAAGAGTTTAAATCCCGGGACTAAGTATTAAAAATCACCACAAAATGGCAATTAAACATGCACACATCAATAAGAAGCAATCAAGAAAGAATCAAGCAAAGCAGCGCCATTGGAAAGCATGGGAGCACGACCTAGGCTGCAACCTGGGGCTCAGCCTAGGTCGTGCACGGTGCACTGGTCCTATGCGACCGGTGGACCAGTCACACTGCTTGGGCCGAACTCCATGCAGTGTTCCTGGCTCCTCGGATGTCCGAAGGCAGTGATTCTTCTGATGAGGGACTGTTCTATCTCCAAAGGTATCAGTTGTAAAGCAATGCAAGCTTATAAACAACTATGATTTGCAAATTCAAAGATTCATATGTTAGGGCTTTCGCAAACTTAATAATTTGGCAACATGGTTCAAATGTTATCAAAAATAATTAAGAGCAAATCAACCTATATTCATCCTATTATCATAACATCAACTTGCAATCTTTCATAGTCTAGAAATGTGAGATAAACTCACCTTAACATCAAAATAGCTTCAAAGTCACAAGCATCAACCTTAAGCCAAAAACAACCAAAACAACCCTGAATTCGTCCCTAGTGCAGAGCAAATTTGACATAGCAAACCTGAATATTTTTCCATGGAATTTTAATAGAAGGTGCATGTATGAGTTGAGAACAACATATCCAAATTTATTCAAATAAATTCCTAGTTTATTCTTATTCTGAATCCATTATTTAATTTGAAGACATAATAGTTATAAATTTCCCAAATTTATTCAATTAATTAATTAAATCATATTTTAAATTTTGATTCTAGATAATCTTGACCAAGGTTGTTACATTGACCTCCTGGTAGAATGCCTCCGAAGGAGATGGAGGAGTTGAGGAAGTAATTGGTAGAATTAGAAGGAATTTTTTTATAGGACCAAGTAGTTTGCCTTGGGGAGTAGTAGTAGTGTTCGTAAAGAAGTCCAATAGGTCTTTAAGACTATGCATTGACTATCAGAAGTTGAATGAAAGGACGGTGAAGATTGGGTATCTTTTTTGAGAATTGATGATCTGGTTGATCAATTAACTGGAGCTAAGGTTTTTTTGCAGTTGGACTTGGCTACAAGGTTCTATCAACTGAGAGTTGTAGAGGAAAATATTCCTTTGACTGTGTTCAAAAAAAGGTACGGTTCATATGAGTGGTTGGTTATGCCATTTGGGTTGACCAATGCACCTGCATTCTTTGTGGACATGATGAACATGATCTTTTAAGATAAGATGGATAGATATGTGTTGGTGTTCATAGACAATATCTTGGTGTACTATAAGGATGAGGAGGAACACGTAGTTCACCTAAGGCTTGTGCTGGAGATGTTGAGCAACATAAGTTGAAGGTAAAATTTCCTAGGTGTCATTTTTGAAGGAGGGAAGTGAAGTTCCTAGGCCATGTAATTTTGGAAGAAGGGTTAGCTGTAGATTCTTCGAAGATGGCGGCATCCAAATGGTTGGAAGAGACCTGAGACTATGACCGAAGTATGAAGTTTCTTAGGATTGGCTGGCTATTACCGGAGATTTATTTAAAACTTCTCCCATATAGTTAGGCGATGATGTAGCTGACCAGGATGGATGACCAGTTTGTTTGGGTGCAGAGTGTGAGAAAGCATTCCAAGAACTAAATTATAGAATGGTGAATGCACCTGTGTTGGTAATGCCTAAATGGAACAATGGTATGAATAGTGGTATGATCGTATACACTAATGCATCAGGTGTGAGGTTAGGTGTAGTGGTGATGCAGAAAGGTAGAGTAATTGTGTATGCTCTAGGCAGTTGTGACCCCATAAAGTTCGGTATCCAACAAATGATTCAGAGTTGGCAGTAGTTGTCTTTGTATTAAAGATTTGGAGACATTCTCTTGGGGGTGAGGTTTAAGTTGTACGCTGACCATAAGTCCTTGAGATATTTCTTCTCTCAAAAGGAGTTGATCATGAGGTAGCAGAGGTGGTTAGAGTTTCTAACATCATATGATTTTGGGATAGAGTATACCCTAGGAAAAGGCAACAAAGTAGATTATGCCTTGAGCCCGAAACAACAAAGTTGTGTTTTGACTATGATGGAGGAATGAGCTATTTTAGAAACATGGTTCGCATGTGATGTGCTGTTTTGGTCTAGTGTAGGTTCGAGCAGTGCATCCAGAATGCTATCATGTTTAGAAGTCAGGCCTGTGCTGGTAGAAAGGATGGCTGAACTACGGAAGGGAGATGAGTGTTGCACAAACATAGTAAGGAATTTGGACTCAAGAGTCGAAGCAATAGAACTGAAGGGATTCAATGTTGACAAAGAAGGCGGACTGTGGAAGAATGTTAGGTTGTATGTACCGAGTACAGATGAACTATAGAAGGAAGTATTGGAAAAATGTCATTGCTCAAAGATTACCATACACCCTAGAGGTACAAAGATGTACCGAGATACGAAGAGGAGTTTCTTTTGGAAAGGGATGAAGAATGACATGGGAGAGTATGTTAGAAGATGTCTTACATGCGGGTAGGTGAAGGCAAAACATAACAAGCCAAGTGGGCTCCTGCAGCTTTTAGAGGTTCTAATATGGGACTGTAGATGGGTTGCCAAGGACAAGGGTAGGGAATGAAGGCATATGAGTCATAATTGACAAACTAACTAATTGTGCCCATTTCATTCTAATGAAGGCTAAGAGGACTACGCTAAGTTAGCAAAAATATATGTAAAAGTAATAGTGGGACTGCATGGTGTGCCTAGTACTATTATTAGTGATCAAGATTTTTTGTTCACTAGCATGTTTTGTCGAAGTTTGCAGAAGGTTTTAGGTGCAGAACTAGGCATGTGTACTACATACCATCCACAGACAGATGGGCAGACCGAGAGGATCAACAGGGTCCTGGAATACTTGCTGAGAGCATGCATTTTAGACCTCGGTGGATCTTGGGAGGATTACTTACATATGGTAGAGTTCTCATATAACAACTATTATCAGGGCAGCATTGGGATGGGTCCATTTGAGGCGTTGTATGGAAGGCTATGTAAATCTATTACATGCTAGTTGGAGGCAGAGAATAGGATTGTGTTGGGTCCAGATGTGGTGAAGGATGCTACCGAGAAAGTGGAACTGATTCGAGCTAGAATGCGGGTAGTGAAGTCTAGGCAGAAGAGTTATGCCGACCGAAGGAGGAAGGAACTAGAGTTCATAATTGGCTATTAAGTATTCGTGAAGGTTTCTCTGATGAGGGGTGTAATGCACTTAAGAAAAGCTGGAAAGTTAGCGCCCAAATATGTAGGACCGTTTTCGATCATAGGTAGATTAGAAAGGTGGCATATATGGGATCTGCCTAGTGTTTTTGTAGGGATTCATAATGTGTTTCACGTATCATATTTGTGAAAATGCATTAGAGATCTGGGCGTAGTAGTTAATCAAAGCATAGTAGATGACCTGGTTATAAAGCCAAATATGACATATGCACGTAGACCGGTTCGAATGGTGGATCGGGATGAGAAGCTTCTTCAGAACAAGGTAGTGAACCTACTGTGTGTCCAATGGAGTAAAGATCGGGAGTACTGCATATGGGAAATAGAGGATAAGGTTAAAAAGAACTGTCCAGAGTTATTTGTTTTAGATTAAGCACATGAGCTATGTATTGAGTTGTATTGCTATAGACCATACATATATGTATCATGTATGTATGTATGTATGAATATTATGTTTGTTTACCATATTAGTAGATAGCACTAGTACGTTTTATATATATATATATGAATTGGGAATTCATGGGTATGTTTAGGTAAGAATGGAATAGAGAAAAGATCTCTACCGAACCTTAATTGAATTTCGAAGGTGAAATTCCATTAAGAGGGGAAGAGTGTAACAACCCTAAATTTATAATTAACCAAATAAATTTATTAACAAGCCGAGGCGTAAGGGGAAATCAATTAATAGAAAGAGGTGTATGACGGCCCAAGCCCAAATTACTATGGGATAATAAACATTACTCCTTTCGGTTCATTCATTTCATCCTACCCAAAATAAATAAAAGCTAAAGAAGAACTTTAATAGTGGTAGCTTAAAGAGGGCAATTGGAGGGAAGATAAGGAATATGTAAGGTAAAGGGGATTAAGAAGACTAAAGCTAGACATCTTATAGATCTAGGTGAGTAATACATAATCTTTCTATACTGATCTCTAATGTATGGTTTCAGTTTAGATTTGTGTGTTTTTAAGTATGATGGGGGTTCATACAGGTTTCTATTGATAAACATATAAGCTTAATGAACGATTTAGGGCAGAATATATAAACATGAGATGTTTAGATGTGTTTCCTTTACTTTAACAATTTCAAAATACACTGAAATTTTTATATGATGCTCTAATCATGATTCTAGAGGTGGGTTTTTAGTTTAGGAGATTTCTTATGCTTATATTATTTGATATGATTTATTGAGGATGCACAACTAGAAAATAAATAAGGAAAATACCCATAAAATTCCAAATAAAGATTAAGTAGGTTAAAACAAGTGTTACATAAATTTTCATGGAATTTATTAGGATTTTCCATGAGAAAAATAAATCAAAATAGGCTAAGAAGTGCGCTGGGGCAGGAAGGAACTGCGGGGACATAAGAAAATAAAATTATATGGGAAAATATCTTAATAGGTGTTGGGAAATAGGGAAACCAAATCCAAATCATTTGCTAAAAAGAAAGAAAAAGGACACTGCAAATAACTGAAATAAAATGGGACAAATAAGATAACGACATGTGTAAAGACATTATCAAGAAAGTTAGAGTTTGTTTAAAATGGCGGCTGGGCTATAGCCTTACATCATAAGTAAGAACTAAGCACAACATGAAGAGGTCATGTTGTGCCATAATTGGAAAGGGAACACTTAATAAGAAAAGTGGGGATCGCTTAGCGTTGAGACAGGATGGTGCTATGCTAAGAAAAGTAGTAAATGAAACCTAATAAAAGATAAGTAGGTGGGACTCGAGGAGAGACCAGGTCAGTACGTGTAAAATTCTATAAAAATTAATAAGAAATAAATTAATTAAATAATATAAAGCTAAATATAAATTTTGCAATTAGAATTTGACTATGGAAGTTATGTCGTTGCATTCGTGGTGATTTTCTGATCAATTTTTATATCTATTGTTTTGAAAATGAAGCTCAAACGAAAAAGTTATGAATGTTTTAAGTTTCAAGTTTGAACTAATTTATGTATAATTCAAATTAAAATAGATAAATAATTCTTAAATTTGAAGTTAAAAAGGTAAACTTGGGGGTTAAGTAAATGTTAAAATTAACAATAACGTTAAAAGATTATTTAGGGTATTAAATAAACAAGCAACAGCTCAATCAGAACGTTCCTAGAACAGAGCAACCGGTCGACCGTTAGTGGCCAACCGGTTGGGTGGGAGCGGTCGACCGGTTCATGTTGATGGAGGCTAGGGTTTTCTAAATTTAAATAGTGTGGATTTTATTATTTTAAACCGATTTAAATACTACGGTTTTGGTGCTTTCTAACCAATATAAATAAGAGCCTAACCGCCTCACTTTTATTGACAAATTATTTTAGGAACCAATCGAAGCTCTATCAGTCTCTCTCCTCAGAAATTCAGAAAATACTCTAAGGTTTTGGGTAATAAATTTTAGGTGTTTATTATTTAATTTCTAATCCTTTTCTCCTCTAATCCATAAATTTCTGAGTCTAATTTGTATACAATACATTTGTTGTATATTTCTAAAAGGAGAGATCCCTGAGAGATTAAAGCAGGCGTATCAAATCCAAAATAGGACAAGCTAAGGACTGATTGTAAGTGGAAAGCTTAGTCTTTTTATTTTAGTAATTGTATAGTATAAATTGGATTTGATATATGCCTCAGGGAATTTTGTTTACGAAAACATCACATAAAAACTCCAAAAACCCCTAAAGCGAAATGTCAATTCTTAAGTTAGAATCTCAATTATTCTATATTACAATGATGGAATTATGTAAGTATTGCAATTTATTGATTCACATTCTATTTCACTTCCTATCATTTTCTTTGGATCCGATTAAGGATTTTGAAAAGAATAAATTAGGAATGGTGTGTAAGGTACATGTATTATATTCGCAGTTTGCACTGTCTACTTCTGCAATTTAAATAGAAATTCCATTTTTCAATTTTATACAAATAAGTTAAATAGAGCATAAAGTATTTGAATTGTAAGTTTCTATTAATGTCGATTCTGCTATTTTAGGATAGATTAAATTGGGTATGGATTCTATTTTATATATGTCTGTTGATTGAATTATGGATATTGGACTTACGGTATATTTGTTGATATGGAGCTGGACTTACATAAGTTTGAAGTTTTGAAATTTAAACGTTAGTTTAGGGCGCAACCTTCACAAGTTTAGAAATATTTTATGCGCATACACACACACATATTGTACCGACGGAGGACTCAAGGGTGTCCCAAATTCTATAGGGTAAACCTACCTAGCTAATCTAGCTACCAGTACATACGAATAGTCGGACTAATGTGAGATGTCACAGTTTGGATTACAGGTCATAATACGAAGGACCTGCTTCAGGGTTGAAGCTATTAAGTGGCTTGTTGAGGATCCACCTCTTCCCTACATAAGAAGTAGTAAATGGTTAGGGTTAATGGTTAGACACGGTAGAGGATATCTCGAGGAGGGTCTGCTTCAGATATGAAGTCGTATGTGGTCTAAACCGGTTTCATGCAATGTCAGCTAGATAGTACCGAAGATGTGTCCGCCTAGGGATAGTATAATGATGGGGACCTGCCTTGAATGAGTTATCAAATGGTCAGAGTCTGGATTGTTTCCATTAAATTTTTTTTTAAGTGGCTTGGTACTATCTCTTACATTGTTATTGACAATAGATATGGGTTATTGGGTTGAAAGAATAATGGACTGGGAAGCCTTAGGGCTTATAGTTGGAAAACTTATAATATGGTTAGATATGTAAGACATATTATAATTTAAATTATACTACCTGAGTACTTTTATAGAAAGGCTCAAGATTTTATTCACTGGACATTGTTGTTATGGTTGCCTTCTAATTACAACACAGGTTAGAGATGTTGATGCAGATTTTAGGAGGTGGTGGCGAAGGTGCAGATTTGTGGCAGTTACTATTTATCTACTTGTATTATTTCCTATATTTTAGATGTACCCATTAAATGATGTTGTAACTTTGGAATATTGTGCTATGGATAGTTGATGATTATTTATGGTATTGTGTTAAATTTTTATGACATTTGAATTTTTAATGAAATGGATATTATTCTGATATTATATTTTATCCTTCTGCTGTGAGTTTCTGAATGTGTAGATAAACAGCTCTATATATTGTTCTTTATATCAACCAACATCTAGCTTTGGAATGGGTCTAAGAGTCGATGGGCCTTTTCTGGGTTGGAATTTAGGCCTGTTTCAAGACGGGTTGTTACATTTGGTATCAGAGCTTAGGTTAACCGTTCAATAGAGGCATGTATATGTATAAGTGGCGTACTTGTCATTTTTGAAACTATTTTTCAAATCTTACTATATATACACACACACACACACACACTTATTATGAACATACACCTAACTCTATATATTCCGACCATAGAAGTATTTCCAACCATATTTCGAAAAGATAGGTGAGGCGATTTTGAGTAGGAAAAATAAATAGAGTTAAAGTTATACTCCTACCCCAATTTCGTACATGGTGGAGATCATTTCGTAAGGAGTGGACCACAAAGAGCCTGACAGCAAGATATAGAAGCACCCTATATCTGAATGGTATTTGACTTCTATTGGAGTCAAAATTGGCCACCAACACCCAAGATCAGGTTTGTGTAGAGAAGTAAATGAAGAAACTAAATTAAAACATAGGAAAATATCAAAACAATAAGCAAATCAAAACAGAAATCAAGAACAACAGGTTTTATAGTGGTTCAGCTGACTCCGGCCTACGTCCACTCCAAAGATTTTCCTTTTATCAGATTATACTATTGATTACAGTTAAAAGTTTGTGAAATTCGAGAGTAAAAATGGCGGAGTATTGCCTAGGTAGAAGATGGAGAGAAGCAGAATGAAGGTCCCTTTTATAGAGCCGTGCCTGGTGTACTTATAGGTGAAACTTTGACTACAGGGCCTCCTTACCCATTTGGGCCCATCATATGGGTCCCTAGGCCCAAATCCCCATGGAGAGGGATCGGTACCGATCCCTTCCTTGGGTGATTTTTGGGCAGCGACTCCTATGATGAATTCTTCAGGCCTGTATATGTTCGACCTCCAAGTTTCATGTCATTTGGAATAAGAGAGCTCAAGTTGTCGATTTTCGAACGTAAGAATGTACTTGTTGCATTGATAAGCACTGACCCCTATTAAGGAAGTCCGCCAATCCAATGCATCCTTCCATGCCGACTCCTCCATCTTGCCAAGCCAATGAGGTATACCAACCCCACTAGAACTAACTATGCCGATCCATACTTCACCTTGCCTTTGCCGATCCCTGCTACTTCATGAGACTATGTCGATCCCTCCTGCTCTATCGAGACATACCGATCCCTTTTCGTCTTAAATGATACGCCGACCCCTTCATCTTGCTTGGCTATTAAAACATGTCGGCCCCTCTAGAGACCATCCATGCCGAGCCCTCTCATCACCTATGTCGATCCATGCTTCTGTGCAGTGCTATGCCGTTCCCTCGGGGTCCAACCCAGCCATGCCGATCCAAGCTATTCCTTCCACCAGGTCATGCCGATCCAAGCTACACTGATCCCTAGACATCCACCAAGCTATGCCGATCCTTAACTTATCCAAGCCAATAAAACATGTTGACCCCTCTGCCTTCATTCATGCCGAGCCCTATGATGCTTCCATTCCATACCGACCCCTTCCTTGTCCAAGCTAACACCCATATTTCAAGCATCCTGCATTGTTTATCTACCAACTCCATCCAACTTTGGCTTCGTATAACCATTTGTACCTAATTCCTGGGCCATACAACCGTCGCTCTATACTCACCGGCCTTGATAACCATGAAGTTTGTTGGATTAAATCTATCTGTGTACTGCCTTGCCAAAAGGCGGGTTAACACTTTTCCCCCCAAAACATGCCTTTCGATAGGAAGGCATGTTTTGGGTTGCCATAAATCCAAAATCCGGAGTCCATAATTCATTGATTGCAATATTATCCAATCCGTTGCCAATCCAATTCCTTAATCTCTCCGGATCATTAGCAAAATCCGTGACTGTTCTGAGTCGATATCCAATTCCGAATCCATTCCAAACTCCTTAACCAAATCCATGATATCTCTGGATCGTTTTATCCAAATCCGGGACAGCTTCGGGTCCATATCCAAATCCATATACCTCTCTGGGTCATTTTATCCAAATCCAGGACCACTCTGGGTCCATTTCCAAATCCATAGACCTATCCGAGTCATTACCCTAATCCAAATCCTTGAACTTGCCGGATCCTTGCCATGCACAATCCATACTCGACGACCATGATCTCTCCGGATCCTTGCCAAGCACAATCCATACTCGACGAACTGTTGGGTTTTATTCTTTGGCCTCGAATCTCCGGTCGAGGTCTTAATCCATAGAGTATCCTTCTCCGGCCTCAGTTCCCAACCGAGGACTTAATCCGTAGGGTATCCTTCTCCGGCCTCGATCCCTAGTCGAGGACTTGATCCATGGGGTATCCTTCTCCGGCCTCAATCCCCGGTCGAGGACTTGATCCATGGGGTATCCTTCTCCAGCCTCGATCCCCAATCGAGGACTTGATCCATGTATGAGTCCATCCCATCACTCTCCAGCAAAGGGACTCGCACCTTGCGGTTATTACCTCGTCTCTCCGGTCAAGGCCACAACCGCGACCTGTATTATTTATTACATTGATCCAAACTTAAGCATCCCTAAGTCCATAAAATTAAATTCTGCACAAGCAATAAACCAAAGTTCAAAGCAAATAAGAAAAAACAAAATTTCACAAACCTGAGCAGTATGGTTCATCATCATCTTAGAGCATTCCTAGGAACCGTCCTCGATCCCGTACATGTGTAAGTGACTTAGACGTATTACTGCGGAGTTTATTACTTATTTCTTGCCTTCCCGGTCAATTGATGACAAGTTGGTGATGATGCCTTATCCTAGTGCCATCTTTATTCGAGGTGGACGGTGGCTGCTCCTATTCCACCATCGCAGCCCGAGTTCTTATGTATTGCTGTAACTGACCGTTCCACACATGTTCGTCAATGATATCCTTTAAATGCTTGTAGTCTTTTGTACTGTACCCATCTAGCTCATGAAATAGGCAACACTTCCCTTATGCATGCTCACATTCGGAGGCTTCCCTCCTAGCTGGCCTTCGATATTGAAGGCGTCCTTGAGTATCCAAGTAAATCCTTTCCAAAGATTCGGTCAAATATGTCTAAGAAGGGAATTTTGGTTCTCTCCACTGCCTCTTGGGCTCACTAGTGCCAACATTCATTTTCCGTTTTCCTTTTTCATTCTTGTTTACATCTCCTGATAATCCTCCATATTGCACAGCATTCACCTCCGGTTTATTTCCTCGCGCGTCTTCCTATCGCAGAAACCTTTCTGCTTCATGATAAAATTCCCCGAGATCCATAGGTGGGTCCTGCGCCAATGAATCCTTGAACTCTATGCCATCAGCAATTCCAGGTACAGCTGCCATCAAAACCATAGATGGATCTGGATGATCCACTAATACCGTCGTGGCATTAAACCATATTAAGAAACTCCTCAGGACTTTCCAGTCCTTTGTTTAAGTGTTGCCAAACTCATCACATTTTTGGCTCTCGAGATGTGAACCCTAAACTGCCTCATAAACCCTTCGATCAATTCCGTCCATGTGCTGATAGAACCGCATTCCAATTGTCTGAACCACAGTGCAGCTATATCCGTTAAATACAAAGGAAGCACCGCGCCATGACTTCCTCCGATGCCCCCAGTACTTCCATATGTCTCATGTACCTCGTCAAATGAACAGCGGGATCCGTTTTTCCATCATAAGTCTCAAGCGTTGGTAGCTTGAACTCCGGTGGATTCCTTGCTTGCCTGGTATTTGGAGCGAATGGACTTCTATTTACATCCTCGAGATCCTTGTTCACCAATCCTCCATGCATAGCTTGCCTTATCTTCTCTACAAACCTACCATTGTCGTCTAATGGTAGTCTCCTACCGTCATGCCCAATCTTCCCCCTGAGTCTACGAGGGAATTCTAGGATGTATTCCTCCGGTCGAGCATCCAAATTTCGGTTCGCACTAGGCTCCACGAAATTGATCGCAGGTTCTCTAGCATCACGATCAGCTCGACCCAGGGGCATGCCCCCAGTCCATTCCTGCATAGCATCCATCATCATTTCCATTTCATCCCTAGTAATGTAGATAGACGCTTGGTTAGCTCCAGCTCCTGAGGAAGCCTCCTGACTCCCTTCATGGTGGCTCTTTTTGGTAGCACTCTCCTTGTTGATTTCCTAGTCATTGCTTTCTATCTCCAAGTATCCAAGCTTTAAAATCTGAACTCCTAGCTTCTGAATTCATTATGCAAGCCTTCTCAGTGAAAGCACCAAAATGTTGGAGTCAAAATTGTCCACAAACACCCAAGAACAGGTTTGTGTAGAGAAGTAAATGAAGAAACTAAGTTAAAATAGAGGAAAATATCAAAACAATAAGCAAATCAAAACAGAAATGAAGAACAACTGGTTTTATAGTGGTTCGACTGACTCCGGCCAACATCCACTCCAAATATTTTCCTTTTATCAGATTATACTATTGATTACAATTACAAGTTTGTGAAATTCGAGATTAAAAATGGTGGAGTATTGCCTAGGTAGAAGATGAAGAGAAGCAGAATGAAGGTCCCTTTTCTAGAGTCGTGCCTGGTGTACTTATAGGTGAAACTTCGACTACAGGGCCTCCTTACCCATTTGGGCCTATCATAGGCGTCCCTAGGCCCAAATCCCCATGGAGAGGGATCAGTATTGATCCCTTCCTTGGGTGATTTTTGGGCAGCGACTCCTATGATGAATTCTTCAGGCATATATATGTTCGACCTCCAAGTTTCATGTCATTTGGAATAAGAGAGCTCGAGTTGTCTATTTTTGAACGTAAGAATGTACTTGTTGCATTAATAAGCACCGATCCCTATCAATGAAGTCCGCCGATCCAATCCATCCTTCTATGCCGACTCTTCCATCTTGCCAAGCCAATGAGGTATACCAACCCCACTAGAACTAACTATGCCGATCCATACTTCACCTCGCCTTTGCTGATCCTTGCTACTTCATGAGACTACGATGATCCCTCCTGCGCTACGGAGACATGCCGATCCCTTTGCGTCTTAAATGATACACCGACCCCTTCATCTTGCTTGGCTATTAAAACATGCCGACCCCTCTAGTGACCATCTATGCCGAGCCCTCTAATCACCTATATCGATCCATGCTTCTGCGCAGCGCTATGTCGTTCCCTCGGGTTCCAACCCAGCCATGTTGATCCATGCTATTCCTTCCACCAAGTTATGCCGATCCAACCTATGCCGATCCCTAGCCTTCCACCAAGCTATGCCGATCCCTAACTTATCCAAGCCAATAAAACATGCCGACCCCTCTGCCTCATTCATGCCGAGCCCTATGATGCTTCCATTCCATACTGACCCCTTCCTTGTCCAAGCTAACACCCATATTTCAAGCATCCTGCATCGTTTATATACCGACTCCATCCAACTCTGGATTCGTTTAACCATTTGTATCTAATTCCTGGGCCATACAACCGTCGCTCTGTAGTCACCGGCCTTGATAACCTTGAAGTTTGTTGTGTTAAATCCACCTGTGTACTGCCTTTCCAAAAGGCGGGTTAACAACTCCTTTTTTGGACCTAGACTGCCTTATGATCTTGGACTTCAATAGATAACTGATTGGAGACATACATTTCATCTAGGTAGATGAGAGATAAGAACTTATATGTTTCAAGCATTTGGAAGTAAGGAATGTTCAGAGTAATGATTA
Organism: Allium fistulosum; assembly: GCA_030737815.1. NCBI lineage: Eukaryota > Viridiplantae > Streptophyta > Magnoliopsida > Asparagales > Amaryllidaceae > Allium > Allium fistulosum. Next base: position 1,111,041,572 of record CM060905.1, read on the forward strand.
GGTAGGGAACAGGGGTAATTCAATAGAAAGGGCAACTAAAGTCAATTTCTAAATTCACTCCATGAGAAAGAAATCGATAAAAGGTTTTTGGAAAATTCCTATAAATGTTTTGAATGGATTTTCAAAGAATTTATTGGGAAGTTGTTGTTATGAAAAAGTAAGGAAATTTTTCATAATTTAAAATATTTTTGAGTCAAAAGTTTATGGTTAAAAGGTTTTTGGTGAAAAGGACTTTTTCATTTTTGATATGGTAGTTTAAAATTAATTGAGTTAAAAGTTTTCGATAAAGGGATTCTTCGTTTTTAAAATAAATGTAAAACATGACATAGGCCGGACTTGATGATTTTTCCTATCTCATATATTTGGTAGTTCATTTTTTTTAATTCTTTTTAAAAGGTGATAAATGGATATGGACCTTGATTAAAATGATATAGAAGCCATTTAGTTAGGAGGAATATAAACAGAAGCAATATTGGGAGATTTGAATCGAAATAACATTAGGAATTTATATAAAATAGGATTAGTGATCTAGTTAGAGATAATATAGGAGAGAAGGGATAGGAAAAATGGTAGGATAGAAATTTACCTTGTCTACTTCACTTTTGATTGTTTAAAGTTATAGAAGATGTGATTGTTTTGAATTAAAAGACCAACTTTTAAAGGAATAAATCTTTGATGTCGAAATTTTTTGAAAGAGGGAAATTATTTTATTCTCTTTTGGAATTAAGCAACCCTTTTTGAATTTTTGATTTAATAATAGTTTTGTTTAATAATTTAGTTTTTTGAATGTTTTGGGTTAAAAATCCTACTTTTGAAGAAGTAAGTCTTTGAGGTAAAAATCTTTGAGAAGGGAAATTATTTTGCTGAGAAATTTTTTATTTTTTATTGAACTAAGGGTTAAGAATAAAGCGGTAGAGGTTTTGAAAATTATGTTCGAATGGCTTTGAGAAGTTGTGTTCAAATATTTCTAGAAGGTTTTGTTCAAGTGTTTAATAAAAATGGAATCAATATATAGAATAAAATAAAAAATGGTGTTTAAATGCTTTTGGGAATTTGATTCTTGAAGCTAATTTGCATGTGGAGAATCTTTGGAAAATATATTAAAAAGTTTTCTTTTGAAGTGAGGAAATTTCCAAATTCTAAATGCCATGTACTAGACTAATGGGGATTTCTAAGATAAAGGTTTCAGATTAGGTACTTCATGATTGTGAAATTTTAGTTTTAAAAATGGTGAGGACTAAACCAATTTTTTTTTATATTGAGCAGATAGAGATCACTATCTAGTTAAGACAGGGTAAAAGTTTTAGAATATGAATAGTATGTACAACCTAATTTGGAATTTTGAAATCTGTCCCAAATATTTATTTGTAGAATATTGGTAAAGTTGTAAGATATTGTAGATCTATAATTGGGTTGTAAATTAGGATTCCCTTATTGACTAGAAATGTGAATTATGTTTTGATTTATTTGGAGCGGGTTCCATATAATTTCCATAAATTACCCAATTCCAAAATATGTATAAAAGTGCATTGTTTTGAATTAACCGGGAATATACCAAAAAGAAGAAATGTGTAAGATATGGATATTCTTTTCTATAGTTTACATAGTCTCTTTCAATAAAAGAAAAGAAACAATCCCTTGTAATTTCAAACAAAGAAATCTCACTAGTGGTTAATTTGTGGGAAATTATAATGGTAATCCTTTTTACAAGGATGACTCTGATAAATAAAAATATGGAAATGAATGATGTAATTTAGAAATTATTAATTAGAAATAAGATATATATATATATATAATGCACATGTATAAGCATTTAATGTTCAAAAGTAAAAATATATAAATAGCGTAATTTACAACATTATTCGTATTAGTTATTAACAGTACAGTAATTATAGAACTAGGATTTATGGACATTGATTACAGATTTAATAGATAATATATTTATATTTAATAGAGAATAAAAAGGAATAAAATGGAGTCTGATTAAGGAATTTACTATGGTATTTATGGAGGAATTGAATAGGCATAACAGGTGGATTTTGAAACCGGTAAATAGATAAAATAGGATTGATTAGAGATTGTAAATTTTGGCATTTATGATCGATTATTAAGGTGATGGACATTTATTAGAAACTGAGAAGGAGAATTAAAGAAGGTGGGTAATGGTGGAATGGCATCCGAAGAATGACCATCTTAATTTAGTAAGGAATATTAGACCCCAACATCATTTACACCAGTTGATGATAAATGGCAGCTTCCAACAAAATTTCCTTGTAGAAATTTTAGGTAATAATCGCTAGTTTTCACCTTTAGGTTATTGGTAAAGTGTGCGATATGGTATGAGGTACGATCTTTTTTTATCAATGGGTTGATTTTATGAATGGGATTAGATCGCTAGATAAATATACAAGTATTGAGGAACAAAAGGATACTTAACTGGCGATAAACTATAGGTAAGAGTAGAAGTTAATAAGGAAATTAGATTAGTGACTTGGAATAAAGGATGCTTCAATCTTAAAATTTTAGGATTTTGGGAAAAATAAAATCTAGCTTGCGGAGTGTCACAATCCAAGGATGATCATTCACCCCGGAGGAGATAGGATTTATAGGGATTTGACGAGAATTTTCTATTAGTCAAGGATGAAGAGTGAATAGCTGAATTTGTTTCCAGATGTTTAATGTGCCAAAGGATTAAGACCGAGCAAGGGAAGCCTAGAGGGTTGTTATTACCATTGGAGATTCCAACTTGGAAATCGGAGCTTACATCGATGGACTTCATAGATGAGTTGCCAAGGAGTAAAAAGGGCAATGATGTTATAGTTTCACTAAAAAGCGCTCATTTTATTCCTATTAGAAGTAATAGGACCACAACATCACTAGCATAGAATTATATCGGAGAGATGGTTCGACTTCATGGAATTCTGATTAGCATCGTTAGTGATAGGGATCACTTATTTACTAGCGAATTTTGGAGGAGTTTGAAATTATCTTTAGGAATTTCATTAAATCTTAGCACTGTTTACCACCCACAGACCGATGGACAAACTAAAAAGGTAAATAAGATTTTGGAGGATTTGTTAAGAGCTTACATCAGGGACTTTGAAGGGCATTAGGAGCAACGCTTAACTTTAGTAGGATTCACGTATAATAATAGTCACCAAATGACGATTGGTATGACACCCTATGAAGTGCTTTATGGGAGGCCATGCAAATTGCCAAATTATTGGATGGGAACCACTGAAAAAAATTCCACTTAGATAGGATTTAATTCGCGAGACTTTGAGAAAAGTAGGGTCTATTAGGCAATGTATGAAGGCTGAATATGATCGCCAGAAATCCTACACGAACAAGCAAAGAAAGGAGTTAGAGTTTGAGGTTGGGGACATAATGTTCGTTTAGGTTTCCCCTCTCAAAAAGGTCGTATCATTTGGAAAGTCAGGAAAGTTGGCATTATGGTTTGCTGGGCCTTTTCCAATTTTGAAAAGAATAGGAAGACGTGCTTTCGTGAGGAGCTACTGGATAAGTTGGTAGGAGTCCATGGTGTTTTTCATGTTTCGTACTTGAGGAAATGCCTTCATAGCACAACCACTGTAGTAGAGCCTGGACGATTGGGGGACATTGAGACCGAGCCAATAGCATCCTAAGCCACTGCACACATTGTGGAGCATGAAACTAGAAGGCTCCACAACAAAGAAATTATGTTGGTTCAAGTACAATGGAGGGAAAATTCGGTGGAAAGCATGATGATTTTCGTTCTAAGCTTTTCACTAATAAACTTTTCTATCTAAAATTAGATTTTGGTTGCATTGTGGTTGCTAGATTGAATGGTAGGAGATGTTTGCTACATTTTTCACTATCGCCTTGCACTCATACAGAAACTTTTATGCATGTTTTGGATGCTTTCATACATGCCTATATGTCAATATTATACATTCGTGCTAGGATTGAGCTCATCTACAGTATGTCTGCATACATAACACCATTGCACTTTTGGTTGAGTAAATAGATGCGTAGATAACTTGGTTGTATAACATTGATATTTACCGTTACGCTGTCAGCTCCTTGGGGAGAATTTGGGGACGAAATCTTTTTTAAGGGAGGGGGAGAATGTAGCACCCCATAAAAATTAATAAGAAATAAATGAATTAATTAAATAAGATATGGCTAAAACTGGAAATTTTGCAAAAGTTAGAATTTGACCATGGAAGTTGCCACTGCGTTCGCGGTGATTTTTCGATCAATTTCCATATATAATATTTTGAAAACGGAGCTCAAACGAAAATGTTATAAATGTTTGAAGTTTCGGGTTCGAATTAATTTAAATGTAATTAAAATTTAAACCTATAAATAAATCTTAAATATGAAGTTCAAAAATAAAACTTGGGGGTTAAGTAAACGTTAGAATTAATTTTAACGTTAAAACATTAATTAAGGTATTGAATAAAATATGCAACAACACATTCAAAATATTTCTAGAATAGAGCTATCGGTTGACCACCTAACCTGGGCTGGTTGACCTCCTAGCGTGGGCCGGTCGACTGCTAGCAGTCGACTAGTGGGGTAGGAGCGATCGACTGGTTCATGTTGATTACATCTAGGGTTTTCTGCATTTGAATGGTGCAAATTTTATTATTTTAAATCGACTTAAATCCGATGGTTCTGGTTTCTAACCACTATAAATAAGAGCCTAGCCCCTCAATGTTATTCATAAATTACTTTGAGAACTAAGCGAAGCTCTGCCAATCTCTCTTCTCAAAGATTAAGAAAATTCTCCAAGGTTTCAGGTAAGAAATTTTAGGTGTTTATAATTGAATTTCTAATCCTTTTCTCCTCCAATCCCTAAATTTCTAAATCTAACTCGTTTATAATACCCTTGTATATTTTTAAAAAGAGAGATCTGTAAGAGATTAAAGCAGGCATATCAAATTCAAAAAGGGAAGAGCTAGGACTGATTATAAGCGAAAATCTAGTCTTTCTTATTTTAGTAATTGTATAGTATAACTTAGATTTGATATACGCCATGGAGAATTTTGTTTATGAAAACATCACATTAAAACCCCAAAATTCCCCTAAAGCGAAATGTCATTTCTTAAGTTCGAATCTCAATTATTCTATATTAAAATAATGGAATTGTGCAAGTTTTGAAATTTAATGTTTTACATGCTGTTTCACTTCTTATCTTTTTCTTTGGATCTGATTAAGGGTTTTGAAAAGAATAAATTAGGAATTGGTTTGTAAAGTATGGATTCCTATATCCATAGTTTACACTGCTGATTTCCGCGATTTAAATAGAAATTCTCTTTTTCAATTTTATACAAAGAAGTTTAATGGAGCATAAAAATATTTTAATTGTATGTTTCTATTAATGGCGATTCGATTATTTTAAGATAAAATAAATTGGATATGGATTCTATTTTATGCAAGTCTGTTGATTGAATTGTGGATATTGGATTTATGGTATATTTGTTGATATGGAATTGGACTTGTATAAATTTGAAGTTTTGACATTTAAATGTTAGTCTAGGATGCAGTCTTCGCATGCTTAAAAGTATTTTAGGCGCATGTCTATATATATACATACGTGTGCGTAAATAACATATAATTATAACATATTAATTATGTAGCTAATATGCTATAATTATCATTAAATCCCCCTAAGGAAAAAAGTTAAATTTTAAAGGAAAAAAAAGAGTTTACTTATAAGACCTTGATATGGAATGAGATGAGATGTGTGTAAATATGTTAAGAGAGTGTTGAAAATTTTGACTAATTTATAAGGATGTGAGGTCAGTCAAAAGCATACGCAAGTTTGCCTAGCTAATCTGGCTACCGGCAGTGTGACTTTAGGGCTTATTTAACACTTTGCCTATAATAAGAAACCACGGAGGATGTATGGTTAGTCCCAAATTATGTAGGGTAAAACTGCCCAGCTAATCTAGCTATTAATACCTACGAGTAGTCGGACAGATGTGAGGCGTCATAGTCTGGGTTACAGGTCATAATACGAAGGACCTACTTCGAGGTTGAAGGTATTGAGTAGTTGGCCTGCCTCTTCCCTATATAAGAAGTAGTAAATGGCCAGGGTTAAGGTTAGGCACGGTAGAGGTTATCTCTGGGAAGGTCCGCTTTAGATTTGAAGTAGTAAGTGGACTGAAGAGATTTCGTGCAATGTCAGGTAGATAGTACCGTAGAGGAGTCCGCCTTGGGATAGGTATTAAATAACGGGGACCTGCCTTGAATGAGGTATTAATTGGTCAGTGTCTGCCTAGTTTCCATTAAAAATGTATTAAGTGCCTAGGGTAATACCTCTTTAATTATTAAGACATTATTACCGTTAGATATGGGTTATTGGATTTAAAGAAGAATGGACCGAGAAAGCCTTAGGGCTTATAGTGTAATGACCTGCCTTTTCAATCATTGAATGTCGACACCAAATACATCAATGTATTCAAATGCCAAACAGGCAATCACCAGAAAGGCATATTGTTAGGGTAAAAAAAGAACATGGGAAAAAAATCTCACAACGAAACGATGATATATAATACAACAAAGGCAGTAAAAACTGTCACCCTAAAATACATGGTATATCAAAGTTAGGACAATTATAACTTCTTGATCTTACAATTGGTGATGGGTATGTATAATAATACAACGGACAAAAAATACAAGGGCGGGTGAACATTCAGCTCTACTCCATGAGCTCTACGTCTCACTAACGACAACCTGGAAAAATACTCAGTTTGACTCGAGCATTACAATAAAATAACACATGGATCAGTCTGGAAAACCAACATGAGAAAACTCAAGTAATGTGATAAACATATATTAATTTTGTGAGACCACATCACTAAACACGGAACGGGGTTTACCTCACAAGAACAACTTCCACACATGAATACATGGAAGCAAATAAAAATAAAAACCAAACTTGAAAAGATGGGTATAAACAAGGTTAAAATCCATATTTAAAGAATTAACACAAACAATCAAGAATCAAGAAGAGCTCCAGTCACTTCTTGGTGCAATTAAGAAATCAATTTAAAGATTTGAATCAACGATAATGAAAGGAATTTTCCAACAATGACTAGGAGGGTGCGCCCCTTTTACCGAAAGTATATCTCTGGACAATATACCTGAGAGGGTCATATACTCTGTGACTCCTCTTGGGAACTCATGTCAAACCCCGCCAACTTTACCGAGCATCCGAGTATTTCACATCTCCACGTGCATACCACCGATACCAAATCTAGAGTAGATGTGAAAATACCTAATTGGAGCAACCCTATATAGCTAGGCCCCCGCTCGCTCTTTTGTTTTAGTCATTTCTAACAAAGGGTATCAACGCTCAAATGAGCAACAAATCATCTTAAATTGACGACACACAGAGAATAAAGCCGAATCGATAGTCGATAAATCAACTATTGGGAATAATCAAAATGATCGTATATGGAATTTAAATCTCATATTCTTACCACTACTCGTCGATTTAAACTTGTACTATTTCTTGGTTGAAAATGAAGCCGAGCAAAGGTAGGTTTATCTCTAGGCATCACCTTAACAACAATTTTAACCTTTGAGATAGAAACGAGTTTTAATACCTCAATGTTTAGTGTTGTAAGTATAACCAAATCCTTTCTATATAAGCGATACCGTTTACGGAAGTTAAATTTCTTATCCTTTCCCTAAACGAATCAAACTTTTAAAACCCGAACTTGTGCTTAAATTTCACATCACAAATATTTATAAAACACTTTAAAATATTCTTTTTAAAGAGTAAATTATATTTCTAAGTGTATTAAAAATAAGGATAAATAATAATTGTCATTAAAATATTATTTACTATAAGCCCAAAACAATTTACATTTAGCTTTATTTTTTTAAACAATTCCCCTTAAAAGATTTTTCTCATTTATAAACTATCATTTTTAAATTTCAAACAACATTATTATCCCGGAAAATAATAAATCAATTAAAATGCTTTTATAAATTTAAAAAAAGGTTAATCATCGTGAAAAAATTACTGATATAATTCTTTTATAAATTTAAAACCACATTAATTATCCTAAGAGATAATTAATCAACTTATAACTCCTTTAATAAATCCATTACTTAACTTTAAACAACTTTATTAAATTAGTAATTAACTTTAATTCTCTTTTATTAAATCGGTTAATTAATTTTAAATACCTTTATTTAATAAGTTAATTAACTTTAAAAATAAAAAATAAATTTATTAATTAACTTTATTATGATTAAATAATAAATAAAATATATTTAAATCTCAAATTCTTTTCAAATACTTATAAAATCCTTACAAACCCATTTGAAAAGAATTTACAAAATATTTAAGGTAAATAACCTTCATATATTTTAACAACATTAATTATCCCAAAAGAAAATTAATTAAATTTATAAATCCATTTATAAATTTTAATCAACACTTATCATTTATTTTCAAAATTCTTAAAAGATTTGAAAATATAGTTTAAACAACTTCTAAATTGCAAAACACGACCAAATATTTGTTTTGCAAAAATTTCAGCCTCAAGTTCAATACACAACAAGGGTTTAAGGGGATGATATTTTATAAGTGGTTGTACGTCGATAATCCCTGTAACGACACTTACACAGTCAAACGGTATGTCATAATTATTTTCAACCAAACAAAAATATAAGCAGCATAAGAATAAAATTGAATAAATAAATATTGGTGAGAAACCCCTTAGCGTCTCTCTAAAAAAGTCCTGTGTAAATCATACATATGAATGTGTATTTTTAAAGTGCTCCATAAAGACCTATTCGCTATGTACACTCCGACTTTTCTTTTTTGTACCTTGCAACACAATGGTTATTTACGTCATCCACTTTTCAAGCGGGAATTTAAAATCCAAACAAACAACCAAACAACCAAACAACAATATAAACTATCATCCAAGCATTCAACAATAATTTATAGCAACACAGATATCATATAGTTTATTTATGGGTGAGTAAACCCACCGAAATTCTAGTTGACGCATCCGGTTTGAACGACGTTCGATTTTGGCCAAAATTCCAGTTGCTCCAATTTCAATGAAACTAATTCCAATGCATAGCTAACGTTCCTACGAGACCAATGCAACTGACCGCGTTCGAAACCGACCTCGTACGAGCAAGATATCAATTTTATAAGTATCCGAGTTTAAATAATCAAATTAATTCACTTAATTAGTATCATTAACTATTGATTGCCCTATATAATGATCTTCTCCAATTTCTAATTCTTCTTCCCGCCTTCATGCATGCACAGGCACACCAAATCCAATTTACGCGTGCATCTCATCCCTTTTCAACGCTCATCTCTCAATGAAATTCAACGCTGCTTCCTCTGATGAACTCCATGTCACACAAGCTTCACGATGGACACCATGAAACAACACCCGACATCACTTCCTAGAACACGACTTGGGAATTGATGTCGTGCCCTAAAACTATCACTTTCTTCAATAAAGGATCAGACATCATCAAACTTTGGGGAAAGGGGTAATTCGACATGAGAAAGCTAATTGAACTCACGACAACTCCTATCATCGCCTTTAACTCAAGAAGATAAAAACCCTAGTTTATTGCCAAAACCGACTTTGCCCAAATCATGGTCGCATGCAACAAAACAAATATAGGTGTGTAGATCTCTTCACAATAAATCAAAAGAAACTTGTTTTGAGATTTTTCATTGAGAAATGGATTTGATTTTCAATGTTGAAGTCTCTACCGTTTTCTTTCTAATTAGAATGAAGTGTGAAAGGCGGAGTAGAGGAAAAATCAGAAGTAGAAAAATGAGGAAAACATATGAATTAACTCGATTTCAGAAACAACCAATTTACTTTACTTCTATTTCAAATTAAACAAAACCAAAAATTCAAGCAATTCATCTTATCAAAATCAAGTCAACATCCATGGCTTTTTGAAAATTGAATTTTATTTTGATTTAAAAAAAGTTATGTAAAGAAATATTTGCGATACTCCGCTACACAATATTCTAGTCGCATATGAACTGCGAACGATAGAAACAAAAATACGATCATGCACCAAAATGCGACATGATCACAAAGTAAAAATAAAATACACATATTATTTTATTCTATGAAATTTCAACAATACCATCATTTGCCATAAAATACGTTAAACGATAATCTATATATTTTTCAAATTAAAAATTATGGAAAAATCATATAAATTCAAATAAAAATATTACAATAAAAATGAATTTGTTTTATTAACAATTGATTTCCTATTATTTATTCGAACTATTTATTATGTAAATAAATTTACAAAATGAATTCACCATTTATATTTGTTAATTAAAATCAGTTAATGAAGGTTATTTAATCCATTTAATTGATATTCAATTCACAATTCGAATATTTAAATAATAGCTATATTTGAATTCAAGTTACTAAACTTTAAAAATCAATTATTTCAATAATTAAAATTGATTAAATATTTAAAAATCAATTATTTCAATAATTAAAATTGATTAAATATTTAAAAATCAAACGACAAAATTTCGAATAGTTACATATAGTCGAAAAACTTATAATATGGTTAGATATGTAAGATATATTCTTATTTAAATTATATTGTCCAAGTACTATTATAGAAAGGCTCGAGATTTTATTTACCAGACATTGTTGTTCTGACCCTCTCCTCATTACAACATAGGATAGAGATGTTAATGCAGGTTTTCAAAGGTGGTGATGGAGATGCAGACTTGTGGTGGTTACTATTTATCTACTTGTGTTATTTCCTTTATTTTAGATTTACCCATTAAATGATGTTGTTACTTTGGAATATCATACTACGGATAGTTGACAAATATTAATTGTATTATGTTATGTTTTTGGGAAATTTGAATTTTAATGAAATAGGTACTATTCAGATATTATATTTTATCCTCCCGCTGTGAGTTTCTGAATGTGTATACAAATAGCTATGTGTATTGCTCTTTATACCCAAAAACAGTCCGCTTTGAAATGGGTCTAAGTTTCGAGGGCCTTTTCTGAGTCGGAATTTAGGTCTCTTTTGAGACAGATTGTGAAAGTACAGCGAAGAGTTCCTATAATAAAAATAAGGTTGGAAGGGATATTGACACCGGGTGGGGACGCTTACTCATATGCACACCTTTGGGAAGGTGAGGAGAGGCATTCAACTTCCAGGGACTACGGGGAAGTTTCATGAATTAAACAAATGTTTAAGTGAATGCACACTTTTGGAATGCGAGGAGAGACAGTCACGAATGCACACCCGGGGAAGGTGAAGAAAGGCATTTAACTGGGCAGGGCGTAGTATTAAATTGTTAAAGAGAAATGAATAAATACCACATGAGATGTAGTATTAAATCATTGAAGGAATATAAGTAAGATCGACGAGGGGCGCAGTACTTAACAGTAAGGAAATATGAGAAAGATTTGTGCGGGGCACATCATTAAACAATTAAGGAAAGAGCACGACGATGTGTGAGGAGTAGTATCGAGAAGTAGTAAGTCATATAATAGATTAAAGAATAATATAAATTGGGAACCAAGCAGTGATTGTGCTGGGTGCGCGGTAGTAAGTATTGTAATAGATTAAAATGAAGAACTAAATTGAGAATTGAGTGGGGACTGTGCCGGGGGTGCAGTAGTAAAATGGGGATCTCTTAGGGAAGCGTAAGATGCGAACGTAGATAAGAACCAATTGCGTCCGTATTTTGAAAGTTCCACTCTTGATGTTTGAATAGTTAGAGGGAACCCAACCTATGCAGTACGGTTTGGTCTCACAATATGATTGTTTTGGATAAGAATTATTCACACTAGACTTTATGTCTGATCCGTGTTTTTATTAATGTTTTCCCGATAAACTCACGGGTGCTCATTTGAATAGGCTAAGTTTAAAGCTACCTATCTAGGCCAATGAACTCAACCTACTCGAATAAGTACCCATGAGTTTAGAGAGAAAACAAAAATAAAAATAGGGTTCAGACATAAAGTCTGGTATGAGTAATATATTATCTTGAGCAAAATAAAAATGGTAAGACCATGCCACCAATACATGGAGTAGGGTTTTCCCTTATTATACTAAAGCAATAATTATGTGAATGAATAGCAAACCTAGGCTTTATGTTCATTATTACGTGTTAAAATAAAACCGTGGGACCCAAATTGAAAGTATTCCCTTGGTTCGACTCACAAATTCGGTACCATTACATACTTTTACATCAGATATATGTATCATTACATACTTTGCCATTCGGCTACCACATAGGCCTTACGTATTTATATACTATATACATTTGCATTGTCAATCAATTGCCACTTAGATTTTATGCCTACGATCTCAATATTTGGATGCCACGCATGCCTTACTGCTTTGCTTTTGTATTATGGTTGCCACAAAGGCCATACACCAACATTTTCTATTCCGACTGCCACACAGGCCTTGCTCCTACTTCGCTTTGGTGCTAAGACTGCCACTCCCGGCCTTACGTCTTACACCATTCCCTTTGTTGCCACTAAGGCCTTACACAAATCTCTTTCACTGTTAGGACATCTAAACTAGGACTTATGCTTTCGTTTGTAGATGCCATAGAGGCCTTACTCCTTCGCTTTCGATTAAGGATGCCACAGAAGCCTTACTTCTTCGCTCTTTGTTCCATGACTGTCACAAAGGCCTAATGCCAACTACCAATTGTCTACCTAACCACTCACTATTATGCTTTTCACTTAGCTATTTATCCAGCTAGCATTTCAACTAATCATCTTATGATTATTAATATTGATTGTCATTTTTATTAACATCAACTTCTCAGTATCTGATCTTAGCGCTCATTAGCTTTATCATACCTTACTTTCTCTAAAAGTTACTAGTTTTGGTTTAGTACAATGCTCCAAAAGTACACCTTTCTCGGCAGTTGGCATTCTCCCATTCGTGTATGAGGCAATCTGCTTCAGTTTATCTTAAGTGACTTATGAATTCTAATCTTAAAATTTTTAAGATCCCTTCCTCTTCCAATAATTCAAATTTAACCATCAATCACCTTTGGCCCTTGGTTAGTACCTTTGATTTATTACCATGTTTTCCATACTTAAGCTTTTGTTCCGAAGATTTATGTTTATTTACTTTTTGTTTGGCACTACCTCCATTAACATTGGCCCTTCGTTTAACGATCTGTATTTTACATATCATGGGGTAGATTATTCTTATTTTTATTTTAGGTTGTATGATTATAATTTTGAGAATGACTACTAGGGACATTTTCCACCTTTAGAATTTTTATTGGACAGTTTGGACCTAGAAATTCTTACGACGCCTATAACTTTTGATAGGGGTTGAACTAGGGTCCAAAACCACTTCCATTGGATCAGGATGATGATTTATCTTTCTATAAAGTGATTATAATAGGAAAATGAACCTATCGTTTATGAGATATGGCAATTTTATGGTTAGACTGTTGTTGACTATATTAGTGAGTGATTAGTTAGGCCCAAACTTAAACCCACTAACCCATTTTGGAATTTGTGCCTAATTGGGACTAGTGGGATAGATCTAATCATTTTTCACTTCTAAAAATTGTTCTAAACCTCCATTAACCTAGATTTCATCAAAAAGCTCCTCCTTTTCCTACTATCTTAGCCTAAAATGCAGTAGATGGGTAATTAGCAAATGGGATTATAGATATATCATTTTGAGTGCTTTGGAATTCATTTTCTTGCTGTCCATTCAAATCTTAGCATTAAAGTTGGTAATTTGGATATTAGGTGAGTGATTTATGATCTCTGACTATTCTATGCATATCCTATAGTTAAAAATAATGTTTTTGATGTGATTTCTATGTTAAAATGTTTTTAAAATTTAAAATCTTCATATATGGTTATAGCCGAATTCAAAAACGTAGAAATGAAATTTAAACGGTTTTGTAACCCCTTATGGGTTACATTGTCATTTTAGTATAAAACATGATCCAGGCATAATCTTGTATGTTAACCATGTTTGGATGATTTGTATGTGTTGAATGTATGCTTATGGATGATGGTTGTTATTTCATGTATTCCTTCGATATGTTTGTCAGTGCTTTTAGGTTAGGATGTGATTCTCGATTTTGGCAAAAGGAGTTCAAACATGTTCAAACTAGAATGCAACTTGGAGAAGGGATTCTAAAGGAGGTGAGAAACCTACACTTTAGTCACTTACAATTTCGAGTTGATTTGGATGCTTAACTTCTGATCGACACTGAGCTGAAGTTTCGTCATGGAAAGTTGCAGTTTTGGTCGAGAAAACAAGCTACTTGAGGACTTAGGCTGTTAAACTTTGGGAAAGACTTTGGGGAAGGCAAGGAAATAGAGATGGGAACTTAACTCCAAAATTGAGAGGAGTTATACATATCAGCACCAAACTTTTTTGGTCACTACCGTCCTCTTTTTGGGGCTATGGAGAGGGTTGAATGACTTAGGGAGTATGACACCGAGGAAAGGAGATCAAAGCAAGCAAGGAGGGAAGAGATCTGGGTCTGAAAGACTTAGCCAAGTTTATGGTTAAGTAATTCATATTTGTACCAAACAGATCTGATCGGTACCGATATGAATTGAAGAGGCCGGTCTTGGCCAACCTTCTAAGGGATGCTTAGGGGTTTATGTAGGTTGTGCTATAGGTGTTGGTTCATTCGTTTGACGTTCGCTTGTGATGTGGTAGCACGATGAAGGATGATGTCTTCAGGACTTCGATAAAGGTAACTCGATGGTTATAGAGTTATGTTCCGATGATGATAGCTCGATATTGAATGGAATAGCGAGGATGGTTTTCTACAAGGTTGGGTTCTCGAAAGGATGACCCATTGATAGTATGTTGAATGGTTTTATCATGGAAAGAATGGAATGTGGAATGGTTCCTTAAGGATGAATGGAAACTAGAAGGAGCAAGGAAAGGGCTCAGATACACATGTTAAAGGATCGTTGATACTCGAAGTGTTTTCTGATGTACTTGTAGGTAGGGATATTGTGAGGATGCTCATTGGGTACTTGGAATAGCTTCCCCGGATTAGTGCCGTATACTCTGGATCGGTGGAATGGATCAAGTGTCAACCATGGGCTGGTGGGCGAGTACACTGAAAACTCGTATTTTTCCATTAATTCCTTGTAGAGGAATGGTCATATGAGTTATCATATATTAATGGCACATTGAGTGATAGTGAGGATTGTTTAATGGATGGTATGTATGTTATGGTTGCTTTTCTTGTTACCTGTCAATCTAGGGATGTCACATAATGTAGGTATTGTAGATGCTGATACATAGACACCCGAAATTGTACTTAGTATATGGTACACCTTTATAATGGTAGTAAAGTAGCATATTATAGGTGTTATGTGCTAACTCTTTGGTTGTAGGGACAGGTCCAGTATAATACTTATACCTATGTTCCTCACTATATCGACTTGTATAGTATTTTGAGATTTCTTATCGCTTACACCAGACTGTTTTTTGACTCGAGGTTTTATGCTTTTCTTCTTATTATCTTAGGTACTCTTAAATGTGTAGGCTAGATAATAGTTTTACGTGGTACGCAGTTACAGTACAAAGGACGAGCATGATGGCACTTTCTTGTATTATATACAGACTTGCTACTTCTTAACCCACTATGCCATACTGTAGAGCCTAGACTGTGCTTGCTTATTATATTTAGAGATAGTTTACCTTTCTAAGTTTATTATCATTTGTATAAACTGTACTACTGCTTTGTATAAATGTATGATCATATGCACTGTGATACTTATGGTTCATTTAGTTATTACTGCCTTGCCTATTTTATATCAGTGATATTTGTTTTATTTAATGCTGTGAGATATACGTCAGGTTTTGTGATTGGTTCTCTTCTTTTAACCCTTAGCTACATTCCTACATCTTCTGGCACTACATCAATGCACTCTTCAGGTATATTGGATGCCAAAGGTGTAGGGCGGTTATCACATTTGGTATCAGTGCTTAGGTTATTTGATTAGCTTGAGTTGATACCGTGATCTAGTAGAAATAGAGAAGGAGTTATCACCCTAGACCAGATCGAGAGTATATATGCATACAAGAGATAGTACTTGTTATATATTTTGGTTTTCATAGCTATACAGTAGTATATAGAATATATATCGTATGCACACACAAGTACCATTGATATGGTTTTCTTTATGAGAGACTGACCATTCATGTTATAGATCATGAATGAGCTGCCATACAAGAAATGCTTCAAGAAACCCCATCTTTGGAGCCAAGGAAGGAGTAGGCTCGGGAGCTGCTAACCCTGACTTGAAAGCTATGTTCAACGCGATGATGGCGAACATGTTGCAAAATGCCCAAGCAGCTGCCCCTAATGTTGATGTAGGTGGTGGTGCTCAAGCGCAAGTACCTATAGTCGTTATTGCAAAGCTAAATAAGGATTTTGCCAGTCTTGGTAGCATACTATTCCAAGGAACAAAAACGACTATGGAAGGCAGGATTTGTTAGACATCCTGAGAGGATTTTCGATGACTTGGAATTAGATGATGCGATGATGAGGAAATTGGCTCCTCGACAGCTCCAAGGTAGAGCTATGAATTGGTGGAACTCTATTAAGATTGCCACATCCGTGGACCATTTTACTTAGGACCATTTCAAAACTAGACTCGAGAAGAAGTTTATCTTGGCTACACAAAAGTCGGCATTGGTTCGAAAATTTGCAGACTTGAAGAAGGGGACATGTCTATCTCTAAGTATGTAGCTTAGTTTGACGCCTTATCAAAGTCTGGGATGTCTTTCATTGACATTCCCTTGAAGAAGAAAAAAAGGCTTATTATGAGATTGGATGATTACTTTAGGGAGAAGCTCCTAGGGCACATTGGTGAGCCGTTTGAGAAGATAGTTGAAAAAGGCCTTCAACTTAAGATTTTTTACCCTAAAACCAAGTATGACGTAGTTAAGGAAGGGCCAAAAATGCGGCAAGGTGGTGGAGGCAATAAGAAATGGAATATTAAGAGGAGGAGTTTCTAGAGAACAACGGTTAGAAGAAGGAAAAGTGGGATCCTTTCTATTATGGTTGTGGAGTTAGGGACCACTTGATTCAGGATTGCAAGTCTGAAGGAAAGAAGTTGTGCTATAATCGTGGCAAGTTCGGACGTATGCAGAAGAGTTGCATAGAATTAGTGCAGTAGAAGCAGGTGGTGAAGGCGTATGCTTGGCATGTCGTCCTAACTTCATCGAGTGCTCCCTCGGCAAATTAGAAAGGGAAAGGTATCACCATCAAGGCATGCTTTCTATTTATGGTGTTTCCACACATGTTTTGTTCTATATCGGGAATTCATATTCCTTTATATCAAGTGACCTAGTAGATAGATTGAGATTGAAACCCAAAATAGTTGACCAACCTTTAGTAGTGAAGAACTCTGTTGGAGGCTCCACTGGTCTTTGTATGGTTTGTCGTGGTTTGGTCTTAAGGAATCATGGATTCTCTTTTATTAGTGATTGCTTTGTTTTGAGTTTCATTGGCTTTGGTATTATCTTAGGGATGGACTAGCTGAAGGAGTATGCGTTAGTGGTGGATTGCAAGAAGCTGCTAGTGACGGTTAGGGCCAAGGAAGGGCAAAAAGTAGTTATTGGCTTCCTATCAAAGGATGAGGTTATGGTTAGCTTTCTATATTCACTGTAGATCCCATATGATAAGTTGTCATTTATGCCTATCGTAGAGAGTATCCAGATATATTTGAGGAAGTGATCGGATTACCGCCACATCGAGAGACTGAGTTTTACACAGACTTAGTGAAGGATGCCAGACTAATAGTTATTCCTTTGAGGCATTTGGCACTTAGAGAGCAGAAGGAGTTCGAGGTGCAAGTAAACGACCCGTTGAGGTGAGGTTCATTCCCAAGTGTATATCAGAGTGGGGCACACCCATAGTATTCGTCACTTAGGTGGATGGCTCACTGAGGCTATGTGTAAGTTACCCTGAGTTGAATAAGGTGATGGGAAAGAACAAGTATCCACTCATGTGTATTGATCACTTACTTGATCGGTTCCATGGCACATAGGTGTTCTCTCAGTTGGATCCAGCGATGGGGTTTCACCAGGTGAGAATGGCAAAGGAGAGTGTGCCGATCACTACGTTTCATACGCCGTGTAGTTTCTATGGGTGATTGGTTATGCCGTTCGAGCTAATCAGTGTTTCGACATAATTTGTTGATCTCATGACTTTTGTCTTCAGGGATCAGCTAAACAAGGTCGTGGATGACATTCTAGTCTATTCAAGGATGGAGGAGGAACACAAGACGCACATGAGAATTGTGCTTGAAGTGTTAAGGAAGCACAGGTTGGAAGCGAAGTTTTCAAAGTGTCACTTTTGGTGGAGAGAAGTAAAATTCTTAGGTCATGTCATGTCTAAGCAAGGTATTACGATCGATCCTACAAAGGCGGAAGTGGTTCAATATTGAAACCAATTGAAGAATGCTACTGATATGAGAAGCTTCCTAGGATTGGCGGGACATTATATTTTATTAAGGGTTTCTCGAAGGTAGCTGCACCGTTGACCAATTTAATGAAGAAGAGTCAAACTTTTATTTAGGATGCAAAGTGCGAGCATGCGTTTGTGAGTCTAAAGGAGAGGTTGGTAAGTACACCGGTTTTGACCATTCTAAGCAGGAATAAGGAGAAAAAGGTATACATTGATGCTTGTAGTACTGGATTGGGTGTGTTATTGATGCAATGAAGTAAGATTGTCGCCTACGCTAGTCGACAGCTGAAACCGCATGAGAAGAAATACCCATTCAACTATTTTTAGTTGGCGGCGATAGTGTCTGCTTTGAAGATATATAGGAATTATCCAGTTGGAGAATGGTTTGAGTTGTTAACATACCACAAGTCCCTGAAATACCTTTTGTCCAAGAAGGATCTTAACCTTTGTTAGTATCGTTGGTTGGAGTTCTTAGCCTCTTACAACTTTAGCATTTCTCATACGCCTAGTAAGGTAAATGCAGTTGTCGATGCATTGTCTAGAAGACATGCTAATTTGGAAGCGATGTTTCTAGAGTAGAAGCAGTTGGAACATTTCGATGACTACGATTTTAGACCTCGATGTGAGCAAGAGCCGAAAATATTATATATCTTGACTATCAGTCCTACTTTGATCGAGCGGATCAACATTAGTCAAAGGAGAGACATTAGACTAGCAGAGATCATAACGAAGATAAAAGAAGGAGTGGAGTCTGACGAGATGATGAAGTAAGGACTTGACCGTGATGGTTGGCTCCGTAAGGATGGGAGACTGTTTATTCCCGATGTTGATGGATTATAGGATGAGGTGCTAGGAAAGTGCCATCATTCTAGATTGACTATACATCCTGGCAGTAATAAGATGTACCATGATATAAAGTATATTTATTATTCGAAGGGGATGAAGAAGGATGTAGGGACATTCATCTCGAAGTGTATGTGTCATATGGCTTTTAGACCAAGCGACTTCCGAACGAATCCGAACATTAGAATGAAGATGAAGTGGTCCAAGGACTGGGGGGCATGCTTGGAAGTATAATGAAGTAGGCTTTAAGAGTTTACAGTGCAAGAATATGCTAAGTACATTGGATTAGTAAGGTTATGTGTGTATTTTGAATGTTGATTGCATGAATAATTTTGTGCATTTGCTGACACCGCGCACATTTTATTAAATAATTTCTGTAAGAGACTTTTATATATATAAATTTCTATCGCATTGGGACAAATGCTTTTTCTAGATTTGTTTTAAAAATGAAACCGCCCAAAGCTATATAATGTACAATATTTTCAATATATAGAGTTTTTTGAAGAAAATATTCAAAGGATATCAATTTTTTTTATAACTCATTTTCTCAAATCCCGTATTTTCAATATATAAAACCACACATTTTTGCACTCTTCGAGCGTATGAGGAAGAGAATTAAATGATTTAGTAAGAGATCGGTACTGACCTCTTTTTGGTTGGTACCGACCTCATTTTTGGCACTATGGATAACTCTGGAGTAAAGATTAATGAGTCGCTAGATAAAGTGATTGTCCTGAGGTCTATATCTGAAGGAGTAAGTGAACAACTCCAAAAAACATTGAAGAAAACTACAAGTATTGAATGTATCAGATCCTCTCTGTAATGACTTAATTTCTAAGGTAAAAGAACTCGAAACTGTATGGATCGAAGCACGAAGGCAATAGAAAGTAACTGAATGGATTATAGTCAATAAATCAGATCGGTACTGACCTGATCAGGTTGGCACCAACCTGATTTTATTGCTCTAGAGGCATCGTCTTATCGTCTACTATCTTGAATATGGAGTTTGAATAGGTATTTCGTGATCCAACAACTTCATTACGACGGTTTCTCTATGAATAGAAGACTTATACCAATTGGAAAAGGACCTTTTGGGCTTTCTGTTCTTCATCTTCTACCTCTACCCGAGTTTGTCAGTAAGGAGGCAACTTTTTACTGGGTTGTTTTGAACCGTAAACCCCTGTATTCACGACGACAACATTCCACAATAAGATTAAAGTGGACGTAGGCTTCAGATTAGCCCAACCACTATAAAATTCATATGTTTTCTATTATTTACTTATTGTTTATAGTTAGATATTTCTTCTATCATTTAGATTGAGGTGTTGTGCCACTTTTTGGCCCAACATTTTTAGTACTTTCACTAAGAACAGGGCTTCCAGGCGTAGATCTAGCTATCTATTATGGATTAGAGTGTCTAGCAGTTAGGTCCAAAAGGTTTTGATCTAAAGTCTAAAGGAAATTTCATATTGGAAGTAATGGCACCAAGGGTATCTAGAAGATTTGGAGCAGATGTTGGTGGGGAAGACGGAGTTTCTCTCCATGATGAGGTGACTAACCAACCGCCAATCACATTTCTAGGACAATCTTCCCTTTAGAAGATGGTGAAAAAGGTGAAGTTTGATAGGATGATGGTGGAGTTGAATCAAAGGAAGATAAATAGTTAAAAGGCTCTCCTTGACATGATGGATGTTAGCATTTACATGTTGACCCAACAGTCTCAAAGGCCCAGAAGGGACAAGTGAGAAGTATCACTTTGGTTTTGAGTATAAAAATTCATCTGCTTTTGGTTAGAATAGAAGGGATGGAAAGCAAAAGATGAAGGAGTAGATTACTGGAGCATTTGGGAGGAATGCTAAAGGAAGTGGACGAGCCCCTCCTAAGGTAATTCATGTTATTACTAACTAGAATAAGGTCGGTATTGATTTGAATTTAAGGACCTTTGAGGGGCAGAGGCCCGAAGCTGTTAACTTGTCAGATTCCGAGGACGATTTGCAGGATGTTGACAATGAGGATGGATCGAATGCTGAAGATCAAAATCTTGATGTTCAAGTGACTACTGCGGAGCCAACTAGATGCAAAGAAGGTTCGAAGGAGTGGCTCTCCTAGAGATAGAAGAAACTAGACGTCAGTGACCAAACCGAGATTTGCAGAGTCAAACACTTGGCGCAACTCCTGATGATTTTTTTTCGGATCAATAAGCAAGTGAGGAGCATATTGCGAATATGATTAAGCAGTTGCTGGAAGAAATCAAATTGAGAAAGAAAGAAGATTGAGGTTCTGCACCTAGTAGAGAGAGCTCCATTCATGGAAACATATTGAGAGAACAATATCCTAAGAAGTTTCTAATGCCTTCAATGTCATCATACAATGGGATCCAAGGCAATATCTACACAAGTATGAGTGACATATTGATGCTGCTAGAGTGACAAATGCGATTCGATGTAAATGTTTCCTCATCTTTTTAGATGAGTTGCATTGATGTGGTACACTCGGCTCACACCGAATTCAATCTCAACTTTTGATGAATTAGCTAAATAGTTCTTGGAGCAGTACAAGATCCACGCCACTCGGCCCAAGGATGTGTCGAGCATTTCTCAGGGACTCGAGGAGTCGTTGAAGAGTTTTCTGAGCAGGTTTAAAGGTATAGTTGCTAAAGTAAACAATCCAAATGAAGATATGATGTTGATGGATTTTGACCAAGGGTTACATCGAACACTGATTTTGGAAAATAGTTGAGTATGAATCAGTGAACTACTATGGAAATGTTCCATTAAAAGACATCGTTATTGTGCTTGGAAGAGGCAAGCTAGGTTACCGGAAAGGCTGGTGGTGGAATACCAAAGGAGGTTATTTAGAGCAATATAGCTATTAAACAGATTGGTGAGAGCGTCGATTATGAAACTGTGAATGTTGGGAATTCTAGTAACCAAAGAAAAAGGAATCAAGGCATTGGGGAAATGTGGAACCATGCCAAAAAGCATCCAAGGAATATAAGACCAGAGGAGTACATGCCTATGAACGAAACGCTTAGAAACATATACCTTGCCACACAAGGCACATAAAGTATAAGAAGCCGCCTAGGAGAGAGGTGATTGTGGTAGAAAAGTGCTATGGGAAATATTGTTGCTTCCATAAAACACATGGGCATAGTACGAATGAGTGTAGGCATCTTAGAGATTTCATTGAAGAGTTGATATGGAAAAATAAATTGCAACAATATGTTAGAGAGTAAAGGGATGGTGGACATAATGTTAGACACCAGGGCTAAATGCCTATTGGAACCAGCCTGGACCTAGGGGATAGGGTCCTGAACGGCCAGATGGAAGGATTGTTTTTAACACCATAATTGGAGGACCTCTTCCAATGGGGAAAAGCTGGAATGAGTTTGCGTGGTATGCGAGTTCATTCGGGCACGTGCCGTAGGTGAGATGCTTCACCATCTGGGATGAAGCTCTGGCTAGGCAGCAATGGTTGATGACATAGTTTTTCGAAATAGAGATTCTGATGGGGATTAAGCGCCAACCTTTGATCCCATGGTGATACCGACTGTTGTGGGCCTTGCAATTATGCATCAAGTTTTGGTGAATTATGGAAGCTTGGTGATTATTATGTTCAAAAGGACTTTTGATCAAACGAGAATAAGTTCGAAGGACATTAAGCTTTGTAAATCCAAGGATCAAGGATTTGCCGACGAGGTAAAGGAATTCATTGGGACTATTGATTTTTTCATTGAGCTGGGAGATACAGAATGCAAGATCGTTCGGGTTCAGAAGTTCATGATTATCGATGAATTTTCGACGTATAACGCGTTTCAGGGCCGATCTACCCTTATTGATTTCAAAATAGCATTAGATCCTTGGTACTTGATGATGAATTCACCATGGACAATAGGGTCGAATCGATTCGAGGTGACCAAAGCGTTGGTCGGGAGTGTTACATGCTGAGCTAAGAGAGGCAAAGCGACGAGAGAAAGGGACAAATGTAGAGAAAGGACTTTGCATTGAGAACGCGGATGCATTGCAATTAATTCCCAAGTGTTGACTCAGGGGCCATTGGAAATTATATAAGTCTATGGTCCCCATAATGCAGTCAGAGGAAGTGCGGGCAACACCAATTGTAACGACACAGAATTTCAATCATTTGAATTTGGAATATTTAATTGATTTTAAACATTGAAAAGTTAATTTTATAAGTTGAATAAATTGAATTTCAAATATAGCGATTTATTTGATAACTAAATTGTTAAATTTAATATTTGGAATTGTTAATATAATTGAATCTTGAATTAAATATGAATGAATTTTTTTTCGAAATTTGATTTAAATTCTATTTGAATAAGAATGAAGATAGTAAACTTTTGAATTTAAAAGTGAATAAGTAGATTTAATAATAATTAGTTTTAATTAACGTGTGAGAATAGCCTTCCGGGGAACTGTCTCAGAATTGGACGAAACTAGTTCCAATGGATCCATAACAGTAAATTATTATATGCTGTCGAATTTCATGGCAATTGGATGTATTGTTTGGTCATGCGAGCTTGAAATGCGTAGAATTTAATTAAAGGAATTTAATTTAATATAATTCAATCTTAAAAGTTAATTTTTGTATATGATGGAATTGGGTCACGATAATAGTTCCATGTGTACGGAATATGGGTATTACATATAGAATGCTAGGTGGCATGCCTTGATTAGAGTTTGGAAATCTAGAGCGTGAATAGTGTTTTGGAAACTTCTATATAAGGACCTGGGATATTTTCATTTGCAAACTAAAACCCTAAATGAACTCGCAGCCACCATTAACTAAATAGCTTCACCAACAACATAAATCACTCAACCCCACTCCGTCCACTTTCGACCATCGACTTCAACAGCAAAGTCGTAGAGCTCGTCGAGGCATAGCAAATCAATGATTGGATGTTGCTAGATCGTGGAGGGGAGGCCAGAATCTGGGCGGACGTGTTTTGGGTTTTGATGAAATTCCAGTGATTTCTAGCCATTGGTGAGGTGGCGCAGCAAGCTAGGGGCGCGGTTGAGGTGGGCGATGCATGGCGTAGGTTGCGGCGGCGAATGGTGCGATGAATGGTGGCAGCGGTGATGATGGAACATGGTCGCGTTTTTCGTTTCCTGGGAACGAATGAGCGTGAGTTAGAGAGGGAAAGGTAAACTAAAAGGTTTAAATTTTATTAATTAAAGTTAATTATAATTTAATTATTTCAAAAGTTCATTGATTCATATCTAATTCATATGAAGTCCAAATTTAACACGACAAGTTGCGTTGCGATCATATCAGTGAATACAACATTATAGAGTTAGATTGGGCGGATTTAGAGCTAATACGAATTTGGGTTAAAATTGAACGCCTGTTCAATTTAAATTCAAACCGAAACATTTCAGCAATAACTGAAATCAAAGTGAGTTAACTCACCTCTCTGGCCCGCTTACATTTTTATACAGGTGTGGACATATTTTATCGCTAATTGTTTGTTGAATGTTTGGATGATTTACTATTTTATTTGTTGGTTTGGATACATTCGCATCCCTGGAGCGAATGACACCCTATTACGTTCCCGCGTAAGAGCAGATGACCCCGATCCCACCTCAAAGCGGGTGATTTATATTTTATGATTATATACTGTATTCCACACACTGATGATTTTACTTTTCATATATTTTGATATATGATGTGTTAGATGCCATATTTGATGACATGGATGATTTTTCCCTATTTAGTGCTATAATAGCATTGTGCCATATTTTTAGTATTTTGACATACTATAAAGTGAAGATTTAGTTTTTAAAAGGATTTTAAGCAATTTCAAATATATATATATACATATATTAATTATAATTCTTGAATTACTAAAAGAAGGAATTTATTTTAAAATAAAAGATATGATTTTTAAATATTATAAATTAATAGTTTTATAAAATATTTTAAATAGAGATTTTTAAACTCTAGAATAAAGATCTTTAAAATCATAATAATAAGTCCGCCTTTATAATAAAGGAATACGGTTTTAAACAGAAGATAGTAATATTTTGGTATAAATATTTGTTAACCATTTTATACAAAGTGTATACACACACACACATATTAAGATTTATTTATAAATGTGATAATGTATAAATGTTACATTTTATGAATAAAGTGAAGATTTGTAAAATCGTGTTTTATCAATAAAAGGATAGATTTACAAACGGTGTTTATAAATAAAGGGAAACTTTTATCATTGGATAAATTAGGGAACATAAATCAAAATTGTGGATTTATAATCAGATGTGTGATGTTGTTTTAAAAAAATAGCTGATTTTATTTTGGAAATTGAAAGTGAGGATGGATTTGGAGATGTTAAACGATATGCTATAAAAAAGAAAGAGATTTACGAATACAGTGTTTTAAATATGGAAATGATTATGTTGAAATTTAAGTATGGATTTTTATTGAGGAAGTATAATTATGTTTTAAAAATTGTTTATTTATATTAATATTGTTTTAAAGTTGTTTATCAATATTTTAATATTTTGAAATGTAAATTATTTAAATATTAATATGGTTTGAAACTAATTTTAATTATTTATCAATAAAGTTTTGGAAGTTATTTAATTTTTATTATTTATAATAATGTTGAAGATAAATTATTATTGTTTTATTAAGAATGTTTTGAAATTATTAATTATTATTTTAAAAATGTTTAGGTATTATTATTTAAATTATTAATATGGATTTATAAACGGTTTATAAATGGTTTTAGAAAAGTATAAAAGGGAGTTATATAAATAATTTCAGAGATTGATGAATGAGGTTATAAATGGGTTTAGAGATTTATAAAGGAATTTATAAATTTTTCTAGAATTGCGTGAAAAGGAAATCTTCCTCTGTTCTATGAATATACTTATACCGTTGAGATAAGTATATAGATTTTTCCCAAGTATCGAAAAATAGTAGTTTTTGGGTATATCTTCTTAAAGATATTTTGAGATAAATATTTGGAAATTGTTTTAATTAATGAAAAGATTAATTAAAGAGGCTTAGTGTGCTTAGTTCTTAACCTGTGTTGCTTCCTTTGGAAATTTGATCTCTGGTTAGATTGTTTATTTATATGATAGTTAAATAACCGACTATCAAATGTTAGCCAGCTTATAAACTAACATTGTCGGTTCGTAGACCCTGGGATCGGATATGTTATTCGAAAACCACTTCGAACCGGCATAAGTGTTTCGAATTGGAATATCTTGAAGATAATCGAAATAGAGCTTTTGAAGTGCAAGGGCTACTTGCTATGAATCCTGAGGGTGATTCCCAAAATGGATGTAGTAGAAGTGTTGCCTTCGGTTTCGTTAAGTCCCAGAATGAACTTGTATAAATGCTGGCATTGCATTATTGCTTGGAGGGCACTGTTACAATTCCAAGTGAGAAGTGCTATATAAAGGTAAAACGTAGTCTCGAGCCTCATCAACCGGGAAATGACAAAAATCGGGCATGCAGCAGGGCCAAGTGGGTCGCTCCCATCAGGCGTATGGTTATTCCTAATCAAGATCGGTTACTATCTACTCAAGTATGCTTCGAGGCCCACTAATGAAAGGGGTGATCATATTCGATACTACTAGTTAAGTGGTTGGCCATTCCTATATGGCAGGGGTACAGGATGTTCTTGCCAGACCCTGGTGCATTTTATCTAGAGATGTACCTTCGGTAGGTAGTTCCTTACCTTGTCATAGTATGGAATCCATCTCCAATACAAGCTTTGCGGACTTAGTTGTGCTCAACTATGCTGAAACGTGAGATGCAAGCATTTCGGCTATTTTATATATTTACTTTGAATTCCTAGACATTATTATAATATCACAGGATTTTCTATAGAAAATGTTTTGGTTATCGTAAGGTAAAACCAGTCCGTGTTTATGTGCGGCATGGTCTTCGAGATACTTTTGATTTTAAAGGTTTTTATAACTTTAAAAATCAAATTGGGTGTGTTTTCTTATGCTGGTATACCAGACTGACTCGGGTTTTATTTTATTATAATGCTCGAGTCAGACTGAGCATATTTACATATTGCTTTGGAGCTTTTGGAGATGAATTGGAGGTCTTTAGACCATATTCTCGTATATGTTTATTTTTCCGCTGCATTGTTATTGAAATTATCAACATTTGTGAAGAAAAGTTGTTATAACTGTCTAGGCCGATGATATGATTTATTACGTACTTTGATTTGATGTATGTACATTATAGTTTATCTTTTGTAAATATTATTGATATTATATTATATATTGTTTCACTATGATTGTGAGATCTGTATTGTTTTCAGTTCTGTTTTCTCTTCTTCGTCTCTTCTCTTTTTCTTTCTTCTTTCTTTCCCATAACTATCCATCTTTCCATTCAATTTGGGATTGGACATGTGTGGTTTATTATTTACTTTAATTGTGCGGATTTGTGTGCTATTATAGTTGGTATTAGAGTGTGAGGTTAAGCGAGAACTTTAGCTTTGTTGGGGTAACTCATTAAGAGATAAGGTAATGGAATGCCTTATTATGAGTTTTGAGTGTATTATAGATATGAGAGCGTATTTGTTAGTGATTATAAAAATGTTTTATATTGTGTTAATTTATCTGTTGAGTTGCTTATGAATACTAGTCCGTACGTCGGACGCCACGATATCGATAGGGGTTTCTCAACACTTAAACAAGGCAAACTGACATAGTATTGTTTTGAGAATTGGTAAATTAAATAATTTTACCTAAATTATATTTTATATAAATAAAGGATAATTTTTTATAAATTATTATAGTTATATATGGTGTGTTTGATTGTTAGTAAATGATAATATTTGATTATTATCATTTTTTGTGTGTTGTTCGAATAAAAGTTGTTATTATTATAATCTAAACAAAGACAACCATTTGTAAAATGAGTTACGTAAGGAAGTGAATTTATAAATATGAATTATAGAGTATTGATTATGATTAAAATAATCAACATTTGTGAAATGATATTACATAAGAAGTGAGGTTATATAAATATGATTTATAGATGTGATGTATAAATGAAAAGGAAATGAAATTGTATAAGTGTATTTATAAATATGATTTCTAAATAAAAATGGATTTAAAACAAGAAATTTAAGAATTTAAATCCCATTGAAAGTTGTTTTTCAAAGGTTTTGGAAGAATAATAGTAGTATTATTTTGAAAATATTTTGGTTAGAGATATTTTAAAAAAGGATATAAAAGAAATAGAAAGCACAAGACTCACTTCGGTCATTGGTAAATAATTCTGGTGATGACTACAACATCATCGGCATTCATTTTCATTTTTCTAAGTGATGGGTTGCTACCATTGGAGTTTTGTTTTGGTGAAACTAGTTTTGATTTTGAAATTCAAAGGTATGGTTTGAGATACAAATAAATTATTTATAGTATTGTTCCAAAATAATTTTAAATAAGAACAGGGTGTTTAAAATTTGAAAATTTTCATTTAAGTGCCTTGTGAAAATATGTGAAAATAGGTTTTTGAACTTATAATTTGAAAATGGTAGATATAAGAAAAGAAAATTTGAAATTGAAATATGAAATTGAAGTTTAAGTTAAGAAAGGTTAAATGAAATTGAATTGGATTTGAAATGAATTAGATGAATTAATAAAGTGAATTAATGAAATGAAGTAATGGAATGAATATGAACTTGAGTTATAAAATGAAATTCAACTTAAGTTGTAAAATGAATTGAATATATTTTGGAATGTTGTTTGATAAAATTGAATATGAGCTTAAGTTGTAAAGTGGAAATTAACATGAGTTGTGTAGTATAAAATGTTTGTAGTAAACTTAAGTAACTGTTGTATGAAATGGTTCATAAAGAATATTAGCATTGAAGAAATATACTAAGTGATAATGAAATAAATTTTAACATAGGAAAAGTTAAAAATGTAATAATTTCATGAAATGGTCATAAACGAATTAAGTATGCAATGAAATGTTGTTAAACATAGATTGAAAGTAAAGTGAATGTAAGTAAAGTGAATGAAAATAAAGTGATTGTTAAAAATTGAATGTAAATTAATTGAATGTAAATAAATTGAAAACGAATCAATTGAATGAGGATAAAAGAGTATGAATAAAAAGGAATGGGATATAATAAGAAACCAATTGAAATAAATGTGTAAGTTGTACGTATATTATTATATGCATATAACTGTTTGATCCAGATTCAAATATATGATTCCGAGATGATTTAAATCGGGCTAGGGTAGGATTTTTCACTCGATTCTTGACGGTGAACACTGGATATGGGTTTTTGATTGATTTAGGAGTTCTCTATCATAGTTTATGGCTATGCAAGGAGAATGGCGGTTTCTAATCAAGGAACCGGTCTGAGTCTGCACTAGAGTGGTCATGTAAATGATACTAGTTCGGAAGTGAAACTGTATGATCGAGCGAGTGATAAGGCATGGTTTTGCGTACAGATGATATATGTACATCGTACAGGCTTTATTAAATTAAATGTTGATAGTAGAAAATTTAAATTGATATGGTTATGAATTAATTGGATGAGTATTATTTGTTGGATGGTTTCTCTTTTAAGAAAAATGTGTGATCCTCTAGAAATAGAGGAGAGCGCACATGTAACTATATATATAACACATAGCAAGGCGTTGCCAACATGCCTGGAAGGTAACAAATCTAAGTACGAGTATTAAATGAAAAACACAAGTACCCCTATAATGAGCTCTGGCAAGGCCACCGCCCATTACACCCCAATATCGAGCTCCGACATGGCCAACGCCTGATATTAAGGTGTTAGAAATACCTAAATAACTAAAGAGAATCAAAAAGCCAATGGTACTGGAAGCCAGCACCATCTGATAAGGATGCTCCATGCTGCTGACTTAGAAGGACTGGGGATGTGGCTAATCTGAAGTGGAACGGCTAATGATCCTGAAAGTAAAACTCCGCTCTGAAGACTCGGTAAAGATGGAAGTAGCGCCTAGCTGAAGAGTGAATCCTTCTAAAAATAGAACGCCTAAATGAAGCTGAAGATGCACTGAGAAGAATCCCTCATTGCTATCGGCAATCCTAGAATCAACAATCCTGTGCACCTGCAAAGAGACACTAACATCCTACCTATCCCAGACCTGTAACTGAAAATTAACTAGCAAAATAGTTAGAATGATACACATATATGTATATAAATAAAATTTATATACATATATATGTATAAATAAGATAAAAGTTAAAAAAACAAAAGAAAAGCTAATAGGACATAATAAAGCAAAGATAAACTAGTACAAAAAACTAAAAGATCTAAAAAAGTAAAGCTAATATGATCCATACTCTAAAAAACTAAAATAACTATAAACTAGTACAAAAATAACAAAAACAAAAACAAAAACATTTCTAGAATTATCCTTATGGACCTTTAATCAAAAGTAAATTATGATACACAGTGGGATCATCATTTAAGTTTGAAAAAATATTAATAATTTGTTGGTTGGTTTCTCTTGTTACATTTGCTACATTTGCATATAGTTATTGTATTAGTCTATGTTATATATTGATATTACTTTCCTTATACTTGTTCTCATTGGTTGTTGAGTGATTAGTAGGTGCGGATGACGTATGCTTCGCATTTGGAGCTGGCTCTCACATTATATTGATTGTATATACTTCCTAATACAAATAAAATGTAACATCTCGGATTACATATCGTATTTTTATATTTTTCCCTACGGAATGCCTCGTCCTTGAAGATGAGATGTATATTTGCGATTATATATATATATATATATATTGTAAAAAATTTCGATCGAACCGTGCAAAGGAGACGATGGCGAAATTTTAGTAAATTTAAGGCATTAGAAAATTTTTGAAAATTTTGGAAGGGAAATTTTTGATAACTAAAATTTGATTTTTAGTTATAACTTGAAATGAATGGATGGACAATAGTTGGTATAGGTGGGAGAATATAAAAGGCTTAGAAATTTTATAATCTATTTCAGCTAATGGGTTTTGAAAAGTTAATGGGATTGTGACATTTCCATACTTGTTAATTTCAAGGATGAAATTCTATTAAGGGGGAAGAGTGTAATGACTCAGAATTTCAATCATTTGAATTTGGAACATTTAATTGATTTTAAATATTGGAAAGTTAATTTTATAAGTTGAATAAATTGAATTTCAAATATAGTGATTTATTTGATAATTAAATTGTTAAATTTAATATTTGGAATTGTTATTATAATTGAATCTTGAATTTAATATGAATGAAAAAGATTTCGAAAGTTGATTTAAATTTTATTTGAATAAGAATGAAGATAGTAAACTTTTGAATTTAAAAGCGAATAAGCTGATTTAATAATAATTAGTTTTAATTAACGTGTGAGAATTGCCTTCGGGGCACCATCTCGGAATTGGATGAAACCAGTTTCATTAGATCCGTAATAGTAATTTATTATGTACCACCGAATTTCATAGAGATTGGACGTATCGTTTGGTTGTGCGAGCTCGAAACACGTAAAATTTAATTAAAGGAAGTTAATTTAATATAATTCGATTTTGAAAGTTAACTTCTATATATGATGGAATTGGATATCAATAATAGTTTCATTATCTTCGGAATATGGGTACACTACAACAAAAATACCCTATTACAACGCCCTTTTTACAACGGGCATTAACTGCCCGTTGTAATAGAAGGCTATTACAACGGTCCTTTCAGGCCCGTTGTAATAGATGCCCTATACAACGCCCTTTTTACAACGGGCAATGTATGCCCGTTGTAATATAATGCTATTACAACGGTCCTTCCAGGCCCGTTGTAATAGATGTCAATTTTACAACGTTCACAAAATGCCCGTTGTAATAGATGCCAATTTTACAATGGTCATAAAATACCCGTTGTAAGATGTGCCAATTTTACAATGGTCATTAGGCCCGTTGTAATAGGTGTCAATTTTACAACGGTCAAAACATGCCCGTTGTAATATGTGCCAATTTTACAATGGTCGTAAAATGCCCGTTGTAATCAATGCCAATTTTGCAACGATCATAAAATGCCCGTTGTAATAAATGTCCGCTACTAATTTTCAATAATCAATAATTACAATGCTTTCTTAAATTAATATTTATTATTTATTAATATTTAATAATTAATCATTAATAAAATTATATTAATCATAGGTTACTAATTACTAATTATAATATTATATTACTAATTACTGATTACTAAGCATTGATAATATTATATTATTTATTAATATTTAATAATTAATCATTAATAATATTATATTAATCATTTATAACTTATAATAATTAATGATTATTAATAAATAATCACTAATTACTAATTATTAGCATTTTTAGTTTATATCAAACAAATGTTTAAATTTGAACTTGTCAGTTTATGCTTATAAGTTATTATAATTAATGATTTATAATTCGCAATTCATAAATAATGGAGTATAATAGAAATTTAAAATGACTTCATTAAAGATTGAAAACTAATTTATATGTAATAAGTTCTTCCGCTCTGTGCTTTCATAACTTAATCAAATAATAATTAACCCTTTAGCATTTAATATTTAATAATTATATTTAATATTTAATGTTTCAAAAAAAGTATAATTTTTAAATTTTCTAAAATAAACTTAGAAATACTTATATTTTTTTTTAAGATTTTCTTAAAATTCAAAAGTAAAAGTTTATTTGTTTTTGCAGTTATTTTGGTTAAGAAACTAGTTTCGCTCTGTTACCCTGAAAATTTCATTTCCCGCTCCTCCCTTTTTCTTAACCCTAGATTCCAATTTCCAACCGCGATATGCCAAAACAAAATATCCATCCCTATTCCTCCACAATCTTCACCGCCTCTTTCATCGAGTTCCTCCTCTTCACCAACCCAAAAGGCCTCAACGAATCCACCATCCGACCATCTCGAAACTCAATTCACCGGTTTGATCCCTCCTTCCTTGTCCAAACGCACGCTGCTGAAGGAGCTGCATCTGGAAACCAACGTGTTTTGGGGGGAGATTCCAGATCTAGAAAAACTAGGGGCAGACACAACTGGAAGCCTGAACCTAAACCCGGATGGAATGTTCCCTAACCACGTACCGAATCCAGAAGATCCAGTAGCTATGTCTCTAACACAATCATCGGTCATCAGTAAATCTGCAGACTTAGGAGTTGTTTTTGATACAGATGTGGATCGTAGTGGAGTAGTGGATAAGGATGGAAATGTGATAAATGGCGATAGACTGATTGGGCTTATGGCATGTATTGTACTTAAGGAACGTCCTGGTAGTATTGTTGTGACTGATGCAAGAACTAGTGTGGCCTTGTCTGAGTTCATTGAGACTAAGGGAGGAAAGCATTGCCTTTATAGGGTCGGTTATAGGAATGTTATCGATAAAGGTATAAAGCTGAATGAGGACGGGGTGGAGGCTGTGTTGATGATGGAGACTAGTGGCCATGGTGCATTGAAAGAAAACTACTTTCTTGATGACGGTATGTTTATTTTTTTTCACACTATTTTTTGTTTACTACATTCAAGATTAACCGGACACTATGTGTAAGCATCCAAAGAAAGTGCGCACCCCAGAAACGTTAGTGTTATACTTGGAAACCAAGAGCATAACCGTAAATATTAGTGTTATAAGTTATAACAAGTAAAATTAAGGTTTCTGTTGTCTATAGTTATGAATTTTGAATGCAAATAAGATACTCGTCTTCCTTCTCTGAAACCATCTCCAATTTCTAACTCTGTTCTTCTCAGGTCGTAAATGATAGAGGGGTCAAAAATTTAAAAATTGGATTAATTACAGAAAGAAGGGTTTGTACCGTTATAGATGTGGGGGTGGTGAACAATTCGCCAGGGAACACTATGATCCCATTCGATGTTTCAGATGTGATTTTCTTGGCCATAATAGGAATTGGTGTTCGATGAATACAAAAGATATGGAAATGAAAATTAAGATCACTCATATAAGGAAAAGTTAAGTATTGCTGATCATGTTTTTCATTTGTATTAAAAATTATAAAGCTTAAACGAGTTCTTTTAGATCATCTATGGATAAAATGAGAGGATGGAATTGGCTTGTTAGAGAAATGTTTATACATTTTGATAATATTAATTCGGTCAATATTGGTAAAAATTTCAAGAAAAAATTTGGGTTTCCTATTGAAGATTCTGATGCTAATATGTTTAGTGTTAAAAATGATGTAAATGGTCTTTCGAATATTGGAGAGAAAAAAAGTATGTTGGAATGGGTTAAGTGATGATTTTTTGACAGACATAAGGGAGAATAGTGCTCTAGTTTTGCACCAAGACCCATTCATTTATGATCCAATAGTGATGGGTTTTGATTCCAAGACTAATGAATAAGTAAATATTGATGATATGTTAATGGTTGGAGAAATCAAACTACAAGGTTCTAGTAAATCAGGTGTTGTAAGAGATAAGTATGCCATTGGCTGTAAAAATGTAATAAGAAGATCTAAATAGTTATAGAAGTTTAATTTTAATTGTCTAATACATATATTCTCTCCATTTCCTATAAATAGTTATAGAAGTTTAATTTTAATTGTCTCCCTCACATATTCTAAGTTTCTAACCCAATGGTAGCCCGTTTCGATAAACTAATTGCCTTAATTTTCCTTGCCTTCTTCTCAGGTTTTTCCTTCCTTCTCAACAATATTTACACAGTTAAAATTTAGTTAATCTTTACAATAATATAGCAGTTTCTTAATTACTAACGTTTCTCCAGGAATTTCATCGCACCAATCCCGTAAGCTTTTTGATCCAGGTAATAAAATCTCGATCGGATTATTAGATAAAACAACATTATTCATTGCACACATAGTTAACAGGCACACATGATGAGTTAGGCAACTCTTTAAAACGGGTCTCCATCACCGGATCTGCGATAAGATCCTGCGCCAAATCATATCAGATAATTAATTAACTTAGTTGAAGTACTGCTACTTTTGTTGACCAAACCAGTTTTCTGATTATTACCATTGCGAGCATTGTTTCTTCTATGTTCATTTCTGGATCCACTCTTTGAATACTTCTTTTTACCCAGTAATGCTCGTGAATGTTGCATTGCAATGTTGTTCACCTCAGGTTGAATTGCTTCTCTGTCATCATCTGATGACAGTTCTTTTGTGAATAAGTTAGAAGAAGAAGAAGAGAAAGACTCGATTCCATTGGCAAATGTAACCAGGTTAAAGTTAAGAAACATTAGAACTAACAGTGCAAGAGCAAGACTTAATCTATGAGTGTTTTCCATTTCTTTTCAATACAGCGTACGTGACTGAAGTATATATGCAGTAAAAAAAGAATGCTAATCTTCATTTATATTTCCTTGGGGACGGCATGTTATGGCACAGACATACACACGCACTTATATCTAAATGAGACATATATTACAAATGGCAGGGCAAAAATAACAGATGAAGTGTCTGGAGAACAGTATGGTTGGATACATATAAGGCAGAGTGTTCATAATCCAAATATTGCACTTGTGCTGTTCGATCTTCCACCTTCTCCATTGTTGGTAATATTCTTAACAAATCGATTTGTGCTAAGTAAACAATCACTTGCTCTTGACTACTGAATGTATGTTTTATGCAATGTTAATATAGGGAAAGAAGCAGTTAAAACAGAGAAAGCACCTGCAGCAATCAGATCATATTCTCAGGCTATCAAAGTTAACAACATGGTATCCGTATCAGCCGTTCTTGGTCTCTGTCCCAATGTTCCATTTTATATACATATGTGTGTGTATTTCACAGTATCATGTGTGAACTCAAGTGTGCATGGACATTTACAGTGCTATTTTGTATATGCAGACAGGAGAAGTAATTTCTGACGACGTGGAAGAACAAGCTGAACAGGTAGGTCAACATGTTGATCCGACGGTCCAGACCAAATGGCTAGCTGGTGATTCACAGTTTTTTCTTTAAACATGTGTAGGTGATGAAGAACATAGGAGAGATACTGAAAGCAGCCGGTGGCAGTTATTCTTCCGTTGTTAAGACTACCATTCTGTAAACAATAATTATTATACTTCACTTACTATCTAGCTAACTAGTTGTTGTACTTCGTATTAAGGACTTTGCAAAAGTGAACAAGATCTATGGAAAATGTGAGCTTCAATGTTTAATTGTGAATTTATGAATGGAGTAGTTATATAACACTTTCATTAACTCATTTCCCCTCATTAATTGCTAGAAATGGCACCCCGATAAGCACAAAGGAGACAATGACGTTACTGCAAAATTTCAAGAGATAAATGAAGCCTACAAAGGTAAATTTACTTTGTTTTATTCCCTCAGAAATTGCATTTACACATGCAATCAGATACAACAATCTATTGTTTCATATAAGGATATGCATGTTCGTCGTCTATGCTATGTTTTGGAGTATTTATCCTTTTACTGGCATATCCCTGAATTGTAAGGGAGAAATTGACAATGAGCAACTAATTTTTCGTTTGCAGTGCTTAGCGACCCAATAAAATATCTTGATTATGGTATATCTAGGAATCATTAGATAAACAGATATAGCTTACGGGTGAGAACTATTCCTAGAATGCCATTTTAATAATCTACAAAATCATTTCATGATTTGTTCCATGTACAGCACATACAATGACCAGTAGAAAGACCAAAGCATAGTAGTAAGATGCTTGTTTTTCTTTCCGAGGATCGAGGAAGAAACAGAGACATCCACCACCACATATGAGCCTTGTTGCTATCTTTCCCAGGAAGAAACAGAGATGCAGACTATCAAAGAGGCCGTTGGATCAACCGTCGCGTGACATAAAGACTTCATCTCTGTGGTATAGTATGATTGTACTTAGAACATGATATTTGTAGCGGACTGTTATGGAATAATGCTTTATGTATTTGGCATGTAAACTTATCTTACTTTTTGGAGTGTTAGAATTCTATGACTCTAGCTTTTAGTCTTTTCGTATGTGATTTTAATTATTTTATAACAATATTTAGTATTAGTATGGATGTATTGCATGGATGCTGTTGTAATTTTTTTTTTCAAATCTGCATTTATTTTGCAACGGGCAATGTGCGTTGTTGTATGAGCTTTTTTCAACGGTCAATGCATGTTGTGAAACAGGCTATGCAACTAGTATGGTTAGTCTATTGCAATGGGTTTTGCCCGTTGTATTATAGTCTATTACGATGGTCATAACCCGTTGTAAAAATGTATACTGCAACGGTTTTTACAACGTGCTTTGCCCGTTGTAAAATGTGGTGGATCTATTACAACGAGGTCTATTACAACGGGTACATGCCCATTGCGAAAATCATATTACAACAGGCATTGCCCGTTGTAAAAAGATTGTTTTGTTGTAGTGGTATTACATATAGAACACCAGGCGGCACACCTCGATTGTAATTTGGAAATTTAAAGCATGAATAGTGTTTTGAAAACTTCTATATAAGGACTTGGGATGTTTTCATTTACAAACTAAAACCCTAAAATGAACTCGCAGCCGCCGTTAACTAAATAGTGTCATCCAATGACCTAAATCACTCGACGCCACTCCATCCACTTTCGGACATCGACTTCAACAACAAAGTCGTAGAGCTTGTCGAGGTATAGCTAATCAACGGTTGGATGTTGCTAGATCGTGGAGGGGAGGCCGGAATCTGGGCACGATGTGTTTTTTGTTTTGATGAAATTCTGATAATTTCTGGTGATTGGCGAGGCGGCGCGACTAGATAGGGGTGCGGCTGAGGCGGGCGATGCACGGTGTGGGTCGTGGCGGCGAACGGCGCGATGAACGCCGGCGGCGGTGATGATGGAACGCGGTCGTGTTTTTGTTTCCTGGGAATAAACAAGCATGAGTTAGAGAGGGAAAGGTAAATTAAAAGGGTTTAAATTTTATTAATTAAAGTTAATTATAATTTAATTATTTCAAAAGTTCATTAATTCATATCTAAATCATACGAGGTCCAAATTGAACGCGATAAGTTGTGTTGCAATCGTATCAGCAAATACTACGTTATGGAGTTGGATTGGAAGGATTTGGAGCTAATAGTAATTTGGGTTAAAATTGAACATCTTTAATTCAAACCGGAACGTTTCAGCGATAACTAGAATCAAAGTGAGTTAACTCATCTCTCTGGCCCACTTATATTTTTATATAAGTGTGGATAAATATTATTGCTGATTGTTTGTTGACTGTTTGGATGATTTGCTATTTTATTTGTTGGTTTGGATATATTTCCGCCCCTAGAGTGGACGGGAACCTATTACGTTTTCGTGTACGAGCGGATGGCCCTTGGTATATGATCCCGCCTCGAAGCGGTTGATTCATATTTGATGATTATATACTGTATGTGATGTAGGGGGACATGTTGGAGGGATCCAACTGGATTCCTCACACTGTTGATATTACTTTTCATATATATTGATATATGACGTGTTGGATGCGATATTTGATAAAATGGATGATTTTTCCCAATTTAGAGCTATAGTAAAACTGGGCCATATTTTTAGCATTTGAAGTACTACAAAGTGAAGATTTATTTTTTAAAAGGATTGTAAGTGATTCGAATATACATACATACAAATATATATATATATATATATATATAAATATATATATTAATAATAATTCTTGAATTACTAGAAGAAGGAATTTATTTTAAAATAAAAGATAAGATTTTTAGATATTATAAATTAATAGTTTTATAAAATATTTTAAATAAAGATTTTTGTACTGTAAATTAAAGATCTTTAAATCATAAAAATAATTCCACCTTTATAATAAAGGAATGTGGTTTTAAAATGAAGATGGTAATATTTTGGTATAAATATTTGTTAACCGTTTTATATAAAGTGATACACACACATACATATATAAAGATTTATTTATAAATATGGATATTTATAAATGTGATATTGTATAAATGTGATATTGTATAAATGTGACATTTTACAAATAAACCGAAGATTTGTAAAATCATATTTTATTAATAAAAGGATAGATTTATAAATGGTGTCTATAAATAATGAGAAACTTTTATCACTGGATAAATTGGGGAAAATAATCACAATTGTGGATTTATAATAAGATGTGGGATGTTGTTTTAGAAAAATAGTTAATTCTATTTTGGAAATTGAAAGTGAGGATAGATTTGGAGATGTTAAACGATATGTTATAAAATAGAAAGAGATTTATAAATACAGTTTTATAAATATGGAAATGATTATGTTGAAATTGAAGTATGGATTTTTATCAAGGAAGTATATTTATGTTTTAAAAGTTATTTATTTATATTAATATTTTTTAAAGTTGTTTATCAATATTTAAATACTTTGAAATGTTAATTATTTAAATTATTAATATGTTTTGAAACTAATTTTAATTATCTATCAATAAAGTTTTGGAAATTAATTAATTTTTATTATCTATAATAATATTGAAGATAAATTATTATTTTTTTATTAAGAATGTTTTGAAATTATTAATTATTATTTTAAAGACGCTTGGAAGTTAGTTATTATTTATTTATAATGTTTATTATTATATGATAGTGTTTTAAAGTAAATGATTAGAATTTACTTATAAATGTTGTCGTTGTAACATCCCGCCTTTTTGGACGTTTAAGTAGACACACGTGCCAACTCAAACCATACAGAAGGGCGGATTGTTATTGGGGTGAATAAGAAAAAGCAGAGAAAGAAAAAAAACAAAACAGAATCTAGTAGCGGAATGACAAAATAAAATAATCAAATAACAGGTCATGAAGCTGTTTACAAAACATTTGATTATACTTATACAATACAAAATCAGAGTTACACATATGAGAGATAATAAATAATGCAGTGGAACAGTATGAATGAAGTGGAATAAATATAGTAAATAATAGTAGTACAAATCTTCGTCTTCGTCCACCAGAAATAAGGTCTTCAAATCCTGAAATGCTCAGGCTGACCTAAGCGAATTGAAAAGACAAAACACTCGAGTCAGAACTAAAAGATCTTATGTAAGTCAAATCAACGGTAAATAAATATGAGTGTAAACAGCGTTGGAGAAGTTTACGGGGTTTGACATCTCTTATCCAGTGTCTAACGTGAGTGCAGTA
The DNA here is from genome assembly GCA_030737815.1 of Allium fistulosum. Lineage (NCBI taxonomy): Eukaryota > Viridiplantae > Streptophyta > Magnoliopsida > Asparagales > Amaryllidaceae > Allium > Allium fistulosum. The sequence goes on from CM060905.1 coordinate 1,111,082,007, forward strand.
ACTTAAGAGATGTTCGGGATTCACATCTCCTAAGGATCTGTTAAACTATCTACTATGTAGTACGATACGCTATTATAATATGTCTACAGTAAGATAAACTATTAAAATAGCGTTAAGGCGTTACATTTTCCCCCTTAACACACTTTTATAATGCCAATAGTCTATACAGTACCGTAACTTCCCGTAAACTGGGGCCGCCAGAGGATACCCCATAGGTATGACATAAAACAAACTCATAGAAGGCGCACTAGGGTAGGTGACACGACACAACTAGGTAATGCCAGGGTAGATATACCAATTACACTTCCAGACTGCTGGTAACGCATAGCAGCTACTACCGCCCACCTCGGAACACACTCCCAAATCAAAAATCGAGGGTGGCCACTAAAATCGCAAATCAGAATATAGTATCGAAGGAATGTGCCCAATCGAAAGAATGACCTCACTTGGCCCGTCGATTGCTCCTGTTTTAGCCACCTTATGCTAACTCATGGGAGTTAGGTTCACGTATATACCTTATAGGATCGTCGCCACCATCCTCCTTCATTTTGGAATCTCTACCGCGTACACAGTTGTCAAAGTGGTTCTCGGTATCGACAGAGAGTATGCCCATATCTGATCCCGGTCTCTTTAACAACCAAACGCTTATTTTACACCGGATGGTTCTTTTACATTTCAAAAGTCAATTCACAATTTATATCAAAATATCATATTCTCCAAACCATCACTTTCCAAATCATATTCACTTGAAATCATATTCTCTTTCAAATCATATCGTTTCCAAAATCAAAATTTCCTCCAAAAATCATCTTCCCAAATAGGTTTAATCCATACTTCAAAATCATCGTATTCAATTAATTATGTCATTTAAGTCTCAACTTAAATTATAACATAATTTAGCTGTATTCGCTTTTAACCAGTGAATTGAATATAACCACTTCCCCTTTTCCTTAGTTTGAAAAATTTAGAAAAATAGTTTAAATAGTTATAAATAGTTAAAATACTCTAAAATAGTTTAATATAGATTTAAAATTGTTTTCTTGCTTTAAGATAGTTATATAGATTTTAAAAATAGAATAAATATAAATAAAATAGATTAAATAACTTTAAAATGGATTAAATAGATTTATAATAAGCTGAGTGGGTTAATTAGTTTTAAAAGTTTGAAAAATCTTAATAATTAAAGTCTTTAAATAATATATTTTTAAAACAGTTCATATAAAAATATGAATTTGAAATTTTTATCAATTTAAACTATTTATTTCATTCTAATACATTTGGACCATTTCAATGTCCCAAAACCAAATTTCAAATCTTCCAATTAAAATTCTCAATAAAATATTTAATTCAATATCGCTTCAAATCAATGTTGAAACATCAATTTAATTACTCCAGTTTCAATATATTTCAAAGTTATACTTCAACAATTTTAATAACTCAATTTCGATAAACTTCACTTATATTTCAAATTCACTATAAAATTTCAATTTTATTCCTTAAACAATTCTTTTAAAACAATTCAATTTTAGTATAAAACTCGAAATTCGATAAGAATTCAATTTATATAAATAAAAAAATTTATTTCAAAAATATCATTAAACTTAAAGCAAAATTTAAGGATTCAAAATCATTTAAATTTAACCAATCCAGTGTCTGTATATAATTCTCTACCCTAGGGTCAAGTGATATGGATATTTATCATTTCAATCCACAATTTAAAATTTTACGGTTATATATCATTTCAAACTGCAATCCCGAATTAATAATAAAATCCATAAAATCGCTCGAGTCTATCATTTCAACCCATAACGATTTTTCCTTAATCTATTGATCATTCGGGTATGTATCATTTCAACCCATAGTGAACTTGCAGTTTATAACGATATAAAATACAACATCCATTCATTCAATATCAACAATCAACATCCATTACCAACATCATCCAAATCAATCAATAAATATCAATATAGAACAGACAATCAATAACAGGTATTTAACTGGCAATTTATATTCAATAATAAATTGAATAACGATTTAATTCAAATTAATTGAAATGATGATTTAAAATATACCAAACAGTCATAAATAAATTTCTAATCACATCATAAATTTAATTTAACAAACATAAGAAATTTTAGAAGTTGTGAGTGGGTTAAAACACCCACCTTTGAATTTAAATTGAATTTAAATCCAATTTAGGGCCCAAATTCAAGCAGTCTCAGAATTCATCCAAACCAGTGTCAAAATGCCCGGAATTCCAATACGATCCCGACGCAAGAAACCGCGCGCGAATCAGACCTCGTATGTAAAAGTTATTAAGATTAGAAGATTAAACGATTTAAATTAGAAAATAATAAAATAAATAGAAATATTACACGTCACTCTCGTTCATCCCCCAGGCCATCATCACGCGAGAAACTGACACTCGGCTTCGAACACACAGCCACCGACCTGGGTTCCTCCACTGCGCCGCCAACGGCCATGGCGGCCACCTCCGCTTCCAACGACCTCGCATGCCCCCAGCGACTACGCGCAAAACAACTCGACCATGGCCATGTTCGATCGCGGCCAAAATTGAACAGCCGCCACTAATTTCATAAACCCTAATCGAATTGTTGGGGACGATCTATCCATTGAATCAATAAACCAGCCACACCGATGAACTCCACTCGACACTCTCTACAACCCAGTACCATTTATTTGACGATCGGACAAGGTTGATCGACGTGTGATGAACGGTCGAGACTAATTCGCCCGGTTCTGGTCACACAGAAACTCCAATCGAAAAAATAACAGCAGAATTGACTTGCGCTCGTCGAGAGCTTCAATCGATATATAATTTGTTTGGGTTGGAGGAGTTTGAATTTTTGATTTGATTTGGATTTGCAATTGAGTTTGGAATTTGTTTGGTTTGTCTGCCATTGAGGAGAACAAGACAGAGAGAATTGTACATACAAACAAATGAAAATAGAAAGACTGCTAGGGTTTATAACGAGCTATTTATAGGCAAAGGTGAAAAATAGAATGAATGGACAAGATTGATTCGGAAGTTGAACGACAAACGACTCGAAAAGCCCGTTCTATCTCTGAAATGAAGATGGGTCATCCCATATATCAAAATAGATGTTTTCATTATTTTTAAATCCAATGGAACAGGTTTCAGGTTCTAATTCCAACGTATGAAGAAGTTATATTAAAATCAACTTATTTCAAATTGATTTCAATTGATTTCAAGGCGTTTCGAGTCCGTACGATCAAACGACAAGTGTGATCGCTACGAAACTTGCTGTAATAATTCATTTTTACGGATCTGATGAGACTGGTTTCGTCGAAATCCAAGACAGTTGCCAAAATGGCTATTTTCACGTTAATTAAATAAACTAATAATTAATTAATTAAATCACTTTTTCAATTTTGATAAATTTTTTTTTACAACTTATACCATTTTTGATTTCTTAATCATCTACAATAATTTAAACAAATTTAGATGTCAATTTAAAGTTGATAAATTTACAAATTTTTCAGTGTTTAATTTCAATTTCAGTAAATTCAGAAATTATAAATTAGAATTCCAAAATCCATTTATTAAATTTTTAAACCTTGTTATTCAAGTCTTTTATTACAATAAGGATATAACTAACATTGGTTTATATCTTAGTACATTAATATTTCCCAATTTCATCTTAATTTCCATTTACGTACTATTTAAATATTTTAATTTCATGTACTTGGAATTTATCCAATTATGATAGTTTTAAATTCCACTAAATCGATAAATCTTGATTTCCATTCCTTTATCCAACCAATTGTCATATTATGAATAAAATTAATATTATTTCCAATTATTACCTTAATTTACATTAACAAAATATTAAATTTAGATCTATTGCAATTGATTACCAAATTTAACTTAACATGCTAAATGAATAGGTGGCCTATAATATTTGTTACCATTACTTTAATCACACTTATAAGTTATTATTTTCAAACAATTGTTACATTGTTTACATAACACCAATTTCATTCAATCATCATTAACAATATATATTATTTCATTAGTTAATTAAATATTCACATTTGTTTCTTATATTCAATTTAGAACCAAGTATAACATTTATATTATTTCATTTATTGGAATTTCATTTCAATTGTTAATAATTAGCTTTAATTAACATTGTTACATTTCATTTTAGTATTCATTTCATTATTAAATTACAAATTTTTATTTCTTCCAATATTAAATCACAAAATCTTATTTAACTAACCATTTTAATTATCGAAAATTTACGGGTCTTTACACTCTCCCTTACTCAAAACTTTTCGTCCCCGAAAAGGAAAAAGAAGGGAAAGAGAATTAAGTAATCAATATATCTTATTCAAAATATAAATTTATAAACAACTAATTTACATATTTAAATAGTTTAAATAAAATATATCAATTTATAACAATTAAATCCTTTTATACTCAAAGTAGTAAAGTTCGGAAAACATTTCTCAAAATTTTCTAAGTCCAAAATTTTCGAAAAATTTCGGCAGAGTCTCCTTTGTACGAGAGGTCTGGGAGAAATAATAATATAAATAAAACAATATATATCACATAGTTTTCAAAATAATATATCCCAACAATAGGAAAATAATATAATATCGTTATAAAACCGTAATCCGAGAACGTACCTATTTGTCGGGAAAACAACGCTTAATTATGAAACCAAAAGCAGTAGCTATTGCTTCCATAACCTACATTGCACTTATATACTCCAAAAAGAGTTAATAATTATACAAAATGAAATATTTAAAGTTGTTTCAACCACTAACAAACAAATCAATATAAACAACAATCACTGGCAACCACATCATACAATCATCATATGAAATCAATAAAATCAACTATCCATCCATAGCAAACAAACAAATGGTTCGTTCGGGTTCAGAAATTTTTAACCGCCTATAATGACAAATAAACTACTGAGTGCACCATTTACTCAACAGTCTTAGATGAACTCAATAGATTATTCATACATCTTAAACAATTAGAAGTATCCTATCCCAAACAACCCATAAACCAAAACAAACAATAATTTACAATGTACTTGAGTTATTCTTATTAAATTTCTTTCACAACTTTTACAGTTTTTTTTATTTTTCTTTTCATTCATACAAGGATTATTTCTTTAAATTACATTTATCTCTTACAAATTTTTATTCCCATTCATTCATTCAGTGTTTATTTCATTTATTTTCCTTTATTACTTACAAAAAATCATTTTCATTTATTCATATCATGTCAATTTCTTTTTATTGCATTATATTCATTCATTCATTACTTAATTTCATTTATTTACATTCATTTATGTATAGTATTCATGTTCAATTCAATTACTTAGCATATTAATTCAGCAACTTAAGTTTATAATCATCTACTTACAATACTTACTTTCTATCATATTTTATTATAGTAACATTTCAATTATAACTTAAGTTTATAACAACTATAACATCAACTTCTTATTTATAAAAGTAATTCATTGAACACTTCCCTTACATAAGTTTTACTTGTAAAAATTTCCATTACATATTCTTTTAACATTTCAACTTTTTATAATTGGTAAGTTATATATGTCTTTAAGAATGCAATTGAAAGTTGCACAAGTTTATCTTACTTATTCTAATTAACTTAAGGTTCAATAGTTATCATTTTTTTATTTTCATATTCTTTTCGTTTACAAGTTACAAATTTCAAATTCCTTGTATATTTCAGTTATAACTTAGCATATAATTTCTTATTTTCATTTAGAAGTTTCAATTATTAAGTAGTTAAATTTTTTATTCCATTTCAATAATTGAAATCTCTAATTCATAGAAATTTAAAAACTAAATGCCGAGTTCCATTTCAAATCATTTAAAATAATATATACATATATATATACTCATAACTTTTATAGCCAATCATATTTAAACTTTAAAAATTTTATTCGTTTATCACGATAGATCTGTAGTAAAACTACTACAATGGCCTTCCCACTTTGAAACTCGAAAATGAACGTCGATGATGCATGCACTCATCACCGAAATTATTTTCCAGCGACAGAGAGGGGAGTACATAACTTATTTCTTTCCAAAATTTCATTAAAAAAATTCTTTCAAATTATATTGAAATATTTATATGGATGAATGTTGGCATTGCATTATTGCCTAGAGGGCAGTGTTAGCATCCTCAGTGGGAAGTGCTATATAAAGGTAAGACGTAGCCTCAAGCCTGAATAGCCGGGAAATGACAAAAATCAAGCATGCAGTAGAGCCAAGTGGGTCACTCCCATTAGGGTATGGTCATTCCAATTCTAGATCGGTTATTGTCTACTCATGTATGCTTCGGGGCCCATTAATGAAAGAGGTGATCATATTTGGTACTACTAGTTAAGTGGTAGGCCAGTCCTGTATGGAAAAGGGTATAAGATGTTCTTATCAGACCCCGGTGCATTTTATCTAGAGATGTACCTTCGGAAGGCAGTTCCTTACCTTGTCATAGTATGGAGTCTGTTCTCCAATATGAGCTTTACGGACTTAGTTATGCCCAACTATGCTGAAACGTGAGATGCAAGCATTTCAGCTATTTTATATATTTACTTTGAATTCTTAGACATTATTATAATATCACTGGATTTTCTATAGAAAAAGTTTTGGTTATCGTAAGGTAAAAACCCTTCCGTGTTTATGTGTGGCGTGGACTTACAAGATACTTTTGATTTCAAAGGTTTTTATAACTTTAAAAATCTAGCTGGGTATGTTTTCTCTCGCTGGTTTACCAAATTGACTCGAGTTTTATTTTAATATGATGCTCGGGTCAGATCGAGCATATTTACATATTGTTATGGATGTTTTGGAGCTTTAAGAGACGAGTTGGAGGTCTTCTGGTCGTATTCACATATATATATTTATTTTTCATCTACAATGTTGTTGAAATTATTAGCATTTGTGAGGACATGTTGTTATAACTGTCCAGGCTAATGATTGTGATTTGTTGTGTACTCTGATTTGATGTATGTATGTTATAGTTTCTCTTTTGTAAAGATCATTGATATTATATTATATATTGTTCCGTTGCGATTGTGAGATTATGTGTTGTTTACAGTTCTTTTTTCTCTTCTTTTTTTCCTATAACTATTTGTCTTTCCATTCAACTTGGGGTTAGACATGTGTTGTTTATTGTCAGCTCTAATTATAGGTTGTTATACAAGTTGAGCGGATGAACAATGTCTCAATCAATATGGAAGATCCTTCTTGGGTTCTTAAGATTATATCTTAATTCAGCACCGGACTGAGGAAGGAGTTTGTTAGCTTTCTCCAAGTGAACCTAGATATATTTACTTTGACACATTTGGATATGTGCGTTATAAGTCAGAGATAGCGTGACATGCACTGAATGTGGACCCGCGTATTGACTTGTGAAATAGAAAAGATGCCGTTTGGATCTGAAGCGATCCACTGCATTGAAGGAGGATGTGGATAAGCTGAAGGCAAATGACTTTATCCACGATGCTTTGTACCTTGAATAGGTATCGAACCCAGTATTGGCTAAGAAAGAAAACGGGAAGCGGCAAACATATTGTAACGACCCAACTTTTTGATCCTCGAATGTCGACACTAAATACATCCACGTATTCGTGCGCTGAGAACCCAAGTGTCGGAAAGATGAAAGTTAGGGTAAAATAAAAAAGAAGAATATAACAGGATAGGAAGAACACAACATCAGAATCTCACAACGGAATGGTAATTTATAATATCAAAAGATTAATAAAAGGGTTACTCTAAATATAGAAATTTCAGAATTACTAAAACCTAAATACTATCATCAGCCTGGACAGTTATAACCACCTATCCTCACTATACTGATACATACAATATACAAATATAATGGAAATAAGAATTCTACAGCAGGTAATCATCCAACTCTTCTCCCTATGCTCCAAAGTGTTCATAGCTAAATCTGGAAACATACATTGGGATGACCGTAGCATTATAAGAAAATAACATCTGGATTAGTCCGATAAACCAGTGTGAGAAAGTTAAGAAATAAGGGTGACATATAATAGCACCATTTTGAGATCGTACAGATTACCATAACAGTTTTCCCATTAAATGAAACCAACCATTCATTAACTTTAACATTTAGTGATATGATAGATAATGTCTAGTGTGTAGCATATAAAACATATCAAATAGCTGCTGTGTGAATGACACAACAACAATAGGTATACAATCAATATCGCTAAGCCGAGTTCGCATAGGTATAAGGATTTCCGTGGAGCTCTCCTTGGATCAAGTCGAATCCGAACTCCATGATCAGGTTTGGAAACTTCCTTCGAGCATCTTATATATCTAGATAGGATACACTCTAAGGTAAGCACAATTGATCCAATGATGAACTGTGTGGCACCAAAAATCAGAAAGTCTTGCGTGCAATATATTAATAAGCATACTCTAGATATGGAGTTGATATACCCTTATGGGTAAGCAAAACTCGAGATTGTGCATCTTACTTTGGTTTTAGTCATTTCCGATGTCGAGGCTACGTTCGCTATCTTTCACATGAGTCTTCATCACTCGAGTAGCACACGAATCCCCAATTGGATTCCTTCATTTCAAATAAATCACGAATCACTACATGGATTCGAGCATCTCGAACCGCCATATAAATTCCCCACGTAAGTCCTCCAATGAATGCTAATGATGTCCTCTCTTTTGGAATACTCCTGAAGATAAACAGTCCCACATAATAGCATAGTTTGAAATGTTAACGCTGACCTCTCCCTTGGACTTAACCTTAGGATAGTCAGTTCAACTTTATAAAATTTCACTTCATAATTGCTTCCAGAACGTACATCTCCTATAATAGTTATGAAGTTGTATCCGATAAGTAAAACAGTTACCGATCCCGGTCTTTCCAAAACCAATCGCTAAATTTTTGGTTAACTCAATTTTGGTTCTTTTAAAAGTAAGCGGAGACACTTCATATCAATACTCCTTCATAGGGATTCTCACTGATATGAAAGCGCAAAGTCTTTCGATAACTTCTTAGGTCAATATTAGGTAAACTGTTGACTGTCAACTGCTGTACCCTGTATTGTCGCAACTGATTGCTGTATGCCAGTGATTAGCCGTTTGTTATTGTAATCGTTATCAGACGAGTTTCCAATTCCTGTAAATCTGGAATGTTGAATATTAGTCCGACATATATGCATATATGTTAATCTGACTCTCGCTGACGTTCACGAGTCGTTGTCAGTTTATCTTATATTGAATTCTGTATCGATCCTCTCCTGAACCGATGTGAAATTCGTTGTAACAACGCTCGATGGTTGTTTTTGAATGTTCTTTCGTAACGATCCTCTCCTAAATCGATCTGAAGGGTCGAAATATTGTCTTTGCATCGATTTTCATTGCATTGATGGATATGAAATGAGCATTTCAAATCGATGGATGTGGGGTTCGATGGATACGAAGCGGTCGTTCGTATCGATGGACTTAAGATTTGATGGATACAAAATTAACTTTCGTATCGATGGTTACGAACTTTGGTGGAATTCATTTTCAGATTGGCACGAGCCACTAAAATGGATACGAAACGTGCCTTCGTATCGATGAATATTGACCCCTGGATGCTGCGGTTCGATGGATTCGAAATGCACACTTCATGTCGCTAAACTGGGGATGGAGTCGAAAGTGGTCGATACGAAGAAGAGCTTCGCATCGATGAATTTGGTGAAGATTTCGTATCGATACAGACTCGATTTCATGGATTCGAACAGCTTGTTCGAATCGATCCCGTGGTGACGCCTTGTAACCGGTTGAATCCATTGGGAGGCGAATCATTTTTTCTTTCAACTTCGAGTCCATATAAATACCATGGACTTAGCCACTTTTCACTTTTTTCACTTTACTCTTCTGCCTTGTCTTCGTATCGATAAAGAACTTGAGAAAGAAACATTGCCTTCGATCCAAACAATCCATCGATCCTTTGAATCGATCCAATTCGTTCCTTTATCTAGCATGACAACATCTGACTTTAGGTAAATAAACAACGAATCCATTCTGAAAATGACGAGACTCGAATCTTAGTGCCAGCTCGTTCGACGTCGTGGCCGATTCCATCACTGTTGATGCCGGGACTTGGTCGTCGTTGAATCGAGAAGGAGTAACGGCACGTTAATTGATTGGGGAAGAAGGAGTTCTGCCTCGTATCGATCTTGAAGGGAAATCTCGTATCGGTCATGGAACAGTTGCCGAGTGTTGGTTGTTTTGAGTCGATGTCGATCGATACGAAATAGATGCCTTCTGATCGATACGAAGTAGGTGCTTTTCTGATCGATATGAAGTAGTAGGCCTCGATCGATTCGAACTGCGCAGCCATAGGATCGATACGAAAGTGTCTCTGAACGATCGATACGAAATTGAACCTGATCGATATGAAGTTGAACCTGAGCGATCGATTTGAACTTGAACTTTTGATGATTGAAAATTAACCTAACTTCGATGATACCGAAAACTCTTGTGCATTTGAACATCTAACCCTAACGAGCTTCATTTTGGCATAATTAGACTTGACCTTTGGACTGCATATTTGATTTCCCTTCGAAGCTCGTCGATGGAACTGCAACTTTAACAAAATTTAACAAACTTTAACTTGGATTGATTGCTAATTTATGGATGTCACGGTTGTGACGGTCTATGATGACGGTCACTCCGACTGAATTTCTAAGTCTCGTTGTTTACATGTTTTCTCCAATTGTGTAGAACTTCTCGAGTGATATACAGTACTGCACTACACAACACACTCATACACTTTGCACTGGGCGATGCACAAGCGTTATTGTCTGTTTAACAATGATTTTTCATAAACTAGTTAGCCATGGAACCCTCAAGTTCACAGCAGCAGGAACTCCCGAGTTCAATTCCTTCAACCATCGAGATACCGGTCATTGAAGCCAAAGTTATAGACCCAGCTCCAGACGAGCTTCCAGGCGTCCGGTTCATTTGTCGTCCACAAGATTCTATGCCGTCCGGTATCTCCGAAGATATGCTGGGACGGATTTGTTTAAGGCACGGCTTGTCGCTTGACGACGTGTTACTGCCTTGGCCAAATGACAGGCCACATGATCCCCCGGAGGGGTTTACTGCTTTCAACCGTCACGCTTGCACAGCGGGGACAATCCCTCCTTTCAATCAATATATAAGGGAGATGTTATCATTGTGAGGAATGCGGATTACGGATCTTAAGGCTAGGAATAACACTAGAGGGGGAGTGAATAGCGTTGATAAGAAATTACTAAATCTTTTTGAGTTATTGTTGATTTGTACACAAATGTATGCAATATTCAGACACATATATAATCATAGAATCAAACACAGATGCATAAATAAAGTAAATGCAGTAAAGGAAAGAACACACCGGATTTTATACTGGTTCGGAGTTACCCTACATCTAGTCCTGCACAACTAAGTACGGATTTCCTTTCAAAAGCAATTCAACAATTACAACCCTCGGTTTCAAGGCTACGAGGTACACCCTCCAGAATCACAATCCTCTGGGTAGAGATACTTGATTTCCGGGGCAACAAGTTCACCCAATTGATTTCCAAGGCTACAATCACACCTTTTCTCGCTTGATTGATTTCCAAGGCTACAATCACACCTTTTCTCGCTAGATAGATTACAAAGAAGCCTATAACTCTGAATAGCACTGGGATCTTGTTGAGATAGTGATAGAGAATCAAACCAGAGATTATCTAGTTAGATTCAATGTTGATTTCGGCAGAGTAATGATAGGATTTTGAATAAGAAAATGTGGAAGAAGAAGAGAAGTGAAAAACCAGAAAATCTGTTCATAAATTCGTTGAAACTAACCCCTATTTATAGAAGAACAATAGTCATGTCCATTCGTGAAAGGTTATGGCGAATAGACACTTCTTTTGAAATTCTAATTTTTAAATCTAACTGACACTATGTCGACATGGGGTACTAGGGCATGTCGACATCCCAAAGCATTTTTTGAAGATTTGATTTTCTTTGAAAATAACATTTATCTTATATTAAAAGCTATTTAAACTTTATAAATATTCTTGACTATAGATAAATTACATAGATAAATATAGAGAATAATATATATAAAATTTTACTATAATTTTATATTTAAATCTAAGTATAAATATATTATAATTAAAAAATAGTTTAAAACAAACGAAGTTTAAAAACAAGAGTTTATTAAAAACAAAAAAAAGAATATTTTAAGGCTAAAACATCTTTTTGAAAATCATTTGAAAAGATAATTTTTAAGACTAAAACATTTTGAAAAGCAATTTTGAAAATCATTCTGAAGTAGTTTTGAAAATCATTTTGAAGTAGTTTTGCAAGCTTCTTCCCGTAGAATATCTCATCATATCAGGACTCGAGAACTTGTACAAAACCAGGATGTTCGTGGGTTTGTAAGCCACTTGTTGTAGGTTTGTAAGCTACTTGTCGAGGGTTTGTAAGCCACTAAAAGGGTAGAAATGGGTTCCATCCCAAAAGAAAAATGGAGTGAAGATTTCAGTGCTATTATGAAGTTTGAACATAATTCTAAACTCAATACTTATCTTGAAATCTTGATAATCTTGATATTCTTGATACTCTTGAGTCTTCAATCTTGATATCTTGAATCTCTGTATTGTACAGTCTTCATTCTTTGTACCTGCATGATTAAATCTTGCATATACATATATATCTAAACTATAATGTTAGTATTTATATTTTATAATCTTATTCTAAGGTTGTTGTCATCAAAACCATCAACTCTCATCAAAACCATCAACTCATGGACTAACAATCTCCCCCTTTTTGATGATGACAACCTTTGTTTATAAAATATTACTTCTATCCTAATAACTCCCCTAAAACTAATAACTCCCCCTTAATCTATGCCCAACTCTTCTATTTTATATTTCTCCCCCTTTGTCATCAACAAAAACAAACTAACTCTAAACTATATAACTCTTAGTCTAATATCCTATATGATGATAGTGTTATCATCAATACTTACTTGTAAACCTAAAACTTAGTCCTAAACTACTAACATTCCTAACCAAGTACCTATATAATACTTATATATAACATATATAGGAATCATATATAAGAACACAAAATATTTATTTATATATATATATATGTTTATATTTACATTTTCGTATAATGTGACAAATATACACATAACGATGAAAAACAAAAAAGATGAAACTACTGAGTATCTTTGACAATTGGAGATCTATGGATCGAACAATTTGGATAATGGAAACAGAAATTTCCACGTTGTTCAACCAAGTTTCTGTCCTTGTCAAAACATACTTCGCCAACGCAAATGACTTTGTCGTTGTCTTCCGCATGCTCTTCTTCCATTGGTTCTTCTTCTTCACTTTCCTCTTGTTCATGATCTCCTGAAGAGTCCTCGTCAATCAAGATTGGGTTAGCATGATTATCCATAAGAAATTTTTGCAAATTCCTAAGGATTTTGCCTTGCCTCTCTTGTTCTTTGGCCATTCGAAGTTGCATCACTTGGATTTCAGTCATTAACTGAAGGGTATCCTTCAGAGAATCCTCCATTTTCATCACATGAGCGAGCGTTGTTTGTTGAAATGGACCAGAAGTAGGCGATGGGAACGAAAAAGTTGATTTTATGTTTGATTTGGAAGAGGAGGCCATTGATTTCAGAAGATAGAACAGAAAGAGAATAGAGAGAATGAAGAAAATTTCGAAATAGGAGAAATTTATAACCACTTATTTGAATTTTGGTGGGAAAAATTTTAAAATTTTAAAATTTAAAAAACGTTATATGTCGACATGGGTGTAGGGGGGATGTCGACATGGTTCTTGAATTTTTGCCTATTTAATTTATTTTGAATTAATTTTTAATTATACTTGTTATTTATATTTTATATTTCAGTTAAAGAACAAATACCTAATTCTCTTCTTAATTTAGTAAATGTAGATTCATTTAAGGGTTTTGTTAAGATATCAGCAATTTGATTTTTAGAATTGATATAGTCGAGAGTAATTACTTCTCTACTTATATTATCTTTGAGAAAATGGTGTCTGATATCAATATGTTTAGTTCGAGCATGTTGAGTAGTATTTTTGGATAAATTTATTGCACTAGTATTATCATAATAAATTTGTGATTTTGAGATATTTAAACCAAAATCTTTTAAAGTTTGTTGCATATATATTACTTGAGAACAATCCAAAGTAGCAGAAATATACTCTGCTTCAGTTGTTGATAGAGAAACTGTGTTTTGCTTTTTACTAAACCAGGAAATCAGAGAATGCCCTAAAAAGTGACAAGTTCCACTTGTACTTTTTCGGTCTGATTTACAACCAGCATAATCAGCATCACAGTAAGATATCAAGTCAAACGAATCATTTTTAGGATAAAATAAGCCATAATCAAAGGTGTGTTTAACATATCTTATAATACATTTTACAGCTTTTAAGTGAGTTTCTTTAGGTTGGGATTGATACCTTGCAAAGAGGCAGACACTATGCATGATATCAGGTCTACTCGCAATGATATAGAGTTGTGATCCAATCATTCCACTATATAATTTTTGATCTACATCTTTCGAGAGATCTTCTTTACTAAGGTACTCATTGGTTGCCATGGTAGTGGGTTTTCCACTCGCAGTAGTCAAACCAAATTTACTAACTAGGTCTCTAGCATATTTTTCTTGACTAGTAAAGATACCATTATCTAATTGTTTTATTTGTAATCCTAAAAAGAAGTTTAATTCACCCATATGACTCATCTCAAACTCTTTTGTCATTATTTCAGGAAATTCTTTATTCATTTCAAAATTAGTTGATCCAAAAACGATATCATCTACGTAGACTTGTACTAGTTGAATATCATTTTTATTTCTTTTAATAAAAAGAGTATTATCTACTTTACCTATTTCAAAATTTTATTGTAACAAGTAAGACCTTAGTCTATCATACCAGGCTCTCTAGGAGCTTGCTTTAGACCATATAGAGATTTCTTAAGTTTGTAAACATGATTTGGAAAATTTATCATTTTCAAAAAGTGGTGGTTGTTTAACAAATACTTCTTCTTTTACAAAACCATTTAAAAATGCACTTTTAACATCCATTTGAAATAATTTGAAATTATTATGATTTGCGAAAGCAAGTAGAATCCTAAGGCTTCTAATCTTTCTACGGGGGCAAAGGTTTCATCAAAATCTATTCCTTCTTCTTGACAATAACCTTGAGCGACTAACCGGGATTTATTTCTAACAACCTCTCCTTGTTCATTCATTTTATTTTTATAAACCCATTTAGTTCCAATTATTGTTTTATTTTCAGGTCTAGGAACAAGTTCCCAAACATCATTTCTAGTAAATTGATTTAATTCTTCTTGCATAGCCAAAATCCATGAATCATCAGTTGATGCTTCTTTTGGATTTTTGGGTTCAATAGTTGATATGAAAGCTACATTAATCATTTGACTTAGTTGGTTTCTAGTTTTAACAACAGATTGCATATCTCCATGTATATTTTCTATAGGGTGATTTTTTAAAAGTTTAATCCTTTTATTAGGATGATTTAATTCATTATTAGTTTCAGTTGACTCTTGGTTTTGAGTGATTAAATCCTCTTCATCATTTATTTCTTTAAAATTTTTGAAATTTTCATCAAATGAAACATGCATTGTTTCTTTGATGGTATTAGTTCTTAAATTAAATACTCAGTTTGCTTTACTTCTATTAGAGTATCCGATAAAGATACCTTTGTCGGATTTAGGATCAAATTTATCTAAGTTATCTTTTGTATTTAAAATAAAACATTTACTTCCAAAAATTCTAAAATAAGATACCTTAGGTTTCTTTGAGTAAATAAGTTCATAAGATGTCTTATCAGTTAAAGGTCTAATTAAAATTATATTTAAAATATAACAGGCGGTAGCAACTGCTTCTGCCCAAAAGTACTTTGGTAAATTACTACCAGAAAGCATAGTTCTCGCACACTCTTGAATCGTCCTATTTTTACGTTCTACTACTCCGTTTTGTTGTGGAGTTCTTGGAACCCTTTTTATTGCAGAATTCTTCAAACTTTTCATTTTCAAATTCACCCCCGTGATCACTACGGATGGTTATAATTTTTTGAGCAAATTGATTTTGAACCCTCTTTGAAAAATACTTAAAATATTCAAAAGTATCACTTTTATGTTTTAAAAATATTGTCCATGTAAATCTAGAATAATCATCTACAATTACAAAAACATATTTACTATTATTTATTGATAGAATTTGAGATGGACCAAATAGATCAATATGAAGTAATTCAAGAGGTTTTGAAGTAGAAATCACATCTTTTAATTTAAAAGAGCTTTTTCTAAGTTTTCCTAGTTGACATGCATCACATAGACTATCTACTTTAAAATTCATTTTAGGGAGGCCTCTTACTAGATCATGTTTTGACAGTCTAGATAAGAGTTTGAAATTCAAATGCCCAAATCTCTTATGCCAAATCCAAGGGTCACTTGCATTTTCCAAAAGACACAAGTTATCATTTGAAATTTTCATACTAAGAATATAAATATTCTTTTTCCTACTTCCCTCAAATATTATGGTTGAATTATTATCTTCAATGTGACACTTATCTTTTTCAAATTTAATTTTATATCCTTTATCGCATAGTTGACTTATACTTAGCAGATTGTGTTTCAGATTCTTAACTAGCAAAACATTAGTAATAATAGGAGTTTTAGAGTTACCGACTTTGCCGATGCCGATCACATAACCTTTTGAATTGTCTCCAAAGTTAACCAGTCCTCCGTCTTTGTATATTATATCATTCAGCATATCTGGATTCCCAGTCATGTGTCTAGAACATCCACTATCGAGTATCCATTTGTTCTTTTTGATCTGCACAGTTTGTTTGTTCTGGATTGATTCCTCAATTCCCATAAAGCATGATTCTTGCACATCAAACAATCTTAGTAGACAACTTGTATTTGAATATTGATTATATGCAGACTCAAGAGACAATGATGATCTAAATATTTTTAAACATGCATTAACAAATTTCTTAAACATAGCCATTAAAAAAAACTTTTTCAAAAATCAGATTATGAAACTTTTGAAAACCTTGCTCTGATACCAAATGTGAGGAATGCAGATTACGGATCTTAAGGCTAGGAATAACACTAGATAGGGGTGAATAGTGTTTATAAGATATTACTAAATCTTTTTGAGTTATTATTGATTTGTACACAAATGTATGCAATATTCAGACATAGATATAATCACAGAATCAAACACAGATGCAGAAATAAAGTAAATGCAGTAAAGGAAAGAACACACCGGATTTTATACTGGTTCGGAGTTACCCTACATCCAGTCCCGCACAACTAAGTACGGATTTCCTTTCAAAAGAAATTCAACAATTACAACCATCGGTTTCAAGGCTATGAGGTACACCCTCCAGAATCACAATCCTCTGGGTAGAGATACTTGATTTCCGAGGCAACAAGTTCACCTAATTGATTTCCAAGGCTACAATCACACCTTTTCTTGCTTGATTGATTTCCAAGGCTACAATCACACCTTTTCTCGCTAGATAGATTACAAAGAAGCCTATAACTCTGAATAGCATTGGGATCTTATCGAGATAGTGATAGAGAATCAAACCAAAGATTATCTAGTTAGATTCAATGTTGATTTCGGTAGAGTAATGATATGATTTTGAATAAGAAAATGTGGAAGAAGAAGAGAAGTGAAAAACCAGAAAATCTGATCATAAATTCATTGAAACTAACCCCTATTTATAGAAGAACCACAGTCATGTCCATTTGTGAAAGGTTATGGCGAATAGACACTTCTTTTGAAATTCAAATTTTTGAATCTAACTGACACTATGTCGACATGGGGTACTAGGGCATGTCGACATCCCAAAGCATTTTTTGAAGATTTGATTTTCTTTGAAAATAACCTTTATCTTATATTAAAAGCTATTTAAACTTTATAATATTCTTGACTATAGATAAAATACATAGATAAATATAGAGAATAATATATATAAAAGTTTACTATAATTTTATATTTAAATCTAAGTATAAATATATTATAATTAAATAATAGTTTAAAACAAACAAAGTTTAAAAACAAGAGTTTATTAAAAACAAAAACAAAGAATATTTTAAGGCTAAAACATCTTTTTGAAAATCATTTGAAAAGATAATTTTTAAGGCTAAAACATTTTGAAAAGAAATTTTGAAAATCATTCTGAAGTAGTTTTGAAAATCATTTTGAAGTAGTTTTGCAAGCTTCTTCCTGTAGAATATCTCATCATATCAGGACTCGAGAACTTGTACAAAACCAGGATGTTCGTGGGTTTGTAAGCCACTTGTCGTAGGTTTGGAAGTTACTTGTCGTGGGTTTGTAAGCCACTAAAAAGGTAGAAATGGGTTCCATCCCAAAAGAAAAATGGAGTGAAGATTTTAGTGCTATTATTAAGTTTTAACATAATTCTAGACTCAATACTTATCTTGAAATCTTGAACTCTTGATAATCTTGATATTCTTGATACTCATGAGTCTTCAATCTTAATACCTTGAATCTCTATACTGTACTGTCTTCATTCTTTGTACCTACATGGTTAAATCCTGCATATACATATATATCTAAACTATAATGTTAGTATTTATATTTTATAATCTTATTCTAAGGTTGTTTTCATCAAAACCATCAACTCTCATCAAAACCATCAACTCATGGACTAACAATCATTTCTTGGAATAGCTCCATCCCAGCTACACCCCAATGGGTACGCTTTGTTGAATAGCACCTTCATCTTATTTATGGAGATTCTCTTTCGACCGCCAAAGCCGATCGAGATTAGATATATATTTAACGTTAAGAGTCGTGGGGACAATCCTTCTTTCACCTTCTTGGAAGCGGTTAGGAACTGTCAGATAGTAACTGGGTCCTGGGGAAGGCTGAGTTACTTTAAGACTGAATGGTTCTACGTCCGGTGCCCCCTGGAATTGCTAGGCGATGGTTGGATAGACGTAAGCGTTGCAATCTTTCTCTTGAATTATCGAGATAATTATAACCGACCTCAAAACTGACATACTTTTTTTCTTTCATAGCTGCAATCTCTCGACCTGACGGTGCATACTTCAGAGAGCTAGTTCAGATTCTCCAAACGATTCCGGGTGAAGAGAGGCACAATGACTTGGTTCTAACCGATAGAAACTTGAGAACTGTCGGGCTGATTGAACGTAAGCAAAGCAAACGGCTGGAAGGGATGCTTAGAACGGTCTCGAAGAAGCAGTGGAAACGCAAGGCGCCCGGAGTTGTGATAGCTGAAGAAGTTGACCCGGAGAGAACGCCTACTGATAATGAGCTCCAAGCTAGGCCTTCTTCCGATGTTCAGGACTCAGGTGGAAGGAGAAAAGGCAAGGCAGTTGCTCACAAGCCTTCTAAATCCTTGAGATTAAAATCTGTGGTTATGTCCTTGCCCGTCGCGGGGATTAGAATTTCGGAGGCTCCTCCCCCGCAAGTAGAGAATCCTTTTGAAGGGCTTGCTGATATTCCGATTCCGGATTATGTGTCGTCTCAACATGACACCGGGATGGAGGAGCTTGACAATGCTCTTGAACTGAGCGAGTCGCTTGCTATGACCGCGGCCGACATTTCCGGTTGGTCGGGGGGTTGCACACGCATACACTACATGATTCATAACTGTAAATCGTCCAACTTAAGAAGTCACTAACTTTTCCTTCCCATTTTCAGGTACGATGTCCGGAAGAGGATCAATGCTCGGGAATCTTTGCTCGGCCCGAAAGGCTTCTACCTATTATGATTACCATAGGAGAGACTCAGATAGAGACCGCGATCGCAAGTACTCTAACCAAGGTAGATACGGGCATGACAGGGACAGGGAATACAGACATCGGTCTAGATCACGCTCTCCTCCTCTTAGACTTCCATCTCCACCTCCCGTTCTTGTTCCACATCCATCAGAGCCTCCACGTCACAGGCCAGCTTCTCACACTTCTAGATCTGAGACTCATCTCCAGAGAGTCGAGACCATGGCCTTCATAATTGCAAAGCAGGTCCCAACTGAGCCCACAGGAGAAGGGGCCCTTAAATTGGCTCAGATGAGGAAGGATTTTCCGAATATTTGCTTTGATGGCTATGTCTTCCCGCCACACTTAAAAAGAATCCCATCTGGAGTGGAAAACACGATGCATGATTATGTTCATGACATCTACATCCAGTATAGAGAGTGGGTAAAGGCTGTAGAGAAAACTTCTAAGGTAGCCTTTGAGCGAGCCAAAGCGCTTGAGAAAATGGAGACCGAACTCGCTCAAAGGGGCCGGATCATTCAAGTGCTCACTGCCGAGGCCGAGTCTTCTCGGAAATCTAAAATTGAGGCCACCAAAAAAGCTAACGAAGCGAATGTGGAAATGGAGAGGTTGAGGCAGACACATGTTGCCTTGGTGGCGGAGATAGGCCATCGGAATACCACAGTCACCGCCGAACGGGATGCGCCGGTCAAGGAACTCAATGAGCTTAAGGCCAAATTCTCCGACATGGCCAAGGAAAAGGAGATGCAAACAATGCAGCCCAGGAGGCGTGCGAACAAGCTGTTCTGCTTAGGGGTGAACGGGATGCGGCTATGGCTAAAGTCCGGAAGGCGGAGACTGAGGTAGAGGAGAAAGTGAAATCGGCCGAGTCCAGGCTAGAGGCTGATATTGAAGACCTTCTCATTGTTTACAACGCTAACGTGCTGAGGCACAGGGGGCTAGCCTAGCTCGATGACTATCCGGTGCATCTTTAGAACGCCTGGGGCCGATTAGTTGAAGAAGAGAAGGAAGCGCATCTGGGCGAGTCTGTAGATGAATTTGAACTCGAGAATCGCATTCTGACTGAAGATGAAAGGAAGATTCTCCATGAGTCAATGATTCTGCATGAAAGGGAAGAGCTCGGCGGCCCGCGCTTCGAAGTAGGAGAGGGTTCAGGGGTTGAACATCATGAGGCGAGTCTTGAAGTTCCAGTGTCAACCCAGCCCGAATCCTCGTCTGCGGTCGATCCCCAAGATGTTCCTGCTTACAATCCGGATCAGCCGCAGATGTCTCCGGCTATAGAGCAAGTTACGAAGCCATTCTGCCGCCGACAAGTCAAACTAAGGAAGGTATTCTAAACATTCCACATATCTGCCTTAGGTCGGAATCTTTATTTGAATTAAATTCTGACAGTTCTCTTATTCTTTGTCCAGTGATCGATGCTGCACATGTCGGGCCTCCTGTTACTCAAGAATCACATCAGACACAGGAGGCTATCGTTACCGAAGCGATCACCATAACTACAACTGCCCCACTTGACGGTATGTAGGGAAGCACGCTTGTGTTTGATGAGCAGTTAATGGAAGAACTCTTTCGCCGTCATGGCGATCCTTTAGCTGACTTGCCATTTGTCATGGGTGGAGGCGCTCCTGCCACAAGTTCTTCAATGTCGACAACTGATGCCCCTAGCGGGGCTCGAGCAGTTACTGAAGAGGAGATGTTTGCCCAAATCGACGCTGAAATGGCAGCAGCGGCTCATGGTGGCAGTTTTGGAGGTGGGATGGCAGCACCGGGACCAACTCCGCTTAGAATGATATCTCCTGGTGGCACTGTTTTCATTACCAGCATGCCCATTCCACCTTTTGTACTTGATCCTGTTCCTCCGACTCCGCCCGCAGGTAGCATTCCTATTCATACGAGCTCGAAGGAGGATGTTGAGATCATGCCCCCGCTTGGAGACCGACCACCGAAAAGCAAAGGCTCGAAGAGGAAGGGTAGTGGCGGCTCCATCGGGTCTACACCAAGGAGGAAGCCGAGGAAGAAGAAAGATTAGACAAGCTTCCCTGGTTCATTTTGACTTGCATTTTGTTGGCCGTGTATAGATGCGGGTTCGGCCCCTGCTAGTAGGAATTTTTTTTGGGAACAAACTTGTATACGAATCTCTTTCATAAATAGTAGAAATGAAACTTTTCTTTTTTAGCTTCTTGTTTATTTGCTTAAGTGTTTCAGCGTTTGAAATGCACTAGTAAAGTTCCAGCTTCCGAGTCAACTTTGTCTTTTACACCAAGTCTGAAAACTGCGGACATGGTTCGCGACTGGGAAGCGAGTTGAATTTTGATGTCACATCGCTTCAGTCAATGGTAGATGCTTAAGTCCTGCCCCCCAGTCTCGAGGATGAGTTGTGGAACATCAGTCAGCGATTGCTTCTCACTTAGAACGTGTTGAGTCTAGTGCCACTGAATGGATGTCTGAGACAAGTAGAGATTTGAGTGGTTTATTCACGCTTGTCCGATTGTTGACTATCATATCCGCGCTCCGGGGATTCTCATTTGTTTATGGGCGGTTGGTCACGCCGGCCTAAGTTTAAATCATACGTCCATGCTCTGGGGACTCGGAATCAACATTTGTACTCCGACTCGCACTCTGGGAGTTCAGAGTTGACATTTACACTTCAGTTCACGCTTTGGGAACTTGAAGTTGATGTTTATACTCTGTTTCGCACTCTGGGAATCCGGAGTTGATGTTTATACTCCGACTCACACTCTGGGAGTTCGGAGTTGTTGTTTATACTCCGTTTCGCGCTCTGGGAATTCGGAGTTGATGTTTATACTCCGACTCGCACTCTGGGAGTTCAGAGTTGTTGTTTATACTCCGTTTCACGCTCTGGGAATTCGGAGTTGATGTTTATACTCTGACTCGCACTCTGGGAGTTCGGAGTTGTTAAGCAGACGGTCGGTCACATCTGCTGTATGTTCTTGGATATCGCTCGCACTCTGGGAACGAAAGGTGTATCAGGATCATGGATGGTCGGATCACATCCACCCTGAGTTAACAAGTGAGGTCGTTAGATGGACGGGTCCATCCTCCTCAAACTTGGTGCAAATACGGACGAAGTCGTTAGGTGGACGGATCCACCCTCTTCGTAGACGTATTTTAGTACTCCAGTTCGCACTCTGGGAACCGGGAGTTAAGTGAGGGATTGTCGTGTAACAATCCGTTTTTGGCCTTGGTGTGATGGCTTGTCCCCGAGCTCGGGTTTCACTTAGTGAGTGACCGGTTGCATCGCAGTCACTCCCTATTTGAGTAAATTCCACCGTATGGTGAAACTTAGCTCTCCGTGCATTGTGATGATCATATGAAGCATTTCAAGTAAATCACAGCTCTGGCTCGAAGAGATTGCATTTTATTGCTGAAATAAGAAAATATGGCAAAGTCAGTTGCCTTATTACAAATTCTAATTTCGAAATGCAGAAAAAAATTGCAAAATGGATAATAAACTAAATGAATAAACATAGCCTGTCATGTGTAGTAGCGACGAAGAATCTCACATTCCAGGCTCTTGGCAAAGTAAGACCATCAACGGTCGATAATTTGAATGTGCCATCTCCGAGCCTTCGCTCAATAACATACGGTCCTTCCCATGTCGGTTTCATATGCGAAGGAACCGGATAAACTCTTTCAGGATGAGATCGCCTAGTGCAAAGGTTCGCGGGCGGACCTTGGCGTTGTACAATCGGGCGACTCGACTTCGATGTGCGGCTGCCCGAAAATCAGCCTCTTCACGCTTCTCATCTAGTAAATCGAGAGATTCAGCAAGTAGTATAGAATTTGTCTTTGGATCATGATATGTCACACGATGAGAAGGTACTTCTAGTTCAACCGGAATAACGGCTTTTGAACCATAAGAGAGAGAGAATGGAGTGTGACCGGTCGCGGTCTTGTGGATTGTTCGGTAAGCCCATAAAGCCATAGGAAGTTCATCGACCCACTTGCCCCCGACCTTTTCCAGTCGTTTTTTCAGAATGGACTTTATAACTTTATTAACTGCTTCGACCTGTCCGTTCGCCTGAGGGTGTGCAACTGTAGAGAATTTCTTTTGGATGTGAAATCGTTTGCAGAAATCTTTAAATTCAGCACTATCGAATTGGGTTCCGTTGTCCGTAATAATGGTGTGTGGGAGACCGAATCGACAGATGATGTTGCGAACTACAAAGGTTATTACTTTCTTCGTCGTTATGGTAGCAAGAGCTTCAGCTTCAGCCCACTTTGTAAAGTAATCAACTGCGACGATGGCGTATTTCGCACCACCTTTTGCCAAAGGTAGAGTACCAATGATGTCGATGCCCCATATTGCAAATGGCCATAGGCTGACCATTTGCGTTATCTCAGTAGAAGGGGCTCTAGGAATTCGAGCATACTTTTGGCACCTATCACATTTCTTTGCATAATCCGACGCGTCGCGATTCATAGTAGGCCAGTAATATCTGTATCGAAGTATTTTCTTGGCAAGTGCTTGCCCCCCGGTGTGATCGCCACATTCTCCCTCGTGTACATCGTGCAATACTCGTTTAACTTCATCGTGAGCGATGCACCGAAGTAAAGGAACATAGTACCCTCTTCTGTACATGATTCCGTTTTGGATACTGAATCGTGAGGCCTTCCCAAGGACTTGTCTCTTTTCATTCCTACGTTCCGGCAGGGTTCCGTGCTCAATGTAATTTCTGAATGGAGTCATCCATGAATCTTTTTCGGGGACGTTTTCGCATACCCAGTCTATTTCTGCCTGGTCAATGCTTGGAGAAGATAATGTCTCTACGGGAATGAGTCCCATTTGCTGAGCTTCACCTGTGCTGGCTAACTTTGCCAATGAATCGGCTTTTTGGTTGCGTTCTCGAGGTATACAATAAATGGCATAATAATCAAACCGATTCAGTACTTCCTGAACTTGAGCTAAGTAAGCAGCCAGCCTTCGATCTCTCGCTTGATACTCTCCCCGTACCTGACACACAACTAACTGCGAATCACAGTAAATTTCCCCAGCGATAATTTTCAAGTCCCTAGCAAGTTTCAATCCAGCTAAAAGGGCTTCATATTCAGCTTCATTATTGGTCACATGAAAATCGAACTTCAAAGCATAACATATAGATCGGCCTTCGGGAGTTTCAAGTACAACACCAGCGCCCGAACATCGGTCGTTTGATGCACCGTCGGTATAAAGCTTCCAGACATATTCGAGAGATTTACTGGTTTCTGGCAAGTCCTCCGGAATGGTAAATTCAGCTATAGAATCGGCTAGGACTTGTCCTTGAACCGCTCGTCTTGGGGTGTAAGTAATGTCGAACTGGCTTAGTTCGATGTTCCACTTGAGTAACCTACCAGACGTCTCGGGCCGCGAAAGGACCTGTCGTAACGGCTGGTCAGTGTAAACAATAATTGGATGTGCCTGGAAATACGGTCGGAGTTTTCGTGATGCAATAACAAGGCAGTAAGCCAGCTTCTCTAATTTCGGATAATTCCTTTCAGCCCCAGTCAATCACTTGCTGATGTAGTATACAGGCTTTTGTATCCTGTCTTCTTCTCGAACTAAGGCAGCGCTGATAGCGTTTTCTGATATCACCAAGTATATGTACAACTTCTCATGATCAATAGGCTTTGACAGGATAGGTGGTGTGGATAGATGCTGAACTAGTGCTGGGAAAGCGCCCTCGCACTCCACGGTCCATTCAAAGTTTCGTCTTTTCGGATCAGATCGAAGAAGGGAATGCATTTGTCAGTGGACTTTGAAATGAACCTGCTCAATGCTGCTACTTTCCCATTGAGAGTTTGGACTTGTTTTATAGTTTTCGGAGTTTCAAGATTTCTGATTGCCAAAATCTTTTCAGGATTAGCTTCGATTCCCCGAGCGTTGACGATAAATCCGAGGAATTTTCCGGATGCAACTCCAAAGTGACATTTTAGTGGGTTGAGCTTCATTCTGTATTCTCGAAGTATGTTGAACATAGTTTCCAAGTCTTTAACATGGTCAGTGGAAAATCGTGACTTCACAAGCATGTCGTCTACATATACTTCCATTGTTTTCCCGATTTGATTGGCAGACATCCGATTAACCAATCGTTGGTAAGTAGCCCCGGCATTCTTGAGTCCGAATGGCATAACTTTGCAGCAATAAAGTCCCAGATTGGTTACGAAGCTGGTATGTTCTTGATTAGGTAAATGCATCGGTATCTGATTGTAGCCAGAATACGCGTCCATGAAGGATAAGAGCTCATGCCCAGCTGCCGAATCCACTAGCTGATCAATTCTGGGAAGCGGGAAACTGTCTTTGGGACAAGCTTTATTCAGGTTGGAGTAATCGACACATGTTCTCCACTTTCCGTTTGACTTTCTGACGAGTACGGGATTCAACACCCATTCGGGATATAGCGCATCTCGAATGAAACCGTTTGCTTTAAGCTTTTCTACTTCTTCTTTAAGGGCGGCAGATCTCTCTGGATCCATACCACGCCTTTTCTGTTTGACCGGGACATGCCGCGGGTCAATATTCAAAGTGTGGCTCGCGATGTCCGGCGAGATCCCACACATGTGAGAATGCGTCCAGGCGAATACGTCAAGATTCGCTCGTAGAAATTCAATCAATTCCTCTTGAGTTTGCTGGCTTAACTGAGAGCCAATCTTTATCATCTTTGAATCATCATCATTGTTGATTGGGACATCAATCGTCAGTTCGGCCGAGGTTGCTTGACTTTCTTTAGATTCTCCTTCACCTTCAGTTTCTCTTGGGTCAAGATCCCTTTGGAATTGGTTGGGGTGCCCGGGTCTTGGCCCGGGCGTTAATTGTCAATTATCAGCAGAGCGGACGCAAAGAGATTCCTCTACGCCCTTTCCTTTCTCCTTTCGCTGCGCCTCTCACAGCTCAGCAACATAACAGGCTCTTGCAGCAGCCTGATCTCCTTGAATGATTCCCACTCCACGATCAGTGGGAAACATTAAAGTCAAACACCACGGGGCAATGGTTGCCCTGAATTCAGCGAGGGCCGGTCGGCCCAAGAAAGCGTTATAAGGGGATTCTATGTCCAATACAATGAACTGTAACATCCGTACTCTCCGGCGTTCTCCAACTCCTAACTCCACTGGCAGTTCCACCATTCCAGTAGGTATAGTAGCACTTCCATTGAAACCATGGATTCGAGATTAACAAGGTTTCAAGTCCTTTGCTTCCATTCTCATTTGATCATAAGCTCGCTTAAACATGATATTCACAGAGCTTCCACTGTCAACTAAGATCCTCTTCATCCAAGCGGGACCTACATGAGCTGAGATGATCAGTGGATCGATAGTGGGGGTTTCGACTTTATCAGCATCTCTGTTCCTGAACACAATGTCATATGTCATCGTCTTTTGTTGCTTGGCCGGAGCCCCTTCATCAAAACTGCTATAACACTCGAAGTCCGCATGCCTGATAGAGCTGGCATACGACTCCATTTCCTTCCAGCTTCGGTCTGCTAGATGAGGACCACCACCTATTGTATTGATAACCAACCTCCCGCCAGTACGAGCGGGTTCCTCCTTTCTTTCCTGATTTGGCTGTAGATTCTGATTCGATGGGCCCGCTCCTCCTGACTGCGGCGCCCGCACATACTGATCCAACTTTCGCTCACGTATCAATTTCTCAATGAGATCTTGTAAATGACGACACTCGTTTGTATTATGGCCATAACTCTCATGGAATCTACAAAACTTCCCTGTCTGGATTTGTCTTTCAGTTGGTGGTTTCGGGGCAGGTTTCTTGTATTGCATGGTATTGCAGGTCTGCAAATACACATTTTCCAATGACGTGTTCAATGGAGTGTAATTATCATACATGGAAGCTCTACGCCGTGGACCACGATTCTGATCGCGATTTTTGCTTTGATTTCCATTGTCCCTCTGCTGATTCTGTTTATTTTGTACGTTCAACTGAACTTTTCCAGAACTCTCTCCGGACTGTTTAATAGCGATGTTACTCTGAATTCCCTCGATGTTGGACCCTACGTCATCCTGCTTCCTAGACTGTTTCACATCCTCCCTTCTCAAGAATTGGGCTGCCTTGGAATAGAAACGGTCCAATGACGCGGGTGGCTTCCCAGCTAATCAATTTCCGAACTCGGAATCAGCATCAATCCCCTTAGTCAATGCCATCAGGATAGAGTTGTCATTGGGATTGCTTATTTCTACACACGCAGCATGGAATCGCTCCAAGTAACGTCTAAGTGTTTCTCCGGGAGCTTGTGTAACACTGGACAGAGTGTTAACGTCTTTAGGCCTCGCCACGTGCATACAGAATTGTTCGACAAACTTGGTGGCCATATGGTCCAAGTTAGAGATGGATCGTGGTGGCAAACGAGTAAACCACATGGTTGCAATGCCCCCCAGAGAAATGGGGAAACTACGGCATTTGACTGCATCATCAGCTCTTGCGGCATTCATCATCCATTCATATTTCAGGATATGTTGATTGGGATCAAAACTTCCTTCATATACCGACAAAGTTGGCATCCTGAAGTGCCAAGGTGGTTCAGCATACAATATGTCATCGGTGAAAGGGGTATGACTCCTGGAGATTCCCCAGTCGTCATTAGAGAGACCCTGACTTTCGCGGATCATTTGGCAGATCATTGTTGGTATATCCGACATTCGGATATTAGGACCATGTTGTGCCAAGGTGTGGTCGGGTTCCGCAGCGCGAGTTTGGACCGGACGCGGTCGACGGTCCGTGCCTCGCCTCCTTGGTTCAACATTCTCAGGGACATAAGGCTCTGGAGTATGCTCTCGCTGGCTTCGATGAGGATCGGTTCGGTTTCCAGCATCAACCCCTTGTTCAGTAGTGGTGGTGGTAGCAAGATTGCCTGTGACATGATAAGGAGCAGCACCTCCTCGGGATGAAGGTCCTGTTTGATGACTAGTGGATGGTCCAGTTCTGGGTTGCCCAAGATTCGAAGCAGGTTGGTGTCCTATGGCCTGGGTGTAGCTTACATCCAGCCGTGGGCGTGTGGATCGGTGATGACCATCAGATGAGGCTGAACTCTCTGTGGAAGAATAAGAACCTTGGTCTCTTCTGGATCTTCTGCGCCTTTGGCGATTCAGCTGGTTGGTCAACTCTGTGTTGGCGCACAGTTGTTCAGTTGGCTATTGTCGACTCTGGGTCAATTCTTGGAGCAGCATATGAAACTCTTGTCTGGTAACAGGGCCTGTTGGATCTACAGGTCCGGCGGCATCTTGATTTGATGGAGGCAATCGCGCGGGATTCTGCATGTCCCGTCCTCCTTGATCAGCAGCTGTAGAGGTAGTTCGTGTACTTACCATGGTGAATTAATGAAAGTCCTTTCCTAGATCTGATGCAGATCTGAATAGAATGGAAGGGCTTCAAAGTTTAAGATCTGGATCTTCTTCTTGGATTTATGCAATTCGGTATCGATAGGAGATCCAAGGAGCAGGAGAACAATTGGTTTTTTTCTCAGTGAAAGCACCAAAGTGTTTGTACCAAAATTGGGCACAACACTCTTCGGAAGTTTTTGAAGAGATGAATTGAAGAAATTAAATGAAAAAAAGAAGATTATCTAACAAAAACTCCAAAAACAGACAATGAGAGTAGTTAAAGTGCACAAAGACACAAGAATTTAGAGTGGTTCGGCGTATTGCCTACGTCCACTATGAAGTAGATTGCTTTATTGATCTTTCTTTGATGATTACAATTGATTTCAGCAAGTTACAGCGAATAACAATGATTTACAGCAGTGATCTTCGTTGGTAGCAGCAACAATGGAGTTTGGAACTGGATCCGGCAGAGTCTGGGCGTTGAAGAATTCAAAGAAGAAGAAGCCCCCATTCTGTTGGCTTTGGGGGTCTATTTATAAGTGTAGGAGATATTTCATTCAGATCTCGGGAGACTCCCCCTGGCACATGACTAGGCCCGCGCGCCCAAGCCCGCAAAGTTTCAGCCCGATCCGTGATCGATACGAACGGATTTCGTATCGATCAAGATTGTGTCCGATGGAGTCGAAATTTGGCGTGGACATTCTTTCGCATGCACTAAGCTTCTGTGAAAATTTCATAGCATTTGGACTTGTGGATCTCGAGTTATGATCGATACAAAATGGATACTTTCGACAGGCTGTTTGGTTCGTATCGATCGGAATTACACTCTTCGTATCGATAGCCTTGCCCTGTTCGTATCGATAGAGGCAGTCCAATTCGTATTAACAGAAGTAGCTCAGTTCTGTTCGTATCGATCAAGATGGGGTAGTTCGAATCGATGGGGGTTTCCTTGTTCGTATTGATGGAGAACACATGGAATAACTCGACTGCGCGACCTTGTGCGTATCGATTGGAAATGACTCCATTTGATCGATACGAAGTTGAAGTGTCCAGATGGAGTCGAACGAGGGTAGCTCGATCGATACGAAAAGCCATGACGTGGATCGATACGAAAAAGGACTTCTTGATGGATACAAAGTAAAGAAGCTTGATGGATTCGAACAGAGCTCTCCAGGCCATGGATGCGAAGTAGACTCTGGTGATGAATGTGAAGTGGTCACTGGCTGATCGAGTCGAATAGAGGCTTCCTGATGGATATGAACTCGATCGAGTCGAACAAAGGCTTCCTGATGGATACGAACTCAATTGTGTCAAACAGAGGCTGGTGATAGATGCGGAGCTGATCGAGTCGAAGTAAGCTACCCTGATGGATTCGAACTGATCGAGTCGAACAGTGGTTGGTTTTTATCCAATTTTGAATCGATCGTAACTTGAGCATACAAACTCGGATTGACTTGAAATTTGGAACGTTGATTCTCATAGCCTTGCTTGTCGTGTCACATCAATTTTAGCTCTTTCCGGACTCGGACAAAATTCGTCGATTTCCATAGTGAGCCTGTGTATAACCGATCTCTAAGACGAACCGTTACTGGATACCAGCCAATTCCTTGGTGTCACGGCCTTGCCAGAAGGCGGGATAACAGACACAAAGTCCGGTAAAAACAAAAAACAGTACCCTATAAGAAAACATATAGTAAGACCATGCCGTTGAAGCATGGAAAGGGTTTTCCCCTCACCATCTCAATCATTATTAACATTTATCATATCAGGACATGAACATTACTAATAAACAATAATTTGTTACAAATATGGGATTTCCTTCAAATAGTTTCGACCAATTTCTTTAGTTATTGAGTGCCAAATTTCCACTTAGGCCATACCTTCCCAATTCAATAACTACACTCAGCACTTAAGATTCTTACCTAGGTGTTTTGTCATATTTTCTCTTAAATTTATCTGGAATAGATTATTGGGTTGCTACTAAGGCCTTATATCCTCATTTATTGAATACAATATCGTGAACAGTCTGTTTGGACGCTACAGAAGCCTTACTCTACTGATCTTGTGTATTGTCATAAATAGACAAGTTAGATGCTACGTAAGCCTTACTCCATAAGTTCTATACTTTTACATATATATAGTGTCATTAGTAGACCTACGTCTGCCACTAAGGCCATTCATTATCGTTAACAATTTATTGTCTTGAATATAATTTGGTAGCCACACAGGCCTTTCATCATACTACAAAATATATTATTGCATTTAAACATACTATTACTGCTAGTTTTAATTTCCCATGCTATCATTTCCTACTATATAATTCGTCGTCTTATAAATTAACCAGGCTAGTTTTAATTTCCCATGTTTCTTTAACTTATTTCTCCCTTAAGCCGTTTCATTTTTAGGGTTTGTCACTACATTTTACTTAGGAAAATATAGCTTCCCGAGCTATCTCAAGTTGTTGTATGTTGGCTATCCTATAGCCATTATGAATTGTGTTTAGTCATCATGCATTTACTATTCATAGCCATCGTGTTTTATCAACTTCCTAGGCTATTGTACTTTTGATAGCGCTACACTATCACATGGTGGCAAGACAAATCTATCGTGTGTCATAACATTTTAGCTGTCATGAGCTAAACTGCTCCCAAGCCATCATATACCAAATCCCTCGAAGCCCTCATGTGGTAGTCCGAAAGCCATCGCGCGGTACAACATCCCATGCTATCATAAACTAACTCCTTCAAGTGCCATTGCGAGTTTGAATTTCTGAAGTGCCATCGTGATTTAAAATGTGTAGGTCCTCACGGGTTATGTTTCCTAAAGCCGTCATGAGGTAATATTCGAGCCATCACGCATAACTTGGAGCTATCGCAAACTATACCCAAAGACTTCATGATGTGAGGTGTTCGTGGGTTTGTGCAATTATGGGTTGGAACATGAGCATATTTCATGTGTTATCAAGATCTAGTTGCTTTTGTTCGAAATGCGATCTCAAGTTAAATGACATGATCGCAATTATCCTGAAAACTGATTTAGTCCATTACTAAGCAATTTTTGCACCAAATATCCTTGGTTGTCTAGATTTCATTAGTTGTTCACTTAGCTTTGTAGATTACTTCTCAATATTTGTTAACCATCATGATTAATTAATTAATTTT
This sequence comes from Allium fistulosum, assembly GCA_030737815.1. NCBI lineage: Eukaryota > Viridiplantae > Streptophyta > Magnoliopsida > Asparagales > Amaryllidaceae > Allium > Allium fistulosum. Next base: position 1,111,114,395 of record CM060905.1, read on the forward strand.
ACCTTTAGTTAACTCATCTTTCTGATTTCATTCACTCTTTATTGATTAACTTTTTGTATATTTTATTCGTCCCATAATAAATTTTAGTTTATGATTTACTTTAAATTTATTTCCCCATATTATGGTACTTCAAAATATGGGGTGTTACAAAGGACTATGGCGGTCGTGTGGATCTTTTTACTTTTTCCCTTGGTCATACGATTCTTTCTCATCCGCGTGTCTTTTCTTTCTATCTTTTGTTGCCTGATAGTTTCTTTCTGCTTGGCGTTCTCTTTCTTTCCTTTGTGCTCTCTATTCATCTGATTCTCTTTCTCTATAAGAGATAGACAAGCAGGGTCTTGTTCAGGAGTTAATCTCCTTTGTTCGAAGACACCAGAGTGAAGGGACCTGAAGCGGTCTCTTTTCATATCACCTGAAACGAAAGATAAAGAAACATATCAACATTGTGATGTAGGAAAAGGGCGAATGCAAGGCGTGAGTGTTCATGATCCTAAGAGTGTGCGGGGTGCTTATGTTGCCCTAAGTACTCTACAAACCATGTTCATAAGGTTATAAGAATGGAGTTTCGCCTCCCTCGGCTAGGAAGCGCTCGGATGGAAAGCTGAATCCTAAAGGGTACTCCTTAATAAGATCGCCAATAGTGATGCCAAGATCACTTAGTAAGTTGAAGATATTTTAAGAATGATTGGCTGGAGTAGTTGCCTCATTTAGTGGCATCGCACTTGGTATAGTAGACTGTATGGAGGCTTTGATGATTACTCGCTTCGAACGTGATGGGACAGGAATCATGGTATACTCTGGAGACGTTTCTCCGTATGATTTGTCTCCATCTTGGTCAAAACCCTCATCATCGTCATCTTCTTTGTCGCCTTCTTCTTTTTCTTTCTCTTCTTCTCCTCCCTCTCTTCCTTCTCCTTCCTCATGAATAGTTTCCATCTCCAATCTCTCTTCTCTTTCCTCTTGTACTCTACATAATATATTTTCCTCCACCGTTATATCTTCGGGTTCATCGATGTTCTCCATGCCTAATGGGCCTTCATCACCCCCTTGGATATCTTGATAAAGTCATGAATAGGGACAAAGGACCTGGTGGACATGGTGGACCTTTTTGGAAGAAGCTCAGCTGGAACAGCGAAGCGTTCAAGGTGTAGAAGACTACACAGGCAATGGTTCTCATTCGTTAAGAGATAAGCGATGGAGCGATATCGGATGCTGACTCTTTTGGAGCTTTAAAGTGTAACACCCCTAATTTTTTTTGGCATATAATTTAAATATTTAATTATAGGATAATTAAATGAGAAGTAGAAATATGGGATTTTCCATATAACTTAATTAATTAGCTTGGCTTTTAAACATGAACATACGAAGGGTAAAAGAGGAAAAGAAAGTAACTTATCACATTACCATCTCCTTCATTCATTTCATTTCATTTCCTAAACAAAAGAAGAGATAAGGCCACCATTAAGAATTCAAGAGGAAAGCTAAAGGAAAAAGAAGCTAAGGCAAATCTCAACATTTTAGCAAGGGTTAATGTGAATAATATACTACCATAATGGTTTCATGTTTTCTAATTCGGATTTGATGTGATTTCGAATTGGATTTGATGTTTATCATGTTCATTGAATGAATAATCATGTGTAAGATCGAATGGTGATTATTTAGGAATTATTATGGATTTTCCTAAAGGGTTTTAAAGTGAAAAACTAAAATTTTAATCTCCAAATGATCTAAACATTTTATATGGTGTTTGAACTATTATTTTGGAGATGAGTTTTAAATTTTAATTTTTTTGGAATTAATATGAATATTTTGTATTTTCTAAGTAAGAAAATGGTTGAAATTCGGTTAATTATTGAAAATATGAATAATTATTTTGGTCTGAAACTTTTATAAGAGACTTAAAATGATAAAATAGATTTTTGATGAATTTTTGGGATTTTTCCCATTTAATTTCTATTTTGTATGAATTAATAAGTGAAGGAAAATGCTAACCAGTTACGGAAAATTAATTAATAAATTAAATAACTAATTGTGTTAACTATATGGTTGACATTTTTTTGGAAAGTTTCAAAAATTATAAGAGAATTGGCCAATAGAAGTCAGCAACAAATTGGGTTTAGTAGAAAAGAATTGGTTTAAAGGGGTAATAAATTTGTTTTTAATTTAATTACAAAACTACCATTAAGCCATTTTTGATTAAGTAAAACTAGAACCCAAGGTTAAAATTTATATTGGGTAAGGAAGAACTGTGCTTGAAAGTTAAAATAAGAGTAGTAGACATGACACTGGGACCCAACATTTTAAAAAATAAACCCATGTTTTAATTAACTATGGCACATATAAATTCTTCGCGATGGCTCTATAAATATAGCAATGGAAAATATATTGCATGCGACAAAATTTACATGGGAACATGAACTGACCACGACAACATGCACACAACTCCACGTGGCAACCCAGTAGCATGCAAATCAAATAATTAGCAACAACAAATGTACGTGACATGGCTAAGTGAATATTTGGCGATGATATATATCGCGATGATTTGAGATTTCATATTGCATGCAAAGGCTCTATTATAAAATATTGAACACAACTACATATGATAGCAAGTAAAAATAGATACCTGCAACAATTATATGAACATTACACGACAACATGCATGTGAACTATAAGCGACAACCTGCAAGTGAATATTTGCAGTAGGGTGCACGTGCACACAAATATAAAATAGGTCAACTGATTACTACACGCGACATGGTAAATAAAGACATAGGCGAATGAAGATAGGAAATAATTAAAATATACATGCAAGAACAAAGTTTTACGTATTATTGTTCATGGCAAGCCCATGCAAATGAATAGGACGTGGGCACTTGGGTGAGGGATAATACATGGTGGCTGCGAATTGAACTATATGTGATGTCTTAAAAATTTCACACGATGACTTCAAGCGGGAATGAACACGATGGCCTTTATTTTTAAAGTGCAACGACTATTGGGTAAAATGTACAATGACCCTTAATTTTAGCAGGCGATGACCTATATTTTAACACGTAAAAATAAGTAAAATTTTAAGGCACGATGGCTTATATTTTAACGCATGAAAATCGATGAATTTTTGTGGCGCAATAGCTTATGATTTTGTAAAGGAAGGATAGCTATTTCATAACACTTGGAAGATTTTTACTCTATTTTGAAGAAAAAATTTACTTAAACAAAAAAAATGATTTAGTTAATTATTTTGATGAGATTTCAAAAGAAAAGAAGAACATATTCAGTTTTGTATATTGATAAGTCATTATTACATATATTGAATTATTGACATGCTTACTTATATATTATACGATATCACCCAACAACGTGACGTTGGGGATTTGAAGAGTAGATGTCTAGTTAGGGTTGTTCCATTAACGGGTATGGTCAGATTTAAACTCTTAACTGAGTAGAATTGCATCCAGGAGATAGTAAAGATTAAAATTGTGTTAGGATGCCTAAATTGATCAAAAGATATAACTTACTAACATTTATAAAAATTAGATTTAAGATTAAGGGTGGAGACCGGTGTAGGGTCTCTCTATATGCCCGATCGCTTAGCCTACAGTTAGAATTCCACGATTTCCAATACGTAGGGCATATGTCGAAGGACAGGCGAAATTTAGTTTACACAAAGTAGGGAACTCGTAGCTAAAGTATGCTTACCATTATTTTCTTATGTAGGATATAAGCCGAGGTTATCTCCTCTTATGAGATGATAGATTACAGATTATTTGGTTATATTTTTGGTCTAAGTCAACGCGATAGGTTTCTAGTCAACATGCAAAACTACTACAGGTTTCTAGTCAGCTTGAGAAAACTAATATAGGTTTGTAGTGACGCTGAGAAAACTATACCATGGCCTATTTTGGGATTGGGTAATTATGGGATGTGTAACTCTTTGGCCTTAATGAATGACGGACTATTCATTTTACCTGTTATTGCATAATTATATTATGATTATAGCTAATCATTTTGGTTACAGATATGATATGATTTCAATGGTATTAATGAGGGGATAACCCGTTCCGCTTAGGGTGTGGTCTTACTATGTTTTCATTTTGGTTCAAGATGATATATTATTATTCACACCACACATTTTGTCCGATCCAAAGTTTTTTATTTCCACCTAAACTCTCGGATGCTCAATTTGGAATGGAGTGGGAATTGAGTAGGCTGAGAGTAGGGTACTTCAGGTTTAGATGAATAAGCTTCTGTAGACGTGCAGGAGGCAAGCTACTATACAAAAGATTATATTTCCACTGTGCAGTAGTTTCACTACATTTTTATTTTGGTTGAATGTATGTAATGACAGTTATTATAACCGTCTAGGTAGTTAATACTCTAATCATCTAAGCGGCATCTTCATATGTCGCTCTTCGAACTATATGTAATTATAATATTATCTGAATGATGTATTCCTGGGGTTATAAAAATGAATTGTAATGAATTTGCAAATTAATCAATGAATGAAATGTTTTGTTAATAATTTTGTAAATTCTAGTGCTCTGAGTGTAAATGATTCAATAACAGATCCCATTCTTTCATTGGGAAATAATTCTAAGGATGACTACAACATATATAGTATCTATTTCCGAGTCTCAAAATAGGGTATGTTACACAAAGTCTCAAAATGCTCAGTGCTCCTATTCTAAGTAAGAATATTTGTGATGGGTAAGGAGCTAGACATTTGGATGATAAGAGTCCAAGTATGGAGAAGAAGGAAAGGAAGAAATCTTACTTTCAGATAGCCGGAGAGTGTGAAGCCATATGAACATCGAATATAGAAATACTTGTTTTTGAAATATGATCATTTATTGTGAAGTTCCTCGATCACTTTACAAAGACACTAAGCTTCGAGGATCGTTAAGGATGGTGACTCACTCCTTTGCATAAGCTCAAATGGTATGTCAATTCCATAAGAGTTAGAGATCATTGAAGTTGTAGCATGAATAGGACGTAAAGAGAACTCAACAAGGCATAACCATTGGGGTGGATTTGAGTAGGAGTGAGCCCGAGCTCCTGAAGGAACATATGAAGAAATGGATTGAAGGGTGGTACAATGCTGCCTAGGCACATGTACTTGTTTAAAGTTATGTAGCCCTATGGAGGATTGTGTGCCCATTGGTTAACAGTTGGTAGCAGGACATTACCTTATAGGTTTCCATGATGGAGGAATATGGTTCGGAGTGACTTGGCATTTAGAATTATTGGCATTTGTTTGGGAGTATCACCTAGAACTCTTAAGCCAACTTGTTCATTAAAAGGAGGAGATTGATTATGTATTGGAGCTGCTGGAATTATCATCATCTATAGCTCTACAGTGATTGAGCTCTGGGTCCAGTTGTTGTGGATGTTGGGGCCTGAACAGTGTGGAACCAGCCTTGGGAGGAGTTAACAACCCAATACTAGTGTTGAATCCTAGTGAATGGTGAGTCATTCTAAAATGGAAAACTCGACGATGGAAACGGTCAAGTATGTTTTATTTCAGTAATTTATTTTATATAAACCCATGTGATTGATGCTTAGAATCCAATGGATGTCGACATGTGTTGACCAATCGAATTTTGAACATCGATCGAGGCAATTTAAAGTGTCAATCTATATAGTGTGTTTCCTATGTACCATACACAATGAATGAACCATTCTGTGTAAATAGGTCGCTCATGTTGAAAAACGAGCTCCGCTGCACGATGGAACTATGTGTTGGACCATACCCATTATTGTCGGATAATTGATAACGGAATTATTGTCCGGAGCAACGTGAAGCATTCTTTGCAGGAACACAGGATTGTTCAACAACTTAAAGTGTTATGCAACAGAATCTTTCAAATGCTAGAGAGCGTTCAATGAGACCTTTCTTTGGAAGAGAACCATATTATCAGACTTTAAAGCAAACAACTTATGGTCAACCAAGCTCAAATAAGGTTTACATGCATCTTGGTTGAGTTGGTGCTCGTTACCATTGCAAATAGGATGGTCCTAGGCATTGTGGAAGGTAACCCGAAGTAGGGTAAGGAAAACTCAAAGTTGATGCAAGGAATGCTAAGGATCAACATGACTTAGGGAGATGTAATGTTTGCTTTGGGTTGAGCCTAAGGCCACCCTAGGTAGATTTTCATACTTGCAATGGTCAAGGGAATAGATTGATCGAATCACAAATTTCGGCCATTGATCATCTGTTGGCCATAGCAGTCTCCAATGCGATCAACGATGACCAGGCAGCCACCACCACAACACTAGATTATGGTAGCCCACGTTTGAAGCTTTGGATTAATATCTAGGTATAGAAGTGGTCATGTTTGAGATCTCTAGGAGGCATGTTGGTTGTCGAGCAAAGAATCTCGTAGCGACAAATAAATGGTAGTGGCCTATGCGGGAGGTCGACGTGAGTGGTTGGCTGTTTGAGGTTAAGGTTGAATAAGGAAAGGGGTCAGCACCGAAAATTACAGAAGCAAGTGAAAATGAAAGTGTGGCCTAAATATTTTCTAAGTATTGAGTTATATAGAAGCCTAATGACTAGTATTTCAGGTCGATATCAACATGAATTTTGGATCCAAAATAAAATGAAAATGAGAGAAGGGAAAAAGAAAAGCAATACTTACCTGGCTAAGGAATGCGCTTGGAGTGTAGATATTAAGCTTGGCATAGAAGATGACACAACCATTATTTAAATCACCGAAATGAATGCCCTTGGTATGGGGACGACACTTTAAAGAAACTCTTGGATGACCAGTGGACTTGTATGGATGGATGTATATGCTTGTCCTAATCCAAAGCACACTTTGTCATGAACAGAAGCGTAATTTAGGGGGCGAGTGTTATCTGGCTTTTAGACCAAGCGGCTTCCAAATGAATCTAAACATCGGGTTAAAGACAAAGTGGTTGAAGGACTTGGGGGCATGCTTGGAAGGATAATTGAGTAGGTTTTAATGGATATTTGGAAGATCACATGCACTTAGTAGAATTTTCATATGATAATAGTTACCAATCTAGTATCAGGATGACACATTTTGAGGCATTGTATGGAAGGCCTTGTAATTCACCAGTAAGTTGGTGCGAGACTGGAGATAGACCTGTGTTAGGTCCAGAACTGGTAAGAGAAGCTTCAAAAAAGTCGAATTAATTAGGAAAAAGATGAAAATGCTTAATCCAGGCAAGTGATCTATGTTGATTGGAGGCGCAAAGACCTGGAGTTTGATCAGGGAGACCATGTATTTGTGAAAGTGTCACCTATGAGAGGCACTATGAGGTTAGGAAAAGTCAGAAATTTAGCGCCGAGATATGTTGGCTCATTCTGGATACGGGAGAGGATCGCTAATGTAGCTTATAAGGTTGAGTTGCTGAGTGTTATGGTTGGGGTGCATAATGTGTTTGATGTATCACATCTATGGAAGTGTGTCCGAGACCCTAGGGATGTCATGATTCCAAAGTTATAGAAGGTTTAGTAGTTGGATCAAACCATAACCTATGTCCGAAAGACTATTCAGATTATAGACATGGATGAGAAAAAGCTTCGAAATAAGACGATGAGGCTGGTACGTGTCCACTGGAGTAAGGACCATGATGATTGTACATTGGAGATGGAGGATAAGGTCAAAAGAACCTATCATAGGTTGTTTGTTTAGAATTAGCATATATGCATGCTACGTTTTGTATAGACCATAGGCATACATATGAAACATTATGGTTGATTTTGTTATATATTGGTGGATGTGCTAGTACTTTTTGTTTGAGGGACATAGGTGGGGAACTTATGTGTATATATGCTATTCTGGCATGGGGAAGTTTGAAAGTCACCATCCCGCCTTATTTGAATTTGTAGGATGAAGATCCTATAAGGGGGAAGGGTATAACACCCTGTAAATTAATAAATAAATAATAAAATATTTAGTCATGAGAATAAAGAAAATTGAAATGATGGAAAAGGAATGAATATTTATAATACATTTGCTTACTCATTATATTTGGGTGAATCAAGTGACACCGGGAAAATCCTAGTTGAAAATCTAAATTAAAGATAATTGAACGCAATTGTTGGAGCTAACTAATTCATAATAAAAATGGATAGTGGGTTGATAGCCTAATTATTCTTTTGAAGTAAAATAACCACCTCCCTCTTTTCATTCTCATTACACTCAAAACTAGAAACAAAAGTTTGAGCTCTTTAATGGTGTTTTCGGTCTAAACAAGAAGACGAAAAAGGAAAAGATTAAAGCTAAGGGATCTAGAAACTTCATCAACTTAGGAGTAAAGGTGAGTAACATATTCTCTAATATTTTCTTCCCTAAAAATGCTTCTGGTTGAGTTTAGATGAGTTGTTTCTCATTTTTTCTATAACCTATTTGATCTGAAAATTTAATATAATATGGAGAATGTATTCTTAAAGTTGGTTTTTGATTTATAGAAATTTCTCTCAAGAAAATGAACTATAATGAATTCTATAAGGACCTATAATACGAAAGATGGTTAGAAACTATGCAATGGAAAAGATATATAGAAGTGAATCACCATTGATTTTACTATAGAAAAATAAAACTGGAAACAAATTAGGTAGTTTCTGAAGAAAATTAAGTATAGCCGAAGGTTTATAATAGGAGATCAGAAGGTAAATAGGTGGTGACCGGGAGGTTATTTAATTAAAGCGTTTGTTTAATTATTAGGTTGTAGACCAAATGCATGTTTTATGCTGAATGTCTCAGTAAAGTACTTGAAATGGTAATAAAGACTAAGTCAAACGAATTAGAAGTCAACATGTTCAAAGCTAGTGTCAAACGTGTAGTAGGGAGTTCCCAATATCTACTGATGGAGGTGGAGCCAAATCTAAAATCAAACAATTGAAATCTTAAGAGTAACGAATTAAGTAGGGAAGAAGCCAATCGACGCTTAAGTAGGAATCATGGGTAGAGGAAGGGATATTGGGAATTTAAAGATTAAATTTCATAGGTCACTAAAGATAAACTAAGGTAGGTTTTACCTAGACAAGGCCGAGGGTAGTGACTATCGAGAGTAGTGTACTCTCGAAAGAATGTGTAAACCGTAGCTAGTAACTTCCGGAGACAATAAGGAATGATAAAGCTCAACATGGCCGAGATCAAAACCCGATACATGACAATGAAAATCAATAATAATAATCGAAAGACGATTAGTTGAACTATTAACTTAATAAATAGCTAAGTGAAAAGCTTAATAGTGAATGTTAGGTAGTAGGTTTGGTAATTGACGTAAGTCCTTTGCGACAGTCAAGGAAACTGAAAGAGAAGGAGCAAGGACCGTGTGGCATCTACAACCGAAAGCGAAGGATTAGGACCTATGTGGCATCCAAAATCAAAAGTGAAGGAGGCTGGTGGGGCATCCAAGACACAAATGCGTTGGTGTAAGGCCAAAGTGGCAACTGTATGGACACGAAAGTAACATGCGTAAGTCCTAGATGGAAACTAAGGGAACAATGAGAGATGTACTGCTAGGAATGGCAGCCTCAACATCGAGAATGAAGTAGGGATAAGGCCTGGAGTGGCATCTAAAATACAAAAGTATTACTGTAAGACCTTCGTGGCAACCATATAAAAATAACGAAGTAGGCATGAGGCCATTAGTTGTAGCTGAAATACAATAGTAAAGGAATAAGGCCTTAGTGGTAACCGAGAAACAGTGTAAATGTAAATAGTATATAAAGGCATAAGGCCTTATTAGCAGCCGAATGTTGAGACATTGATGATATATATCTGCTGCAAAAGTACATAAAGCCATAGGGTTAGTCAACAGTAAGGTATTTTAGCTTTACTGAAGTATTGTTATATTTCTGTGAACTGAACCGAAGGATTGCTTTCGGTTAAGGTACCATGGAATTGTATTAACACTCAGTAATGAATCTAAAGCCTAGGTTTTCTATTCGATTGATAATCTTTTAATTTGGTATAGTAAGAAAGAAAACCCGTTCCGCATCTTGGCGACATGGTCTTACTATTTTGTATTCTTATGGTAATATATTACTCATATCAGACTTTATGTCTAATTCGTGTTTTTATTCTTGTTTTTCCTATAAACTCACGGGTACTCATTTGAGGATGTTTAGTTTATGGGTCTAGATATGCAGCTTTTGGAAACGAATGAATAATTCAAGCCGAAGACGATGCAAGAGGCTTGGGTGTTTTATTTGTGTTGTTTTAATTCTGTTGTATCTAGTGTTTGTGTACATATCCTCATACGTGGTGCATGACACTAGTTGTTATGACGTACTATATTTTGACCCCGTGTGAGCATGACTTTGGGATGTAAATATTGTTGAACTAAATTTCAAATAATGTGCTTCGTTTTAGTATTATCTGCTCTATTTACTTAAGATTTTATAATATAACATTATGCTATCTCTATCATTGAAAGATAATTAAAAGGTGACGGCGGCACATTAGAGTTCCATATTTGGGTTTCAGGATGAGTTAGGATAATTATTATCTCGCTTTAAAAGGAGAGCATTTGTTGGTTTATATAGACATCCAAGTAAAGCTCAATCGTCCAAAAATAAGTGAAGGAGATCTAACCATTGAATAAAGCTAGTCGAAACACCAAAACAACTCCACCAAATACTCAAAGTAACACTTGGATTGGTTGACTTGTCGTGGATGACTGGTCTACCAATCGGGTTTGAAATTAGTTTAATGTTTAGTCGATCAACCATTGGGCCTTAACCCATCAAGCCTTTGATTTTGATATTTGTCGACCGGGTTGCATGCGAGTGGTAGATGTAAGAGGCAAAATTACACAATCCTACTTTGTATCTATTGGATCGAGGTGTTCTACGCAAATGGGTACGTTGGTGAACTAAATAAAGGTCCTTTTATTTAGGTTTCACAAGATCATTAGTAATATTGGGAATAAACTTTTAATTCCATATTAATTCCTATTTATATATTTTAGATTTGATTCTGAAATTTGAGCTAATATTTGGAATTTACTATTAAACATATTACTATTAAAATTTGAGTTGATATTTTGGATTTGATTTCATATTAAACCTTTTCCTGTTGAAGAAGTAGAAAATCCAATTTGGAATTAACTATAGAATCGTCAACAATCTAACTTTTTGATGGAGTTAAGCATGTTCCCTATGGGCAATTGTGTTGTTTATTATATAAATTAACTTCTATATAAGAACCTTGTTCGGAGTAAAGTATGCTTTTGGTTTATTTTCTATTATATGTGTTGTTATATTGTGATATAAATAATGGTATGAATACATTAAACATATAAGTAGAAAATCCTTAAAAAAGTATTTATCGATTATAGTTGCAAATGTGTTCATAAGCATAGGCTTTTGAATCGAGCACACAAATACTTATTCTTAAATTGTTTCTAGTCAAGATGTATCAATAAAATGACATCGATATATCCACTGAGAGGAGTATATGTAATGCTCTACATATGATGGACGGTGAATTGCTCATGACCGTTGGGGACATTAAGGGATTAACTATTTTTTGGTTATTTGGAACAATCACAGAATGACTCAAGAGACTTTCAATAGATTAATATAACAAATTCAAAATAGAAGATCTCATGTAATGACAAGTGATAGTCTTCGAACTTGAGCGTAATGTGGATCTTAAGTAGCTTGGATGTACTTTGATTATGGTTAACCAAATGACATCATGACCATAGTTGGGTACATGTTGAACTACTTGAAGTAATACACTACCAATGGGAGGATTTATCCCCTTCATTGTAGAATGTTAGTATCACCATAATTAGTAGTCAACTTAAAGTCAAATTCTCTAGCCAGAGTATAATGATTAATTAATAAATGTTACTGGATTAAATCAGGGATTTTAAAGTGGTTTATGCAATTTACTATGGATATTTTGAAAATTTTGACAGTTGATCAAACTCTAGATATCTTAGTGCTATAGAGATGACAAAAAAACGTGATATTGTACTTCCACATAGTCTATACATACTTTAGTATTTAAATTATTTAAATATTACTAAGCACTGAATTCACACAGTGTAGTCAATATAACAGCGTTGTTAGCTAATTTTCAAGTTCAACTTAAATTAATTTATAAATGTTATAAATTGATAACAAAAATTAATACAGATGTTGTATTAAATTTTTAATGCATTTATTTATTTGATGTCTTAGGGTTAATTTATATGGTATATGATTGTTATATATTATCTTACTTAAATTTATGGGCTTAATTAATTAGTATATGATATAATAATTAGGCCTGATTCATGGAAGGCTATGCAAGGGGTAAACAATGGAAAGGGTGGTTTTTACTTTGTTTCTTACTCTAGATTAGATCTAGAATCAGAAAAGAGGAAAATGTCAAGATATTATATTTTCAGTGGCTATAAATAGCCACCCCTTCTATCATTCAAAAAACACCAAATTTTTATAATTGTAGCATCTATTAAAAATTAGATGAAGCTTTAAAGTTAGGATTTGCACATCAAACTCAAGGAGAAGGAATAGTGATTCAAAAAGGAATACCATCATAGTAGATGAAAACAAAGAGATCATCAAAATAAACTGTTATAATTAGATAACGAGTCAAAATCATTTGTTTCAAATGATAACTCCTAAGGAGTTACAACATCAATACATAAACTAATGGGAAGCTATGATGTTTTTCTACAAAAATGGATGATCTCCTAGATGCAATAATAATAGACAAATATACGATCCAAAATACTAAAACATAGTGGAAGCAGTCTCCAAGATTCAAAAAAGGGATTTGTATAAAAGATTATTTTTGTGCACTAAGGCAACTTAAGCCTCATGAAGTTACGTATCCTACTTATGACTAAGAGTATGTGGTGTAGGATTGCATTGGTAGTTTAGGGACATTATTGGTATTGAAAGAAGTTAGAATTATGTGCTTATCACAAAGGTCTACAATGCCTCTTGTTATAAAAAGATTTAGACATGAAGGAATAAACATAACTTATACTTCCGATAAGATAATGTCGTTAGACACTCTAAACATGTTATAGAATGTTAACATAATAACATCCATGATTGTAAAAGAAGAATAAAGTGGTAGCATCGTCCATTTAAGATACTAGTTGCATAACTAGATCCAAGGAGTGCTTATATGACAACATAAATATGATGTGACACCCCGCACCTCTAGGCTCCCCGAAAATCGGATATGACTAGAAGCATGAGAGGTCGAATGAAATAAAATTCCATAAAACAGCACAGAGACTAAGGCAACAACATAAAATGATTAAAATATTACAGCGGAAGAAAACTTTCACTAATTATAAATTAATAGCAAAACAGCTTCATTAAAAACAACATTATCCCAAATTTATTTCTGAAACCAAAAGTATCAAGTAGTCTCCAACAAAACATAAAACATAACAAAGTTCACAATATAGGTCCCCATATATAGAGTAAAGTATGGAAAAGAATAAAAAAGTACATGAAACAAGAGAAACAAAAGCTGAAGATAACAACTGCTCCAATGACCCTCCAAGCTACAAAGAACTACAACCTAGACCTGCCCTCCTATGATTTGGGGAAAATAGGAAAATTAGGAATGGATCATACATAAAGTCTGGTGAATGAGAAATAAAATGAAGTAGAAAGAATAAAACAGTATAATTCCAAGTCATCCCTGGATATCGCAGAGGGTGAATAATATAATGCAGCGAATCCTTCTTAGATACAGTTCCTAAGAAGCCAAAGTTTGTGGTCACTCTAGGGAAGTCAACCATGCAGTAATAAAAAACATCAATCGGCCTGTCGGACTTGTTGTCCTTGCCTATCCATGTGCTATAGCGTGAAAGTCGTGCTCTTCCCCCGTGCACTGTGACAATATGCCTCTTACATCTGACCGACGCCGACTCAAACAACCTCGCGGGACCCCGAAGTTGCGCTCAGGATCCGCCAAACCGAAATCCTATCCTCCTGTCTCCTCGGTCACTAACGTGGACTTGCCCCTATCCAAAGTGTTGGTCCTCCGAAAGAGCGCCCGCAGATGGGTCGGATGCGCAAAATCCTCCAATGATTTGCCTAAAGAAGCCTACTTCGGAGCACACTTGTCCTGTTGTGTCTGCGTCGATCTGCCTGAAGAAGCCTACGATTGCAGATGCTATCTATCCTATGTACTAGCAACCTATGAAAGGTAACAAACATCCTTGCGAACCTACTTACCTGCTCCTAGTACGTACAACCAAAACTATATTTTGGACTTAACTGCATGAAACACCTATCCAGACCTTTACAAGGTCTGCCTACCATTTTACCGTTACAGTTAACATACTGTTTATTTCCATTAATCTGCTTTAGGCCATTTTTACATCTGATTTGGTTATTTCACAATTTCTCATTTTCTTACATAAATGGTATTTCAATTTCACGGCCGTTCAGTCCGTATGGTTTGTTTGTAATTTTTATGCCATTTTGTTACAGATTTACACTAGCCATTAGGGTCCAATTAATTTACATTTTTTTCCACCCTAATTTACGTTCTTCTCTTAGAGATTTAATCTATACAAAAATTTTATCCAATAGCCACAAACCATTTAATTACACAAAATTCCACTTTTACATTTTTAGGCCATATATGAAACAAACAATTATGCCAATTAGACTTCCCAATTTTGTTCCAAAACCATATTCAAAATTATGTAATTATATCAATCAAAACCATAATTTTATTCAAGTAACATATTCTGAATTTATTCAACTAACCTGTTCTATCATTAGAAATTGAATAATAATTCTAATTCAATTTAATTAAACCAACCTTATTTACGCCATGAAACGTGAATAACAATTTGTTTGTTTCAAATTTCAATCCAAACATGAATTAGAATTGATAAGTGGAAGAAGAAGAAGAAGAAGATACAATAATTTACATAAATTTCAATCTTATTTATGCCATAAAACGTGAATAGACAATTTATTTGTCCCATATTTTACACCAAACATGAATTAGATTTGAGAAGTGGAAGAAGAAGAAGAAGTTGCAATAATTTACATCTATTCTCAATTAATAACAGAAATTAATTCATATTAACGTACCAGAAAAGAACTGAAATTGAACTACTTTATTTTTCTATTTCATATTAATTCCCACTCTCCTGGCACTTGAGCTTGCATAAATTTGAAAAAATGTTTTCTTTAATCTTTCTCCCTTTTATTCTTCTAAATTCCTCGAATTGCTTGAATATATATAGATAATTTAATTTGGTAGAGATTTGTCTATTTAGTAGAGAAAAGGAGGAAGAATAATACACACTAATTTTACTGTAGAATTATGGCAATGGCTGAATAAGAGATTAAGTTTAGGTTAGATGGTTTATTTTTAGATTGTTTGCCTGAATATAACCCATTAGATTATTTTAGATTAAATTTGGTTCTTTCATACGCTTAATGGCTATCTATTCTAGCCCATACACATCGCTCAACCAATAAAATTTAGCCATCTCATCCTATTACATCACAGGAGCGAATGGGAAGCCTCCACATGTCAGAAACAACGCTGAAATACGTAGGAATATCATTAGAAGCGAACCAGCTTGAAAAACATCGCTCCAGATTTTGGGCGGCAACGGGACTTGATCCCTGATCACTCAGGAAATCAACATGCGCCTTTACCACTATACAAAATGCGCTTTTTATTTCTTTTTAATTATATTTCATGTAAAATATCGAGGTGTTACATTCCCCCCTCCCCCTTAAATGATTTCATCCCCGAAATCTCCAAAGACTTAAGAACTTAATTAACAACCAGCATCCAAGAACTACATTCATCTACTCAGCCATCATCCATTTCTACCATTGTCCTTATTTTTAACTAACGCGCTTTATGATTTATGCAAAGTGAAATGCATATGAACTTACGCAATGTGAAAAGGTAGTTGGTCTACTGATTCAGTTGACCTCCTGTATTGCAAGTATGCTTATCCCATGCAACCAAATGTATGCTATTACCCTAGTATAATTGATAATTCTATATGTATGTTTCAATCATTCACCCAAAGGCACCATCCATATGCAACATCCATTTATATATACACATATATATGTATACAACCATGTGCAAATGCAATAGATAACAGGCACTCATATGCAGGTGTGTGTACCTAGTTGGCCGATTATCCTAATAAATATCTATCTAGTGCATGCAATGCATCCATTTGCAAACATTGGCATCCACTTATAATCATTTTCATCTAACGAACATAACATGCCCTAATGACATGTTTACAACCAAGCTACCATCCATAGGTTTCACCTAAAGATTATCGAAAAGACCCTAACTAAGGAAAGATCAAAGATCAAAGATAAGATTTTTGAAGTGTACCTTCAAATAGAAAAGGATAAGAAGTTCAAATTCTCTCCTCAGATTCCAATGTGCACTCCTTGGGGTCATCTCCCCACTGAACCTTCACTAGACAAACCTCCTTGTTGCGTAATATATTGTCGCCATGTTCCAATATATAGGTGGGTGTACGACACACAAGTGATTTGTGCTCTACCTTCACTTCCCTTAGCTGATCGAGTTCTAATACTACCGCGGAATCATGTAGACACTTCCTCAGATGCGAAACATGAAAAACATCGTGAACTCCTACCAACTTATCTGGAAGATCAACTCTGTATGCCACTTTTCCAATCCATGCGGTAATAGGGAAGGGTCCTACAAATCTCGGTGCCAACTTACCCACTGAACCAAATCTCATAATATTTCTTAGAGGAGAAACCTTGACAAAGACCATATCTCCAACCTTAAACTCCAAATCTGAATGTCTTCTGTCGGCATATGACTTTTGTCTATCTTGTGCAGTCTTCAACCTCTTGCGAATCAAATCCACCTTCTCGGAAGTTTCCCTCACCAAGTCTGGTCCAAGCAAGATCCTATCGGTGGTATCCCACCAACAGGCTGGTGATCTACATGGTCTACCATAGAGGGCCTCGAACGGTGCCATCCCAATGCTTGCTTGATACCTAATATTATACGCGAACTCCACCAAAGGTAGGCGGTCTTCCCAAGAGCCTCTGAACTCAATGATGCACAATCAGAGCAAATCTTCCAAAACCCTATTTACCCTCTCGGTCTGTCCATCTGTCTGAGGGTGGTATACCGTGCTCAGATTCAATTCCATTCCCAAGGCTTGCTGAAGAATCCTCCAAAACTCGCTGGTGAATAACGGATCTCTGTCACTCACAATGCTAGCGGGAACTCCGTGAAGCCTAACTATCTCCCTTACATAAAGAGTCGCCAAAGAAGCTGTCATCCTATTACTCTTAATGGGTATAAAATGAGCGCTCTTTGTTAGTCTATCTACAATGACCCAAATGCTCGTGTTCCCTCTCCATGACCTTGGCAATCCATCCACGAAGTCCATAGGGACGCTCTCCCATTTCCAAAATGGAATATCTAATGGCTGCAATAGTTCTCTGGGCTTCTTCAATTCTGCCTTTACCCTTTGGCAAGTGATGCACTTTGATACATACTCTACCACCCTCTTCTTCATTCCGGGCCAATAGAATACCCTCTTCATATCCTGGTACATATTATCACCACCAGGGTGCACTGTCATCCTAGAATGATGTGACTCGTCCAACACCGCATCTACTAAATCTCCACTACGGGGAACACAAAATTTGCCATCCCTTCTAAGCCATCCCCTAGTGTCCATGGTATAACGCCTAAGATGTGGTGATGACTCTCCTCTACCAAGCTTATCTAAAATGTCCTTTAACTCTTCGTCCTCACCTTGCCTTCCTCCAATCTGCTCCATCAAAGTAGGCTGGATGTCGAGGGCTGCTAACAATCCCAGAGCTAAATCCGATGGAGGTCTAAAATCAAAGGTAGCAATGTACTCCAAATGCTTCCATTCCAAAAACAGAGGACTTAAAACCACTTTGCGTCTACTCAACGCATCTGCCACTACATTACCCTTACCAGGGGTATAGGAAATCTCAAAGTCATAAGAGGCTAAAAACTCCATCCGTCTTTGCTGTCTCAAATTCAAGTCTTTCTGAAAGAATAGATACTTCAAAGACTTATGATCCGTGAAAAGCTCAAATCTTTCTCCTAAGAGATAGTGCCTCCAAGACTTGAGAGCAAAAACTATAGCTGCCAACTCAAGATCATGCGTTGGGTAGTTCTTCTCATGCGTTTTCAACTGTCTACTTGCATAGCACAATACCCTACCCTCTTGCCTCAGTACCGCCCCTAGCCCCATACCACAAGCATCCATATAAACTGAGAAAGGCTTGGTTCCATCCAGTAATACCAATGCGGGTGCGGTAGACAAAGCTTCCTTTAATCGACCAAAGGCATCCTCACACTTGGCATCCCAAACAAAAGCTGAATTCTTCTTGGTAAGGCGGGTAAGTGGAGCTGATACCCTAGCGAAGTCCTTAATAAACTTCCTATAGTAGCCCGCAAGACCAAGGAAACTCCTTATGTCCATGGCATTCTTAGGGGTCTGTCAATCCTGTATTGCTGCTACTTTCGCCGGATCTACTATAAGTCCATCCTCCGAAACGATGTGTCCCAAAAAATGAACCTCATCCCTCCAAAAGTGGCACTTGGAGAACTTCGCCTTCAACTTATGTGCTCGCAGGGTCCTAAGCACTTCTTCTAAGTAAACAGTATGCTCCTCCTTGCTTCACGAATAAACCAAAATGTCATCGACGAACACCACCACAAACTTGTTCAACGATTCGTGAAATACTCAACTCATCAGGTCCACAAAATAAGCCAGAGCATTGGTTAGTCCAAATGGCATGACTAACCACTCAAATAACCCATCCGGAGTCCTAAACGTAGTCTTCTCGATGATATCCTCCACCACACGCAACTGATGAAATCTCGTAGCCAATTCGAGCTGCGAAAATACCTTGGCTCCTACTAGCTAGTCGAAGAGATCATCTATACGGGGAAGAGTTTAACGATTCTTCTTTGTCAACTTATTAGGTTCCCTATAATCCATGCAAAGCCTGAGAGAGCCATCCGCCTTAGTGGGAAAGATGATGGGTGCACCCCACTCAGAAATGCTCCTACAAATGAAGCCCTTCTCCAAAAGCTCTCCAATCTACTTGCTCAACTCACGACGTTCCTTAGGAGCCATATGCCTTACCGGTAGCAACCGGTTTGGAATTATTGACAAGATAAATCTTGAACTCGATCTCTCTTCGAGGTGGAAGGCCAGTAACCTCCTCGAACACATCTGGAAAGTCTCTAACAACGGGTACTGAACTCAAATTATCGGGCGATAAGTCAAGAGAATAAAGGTATCTCAACATGACTGATCCTCTAGGATCATAAGATACCTCTAAGGTACGTCCACTACAAGTGCCTAACCTCACTACCCTCTTATCGCAATCAAGAACAGCACCATACATGGATAGCCAATCCATACCAAGAATCAACCCAAAACCGGAAAAGCCCAATACAAAGGCACTGCAGTCAAACTCAACCCCTAAAATAAACAATTTCAAATCCCGACATAACATGGACAAATAGGCCGATCCTCTACAGGATTTGATAGTACTACCAGGTCGGTCACTAAGCAAGCATCAAGACCAAGACCCTCTACCAGAGTACTAGATATAAAAGAGTTCGAAGCTCCAAAATCAAATAGGGTACGAACAGGAAAATCAGAGATAGATAACATACCTTTGATGATCACCTTCTTTCCATTGTCCACAACCGCACGATTACTAGAGGAAGGAACTGCCTCTAAAGCATAAGCCTAAGCAGGTTATGAAGGTGTCTGTGAAATGTCCTTGGATCGGACAGTCCTTTTTCATATGCCCTACTTGATCGCAAAGATAGCACCTCAGTCTCGGTCGCTCTCCTGTCCCTCTACAATCCTTAGCAAAATGACCTGGTTTCCCAAAAGTATTGCACTTCCAGTCCTTCCTTGGAACTTTCCTTTTTCCACCCGACCCTCCTCCTCCTCTCCTCTTTCCTTTCCATTGCTTCTTCCCATCACTCTTCTGTGCCACATCTCCTTTCTTCTCAATATCAGCAAGTAAAGCCATCTCTAACAATCCCTTAAAGTGGCTCCCATCGGAATGTGGCTTGCCGCCAAATTCTGCAGTGGCTGACTCAAACCCTTAGCTAACTTCAGCACCTTCTTGTGAGGAGTATTGATTAGGTCTAGTCCAAATCTAGCAAGCTCATTGAATTGATTAACATATTCCTTAACTTTCATATCCCCTTGCTTGAGCTGTATAAATTTCTCTAGCTGCACTCCCTCTTCAGCCTGCGATAAGAATTTCCAACCTAGTACGAAAATCCGCCCAAGTCAAATTATCAGCCTCTGCCTCCACAATCTCCCACCAACAAAGAGCCTCTCCCTGCAACTGCCATGAAGCCAACTACCTCCGAGCCAAGTCCTCCAATCCCATAAGTCCAAATATCCGCTCACAACTACGGATCCAAGCTCTCGCCTCAGTATATGACTTGGTGCCAAGAAACGGCTTGCCTCCTAAGCTGGTGTAGTCCTTGCATAACTGGGGAAAATCAGGAATGCCTGGTGGACGGGCTAGAGCCCCTTCCACCGGAGCAGCATCCCTAGCTGGTGGCTCTGCTCGTGTAGTAACCTGCAAATAGCGTTTGAAACAACCAGGCATGTTGAGGCCTGGAACTTCAGGGATATCTTGGGGTTCAGACATTTCTATCTTTGGATATTAAAAAGATGGGGTTAGGTACTCCATAAATAGTTCAATAGATAGGGAGGAAGGGATACAAGGGACCCATTTCTAAAATTTCTCTTTTTTTAAAAATATATACATATACTTTTAAAAGTATTATTTGGAATATCCTTTAAAAATTATTCGAAAACCTTTATACTTTTAAAATATTTTTAGGATTACTGAAACCTTAGCTTTGATACCAACTGTGACACTCCGCACCTCTAGGCACCCTGAAATTTGGACATGACTAGAAGCACGAGTGGTGAATGAAATAAAAATCCATAACATAGCACAGAGACTAAGGCAACAACATAAAATGATTAAAATATTACAGCGGAAGAAAACTTTCACTAATTATAAATTAATAGCAAAACAGTTTCATTAAAAACAACATTATCCCAAAGTTATTTTTGAAACCGAAAGTACCAAGTTGTCTCCACCGAAACATAAACCATAAAAAAATTCAATATAGGCTCCCGTATATAGAGTATAGTATGGAAAAGTGAAACGAAGTATAAGAAACAAGAGAAACAAAAGCCGAAGATAACAACTGCTCCAATGACCCTCCAAGCTGCAAAGAACTGCAACCTAGACCTGCCCTCCTATGATTTGGAGAAAATAGGAAAAATAGGAATGGGTCAGACATAAATTTTGGTGAATGAGAAATAAAATGAAGCAGAAAGAATAAAACATTTTAATTCTAGGTCTTCCCCGAATATCGCAGAGGATAAATAATATAATGCAGCGAATCCTTCTTAGATACAGTTCATAAGAAGCCAAAGTCTATGGTCACTCTAGGGAAGTCAACCATGTAGTAATACTTAACTTCAATCGGCCTGTTGGACCTGTTGTCCTTACTTATCCACGTGCTACAGCATGAAAGTCATGCTCTTCACCCGTGCACTGTGACTAAATGCCTCTTACGTCTGACCAGCACCGACTCAGACAACCTTGCAGGACCCCGAAGTTATGCTCAGGCTCCGCCAAACCGGACTCCTATCCTTCTGTCTTCTCGGTCACCAACGTGGACTTTCCCCTATCCAAAGTGTCGGTCCTCCAAAAGAGTGCCCGCAGCTGGGTCGGCTGTGCAAAATCCTCCAATGATCTACCTAAAGAAGCCTACGTTGGAGCACACTTGTCTTATTCCGTCCGCATCGATCTGCCTGAAGAAGCCTATGATTGCGGATGCTATCTATCCTACGTACTAGCAACCTATGAAAGGTAACAAACATCCTTGCAAACCTACTTGCCCGCTCTTAGTACGTACAGCGAAAACTATATTTTGGTCTTAACTGTATGAAACACATATCCAGACCTTTACAAGGTCTGCCTACCAAATCGCTTCCAGATTAATTAATTTTACCGTTACAGTTTACATACTGTTTATTTTCATTAATCTGCTTTAGGCCATTTTTACATCCGATTTGGTTATTTCACAATTTCCCTTTTTCTTACATAAATGGTATTTCAATTTCACGTCCATTCAGTCCATATGGTTTGTCTGTAATTTTTATGCCATTTTGTTACATACACTAGCCTTTAGGGTTCATTTAATTTACATTTTTTTCCACCCTAATTTACGTTCTCCTTTTAGAGATTTAATCTGTACAAATTTTTTATACAATAGCCATAAACCACTTATTTACACAAAATTCCACTTTTACACTTTTAGGCCACATATGAAACAAACAATTATGCAAATTAGACTTTCCAATATTGTTCCAAAACCATATTCAAAATTATGTAATTATATCAATCAAAACCATAATTTTATTCAAGTAACATATTCTGAATTTATTCAACTAACCTGTTCTACCATTAGAAATTGAATAACAATTCTAATTCAATTTAATTAAACCAATCTTATTTGCATCATGAAACGTGAATAACAATTTGTTTGTTCCAAATTTCAACCCAAACATGAATTAGAATTGAGAAGTGGAAGAAGAAGAAGATACAATAATTTACATAAATTTCAGTCCTATTTGTGCCATAAAACGTGAATAGACAATTTATATGTCTCATATTTTACACCAAACATGAATTAGATTTGAGAAGTGGAAGAAGAAGAAGAAATTGCAATAATTTACATCTATTCTCAATTACTAACAGAAATTAATTCATATTAACGTGCCAGAAGAGAACTGAAATTGAACTACTTTATTTTTCTATTTCATATTAATTCCTACTCACCTAGCACTTGAGCTTGCATAAATTTGAAAAAAGCTTTGCTTTAATCATTCTCTCTTTGATTCTTCTAAATTCCCTAAATTGCATGAATGTATAGATAATTTAATTTGGTACAGATTTGTTTATTTAATAGAGAAAAGGAGGAAGAATAATACACACTAATTTTACTATAGAATTATGGCGACTGCTGAATAAGAGATTAGATTTAGATTAGATGGTTTATTTATAGATTATTTGCGTGAATATAACCCATTAGATTATTTTAGATTAAATCTGGTTCTTTTATACACTTAATGGTTATCCATTCTAGCCCATACACATCACTCAACTAATAAAATTTAGTCATCTCATCATATTACATCACTGGAGCAAATGGGAAGCCGTTACATGTCAGAAACAACGCTGAAATATGTAGGAAAATCGCTGGAAATGAACCATCTAAAAAAACATCGCTCCATATTTTGGACGACAAAGGGACTTGATCCCTGGTCACTAAGGAAGTCAACATACGCCTTTACCACTGTGCCAAATGCGCTTTTATTTTCTTTTTAATTATATTTTCCATAAAATATCAGAGTGTTACATATGACATCCAATCCAAGTAGTTGTTGGTGCAAAGCAAGTTAATGGATCTTTTTTAAAGAGCAGTGAAGTGTTATTAATGGAACATGGAAGTGGAGAGTTGAAATTGTTTTAATTATTGATTAGAGTTAACTGCAAACAAGTAGATGCCTTCATGAGATAGAGGATGCTTGCTAAGGAAGGAAATCCTAAAAGAGGTGTATGGATATCATTTTATCATCCATTTTGTAAGCACTAAGAAGTATCAAGCAGTAAAAAGAACACTTTAGAGAGAAGGCTTTTAGAGAGATGTTGTGGAATATATGAGCAGATGTCATAATTTCCAACAAATAACCGTGAAGCATTGAAGTAGTTTGGATTTGTGCAACTCTTAAATATTTGAAATGGAATGGAAGTCAATGCCTACAAATTATATTAATGAGGTCAAGGATAGATAATCGGTTAATTTTAGGTATGGTTAACTTCTCACTATGTCAAACACACTTTATTTTAGTGCTGTTATGGTAATGACAGCCGTTACCAATACAAGAAAAGCGATACTGTACCGATAATACTGGTAAGTCGAAAATGACTACCGACACTGTAACAACCCGGATTTTTAAGTAATAATTAATTTAAGTTAATAATGATAATTTAGTTAATTAATTTGAAATTTGGAGATTTAATCCAATAAATTGGTTTTGAAATTATTTAATAAATGATTTAAAATTATAAATTGTAATATTTAAAATTTAAAATGTGGAAAATATTTTTTTTAAGGGTGATGAAATGCAAAAAGAAATAATAGTTTGAAGATTAAATGTGTTGTAAATAAAAATTTGTAATTATTTGTATTAAATATAAATTAGCTATAAAAGTAAAAGAAAACAGAAAATAAATTCTTTAATCCAAAGTACAAACCCAATATTCTCAAGCCCAAGCCTCATATACCTTAAACCCAAACCTATTTCCAGAATCTTCTTTGTCAATATTTTATTCGTTCATCTCTTGTTTAATTTACTATCTTCTATTGTTACTTCTCACAAATATTCTTCTACTAAAAATTTAACAATCAATCTTATAAATTATTATAAATTATGTAATATAAATATGGGATGCAATTGCGGTGGAAAGAAATTCAAATTTAGATGATCTGGTGAGGATTTTGCATGTGTGCTTAGGAATAAAGAAGGAGAAGAAGATAACGCAAGTTTTAGGTGAGAATTCTCTCACAAAACCTATGCTAATCAAATAATTTATATGCTTATATCATATACTTAAATAAACTATATTCCTGCACATCATCCCTGCATAGAAGCTTCAGTGAATAGAGTGTGTTTGCTTGGATGAGTATGTATGTATTCGTATGTACATATGAGCATTTTTAAGCATTTTTGTGGGTTTAAATTGCTATGTTTATCATAGAGTTGTGTGTGCATATGGTTGTGCACGTGTATGTGTTATTATATTATTTATGTACATAAGCTTGTGGGTGTGAATTTCTGCTTATGCGTGTGTAAAAGTTTAAGTTTGTGTTTGTGCTTTGTTTATTTTTCTGTGTGATAGTGTATTCTTGGCATTGCTTTGGTCCTCTATTGCTTTTTGTTTTTATATTTATATGTGCACACATTTTTTTGCAACTTGTTTTATTGCTGTAGAAGTTTTGCAAACCTGTTGTTTTCCTTGCAAATGTTTCATTGAATTTCCACTTCTTGTGGGTATATGTAAATATGTTTTATATTTGAATATAACTATATGTAGTATTTTAATGTACAAGTGAAGTGAATTAATAGTGTTGTTGCATCTAGTTTGTGTTAAGTATTTCCATTTGCTCATTTGTAAAATTATCCCTGTGCATTCCAATATACATGTGAAAGCTCTAGGCAATCACTGGCTACGTGTGTATTAGCTTTTAGTATGCGTTCTTTTTGGTGATGTGTGTATTCGTCCAGGCTGTGTGAGTGTGTGTGTGTATGTTAAAATAAGTGAGTGCAGGGGTGAGCTTGTTGTGATATGTGTGTTGTGTGTGTGAGGGGACGTGTGCTGCTGGTTAGTGTAAGTGTGGGTGTGCCTATGTGCATATATAAGTTTTTGTGTGTGTTTATGGATGTGTCTGTCTTGGGCCATGTGTGAGTAGGGGTGCAGTAATTATATATATAGCAGAGAGAACTAGCGCATTAGTGATAGTATTATAGTGTTGGAATGAGTATCATCATATATGTTTATGTGCGTGGTGCATTTATGTATGGGTAAGGGTCTGCACATCCATATATTTATAACATGCTTGGTTTTGGGAATGTGACTTGTTCATTCTATCCTTCGGCTCTCCCTTGTTGCGTGTGTTTTAGTGTGGTTAGTTGGGCTTTTGTGTATATAACAATTGAAAATTTGGGCTGGGCTTATATATATATATATATATATATATATATATATATATATATATATATATATATATATATAATGATAGGCTTATAGTTTGTAAATATATTTGGTTTGTCACTGTCAAAAATGTCAGAACTTAATGAGTATTTCTCCCACAAAAAAAAACTAATTAGTTTATTAAAATAACTTCATACATGCCTTTCATTGCTCTGTCTCATATTAGTCTGTCTCATTTAGTTTTAGTATTTGAATTATATGAACTTTGTTATACACGTCCTCCGCTTTGCACTCGTACTTCTTGGCTTTTGCTTTTTTTGTTGTTGCACGTTGTAGGTTCTTTCCCTTAAGCTCTTTTATGCAAGAATTGCACATCCTATATGTTTCATGTTTAGTTGTGGTACTAGTTTTATGTACATAATTTTGAAGCCGGTCTTTGGTTTTATTTATGCACTAATACATACATCACTTGAATTGCTCCTATTGTTTATGCATTTATGAGCCGTGGGATAGTGTGTTGGAGCGCTATTATATTTATTTGTATCTTCTCCAGTTATGCCTTGGAAGCTCAACCATTATATTATTTCAAACTGCTAGTTCTATAGATATTTGGTTAATTAAGTTGTACTATTAAAAATAGAGGATTTTCTAACATTAATTGTGAATGCTAAATTATTATTTAATTGTATAAAAAATTGGGAAATTGGTTATTATTGTATAAAATATCTTATATTTGGGTTAGTTAGTTATCTAATTAATTCTAAAATATATGGATATTTTTTATTATTCAATTCTAATATTAATTTTGTTAAATAGAATTTTTAATTATGGATGTTTCATTATTAAGTATTGATTTGTTTATTTATATTTATTTGAATTATATATTTATATACTTGTTTCTGATTTCTAATTTTTATCTTCTCAACATTGGTTATGATGTTATGAATGATTCACTGTTGAGATAGATTCCATTTATGATTTTAATATAATACGGTGATGACATCTTTCTATTTGATGTAGTATTAATTATTTTGCATGACGAGAAAGTAGAATAAACAGTTTAGTGATACCATTTGGTATGTGACTTTCGGTAACACTTTTACAGTTACTCTTTGGACTCATTATATAGAATATAGAAGGGCGAGTGTGATGTATGAGCATGGAATAAATGGATTAGTAAAACATGGTGGTATGGGATGTTGTAGTGTTA
The DNA here is from genome assembly GCA_030737815.1 of Allium fistulosum. Lineage (NCBI taxonomy): Eukaryota > Viridiplantae > Streptophyta > Magnoliopsida > Asparagales > Amaryllidaceae > Allium > Allium fistulosum. The sequence continues at coordinate 1,111,141,445 of CM060905.1, forward strand.
TTTATTCAGCTATTCATTGCTCATGGATGACACTCATACAGGGGTATGTGATGTGAGTGGGTGACTCGCTATGGTGAGTAGGTATGGAGGCTACTAGTTAGCCACATAGCTTGTGTACATTATATGTCTGTCCACCTCGGACCGACTTCCTTTATGTTTCGGTAGTGAACCATATCGGCCAGTATCCACCCTGGTGGCTTGATCGTGGGGTCGCGTTCTCGATCCATGGCACTGTTATTGCATTATATTCGTTGCGATACACGAGAAAGGTAGTTGGTTGCCCCTTGTGTCCCGTAGACCAGCAGTCACTTACCATATATGGGTACATGTCGGTAGTCGGACCGAAGAGGCTACGCGTTGTCGAGCCTATGGTGGATCATTGTCACGATACCAAGAGGGGAGAGTTAATGTTAACCAATGACCGTAGGAGTCGTGTCTTATGGACCATGTGTGACTCCTGGAGCAAGCAGACATGTTGTCAGTCTCCCATCCGGTTTCGGTATATGTGGATATATATGGAAGTATGAGGGTAGAAGATAGACATATCTCAGACTATGCCCAGAGTATGATTAACCCTGTATCCTTTTTAGGCAGATGCCTACTTATTATTGATTTGTTATTCCTATCTCTTAGGACCTTTCAGTCGTTTCTCCAAGGGTTGTGGGTCAAGATATATGAGTTTTCACATTGCAGCTTTGTTATGAGATGGCTTAAATCTTTCTTATTAATTTTATTGATTTGATATTGATATTTTATAATATGAGATTGAGAGAGAGATAATAGGCATTGTTTTATTACTGCCGGACTTCACTTGAGGATGTCTCATTATTGATTATTTTGGATTAGATGTCAATTCCTTGATATATATGATTCACCCAGTTGTATTGATTCTGTGATTTTATGACTCGATATATATGTTATGGGTGATGACATCTTAGAAAACGGTATTGACTATTTCATATGAATTTGAGTTATTTGGGTAATGTGATACCTTGAAGATGATTTATGGTTACTTATATATATAATTATATCTTATTATTCAATGATTATGCTTTCATTATTATTATTTATCCATGATTAGACATAGTCTGACCCGTGTGTTATCAGTCCGTGACATTTCAGGTGCAGGGACGACTTGGCCATCATGTATTTCACTGGGCTTAGAGGAGTTCTATATTAGGATTCTCACATGATATTTGTTTGACATTGTTTCATTACATGTATATATAATTAGCATATGAAATACATTGTATAACATTAACGTATTTATATTATATGTTATCGCTACGATTGACTCTGTGTTCTCTGTGTTGTACCGCATATCATGTTTTGCTCTGTCCTGGAGGCAAATGTGTCTATTACTTTGTACCGATGCTGTGTACGTACTGATGAGTTTTATATTAAATTTTTGAATACATATCAATATTAGTCCAAGGTAATATTCACATGTGTACCCCTTACAGCCTCATTCTCCGTATTATCTAATAGTATTACTCTTGGATAGTATGGATATAGAGGTGGGGTGTTACTAAATGGTATCAGAGCAGGTTCAAAACAATATATCATATATATAGAGTTTTGACCTTAGTGAGACATAGAGTCCTTGAACCTTGGGTGAGTTGGGTAATTTTCTATAATAAGATATAGTATTTATATATTAATTAGTATATGATGATTACTGGGGTATCATCAAGGGACATATTTGTGAATTTACAAATATATATATATATATATTAAGTTATATAATTAATTTTCTTTATAATACGAAGTACTGAATGGTTAAGTAACAAGGACGAAAGGAATTAGTCCAACCAATAATATTTTCATTTATAATTTTGAATGGGTTAAGATATTATAAGATTGAGTTTTGATTTGTTTTATCAGAGTGCGCAGTAAGATTATTAGTTTACGCTGCGTACCTTATTTAGTTTTTTGTGTTTATTTGATAATTTGAAATAGTGGAATTAATTTGATTTTGGGATTTCTGTATAATTATCAAAGCTATGAAATGAATTTAGTTATTCGTATATTCTTATTATAAATAAATATATGTAATGTTGTTTATTATTTTTAATTGGTTTTTGAAATGGTTTGCTAAGTAATATACAAATAGATACGTGAGCTTTAAAGACTGTTTGAAAATGTTTTCAAAATTAATGAGTAATTACTAAAAGTAAAGGTTTATCGTATATAAACATTGGTTACTATTATTAAATGACTTTAGTAGTAAAGTGAATGTTTTAATTAGAAACTATCTGGAAAGTGTGTGTGTGTGTGTGTGTGTGTTTATACACACACTAAAGTAAAGTATTAAATGGAGATTTGGAAATTATTTTGAAACATGTGTTTTTGGATAATTTGTAGAAATAATACTTGTAAACGTTTTGGAAGTAAATCATGTTAACTTTTCTAATGAGTGTGCTAAGAATTTTGGTCGATGCGGGTGCACACGTATTCGATGGAAATTCTTAAATGCTCGAACGAGACATTTAGACATGATGATTTAGAAAGATATAAATAAATTGTTGAAGAATAAAGTATTTATGAAATAAAGTTGAATATTTTAAATAGGAAATCAAGAAAATGTTTTAATTAGAAATCTTTTGGAAGTGAAATTGCGTTAATTTGTCCATATAGTGATTTAAGAATTCTAGTCGATACGCCTGATCAACGTTGTCGATATGGTTTCCTAGACACTAGTACAAGGCATTTGGACACAATATCTTGGAAAGATATATATAATTTATGGAAAAATATTATATATATATGGAGTTTAAAAAAGGAGTTTATAAAAATAGCATATAAAAATAATTTTGGTTATAGTAGAATGCTTTGAAATTAAGAAATACATTGGAAAATATTGTATTAAAGAGAAAATTGAGTTTTAGTGGAAATTTTGTGATAAAATTTTGAAATTTTGTTACAATAAGTTAAAGACTATTAAAAGAGTTGTAATGACCCACCTTTTTGGACGGTTTAAATCGATAATAAACCACACATGTCTAATTCAAACCATTCAAAAGGGAGGATTATTAATGGGGTAAATAAGAAAGTAAAAGAAAGAAAGAAAAAAACAAAAGTCATAGAATCTCGCAGTGGAACGACAAAATATAAAAATCAAATAAACAGTTCATGAAGCTGTTTTATAAATAACATTTGATTACACTTTTACAATTCAAATCAGAGTTATACATACATCAGAAATAAACAAATAATGCAGCGAAACACATGATGCGGTTGAATAATTATAATAAATAGTAGACTCATCTCCGTCTTCATCCTCCAAAATAAAATAGTCTTCAATACACTGAAAATACTTGGGCTGACCCGAGCATAAAGGAAAATAATACACTCGAGTCAGAACTAAAATTCTTATGCAAATTAAATCAAAATTAGATGAAATAAGAAATGTAGATAACTACATTTTTGAAGGTTCAAATTTCTGAAAAATTTATTGTTTCCATATTCAAAATACAATAGATTTCACAATAGACCCATTCTAGTAACTTACAAATTTACAAAACAATTCCCAATTAAATTTCATAGTTCAAGAGATTTGATTTATAAAAATGTTCCAAAGTTTCAACATTTAATTTTATAGAAACTTCCCAATGTTTCAAAATTTAATTTTGAAAACTTTCAAATAAGATAACGACGGTTTATTTATCAAAATCATTTTTATGGTCCAAATAGTAAATTTAAACATACTAGTTTTTTTCCTCTCATGTAAATATATGAAATTCATGGGTTTTATATTTGTATTCAGTGTTCAAATAATCAATATGAAAATTTATATGATTACAATAAACTATAGGGTGATAACAATGATATATCAAAATAAATGAACAATACACATTCAATCACAGTAGCGTACATCACAACATACAATCAACATTCAAATCAACCAATTCAACAAATCAACCAATTCAACAAATCATCCAATTCAATAACATACCAAAATAATAACTATTTATCACATATTGGAGTTTAGGTATTCAAATTAAATATCAATTAAAATTCCAAACCAACAATCAAAAATTTATCACTATATGACCTGGTTTAACTTGCAATAAAATTTTAGTATTTCATGAGTGAGTTTAAACACTCACCTTATGGATTTTCCTTTTCTAGTCGGATTTGGATCCGCTACTACTTCCTACTTTTGATTTGTTTCCTTGCTATCTCAATCTTCCCTTTTTTTAGAAAGTTTTGGAAGGGACAGAGAAGTTTGTATAGATCTGGATTTGAAGAAAAGGATTTGGAAAACGAAGAATGTTTGGAAAATAAGTAGAAAAATTTAAAGAAGATGAAGAATTGAAAAAGAAAAAGAAGCTTTGAAAAAGATTTGAAGAATAAGAATAAGAAAAAGGAAGCTTTGAAAAAAAGAGGAGAAGAAGGAGATTTGAAGAAGAAGAAAAATGAAGAAGGGAACATGAAGAGAGAGAAAAAATGAGATGGAAGTTTGTTTGGAAAAATGAAGCTACAGAAGATGAGATTTGAAAATGAAATGAGGCTACAGGAATGAAGATGGAAACAAATGAAAAGCTAATAAGGTATGTATAAACAAACTAGGAATTTGAAATAAAGTAAAAATATGAACAGCCCTAAAACGGTGGTATTGAAAGAGGTGAAGTAAAGGAATAAATATATGAATAAAGATAAAAATAAATCATCCATTCTTTAATATGAAGCTTCAGAAGAAAGAGTTGCTAATTAAAGGAAGGTACAAGAACTAATAACACAAACAAAATAAACTTCAGAAATGAAGAATAGTAAATGCTAATTAGATGGCATGAATATTAATTTGGATGTTCACATTAAAAATGGAAAAAAAGAAAAGGAAAAAAAACTTTAGCTAAAGCACTAGAAAGGATCAAACGAATAAATGAGAAACAAATGAAAAGAATGATGCAATTATTAATTATAAATAATTCAAATGAAGCAACTATTAATTAACAAGAAACGAATGAGTAATCTAACAATTAAATGGATGCTCAAGTGAAACCTACACAGAGAACTTGAAAATGAAAAGAAAGAGAATGCGACGTGTTAATAAATGTAAAGAAAATGAAGGGACTACCTATATCGTATAAACAAACCTTAGGGGTCCAAATTCCAAAACTTACTCCAATTAATTCATATCAATAAACCCAAATATACACATATTTACGTCGTTTAATTCAATATTAAAACATTCATTTTATGTTAATGTTTGCGCCAAAATTGGTCACAAACACTCAATTGCCAATGAAAGCACCAGTTCACAATCACAGATAACAAGTATGTAGAGAATTAAAAATGAAGAACACTCAGAAAATTTTAGATGAAAGCAGTAAAGGACACAGGGTTTATAGTGGTTCGACAATCCGGCCTACGTCCACTTTGAAGTTGATAATTTTATTGAAGTTTGCTTGCTGATTACAACGAGTTACAACTGATTACAATAGAAAAATCCGAGTACAATGATGAATCCGGTAGAGTCTGGACATAGAAGAGCCAAAAGTCCCCCTTTTTTGAAGCCATTGGGATGCTATTAATAGGCATAGGCTGCAAATATCTCGCTTAGAACTCGGGAGACCTCTTCTGGCACGTGGGCGGACCCACGCGATCGATCCCATGTGGTTTGCACTCAATCCGTGATCGATATGAACGAATTTCATATCGATCAAGATTTTGCCCAATCGAGTCGAAATCGGGCATGAACATTTTTTAGGTTGCATGTAAGCTCCAGTGAAAATTTCGTAGCATTTGGACTTGTAGATTATGAGATATGATCGATGAAAGTTTGTGTTTTTCGAAGGCTGTCTCCTTCGTATCGATCGCTGTTGCACTGTTCGTACTCGATCGCTGTTGCACTGTTCGTACTCGATCGCTGTTGCACTGTTCGTATCGATCGCTATTGCACTGTTCATACTCGATCGTTGTTGCACTGTTCGTACTCGATCGTTGTTGCACTGTTCGTACTCGATCGATGTTGCACTGTTCGTATCGCACTGTTCGTATCGATCACTGTTGCACTGTTCGTACTCGATCGCTGTTGCACTTGATGGATACGAACAACAGAAGAATTATGGATACAAACAGTAGAGGATTGATGGATACGAATAGTAGAGGATTGATGGATACAAAGAGTAAAGGATTGATGGATACGAACAGTAGAGGATTGATGGATACGAACAGTTGGTTGCTTGAATTGCATCGATCATATCTTGAGCATACGAACTCCGATTCACCTAATATTTGAAACGTAGCCTCTCCCAGCCTTGGTCATCATTCCCAATCGATCCCGTCTTGATTGGAGCCCGATCAAGTTTTGACGACATCGATCATAGTCTTGTTTTCAATCGATCTTTGATCCTAACATCCATCCTTTCCAGCTAATTTGTTGATATCTCGACCATGACCAAAAGGCAGGATAGCATTTGCCCCCCAAAATATGCCTTGTGGTAAGAAGGTGTGTTTTGAAAAGCTTCAAATCCGACATCTGAAGTGCATCTTTCATCCATAGCCATATCATCCAGTTCACAATCCAATCCACTACCAAGCCATTCTATCCGAGTGCCACGACCATAACTTGATCCAAATCCGCGACTGCTCCGAGTCGATGTCCAATTCCGAATCCATTTTATCCGATAGACCTTGCCGGGTCACGTTATCCTGCTCTGACCCTGACTCTCCGACAAGGTCTTTTATACTCTCTGGCCTTGGCTCTCTGGCCAAGGACTTCAATATTCTCCGGCCACGGCTCTTCGGCCAAGGACTTCAATATTCTCTGGCCTCGACTCTTCGGCCAAGGACTTTAATATTCACCGGCCTCGGCTCTCCGGCCAAGGACTTCGATATTCTCCGGCCTCGGCTCTCCAGCCAAGGACTTTGATATTCACCAGCCTCGGCTCTCCGGCCGAGGACTTTGATATTCACCGGCCTCGACTCTCCGACCGAGGACTTTTATATTCACCAGCCTCGACTCTCTGGCCAAGGACTTAGATATTCTTCGGCCTCGGCTCTCCGGCCATGGACTTTTATATTGTGCTTTGAGTCCATTTAATCGCTCTCCGGCAAAAGGACTCGTAATTTGCGATTACTGCCCCGTCTCTCCGGTCGAGATCGTAATCGCAAGACCTGCATAATTTATTACATTAATCCAAATCCAATTATCCAAAGTAAGAGTTTTTACAGCCAAGGAAAACTAAATAAGTGTCTGTACATCCAAGGAAGAAACCAAAGTTTTCAGGAAAACGAAAAAGAAAAACAGGATTTCACAAACTCGAGCAACACGGTTTACCATCGTCTTAGAGCATGCCTAGGGACCGTCCTCGATCTCGTACATGTGTAAGTGATTTAGTCGCATTACTTCGAGTTCTATTACTTATTCCAAGCCATAAATCTATTTAGTTGATAACAAGTTGACGTTGCCTAGGTCCAGTGCCATCTTCGTTCGAGGTGGGCGGTGGCCGTTCCTGTTCCACTACCACAGCCCGATCCCTTACATTTTGCTGTAGATGACCATTCCTTACATGCTCCTCAATGATATCCCTCAAATGCCTGTAGTCGTTCCTATTGTGCCCATCCAGCTCATGGAATAGGCAATGCCTTCCTGATGCCCGTTCGTAATCAGAAGGTTCCCTTCTTGTTGGCCTTCGATACTGGAGGCGCCTTCGAGTGTCCAAATAAATCCTTTCCAGAGTTTCAGTCAGATCCGTGTAAGAAGAAAACTTTAACTCCCTCCGTGGCCTTTTTGAAGTGCTACCATTGTCATTCATTTTCCTTTTGCCTTTGTCGTCTTGTTTGGGTTTTCTCTGGGTGGACCTCCATCCCTTACCGCATAAGCTTCAGCCTCTCTCCCTTCTCTCTCAGTCTGCTCATCTTCCTTCCTTAGAAATCTTTCCGCCTCATGATAGAACTCCCCAAGATCCCTCGGTGGGTCCCGTTCCAATGATATCTTGAAATCCAAATTGTCTGCAATTCCTGAAACCGCTGCCATCAAAACCATCAACAGATCAGGTCGATCCACCGAAGCCACTGCCACATTGAATCTGGTCAAGAAATCTTTAAGAGATTCTCCTTTCCATTGTTTCATTGATGTTAAAGTCATCACATTCTTGGGTCTGGCTATGTGGACCCGAAACTATCTCATAAACCTTTCAATCAGCTCCATCCATGTGCCGATAGAGCCACTCTCCAGCTATCTAAACCATAATGCTGCTATATCTGTCAAATACAAAGGGAAGCGTCGTGCCATGACCTCCTCCGATGCCCCCAGTACTTCCATATGCCTCATGTATCTCGTCAAATGAACAGCAGGATCTGTCCTTCCATCATACATCTCTAATGTTGGTAGCTTGAATTCTAGTGGATTCCTAGCTTGCCTGATCGTAAGAGCAAAAGGACTCCTATTCACATCTTCCAGATCTCTATTCACTAGTCCTCCTCTCATGGCTCATCTGACCATCTCCGCTAATCTGTCACTGTCGTCAAGCTGTAGCCCTTGTCTGTTGCCTCCGACCTGCCCCCTGAGTTCGTGAGGGAATCCTGGAATCTGGTCTCCTGGACGGGCATCCATTCCTCTACCAAAGCCATGTTGAACAGCTCCACCTAGTATCCTGCCTGAGGTTGGATCAACGTCCTCCGGATGAGTGCCCCTAAGTTCTGGTGTTGCTCCTGACGGTCCTGCTCTATTCTGGACTCTGGTTGCTCCAGGCTCCTGATCTCTATTTCCAGCATCTCTTGCAGTAGCATTCCCTTGATTCTGCATTCTGGTTTGTCCAGCTTGTTGGAGTAAGTTCTGCATCATCTCTTCCTGTCTTTTCAGCATTCCCTCCTGCATAGCTTCCATCATCATCTCCATCTCGTCCCGGGTGAGGAAGATTGAGGTCTGATTTTCTCCAGAGGAAGCCTCCTGACTCATTTCATGTTGACTCGTTTCAGCTCTTTGTCTTCTTGTTGATTGCCTTGCCATGGCTTTCCAGATCCAAATCTTCAAGCTTTCGGATCCAAAGTCCAAGTTGCAGAATTCCTGAGTGATAGCGTTCTCAGTGAAAGCACCAAAATGTTTGCGCCAAAATTGGTCACAAACACTCAATTGCCAATGAAAGCACCAGTTCACAATCACAGATAACAAGTATGTAGAGAATTAAAAATGAAGAACACTCAGAAAATTTTAGATAAAACCAGTAAAGAACACAGGGTTTATAGTGGTTCGATAATCCGGCTTACTCTACTTTGAAGTTGATAATTTTATTGAAGTTTGCTTGCTGATTACAACGAGTTACAACCGAGTACAACAGCAAAATCCGAGTACAATGATAAATCCAGTAGATTCTGGACGTAGAAGAGCCAAAAGTCCCCCTTTTCTGAAGCCATTGGGATGCTATTTATAGGCATAGGCTGCAAATATCTCGCTTAGATCTTGGGAGACCTCTTCTAGCACGTGGGCGGACCAACGCGATCGATCCCATGTGGTTTGCTCTCGATCTGTGATCGATACGAACGAATTTCGTATCGATCAAGATTTTTCCCAATCGAGTCGAAATCGAGCATGAACATTCTTTAGGTTGCATGTAAGCTCCAGTGAAAATTTCGTAGCATTTGGACTTGTAGATTGTGAGATATGATCGATGCAAGTTTGTGTTTTTCGAAGGTTGTCTCCTTCGTATCGATCGTTGTTGCACTGTTCGTACTCGATCGCTGTTGCACCGTTCTTATCGATCATTGTTGCACTGTTCGTACTCGATCGCTGTTGCACTGTTCGTATCGATCGCTGTTGCACTGTTCGTACTCGATTGATGTTGCACTGTTCGTACTCGATCGATGTTGCACTGTTCGTACTCGATCGTTGTTGCGCTGTTCGTATCGATCGCTGTTGCACTGTTCGTATCGATCGCTGTTGCACTGTTCGTACTCGATCGCTGTTGCACTTGATGGATACGAACAACAGAAGAATGATGGATACGAACAGTAGAGGATTGATGGATACGAACAGTAGAGGATTGATGGATACGAACAGTTGGTTGCTTGAATTGCATCGATTATATCTTGAGCATATGAACTCTGATTGACCTAAAATTTGAAACGTAGCCTCTCCCAGCCTTGGTCATCATTCTCAATCGATCTCGTCTTGATTGGAGCCCGGTCAAATTTTGACGACATCGATCATAGCCTTGTTTTCAATCGATCTCTGATGCTGACATCCATCCTTTCCAACTAATTTGTTGATATCCCGGCCTTGACCAAAAGGCGGGATAACAGTTAATATATGTGCACACTTCATTAACGTAATCAATCAATCAACAATCAATCAATTAATTAATCAACCAATCAATCTATTCATTTATTTATGTTACTCAAACCAAATTTATTAATTAATGATTATATATCTATGCATTATAAAAGGATTTACTTTACTTTTTTTTAATTAATGTAACGGTCACATTAATGCAACAAATTTACAAGTTTAACCATATATGAAATGGAAAATAAATATATATGAACATGTGTAATTAATGTACAATTGCTAATAAAAGGTAATTTCTAATTTATTCCACAACATTTACACAACCATGAACCCTCTGATATATTTTAAAATTTGAATATTAATGTGTGTATATATAGATTATTTTAAAATTCAATTTTTTTCCAAAATCATACTTATTCAAAATGAAATTTTATTTTTATACGTCTCAAAACATGCAATTATCTTAATCAAAATGTTCATTCTATATTGAAACAAAATGCAATCATTCATTACACTTTCATTTATGTTTCCTTTGAATTGAAATATTTCAATTAATCTAATTCCAATTCATTTCATTACTAATTTCAAACAAATTATAATTATAAAACAATGTTTTATTTTCATTTATATCAATTCAAATGTTTTATAAAATTTCATGTACAATAAAATTTATACACTATTTACAAAGTAAATGTTTTATCTTATTGAAAATCAACTTCTCCAAGATGCATTTCAAATAACAACTTATGTTATTCTTTCATTAAAACATTCACTCCATCCTTTATTCAAATTCAACATTTGTTATTCCGGTTAGAGATAAACATACAATTTATTCTTTTCAAATCAAAGTTTAAATTTCATTAAATTTTTTATCTTAATTTAATTTAAAATGTAAGTTCTTATGTTGAACTTATTAATTACTATGCACTTGTCTTTTCTTTTCAATTAAAGGATTCCAACAACTCTTATTGCAGTTTATATTCAATATTAGATTTCAAATGGATTCTCATTGTACCACAACTGTTTTCCGTTCATTTCATATATTCCATTCTTATATTAACATCTTTTATTACAATCAATGGAACTTACATTCAAACAATTATTAAAATAAATTGAAATTACACTAAAATAGTTATCAATTACATTAAATCACATTATTAAATTACATTCGAATTGTTTTCTTACTAACAAAATCATAAATTTCTAATTTCATACAATATTAAATCCTAAAATCTTATTAAATTCAATATTTTAATTATCGAAAAAATACGGGTCATTACAAGAGTAATTTTAATTCAAATCATGTTTGAATCAAATAAAATAAACATTTGAAAACATTTTATTATTATTTAACCTTAAAAAGTGGATTTTTTAAATAAATTAATTCTGAAAATTTAAAAAGTAAATTTTTACTTTTGTTAAATATTTGAAAAAATTGGATTGTTATAGATTTTCCTTATGGGAAATTGCGAGGACGCAATTTTATTAAGGGGGGAAGTTTGTAACAACCCGGATTTTTAAGTGATAATTAATTTAATTTAATAGTGATAATTTAGTTAATTAATTTGGAATTTGGAGATTTAATCTTATAAATTGGTTTTTAAATTATTTAGTAGATGATTTAAATTATGAAATCGTAATATTCAAAATTTAAAATATGGAAAATGTTTTTTCAAGGGTGATGAAATGCGAAACAAAATAATAGTTCGGAGATTAAACGTATTGTGAATAAAAGTTTGTAATTATTTGTATTAAATGGAATTTAGCCGTAAAAGTAAAAGAAAAATGAAAATAAATTCTTTAATCCAAACCCAATATTCTCAAGCCCAAGACCATATATCTTAAACCTAAACCTATTTCTAGAATCTTCTTTGTCAGGATTTTATTTGTTCATCTCTTGTTTAATTTACTATCTTCTGTTGCTTACTTCTCACTGTAACGACCCGATATTTTCAACCATTCGCATCCGCACATGTCGGACTTGAATTTCTCAAAATACCGCGTTGTAAATAAAATTGGGGAAATCTCATAATATACAGTAAATAAATAATCACAGATCACAGACATAGAGTAAAAAGTGCAGTGGAAGTAAAAGAAATAGTAGTTCATGAAGCTACTATGTAAATATATCAAAGTTAAATAAGATACAATAGAAGAAATAAAGTACAACAGAAGTCTTAATATGATAACCAAGTACAAGCTGAATAGAACAACAGAACTGAGATAGATAAAACTAGATAAGCAGATAATCTCCAGCGATTCCAATCTCCAGAAAGTGGAATCCAAATCTGTGAATACTCAGGCTGACCCGAGCGTAAATAAAAATACAAACACTCGAGTCAGGACATACATACTTATACAATGTAAACCAACTCAAGTGAACTGTAATAAAGGTACAAGTAACTTAAAGAATGCTTGGGATCGCCCATTCTTTAAGGATCCGTTAAACTATCTACTATGTAGTAATATTCGCTATTATAATAATGTCTATAAATGAATTTGTATGAATGGATGGCAGGAACGTATGGAGTGATATTTGTTATTGTTGATTATCTGAGACATGTTTTCGAATTGTCCTGTATTGTGTAATAGTGTAACTCTGATACCAAATGTAATTTATTCATTATTATCAAGAATAAAGATAATAATGAATAAATTACATTTGGAATTACTTAAGAATTAATTATCTAACCTTGCTTAATCAATCATTAATTAATTACAAACCTTTAATTAATTAATTACTCATTAAATATTAATCATCCTTGATTAATTATTCATTAATTACATAAAGTAATTATCCTTTAATTAATTTCACAAATTAATTATTCTTAACCATTTTAATTAACTCTTAATCATTTAATTAATCCTTATCAATAATTAATTAAATGATTAAGAGTTAATTAAAATGGTTAAGAATAATTAATTTGTGAAATTAATTAAAGGATAATTACTTTATGTAATTAATGAATAATTAATCAAGGATGATTAATATTTAATGAGTAATTAATTAATTAAAGGTTTGTAATTAATTAATGATTGATTAAGCAAGGTTAGATAATTAATTCTTAAGTAATTAATTTAATTAAAACATACTTTTAAATAGCATTAAGGAGTGACCCAATATTCCCCTTAACATGTAATAGTCCTAGTAGTCTATCCAGTATTAGCATACTCCCAAAATGGGGGCTACCCTCGATACTCCACAGGCTACGGGAGAAATTCAAACTCGTAGTAAAGCTCGCTATGGTAGGTGACACGGCACAACTAGGCAATGCCAGGGTAGATATACCATTTACGCATCCGGATTGGTGGTGACGCATAGCAGCCACTACCGCCCACCTCGAACAACACTCCCAAATCAAGGGTGCGCACCAAATCAATCACAAGTAATAGAATGGTATCGAAGAAGTGTGTCCGATCAGAGGTGCTACCTCCTTGGTCCGTCAATCGCTCATGTTTTAGCCACCTTATGCCAACTCACGGGAGTTGGGTTCACGTATATACCTTAGGATTGTCGCCACCATCCTACTTCATTCTAGAAACTCCACCGCGTACACAGTTGTTAAAGTGGTTTTCGGTATCGACAGAGAGTATGTCCATATCCGATCCCGGTCTCTTTAACAACAAATCGTTATTATAACCTGTGGTTATAATTTTAAAATAATATTTTATACTTCAAAATAGAATATCATTTCAAATCCAAATCTTTATCAAAATGAAGATTAAATCAATTCTAAACCATTTCAATATATTTAAAATATCATATCATTTCAAAACTTCATTTCAATTCATTTCAATATATCAAATATAATATCTTTCCAAAACTTCATCTCAAATCATTTTAATATATCAAAATATCATATCCTTTCAATTTCATTTCAAATCATTTTAATATATCAAAATATCATATCTTTCCAAAACTTCATTTCAAAGATAGTTTATACCTCGAAACCAAACCATTTTATTTCAAAGATTTATTCATTTCATACCTAATATCATTTCTATTTCGAACATATATTCACTTTCAAAATAGTTTATACATTCAAAGTTATAACTCTTTAGAAATTAAAATATTTGAAATCATCCTTTAATTCTTTGCATTTACCAATTTATTAAATCAAAATCAAATTTCAAAATTTCAATTTAATTCAACTCAAACCATCAGTTTCAATTCAATTTCAGTTTTCCAACAAACCATTTCAAATCTTATCAATTTCAAATATAGATTTAATCCACAAAATAAAATATTCAATCCTTAGTATATTTCAAAGCTTAAATATTCCACATTTCAAAATATCATTCATTTTATTTAAATTTAAATACCATTTAAATCTCATCTTTCAAGATAGTTATATTTCAAATCCACCTTTCCATTTTAAATCATTGAAGTCAATTCATTATATTTAATAATCAAATATTTAATTTCCAAAAATTTAATCTTTTCCAAGATCATTTATCCATTTAAGTTTATTAAAACAATGAAAATTCAACTTTCGTAGCACTTAGGAAATGCTACGAAATGTTATGTTTTAAAATAGTTCATTAACAAAAGATAGCATTTAAAATGCTGTAATATCTTAATTTAGTTTCAATTAAAAATTTAGTTAAATTTAACAACTATAGCGCTAACAAAGTGCTATAATAACCCTTAGTTCACATTTGCTATATGGTTCATTTAAAACAACTATAGCATTTACCAATGCTATAATATCTTTACATTATATTTCAAAAATGCTGTCAAATCAAATTCAGAGTTTTAATTACGATTTCACAAACAATTAAATTTTAATATAAATCCTTTTAACTTATAAAATCATATATTTTCACACTTTAAACAATCATTTATATACCCTTATTCTTTTGATTTTATAAAGTCAAATTTCCATAAAAATAAAAAATCCAAATTAAATAACAATTTTCTTATTTAAATTCAAGTATTAAATTTTCATTTCTTTAATAAAATTTTTAACTTAACACTTAAGTTTAAATTTCCAAAATATAACTTATTTAACTTTTTTTTACTTAATTAAAATTTCACTTTTAAACAAATTTCACAAAATTCAATTTAAGTTATATTTCCAAATTCAGCTTAAATATTCATTTAAGTTATACAAAATCATTAACACTTTATAAAATCATTATTTCTTAATAAAATCATTAAATTCATTTCAAATCAAAATTTGTCATATATTCTTACTTTACATAAATTCCATTTATAAACAAAATCATAAATTCCAAAATTAACTTATATTTCAAATTCTACTTCACCATTTACTTAATTCACTTATTAATTTGTAGAAAATCACTAATATTTTATAGAAATCATTTTAATAAAATTTAAATCAAAATACCATAATATCATAATATTTACATTTTTAAAATATTTTAAAATTTTCAAAAATATATATAAACCACGGGTCTGTATATAATTTTCTAGCCTAGGTCAAGTGATACGGATATATATCATTTCAATCCGTAATTTACAAAGAAAACCGGGTTCTATCATTTCAAATCCGCAATCCCAAGTTAAATAAAATAAATAAAAACTGTTCAGGCCTATCATTTCAGCCCATAA
This sequence comes from Allium fistulosum, assembly GCA_030737815.1. NCBI lineage: Eukaryota > Viridiplantae > Streptophyta > Magnoliopsida > Asparagales > Amaryllidaceae > Allium > Allium fistulosum. Next base: position 1,111,157,254 of record CM060905.1, read on the forward strand.
TGATTTTTCTCTATTCTAAAGTCCGTTCGGGTATGTATCATTTCAACCCATAGTGATTTCTATACTAACAGCGAACTTGAAGTGTGATAAACACATATGAATGAACAGAATAGCATCATATAACAGTAACTGATGATATAACAGGTGTAATAACATGGGTGAGCATTATATGATCATAATATAACAGTTATAACAGGATGATATAATTTTACAAATTCAAATGGTGTTAGTTTACTAGTTATATAAGTACACATCGTCTGGTGAGAATTACTCACTTGTTTAAGCTGGAGATGACGACCAAAACACACAACATAGAATCTTCGAAGGCACGACAACACGAATATGATTTGAGAATGGGAGAGTCAAAGATTAATTTCCTTGAATACAATAATCAAAACAATACAAAAATATATAAGTTCCAAAGCAACACAACACCAAACAACATTAGAAATCAAAGCCCAAAACAAAGACAAATGCTTTGCACTTGTTCTCAACTTCACATACTTCAGTTATGAACTGAAATAACACAGCCAACGCATGGATTTGGGTCTGGGTTTGGGTCCATAATGGTCGGCCTAGCTAGGTTTGAATGGTGATGAAGTATAGGTGCACACATATACAACTACAAGGTCAATTTCAACAACTTAATGCTACAAATAGGGTTCGGCCATAGGCTCTAGGGTCATGGTCAGAGGTCCAGGTGGTGGTGGCTGTTGTGGCAGAGGGTGGTGGTCAGATCTGGGCTGGTGGTGGTGGTGGAAGTGGTGGCAAAAGGAAGTTTGAGGTGGTGGAGCAAAACTAAGCTAGATTGAGCATATAGGTGATGTTTTGTAAATTTTGGTGGTGATCCCTTGCCATGGGGTGCTCGGCCTGATGGAGTGGTGTTCTGGAGGGGGTGATGGTCGGGGTATGAGGTGGTGGAGTTGGCCAAGGTGCTGGTGTAGGTGGAGCCGATCAAATCTATTGAGAACAAGAGCAAAACAATATAAGAAAATCAAGAAAAACAAGATAAAGAAGAAGAAAGTTTTACCCAATCTTTGATCAGAAATAGCCGTGATTTTTTTGAGTTTGAGAAAGTGATTTGGTACGTGAAAACAAAATGAAAGAGTGGTTGAAATGATCAGGTAATGCACGGCCAAAAATGAAAAGGTGGGGTTGGGAAAATGAAAAGGTGGAAGGCAAAAGGACAAAAGAAGATAAAAGGTTTTTAAACCTTTCAAATTTCCACATGTATTTATATATTTTAAAAATATGAAATAGCTGAAATTAAGATAAATAAACTCAGAAATAAAGTAAATAAGAAAAATAAATAAATAAAATTTAAATTATATAATTTAAATAAAGAAAAATGACAATATATAAGAAACTAGGCTTAATAAATTGAAAACAATTCAAATAATCTTTGGAAAGATGATATAATCGCTTTAAAAATATTCAAAGACAAAATATACCTAAATAACATAATAAAATATTACAAATGAAATATAATTTATATAATTTAAAACAAACAATATTGCTTAATAAATCAGTTTACACACCATATTGAAAAGTCTATAACTTTTACAATTTAAATCCGTTTTCAACGAAACAAAAAGCAGTATTCATGATATTAAATCTATTTTCATAATAAAAGATAAAATTTAAGAATTTAAATATTTAAATTTAAAATTTAAAAGTCAAAGTTTGACCAGTTTGACCACAAATATACTTTTCGGGAAAATATTCAATTTATACAAGTTTGGAATTATATTTCATATGATAATCAAAATTTATTTTATAAAATGAAATGTTTGAGATAAAACAAGTTTAAATATAATTTCAAAATAAAAATAAAGTCAAATTTAAAATATATGCAAAAATCTAGGGTTGTTACACTCTCCCCCACTCAAAACTTTTCGTCCCCGAAAAGGAATGAGGTACGGGAAAACACAGGAAAGATAAAATTGAAATGAGATTAAGACAAGATGACAAAAGATTGAAATTATACCTGATAACTGTGGTTATAGTTAAGTTTAACAAGGTGGAGATGGTCTTCCCAGGATCCTCCAAAATCAAGGACACAAGCACGAAAAAGATCCTCTAGAATCGGATTCACCCTTTTCGCTTGATCGACAGTCTATGGATAGAAAGCAGTGCTCAGATTCAATTGAGTACCAAAGATCATCAAAGATTATAGAAAGATTTCTAAACAGAAAGATCATTGAAAGATACATATACCAGTCTATAGCACGATAAGAAAAATAAGGACACCCAAAGATAGTTTTTTTAAAAAACAAAATAAGATAATAAGTTTGAAACGATGGAGATTTCAACTTAAATTGATAATTAATTTTACACAAGTTAAATAAATCTTAACTATTTCTAATTTCATTATCTTATCATCTAATTTTCTTAAATTAACAATCTCCAAAATCATGGATTTGCAAATTCATTATTTATTATACTCATAATGTACTTAATAAATTTAATTCCACTTTATTCCTAATTAAAATTAAATTTATCCCTCTCAGTATATTTTATCACCTATGTTAAATATACTTACACTTATTATAATTGTTTTAATTTATTCCTAATTCCCTTAACATCATTTATATTGTAAATTATTCAATTAACCTTTTAGTCTATTTACCTCTGTTAATCTTTTTATAACTAAAATTTAAGTGTATAATATTTATTATAACCACTCAAATTTTATTTATAAAAATCTTTTTATGTTGTATATTATCCAATTACATTGTTAACTTCTAAAAATTAAGGTAAATTATATTGGAATGCAATTGAGAATTATAAAAATAAAACTTTCTAAAATTAATATACAATATAAACATTCTAATTCAATCATTTCAAGCTTGAATATTTATTCAAAATTTTGATTTTCTTTTTATACTTGAAGTTATTATTTAAGATAGAATTTAAGAATAAAATTTCCGATTCCTTTCAAACCATTTAGAGATAAATAAATGTATGTACATAATTTGTCAAATCAAATTTAAATCATATATCTATATATATTATAAATCAAATCATATTTTAGAAATTCAAATCAATTAAAATTTTCAAAACAAAGCTGTAGCAAGACTACAGAACGGTCTCTTCACTTCGAAACTCGAAAATGAACGTCGATGATGCCACGGTCATCACCGAAATTATTTTCCAGCGACAAAGAGAAAAGCACTAAAATTTTAAAACTTTAAAATTATTTGGAAACAAATTTCTATTCACAAATACTTTAAATAATATATCCTTTTAAAACTTCAAACACAAGGTTTGAAATCATCAGAAATTAAATTCTCAAATTCTTGATTTAAATTCATTTCAGTTCCCAAATCAAATTTATAAACAACTATTTATAAATTCATTTATAGAATGATAAATCAAGTATTATCATTTTAAATAATCAATTTAAATCAATTTATTAAGTTCCATAATATTTACTTATATCAAAATTTATTTCATTAACCAAATTTTAAAATAATATTATGTCAGTTTGTTCTGTCAAAGTGTTTTAGAAATCCTATCGATAACGTTGATCAAACGAATCGATCGGAAGCCCAAATCAACATCAACAACTCAAACAACACAATATATAAAACAAAACATAGATTTACAAGTACAATTCAAAATGTTTGGAGATAGTTTGGAAACAAAGACAAGATGATTAATTAACAAAATATGAAGATGGATAAGCTTAGATAAATCACGGGCAACCTTAACCAGGTCAACCGTGACTTAATGAATAAGATTAAATGTGTATTTTTTTCTAGGGTAAATCTACATTCGATCTCAAGTGATAGAATTTGGAGTAACAAAATATATTAGCATCTAAACCAAAGATAGATATAAATCTCTGGTGAATCGATGCTAATTGTAAAGGAGTTTCCCTTTTTACAAGTCATTAGGGTATTGGTGAGACCGCCAATTCACTATAAAGCTCATTCGAAGCGGAGTTATGGGATACTCCAGAATCACAAGAAGACGAATAGTGAGGGACAAGAATGGATTTTGGAACCGCAGGGAACGTTCCAAAATTCAAAGGAAATCAAATAAAAATGAAGAGATTCAAGCTCGAATGAAAGTGATTCTGTAACTAAATTTACCCTACATTCTAAGTTTTGCCTCAAAGCCAAAGCTCTGATACCAACTATAACGACTCGATATTTTCAACCATTCGCATCCGCACATGTCAGACTTGAATTGCTCAAAATACCTCGCTGTAAATAAAATTTGGCAAATCTCGGAATATACAGTAAATAAATAATCACAGATCACAAACACAGAGTAAGAAGTGCAGCGGAAGTAAAAGAAATAGTAGTTCATGAAGCTACTATGTAAATATATCAGAGTCAAATAAGATACAATAGAAGAAATAAAGTACAACAGAAGTCTCAATATGATAACCAAGTACAAGCTGAATAGAACAACAGAACTGAGATAGATAAAACTAGATAAGCAGATAATCTCCAGCGATTCCAATCTCCAGAAAGTGGAATCCAAATCTGTGAATACTCAGGCTGACCCGATCGTAAATAAAAATACAAACACTCGAGTCAGGACATACATACTTATATAATGTAAACCAACTCAAGTGAACAGTAATAAAGGTATAAGTAACTTAAAGAATGATTGGGATCGCCCATTCTTTAAGGATCCGTTAAACTATCTACTATGTAGTAATATTCGCTATTATAATAATGTCTAATATAAAATAAACATACTTTTAAATTGCATTAAGGAGTGACCCAATATTCCCCTTAACACGTAATAGTCCAAGTAGTCTATCCAGTATTAGCTTACTCCCAAAATGGGGGCTACCCTCGATACTCCACAGGCTACGGAAGAAATTCAAACTCGTAGTAAAGCTCGCTATGGTAGGTGACATGGAACAACTAGGCAATGCCAGGGTAGATATACCAATTACGCATCCGGACTGGTGGTGATGCATAGCGGCCACTACCGCCTACCTCGAACAACACTCCCAAATCAAGGGTGCGCACCAAATCAATCACAAGTAATAGAATGGTATCGAAGAAGTGTGTCCGATCAGAGGTGCTACCTCCTTGGTCCATCAATCACTCCTGTTTTAGCCATCTTATGCCAACTCACGGGAGTTGGGTCCACGTATATACCTTAGGATCGTCGCCACCATCCTACTTCATTCTGGAAACTCCACCGCGTACACAGTTGTTAAAGTGGTTTTCGGTACCGATAGAGAATATGTCCATATCCGATCCCGGTCTCTTTAACAACCAATCATTATTATAACCAGTGGTTATAATTTTAAAATAATATTTTATACTTCAAAATAAAATATCATTTCAAATCAAAATCTTTATCAAAATGAAGATTAAATTAATTCTAAACCATTTCAATATATTTAAAATATCATATCATTTCAAAACTTCATTTCAATTCATTTCAATATATCAATATCATATCTTTCCAAACCTTCATCTCAAATCATTTTAATATATCAAAATATCATATCCTTTCAACTTCATTTCAAATCATTTTAATATATCAAAATATCATATCTTTCCAAAACTTCATTTCAAAGATAGTTTATACCTCGAAACCAAACCATTTTATTTCAAAGATTTATTCATTTTAGACCTAATATCATTTCTATTTCAAACATATATTCACTTTCAAAATAGTTTATACATTCAAAGTTATAACTCTTTAGAAATTAAAATATTTGAAATCATCCTTTAATTCTTTTCATTTACCAATTTATTAAATCAAAACCAAATTTCAAAATTTCAATTTAATTCAACTCAAACCATCAGTTTCAATTCAATTCAGTTTTCCAACAAACCATTTCAAATCTTATCAATTTCAAATATAGATTTAATCCACAAAATAAAATATTCAATCCTTAGTATATTTCAAAGCTTAAATATTCCACATTTCAAAATATCATTCATTTTATTTAAATTTAAATACCATTTAAATCTCATCTTTCAAGATAGTTATATTTCAAATCCACCTTTCCATTTTAAATCATTGAAGTCAATTCATTATATTTAATAATCAAATATTTAATTTCCAAAAATTTAATCTTTTCCAAGATCATTTATCCATTTAAGTTTATTAAAACAATGAAAATTCAACTTTCGCAGCACTTAGGAAATGCTATGAAATGTTATGTTTTAAAACAGTTCATTTACAAAAGACAGCATTTAAAATGCTGTAATATCTTAATTTAGTTTCAATTAAAATTTTAGTTAAATTTAACAACTATAGCACTAACAAAGTGCTATAATAACCCTTAGTTCAAATTTGCTATATGGTTCATTTAAAACAACTACAACATTTACCAATGCTGTAATATCTTTATATTATATTTCAAAAATGCTTTCAAATCAAATTCAGTGTTTTAATTGCGATTTCACAAACAATTAACTTTTAATATAAATCCTTTTAACTTATAAAATCATATATTTTCACACTTTAAACAATCATTTATATACCCTTATTCTTTTGATTTTATAAAGTCAAATTTCCATAAAAATAAAAAATCCAAATTAAATAACAATTTTCTTATTTAAATTCAAGTATTAAATTTTCATTTCTTTAATAAAAATTTTAACTTAACACTTAAGTTTAAATTTCCAAAATATAACTTATTTAACTTTTTTTTACTTAATTAAAATTTCACTTTTAAACAAATTTCACAAAATTCAATTTAAGTTATATTTCCAAATTCAGCTTAAATATTCATTTAAGTTATACAAAATCATTAACACTTTATAAAATCATTATTTCTTAATAAAATCATTAAATTCATTTCAAATCAAAATTTGTCATATATTCTTACTTTACATAAATTCCATTTATAAACAAAATCATAAATTCCAAAATTAACTTATATTTCAAATTCTACTTCTCCATTTACTTAATTCACTTATTTAATTTGTAGAAAATCACTAATATTTTATAGAAATCATTTTAATAAAATTTAAATCAAAATATCATAATATTTACATTTTTAAAATATTTTAAAATTTTCAGAAAAATATATAAACCACGGGTCTGTATATAATTTTCTAGCCTAGGTCAAGTGATACAGATATATATCATTTCAATCCGTAATTTACAAAGAAAAACCGGGTTCTATCATTTCAAATCCGAAATCCCAAGTTAAATAAAATAAATAAAAACCATTCAGGCCTATCATTTCAGCCCATAACGATTTTTCCCTATTCTAAAGTCCGTTCGGATATGTATCATTTCAACCCATAGTGATTTCTATATTAACAGGGAACTTGCAGTGTGATAAACAGATATGAATGAACAGAATAGCATCATACAATAGTAACTGATGATATAACAGGTGTAATAACAGGGGTGAGCATTATATAATCATAATATAACAGTTATAACAGGATGATATAATTTTACAGATTCAAATGGTGTCAGTTTACTAGTTATATAAGTACACATCGTCTGGTGAGAATTACTCACTTGTTTAAGCTGGAGATGACGACCAAAACACACAACATAGAATCTTCGAAGGCACGACAACATGAATATGATTTGAGAATGGGAGAGCCAAAGATTAATTTCCTTGAATACATTAAACAAAACAATATAAAAATATATAAGTTCCAAAGCAACACAACACCAAACAACAATAGAAATCAAAGCCCAAAACAAAGACAAATGTTTTTCACTTGTTCTCAACTTCACATACTTCAGTTATGAACTGAAATAGCACAGCCAAGGCATGGATTTGTTTCTGGGTTTGGGTCCATAGTGGTCGGCCTAGCTAGGTTTGAATGGTGATGAAGTATAGGTGCACACATATACAACTACAAGGTCAATTTCAACAACTTAATGCTACAAATAGGGTTCGGCCATAGGCTCTAGGGTCATAGACAGAGGTCCAGGTGGTGGTGGCTGTTGTGGCAGAGGGTGGTGGTCAGATCTGGGCTGGTGGTGGTGGTGGAAGTGGCGGCAAAAGGAAGTTTGAGGTGGTGGAGCAAAACTAGGCTAGATTGAGCATATAGGTGATGTTTTGTAAATTTTGGTGGTGATCTCTTGCCATGGGGTGCTCGGCCTGATGGAGTGGTGGTCTGGAGGTGGTGATGGTCGGGGTATGAGGTGGTGGAGTCGGCCAAGGTGCTGGTGTAGGTGGAGCCGATCAAATCTATTGAGAACAAGAGCAAAACAACATAAGAAAATCCAGAAAAACAAGATAAAGAAGAAGAAAGTTTTACCCAATCTTTGATCAGAAATAGCCGTGATTTTTTTGAGTTTGAGAAAGTGATTTGGTACGTGAAAACAAAATGAAATAGTGGCTGAAATGATCAGGTAATGCACGGCCAAAAATGAAAAGGTGGGGTTGGGAAAATGAAAAGGTGGAAGGCAAAAGGAGAAGATAAAAGGTTTTTAAACCTTTCAAATTTCCACATATATTTATATATTTTAAAAATATGAAAATAGCTGAAATTAAAGATAAATAAACTCAGAAATAAAGTAAATAAGAAAAATAAATAAATAAATTTTAAATTATATAATTTAAATAAAGAAAAATGACAATATATAAGAAACTAGGCTTAATAAATTTAAAACAATTCAAATAATCTTTGGAAAAATGATATAATCACTTTAAAAATATTCAAAGACAAAATATACCTAAAATAACATATTAACACAATTTAAAATAAAATATGACAAATGAAATATAATTTATATAATTTAAAACAAACAATATTGCTTAATAAATCAGTTTACACACCATATTGAAAAGTCTATAACTTTTACAATTTAAATCCGTTTTCAACGAAACGAAAAGCAGTATTCATGATATTAAATCTATTTTCATAATAAAAGATAAAATTTAAGAATTTAAATATTTAAATTTAAAATTTAAAAGTCAAAGTTTGACCAGTTTGACCACAAATATACTTTTCAGGAAAATATTCAATTTATACAAGTTTGGAATTATATTTCATATGATAATCAAAATTTATTTTATAAAATGAAATGTTTGAGATAAAACAAGTTTAAAAATAATTTCAAAATAAAAATAAAGTCAAATTTAAAATATATGCAAAAATCTAGGGTTGTTACACTCACGAATATTCTTCTAATAAAAATTAAACCATCAATCTTATAAATTATTATAAATTATGTAATATAAATATGGGAATCTCTTTATTATTTTGCAGTTGCGGTGAAAAGAAATTCAAGTTTAGATGATCTGGTGGGGATTTTGTGTCTGTGCTTAGGAATAAAGTAGGAGAAGAAGATAACGCAAGTTTTAGGTGAGAATTCTCTCATAAAACCTATGCTAATCAAATAATTTATATGCTTATATCGTATACTTAAATAACCTATATTCTTGCGCATCATCCCTGCATAGAAGCCTCAGTGAACAAAGTGTGCTTGCTTGGATGAGTATGTATGCATTCGCATGTATATATGAGCATTTTTAAGCGTTTTTGTGGGTTTACATTGCTATGTTTATCATAGAGCTGTGTGTGTGTATGGTTGTGCGTGTGCATGTGTTATTATATTATGTATGTACATAAGCTTGTGGGTGTGAATTTCTACTTATGCGTGTGTAAAAGTTTGTGTTTGTGCTTTGTTTATTTTTCTATGTGACGGTGTATTCTTGGCATTGCTTGGGTCCTCTGTTGCTTTTTGTTTTATATTTATATGTGCATACATTTTTCTGCAACTTGTTTTATTGCTGTAGAAGTTTTACAAACATGTTGTTTTTCTTGCACTGTTTCATTGAATTTCCACTTCTTCTGGGTATATGTACATATATTTTATATTTGAACATAACTATATGCAATATTTCAATAAATTAATAAAGTGAATTAATAGTGTTGTTGCATCTAGTTTGTGTTAAGTATTTCCATTTGTTCATTTGTAAAATTTTCCCTATGCGTTCGTATATACATGTGAAAGCTCTAGGCAATCACCGACCATGTGTGTTTTAGCTTTTGGTGTGCGTTCTTTTTGGTGATGTGTGCATATTCGTCCAAGCTGTGTGAGTATGTGTATATATGTTAAAATAAGTGAGTAAAGGGGTGATGTTGTGATATGTGTGTTGTGTGTGTGAGGGGACGTGTGCTACTGGTTAGTGTAAGTGTGGGTGTGCCTATGTGTATATATAAGTTTTTGTGTGTTTAGGGATGTGTCCGTCTTGGGCCATGTGTATATATATTTTATCGTCCATTATGTAAGCACTAAGAAGTATCAAGCAGTAAAAAGAACACTTCAGAGAGAAGGCTTTCAGAGAGATGTTGTGGAAAATATGAGCAGATGTCATAATTTCCAACAAATAACAACGAAGCATTGAAGTGTTTAGATTTGTAGACTGAAAACTAAGAGGGCATTGAAGAAATACTCTCAAGGAAAACCCTAGCAATGGCTTCCATGATAATCAAAAATAACCCAATCTTTGAAATAAACCCTGATCAGTTCTCTAGAGGCTCCCCTCACCTTCTCAATCCCTCTCTCATTTCCTCTCCTCCTTCTAATCCAAAAGATAAACCACCTGATCAAGATGAGGAAGGATTTCAAATAGTTATGAATCGGCGCAGAACTAACTCTGCAAAATCTCAGAATCCCTCGCAAAGATCAACAATGGTTCAATCAGATAGATTATCGGCTAGACCTACGTCCTTAGGACGGGAAAAATACACAAATCCGTCTAATAGGCAATCAAGATCCAGCCAATTGACGAAGACACCAAGAACTCAACCTTCTGCCACATACATTTCAACAAGGGCAGCCTCATCCTGGGCAGATTTAGTCAAGAATGGTGGCTTCAGCAATAATACTGATCTCAGTTACTCTGCCCCTATCAATTTGGGAGACAAGAAAATAGTGGTCGTTAAAGAGGAAATAAGCAAAAGGACTGAGGATAAATGGAGCAACTCTATCATAGCTTATGTTTATGGAACTCGTCCAAACTATCATCATTTCAGGAATTTTGTTTCTAAAACTTGGAACCCTATGGGTAACTTCGAAATCTTTACAAGAAACAATGGCTTCTTCATTATTAGATTCTCAATGGAGCAAGACTGTGTCAAAGTTACTCAAAATGGTCCCTTCTTTATCAATGGCAAATTAATAATCTTGAAAAGATGGGACAAGAATCTAATTCTTGATCGTGACCTTCTCTCTACCTATCCAATCTGGATTAGGCTACCTGAGCTAAACCTCCGATTATGGGATAAGGAAGCTTTTGCCGCCATAGCTAGTGTAGTGGGTAAACCGCTAAAACTAGACGAGCCTACAGCTAAGGAGACTCGTCTTAGCTATGCCAGAATTCTAGTTGAGATAAAGGCCACAGATGATCTACCAGATATAGCCTTAATATCCATGCACGATGAAGAAAGCATCAAACAAATCATTGAATACGAATTTATTCCTCCTAGATGTCAAAAATGTGCTTGTTTTGGGCACCTCTCTGATACTTGCTCTTGGAAAACTGTTTGGAAAGAGAAAAAATCTTCCAATAATAATTTGGATAAAAACTCTTTGGACATTTCAGAAAATGAAAGCGATCGAAATCAAGTAAATCAAGTTCTGGAAAAGATCTCTTCTGTTAATAATATCGCTACAAACAATTGTGATGCTGAAAATCCTTTACAAACTTCTGAAATCAATATGAGCTTGGAGGCCCCAAAAGAAAATGTTGGGAAAAATCTTGCCGAATTGACTGAGCAATCAGAGAGTTTCACCCCACAAGCTTTTTCAAGTGAGAATAAGGATAAAACCACAATTCTTGATGTAGCCATGGATACTGATCAGCAACAGATGGAAACAGTTGCCTCTTCAGATCATTATGGCAATTCCCAGAAAGATAATAATATTCAAACTTTTTACAAAGAGGACCAGATAGAACAGTTCTTGCTTCCTCCCCCCCTTCAGGAGAAAGCAATTTTAGTTACAAATATGGTTTCTAATCAACTAGATACTGTTTCTAACTATCAAATTGCCTCAAAATTCAACACTTCAGAAAGTTGTGCTCTGCCTGAATCCTTGATGGAGAATGCTGGATTGCTATTCTCTTCTGTCTCCTCCTCTCCTGTCAAAAGCAAAAGGAAGAAGACCAGGAAAAAGTCCATACATGAAATCATAAATAACAATACAGAAGGCAATCCAAACAGTCCTACTACTAACTCTTTTGAGAAGAAATACATTACTAATAACCCAAAATGGGAAGAATTTCTCAAAGTTCATAACAAAAAAGGTTGCAAAAGGAAAGGAGAAAAAGCTGCTGAAAGCTTGGGAATCAACAGCAAAATCCTGATTTAGCTGTTATTGTATCCTTTAGTATCCTTTATTTCCTTTTTTTATTATTATGAATATTATTACTTGGAATGTCAGAGGTCTTAACTCTCCTGAGAGGAAATTAGACCTTTCAAATTTATTGTCTTCTCATAAACCATCTCTTGTAGGCATTTTAGAACACAAATTGTCGGATAAAAACATTGAACTGTTTAGGACTAATAATCTTAATAATTGGCATCTTATTCACAATAATTCTATGGGGGGAAATGGTAGGATCATTGTTCTTTGGGACCCTACCATTTGGGACCTCTGTAACTTTACCCTCAATTTTCAATTCATTCACTGTAGCTTCAAAAATAAAGGCGGTTTACAAATTTTTGTTTCTTTTATTTATGCCTCCAACTTTGAAAAGGATAGAACTCTTCTCTGGAATTCTCTCGTTCAGCTTAACTATAATATTTCCCTCCCAAGGGTTATTATGGGTGACTTTAATACAATTACTAAAGTTCACGAAAAAAGAGGAGGAATTCCTGTTCCACTAAAAAAACTAGAATTCTTCTCTAATTTTCTCATAAAAACTGGTTTAATTGAGCCTATCATCAATGGTAATAAATTCACTTGGAAATCTGGTGAATTTAGAAACATTCACTGTAAACTTGATAGGATTCTTGTCAACAGATCTTTTATAAATCATTTCTCTGACTTTAATTGCTACACATTACCTCAATACACTAGTGATCATACTCCCATTCAACTTACTTTATCTCAAATTTCTACAACTAGGAAAAACTTTCCTTTTAGATTCAAGAATGGATGGGTCTTTGACTCAGATTATAAAAAGGTTTTTCAAAATAGCTTACATTTTCCCTCAAATGGTTCTGCTCAGTTTAATTTCAGAAACTTTCTCCATTTCACTAAAAACAATCTTAAAGCTTGGAATTGTACCAAAAATAAAAACAATAATGAAATTAAACAAATTAGAGAGGAATGTGCTAAATTACAAGATAGCATTGATAATGACAGCTCTGATAATATCAAAATTAAAGAATTCTATCAATTACAGAAAAATCTTTCCAACACCCTTCATGTTGAAGCTGCTAACATTAGGCAGAAAGCCAAAGTTAATTGGCTTTCTCAAGGGGATTTGCCTACTAAATTCTTTTATGCTAAAATGTCTGGCCGGAAATATCATAACAATGTTGGTAAATTAATCAATAGTAATGGTAAGATCATCAATTAAGCCCCTTTATTAGAAAAAGAAGCTATTCTTTATTTCACTGAGTTGTTTTACACTGATGATAACTCCTACATTTTTCCAACCATTTTTCCTAAGTATGTTCTTCATCCTAACAGTGAAGATATTCTCCTTGCTCCTATTTGTATTGATGACATTAAAAAAATCGTCTTTTCTGCCAAAGATGATAAAAGCCCTGGGCCAGATGGGTTTGGGGCCAAATTTTACAAAACTCATTGGGATGATATTAAAAATATGTTATATAAGGCAGTCAATGAATTTTTCATTTTTGGTAGGCTTTTAAAAAATATTAATCATACTTTTATAACCCTTGTCCCTAAAACCAAAAATCCTACTTGTCTGGGAGATTACAGACCCATTGCCTGCTGCAATTTCCTTTACAAAATTATTGCCTCTATTCTTAGTAGCAGAATTAAATGCTTTTTAAAATTTCTCATTTCCAAAAATCAATGTGCTTTTATTCCTGACAGGTTTATTGTTGAAAATACTCTTCTATCTCATGAACTCCTAAGGGATTTCAACCAAGCTGGTAAAAATAAAATGTGTCTTAAAATTGACCTTCACAAAGCATTTGATAAAATAAACAGAAATTTTATTATTTACATGATGGGTCAACTAGGTTTTAATGAAAAATTTTGTAACTTAGTTAAGGAATGTATTTGTAATGTTTCCTACTCCATTCTTGTTAATGGATCTCCCTGTGGATTCATTCACAGTAATAGGGGTATCAGGCAAGGAGACCCTTTATCCCCTTATCTTTTTACAATTGCTATGGAGTATTTCTCCCTTCAAATGGAAATGGAACTGTTATGTAAAAATATGAAACCTATTAACTCCATTATCCCTTGTACTACCCATCTATTATATGCTGATGATTTACTAATTTTTTTAAATGCAGATACTTTCTCTGCTGCTACCATTAAAATTTTTTTTGACAATCTCAAAAATCAAGCTGGTCTTCTCATTAATGAAAATAAAAGCAAAATATTTTTCAGCAAATACTGCAGGAACAAGACAGATATTCTCAACATTTTAAATTTCCAGCAGAGTGATCTCCCTGTCAGATATCTTGGGTTACCCCTCAGTAATAATCAGATCAAGGAAAGAGACTGTGTCAAACTCTATGAAACCATTCAAAACAAAATTAATAACTGGTCTAGCAGAATGCTATCTATAGCAGGTAGAGTTGAACTAGTTCATACAGTAGTCACTGCGGTCATTATGTACTGGGTGCAATCTCAAAACATTCCAGCAAAAACCTTAAAAAAAATTGAAAAACTTTGTTCCAACTTCATATGGAATGGAAAATTTCATAAAATTTCGTGGAACACCATAACTAAAACCAAGGAAGCTGGGGGATTGGGAATCAGAAACTTTTCAGATATTCATGAAGCTTGCAAATTTAAACTTTTTTGGAAATTCATTGAAGGCAAATCATTATGGGCTGAATGGATGAGGGCCAAGTATGTCAAAAAGAAAAATTTCTGGTCCATGCCCATCAAAAGTCATTATTCTTATGTCTGGAAAAATATTCTTAGTTGCAGAGAAATTGGAGCCAAGCTTCTTGAGCGTAAATTTAAAGATGGAAAATGCACAAGCCTATGGTTTGATCCTTGGATCAATGGCAACTCACTTATCAACCTTCTAGGCTAGAACAACCTATATTACTATGGAAAAGTAGGGGCTTCAGTTGACACAATTATTCAAAACTCTACTTGGAATTCAGAAGCTTTTCCTGCAACTAACATCTTTAATTCTTCAATTAATAAAATTGATATTGACACTAACATAGATGAAGATACTTGGTGCTGGAAATTATCTACTAAGGGCAGATTTTCCTTTAAAAACGCTTGGGATTTTTTAAAAGGAAGGGAAATGGAAGTTGATTGGCACAACTCTGTTTGGAACTCTGCTAACTGTCCAAAAATGGCTTTCTGCACCTACTTTGCATTATTAAATCGTCTACCAACTAGAGAAAGGTGTGGCAAATGGAACAAAAACTCTGGTAATATCAATTGCCTATTTTGCAAAACCGAAATCGAAAACACTGATCATCTATTCTTTGATTGTACTTACTCTAGACATGTTTGGTTCATTGCCAAAAATAAGCTCAACATAAATCAAAATTTGGCTCTCCAAAACATTAGAGACAGCATTCATTATTTTCAGAAAGCTTACAAAGGAAAGAAAGCAGATTTCAACAAAGCTACAGTAATGCTTACTACTGTCATCTACTTCATTTGGAAAGAAAGAAATAACAGATTTCATAACAAAGTTGAAACTGACAGTATTCAGCTTTGGAAAACTATCGAAATTGAATCCAACATCATACTTCACAAATTCAGCAGAAATAACAACAGTCCTCATAATATTTCTATTGAAGACAACTATGAGAACATTGTCGAAGAATACTTACAGAAGGAGAACTTTAATAAAAGTTCTCAATTCCCTGCTTTTGAAAATAATATAGTGGATAAGCCATCAAGTTCCATTAATCGCAGTCCCTCTGTTGAAGGTTGCTACTCCGCTTTGCATACCAGGAATAATTCCTGCAAGGGAAGTTATCCAAATTTTAACAACTCGTATTTCAAAAGTTTTCTAAACAATAATTCGAATTACTCTTTACCTAATATGCATAGGGAGAGCCGTCCATTCAACTCTGAGCCTCTGCTTCCTTATGACTGTCAAATGCAAAACAACATTATCATATCCAATGCTGTTGTTCATAGAGACAAGGACTTCAATAACTACAAGCACTCATCTTATAAGTTTCTTTCCAATGCCGCTAGCAAGGACACTGTCGACAACTTTCCTAGCAACCAGTTTGCAACTTATCAGGATAGAAACAAAAGCAATCAGACCGCAACCTGTCAGGGAAGTAACAAGTCTCTTAATTCTAATTATATTAGGACTAATATAGGCATATGCACTAATCAAAACATTTCTTTACCTGATTATAGCATGAGGACTCGCTGGATCGAAGAGGCTAACAACAACTTTCCCCTGCCTGATAACGAGCAAAGATTAGGAGACTCTCATTACATCAGCAAGCTCAATAATAAAATCTACCACTTATCTGTTTGGGAAAAAGGAGAGAGCAGCGACTATTGCGCTGATTACTGCTCAGATCTTCCAAGGACAAAGCTTAAAGAGGCTTCTGACAAACTGAAGTTCGGTAGCAACCATAATAGCAAGGAGAACAACTACAAGGATACTAAGACTAAAACTACTCGACAAAGCAATTTTAGCATAGATCCTGTTATCTCCAGGCTTCGAGATAAAGAAATCAAGGAGTGGAGACCCCCTTAAGCTCTTGCGAGCGATCTATTTCGAGTTTTTTGCTGTATTTTTTTTGCCCTCTTTTGATTTTGCTCCGCCATTTTTGAGCTCGTGTGTTTTTGGAGGCGCAGCCTCGTGTTTGTATTCTGAGGTCTAGGGTTTGCTCTGTTGTTTTTGTGATGTTTATTGGTTTCGGGTTTCTTAGCTGATACCCGTTTCCTTCTTTTCTTTTTATTTGTATCAATCTGGGCTTGGCCCATTTACCCATTTTCAAAAAAAAAAGTGTTTAGATTTATGCAACTCTTAAATATTTGAAATGGAATGGAAGTCAATGCCTACAAATTATATTAATGAGGTCAAGGATAGATAATAGGTTAATTTTAGGTAATAATTAATTTAAGTTAATAACGATAATTTAGTTAATTAATTTGGAATTTGGAGATTTAATCCGATAAATTGTTTTGAAATTATTTAATAAATGATTTAAATTGTGAAATTGTAATATTTAAAATTTCAAATGTGGATAATATTATTTTTAAGGGTGATGAAATGCAAAAAGAAATAATAGTTCGAAGATTAAATGTATTGTAAATAAAAATTTGTAATTATTTGTATTAAATAGAATTTAGCTGTAAAAGTCAAAGAAAAATGAAAATAAATTCTTTAATACAAACCCAATATTCTCAAGCCCAAGCCCCATATACCTTAAACCCAAACCTATTTCCAGAATCTTCTTTGTCAAGATTTTATTCATTCATCTCTTGTTTTACTATCTTCTATTACTTACTTCTCACGAATATTCTTCTACTAAAAATTCAACAATCAATCTTAAAAATTATTATAAATTATGTAATATAAATATGGGAATCCCTTCATCATTTTGCAATTGCGACGAAAAGAAATTCAAGTTTAGATGATCTAGTGAGGATTTTGCGTGTGTGCTTAGGAATAAAGCAAGAGAAGAAGATAACGCAAGTTTTTGGTGAGAATTCTCTCACAAAACCTACGCTAATCAAATAATTTATATGCTTATATCGTATACATAAATAACCTATATTCCTGCGCATCATCCCGCATAAAAGCTTCAGTAAATAGAGTGTGTTTGCTTGGATGAGTATGTATGTATTCATATGTATATATGAGCATTTTTAAGCATTTTTGTGGGTTTACATCGCTATGTTTATCATAGAGTTGTGTGTCTATATGGTTGTGCGCGTGTATGTATTATATTATTTATGTACATAAGCTCGTGGGTGTGAATTTCTGCTTATGTGTGTGTAAAAGTTTTTGTTTGTGCTTTGTTTATTTTTCTGTGTGATAGTGTATTCTTGGCATTGCTTTGGTCCTCCACTGCTTTTTGTTTTTATATTTATATGTGCACATTTTTCTGCAACTTGTTTTATTGTTGTAAACGGTCATAAAATAATCCATGGCTTCCTCTGGTTTCTCTGAATAGCGATTTCTGCTCTGCTCCTTTTCTCAGGCTCTCTCCTCTCTCCTTCTTTAGCGATTTTTCGCTCCTCTCTCTGGTTTCAAGTCTCAATTTTCTCTGTTATGGGTGCCAATTCTAGGGCTACGGTGATGGATTTGGGGGTTTTTCAGTTTCGTGGCACTTTTGTGCGGTGCTGCCCTTCCTTCGAATCTATTGCTCAGGCTTTGTTAGCGATAGTGTCCCCGCCTCTCTCGGTCTGTTTCTCTGGCTTTTGCTCGATTGAAGTTAGTGTGTACTCTGCTGAGGCCTTTTCGACGCTTGCTCGATTCAGATTTGTCGACGTTGCTGGTAGTTTCTTGCTTTTGGACCCTATTTACCGTTCTCTCCCTTCGATTCCATTCTTCGAGTCGAAGGCAGAGACGGTGGCTTCTGCTAGGTCTTGCAATGTTTCGAATCTGCCCTCCAGTTTTGTGCCGCGATTATCTTTTGCTGAGAAGATTGTAGGTGTGGTTTCTAGTAAGCCTGATTTCTGTTTTGGTTTGCTTGGTGATGATTTGCGTGAGGGATCTTTGCTTGACTGTGGCCCTTTATCGAGGGACAAACGAGATTTAATCACTCGTTTTGTGCCTCGATTAGCTTTTGTTGGCCTTGCTGCTGGTTGTGCCCCTCTTGTGGCTTCTTTTGTTTTTGGAACTGATCTCGCTGATCGGTGTGTCGAAGCGTCAGAGGTATTGGATTTGACCGCCTTACCTACTAGCGCTATTCGACCTAAGGTTGATTTGGAAGGCTTTGGCTCTGTTCTGGCCATGTCAGTCGCCTTGGAACCGCGTTTATTGTCTCATCCTTTGGCGATTGACGTATTGGACCTTCCACTGGCTCTTCCCTCTGAGCTTTGTCCGTCGCTGTTATTGCCTTTGTTTCCGCAACTGCAGGTTTGTGCTCGTTGTAGGTGATGTCCATCCCAGGTTTTCGGTCTGGGTTGACATGTTGGCTGTTCGTTGTTGGCTTTCTACTCTGAGTCTTGACGAGGCATTTCCAATGTCGTCAGCGACTTTCTCTTCCGGGTTTCGAGTTCCTTCGACTGATTTTGGTTGGTCTATTCTGTGGACTTTGAGGGTCGGGAACTATTAGTTCGGGCGTTCTTTACATCCTGGTCGTATAGTGGCCAGTCTTGACCACTATACGGACAGTCTGAGATTTTGCCAGCCGTTATGTTCCTCTTTCCCCTCTGATTGGTCCGACTTGCGACTCTTACCGGCTCCGCGGGGCTGTTTTATTAGTGACAGTCCGGCATTGGTAAGACTCCCACAGCAATATGAACCGCTTCCTATTAGCGGCCCTACACTGATCCGCTCTGTCCCTGCTCTTTCGTCCTCATTCTTAGTCGTCGCTCCACCCTCTTCTCATTCCTCCTCTCCTGTCGAGTCTTCCTTGTCAGTTTCGCTTTTCTCTTGCCAATTCGATTCTCTCAGCTACTCTACTACTCTGTTATCTGATTGGTTTCTTCAGAAGAGTGGTTTACGACTGCTTCGCCTTCCCTCTTTCTGTCAGCTTCCCCAGAAGCTTTTGATTCCTCCGGAATTGGTGAGTCCCTCTTCCTCCTCTTGCTCTTCGGACTGCTCCCTTCCCTCTTCTTCTTGTTCTCTGTCCTTATCCATCCCCCTTATGAGCAAGGCAGAGATTGCGCTCCTTAATGAGCGTCTCGACTGTCTAGCTAGGAACTCATCGCGTTCGTCTTCGCAGCTTGGAGCCTCGCAGCCTTCTGCTTCGGGTCCGGGCCTCGAAGTTTCTTCGATGTCTTCTACCCAGATTTCCGACTCTTCCCCAAAGGCGGCTCGGCGCCGTTCGCATAGGGTCCAGGCTACCCCGCGCACCATTCGCACACGCTCTATAGCGGCGTCCGAGCAGATTGATCGATCTGCTCGGTATTCCCTCTACCTGGTCTGAGTTCTCCTTTTTTCTCTTTGGTTCCAGGTTCTTGGTTTTAATGGCGAATCTTCTTTTCTGGAATATCCGTGGCATTGGCAATGATGCGTCCTTGGCTAGGCTTAAACGCATTGTCAAGAAACACTCTGTTGGTTTGGTCGCTCTCCTGGAACCCTTCCTGGGTCCTGAAGACATTTCCATCATTGTCTTATCCTTAGGTTTTGGAGGGGGCTCCGCCAACGTATCGGGGAAGATTTGGATCCTATGGTCCAAATCTTTTTCGGTCCGGGCGGCTTTTGACTCCTTTCAGCTTTTTTCTATGGTCTGTACGTCTCCCTCGTTTAGCTCTCCCTTCCTCTTCTCGGTGGTTTATGCCAAATGTGATCGTGTGGAGAGATTGTCACTTTGGTCTGACATTTTAGGTCTCGAATCGCTGGGCTTCGCTTCCTCTGTTTTAGGCGGCGACTTTAACATCGTCGCTTGTCAAGCGGAAAAACGGGGAGGAGCCGCTATCAATCGTGTAGCGATGGCGGATTTCAACTCGTTCATTGTCAGCTCTGGTTTGTCTGAGCTTCCTTTTGTAGGTTCTGCTTTCACCTGGTCCAACAACCAAGAAGGTCCGAACCGTATCCTCTCCCGGCTTGACCGTGTTTTCGGCTCGGAGGAGTGGTTTCGCCTTCCTTTTTCCTTCTCGATCGCGCATCTCCATCGGTCTTTCTCTGACCATGCTCCCATGGTTGTTCGATGCTCTCCCGCTCTTTAACGGGGCCCTCTTCCTTTCGTTTCCAACGCATGTGGATATCTCACCATTCCTTTCAACAAGTTGTTGCTGATTCTTGGTGTGTTCCTATTGTTGATTCTCCTTGTAAGACGTTCAGTCGTAAGCTTAAGCGTCTTAAAGATTGCCTTAAGGTTTGGAACTCTCAGGTCTTTAAGAACATTTTCGACCGCGTTCGTCTGGCCGAAGAGTCTCTTATAGCTGCCGAATCCTTGTTAGATGAGGATCCTAACGTGGCTAACCAGGAGGCTTGGGATCTTGCTCAAACCACTTTCTCATCGGAACTTCGTATCGAGAATGACTACCTTAGTCAGAAGGCTAGGATCAAATGGGTAGTTGTCGGTGATACAAACTCTAAATTCTTTCATTCCTCTATTCGTAAGAAGAATAACATCCTCACGATCCGTGAGATCTTGCGTCCGGATCTATCTACGGCCTCTTCGCCTAAAGATGTTAAAGAGACCATCCTGTCCCATTTTCAATCTTTTTTGGGCTCTCCGTCGGTATCGGAATTGGACCCAGCTCTGCTGGCCTTCATTCCGCGTGTTGTTCTTTCTCCGGATCGCGACATCATCACGAATCTCCCTACTTCGGAGGAGATACGTGCTTCTGTCTTCGCACTTAGCAAGGACAGCGCCAGTGGTCCGGATGGTTTTAACGGTAATTTCTTCAGGAGTTCCTGGTCTTTAATCCAGGAGGATTTCTGTCTTGCTGTTCAATCCTTCTTTTCTGGGGGTTCCCTTCCTTCTGGTTGGACATCCACCAACCTTGTCCTTATTCCAAAGTGCGAGAACCCTAGGTCGTGTGTGGATTTCCGGCCTATCAGTCTTTGCAACTTTTCGAACAAAGTGATTTCTAAAATCATAGCCACTCGTTTAGCGCCCTTCCTTGAGCGCATTATCTCTCCCTCTCAAGCGGGATTTGTAAAGGGGCGTTTGATTACTGATAACGTTCTGCTCGCTCAAGAACTAATTTCCCAGATCGATCGGAAGAACAGGGGATCTAATGTTGTCTTCAAACTGGACATGGCTAAGGCCTACGATCGTATGTCCTGGTTTTTCATCATCAAGGTTTTAAGGGCTTTCAGATTCCCGGAATACCTTATTGACTTGGTGTGGAGGCTCATCTCCAACTGCTGGTTCTCTGTGCTTATTAATGGATCGGCTTTTGGTTATTTTAAGGGCGGTAGGGGTCTGCGTCAGGGAGACCCTTTATCGCCAACTCTCTTTGTGATCGCGGCAGAGGCTTTCATTCGCGGTCTCCAATCCTTGACTATCTACGGCCAGATTCAGCATTTCGGGATTCCAAGGGGTTGCCCCCTTGTGACTTCCTTGTCCTTCGCCGATGACATAGTCATTTTCTCTAATGGCAGCATCCCCTCTGTCCGTCGGCTTCTCAATTTTCTTCATCAATATGAGCGCTCATCGGGCCAACTTGTTAATCCTGCCAAGTGTTGTTTCGTCCACGCAAAGGACATGCCTCCCTCCCGTGCTTTATGGATCGAGGCGGTCTCTGGCTTCAAGGAAGCCACCCTTCCCCTTCCTTATTTGGGAGTTGTCCTGTACCGTGGTAGAAAGGTCAATGCTCTTTTCGACCCCATTACTGATAAAGTGAGGGGTAAGATTTTACGCTGGAATGCTTCTCTTCTTTCTCAGGCTGGTCGTCTTGTCCTTATCAAATCGGTTTTAAACTCGATGGGTACTCATGTTTTCGCGGCTATGACCCCTACTGCTTCCTTCTTTCGGTCTTACCGCTCTTTGGCTTCCTCTTTCTTCTGGGGCAACAGAGATAGCGTCCGTCGTCACCATTGGGTGTCATGGGATGTGGTGTGTCGACCCAAGAATGAAGGCGGTCTGGGTCTGCGAAGACCTGAGGACCTTTGCGCCGCTTTTGCATGTAAATTATGGCATAGATTTGGCGCTAACAACTCCTTATGGGCTTCGTTCCTCCACGCGAAATACCGTAGTCTTGAGGGCTCTAACTTCTCAGGTTCCCCGTCATTTGCTAGTGAAACCTGGAAGCACATGCAGTCGGTTAAAGCTTGTTCCGACAGTCACGGTGGTTCTACAGGATGGGATGGATCTTCCTTTTCCATTCTAAGAGCTTGGTCTTCGATTAGGGTGCCATGCCCCATTCGTCCGGTGTTTTCTTTTATCTGGGACTCTCGTATTCCTCCCAAGGTCTCTACTCTAATGTGGCGAATTATCCATGATGGTTTGCCACTAGACGAGAACCTCCAACGAATCGGAATCCCTTTCGCTTCTCGTTGTAGATGCTGCGGTAATGGGGATACCGAATCCCTTAATCATTTGTTCTTTGGTGGCTTTACAGCTAGAGCGTGCTGGAATTACTTCGATAACCTTATTGGTATGCGCCGGATGGCGTGTTCTCCTTCTGATCTCAGGAACTCTTGGTGGTCTGGGAATGCTGGTATGTCTCTTCGTGCGATCATTTTCCGCTTGATTCCTTGTCTCATCTGCTGGCACCTTTGGTGCGCGCGAAACAAGGCAACTTTCGAAGATGCTAGTATGGATCCTCCTTCTATCATTCGGTGTGTTCGGAAAGACGTCTTCATTGCTTTCCGTGGTCGACCTTTCAAGGGTCGCTTAAACTCCCGTGCGGAGCATCTGGTCAGACTCCTCTCTATTTCGTGTGACTCGTCTCACGCTAGAATGGGAGTAGGTTGATCATCGTGTGCGAGCGCTGGCCTTCACCCATCGCTCATTGCCCCTCCCCCCTTTTTTCTGTTTAATGTGGTTGTTAGTTTTCCAGGAGCTGTTTCCAGGGTTTGGCTGTCTTGTTTGTGATGTCCGGCCTTTTCTTCTCTGGTTCTTTGGTGGTTACTGTGGCAGCTAGGCTGCTTCGGATTGTCTTGGTTTACATTCTGGCTGTTGGTTTCGAGATCCGGCCTCCATTTGATCGCTAGTTTTTGGTGATTTCTCTGTAGTTGTTCGACGCCTGCGACTGGCCTTGATCTTTGTTTGCCTTTGGTTTGATGTTGATGACGTCTGCTTTTCTCTGATTGCCTTCTTCCGTGCGTTCCATTTATTTGTTGGATTAGCGCTTACTACTTGGCTATCTTTTGGTTCGGCTTGGAGGTCTGGCCTTTTCCTTCGGGTATAGGCGGGTTTGTGCTTGTTGGTGGATCGTTTCCTCGTTCTCCTCCACTATCTTGGTGTGGATTTGTTGCTGTCTTCAGTGTTTTGGTTTTTTCCCGCTATTGTTTTGCGGTTGTTCATTTTGATGGTTTTCGACCCATTTTGTTTCTATTTTGTGAGCCATCGGAGAAAGGCGTTTTTTCTCCTATTTATATATTATATCTCTCTTATTAAAAAAAAAAAATGTTTTATTGTTGTAGAAGTTTTGCAAACCTGTTGTTTTCCTTGCAAATGTTTCATTGAATTTCCACTTCTTGTGGGTATATGTACATATATTTTATATTTGAATATAACTATATGTAATATTTTTATAAACAAGTAAAGTGAATTAATAGTGTTGTTTCATATAGTTTGTGTTAAGTATTTCCATTTGCTCATTTGTAAAATTGTCCCTGTGCATTCCTATATACATGTGAAAGCTCTAGGCAATTACCGGCTACGTGTGTATTAGATTTTGGTATGCATTCTTTTTGGTTATGTGTGTATTCATCCAGGCTGTGTGAGTGTGTGTATATATGTTAAAATAAGTGAGTGCAGGGCTGAGCTTGTTGTGATATGCGTGTTGTGTGTGTGAGGGGACGTGTGCTGCTGGTTAGTGTAAGTGTGGGTGTGCCTATGTGTATATATAAGTTTGTGTGTGTGTTAAGGGATGTGTCTATCTTGGGCCATCTGTGAGTAGGGGTGTAGTAATTATATAATTAATTACCAGAGAGAATTAGTGCATTAGCGATAGTACTATAGTGTTGGAATGAGTATCATCATATACATTTATGTGTGTGATGCATTTATGTATGAGTGAGGGTCTGCATATCCATATATTTATAACATGCTTTTGCTTTGGTTTTGTGAATGTGACTTGTTTTTGCTATCATTTGGCTCTACCTTGTTGCGTTTGTTTTAGTGTGGTTGGTTGGGCTTTTGTATATATGGCAATTGAAAATTTAGGCTAGGCTTATATATATAATGCTTGGCTTATAGTTGGTAAATATATTTGGTTTAACATTGTCAGAAATGTCAGAACTTAATGACTATTTCACTGACAAAAAAAACCTAATAAGTTTATTAAAATGACGTCATACATGCCTTTACTTGCTCTGTCTCATTTAGTTGTAGTATTAATAATTTGAACTTTGTTATGCATGTCCGCCGCTTTGCATTCGCACTTCTTGGCTGCTGCTTTTTTTTTTTTGCACGTATGTAGGTTCTTTCCCTTGAGCTCTTGTATGCAAGAGTTGCACATATTATATGTTTCATGTTTAGTTGCATCTAGTTTTGTGTATATAATTTTGAAGCCGGTCTTTGGTTTTATTTGTGCACTAATACTTACATCACTGTGAATTGCTCCTATTGTTTATGCGTTTATGAGCTGTGGGATAGTGTGCCGGAGCACTATTATATTTATTTGTATCTTCTCTGGTTTTGCCTTGGAAGCTGAACCATTATATTATTTCAAGCCGCTATTTCTATAGATATTTAGTTAATTGAGTCGTACTATTAAAAATAGAGGATTATCTAGCATTAATTGTGAATGCTAAATTATTATTTAATTGTATAAAAGTAGTTATTATTGTATAAAATATCATATATTTGGGTTAGTTAATTATCTAGTTAATTCTTAAATATATGGATATTATATATTATTCAATTCTAATATTAATTTTGTTACATAGAATTATTAATTATGAATGTTTCATTATTAAGTATTGATTCGTTTATTTATATTTATTTGAATAATATATTTATATACTAGTTTCTGATTTCTGATTTTTATCTTCTCAGCATTGGTTATGCTGTTATGAATGATTCACCGTTGAGATGGATTCCATTTATGATTTTAATATAATACGGTGATGACTTCTTTCTATTTGATGCAGTATTAATTATTATAGGAAATTATTGTCAAGGACAAAAAATTTCAGCGTTTTTACCTCAAGGACAGACCATCAATATTTTATCCTGAAGGACAACTTTCTTTAGGTATCAGTTTTTAGTCATTGATAGCAGTTTTTAGGTATTAGTTTGTAGTTATCGGTAGCAGTTTTTAGGTATCAGTTTTAGCTTGGTAGCAGTTTTGTTATCCTTATGAATAATTTTGGAAAATATTTGTCCTTATGAATAATTTTTAGGAGAATGTTTGTTCTTATGGTAAAAAAATTGAGGTTGTGATCTTTGTCCTTTAAATTAATTTCTCCTAATTATTATGTATAACGAGAAAGTAAAATAAACGGTTTAGTCGTATTATCTGGTATGAGACTTTCGATAACACTTTTCCGGTTATTCTTTGGACTCGTTATATACATAGAAGGTCGAGTGTGATGTATGAGAACTGAATAAATGGATTAGTAAAACACGGTGGTATGAGACACCATTGTGTTATTTATTTAGTTATTCATTGCTCGTGGATGACACTCATACGGGTGTATGTGATGTGAGTGGGTGACTCGCTATAGTGAGCACGTACGGAGGCTACTAGTTAGCTACATAGATTATATACATTATATGTCTATCTACCTCAGACCGACTCCCTTTATGTTTCGGGAGTGAACTAGATTGGCCAGTATCCACCCTGGCGGCCTGATCGTGGGGTCGCGCTCCCGATCCACGGCACATTATTGTATTATATTTGATGCGCATCATAAGGTAGGTAGTTGGTTGCCCCTTGTGTCGCATAGGCCATTAGTCAGTTACCATATAGGGGCACATATCGGTAATCGTGACCGAAGAGGCTACGCGTTGTCGAGCCATTGGTGGATCATTGTCACGATACCTAGAGGGGAGAGTTAATGGTAACCGATGACTGTAGGAGTTGTTTCATATGGACCACGTGTTGCTCCTGGAGCAAGCAGACATGATGTAAGTCTCCCGTCTGGTTCCAGTATATGTGGATATATGTGGAAATATGAGGGTAGTAGATAGACATATATTATGTATGGATGAGATTATATATGAGATTATACCCAGAGTATGATCAACCTTATATCCTTCTTAGGCGGATGGCCTAATTATTATTGATTTTTTATTCCTATCTCTTAGGACCTTTCAGTCAAGAGTTTCGTCTCTCCAAGGGCCGTGGGTCGAGATATATGAGTTTTCACATTGCAGCATCGTTATGAGCTAGCCCAAATCTTTCTTATTGATTTGATATTGATATTTTATAATATGAGATTGAGAGAGAGATAGTAGGCATTGTTTCATTACTGTCGAACTTCACTTGAGGATGTCTCATTATTGATTATTTTGGATTAGATGTCGATTCCTAGATATGTATGATTCACCCAGTTGTATTGGTTCTGTGGCTTTATGACTCGATGTATATGTTATGGGTGATGACATCTTAGAAAACGGTATTGACTATTTCATAAGAATTTGAGTTATTTGGGTAATGTGATACCTTGAAGACTATTTATGGTTATTTATATATATTAATATATCTTATTACTCGATGATTATATTTTGCTTTTATTATTATTATGTATCCATGATTAGACATAGTCTGACCTGTGTGTTATTTTATAATACTCGGGTCAGCCCGTGACATTTTAGGTACAGGGACGACTTGGCCAGCATGTATTTCATTGGGCTTAGAGGAGTTCTATATTAGGATTCTTACATGATATTTGTTTGACATTGTTTCATTATATGTATATATAATTGGCATATGAAATACATTGTATAACATTAATGTATTTGTATTATATGTTATCGCTGCGATTGACTCTGTGTTCTCTGTGTTGTACTGCATATCATGTATTGTTCTGTCCTAGAGACACATGTGTCTATTACTTTGTACTGATGTTGTGTACGTACTGACGAGTTTTATATTAGATGTTTTAATATGTACCGGTGTTAGTCCAAGGTAATATTCACGTGTGTACCACTTACAGCCTCATTCTCTGTATTATCTGACAGTATTACTTTGTAATACTCTTGGATAGTATGGATATAGAGGTGGGGTGTTACAGATACTTTACCACTACCATTGGTAAAACTATCATTTACATACAAATAAACTGGTAAACCGTTGACTGGTAACGGTAAATTTACCGATACATATAGCCATTAAAAATTTTATTGCATTAAAATTTTGATACTGATAAAAAAGTAAATATTTTGTTACTAATTTCAACTACATTAGTGCTTATATAAATATATTGACTTATTTTATTTGATAAAGAAATTTTTCTTGATTCTTCACAAAATATTTACAACAATGTGAAATAATACTTTTTCTAGTCTCACACTTTGAAGTTAATAAAGTTAAAAAGAAATATAATCATAAATAATATTACAAGCATCTGCTTAAAATCTATAAACCTTCAAAAGAATTATAGTTAGGATTAATTAAAATGGTGAAAAAACAAATTTAATATGACTAGTAAATTTACCACTATCACTGGTTTTGACATTTCTTTGTCGTTATTAATGGTAAATTTACCGTTACCATACCGATAACATTGATATATCGATATAGCTTGATATTAGTTACCAATTGCTTGGTATTGACATGGTAATGGTAAATTAACCCTTACCATAACAACCTTACTTTATCCTAGTAGGTATGCACAAAAGTGTTAGTAGAATCATATTGGAGTATATTAAAAAAGTAGTTGTATACAGGTAGTATTCTAATCAATATTTTAGATATAGATACTTTGTTTACTTTAAAGATTTTGATGAAGTCCACAAGCAACATTGAATGTGATACGAAATGACTATAATGTATCATCCCCATATTACCGGGTTGATGGATTGTGCGAATTAAGCCATAAAGGACTTATTGAGAATGTTCATGTTTGACTATGGAGTAACATAGAAGGACCATATCTCTTTAGTGGAGTGTGCAAATGTTAGGCATGCATTGGGATGACTCTTTTCAAAGTGTTATATGGCCGAACATGTGGGTTAGTGGTATGTTGTGAGAAAATAGGACACGAGTAATATTAGGACTGAATATAGTTAGAGAAGCATTCGTGAAAAATTTATCTTTGTTCAAGTAAGGATAAAAGCATCTTAGAGTGGAAGGAATGTTTACATGGAGCATTAGAGAAAGAATGCAGAGTTTTGAGTGCAAGGTTTAATGTGTTATTTATTTGTCACTAATAACAAGCCACATAGGATTTGGAAATAGGAGAAGTTAGCTTTGAGTTTTATTGGGTTATGTAACACCCATAAAATCAACCATAGATAAAGAAAGTGAATAAATTAGATTAAATAAGGTACGGGTAAAAATGGAAATTTCATAAAGTTAGAATTAGACCATGAAAGTTTTACCATTGCGTTCGTGGCAATAATTCAATCAATTTTCATATATAATATGGTGAGAAATTATGAACATTTGAAGTTTTCTGGTCTAAAATAATTTAAATCAAATTCAAATAAATAAATAAATTTCAGTTTCAAATTTCAAAAATTTAACTAAGATTAGACTTCGGGGTTGAGTAACGTTAAATTTAAAAATTAACGTTAAAATTAATCAAGAAACAGCAAAAAAATTAAACACTCCAAAATAAAGGGGAGTGTCAACCTGCGACCCAACCAATCGACCGCTTGATGCATATGTGGCGGTCGACCGGTACCTAGTAGCGGCAGCAAGGATTTTAAGGTGATGAACATACCGAATTTTTCTATTTTTAACCTACTTTCATCATAGGATTCTGATGCGTTTCAACCTCTATAAATAAGACCCTAGAACTCTCGCTTTTATTCACAAATATTTTGGGAGCATCAACGAAGCTCTGTCGGTTCATCTCTTCTTAGATACAAAAAACTCCATTAGGGTTTGAGGTAAGAAATCCTATATACCTATCTTTATTTATTATTTAATTTCTATCCTCTTCTCCTCCAATCTTTCTGAATCTAATATATATACGAATCCCATGTTGTATATATCAATAAGAAGAGACCTAAAGGAGATTTAATGGGTATTTCAAATCCGAAGAGAAGCAAAGCTAAGGACCAACTGTGAGTGGAAATCTTAGCATTTTTATTTCAGTAGTTGATTAGTATATTATGGATTTGAATATTCCTTAGGGGTTTTGAGTTTATGAAAATGAAATAAAATGAAACCCCCCAAAACTACTATAATTCAAAATGCCAATTCTTGTTGGAATTCTCAATTGTTTAAATTAAATTGTTGGAGTATGTAGTTTTTGCAATTTTTGGTGATTTTAATTTCGATTTCACTCCTCTTAAATCTAAGATTATGAAATTTCAATTAAGGAATATGGTGTAAGATACGAATTTATTTGTAGTTTACACCATTTATAAAATATGAAAATAAAAGAGAAATGTTTAAATTCTTTGTAAAAGATGGGTTGAATGAAGATTGAAACCAGAATTGCAGTTTCTATTTTTGAGATTATTCCTTGATTTGATGTGATAGATTGATTTGAAATTTTTATTATGTACAAGTCTGTTTATTACAATTTTTGGATATGAATGTTGAATCCTCTGTTAAGGGTATTGAAATCCCTTGTTATGGATATTGGAAATATGACACCGTTGATAATATGGAAAAAAGTCTTTTATTATTGTCGTTAAAAAGGAATTGACATTTAACGTTAGTTATAGTGTAATCTCTACATGCGTAGAAATTAATAAGTGTGAATTTATTTATTTATATATAATTACCATAAGTAGCGTACAATTATAATGTATAATTGCGTAGTTAATTAGGTAATAATCGTCATTAAATCCCCTTAGGAAAGTAATTGAATTGTTAAGGAAAAATAGGAAGGAATTCTTATATGGTGTAATTAATGGACACGATGAGGTGTATGATAATATATTAAGAGTATTGTAAAAATATGATAAGTCATAAGTGGTGCGAGGTCAGTCAAAAGACACATGGAAGTCTACCTAGCTAATTTGGCTACAAGCAGTATAACTTTGGGGCTGATGTGAGGCATCACCTATGATAAGTAACTACGATGAAATGATGTTAGTCCCAATTCTGTAGGGTAAATCTGCCCGGTTAATCTAGCTACCAGTACCTACGAATAGTCGGGCTAATGTAAGATGTCACCGTGGGTATGGGTAATAAGACGAAAGACCTACTTCTGGGTTTCAGACGTACTAAATGGTTGTTTGAGGGCCTGCCTTCTTCCCCAAATGAAGTTTTAAATGGTCGGGATTGGGTTTAGGCGCAATTATGGATATCTCGCAAAGGTATGTTTCAATAGGAAGTATTAAGTGTCCAAAGAGATTTTCGTGCAATGTCACCTAGATAGATACCTATGTTGAGTCTGCCTTGGGAATAGGTATTAAATGATGCGGGCCACCTCAATTGAGGTTCTAAATGGTCAGAGTCTACCTATTTTCCATTAAAAGGTATTAAGTGGGTTGGGTTCTATCTCTCGCATTGTTAGACATTTATGGCATTGATTATGGGTTATGATATTGGGAAACCTACTTCGGGAATGGATGGTATTAAGTAGTTGTTTGAGGGCCCGCCTCTTTTCCTTAAATTAAGTATTAAATTGTTTCAAAATACGTAAGACATATTCTTATTTTGAAATATACTGCACAAGTACTGAAATAGTAAAGCTCGAGGTTTTTATTCGCCAGACACTTATTGTTCTAGCTCTTCCCTCGTTACAACACAGGTTAGAGAAGGAGTTGATAATGCTTGAAGATGGCGAGAGTGAAGCTTGTGGCAGTTATTATCTATCTTTTCAAGTTATTTTTTATTGTACACATAAAATGTATTTTTGAACAAATTGTTGTAACAATTATTGTTATATATTGTGATGTACGAAATGATATGAAATAAATGGGTACCATTATTGTTATTATATTTTATTCCTTCTGCTGTGGGTTCTGAAAGAATAGATGGATAGCTTTTTATTATTTTCCATTTTAACCACCAACAACAAGCTTTGGAATAGGTCTAAGTTTTGATGGGCCTTTACTGGATCAGAATTTAGGTCTTTTTAGGGTGGGTTGTTACAGGTTACTTGATATTATAGAGTGAAATGAGAAGAGGCATGGCGAGTTGGTTTGCTAGAATGAATGGTTGTAATATGAAATATCACCGTATGTCCTAACTCCGAAGATAGTTGCCTAATTTGAGTAATGGCATGGATCATGTTGAGTTAGTAGCAGCGGACCATTTTTCTTACATTATGAGAAAAAGTTGTTACTTTATACAAGAGTGTACCACTTATGCAACATGGTGATCACGATCCTAATATGCTCAATTAACAATGAACGAGCTTACACTTATGAACAGAAAGATAATTTCATCTAACATATCATGAATATTTTGCTAAATATGAGTTTCATATATGCTACATAGAATCTCGGGATGGTGTTTTCTTTTAATGGGGATGTATATAATAGCCCATGCTTTTCGGCGAATAAAATTTAAGATTTCAAGTATTAAAGATTGGAATATATTGAACTTATATGCTAGACGTAGTCCAAAAATGCTTGCACTACTTCTAGTATGTTAAACTCTACAAACTTAAGAAAGTTGTGCACAACAAATGTGGAGATCTTTATTCAGAACTAACAATCCATGATTATGCCTCATGGATATGGAACTCATGTATAAAGGACAATAAATCATGAAAGTCGTATGTTGATTCAAGCATTTTGTTTGTAACTTGTATGAAATATTTGATAATCATGGTCATAGCGCTACAGAACCATGTATCGTAAGGCAAATTAAATTTTGAGACAAATGAACAAGACATGGACGTTGACTACATGTGTAAGCATTAGAAATATAATATGTATTGCATAAGGTGGCGACACATGAAGATAAGTGCATCTTGACTTAGCGTGTAACATCCCCCATTCTGAAATCCAAAGATGGAACCCAAATGTGCTTTAATCACATTGAAATTATCTTTGGGCGACATAATGAAATTAGTATATATTCAATCAGTTTAAGTAAATAAAGCAATTACGGAGATTCATAACATGGAATTGTCTTTAATTTTTCATAAATCCCAAACCATTTCCACGTAGGGGTAAAATATAAATCATTACATAGTAGTATGAATCCGACATATGATGTAAAACCCTTTTAGTCTCCTTAACTTAACATATATTTACATTTCATAGCAAAATTAAAGCCACAATAATAGATAACAAAAATAATGAGGCTACCTGTCAGTCTTCGTCTTTGATAAAATCTCGATAATCGTACTACCTTCAGCTAATATTAGTGATCTGAAACCTTGTAACTCAACATACTCAAATGAGTACCCATAAGATTACATGGAAAAAACAATAAATACCCGGTCCGGACATAAGTCTGGTATAAATAGTGTCATTTGCTATCTACGTTCCTCAGCTAGTGGGACCACGCCGTTAAAGCAAATAATGGGTTTTCCCCGCCACTAGCCTTGGTTACACAATCAATATAATACTACTATAAGTCATAGCAAAATATATGTTAACTCAAACATACATAACATATCTCAATAGAACTACACCCAAAACAAACATGAGTATAGGGTCTCAAAAAGCACAATACTCAACCTATGATCATATCAGGTTTCGAAAACACTATTTACTAAACTAGTTTTGGTTTTTCAATTATGTCTCCTTTACCATATGGTAAAACCCCAAACAGTTTCAGTTATTCTTTTCTTAGCTTTATAATGTAAGGTACATTCCCTTACGGTCTCAATGATTCCTTTATTAGTTTTGTACTACAAGGTACATCCCCAAGAAATCTTGGTTCATTAAGTATTATACTACGAGGTACATCCCCAAGCAGTCTCGTTTCATTAAGTATTATACTTCATGGTACATCCCCTACGTTGAGACTCAAATGAATGTCGATGATGTTGCAGTCATCATCGGAATTATTTCCAAGAAACAAATTGAGATTAGTATATTTTTTACAACAATAAGTAAACAGAACAGCTAAATAAATTTCATTATACATAATTTTCTTTGCATTTTATAAATCGTAAAACGTGCCTTTGTTAAATATAATAAAACTTAAATCGCAGTGCCTTGCCTGACATATAAAGATGCCAACAGGAATAATTAACGTTTATAAACTCCATTTTTACAACAATGGAATGCAAAAACAATTTTTATTAGCAAACAGCCTACCACATCATCTTCGGCTGCTTTATTCGTCCTGCAATGGTATCCTGTCTAATCCATAAATTCACCCTACTCGAATGAGTCTCCGTAAGTTTAGAGGAAATTATAAAAATATTGGCCAGACATAAAGTCAGGCATGAGTAAAACATTACCTAAAAATACACATAGTGAGACCATGCCGCTAATGCACGGAATGTGTTTCCCCTCACTTATACGTCACGACAATTATATCATATCTTGTAAACAATCATCCACAACATGAACATCCATATATCATCAATTCAGCTACAAGTAGACCCTATGCTTAACATGCAATTATGAACCAAGTCATACACTCATCATTTACATTTACACACATCACCTAATCTCTTCTTTAGATGTCAGTCAAAAAGTTGTCATTAACTATTTAATGATTACCTCCCTAGGCCTTCCTATCACTAATTTAATCTTTTCCCGAACAACGTCACCTGATGAAATGACCACTCACTCCACCATTGGAGTCACCTTGACTCTTCTAAGAGGTTGAATATAAGCACCCTAAATACATTATAGAAAGCTCCTTACTAAGCACCAATAGTCCCTCTTGGTCCTAAAACCCCTTTGTTTTACGTTGTTGATTCATTTATAACACTGCACCGATGTTTTGGAACCCTACCATGAACATACCTTAAAGTTCATTTTAACTACATTGAACCCTATATACTTCCCAAGTCATGGCACTATGCTGTATACCCGTTGAATTTTGACATCATTAGTCTTGGCATCCTACCATTCAATAACTCCATGAGTCGGTATATCTTTGCAATTTTGGTTCAATCCATTTCTTTCATATATTTATTGTGTATGTACACGTTCTTTAGATAAAATATTTTTATTTTTAATTTAAATGATGCAACTATCGTTTCTTAGCTTCCCTAAGCTTACTCCAATTCAAAGTTCGAATAAGGTAACGTAGTTTTAACTTATAGATTTTTCATTATAATTTCTCATCCCTAAGAAATTCTAAACCAACACCTTGGAAAATGGCTTTCAAAACGTCACCAAAAACTTTCTTCATTTATTTAAAGCATTAATCTTTATTAGTTATCGCAAACATAGTTTAATAGCTATCAATTGTCAATGTTAACAAAGCTATCACAAGTCACAATCACAATGTCAACACAACCCATAGACATCGCAACCTATAGCTATCACATGCTAAGTGGCGAATCCGTAACTAAACGGAAAATGATATTTGGCCTTAATAAAGCAGTATCTTCTCATCTAACATGTACATTTGTCATTTATTTACTAGTTACTTTTGTTTTGTCACAATAATTCCTAACTATAATTGAAAATTAATCTTAATTTATTAATCATTTTCTTAATTACATTCTTAATTAAGATATGTTTTTCCCTAACTAATTAATTCATATTAAACAAAAAATTAATGAGAAAATTCCCAAAAATTAACCAATATTCTAAAACACCATTTTCTTCCTCTAGTAAAAATTTCGAAACAAAATATTTAATTCTGATATTTAAATATTAATTTACATCTTTTTTAACCATTTACATTTAGAAAATTCATAATAAAATATTTCTTTATCCAAAAATTGCGAAATTAAGAATCCATTTTTGTTTTATCATTAACAACACCATACTAAAGTTTCGTGACATATGGTTATGACTAAGCCATGTTTTACCATAAAACGTGACTAAGTTCCTTTCATTTTAATCATAAAACATATTCAAAGCCATATCTAATCATTCAAACATGTTTATCAACAATAAAATCACCTAAAAAAATCAAATTCGAACACAAACGAGTTTGGAAGGTTCTAGGGGAAATTTTACTCACCTTGGACAAGAAAAGCTTTGAAATCATTTTTTAAATCTTCTCTTTTCGTTTGAAGGTGAAAGTTATGCCTTTGATTTTTTATTTCCATTTTAATTCTTCCCCGATACATTGCCGGCCTTGGTTTGATAATGGACTTTTTTCTTTTCTTTTTGTTTTATAATCAAAAGAATGTGAATGTAAAGAAGGCGGTGAAGGGTATTTATATTAATGCTTTAAATTAATTTACTTCCCCTTTTGTTTTCCTTATTATTAATTTATTTCCTCCTTTGCTAGATCCTCACTATTCAAATATTAATTTGATTACTTCGTATGTAGCTCATTTAATTATTTCCCATCACGTATTTAAATCATTTCGCATTATATACGACCATATTTAATTACATGCAAATAAAAATATTCTTTTTTCAAATGTTTATATTTCCCTTTTATACATACAACTGAATTTAATTACTT
The DNA here is from genome assembly GCA_030737815.1 of Allium fistulosum. Taxonomy (NCBI): domain Eukaryota; kingdom Viridiplantae; phylum Streptophyta; class Magnoliopsida; order Asparagales; family Amaryllidaceae; genus Allium; species Allium fistulosum. The sequence continues at coordinate 1,111,193,701 of CM060905.1, forward strand.
TTAATATATGATCTCCTTTATACAAATATTAAATCTTCCTCTTAAATATTTACAACTGAATTTAATTATATCTAATTTCCCTTAATTACCAATTAATCGATTTCCATTATTCATGGCTAAATTTAATTACATCTCATATAATTATATTCACTACTTTTTCATTCAAACCGTATTCACAAAGTAAATAAATGTCCACCATATAATTAGCTTGTTTAATCTGTTCGTTTTCTTATGTAATCAATTAACGTTTATTCTTATAATTAATTTCCTTAATTAATTATTCATTAATTTATAGGTTGTTATAGTCTCCCATCCTTATTAGAATTTCATCCTTAAAATTTAGACAAGGAAGAATAAAATTACACTAACATCTTGATAGTGCAAAGTCATCTTCACATAAGTACACACAAGTACAAAAGCTACACTAATAACCTACTAATGTAAATCATTAATCATTAAAATAATGCATCCGTTCATAGTCTTTTCATAACATAATTTACTAGTACCATACTAGTACATACAATAGAAAAACAAAGCGCACTGCTATAACATGAATGTCTAAAATATTTGGAGATGGATATTTCTAATCTTATCCTCCCTTGCCAGGTACAATCATCCTACTTGTCGTCACTCCACTGGATGCAAACAAGTATGATAACTTTGTATCTTAAATTCTTCATATCACTACGTACTACTCCCTTCAGTTGTCTAACATAAGTCAAATCTTGTTCGACAGATAAATCCTTTATATGGAATACATTATGCACACCTACCAAACTGCTTGGTAACTCAACTATATATGCGAGTTCACTAATCCTCTCTATCATCGGGAATGGATCTACATATCTAGGATCCAATTTCCCTGTCTTCCCTGGTGCATAAAACCTTGCATCTATGAAACCTTCACGAACACATGATTTCCCACCGCGAACTCCAGTTCCCTTATTCTCTTATCGACATAACTGTTCTGCCTCGATTGCACAACTTTCATTCTCGCATGAATCAAATATACCTTCTCGGTAGCATCTTATACTAAGTCAGGTCCTAACACTAGTCAATCTCCTATATCCAACCAATAAATTGGTGACTTACACGATCTACCAGAAAGCGTCTCGAATGGTGCCATCCCAATACTCGATTGGTAACTATTATTGTAGGCAAACTCAACCAAATGCAAATAACCTTCCCAAAATCCTTCAAAATTCAAAACCCATGCTCTCAGCAAATCCTCTAACATACAATTCACCCTTTCATTTGACCATATATCATTAGGTGGTAAATTGTATTCAGATTCAATTCTATACCCAATGCACTATACAAACTTTTCTAGAACTCACTGGTGAACAATGGTTCTAGACTACTAACTATATTACTTGGAATCCCATGAAGTTTCACAACATTCTTTACATATAATTTCGCCAAACTAGCCCCGTTCTTGCTGACTTCGATAGGATAAAGGTGGCACTCTTAGTCAGCCTACCAACTATCACCCAAATTCTATCATTTCTTGCTCTCATCTTTGGCAACTCATCAGTAAAATCCATGGACATTGAATCTCACTTCTAAGTTGGTACTTCCAAGCGTTGAAGTAACCACTTGGTTTTTGATGCCCAACTTTCAATTGTTGACATGTAATAGCTCTTCACACATTCACCTACGTTTCTCTTCATCCCTTCCCAAAAGAGGACACTCTTCATATCACAGTACATCTTTGTCCCTCCAGGATTTGTAAACTTAGACTAGTGACTTTCCTCTAAGATTTATTCCCGAAGATCTCCTACATTCAGAACACATAGTCTTCAATTCTTCCAAAAATATCCCTTCGAATCGATCTTGAATCTTTTTAGATCCTCAACATCCAAACCCATCTCTAATTGCCTTATTCTTTGGCTAACAATAGGTCCTCTCTCTACCTTACAGTATGTCTATCCATAAATATCAGACAAACTTCCAAATTTTTCAAAACCCTCAGATCTTGGCTTGATCCCGTATTAATTCGCAATGCGCTCCTCACGACGCTAGTGTCTCTAATGTCATCCATTCCTCAGTCATGGCGAACGCCATTTTGCTACTTTCTGCTTAAAACGTCAGCAACCTAGTTGCCCTTTCCTAGTGTATACTCAATATCAAAGTCGTATGCTACTAGAAATTTTAACCATCCATGTTTCTTCATATTCAACTCCCTTTGAGAGAATAAATAACTAAGAGACTTATGGTCCATGTGCCACTCAAACTTCTCTCCTAAGAGATGATGCCTCCAAATATTCAAGGCAAAGATCACTATAGACAACCTTAAGTCATGAGTTGGATACTGAACTTCATGCAGCCTTTACCGCCTTGATATGTAAGTGATTGCTTGCCCCTTTTGTATCAATACTATAGCCAGGCCGATTCCACAAGCATCATTATACACTACTAAATCCTAATTCCCTTTAGGTATGATGAAAGTGGGAGCATTCATCAACCACCTCTTTAACTTATGAAATAACCTTCACACTTATTAGCCCATATGAATCTCGTCTTTTTCATGGTCAACTTTGTCAAGGATGCTGCTATACGCAATAAATCCTTAATGTGTCTGTAGTAATAGCTACCCAAACCAAAGAAACTTCTTATCTTAGTAAATGTCTCTGATCTTTTCTAAGCACTAATGGACTCCATCTTCGATGGATCCACCGTTAATCCATTCTTGTAAACAACTTGACCAAGAAACTTAACTTCTCGTTCTCAAAAATAACACTTCGAAAACATCACCTTCAATTTGTGCTATCTCAATGTCTCAAACACCAATCTAAGATGGACTTTATGGTCTTTCTCATTCTCACATATACCAAAATATCATCGATGAAGAAAAATAAAACCAACTGATCATAAAAAATTTGGTTCATAAGATCTACAAAGAACGTTGGGGCATTGGTTCGTCCAAAAGGCATAACTAACTACTCATATGAACCTATCTAGTTCTGAATGCGGTCAAAGGAATAAGTAACCTGTTGATGAAAATCCCATTGCTAAATTTAGCTGTAAGAATATTCTTGGTCCACTCAACTAGGCAAATAGGCCGTTTATCCTAGGTAATGGATAACGATTCTTTACTGTCAACTCATTCAGCTTCCAATAATTAATACACATCCATAATGTTCCATCTAACTTCTTAACAAATACCGTGGATTCTCCTCACGGCTTACTGCTAGGCCTAATTAAAATCTTGTGCTCAAGCTTCACTAGTTGCTTCTTCAATTCCTCCATCAGCATGAGTGGCATTCCACTAGGTGGTCTACTAATAGGTTGTTCCCATGGCATTAAGTCTAATTGGAATTTAATCGCTCTTTTAGGCAGTAATCCCATTATAGGTTCGAAAACATCAGCAAATCCCCAAACTTACTTTACTAATTTCATCCCCCTTCTTCCATTGTAGACAACATCAATTGTGACTTCTCTTTCATTACATCCAATGCTACCATAATCCTTACTTCACTCCTCGGATTTTGCAAAGCAAACTCAAGGTTGGTGCATCTTAATCCGAGAATGGCATGCCCACCGATCAGATTAACAACGCATTAGGACATAATTAAATAGTTAGTATATAATTCTAACCTATCAACCAGATCTTTTAAAATGAAAGAGTGTGTAGCAGTGGTATTAAACAGAACTCAAACTGATATACTGGAAATCAAAATCATACCTGCCATCATACCCTTACATTTTCCCTTAGTGGTCGGTTCAGTTAATGGTCCTTTCAAAGCATAAACCTTTAGCTACTCCAACTCTGGGCAATCCTCTTTTTATGGCCAGGCCTATATAATTAAAACACTAATCCTTATCCTTATTCTTCGGCTAGGTACATAGTGTCCCTTCTGTCTATAGTTGAAATAAGTAACATCTGCCGCATTTGGCTTCTGAGCTCCTCCTCCTATGTCCTTTCCTCCCTTCTGATTCTTAACGCCCTTCTGATATGGATTGAAAATTTTATTCTACCTATAATTTGTGTCTAACATCAACTCTTTTCTCCTTTAGAAACAAGCAATCATATCTCCTTGCAATTTCAACAAACATATCAAAAAGAGCCAATAAGTGCGCCATCACCTTGTGATTCAGCCAATTCTTCAGACGTCTAATAAATTTCTCATTTTTCTTTAGCAGAATATTAATATATTCCTTCCCATACTTTGAAAAAGCATTAAAGTGCTAAATATACTCGGCCAAAGTCATCTCTCCTTGATTCAAGTCAAGGAACTCCATAAACAAAGCACTTTTCTGTGATTCAGGAATAAAATGAGCATTGAATCACTCCTTAAATGCTTCACGAGATATTTCCTCTTCTGGAACTTTTAGTAGTCACAGCCTCCCACCAATCTAAATTATCCTCTTGAAGCCGACAAGTAGCTAACCTTCTTTTCAAAAGCCAATCTCCTTTTCTAAGCGTCATCATAACTTAACTCTCTAAAGATGTTCTCACACACCTTCAGCTAATTCAACACCTCTAAAGCAGACTCCTTCCCCATAAACACCTTTTCTCCACAGCTCTTATAATCCTTATTGATCTTAGAAAAGTTTAAGTCCTTAGTCACCAGCCTCTAGCCATTACTGGTCTTGGCACAACAACTTTAGCTATTTTTTGCCTACTTATTTCCATCATAAACTGGTGGAACAAAGCATTCATATCCATTCCTCCGATAGCCATGGCAGACATTTGATCACCGGCTTCAACATGAACTGTCGAGGCTGCCTCCCCTCTTTGGCCATTAGTTTGTGTACTAGCAGTTCCCCTACTAGCAGTTTCTCCTGCTCCTCCAAAAGTCAAACATCCGCTTTGCATATCCATTCTTGCGTTTGTAGGAAACGAAAGTAAAGAGAGTGAGAGAAATAGTAGAGGGATAGACATACCCACCTATATGTCTATATTAAAATATAAGTATGTTATATATATAGTGTATACCCTTCTTAAGGCATCAATTTTCAATTATATAGTTTCTACCTAGATTTCTACTCAACTCTGTTTTACTTAAGTATCCCCTAACCTAACCTCCGATACAACATTGTAGCATCCCCCACTTTGAAACCTGAAAATGAATGCCTATGATGCTGGAGTTATCATTAAAATTATTTCCAATCGACAAAGTGAGATCGGTATTTTTTTCACAATATTAAGTAAACTGAGTAGCTAAATAATTTTCATTGCACATAATTATCTTTACATTTTATAAATATTGAAATGTGCCCTCATAGGGGTAAAAAATAATAAAACATAAATAGCAGTGTTATGCCCAACGTATGAAGATGCCGACATAAACAACTTTTTAGTTAAAAACTATAGTTTGCAACAGCTGAATACAAAAACTTTTATTACTTAATAGCCTCATGCATTGCCTTCAACTACTTTATTCGTCATCTAATGGTGAACTGTCTAATCCATAAACTCAGCCTACTCGAATGAGTATCCATGAGTTTAGGGGAAAATGAAAAAACACTAGTCTGACATAAAGTCTGGTATGTGTAAAACTTTACCATAAATATACACATAGTGGCTCATATTACTAAAGCGTAGAAGGTGTTTTCCCCTCACTTATACATCGCCGCAATTACATCACATCATGTAAACAATCATCAAGATAATGAGCATCCATATAGCATCATTTCAGTTATAAGTATACTCTTATAAGCATAACCTATACTTAACATCTGATTATGAACCAGGTCATACACTCATCATTCACATTTGCACACATCACCTGGTCTCTTGTTTCAGTGCCAGTTAGAAAGTTATCATTAACTATTTAGTGATTACCCCCTAGTCTTTTATATTACTAATTAACCTTTTCTCGAACAATGTCACTTGATGAAATGTTCACTCATTCTACCATGGAAGCCATCCTAACTAGAGCCACCCTAACTTTCCTAAGAGGTTGAATGTAAGCACTCCGAATACGTTCTTACAAGTGTCCTTACTAAGCTTCAGTAGCCCCTCTTAGTCCTGAAACCCCTTCGTTTCACGTTGCGATTCATTTATAACACCGCTTTGATGTTTTGGCACCCTGCTATAAGCCAAGGTTCATTTTAACTAAATTGAACCCAACAGACTTCCCAAGTCATGTCACCCTGCCATATACCGTTGAACTATAGACATCATTAGTCTTGGCACTATACCATTCAATAACTACATGAGTTGGTATATGTTTACAATCTTGGTTTAATCCGTTTCTTTCATTTATTTATTGTGCACCCTACGCATTCTTTAGATAATTTTTTTATCTTTAAGATAAATGATGCAACTATCATTTCTTAGCTTCCCTAAGCTTATTCTAGTTCAAAGTTCAAATAATTTAACACAATTTTAACTTATAAATTTTTATTTATAATTTCATGATATGAAATTCAAAACAAAGATCTTGGAAACTAGCTTCCAAATGTCTCCAAAAACTTTCTTAGTTTATTTAAAGAATTCGTCTTTACTGGCCATCGCAAGCATAATTTAGTAGCTATCAAGTGTCAATGTTAACTCAACTATCACACGTCGCAATTACATCGCAACCTATAGCTATCACATATTAGCTATCAAATGCCAAGTGGAAAATACATAATTAAATGAAAAACGATATCTTGCATTATAAAGCAGTATTTTTTACCTAACCTATATGCATGTCATTTATTTAATGGTTGCTTTTGTTTTGTAATAGAAATCTCTGAATATAGTCAAAAATTAATCTTCATTTATTAATGATTTCCATAATTATGTTCTTAGTTAAGGTTCAGTTTTCTTTAGCTAATTAGTTCATACAAAACAGAAAATTAATGGGAAAATTCCTAAAAAATCATTAAAATTTTGAAACATCTTTTACTTTCTCCAGTAGAAATTTCAAAACAAAATATTTAATTTGATATTTTTAAATACTAATTTACATCCGAATTTAAATATTTCCACTTAGAAAGTTCATAATAAATTGTTTCTTCATTCAAAAAATACGAAATTAAGAATCTCTATTTTATTATTAGAAACATCATTCTAACAGATATGAGTAAACCATGTTTTACCCTAAAACATGACTAAACTCGTGCCATTTAATCATAAAATATATTCGAAGCCATATCTAATCATTAAAATATGTTTATCAATATTAAATTCATCCGAACAAAATCAAATTCGAACCCAAACAGGTTTGGAATGTTTAAGGGAAAATTTTACTCGCTTTAGACTAGAAAAGCTTTGAAATTTTTCTACACTCTAAAGTTTAAAGCTCTACCTCTAATTTTTGATTTCCTCTTTCTCTCCCCCTTGAAATGTTTCCGACCTTTGTTTAATAATGGAGTTTTCTTTTTTTCCTTTTCTTTTCTACAACGAAGAGAATGTGAATTTAATAAAAGTTGTCAAGGGTATTTATATTGATGGTTTAAATTAATTTAATTCCCTTTTCATTTTTATTACTATTAATTTATTTCCTCCTTGTATGATCCTCTATATTCAAATATTAATTTGATCACCTCATATGTAGCGCAATTAATTATTTTCTATTTACGTATTTTAATTGATTCCCATTATATATGATTAGGTTTAATCACATGCAAGTGCATTTAATACAAGATCTCCTATATTCAATCCTTCCTCGCTTAATTCCTTTCCCTTAATAAAAATATTCTTTGTTCAAATGTTTATATTTCCTCTTTATACATACAACTAAATTTAATTACCTTTACTATGAGATATCCTTTATATAAATATTAAATCTTCTTCTTACATATTTATAAAGTAATTTAATTATCTAATTGCTCTTAATTACCAATTAATTGATTTCCATTATTTACGGCTAAATTTAATTACATGTCATTTAATTAGATTCCTTAATTTTCATTCAATCCTATATTCACAAAGTAAATAAACATCCCTTATATATTTACCTTATTTAATCCATTCATTTTCTTATGTAATCAATTAAACTTAATTCTCATAACTAATTTCCTTAATTAAATATTCATTAATTTATCTGCTGTTACACAAGCGGTCTCGGTAAATCTCATCTCCTTAAGCTTGAACTTCATAAAATAGTTGCATCCACTCTCATGAAAGTGTGCATTCAGCTTAGACATCCCATGTCCTTTCGAAAGTCGAATCCCAAACCATACCCCTTAAAGTGGGCGCATTCAAATCAGCATCCTCACTCAGCGTCAAAAGCCCTACCACACTCGCATTATATAGTAAATTCTTACTTTAACTTTTTAGTTATCTTTTAAGTTTCCAATACTTCACCTAAATATTCATTTATTAGGTCTCAGCTTCTGCTATTCATTAAGCTTCGTTAAGCTCCTAGCTTACCTTTGGTCATCTTAGGCTCTTTGGTCATCATACGCCCTATAATTATTTTCACAATGCATTATATTTTGAAAATCTCTAGGTACTACCCTCGTTCGTCTTAAGCCTTGGATTTCAATATTATCTTACTTCAGAAAGTTAATGGGTCCCAGTGTTGATTCTCCTAGAAAGTTAATGGTTCTCAACAAGCAAATCACTGCCTTTGGGTTTCATATTAGTGAAGCCATGATTACATATTTTTGTTAGGAATACCTTAGACAATCTCCCTCTATGATAGCCTTAATCTGAAACCCTTATCTGTAACTGTTGGCCTTCACCTTCGGCTATGTATTCACTTAGTTCATTAACTTAGAACTTTTTCTCAATCTTTCTTTGTTCATTTTATCTTTCAGGTGTTAAACCCTTATGTAGTACCCTTGGCTTTGCCTCAGCTCTAATACATATAATAAAGCCTGCATATTTGCACTTGCTGCGTATAGCTTTCTATGTGTCGCCTCCCTATTTGTTCTGCGCCACTCCTTTTTAATTGGCTACAGTACTATTACCAAATTTTGCAACACCTATTTTGGATCTTGTCCCTTAACCGTTATTAAGTGTGTACATACTAAAAATACCCTTCAGTCCCAAATTCTTTTAGTTTCAGTAATCATATAATAACTTCGGAAACACTTATTTTAACTTCGGAAATTACCTATAAGAATTTAGTAAATTCCTAGAAAATTCATAAATATATTTATATGCTTATTCATATCAACTCTATGTTTAAGCCATTTTCTCTAATTTAAATAATACATATAATTCCTTTAAATATTATAACTAATTATTTTAAATTGGAAAATTCTTCAAAATTAAAACCCGTATATAAGATTGCATTTTAAACATCATATTAAATTTTCAAATCATATCAAAATCAATAAAGTAGGAAATTATAGCTAAACATCCTTTAGTATAGCTATTTCAACCCAAAATATTATTCCGCCATAAATAAACACATAACACATAAGAACACCATCTTATTAATCATAACTGTATTAAATCATGGATGAAAATGGTAAGTATGGGAGTGATATTAGTCACCTAAATCTTTAATTAGCTTTGATCTTTAAGAGCTTTAAATTTTCCTTAGCTTTTTAAACATATTCTTTCTCTTTTCTTTTCTAGGCCGCCACCACCATATACACGTTTCGAAGCTTTTGTTTTGTTTTGAGGAGACATAATGAATAGAAATGAGAGGAGTTTCTATGTGTATTATCTCATAATAAATTGGTCAATTGTCCCCCATAACCTTCCTCTCATTTTTATTCGTTCTATTAAATATAAGTTGCAACATGATAAGTAAACGTACACTCAAATACTTATTATGATAAATCTTTATTTATTTTAATCTAAAAAACAATAGGTAAATAACTGTCCCTTAAATATCTACATTTTTTAATTCACACGTTTTTTATTTAATTCTATAGTTAAATCATTTAAATCTTTATTCTCATAATTAATTCTTTACTTAACTATTCCCAAATTTATAGGGTGCTACAAGCATTCCTCATTGTAGGAATTTCGTCCCTGAAATTCAAATAAAGCATGGTAGATTCTCAATTCATCTCATGCCCATAACAGCTTAATGATATAAGTTCCCTACCCATCTATCACAACAAAATATACAAGTATATCTTCCAATACATAAAAAAACCAATCATAAAAACACACACACATATGGCTTATAACAAAATGTTGCAAACATACTTGCAAAGTCTAAATAAATAGCTTAGGATAAGTCCTCCTAACTTATCTTCTGTTTTCCAAGTACAATTACCTTGGTACTCACTCCACTGGACTCATACAAGCTTCACTATTTTATTCTGACTCTTCTTAAAATCTCGGTCTACTATCTGAATGGGCTTTCTAACAAAGTCATGTTTGGTTCAAAATCCAAGTCATCTATTGCTCTCGGACTTACTACCGCATCATGGTCTCGGACACACTTCCTTAAATTTGATACATAAAATACATTATGTGCCACACAAAAGTACTTGGTAACTCAATCATATAGGCTAATCTATCGATCCTCTCAATTATCAAAAATGACCCAACATACCTTGGTGCTAAGTCTCTCGCCTTTCCCAATAACATCTCACCGGCGAGATTTTAACAAACACTTGATCATCTAGATCAATCCCAAACTTCAGTAACAACCCACACCTCAAAAACACAGATCCAAAGCCCATAAGTGGCATTTGAACTCGCGTCGTGCCAAGACTACGAATCTTTAGGTTATTGATGGTTTACAAGATATAGAGATAAATATAACTTTGAAACATTCTAAACTTTCATATTTCACAATGGAAGAAATAAAACATAACTACTAAAAAATAACCCAAACCAATGTTGTCTCAAAATAGCCGTGGTTCATACAAGAAGTACCTAAATAGAGTCTCCAAATAGAAATACAACATAAGTCTATCTGATAAATATAATAAGGTATATAGGAAGATGACTATAAATAAATATATCTTCAAAGCGTACTGTCACCTCCACCATGCACCTTACCCTTATAATCTCATTTACTACCTTATCCTCCCATAATAGATATAAACAGGGAAAAATAAAGAGGATCCGACAAGGTCTAATTTGTGAGCTACATCAACAGTAGTACAATGTCAATAAGTAATTAAATTATCGCTTATAATACACATAGCCTAAGGTGTTCACTTATGCGCGTGCATTACGTATAGAGGAGTAGTCTATTTACCCATTGTAGGGTAATAACCCTTACTACACCTAACCACACTATAACAACCCGCACCATAATAGGCCCGAATTTTGACTAAATCGAAACCCAAATCTATTAGGGTATGGATTGTTGGTGCTGACAACCTGTAATCAACATAAATATATCAGAGAGTTTTCTACATAAACTCACAACAGAATAGAAATATATAATAGAACATATATACCGACTAAGTCTACTACCTTAGAATTAATACTATTCCTTGGATATCTAGTCACCTTGTCAGTTCCGAGCATGAATGAGAAGATTTCTTCATCTATCATTCCCGTTTTGCATTAGTAGCTCGTTCCTCTAAATCTATCCTATGGGTTGTAATGAGGAGGAGGTCAGAAAAATGTTCCAATGGCTAGTAAATTACTTACTTTATCCATAACACCAATTTATGACGATTGATTTCCATTTAAGTGTTATGTTTATTATTCATGGCTTATCCATTTAATTCCATTCACGCATATGTTATGTCCAACCTTCTCCAAGGTATAACTATATATATGATGTATGTATATCACTTTCAATATATATATATATGTTGTACTACCTAAAAGAAAACCCTGACCACTTAATACTTCTTGAATAAGAAGGAGGCGGACCCAATGGACATTTAATACCTCAACCACGAAGCGGGCCCCCTATAATGTAATCCCCAATCAATCGACCCTTAGGTACAAAGGTCGATGACCCCTACATAGGGCTCTATAATTTAATTTATCGTATTACTAATGCATCTCAAAGACTTATCTAAAGGTTGACTAGCTCATCTCCGACAAACAAATAACTAATTAAATTTTGAGGTCATTGCATATCCTATACAGATTCTACACTAATAGGAAGCGAAATCCGTCAACGCATAACCTAAGTCTTTACTAACGACTGCTCACGACCGTTGGTAGTCTAAGTCTAATTGCCTGCTTTACTTCTAAATACCAGTTTATCAACAACACTGACATAGCCTGGCGACCCCCATAGCTGAAATCTCGTTTAGACTTACCAAATATAAGCCAAGGAAAATGCCCACTTTAGTTACTTAATACCTCTTGTTAGAAATACAATAGACCCCATTTATTAGGTAGTGACGTAGGTTATTCGAGATTTCTTATATAAAAAGGAGGGAGATCCAATGGCCATTTAATACCTTCCACCCCAAAGTAAACACCTTGACATCCCTAGAGGCACTGATCCATTTAATACATCAAATCCGAGGCGAAACCTTGTTATATTTTCCCACACTTATACGCGGAAGTATATCCCTTTCCCATGGGTTTTATAGTTTGATATGTCCCACATCAGTAGTATGTATACACAATTTCTGGTAGCCTATAGGTGAAGAGTAGACTTTTGTTGTGTAACTCTACTGACCCCGCATCCCAGCCCATACTAAAGCAAGCCATTTATCCTAAACCTAAATATTGGGCTAGGCCTGCTAATTTATGCTCGTCCTAAACGTATTATTAAGGCCATATAATTTCCAACCATGGAAATTATATTTCCTCCTAAGTTTATTTACTAGTATCCGCCTAACTATTCATCGCAAACCTATTTCAATCTTATACGCTTATTATGTATATTATACATTTCCCACTTACATCCCATAAATGTTGATTGTCCATAATAAATGGTCATTATTATTCAAATTAGACAATCATTAATGACATTTATTATCCATTTCAAATTCAACTAATTATGCCTATTCCATTTTCCTATAAATGTCATATTAAGTTCTATAATCAATCCCATTCAATGCATCTATGTCACCATTTAATTTATGTAACTCCCTATTAGCTACATATTTATTGCCATACTAATTTTGCAATCATTGTTCATAACTTTTGGAGTTACTACCTCATTTACATCACAACCTCTCATATGGTTTACTACGCTATTAATATTTGGTCGTCCTAATTATGACAAATATGAGTATCGTTGTATATTTTGGTATTACGCTTTATTCGTTACCCCATGTATATTTATATTTTTAATCGATAGGAATGGTTATACATGTGTGTGTGTGTGTGTATGTATGTATTTATGTATCTATTCCTATTTCTAACTCATTAATACCTACGCTTATGAGTTCTAGAATGTACACTTATATGTAAATCCTATAAAGAACATTCGTTTCTACAATTTTATATATTAGAGTTATCCTTTCCAAAAAGGATTACCATTATAACTTAACACAAATTATCTAAAGGTGAGACTTTTGCCACATTTGAAATTACAAGGAATTACCTTTTTTCTTTATTTTGAAATTTTTTGTACCAAAATAGCACAAACACCAAAAAGAAAGCAGAGAATAAAAAGTGAATAAATTTAAATGAAAACGAGTAGAAAAGAACACACATCAATTTATAGTGGTTCAGCTAATCTTGGTCTACGTCCACTTAGTGATTTTATTTATTATCTTGCTAACTACAAGCAGGAGTTCTTGTGGATTGGTATAAATCCGACAATGATTACAAAGAATTAGAGTTAGGGAAAGCAACAATGAAATGATCCTTAGAAATGAGCCATTCCCCTCTATTTATAGCCATAAGAAGCCTAAAATCTCGTCTAGAAGATCTCTTCCTCATTTTCCACACCATGGACCATTTCTCTAAAGAAATAGTAGGACACCTCATTAGTTTGTGTGGATCGGTACCGATCCATGGGCTTGGATTGGTACCGATCCAAGAGATGGCCGACGTGGTTGCTTTGACCTCTTTGTATTGGATTGTCTTGTGGTTAGCTTCATGATTCCAAGCTTGTTCGCATCAAGACTTGCTTGTTTCTAGGCTCAAGCGATGGATTCGTGAAAGAACAAAGTTGCTAATTTGAGTGCTCGTGGAGATTAATAGAGAATTGCATTGGAATAAAAAAATACATTTGGAGTAGGCTTATAACATCATGTTGAGTAAGTAGGCAGAAATGGGTACCATTGGAAGAGAAAAGTTGGGTCGGTATCCATCTAGGGGGTTGGATTGGTACCGATCCACCACTTAGGTGGGTTTCTACCTCTCTTATCTTCTGTTGGTTTAGTATTTATCCCCTGGCTTTGCTTGTGCTTGGTTTTTGGTCTCCTAGGCTATCTCTTTAGGCTTCCCGGCTTGATAACTCCAAGTTCAACTCATCAAGTCCATCGGAATATATAGTGGTCAAAAGGATGGATAACACTTGCCTCCCAAAGTGATCATTTCAAAAGTGATGTTCTTTGAATCAAAAAAAGTCAGGATCGCTTTGAAGGATTCCATTCTATACTTTGAATGGTCGTTATCCTTCCTATAGATCGATTCTGTGAAAAGTTATGTCTTTAGCTATTTGTCATGACGCTCAACTAGCATCTGACATTATAAATCTGAAGTATGCTCTCATAATTTGACATTTCGAGCTTTGTAATTGTAAATTTGTTCCTTTCATGGATTTTCCAAGTTTGAATCCAATTTCTTTGATCTTAGTTATCGAGCATTGAATACGTACACGTTTACACATACACATGAACGTTCTTGAAAAACTTCTAGCATGCACATTCATGTATATATATACATATATTTCCATGTGTGTGTGTGCATGTTTGTTGTTTGTTTTTAAAAAGAAGTTAAGAATCGGTACCGATCCAACCTCTTTGATCGGTACCGATCCAGGACAGAAATATCCCTCGTTTTTGTTGCCTTTTGGGTTATATAACCCAACTCACTTCATTTACTTCTTCACTTTCTTTTGAGATACCGATCCATACTAAGGTGATGCCATTTAAAATCCTTAGCCTACAAATCGACCTTCCCATTGTCTTCAATCCCTAGCACATATCGCATCCATCTTCGACAACGCTAGCACCATCTCCTAGACCTTGCTTGGACACCACACCACCGCCTTGCCTCGAATGGCTTTGATTCACCGGTCCAAGCATCAACCTTTATCTTGCAAACAAACCCGACATACTTTAAATTGCATAGGTAGACGATGGCCTAGGAACACATGTGAATGGATTGGACTTGAACGTGGATGAATTTGGATGTTGGGGCCGGGCTTTGGAGATAGGGGAAAGATCGAAGAAGAGGTCAAAAATCCAACTAAGGGTTTGGATCATTACCGATCCAGCCTTTGGTGGGTTTTTGGTTTTCGAAAATTCTAATTGAACTTTGTTTTGTTGACTGAACATGAACTATGCTAAACATTTCCTCTTGATCTCTCGAACATTTTTCAATGCAATGTCATTGGCGTGATGTCCATTAGGATGGTCAGCAATGACAATCACTTCTGGTGATATCGAGAATTTAAATTGAACTGTTATATAATATTAGAAATCTGAACTGCACTACACTGCACAACACCGCACTAGGTTTCTTTAGCATGGAGGGCATAGCTTATAATTTATTTGATAATAATTATCTGTTGAGTATTTATAGAAATGGAGCATAGATGTTCTAAGAGTCTTGCTACATTAGCTGTAGGTCCATCTACTTCTAAATACATTAAATCTGATGCCGAGTCAAGTTCAACTACGACCCCACTTGTACAACAAACTCCAGCACAACATGCACATCAATAAGAAAATCCATAGGTTGAACATCAAGTTCCTGAAAATCAAATAGGGCCTTTGGAAGGGCTAGGGATTGAACCTGCTCCTGATACACTCGAAGATGGTATTCTTTTAGACGTCCTATCGATTCTGTTGCTTCAAAATTCAACAAGGGATCTCTCCGTAGAATTTGCGACAAGCATGAAATTCCATTCGATGATGTATTAGTCCCTTCTCACCATTAGAGAGCTCATAATCCCCCAAAATGCTACACCGCTTGCAACAAATATATGTACCTGGCCGGATGTGTTCCACTATTCAATCCATTCATTCGTCGAGTTCTAAACTTCATGAGATTATCTCCATCAAAATTACATCTAGATAGCTATGCCTTCCTCCCCGGTACGTACATTATTTTCATTCAACATTTGCACCGAGTACTCAGTGATGAGGAAATCCAGTACATATACAGTTTTAAGAGCCGAAAGGGAAGTCCTTTATTGGCTTACTTAGAGCCAGTAAAGAATTGAAAAGTTGTCCCTAGCATGTAGAACAAATTGAGCTATTTTAAAAGTAAATGGTTTTACATACGTTTTCCACCTGGGTTTGCTCAAAGATGGATATCTGGACATATGTTCTACCTCATTTGTTTACTACGAGTTTGCTTTGTTAGTTATCGAACTTAACTCATATTTTTTATATCATTCATATGTTCCAACGAGGCCTAACAGTGCGACTCTTATGGATACTGTCAAAATTTCATGACACTTCCAATGGAGGACAGAGACATTGGAGTTCTTTCTGACGAGAATCCCATATCCCATAATATTCTAGAAGCGTGGCACAATACTAGTCTAATCCAAGTAGCCGCTAGCGACGACGACGATGACAATAACTCAGCCAGAGGATGCAAGGAAAATCCAGATGTGCCTCCAGTCCCGAGTCCAAGGGCAGAAGTTGAAGAAAATGTTGAAGAAAGGGAAGAACACGTCGTGGAAGGTGAAATTGTAGGTGGAAATGATTAAGCTGGCGATGACGATACTGATGTGGGCCATAAGTCCTTGGCTTAACAATCTATAGATGACTAATAGTCTACCCCAAAAAAGAGACTAGTCATGAAAATTTCTAAGGTGCAGACTTCTACATAGCCTCCACCAATTACGACTATTGAGATAACTCTTTTTCTTCCTTCCAAAGATACATTCTCTAGGTTGAGGTCGATTCCTACCGAGTTCGGTACCTTCGACATCGGTGAGATGAGCGTCGAGGGTCTTGATTCCCCCATCCTCTTTAATGATGACATTCCTCTCATTAGCATGGGTGAGACCACTCCTATGAGCAAAGATCCAGAACATGGTCCATCGAGAGGACACTAGGACACTCACATGCGCATGCACTACATGCGCATGCACTTGCACTTCATGGCACTACGTTACACTTGACTCGTATCCTTTCTAGTCAAAACTAATTCGTTCTTTTATAGGATCCATCGAGAAGAAGAAATACATATCTCAACCTCTAGAGGAAAATCCATCCCGATTATATAGGCATTGTCCAGGCTCATACCATTAGAGCAGTGGTCGAGATTTTGAGTCCGACTATCGTTCTAGCCGAGATAGAGGAAGTCGCGATAGAGGCAGTTAAGATAGAGATTATCCGTCGCATGACTCGGCTTACAAATGTCATTCTAGATCTAGCTCACCTCCGCCCAGAGGCTTGGATAGGCATTCTGATCGCCATGATGACTGGCCACCGGGCGATGTCCCATGTGCACTTCCTCTAGCTTTTATTCCTATGCATCACTTGGCACCCTCTCACTCTAGTCGATCATCCAATCACAGCTACCATCAAAGCAGTTTTGAGACTTCCCATCATAAAGCTGACAAACAATCGATTGAAGCTCCATTCGTCACTAGGGAGCAAGAACTTGGCACCAGCGCCCGAGTGGCTGAATTAAAAGAACAATTTCTAGTTGTTTTTTTGATAGGCTTATGTTCATGCCCATCTTGAAGAGAATTCCGCCCAATGTCCAAGACATGACCATTGCTTGTGTAACTAATGCTTATAACCAGTACAATGAATGGTTGTGGGTAGCTAAGAAAATATTCAAGGTCTCGAGAGAAAGGCAACTCGAGATTGACAATTTGAATCTAACGGTATCCCAGGACAGAATCATCACCCACCTTGATGTTGAGGTTGAAAACTTAAGGAAATCACAAGCCAAAAATGAGAAGAAAGCCAAGGATGCCATCAAGGCACTTGAAAGTGACATAAACTAGCATTGTGATGAGATTAAGGTTGTGCATTATCATAATCACGCCTTAGTGCTAGAAAGAGATGCCTTAAACAAGAAGGTGATTAAGCTGTTGGCCAAACTTAAGAGTGAGACAAAAGAGAAGAATGATGCTCTCCAACAAGCTCAGGACAATTGTGAAGAGTTGCTTGCTGCTTGAGGTGAAAGAGACAAGGCGGTTGAATATGCTAAAGACGTGGATGCACTTGTCAAGAAGGAGGTTGAAGGTGCAGAACATCCGATAATGGAGAAAATTGAGCACTTGCTTAACAAGTACAACGATATAGTTCTCAATTTTTTCAACTTAGAGTGGATCAATAATGATTACCCTAGAATTCTTGCCCTCGCTTCAGAACAAATTACCGAGGAAGAAAAGGAATTTCTCAAAGGTGGTGAGGCGGATTTGGCTCACCTAGAGGAAGAAATCTTGGTTGGAAATGAGCCCAAGGTGCTGAAAGAAGGTCAGCTTATTCTGCATTCGGAGCTAGCCACTGCAGTGCAGAAAGATTTAGGCGAAGGTTCCGGATCGTCGCCTCAAGATGCTACTGTTGGGTCACTCCCGGACCAGAAACCATTCTTGATCCATCTTCAGTCCCTAGATACAATCAGGATCAACGACAAATGCATAAACCTGCTACCCTTTCTCCCATCCTGGAGGGGAACTCTAGCGGCACTCCAGCCTATACAGAAACCTACACTGAAGGAGGTATCCCATTAACTGCTCCTGTATTTCAGAGAACTCATACGTCGCTGATTGACAACTAATCTCTCATTTTATATCTGTCGAGTTTCAGGTCAGCCCTAAGTCATCCCGCTTCTCGATTGAAGTCTCCAATCAGGTCAACAAGGACTATGACAGAAGTGGTGACCATGACTACTTCAACGACGGTGCTGATTATTCCGATTAGTGAGACTCCTGGGCCTAGCGAGCAGATGATAGATGCTCTTAAGGATAAAGGGACCGGTGAGCTCCAAGGAGCTCAGACTAAAAATGATGTTATTATTACTAGGTTCTCCGAGCCTCTGTGGGGTCCCACCATAAGTACCCTTGAGCAAGAATCGGCCCTAGCCAAAAAGGTCAAGCTGGAGAAAATAGAGACTTTCCCTCCTACGCTATCCACAACTCTGCCCAATCATACCATCTTTTCCTTTGTTACCATTCCTCCACCCGAGAGCACCAAAAGCATGCCTGCTGGATCATCGTAGAGTGCTCCATCCAAAGGCAAAGGAAGCGGGGGAAAGATAAGGAAGAAACTGGAAGAATCCAGTGCTCCATCTTTTGCACAGAAGAAGGAGAGGAAAGAGAGAAAGAAGAGGATCAAGAAGTGATCATCTGTCTTCTTTGTGTTTTCTGGTTGTATAGCAGCACCAAGATTCTTATTAATTGTCTGCTTGTGTTTCTCGAATGGTATTTGTGCGGATTTGGCCTCCGCTTTT
The DNA here is from genome assembly GCA_030737815.1 of Allium fistulosum. Taxonomy (NCBI): domain Eukaryota; kingdom Viridiplantae; phylum Streptophyta; class Magnoliopsida; order Asparagales; family Amaryllidaceae; genus Allium; species Allium fistulosum. The sequence goes on from CM060905.1 coordinate 1,111,213,019, forward strand.
GTGTTTTGTTTAGGCATAAACAAACCAGTACTTATCTTTCTATGTTTTATGTGAATAACAAAGATTTTTGCTTCGTTAAGTCTTTGTGTGAATTTGCCAAAGTTATTCAAGAGATGCACTTTTCATTCAATGTACTCGTGATACATTTGTCTTTATTATCTTAGTTGGACTAAGTCACTAGCCTATTTCTTAGTTTTCCATCCTTTCATTGCTTTAAGAAACATTAAGTAATCAAAGAAATGCTGACTCCGTGCACTAGTCGAGGTATACCACTTAGACTAGCGGTTCTAATATCCTTTTACTAGATAGTGATTTTCGATCGCGACAACCTCCGGGTGTCAATCGAAGTTCATAAGTAAGATCCCGCCTTATGTTGGGCATGGATCTCCGGCCTTGCCTACTCTGGGCAAGATGTCAATAACCAGATGGTCGCGTCACATCCAATTTAGGTAATACTCCTGCCTCCATATCAGGAGCGGGAGTTTGTGGATGAACGATCATATCGCATTCATTTTGATTTATACTCCTTCCCTTATATTAAGGGCTAGAGTTAGTTGATGGACGGTCAAGTCATGTCCCTTTTGGGTTTAAAATCACACCCCTATTGCAAAGGCAAGAGTTAGCGGATGGACGGTCAAATCTTGTCCACTTAGGTTTATAATCCTGCCCTCCATCCAAGGTCAAGAGTTAATAGATGAATGGTCGTATAACGTTCTTTCGATTTATACTCCTGCCCCCATATAAAGGGCAAGAGTTAGCATACAGACGGTCATATCACATCTATATTGATTTTATACTCCTGCCTCCTTGTCAGGGGCAAGAGTTAGCTGGTATTGATCTTCGGACACTGAGAGTGATTGAACTTCAAGGGTCCGATCATGAACCGTATATGTTATCCCGCCTTTTGGCAAGGCCGTGACACCAAGGAATTGACTAGTAACCAATGACGGTCCATCCTAGAGATCAGTCATACACAGGCTCACTATGGATATCGATGAATTTTGTCTGAGTCCGGATCAAGCCAAAATTGGCATGACATGACAACCTAAGCTATGAGAGTCAACGTTCCAAATCTCAAGTCAATCCGAGATCGTATGCTCAAGTTGTGAACGATACAAAATTGGTTAAGAACAGCCTTCTTCGACTCGCTCCAGTTCGAATCCATAGGAAGTGCACATTTCGACTCGCTCCTCTTCGAGCCATTCTTCGACTCGCTCCGTTCACAACCATCAGAAGCCAACTTCGAATCGCTCAGATTCGACTCGCTTCGCAACCCATCAGAAGTGACAACTTTGACTTGCTTCGCAACCCATCAGAAGTGACAGCTTCGACTCGCTTCGCAACCAACAGAGGTGACAAATTCAACTCGCTCCGCAACCATCAGATACCTTCTTCGACTCGCTCCGCTTTGCCTCCATCAGGTGCCTTCTTCGACTCACTCAGCTCGAACCACTGTTCGACTCCATCGAGTTCGACTCCATTGGCAAAGCCACTGTTCGAATCTCTCAAGAAGCTCCACTTCGACTCGCTCTATCGATGCACACTTCGACTCGCTCAATCAATACACAGTTCGACTCGATCGAAACAACATCGAAAGCAGAATGACCCAAAGACTCGAGCGCCACGTCACCGAGTTGAACGGAAGCGAGTCGAAACAAAAGCGAGTCGAACCAAACAGCCTACCGGGAATCCCATTTCGTATCGATCATATCTCCTAATCTACAAGTCCAAATGCTATGAAATTTTCACAGAAGACTACGTGCATGCTAAAGAATGTCCACGCCAAATTTCGACTCCATTGGATAAAATCTTGATCGATACAAAATCTGTTCGTATTGATCACGGATCGGACCAAAACTTCACGGGCTTGGGCGCGCGGGCCTGGTCACGTGCCAGAGAGGGTCTCCCGAGATCTGAGCGAAATATCAGCCTCCTACACCTATAAATAGACCTCCAAAGCCAACAGAAAAGGGGTTCTTCTTCCTCTTTGAGATCTCCACGCCCGGACTCCGCCAGATCCAGATCTGAGCTCCATTGCTGCTGCTACCAACGAATTTCACTACTGCAAATCATTGCTATTCGCTATAATTTACTGAAATCAATTGTAAACATCAAAGAAAGATCAATAAAGCAAACTACTTCATAGTGGATGTAGGCAATACACCAAACCACTCTAAATTCTTGTGTCTACTTGCACTTTAATTATTTTTATCTCTGAGATTTGGAGTTTTTGTTAGATAATTCCTCTTTCTTCATTTAATCTCTTCAAAGACTTCCGAAGAGTGTTGTGCCCAATTTTGGTACAAACACTTTGGTGCTCTCACTGAGGAAAACCCAATTTTTCTCCTGCTCTTTGGATCTCCTATCTATATTGGATTGCATAAATCTAAGAAGAGGATCCAGATCTAGAACTTTGAAGCCCTTCCATTCTATTCAGATTTGCAATCAGATCTAGGAAAGGACTTCATCAATTTATTATGGTGAGCACACGTACCACTTCAACAGGTGCTGATCAAGGAGCACGGGACCGACAAAATCCCGTGCAATCACCTCCATCCAACCAAAATGCTGCAGGACCTTCAGATCCATCAGGTCCACTAGACAAGAATTCCCGACATTGCTTCAAGGATTGACCCAAAGTCGACAGCAGCTAACTGAACAACTGCGCGCCAACACAGAGTTGACTAACCAGCTAAATCGCCAAAGGCGAAGAAGATCCAGAAGGGACCAAGGTTCTTACTCTTCCACGGAGAGTTCAGCCTCCTTTGATGGTCAAACCAGATCCACACGCCCACGGCTAGGTGTAAGCTACACCCAAGCCACGGGACACCAACCTGCTTCAAATCTTGGGCAACCTAGAACTGGACCATCCGCTAGTATCCGTACATAACCTTCGTCTCGAGGAGGTGTTGCTCCTTACCATGTTACCGACCACATTGCTACTACCACCACTGCCGGATGAGTAGGTGATGCTAGAAACCAAGCTGATCCTCAACGTAACGAACGAGAGCAGACTCCTGAGCCTTATGTCCCTGAGGATGTTGAACCAAAGAGGCGAGGCACAGACCGTCGACCGCGTCCGGTCCAGACTCGCACTGTGGAACCCGACCACACCTTGGCACAACATGCTCCTAGTATCCGGACGCCAGATATACCAGCAATGATTCGTCAAATGATCGGTGAAAGTCAGGGTCTTAGTAATGACGACTGGGGAATCTCCCAGAGTCATACCCCTTTCACCGATGACGTATTATATGCGGAACCACCTCGGCACTTCAGGATGCCAGCTTTGCCAGTTTATGAAGGAAGTTCTGATCCTAATCAACACGTCCTAAAATACGAATGGCTGATGAATGCTGCGAGAGCTGATGACACAGTGAAGTGCCGTAGTTTCCCCATTTCCCTAGGGGGCATCGCTACCATGTGGTTCACTCGTTTGCCACCACGATCCATCTCTAACTTTGACCAGATGGCCACCAAGTTTGTCGAGCAATTCCGTATGCACGTGGCGAGGCCTAAGGACGTTAACACTCTGTCTAGCGTTACAAAAGCCCCCGAAGAAACACTTAGACGTTACTTGGAGCGATTCCATGCTGCGTGTGCAGAAATAAGCAATCCCAATGATACCTCTATCCTGATGGCATTGACTAAGGGGATTGATGCTGATTCCGAGTTCGGAAATTGGTTAGCTCGAAAACCACCTGCGTCATTGGACCGTTTCTATTCCAAGGCAGCCCAATTCCTAAGAAGGGAGGATGCAAAACAGTCTAGGAAGCAGGATGACGCAAGGCCCAACATTGAAGGAATACAAAGTAACATTGCTGTTAAACAATCTGGAGATAGTTCTGGGAAAATTCAGTTGAACGTACAAAATAAACAGAATCAGTAGAGGGACAATGGAAATCAAAGCAAAAAACGCGATCAGAATCGTGGTCCACGGCGTAGAGCTTCCATGTACGATAATTACACTCCATTGAACACGTCATTGGAAAATGTGTATTTGCAGACCTGCAATACCATGCAATACAAGAAACTTGCCCCAAAACCGCCAACTGAGAGACAAATCCAAACAGGAAAATTCTATAGATTCCATGAGAGTTATGGCCACAACACCAATGAGTGTCGTCACTTACAAGACCTCATTGAAAAACTTATACTTGAGCGGAAGCTGGATCAGTATGTGCGGGCGCCGCAGTCTGGTGGTGCGGGCCCATCAAATCAGAATCATGTGCCGAATCAGGAAAGACAGGAGGAACCCGCTTGTATAGGCGGGAGGTTAGTTATCAATACAATAAGTGGTGGTCCTCACCCAGCAGATCGAAGCTGGAAGGAAATGGAGTCGTATGCCAGTTCTATTAGGCATGCAGACTTCGAGTGTTGTAATAGTTTTGATGAAGGGGCTCCGGCCAAGCAACAGAAAATGATGACAGATGACATCGTGTTCAGGAACATAGACGCTAATAAAGTCGAAGCCCCCACTATCGATCCACTGGTCATCTCAGCACAAGTAGGTCCCGCTTGGACGAAGAGGATCTTAGTTGACAGTGGAAGCTCTGTGAATATTTTGTTCAAACGAGCTTATGATCAAATGAAAATGGAAGCCACGGACTTGAAGCCTTGTCAATCCCGAGTCCATGGTTTCAACGGAAGTGCTACTATACCCACTGGAATGGTGGAACTGCCAGTAGAGTTGGGAGTTGGAGAGCGACGGAGAGTACGGATGCTACAGTTCATTGTTTTGGACATTGACTCCCCTTACAATGCTTTCTTGGGCCGACCGGCCCTCGCTGAATTCAGGGCAGCCATCACCCCGTGGTGTTTGACTTTAAAGTTTCCCACTGATCATGGAATAGGAATCATTCAGGGAGATCAGGATGCTGCCAAAGCCTGCTATGTTGCTGAGCTACGGGAGGTGCAACGAAAGGAGAAAGGAAAGGGCGTAGAGGAATCTCTCTGCGTCTGTTTTGCCTATAATTGACAATTAATGCCCGGGCCCAGGCCCGGGCCCCCCAACCAATTCCTCAAGGACCTTGACCCGAGAGAAACTGAAGACGAAGGAGAATCTAAAGAAAGTCAAGCATCCCCGACTGAACTGACGATCGATGTCCCAGTTGACAATGACGATGATTCGAAAATGATATAGATTGGATCTCAGCTAGGCCAACAAACTCAAGAGGAATTGGTTGAATTTTTGCGGGCAAATCTTGACGTATTTGCCTGGACACATTCCAACATGTGCGGGATCTCGCCAGACATCGCGAGCCACACTCTGAATATTGATCTGCGGCATGTCCCGGTCAAACAGAAAAGGCGCGGTATGGATCCAGAGAGATCTGCCGCCCTTAAATAAGAAGTAGAAAAGCTTAAAGCGAACTGGTTCATTCGAGATGCGCTATATCCTGAATGGGTGTCGAATCCCGTGCTCGTCCGAAAGCCGAACGGAAAGTGGAGGACATGTGTCGATTATTCCGATCTGAATAAAGAATGTCCCAAAGACAGTTTCCCGCTTCCCAGAATTGATCAGCTAGTAGATTCGACAGCTAGGCATGAACTCTTATCCTTCATGGACGTGTATTCTGGCTACAATCAGATACCGATGCATTTACCCGATCAAGAACATACCAACTTCGTAACCAATCTGGGACTTTACTATTACAAAGTTATGCCATTCGGACTCAAGAATGCCGGGGCTACTTATCAACGATTGGTCAATCGGATGTTTGCCAATCAAATCGAGAAAACAATGGAAGTATACGTAGACGACATGTTTGTGAAGTTACGACTCTCCACCGACCATGTTAAAGACCTGGAAACTATGTTCAACATACTTTGAGAATACAAAATGAAGCTCAACCCACTGAAATGTCACTTTGGAGTTGCATCCGGAAAGTTCCTTGGGTTCATTGTTAATGCTCGGGGAATCGAAGCTAATCCTGAAAAGATTTGGGCAATCAGAAATCGTGAAACTCCAAAGACTATAAAGCAAGTCCAGAGTCTCAACGGAAAGGTAGCAACACTGAGCAGGTTCATTTCAAAGTCCACTGACAAATGCATTCCCTTCTTCGATCTGATCCGAAAAGGGAAACGAAACTTTGAATGGACCACGGAGTGCGACGGCGCTTTCCAAGCACTAGTTAAACATCTATCCACACCACCGATCCTATCAAAACCTATAGATCATGAGAAGCTGTACATTTACTTGGCGATATCAGAAAACGCTTTCAGCACTGCCTTAATTCGAGAAGAAGACAGGATACAGAAGCCAGTATACTACATCAGCAAACGATTGACTGTAGCTGAAAGGAATTATCCAAAGCTAGAGAAGTTTGCTTATTGCCTTGTTATTGCATCAAGAAAACTCCGACCGTATTTCCAAGCACATCCCATTATTGTTTACACCGACCAGCCGTTACGACAGGTCCTTTCGCGGCCTGAGACGTCTGGTAGGTTACTCAAGTGGAACATTGAACTGAGCCAGTTCGACATTACTTACACTCCAGGACGAGCCATACAAGGACAAGTCCTAGCCGATTTCATAGTTGAATTTACCATTCCAGAGGTTTTGCCCAAAACCAGTAAATCCCCCGAATACGTCTGGAAGCTGTATACTGATGGTGCATCAAATGATCGGTGTTCAGGCGCCGGTGTTGTACTCGAAACCCCCGAAGGCCGATCCATATGCTATGTTGTGAAGTTCGATTTTCATGCGACTAATAATGAAGCTGAATACGAAGCCCTCTTAGCTGGCTTAAAACTTGCTAGATATTTGAGAATTATCGCAGTGGAAATTTATTGCGACTCACAATTGGTTGTGTGTCAAGTACGGGGAGAGTATCAGGCGATAGATCGAAGGTTGGCTGCTTACTTAGCTCGAGTTCAGGAAGTACTGAGTCAGTTTGATTATTATGCCATTTATTGTATACGTCGGGAGCGCAACCAAAAGGCCGATTCATTGACAAAGCTAGCCAGCACAGGTGAAGCTCAGCAAATGGGACTCGTTCCCGTAGAAACGCTATCTTCCCCAAGCATCGACCGAACAGAAATGAACTGGGTATGCGAAACCGTTCCCGAAAAGGATTCATGGATGACCCACTCAGAAATTACATTGAGCACGGAACCCTGCCGGAGCGCAGGAGTGAAAAGAGACAAGTCCTTCGGAAGGCCTCACGATTTACCATCCAGAATTGACTCATGTACAGAAGGGAGTACTCAGTCCCCCTACTCCGGTGTATCGCTCACGATGAAATTAAACAAGTATTGCGCGATGTGCACGAGGGAGAATGTGGCGATCACACCGGGGGGCAAGCACTTGCCAAGAAAATACTTTGCTACGGGTATTACTGGCCTACCGTGAATCGTGATGCGTTGGACTATGCAAAGAAATGTGATAGGTGCCAGAAATATGCCCGAATTCCTAGAGCTCCTCCCACCAAGATAACGCAAATGGTTAGCCCATGGCCGTTCGCAATGTGGGGCATCGACATCATCGGTGCTCTACCTCTGGCAAAAGGTGGTGCGAAGTACGCCATCGTCGAAGTCGATTACTTTACAAAATGGGCTGAAGCCGAAGCTCTCGCTACCATTACAACAAAGAAAGTAATCAACTTTGTAGTTCGCAACATCATCTGTCGATTCGGTCTCCTACATACCATTATTACGGACAACGGAACCCAATTCGACAGTGTTGAATTTAAAGATTTCTGCAAACGATTTCACATCCAAAAGAAATTCTCTGCAGTTGCACACCCTTAGGCAAACGGACAGGTCGAAGCAGTTAATAAAATTATAAAGTCCATTCTGAAAAAAACGACTGGAAAAGGTCGGGGGGCAAGTGGGTCGATGAACTTTCTATGGCTTTATGGGCTTACCGAACAACCCACAAGACCGCGACCGGCCACACTCCATTCTCTCTCTCTTATGGTTCAGAAGCCGTCATTCCAGTTGAACTAGAAGTACCTTCTCATCGTGTGACATACTACGATTCGAAGTCAAATGCTATATTACTTGCTGAATCTCTCGATCTACTAGATGAGAAGCGTGAAGAAGCTAATTAGAGGGCAACTGCGCATCGAAGTCGAGTCGCCTGATTGTACAACGCCAAGGTCCGTCCGCGAGCCTTCGAACTAGGTGATCTCGTCTTAAAAAGGATCTATCTGGTTCCTTCGCATATGAAGTCGACGCCGACATGGGAAGGACCGTATGTTATTGAACGAAGGCTCGGAGATGGCACATTCAAGTTATCAACCATCGACGGTCTTACTCTGCCAAGAGCTTGGAATAGCGAGAGCCTTCGCCGCTATTACACATGATAGGCTATCTTTATCAATTTAGTTTACTTTCCTTTTTTGCAATTTGTTTTTGCATTTCAAAATTAGAACTTGTAATAAGGCAACTGGCTTTGCCATACTTTCTTATTTCAGCAATAAAATGCAATCTCTTCGAGCCAGAGCTGTGATTTACTTGAAATGCTTCATATGACCATCACTATGCATAGAGAGCTAAGTTTCACCATACGGTGGAATTTATTCAAGTAGAGAGTGACTGCGATGCAACCAATCACTTGCTAAGTGAAACCCGAGCTCGCGGGCAAGCCATCACATCAAAGTCAAAAAAGGATTGATACACGACAATCCTTCATCAACTCCGAGTTCCCAAAGTGCGAAGAGGTGTATAAACATTAACTTCGAACTCCCAGAGCGCGATTCGGAGTATAAACCTCAACTTCGTATTCCCAGAGTGCAAAGCGGAGTATAAACATCAACTCCGAACTCCCAAAGTGCGAGTCGGGGTATAAACATCAACTCTGTATTCCCAGAGTGCGAAGCGGAGTATAAACATCAACTCCGAACTCCCAGAGCGCGAGTCGGAGTATAAACATCAACTCCGTATTCCCAGAGTGCGAAGCGGAGTATAAACATCAACTCCGAACTCCCAGAGCACGAGTCGGAGTATAAATATCAACTCCGTATTCCCAGAGTGCGAAGTAGAGTATAAACATCAACTCCGAGTTCCCAGAGTGCGAACCGGAGTATAAACATCAACTCGGAGTTCCCAGAGTGCGAACCGGAGTATAAACATCAATTCCGAACTCCCAGAGCGCGGGTCGGAGTATAAACATCAACTCCGAGTTCCCAGAGTGCGAACCGGAGTATAAACATCAATTCCGAACTCCCAGAGCGCGAGTCGGAGTATAAACATCAACTCCGAGTTCCCAGAGTGCGAACCGGAGTATAAACATCAATTCTGAACTCCCAGAGCGCGAGTCGGAGTATAAACATCGACTCCGAGTTCCCATAGTGCGAAACGGAGCGTAGACACCAACTTCAAGTTCCCGGAGCATGAATCGAAGTATAGATATCAACTCCAAAACTCCCAGAGCGCGAGATGGAGTATAAACATCAATTCCAAGTTCCCAGATCGTGGGCATGTGATTAAAGCTTGAGCCGACATGACCAACCGCCGATAAACAAATGAGAACCCCCGGAGTACGGGTTTGATCATTGACAATCAGACAAGCATGGATGAACTACTCAATCTCTGTTTGTCTCAAACACCCATTCAGTGGCACTAGACTCGACATGCTATAAGAAAAGGGCGATCGCTGACTGATGTTTTACAACACACCACCAAGACTGGGGGCAAGACTTAAGCATCAACCATCGACTGAAGCAATGCGACGTCAAAATTCAACTCGCTTCCCGATCGCAAACCATGTCCACAGTTTTCGAACTTGGCGAACAAAAACAAACTTGATTCAAAAGCTAAAGCTTCACAAGTACACTTCAGATATTGAAACACTTGGACAAATACACAATGACAAAAAAGAAGTCAAAAAAGAGAAGTTTCATTTCTATTATTTATAAAAGAAGTTCGTGTACAAGTTTCCAAAAATTCCTACTAGCAGAGGCCAAACCCGCATCTATACACGGCCAACAAAATGAAAGTCAAAATACACCGGGGAAGCATGTTTAATCTTTCTTCTTCCTTGGCTTCCTTCTCGGTGTAGACCCGCTGGAGCCACCGCTAATCTTCCTCTTCGAGCCTTTGCTTTTTGGCGGTGGGTCTTCAGGCGAGGGCATTATATCAACATCCTCCTCCGAACTCGAGTGGATAGGAATGCTCCCTGCGGGCGGAGTCAGAGGAACAGGATCAAGTATAGAAGGTGGAATAGGCACGCTGGTAATGAAGACAGTACCACTGGGAGATATCATGCTAAGCGGAGCAGGTCCCGGGGCTGCCATCCCACCTCCGAAACTGCCACCATGAGCCACTGCTGCCATTTCAGCGTCGATTTGAGCAAACATCTCCTCTTTAGTTACTGCTCGAGCCCCGCTGAGAGCATCAGCAGTCGGCATCGAAGAACTTGCAGCAGGATCGGTTCCACTCATGACAGATGACAGGTCAGCAAGAGGATCGCCGTGACGACGAAAGAGTTCATCCATCAGCTGCTCGTCAAACATAATTGTACCTCCCTACAGATCGTCAAGCGGGGCAGCTGTACTCATGGTGATTGCTTCGGTCGCGATAGCCTCCTACGTATGATATGGCTCTTGAGTAGCAGGAGGCATGGCCGATGCAGCGTCGATCACTGGACAAAGAATGAAAGAACTGTTAGAACTTAACTCGATCGAATATTTCGACTTAAGAAAGATATGTGGAATGTTCAGAATACCTTCCTCAGTTTGACTCGTAGGCGGCAGAGCAGCATTAGTGACTGGCGCTGTAGCCGGAGGCATCTGCGGCTGATCCGGATCGTAAGCAGGGATAGCTTGGGGATCAACCGCAGACGAGGATTCAGGTTGGGTTGACACTGGAACTTCGAGACTTGCTTCATGGCGGTCAACCCCTGAACCTTCTCCCACTTCAAAGTGCTGGGCGCCAAGTCTTTCCTTCTCATGCAGAATCATTGACTCGTGATGAATCTTCTTTTCATCTTTAGTCAGGATGCGATTCTCGAGTTCAAATTCATCCACACACTCCCCCTGATGCGCCTCCTTCTCTTCCTCAACCAGTCGGCCCCAAGCATTATAAAGATGCGTTGGGTAATCATCGAGCCAAGCTAGACCCCTGTGCCTCAGCACGTTAGCGTTGTAAACAACGAGAAGGTCTTCGATGTCAGCCTCTAGCCTGGACTCAGCCGACTTCACTTTCTCCTCAACCTCAGCGTCCACCTTATGGACTTTAGCCACAGCTGCATCCCGCTCTTCCTTAAGCAGAACAGTCTGCTCGCACGCCTCCTGGGCTGCGCTGTTTGCATCATCCCTTTCCTTTGCCATGTCGGCGAATTTGGCCTTGAGTTCATTGAGCTCCTTGACCGCCGCATCCCGCTCGACGGTGACTGTAGTGTTTCGGTGGCCCATCTCCTCCACCAGGGCGACATGTGTCTGCCTCAGCCTCTCCATGGACACATTCGCTTCATCAGCTTTTTTGGTGGCTACGATTTTAGATTTCCAAGAGGACTCGGACTCAGCAGTGAGCACTTGAATGATCCGGTCCCTTTGAGCAAGTTCGGACTCCATTTTCTTAAGTGCTTTGGCTCGCTCAAAGGCCACCTTAGAAGCTTTATTTGCGGCCTTTTCCCACTCTCTGTACTGGGTATAGATGTCATGAACATAGTCGTGCATCGTTCCTTCCACCCCCGATGGAATTCTTTTTAAGTGTGGTGGGAAGACATAGCCATCAAAGCAAATATTCGGGAAATCTTTCCTCATCTGAGCCAATTTAAGGGCCCCCTTCTCCTGTGGGATCAACTGGGACCTGCTCTGCAATTATGGGAGCCGTGGTCTCGACTCTCTGAAGATGAGTCTCAGATCTAGAAGTATGGGAAGATGGCCTGTGACGGGAAGGCTCTCGTGGGTGTGGAACAATAATAGGAGGTGGGGATGGGAGTCTAGGAGAAGGAGAGCGTGATCTAGACCGATGTCTGTGTTCTCTATCCCTGTCACGCCCATACCTATCCTGATTAGAATACTCGCGATCGCGATCTCTGTCCGAATCCCTCCTGCGGGAATCGTAATAAGAAGAGGCCTTTCGGGCCGAGCGGAGATTCCCGAGCATCGATCCCCTTCCAGACATAGTACTTGAGAATGAAAAACGAAAGAAGAGTTAATGATTTCCTAAGTTGGACGATTTACAGTTGTGAATCATGTAGTGTAGTGAAGTGTATGCATGTGCAGTCCCCCGACCAACCGGAAATGTCGGCCGCACTCATAGCAAGCGACCCGCTCAGTTCGAGAGCATTATCAAGCTCCTCCATCCCGACGTCATGTTGAGACGACACAAAATCCAAAATCGGAATATCAGCGAGCCCTGCAAAAGGACTCTCTACTTGCGGGGGAGGAGCCTCCGAAATTCTAATCCCCGGGAAAGGTAAAGACACGACCACAGATTTAAATCTCTCAGATTTAGAGCATTTGTAAGCAGCAGCCTTGCCTTTTCTTCTTCCTCCCGAATCCTGGACATAGGCAGAAGGCCCAGCTGGGAGCTCGGTATCGGTAGGCGTTCTTTCTGGATCAACTTCTTCGGCTATCACGACTGCGGGCGCTTTCCGCTTCACCCGTTTCTTCGGGACCACTCTATGTGTCCTTTCCAGATGTATGCTCTGCCTCCGTTCTATCAGCCTGATAGTCCTCAAATTTCTGTCAGATAGAACCAAGTCGATATGCCTCTCTTCACCCGGAAACGCTTGAAGAATCCGAACAAGCTCTCTGAAGTATGCACCGTCAGGACGAGAGATTGCGGCTATAAAAAAGGAAAAGTATGTGAGTTTGAAGTCAGTTACTAATATCTCAATGATTCAAGAGAGAAATGGAAACACTTACGTCTATCCAACCACCGCCTAGCAAATCCAGGGGGGCACCGAACGTAGAACCATTTGGTTTTATAATAACTTAGCCTTCCCCAGGAGCCCAGTACAATGTGGCAGTTTCTGACCGCTTCCAAGAAGGTGAAAGAAGGGCTGTCTCCACGGCTCTTGACGTTGAATAAATATCTGAAAGCAATCAGCTTCGGCGGTCGAAAGAGGATCTCCATAAACAGGACAAAGGTGTTGTTCAACAAGGCATACCCGTTGGGATGTAGCTGAGATGGAGCTATGCCAAGAAACGATAACATCTCCCTTATATATTGGTTGAAGGGAGGGAGTGTCCCCACTGTGCAAGCGTGACGGTTGAAAGTAGTAAACCCCTCCGGGGGATCGTGCGGCATGTCATTTGGTCCAGGAAGTAGCACATCGTCGAGCGACAAACCGTGCCTCAAGCAAATCCGTCCTAGCATATCTTCGGAGATACCCGACGGCACTGAATCTTGCAGATTACAAATAAACCGGGCACCCGGACGATCGTCCGAAGCTGGGTCTATAACTTCGGCTTCAATAACCGGTATCTCTATGGTTGGAGGAATAGAACTCGGGAGTTCCTGCTGCTGTGAACTTGAGGGTTCCATGAATAGCTAGCTTATGAAAAATCATTGTTAAATAGACAATAATGCTCGTGCATCCCCCAGTGTAAATTGTGTGAATGTGATGTGCAGTGTAGTATTGTATATCACTTGAAGAGATCTACGGGATTGAGGAAAACATGAAAACGATGAGACTTCGGAATTCAGTCGGAAGGACCGTCATCGCTGACCATCGCAACCGTGCCATCCAGTTGTAAACTATCACTCCAAGTTAAAATTTGTTATTAGTTCAATAAGTTCCAGTTTCATCGATGAGCTTCGATAGGCAATCAGATATGCGGTGAAACTATTAAGTCCAGTTATGAAAGTTTGAAGCTCGTCGGAATCAATTGTTCAAATGTGCAGAAAATTTCAGATTTTTTAATATGTTCAATTCGTATTGCTCACGAGAGCCGTGTTCGCATCAATAAGTTATGGTCGTGTGCGTATGAGTCAGACTAGGTCAAAAGGTTGGAATGCAAGTTCGACTCGATCAAGGGGCTAAGGATTTCGAATCGATCGGAGCGCAACACTCTGACTCGATCCCAAAGGCTCCGGTTCGACTCGCTCCTAAGACTACGCAGTTCAACTCGCTTCCAAGACTATGTAGTTCGACTCGCTTCCAAGACTACGCAGTTCGACTCGCTCCCAAGACCACGCACTTTGACTCGATCCAGAGCCATCCACTTCGACTCGCTCCGAAGCCACCCACTTCGATTCGATCGATGGCCATCGTTTCAAATCGATCAGACACAGCCCCTTCGTATCGATCCATAGATTCAAGCATTCGACTCGATGCGAAGCTCCACCATCGATCGATGCAAAGGCCTCCGCCTCATCCTCTCAAAACACCTACTCAGATCGACACGAAACTGAGGCCATGGAACTTTCGATCGATCACAACTCCGGTTGATTTGATATTAAAAACCGAGTCTCATCGCTTACGCATTGGGTCCGCTTAAAGGATTACCTAAATCTATCAGTTAGTTCGAGCAATTGAAAGGATGAATCAGTTCAGAGGCAAGATTGTTTTCTTCTTTCTCCTCGAGTTTCTGAGTGATACGAAGGCAAGGAAGGAAAGTGTTGGGTGAATTCTTACCCGGAAGACCTCGAGACCCAGAAACGTGATCCATTCGGCAGACCTCATTCGGCAGTCCTCCCTCGAATCCATTCGGTAGACCTCCATCGAATCCATTCGGCAGACCCACCGGTCCAACCTCACCATCCCACCACCGGACCAACTACCACCGGTCCAACCTCACCATTCCACCACCGGACCAACTACCACCGGTCCAACCTCACCATTCCACCACCAGACCAACTACCACCGGTCCAACCTCACCATTCCACCACCGGACCAACTACCACCGGTCCAACCTCACCATCCCACCTCCGGACCAAGTGATGCCGAACCAAGTCATACCAGGCCAGATCACATCAGCCCAGGCCCATCTGCGACCATACATATCCTGGACCCCTACCCCTAGCCTCACTCTATAAATAGAGGGGCAAGGGTACAACAATGGGGACAAGTTTGAGAGCTCAAGCATGGAAGGAACTTTCAAACAACTTTCTTTTACTTGTATAAAAGCTTTGTACTTGTAATCAAAAGAAGAGAAGAGAAATAACATATAAAGTGGACGTAGGCACATTCTGGCTGAACCACTATAAATTCGCGTGTCTCTTTTTACAGTTTAACCCCTGCTTTTCATATATTTGCGTAAATCACTCAAATCGCTAAGAACAACATAAGATCCATTAAATTATACAACTTTGAGGTGTTTGTCCATTTTTTGTGCAAACATTTTTGGTGCTTTCACTGAGAACTAGAAGCTCGAAGCTTCAACTTCATCTACTTAACAAGTTTTCCTAACAGCATCGTCCGCCACTTGGAAAACATGCCTCCCAAACAGAGAAAAGATGTTAACAAAGGAAAAAACATCGCATCCAGTAGTCTTCCTGACCCAGCTGTCGCGAATCAAGTAAATCGTCCTCCTCCAGCAACGGTAACAAATGAAGGACAGGCTAACCCAACCACTCCTGCCACGGAACAGCCTGCAGCAATTACTAGGGCAGATTTGGACAGAGTTGTTGTTGAAGTAACTAACCGCTTCACGTCCCAGCAGGAAGCCTTGGTGGACCATCTCATGTCACGCTTGAGGGACGCTGAAGAATCCAACCGCAACACTGAATCATGGGGCGAGTCCCAGTCTGGAGGATCTCAGAGACAGCAAAGATCTTCCTTCTTCGAAGGAGCTAACGGCAGGAGTAGCCGTGGTAGGAGCCGAGACCGAGCCCAGCCCGAAGTTAGGCCTGAGGAAACGTTTGGTGCCGAACCCAACGGGGAAGGTACCGGGCGAAGGTCAACTGCAGCCGAGCCTGTCATGCTGCCTAACCACAGAAACACCAGTGAACGGGGCCGAGCTAGAGTTCAGCCCGAAGTTGGACCCGAGGAAGTGCTTAGATCAGAACCCAACAGGGGAAGATCAAGGCAAGGGCCAACTGTAGCTGACCCAAGCATGCTCCCAGAAGATCAAAGGCAGCCACTGGAAAATATGAGGAATGATAGACGATACCATCCCTACAGGTTGCCTGGACGGAATCAACCCCACAGAACAGAACCAAACTCATTTCGTCCGCTCCAAATTCTGATGAAAGGATGGCGCGCTTATTCAGAGAGTGTGTCCAACGGGAGCAAAGAGATCGAGGGATAGGCGCTAGGGTAACCAGCCCTTTCGCCCGCAATATCGAAATTGCTATCACCCCCGAGAATGGAAGATGCCAACAATGGAACCCTACAAAGGAACCTCCGATCCCGTTGTACACTTACAGAGGTACACGTAGCATATGCTCATGAGTGGAGCAACAGAGGGAGTACTGTGCAAATGCTTCCCGCTCTTCTTAGCAGATCTTGCTACCTCCTGGTTCTGTCATCTACCCCAAGGATCCATCAGCTCATGGGAAATGTTGAAAGAAAAATTCATCAGTCAGTTCCGCATTCATGTGGAGCAACCTAAGGACGCTTATTCCTTATCCAGCGTCAAACAGAAACCTGGAGAAAAGCTGCAGCAATACCTAACCAGATTCAACGCCGCAGCAGCCGCAGTTCAAGATGCCGATGAGAAGCTTATCCTAATGGCCCTCTGCAGTGGGGTGCATCCGGACACTAAATTTGCTAGAAGATTGACAAAAGAAAAACCAGCTACTTTACCCGATTTCTTCCATGAAGCCGGGAAATACATGAGGCTTGAGGATGCTGCCATTGAGGGGCAATCAGGACAGCAAAGTAAGACGACCCATGGCAACGCCCCTGCTATGGCGAGGGATGTTCGAAGAAATGATTCCAGAGACAATGCTGGGGGCAAGAAAGTAGAAAAACGCCTATATCGGCCAGGACCAAGATTCGACTCTTACACCCCTTTGAACGAGACCGTCGAAAATATCTTCCTTGCCACCCAAGGCGAAGTTAGATACAAACGCCCACCATACAAGAAGGAATCAGATAACGCACAAAAGTCTGGAAAATTCTGCCGCTTCCACGAATCAGGAGGTCCGCACATCGCAGACAGAAGTTGGAAAGAGATGGAAAGATATGGGAAGTCGCTTAGAAACAATAGGGACTGTGTCAATACGGTTATAGAAGAGCGCCACCCAAAACGGAAAGAAAGTGATGACATCACATTCAGTAAACGCGACCTAGAAGGAAGACAGTACCCTCACATGGATCCCATGGTTATCTCTGCTCGACTCGGTCCCGCCGAAGTTTACCGAATCCTGGTAGACACTGGAAGCTCTGTAAATATCCTGTTCAAACACGCATTCGACAAAATGAAGCTATCAATGAAGGATGTATCTCCCTGCGATAAACCACTACACGGTTTCACTGGAGATGCGAAAATGCCCATCGGGCAGCTGGACCTCTTCGTTGAAATTGGAAGCCATCCCCGCTCCGTTATAAGGAAACAGACGTTTGTGCTGATAGAAAACCATTCGGCCTACAACGCCTTCCTAGGAAGACCAGCCTTATCTGACTTCCAGATTGTCCTAGCCCCGTGGTGCCTGAAAATGAAATTTCCAACAGACAATGGGGTAGGGGAAGTGGAAGGAGACCAGGATATTGCACGAGACTGCTATGTAACCGAACTTCGCAACAACCACAGGAAAGATAAAGGGAAAGGTGCAGAGGTTGCCCTCTGCACAAAAAGCCTTGAAGCATAGCAACTAAAGAAAGCCCCTCCTCTTCGATACACCAGCGACCCTTTCAATGAATTAGACCCTAGGGACAAAGAGGAGGAGGCCACCGCCGAGCCTGCGGAGGCTATGGAGTTTATATCTGTAGACAAGCATGACCCAAGTAGGCTACTGAAAATTGGGTCCCAGCTGAAAGCTGAACTGAAGGAACAACTCATTGATTTTCTCCGCCACAACTTGGATGTGTTCGCTTGGTCACACGCTGACATGACCGGAATCTCCCCCGACATAGCGTGCCACGTACTAAACATTGATCCTACCAAGGCGCCTGTAAAACAAAAAAAGAGAAGTATGGGGGCAGAGCGATCAGCAGCCCTCGATGAAGAAGTAAAGAATCTACTCGCCAATGACTTCATACGAGAAGCTATTTACCCAGAATGGATCGCCAACCCGGTACTAGTAAAGAAGGCTAATGGGAAGTGGCGGACCTGCATTGACTTCTCCAACCTAAACGACGCCTGCCCAAAGGATTGCTTCCCGCTTCCCAGAATCGACCAACTTGTAGACAGCACAGCCGGGCACGAACTCCTGTCTTTTATGGATGCATACTCAGGATATAACCAAATTCCTATGCATGCTCCCGACCAAGACCACACTAGTTTCATCACCGACCGGGGTTTGTACTGCTACAAAGTGATGCCCTTCGGACTTAAAAATGCAGGAGCTACCTACCAGCGCCTCGTCAACAAGATGTTCGCAGGGCTAATAGGACGAACAATGGAAGTATATGTAGACGACATGCTGGTAAAATCACGGAAAGCCAAAGATCACGTAAGCCACCTAGGCGAAATGTTCCAGGTACTTCGACAGTATGGAATGAAGTTGAATCCACTAAAGTGCTCCTTCGGAGTGTCATCGGGAAAATTCTTAGGATTCATCGTCCATGCCCGAGGGATAGAAGCAAACCCTGAACAAGTCCGAGCATTAAGGGACATCAAGATACCTTCCACCCGAAAGGAAATGCAAAGCCTAAATGGAAAAGTGGCTGCCCTAAGCCGATTCATCTCCAAAGCAACGGACAAGTGCGTCCCCTTTTTCGAAGCTCTAAAGAGAGATAAAGGAAAGTTCGAATGGACGGACGAATGCTTAACCGCTTTCCTTAACCTAATCGAACACCTCCAGAAACCACCGGTACTCTCGACCCCAAGCGAAGGCGAAGAATTATACCTATACCTTGCTGTGTCATCTCACGCTCTAAGCGCTGCCTTGGTAAGGGAAGACAACCGCACGCAACGACCAGTTTACTTCGTCAGTAAAAGGTTTACTGGGGCAGAAGTCAGATATCCTAAGCTTGAAAAGTTAGCATACTGTTTACTAATCACTTCACGAAAGCTACGTCACTACTTCCAATCCCATTCCATCAAAGTTCTGACCGATCAACCACTGAGGCAGGTACTCCATCGTCCCGACACTTCCGGGCGACTACTTAAATGGTGTATTGAGCTGAGTCAATATGATATCACCTATCACCCTCGCACCGCCATCAAAGGACAAGCCATGGCTGATTTCATTGCAGAATTCACTACCAACGAGGATAAGGAGCAACTGGAAATAACAGAAGATATCAAGTGGAATCTCTTTGTGGACGGTGCATCTAACGAACAAGGCTCGGGGGCAGGTGTGGTAATAATCACCCCCAGGGGAAATAAACTGCACTATGCTATAAGGTTGGAGTTCGCTGCCACCAACAACGATGCAGAATACGAAGCAGTAATAGCCGGATTAGAAATTGCTATCGAGATCGGAGCCAATTCTTTGTGTCTTCACAGCGATTCTCAGCTTATTGTTAATCAAATACTAGGGGAGTTCCAAGCTCGAGAAGAACGACTCATCGCATATCTAAAGAAGGCCAAGTTACTTCTCAGCCGATTGGACCACTACTTAGTCAAACACATCCCTCGGGAAGAGAACCAAGAGGCCGACGAATTGGCAAAGCAAGCAAGTATGAGAGACGTCGCCATCTTCGGGGCAGTAACTGTCTCAAAGCAAACGATCCCAAGTTTTGAGCAAGTGAATCTGATAGCTGCAACCGAAGAAGCAACTTGGATGACTCCCATCCGAGACTACCTACAAAATGGCACACTACCCGACGGGCGTAACGAAGTCAAGAAAATCTTGAGGAAAGCGTCCCGCTACACAATACAAGGAGACATCCTCTATCGGCGCGGGTTCTCTAACCCATTGTTAAGGTGTGTCGCCGGAAGGGAAGCCAAGGAAATCTTATCCAACATTCATCAAGGAAGCTGCGGAGATCACACCGGAGGGCAAACGTTAGCAAAAAAGATACTCCGATACGGATATTTCTGGCCCACCTTAAGCAAGGACGCCTTAGATTTCGTCAAGAAGTGTGACAGATGCCAAAAATTTGCTAAGATCCCTCGGCTACCAACAACCGAAATTACTCAGATGACCAGCCCTTGGCCCTTTGCAGTATGGGGAATTGACTTAATCGGTGAACTGCCAATGGGTCGAGGCGGCGCCAAATATGCTATAGTAGCAGTCGACTATTTCACCAAATGGGTGGAAGCAGAACCTCTAAATAAAGTATCTTCAGCGAAAGTTATCAACTTCTTAATCAAAAATGTTCTGTGCAGGTACGGAATCCCACTAAAAATCATATCAGACAATGGACTTCAGTTTGACAGTGAGGAATTCGCCAACTGGTGCCAAGAACACGGAATTCACAAAAGCTTCTCATCCGTAGCATATCCCCAAGCAAACGGACAAGTCGAAGCAGTCAACAAAATTCTGAAAACTCTGATCAAAAAGAAGCTCGAAAAGTCAAAGGGCGCTTGGGTGGATGAACTCCCTACGGCACTATGGGCCTACCGCACATCTTTCAGAACATCAACAGGGCACACTCCTTTCTCTTTGGCATACGGATCGGAGGCTATGCTCCCAGTTGAAACTATTGTGCCTTCCCACCGTAGGATCCACTATAACCCAGAAGAGAACGAAGAGCTCCTCAACATGTCTTTGGATCTAGTCGAGGAGAGAAGGAATGATGCAGTCCTAAAAACAGCAGCCCACAAGCAAAAGGTGGCAGCACAATACAACTCCAAAGTCAAGCATCGAACCTTACGAGAAGGGGATCTTGTCCTCAAGCGAATCTTCCCTCGCCCCGGAGCACTAGACCCAATCTGGGATGGACCATATGTAATTCATAAAGATCTCCACAACGGAGCCTATATTTTGTCAACAGCGGACGGAGAGGTGTTCCAGAGGGCATGGAACATCCAACACCTCCGTCGATACTTTTCTTAACTTGTATTGCCCATATGAAGTGAATTAACAAAGAGAATCAGTGGACGTAGGCATTTTTTCGTGCCGAACCACTTTAAAAAAGCCTTGTCTCTTTTTTAACTTGTTCCTTTGTATCTTGGCTGCTTGTTAACTTTATCCTTTTCTGTTGAACAAAATCCTGAGCATATCGCATTTCTATTCAAAGCACTCCACAATGCAACTTCACGTGGACAAGACCCAACAGGTACTATGCGAATCTATGCCCTCGCCAATGAGACACTTTTGCTCCAGCATCCCTCTGCTGCGGGTTAACTCATTGCTCGCGACGGCCCTTAAAGCCAACTGTAATGAGCCGATTATAAGCCACCGAGAAGGCCGACTATAGCCGAGGCAGCTCATTACGGCGTTAGGCTCGCCGGCAACTGTGAACCGACTATAAGCCCCAACATAAGGTGTGGCCAGCCAGGGGCAGTTCACAGTTGACGATCGGCACCCACGCTAGCCGGCCACAGTAAGTCGAATAATACCCATGAGTACGGGCCATAATGGCCCGGGTAGTTACTGTGCGCGATCTCGGCTCCGGTGTGTCTTAAGTGCGGCTGTGGTAAAAAAGAATTAACTCCCCGCGGAGGCGTAAGATGGGTGACAAATGTCTCCAAGACCCACAGCTACGGAAAGTGACTACAAAACCCGTTTGCCACGAACTTAAGCACATCGAAGGCCTTCCGTGACTGGAAGTTTTACTATTTCACATATTTCAATTTTACTTAAAAAACTTTCCTCCTATCCTCTGTAACAAACCATAAAGTACAGGATGCAGGGTAAGAGATACCCGCCAATGGATGCAGAGATTCACAATCAGATGGCAGGGCATTCAACCGCTTTCCATGCTTGGTCATACAAGATATCCGAAGCTGCCATTTGCAAACAGAACATGAAAGGCGGTATTTTCTTCCTTTATGTGCAGATGCATGACCGTAATTTAATTTTTTCACACCACACGCTAACATTGCAAGTCACGAGATTATGATTTAAAACCAGAAGCTGACATCAAACACAATTTAATTACAAGAATATACACAGCTATATTTCTCATACGACATGTCAAAACAGCAACAAACATTCAAGAAACGACAAAATCGGCTTAAGTCAAAAAATTACACGTCAAGAATAATGATTGATTATTACAAGTAGCAAGAATTACAACTTAGAAGTTACTCTACTGTCTTAAGACTAACAGATACAGCAATGCCAAGCCTACAAAAAGAATTTTCCAGGTCTAATCAGGGAGCCGGTTGCGTCGAAGTCTTGTCCTTGCTCTGTTGCCCGCCTGTCCGGTCATAAAAAGGATTCATTAGTGATAAGTAACCAAGTTAACGGAAAAGCTAGAAAGGAAGACTTACCAGCACCTGCTTCTTGACCATCCTGGTCGTCATCCTCTACCTGCACACCTGCCTCCTCAGCAGCAAGCAGCCGCATACCCTCCTTTACCGCCACTTTCTCCTCCTTGGTGAACTGGGCAGTGACCACATCCATACTGAAGACCGTTCCGCCCTCTTTATCTGCATCAGCCTTAGCTTCCTCCAAAGCCCGGAGATAGATCTTAGCCGTGACCTTGGGATAATCATCCATCCAAGAGAGATTGCCCTGCTTCCAAGTCCGGAAATACATGTCCTGGAGCATGTCATCCATCATTCCCTCATTCTCCTCAAACTCCCTCATCCGGGCATCAGAAGCCGACAACCTTTCGACGGCAGCATCTCTCTCCAGTCTGTATCTCGAGCAATCAGCCTGAAGAGACCTCCGCATCACCTCCATCTCTTCCCTCAACTTAGCTTGAGCAAGCTCTGCAGCCTCAAGTTTCTCGGACAATTCCTCCACCTGCTCGAGATCCGCTCTCCGAACCTCATCCACCGTGGCAATGGCCATGTCAATCCGCTCTTTGCAGGTAGCTTCCATTTTCCGCAATTCGGCCCGACTGGCCTCTTCCATGGTTTTCCTTAGTCGCCCAGTAGCAGCCTCATGCTGAGAAATCTGAATAGCCTGATCCGCAAGCTGTTTGGCCTGATCCGAAACCACCAATCGAAGTCGGATATTGGCGCTCCCAATCTCCTCTCCGGCCTTAACCAGCCGAGCATGATGCCCCATCAGCTTCTTGGTCTCCTCTGCCACCCGATCAATACTAGCCTTGGCCTCATCTCCCATAGTGACTATACGAGTAGTGAGTAGATCGAGATCTAAGGCCTTGGCTTCGTCAAGTACTCGTACCATGGGGTTACGGGGGAGAAGATGTTCACCAGTGACTTCGTCAAAAGTAATATCATGAGAACTGGGATCCAGATCAGGATGACCCGCAAATGGATTACGGGCCAAGTCGGGACGGTCGATATGAATAACAGAAGGGTTTCCGGACGGGTGCGGAGAAGGTGCAAACTCGCTACCCTCCTCAGTAATGTCATGAATAGGCTGAGCCGGAAGCTGAGGACCGGGCGGAGTTTCGTATAAAGGATGACTCCTCTTCCTCTGCTGAATACCCTCTTCGATGACCCCAAGAAGAGGACGGTATCCGACTACATCCCCGGAGCGTTGGGTTGAGGGCTTCGGCTTAGCAGAAATTTTGGAAAGTTTATATTGCTCAAGCCTGTGACGAAGGTCTGAAGCTTTGGACGTCTTGCCTGCTCCTGATATAAAGAACAAATGTCACAATCTTACATTACTATACGATTCGAGGAACGCGGTAAATTACAAGTTAAAAAAGGAAAAGAAACACAGCTGTGGTTGTACAAACCCTGGGGAGGAGTGGGATACTGCAATAAGTCCTGGATTTCATTCCAGGACGGGAGCGGATCATAAAATATTCCTAAGTCCCTATCATTAATGAAGCAAGCAGGAGTCAAGAGTTCACCTTGAGTCGCCGGAGCCACCTTGGCTGGAAGGGTCCGAGAAGACTCACTTGCACCAGTCCCGGCTTTGTCCGCCTTCCCGGTCTTCTCTACCAAAGCCGGATCATCATCCAACCCCTCAAAAGCTTGGCGGAGAGCATCATCCGTCCACTCTTGCATTTCGCCTACTTGCCCAGAAGACAGAGCCCTGGAACCATCACCACCCTGTCCATCGCCACCATCATCCCCAAGACGCTCAACGTCACTTCCGCCCTCAGCCTCACCTCTTTCTTCCTCCGCATCTATCTCCCCCTGAGTAAGTGGACAATTGCTGGGAGAAGGACCGTCCGACCTCTTAAGTTTCTTACCTCCGACAGCTGGAGGTTTTGTGAAAGGTTTCCTCTTGCTACCCTCTGCCGTAACCCTCTCTTTGGTCTGAGCAGCCGCCCTCTCCTCCGCCGTTTCCCTCAACTTAACTACAGACTGCTGCGGAAGGATTAGGTTATATTCCAGAAGAATCGCATTTCTAATCAAGTAGGCAGACGATCTATATTTCCCAAGAATGGCTTCTATCTCAGCCGCCGTCTGAACCAGGCGATCAGTCTCCACAACCGGAAAACCACCTGTCGCTAGCAAAAATAAGAAAGTATGAGAAGAAGCATCGCAATCGGAATAGAAATTATAAGTAAAAGCATCAACTTACATCCAGAGGTAAAGCGCCGGATGGAGACGGAGTCGTCCCTAACAAAGAACCACTCTTTCTTGAACATGCTGAATTTAGAGTACAGGTCCAGGACCGGCTTGAAGGTCACAGCGGACTCCAAGCTAATATATGGGGACCCCTTCTTATAGTCCCTTAAATTATACAAGTACCGGATCTCCCGGTTGGAGGGAGCGCGACCATACTTCCTCCGAAAAATAACGAAAAGGCTCACCAGTATGGCATAAGAGTTGGGCTGAAGCTGGAATGGGGCCACCTTCAGATACGTGAGGAAGCTGACTACCCAAGCATTGAGAGGCGGGATAGCACCACACATGCAATGGTACCTACTATAAGCAAAGTATCCTTCGGGAGGACTGTATGGCATGACTCCTGGGCCCGGCAGCAGCATGAGAGCTCTATCGATCCCAAAGGAACGAGATATAACATCGAGTTGCTCCTCTTTGAGAGAGCTAGGAAAGCAGTCAGGCGGGGAATCCAGCAGCTCCTGGGGACCATATCCATCCACTAATGACCTCGGGGCAGGCCCATGACGCTCCGATCCTGATTGAGCTGGGGGCACGGCCGAGGGCTCTCCTTCACCCCCGGATCTCCTCTTATCTGATCGAGTTTCAACTCTTCGAGACATTTATCTACGACATAAGAAAAGCATGATATTAGCACAAGGAGTATGGGAACATAAACGCATTGTTATCAAGTGCCATTCAATGTTTAAATCTTCAAGTTCCGTTCGGTTGGTCAAACTTTCGAGCCTCGTTCGGTATTAATTCATTCGGCATTTTCGTGTTCATTCGGCAAAGATATATACCTGACTCAGCACGAGATAGATTCGGCAAGGTTTGATTCGGCGAAGGTTAGATTCGGCAAGGTTTGATTCGGCGAAGGTTTGATTCGGCAAAGATAGATTCGGCAAAGGTTTGATTCGGCGTAGGTTTGATTCGGCAAGAGTTGTTCGGTAAGGAAAAGCAAAGGGGGTATAGCCCCTATATATAGCCAAGCGAAAGGCAACCGGATCAACCGGTTCGGCATTCCTCGCCGAATGGACCTATTTCAACTACGGGAAACGCCCAAGCACGAAACAAAGCGCGACACATGCAAACACGTGCCCCGCTTTGGGGGGCAAATGTTGGGTGAATTCTTACCCGGAAGACCTCGAGACCCAGAAACGTGATCCATTCGGCAGACCTCATTCGGCAGTCCTCCCTCGAATCCATTCGGTAGACCTCCATCGAATCCATTCGGCAGACCCACCGGTCCAACCTCACCATCCCACCACCGGACCAACTACCACCGGTCCAACCTCACCATTCCACCACCGGACCAACTACCACCGGTCCAACCTCACCATTCCACCAGCGGACCAACTACCACCGGTCCAACCTCACCATTCCACCACCGGACCAACTACCACCGGTCCAACCTCACCATCCCACCTCCGGACCAAGTGATGCCGAACCAAGTCATACCAGGCCAGATCACATCAGCCCAGGCCCATCTGCGACCATACATATCCTGGACCCCTACCCCTAGCCTCACTCTATAAATAGAGGGGCAAGGGTACAACAATGGGGACAAGTTTGAGAGCTCAAGTACGGAAGGAACTTTCAAACAACTTTCTTTTACTTGTATAAAAGCTTTGTACTTGTAATCAAAAGAAGAGAAGAGAAATAACATATAAAGTGGACGTAGGCACATTCTGGCTGAACCACTATAAATTCGCGTGTCTCTTTTTACAGTTTAACCCCTGCTTTTCATATATTTGCGTAAATCACTCAAATCGCTAAGAACAACATAAGATCCATTAAATTATACAACTTTGAGGTGTTTGTCCATTTTTTGTGCAAACAGAAAGCGAAAGGTAAAAAGTGGAAAAATGGCTAAGTAAGAAGTATTTATATGGACTCGAAAACAAAGGGAATAAACGATTTGTATCCCGGTGGATTCGAACACGCATTTCGACTCCCTCTCCAGTGCGTTGATGCGAAGCTCCCCTTCGTATCGCTTGTCTAGTTCGACTCCCTCTCCGATGCAGCAATAAAAGACATCACTTCGACTCCGTCTCCCCTTCGACTCCGTCTCCCCTTCGACTCCGTCTCCCCTTCGACTCCGTCTCATGTGCGTTTTGACTCCGACTCCTATGCAGTTCGAATCCAAGATCGAGTCGAACAAAGCAGTTCGAACCCAAGACCGAGTCAAACAACCAGTTGGAATCCATAAAACCATGACTTCCAGAGGCCAACTCCATCAAATCGAAATACTCACTTCGCATCCACAAATTCAATGAAAGACGTCCTCAATGCTTCAACCCTTCACATCGATTCAAGGGAGGATCGTTACGAAGGAACATTCAAAAACAACAATCGAGCGTTGTTACAGCGAATTTCACGTCGGTTCAGGAGAGGATCGATACAGAATTCCATATAAAATAAACTGGCAACGACTCGTGAGCGTACAAACGTCAACGAGAGTCAGGTTAACCTATATGCATGTATATCGGACTAATATTCAATATTCCAGATTTACGGGAAACAGAAACTCGTCAAATAACGATTACAACAGCGAACAACTAATCGCTAGCATATAGCAGTTAGTTACAGAAATATAGGGTACATCAGTTGACCGTCAACAGCTTACATTTTCAAGAAAACAGTCGAAGATTACAGCTTTCATCGAAAAGACGATAATTTGTCAGAATGAAGACTGCAGCACTTCAAAGCACATCATGTTTTCACAAGACGTACTTTGGGGGGCAAATGTTATCCCGCCTTTTGGCAAGGCCGTGACACCAAGGAATTGACTAGTAACCAATGACGGTCCGTCCTAGAGATCAGTCATACACAGGCTCACTATGGATATCGACGAATTTTGTTTGAGTCCAGATCGAGCCAAAATTGGCATGACATGACAACCTAAGCTATGAGAGTCAATGTTCCAAATCTCAAGTCAATCCGAGATCGTATGCTCAAGTTGTGAACGATACAAAATTGGTTAAGAATAGCCTTCTTCGACTCGCTCCAGTTCGAATCCATAGGAAGTGCACATTTCGTCTCGCTCCTCTTCGAGCCATTCTTCGACTCGCTCCGTTCATAACCATCAAAAGCCAACTTCGAATCGCTCAGATTCGACTCGCTTTGCAACCCATCAGAAGTGACAACTTCTACTCGCTTCGCAACCCATCAGAAGTGACAGCTTCGACTCGCTTCGCAACCAACAGAGGTGACAACTTCGACTCGCTCCGCAGCCATCAGATACCTTCTTCGACTCGCTCCGCTTCGCCTCCATCAGGTGCCTTCTTCGACTCGCTCAGCTTGAACCACTGTTCGACTCCATCGAGTTCGACTCCATTGGCGAAGCCACTGTTCGAATCTCTCAAGAAGCTCCACTTCGACTCGCTCTATCGATGCACACTTCGACTAGCTCAATCAATGCAAAATTCGACTCGATCGAAACAACATCGAAAGCAGAATGACTCAAAGACTCGAGCGCCATGTCACTAAGTCGAACGGAAGCGAGTCGAAACAAAAGCGAGTCGAACCAAACAGCCTACCGGGAATCCCATTTCGTATCGATCATATCTACTAATCTACAAGTCCAAATGCTATGAAATTTTCACAGAAGACTACGTGCATGCTAAAGAATGTCCACGCCAAATTTCGACTCCATTGGATGAAATCTTGATCGATGCAAAATCTGTTCGTATCAATCACGGATCGGACCGAAACTTCACGGGGTTAGGCGCGCGGGCCTGGTCACGTGCCAGAGAGGGTCTCCCGAGAGCTGACCGAAATATCAGCCTCCTACACCTATAAATAGACCCCCAAAGCCAACAGAAAAGGGGTTCTTCTTCCTCTTTGAGATCTCCACGCCCGGACTCCGCCAGATCCAGATCTGAGCTCCATTGCTGCTGCTACCAACGAATTTCACTGCTGCAAATCATTGCTATTCGCTGTAATTTGCTGAAATCAATTGTAAACATCAAAGAAAGATCAATAAAGCAAACTACTTCATAGTGGACGTAGGCAATACGCCGAACCACTCTAAATTCTTGTGTCTACTTGCACTTTAATTATTTTTATCTCTGAGATTTGGAGTTTTTGTTAGATAATTCCTCTTTTTTCATTTAATCTCTTCATTTTATCTCTTCAAAGACTTCCGAAGAGTGTTGTACCCAATTTTGGTACAAATAGTATAAGTTTGGTTGGCACCTATCTTCGAGTACTTGCATTACACACATGCAGATTCATTCGAGTCAGTCGCATTTCACAACTCTTAAGCAATGTAAAGTTAGATCCGGAAAGCCGTTTATTGAAAACATGAAATGACAAATTCTACCTTATTACATGGCTTCATTCAATTATGTACAAATTTATTTCTAAGTGAAATAGCATCATAAATGCTCGCTATACCATGCCTTTGGGAGTGAGATCCCATCAACCATTACAAGCCTAAAAGTATCACCTCCAAGCTTTTGTTCTATTGCATACGGACCTTCCCATGTCAAGCCCAAATTTCCGAGGCTAGGAAGTTAGTTTGAGGACCAGGTCGTCGATTTCAAAGGTCTGATTTCTGACCTTGGCATTGTAATACCGGGTGACTCCAATTGCGATGCGCAGCTGCTCTCAAGTCAGCTTCGCCTCGTTTCCTATCGATTATGTCCAGAGATTCCAGAAGGAATTGCTCATTCGTTTGTGGATTGTAATGAATTACCCGATGAGAAGGTACTTCCAATTCAACCGGAATCATTCCTTTGATCCATAGGCTAGGGCGAATGGAGAATGACCAGTCGCTAACTTATGGGTCGTTCGGTAAGCCCAAAGTACCAATAGAAGTTCATCAACCACTTGCCCTTAGCCTTTTCTAATCATTTCTTACGAACGGACATGGTAATCTTGTTTACAGCTTCAACCTGTCCATTTGCCTATGTGGCCACCGTGGCAAATCTCTATGTAATGCCGATAGTAGAAATCCTTAAACTCGGTGCTGTCGAATTGGGTTCCATTATCGGTAATGATCCCCAACAAAGTTGATCATTTTCTTCATGGTAATTGTAGCAAACGGCTCAGCCTCAACCTATTTTGTGAAGTAGTTGACCGCGACAAAGGCATACTTCACGCCACCTTTTGACGTCGACGACACATCGATAGTATCAATCCCCCAAACTGCAAATGGCTAAGGACTGACCATTTGAGTAATCTCTGCCGACGGAGCTCTCAGAATCTTAGCAAACCTCTGGCACTTGTCGCACTTTCTAGTATAATCAGTAGCATCTCGGTAGGCAGTTGGCCAAAAGTACCTATAGCGAAGAATCTTCATCACCGGGGTTTGTCCCCTAGTGTGGTCACCACAGACCCTTCGTGCACTTCTATCAGGACTTGTTTAGCCTTATCATGAGAGACGCATCGAAGCATAGGGGCAGAAAAACCCTTCATGTACATCAATCCTTCATGTATGATATATCTCGGAGCTTGGTGAATTAGTTTCTGTCACTCGTTCCTTCTATCGGGAAGGATTCCTCTCTGTAAGTAGTCTTTTATCGTAGTCATCCATGACTCTTTTTTAGGTTCAGCCTCCAAGATCCAATCCACATCCATCTGATCGATGCTCGGTGCTAACAATATTTCCACTGTAACCAAGCCTTTGAGCTGCGCATCTCCGAAACTGGCCAACTTAGCCAGTGAGTCGGCCTTCGCATTTTCCTCTTTAGGAATATGCATTATCGTATAGTATTCAATGCCACTAAGCGGCTCAATGACTCGATTTAGATAAGGGGCTAGCCTTGCTCCTTTTTCCTGAAACTCTTTCCACAAATGACCACCACTAGTTGGGAATCACAGAAAAAATGTAAATTTTTTTATCTCCGGTTCTTTGGCAAACTTGAGTCCCGCAATCAATGCTTCGTACTCCGCTTCATTGTTTGTTGTAGGAAAGTCGAGTCTCGTGGCATAATAGATTAAACATTCCTTAGGAGTGACAAGTACAACACTAGCACTAGAATAGTGTTTGTTTGATGCACCATCCATGTACATCTTCCACATAGCATTTTGCTCACCACTGCTTTACTGAGTATCGTCTCATGTAGTGAATTTAGCTAAGAAATCTGCCAAAGCTTGACCCTAGATAGCCCTCCGAGGGTGATAGGTTATATCGTATTGGCTCAATCCAATGTTCCATTTCAATAGCCTTCCAAAGATCTCAAGTCGTTGTAAGACTTGTCGTAAATGCTGGTTGGTAAGAACTTTGATCGGATGAGCTTAAAAGTAAGGGCGGAGCCTCCTTGAAGCAATCAACAGGCATTATGCAAGCTATTCCAGCTTCGGGTAATTTCTTTCTACTCCTGTCAATCGCTTACTGATATAATAGGCTGGTCGTTGGACATGGGCTTCTTGACGTAGGAGTGCGTCGCTCAAAGCATGCATCGATACTGCTAGATATATAAATAAGTCCTCATCATCCATGACTTCAAGAGGATAGAGGTCTCTCCTAGTGATCAACTAGAGCCTAGAATGCGTCTGTGCACTCCTTTGTCTAAGCGAAAGTTCTCTATCCCTTTGGAGTTTTACCATTCTTAATCACGTCAAAGAAAGGGATCCATTTGTTGGTGGCTCTGGAGATGAATCGTGTAATATCCCGGAAATTTTAACAATATCAATTTAATAATCTGTTAAATAATTAAATTGATATTGATGATCTTTGATAATAAAATTTGAATTTAATTTAATAATCTAATTAAATAAGTATCAAATATATTATTTCCAAATAATAAGTATAATGTATTATTTTTATAAATATGAATGGATTTTAAAGACTATGGAATTGTTATTTTAAATTGATAAGTAGTTGTATATGAATATATATATAACTTAACTTTTAAATTGAATCTTAGGATTTAATTTAAATTGAATTTGAAATTTAGTTTTGAAATTCAATGGAATAAATATTTAAATTTGTTGTGGAGTTTAGAAAAATGTATAAACTTTTAGTTATAAATAAATTTAGTTTTCTTTCTTTAAAAAAAAAAGTAATTTGTATATATATAGATAAGTATTTTATAAATAAAGAAAAAGGGTTTTATTTACTTTTAAAATACATATAAAAATATAAAAAGACATGTGTCTTTATCTAATGACTTGTTTTAACATGTGTTAAGTAATGAATTAATCTATGTGACAAGTGTCTTTATTATTTTTAATTTTCTTTTATTTTTATAAATTTCAACTTCACTTATATAAACATATGCATTCTCCTTACTTCATTTTTCTTTCTATTCTCCATTTTCAAAACAAGAAAAACTCAGTTTTTCCTCTAATAAAATCTGAAATAATTAGTAACCTCTTCTCAAAACTCTTCCTCTAATCTAAAATCAAAAACCTGATTTTCAAATTCCTCAAACCAGAGATTATCAACATCGAATCTCTGTAAACCATTTTCCCAAATCTAAATTAAGTTCAGCCTGCAATTCTTTTCAACATTTAAGCCTGCCTGCATGTTTATCAAATCTGGAATCATTTCAAGGCCTGTCTGCATTCATCTCTTCAAACTGGAAATCAAGCTTGCATGTTAATTTAAAGGCAACAATTCAAGTTTTAAATCAAATTCAAGAAGCATGCAAGTCCACAGTTTCAAAAGCTAAAATCTGGAAGCTCTGTTTCATTTTTTTTCAATCAGGTGAGTAACATTCTTAGAACTTAATATAAGAATCTGTTTGTTGGTTAACTCTGAAAGAAGTATGTTCTTGTGTGTATCTATATGTGAGTTTCTATAAATATATACATGTGGATGTATTGATATATATGTGCATGTCTGTTATGTATGATATCCCTGTTTTATATTTTCTTTAAGCTCAGATTCTTGATAAAATCCCTATCTACTTATCTGATCTCTGATAGACTTAAGTTTTAAAACAAAATAAGTTTGTTTTATCATAAACTAAAGCTTAAAATTTAAATTAAGTCAAATCTTAAGCCTGAGTGTCTCTGGAAGCTTAAAACATCAGTGTATAGTAAATAAAGTGAAAATTCAAACTGTGAGAATTGTAGTTCCAGTATTATGAATTGAATAAATAAACCAAATCATGATTTTTAACACTAAAATCAAGATTTTTAAGAATGTGGAAATGGTGCAGTTCTGTGATGAACTAAAAATGAAGTTTTGGGTAATTCGTTTGATCTAGATGGTTTGATATGTTGAAATCTTCAGTAAGGATAGAGGGATGATCAAAGATGTAGGGAAAATTATTAGAAATTGAATTAAAGGATCAAGGAGGATATGATTTAGGATTTAAATTTTTAAACCTAGTTTTACTGGGTTAGGGGAAGATGATCCAAATGGGATCTGGGGTCGATCGAGTTGAACGAGGATTTGGCAGATGGTAGTTTGGTCGTGGATGAAAGTATGGCCGGAGTTGCTAGATGTCAGATGGTCGGAATCGCGAGTACGAGCGATGTGCCAGGTTTGGTCAGTGGTGATGGTTCTGTTCCAAGTTTTTGATTTTAGGTTCGATTTTGATTTGATGAATGAATCGAAGATAGGATGATAGTTTTCTAGTATGTGGATGAACGTGAACTGATGGAAGATGTCGGCGATGATCGGAGTTGCCGTAGGTGACCGTGCACGTGCACGAGATCGAAGATGTAACTGGGTGAAGTCTGTTTACTGGAGAAGGCAAATGCAAGTTTTTCTCGGGTTTGTTCGTGGGAGTCTCGGGGATTTTGATGTGTGACTCGAAGAAGTGTAGATGGAAGGTTGGACTCAAGTGACAGGAAGGACTCGAGACTTTTGAGTGTTTTTGCGAGGGAGACTCGGGGAAACTAGGGTGGGGACTCGAAGTAGATTAGGTTAGACTCGAGCACTTTTGTGTTGACAGGTTTTTAAAACTGTCTGGTTTTTAAAACTTTAATCTGGGTTTAAATTGTAAAGAAAATTTTAAACTAGAATTTAAATCAAAAATTTAACTATGTAGATTCAAGTTGGTTTTGAATCTTAAAGATTTGAAATAAATAAGTTATAAATTTATATATTTTAAATAGGTTTTAAATGGTAGTTAGATTTAAATTGTTTGAAATCAAAAAGGAAATTGGTTTAAACTCTTCTTAAATTTCTTTTATAAGAGATAAGATTTTTAATAAGTAAAAGTTTTTAAATTGGTTTTAAAAACTTTGTTAAAAATAAATTGGTATTCATTTTAAATACATAATTTAAAATGAAATTTTAAAAGTAGATTTGAAAGGGATGTTTCAAATATGAATGATAAATGATAACTTGTTTATCAATAAGAATAATGGTGTATCTTAAAGTAATTAAAGATTTATGTTCATTAAATTAATTAGGAAATTTAATGGATAATTAAATTGTTTGATTAATTAATCATTTGGATTAATTAAATAGGTAATTAAAGGATTAAACTAATTTATTTATGATTAAGATAAATTAATTAGGGATGATTAATTTGTAGTTAGGAATTATAAATTAGAGTATTAATTAATGGTTAGGAATTAATTAATAAGTAATTAAATATTAATTAAGTTATGGTTAACACTTAATTAATTAAATAATTAGAGATTGATTAATTGGTTATTAAGATTTATTAATTTAGAATTAATAATAATTAATATAAGTTAATTACTTAAGGAAAGTAATTAATTAATAGTTAATGAAGTCATTAACTATGGATTATTAAATAATAAATTAATAGGATTAATTTAATAGTTAATTAGATTAATTAATTTAAAGATAATCAATTATAGAATTTGTTTAAATGTAATTACTTAATGGAAGTAATTAAGAATTAATTACTTATTGTAATTAATTGAAGTTAATTTGATTTAGTTAAATTAATTAATTAAGTTTAATTAATTTAGAATAATCAAGAGATGATTTGATAATAATTACTTAATGTAATTATTAAGGTAAGATTATTTAGGGAGGTAAATAATAAGATAATTACTGGAAGTAATTAATTGAATAATGATTTTATTAATAGAAGTAATTTGAGTTAATTACATTGAATAATTAATCAAGGGATTAATTAAGAAATTAATTAAGGAAGTAATTAATTTAGTTAGTGAAAGTAATTAAGGGTAGTTAATTACTGATTGAAGATTAATCAAGAGTGATTAATAAATGTTGTTTAATTAAAGGTTAATTACTTAATGTAATTAATTTAATTAAGTAATTAATAATTAAGTTGTAATTAAGGATCATTAATTAATATAGTTAATGATGTTATTAAGATTTATTAATTAAGCAATAATTATTAAATGAAGTAATTAATCAATGTAATTAATTAAGGATTAATGTAATTAATTATAGTTGATTAAGTTAATTAATTTTAGTAAATTAATTAATGAAGTAATTAAAGGTTAATTACTATAAGTGGTTAAGGATAATTAATTTAAGTAATTAATTAAGGATAAATTACTTGGATGTAATTAAAAGATAATTAATCAAGATGATTAATTGAAATGAATTATTAGAGGATAATTAATTAATTGATTGTAATTAATTAATGGTTAAGTAAGAAGGATTTATAAAATGAAGTAATTAATTTAATTCAATTTAAATTAAGATGATATAAATCATTACTTATGAATGGGTGTTAGTATTGGATACTTTGCATTGATTGATATCTCTGATGAGATATATGCTGTGTGATATGGATGTTAGTTGAATTGTGATGATAATATGGATTATCTGTTATATTGATAATGTTGATTATCTATTGTAATGTTGTGAATTATCTTTCTTGGTGTATAAAGATAATGAATTAAATTGTTTTAACCTTTAAAACAACTTGGCCTTAAAAGATACGCTTTGGATTTCGATGAGACCGGGATCGGGTTTCCGTATACCGGATTTCCAGGTCTGGAGACCCGAATACCACATCGATCCAAATTAACGATAGGTCGTGAATCAAGTGAAGATGAAGATTCAGAGTGCAAGGGTTATTGTCGTTAACTCTGAGGGTGATTCCAAAACGAGTGTAACGAGATAATGCCTTCGGTTTCGTTCGAACCCGGAACGAACTTGTATGGATTGAATGCTTTCAGCACATCGTCAGGTGGACGATGAGCATTCTAAGATAGATGTGTTCTTTTTAAAGGTAATCGTGACCTCAAGCCTCACAAACCGGGAATGGCTAAAACAGGGGAGGTGCAGCAAGGTTAGTGGGTAGCACCCAAGTAGGACAAGGTTACCTCTGTCTAGATGTCCCTTTCTATTTTCGACTTAGTGGTGCGGTTGCTGATCCCAACCGTGAGGTATCTTGTGCGGGAATTATCCAGTAAGGGATGTTCCGACCTTGTGTTGCAGGGGATTGGGAGTGATCCTCGGTACGGTGATCTAGGCCACGTACTGTGACGGGCGGTACCCCGGTAGCCCTGCCATTGTATGGAATCCAAAATCCAATAAGTGCCGTACGTATTAGTTGTGCCCAACTATGTTGGAATGTGAGATGTAAGCATTTCAGCTATTTCTGTATTTTACTTGAAAACCCTAGACCCTATTATAATACAATCGAATTTCCTATCAAATGTTTTGGTTAGCGTAAGGTAAAAACTTACCCATGTTTATTTGTGGGAAGTCTTACGTGATACCTTTTCTTTCAAAAGGTTTTGAAGTTAAACAAGTTTAACCTGTTACTCACACCAGACCCATGTCTGACCCAAGTTGTTTATTTCTGTTTTATAAACTCTTGGGTACTCAAATTTTTACGAGTAGCCAAGGGAATTCAGGTTAGCTTTGACGAGTAATCTGGAGGAGCAATGGAGCAGGAGGCTTCGACGTTGTAGATAGATAGTAGTTTCCGCTGTGTTGATCTTGTTTAGATCTTTGTTTTGTATTGAGTTGTAATAACTAGACAGATGTTTATAACTGTCTAGTATGTGATGTGTAATCTGTGTAACTCTGATAGATGATGTATATGATACTATGTAATAGTTATGTGATATATTATATTTTGTTTCGTTCCGCTGTGAGATTCTGATGTGTTGTTATTCTTTCTTTCTCTTCTTTTCTCTTTTCTATCCCTTTCTTTCTTATTAGCGATACGACTTTCTATGGAGAGAAAGTCGTGGTCGTTACAGTGGTATCAGAGCATAGGTTGAGCGAATACCTAAGCTTTTGGTTAAGTGAATATCAGAACACTAGGTTGAGTGAATACCTAGGTTCGGAAGGATTGTTCATTAGAAATAGGATCTGTAACCACCTGTTTGAGTCCGAGTGTATATATATATATATATGAGAGCGCGTATTTGTTAGTTATATAAAATGGTTTTATATTGTGTTAATTGATCGGTTGAGTGGTATATGGATTCTGGTCAATACGAGTAGCTAACGTTATTGATAAGGATCTCTAAACACTTGAACCAGGCCAACGGACACAATATTGTTTTAAAGAGGTAGATGAAATAATTTTACCCAGAAATAATTTCTATATAAAAAAAATAATAATATATCATTTTAAATATATATATTTATGTATTTCTACCTATTTATTGGGTTACCTGTTCGGGTTTTCCAATATAAGTTATAAAGGTAGATAAGGTGGTAGTGTGTGTAACACAATTACCAATAGTTGGAGTTTGAATGTTTGAGGTTGGAAGTATATATCGAGACTGTAAACCCAATACCGTCTCGAGTAAGCTTTGCTATGGTGAAGGATTTCATCGATCTCCGAAGGAAACTGTAATGGTTCGGAGTTTATCTTTGAAGTGTGGATGAGTAGAGTTGGATCTGTCGATGAGGCAGAAGTGAGTAATGGTACCTTGATACCTCAGGTAATAGTAGCTGTATGATGAGATGCAGTGACTATGGATGTTCCTGAAGATGTTTTCTTTGGAACAAGATTAAGGAAGTGTGTCTGTTTCAGTGTTGTCGCTGAGTTCAGCATGGTGTTTCTGCTTTGGTTTGGAGTTCGAGTTTCTCGAAGAGCTTTGGATAGGAGCATCAGTGTCAGCAGTGCTACTCGGAGTGTTCTGTGATGGCAAGAAGTTTTCTAGCTGAGCAGTTTTTCTGGAAGTGAAGTTCAGAAGCAGCAGAGTGGATCCATTTCTTCGATAAATTGGATAAATAAGTGTAAGCTGTTCTGATTGGTAAAGAGGAACAGTTTTTCTTTGGAATTAGGTTGGGTTGATCGCAAAAGTGACTTGCGATTGTCTGAGTGTTCTCTTGGGTTGTCAGAATTTTTCTGGGTGTCTTCAGAGAAGTCAGAAGTTTGTCCGCATCTGAAGGTTGAGTTTTCTTATCGACTGGATTCCAGGGGTGATACCAGTGGTTCAGTCTAGTTGAAGGATGTTTTCCTAGAGATAGAGTTTGGTGAAACAGCTCAAGTTTTGATGGAGTATCTGAGTTTTATTTATGGATCAGTGAACCTTATTTCTGGAATGAGTTGTCCAGTCTGTGGTTGTGTCCTACCTCATATCAGAGTTGAGCAGCGAAAGCAGTTTGGAGTGTATCTCTGGATAGGAGGAGTAAGTTTGGAATCTACGGATAATTGTGAAGTAGAGTTATGTGTGGATCTCGTCTGTGTTCTGATTTGGATAAGTAATTGGTCTACTTGGTTGAATTGTCAGTTTGGATAATTTGAATTCATTGAGTTGTACGTATCTCTGAGGAAGTACGTATTTGATCTATCTCTGGTTTTAGAATATGCAGTTTTGGGAAGTTTGGTAGTTGAGTCAGACTCGTCTGTAGTCTGATATTCTGTTTAGTTCTGTAGATCTAGATGAGTAGGAGATCTATAGCTTAGTAGTTTAGATTGTTTGTAGAGCGAGTATCCCGGTATATATATACTTGGGGAAACTCGAGGAATTCTATCCAGACTTTTGTCTGAATAGTTAGAAGTGATTGTTTGGATGAATTGGTTGCTATGGTTGTTAGAATATGGATGATAGTATATGCTTGTGTTTTAAATTAAAATCTTTAATAAGATTATTAAATTACCTTTGTTTAAATTTCGGGGACGAAATTATTTTAAGGGGGAAGGAATGTAATATCCCGGAAATTTTAACAATATCAATTTAATAATCTGTTAAATAATTAAATTGATATTGATGATCTTTGATAATAAAATTTGAATTTAATTTAATAATCTAATTAAATAAGTATCAAATATGTTATTTCCAAATAATAAGTATAATGTATTATTTTTATAAATATGAATGGATTTTAAAGACTATGGAATTGTTATTTTAAATTGATAAGTAGTTGTATATGAATATATATATAACTTAACTTTTAAATTGAATCTTAGGATTTAATTTAAATTGAATTTGAAATTTAGTTTTGAAATTCAATGGAATAAATATTTAAATTTGTTGTGGAGTTTAGAAAAATGTATAAACTTTTAGTTATAAATAAATTTAGTTTTCTTTCTTTAAAAAAAAGTAATTTGTATATATATAGATAAGTATTTTATAAATAAAGAAAAAGGGTTTTATTTACTTTTAAAATACATATAAAAATATAAAAAGACATGTGTCTTTATCTAATGACTTGTTTTAACATGTGTTAAGTAATGAATTAATCTATGTGACAAGTGTCTTTATTATTTTTAATTTTCTTTTATTTTTATAAATTTCAACTTCACTTATATAAACATATGCATTCTCCTTACTTCATTTTTCTTTCTATTCTCCATTTTCAAAACAAGAAAAACTCAGTTTTTCCTCTAATAAAATCTGAAATAATTAGTAACCTCTTCTCAAAACTCTTCCTCTAATCTAAAATCAAAAACCTGATTTTCAAATTCCTCAAACCAGAGATTATCAACATCGAATCTCTGTAAACCATTTTCCCAAATCTAAATTAAGTTCAGCCTGCAATTCTTTTCAACATTTAAGCCTGCCTGCATGTTTATCAAATCTGGAATCATTTCAAGGCCTGTCTGCATTCATCTCTTCAAACTGGAAATCAAGCTTGCATGTTAATTTAAAGGCAACAATTCAAGTTTTAAATCAAATTCAAGAAGCATGCAAGTCCACAGTTTCAAAAGCTAAAATCTGGAAGCTCTGTTTCATTTTTTTTCAATCAGGTGAGTAACATTCTTAGAACTTAATATAAGAATCTGTTTGTTGGTTAACTCTGAAAGAAGTATGTTCTTGTGTGTATCTATATGTGAGTTTCTATAAATATATACATGTGGATGTATTGATATATATGTGCATGTCTGTTATGTATGATATCCCTGTTTTATATTTTCTTTAAGCTCAGATTCTTGATAAAATCCCTATCTACTTATCTGATCTCTGATAGACTTAAGTTTTAAAACAAAATAAGTTTGTTTTATCATAAACTAAAGCTTAAAATTTAAATTAAGTCAAATCTTAAGCCTGAGTGTCTCTGGAAGCTTAAAACATCAGTGTATAGTAAATAAAGTGAAAATTCAAACTGTGAGAATTGTAGTTCCAGTATTATGAATTGAATAAATAAACCAAATCATGATTTTTAACACTAAAATCAAGATTTTTAAGAATGTGGAAATGGTGCAGTTCTGTGATGAACTAAAAATGAAGTTTTGGGTAATTCGTTTGATCTAGATGGTTTGATATGTTGAAATCTTCAGTAAGGATAGAGGGATGATCAAAGATGTAGGGAAAATTATTAGAAATTGAATTAAAGGATCAAGGAGGATATGATTTAGGATTTAAATTTTTAAACCTAGTTTTACTGGGTTAGGGGAAGATGATCCAAATGGGATCTGGGGTCGATCGAGTTGAACGAGGATTTGGCAGATGGTAGTTTGGTCGTGGATGAAAGTATGGCCGGAGTTGCTAGATGTCAGATGGTCGGAATCGCGAGTACGAGCGATGTGCCAGGTTTGGTCAGTGGTGATGGTTCTGTTCCAAGTTTTTGATTTTAGGTTCGATTTTGATTTGATGAATGAATCGAAGATAGGATGATAGTTTTCTAGTATGTGGATGAACGTGAACTGATGGAAGATGTCGGCGATGATCGGAGTTGCCGTAGGTGACCGTGCACGTGCACGAGATCGAAGATGTAACTGGGTGAAGTCTGTTTACTGGAGAAGGCAAATGCAAGTTTTTCTCGGGTTTGTTCGTGGGAGTCTCGGGGATTTTGATGTGTGACTCGAAGAAGTGTAGATGGAAGGTTGGACTCAAGTGACAGGAAGGACTCGAGACTTTTGAGTGTTTTTGCGAGGGAGACTCGGGGAAACTAGGGTGGGGACTCGAAGTAGATTAGGTTAGACTCGAGCACTTTTGTGTTGACAGGTTTTTAAAACTGTCTGGTTTTTAAAACTTTAATCTGGGTTTAAATTGTAAAGAAAATTTTAAACTAGAATTTAAATCAAAAATTTAACTATGTAGATTCAAGTTGGTTTTGAATCTTAAAGATTTGAAATAAATAAGTTATAAATTTATATATTTTAAATAGGTTTTAAATGGTAGTTAGATTTAAATTGTTTGAAATCAAAAAGGAAATTGGTTTAAACTCTTCTTAAATTTCTTTTATAAGAGATAAGATTTTTAATAAGTAAAAGTTTTTAAATTGGTTTTAAAAACTTTGTTAAAAATAAATTGGTATTCATTTTAAATACATAATTTAAAATGAAATTTTAAAAGTAGATTTGAAAGGGATGTTTCAAATATGAATGATAAATGATAACTTGTTTATCAATAAGAATAATGGTGTATCTTAAAGTAATTAAAGATTTATGTTCATTAAATTAATTAGGAAATTTAATGGATAATTAAATTGTTTGATTAATTAATCATTTGGATTAATTAAATAGGTAATTAAAGGATTAAACTAATTTATTTATGATTAAGATAAATTAATTAGGGATGATTAATTTGTAGTTAGGAATTATAAATTAGAGTATTAATTAATGGTTAGGAATTAATTAATAAGTAATTAAATATTAATTAAGTTATGGTTAACACTTAATTAATTAAATAATTAGAGATTGATTAATTGGTTATTAAGATTTATTAATTTAGAATTAATAATAATTAATATAAGTTAATTACTTAAGGAAAGTAATTAATTAATAGTTAATGAAGTCATTAACTATGGATTATTAAATAATAAATTAATAGGATTAATTTAATAGTTAATTAGATTAATTAATTTAAAGATAATCAATTATAGAATTTGTTTAAATGTAATTACTTAATGGAAGTAATTAAGAATTAATTACTTATTGTAATTAATTGAAGTTAATTTGATTTAGTTAAATTAATTAATTAAGTTTAATTAATTTAGAATAATCAAGAGATGATTTGATAATAATTACTTAATGTAATTATTAAGGTAAGATTATTTAGGGAGGTAAATAATAAGATAATTACTGGAAGTAATTAATTGAATAATGATTTTATTAATAGAAGTAATTTGAGTTAATTACATTGAATAATTAATCAAGGGATTAATTAAGAAATTAATTAAGGAAGTAATTAATTTAGTTAGTGAAAGTAATTAAGGGTAGTTAATTACCGATTGAAGATTAATCAAGAGTGATTAATAAATGTTGTTTAATTAAAGGTTAATTACTTAATGTAATTAATTTAATTAAGTAATTAATAATTAAGTTGTAATTAAGGATCATTAATTAATATAGTTAATGATGTTATTAAGATTTATTAATTAAGCAATAATTATTAAATGAAGTAATTAATCAATGTAATTAATTAAGGATTAATGTAATTAATTATAGTTGATTAAGTTAATTAATTTTAGTAAATTAATTAATGAAGTAATTAAAGGTTAATTACTATAAGTGGTTAAGGATAATTAATTTAAGTAATTAATTAAGGATAAATTACTTGGATGTAATTAAAAGATAATTAATCAAGATGATTAATTGAAATAAATTATTAGAGGATAATTAATTAATTGATTGTAATTAATTAATGGTTAAGTAAGAAGGATTTATAAAATGAAATAATTAATTTAATTCAATTTAAATTAAGATGATATAAATCATTACTTATGAATGGGTGTTAGTATTGGATACTTTGCATTGATTGATATCTCTGATGAGATATATGCTGTGTGATATGGATGTTAGTTGAATTGTGATGATAATATGGATTATCTGTTATATTGATAATGTTGATTATCTATTGTAATGTTGTGAATTATCTTTCTTGGTGTATAAAGATAATGAATTAAATTGTTTTAACCTTTAAAACAACTTGGCCTTAAAAGATACGCTTTGGATTTCGATGAGACCGGGATCGGGTTTCCGTATACCGGATTTCCAGGTCTGGAGACCCGAATACCACATCGATCCAAATTAACGATAGGTCGTGAATCAAGTGAAGATGAAGATTCAGAGTGCAAGGGTTATTGTCGTTAACTCTGAGGGTGATTCCAAAACGAGTGTAACGAGATAATGCCTTCGGTTTCGTTCGAACCCGGAACGAACTTGTATGGATTGAATGCTTTCAGCACATCGTCAGGTGGACGATGAGCATTCTAAGATAGATGTGTTCTTTTTAAAGGTAATCGTGACCTCAAGCCTCACAAACCGGGAATGGCTAAAACAGGGGAGGTGCAGCAAGGTTAGTGGGTAGCACCCAAGTAGGACAAGGTTACCTCTGTCTAGATGTCCCTTTCTATTTTCGACTTAGTGGTGCGGTTGCTGATCCCAACCGTGAGGTATCTTGTGCGGGAATTATCCAGTAAGGGATGTTCCGACCTTGTGTTGCAGGGGATTGGGAGTGATCCTCGGTACGGTGATCTAGGCCACGTACTGTGACGGGCGGTACCCCGGTAGCCCTGCCATTGTATGGAATCCAAAATCCAATAAGTGCCGTACGTATTAGTTGTGCCCAACTATGTTGGAATGCGAGATGTAAGCATTTCAGCTATTTCTGTATTTTACTTGAAAACCCTAGACCCTATTATAATACAATCGAATTTCCTATCAAATGTTTTGGTTAGCGTAAGGTAAAAACTTACCCATGTTTATTTGTGGGAAGTCTTACGTGATACCTTTTCTTTCAAAAGGTTTTGAAGTTAAACAAGTTTAACCTGTTACTCACACCAGACCCATGTCTGACCCAAGTTGTTTATTTCTGTTTTATAAACTCTTGGGTACTCAAATTTTTACGAGTAGCCAAGGGAATTCAGGTTAGCTTTGACGAGTAATCTGGAGGAGCAATGGAGCAGGAGGCTTCGACGTTGTAGATAGAAAGTAGTTTCCGCTGTGTTGATCTTGTTTAGATCTTTGTTTTGTATTGAGTTGTAATAACTAGACAGATGTTTATAACTGTCTAGTATGTGATGTGTAATCTGTGTAACTCTGATAGATGATGTATATGATACTATGTAATAGTTATGTGATATATTATATTTTGTTTCGTTCCGCTGTGAGATTCTGATGTGTTGTTATTCTTTCTTTCTCTTCTTTTCTCTTTTCTATCCCTTTCTTTCTTATTAGCGATACGACTTTCTATGGAGAGAAAGTCGTGGTCGTTACAAATCGACTCAGGGCGATGACCTTCCCGTTCAAGCTCTAAACCTCCTTGACTATCTTTCAGGCTTCCATGTCTCTTAACGCCTTTATCTTTTCCAGATTATCTTCAGTCCTATTGGAATTCACAACGAAGCCCAAGAATTTCCTTGACGCGATGCCAAAAGAGCATTTCAAAGGGTTTAGCTTCGTTCCATTTTTCCAGAGAAGGCTGAACTGTTTGTACCAAAAATGGGCACAACACTCTTCGGGAGTTGTTTGAAGAGATAAAATGAAGATTATAAATGTAAAACAGAGATTATCTAACAAAAACTCCAACAAATAGGAATGTAAAGTGCACAGACAAGCAGTTTAGAGTGGTTCGGCGTATAGCCTACGTCCACTATGAAGTTTTGATGATTTTATTGATTCTCTTTCAATGATTACAAGCGTTTACAGCGATGAACATCGGATTACAGTTTAGAATTCGAAATTGACAGCAAAAGTATGGTGCAAATCTCAATCCGGCAGAGTCTGGACGCTTCAGAGAAAAATGATCCTTTTTCCGTTGATTCTGGGGCTCTATTTATAGGCGTAGGAGGCTTGGATTTCGCTCAAACTCCGGGAGACTTGGCCTGACACGTGAGGGGACCCATTCGACCACTTCCAGAGAGTTTCAAGCCAATCTGTGATCGATAC
Source organism: Allium fistulosum (assembly GCA_030737815.1). NCBI lineage: Eukaryota > Viridiplantae > Streptophyta > Magnoliopsida > Asparagales > Amaryllidaceae > Allium > Allium fistulosum. The sequence goes on from CM060905.1 coordinate 1,111,257,666, forward strand.
GAAATCATTTCGTATCGATCAAGATTACTTCCAATTGAGCTCAAAATTGGTGGAGACGTTCCTTGTTATGTGTGCAACCTCCAGTTAAAATTTCATCGTGTTTGGATCAGTGGATTATGAGATATGGTCGATACGAACTGGAATTCCTCATAGGCTGTCTGGTTCGTATCCATGATTTCGACTCCATCCGTTCGCCTCGCTGGCTGCACGTGCTCTTGAAGTGAGGTGGCGCGCGCGCTTCGTTTCGATCCGGTCTTTGTGCCGCATTGACTGTTTCGACTCCACATATCTCGCCTCGTTTTACTTTGATGGAAGACACGTCATCCCTGGTCAGTTGACTCGTGGGTACGAACAAGTCATTAGGCATGGATTCGAAGTGAGGTCCTTTGATGGATACGAAGCAAGCACCGAGTGATGGATACGAAGCAAGCACCGAGTGATGGATACGAAGTAGACGCTGAATGATGGATACGAAGCAGACGTTGGCTGAAGGATACGAGGTCCTTCAATTGCTGGTATGTGTGAGGTCCATCGATACGAGCTCGATGGATACGAAGAAAGTCGAGCCGAACCTGGGTACCTCGATGGATCCGGAGCTGATCGGTACGAAGCTTGATGGATTCGAACTGGGGCTTCGGTGATGGATACGAAATTGCCCAGAGTGATGGACACGAAATCTGGGCTTTTTCCCTCCAATTTGACTCGATCATAACTTGAGCGTATGAGTCCGGATTGACTTGGACTTTGAGGTGCTGATCTCTATGGCCTTCCTTGTCATGTCCTATCAATTGTAGCTCACTCTGGGCTCGGACAAAATTCAGTGATATCCATGGCATGCTATCCTTGTTCTCTAGTCGGCTTCTTGGTGTCCTGGCCTTGCCAAAAGGCGGGATAACATTTGCCCCCCAAAGTACGTCTTGTGAAAACATGACGTGCTTTGAAAAGTTGTATGTCTTCTTTGGATAATTTTGAAAGTCGTACCCCTTAGCCATTCTCTCGTATCGGTCCTCTTATGAATCGATGCTCAAAGTCGAAAAGCCTTCTTTCGTATCGATGTAGGTTGACTTGATGGATACGAAAATGATCATTCGTATCGATGGTCACAAATCGCGGTGAATCCTGATTCGAATTGGTGATATCTGGTGGATACGAAATGGATGTTCGCATCGATAGATTCTGATGGATACGAAATGGATGTTCGCATCGATAGATTCTGATGGATACGAAATGGACGCTCGTATTAACAGGTCTGCTCTGTTTCGAATCGGTGGCTCATACATTGGATGTTTCGAAACGATGGTTTCCGGTGAACATTTCGCCTCCATGAATGCACAGCTTGATGGATACGAGGAGAGCGCGTGCATCTACCCATCGTATTCACGTGGCCTCCCTGTGCGCTTCGAACCGATAAAGGTTAGTGGGCTCGATACGAATGCTCGCATCGATGCGCTGCTTGACTGGTTGCGACCGGTCAGATTGACTGGGAGTCGAATCGACTCGGTTCCGTCCTAGGCTTCATATAAATATCTGGGACTTTGTCATTTCTCACTTTTTTACCTTTTACTTTTACTGTTGTCTTCTGCCTTCTCGTATCGATTCACGGACTTGGGAGAGAAGAATTACTCCAATCTTCGAATCGATCAAACATCATCTTATTATTTCCCCAAACTCCAACTCGATTCAGGTAAATAAGCAATCACGGCTAAATTCGAGCGACGAAGTTCAGATCTCAGATCCATCGTGCCTTTGCTGATTATCGATTTTGGTGGTGCCAAGGCCAGATCTGGACCAGAGCTTGGTCGAGGATGGCCATGGCTATGTTCGCTTCAATCGGAGAAGAAAGAGTTCTGGAGTAATCGTTTCACCACTAGTTCGTGTCGATCCGGGACAGGAGGGTTTGACTCGATCCAGATTTCATGATTTCGCATCGATTGATGAGTTAAAGGGGATGCAGAGGTTCGCATCGATCTAAGGTGGTTGGGGCTTGTGTTGAACTGAGATGATTGATGTAAGCGCTTGGCCGGCGTGATCGATGCGAAAATCTACCTCTCTCGATCGATACGAAGACCAAGAGATCTCATTGGTCCCATATCGATAGCCCCAGGTTGATGCGAAGTTATTGCACTTGGTTGTCTCACAGCCGTTAACCCTTGGCCGATGCGAAGTAAGCCTACCTGATCGATACGAAATCTCCTCCTCCGGTCGATACGAACTGACATCGATACGAAAGGTATCGAGTTGACCTGATCGATACGAAAGTATCGATTCGAACTGGATCGATACAAAAGACATCACGCCTCCGACTGAATTTGAATTTGAACTACGATCGATTCCATGCTGAAATTTGACGAACTTAGCGAACTTTTGCATGTTCTTATATTCGACTCCGACGAGCTTCTGCCTTGCATAATTGGACTTGATTACAGGATTGCATATTTGACTGACTTTCGAAGCTCGTCAATGGAACTGCCTTTTAACAGAAAAGTACAACGAACTCTTTAATCCTGAATCGATCGTTATCATCTGGATGGCGCAGTCATGACGGTCAGCGATGACGGTCATGTTTGTCTGACTTCCAGAATCTCGTCGCTTGCACATTTTCTTTAATTCTGCAGAATTTGCTCAAGTCACGCACAGCACTCGCACTACACAACACATTCATGCACTTTACACTGGGGAATGCACGGGCTTTTTGTCACCTAATGATGGTTTCTCGTGAGTTAGCTAGTGATGGAACCGTCAAGTTCGCAGCAGCAAGAAACTCAGAACCCTATCCTTCCCAGAATTGAGATTCCGGTCATCGAGACCGAAGCTATTGGCCCAGCTCCGGACGAGTTGCCCAACGCGTCCTTCATTAATAGTCCACCTGATTCCGTCTCATCCAATATCTCCGAAGACATGCTGGGGAGAATATGCTTAAGGCATGGTTTATCTTTGGATGAGGTATTACTGCCTGGACCGGATGATAGGCCACATAATCCCCCGGAGGGGTATACTGCTTTTAATCGGCATGCGTGCGCAGCCGGCACACTTCCTCCATTCAACGACTATATAAGAGAAGTGTTGGCTTATCTGGACATCGCTCCGTCTCAATTGCATCCAAACGGATATGCCTCACTCAACAGCTTGTTCATTGTATTCATGGAGTACCTCCATCGTCCTCCCCGTATGACCGACATAAGATACTTGTTTAACTTCAAGAGTCGGACTGACAGCCCATCTTACACGTTCTTGGAGTCTGTAAGGAACTGCCAAGTTGTCGTGGGGTCGTGGACTAGGCTAAGCTATTTTAAGTCGGAGTGGTTCTATGTCCGATGTCCTCCGGGGTTTGCCAGAAGATGGTTATTCAGACGTGAGTATTGTCTTTTTTCCCAAGTAATTGACAGGGCAATTTTCGGAGTGAAATTAAACTTACGTCTTCTTCTCTTTTTCTTTCAGCTATCATCCAGCGGCCTGAGGGTGGCTATTACAAAGAGATAGTTCGGGTCCTCCAAGAGATTCCTAGCGAAGAAAGGAACATTGAACTGTTATTGACAGATCGGAATCTCAGAGTCCTTGGGCTGATCGGTCGGAGGCAGAGCATAAGACTCGACGGTGCATTAAAGACCGTCTCCAGGAAAAAGGTCAAGCAGATGAAGCCCAGGGTCGTGATAGTCGAGGAACCCGATTCTGAGAAAACTCATACTGACAAGGAACCGTTGGCTGGACCTGCTAATGCAACCCCGGAGTCCGATGCAAAGAGGAAAGGCAAAGCAGTGGCCTCGAAACATCCTAAGTCTGGGAGGCGTAAGTCCGTGGTTTTGCAACGTCCCTTGCCAGGAGTTAAGATTACGGAGGCAGCCTCCCTGCAAGCTGGAGACCAACTCGAAGAGCCTGCTGACCCTCCAATCCCTGACATTGAGCCGGAGCAACACGATGTTGGGTCGGGTGGACCGCGACATATTGTCGATGTTAGCGAGCCTGAGCTTGCCGATGCGACTGACACTTCTGGTTGGTCCGGGGGGTTACACATTCACACACTCCTCACGGCACAACACATTTTCCTAACCATAAACAACACATCGCAAACGGTTACTGATTCTTTGTTGTTTTCTTTTCAGGTACGATGTCTGGGAAAGGTTCCGTGCTTGGTAGTTTGCGTAAGCGCCGTTATCACGAGCCACGCAGGAGAGAGGGTGAGAGGGATTATGACACGGGACACTCTGGTCAGGAGAAGTCTGACAGAGATAGGGGACATGTTCGCCGATCCCGATCTCGCTCTCCTCCCCCCAGGACCTCTGCACCTCCTACGGTCGCAGTTACTCGTCCTTCCGAAACTTCACGGCCTAGGCCGCCTTCTCAAGCTTTGAGGTCTGACCCTCCGCGCAGGACCGAAATAGCCACCTCTTCGGCTACTGTGCCGGTCCCGACCGAGGCGTCTAGCGAAGGAGCGCTCAAATTGGCACAGATGAGGAAGGAATTTCCTGACATATGTTTTGACGGATATGTCTTCCCCCCACACCTGAAGAGAATCCCGCCAACCGCGGAAACCACTATCCATGATTATGTCGCGGACATCTTTTTCCAGTATAGGGAGTGGGGACGGGCCGCGAGGAAGGCATCTAAAGTGGCATTTGAGCGAGGCGTCACCATCGAGAAACTCGAGAAGGAGCTGGGTCGCAACGACCAAATCATAAAAGCGCTCAACTCAGAGGCTGAGTCTTCTCGTAAGTCTGAAATGGAGGCTTTAAAGAAAGTTGATGAAGTGACCGCTGCCATGGCTAGGATGAAGCAAGAACATTACACCGCCATCGAGGACATGGGTCACAGGAACACTTCCATTACTGCCGAGAGGGATGCCGCTCTCAAGGAGCTTAATGAGCTGAAGTCAAAGTTTTCGGAGATGGCTAAGGAAAAAGACGCAGCTAATGTCTCTGCGCAGGAAGCCTGTGATCAGGCAGTGACACTCCAGAAGGAGAAGGAAGCGGCTATACAACAAGCCCGTGAGGCTGAGGCTGGAGTTGATGAGAAAGTACGGCAGGCGGAGGCCAGGATCGAGGCCGAGGTGGAAGAGCTACTCGTCACTTACAACGCCAATGTGCTAAGGCATCGAGACTTGACATGGCTTGACGATTACCCCACACATCTCTATAACGCCTGGAACCTACTGGTTGATGAGGAGAGATCTGGGCACCCTGATGAAGCCCCTGATGAATTCGAGCTGGAGAACCGCATCCTTAATGATGACGAAAAGAAGGTTCTTCATGACTCCATGATTTCCCATGACAAGGTGAGGCTTGGTGCTCAGATCCAGGAAGTCGGAGAGAGCTCTGGTGCAGAACACCATGTTACGAGTTCTGAGATAGTCGTGTCATCTCAGTCTAAGCCAACTTCGATGATCTACTCCCAGCCTATCCCAGCGTATGACCCAGATCAACCGCATTTATCTCCTATTAAGGAACATGCTTCTGAAGTAGTCCGGACGACCTCGAGCCAAACCGAGGAAGGTACTTTGAACTAACTTCCAGTATTTTTGGATTGAAGAACCCGTGTTGAAATGTTGCTAATGACATGTCTTTTCCTTTGATCAGTGACAGGAGTCGCACCAGCCGCGCCTCTTACCACCCAAGTATTATGTCAAGCGCCAGGAGCCATCGTTTATGAGGCGACCTCCGTCGCAGCAATGGCACCAGTTGGAGTGACGGAGGGGAGCTCACTTTCTTTCGACGAGCAGATGATAAACGAGCTCCTTGGCCGTCAAAGTGATCCCTTTGCGGACTTGCCATTTGGTTTGGGTGGATTCACGGCTACTTCCGACACCTTGTCCCAAACTACTACGGCTCTTAGCGAGGCCAGGGCGCGGCGGGAAGCGGCGATGTTAGCCGAGATCAATGCCGAGATGGCGGCTGCGGCGCACGGCGGTGAAGTAGATGGCGGAGCAGCAGCACAGTGCCCCATTCCTCTTATGACTGTGTCTCCTGGGGGCACACTTTCTGATACTGATGTACCAGCCCCTCCTCCGGCTGCGGAGTCTGTTCCTCCCACTCCTCCCGCGGGAAGCATCCCTATAGAGTCCAGCTCAGACGAGGATGTTGACATTATGCCTTCACCCGAAGGGAGCTTGCCTAGGGAGAAAGGCTCCAAGCGAAAGGGTACTGGCGGCTCCAGTAGTTCCTCGAAGAAGAAGAAAAAGCTGAGGAAGCAGAAGGATTAGACATCCTTTTCATAGGCAGTTAGGGACTTTTGTTATTTTTTCTGTCTTTTCCCTTTTGTAGGCCGTGTTTAGATGCGGGTTCGGCCCCTGCTAGTAGGAACATTTTGGGAAAGAACTCATGTATGAAGCATTGTTTTTGAGTTTAGTTGGAATAAAATTTTGTCTTTTAGCTTCAGCTTGCGTTCCTTTCTATGCTTGAATATTGCAGTGTTCGGACTTTGGTCCAGTGTATTTGCATTTTTTGATTGCTTCAAGAATAGCTCATTTTTACTTGTTAAGTATGGAACTTTCGGACTCGAGTTGTGATAGGGGATCGCATCGGAGCTGAGCATCGTATAGTTTCGGGCAATGACTAACATTTGCTTCTGCCCCCAGCTTCGGGGTCAAGTTGTGATGATCAGCTTGTGATGGCACCGAGCGAGGACCGAGTGGTCGAACTACGCTTGTTCTCTTATGAATCGTTCCATCCACACTCCGGGGATGTGCGTCATCTCGTAAGCGGTTGTTCGCACTCTGGGAACATGGAGTTGACCGTTTATACTCCGCTTCGCACTCTGGGAATGTGGAGTTGAATGTTTATACTCCGCTTCGTACTCCGGGAATGCGGAGTCGAATGTTTATACTCCGCTTCGCACTCTGGGAATACGGAGTCGAATGTTTATACTCCATTTCGCACTCTGGGAATATGGAGTTAGAATGTTTTATACCCCATTTCGCACTCCGGGAACATGGAGTTAAGTGTTTATACTCCGCTTCGCACTCTGGGAATACGGAGTTGAATGTTTATACTCCATTTCGCACTCCGGGAATATGGAGTTAAGTGTTTATACTCCGCTTCGCACTCTGGGAATACGGAGTTAAGTGTTTATACTCCGCTTCGCACTCTGGGAATACGGAGTTGGATGTTTATACTCCATTTCGCACTCCGGGAATATGGAGTTAAGTGCTTATACTCCGCTTCGCACTCTGGGAATACGGAGCTACTTGTAGGATTGTCGTGTGTCAATCCTATTAATATCGGTGTCATGGCTTGTCCCCGAGCTCGGGTTTCACCTAGTGAGTGGCCGGTCGTATCACAGCCACTCTCCATTTGAATAAGTCCCATTGCGTGATGGGATTTAGCTCTTCGTGCATCGTGATGTTGTATATCGTACATAATGAATCACAGCTCTGGCTCGAACAAGTGGCATTTTATTGCTGAAATAAGAAAATGCGGCAAAGTCAGTTGCCTTATTACAAAATTCAAATTTCGAAATGCAGAAACAAATTGCTAAATAGAATGAAATAAATAAAGCCTGTCATATGTAGTAGCGGCGGAGACTTTCGCTGTTCCAAGCCCTCGGTAAATCGAGACCGTCAACAGTCGACAGCTTGAATGTACCATCTCCGAGCTTTCGTGTAATTACATACGGCCCTCCCCAGTTCGGTTTCCTGTGTGAAGGAACTGGGTAAATTCTCTTGAGCACGAGGTCGCCGAGTTCAAAGGTTCGAGGTCGAACTCTGGTGTTGTACAATCGGGCGACCCGGCTTCGATGCGCGGCTGCTCTCAAATCAGCCTCCTCCCGTTTTTCATCCAACAGGTCCAAAGACTCGGCTAGGAGGATAGCGTTTGTTTTTGGATCATAATAAGTCACGCGATGAGAGAGCACTTCTGTCTCGACCGGAATAACGGCCTCTGAGCCATAAGATAGGGAAAACGGAGTGTGTCCGGTCGCGGTTTTGTGGGTCGTTCGATAGGCCCATAACGCCATAGGAAGTTCATCGACCCACTTGCCCCCAGCCTTCTCTAATCGTTTCTTCAGGATCGATTTTATAACCTTGTTGACAGCTTCAACCTGTCCATTCGCTTGGGGGTGTGCGACAGCCGAGAACTTTTTGCGGATATGAAACCGTTGACAGAAATTCTTGAATTCCACACTCTCGAATTGGGCTCCGTTATCAGTGATGATAGTATGCGGGAGTCCAAATCGACAGATGATGTTGCGAACCACGAAATTTATCACCTTCTTTGTCGTAATGGTTGCTAGGGCTTCGGCCTCAGCCCACTTTGTGAAGTAATCAACAGCGACGATGGCGTATTTCGCACCGCCTTTTGCCAAAGGTAAAGCGCCGATGATGTCAATGCCCCACATTGCGAACGGCCAGGGACTGACCATTTGGGTTATTTCAGTTGGCGGAGCTCTCGGAATTCGGGCATGTATCTGGCATTTATCGCACTTTCGGGCATAGTTTGCCGCATCTCGGTTCACTGTCGGCCAGTAGTATCCATATCGGAGTACCTTTTTAGCGAGAGCTTGCCCGCCGGTATGATCGCCGCACTCTCCTTCGTGCACGTCATGTAGCACTCGCTTGACTTCCTCGTGGGCGATACATCTGAGGAGAGGAACGGAATAACCTCTCCTGTACATGACTCCGTTTTGGATGACGAACCGCGAGGCTTTTCGCTGAATCTGTCTCTTCTCATTTCTAGGTTCAGGTAGCACCCCATTCTCAATGTAATTCCGATACGGAGTCATCCAGGACTCTCTACTGGGAGCGGTTTCAAATACAGAGTTCATTTCTATCCGATCGATGCTCGGAGTGGCCAAAGTTTCAACGGGGACAAGTCCCATTTGTTGCGCTTCGCCTGTGCTGGCTAACTTTGCCAGTGAATCGGCTTTCTGATTGCGTTCCCGAGGCACATAATAGATGGCATAATAATCAAACTGGTTTAGGATTTCCTGAACTCGTGCCAAGTAAGCGGCCAGTCTTCGGTCTCTTGCCTGGTATTCTCCTCGCACCTGGCATACCACTAACTGCGAATCACAATAAATTTCTACAGCGATAATTCTCAAATCTCTGGCAAGCCTTAGGCCGGTTAGGAGGGCTTCATATTCGGCTTCATTATTAGTTGCACGAAAGTCGAATTTAAGAGCATAACATATGGATCGGCCCTCGGGAGTCTCAAGTACAACCCCAGCGCCCGAACACCGATCATTTGACGCACCATCAGTATACAGCTTCCAGATGTATTCGGGAGATTCACTGGTTTCGGGTAAGTCTTCCGGAACGGTGAATTCGGCTATGAAATCAGCCAGGACTTGTCCTTGAATGGCCCTCCGCGGAGCGTATGCGATATCAAATTGGCTTAGCTCAATGTTCCACTTGAGTAACCTACCGGACGTCTCAGGCCGCGTAAGGACCTGTCGTAATGGCTGGTCGGTGTACACAGTAAGCGGATGAGCTTGGAAGTAGGGACGGAGCTTCCTTGAGGCAATGACCAAACAATAAGCCAGTTTCTCCAGCCTTGGATAATTTCTTTCAGCTCCTGTTAGTCGCTTACTAACATAGTAGACCGGGTTTTGCACTTTGTCTTCTTCCCGGACTAGAGCAGCACTGATCGCATGCTCTGATACTGCCAGGTAGAGATATAGTTGCTCGTGGTCAACCGGTTTTGACAAGATCGGAGGTGTGGAGAGATGTTGAACTAAAGATCGGAACGCGCCTTCACACTCCGTGGTCCATTCAAAGTTTCGTTTGCCCTTCCGAATCAGGTCGAAGAAAGGAATGCATTTGTCGGTGGACTTTGAAATGAACCTGCTCAATGCTGCGACCTTCCCGTTAAGACTCTGGACTTGCTTTATAGTTTTAGGGGTTTGCAAATTTCTAATAGCCCAGATCTTCTCAGGATTCGCCTCTATTCCTCGAGCGTTGACAATGAACCCAAGGAATTTTCCGGATGCAACGCCAAAGTGACATTTGAGTGGGTTGAGCTTCATTCCGTACTCCCGGAGGATGCTGAACATTGAATTCAAATCTCTGACGTGATCGGTGGAGAATCGGGACTTCACCAGCATGTCATCCACGTAAACCTCCATGGTCTTCCCAATCTGATCAGCGAACATTCGGTTGACTAAGCGTTGGTATGTTGCTCCAGCGTTCTTTAGACCAAACGGCATGACTTTGTAACAATAGAGTCCCAGGTCGGTCATGAAGCTGGTATGTTCCTGATCAGGCAGATGCATGGGTATCTGATTGTAGCCGGAATAAGCGTCCATAAAGGATAGTAGTTCATGTCCGGCCGTCGAATCTACGAGTTGATCGATTCGCGGAAGTGGGAAGCTATCTTTTGGACAGGCCTTGTTTAGGTCAGAGTAATCAACACAGGTTCTCCACTTCCCGTTTGGTTTCCGAACTAGTACAGGGTTGGACACCCATTCTGGATATAAGGCATCTCGAATGAACCCATTCGATTGTAGTTTATCGACCTCCTCCTTAAGGGCGGCAGATCTCTCTGGATCCATACCGCGCCTTTTCTGCTTTACTGGGACATGTCGCGGATCTATATTCAGGGAGTGACTTGCAATGCTCGGCGAGATCCCGCACATGTCAGAGTGCGTCCAGGCGAAGACGTCGAGATTCGCCCGAAGAAATTCGACCAACTCCTGCTGTGTCTGCTTGTTTAGTTGGGACCCAACTTTCAGCATCTTTGAATCATCATCCTCACTGATTGGGACGTCCACAGTCAGTTCGGCTGGAGAGGCTTGACTCTCCGTTGATTCGTCTCTATCCTCGTTGTCCCTGGGGTCCAGGTCTTTCAGGAATTGGTCGTGGTGCCCGGGCCGAGGCCCAGGCGTCAATTGTCAATTATCGATAGAACGGACGCAGAGAGAATCCTCTACGCCCTTCCCCTTCTCTTTACGTTGCGCCCCGCGCAGCTCAGCAACATAACAGGCCCTTCCCGAGGCCTGATCTCCTTGAACAACTCCAATCCCATGATCAGTGGGAAATTTCAGAGTCAGACACCATGGGGCGATCGCCGCCCTGAACTCGGCTAAAGCTGGTCGACCCAGAAACGCGTTGTATGGCGAATCTATTTCTAGCACAACAAATTGCAACATTCGGACCCTCCGGCGTTCTCCAACGCCTAACTCGACTGGGAGTTAAGTTATTCCGATGGGTATCGTGGCACTTCCGTTGAAACCATGGATTCTGGATAAACATGGTTTCAAATCCTTTGTCTCCATCTTCATCAGATCGTAAGCCCGTTTGAGCAAGATGTTTACAGAGCTCCCACTGTCAACCAGGATCCTCTTCATCCAAGCAGGACCTACCTGGGCAGATATGACTAGTGGGTCGATAGTAGGGGCTTCGACTTTATCGGCGTCTCGGCTCCTGAACACGATATCATCGGACATTATCTTTTGTTGTTTTGCCGGGGTTCCATCCTCGCAATTACTATAACACTCGAAGTCCGCATGCCTGATAGAACTGGCATACGACTCCATTTCCCCCCAGCTTCTGTCTGCCGGATGGGGGCCACCACTTATTGTGTTGATAACTAATCTCCCGCCCGCACGAGCGGGTTCATCCTCTCTTTCCTGATTTTGTGAACGATTTTGATTCGAGGGGCCCGCTCCGCCAGGCTGCGGCGCCCGTACAAACTGATCTAGCTTCCTCTCTCTAATCAGCTTTTCGATGAGGTCCTGTAAGTGTCGACACTCATTGGTATTATGTCCATAGCTCTCATGGAACCTACAGAATTTCCCTGTCTGGATCTGTCTCTCCGATGAGGGCTTCGGAGCAGGCTTCTTATACTGTACAGTGTTGCAAGTCTGTAAGTATACGTTTTCCAATGACGTGTTTAGCGGTGTATAACTGTCAAACATCTGAGCTCTACGTCGTGGACCTCGGTTCTCATCTCTCTTCTTATTCTGGCTATTGTTTCCTCTCTGCTGGGTTTGCTTGTTTTGTATACTCAGCTGAACTTTCCCGGAACTTTCGCCGGACTGTTTAACTGCTACATTGCTCTGTATTCCTTCAATGCTGGGCCTCGCATCGTCCTGCTTCCTAGACTGTTTTGCATCCTCTTGCCGTAGGAATTGAGCAGCCTTGGAGTAAAAACGGTCCAACGACGCGGGCGGTTTTCCGGCCAGCCAGTTTCCGAATTCAGAATCGGGATCAATCCCCTTGGTCAGAGCCATTAAGATTGAATTATCGTTGGGATTGGTGATCTCGACGCATGCTGCGTGGAACCTCTCCAGGTAACGTCTGAGCGTTTCTCCAGGAGCTTGAGTGACGCTGGACAGGGTGTTGACGTCTTTTGGCCTAGCAACATGCATCCGGAATTGTTCCACAAACCTCTTGGCCAATTGATCGAACGAAGAAATTGATCTAGGTGGTAGGCGGGTAAACCACATTGTCGCGATTCCTCCCAGAGAGATGGGGAAACTCCGACACTTCACTGCGTCGTCGGCCCTTGCAGCGCTCATCGACCATTCATACTTCAGAATATGCTGGTTGGGGTCACTATTCCCTTCATACATCGGGAGAGTCGGCATTCTGAATCGCCTAGGGGGTTCGGCATGTAACACTTCGTCTGTGAAAGGGGTATGACTACGGGAAATCCCCCAGTCATCATTAGTGAGCCCCTGACTCTCGCGGATCATTTGACGTATCATGGTTGATATATCCGAAACAGGCGGATTCGGAGCGTGATGAGCTAAGGCGTGGTCGGGTTCCACGGTGCGAGTAGGGATCGGGCGTTGTCGACGACCCGTATCTCGCCTCCTTGGCTCAACGTCTTCTGGGACATAAGGTTCAGGAGTATGTCCTCGCTGTTGATTGATCGGCTCAGATTGATTTCGGGTATCGACCCTTGTCTCTGCTGCGGCGGTTGTGGCGCGGTTATCGGTGGTGTACTGTGGGACAGTACCTCCTCGTGTTGAGGGACCGGTTTGAAAACTGGTCGACGGTCCTACCCTCAGTTGCCCAACAGTTAAGGCAGGTTGATATTCAGCAGCTTGAGCGCGATTCCCCTCTAGTCGAGGACGGGTAGTTTGGCGGTGGTAATCAGATGAAGCTGAGCTTTCGGTAGACGCTCTGGAGACATCATCTCTCCTGGACCTTCTGTGCCCCCGGCGGTTTAGCTGGTTGGTCAGCTCGATATTGGCGCGTAACTGTTCTGCCAACTGCTGACGGCTTTGGGTCAGCTCCTGGAGCAATACTTGAAACTCCTGTCGGGTGACTAGCCCCGTTGAGTCTGACTGAGTGGCATTGTCTTGATTGGAAGAAGGCGGCTGTGTTGGATTTTGCCTGTCTCTGCCTTCTTGCTCTGTAGCGGTGGCGCCAGTTCTTGTGCTGACCATTGTCGGTGGTGGAGTCCTTTCCTAGATTTTGAGCAAATCTGAATAGAATGGAAGGATTCCGGACTGGATATCTGGATCTTCCTCTTGGATTTGTGCAATCCGGTATCGACGGCAGATCCAACGAGCAGGAGAAAAAGCTGGTTTTCTCAGTGAAAGCACCAAAGTGTTTGTACCAAAAATGGGCACAACACTCTTCGGGAGTTGTTTGAAGAGATAAAATGAAGATTATAAATGTAAAACAGAGATTATCTAACAAAAACTCCAACAAATAGGAATGTAAAGTGCACAGACAAGCAGTTTAGAGTGGTTCGGCGTATAGCCTACGTCCACTATGAAGTTTTGATGATTTTATTGATTCTCTTTCAATGATTACAAGCGTTTACAGCGATGAACAGCGGATTACAGTTTAGAATTCGAAATTGACAGCAAAAGTATGGTGCAAATCTCAATCCGGCAGAGTCTGGACGCTTCAGAGAAAAAAGATCCTTTTTCCGTTGATTCTGGGGCTCTATTTATAGGCGTAGGAGGCTTGGATTTCGCTCAAACTCCGGGAGACTTGGCCTGACACGTGAGGGGACCCATTCGACCACTTCCAGAGAGTTTCAAGCCAATCTGTGATCGATACGAAATCATTTCGTATCGATCAAGATTACTTCCAATTGAGCTCAAAATTGGTGGAGACGTTCCTTGTTATGTGTGCAACCTCCAGTTAAAATTTCATCGTGTTTGGATCAGTGGATTATGAGATATGGTCAATACGAACTGGAATTCCTCATAGGCTGTCTGGTTCGTATCCATGATTTCGACTCCATCCGTTCGCCTCGCTGGCTGCACGTGCTCTTGAAGTGAGGTGGCGCGCGCGCTTCGTTTCGATCCGGTCTTTGTGCCGCATTGACTGTTTCGACTCCACATATCTCGCCTCGTTTTACTTTGATGGAAGACACGTCATCCCTGGTCAGTTGACTCGTGGGTACGAACAAGTCATTAGGCATGGATTCGAAGTGAGGTCCTCTGATGGATACGAAGCAAGCATCGAGTGATGGATACGAAGCAAGCACCGAGTGATGGATACGAAGTAGACGCTGAATGATGGATACGAAGCAGACGTTGGCTGAAGGATACGAGGTCCTTCAATTGCTGGTATGTGTGAGGTCCATCGATACGAGCTCGATGGATACGAAGAAAGTCGAGCCGAACCTGGGTACCTCGATGGATCCGGAGCTGATCGGTACGAAGCTTGATGGATTCGAACTGGGGCTTCGGTGATGGATACGAAATTGCCCAGAGTGATGGACACGAAATCTGGGCTTTTTCCCTCCAATTTGACTCGATCATAACTTGAGCGTATGAGTCCGGATTGACTTGGACTTTGAGGTGCTGATCTCTATGGCCTTCCTTGTCATGTCCTATCAATTGTAGCTCACTCTGGGCTCGGACAAAATTCAGTGATATCCATGGCGTGCTATCCTTGTTCTCTAGTCGGCTTCTTGGTGTCCTGGCCTTGCCAAAAGGCGGGATAACATGAACATCTCTACCAAATCATCAGCGTGGTTGTATCTAGAGTAACCATCCATGAATGAAAGCAATTCATATCCGAATGTTGAGTCCATCAACTGATCAATCCTTGGAAGGGGGAAGTTGTCCTTCGGGCACGCCTTATTCAAATCAGAATATTCAATGCACGTCCTCCATTTCCTGTTAGCCTTCTTCACCAAGACTGGATTGGATACCCATTCCGGGTATAAGGCGTCGCAGATAAAGCCATTATTCTTCAGCTTCTCCACTTCTTCTATGTGTATAGCGGGTCTCTCCAGACTCAAGCAGTGGCGCTTCTCTTTCGTAGGAACGCATTTGGGATTTATGTTCAATGCATGGCTCCCTATTTCTGACCAGATCCCACACTTATCAAAGTGCATCCAGGCGAACACATCCAGGTTCTTGTGGAGAAAACCAATCAACTCCTTCATCATCCTGACACCAAGCCGTGATCCGATTTTTAGGATTCGTATTGAGTTATCCCGACTGACCGAGACATTAATTGTTTGCTCGGCTGGAGCTGCTCTTCCATCCATTAGCTCTTTTTGCATATCTATATCCTTATAAAACCGACTGTGCTACCCGAGCCAGGGCTCAAGCATTAGTTGCTATGCATCCAAATCCTTGACGTAGAGAGTACCCTCTACATCTTTTCCTATCTCTCTTCACCTTGCCCCCCTTAGCTCGGCGACGTAACATTCATGGCCAAGCCATTGATCTTCGTGCACTACTCCCATACCATTATCCGTAGGAAATTTAGCATCAAACACCAGGGAGCTATAGCCACTCTGAACTCAGCCAGGCCAGTTGGCCCAAACATGCGTTATAAGTAGATTAAATATCCAAAACAGCAAAATGTTACAAAACTCCACATATCCGACTGGCTTTGTAGATGTCCCGTTAAATCCCTAGATGCGAGATTTACACGGTTTCAAGTCCTTGCCCTTCAAAAGCATTTGGTGGTTTTTTGAACAGAATGTTACCAAACTCCCATAGTCAACCAGCACCTTCCATACAATAGCAGGACCAATCATGGCCGTTATAACCAATGGGTCAATCGTCGAGGTTTCTACCTTATTAGCATCTCTGTTTCGAAAAATAATGTCATTTATCAAGGTTCTGAATTGCTTTGTCGAAGTTCCATCCTCAACTGCCAAACAGCTCTCACACTCGCTATGCTTAAAATCACCAGCATACCCGTCCATCTCATTTAAATTCTTGTCGGCTAGATGCAGTCCACTGATGATTGTATTTATCACCAAACGTTTTTTAAGTCGCGTAGGCTCCTCACCACTAGGACCAGCTTGCCCCCGTTAGAATGCGACCCAAGGGGTTTAGAACGTCCTTGTCCGCTATTCTGTGAGGCTTTCACAAACTGTTGCAATTTTTCTTTCGAATCACCTCCTAAATTATATCATGAAAGTCTCTGCATTCATTGGTATTATGACCGTGCATCTCATGAAACCTGCAGAACTTACCCGATCTTTTCCTTCTCAATCGACTCTCTCGAAGATGGCTTCCTGTACTGTTCAGCACCTTGAGTTTCCAGATAGATGTTCTAGATTAAGTTATTTAGTTCAGTATAATTATTATATTTAGGAATCATGGGATGATTCCTATTATCTGGCTTTCATTTCTTGGCCTTATTATCGCTCTTTTTCTGAGTATCAATCTTGTTGCCAATGTTCACATCCACGTTTCCAGAACTTCGTCCAGATTGCTTTATAGAAATGTTGCTTTGTATCACTTCATCTGAACTTCCAACACCGTTCTTCCAAAAGAAAGCACTGATTAGCTTTTCTATAGAAAGTAACCATCATCGATGGGGGTTTCCTCTCCAACCATTCCCTGATATCCATCTCGGGATGAACCCCCTAATCATCCCCAACAATACTATGACATCATTAGGATTTGTTACTACCATCATAGCTGTATGGAACTGATTAAAGAATTATTTTAATGACTCTCCCACTTCCTAGAAGAAGTTTGATAATGACATCACACCTTTCAGACGTACAATGTGTAAACGCAGTTGCTCTAGAAATTTTTGCGGCAACTCAGCGAAAGACAATATCGATCTCGGTGGGAGCCGACCGAACCATATCGTCGCTACTCCTTCCAGGAAAATTGCAAAACAACGACATCTCACAGCATCAGAAAATCTGGCTAAGTCCATATGCCGCTCGTACTTCATTAAGTGCTACCTAGGATCCATCTTTCCACCATATAGCGACATCATTGGCATTACAGATCTCCGTGGAAGCTTCTCATGCAAAATGTTCTTAGTAAACAGATTCCGACTAGGAGAAGTACCCCATTCATCATTCCTTCTGAATCCGATTCACTCACAATTCTCCTGACCATATCCTCCAAGTACTCTGGGTCCACAGGTTTGGCTAAACAGCGGTGATCGAAATCTGTTCCGAGCGTTTGACAGAATAAAAGCTCTCGGGCATACTCTTGATACCTAGGCTCTCCAAACTCTAGGAGATCTGTCCATCTAGCAGTCCCCATGTTTGATTCCTGTGCGTAACATCATCACCCGTTGTTCGATATTCAACATTCTGATCATCCACGACACATCCATAAGTCAGATCTATGTCACTATCCAGAGAGCGAGCACTTAGCCTCTTGGATCGGTACCGATCCACAAACTTGAGCCTCAAGTTTGTCTTCCTCCTTGATATAATGTCCCAACGGTGTTTTGAGTCTTCTTCTACTTTCTATCTCTCCGTCTCTAATCATGTGATGATGAACTTTCAGATTCTGAACTTGAATCCCTCCTGCTCCTCCTTTGGTTATTATTCGTTAGTTCGTTCAATAGCCTCAAGCTCTACTACATCTGTTAGTTCATCTAGTTATGACTCTCCTAGGATCTATCCTCCATCTGCTTCATCATCCGATCCATTTCTAATCTGGTCACGACATCAGCTGGATTCTGGATCTTTGGATCTTCTGTTTGGGCAACTCCATCCGCATAGTGAATGTCTTAATTCCCAGCATCATTAGTAGCTTTGGAAGTTATACCACGTTCATTCCTTGATGGGGCCATGGAAAATAGCTTCTCTTCGATTATTGAAAATATGAATAGTAGAACTGTAAGGTTGGAAAATTGGATTTATCCCTTAGATCTACGAAACCCAGTAGTAGATGATGGATCAAAGTAGCCTGAGATTTGGATTTCTCAGTGAAAGCACCAAAATGTTTGAACACAAAATGGCACAAACAACTAGAAGATTAAGTAGAGAATAAAAAGTGAAGAAATTTAAATGAAAACGATTAGAAAAGAACACATAGTAATTTATAGTGGTTCGACTAATCTTGGCCTACGTCCACTTAGTGATTTTATTGATTATCTTGTTACTATAAGCAGGAGTTCTTATGGATCGGTATATATCCGACAGTGATTACAAAGAATTAGAGTTAAGTGAAAGCAAGAGCGAAATTAAAAATGGGCCCTGCACCTCTATTTATAGGCGTAGAAAACCTAAAATTTCACCCAAAAGATCTCCACCTCGTTTTCCACACCATGGACCATTTCTCCAAAGAAATAGGGGGACACCTCATTAGTTTGTGTGGATCGATACCGATCCATGGGCTTGGATAGGTACCGATCCAAGAGATAGCTGGTTGCTTTGAACTCTTTGTATTGGATTGTCATATGGTTAGCTTCATGATTCCATGCTTATTCGCATCAAGATTTGCTTGTTTCTAAGCTCAAGCGATGGATCCATGAAAGTACAAAGTTGCCGACTTGAATGCTCGTGGAGATTAACAGAGAATTGCATTGGAACAACAAAATAACACTTGGAGTAGGCTTGTGACATCAAGTTGAGTAAGTAGGCAGAAGATGGGCGGCATTGGAGGAGAAAAGTTGAGTAGGTACCGATCCGTGGGTTGGACCGGTACCGAAGCACCACTTAGGTGGGTTTCTACCTCTCTTGTCCTAGGTTGGTTTAATATTTATCCTATGGCTCTGCTTGTGCTTGGTTTTTGGTCCCTTGGCTATCTCTTCGGGCTTTCTACCTTGATAACTCGAAGTTTGACTCGTCCAGTCCGTCCGAATATTGCATTTAAAAGGCTGGATAATAGAAATAGGCAATGCAAACTATGGAGAAGAACATCCATACTTTAACACTCTTTCAGTTTGATATATACTTTGTTATCCCAACTTTTGGCAAAGTCGAGATACCCAAAGATCAACTGAAAATTAATGATTATTAGTCATGAACATCGATTGTGCATCGCAGGTTCACCATGGATATCGATGAATTTTGTCCGAGTCCGGATCGGGCTGCAATTGATGAAACATGTCAAGCAAGGCCAGATAAAACAACGTTCCAAGTTTCGAGTCAATCCGAGTTCGTATGCTCAAGATATCGCCAAAAGAAGATGGATAAGGTGGTATAAGGTCGAATCCATCAAACATACGTTGCCTCGAATCCATGAGAAGTCAGCTTACTTCGAATCCATCAATCAAGCCTTTGCCTCGAATCGATCACGACGAGCCTTGCCTCGAATCCATCGAAATACGCCTTGCTTCGACTCCATTGAGCAAGCATTAGTTCGACTCCGATAGTTCGAGTCCACCCTCACATTCCCACCTTCGAATCCGTTAATGAGAAACTCTTCGAATCCATATAGTTAAAGAGCTTCGACTCCATCCCGCGAGCATCTTCGAATCCATTCAAGCCAGAAGCCGTCGTATCGATTAACTGAAACCTACCTTGATCGATTCGAAGAGAACGTTCATCCAATCGATTCGATGAAGTCATACCTTCGAATCCATTACATCGAATCCACCAAGTTATAACAGCTGAAACCACGGAGTCGACCCAGTCAACTCGGCATAGAAGTCAGATCGATACGAAGAAGGCGCTCCACGTCATCACAGAAGCACGCGCTAGATCGATTCGAACGAATCGATTCGAATTAGATCGATTCGAACCAGGCTAGTCAACCAGAAATGCAACCTTGAATCGATCATAACTTGAGATCTACACATCCAAATGCTATGAAATTTTCACAGAAGCTTCAACACATGATGAAGAATGTCCACACCAAATTTCAGCTTGATTGGACAATTTCTTGATCGATTCGAACCAAGGGTCGAATCGATCCCAAAGTGGGCCCGGGACTCCAGATTTCGGCCATGTGGGCCTCCTCACGTGCCAGAACTGGTCTTCCCTCATTTTAGGCGAAATATCAGCCTCCTACACCTATAAATAGAGCCCCTGGTCATTCAGAAAAGGGGTCGGACAATTTCAAGAGCTAAATATCGCCCAGATTCTGCCAGATTTACTCCAGATCACCATTGCTGCCTTAGATTCATACTTGATTCAGCAAATCAGTTGTAATACAACATACGAAATTGTAATCTTCAAGCATCGAGCAATAAAATCATAAAAACCTTGAAGTGGACGTAGGCCGGAGATAGCCGAACCACTATAAATTGGGTGTCACTGTTCATTATTTATTGATTGTTGCTTGCTACTTATTTAAGATCTGTGATTTGTGTGTGAATACTATTGATTCGTATTCATACGCTGGTGCTTTCACTACACTTGGGGTTTGTGACCATTTTTGGTGCAAACACTTTGGTGCTTTCACCGAGAACGACTAGCACCCGCTACACCAAATTCAAAATTTAGATTTGGAATTTTAAAGATTCAGATCTGACTCTACAATGACTCGACAAACTAGACAAAGAACTGAGAGGAGCCAACAGGCAGGAAGTCAAGAGGCATCCTCTGGCGCTGGAGAAGGACAAGCTTCGATCTACATTACTAGAGATGAGATGGAGGCTATGAATAACTTAATGCAGGAAAGAATGATGAAAAGCCAACAAGAGATGCTGCAGAACTTCTTCGAACAGATGAGAGCTGCAGGAACACAGAACCTTGGACCAGCTACAGCGGCTGTGAATGTGGAACAAGGAGCTAGGGCTATGGAACCCAACGGAGGACAGAATACAGAACCAGAAGGCAATCAACAAGGGCTTGGGGGCAGGCCCGCAGGATCCAACGCAGAAGTACCTTTGGAAGGAGCTCAACCGGCTAGGGCCAACACTAATGCTAACGAGCCGCACGAAGAGTACGTACCAGAATTCCCTACAAGACTCGGAGGGCAAGACAGAGACATGACAAGAGGGCAACCCCTAGATGGAGATGAAAGAATGATTGGCCTAGTGAGGCGACTCATGAGAGGAGGGTTTTCAGGAGGAGGATTGGAAGAAGTTAGTCGGAGTCCGTTCGCTCCGAATATCAGGAATGCAAGGAACCCTCCAAAGTTCAAACTACCAACGCTGAATCCTTATGATGGAAAGTCAGACCCGACCATGCATATCACCAGATATATCAGACACATGGAAGTGCTGGGAGCATCCGAAGAAGTGATGGCACGATGTTTCCCTTTATTCTTATCAGATTTGGCTGCGCTTTGGTTTAGGCAGCTAGAAACCGGATCAATCAGGACATGGGGCGAGCTTGTGGATTGCTTCATGAAGCAGTTTAGGGTTCACGTGACGCGACCTAAGAGCGTGATGACTTTGGCATCAATAAAACAAAGGACCGGAGAGTCCATAAAAGATTTTTTGTTACGATTTAATGCGACGGTGACTTCT
Organism: Allium fistulosum; assembly: GCA_030737815.1. Classification (NCBI taxonomy): domain Eukaryota; kingdom Viridiplantae; phylum Streptophyta; class Magnoliopsida; order Asparagales; family Amaryllidaceae; genus Allium; species Allium fistulosum. The sequence goes on from CM060905.1 coordinate 1,111,279,144, forward strand.
GTAGATCGCCCTGACCCATCGATGATTTTAATGGCGGCAGTGGCAGGAGTTGGAGAAGGCACCGAATTCAAAGACTCCTTGACTAAAGATCCACCGCAAGATCTTGGAGAGTTTTTCCATGAAGCTGAAAAATTCATTCGATTGGAGGAATCACGAGCCGAGAGGCAGGAAATAAATGTTGCACAAGGCGAAGGAACCGCCAGGGAACAGTCCAGGACAGACAAAGGAAAGAGAAAGCAGGATGACACACATGATGGTCCTGATAAACGGAAGAAATTCCGAGAACCCAGATTCAGGCAATACACAGATTTGGTGGCAGGACTGGAACGAATTTACACCGAAACTCGGGGGCAACTCCCCTATCGAAAACCACCCAGGAGAGATCCCACGGAGCGGGAACGTAGGACTGGAAAGTACTGCCTATTCCATGAGCTGGATGGGCATACTACCGATGAATGCCGCCACCTGAAGGATGAGGTGGAAGAACATGCAAGGAGTGGTAGATTGCCACAGTATGTCAGAGAACGTACGACGGCGGTTAGACCCGAACAACAACCGCATCAACCAAACAGGAATGATCCTGGATCGGGATCACGACTCGTCATCAACTGATTGTGATGGCAAGGGCCAAGTTCAAGATTTGGACTCTGGTCGATTAGTTTTCTTAGATTTGATTTCCAAAATAAAACGGCTATCCCACTTACTCATGTACGGGAACCGGAGAGATCCCTAGGCATGCTCTGAGATGGAAATAGACCGCTCCGCCCGGAGAGGCATTATCTTGTTTTTCCTGGTGTTTGAGATTGAACATCTAGGATTTGAATTTAATAAAGAAACACTTATTAAAATAAACCTTTGACCGGAGAGTTAAAGGATAAACATTGAAATATCAATATAAACATGATCGCTTTATGATCCTACCCGGAGAGGCAGGGTCCGGAGTGCAAGAAGTGAGTTGCTTCACCGGAGAGTGACAGGATCAACTCACTTAAGCATCGTTTCCTATTCACCGGAGAGTGATTGGATCAGGATTCGATAAGAGCCCGGAGAGGCTATGATCGGCCCACGATTTAGGCCATGACATCGCTTAATGTTCAGAAACACTGAACCAGAGTGCAGGAAGTGAGTCGCTTCGCCGGAGAGCGACAGGATTGACTCACTTAATGTTGTTTCCCCTTCACCGAAGAGTGACAGGATGGGATCCAGCATGAGCCCGGAGAGGCTGTGATCGACCGACGATTCAGGTCATGACATCGCTTAATGTTCAGATACACTGAACCAGAGTGCAGGAGGTGAGTCGCTTCGCCGGAGAGCGACAGGATTGACTCACTTAACGTTGTTTCCCCTTCACCGGAGAGTGACAGGATGGGATCCAGCATGAGCCCGGAGAGGCTATGATCGGTCGAGAACGACCATGACATCGCTATACGCCCTAGCTGGGGCCAGAGTGCAAGGGATAGAAAGCAACGCCGGAGTGCAATAGGATCTTTCTATTCAATCGCTAAATCTAGAATGGGTTTGACAGGGGTCCGGAGTGACCATCAATAGTACGGAGAGACCGTAGAATTTCATTCTTAACTTCCACTGGAAAAAATTGATAACAATTCAGCTTCGAACAGCCATGGACTTGATTGAAAATGCTATAAGCTATGAGTAAAACATGAACTCGCTGCATCCAATTTAAGACTGATCAAAACACGCCTTTTACCAAAAAGGCATGTTTTGGGGGGCAAAATGTTATCCCAACTTTTGGCAAAGTCGAGATACCCAAAGATCAACTGAAAATTAATGATTATTAGTCATGAACATCGATTGTGCATCGCAGGTTCACCATGGATATCGATGAATTTTGTCCGAGTCCGGATCGGGCTGCAATTGATGAAACATGTCAAGCAAGGCCAGATAAAACAACGTTCCAAGTTTCGAGTCAATCCGAGTTCGTATGCTCAAGATATCGCCAAAAGAAGATGGATAAGGTGGTATAAGGTCGAATCCATCAAACATACGTTGCCTCAAATCCATGAGAAGTCAGCTTACTTCGAATCCATCAATCAAGCCTTTGCCTCGAATCGATCACGACGAGCCTTGCCTCGAATCCATCGAAATACGCCTTGCTTCGACTCCATTGAGCAAGCATTAGTTCGACTCCGATAGTTCGAGTCCACCCTCACATTCCCACCTTCGAATCCGTTAATGAGAAACTCTTCGAATCCATATAGTTAAAGAGCTTCGACTCCATCCCGCGAGCATCTTCGAATCCATTCAAGCCAGAAGCCGTCGTATCGATTAACTGAAACCTACCTTGATCGATTCGAAGAGAACGTTCATCCAATCGATTCGATGAAGTCATACCTTCGAATCCATTACATCGAATCCACCAAGTTATAACAGCTGAAACCACGGAGTCGACCCAGTCAACTCGGCATAGAAGTCAGATCGATACGAAGAAGGCGCTCCACGTCATCACAGAAGCACGCGCTAGATCGATTCGAACGAATCGATTCGAATTAGATCGATTCGAACCAGGCTAGTCAACCAGAAATGCAACCTTGAATCGATCATAACTTGAGATCTACACATCCAAATGCTATGAAATTTTCACAGAAGCTTCAACACATGATGAAGAATGTCCACACCAAATTTCAGCTTGATTGGACAATTTCTTGATCGATTCGAACCAAGGGTCGAATCGATCCCAAAGTGGGCCCGGGACTCCAGATTTCGGCCATGTGGGCCTCCTCACGTGCCAGAACTGGTCTTCCCTCATTTTAGGCGAAATATCAGCCTCCTACACCTATAAATAGAGCCCCTGGTCATTCAGAAAAGGGGTCGGACAATTTCAAGAGCTAAATATCGCCCAGATTCTGCCAGATTTACTCCAGATCACCATTGCTGCCTTAGATTCATACTTGATTCAGCAAATCAGTTGTAATACAACATACGAAATTGTAATCTTCAAGCATCGAGCAATAAAATCATAAAAACCTTGAAGTGGACGTAGGCCGGAGATAGCCGAACCACTATAAATTGGGTGTCACTGTTCATTATTTATTGATTGTTGCTTGCTACTTATTTAAGATCTGTGATTTGTGTGTGAATACTATTGATTCGTATTCATACGCTGGTGCTTTCACTACACTTGGGGTTTGTGACCATTTTTGGTGCAAACACACTTTATTATTCCAAACGACGCACTTTGTATACATAGTTATGGAATTAGATTATCTATGGAAAATTACACAGAAATATATACAACTAAAATATATATACAACACCCCCAATAGATTAAAACATAAAAATTCGGATTCTAAGTAAAATTAAGGAAATCCAAATGAATATTAACTATTTACAACCCAATTATCATAAATCTAGAATAAATTTCACAATCTTATCAACATTATACTTCACCAAATTTAAGGACTGATTTCCAAGTTTCCAGATTAGGGGGTATATACCACTCCATTCCAATTACCTAACTTATAGAATATGTAGGCGAGATTTCAATTATATCTATTAAATTTAAGCCCACAATTCAACATATCTTGCATAGGCATAATAATCAAATAAAATTCAACTATATAACTTCAGTGTCATATATTAATCGTATAATTTCCCACTCACCTTTCTAGCTTTCCAAATCTCCCAAACCTGAATTCATCCCTTTAATTGACTTCTTTTCTTTTCCAATCCAAAAATATATATAACAAGATATATACATAGCCATTAGAATTACATATCTGAGAGGAGATTTGAATTAAGTGGATTATAGATTTATAATTATAAATTTACCATTCTCCACTGTATCGATTCACTCCTTCCCATCTTCTCTTTTATTTTCTGTCCTTCTCCGATATATATATATATATATATATAATATTTTTATAATTTCTAGAATAGTGGAGAAGGGAAAATAGCAAAGCTTGGCTGCTTTGATAAGAAAATATGAGAAGAAAAGCAAGGGGCTAGACCTGTATTTATGGCGTTCGATTCAGTCGTATCCGTTAGATCTAAAATTAATTAATTCCGGGTAGTTAAACCATGGTTCAGTCCTAGCAGTTGACTGCTCCTTCCTGTATGATTGACTGCTAGTGGTCGACTGGCCCAAGGAGGAGGATGTGGTGGGGTCCATGCGTTTACTATTGTTTATTTCCTTTTTATTCCTTTTTAGTTTATTTTCTATCCGAAAACTTCAAATGCGACTCCGATCGCAAAACTTTATATATGTAAATTGCTCGGAAAATAGCCACAAACACAATGGTGCAAGTTACATGATCAAATTCTGATGTTTGCTCAAATTCTATTTTTGAGCCGTAATAATTAATTATTAATCACTATTTATTCTACGGGTGTTACATTCCCCTCCCTTAAAAGAATTTCGTTCCTGAAATTCCCAAGGATTGAATCATGTAACATAGCGCCAACAATTCTAAACTATCCTATCAATTAGTGTGCAACAAATTTTGTAGCCAATTGTGTACAAATTCATGGTGTACTATAACATATATGACATGTATGTTGAATAATTCTAAATCGACCCCTCTTATATGAATGCATTCTTTTAAAAAAATTGAAAATATGATGCAAACAACGTATATATACCGGTAGTTCTATATGTATGCAAGTTTTCAAAAAAAAATCCTTTTTCACACAACAAATTCCACACTTCTATAGATAGGATTATGGTTCAACCAATTTTACATTTCCCTACCATCCAATGTCTAACACATAATTTCTAACAGCCAAAAGTATGAAAACCCAATTATCTTTTGCCCCAAAATCCTTTTCAACTTTTCCAAGTACAATTTGCATAAAGAGGTTTGGATTCTTCAAAATAGAATTATTTTAAAAGCGAGTTTTATTTACTATCAATAAGGTATGAAAATAGAAATTCCTAAGCTAAAGTTGCTTTTTCCCTTGTTAGTCTCTATGTTTTGTATACTGTCACCATCGCCGGATAGTAAAATTCATATTCATTAACACATCGACTCTCCTACGCTAAACATGTGGCACTAGAAATTTGGAAATTTTCTCATTTCCCATTAAAATCAATTTCCCCCTTCCAATCAAACTTTCAAATTAGTTTGAAAATTAAATCTCTAAAAGCATTCAAACATAATTTTTCAAAAGCATTTAAAAAAAATTCAAATGCATTTGATTAAAAAATTTCAAAAGCATTTGAACATAACTTTTCAAAAATCCTTTGAACAAAACTTTTCAAAAGCATTTGCTTTTACCTCAAAATGACAAACAACACGCAAGCATATTTATAAATTTTAATTTTTAGGGCATATGGATAGTGACCCATTGTTTTGCAACAACCTTTACCTATCCTTCGCTCGTAAAAAATTATTTTGTAAACTTCTAGTTGTACTTTGCATTTGTCGTTAGTTAAATGTCTATATGAGATTTCCATATTTATGCTGTTTCTCTTCAATATATTACAACAGTCAAACATATCCAAAAATATCAGCATAATAAATAAATAGGAATGCATCTCATAATATATCATACGCATCTTTTATACAAAGAGACTAATGCCGTTTATACTCAAAATAACCTAAAGAAAAATGAACAAATGCTGGAAGAAAAATAACAACAACTACTACTACTAATCCTAAATACTATCTATGAGATAGAGGATTGTAACATCCCATATTCTATGTATCAAAGGATCTTAGAATATTAATATTAATTTCATATGAGGTTGTACGATTCTACGATTTTGGAAAATGATTACTAGAGCCATTTTCCATCCTTAGAATTTTTATCGGACGATTTTGACCCTGAAAATCTTATATGGCTATAACTTTTGGTAGGAGGAGAATTAGGGTCTGAAACCACTTGCATTAGATCGAGATGATGGTTATCTTTTCGTAGTGTGGTCATAATAGAAAAACTGACTTACCGTTAGAGAGTTATGACTGTTTGAGTTTTCACTTGATGTTAATTAACTTAATGGATAATTAATGGGTTGATAGGTAGGCCCCAAGCCAATTTCGAGAGTAGCATGAGGTTAGGGCTGATGGGACTTCTTTCCATTAATTCACACTTCCCAAACATAGAGAGAAACCCTCATTAATTACTTCTTAGCTTAAATAGTTACCTAATCCCTACTTTAATTAACCAAAACATGTCATTGGAGAAAGATTAGCAGGATTAGCACCTTGGATTGAAGATATGCTATTGGAAATCATGTTGGAGCCGCTGTTTACCTCGAGATTCACGCATTTTTAGGCTTGGATTGGATTGCTTTGGACTTAGGTGAGTAGTATTAAGCCTCTACTCACTAATTAGCTACTATTAGATGTTTAATGATGTTTTAAATGATTTTCAAACTCTAAAATATGTTTTAAACCCTTTTTAGCCACATATGTAAATTTCAAATGATTTGGATAAAACTAGTGTTCTTATGGATCTCCTTTATTCTTATGGACATTAACGTTAGATTTAGGATTCACATTGACATATATGGATGTATCTTGTTAGCATAGATTGTATGTAATAATTTCTTGAATATGTGATGTTTATTTAGTTGAAAATATCAATTGAATGGTGACTTAGTTATAGAAACACGTTAGGTATCGGTGGCTATCGACCATATGAGCCCAAATTCCATGCGATCGATAGAAGACAAGAAGGAAGGCATCATGATGCTATGTTCTAAGTTTCAAGTTATTTGGAGTTCGTATGCCCGAGATATCGATGGGTTGATGGCGATTATGGGAGTTATGGATCGGTATACATTTTCTTCAAGGCGTGCTTGGGTTATTGAATGGATCACTCCATGTTCTAAAGCCTTTGCTTCGAGTCGCGAATGATAAGGACTATCTATTTGAAGATATGGAAAAATCCCAAATGATGGATCGGTGATTGCTTGCTTCGAGTTTTAGGGAGTATGCTTTGAGTTTGGGAGAAGGTGCTTCGAGTCATAAGAAGGATTGCTTGGAGGTATGGGCTAGTGAAGTGGAGGAAGCTGAATTTTAGCTAAGTCAAGGATTGGTACCCATGGATCGTTACCGATCCATGGACATTGATCGATATTGATGTTGGATTAATGTAAGGGCATGAAGGTATATGGTCCTAGTGTGTGAAGTGTGGGACCGAGGTAGGCATGGATTAAAGGTGATGATTTGGCATATGGGAGTTGGAGTTTGAGCCTTTATGTGCTTGCTTTGAGTCTCCATACCCATGCTTCGAGATATAATGAGGCTTGGCTCGAGTTTTGGGTGTGTGATTACTCAAACTCGCAACAAGCCAAATATGGCTAAGTATAGCGGTAAGCACCAAACCCTAGAGTTCTATGGCAATTTCTGATGATAATGATCCATGGTTCGATGATGATGATTCCATGATGGAAAGAGATGACTTTAATAATGGATAGCTGTACTTTGAGTTGTAGAGTTGAGGACTATGAGTCGGACTGAGGAAATTGTTGGATGATGGCTAAGGGTCGTATGACAGTATTCTAAATTGACGGTGACTGTAGAGGATCGTCCCTACAGTGGTAACTTCATGATGGAAGTTGTAAGATCAATTCCAGGATGAGCTCTGCTATAGATGACGTATGCAAAGGGATCGATGATACTTGAAGGTTTGTAGAGTACTCGTAAAGCAAGGGTAGTATAAGATACCTATTTGGACCATGATGGGTCCTGATCTCCATGATGGGCAATTTGATCTCACTAACGGGCGATCTGATCTCCATGACGGGCAATCTTTACCCTAGATCAGCCATGACGGGCGATCTAGTTTTGGGCCAACTGAGCGGCATGGATTCGAGTACTAAGGAACCTAGTCGTTGTGTAGTCTTTGACCTTGACGGGATGTTTGAGTTATCATGTATCCAAGGCACTAAGTGAGCGAATGTGAGGATGGATTAGAGACATTCTATTTTTTTGATTTCTTATCACCCTAGGGATGTCACATGAGGTCGATATTATTGATGTAGATATCTAGACATCCCTTACTACTTTGATGTATAGTACACCCATAATGACTATGATGTAGTGTAGCGTATATTTTGTGTGTGTATATATATGTGCTAACTCTGTGGATGCAGGGATAGGTCAGGTATGATTCTTCATACCATTTTTCTATTATTTTTACACAATAAATTCGCCTTCCACCTAAGCCAGAGAGTCTTAAACAAAAGATGGTAGAGAAAGAATTCAGACAGACCTTTCGAAGAAATCGAAGGGATGCAGCTAGCAAAATGAGACGGCTCAAGGTCTTTTGAGAACACAGAGGGTATTACCATGCAATGTCTAAGAAGTTCTACCCTCCGGAGGAGGCAAACAAGCGAAAGCAAGGGCATACGACCCTACGACAACCTTTCCGAAAGCATAATAAGCCTTTCGGGCCAGATAATACACCTGCAGGATACCTTTCGATGGTACCGAAAGGTTTGGGTAAAAGCAACATCCATAAATCAACAGAAAACAACCTTCCGCCATCATCCAGGAAAAACACAACTCTCGGCAGTAATCAAGTAGGAAAAGCAACTTTCCGACAAAGCTAAAGGGTTCACAAAAGCTAGAAACCCTCTGGCACCTTCAGAAGGTTCATATGCCGTACATACGACAAATTTTCCGGCAAGGGCAACAGGTTCCTAAAAACAAATGAAGGAAAAGACCCTTCGGCAGCATTCAGTAGTCCATGATGATGCACAATAAACAAACCATCCATCAATAACGAGAGGCATACAACCATGTACAAGAAGCAGTCTTCCGGCAAGACCGAAAGGTTTGCAACTGCATATAAGAGGAAACCTTCCATTCCCGATGAAGGCATAATGCCGGAGGGAGTGCCGCCTGCATCTATAAATAAGACCCAAGGAGTCCTGTTTTGGGGTTGGATTTTTCCTCATTCTCACCTTGCATTCTCTTAATTGCAGCTCTGTAACCCTAATTGAGTAATGATTTGGGAAATCTAATAGAAATACAAGTTTATTCGAGGATCTGAGGGAAGTCTTTAGTCTTTTAAATTTACTCTGTAGTTTACCTTAATTTCTGTTGGTTAAAATCTATTTTACAGGAACAACCTTTCCGAAAGATCCATGTCAACAAGGATTGTGATTTTACATCTTGAATAATCTTTGTAACCCTTCGGAGACCCCAAATCATCTTCGCAAACCCTTTGGTCACAAGGGAAGTTTGCTTGAATCATATTCCATAAAACCTTCCGGAATCATAGAATCTGTAGGTTGAACCTTTCGACAAGAGTTATAATCCGTCACATCTGAGAACCTTAGAAACCTTCCGGACCCCGAACAATACCATCCAAACCTTTTAGCGGAAACCCAGATCAACTGCCTATAAAAGCCTAAACAAGGAAATTTTATCTTGGTTTGGAAAGTAGTTCCCAGGAGAAATCTTATAAAGGTTAAATTGAATAAAGGATTAATTCATACAAATTCAGTAAGGAGGGAAGGTCTCTTTGAAATTAGTACCTAAGCCACCATGACGTCTTTGGAAAGTCGGATTTAAAGTTTAGTCCCAAGTGGAGATATATTAGCAATTTTATTGGATATCATCCTTTCATAATAGTCCGGCCTACCCTCATCACTTGAGATACACACCGAATTTTCAATCGAACATTTAAAGGCCTTTTTGAAGATCTTGCTTCATACCACTTTACAATAACTTCATTTACAGGAATTTTTTGGAGGTGTTTACCATAAATTTGGTTAACATTTTTGGTTATAGGAACGACCTCTCCGAAAGATCCTTGTCAACAAGGATTGTGATTTTACCTCTTGAATAATCTTTGTAACCCTTTGGAGACCCCAAATCATCTTGTCAAACCCTTCGGTCACGAGGAAAGTTTGCTTGAATCATATTCCATAAAACCTTAATGAATCATAAAATCTGTAGGTTGAACCTTTCGACGAGAGTTATAATCTGTCACATCTGAGAACCTTAGCAACCTTTCGGACAACAAACAATTACCTTCCAAACCTTTCGGCGGAAACCCAGATCAACTGCCTATAAAAGCCTAGACAAGGAAATTTTATCTTGGTCTGGAAATTAGTTCCTAGGAGAAGTTTTATAAAGGTTAAATTGAATCAAGGATAAATTCATACAAATTCAGTAAGGACGGAAGGACTTTTTGAAATTAGTACCTAAGCCACCATGACATCATTGGAAAGTCGGATTTAAAGTTTAGTCCCAAGTGGAGATATATTAGCAATTTTATTGGATGTCATCCTTTCAGAATAGTCTGGTCTACCATCATCACTTGAGATACACACAGAATTTTCAATCGAACATTTAAAGGCCTTTTTGAAGATCTTGCTTCGTATCACTTTACAATAACTTCATTTACAGGAATTTTTTGGGGGTGTTAACCATAAATTTGGTTAACATTTTTGGCACTAGAGGGAGGACCTCGAACCTTCGACTTGTTTGATTTCTTGACACTACAATCCCCTGATTCTCATCGTGCTAGTTTCACATTAAAGTCACATGTTACTGATTAGATTATGGCTAAAAGATTCAAGAGGTTCGAACAAGGGTCTTTTGAACCACATCTCACAAAGCTTTCTTATGTAAATATCAAATACTCTAATCAAGATGAGGAACAAAGGTTAAGGCTTGAAGCCTTGAAGATTATAAACAAAAAGAAGTTGGAATCTTATTACCTTGAAAAATGGAGCTTGAACCCCTTTCATGTGGGACCGACCCTGATTTTTGCACTTGGAAAAAGAATAAAGGAAAGTGACAACATTTTTAATCGAATGAGGAGAACTATCCACTCATATTCCCAAGGAACTATCTTTGGAAAATAGATGATAAAGGATTATGATAAGTTCACGAACAAATGGAGTAAGATCATAAGCGATGCCTACCACCTAAGGGAAAACTATGAGCATTTGGGAAAATCCATGGTTGAAGAAATAAGACAGATAAAAGAACTGCCTGGCGGAAATATAAGAATTACCAAGGAGTTTCCAACTGAAACTCTGGGACTGAAAGGAAAGCTTTTGGAAGCAAACAACCGGGCAATGAAAAGGAAGCCTATCCTTCAAGAAGAAGCATTTTAACCAGGCTATAAAAGAGTTAGACACCTGTCAAAGACGGCTCAAAAGTCAATACTTCTTGGAGAATACAATCTTACAACGTCAATCGAGGACATTTATATTAGAACCAAAGAGGAACTGGACTATTGGCCCTCTTAAAGGAAAAATTCAGGGTTTGAGAGATGGTCTAAAGGAGTATATTACAACTTCTATCTCATGAAAGGACATGATACCGACTAATGTAAAGTACTTAGAAATATGGTTCTACACTTTCTATCTGAAACAATTTGTAAGGGATTGATCAAGTCATGAAATAATGGCTCTATTCTCAAAACAACAAATTTTGACATAATCGGGAGAAGAATTCTCCTCAAACTTGGACTACCTAAAAAGGTAAGCTACCAATAATGGTAGAAAGCCCTTGGTCATGCCAAGATGGCCAGGTCAAGGCACCTCCTGGAGGGAGGGCGTATGCCTTTATCCGTGCCAAAACCAGAAATGGCCAGGTTAAAGCAACACAAGCCCTTATACGCGTCACGCTATGGCTAGGATAAGGCACCTCTTGGAGGGAGGACGGGTAATCCCTTGGTCTCGCCACGCTATGGCCTGGCCAAGGTGCCGAACAAGCCCTTAACCGCATCATGCTATGGCCAGGTTAAGGCGCCTCCTAGAGGGAGGTCGGGTAAGTCCTCGGGCCCTACTTCAGAATAAGCTAGCCGAGCGCACCGAAAACCCGGATGAAATGTTTGGCAGACTAAGAAAAGTCCATGCCTGAAATAGGCACCACCTGAAATCGGCATAGCTTAAAATAGAAACCACCAAAAAGGTCGATAATGTCAAAGATGACAAACAGCTTGAAATAGGCTCTGCTTAAATAAGCACAAAACCGGACAAAAGAGTCCCCGCCTGAAATAGGCCAAAAACAAATGACAAATGGACAAAGAAAACTCGGGCCCGAGAAAGCAAAAGCATGTGTGACATTTTTCAAAGCCTGAAGATGGCACATTCAATAGATATGATCGAATTCTCTAGCTTCTGCCAGACGAGTGTTCTGGTCTTCTATTACTAATTACCAGAAATGATATTGTTTACCGACGAAATTTCTATCGAGTTAGAAAACCGTCGATAAATTTTGAATTAATTTTAACCGCAAGCACACGGCGTACAATTTTAGTACGTGGCGAGTACGGGTCGATCCGCAGGGAATTTTTAAGATTTTAAAATTTTCAATTCAATCAAATTAGACCAAAGTAAGAGGAAATTGTTAACTACAAAAAAAAGAAGCTAAAGCTAGAATTGAAATGTGATTTAAAAACTATTAGACTAGAGAACAATTTAGAGGCAAATCCACTCTCATATTTTTGTAAATCAACAAACAAATAATTTATCATCTCTAGTTATGATATGAAGTGAAATAATTTTTGCATTTGTCATAAGTATGGTTTATTTATGTTGTTAATTAACATAACTTAAACCATCAAACTATAATACAACAAGTATACCACTTTTAAATTCTCATGAAAATGAAGCCAAAGAAAAAGCTATTTTAAGTATGATCTATTTACTATTTTAATTAGTAAGATAGATCATCAAATTTTGTTTTTACTTTCTTTTCAAAATAAAAAATCGATTAGCAAATGATGATGCAAATTGTGTTTATGTTGAATAAGAATAGCTCATTTGCAAAAGCAACATAAGATATCAAACCCACTTGTATAAACTTGCATCAAAATTCACTCTCACGAAGCATTAACCAAAAGAGATCATAAATCATAAAAATGTTGAAATTACATAAAATAAGAGAGCTTCATTACCCCTAAATTGAAGGGGTTTAGCTACTCATTTGTGTTATCAAATCAACACTTGTAAATTTCAACATAAAAAAGCAAAGAAATAAAAACTAAGCAAAGGAAGAAAGAGAGATTAACTACTAACTATTTGCATAAAATTAAAGCTACACTACTTGCATGAATGTAAATCTAAGCTATGAATATTAAAAGAAAGAGAGCATAGAAATAAACATTAACATAAAAGCAAAGAAAAGCATGTAGAAAAGAAAAGAGGAAGAGGCTTGGAAGCCATTTTTATTTCATGAAACATGGACATTATAACTTTCTTTCTTAATTTCCTAACTAATGTGAAAGAGTAGAAGATCTTTACATGTACATAAGAGGGCTATTTATACATGCATAAAACCCTAATTCCATTTTTAAGGTGCTTCCCAAAATTCCCTTTAGGAAGTGTGGCCACCAAGTAACCATTAACCACTAATTAATCCATCATTTAATGTGCATGAAGCTTTAACCTCCACTTAGTTGTCCATTAGCTTCTAATTATAGATTTAGATAAGTGGCTGGGGTCCTCCATGATCATGGTCTTGAATTATTTCCCTCTTCTTTCCTTTGTGTTCATTTGTGCATGCATGTATCTTCATAAAGCCTCTTCCATATGCATCCAAATTCCTATAAAAATCATCAAAAAATGTCCAAGTAAAAATTCACAAATTGACACATGCACAAAAATGACCATTTTGCCCCTGAATAAAGATGAATATATGATGATTTGAAAATAATTGAATTATGGTTTTAAACATGTTAAAATGCCCAAATATGACTTTTATTTAAATAAAAATAGATAAAATATGGATGTAAATATATGCATATTTACGTGCACATCAAATACCCCCACACTTATCTTTTTATTCGTCCTCGAATAAAGGAAAACTAGGATAAAACCATTTTCATAGGGAGCACGATTGCATTGAGCGTATGCAACAAGCCGTTAAACCTCTGGGTGTCCCCAGTAGGACGAGTGTTGTCTTGTAAGGGTTTTCAGCGGATACTACCCACAAAATCCAAATGCGAAGTGAAAATATTTACAAAGTGCAAGATTTATTTACAATGGGATGAATGCAAGTTTTTGAAAGTATTTACGAATGAAGGATTCACTTTCAAATCAACACTCATAAGTTAAATATAGGTTCTGGTCATGATCTTGAAAATTTAAGTCATTTGCTCGTCAAAATTTCCAATAAAAATGAAGTTATCGAAACAAATGGGCTATAGTTTACTCATTGTTTCGGTCGATGATATAGTGTAACTATGAAATAGATTCTTAGATGATTATCAAAGTTTATCAAAGTGGTATTTTCATTTCTTTCCAATAACAAGTCAAATCAAACAAGTTAAAATAATGCTGGCTTACTCTCTCTTATTTGAAAATTTTATTGATATTAACAATATTTACATATGCCTACTCAGGTAAACTGAGGCCAGATATATTACCTATGCACTGCCTTGCGGACTAATGTGAGGGGAATGCAGAGCGTGGCGAGTGAACACACAAGTATGAACACTTTTCGACTGTATGTATTATTAAAAAGAATTTTTATATACATACACCTAACTCAGATAAACTGAGGCCAAATATACCGATCGTGCACTGCCTTTCGGGCTTACGTGAGAAGGGTATAGAGCATGGCGAGTGAACACACAAGTGTGAACACATGACTCTAGGTGTTAAAAATATATACATATATACAAATGTTTTTTTTACTTATATATTTTTTTTATTTTTTTTCTATAATAATTTTTTTAAATAAGAGAGAGTTTTGCAAAATCATCTTAGCACCATTTAACTTAGAAGATAAAAATGTTATATCCTTTACTTTGAATTTACCACTTTTTAAACAAAGATTTTCAATTAGAACATACTTCATAATTAACACATATGAACCTTCCTATATACTAGTTAAACCATTGTTATTTGTAATCAAACTTCATTTTTATTTTTGTTAAGACGAATAAATTTTCAAAAATTTCAATTTATTAACCAAAACTTATACTTATCCTATAGTGTTTCTTCAAACATAAATCAAAATGCTAAGAAGAAAATATTTTTGAGATTTAGAAATTTTGAGATTTTTTTCTTTTTAAATTAAAAATGAAAGTTCAAAAATACCATGAAACTTAAAAAAAATGAAAATGAGACTCCCCCACACTTAATTTTGACAGTGTCCCCACAATCAATGCATGATATAATGAGTGTAACGGGGAAAACTATGTACATATTTACAAAAGAGGGTTAACATTCTTACTAGACGTAGCTTGGCTCATGAAGGATCATGAGCTCCTCCTCTTGGTTATTTGGCAATTCCAAGAAAGGTTTCAAACAATGACCGTTGACTTTGAAAATTGATCCATCCTTGGGGTTTTCTATTTCTACGACACCATGTGGAAAAACAGTTCGTACCACAAATCGTCCAGTTCATCTTGATTTAAGTTTCCCAGGGAATAAATGAAGTCTTGAGTCATATAAAAGAACTTCCTGGTTAGGCAAAAACGTTTTCCTTAGGATTGACTTGTCATGAAAAACTTTGGTTCTTTCTTTGTAAATTTTTTCGTTTTCATACGCGTCGTTCCTAAGTTCTTCTAGTTTGTTGAGTTGTAATTTCCGGTTTTTGCCAGCTTTCTCAAGATCAAAGTTTAAGTTCTTTACTGCCCACAACGCTTTGTGTTCGATTTCAACAGGTAAATGGAAAGCTTTCCCGTAAACTAACCAAAATGGGGACATCCCAAGGTTAGTTTTAAAAGCAGTACGGTAAGCCCAAAGCACGTCGGTCAATTTCTGAGACCAATCTTTTTTTATTTTTGTTAACATTTTTTTCCAAGATTTGTTTTATTTGTCGATTTGAAACTTCAACTTGGCCACAAGTCTGAGGATGATACAAAGTGGATAACTTGTGGGTTATCGAGTATTTTTTTCATTAAAGTTTCAAAAGAACGGTTACCAAAATGGGTTACGTTATCACTGATTATTGTGCGAGGTGTGCCGAACCTCGAAAAGATGTTTTCTATGAGAAATTTCACAACAATTCTATGATCGTTGGTTTTGCACGGAACGGCTTCGACCCATTTTGAGACGTAATCGACAGCGAGAAGAATATACAAGTGTCCAAAAGAATTGGGAAAAGGTACCATAAAGTCAATACCCCAAACATCAAAGATTTCGATCGTAAGACTGGGGTTTAGAGGCATCATATTTCGTCGAGAAATTCATCCAAGCATTTGACATCGATCGCAAGTTTAACAAAATTCAAACGAGTCTTTGAAAAGAGAAGGCCAATAGAAACCACATTGAAGCACCTTTTCCGCAGTTTTTCGAGGATCGAAATGTCCACTGCACGCTTGATCGTGGCAAAACGAAAGAATATTCCTGATCTCATTATTCGGAATGTAACGTCGGATGATTTGGTCGGGGCAATATTTGAACAAGTATGGATCGTCCTAATAGAAATATTTCACTTGGGACATGAATTTGTATTTGTCCTGTTTGGACCAAGATGAAGGAGTTTCTTTAGTGACTAAGTAGTTCACTATATCATCGTACCATAGATCGATAGAAATTGAAAGGAGTTGTTCATCGTGGAAGTTTTCATTGATTGGCAAAGAAGATGGTGCGTCTGGAAGATGAGACAAGTGATCGGTTATGACGTTATCGAATCCTTTTTTGTCTTTGATTGTAAGGTCAAATTCTTGAAGTAAAAGGATCCAACTAATCAAATGGGATTTAGCATCCTTTTTAGCGAAGAGATATCGAAGCGTAGAGTGGTCCGTGTACCCAGTAATGTGTGAACCTATCAAGTAAGGTCAAAACTTTTCGAGCGCAAAAACGACAGCTAGAAGCTCTTTTGCGGTTGTTGTGTAGTTGAGTTGAGCATTGTTCAAAGTCATACTCGCGCAGTAAATGACAATGAAGGATTTTGTTGATGCGTTGTCCTAAGACAGCACCAACTGCAAAGTTAGAAGTGTCACACATTATTTCAAATGGGAGATCCTAATTGGGTGCGCAAATTATTGGAGCAGAAATGAGTTCCTTCTTAAGACGTTCGAAAGAAGAGATACAATCAGAGTTAAAATTGAAAGGAATGTCTTTTCCGAGGAGAGTCGTCAAAGGACGACAGATTTTGCTAAAGTCTTTCACAAAGCATCGATAAAAGCCAGCGTGTCCTAGAAATGGTCGAATGTCCTTAACAGATTTGGGAATGGGTAGGTTTGCAATGACATCGATTTTTGCTTTATCTACCTCAATGCCTTTATTTGAGATGATATGTCCAAGGACTATGCCTTGTTTGACCATAAAGTGGCATTTTTCCCAATTCAATGTCAAATGTTTTTCTTTACATTGATTTATAACCAACTCTAGGTGATGTAAACATTGGATAAAAGAATCACCAAATATAGAGAAATCATCCATAAAAACTTCTAGAAAGCGCTCAATCATGTCAGAAAAGATGCCAACCATGCATCGTTGGAAAGTCGTAGGAGCATTACAAAGTCCGAATGGCATACGTCGCTAAGCAAAGGTACCGAATGGACACGTGAAAGTCGTTTTCTCTTTACTTTGGGAGCAATTGGAATTTAGTTATAGCCGCAATAACCATCAAGAAAGTAGTAGAATTCGTGGCCGGCTAAATGTTCGAGCATTTGGTCAATGAAACAAAGAGGGAAGTGATCTTTTCATGTTGCGACATTTAGTTTCTGATAGTCAATGCAAACACGCCAACCCGTTTGAGTATGAGTTGGAATAAGTTTGTTTGAATCGTTCTTGACAACGGTTAGCCCAGACTTTTTCGGTACAACGTGAATTGGGCTAACCCATGAACTATCAGAGATTGCGTAAATGATTCCGTTGTTGAGAAGTTTAAGAATTTCATCATGCACCGCATCTTTCATTTTTGGATTAAGCCTTCGTTGCGCATCACGAACAGGCTTGGCGTCGTCGATTAAATGGATGCGATGTTGAACTATAACAGGGCTAATTCCCTTAATATCGGTAATGGACCATCTAATTGCTTCTCTGTTTTTCGAAAGAATAGAAAGTAAGGAGGTTTCCTGATCAAAAGAGAGAGTTGTGGAAATTATGACGGGCAACTTTTCGTTATCACCTAAGTATGCATACTTAAGGTGATCGGGAAGTGTTTTAAGGTCCAACTTCGGGAGTTTTTTGATCAGAGAATTGGGTTGAGATTCAGACTCAACTGGAAGCAATTCAAAGGGAAGAGTGTATTCAATTTCGCTGGGAATTTCATGAAACAATTTTTCGTATTCAGCTTCGAGTTCGTCGTTAAGGTCAAGTGTCTCGTTTTCGAAGTTTTCGTGAACGTCACTAACTTCCAACGTTTGGTCACGAGGTTCGTTCGATTGGCTTTCAAGATTGAAAATATTAAGATCCAAAGTCATGTTTCTAAAAGAGATTTTCATCGAACCGTTACGACGATTGATTAAGGCATTTGAGGTGGTTAAGAATGGTCGGCCTAAAATCAATGGAATTTGAGTCGCGGGATTTGTCACGGGTTGTGTTTCGAGAACGATAAAATCAACAGGGAATATGAATTGCCCTACTCGAATGAGCACGTCCTCGATTACTCCCATGGGCTTCTTAATGGAACGGTCGGCGAATTGAAGCGTAACTTTTGTGGGTTTGAGCTCACCTAAGCCTAATTGTTCATACACGGAGTATGGAATCAAGTTGACACTCGCGCCTAAGTCTATCAAACATTTGTTAATCGTCTTGTTTCCAATTGTACAAAAAATCGTAGGGCAGCCAGGATCTTTTTGTTTAACGGGCATGGATTGGGATAAGACTTCACTTAAACTGGCGGCTAAGAAGAATTTTTTGGGCACTTGAGCGTGTTGCTTTTGGATACACAAGTCCTTAAGAAATTTCACGTAAGTGGGGACTTATTGAACGATGTCAAGAAGTGGGATGTTCACATTTACATGTTTAAAAATTTCCAACATCTTTTCCATTTGATCCGAGTGTTTCTTTGATCGAAGACGATGTGGAAATGGAACACGATACTCGGTAGGTGGGTCTACTCGAGTAGAAGAAGAAGAATTTTGATTGGAATTCGATTCGACGTTTGGCTCCATGTTCTATTCAGATTCGTTCATTGTTTTAGAAGTGTCGAGAGAGGTTTCCGGTAAATCGTTTGGATTAACGACTTGATTATCGATTTGTTTACCGGAACATAGAGTTGTGATAGCATTCAATTGGGTGACATTGCTATCTTGAACAACATGGGCTTGATTTGAATTTGCATTTTGATTTCTGGGATTTGGAAGGGGCTGGCTTGGGAATGTTCCTTATTCGTGTTCACTTACAGACGTGGCTAGTTGACTCATTTGCATTTTGAGTTTTGCAATTAATTGGTTTGTGTTTTGCATATATGAAGTCAATAGATTTTGCAAATTGCTGTTTGATTGAAGGCTTTGAGTAGTTGCTTTAGCCAATGTTTTAATAGTTTTCTCAAGCGAAGTTAAACGTTTATCGTCTTGGGGAGGATGAGCAGCATTTGGTTGAAAATTTGATTGTTGCGGTTGATTATGGGACGGACTCGTAAAATTTGGTTGAAAATTATTGGGCTGAAAGGGAGGATTCGAAGCATTATTCGAAAATGCTTGAAAATTTGGACGAACCGTATTCGTGTTGGGATTATTTTGGTTCCAAGCAAAATTCGGATGATTTCTCCAACCAGGATTGTACGTTGGAGAGAAAAGGTCAATTTTGGCTTTATTGAAAGCATTGATTTGTTCGATAGAATTGGGACACTGATCGGCTATATGATTAGGATCGTTGCATTTATAACACATCGGTTGGGAAGCTTGGTTCATTTGATTCGATGTGAAAACGTTATCGAATTTTTTAATCATTGCATCAATCTTAGCTTCCAAAGCAAAAGAAGATCCTATCGAGTGTCCACTCAATCGTGAGTAAATTGGTTTTTCGTTCGAACGTTCCCATTGGGATGATTTTTCGGCATGGTTTTCAAGAAATTGCCAAGCATTGTCGTGATGTTGGGCAAGAAAGTTGCCTTGGCACATTGATTTGAGCATGGTTCGTGAGCTATTTTCGAGTCCATCGTATAAGATTTGGCAAATCGTCAATTTTTCAAAGTTATGGTGTGGACATTTTATCAAAAGATCTTTGAATCTTTCAAAATATTTTCCAAATGGTTCTCCCTTGAATTGATGAAAATTTACAATTTCGTTTCTGATTCTACTCGTTTTTTCCAAGGGTTAGAACTTTTTAAGAAAGCTTTTACGACTTCTTCCCAGGTTTTAATGAAGTTCGATGGTAAGCTGTACAACCATTTTTCAGCGTAATCCGTAAGAGTAAATGGGATTAATCCAAGTTTGATTCCGTCATCAAAAAGTTGTTGGAGTTTAATGGTTGCACAAACTTGTTCCAATTTAGTCAAGAAAATGTATGGGTCATCCTGCTCGAAATTGCCAAATTTTGGAAGCGTGGCAATATGGTTCGAGTGAATTTCGAAATGTTACCCGTAGGGGCGGGTAACATGATGCAAGATGGAATAGAAACTCTATCGGGAAAGATTCTATCCATAAGAGTTCGAGGGGCATTCTCGTTCGCCATTTCGAGAGGATCGTCTGTTCGAGTTAAACGATTAGTGGTTGAGTCGCGAGTCCAACGATTGGTTGTTACATCACGAGTCCAAGTACTCATGCATAAGTGAAAGTCGAGAAGAGAAAGAAGTTAGAAATGAGTTTAGAGAATGAAAGAAGATTTGAAAAACGAAGTGAAAAATTTGTTTATTTTTTTTTACCAGAGAGAAAACTATTTACCAAGCGAAATTCATTTTCAAAAGGGAAGTTTGAAGTTTGATTTTTGTTTTTTATTTTTGGCTTCTCAAATTTTATTTTATATGTTTCCTTTTTGTATTTTTTTTGTGTTTTTGAATTTTCAAACTTTTAAATATTTACTAAAAGGAATTTTGTTTTTTTTGCTTTTAGAAAATGGAAATTTGATTTATGTTTTTGTTTTTAAATTTTTAAATTTTTTTTGAAAAGATTTTATATTTTTTTTGGATTTTTGTTTTTGATTGAAAATTTCAAAGGAAAGGAAAAAAGGATTTTTTTTTTGGATTAAAAACTAAGTTAAGTAAAATTTACAATTTTTTTTTGGATTTTGGATTTCTTTATTTTTTTTTGTTTTTTATATATGCATGAACTAATGCAACTAAATGAATGCGAAGGACTTAATTACAGTTTTCTGTCCTTAGTAGCTCCTAACCCAAAATTGTATAATCACACTTTGTCTTAAATCAACAAAAATATTTCTCAGGCAGGTAACGAGCAAGGGTTATCGGTGCACCACGAATCACCGTAGCAATGCAACCGAAGGTTTAAGTACCTTCAGAGGAACAACCACTATAATATTTACGAATCACCATAATATTTATAAATGGTTATTACTCTGCTGTAGCCTAGACACCAAGTAATAAAATTGTTCAAAGAAAACAATTGTGAAGATACAATTATGCCTTAGATGAGCTCGCGACACCCTTAAGTCGAATGTCTAACCTTTATTATTAGTCAAATTCAACAATGAAATGCGTTTGTGGGCTAAGGAAAGGGTGATGAAATCCCTCACCTTATGTGAATTGGGGTGTTGCCCATAGAAAAGAAAATAAGATGAGATGAATGCAAAGCAGAAATTAAACGTGAATTTACAATGCAACTAAAATGAAGTTTGTTTTTGTTTTTGGAAATTTTTTTTATAAATGTAAATGCAAGCAACCAACAATGCAATTCAAAATAAAACTAGAGATGAAAGCACGATACCAGAGCGTGTAGATTATTTAGCAATTTTTTTTAAAGCGGCGATTTATTTTAGCAATCAAAACAAAGCAATTATCAGCAAGCACTTCTTCTTTTTATCTGCTTTGGCCACCTGAAAATTTCGAACAATATATATACAAACTTTTGTTTTATATATCAAAGGAAGTCCAAATAAAACAAGTAAAATAAAACAACTGAAAATAAAACAATTTGAAAATAAAATTCTCCTTTTTTTAAGAGAAAGATAAGAATGGAAAAACAAATGAAAATAAAACAATTTGAAATTTGTTCTTTTTTTTGGTAAAACAAATCTAAACTAAAAGAAAACAAACTAACTAAAAAAGGAGAAAAGGAAAAAAAATTAAGACAAAACAAAATAACAATGGCCCGACCCAACTCAACTTAACAAAACTAAAGCACTTCCCACTTATAATCAAATAAACGAAACATCAAATCTTCCACCTTCCATAAATTGATTTCAATTTTGCAATTCAAAACCACCAACAACTTGTTCGCGTCTTGGGATGGAGGTCAAGTGTTCGATGGCGAGGCTATTTGGTTGCTCTGCAGTTTCAGGGAGGTCGATTAAGGGGTCCGCGATGTTGCTAGAGGCGATTTTGGATGTCGATTTTGGTCGCGGTAGTTTCGGTTGACAGCGATGTTGGGGAAATTGATCGGCGATTGATGGTGAGGCGATTTGATTGTGGGGTTCACGATTGGAGTGGCAAATTGGTTTGCAGTTGTTTTCGGCTTTGTGAAGGTTGCTTGAAGGTGAAGGAGGAGATTTGAGGAGTGTTTGAAGTAGGTTATTGTCGTGGATTTATGGCAGAGGAAGCTTGGTCAGAAGCTTGTTCGATGAAAATGTGTAATATGTTGAGTGACAGTTTGAGGTGTATTGAAATGCAGCAGTCTCTTTTTTTTACAAAGGCAGAGGCAGTGCTGTTGTGTATCGAAATGAAGTGTAACAGAGGTAGTGCTTGATGAAGTGAAATGCAGGTGAGTGGTGGAATTTCTATGATCAGTGATGTAAGAAATGGCAGGTAGTATGGTGAAAGTTTAAGGAGTTGTTTTTTTGTATTTGTTGGTGGTATGGTGATGGTGGCACAGAGGATGGTGCACAATTTTGTGGAGATGCACAGGCAAGTGAAGTTGTTGGCAGGCAAAGTTGTATATGTACAGAGTTGTGATGTAGAGAGAAGGAGAGGCAGTTGATATGTAATGTCAAGAGTATGTTGAGTGTTTGAACAGTGGAATATGTGGAGTGTTTGAACTACAGAAGTAAGGGATGAAGAGGATGGGTTTTAGCAGAGCAGTGGGAATGGCAGTGATGAATAATATGATTGTCGGTGAGTGATGTGGGAAGTGATTGTACTGAGGCAGTTATGGAAGTGAGTTGTGGAGAGTATGTTATAGCTGGATAGCAGATGTATGGAAGGAAGTGGTCGGAGAACAGTGACAGGTTATATGATGTATGATGTATGGAAGAGGTTAGTGATGCAGACAATGTGCAGTGGGGTTGATATATGAAAATGGAGTTTGTATAAAATGATGGATGAATGACAGTTAAGTCTGAAGTATTGGTTGATGGAAATGGAGAGGTGAAGTTTGGAGCAGCAATGTGGATGGTAGTTGTGGAGGATGTAACAATGCTTGTTCAAGTTGTTGGTAATGAAATGAAGTATGGATTGCAGTTGTTTGACAGTGTGAAGTATTTGGCAGGAAAGTTAGGTTGTGGTGGATGAGTGTAATGTCGAGGCAGTTGTGAATTGGTGTGATGGTGGTAACAGAGTTAAGGGGATTGTGTAGGAAAAAGGTGGATTGACTACAGCTGTTTGGTGAGTTGTTTTCTTGTTGAAGTTAAGGAGAATGCAGATGTGGTATGATGGTGAAAAGGAGGAGTGGGATGTTGTAAGTGGTTAGAGTAGTGAAGTTGCTGTTGGTGGATATTTGTTGTAGGACTCGGGGCTGTGATCAGGTTTTGTATGGCAGTTGTATGAGATGACAGTGGTGGTTGTAGAAATGGGCAAGTGTGAAGGAGGTAATCAGTGTTGTGCATGCACAGAGGGGTGCACAGGGAGGTATTGGCAGTGTCGCAGCAGTTAGGAGAGAGGAAATGAAGTAGAGGTTGATGTGCACTAGGGTTTGGAAAGGCAGAAACAGTCAGTGGTAGGATGAGGATGGTTGTAACAGTTAGTTTGTATATGTAAAACGAAAAAGAAAGAAGAAAAAGCAAAAATGTAAATGTAAAAATATAGATGCAAAATGCAAATGTAATAAAATGTTTTTTTAGAAATTGTATATGTTTTTTTTAAATATATGCAAACGGAAAACTAGCAAACTACAAACAACAAAATCAAAATGCACACAAAAATCACAAAAAAATTCAACACAACAATATTTTTTTTATGCAAACACACACAAAATAAAACAAAAATTAATTCGAAGAATAGAAAACCAAAATCAAAACAAACTCCCCGGCAACGGCGCCAAAAACTTATTTACCAGCGAAATTTTTATCGAGTTAGAAAACCACCGATAAATTTTGAATTAATTTTAACCGCAAGCGCACGGCGTACAATTTAGTACGCGGCGAGTACGGGTCGATCCGCAGGGAATTTTTAAAATTTTCAATTCAATCAAATTAGACCAAAGTAAGAGGAAATTGTTAACTATAAAAAAAGAAGCTAAAGCTAAAATTGAAATGTGATTTAAATACTATTAGACTAGAGAACAATTTAAAGGCAAATCCACTCTCATATTTTTGAAAATCAACAAACAAATAATTTATGATCTCCAGTTATGATATGAAGTGAAATAATTGTTATATTTATCATAAATATGGTTTATTTATGTTATTAATTAACATAACTTAAACCATCAAACTATAATACAACAATTATACCACTTTTAAATTCTCATGAAAATGAAGCCAAAGAAAAAGCTATTTTATGTATGATCTATTTACTATTTTAATTAGTAAGATAGATTATCAAATTTTGTTTTTACTTTCTTTTCAAAGTCAAAAATCGATTAGCAAATGATGATGCAAATTGTGTTTATGTTGAATAAGAATAGCTCATTTGCAAAAGCAACATAAGCTGTAACGATCCCAAAATTTTAAACTATTTTAAATTTATAATTGAATTAAATTTTGATTTAAATTTGTGAAATTGTTCGAATTTGTCAAGTTTAAAATATGAGGAATATAGTTGAATTTGAATTGAATCGAGATTTATAAATAATGTAAAGGAAATAAATTTTATCAATACAAAATAACAATAATAATATGCTTTATTCTTTTCACCAGCACCCTTTTTATTTTTACAAGTTAGAGAATTTTTCATTTTGCACTAGAAGTCCAAAGAATTTAAAGCCCAATTTCATTTAAATTCAAATCAATTTACAAATTTATTTTATATCATTTAAACTATTTAAAACAATTCAAATTTGAAAACTTTATTATTATTTTCACTAACCTTCAATTCAAAACTGATATATATTTATCACGCCATAACTCACCCCAAAAATCACGCCTAAAATCATGCCTAACATCACGAGATCAATCGTGCAAGGTATGGCCGAAGACGAATTATTATATATCTCGTTCCCCTTCCTCCATCATTTCAAAAGCAGAAAGAAAAAAAAATTCGAACGAAGAAAATAATGGCGGCTCCCTCGTCTTCTTCTTCGTTCGCAAACTAGGGCTTCGGCGATTCTGGTTTGGGTTTGCGAATTGAAGCTTTTGCTTCGTCTTCATTTTGTGGCGATTCTGGAATTAGGGTTTTTCCCTATTGCGATTTAGAGCTTCGACTTTTCACCCATTCAAACACGCTGTTCCGATACGCGTCGAGTAAAGGTGAGGAATTTTATTTCTCACATCTAATTCCTATCTCTAGCATATTAGTATTTGAATTCTGTGATTTTTCTTTCGTTTTCAATTGTTGGTTTGAGATTTATCTGACACCTTCAAGTTCGTTTTGTTTTTTGTGTAGTTTGTAATGCTTTCGAACTCGTGATATGCTTGCGAACCCGGTCTATTTGATGGTTGGCCATTCGATTTTGCTGTATTTGATGATTTCAGACCTCATTTTCCATATTTTTAATAATTGATTCTCTGTTTTATTTCTTTGATCACCTGACTTTTGTTCATAACCTTGATATGTTGTTTATATCTTGACTTCACCTCCGATTATACTACTGTTGACTTCGAACCCGATTTTGGTTCTGTGATGACCACCGACTTCGACTTGTTCATCATATTCTATGATCACGGCTTTGACTTTGATTTTTATTTTCTTTGTTGACATGGTTTCGTAACTTGGTTGGTTTCCTTGTTCACCACTGTATCGACTTTTAGCATGTTCGATTCTCGACCACTTCGTCTTGATTTGTTAAATGCTTGTTCGACAGTTTGATTCATCTTGATTTAGTTTGATTCAAAATGTTACTTGTCTTTGTTTTTGTGTTTAAATGCCTCTGGTCATTTGCGACCTGTAGCATACTTGATACACACAGATGCTTCACTTGTTCTCTGAACTTGTTGTATTACTTTATTGTTGAGATTTTTCCCTGGTCTGGAGTAGCTCTGTTGCACTGCCTGCTTTAGTTAGGTTGCTGCACACTACTGCTTATCATTTGCATTGCTTTGCATTCGAGTCAGATGTTTTTGGAACCTTGTACTGTCCAGTTTACAGTACTATATATATGTTACAATTTGTACATTCATGTTTTTGAGGCTGATTGCATCTAGTTACATTTTTAATCTTCATATATATGTATGCTGTCATGTATGTATATACATCTTTTGATATGTATAGATGTATGTTCGAATTTGCATATATGTTTACTGTTCTGTATTCATTTGAGTTAGTCGTTGTTCCATTATTTTTGTTGTCTGCACTATGATATCTTGTAGCCTGGTCTGGTGCACCTTGTTGCTGTGACATTTGTAGTTCGCATTATTGCTGCTACCTGTACTTGTAGTTGTTCGATTGCCTTCTGTTCACTTGACCATTTGTATACATACATTCATGTATGTATACAGATGTATGTTCACTGTTGCACATTCATGTGCTTGCTGTCTTATACGCTGGCACTTGACTTGTATTAATGATGTATTCATTTGTACATCACTTGTTGCCTCTTTTACTGGATGCACTGTTTCATTTCACTGTTGCAGCCTTGCCCTTAAATATTTGTGGTGGCTGCGGTGATTTATTGTTGAGATTTTGTCCTTGTTGGGTTTCATTTCATTGATGCATTGATTTTTATTTGCAGTTTGATTTGTTGTCCCTTGTACTGGCCATTGAATTCAATTGGTGGCTGCAGTACATGTTGCAGTTTACCATTGTATTCATGTGTTTTGCAGTTTTCCCCCTGTTGGGATTTGTTTTCACTATTGCATTTCCTTGCTGAATTGTCCTTGGTGTTTTGTGTACATATGAAATCGATTCATATGTATGCTGAACGTCGCTTGTTTCAACTGCAGTTTTATTCCGCAGTTGTTTCTTGCTTTCTTTTGTTGCAGTTACCTTGGTTCAAAACTGATAATTGCTCCTGGCATTTGCATTTTTAGCTTGTTACTAAGTTGTCTTGGTTTGGGGACATATGCCTATATCACTTTTAGTTGATGTGGTAATGCATGTTCTTTGTGTATCACTGCATATGCTATTTTTCCATGTTATCGAGTGGCCTGGCAGTTGTGTTGAATCATGACAGTTGTGATTTGACCTTTGCCTTTTGTAATTGTTGATAGCATTCTTATGTATTCATGTTTATGCAGCTTGCATTTGAGTTATAGTCTTGAGTTTATTTTCCGGTAGTGCTTCATTCCTTTGAGTTATGTGTTCATGCACTAGAACTACTCCCAGATTTCTATTTGCTGCATTTTGTAATTACGGGTGACATGTATATGCATATATGTGTTGCCAGTTGCCTCTGTTAGGCACTGATTCTTTATGTTCTTTAACATTTTGTGTTGTAGTGCCATATTTTGGTGCTCTCACCTTCATTCAGCTGTTTTCATGTAGTTTGTAATCCTGCCTCTGTGCACTGGGTCATTCGAGCCTTCGTGCTATGTGTACTTGTGGTGGCTGTAGTTTTGTTGCAGTTTGCCCTTGTATTCGTTGGTGACTATAGTTTCGTTATATATGCAGTTTTTCCCTTGTGTCGTTGTGAACTTTCATTGAGCTTTTGTGAAATTTCTTCACTGTTGTGGCGAGGTAGTACACGCATGCGTGTACTGCAGCCAATCAAAATTGATGTTTTAAAATTTGCTGATTTATTGTTAACACTGTTAAGTGTTATATTTACAATTATCCGATTTCTTTGTTTAAATAGTCGGATAGACGGGAAATTATTATGACTATCGTCTATTAGATTATTATTGCTTTTATGCACTAATAACTGAGTTTGAATTAGACTGACCTGTGTATTATTTTCTTTTGAATGTAATACTCGGGTCAGACCGAGTATTTTTACAGCTTGAAGATTTTCGGGCAGTGAAGTTAGAGAGAGAAAGGGTAAAAGAATCATTGTAGTTCGGGAAATTTTGTATTTAAAGAGATATTCCGCTGTATTAATCAAATACATTGTATAAACTCTGATGTATGTAAAAGAAATATATAGTAATGAAATATTATCAATTCTGTGCTTCTGTGGCTGATTCTGTTTAAATTACATAAACTAAATAACAATCCGTCATTTTGAACGTTTCAAGTTGGTTTAATTACCGATTAGGGGCGGTCAGAAGGGCGGGATGTTACATAAGCTATCAAACCCACTTGTATAAACTTGCATCAAAATTCACTCTCATGAAGCACAAACCAAAAGAGATCATAAATCATAAAAATGTTGAAATTACATAAAGTTAGAGAGCTTCATTACTCCTAAATTGAAGGGATTTAGCTACTCATTTGTGTTATCAAATCAACACTTGTAAATTTCAACATTAAAAAGGAAAGAAATAAAAACTAAGCAAAGGAAGAAAGAGAGATTAACTACTAACTATTTGCATAAAAATTAAAGCTACACTACTTGCATGAATGTAAATCTAAGCTATGAATATTAAAAGAAAGAGAGCATAGAAATAAACATTAACATAAAAGCAAAGAAAAGCATGTAGAAAAGAAAAGAGGAAGAGGCTTGGAAGCAATTTTTATTTCATGAAACATGGACATTACAACTTGCTTTCTTAATTTCCTAACTAATGTGAAGGAGTAGGAGATCTTTACATATACATAAGAGGGCTATTTATACATGCATAAAACCCTAATTCCATTTTCAGGGCGTTTCCCAAAATGCCCTTTAGGAAGTGTGGCCACCAAGTAACCATTAGCCACTAATTGATCCATCATTTAATGTGCATGAAGCTTTAACCTCCACTTAGTTGTCCATTAGCTTCTAATTGTAGATTTAGGTAAGTGGGTGGGGTCCTCCATGATCATGGTCTTGAATTATTTCCCTCTTCTTTCCTTTGTATTCATTTGTCCATGCATGTATCTTCATAAAGCCTCTTCCATATACATCCAAATTCCTATAAAAATCATCAAAAAATGTCCAAGTAAAAGTTCTCAAATAGACACATGCACAAAAATGACCATTTTGCCCTTGAATGAAGATGAATATATGATGATTTGAAAATAATTGAATTATGGTTTTAAACATGTTAAAATGCCCAAATATGACTTTTATTTAAATAAAAATAGATAAAATATGGATGTAAATATATGCACATTTACGTGCACATCGGGTATTCCTGTCTTCTATTATTAATTACCAGAAATGATATTCTGGTCTTCTATTACTAATTACCAGAAATGGTATTCTGGTCTCCTATTATTAATTACCAGAATGAAATTCTGGTCTTCTATTATTAATTTCCGAAAATGGGATTCGGGACTTCTATCATTAAATATCTAAATTGATGTTCTGGACATCTACTATCAAATATCAGAAAAGGATATTCTGATCATTTATTATTTATTAACAGAAGCGGTTTTTTGGATTTCCATTATCGGCGCTGAATTAGATTGCTGGCCTTCTGTTACTCATTATTAAGATGTACACTCCCGTTCTTTTAACACTTAGTACCAGAGATGACATTCTGGTCATTTATTACTTGTTATCGAAAATGATATTCTGACCTTCCATTATTAATGGTACCTTGGACTTCTATTACCAGAAACAAAATCCAGGAAGTAGCATTATAGTCTTCTATCACCAATTATCGAGAATGGTAGTTCGGTCTTTTATTGCTCATCGCCAGGCTAAATCCCTAACCCTTCATTACTAACTGTTAAATATGGTATTCTAAACTTCAATTAGCCAAATTCCGAGATGGGTTTTCTGGTCTTCTGATACTAAATACTAGGGTGAATTTTCGTTCTACCAATTATCAAGTGCCGCATTGGGTATTCCGGACCTTTGTTATCTAATTACCACATACGGTTTTCTTGACTTTTACTATTAATTCCAGATTAGAGATCCCGATATCTTATCAACAAATATGAACTTCTATCCTTATGACGACCATCATTGGAAATGATACGGCAGGGTTCTATTGCTTATCATCAAGGAAAGGCATTTCAGCCTTCTAACTCTCCATCGCCTATTATTGGAATATACCAAAAAGTGACTGCCAAATTATCTCAATATTTTTATAATACCCGAATCTGGGTCCGGTGATATGTTGTAAAACTTCATCATTAATGATGCTAAGACTACTGGTTATCAAAAGCCCCAATCGGAGTGCATAATCTTTGGGTTCATATTTATCTCAAGTAATTTGACCCGAGTCAAGGAATAATATCGGAAGAAGATTACTGTCAAAAGATTCTCCTAGTTGAAACTTCCGACCTTCTTTATTCTCAGATCTCCTAGATAATGAAAAATGAATTCAAAAACTTCCTTATCAAGGTCTTAGTCATATATGTCCCATTAAGGTCTTCATTGGGTAAATGTTAAATTTCGATGATTATATACAACCTAACATTAATTATTCTCAAGAATGCCGAACATGTGAAAGAAGCTAAATCTGCATTCGTCCCTTATTATGGATAAAGATGAGATCTTTACATTTTTAATGAATCACTTTTCTTACAATTGCTATAATGATTTGCTAATCTAGGCAACTGATGTCTTCCAGATAAGATTGTTAATTTTATGCTAATAATTAATGAATACTATGCACTACATGTTTTGCAGGAAAGGTAGGATAACAAAGAATCTAGATTCGCTTAATCAGAAAAGGAGTCAAGGATTGGGACGAAAAGCTTGGAAACACATCAATCTCCAAGAGGCATATCCGAATCAAAGATAAACAAGGTGTAAACAAAGATAATGAGGTAGGTAGCATGTATAACATTATAAGTATTACATTATACTGCATAGCATTACCAAGGTATGGAAAACACATCTTATGTATAAATTGAGATACTCATGACTTTATCAATCATACTAGCAAAACACATGGATATTATAGTATTGGCACTTAAAACTGAGATACCAAATAGGGATTCTGAAGATTTGCATAGAACCCGACTATCTTTAGATTTTATTTCCAAGCTATCTATCTTTTCATTAAGCTTAATCATTTTAAGTGAAGATTTATACAAGTAATTCCACCAATGAAATGCTTTAAAACTTCAATATTCCAGCCTCCCTCTTTCTTGAAGATTTAATTTCAAAATCTCAATTTCCGTAAAGAATTTTTGAATAGTGCAACATTGGAGCTTAGAAATTAAAGAAGTTTTTAACTTTGTTTGAGCTCCATTCTTAACTTATCCAAAATCATTATGAACTCCGAAGAAGGAGCTTCAGAAGGAAAAACTAATCTTGTTCAAGTCTCCAATATCAACAAGCAAAACAAGTCCCTTTATTTCAACAATAAGAACACATATTAGAGTATGTTTATTGTCAAAATTTATTGTTCATAATAAGATAGAATAACCCCGTCTAGAATGGTAACTAGTGTGTATTTGGTAATTTCATCTCTCGGTTAGAAGGGTATTATAGTGTAACTATCAATCAATATTGAATAAAATATCTCAATTTTCTTTAAAAGGAATTTTCCCTCTACCTTCGAAGGATGCCGAGTGAGAAGTGGGGGTGTTCCATGTACAAAAACCATTTACCCTAGGGCAACCAATATTAGGTCATTTTGGAAGGAGGCCTTCATCTATACAGCATGTTAACTATGTTGGCTTATTAAGGAGACATGATTTAAGGAACAGATAGTTTGGAATAACATAGTATAGACAAGCGAAATATAAAATACGTACTAAGAAATATATATTCAAAGAATAAATACTTGACACCCATTTATAGCCGCTCCCCCAATTCATATGAAATGGACCTAGAAGAAATTTGAGAACAAACTTATACTTATAATGCCTGAGCCATTTAAGGAAATTTTTTGACAAACAGTCTGATTCAAAGCAAATTAAAACATGCACCAAGATTTAGGCCAAGTCCTAATCTACATGAAAATAGAAATACAAAAGTAAAACTCCGAATGAAATTTACCTAAATACTAAAATTTCAAAGCTGAATGTTAAAAGTGTACTTTACATAAAAATAGCCAAAGTGTCTCTATTAACTTGTCATCCAACGGAAGGTCAAGAGTTCACCACTCTTTCTCAAAAAGCGCCAAATCAGAGCCGTCGTTTGCAAAATTTCCTCAAATAAAGCTTAACCAACAATTGTTTTCGAATTAATAGATAAAATGGTAATCATACAAAAAGACAAAAACCATTGATGACGATCTCTAGAGAGCAAAAGAATGTCCTATCTTTTGCACCAAAATCGCTGACACGATCCATTCGTCTTCCTTCCTCTCTTACTTTTAATTTTTATTATATAGGCATTTATTTCTATAAAAAACAACAACAAAACAAAGAAAAAAAAGCATCAATGGCCGCTTGCAACCTACATCAAATTCATCCTGACTTTATCAATAAGGCAGTACACACTGTTGTTGCTTCGCATCAGACCTATTAGATCAACCGCATGAGGTGGAAGAGGTCAACAACGCACAATCTAGCAACATGGATCACTTGCAACCTAATTTCCCTAATCCACACATAAAGGCAACATACTCCTTACTTTTCGATCTAGCTTCAAACGCATTCTGGATGGATTTGGCCATCTGGGATGTTTTAAAGAAAACCCTACGTTAATAACCTACTCTCCTTATCAACCCATATGGATTGAACCCATCATCATCGACCCCGTCGATTTAGTTCTGAACTTTCCGCCTTTTCCAAATAGGCTGTAGGGAAAAGGAGGAAAGAAATCATCTTGCTGCTTAGGACGCCTTCGATGATCAATTCTAAGATGCTAGTGTAATTTTGAATATGTACATATTAACGGATCATTTTGAAAAGTTTAACGTGAAGTAATATCTATATGTGTGAACATTTAGATGTCTTAGTTGAATTTCTTAAGCTATATCATACAGCTGAAAGTGCTTATGTATTTATTACTTGGTTATATGGTGTTCTGATGAACAGAAAGGAATCGAAAGGTTTAGGACTTCTAAATTCCAATAAAGGCTTGTTGTCGGAAGGACTAAACATTAAGCTATCTAGACCTTTCGCCAACAAGGGAAGATTGAAGTTGGAATGCCTTCCGGTCCCTTCGGAAGGTTAGTGATGCAACTTTAATGCCTTTCAAAAAAATCACTCAAGGTTACCAAAATGACATTAAAATGGATCTCGGGTCATACTATTAATGTGATACTAAGTGCAGTTTTAAACCTTACTAGAATAAATGATGATGAATGAATAAGTAGGAAAGATAGCCTGAGAGTTTTAAATCAGGTTTAAGAAATGACCTCCTTGTTTTGAGGAAGGTCAGATTGTTTGAAAAGGACTCTTTTACTTGTGCTTGGAATTTACAATTACAGGAAAATGAGGCTTAGAGAGGATGACTTGAAAAGTTAAGAGCATCCCTTTGCGTGAGGGGGGGAGGGCAAATGTTACTCAATAAATTCGCCTTCCGCCTAAAACAGAGAGTCTTAAACAAAAGATGGTAGAGAAAGAATTCAGAGCAAACCTTCCGAAGAGATCGAAGGGGTGCAGCTACCAAAATGAGATGGCTCAAGGTCTTTTGAGAAGACAGAGGGTATTATCCTGCAATGTCTAAGAAGTTCTTACCTTCCGGAGGAGGCAAACAAGCGGAAGCAAGGGCATACAACCCTACGACAGCTTTTCCAAAAGCATAATAAGCCTTTTGGGCCAGATAATACACCTATAGGATACCTTTCGATGGTACCGAAAGGTTTGGATAAAAGCAACATCCATAAGTTAACCGAAAACAACCTTTCACCATCATCCAGGAAAACGCAACTCTCGGCAGTAATCAAGTAGGAAAAGCAACCTTCCGACAAAGCCAAAGGGTTCACAAAAGCTAGAAACCTTCCGGTACCTTTGGAAGGTTCATATGCCGTACATACGACAAATCTTCTGGCAAGGGCGGTAGGTTCCTAAAAACAAATGAAGGAAAAGACCCTTTGGCAGCATTCAGTAGTCCATGATGATGCACAATAAACAAACCTTCCGTCAATAACGAGAGGCCTACAACCATGAACAAGAAGCAGTCTTCCGGCAAGACTGAAAGGTTTGCAACTGCATATAAGAGGAAACCTTCCATTCCCGACGAAGGCATAAGGCCGGAGGGAGTGCCTCCTGCATCTATAAAATAAGACCCAAGGGGTCCTATTTTGGGGGTGGATTTTTCCTCATTCTCACATTGTAATCTCTTAATTGCAGCTCTGTAACCCTAATTCAGTACTTATTTGGGAAATCCAATAAAAATAGAAGTTTATTCGAGGATCTGAGGGAAGTCTTTAGTCTTTTAAATTTACTCTGTAGTTTACCTTAATTTCTATTGGTTAAAATCTATTTACAAGAACAGCCTCTGCGAAAGATCCTTGTCAATAAGGATAGTGATTTTACCTCTTGAATAATCTTTGTAACCCTTCGGAGACCCCAAATCATCTTCTCAAACCCTTCGGTCACAAGGGAAGTTTTCTTGAATCATATTCCATAAAACCTTCCGGAATCATAAAATCTGTAGGTTGAACCTTTCGACGAGAGTTATAATCCGTCACATCTGAGAACCTTAGCAACCTTTCGAACCCTGAACAATTACCTTCCAAACCTTTCAGCGGAAACCTAGATCAGCTGCCTATAAAAGACTAAACAAGAAAATTTTATCTTGGTCTGGAAAGTAGTTCCCAGGAGAAGTCTTATAAAGGTTAATTGAATCAAGGATCAATTCATACAAATTCAGTAAGGACGGAAGGTCTCTTTGAAATTAGTACCTAAGCCACCATGACATCTTTAGAAAGTCGGATTTAAAGTTTAGTCCCAAGTGGAGATATATTAGCAGTTTTATTGGATATCATCTTTTCAGAATAGTACGGCCTACCCTCATCACTTGAGATACACACAAAATTTTCAATCGAACATTTAAAAGCCTTTTTGAAGATCTTACTTCCTATCACTTTACAATAACTTCATTTACAGGAATTTTTTGGGGGTGTTGACCGTAAATTTGGTTAACAATTATAGTGGTATATTAGTATTTATAGATTTTCTACCACTCACACCAAACTATTGTCCGACCCGCTATTATTCCATATACTCTTAAATAAGTGCATTAGAGATATCAGGTCTTGTGAGCACGTAGAGCTGGATAGAGGATAACAAGAGATCACACTCTTATATTACTACATTTACTTATTTGTTATTCCACTGCACAACACAATAGAACTTGCTAGTGCTTTTATTATTTAAGGACAGTTGTTTATGAGTTATTATTTAATGTATAACTCTATTAATTACACTATATGTTGTATGGATCTATTACTCTGATTTCTATAATTCATTCAATTATTACTATCTCACATGAATTATATCTAAGATGTTTACTATTATATTTTATTCAATGTGTTGTCAGATATATGACAGGTTTTGTGTTTCTTTAGCGTACTTTACAACCCTGACGATCGTCCTGCATCGACCGGGTACTGTTATAGTGCACTATACATATTATCACATTATTAGGTGCTAATGGTGTAGGTTAGTCGTCACATTTGGTATCAAAGCTTAGGTTACATAGTTTAACCCAAGGGATACCGTGATCCAGTAGTGATACGATAAGAGTTTTCACCCTAGACTAGATAAAGAGTGTGTATATATACGAGAGTGCATACTTATTATATATTTTAGTTTTCAAAACTATATAGTAATATATAGTATATAATTCGCACTGCCCACATGAGTACTACATAAGTGAAATTCCTTATAGAGAGGCCGATCGTCCTTATTACAAATTGATGGATATGCCATCAAACAAGGAATGCTGCTAGAAACTCTATATCCAGAGTCAAAGAAATGACTGGCTTGAGAGTTACTATTCCCGATTTGTAGAGAATGTTCGATACTATGATGAGGAACACACTGCAAAATGCTCAAGTGGCCGCTCCAAATGTTTCTGTTGATAGTGGTGTTCCAGCGCAGGCGTCCATAGCCGATTTTGCTAAGCTGAAAAAGGACTCTGCTAGTTTTGGTGGCAAACAGTTCCAAGGATCAGAGTCGGCAATGGAAGTGCATGATTAACTTGACACCTACGAAAGGATCTTCAATGACTTAGAGCTGAATGATGCTACAAAAGATGATTGGCTTCCCAACAGCTTCAAGGGCGAGCCATGAACTGGTAGAATGTTGTGAAGGTCACTACTCCCAAGGAATAGTTCACATGGACCAGTTCAAAGCCAAATTAGAGGAGAAGTTTATACCGGCAACTTAGAAGTCGGTCTTGTTCTGTAATTTTGCGTATTTAAAGCAAGGAGATATGATTGTCTCTGAGTAGCTGCTGAGTTTGATGCCTTGTCAAAATATGGGATGCCCCTTATTGATTTTCCATTGAAGAAGAATGAGAAGTTCATTATCAGCTTGAATGACTACTTGAGGGAGAAACTCATGAGCCATGTTGAAGAGACTATTGAGATGATAATCGAGAAGGCTACGAAGCATGATAATCTTTATTCGAGGCCGAAAGCTATTGTTTCTAAAGATGATCCAAAGCCGCAATTAGGTGGGGGAGGTAAAAAGAAGTGGAACAATAAGAGGAATTAGTTTTAGAACAAAGATGGCTAAAAGATGGGTAAGCCAACTCCGAATTGCTACAACTGCTTAGAGAAGGGTCATTATAGTAGAGACTGCAAAGTTGAGGGAAGAAATGCTACAACTGCAACAAGCTTGGGCATATTTAGAAAGACTATTTAGAGCCACAAAAGTAGAATCAGAAGGAGAAAGCATATGCTATCAATGTCATTTTGACTTCGTCAAATGCTCCATCGATGAAAGAGAAGGGGAAATGCATCGTTATTCAAGGTATAATTTCCATATATGATGTTCCTATACATGTTTTATTTGATATCGGGGCTTCACATTCCTTCCTATCTAGTGACTTGGTAGATGGATTGGAATTGAGACCCAAAATTGTTGACTGACCTTTGATTCCGACGAACCCTGTTGGAGGCTTCACTAACCTGCGTACGGTTTTTTGTGGTTTGGTTTTATCGAATCATGGATGTTCTTTTGATTGTAGTTGCTTCATTTTAGGTTCTATTGGGTTTAGTATTATTCTAGGTATGAACTAGCTTCATAGATATGGAGTGATTGTGGCACTGAGAAGTCAATGGTGACTACTAGGGTGGATGATGGTCAGACAGTAGTTTTAAGCTGCCTACTAGATGATAAAGTGATGGTTAGCTTTCTATACTTGCTCGATATTCCACTGACGAGTTGTCATCAGTGCCTATTGCTAGGGAGTCTCGAATGTATTTGAGGAGGTGACCGGACTTCCACCACATAGAGAAATCGAGTTCCATATTAATTTAGTTAAAGATGCTAGACCGACAGTGATGCCTTTGAATAGATTGGCACCTAGAGAGCAGTGGGAGCTCAAGGTGCAAGTGAATGATCTATTGTGATGAGGGTTCATTCGTAGAAGCATATCTGAGTAGGGAGCACCCGTAGTATTTGCCATGAAGGAAAATGGTTCCCTTAGACTATGTTTGTTAACCCAAAAAATGGATCAACACCCTGGATTGAGTGTGAGAGCTCCAGTTTTATTTATTAAGGCAAATAAAATAGAAAAAAGCATTAGTAGATCGCATAAAAAGTAAAGAGACAAGAGATTTTTATAGTGGTTCGCTGTTAACGAAGCCTACATCCACTTTACAGCTTTTACCGATCAACTACTATTACCAGAGAGTTTGGATTACAATATGATTCTTCTTTCCTAAGTTAGATCAAGCCACCATTGTTAGAGACAACCGGAAGGATCTCAGTTGCCCTTTAATGGCTATTGTGAGGGAAAAGAAGAGTGAAGAAAACAATGGTGAAGCTTTCATAGAGATCAAGTTCAAAACCTCCCTTTCTGTTGAAGGTAGGATGGTATTCATAGGATTTAGAGAGTAGTTGGATTGGAACCATTGCACCAAAAGCCTGTAGTTGTCCATAGGAAGAAGCACGAAAAATTTGAAGTGATTCCAAGCTAACTTCTTGGATTTATACCGATCCAATTGGATCGGATCGGTGTCGATCCAAAGAGTTATGCAATTTTTTCACAACTTCTTTTTGGTTGGCTTCCCTGCATGCTTATGAGGATCTCTAAGTAATTTCATAGCTTGTTGACTTGTTTTGATGATGGTTCACCCATGGGTTTGACTGAACTTTAGTCTGAATCTAATAAGTCTTTACTTCTCAAACTTGGATGCTTATATTGTTATCAAACTTGGTAGATATGCATAATAGAGAGATAGGAACATGACCCAAGTGGTTTGGAGGAACCTCAAGCCAAACTTTTGGATTAGTACCGATCCAACTGGATCGGATCGGTATCGATACAAAGTGTTAGCATATTTTCAGGTCAAACTTTCAAGGTTCCTTTGTCCTATACTTTTAGGCCTTTCGGTCAAGTCTCGAGTCATTCTGGCTTAATCTGAATGCTCTAACTCCTTTTGAATTCTTCTAGGTTAAAAACCCGATTAACATTTGCCTGCCGGAGTATGCCTTCGTTCAAGACAAGGTGTGCTCTGGAAGTAACTGCCTTTGAGTTTCCGCTTTAAGGAGTTTCACTCATCATAGCTGGTCATCTTAAAGAACCACCTATGATGCACTAGATAACTATTAAGTCCTTAGTGGGAATCTCCATTATTCATAATTGTCAAGTGATCTTGATTTGATGATTTCCAAAATGTATACAAACATCGAGTAGGTTGCATGAGGAAAATTTGAGATTGTTCGAAGAAGTAACTTTGGATCGGTTCCGATCCGATTGGATCAGATTGGTACTTATCCAAGTACATATAACTTTTGGCAACCTTCTTTCCTCCTTTTTATACGAGCCCCCTAATTCGTACCATTTCTACACGATCCAACTTCTTGCCTTCTAGTCGATCTGATCCCGTCCATAACCCAGCCTTCTGATCCGGTCGCTTCATCCACTCGAGTGCAACCGCCACCGATCCTTGCTTCAAGCGCCGCCGAACGTTGCCCACAGAAGCTGTCATTGTCATTCTATTGTCGTGATTTCCTCTGATTCGAGGTGTGACTGATACATCAATACCCTAGTTTAGGTTGTCTTGCATCAGAGATCAGATCACTTTTCTCCATTTCGAAGTTGGTGATTTGGATTTTGGTGCATTATCAGCGATTGGTAATGACGTCGTGTTGGTAACGGCTACAATGGAAGATTCGAGTTGATTGTGACTTTGTGGAAGAAGATAGTAAATCGAGCCTTAAGTTCTTCCCATAATGAAGCTAGGGTTTTGCCTTGGTGCTCGACATGTTTTGCTATCTTCATACACAGAGTCAGAATTAACTTTTACCGAGTTTCATAGTTGATCCCAGCGCGATGCCCTATGGATTGATTTTGGTTTTTCTGGGAGGTGATAATTGTTTAGGGTAGCATCTTGTATGCAGCTCAGGTTGTTATCACTTTCCAAATAATTAAAGTCGACTTATGCTGAGAATCCTCTTCCTGATTCAGACCCATCGATCTATAGTTGCTCGCTTTAGACTGGTCCTATTGTTGCACGGTCCGTGTACTGGAATAGGAAGAGCTTTCTGTGTCACTCCGGACAATGGATCTATTATCGATCATTGATCGATAAAGGATAAGTATAGAAGAATAGAAATAAACAGGTGATACATATCACTCTTTCTGGTGTGAGTGGGCCATTTACATGGAATGGTTTGGTCACAGCGCTTAAGACGCCGGACCCCTTCTCACTTAGATTACATATAACAAACATCCACAATTAATACTTGGAATCCGATTGGTGGTTAGTACACATCCATTATCTTTCGAATTTCTAGTATCAACTATGATAAGGTCTATAGTTTAGAGATTTGGCGCAGCTGCCAGTTTTGAACACAAGCTTTCTTATATAGAATGACGCGCAAAACTTCTCTGTACAAGTCAATTAAGGGAAGCTCACCTATTTCTGAAGCGGAGTCTTCATCGATCCCAATGGGGTCTGCTGCTTTCATAACTTCGCGTCAATATGATCGTCTAATTCTAGTGGGCCCTGTCGTTAATCGCACTCCTCCCAACTTAGAGTCTTGCTTGATCCTCCGGAGAAAGCTCCTTCTATACCTATACACCAGATGTTGCAAAGCATCTGCTTACAATATGATATCCTAGAGGATGACGTGCTTCTACCATCAAGAGGGGAATTTTCTCATAGGCCACCTTCGGGATATGTGGCTTGTCATCACTATATGCATATATACGTTGCAGTGCCCCCGTTCAATCATTTCTTAATTACTACGCTTCAAAATATAGGTTTGGCCCGTTCCAAATTCTTCCAAATGAGTATGCCATCTTGACGTGCTTATATGTTCTGTTTATGCGGGCGCTTAATCGTGCCCTGAGCTTTGCCGGGTTATAGCATCTCTCATTATTCAAATAGAGAGAGGCTAACCCGTCACTCGTTTATATTAATGCACAACACAGCCGAAAACTTATACTTGAACTTCCCAACAAGGTTCCCTCATTCAAGAATCAGTTCTTTTTTGCTAAATGTCCAAAGGGATACACCCGTCTATGGACCACGGGGGCTAAGTTTCTTTCAACATGCTTGGAAGTTGGAACTTCCTTTAATTGCTACAAGTCTTCTGATTGATCTTATATTCCTTATAGTTCTTCCAAAGGTTAACAAGGATCCGATACTTGGTACTGTTCTTGGTGCCCTAAAAGCGGTTAATGCTCAGGAGCGCACAATTAGATTCTTGCTCACAGACAAAAATCTCCGTCGATCTGGGCTCTTACACCCTGGGAAGTTTGTTGGATTTGTTAGCGCTCCTTCCCACTCCTAAGTCCAGACCCGCTTTGTTTTCTCTTTCCATGATTCTAGTGAAGATGATGATGAGGAAGAAGAAAGTGACCCATCCGACGGGTCAGAGAAGACTTCTGAAGAGATCCATGTTCAAGTTGGGGTTGACAGTTCGCTCAAAATGCCATCGATCCTGGAGGGGGAAGAACAAGAGTTTGTTCAACGGGAAGGAGGAAGGAGAGACTAGTGAGGGGCACCCTCTAAATGCAGAAGAAATAGATTGGGATACTGACACCGAAGAGGGTGGGCATCGAGGCCTCAGAGTTGAGCCCTGAACATACACCCTTACCTCCTTTGAAAGAACATTCGAAAGAGGCTTCTCCCAAGAATGAACCCGTTCCTAGCCCTTTGCCGAAAGGTGCCAATATTGACTTGGGAGATACGAGCGACATTTTTGTAAATATGGGTGATTTGATGGATGACTTCACCTCGAAAGGTTTGTCTTCCCAGCTTACTTAAATCATCCCTACAGGAATTGATGCCCTAACAATAGTCGGTGACCAACCTGGTTTGTGTGTTCTGCTGGGGTCGTTAAATTATAGCACACACTTCACTATGATCACATACTTTATACCATTGTTATTTTCTAGGTAATTTTAGTCTGTCCAATGCCTCTTTCCTAAAGCCGTTTACATCATTTGCTGCAGGAATCATGTCCTGTGGCTTCTACAGTGATCTTGATCGAGTACTGAAGTCTCAACGTTCACAGAGACATTATTCCAGGTATCATGCTTCTCGGGAGACCAATGAGGAAAGGAAGAAGAGGAAAGATAGGGATGCAAAAGAGCGTCGTCGTGCTGAGAATGTCGAGGCCACAATAGAGGAAGTGGCCATGAGAAGAGAAAGAGCCTGATTGAACGGGAAGATTCATCAAAGAAGCTAAAAAAAGGCCAAGGGCAGGAACCCGGTTCATAGCTTCCTGCTTCCATTGGAATAACCATTTCTACTTCTAGTGTCATGACCTCCTCCACTCATGCTACTATGACCTGCTCTCTCCTTGTTTTTAGGTGTTCTTCTTACATTCTCCTCGCTAGTCCCTCGCATTTGTAGGCTGCATTCCCGAACTTGTTCTTAAAAGGGGTTGTCTTCGATAATCCTAATTTGAAATTGGTTCGTGCAGAGTCTTATTCACCCCACCTCCACGCGATTCAGAGCGGTTTGGAGCAAGCCGAAGGGTGGAAAAAATTGCGCATGTAGCTTTCCACTTTTAAAAAAACAATTACCAAGAAATTCTCTCATTCGAGCCCTAAAAGGATGAGTACGAGAAGTAGCTTGTGGATTGTGACTTAGAGATTGAGAGGCTGAAGAAGGAGATGGATGATGCCCTCAAGAGAGAAAGTAAAAGTGCTTTTTTGTTTAAGGATTTGAAGAAGTCCACCGACTGCGCCTCACTTGTATTCAGAGACAAAATAAAGAAGTGCCACACTGATGAGGTGGCTTTAAAAGAAAAACCGAGGATAAGTGAGATGACGGTTGAGACGGAGAAGAAAACCATCGCCGAACAGGCCGAAGAAATTACCTCTCTTCATGAGAAAATTTTGACTTTGGATGCCGAGAAAAGTCAACTGGTGGCAGAGAAGGCTAGCACAGAAGCTAGCTTCTCAGAGCTTCAAGACACCTTTGCAAAGAATATGGAAGGCTTGGATGCTATTATTTTGGGCTTTTAAGTTAAGTCTGTGCTACATCAGAGGAGCCTTGGTTACTTAAGTCCACTGTTCCCTCGCACGCTTGCTGTAGTCTGGGAAGAGGTTCTGGCCCGATTTAAAGATATGGCGGTTGTTACTCCGAAGAAGAATTGGTTCAGGCATACCTAAATGAATAATCCCGCCAAGCTTTAGTGGAAGGCCAGAAGATCTTGAGACTGGAGAGGGAACAAGAAGCCACTGATGTCATGGTTATCGCTAAGTCTGTTACTGAATGTTTTCCTTCAAGCTCGGGTGAGCCATTTTTGCATCTCCGTATTGATGAGGGGATCCTTTCTACTTCTCCCGTAATCGTGAAACTAGCAAAGGAGGGTGACGACGAAGGCTTCGAAGTTGTGACGCACGAACAGACCCCAACATCAGGTAATTTTCTTGTCTCTCCCATGCTTGAAGACTTCTATACACCTGATGAAATTACTAAGATTACAGCCCTTTATTATGATATTATAGATCAGGTGTAATCTTAGTAATTTTCCTGGTTCGCAATAACATCCGGCTCTCACCTGGTTCTCAATACGAGCAAATTATAGCGCTGCATGTTTTGGATGACCCTTCTGTATCTTAATAGGAAGGCTTGGCGGCTACTGATACATGGGAGCAGGCGAGTCAAGCAAGCAAACTAGACAAAGCAGAGGCCGAGTAGCCGATGACTGAGCAACAGATGATAGCGGTGAAGAAGGAGAAGGTTAAAGAACAAAAGTGGTCATCAAAGAGTTCTCACAGACCTCGCAAGCATAAAGGAAAAGGAGGGTCCACCATTGGCCATGTTTTGGAGAGCGAGATTGCCCTGGAGGGGACAAACCCAAGAAGTTGCTGATCAGAGGTGGGAAGGAGACCGAGGAAGCGGTGAGAAGAAGTCTTGATTTGTCTTTTTCTCCTTTTGTTTTTTGATTACATTTTTACAAGTTCAAAGTCTGCACTTACCATTTCTACTCATTGTTGACATAATGGTGTTTGTATTTTCCAATCCTTGGCCAATATTGTGCAGGCATGGCCTCCGCTATTTGTTGTTGTATACCAAAAACATTATAAGTAATAAAACTATTGAAATTTTGATTATAGCTTTATTTTTTCTACTCAACTATGTTGCATGCACTTATGCCGCTTCTTATTCATCGCTGTTTTGTTTAGTCCCGTAATTACTGCCAAAATTCTTTGTTTGAAGAAACGGGCATGTGGAGTGGTTATCCTTTTTACTAAATGTTGATATGTGTGTGCCCCTTGCTTCACAGGGTTGTTTTCTCCGAACATTTGACAAATGACCAGTTGATCCAAGCGACTCCTCATATGTTTGTAACCGAATCTACTTTGCTATTCCTATCTTCCGGAACTTGTTACTCAAGCATCTTGACTCTAGAGATTTTGTCGGTCAACGATTGAAATTCATTGTTGATCTTTAGTTGTGCAACATTACTAGACTCGCGTCAATTACTTTTGATAGTGGGAGTGGATCCTTGTTAGTCCTGCAATAGGCAAGTTTCCCGATGTTGTAAAGACAATACCGGTACTTACAAGATCTTATTGGTTTGTAGAGTGTGCCGGAGCAACATCAAGTAGTGCTTGCACGGGATGCGTAGCTTTTATGATTGTGCGGCTTACGAAATGCGTGGATTTTTTAGAGTGTGCAGCTTATGAAATGCGCTGGTTATGGGATCGATATGACCCATCGATATGAAATGGTTTGAAACTTCTCAACGTTGCCAATCGTCGGGTAACATGAAAATTTCATGCTTAGAGAGCGTGGTTCCACGGCTAAAAAAGTGATGCATGGCTTATGGGAGTACATGACTTAAGTAATTATATTTGCTTGGGCATGATTCCACAACCCGAGAAGCGTTGTGCGGCTTACAAAATGCACGGCTTTGATTTGGGCCTTCACGGTATTGCCGGGGCCACAACGGTTCTTAGAAGGCGGGGTTCGAGTTCCGTCGATCCAACGGTTTG
Source organism: Allium fistulosum (assembly GCA_030737815.1). Lineage (NCBI taxonomy): Eukaryota > Viridiplantae > Streptophyta > Magnoliopsida > Asparagales > Amaryllidaceae > Allium > Allium fistulosum. The sequence goes on from CM060905.1 coordinate 1,111,323,865, forward strand.
AGTCAATTTTCTTCCGTCAAAGTGGCGGGTAGATGGGGCAATGATTTGATGGTTTTGATTCGATTTAATCCCGTCGACTCAGCAAGTTACTTTTGTGAACACAGTTTCATTGGTTCAGAAAGCAAAGCAATTTTATTAATAAAAGTTACAGAGCTGTGATGCCCCACCCCGATACCTACATTAGTAAAGAGAATTACTAAGTAATCCTGTCTACTAATGCAGAGAATAGGGCTGGTTAAGGGCGACCATCATAGTAATACGTTAGTTAAGAGCTAAGCATGTCAATTATGTCTCGATTTTTTTTCATTACCTCATAAGTGGTAGACACCCTTAGTCCCTAACTAATGCACACTATGGTGGATTCAGACCATTTCTCGATTTGTGCGTGTCATCCTTGCGCAGGGGCCATGCTAATCTTCTCTGTATCGTTCCAATTTTATTGGATGTCCCAAGTTCTGCCTATTTACAAAACCTTCGATATTCCGAGATGGCTTATTTGTGGGAAATAGGAAATACATAAGACAGTCTTAGATAAAGTAACAACGCAGCAATTCGCTATTCCAAGCTCGGGAAATTTGGGTTCCATCGATGGTCATTATCTCGTATGTGTCGTCCTCTAGCTTCTGGCCGATCACATAAAGCCTTTCCCAGTTTGGTCCAAATGTTCCTAGTACAGGGAAGACCCATTTGAGGACAAAGTCTCTGACTTTAAAAGTACAGTTATGGACTTTGGAATTGAAATATTCGCAACCCTTTTTTGGTGAGCGACAGTCCTTAACTTGGCTTCTTCCCTCTTCTCATCAACCATATCGAGCAACTCGAGTAGGAGCTGCTTGTTTTGCCTTCGGTGAGAGGGAACTTCTAGCTCGACTGGGGTCATTGCTTCTAAACCATATGTCAAGGCGAACAGGGAGTGCCCGGTTGCAGATTTGTGCATTGTCCTGTAAGCCCGTAGTGCGAGTGGAAGTTCATCAACCCAATTTCCTTTAGCTTTACTTAGTCACTTTTTGATGGTGGACTTGATGATCTTGTTCACTACTTCCACTTGCATGTTTTCCTGCGGATGTGCAACATCAGAAAAGGTTTTCTCAATTCGGAAGCATTTGCAAAAGTCTTTGAACTCAACGCTTTCGAATTGAGTCCCGTTATCTGTGATGATTTTTTGTGGCACTCCAAATCTCTAAATAATGTTTTTAGTGACAAAATTAATAACTTTCTTTGCGATAATAGTAGCCAGCAGTTCCGCTTCGGCCCATTTGGTGAAATAGTCAACACAAACTATAGCATATTTGGCTCCTCCTTTGGCCGTTGGTAATATACCAATTAAACCGATTCCCCAGTTCGCGAATGGTCATGGGTTGACCATCTGTGTCAGCTCTATCGAAGGAGTTTTTTTGATATTGCCGAATCTTTGGCATTGGTCACATCGTCTGGCATAATCTGCTGCGTCGCGATTTATTGTTGGCCAAAAATACCTATATCGGAGTACTTTCTTTGCGAGAATTTTCCCCCTAGTGTGATCTTCGTAGTCGCTTTTATGAACTTCCCTCGGGATTCTTCGAGCTTTGTGTTAGTCACACACCCGAGCAAGGAGGTAGAGAATCCCTTTCGGTAGAGCAACCAATCCTGTACTACAAACCGCGGCGCCTTCCGAAGGAGCTGTTTCCATTGATTCTTGTGTGCAAGGAGAGTTCCTTTGAGCAGGTAGTCCTTGATCGGTGTTATCAGTGTTTATGGTTCTTCGGTTGTTTCAAAAACCCAATCTATATCCATTTTTCTTATGCTGGGAGCGGTCATAGTTTCGATTAGGACTAGCCTCAAGGACTGAGCATCTCCAAAACTGGCCAGTTTGGCTAGATAGTCTGTCTTTGTGTTTTGTTCCCTCAGGATATGAGCTATGATGTAATGTTCGATTTCATTCAGTAGTTCCTGCATTTTAGATAGATACGGGGGGAGTTTCTCTCCCCAAGCTTGGTATTCGCCTTTCACCTGACATACGACTAGTTAAGAATCGCTATAGATGTGTACGGACTTTATCCCCAGTTCCTTCAACGCTTTCAGCACAGCTATCAATGCTTCGTATTCTACTTTGTTATTTGTTATGGGAAATTCCAAGCACAAGGCGTAGAAAATAGATTGCCCTTCAGTAGTCTCGAGCACTACTCCTGCCCCGGGTAGAAGTTATTAAATGCACCATCGACGAACAACTTCCAACGTGTTTCCACTTCCGAGTCTATTTTTTCTTCGTTATCTCATACCGTAAACTCGGCAATGAAGTCTGCCCGTTGATTGCCCTTCAAGGATGGTAAGTAATTTTGTATTGACTTAATTCGATATTCCATTTGATAAGCCGTCTAGAGGTCTCGGGGCGATACAACACTTGCTTCTAGAGTTGATCTGTTAGTACTTTAATCGGATGTGCCTGGAAGTACGGCTGTAACTTTCTGGATGTGATCAAGAGGTAGTATGCCAGTTTTTTCGATTTCGGGTAGTTCTTCTTGGCTCCAGTGAACCGTTTACTAATGTAATATACGCGTTGCTGGACCTTGGCTTCTTCTTGTACGAGCGCGGCACTTAATCCATGGGTGAGACTGCTAAGTAGATGTACAAATCTTCTCCATCTACCGGCTTGGACAAGATAGGTAGAGTTTCCATATGTCACAACAGCTCTACGAATGAGGTTTGACAAGCTTGATTCTGTTCGAAATTCTTTTTTCCCTTCTTTAGCACGTCAAAAAAGGGTATAAATTTGTCGGTTACTTTTGAGATGAACCGGTTGAGTGCTGCAACTTTTCCATTCAAGCTTTGTAATTCCTTCTTGTTCCTCGGGGCCTCGACTTCCCGTAAAGCGGTAATTTGTTCGGAATTTGCTTCGATGCCTCTGGCGCTTATAATAAATCCCAAGAACTTTCCATAGGCTACTATGAAGTGACATTTAAGTGGATTGAGTTTCATTCTATATTTGCAGAGTATTTTAAATATTTTGGCAAGGTAGTCCAAGTGATTTGCAGCTATGCGCGATTTAACCAACCTGTCGTCTACATTCCTGATCTATCGTTTGAGCATGGCATTCACCCGTCGTTGGTAGGTTACCCCAGCATTCTTTAAGCCAAATGGAATTACTTTGTAGCAGTATAACTCCATATCAGTAATGAAACTGGTATTTTCCTGGTCAGATTCATGCATCATGATCTGGTTGTATCCTTGGTAAGCATCCATAAATGATAGTAGTTCATGTCTAGCGGTCCCGTCCATAAGTCGGTCGATTCTAGGCAGAGGAAAGTTGTCATTTGGGCAAGCTTTGTTTTTGTCTGAGTTGTCGATACAGGTTCGCCATACTCCATTGGTTTCTTGACTAAGGCCGGGTTGGATACCCATTCGAGGTATGTTGCATCGCGGATAAAACCATTCGTCATCAGCTTATACACTTCTTCTCTCAGCGCTTTGGACCTTACGGGTCCTAGGCTGCATCTCTTCTACTTCACAGGTGTATTGTATACTTGGGATCAATATTAAGTGTGTGGCATGCAATCTCTGGCGAAACTCCTCACATATCGAAATGTGTCCAAGAAACACCTAAGTTGGCATGAAGAAATTCGATGAGTTCCAATCGCATCTTGTTTCCAAGATGTGATCCAATTTTTAGGATCCATGTAGGGTCATCCGTATCGACTGGGATAGACATCGTCAATTCTACCAGAGCTACCCGTTCCTCCCCTGAACTCTTCTTTCTATGGTCCAAAGCCTTGTTGAATTAGCTATGGTCCCCAAGCAAGGGGCGGCTCTATAGTTGCTATTAGGTAGGCTTACGAATGTGGAGAGTTCTCCCCACATTCTTCCCCCTTTCTTTTCTTCAAGACTCGCGTAGTTCTATGATGTAGCATTCTCTAGTGGCACTTTGGTCTCCTTTGATAACTCCATTCTCTATCGGAAATTTCATGGTGAGAAACCAATGAGCTAAAGCAATCCTGAAATCTGCCAGAGCAGGCCGACCCAAGAAAGCATTATAGGCGGATATTTCATCTACAATCATAAAGTTTTGGATGAGGATGACTCTTTGGTCACTTTCTCTGAGTTCAACGGGTAAATCAATTATTCCGATGAGTTGCTTTGGCTCATCGGTGAATCCATGGATCTTAGTTCAACAAGTGAATACGTCTCTCGTATTGATCTTTATCTGATTAAATGTGTGTTTGAAAAGGATATTAACAGAACTGCCACTGTCCACCAATACTCGTCGGACCACGGCTGGTCTGATTCTTACTATCACGACCATGGGGTCAAGGGTCGGAGCTTCTATTCCTTCAGTGTCTCGATTTCGGAACACTATGTCATCATTCGGGGGTCCTCTGCTGCTTGGTAGGAGTTCTGTCTTCGATCACAAAGCACAAATATTTCGAAGCATGTCTTAGTGAGCTCGTGTATCTCTCCATTTCTCCCTAACTCTTTTGTGCAGGATGAGGTCCTCCAGATATTGTTTCGATAATAAGTCTCTGGTCTGTCCGCCCCGACCCCTCTTCGCTGGTTCCGGCTTGTTTTCCTCGATCTTTGGGAGCTTGGAGTACTATAGGCTGGTCAGGATTTTGTGGCTTCCCCACATACTGCTGAAGCTTGTTTTCCCAAATCAGTTCTTCAATCAGGTTCTTTAAGTGACAGCACTCATTCGTGTTGTGACCATGTGTTTAATGGAAGAAGTAGTACTTTTCGGAATGCTTTTGATGTTCAGTCGCTTCCTTTTAGGTGGATTCTTGTACTCTTTCGTCCCTTGTGTCACAAGGTAAATGTTCTCTAGATTATCATTGAGTGTAGTTTAAGTCTCCGGGCCTCAAGTCTTTAAGTCGCTTGCTACTTCCATTTCGCTTGTTGGAATTCTAATTCTTCCTTTTCCGATTCCCGTCCTTTCCCACATTGGTCCAGGAGGTATTTGCGTCTTGGTTCAGTGCCATCCCATTCTTCCCACCGTTGGTTGGTTGTAGGTTAGCAAGTTTTCCTTCTAGCTCTTCTGCCTCTTCCAATCTCAAGTACTGGCTTGCCTTTCAATTAAAGTCCTTCCTGGTAGTAGGTTGTTTCATCTTGATCCTTTTTTCGAATTCAATGTCGGGATGGATGGCATGGACCAAGGCCATAAAGACCGTATCTTCATTTAGGTTACTTACTTTAGTGACCGTGGTGTTAAATCGACTCATGAAGCGGTTTAAAGATTCATTCCGTCCTTGGAATTGGCCCAATAAGGACATCACGTCTTTCGGTTGCGCCGTGTGAACTCTAAACTGATCAAGGAACTTTGTTGCTTATTCACCGAAAGTAAAGATGGATTTAGGTGGGAGCCTGGTGAACCACATGGAAGCAATTCCCTCTAGAAAGATTGGAAGACATCCGCACCGAACAGCATTCGAAGCATTCGCTCTATCCATGTACCAACTGTACTTGTACAAGTGATGTTTAGAATCTATAGTTCCATCGTAGGATGGAATAGTCAGCATAGTGAACTTTTTAGGATATTGTTCATTCATAATGTCATTAGTAAAGGGAGTCCGGCTTAGAGCAGATCCCTATTCATTATCCCTCATATTCTTACTTTCGTCCACTAGGCGCTTGATCATGTCCGCGATACATGCCTCGGATGTACGGTAATCTATGGGTTGGCTGTCAATGACTATCCCAAGTGTTTGATTTTGCAAACGGTCTTGGTAAGTAGGTTGAAGCCTAGGCTCTCCTATCTTTGGGAGAGCCACTCCCTTGGAGTTCCGCTGGCTTGCGGTTGGCCGTATATGGGCAGTTTGGACCTCTCTGCTAGTATTGAGTGCGTTAGTGTTTTCTTTCAAGTCATCGTCGTCAAGTTGTTCACAATCTTCGGAGTCGGAGAGATCCACTGCTATATCTTCCCATGGGGTTTTCGTCCCTAGATTCAAGTTCATGGCGGGCTGCTTTGCAGTTGCTGGAGTGCTTATGTTTCCTTCTATGGTGATTCCTGCAGCTCCACCTACTACTCTTTTTTGCTACTGCTTTCCATTTCTTCTATTTAGTCTAGAAACGGAAGGGTTTTCCTACTTCACGGCAGCCGTAGGCTCTGACACAATTCTCGAAGCAGCCAATGATTGCAAGTTCAGGAGGGAATTTAGTTTTTCTATATGAGATTTTTGGCTGTTCTCCATCTTTTGATTGATTTCATCAACCATCTTGTTTAACTCGCCTCTGGTGACAACTTCATGTTGGATAGAAGATCCCGGCCTATGATCTCCTATGTTGGCTGAAAGTGGATAAGGATTTTGCAATATGGAATATTACATAAACTATCTACTTATGCAGAATGTAAATGTAAAAGTAAAGTAATAAAGTAAATGACACCAGAGATTTTTATACCGGTTCAAACTTCCCATTCTACGTCCAACCCCAAACTCCTTCTGGAATTTAACTATCAACCCTCACTTAACCCGGAGGAACAGGTACTACACTGCCTAAGCAACCGAACAGGACTTCAACAGCCTAAGCAATATAATAGGACTTCAACCGCCTGAGCAACCAAATAGGACTTCAACAATACAGAAAATCATCTGACTGGATGTGCTCTTTTAATAGCATGAATAAATTGTTAGAGTATACCATTCCTATAATCTTCTCCTTTGTGGTATATAGTGTAGTTCGTGAAGACATGAAGTTTATTAGATCCCAAATGAAGTATTATTTAATGAACAAGTGATCAGAATGAAGTTTTTAAGTATTGAATGCTTAGAGTTCAAATAGCAAGATAGATTAGAAATAAGAATAAGAATTGATTAATGAAACAATGGAATTCACGGCTATTTATAGAGATTAAGAGTTGTATTTGTTCATGAAAGGTAGTCATGAAAAGATATGGAAGCAACTCTTGAATCAAGAGTTGTTTCTGTTCAGTGAAATGAAATGTCTCTTGAAAAACTAGCCGTTATGAAGATTCAGTTGTCTAAGCTAAACATTTCAGCCAGCTGAATTGATTAAAAATCAAAACAACAAAGAAATAGTGCAAAATTGGTGTAATTCAGCCATCTGAATATTCCTAATCAACTGGTTGAAAGTTCATATTAATTTTTGAACATGCACAGCATTTAGTCGGCTGACAAGGAGCATTCAGCCGGCTGAATGTTGTGTTTTCATGTACCTTCTTTGATTTGCTGAGATTTTATTTTGAGGGCATGTATATATCACTTCGGAGAGATTTTAACAATTATGCACATTTAGACTCAGACTCTATGCCTAACATAAATATTATAGCAACATTCTGGAATCTGAATCTGGCTTCATATGTCTTTGAGTATCTTCTCAGCAATCTTGGTTAGTTCATATTAAAAGTGTACGTACAGTACTAAGGATCGTGTAATATGGTATATAAATGCGGAAACTGATAATAACAGTAAAATAAAAATTAAAGTAAGCACACCAGGAATTTTTATACTGGTTCGAACTTCCCGTTCTACGTCCAGTCCCAGAATACCCTCTGGATTTAAACTAAAGCCCTCACTTAACCCGGAGGAATAGGTATACGACACCTGAGCAACCGAACAGGAATTTTTCCGCCTCAACAGCCGAAGAGGACTTCAACTTAATACAAATAGCTTGTTGACGAATGTGTTCTGAATAACACTGATTGTCTTTTTATAGTACAACTTTCCTATAATCAAATCCTCAAGAGTATATATGTGTGTAAAGATTTAGAAGGAAGATAATCACGTAGAATCGAAGTATATGAATTAAATCAAGGATTCTAGTGAAATTGAAAGAGAATGAATGCTTTTTATTTGCAGAGAATAATTGAGAATAGATTTCAGAGTTAAAACAAGAATTGGTGATTGTAGAAGTGAATTGAACATGTTTATATAGTTGTAGAATAGTTACAATCTTTCATGAGGAGTTTCAATCAAGAGTTGTGTCCATATCTGTTGGATTAAAGGACATTCCTTTTCATGAACAATTGCACCTCTTCAGAAAAACTAGTCGTTATGTTCTGGTCGGTTGACCGAGAAACCTGGGCCGATCAGCTGAGTTTACAGACGTGAATAAAACGGTGCATATCTGTGCACTGGACATAGAGTCGGTCGGCCGAAGTTTCTGGTCGGTCGGCCGACCTGCTGTTATTTGCACAGTACACACTTATTTCTACATAAATCAATTTGTGTGTATGTGTGACTACTTGAGGAATGATTTTAACAATATTCTAAGACTCAATAAAATAAAATATTCATACTAATATCTAGATTGTAGTCTTGTCTCCTTTGTAGTGTGCAATATATGGTTATTCTCCTTTTTGTCGCTTTCGTATAGTATTCTCGTCGTATGATCTCTGAAGCTTGTGTCATGAATCAAATGGGTTCCATTTAATAAAGTTCTTACACATTCTTGTAACGTTCTATTTTTCCTTTCTACAACTCCATTTTGTTGTGGTGTTCTAGGAAACGAAAAATTATGGTTAATACCTTTCTTGTTACAAAATTGTTCAAAAGCTTCATTTTCAAATTTTCCTCCATGATCACTTCTTATATTTTTAATTTTCAAACTTTTAATATTTTGAATTCTTTTAACAAAAACTTTAAAATTATCAAAAGTATCGCTTTTATTTTTCAAAAAGAAAATCCAAGTATATCTAGAAAAATCATCTACAATAACAAATACATATCTATTATGATTAATAGACTGCACTTGAGTTGGACCAAAGAGATCCATGTGTAACAGTTCAAGTGGTTTTTCTATAGATATTACTTTCTTTGATTTAAAAGATGATTTTGTTAGTTTTCCTAATTTACATGCATCACAAAATATATTAGTTTTGAATTTTATATTAGGTAATCCTTTAACTAATTTGTTTTTAGCTAGTTTGTTGATAGTATTAAAATTGATGTGACAAAATCTTTTGTGCCAAAGACAGGAATCGTTTTCTTTAGCTACTAAACACAAATTTGAATCATTATTAACATTCATATTTAAGATATAAATGTTTTTATCTCTTTTTCCTTCGAAAATAGTGTTATGGTTTTTATCGAAAATATTACATTTATTTTCTAAAAAAGTTATATTAAAACCTTTATCGCATAGCTGACTAATACTTAATAAATTGTGTTTTAAATTTTTAACTAATAAAACATCAGTAATGAGAGGTAAATTAGAGGTACCGTTGCTACTAACATCGCCTTTGCCGATGATATATCCTTTTGAGTTATCTCCAAAGGTGACTGCTCCTCCATTTGAGTATATAATGTTTGACAACATTTCTTTGTTTCCAGTCATGTGTTTTGAGCAACCGCTATCTAAAATCCACTTTCCTCTCTTCTTATGTGGTACCTGCAAAAAGTTTATAAAAAGTTGGTACCCAATCTTTTTAGGGTCCTAAGAGTTAGATCTTAGAAAGCCAAACCCATACGGGTTCAGAATTCCCTTTATAAACATAATTCTTGTTATTATGAACAGTTTCCATAAATATTTTGATATGTTTATTCCTTATCAAAACATTATTTGTTTTTGGAATCCATATCTTGATGGTTTTAGTATTTGGGTAAACTGTTTTCTTAATATCCTTCTTAATATTATTATTAATCCTACTTTTAACAAAATTATTTTGTTTTTTAAATCCTAGTCCAGATTTATTGTTAGAGGATTGAGAATTTTCAAGTATACTAGAAAGATTCTCTCTTCCTTTATTGAAATTAGATACATTTTTAGAAATATCATCAAATTTTATTTTAAGACTAGATTTTTCTAACTCTAAATCCTTAATCTTAGAGTTTAAACTATTATTTTCGAAAAGTAAAATATCATTTTTATTTTTCTGAATTTCTAGTTCTTCAGATATTGACAAAATTTGAGAAGATAAGTTAGAATTTGATTGTTGAGAACTTTCAAGTTCATCTTCTAATATTTTCTTCTCGTCTTTCAGCATATCTACTTCTAAGACAGTTCTATCTAACTTTCTTTGCAACTCCTTATTTTTCTTTTTAAGTTGTTTTGCTAAATTTACTAATTCAGAATTTATTTCAATTAAATCTTCAAAAGTAAAATCACTTACATCGTCTGACGAAGCCATGAAGCACACATTTTCTTGTTTATTATCACTTTCACTCTCTGATGAGGATGATGAGTCAGTGTCGTCCCAAGTGATAGAAAAAGCTTTTCGTTTGGTTTTGTCCTTCTTGAAATTATTCTTTTTACGCTCTGGACAATCCTTCTTCATGTGTCCTTTCTTATGACATTCATAACATTCCATTGCTGAAGATGATGGTTTGCTGCTATTGGAATTGTTGTTGGAATTATTTTTGTTTCCCTTGAATTTGTTTCTGTTGAATTTCAAAAACTTTTTGAAATTTTTAGCGATCATTGCCATATCTTCATTATCTGAGTCGGAATCATCTTTTTCTGCTTGGAATGCCACATTTTTCTTTTCTTGTGCTCCATTTCTTTTTGCCTGCAAATTTACTTCATAGGACATTAAATTACCTATCAATTCCTCTGGTTTTAATGTTGACAAATCACTTGCTTCTTCAATGGCTAGGACTTTTCTTTCCCATTCGTCCGTTAAAGAATTTAAGATTTTTGTAACAATATCAAAATCAGTAAACTTTTGTTCTAGTGATAGTAAAGCATGATAAATATCCTGGAATCTAGAGTACATGTCATTTATAGATTCATTTGGCCTCATTTTGAAATTTTCAAATTGATTTTTCAACATAGAGATTTTGCTTAATTTAAATTTGCTAGTTCCTTCATGTGTTATCTTAAGTGTTCTCCAAATTTCATAACCAGAAGTGCACATGCTAACTCTATTGAATTCATTTCTATCTAATGCACAAAATAAAATATTCATAGCCTTTGCATTTGATGTAGCATCTAGTTTTTGTGTGTTACTCCATGTTGGGTATTCTCCAGTAGGAGCTGTGTACTCACTTTGTATAACATTCCAGATATCAAATCCACAAGATTGCATATAGATTCTCATTCTAGTTGACCAATAATTGTAATTTATACCATTAAAAAGTGGAGGTCGTGAAGTCGATTGACCCTCTGTGAAACTAGTGTTAGTGTCAAAATCGTTAGTATGTGTTGTTGCCATATTGCTAGAAATAGATATCAAATAACTTTGTGACGGTTATAGGATTTCCTTGCTCTGATACCAAATGAAAGTGTACGTATAGTACTAAGGATCGTGTAATATGGTATATAAATGCGGAAACTGATAATAACAGTAAAATAAAAATTAAAGTAAGCACACCAGGAATTTTTATACTGGTTCAAACTTCCCATTCTACGTCCAGTCCCAGAATACCCTCTGGATTTAAACTAAACCCCTCACTTAACCCGGAGGAATATGTATACGACACCTGAGCAGCCGAACAGGAATTTTTCCGCCTCAACAGCCGAAGAGGACTTCAACTTAATACAAATGGCTTGTTAATGAATGTGTTCTGAATAACACTGATTGCCTTTTGATAGTACAACTTTCCTATAATCAAATCCTCAAGAGTATATATGTGTGTGAAGATTTAGAAGGAAGATAATCACGTAGAATCGAAGTATATGAATTAAATCAAGGATTCTAGTGATATTGAATGAGAATGAATGCTTTTTATTTGCAGAGAATAATCGAGAATAGATTTCAGAATTAAAACAAGAATTGGTGATTGTAGAAGTGAATTGAACATGTTTATATAGTTGTAGAATAGTTACAATCTTTCATGAGGAGTTTCAATCAAGAGTTGTGTCCATATCTTTTGGATTAAAGGACATTCCTCTTCATGAACAATTGCACCTCTTCAGAAAAACTAGCTGTTATGTTCTGGTCGGTTGACCGAGAAACCTGGGCCGGTCAGCTGAGTTTACAGACGTGAATAAAACGGTGCATATCTGTGCACTAGACACAGAGTCGGTCGGCCGAAGTTCCTGGTCGGTCGGCCGACCTGCTGTTATTTGCACAGTGCACACTTATTTTTGTATAAATCAATTTGTGTGTATGTGTGACTACTTGAGGAATGATTTTAATAATATTCTAAGACTCAATAAAATAAAATATTCATACTAATATCTGGATTGTAGTCTTGTCTCCTTTGTAGTGTGCAATATATGGTTATTCTCCTTTTTGTCGCTTTCGTATAGTATTCTCGTCGTATGATCTCTAAAGCTTGTGTCATGAATCAAAACTCATGAATCAACACATATAATATTTACTTGTATAGTTGTCACAATCAAAACATCAAAATTCGATGTTTTAACATTGGCGCCATTGACTTCAGCTTGCTGAGGATTAGTTTCCTCTCCAGCTATTACTGCTACTATGGATCTTCCTGAAGCAGTTCTCTTTCTTCCTGGTGCAATTGATTCTCAATAGTAAATTTTCAAAGCAGAAATTGAGGATCTAAATTCTGAGCCTATTTGATCCAAAGTAGATAGCTAGATATGAACCTGAGTTCAGTCCTCAATGAAATCAATGTTGGTTACTGTGAGCTAAATAAAGTGACAAAGAAGAACAAGTATCCACTCCTACTTATCCGATTAGCATTATGGTGCTTGGGTATTTTCTCAGTTAGATCTTGCGATGAGATTTCACCAACTGAGAGTAGCCAAGGAGAGTGTTCCGTTTATAGTGTTCATATGCCATTTGGTTTCTATGAGTGATTGGTTATGCATTTTGGGCTAACTAATGTGTCAGCATGCTTTGTTGATCTCATCAACCATGTTTTTAGGGGTCATCCAAATAAATTTGTGCTTGTGTTCGTCGATGATATTCTTGTCCGCTCACGGGCAGAAGAAGAACAAAAGACACATTTGAGGATCGTGCTTGAGGTGTTGAGAGAGCACCGACTCAAAGAAAAGTTTTCGAAGTGTCACTTCTGCGGAGGGAAGTGAAATTTTTACGTCATGCTGGTTTCGAGCAGGGCAATCCCATGGATCCTGCAAAAGTTGCAGTAGTCCAAGATTGGACTCGACCCAAAAATGCTACGGATATGAGAAGTTTCTTAGAGTTAGCTGGATATTGTAGATGATTCATCCAAGGCTTCTCCAAAGTAGCTGTACCATTGACTCACTTGACAACATGAATCAGACTTTTATTTGGGATGCAAGATGTGAGCATACATTCGTGAGTTTGAAGGAAAAAATGACGAGTGCACCAGTATTGACCATTCTGAGTGGGAATGAAGAGATGACGTTATACATTAATGCTTGTAGTACCGGATTGGGCGCGGTATTGATGCAGAGGGGAAATTTGTTGCACATGCTAGTCAACAACTAAAGCCACATGAGAAGAAATACCCAACTCATGATTTAGAGTTAGCAGCGATTGTGTTTGCACCAAAAATTTGGTGGCACTATCTTTTAGGAAAGATGTTCGAGCTTTTCACCGACCATAAATCACTAAAGTACCTCTTTTCGCAAAAAGATCTTAACCTTCGACAGCAGCGATAGCTAGAGTTCCTACACTCCTATTACTTTTATATTGCATATACACCAAGAAAATGGAATGCAGTTGCTGATGCGTTGAGTAGAAGACATGCCAGCTTAGGAGCTATGTTCCTAGAGTGGACGTAGTTAGAGTATATTGCTGGTTATGATTTTCGATTGAGATGCAAGTTAGAGCCAGAGATATTGTTGAGCATGACTATCAGGCCTACTCCGATTGAATAGATTAGTACTAGTCAAAGGCGCGGGGCCAGATCAGCTAAGTTCATTGCTAAGATCGAAGCTGGGGTAGAGTATGAAGAGATGAGATAGTGCGGACTCAACCGAGACGGTTGGCTCCGTAAGGAAGGGAGATTATTTATTGCTAATGTCGATGGGTTGAGGGATGAGGTGCTATGAGAGTGTCATCATTCGAGATTGATTATCCATCCCGGAAGTAATAAGATGTACCATGATATGAGGCACATTACACCAAATAAGCATTTTTGTAACAGTTCTTTAGTTGAAATTAGTAATGATTATTAATGTGACAGATTTGTAACGATATTTTCCATGAGTTTTGTATTACAACACTTATAACCGTTGGTATAGTTAGTAATTGTGTAAATATATCCAAAGTGACTGAACAAACATCTAATTCATATTTAATTTTTACATTATCTCATATCTAACGCGCATGTCACGCATACGCTTTCCCAACTGGGGTTCTACCGTATTCGTCTGTCAATATCGTAAATCTTAGGTAATAATTTTTTCAATTTCACATCTTTTCCATGATGTTCAATTCAATTTTTGTTATGGAGATCCGATTTTTGTTATTAGAATTTAAGTCATGTATTTTCGGCCCTTTCAAATCTAGGGATTTTCCTTTAGAACTCAATTAGAATCTTTTATTAAACAACAGAAATGTTATTTGTATATCTGTTTATCTAATTTCATGCTTTTTCTAATTTTGTTTATTGATTCTAGTGATTTATCCTAATTAAATTTTATTCAGTTATTGATTTGTGATGATTCAGTTGTAGCAAGAAGCAAAGCTTACTCAAAAATATATTCATTATGCATAATTTGGCAATTAATTGTAATTAATTTTTGTTTACTTGAAAATTTAGTTATAAAAAGGCTAGTTGAATGGACGTAATGGGTTCAAATGTGAAATAACGTCAGCTGTCATTGGAACCAAATGCAAACTTAAATCTTTCCTTATATAGGTTTCTGCATCATTATTGTGTTTGAAATCTTAAGTTTAATTTTTGTCTTTTTCTTCACATGCATTTAACATAAAATTTTGAAGTTCTGGATCCTTCCACCGCTACATAATTAAATCTTGTAGGATGAAACTTTCTATTACAACATAATATAACTGTTAATAACGGTAGAAATTTCTATCGGTTAGAAAATCGCCTTAAAAATATTATCGTTAAAAACCGCAAGCGCACGACGTACAATTATAGTACGTATGTGAGTACCGGTCGATCAATAGGGAAATGAATTAATTTTAAATTCTACTCAATCAAATTAGACTAAAGTTTGAAGATGTGTTAACTAAAATTTCTAAAAACTAACTATAAATAAAAGTGAATAAAAATATGAGAGTAGAAGGAAATTTAGAGGCATATCCCTTCTCATGATCACACAAATCAACACAATGAAATTATGATATCTTTTTTTAGTCATTTGTGAATCTAGTTGATGTGTTTATCCAAAATATGGTCTATTTGTGCTATTAATTAGCCCAACATTAACCATCAAACTTTAACACACCATCCAAACCACTTATCAACTCTCATGAAAATGATAATGAAATTAAAAATAAAATCTATTGTAAGCATGATTATTTACTATTGATTAGTAACATAGACCATCAAATTTTGATTCTAAATCCACTTCATTACCAAAATCATATGTAGATGAAGAGGTAATTTGTGTTTATGTTTGTTTAAGCATTGCCTATTTGGTGTCAACAACATAGGATATCAAATTCAATATTAAACAATAAAAATTTACCAAATCAAAAATTTCCATTAAGCACAAAAAGAGATCAAATGAAATCACTATGTTAACTTTATGTGATTTATGAGAGCTTCATCAACCCTAAATTGAAGGGGCTTAGCACTCATATTTGAATTCATTATAACATAAAGTGATTTCAACATGAAAGAAGATAACTAATTAAAATAAACTAAAAACTAATCTACTTGCATAAAATGAACCTAAACTACTTGCATTAAAGAAAGAGATATAAGCTACTAACATAAAAAGAAACATAAAGGAAAGGAACATGAACTAAAAGTGCATGAATTAAAATTGCATAAATAAAATGCTAAGAAGCCATGAAAGAAACTTTTATTTTATCTTTGATTTTGTGGTTACAACTTACATGAAAGGTAAGAAAATAATTACATAAATCATAAGGGGTATTTATACGTGCCTAAAACCCTAATTCATATTTTAGGGGACTACCTAAAATGCCCTTTAGGAAGTGTAACCTCCAAGTAATCATTAGCTTCTACCTAATCCACCATTAATATTTGCATGTACAGTTTAATCTCCATTAGCTTTTAATTGTGGTCCATGGGTTAATAGGTAGGTGGGCTCCTCCATGTTGCACGAATTCTTTTAGTTCTTCATTCCTTTGTCTTCCTTCACTTGTGCATGCATACATACATGAAACCACTTCCAATAATCACTCAAATTCCTACAAAACAACATTAAAGTATTCAAGTAAGTTTTATCAAAAATTAACACATACAAAAATGACCATTTTGCTCCCATATGAAGATGAATGAATGATGATTTGAAAACACTTTAGATTTTGGTTTAAACATGTAAAATACCATAATATGCTCATATATTTAAATAAAGTATATTAAATATGGAAATAAAATTATGCACTTTTACGTGCACATCAAATTCCTCTACACTTATCTTTTTATTCGTCCTCGAATGCTTAAAACTAAGATAAATCCATTTTCGTAGGAAACATGGTTGCATTGAGCGTATGCAACAAGCCGTTAAACCTTTAGGTGTCCCTAATAGGACGAGTGTTGTCTCGTGAGGGTTTTCAGCGGATACTACCCACAAAATCCAAATGCGATATGCAGATTCTACATGATGAAAATTTTCAAAAATATTTACAAATGAAGAATTTACGATTAAATTTACAAGAGTAAGTTAAATATAGGTTTTGGTCATTATCAAGAAATTTAAGTCCTTTTACTCGTCAAAACTTCCAACAAAAATTAAGTTATCATTACAATTAGACTCTAGTTTGGCTGGTTGTTTCGGTTGATAACATAGTACAACTATGAAATGGATCCTTAGTTGATTATCAAAGTATTTCAAAGCGGTATTTTTATTTCTTTTGAATAGCAAGTTGAATCAAATAAGTGAAAATAGTGCTTGGATTCCAATTGCTTGCTCTCACTATTTTTTTTGAAAAGTATTAACATTATTATTATTATTATTTACACACCTAACTCAGATAAACTGAGGCTAGATATACTGATCATGCACTGCCTATCGGGCTTACGTGAGAAGAGTACAGAGTGTGGCGAGTATACACACTTGCGTATGAACACATGACTCTAGGTGGTTATTTTTATTAGATCTATTTACATACACCTAACTCAGATAAACTAAGGCTAGATATACCGATCATGCACTGCCTTTTGGGCCTACGTAAGAAGGGTATAGAGCATGGCGAGTGTACACACTTGCATGCGAACACCTGACTCTATGTGTTTTTTTATTTTTATAAAAGCTTCTTTTTTTTCTTTTTTTTATGAAGAGAGAGTTTTGCGAAATCATCTTAGCACCACATAACTTAGAACATCAAAACCGTTATTGCCTTTACTTTAAATCAACTACTCTTTTAAACAAAGATTACAATTAGGACATGCTTCATAATTATCACCTATGAACCTTCCTATATACTAGTTAAACCATAGTTACTTGTAATCAAACTTTATTTTTATTGAGACAAATAAATTTTCAAAAATTTCAATTCAATAACCAAAAACATATACTTATCCTATAGTGTTTCTTTAAAAGTAAATCAATATGCTAAAAAGAAAAAAAATTGGGATTTTTTATCATTTTTTTGGTTTTGAAAAGAAAATGCAAAAAATAAACCATGAAAAATCACAAATGAATATGAGACTCCCCCCCACACTTGATTTTGATTATGTCCCCACAGTCAATGCATGATATAATGAGTGTAATGGGGAAATATATGTACATATTTAAAATAGAGGTTTAACATTTCTTACTAGACGTAGTATGGCTCATGAAGAATCATGAGTTCCTCCTCTCGGTCATTTGTCAACTCCAAGTAAGGCTTTCAACGATGAACATCGACTTTAAAAATCGAACCATCCCTAGGGTTTTCTATTTCAATGGCACCATGTGGAAAAATAGTACATACAATGTATGGTCCTGTCCACCTTGATTTTAATTTCCCAAGGAAAAAATAAAGTCGAGAGTCATACAAAAGAACATTTTGGTTTGGCGAAAATGTTTTCCTTAGGATTGACTTGTCATGAAAAACTTTTGTTCTTTCTTTGCAAATTTTTTCGTTTTCATACGCGTATTTCCTAATCTCCTTTAATTCGTTGGTTTGCAATTTCCTATTTTTGCAAGCTTTTTCAAGATCAAAATTTATGTTCTTAATTGCCCACAACGCTTTATGTTCAAGTTCGACAAGCAAATGACACGCTTTACCATACACAAGCCTAAAAGGAGACATCCCCAGATTGGTTTTACACGCGGTTCTGTAAGCCCAAAGCGCATCTGTCAACTTTTGTGACCAATCTTTTCGATTTTTATTCACAGTTTTCTCCAAAATTTGTTTGATTTGACGATTTGAAACATCAATTTGACCACAAGTTTGGGGATGATACAGAGTGGATAACTTGTGGCTAATCGAATATTTCTTCATTAGAGTTTCAAATGAACGATTAAAAAAATGGGTTTCATTATCTCTTATTATTGTGCGAGGTGTTTCAAACCTCGAAAAGATGTTTTCTTTTATGAATTTCACAATAATTTTATGGTCATTTGTTTTACAAGGGTTGGCTTCAACTCATTTTGGGACTAATCAACAGCAAGAAGAATGTACAGATTTCCAAAAGAATTAGGAAATGGTCCCATAAAGTCAATACCCTTAATGTCAAAGATTTTGATCATAAGACTGGGGTTCAAAGGCATCATATTTTATCGAGAGATTCTTCCTAATATTTGGCAGCGATCGCAAGTCTTACAAAACTCAAATGCATCTTTAAAAAGCATAAGCCAGTCAAAACCACATTGAAGCACCATTTTCGCAGTTTTCTTTGGACCGAAGTGACCACCACAAGCTTGGTCGTGACAAAACGAAAGAACACTTTTGATTTCACAATCCGGAATGCAACATCGAATGATTTGGTCAGAACTGTGTTTAAATAAGTATGGATCACCCCAATAGAAGTATTTGAATTGGAAAGGAAATTTATATTTATCTTGTTTCGACCAAAATGAAGGAGTTTCCTTAGTGACTAAATAGTTCACTATGTCGGCATACTATGGATCGATGGAAACGGAAAGGAGTTGTTCGTCAGGAAAGTTCTCGCTGATCGGTAAAGAAGATGGAGCGTTTGGAAGACGTGAAAGATGATCAACAATGACGTTGTCAGATCCTTTCTTTTCTTTGATTGTAAAGTCAAATTCTTGGAGTAATAGGATCCAATGGATCAAATGAGACTTAGAATTCTATTTAGCAAAAAGGTACCTAAGAGCGGAATGGTCAGTGTAAACAGTAATGTGTGAGCCAATCAAATAAGGTTCGAATTTTTCAAGCGCAAAGACTACAACTGGAAGCTCTTTTTCAATGGTCATATAATTGAGTTGAGTATCGTTAAGAGCCATACTAGCATAGTAGATGATATGAAGAATTTTGTTGATGCGTTGTCCTAAGACAACACAAACTGCAAAGTTAGAAGCATCACATATTATTTCGAAAGGAAGATCCCAATTGGATGAGCAAATGATGGGAGCGGAAATGAATTTGTTTTTGAGACGTTCGAAAGCAAAACGTAGTCAAAATTATAGTCGAATGGAACGTCTTTTCAAAGAAGAGTCTTAAGAAGTCGAGCAATTTTACTAAAGTCCTTCACAAAGCGTCGATAGAAACTAGCGTGTCCAAGAAATGAAGGAATGGCCTTAACAGATTTGGGGATGGGTAGATTTGCAATTACATCAACTTTCACTTTATCTACCTCAATGCGTTTGTTTGAAATGACATGCCCTAGGACAATGCCATGTTTGACCATGAAATGACATTTTTCCTAGTTTAAAGTTAAGTATTTGTCCTTGCAACGATTAGAACCAACTCAAGATGGTGTAAGCACTTGGAAAAAGAGTTTCCAAAGATAGAAAAATCGTCCATAAACACTTCAAGAAAGCGTTCAATCATTTCAGAAAAGATGCTGACCATGCATCTTTGTAACGTAGCTAGAGCGTTGCAAAGGCCAAATGGCATACATCGATACGAAAAAGTGCCAAAGGGACATGTGAAAGTCATTTTCTCTTGATCTTCGGGAGCGATTGGAATTTGGTTATAGCTCAGAATAACCATCAAGAAAGCAATAGAATTCGTGGTCGGCTAAACGTTCAAGCATTTGGTCGATAAAAGGAAAAGGGAAGTGATCTTTACGTGCTGCAGCGTTTAATTTTTGATAATCAATGAAAACACGCCAACCCATTTGAGTATGAGTTGGAATGAGTTCGTTAGAATCGTTCTGGACAACGGTAAGTCCAGACTCTTTTGGCACAACATGAATTGGGCTAACCCTCGAACTATCAGAGATTGGGTATATGATTATGTTATCGAGGAGTTTAAGAATTTCATCTCGAACCGCATCTTTCATTTTTGGGTTAAGCCTTCATTGTGGGTCATGAATAGGCTTAGCATCGTCAACAAAATGGACACGATGTTGAACAAGAGCGGGACTAGTTCCCTTTATATTGGTAATCAACCATCCAATTGCTTCTTCGTTTTTCGACAGAATTGAAAGTAAGGAAGCTTCTTGATCAAGAGAGAGTGTTGAAGAAATTATGATGGAGAACGTTTCGTTGTCACCTAATTATGCATACTTAAGGTGATCGGGAATGGGTTTAAGGTCCGACCTCGGGGGTTGCCCAATCAACGAATTCAGTTGAAGTTCTGATTCAATGGTAAGGGGTTCAAATGAAAGTGCATTTTCAATTTCATTAGGCTCATCTTGAAACAGTTGTTTCGTATTCAGTCTCACGTTCTTGGTTTAGGTCAACTATTTCGTTACCAAAATTTTCTTGAATGAAGCTAACTTCTAGTGTTTGGTCACGTGGTTCATTCGATTGATTTTCAAGGTTGAAGATGTTAAGATCCAAAGTCTTGTTTCCAAAAGAAATTTTCATCGAACCGTTTTGACAATTGATTAAAGCATTTGAAGTAGCCAAGAAAGATCGGCCTAAAATCAATGTAATTTGATTCATCGGATTATTCACAATTGTGTTTCAAGGACGATGAAATTGATGGGGAATATGAATTGACCGATTTTGATGAGTATGTCATCGATTTCTCGCATGGGTTTCTTTGTTGAACGACCGGCAAATTGAAGAGTTACTTTTATCGGTTTTAGTTCACCCAAGCCAAGTTGCTGGTAAACTGAATAACAAATCAAATTGACAGTCGCACCCAAATCTAGTAAGCACCTATTAATCATTTTGTCTCCTATCGTGCACGAGATTGTCGGACATCCAGGATCTTTGTATTTGACAGGAATTGATTAGGACAAGACTTTGCTAAGTCTGGCAGCTAAGAAAACATTTTTAGGTACATAAGTGTGTCGTTTTTTAGTACACAAGTCCTTGAGAAATTTAGCGTAAGTTGGGACTTGTTGAATGATATCAAGAAGGGGAATGCTTACTTTGACTTGTTTAAAAATTTCCAACATCTTTTCCATTTCATTAGAGTGTTTCTTGGGTCGAAGACGATGTGGAAACGGAACACGATACTTAGTAGGTCGGTCTACTTAAGTAAAAGAAGAAATTGAATTGGAATTTGATTCATTTTTGGCTCAATGTTTTGTTCAGATTCGCTTGTCGTTTTTGAAGTGTCAAGAGGAGCTTCTGGTAAATCGTTTGGATTAACAACTTGATTATCGATTTGTTTACTGGAAAGCAAAGTCATGATAGCATTCATTTGGGTTACATTGCTATCTTGAAAAATATGGGCTTGATTCGAATTCATGTTTTGATTTATGGGATTCGGAACTAGCTGACTTGGGAATGTGCCTCGTTCACGTTCACTTATAGACATAGCTAATTGACTAATTTGCATTTCAAGTTTTGCAATAGATTGACCCGTATTCTGCATATACGAGGTTAACAAGTTTTGCAAATTACTGCTTGATTGGAGGCTTTGAGTGGTTGCTTTAGCCAAAGTTTCAAGATTTTCTCAAGTGAACTCAGTTGTTTATCGTCTTAGGGAGCAAAAAATTGTTGCGGTTGATTTTGGGATGGAGGGGCAAAATTTTGTTGAAAATGATTGGGTTGAAAAGGAGGATTCGAAGCATTATTTGAAAATGCTTGAAATTTGGACGAACCAAATTCGTGTTGGAATTATTTTGGTTTCAAGCAACGATCAGATGATTTCTCCAACCAGGATTGTACATTGGAGAAAAAGGGTCATTCTTAACCTTATTGAAAGCATTGAGTTGTTCTATCGAATTAGGGCACCGATCGGCTATGTGATTCGGATCGTTGCATTTATAACACATTAGTTGGGAAGCTAGGTTCATTTGGTTGGATGAGAAAACGTTGTCGAATTTATTAATCATTTCATCGATCTTGGCTTCCAAAGCTAAAGATGGTCCTATCGAGTGTGCGCTCGATCGTGAGTAAATGGATTTTTCATTAGAACGTTCCCATTGGGATGACTTTTCGACCAAGTTTCCAAGAAATTGCCAAGCATCGTAGTGATGTTGAGCGAGAAAATTGCCTTAGCATATCGATTCAAGCATGGTTTGTGAGCTATTTTCAAGTCCATCGTATAAGATTTGGCAAAGGGTCCATTTTACGAAATTATGGTGTGGATATTTTATCAAAATCTCTTTAATCTTTCAAAATATTTTCCGAAAGGTTCAACCCTGGATTGATGAAAATTAACAATTTCGTTTCGGATTTTAGTTGTTTTTTCCAAGGGGTAGAACTTTTTTAAGAAAATTTTAACAAATTCTTCCCAAGTTTTGATCGAATTTGACAGTAAGCTGTACAACCATTTTTCAGCGTAATTGGTAAGAGCAAATGGAATTAACCGAAGTTTGATTCCATCATCTCAAAGTTGTTGGAGTGTAATGGTTGCGCAAACTTGTTCGAATTTTGTTAAGAAAATGTATGGGTCATCGTGTTCAAAATTGCCAAATTTTGGGAGTGTGGCAATGTGATTGGAATGAATTTCGAAATGGTTACCAGTTGGGATGGGTAATGTGATGCAAGAAGGAATAAAAACTCCATCGGGAAAGATTCTATCCATAAGAGTTCGTGGGACATTTTTGTTTGCCACTGTTGGAGGATCGTTTGTCCGAGTTAATCGATTTGTTGTTGTGTCATGAGTTCAAGTACTCATGCACAAGAAAAAGTCAAGGAGAGAAAGAAGTGAGAATCAAGTTTACAGAATGAAACAAAGTTTAAAAAATGAAGTGAAAAATTATTATATATATAATTTTTTTTTGAATGGCAAAATATTTACCAAAAAGGATTTATTTTTCAAAAGGGAGATTGAATTTTGTTTTGTTTTTTTAGAATTTTTTTTATATGTTTTAGTTTTAGTTTTTTTTTAGTTTTTGATTTTTGTTTTTCTTAAATAAAAACTAACTTAAGAAAAATCACTATTTTTGAATTTTTTTGTTTTTTTAGGTTTTGTTTTTGAAAAGATTTTTCTTTTGGATTTTTGGAATTTTTTTCTACTAAAAAAACTTGTTTTTGGATTTTTGATTTTGTTTGAAATATTTTTTTAAGGAAAAGATTTATTTTTGATTTTGAAAATAAAAACTAAGCTAAGTAAAATGTACAATTTTTTTATTTTTGGATTTTGTTGTTTTTTTATGTATGCATGAACTAGAGCAACTAAATGAATGCAAGGACTTAATCACAAATTTTTTGTCCTCAGTAGTTCCTAATCCAAAATTGTATAATCACACTTTGTCTTAGTCCAACAAAATAGTTCTTAGCTAGGTAATGCATATCGGTGCACCACGAATCACCGTAGCAATGCAGTCAAAGGTTCAAGTGCCTTCAGAGAAACAATCACTATAATATTTACGAATCACCGTAATATTTATATATGATTATTGCTCCGTCGCAGCTTAGACACCAAGAAATTAAATTATCGAAAGAAGATAACTTCTAAAGATGCAATTAAGCCTTAGGTGAGCTCGCAACACCCTTAAGTCCAAAGTCTAACCATTATTATTAATCAAATTCTAAGATGAAATGCAATTTGTGGGCCAAAGAAGGGGTGATGAAATCCCCCACCTTATGTGGATTTGGGTGTTGCCGTTAGAAAATAAAAAATAAGATGAGATGAATGCGAAACAGAAATTAAATATGAATTAATGATGCAACTATGAATGAAATATTTTTTTTGTTTTTTTTTTGAAATATTTTTAAAATGAAAGCAACCAACGATGCAAAGAAACTAAAAATAAGATATAAGAGCACGATACCATAGCATGTAGAAATATTAGCAATTTTATTTTAAAGCGACGACTTTTTTAGCGCATATTTTTTTGCCAAGCAAGCAAGTAGGGCAGTTTTGCGAGCAATTCGTTTCAATTTTCTATAATTTCTGCTTTTTCAACATGAAAAGTGTAAACAAGATATATGCAGTGAAATTTTTTTTTTGTTTTGTTTTTTTATCATTTAAAAAAAAAAGTCGTTAGAAAGGAGAAAGAAATTTCAGAAATCAAACCCAACGAATTTTTTTTCTTTCCTCCTTCTTTATAACAAAATTTTTTAAAAAAAAATTGAAAGAATATTCACAGCCCAACAAACCCTAAATGAGGAAAAGGTAAAAAAAAGTTTAAAAACGATCTTTTTAAGAAAAGAAGCTTTAAGAAAAACTAAAAAACCACACAACACACACAACCCATACTTTTAACATTTAGAATTCTAATCAGCGCAACTAATACTCCAACTCACTTTCTTATCATGAAATATTAAAAACGCGAAATCCTAAAATCACAACTCAACAACTCTATCAAACTATCCAAAATCACAAAATCAAACGCGATTAACTTGCGATTGTTCGAGGAAGTGGAGGCAGGGATGCGATTTGGTGGGAGGAGTTGCTTGGGATTTTGCTTCGGGTATGATGAATTCGGAATTTTGGAAGTTTAGCGATTTGAGACTTGGGTTGCAGTGAGGCCGCGGTTTGGTTATGAAGGTGAGAACATGCAGTTGTAGGAGGAGGAGACGATTTCTGGTGGATTAAGTTGTCGAGTGATGTCAGACTGAAGTGTAGAACAGAATTGCCAAGTTAATGGAGTTGAATGGAAGCAAGCAGTCTTGGGTTTCGAGCAGTAGAGTGATGGGGTTGTATTTGGATGGTTTGTGGATGTTGGTGTTCTCAGGGATGAGGTTGGATCAGAGAGGTTGTTGGTTGTAAACGGTGATTGCGGTAGTGATTGTGATGGAGGAGGTGTTTGGAGATGAGGTTGAAGAAGTGGGTTGAGGAGTGACAGTGGTTTGGTTGTTAATGTGATGTTCTGTGGTTGTTGATGGATGGTGTGTTTGTGGTATTTGTGCAATGCAGTTCTAGAGGAGGCAGTGGAAGTAAGAGGTGCTATGGGAAGAGGGATGGTGGTGCACTGATGAGGCAGTGATGGAGCAGTGGCTGTTGATGGTGGGGATGGCAGCAAGGAGATGGAAACTAACAAAATTGACAGAAAGGAAATAGAAATGTAGCATTTGGCTAGAGGAAACAGAAATGCAGCAAGGTGATGCAGCTGTTCGTTTGTGATGGGATAGTAAGTCAAATGGTGAAGTTGTTGAAGGGAGGTGCTAGCAGAAAATGATGGTGAAGTGTGGAGTAGGGTGCTGCAGCAGTGAGGTTGTGACTTTTGTAGGTGAGGTGGATGGTTGGTTTGAAATGTTTGGTAATGGTTTCTGGTGATAGTTTTTTTTTAAAAATTTTTTATGGTGATAGTTTGATATGGTATAGCCATAAGGCACAGGTGGGTTTAAAGCGGTGCACTGGTGGGTTTATGGTATGGTTGTTTGTATGGTATGGTATTTGATGTTGCTGTTCAGGTGGAAGGGCAGTGAGATAGAGGCAGATTTATGGCAGTAGATGGTTGTTTGTTTGAAGGCAGCGATGGTTTGAAGCTCTGTTGTTAGGTGGAAGACAGTGAGTTGTATTTGAGTAGAGGATGGTTTATGTTGTGGTGGTGATGGTATGGTAATGGTTGGTTGAAGTGTAGCAAGGAGGAGCAGTTTGAATTGTTTGGCTGAAGTTGGTGAAAAGTTGGGAGGAGGAAAATGGAACAGTTAGGAGTTGGCAGTCTGATGAGGCAGTGGGTTTATCTTGTGGAGATGGTGAGCTAGTATTTACTGAAGTAGTGGGTAGTAGGCAGTGTGCAATGCACAGAAGAAAACAGAGAAGTGCACGGAGTTATGTAGTAGTTTTTGTATATCATGAAATGTAAAATTGTATATTATGAAATGCAGAATTGTAATGTAAATTTTTGTTTTTGAAATGAAATGCAAAGTTGTGTGTGTGTGTGTGTGTGTGTATATATATATATATATATATATATATATATATATATATATATTATGAAACATAAAGAAATGTGAAGTGAGCAAACAATGAAATGAAGTGTTCTTCCTTTTTTATATACAAGAAATGCAAAGGCAAATGCAAATAGAAACACAAAGAACATACAACACTATATATATATATATATATATATATATATATATATAAATGCAAATCAACACACAAATTGAACACGCAATAAAATCAAATAGAAATAATTCGAAGAGTAAATTAAAATCAAATTGCAATTATCTGGCAACGGCGCCAAAAACTTGTTAATAACGGCGGAAAATTCTATTAGTTAGAAAATCGCCGTTAAAAATATTATCGTGAAAAACCGCAAGCGCACGGCGTATAATTGTAGTACATATGTGACTATGAGTCGATCTGCAAGGAAATGAATTAATTTTAAATTCTACTCAATCAAATTAGACCAGAGTTTGAAGATGTGTTAACTAAAATTTCTATAAACTAACTACAAATAAAAGTGAATAAAAATATGAGAGTAGAAGGCAATTTAGAGGAAAATCTCTTCTCATGATCACACAAATCAACAAAATTAAATTATGATCTTTTTTTGTCATTTGTGAATTTAGTTGATGGTTTATACTATGTATGGTCTATTTGTGCTATTAATTAGCCCAACATTAACCATCAAACTTTAACACACCATGCAAACTGCTTGTCAACTCTCATGAAAATGATAATGAAATTAAAATAAAATATATTCTAAGCATGATCTATTTACTATTGGCTAGTAACATAGACCATCAAATTTTGATTCTAAATCCACTTCATTACCAAAATCATAGTGTTGACCCAAAAAATGGACCAACACCCTGGTTTGAATTTGAAAGCACCAACCCTATTCTGACAGAGCAATATCACAGATAACATATACAGAAAAAGAACAGTAAAAGAAAGTAGGCAGAGAATTTTTATAGTGGTTTGGCTGTTAATGAAGCCTACATCCACTTTATAGTTTTATTAAAGACTGATTGCTATTACAAGAGATGTTTGATTACAAGGCTTTGATTATCTTTAGCTAGATTGAATAACCAGATTTGGAATCCACTGTTGGATCACAGTGAATTCCTTTAGAGATTGTTGTGAGGGAGGTAGAGAGTAAAGAATAATTCCAAAAGAGCTTCAACCACCAGTCCGGAGAACTCCCAGTTTTTGTTGCAGGTAGCATGGTATTTATATGGGTTAGAGAGCTTCTGGGCTAGACTACGTCTTCAGCAGCTCGTAGGTAGGTAGGAAACGACCCAAGGAGAGTTTGGCTAGCAAAATGAGGAAGAACCATAGGTCGCTAACGACGTTCCATGGCCTATGAGTCGCTGGCGACCCATAGACTTGGCTTGTTTACGAGCCAATGCCTTGGCCTCTTTCATAGTGTTCTTTGGCTAGTTTGTTTGAAGGTTTGTGGAGAGGTATGGGTCACTGATGATCTAAGCACTTAGGATTTTCTGGAGTTTGGAATCAGAGATGTTTTGATAGTCTTTTATCCTCGTTGCTTCGTTTTGTTGGCAGTTCACTAGCTGTTTGCACTCAGTTGCTGATTGGACTGAAAGAATGTTGATCTCTTGGCTTCGTCGATCTCGGTCGTTGTCTTAGCCATATAGCTTGGCCCCTGTTGATCCCTTGTCTTAGTTTTTTGGTTAAGTCCTGAACCATCCTGTTTACACGAGGTTGTTCTGTTTTCTATTGGTTTTTGCTGGGTTAAAAACCCGGATAACATTTGCCCCCCAGAGTACGTCTTTGTTGTAAATAAGGCGTGCTCTAGAAGTTATCGCTCTCAATATCCATTTGTTGATCTCTATGTGATTGCATTAGAGCTTTACGAATATGTTAACCCAATGTTGTTAGTCATCTTCCTTTGGTTCTGACTACTATTACTTGTTATGACGGATCAAATTTCTGCCCATAGTTTCCTGAGATGCCTTGGAATGATGAATAGGTGTAAGAAATCGAGTTCGAGAAGAATAGGTGAAGCGACCTAACTGCATAGAATTTTTTTTAACATTATATAGTTAGGTCGGGTCGCTGGCGACCCGTGATGGGTCAGGTCACTGGTGACCCGATTGCTTAGCCAAATTTTTTGCTTTTCTTCCTGCCTACTTATACTCGAACCGACCATCATTTCTTCGCTCGACCCGGACCAACAAGCATCTTCGAGCGATCCATCTTCGAGTGATTCAATCTTCGAGCGATTTAACCATCTTCCAGCACCTTGATTCATCGACCCTAATTAATACCTTCCATCATGATTTCGGTTCCAAACTCCAAGCCCAAACTCGAAATTCCAGCTTCCAAGCCCTAGCTCGCTGTTGAACTGTAGCCAACCTACGTTTATCTCGCTACCCTCTTGAGTCACCACCGATCCTTTTAAAGTTCGTTGAATTCGATTCTTGATTCTTCCCGTGCCTTAGAAATCAGTTTAAGGTGGGTTTGCTTAGCTAATTTATTAATTACTGTGTTCGTGTTAATACTTAATGGCTAGTGTCCATTTGCAACATTGATTACAAGAAGTTGAAGTTGATTGTGGTTTGACGGGTCGAGATAGCCAATCGGGTCTTAAGTTTCTTCCTAAAATGACATTTGGGTCGTGGTCCAATGCTCGACGCATTTTGTTATCTTAGGCCGTTAGACCAGAATTGGCTTGTGCCCAGTTTCATAGATACCACCGCACAACATATCACTGGTCGATCCTGATTCTTCTAGAGAATTTGGCCTTATCCTGCTTGTTTATCCCACTCTCGATGTCCCTGTAGTGAGAAAGCTTTCCGCGTCTCATTGGACAACGGATCTGTTATCGATCATGGATCGATAATGGGTAAGTCTATGGGAAGTAGAAACAAAAATGAAAAAAAATTTGACACGGGAAGTCCTTTTCTTCTTCCACTGTGAGTGAACTATCTACATGGGATATAACGTTTGCAGTGTATCGAGCACCGAGTTTATCCCATATAGATAGCACACTGCACTTGCCCTAGTTCGCACTTGAAATCTGACGTGTCGATTACCAGTTAGTGTTTTCTTCGGAATTCAAATGTGGTAGGGGAAACTTATGAAATTAGGATAGATTTACATGATCGTTTTCGAACGCGAGTTGTGTAATATAGAATGAAGCAGCCATCCACGCGTCGTAATTCAAGCGGGCGAAGCCCGACGCTATCAGAAGCCGAGTCATCATCCACTTCACAAGCTCAATATGGCCTGATAGTCTCGGTTGGGCCGATCGTGGATTGTACTCCCCCAACTTCAGAGTTCTGCTTAATCAACCTGAGAGAGCTTTATCGGTGGTTTCCTCCAAGGTTCTTTATAATATCTGCATGTAGCATGGAATTCCCGAAGAGGATGTGCGTCTGCCAGCGAAAGACGAATTCGCTCATATGCCCCCCCGGGGTACAACACTTGCCATCAATACATGTGTTCGAACGGTGCCGTGCCTTCCTTCAACGATTTCTATGTGAGACTCTCTCGAACTTGGGTATTGCCCCATTCCAGCTTCATCCGAATTGCTATGCCATCCTTACTTACTTGCATGTCCTTTTCATGCGGGCATTTAACCATGTTCCAAGTTTTGATAAGGTTCGGTATTTTCTAGCATTCAAGAAGAGGGATGACTGTCCCTCTTTGATTATAATCGAGACCCAGAGAAATCGTAAAATCATCCTGCGCTTGCAAAGCAACTTATCACAGTTCAAGACGCAATACTTCTTTGTCAGATGTCCCAAATGGTTCAACCATCGGTGGACGACATGGGGTAGGCTTCTCTTTTCTATTTGTCGAGTTCTGAAGCATTGTAATGGAGCTTCTAATTAATTACACGTCTCTTGCAATTATCCCAAGGCCGAATAGAGATGTGACTCTCGAAGAAGTTTGCCAAACTTTAAAGGCTATCGATGTCAAGGAGAGGTGCGTTAAAGTTCTGCTGACCGACGAGAACTTATGTCGATACGGACCGTTGGCTACGGGTAGATCCGCCATTCAGATTGAAATTCCCTCTCCTGGCCGATCCAGGGTTTACACAAGATCCACTTCTTCATCCCATGGTTCCAAGGAAGGCCAAGAGAGAGGTAGGCCATCCGAAGGATCACCCGGTGAGGCCCGTGAGGAGGAAGACGCTGCTGCGACTGGACTAAATGGTTCAGTTAGAATTCCTCTAATCTCGGAGGAAGTAGAAGACGAGTTCACACACAGAGAAGGCAAAGCTACACTGGACTTAGAGAAAGAAGAAGGAGAATTCAAGAGTTGTAGCGACGAGTCTACTGCTAGTGATTACTTCTTGTTAGAATCTAAGGATGGAAACTCAGAGTCTTGCGATGAGACTCCGGGAATGAGTCCCGATCTCCCGAGTCCACCTCCTTCCGACACAAGTGGCAAAGGCAAAACTCTTGAAATTTGAAAACATCAAGATTCTCCAAGTAAGGATGTTGGAGCGGGATTCGGAGATTTCAGCGATGTTTTTGTCGACTACGACGCGCTCTTGAAATTGGACTTTAAATTTGACACGATGCCTTCCTGTTCGGGCGATATCGTGCAAGTAATTAGCTCGGTCCCGCCTACAACAACCGAAGTCAATCTGATCCGGCCTATGGCAGCCATTCGTTCCGGTTCGTGACGATGTCTTAGGCCCATATTAGAAACTCACAACACGTTACACTAGGATTACACTTATTTCCATTCTCCATTCCTTCATATATTTGCTTAGCTTATGTTATGCTTCTGAAACTTTTTATGTATGCCTCATTTAGGTATGACGAGGGGACGAGGCTTTAATGACGACTTCGAAGACTACACCGATTCACAGTGGTACTCCAAGCGCTCCTCCAGCCGCCATCAAGTTCGAGAGACGGAAGAAGAGTACAGGCGGAGGGAAGAACTCAAAGCTGAAACCCGTCGCCAAGAAGAAAGAGATCGGGCTCGATCATATAAAGGTGGTTATGACAAAAGAAGGTCTCTTGAGTAAAGAGATGAGCCATCGAAAAAGTCAAAGTTTGATCATCGCCCTCATCCTTCAGAGCTCGCTTCAAAACACTCTTCCGTGGGCTAGGAGATTCCCATTACTTCTGCCCCGATTCTGCCCCCAACTCATATTTCGTACTCTTCCGTCGTTGCTACCGCTCCTGATGCCTCTCGCCCCCATCGGAGGCCTGCCTACGTTCTTTCTTCAGGCCCCCATAAGATTGAGGCAGCGCTTACGGGTTGGTTCTTAAAGGGGGTCAAGTTTGACCTGGATCTCCACCGCTTCGTTCATGCCGCATCTCCAAGCTATCCAGAATGACCTAGAACAGGCCGAGAAATGGGAGAAGCTCTGCAAATAGCTGGCTGATACAAATAGAAATAACTATCAGGAGATCCTTTCCTTCAAATCTGAAAAAGACGATTTTGAGAAGGCGTTGATTGATCGGGATGATAAGATTAAACAGTTGGAGGAAGAGAAGGAGGCGGTGCTTCGTGAGAGTAGGAGAACTGCCGGTCTGATGAAGGAGTTGAAGGAGGCTCATGAAAAAGTTGAGATTATCTGGAGGGACGAGATTAAAAAGACTCATGCGGAGGAGGCGAAGTTAAAAGAAGAAGTGGCCGCTTGTAATGCCATCATTGAAGCTCAAAGGAGAACTATCGCCGACCACGATCTAATTATTGAGGGGCACAACAAAACTGTCTCCGACCAAGCAGAGACCATTGCCAAGCTACAGGCTTAGGTCGCACAGCTCAGTGCCGACAAGACTGCCGCTGACGTTAAGAAGGCTGCGGTGAAAGTAGATTACTTGGACCTCCAACATGCCTTTGACAGAAAAAGGGAGAAGCTGGATGCGACTATTATAAAATTCATGTTAACTCTTTGTTGCATCAAGGGAGTCTCAACTATCTCGGCTTGAAGTATCCTCGCACTGTCGCCCTTGTTCGGGAGGAAAAGTTCGCGACCGGGGCCAGAAGCCAAGAATATAGCTGCACTCCACGTCCTGGATGACCCTTCAGTGTCTTTGGAAGGTGGTATAACAGCAATCGAAGCCAAGGAGCAGGAAATGCAGACGGAGAAGCCACAGAAGACTCAACATGATTTGATTGCCGTTAAGAAGGAAAAGGTGGAGGCAATCAAGGCATCGAAGAGTTCTCGGAAATCGAGAAAACGCAAAGGAAAGGGAGGCTCTTTTGAGAAAGTTTAGGAGGAGGAGGAGAACATCGCCACTAAAGTGTTCGTTGACGTCACCGACAGCGACAGTACTCTTGAAAGGAAGTAGAAACTACCAACCAAAGGTGGAAAGGGTAGCGGTGGCAAGAAGCGTTGAGCGGTCGGTGTGAGGATGGACCTGATTTTGGCTTACAACTTGCAAGAAAACTTACTGTCTTTTGTTTCCTTTTGAGTCATTCTGTTCAAGTGCAGAGTATGCACTTTGCATCTTTACTATAGAGCCTGTATTTTTCTTTTTGTTGGCCATTATTGTGTGGGTACAGCCCCTACATTTTGACCCCGTGTATAGATAACTATAAGCAATACATTGATATTTTGACTATACTTTTATCTATCTATTCATATATTTTCTATGTACTCGTGCTTGTTTCATTTCATACTTTCCTAGTTCTATGATTATAGTCAAAGTCCTTCATTCGGAGTGACAGAACTTAGAGAATATTAGCACTTTGGAAGTTAATAGAACTTTAGAAATTAACAGAACTTAGAGAATTTTTGTTCAGAAATTCATAAAACTTCGAAAAAATCTAAAACTTTGAAATTTTTGTTTAGAATTTTAAAACAGATATAAAACTTTGAGATAGAACTTGAGGACTTATTGTTGTTTGGAGTAACAGAACTTGTAAACTTATTATTCTCATGCGTTTCTATCTCCGTACAGGTGTATGCCCTCCAGTTTATAGGGCTGTTTACTTCAAACAATTTTCAAGTAGCCGATAACTTAGGGTTTAGATAATCTTTATTGGAAATTTGGCTAAGTTACAACTTGATTCTCCTTTTTTATTTTTTTTATTTTGGAAGTTTTGCAACTTTAGAATGTAACCCAAGCTTCTTGTGATATTTCAATGAGTGTGCAATATACACATATTTCAAATGCGCACAGTGCATAGGTTAATTGAAAGCAGTTTCAACCTTTAAGTGTCTATGGTCGAGTCTTTTCATTTGGTTTGTAGCATTCCGATTTTGTTGGAATTACATTCATTATTCCCGGTTATGGGAGCGGTTGGCGCTGATTGTGAGATGCACGTTTTCTTGCGCTCCTCGGTGTTGTCCAACTTCGTGCAACGTGAGGAGTTGGTATTCTAGTGCGTGGCTCATGAGGTGCGTGGCTTTTTGTTTCTCTTCGGCGTTGCTTATCTTCCAGCAACACGATGAGTTATTATTTTGATGCGCGGCTTATGAGATGCGCGGCTTTTGTTTTTCTTCGGTGTTGCCTACCTTCGGGCAACATGAGGAGTTATTATTTTATTGTGCGGCTTATGAGATGTGCGGCTTTTGTTTTTCCTCGGTGTTGCCTATCTTCGGGCAACACGAGGAGTTATTATTTTGTTGCACGGCTTATGAGAAGCGCGGCTTTTTTTTTCCTCGGTGTTGCCTATCTTCGGGCAACACGAGGAGTTATTATTTTGGTGCATGGCTTATGAGATGCGTGGCTTTTTTTCCTCAGTGTTGCCTATCTTCAGGTAACATGAGGAGTTATTATTTTGGTGCGCGGCTTATGAGATGTGTGGCTTTTGTTTTTTCTCGGTGTTGCCTATCTTCGGGCAACAGGAAGAGTTATTATTTTGATGCATGGCTTATGAGATGAGCGGCTTTTGTTTTTCCGTGGTGTTGCTTATCTTCGGGCAACACGAGGAGTTATTATTTTGGTGCGCGACTTATGAGATGCACGGCTTTTGTTTTTCCTCGGTGTTGTCTATCTTCAGGCAACATGAGGAGTTATAATTTTGGCCCTCTCGATGCTGTCAGAGCAGCACCGATTTCCAAAGGGTAAAGATCGGGTTCCGCCGATCTAACGGTTTGATTCGATTTGCTTCTGTCGACTCGGCGGGTAATTTTTATGAACACGGTTTGGTTGGTTCAAGAAGAAAACTTTATTAGGGAAAGCATGGTAGATTCTTTGCATATTTACAATGCCTTCGACATTTCCATGACGGCTTATTTGCTAAAAGATATAAAATACATAAAGTAGTTTTTTAAGTGAAATAACGGTGGAGAGATTCGCTATTCCAGGCTTTGGGAATTGCGACCCCGTCAACGGTTGTTCGCTTGAAAGTCCCGTCCTTCAGCTTTTGATTAACGATATATGGCCCTTCCCAGTTTGATCTGAAGGCCCACGTAATAGGGTAAACTCGCTTCAGCACAAGATCTCCGACTTCAAAGGTTTGGCTGCGAGCTTTGGAGTTGAAATACCGTGCGACCCTTTTTTGGTGGGCAGCAGTTCTCAACTCTGCTTCTTCTCTTTTTTCATCAACCATGTCTAGCGATTCAAGTAGGAGCTGCTCGTTTTGCTTTTGATCGAAATTCTACCTTCGGTGTGAGGGGAATTCTAATTTGACAGGAATCATTGCCTCTAAACCATTTGTTAGGGCGAATGGAGTGTGGCCAGTTGTCGTTTTGTGTGTTGTCCTGTATGCCCATAGTGCGAGTGGAAGTTCGTCAACCCAATTTCCTTTTGCTTTTATTAATCGCTTTTTGATGGTGGGTTTGATGATCTTGTTTATTGCTTCCACTTTCCCATTTGCTTGCGGATGAGCCATCGCGGAGAAATTTTTTTCGATTCGAAAGCGCCTGTAGAAGTCTTTGAACTTGGCACTTTCAAATTGAATTCCGTTGTCAGTAATGATTTTTGGCGGCACACCAAACCTGCAAATGATGTTTTTAGTAACAAAGTTAATAGCTTTCTTTGTGGTTATGGTGGCCAGCGGTTCCGCTTCGACCCATTTTGTGACATAATCCACTGCAACTATAGCATATTTGGCTTCTCCTTTTGCTATTGAGAGGACGCCAATCAAATCGATCCCCATATCGCAAACAGCCATCGGCTAACCATCTACGTCAGTTCCGTTAAAGGAGTCCTCTTAATTTTGTTGAACCTTTGACATCGATCGCATCTTCTGGCGTGATCCACGGTGACGCGATTTATTGTTGGCCAGAAGTATACATATCGAAGGACTTTCTTTGCCAGGGTCTGCCCCCGGTGTGGTCTCTGCAATCGCCTTCATGTACCGCCTTTAGGATTCGTCGTGCCTCATCATCGTTCACACACATAAGAAGAGGGGTCGAGAATCCTCTTCAATAGAGTATCCCATCTGTACCATGAACCGTGGCACCTTCCGGAGGAGCTTCTTCCATTTATGTCGGTCAGTTGGTAGGGTTCCTACAAGTAGATAGTCCTTTATCAGTGTCATCCATGTATCTGGCTCGACGGTGGTCTCTAGAATCCAGTCTACGTCCATTTCATCTATTCTTGGGTTGTTTAGCATTTCAACCGGTCCCAACAGCTGGGCTTCTCCAGAGCTTGCTAGCTTGGCCAAATAATATGCCTTGGTGTTTTGCTCCCATGGGATGTGAGTAGTGGTGTAGTGCTCTATATCGCTTAACAACTCTTATACTTTGGACAGGTATGGGGCGAAATTTACTCCACGCGCTTGGTACTCCCCTTTCACTTATAAATGACCAGCTGGGAGTCGCTGTATATGTGAATAGATTTTATCCTGAGTTCCTTCACAACCTTTAGTCCAGCGATCAATGCTTCATACTCTGCTTCGTTATTTGTTGCTGGAAATTCGAAGCGCAAAGCATAGCTAATGGCTTGCCCCTCGGTGGTTTCAAGCACCACCCCTGCTCCCGCAAAGAAGTTGTTTGACACGCCATCGACGAAGATCTTCCATTGCATGTCTATTTCTGACTGAACTTCCTCTCCGTCGTCTCTTATGGTAAATTCGGCAATGAAGTCGGCCAACGCTTGCCCATTGATTGCTTTCCTTGGATGGTATGTGATATCGTATTGGCTCAATTCTATATTCCACTTGAGTAGTCGTCTGGAAGTTTCTGGTCGGAATAAAACTTGCTTCACGGGCTGGTCATTCAATACTTTAATTGGATGAGCCTGGAAGTATGGTCGTAATTTCTGGGACGCGATCATAAGGCAATACGCTAGCTTCTCCAGTTTTGGGTAATTCTTCTCAGCTCCGGTGAATCATATGCTAATGTAGTACACGGGTCGCTAGATTCTTGCTTCTTCCCGCACAAGAGCGGTGCTCGGTGCGTGCGGAGAAAATGCTAAATAAACGAACAAGTCTTCTCCATCGACTGGTTTTGATAAGATCGGGGGAGTTTCAATGTGTCGTAGCAATTTCTCAAAAGATATTTGACAAGCTTCACTCCATTCAAAGTTTTTCTTTCCCTTCTTTAGCGCATCGAAGAACGGTATACACTTGTCTATAGCTTTTGAGATGAATCGACTCAATGCTATGACATTTCCACTCAAGCTTTGAAGTTCCTTCTTATTTTTAGGGGCTTGGACTTCCCATAACGTTGTTATTTGCTCTGGATTCGCTTCGATGCCCCGGGCACTTACTATGAATCCCAAGAATTTCCTAGAGGCTACTTCGAAGTGGCACTTGAGTGGGTTAAGTTTCATTCCGTACTTCCGGAGTATTTCGAACATTTTAGCAAGCTTGTCAAGATGGTTAGTAGCTACTCGGGATTTGACTAACATATCATCCACGTAAACTTACATAGTCTTCCCGATGTGGCGTTTGAACATAGTATTCACTAGACTTTGGTACGTTGTGTGAGAAATGCGGATTACGGATCTTAAGGCTAGTATAAACACTAGAGGGGGTGAATAGTGTTTTAAGGAATTACTAATTCTTTTCGAGTTTATATTAATTTGAACACAAATGTATACAATATTCAGACACAGATATGATCACAGATTCAAACACAGATGCAAATATAAAGTAAAAGCAGTAAAGGAAAGAACACACCGGATTTTATATTAGTTCGGAGTTACCCTACATCCAGTCCCGCACACAAGTACAGATTTCCTTTAAAAAGCAATCTTTACAATTACAACCCTCGATTTCAAGGCCATGAGGTACACAACTCCAGATTCACAATCCTCTGGGTAGAGATACTTGATTTCCCGGGCAACAAGTTCACACAATTGATTTCCTAGGCTACAATCACACCTTTTCTCACTTGATTGATTTCCAAGGCTACAATCACACCTTTTCTCACTTGATTGATTTCCAAGGCTACAATCACACCTTTTCTAACTTGATTGATTACAAAGAAGCCTATAACTCTGAATAGCAATGGGATCTTGTTGAGATAGTGATAGAGAATCAAACCAAAAATGATCTAGTTAAATTCAATGATGATTTCGGCAGAGTAATGGTAAGAATATATATAAAGAAATGTAGAAGAAGAAGAGGAGTGAAAACCAAAAAAATATTATTAAAAATTCGTTGAAAACATCCCTTATTTATAGAAGAACAACAACCATGTCTATTCGTGAAAGGTTATGGCGAATAGACACTTCTTTTGAAATTCAAATTTTTGAAACCAACTGCCACTATGTCGACATGGGTATCTTGGGTATGTCGACATCCCAAAGGAAATTTTGGTGATTTGTTTTTCTTTGAAAATTACTTCTATCTTATATTAAAACTATTTTAAACTTTATAAATATACTTAACTATAGTTAAAATACATAAGTAAATATAGAGAATAATATATATATATATAATTTTACTATAATTTTATATTTAGATCTAAGTATAAATATATTATAATTAAAAGATAGTTTAAAACAAACGAAGTTTAAAACAAGATTTTATTTAAAAACAAAATCAAAGAATATTTTAAGGCTAAAACAACTTTTTGAAAATCATTTGGAAAGATAATTTTTAAGGCTAAAACATTTTGAAAAGCAGTTTTGAAAATCATTTTGACGTAGTTTTGCAAGCTTCTTCCTACAGAATATCTCATCACATCAGGACTTGAGAACTTGTACAAAACCAGGATGTTCATGGGTTTGTAAGCCACTTGTCGTAGGTTTGTAAGCTACTTGTCGTGGGTTTGTAAGCCACTAAAAAGGTAGAAATGGGTTCCATCCCAAATTAAATATGGAGTGTAGATTTCAGTGCTATTATGAAGTTTTAACATAATTCTAGACTCAATACTTATCTTGTATTATTAAAATCTTTAACTCTTGATAACTTGATTTCTTGATACTCATGAGTCTTCAATCTTGATATCTTTGATCTTTAAATTCATCAGTCTTGTATCTCTATACTGTACAGTCTTCATTCTTGATACCTACATGGTTAAATCCTGCATATACATATATATCTAAACTATAATGTTAGTATTTATATTTTATAGTCTTATTCTAAGGTTGTTGTCATCAAAACCATCATCTCAAGGACTAACACGTTGCCCCTGCATTTTACAAACCGAATGGCATTACTCGGTAGTAGTACAGTCCCAAACGATGATGAAGCTGGTGTTCTCTTGGTCTCGTTCATGCATCAGGATCTGGTTATAGCCCGAGTACGCATCCATAAATGACAGAAGTTTGGTGTCCCACCGTTCCATCCACCAATTGATCAATCCTAGGGAGCCGGAAGCTATCATTCGGACAGGCTTTGTTGAGGTCCGAGAAATCAATACAAGTTCGCCATTTTCCATTGGACTTCTTGACTAAGATTGGGTTCGATACCCATTCAGGGTAGGTTGCATCTCAAATGAAGCCATTAGCTATCAGTTTATCTACTTCCTCTCTCAATGCCTTGGACGGTTCAGGGCCCAAGCTATGCCTTTTTTGCTTTACCGGTGTGAATTAGGGGTCAATATTGAGAGCATGGCAGGCAATTTCAGGTGATACCCCACACATATCGGAGTGTGTCCAAGAAAATACGTCCAAATTGGCGCGAAGGAATTTGGTTAATTCTGATCGCATCTTGTTTCCAAGCTGCGACCAATTTTCAGGATCCGTGTTGGGTCATCCATAAAGACTGGGACAGACACCGTCAATTCAATCGGTGTTGCCCGATCCTCCCATGAGCTCTTCTTTCTAGGGTCCAAAGCCTTATCGAATCGGCTTTGGTCCCCAAGCCAGGGGCGGTTTTGTAGTTGCTACTCGAAGGGTTTACGGATGTGGATGGTTTTCCCCACATCCTTTCCTTTTTCCTTTCTTCTTGACTTACGCAATTCTGCTATGTAGCATTCTCGGGCGGCGCTTTGGTCTCCTTTCACAATTCGAACTCCGTGTTCTATAGGGAACTTAATTGTAAGGTACCATTGGGCCAGTGCTATTCCGAAGTCGGCTAATGCGGACCATCGAAAGAAGGCGTTGTATGCTGATATTTCATCCACAATCACAAAAGTCTGAATGAGGGTGACCCTTTGCTCACCCTCTCCAAGCTCCACGGGTAGGTCAATTGTTCCCACCGGTTGTTTGGGTTCACCAGTACACCCCTGAACCTTTGTTTGGCACGCAAACACACTTTTCTTGCCAATCTTTATTTGATCGAAAGTACATTTAAAGAGAATGTTAACGGAGCTTCCGCTGTCAACCAACACCTACCGAACTACAGCATGTCCAATTCCTACCGTCACCACCATCGGATCGTGATTTGGAGCTTCGATCCCTTCGGTGTCCTGATTTCGAAACACAATATCGTCATTCAAGATCCTTTGCATCTTAATTCGAGTTTCGTCTTCCACATCCAAACATGATTCCATCGGAGCGTGCTTCAACGAACTCTCATATCGCTCCATTTCTTCCCAACTTCTTTGTGCGGGATGTGGTCCCCCGGATATTGTTCCAATGATGAGTCTCTTGTCAGTTCGTTTCGACCCTTCTTCGCTGGTTCCTTCTTGATTCCTTCGTTCTCTTAGGTGTTGAGGAGATGTAGATTGATTGGGGTTTGGTGGTTGTCTTACGTACTACTGGACTTTGTTGTTCTAGATCAGTTCCTCAATGAGATTCTTTAGGTGGTGGCATTCGTTCGTATTGTGGCTGTGTGTCTCGTGGAAGCAGCAGAACTTCCATGAGCACTTCTGCTGCTCGGTCGCCTCCTTTCTGGGTGCCTTTCTGCATTCCTCAGTTCCTTGAATTGCGAGAAAAATGTTTTCCGGTGTGTCGCTCAGGGAAGTGTAGCCTTCGGGCCTAAACCCTTTGGGCTTTTTATTGCTGCCATTACCATTATTCTTATTGGAGTTTTGACCTTTTCTCTTTGAATTCCCATCTTTCCTAATGGTTCCTTCGGCAGTTCGAGAAGTGTGTGCATTTTGATTCGTTGCTACATCGCTTTGTCGGGCATTTGTCGGTTGCACACTAGTAGACTTCCCTTCCAATTCCCGTGCTCCCTCCAACCTTAGGTACTGACTTGCTTTGCGATTGAAATATTTCTTGGTGGTAGGTTGCTTCATTTTAATCCACTTTTCGAATTCAGTTTCCGGGTGAATGACACGAACTAATGCCATAAAAACCATGTCTTTGTTGGGGTTTCTTACTTCCATCACCGTGATGTTAAACCTATTCATGAAAGACTTCAGTGATTCGTTACGCCCGTGGAACAACCCGGATAGGGACATAACATCTTTTGGCTGCACGGTATGGAGTCAACTGATCAAGGAACCTTGTCGCTAGTTGGTCAAAAGTAGAGATAGATCTTGGTGGAATCCTAGTGAACCACATTGACGCAACCCCTTTGAGAAAGATAGGGAAGCATCTGCATCAAACAGCTTCAGAGGCATTCACTTCGTCCACATACCAACTAAATTTGTACAAGTGAGGCTTCGGGTCCTTCGTTCCGTCATAAGATGGAATAGTTG
The DNA here is from genome assembly GCA_030737815.1 of Allium fistulosum. Classification (NCBI taxonomy): domain Eukaryota; kingdom Viridiplantae; phylum Streptophyta; class Magnoliopsida; order Asparagales; family Amaryllidaceae; genus Allium; species Allium fistulosum. Next base: position 1,111,364,955 of record CM060905.1, read on the forward strand.
GCATTGTGAACTTTTCTGGATACCTCTCGTTCAGGATTTCATCGGTGAAGGGAGTCCAACTTGGTGTAGATCCCAACCCATCATCTCTTCGATCTTTACTCTCCTCCATTAATCATTTAACCATGTCCACTATGCATGCCTTTGATGTCTGGTAGTCCTGAGGACGGCGATAAGTCACTACGCCAAGTTTTTGACTTTGCAAACACTCTTGGTGAGTGGGATAAGGCCTAGGCTCTCCTGTCTTCAGGAGAGCCACTTCTGCAGGGTCCCTTTGGCTTGCGGTTGGTCTCACTGGAGTAGTTTGGGCATTCCTTGCATTATCAAATGCATTGGCATTTTCTTCCAATTTGTCATCTGGCTCTCCGTCCTCTGAGTTGGAAAGATCCATAGCTATGTCTTCTATGGGGGTCTTTGCCCCTGACTCAAATTCAGAATAGGTTGCCTTATGGCATACAGAGTACTTGCATTTCCGTCCACGTTAAGTCCAAGTTTCACCTTTTTTGTGGTCGTTTTCCGTTTCTTCTATGTAGACCAGAAACGGAGGAATTCTCTTGTTCCAAAGTAGCCGTGGGTTCGGGTATAGTCCTTGGAGCGGGATTTGACTGTAGGGTTAGGAGAGCGTTAAGCTTATCCATTAGAGCCTTTTGGGTACTCTCCATTTTTTGGTTGACCTCATCAACCATTTTATTTAACTCATCCCTGGTAACAACTTCATGCTGACTGGAGGAGGCAGGTGCCTAATTCCCTAAGTTAGTGCCATTCACTTCGGTTTGTTGAGGATTAACATCTTCTCCAGCTACTACTACCCCTATAGACCTTCCAGAGGAAGTTCTTCTTCTTCTAGGAGCCATTGATTCCAAACAGTGGATTCTTCAAGAAAATATTAAGGATCTAACTTCTGGACCTATGAGATCCAAAGTAGATAGCTAGATCTGGATCCTGAGTTGGACTTCTCAGTGAAAGCACCAAAATGTTGACCCAAAAAATGGACCAACACCGTGGTTTGAATTTGAAAGCACCAGCTTTGTTCTGACAGAGCAATATCACAGTTAACAGATATAGAAAAAGAACAGTAAAAGAAAGTAGGTAGAGAATTTTTATAGTAGTTCAGCTGTTAATGAAGCCTACATCCACTTTATAGTTTTATTAAAGACCGATTGTTGTTACAAGAGATGTTTGATTACAAGGCTTTGATTATCTTTAGCTAGATTGAATCCCCAGAGTTGGAATCCACTGGAGAATCACAGTGAATTCCTTTGGAGATTGTTGTGAGGGAGGTAGAGAGTGAAGAATAATTCCAGCAGAGCTTCAGCCACCAGTCCGGAGAAGATCCAGTTTATGTTGCAGGTAGGATGGTATTTATATGGGTCGAAGAGCTTCTGGGCCAGAGTACGTCTTCATCAGCTCGCAGGTAGTTACGAAACGACCCAAGGAGAGTTTGGCTTGCAAAACGAGGAAGAACCATAGGTCGTTGGGGACCCATGGCCTATGGGTCGCTAGCGACCCATAGGCTTGGCTCGTTTGCGAGCCAATGCCTTGTCCTCTTTCATAGTATTCTTTGGCTAGTTTGTTTGATGGTTTGTGGAGGGGTATAGTTCGCTGATGATCCAAGCACTTAGAATTTTTCTGGAGTTTGGAATCGGAGATGTTTTGATAGTCTTCTATCCTAGTTGCTTCGTTTTGATGGCAGTTCACTAGTTGTTTGCACTCAGCTACTGATTGGACTGAAAGAATGCTGATCTCGGCTTCATCGATCCCAGTCGTTGTCTTAGCCATATAGCTTGGCCTCTGTTGATCCCTTGTCTTAGCTTTTCTGGTTAAGTCCTGAACCATCATGTTTACACGAGGTTGTTCTGTTCTCTATTGGTTTCTGTTGGGGTTAAAATCCTGGATAACACATCTATAGATTGTTTTTTCCAAAATTGGTCACAAACCCTAGAAGCAGTGAAAGCACTAGTATTTACACACAAATCCTCAATATTTTAGCACAGATCTCAGATCTTGATAATGTAGAGAATAAAAATGAAGAAATAACCAAATTAAAATGAAAGAAAATGGGAAAAGACACGAGTTTTATAGTGGTTTGGCTATCTCCAACCTACATCCACTTTGAATTGATCCTTTTATTCCTTTTATATTGAGATTATAGTTACAAGCCTTTAAAATCAGTAAACAAAATGACTGAGTTTTTCCTAGAAAAGCAGAAGAAGATCCCTCTTTAGTTGCCATTGAGCTGCTATTTATAGGTGCAGATATGAAAATATCCGCCCAAAACCTGGACTACCTCTTATCATGTGCAGGTGGGCCCACCAGATCGATCTGGAGTCGTTTGGGATCGATCTTAATTGATCCAAGTATAATTCGTATCGATCAAAAAATAGTTCAATGAAGCTGAGATTGATCATTGACGTTCCTAAGTAAATATGCAGGCTCATGTGAAAATTTCATAGCATTTGGGCTTGTAGAATGACAGTTATGATCGATCCAAGTTTGTATTTGCTAATGTAGGCTGAAACCTTCGTATCCATCTAGAGCTTCGTATCCATCATACTCCATGTCCCTTAATTTGTATCCATCGGTCCCCGTATCCATAGCCATCGAATCGATCCGAGTCTCATACGCAGATCCATGTTGAGCGCTTCTTCCCTTGACCGATTTGTATTGATCGATACGAAGTGTGCCTTCAGATCCATCCAATGTAGCTACCCTTCGCATCCATTGGTTTGTTGCCCTCTTCGTATCGATGTCTGCATCCCGCCTTCCTTCGTATCGATCCCTGAATGCTGCCTTTTGTATCCATCGCCTACACCTATCTTCGTATTGATCCCTAACTTGGATCGATACGTACTGTGATCGATCCGAAGCAAAGTGCATTTTCCATATCCATAGCCATGCTGATCGATATGAAAGCATTGATCAGAAGTAAATAGCCCAGCCTATGTTGATTGATACGAACTGATTTCCCATGAATATTGATCCATCCATATCTTGAGCACACAAATTCCGTTTGACCTGAAATTTGAAATGCAGCCTTTCCTAGCCTTGTTCATCATTCCCAATCGATCCCACCTTGATTGGAGCTTAGTCCAATTTTGATGGTATCGATCATAGCCTCATTTCCAATCGATATCCAATCTTGATATCCATCCTTTTTACCCGATTTGTTGATATCCCGGCCTTGACCAAAAGGTGGGGTAACATTTGCCTCCCAAAACATGTGTTGCGATAGGAAGGCATGTTTTTAATAGCTTTAAATCCATCATCCGAAATCCATATTCCAAACATAGCCATACCATCTGATCCATAATCCAATCCATTACCAAGCCATTCAATCCAAGTGCCATAGCCATATCCTTGCCCAAATCCGCGACTGCTCCGAGTCGACATCCGATTTTTAATCCAATAACCAAATCCTTAGCCAATTCCATATCCATCTGAACCCGTCAACTGAGTTTTAATCCATTCATATCCAGAATCCTATAACCAAATCCATGACCCCTCCGGGTCGCTTTATCCAAGTTCGGGACCTCGCCAGGTCCAAATCCAAAGCCGGGACCTCTTCGGGTCTAAATCCAAATCCATAGACCTTACTGGGTCATTTTATCCTGCTCTGGCCTCGACTGTCCTGTCGGGGGCTTTTATATTCTCCGGCCTCGACTCTCCGATCGAGAACTTTTATATTCTCCGGCCTCAACTCTTCGGTCGAGGACTTTTATATTCCCTGGCCTCGACTCTCTGGTCGAGGACTTTTATATTCTTCGGCCTTGACTCTCTGGTCGAGGACTTTTATATTGCGTTCGAGTCCATTCCATCGCTCTCCAACGAAGGGACTCGTAACTTTCGATTACTGCCCCGTCTCTCCGATCGGGACCGTAATCGTGTGACCTGTATTATGTATTACATTAATCCAAATCCAATCAACATAAAGTCCAATTGACAAAATAAAGTCCATACAACCAAGAAAATCAAATGTCCATAGTACCAAGAAAGAAACCAGAGTCCACAGAAAACAGGAAGAAAAAAAGATTTATCATCATCTTAGAGCATGCCTAGGGACCGTCCTCGATCCCGTACATGTGTAAGTGACTTAGCCGCATCACTTCAGGGTTTATTACTTATTCAAAGCCATAAATCCATTTAGCTGATAATAAGCTTACGATGCCTAGATCCCGTGCCATCTTTGTCTGAGGTGGGCGGTGGCTGCTCTTGTCCCACTTGTAGGATCTAGATTAACCCTAGAGGGGGGGGTGAATAGGGTTATAGCAAATTTTCATGAATTTACTGAATTAAGCACAATAACAAACTGCAGAGAAATAAATATGCTGAAAAGTAAATCACACACAAAATTTACCCAGCTTCGGCAACCCCTACCTACTGCTGCATTCCCAGATTTCTATTAGAATTAAACAGTCCCCCGCATACAAACACTCTAACAGACTCGCACACCCTGCTACCGCCTATAGAGTTTTGCAAACTCGCACACCCTGCTCACTGAACTAATCCTAACTAGACAATCTGACACTACCTAAATCCTAGGTGGTGATTTACCCTGATTTCATTTGAAAAGTACAGAAAAAAAAACAGATTAAAAACAACTCCACACCCTAATTTAAATATATCAAAGCCTCATTAAATTAAAGCCAAAATAATAAAAACTTAAAGCCCTTGTTAATTTAACAAGGCCGGCCCTTTCTGTTTTCTCTAGACGATTCCTTTGTGTTTGTGATAATGGCGATTTTGTTCTTCTTTCTGAAATTAGGGCTTCGTGGATCTTCGAAGATGCCGACTATATATTCTCGATCGAATTATGATTCGATGTTTGTTGCGTTTGTCGATCGATTGCTTCTTCGTCTTGCACACGACTGCTCCTCGAGTGTTCGTTGCTCCGTCGATTGATGCCTGCTTGCCTTGAGATGATTGATTTATTCGATTGTTGCTCTTACAGCTCGGCTGGTTACTTCGACTTGATCGAATTCGACTGGTATGTTATATGTTCCTTTTGCTTTCTCGATTGATTGCTTGAACTCGATGCCTTTTACTGCCAGTGATGATTGGGTTTATATAGGAGTCTAATTCCTATAATTTCGTTCGTGCAAAATTTATTTGACTTTGTCAATTCTTTTTCTCGGCCGCTTGATAATTCTTGAACGATTGTGATATTTGTGACTTGGTCACTCACATATAGTTGATACTTGCTTCTCACGGTTTCGATTTTAAATCGTTCGATCATTCCTTGATCGATACGGAAGAAAACTTTCCACTTTTATTTGGATTTGATTTTAGACTTTTTCCATTTTTACTTGATTTCGAGAATATTCTCTGGTTGACTTCTTCTTTCTGGCCCCTATGATTTCTAGAAACTGCAGTTTACTTTGTAAACTTTGATTTTGTGATTTCCTGGTTACTTGATATAGTTCGAACTTGTTTCTTGTTGTCTTCGACATTGGCTTAACTCTTTGATTTGGAACTTTGAGTTGTTGACTTCAGTCACTTGAAACTGTTTATTGAACTTGAATATGTTGGTTGCTTTGTAGTTGTGCATTGCTATACTGTTTTGAGTTTGAGACTTGTTCATTCTACTTGTATCACTACTTTATCTTCGAACTGCACTTGGTTTTGCTTCATGATGAACTCGATAAATGCACTTCCCCTATTTTACTTAGGTCTGCATTATATTGTACCTGTACTTGTAGTTGTATAACTTTGTTCTTCTGAAGTTTTAGCGTGTACATTTGTTGTTCGCATGTTGCATACTCTCTTTTGTATAGTTTCCTTCATTGTTCACTGCTTGGTGGTCTTTGTGGAACTTACTATGCCTTTGTGCATTTTGTTGTTGTTGAGTTTGAAATGATGTTTACCCATGTACATGCTTCACTACATCTTCACTTGAGTCATTTGAAGTTGGTTGTTGTGCACTCTGGTTTCCAGATGCATGTTTGCAGTTTCATTGTGGCATATCTATGGTTGTTACTGCATTCATATGGGTTTGGTCATGTTACCTTTATTGTACATGCAGCTTTGACCTTGTCTGTTTCACTGATTTGATAGCCTCGAGTCTGATTTGTGCTTTGTTGTATTAGTGTACTTCATTTACATTTGCTTGTAGCTGCTGTCCATTTTGGTTTTGCTAGCTATACTTGTATTCACTTGAACTTGAGTTCATTGTGTAGCCTGGTTGCTTTAACCTTCTGATCTGGTGCCATCTGGTGCCTCTGAGTTGTTTGTTGATTTAGCTTGGTCGACACTTTGTACTTCTGGTTTGTTGAGACTGGTCATTCATTTTACTGTTGTCTTCATTGTTGTATTGAATTGAGTCATGATAGCAGTGACTTGACCTCTATTGCCCTGTGTTGAATCCAGCTTAAATGCTCGGGTTTGACCTTGTGCTTATGATGTAACTTTATTTATTTTGCACTTGAGTTGAACCCGATTTTTTTGGTTTGGGTTTGACCTGTGCTCACCTGTCCCTGTTACTATATCAAGTGTATATACATATATCGGTGTGCACGGCCTTGTGGCATGTACAGTGATACACTATGCATGTCACAAGCTATTCGTGTATGATGAATTCGAATATAAATGATGACAAACAACCCAAATAACTGAGGCAAATATTATTTTCAAAATTCATATTTTGTTTTATACTGCAAAAATATTTAATCTTCAATTTTACTACGTCAATGTATATTTCTGCAGATTGCTCAGATGCTGGATTCACATTGGAATGAAGTTGAAGATAAATACGAGTGTGAGTGATATGTAGTGAGGAACTGATGTAACTATGAAATTGTGATGTAATTGTATTGTGACTGAAATTGTATAGTTATAGTGAGAGCTTGAAATTGTACTATCAAAAATGTAATAAATATTTGTTTGAATAAAATATTCATTTGAATTCTAATTCTGTGTTATTTATTTTATTCAGCAAATATTTATTTTATCTGTGAAAAATAGTACAATATCAAATACATTTAAATGAATGTATATATGTTTATTATCATCAAACAAAAATCATATACACGCATATTTAACAATCTCCCCCTTTTGATGATAACAAACATTTATTTAAGATTTTGAATATATTAAATGTATTTGATCATTCAATTTGCTCCCCCTATTTGAATGCTTTCTTTTTAAACAATACTCCCCCTACATATATGCATGAGAATAGAAAATCATGAGCCTTGATACAATTAGTACAATTAGAGAATCTTTGACCTTTATTTTCAAAATCTTAACTTTTCTCTCCCCCTTTTGTTATCACCAAAAGAATAATAGTAATAGAAAAATAGAGATATAGTGATAGACATTAATACAATATTAAAGCTCAATCGAGTGTAAATATTAATTTCAATAAGAAAATCAAACAAAAATCATAAATACTTTAATTGACGCATATTCCACTTTAGAATGATAGGATGATATCATCAAATAAAACCATATAGTTGTGTCTATTTGTGGTATATTTATTTCAGGAAATTTGAATATCTACTAACCATGCATAACCGTTAGGACTTTTAAATGAGATTAGTAGTATTCTAAATTTTTTTTTAAAAATGAATTCAATTATCTTCTAATCACGCATAACCGTGAGGACTTTTAAATGGGATTAGAATCAACTTGTCTATTTAATTAATTAATTTTGATATGCATTCCATACATTCATAACCGTGAGGACTTTTAAATGAGCATGGAAGCACATAAACAAAAATCCAAGTAATTCACCCATGCATAACCGTGAGGACTTTTAAATGAGAGTGAATATTTTGGATATTATTATTTATTGTTAGAAATATAATAAAATTGAAGCACAAATGATTTCCCGTTTAAACTACCACATATTAACATACTATATTGATTTTTGATGAGTGATGGTCGATAGAAAAATGATAGAAATAGAAATGATCATGGAATATTTATCAACAAAAAGTTTTTATAACTCTTGTTTAAATTTCTAAAGAAATTGTCTAATTATACTTTCTCAAGTCATAATATATGATTAATATCAACACTCATCTTATTTTTAATCACTATCTATCTTTCTAGATAATTATTAGGGGGTCAGATCAGTTAATCAATTTCAAAAATAGTTATAAAATCAAATAACTAATCTGATACAAGGTCAACAGAAATTATTTTCTAGAAGGGGTTTTTAAGAAAAATTTCTGCTAAAATAGCAATTATTTCAAGTGAAAAATATGCAGATATTTTCTTTGAAAAATGATGCAGCAAATGAATGTCTCGAAATATAATCACGTTCCACTAGTAATTTTTTCTATCAACTACATTACCAGTGTGATCTGCATCTGACTTTAAATTTCACTCAATATTCACTCATTGGATGTCATAGACCAGATTGTGAAATTTCAACAAACTATCTCAGAATTATTTTCAACAATTTTTAAACGAAATTTTCTTGACTTTGAATTGAAGTCGTGATAACAAATATCATAGTGTCAGATTTAGAAACCGTAGGATCAACAGTCATTAAACCATCATCATCATTTCAAAGCAATTTCTTGACGTTTCACCAATAAAGTTTCAACAGTTTCAACAATTTCTAAAAATCCTTTTTATAGCATGAGTAATCAGTAATCAATCAACATCATATTTTGACCAAACAGATTAAGTTCAATGAAAAAAATAGTTCGTCAACTTTTAAGCACAGATCAAAGTCATAGATAAGAGCAAGTCATGTAAGATCATATCAAGTAAATTAGAATCTGTCAACCATCATAATTACTTCGAGTAAATCCATTTAAAGATTAAATCAGAATTAATCATCATCAATCATTTCACATAACTGGCTGATTTAATTCAGATTATGGTGCAGATTTTCACATTTTATCTATCGTTTGAAAATAAATACAATTACCTATTTTACCTGTACGATAATCTTTCGTTGTTTGCCCATTGTGAATCTGTCACCTTTATACTAGGCTAAGGAACGTTGATTTGTCGCCCGTTGTGTGTCTGGAACAGCCAGAATCCAGATAACACTAATGCTGTTCCTTAGCCTGCCACCACACCTACACGGTAAAAGATTTTTGTGACCTATTTGTTTTTATAGGTCCATGGTTGTTAGTGGCAGAATAATTTGATGAATAAGTTTGAGTAGACCCAAAACTATTAATATATGTTCCTTTTGGCACCCAAACTTGTTTTGTCCTTTTATTCTTGTTCCAATAGACATGAAATTTGTTTGTAGAATTCTTAGGAGCCCAAACTTGTATAAATTTTGTGTTCTTGTTCCTATGACTATAATTTTCAGCACGATGTCCAATTATTTCATATCTAGCAAAGACACTCTTAACTTTTGCATTATCATCAACTTGTGTTTTCCCAAAACTTAGTCCTTTTCTGTTGTTAGCAAAAGTTGATTTCCCAATAACATGTTGAATGATTTTTCTCCTCTAGAAAAGTTATTCAGAGTTTTCTCAAGATTTTGGACTTTGGTTTTTAGTGTTGTGTTTTCAGTCACAAGTGAGGTGCATCTATTTATAAAATCCTTTTTCCTAGTGTCAATGGTTTCCTTAAGACTCAAGTTTTCTTTTTCAAGATTCTCAAAGCTATTCTTAAGTTTTGATAATTTTGAATCTAAAATTTTTCATTTTTCACAGTCTAGGTTTTGAATATTTTCAAGTTCAGTTTCTAACCTAGTATTTTCATGGACAAGTTCTCTCCTATCAGATTTTAGTTTTTCAATTTTAGATTCAAGAGTATCAATTGTTTTAGCAAAATCACAACACATCAAAACAAGTTCTTTATAAGAATAGTTCCTTACCTCACAAGATTCCTCTGAACTTGCTTCTGAATCTGATTTTGCCATAAGACAAAAATTAGCCTCCTCTGGGCTATTATTTGAAACTTCCTCTCCTTCTTCATCATCCTAAGTCGCTGTAAAGGCCTTCTTCTTCTTTTTCTTTCCTTTGTTGTTTTTGAGAAGTGGACAGTTTTGTTTGAAGTGGCCAGGCTTATTGCAGTTATAGCAAGTCAATTCATTATCGGAATTGTCAGAATCTTTTGACCTATTACCATTTGTTTTCTTCTTGCGTGGCCCGAATCTTGACCATTTTCTAAAATTATTGACAGCCATTGCAAGCTCTTCAATTGGATCTTCTTCTTCTTCATCACTCTCTTCTTTTCTCTTTAAGGCAATCGTCTTCTTCTTTGATTCGGAGTTGTTGCATTCCTCCTTTGTTTTTAGCTTAAGCTCATATGTCATCAAGTTGCCGATCAACTCCTCCATGCTTAGTTTACTCAGATCTTTCGATTCTTGTATTGCCGTGACTTTTGCCTCAAAGTTCATCGGTAAGACGAGTAGCACCTTCCTCACAAGCTCTACCTCAGTGAATCCCTTCCCAAGCGCTCTAGCATTGTACACCAAAGTTGAAAAGTGTCCAAACATGTCCTTTATGCTCTCGCCTTTGTCCATCACAAAGTTATCGTATTCATTGCTGAATAAGGCTAGACGAGACTCCTTGACTTGAGAAGTTCCTTCATGTGTCACCTCCAAGGTATGCCAAATTTCCTTCGCAGTTTTACAATGAGAAATTCTATTAAATTCATTCTTATCAAGAGCACAAATCATAGCATTCATGGCTTTAGCATTTGTAGTTTTTAATTTCTTATCGTTAGCATCCCACCTATCCTTAGGTTTAGGAATCTCAGTATCACCAACAATTATAGTGGGAGATTTATAGCCAGTTTCAATAATGTCCCAAACATCATAATCAACAGAACTAAGATAAATACCCATCCTAACTTTCCAATAAGCATAATCATTCCCATTAAACATAGGTGGCCTAACAATAGATTGCCCCTCAGAAAAAGCATTATTTGGTGGATTCATGAATCTAGAGTTAAAGAAAAATATCGGGCTCTGATACCACTTGTAGGATCTAGATTAACTCTAGAGGGTGGGGGGTGAATAGGGTTATAGCAAATTTTCACGAATTTACTGAATTAAACACAATAACAAACTGCAGAGAAGTAAATATGCTGAAAAGTAAATCACACACAAAATTTACCCAGCTTCGGCAACCCCTGCCTACTACTGCATTCCCAGATTTCTATTAGAATTAAACAGTCTCCCGCTTACAAACACTCTAACAGACTCGCACAACCTGCTACCGCCTATAGAGTTTTGCAAACTCGCACACCCTGCTCACTGAACTAATCCTAACTAGACAATCTGACACTACCTAAAACCTAGGTGGTGATTTACCCTGATTTGATTTGAAAAGTACAGGAAAAAAAAACAGATTAAAAACAACTCCACACCCTAATTTAAATATTTCAAAGCCTCATTAAATTAAAGCCAAAATAATAAAAACTTAAAGCCCTTGTTAATTTAACAAGGCCGGCCCTTTCTGTTTTCTCTAGTTTGTGTTTGTGATAATGGCGATTTTGTTCTTCTTTCTGAAATTAAGGCTTCGTGGATCTTCGAAGATGCCGACTATATATTCTCGATCGAATTACGATTCGATGTTTTTTGCGTTTGTCGATCGATTGCTTCTTCGTCTTGCACACGGCTGCTCCTCGAGTGTTCGTTGCTCCGTCGATTGATGCCTGCTTGCCTTGATATGATTGATTTATTCGATTGTTGCTCTTACAACTCGGCTGGTTACTTCGACTTGATCGAATTCGACTGGTATTTTATCTGTCCCTTTTGCTTTCTCGATTGATTGCTTGAATTCGATGCCTTTTACTGCCAGTGATGATTGGGTTTATATAGGAGTCTAATTCCTATAATTTCGTTCGTGTAAAATTTATTTGACTGTCAATTCTTTTTCTCGGCCGCTTGATAATTCTTGAATGATTGTGATATTTGTGACTTGGTCACTCACGTATATTTGATACTTGCTTCTCACGGTTTTGATTTTAAATCGTTCGATCATTCCTTGATCGATACGGAAGAAAATTTCCACTTTTATTTGGATTTGATTTTAGACTTTTTCCATTTTTACTTGATTTCGAGAATATTCTCTAGTTGACTTCTTCTTTCTGGCCCCTGTGATTTCTAGAAACTGCAGTTTACTTTGTAAACTTTGATTTTGTGATTTCCTGGTTACTTGATATAGTTCGAACTTGTTTCCGGTTGTCTTCGACATTGGCTTAACTCTTTGATTTGGAACTTTGAGTTGTTGACTTCAGTCACTTGAAACTGTTCATTGAACTTGAATATGTTGGTTGCTTTGTAGTTGTGCATTGCTATATTGTTTTGAGTTCGAGACTTGTTCATTCTACTTGTATCACTACTTTATCTTCGAACTGCACTTGGTTTTGCTTCATGATGAACTCGATAAATGCACTTTCCCTATTTTACTTAGGTCTGCATTATATTGTACCTGTACTTGTAGTTGTATAACTTTGTTCTTCTGAAGCTTTAGCGTGTACATTTGTTGTTCGCATGTTGCATACTCTCTTTTGTATAGTTTCCTTCATTGTTCACTGCTTGGTGGTCTTTGTGGAACTTACTATGCCTTTGTGCATTTTGTTGTTGTTGAGTTTGAAATGCTGTTTACCCATGTACATGCTTCACTACATCTTCACTTGAGTCATTTGAAGTTGGTTGTTGTGCACTCTGGTTTCCAGATGCATGTTTGCAGTTTCATTGTGGCATATCTATGGTTGTTACTGCATTCATATGGGTTTGGTCATGTTACCTTTATTGGACATGCAGCTTTGACCTTGTCTATTTCACTGATTTGATAGCCTCGAGTCTGATTTGGTGCTTTGTTGTATTAGTGTACTTCATTTACATTTGCTTGTAGCTGCTGTCCATTTTGGTTTTGCTAGGTGTACTTGTATTCACTTGAACTTGAGTTCATTGTGTAGCCTGGTTGCTTTAACCTTCTGATCTGGTGCCATCTGGTGCCTCTGAGTTGTTTGTTGATTTAGCTTGGTCGACACTTTGTACTTCTGGTTTGTTGAGACTGGTCATTCATTTTACTATTGTCTTCATTGTTGTATTGAGTTGAGTCATGATAGCAGTGACTTGACCTCTATTGCCCTGTGTTGAATCCAGCTTAAACGCTCGGGTTTCACCTTATGCTTATGATGTAACTTTATTTATTTTGCACTTGAGTTGAACCCGATTTTTTTGGTTTGGGTTTGACCTGTGCTCACCTGTCCCTGTTACTATATCAAGTGTATATACATATATCAGTGTGCACGGCCTTGTGGCATGTACATGATACACTGTGCATGTCACAAGCTATTCATGTATGATGAATTCAAATATAAATGATGACGAACAACCCAAATAACTGAGGCAAATATTATTTTCAAAATTCATATTTTGTTTTATACTGCAAAAATATTTTATCTTCAATTTTACTACGTCAATGTATATTTCTGCAGATTGCTCAGATGCTGGATTCACATTGGAATGAAGTTGAAGATAAATACGAGTGTGAGTGATATGTAGTGAGGAACTGATGTAACTATGAAATTGTGATGTAATTGTATTGTGACTGAAATTGTATAGTTATAGTGAGAGCTTGAAATTGTACTATCAAAATTGTAATAAATATTTGTTTGAATAAAATATTCGTTTGAATTCCAAATATGTGTTATTTATTTTATTCAGCAAATATTTATCTTATCTGTGAAAAATAGTACAATATCAAATACATTTAAATGAATGTATATATGTTTATTATCATCAAACAAAAATCATATACACGCATATTTAACACTACTGCCACAGCTCGATTCCTTACGTACTATTGTAGATGACCATTCCTTACATGCTCCTCAATGATATCCTTCAAATGCCTGCAGTCATTCGTTATGTGCCCATCTAGCTCATGGAATACGCAATGCTTTCCCAATGCCCGTTCGTATTTAGAGGGTTCCCTTTTTGCCGGCTTTCGATACTGGAGGCGTCCTCGAGTATCCAAGTAAATCCTTTCTAGAGTTTTAGTTAAATCCGTGTAAGAAGAGAATTAAGATTCCCTCCGTTGCCTTTTCAATGTGCTACCATTGTCGTTCATTTTCCTTTTGCCTCTATCGTCCTTGTTTGAATCCTCCCTAGGTGGACCTCCACCTTTTATCGCATAAACTTCAGTCTCTCTCCCCTATCTTTCAGCCTTCGCATCTTCCTGTCGTAAAAACCTTTCTGCTTTGTGATAAAACTCCCCTTGATCCATTGGCAGATACCATTCCAACGATATCTTAAAATCTAAATCATCTGCAATTCCCGAGACCTCTGCCATCAAAACCATCGACGGATCGGGTCGATCCACCGAAGCCACTGCCACATTGAATCTGGTTAAGAAATCCCTAAGTGATTTTCCATTCCATTGTTTCATCGATGTTAAAGTCATCACATTCTTGGGTCTCACGACGTGGACCCGAAATTGCCTCATAAATCTCTCAATCAACTCCGTCCAAGTGCCAATTGAGCCGCTCTCCAGTTGTCTAAACCATAGTGCTGCTATATCTGTTTGATAAAAAGGGAAGCACCAAGCTATAACTCCCTCCGATGCCCCCAGTACTTCCATGTGTCTCATGTACCTTGTCAAGTGAACAGCGGGATCCATTCTCCCATCATACATCTCCAGCATTGGTAGTTTGAATTGCGGTGGATTCCTAGCTTGCCTGATCGTAAGAGTAAAGGGGCTCCTATTCACATCCTCCAAATCTCTATTCACCAATCCTCCCCTCATAGCCCATCTGATCATGTCTTCTAACCAACCATTGTCATCAAGTGGTAGCCTCTATCTGCGATCTCCAACCTACCCCCCGAGTCTGCGAGGGAATCCTGAAACCTGTCCTTCTGGACGAGCATCCATATCCCGATCAATGCCAAACTACGCAGTTCTACCTGATATCTTTCCTGGAATTGAGCCAACATGATTCGGGGGCGTGCCCCTAGCTCAGGGACTATTCCTAAGGGTCCCACTCTATCCTGAATCCTGGTTGCTCCATGCTCCTGATCCTGACTTCGGACTGTCTTCGCTCCTGTTGCTCCAGCTTCACGATCCCTATTTCCATCATTTCCTATAGCTATGTTCTCATGATTTTGCACCCCAGCTTGTCCAACTTGTCGGAGTAGGTACTACATCATCTCCTCCTGCCTTTTTAGCATCCCTTCCTACATAGCATCCATCATCATCTCCATCTCATCTCTGGTGATGAAAACTGAGCTCTGATTAGCTCTTGAGGAAGCCTCCTAACTTCCTTCATGATGGCTCCTCTCCATTCTTTGTCTCCTTATTGATTGCTTAGTCATTGCTTCCCAAAATCCAATCCTTTAGCTTTCCAAATCTGAACACCAAATCTGGTATAGCAGGTGCTTGTCCTTCTCAGCGAAAGCACCAAAGTGTTTGCGCTAAAATTGGTCACAAACCCCAAAAGTAGTGAAAGCACTAGTATTTACACACAAATCCTCAATATCTTAGCATAGATCTCAGATCCAGATAATGTAGAGAATAAAAAATAAAGAAATAACCAAATTAAAATGAAAGAAAATGGGAAAAGACATGAGTTTTATAGTGGTTCGGCTATCTCCGGCCTACGTCCACTTTGAATTGATCCTTTTATTTCTTTTATATTGAGATTACAGTTACAAGCCTTTGAAATCAGTAAACAAAATGACAGAGTTTTGTCTAGAAAAGCAGAAGAAGGCCCCATTTTAGTTGCCATTGAGCTGCTAATAGGTGTAGATATGGAAATATCTGCTCCAAAACCTAGAATACCTCTTCTCATGCGCAGGTAGGCCCACCAGATTGATCTGGAGTCATTTGGGATCGATCTTGATCGATCCAAGTATAATTCGTATCGATCCAAAAATAGTTCAATGAAGCTGAGATTGATCATGGACGTTCTTGAGTGAATACGCAGGGTCTTGTGAAAATTTCATAGCATTTGGACTTGTAGAATGAGAGTTATGATCGATCCAAGTTTGTATTTGCTAATGTAGGCTAAAACCTTCGTATCCATCCAGAGCTTCATATCCATCATATTCCATGTCCCTCAACTTGTATCCATCGTTCCCCGAATCCATATCCATCGAATCGAACCAAGTCTCATGCACAGATCCATGTTGAGAACTTCTTCCCTTGACCGGTTTGTATCGATCGATACGAAGTGTGCCTTCGAATCCATCCAA
Organism: Allium fistulosum; assembly: GCA_030737815.1. Lineage (NCBI taxonomy): Eukaryota > Viridiplantae > Streptophyta > Magnoliopsida > Asparagales > Amaryllidaceae > Allium > Allium fistulosum. The sequence continues at coordinate 1,111,381,075 of CM060905.1, forward strand.
TGTAGCTACCCTTCGCATCCATCGGTTTATTGCCCTCTTCGTATCGATGCCTGCATCCCGCCTTCCTTCGTATCGATCCCTGAATGCTGCCTTTCGTATCAATCGCCTACAGCTATCTCCGTATCGATCCCTAACTTGGATCGATACGTAGGTGATCGATCCAAAGCAAAGTGCATTTTCCATATCCATACCCATGCTGATCAATACGAAAGCATTGATCTGAAGTAAATAGCTGAGCCCATGTTGATCGATACGAACTGATTTCCCATGAATATTGATCCATCCATATCTTGAGCATACGAACTCCGTTTGACCTGAAATTTGAAATGCAGCCTTTCCTAGCCTTGTTCATCATTCCCAACGGATCTTACCTTCATTGGAGCTTAGTCCAATTTTGACGGTATCGATCATAGTCTCGTTTCCAATCGATCTCCAATCTTTATATCCATCCTTTTTAACCGATTTGTTGATATCCCAGCCTTGACCAAAAGGTGAGGTAACATAGATGAAGAGGTAATTTGTGTTTATGTTTATTTAATCATAGTCTATTTGGTGTCAACAACATATTCTATCAAATTCAATATTAAACAACAAAATTTTACCACATCAAAAATTTCCATTAAGCATAAAAAGAGATCAAATGAAATCACCATGTTAACTTTATGTGATTCATGAGAGCTTCATCACCGCTAAATTGAAGGGGCTTAGCTTCTCATATTTGAATTCATTATAACATAAAGTGATTTCAACATGAAAGAAGATAAGCTAATTAAAATAAACTAAAAAGCTAATCTACTTGCATAAAATAAATCTAAACTACTTGCATTAAAGAAAGAGATCTAAGCTACTAACATAAAAAGAAACATAAAAGAAAGGAACATGAATTAAAAGTCCATGAATTAAAATTGCATATAAATAAATTGTGTAAAGAAAAGGCTAAGAAGCCATGAAAGAAACTTTTATTTTATCTTTTGATTTTGTGGCTACAACTTACATGAAAGGTAAGAAGATAATTACATAATTCATAAGGGGTATTTATACATGCTTAAAATCCTAATTCATATTTTACAGGACTACCTAAAATGCCATTTAGGAAGTGTAATCTCCAAGTAATCATTAGCTTCTACCTAATCCACTATTAATATTTGCATGTGCATTTTAATCTCCATTAGCTTTTAATTGTGGTCCATGGGTTAGTGGGTAGGTGGGCTCCTCCATGTTGCATGAATGCTTCTATTCCTTCATTCCTTTGTCTTCCTTCACTTGTGCATGCAAACATACATGAAACCACTTCCAATAATCACTCAAATTCCTACAAAACAACATTAAAATATGCAAGTAAATTTTGTCAAAAATTAACACATACAAAAATGACCATTTTGCCCCCATATGAAGATGAATGAATAATGATTTGAAAACACTTTAGATTTTGGTTTAAACATGCAAAATACTCTAATATGCTCATTTATTTAAATAAAAGTAGATTAAATATGAAAGTAAAAATATGCACTTTAACATGCACATCAATAACCATGATAAAAAACAATCATACGAGCACTGAAAATAATTTTTGAAATTTATGCTATAGGTCGAATTAGAGGATAATGTATAATACATTGGTGCTAAATAAGTTAGGCAAGCTACTGCAAAGACCAATGATTTCTGCACATGGCACTAACAGTTATATTGCTCTTGCTCAAGATTTGTTCACTAAAGGTTTCAAGATAAATAAATATCCATTATGCTTGCTTAGATTATTTGAGAGTGAAATTATTTGATACTAACATCTTTAAATAAATATTTACATAGGTTGTGACAGTCATTGCTAACTCACTTCAAATGACTCTCGTCATTGAGAAAACTGCCAAAGCTTTGATTTTAAAACTCAAGCAAATGTCAAAAGAGGTAAGTCTTGTTTCTTCTTAGTTCAATATGTTGCTTATATTTGGCTAACGTAAGTAACACCATGTATCCTTTTAAACTGTAAATTCTAATAAGTAGAAGAAGTCGGATAATCATGTGATATACTCTATGTCGAATAATTTGTCCACATTAACTCATTCGTTTCTTCTTTCACCTATAATCCAAATAGAAAATTTTGCCCTCGCCTATAAGAATAATCTTCACATGTTTAAATTGATTATCATATGGATATGTCATGGTTTATCGGGAGTCAATTCATTAAGTTAACAAGTAGTATCATCTCTATACTTTTCTTATGTGCATTTTTTATGATATTATGTTGTTTTAGGCGCTAGTTATCTTTGGTTAAAGAAACATTTAAAGAATGACATGTTTTCAGTGTTAATAACATTGTTATTTTATATTTACAAATAACATTAATATTTTCTATGCTATAAAATAGGGTAAGTTTTCATTTCTATGTTGTAGAAGCACATAAGAAATAAAAGAGTACTCAATGTGATTGACCTCACAAGGTGACTATGTGATATGTTTAAAATATATGTGAAGTAAGTAAAGATTAAGAGTATACACATCTAGTGTTTCCTAACATAACCAAAGCAACCAATTAAAATACATATATGCATGCATTATTAGAGCATTAAATGCAATACAGATTGCATATTCAAATTTGTATTCAATTTTTTTCCTTTATCATTATCTTTAATTATAATTGAAAATAACAATATTAATAAAGATTGCATTAATTATAATTTATTGCAATTGGTTTGAATTAATGCCAAATCAAATCAATTATTTATGTTATTATCATTATAGCAAATGGTAAATTGAAAAATAAATTATGTTCAAGTATTAATTCATTTACATATAAATAAGGAGGTAAATAAAAAGTTTTTAACATACTATTAAATTATGTTCTAACCAAATTTATTAAAGTGATATCTTTTGTAATTTAAGTTTTTTATGTTCGATATTTGTACAAATTTTACGACTAATATTTTGCTTATGCACAAAATGGGAGAAAACTCATAAGAAACCTTGACACTTGAGTCTACTTGGTTTTTGAGTTCATACATATTTAACAAACATAGTTTACATGTACCGTGGAACACAATCAAATTGAATGTTGCTTAACATGTGTTTGATTTTGGAAGTGTACATATTTTTCAAGTTAAGATGCGTATAGCAATAAAAAGCCCACCATAACTTTTATATCTAACTAGTATACAACGCACGTACGTGCATCTAATATCCAAAGATGTTTACCTTGAATGGATGTGTGTTTTAAGTGCGAATGTTTTTATAGTCACAACACATTTCAAGTTGTTTTGTTGGTGATAACGATGACAAATTGATAGTAAAATTCTGTTGGTGGGAAGACGGAAAGGGTGGTGAGATTCCATTAACGAATGGGGGTAATTTTGAAATTTCAAAAAGACACCGTGTAAATCATGTTGATTGAATTCTCTTTATTAATGGTAGAGATAGAGATTATGGACATACGTTTTTTTTAAAAAGGGATCAATAATTCATGAATCATGGCTTTTTTTTATGAACAAAAAGAAGTTTACATATCGTATATGTACTTGGTAGCTAAATGCATTATGATAACTCTGCAAATATAATTGAATATTATAATAAACAACACATATATTGTATTAGTACGAAGAAAATAGAACAGCCATTCAGAAAAACAATAATAGAAGAACTAAACACCATGTTTTGAAGTCAACATAAGATAAAAGGACTATGTTACACAGGAGAACTGGAAAACAAATATTCATGAAGACTTTTTTCACCACTATGTACCATATACATTTTTTTGTCAGAAATGAGACTTGTAAGAAAATCCTCATACTTGTATATCTTTTGTCAATGGACATATAAGCATACCAACTTGAAAAGCCATAAATTTTTATACTGATCCTATGTGATCTGCTGTTTCCTTATTGTTGAAGCCAAATACAATTAGTATTTTAAAAGAATTTTTTTTAATAAAGTTGCTACTTCCACTTTTCTTTAATAGCCGTTGACTTCAAATTTTGTTGTTTGGGAGCCTGAATGCATTCTTACACGGAAAGAAAAATTATTCATTATAAATATACTGTAAGTACCTACTTCTCTAACTATATTTTATAGTGGTGCAAGTGATTTCAAAGTTTAGCTCGCAATGTAAAAATAAACACATTTAGGTGCTTATCAACATTATTCCACCACAGCACATGTATCGACCCAAAACTCAAACTGTGCATTTATTTTTATCCTCGATACAGCACCTAATCTTTTCATTGTATGATCGATCCATGTTAAATGCTAATGTATTCGAGTATACTTAGCCAAGTTATCTTATCAAACCGGGAAGTAACATATTAACCGCTAAGTAGTACGGTTGAATGTAGCGCTAATCATGCGAGACCGCATTTAATCATCTCAAGCTCTAAAAAACACAATTCAATTTATTTTTCAAATAACTGTCAGGAAGATTTCTTCTTTCCTCATGCCAAAACCATGAAGATTGTCGACTTCTCTAATAAGAATGAGTTGAAAGGGATGAAAGGCAATTCAGTAACTTTCTCTATTACGTGTATGTTTATTACATTGTTTATCATTTTCCACTAATACTGTCTCTTAATTTTTTGAGTTGTATACTACAATATCTTAAGTCTTCACACTAAAAAAATTGAAGTTCTATTTTGAATAATTAAAAAAATAAATTTGTTTACTTTTTCTAAGAAAAAATAATGTATTTGTTCAATTATCAGATTTAACCTAGTAGCATAATTAGGAGCATGGGAAATGACCAAAATTAGTGTACCAAAGCTGCTAACGAACTTTTTGGCATTGCCAAAATAGAGACTGGGGTCCTTGTTTTTTCTTCAAACTTAATTGAAAGAAGGTAGATCCACTTGTAGTTGTACCCTCTAGACGGAGCAGTCTTTTGAACTCACTCTACTATCAAACCTGAACCAGCCTCAAACTTGGAAGATCATGATTCCCTTTGACCATAGACACAACAAAGGCTTTAGACCCGTTAATTGAAGCTTGCCCACTGATCTCTTCAGCTCCAATGCAATGAAAAAAGTTTTGATTGATTTTGGCAGCGCAAAATGAAATAAACTCTATAATGAAATCATTATGCACTTATAAGATTATATAGTTTGATAGTGTAGTTATTTTATTTAACACCATTCATAATCTTTACTAAATATATCATAATTTATACCAGACAAATTAGTAAAAGACTATTTTAAAAAAGAAAAATCTTAAACATCCTGATTGCAAATTCAAACCATGCCCAGCCCAATCCTCTTATTTTTTTCATGAGTCAATTTAGCCTCATAATTGTTGTCTACCTTATACATGAGACTAACATCTTAATCATTTGAAGTGCACAACACCAACTCTCAGTTTTAACTGTACAAAGCATTACAAGAATTTTTTAGATGGACAAATTTTGGGATCGCTATTCCATTCATTACACTATGGGCCAAATTTCAAATCAAGTATAATTCATCCAAATGATAAAATCAGAATATAGGCTGTAACATTATATACCAAATCAAAATACAAAAATAAACTATAATAAAACAAAATGACAGGAGCAGCAGTAGCTCAGTCAGCACTTGTACACACTATCAGCACCTTTATTAACTGCTAGAGCTCACATCATCACCGCTGTTATAGGATTGAGTGTGCTGTCATTGGCATAGATTATGGGATCGAATTAGGTAATTCGTAGATAAGGAAGATCGGTGTTTAGGAAGGCTGTCGTGGATGTTGTCTCGCCGATGAGATCGAATTTGAGGATGAAAGGAATTGGGGATGAATGAAATTTAGTATTTTGAGGACGAATTCATGAATGAACACAAATAGAGTTTAGGAAGGGAGAATGGGAATAGGAGGAACAAACGCATTGGGAGGTACGACCAATTGAGCACGAACGTGAAAATGTAAGGGTATTTTTGGTATTTCAAAATGACACGGTTGAAATTTAGTTCATGGAATTCTCATTATTAGTAGTAAAGATATAGGGTATGGCAGTATAATATTTAATCTTGGCCATTGCATTTTTGGACTTTTTGAGATTATATTTGGAGTGATGGTATTCATTTGCAATGATCTTTGATATAGTCACTTAGTTGGTTACTTTTGTGCTCATTCCTGTCATGATTGAAGAACTGTTGTTGTTGTTGAGGTAGTCTTTGTTATGCAATTAGACTATCCGATCGACGGAAGGGAGGTCTTTGTTGCTGTAACCTCCAACAAAGATTTAGCCTTTCTAAGGCTTTTGGATACTTCCTTTATCAAACAATCCATAAGTTGGTTCCCATGTAATCAAAACTTCAATTCAAAAATACAACAGACAAATTCAAGTGAGAAAAATTGATGTTGATGTTGATAAATTGAGAGTGGAGCAGTTATTGATAAAGCTGCTGATGAAAGGTATTAGTAAATCATTGGTTTTTTTTCTTTTTAAACTCTGAATTAATGCATATGGAGTATTATATAACTATACTTTTATTGACATGACTGTTGTAGGTTTTACTTTAATGTGCTACATCATTCTCGCGGGAAATGAATCCATGAAACCAACAAACGGGAAAGAGAAATAAAACGAAATGAAAAGATAGTCATATCATCACCTTATTTCATTTACTAGTATGTCCAATTTGAACTTTAATATTGACATTTTACTCTTATTAAATGGATTTGTCTAGAAAATATATCTTTAATAAAAAAACCATTTGTATGTATAGAAAAAACTACCCTTTTCTTGTGTTATAAATTATAATGATATCATCTAAATGATTTATAAACACGTCGTGGTTGTTGCTCTTTTATGCGCCTAAAGAAAACTCCTAATAATATTTAATTGTGTCATTTATCATCTTGATTTTAACTTTTCTGACATTAAATAATTTATCAATATGTGATGCATTCATGCATTTATTATTAGAAATATTTGCGTGATTACTGGTTATTTATGGTCAAATTTCTACCTACTAGTAAGGTGTTATGTAGGTGTTAATCATTAGTTTTATAAGCTAGAGTTCATAACCGTAATATGGTATAATTGTTAAAGGAGCCTTTTGGTTACATTTTGAGTGTATTTCTTTTCATAATTTCTTTATTCTGATATTGTTATGATGGGAATTTCGTGGATCACAAGATAATCAGTTAATTGTTTCTCTGCTTGAGTTTCATTTAACAGTGTGTATGTTGTTTCAATTTTCAAACCTTAATCTGCATGTAGTGCTCCTACTCTTGAGTCACTAGGTATTTTAATCAGAATATGCCCGTTTTATGATAAGAAAAAGGAAAGAAAGGAAGGAAAAAAAAAGAAGGAAAATTGTCCTACTATCGTATACGTAATCCATCCAATAATGCATAAATTCCTACTTTCATGTTTCCAAACATAAAACTGCACGAAACATATTACCCATTTATATTTGTTGCCACCTTTTCTTTCGATCCAAACTAATCTATTGTTATTATTGACATAATATCTTCTACCAATAAATGTCTATTTAATTGTAACCGACTATGTCGTGTCCTAATCTTATATCAGCATATGGTCCTTAGAAATAATAAAGAAAAATGTACTTTCATACCAATATTAAACATTGTAGACTTTTATGAAAACAATAAAAAAACTCAGTTTAATATTTTAACTAAGCTATTTTTATCTTCCTTGGTAGACCACATATGTTCCGTCTGAATTCTTCCCATGGTCTTTCTGTAATGGTAAAATTATAAAAATATTATTTGAAATAACCTTCAATGCTAATTAAAATAGTATATTTGACTATTAAGATTCATAACTTGTCCTTTTTCCCTGATGTTTACTTTTGATCAGGTGTTTTGATGGATTCTGATGTTAATTTAACTCTAAAACATTAACAATAAAGGGAAGTAAATTTTCTTAATTGCCATTTGTTCATCGATGGGAATTATATCGAGTTAGAAATCCGTCGAACGAAATTATAATAAAATTTACCACAAGAGCACGACGTACAATTGTTAGTACGTGGCGAGTACGGGTCGATCCGCACGGAATTATTAATTCTAAATCTTTATCCAATCATATTATACCAAATTCGAGAGAATGTTTAAACTAGAAAATGAGAAAACAAAACAAAAATAAGTGATAAAAATATGAAAGTTAAATGACAATTTAGAGATAATTTTGATCTCTAGATCATATAGTTCAACAAATTATGAAATTATGATCTTTTTTTTAGTCATTAGTGAATTTAAATGATGTGTTTATCATAAGTATGTCATATTTGTGTTATTCATTAGCCCAACATAAGCCATCAAACTTTAACACACTCGTTAAACGACTTACTAATTCTCATGAAAAATGACAAAAAGATGAAAATGAAATCCATTTTAAGCATGGCCTATTAACTATGAATTAGAAATATAGACCATCAAATTTTAATTTCAACATTCACTTCATTACCATCATCATATGTAGATGAAGAGGCAATTAGTGTTTAGTGATTGTTTAAGCATAGCCTATTTTGTGTCAACAATATATGCTATCAAATTCAAAGCAAAAACAACAAGCTAAACCACTTCAATCATTCTCATTAAGCACAAAAAAAGAGCATAAACATCAAATTATGTTGAAGCTACATGATTAGAGAGCTTCATTACCCGTAAATTGAAGGGGTTTAGCCTCTCATATTTGTTATCATTTCAACAAATGTAGCTTGCAACATGAAAGAAAAAGAAAAGGAAAAAGTGAGCAAAGTAAAAAAACACTATTCCACTTGCATGAAAAATAAACTAACTACTAACATGAAAGGAAAAGAGCATGTAAATAAAAGAGAACACTAATTTAATATTGAATAAAAAAAGGAAAATTACATGAAATAAAAATGGCTAAGTAGCCATGAAAAGAGAAAGAGGGCTTTCTTTTATTTATGAACCTAAACTAAACTAAAGAGAAGAGAACCTAAAAGAAGAGAGGAGGGTTACATGAAACATAAGGGGTATTTATACAAGTTTAAAACCCTAATTCACTTTTTTGGGAACTACCCAAAATACCCTCTCAGGAAGTGTGGTGGCCAAGTTATCATTAACTTCAAATAATCATCCATTAAGTGTGCATAAAGATTTAATGGCCTTTTAGCATGTGCATTAGCTCCTAAGTGTACATTAAGGTAGGTGGTTAAGTGGGGTCCTCCATGATCATCACTTTGAATTATTTCCATCTCCATTCTTTTGTATTCACTCTTGTACATGTATATCTTCATGAAGCCACTTGTAAAATTCACTAAAATTCCTACAGAACAACATAGAAAATTCCAAATAAATTTTCACAAATTAATATATGCACAAAAATGTCCATTTTGCCCCTATATGAAGATGAATATGTGACAATTTGAAAATAATTTGAATTTTGGTTTAAAAAGGTTAAAACACCCAATATGATCATTTATTTAATTTAAATAGATTAAATATGGTGGTAAAAATATGCACATTTACGTGCACATCAAATACCCTCACACTTATCTTTTTATTCGTCCTCGAATAAAGAAAAACTGAGATAAATCCGTTTTCGTAGGGAGCACGATTGCATTGAGCGTATGCAACAAGCCGTTAAACCTTTGGGTGTCCCCAGTAGGACGAGTGTTGTCTCGTGAGGGTTTTCAGCGAATACTACCCACAAAATCCAAATGCAGAATGAAAATATTTACAAAATGCAAGATTTATTTACAAAGAGATGAATGCAAGTTTTTGAAAATATTTACAATTGAAAGATTTACTTTTAAATAGACACAAATAAGTTAAATATAAGTTTTGGTCATTATCTTGAAAATTGAAGTCATTTACTCATCAAAATTTCCAACAAAAATCAAGTTATCATAATAAATAGACAATAGTTTAACTCGTTGTTTCAGTTGATAACAAAGTGTAACCATGAAATAGATCCTTAGTTGATTATCAAAGTTTATCAAAGTGGTATTTTCATTTCTTTTCAAAAACAAGTCAAATCAAATAAGTAAAAATAGTGCTTGGATTTCAATTACTTACTCTCTCTTATTTGAAAATTTTATTGATATTAACAATATTTACATATGCCTAACTCAGATAAACTGAGGCCAGATATATTACCCATGCACTATCTTTCGGGCTTACATGAGGGGAATACAGAGCTAAGCGAGTGAACACACGAGTGTGAATACTTATCGACTGTAGGCGTTATTAATAAAAGAATTTTTTTTTATATACACACACCAAATTCAGATAAACTGAGGCCAGATATATTACCCATGCACTGCCTTTCGGGCTTACATGAGGGGAATATACAGAGCGTGGCGAGTGAACACACGAGTGTGAACACATGACTCTAGGTGTTTATTAAAAAAATTACGTATATACAAGAAATATTTTTTGTTTTCTTTTTTGTTTTTGTTTTTTTGTTTTTTTGTGTTTTTTAGAAGAGAGAGTTTCGCACTATCATCTAGCACCATTTAACTTAGAAGACAAAAAAATGTTATATCTTTACTTTAAATCAACCATTTTTTAAAACAAATATTTTCAATTAGGATGTATTTCATAATTAACATGTATGAATCTTCCTATATACTAGTTAAACCATTGTTATTTGTAGTCAAACTTTATTTTTATTTTTATTAAGACAAATAAATTTTCAAAAATTTCAATTTAATAAACCAATACCATATATTTATCCTATAGTGTTTCTTTAAGAATAAATCAAAAATGCTTAAAAAACAATTTTTTGAGATTTTTTTTCTTTTTTTTCTTTGAGTTTTTTCTTTAGTTTTGGAAAGAGAATGTAAAAATAAACCATGAAAAATTGAAAATGAAAATGAAGAGACTCCCCCACACTTGATTTTGACTGTGTCCCCACAGTCAACCCAAGTGAAAGGAGAAAAATAAACAAAAATAAAAAGATGACCTATATTTGTATGAAAATGAATAGATTATTATTTACAAGAATTCAGAAAGTATATCGTCAAAAAATAAAAGATACGGTCTTCCAAAGACCGATTCATTTGTCTCATCGAGTATGCGAGACACAGCTTAAGCTCGAAAAACCAAACCGTAAATGATTTCAAAGTTGAATGTTGATTTGGAAAAACAAATGTCATTTTATTAAAAATCGTATGAGTTGTTTTATTTTCGATGATTTTTGGGATAGATATAACGATTGATTTAAGTTCACGTTTATTTTCACCAAATTGAGATTCAAACTCATCATTGAAAATATTTTCAAAATTATCAACTTCGAAATCAAAATGGTGATTTAAATCATCCCCTTCAGAATTTAACAACTCATCTTCAAAAAGTCCATAGAAATCGTGTTCGTTAAATTCGTCTTCCTTTGTTGGATTATCAACAACTTCATTGCATATCTCAAGTTCAAAATCCTAAGTTGTTGTATTCAAATTTCTTTAAAATCGAGAAAAGGAAGATCGAATTTTAAATTTGGTTCTACACCCCCAAAAGATTTGAAATCCAACTCAATTACCGTATTCTCAACAACTTCGTTAAGATTTTCGTTTTCAATTTCAAAAGTTGTTGTTTGAAAATCGTCAAATTGGGTAAAAGATGGATTATCAGTCGACTCTTCACACGTTGGGATTTGATTTTGTTCTTCACGTAATTTTTTGTATGTTTCAATCAACAAATTCGTGTGGTTATTGTAAATTTCGTTCATTTGTTCAACAAAATCCAATTTATAATTATTAACTTGAGAAATTTCGATTAGGACTTGTTGAGGACAAAAATTGTCAATTTCAATAAATGGTGGATTATTATTTTATTCTTCACAAGTTGGGATTTGATTTTTTTTGCCACAAATTTTTTTGTACGTTTCACGCAACCAATTCTCATAATCTTTTTCCATTTACTCAACTAAATCAAATTCATTATTATTATTTTGAGAATTTTCAATTTGAATTTGTTGAGAACTAAAATTGTCAGTCGTACCATTATTGAAACTATTCCTATTGCCAAAAATATATGAAAAGTTGTTCACATTTTCATTTTCATTTTGAAATTCACTTTGGAGTTCGAAAATGAATTGGCATGGGTTATACTCGAAATTGTTTGAATTTTGAAGTGAATTCAAATATTGATTATTTTGAAAACTTTGACCTGAGTTATTGCACAAATCGTTCATCCTTTGATTTAGTGTGATGAGTTCAAGTAAAGACGAAATGCTATTTTCAAGAGTTGAGGGTTGTTCATCATTTTGAAAATTTTGTGGTTCGAAATTCGAATTGTTTGTACAAAAGTTGTCGTTAAAATATCCATACGAATTTGGAGTGAAATCATATGGACTATATTGATTTTCACAACTATTGTAAATTTCAAGTGAGTAGGGAAAAGGAAACTCAGACATTTTCAATAATATTTTTGGTTTTTTTTAAAGAAAAAAATATTTACAAATAGAATTTAGTTTTCAAACTGGAAAATTGATTTTTGTTTTGTATTTTGGTTTTTCAATTATTTTTGTTTTTGAAAAGCTTTTATATTTTTTTTTGGATTTTTGATTTTCTAAAAAACTACGTAAATTTTTTTTAAAACTTTTTCGATTTTTTTATTTTGAAAATTTTCAATGGAAAGGAAACGGAATATTTACAAATTTTTTTAGTTTTGAATTTTGAATTTTTTTTGTTTTGTTTTTTTTTTAAATATGCATGAACTAATGCAACTAAATGAATGCAAGGTTTTAATTATTTATCCTAAATAGCTCCTAACCCAAAATTGTATAATCACACATTGTCTTAAATCAACAAGATAGTTCTCGGCCAGATAACGGACATGATTTAAGTACCTTCAGAGAAACAACCACTATAATATTTACGAATCACCGTAATATTTATAAATGGTTATTGCTCTACCGTAGCCTAGACACCAAGAAAATAAATTGTAAAAAAAGGACAAATTGTCAATATACAATTAAGAGTTATCGATTTCTAACCGTTATTATTAATCAAAATCTGTGATGAAATGCAAAATTGAAATTAAACGTGTATTAGCAATGCAACTATGAATAAAATTTTTGTTTTTGTTTTGATTTTTTTTATGCAAGCAACAGAAATGCAAGACAAATAAAAACAATAGATATGGGTTAAAAGTAGCAAAAAATATTATAAGCAAGCAAGCAGTTATTTTTTAAGCAAGCAATGCGAAGCAATTTATCGCAGCAACTCCTTTTTATTTCCTACAACCTGAAAAAGAAGTTAAACAAGATATATACAAATTCTTTTTTTTAAAATAAAAGATAGAACGAAAACAAAAGCAAGGTATTTATTTTGTCTAACCAAATAAAAATGAAAGCAAAATTTTTTTTGTAAACTATTTGCAAAGTTCTTTTTTTTAATAAAAACTTAAAAAAAGAAGTTTTTTTTTCAATGAAGAACTAAAACAAAGGAAAAATCTGAACAAATGAAATCAAAAGAAGCAAAACAAAACAAATTCAAAGATATTTTTCTAAAAAATAAAAAGAACTTAAACAAATTAAAAAAACTATAATAACACAAAACTACTTCACAATTTCAATTTCAACAACAAAATTTACAAACTAACAAAGCCCGGCCCATAAATAAAACAAAACCCACATCAAATTCTTTTTTTCGTTCCTAAATCAAAGCCCCTAAATAAAACAAGAATGCCTCGATCGCGTTCACAATCACAATCGAAATTCCTAAATCCTTAAAATAAATCAGAGTGTTCTATTCAAGCGTTCGATGTCTTGAGGAGGAAGTCGAGGTTCGTGTCGTTGGGTGGTCACGACGAAGTGGCAGGCAATTCGTTTGATGTTGTTTGGATTTGGGGTTGAGGTGTATGGCGCGATTGGGTAAGTTGAGGAAGGCAATGGGTTGGAGGCGCGCTGGCGATGTCGATTCTAGTTGCTGAAGGGAAGTGCGTAAGTGGGTTCGAGGTGGATTGGGCGGTTCGATTCACGTGTTGGCGTTTTGGCTTGAGAAGTTGGAATGGTTCGAGTGAATTTGGTGGCAGCCGGTTGTAATTGGGTTTCGAAGTGTTGTGCTTTGCAAGTTGCTTGCTGGTGAGCGAAAATTGTTTTTTTTTCAAGATGAATGGTTGGGTTGTTTTGGATGTAGCTGTGAAGTTTTGAAGTAATGTGCTTGAGATGGTTTTGGGTTTGTTGATAGCGAGGTGGTTGTGAAGAGGGCTGGAAATTGAGGCGGTTAGCTAAGTGGTTGCAGGTCAAATAGTGTGTTAAGTGGTGGAGTTGTGTGAATGATGATGTGGTAGTATGGAGAAGGATTGGGATGATCGAGGCAGCAGCAAGTGATGTTTGTACAGGTAATGTGTGCAGCGGTTGGGTGGGTTGTTGACTATGCCAGTGGTAGTTTTGAATTGCGGTGATGAAGGCAATGTAAAGTTTTGTATTATGAAGGTGGTCGGGGATGAGTTTGTGGTTAGGTAGGTGTTGGTTTGGAGATGGTTGTGCCACTGCCAGTTGCACTTGAAGGGTGGAAATGATGTAATGAGGTTGAACTGCAGTTGTGATTGGTGGCAGCTGAGCGTGGGTTACTGTTGTATGCGTGGGGGAAAGCAGGCGGGCAGGGGAGTTTGAAGTTGAAGTGCTGGAGTTTGGTTCAGGTTGTATGGAAGTAGGTTAGATGGTCACTTATGATGGAACGGTGACAGTTTTGAAGCAAGTGTGGGGGGAGTTCAGGAATGGTGACAGTGCTTGGTGAGTGATGTTTTGGGATGGTGACAGGAAGCTGCAGAAGTGTTGTTTGGTTTGAATTTGATGCACAAAGACAGTGCAGTGGTGTGTTTGAGAAAGGTGATTGGAGGTGATTGTGTAGTTATGAAGAAGATGAGGTGGGTTGTATTGCAACAGTGGCACTTGTTTGAATTATGGCACTGGTGGATTTGATGTTTAAGCAGTTTGGTGAGATGGAAATGAAGTTATGTTTGGTATTGCTGTGCAGTGAAGGATAGATGGTTGTATGTGGTGGTGTTTGTATAATGTGGAGGAATTGCAGAAATGGTGGATTTTGAATTTGGAAGGAGTAGTTGCAGCAAGTCGGTGATGGAATGATCGAAGTGGTGGCAGCAGTGGATGGAGCGTGGAGGCAAGACTATGAGTGGGTGCATAGTTGATGAAGGTTGTTGTAGTCAAATTGTAAGGATGCAATAGAGAAGTGTGGAGGGGAGTTGAAAGGCAGGGGAGTTTGATGTCTAGGTTGCGGGTCCGAGCAAATTAGGGCGAGGATGATTTGTATGATGGTGAAGTAGCTGCCGTGGGTAGGGGATTTCAGGCGATTGACGAGTGGGAGGATGCCGAAGTGGATTGTAACAGTTTGTAGCTCAGAGGAATTGTTGTAGAGGTGATATTTGCAGTTTTTTTTGGTGAATGTGGCAGACAGGGGGATGGTCGGAAGTGCAGTGGAGTGGCTTGTATGTAAGTGGTTTGTAAGAAGTTTCACTGATGTTGTTGAAGTGCAGTAATGTAAGGGAGAGGCAGTGAGAAGTTAGGTGGTGGCACTGGTTAGTGAATGATGAATGATGAAGGGGTAATGAGTTTGAGACTGTTAGGTTGTAGATGGTGTTCAGGCAATGGCTGAAGAAAATGGTGACCGTGGTTGTGTGTGAATATGCCGCAGTTTGTTGTGGCAAGTGGTGGTTGTAATGTTGAACTGCAGTAACAATACTTGAAGTGGTTGTAGTGGTTAGGACTGTATTGATGGTTGTTGAAGTGATGATTATGAGGAAGGTAGTTGGAAGATTGTTGTATGCAGTGAGAAGTTTGTATTGTAGCAGGATGTGGTGAAGTGTGGCTGTAGCTGTTAGATGTTGAATGAAGTGATGGTTTCGGTGGAGTTGTATGAATATGTGGAAGGTAATGAAGTTTTGTTGGACAGGAAAGTGAAGATGTATGCTTGGTTGTTTTGAGGGAGAAGACAGTGGGATTGATAGTGGTGAATGAGATGGAAAGTAGCAGTGGTATTTAGTTGGTTTGCAGCTATACAATGATGTAGGAGTTGGACAAGTTTGTATAAAGGGGATGAAGAGGATTTCAGATGTTTGCAGAAGTCAGTCGTGACAGTAAGGGGATGTTTGAGTTTGAAAGTGGATGGTCGAGGGGAGGTGGAAGTAAGTGGTAGTCTCTGGTGGTAGAGAAGGTCAGGAGTGGAGATGGGTTGCACAGCAGATTATGGTCACTGGTTGCAGAAGGAGGAGCTGCTGCTATGTGAACAGAGAGGAAATGCACAGTGAACCAACAGAGAGGAAAACAAAGGAAAACCAAAACAGATTTTTTTTGGTGAAATGCAAATTGATGTAAAAAATAAAAATGAGATGAAATATAATTTTGTAAATGAAGTTGTGTAAAAAAAATTAATATGCAAATGCAACTAGAAAACACAAACACACAAACAAAAATCACTCAAACACACAACACAACACCTTTCTTTTTTAAAAAAAATGAAACACGCACAAAAATTAAAACACAGAAAAATTAAAACACACAAAAATCAAACAAAAATAATTCGAAGAATAGAAAATCAAAATCGAAACTATTCCCTGACAACGGCGCCAAAAACTTGTTTGACGATGACTTTTCTATCGATTTAGAAAATCGTCGAAAAATTTATAATAGAAATTTTACCGCAAGCGCACGGGGTACTATCGTAGTACGTAGCAAGTACGGGTCGATCCGTGGGGAATTGTTGATTCTAAATCTCTATTCAATCAAATTAACCAAAGTCGGGAGTGAATGAAACTAGAAGATGAGAAAATTAACAAAAAGAAAGTGATAAAAATATGGGAGTTTGGGTTAAGGCGATTTGTTCTTGGGTTTGGTTGCAATGGTGTGGTGGCGGTTTGAATTGGGGGTTCTAGGTAGAACTGTTGATGACTGGTGTAGGTTCGCGGTGGAAGTCGAGGTTCAAAAGAGTGCGATGATGCTGGAGTTGATGTCGGTTCGTGGTTTGGGATGTTGGTTCAGGCGATGGGGTGGAGGCAAGCAGGCAGTATTTTGGCATTGATATTGGTTAGATTGGCACAGTGTGGTAACAGGTTGGTTAGAAGGAATTGAAGTTGTTGCTATGAACAAGCTATTTGAATTACGCAACTGTGATAGGGGGAGGAGGGCTGGTGGCAGAGGATAATTGAGTATTTGTAGTAGTGGAAGGATGGTGGATTGCTGGAAGCAAAATGGTATCAGTGCAGGGTGGAGTAGCAATGGTTGTCAAAAGTGGAAATGGGAAGGTGTTCACTGGTGGTTTGAAGGTGGTGGGGGTTTATTTAGATAGGCCATTGTATTAAAGTTTGTTGGATGATATAGATGATAGTTGATGCAATTAGTGGGAAGCAGTGGAAGCAATAACAGTAGCTGGTTTGTGATGTTAGTTGCTGCTATCAGATGGTTTATGAATGTTGGAGTGTTGATGGTTCGATATGGCAGTGGCAATAATGTCGGGTGTTATTGAAGAATGGAGAATGGTCAGGTTGTATGGTTTACAATGAATGTATATGCAGTGTGAATTGAAGGTGGAAGTAGAAGTTGTAGTGTGTAACAGTGAAGTGGATATGATGTTTGATGGTTTGTAAGTTGTGAAGGCAGCTGTTGAGTTGTAGTGTGACAATGGTTTTGAAATGTAGTTGACAACAGAAGGTTATGGGTGGTGGTTGCAAATGTACGAGTTGATATGTGTATGTGCCATTATGTGGAGGACGAGTTCTGTAACGAGTTGATTTCTGGTTTTGTGTGCTGGAAGTAAGGTGTGGTGGTAGGGGAGGTTGCACAGTTTGTACGTGCACTGTGCAATGGAGATAGGTGGAGATTGGTTAGGCAGCAGTGTTGATGAAGTTGAAGTGATGAAGATGTATGTCAAATGTGGGGTGGTTTTTATGTAGACAGTGGGTAAACGGTGGTGGCAGTTGCTATGCAACCGCAAGGAAGAAGTGCAGTAGGCAGAGCAGTTGGTAGCAAGGTGAGATGGTGGTGGAACTATGTTGAATGGGTAGAGTGTCGTAGGGGATGTAAGTGATAGACAGTTATGGGCAGTGAGCAGCAAGTATGCAAAACTGTTGCACTGTGGTATTTGATGTACATCAGTTTATAAAGGAGAGGATGATGGGATTGTATGGTAGTCAGGGAGGTTGCAGTGATTGCAGTTATTATTGTGCATGGCGGTAGCAAGTAATGGAAGTGAAGATCAGGTTATGTATTTCGACAAAGGTGGTGTTTGGTTGTATGAGGAGTGATATGGCAGAGGATACAGGGTAGTTGACAAGGGAATATGTAGTGAATGGTGAAGGCAAGAATGGTATAAAAACAGCAAGGAGTTTGTAAATATGATATGCACAGTAACAGTAATGTGAGAAGTGGTTTAGAGAAGTGGTGAAGAAGGTTTAAAGTTGAATGTAAGAATCAAAATGAAATGTAAATGGAGTTGAAATTGTAAATGCAAATATGAAATGTGAAATAAAAAAAAATTCAATGAGATTGTGTAATTTTTTTATATACAAATGCTAATGCAACTAGTAAAAACAAAGTGAAGATTGTAAAATTAAGATAAAAATGAAATAAACAATCTACTTTTTTTTAATTTTTTTGTGTATATTTTTTTAATATGCAAATGCAATGCAAATTAGGAAACAACAAACACCAAATCAAATGGCAACAAAAATCACACACAAACACACAATTTCTTTTTAATGCAAACTAACACATAAAATGAAAACACACAAATATCAAACAAAAATAATTCAAAGAATAGAAATTAAAATCAAAGCAATTCCCCAGCAACGGTGCCAAAAACTTGTTCGTCGACGGAAATTCTATCGAGTTAGAAATCCGTCGAACGAATTTATAATAAAATTTACCGCAAGCGCACGTCGTACTATTGTTAGTACGTGGCGAGTACGGGTCGATCCGCACGGAATTGTTGATTCTAAATCTTTATTCAATCAAATTATACCAAATTCGAGAGAATGTTTAAACTAGAAAATGAGAAAACATAACAAAAAAAAGTGATAAAAATATGAGAGTTAAATGACAATTTAGAGATAATTTCGCTCTCTAGATCATATAGTTCAACAAATTATGAAATTATGATCTCTCTTTTTTGGTTCTTAGTGAATTTAAATAATGTTTTTATCATAAGTATGACATATTTGTGCTATTCATTAGCCCAACATAAGCCATCAAACTTTAACACACTCGTTAAACCACTTACTAATTCTCATGAAAAATGACAAAAAGTTGAAAATGAAATCCATTTTAAGCATGGCCTATTAACTATGAATTAGAAATATAGACCATCAAATTTTAATTTCAACATTCACTTCATTACCATCATCATATGTAGATGAAGAGACAATTATTGTTTAGTGATTGTTTAAGCATAGCCTATCTGGTGTCAACAATATAGGCTATCAAATTTAAAGCAAAAACAACAAGCTAGACCACTTCAATCATTCTCATTAAGCACAAAAAGAGAGCATAAACATCAAATTATGTTGAAGCTACATGATTAGAGAGCTTCATTACCCGTAAATTGAAGGGGTTTAGCCTCTCATATTTGTTATCATTTCAACAAATGTAGCTTGCAACATGAAAGAAAAAGAAAAGGAAAAAGAGAGCAAAGTAAAAGAAAAACTATTCCACTTGCATGAAAAATAAACTAACTACTAACATGAAAGGAAAAGAGCATGTAAATAAAAGAGAACACTAATTTAACATTGCATAAAAAAAGGAAAATTACATGAAATAAAAATGGCTAAGTAGCCATGAAAAGAGAAAGAGAGCTTTCTTTTATTTATGAACCTAAACTAAACTAAAGAGAAGAGAACCTAAAAGAAGAGAGGAGGGTTACATGAAACATAAGGGGTATTTATACTAGTTTAAAACCCTAATTCACTTTTTTGGGAACTACCCAAAATACCCTCTTAGGAAGTGTGGTGGCCAAGTTATAATTAACTTCAAATAATCATCCATTAAGTGGGCATGAAGTTTTAATGGCCTTTTAGCATGTGCATTAGCTCCTAAGTGTACATTAAGGTAGGTGGGTAAGTGGAGTCCTCCATAATCATCACTTTGAATTATTCTATCTCCATTCCTTTGTATTCACTCTTGTACATGCATATCTTCATGAAGTCACTTGTAAAATTCACTAAAATTCCTACAAGCAACATAGAAAATTCCAAATAAATTTTCACAAATTATTAAATGCACAAAAATGACCATTTTGCCCCTATATGAAGATGAATACGTGACAATTTGAAAATAATTTGAATTTTGGTTTAAACAGGTTAAAACACCCAATATGATCATTTATTTAATTTAAATAGATTAAATATGGTGGTAAAATATGCACATTTACGTACACATCACCATTGTGTTGTGATGAAAAATTATACAGAAATAAAGCATCAAATTTTCAAAAGACAATATAAATATATAGTAATAATTGTACAATAATGTGAATCAATTATAAGAAAAGTAATGATTAAATAATCAAACTGAAAACTACTAACTTTTCTTTTTTGAAATTCATAACACCACATTACATAAACAAACATTTAAATAATGCATATTCACCCAAGTTTCTTATTTAACCCAATCCTCTTAGTAAATGTAACGACCCAATATTTTGGACCATTCAAATCGACAATAATCCACACATGTCAGACTTGAATAATGCAAAATAACAGATTGTAATAAAATTTGGAGCAAATAAAATCATTCACAGAATCACAGACACAGAAATATCAGAATAACTCGCAGCGGAAATAAAATAAATAGTGGTTCATGAAGCAACCACAATACAGAGTCTCAAAACAGATACAAAATACATAGTCTGCAAACCAATACAGTTCTGAAACAAGTACAATAGAAATCCCAAATACATAAGTCTCTAATTCAAATGCTGAAATAGAACAACTGAAACTGAAATAGATAGATAACTAGATAGGTAGAATCTCCAGCGATTCCTAGCTCTAGAAAAGTGAATCCAAAGCTGTGAATACTCAGGCTGACCCGAGCGTAAATAAAACACAAACACTCGAGTCAGGACATACATACTTATATAATGTAAACCAACTCAAGTGAACTGTAATAAAGAGTACAAGTAACTTAAAGAATGCTTGGGATCGCCCATTCTTTAAGGATCCGTTAAACTATCTACTATATAGTAATATTCGCTATTATAATAATGTCTAATATAAAATAAACATACTTTTAAATAGCATTAAGGCTTTACATTTTCCACCTTAACACGTAATAGTCCCAGTAGTCTATCCAGTATTAGCATACTCGCAAAATGGGGGCTACCCTCGATACTCCACAGGCTACGGGAGAAATCACAAATCGTAGTAAAGCTCGATATGGTAGGTGACACGGCACACAAGGCAATGCCAGGGTAGATATACCAATTACGCATCCGGACTGGTGGTGACGCATAGCAGCCACTACCGCCCACCTCGAACAACACTCCCAAATCAAGGGTGGCCACCAAATCAATCACAAGTAATAGAATGGTATGGAAGAAGTGTGTCCGATCAGAGGTGCTACCTCCTTGGCCCGTCGATCGCTTCTGTTTTAGCCACCTTATGCCAACTCATGGGAGTTGGGTCCACGTATATACCTTAGGATCGTCGCCACCATCCTACTTCATTCTGGAAACTCCACTACGTACACAGTTGTTAAAGTGGTTTTCGGTATCGACAGAGAGTATGTCCATATCTGATCCCGGTCTCTGTAATAACCAATCGTTATTATAACCCGTGGTTATAAATTTAAAAACAGTTTATATTTCAAATCAAATTACTCCAATTAAACCATTTAAAAAACAAAGTCATTATTCTTTTAAGTCAAATATTCAATTCCCAAAATTTTAGCCTTTTCTGAGTTCATTTATTCACTTAAAAACAATAAAAGCATTAAATTTCAGCTTTCAAAGCATTTAAAAAGTGCTGCGGTAAGTTATATTTGAAAACAATTCAATTCAGCAAAGACAGCATTTATAAACTGCTGTAACAGTTCAGTTTTAAAGGAAAAATAGTTTGGTTCAGAAAAGACAGCATTTACAGAACTGCTGTAATAGTTCAGGGATCAAAATAAAGGTTTAAATTCAATTCAGCAAAGACAGCGTTTATAAACTGTTGTAAAAGTTAAGTTATAAACAAAAATTATATTTCATCCTACTACAGCACTTAACAAGTGCTACAGTAGCCTCTTCATTAGTTTCAGGTTAAATCTTAGTTCCTGCCACAACAGCACTTACCAAGTGATGTCATAGCCTTAGTTCATTTTAGTCTTTAAGTTCATTTATTGCAACCACAACACTTAACAAGTGCTACAGATTCTACTTAGTTCAGAATTAGTTCATTCCGGAAATGGTTGCATTTCTAAAGTGCTATGAATTGAATTTCCAGGTTTTAAGTGTAATTCCCGCCATAAATAA
The DNA here is from genome assembly GCA_030737815.1 of Allium fistulosum. Classification (NCBI taxonomy): domain Eukaryota; kingdom Viridiplantae; phylum Streptophyta; class Magnoliopsida; order Asparagales; family Amaryllidaceae; genus Allium; species Allium fistulosum. The sequence goes on from CM060905.1 coordinate 1,111,403,433, forward strand.
ACTTCGATTTAAATCATTTAAATTTATAAAAATCATATTTTTTTCACATTAAAATGTTCATTTAAATCCTTTAACTTATGATTTTTATAAAGAGAAATTTTACAAATAAAAACCAAAAATTTACGAAGTTCGCTTATTTAATTCAAGTGTGTCAATTCCCATTTTCATTTAAATAATTCATTTCAACACTTAAATTTAAATCCCCATTTTACACCATTTTAAAACTTAATTTTCATTTTAATTTAATTAACTTAAGTTTCCATCTTTTCTTTGCAGTCAAATTTTCAAATTTAAGTTACACTTTAAAGTCAATATTTTTATCCATTTATTTACATTTATCACATAGAAAAATCATTTATACTCTAAATAAATCATTTTAAAATTAATTTAAATCAATTTATTATATTTTTACATTTTAAAAATATTTAAAAATGTCCAGAAAAGTATAGAAAATAACCACGGGTCTGTATAATATTTTCTAGCCAAATTCAAGTGATATGGATAATATATCATTTCAATCCGTAGTTTACAAAGAAAATACGGGTTTTATCATTTCAAACCCGCAATCGCAAGTAAATAAAATTTATTAAAAGGTCGCTCAGGCTTATCATTTCAGCCCATGACGATCCTTCCCTATTCTAAAGTCCGTTCGGGTATGTATCATTTCAACCCATAGTGAACCTAATCTACAGGGAACTTGCAGTGTGATAAACTGATAAAAAAATGAACAGAAAAAAAAAACATAAATAATTAACAGAATGATATGACATGCATTTTTAACAGGTTAACATCATATATAAAATAATCACAGGCAGTTTATAACATAATATAGATTTTCTACACATTCAGTTGTTGTTGTTGTTTCACAACTACATAAGTATGAACGTCGTGTGAGTTTTTTTTACTCACCTCTTATTGCTGAAGATTTCAAAACCAAAAGCACAATAGAAAACCAAGCACGATGACACGACAATGATTTGAGTAGAGAGCGAATCCAAGCTACAACTCTTGTGTACAACCCAAAAAAAATCAAACAAAACAATTTCAATACAACTTTAAAAATGAAATAACTTTGGAATAAAAGCGGATACGAATACCAAACTTTTTGCCTTGCTTCCTCAAACTTTGGTCATGGCCTAGGGTCTGGTTTGGTTCAGATTTGGTCAAGTTGTGGGTCAGGTTTGGGCTAGCATAGCTTGGGTTCAAGGCATGAACAAGGTGGAGTTTTATACATGAGAAGGTGAAGGGGTTTTTTAGGCAAATGGTGGAGTTTGGTTGGCTAAAGGGCTCGGCCATGGGAAGTGTGCTCGGCCTGTGGGTGCACCATGACTGGACAGAGGTTGGAGGGGTATGTGGTGGTCAGGTCGGAGGTGGTGGTGGCTTCTATGGTGGTGGTTAGGGTGGTGGTTGAAGGAGATAAAGCAATAGTGGTCATCTAGCATTGTTTTTAGGCAATAGGTTGCATTCTAGAGGGTTTTGATCACCATAGGGGCTCGGCCATGGTCAATGTCAGAGGAGTGGCTGGTGGTGCTGTCATGGAAGTGATGTAGAGTGGTGGTGGCCGTGGATCCAAGGGGAGGCCGGTCCAACAATGAAGAGAACAAGGCAAGTTTGCATAGAAAAATAGGAAGAAAAGTAGAAAAGAGATGGAGATCATTACCAAAATTTTTGTTGAAGCCGTGAGAAATGAGGAGCTGAGATATTTTCACATGAAAAGTAAAGATAATACACGGCTAAAACTGAAAAAATGGGCAGCCAAATGAATTAAAGTGAAGGTTATGGCATTTGGAACGTTTTGAAGGTGAAAGGCCTTAAGTTTTGTAACTTTTTAAACCTTTGGCATTTCCATTTCTTTTTAAATTTTATATAACAAAATTTAACTCAGAAATATACTTTACAACCGAAACTAAGTAAAGATATAAGAAAAATAATAATTAATTTTAAAGAAAAATATAAAAAGAATGAAAGAAATCACTTAAAAATACAAAACAGTGTCCAGAAATTTCAGAAAAATAACCAATGGCTTTGGAAAATTATGTACTTCATTTTAAAAATATTATAAGACAAAATTTTGAAATAAAATGATTTTTAAAACATTTTCAAAGTGATATAAATAATTAAATTCATAGAAAATGTCAAAAGAATGGAAGAAATTGCTTAAAAATAGGAACAGAACCTAAAAATTTCAAATAAATTACCATAAATTCTAGAAAAATTTCTACTTTACTATAAAAATATTTTAAATGAAATAAATTCAAATTAAAAATAATTTTCAAAATATTGGGTTGTTACAGTAAAACTCCAATCATTAACAACAGCATGAGACCACCTAAGCACAGTAAACAAACTTGCCATACTGCCTGTACCTAATCAACTAAACACAGCTAGTAAGCTTTTAAGATAATGGTTAAATTATTATGGATTGAGCATTTTTCTTACTTAAAAAATTAAGAAGTTTAATATTCTGACTAAATGTCACTTTTTGATTGAAATTATGCTGCATATATTCACTATACAGCCTCAGCATAATAAAGAACTATACTGAATAAGCGCAACTGGCAAGAGTGTCAATTTCCCAAGCACATCTTACAGTATCAAGGCTAAGCTCAGTTGCTGCCATCGAATATTCGAGTCCTGCTTTTTAACTACTTTTAGGATCTCCCGCTACATGCCATCTTCTAATGCTTTATGTGCTTCTTTAAGACCATGGTGTTGGGTGTACCAGAGGTGTTGTGGAGCTTTATACTTTGGCAGAAAGTGTCACATATTTGCACTTTATCCTTGTACGATTGAAGGTAAGGTATCCTGTAAAATCAAATCTTCAAGCTTAACTAAATTTTTAGTTATATTCGGATGACAAAAATCAATTATCACTATACTCTGCACATTTTTTCTTAGATGGCTTATAATAGGTATTCAATGGAGGATACTAGTCTTGTTGCTTGTATAGTGGACTCAAGTTTATTTTATTTTGGTTATAGATTGGAGATATATAATAGTCTTACTATAGGGTCTTTATCATGGTACTACTTAATGTGCCTAATTTGACAAATTAGGTCTAACTCTGTGTCCTCTCCATTGGTTTACTTAATAATGATAAAAAAATTGAAATTCTTGTGAATGGAACAACTTCAGTGCAATGTTAGGGTTTTGGATACAAGTTACTTGATAAAAATTCATCAGATGGAATCTTTTCTTTGATAAACAATTTCTTGAAGTTTACTTTTAATGCTATGACATATATGTCAAATTTCCTATGGATAAGATTGGGTACTCATTGTGCAATCTAAATATATGTAATTAAAATATTCCATCTTAAAATTTTACTTAGGTTTTTGAATTTTTATTTAATATTATGAATTGAAACACTATGTATTTTATTACTGAATGGATGGTTATTTCTTTCCAGGTAGCTCACTATTTCCAAAAATGCCTAGTTTTACATGTTGGCAAGCCAGGATGAAACCTTGGAATAAATGATGGCAATTGAGAAATGGTAATCGCATTAAAGTATGAATCCTCTATCCATATCTTTGGTCCACATCTCTCTCTATACGTAATTGTTCTACAACAGCATCATAAATGGGATGTGGTTAATAGATTAACACTCGGTGATCCTTATATGCTCTATCTAATCTAGTTGCTGGTGGCTTTGTAATTTGTAATCTTCTTGACTTGTTTCTAGTTTGTGAAACATTGAAGCTAGTTGGTACTTTGATGTTTTCTAGGTATGGTGAATGGTTGAATATTGAATTATGATTTTTTGACTTTTGTTACATGCTGAGTGATGAAGTTGCTTTGTATGACGTTTTTGGAACCTTATACACACATACATATAATGAAAAATGATTATATAATCGTTGTTGTATAGTTTAAACACTTACATGAAATTGAGCTGAATCTTTTATGTGAAATTTATATGCTAGAATTTGCTTCAGAAAATTAAATTCCTAACCGTTATAAGCGTTAATAATTTTGGGAAGAGTGTGACATAGGGTGTATCATTTGTAATAGTAATAACCATTATAACGTTTTGATTTGTCACAGTAATAACCGTTATAATGTTTTCATTAGTAACAATAATAACCATTACAAATATTTTTATTCATAACGGTTATAACCGTGACAATTTTTGTTATAAAAAATTTCCACGCACATAGTAATAACAAATATAACCGTTATAAATTTAATTTGTAATGGTTATAACCATTACATATACCCTTTTATGGTGTTATGGCAGACCTTCTATTGGGAAGGGATGAAGAAAGATGCATGGACATTAATCTTGAAATGCATGAACCGCTAGTTGGTTAAGCCAGTGCAGAAGAAGCCTAATGGTTTAATGCAACCACTAGAAGTTCCAAAGTGGAAATAGGAGCAAGTATTGATGGATTTCATCGATTGAATGCCCAGGACTCGAGAAGGGTATGATATAATTTGGGTCATAGTTGATTGATTGACCGATAGCACCATATTTATACTTATCAAGTAGAACGATAGCCAAACTAGCCTAGTTGTATGTAAAGTGGATAGAATGATTCCATGGTGTGCCGAAGAGCATTATGAGTGACTGAAACCCATTATTCACTAGTTGGTTTGTAATGCCCCAGAATTTCATGGAAATCTTATTTTGGTTAAATTCTGAAAATATATGAAATTATTACATAGGAATGTATGGGATTTGCTAAGTGCAAAGGTGTGTGCATGTGTGCACGTGCACACTGATATGGCACAAGGAAGAACCCCAAATTTCCTGAAACCAAAACAAGAATTAAAAAGCATTACAAACATGATTTTGTAATGAAAATTATTAAACCAAATATGGATATTTGATTTCTGGATTATATGAATTATTTTAGAAGATAAGAAAAAGCAAGTTTTGTTTGAATAAGTAAACAGATTTTACTTAATTTAAACCCAGGATAAATTGGATAAGAATTTGAAACACATATGCACATATATGTGTATGTCTTTCTGTGACTTAGGAGAAGTTAAGTGAACTTATATAAGATATGTATGCATATGTACATTTCTATAAGTACTGATAGTATTAAAAAGAAATAAGCAAGGAAAAAGCTTAACATTAAAATAGTAAAAGACATATTACAAGCAAACCATTGTTTTAGGCAGAAAATAGAAAGGATGATTTTCAGAAAATATATAGGTGACAATGTCACACAATTATCATGACTTAGGAAGAATATAATATATTCTGGAAAAGTAAAAGGGGAGGCAAGTATCACATATGGCCGGGGTATTAAGGGTGAAAATAAGCAAATCTGAAATGCAAAATGCATGAGTATTGGCCAGGGTAGGAATGGGATTTTACAATGATGAAACCCTAGAAAAACCTCTCTTATAAATCCAAGTTTAAACCAGAAAAACCATTTTCTACCCGAGACATTTAAGAAAACAAAGAAGAAAAATATTGCAAGAAGAAAGGCAAAGTTTCAAAGAGTTTCTTTTCTGGATTAAGCAAAAGGAGAATTTTCTATGAGTAATCTCACTAAACCCATGGCATTAAGTCCTGTTATGAGGCAACCAAGTTTATGTTATTTTTCTACATATTTATGATTTGATTACTATGGTTTTAATGGATGCTTTAATGGGTTTTTATGAATGCTTTTGATTGCTTTGATGGTTGAGTATTTTGCTCTGTTTGGTTACACCCAGAAATGTTAAAGTATGAAATCATGAAAGTAAATAGAGAATACTTGTAACTGGTTTAGACATGGCATGGAAAAATACAGAAATCAAAATATATATATGAGTTGCATTACACTTGTGTAAGTGCTGAGGCTCAAATGAAGATTCATGGGTGCAATGGAAATACCCAAAAGTGCTGAACCCTTGATCAAACAGAAAACCCATGAGCTAGAAATCTTGTTTAAGCTAGATCTTGAATTTAGTTCAAACATGGTTGCTTATGAAACAATAATAACCCACATGCCTAGTCTCTATTCACAGTTGTAAATATTCTTGTATTTTCTTTAAGCTAGAATATTTGAAAATATGATTTCCCCTAGATATGAATGTTAGCTTGTTTTTGAATTATGCTTGTAAGTTTTATGTAATTTTTCATGTACACTGTGATTCAATCACCTAGCTATCTCATGATAGAATCAAACATGAACACTTAGTAAATAAACTAAGGATTGTGAGCCAAGAAGACTGCTGGAATGCTTGTTATATTTAAAGTATGCAAGTTGGCACATGGCTTGTATAAGCCCTGAGATCATTGTGCAATATTGTGAATTATTTTATTGCAATGTGTCCCCGTGATTCCTTTATGGCAGATGAGGCTAGAGACTAATTGGAAAATACAACCACAGAATGATGAAGTAGGAACTTGAATTATTCCTAGGATGGTTGGATTGGAGCTATGATAATTCCTGAGTATCTCTGTTTGACATGTATGTTTGCATAATTGAAAGTGTGTACATAATTAGTTTTAATACTGATCATATATGCACAATATATCAGAAACAAGCCAGACAAATTGATTAGAGAAGTTATGCAAACTTGTACAAAATGCTTATGTCTCATTTAACTACTTAATATCATGGAATTTCTGATATTGCTCATACCAGATCTTGTATCTGACCCTTGTTTGCTTATGGCATCTGGGGTGTCTCATTAAAATGGGGCAGCCTCTAATGCTCTTTCAGGGAATGCTGGTTCTAAATAGGAAGCTGCTATGGCTAGTGAGAATGTTTGGATAAGCATGCTAAATTAGAATTAAATAAGAGCTTAGAATGAACTATTTGCATGTAATCTTGGAAGTTTTATAATTGTGATTTTGTTGTTATGTAATGATCTTGAATGTTTTGATTTTATTTAGTTGTTTCAATTGAATTCTGGTAATGTATTAAGGTTGGGAAAAACCAAAGACTTAGTTGAATATTATGCAAGAAAATATATTTGAGTATTATGGTAGAAATCTGTAGATGATATATGCCTATATTTGCGAATTGGATACATATATATATTGTATTAGTCAATCATGAGTCACTTAAAAGCTTTAAGTTTTGAGGTTAAAATCTGAGTTTGGTTAAGAATATTCTTTAAAGAGTTTTGTGTCTATATATTGAAGTATTTTGATAAAAGAAATTATGTATTTTTGAACACTGGTTTATGATGTGTATATGTTTTAAGGGATTTTCAAGTATCTTGTATCTGGATTGACATTGTAATGGTCAGGCATTAAGGTTTGGGACAACCTAGCCATTAGGTTAACCTACCTCAAAAGGAATGAGGTCTGGTTTGATCAAGATGACCAGAGTTTTTGGTTTAAAGGAAGAAAATACACTTTGTAAAATATGAAGCTTTCTTTGCAAATACATGTATAAAGACAAGATCAAATATTTAAGCAATTCACTTGTATTTTTTAGTAGCATTCTTAGTTCAGAAAGCTCAACACATCTGATATGCACACATACCATATAGACATCACTCATGCTTTATGACCATAAATTCTGGATTTCCTAAACCCAAAAGACCAACCCTTAAATTAGTACAAAACTGAGGTAACTCAGGGATTAGGGAATGGATTTGATTCAGGGAAACACAACAATATAATTGTGAAAGAATCACTTAACTGTTTGGGTCTTAAATATAAAAGAAGTTGGGGTAAAGATCACTCATGCTGAAAATGATAAATGTGTATATCATTTTCTTTCTGGCTTTGATCAAATATCAAACAATTAAACTAAAATTATGATGGCTTGCTATATAATCTAAGATCACTTTGCTAAGTTAAACTAACAGGCAATCACCAAAAGAACGATCAAAATTACTAGGCATAAATCATATATGATTATGAGATTCACTCTCATGACCCAAATATCAAAACAAAGGAAAATGAGCTATTTACTGGTTGACTAGAAATTCAAATTCAATCAGGATGCACTCTTGCTTACCAACACTCTAATCCAAGCAAGAGGGTCACATACATCTTCACATGTATGTGAATATATTTATTAATGAACTGATATAAATATATTAGTAGAAAAATTAGGATCCTGGATAATTTAATAGAAAGGCTAAATGACTCTAGGAAATTTATTAATGTAAAAAAAGATCCTAGTAAAAATTAGGTAAAATAAATAGGGTCATTTCATGGTTATGGAAGTGCTTTCGGGAGGCGTTAGGGCCAAACTACACCTCAACACAGCTTATCCCCTCAAACTGATGGCCAAACTGAGGGAGTGAATCATATCTTAGAGGATCTCTTGCAGGCTTTCATACTTGACTTTGGAGGCTCGTAGGATGATCTCTTACATCTTATTGAGTTCGCATATAACAACAATTATTAGTCCAACATCGGTATGGTACCATTTGAGGCGTTATATAGTCGACTATGCAATGCTCCTTCATGTTGGTGGGAAGCAGGCAAGAAACTGGTACTTGTGTTCGATATAATTAAAGAGACCTAGGAGAAGATCGAGATCATTCTCCAATGAATGAAAGTTGCTCAAGACAGATAGAAGAGCTATGTCGGTAAGAGACGTAGAGATCTAGAGTTCTCTATCGAGATATGGTATTTGTCAAGATCTCTTCATCAAAGAATGTATTTAGTTCGATAGTAAAGAGAAGTTGTACCGAGATTTGTATGTCCTTTTTCAATACTAGAGAGGATTGAGAACCTTACTTACAAAGTCGACTTACCTCAAAGAATAGTAGAAGTGTACAATGTTTTCCACATTTCGCACATGTGGAAATTTATGCATGACCCAGGCATAACGATCGCACCAGATCACTAGATGATATCGAGATTGAACCAGAGTCCTCGAGACCTCGTATGCCTATTCGTATTGTCGGGCATGATACGAAACAGCTTAGGAGGAAGACGGTGAAGTTGGTGAAGGTTCCATGGAGCGAAAGTGTAGGTGATTGCTCCCGATAGACCGAGGAGAGCATGAGGACAGCTTATCTTGAGCTCTTTACTTTGTGAGACTTTCTATTTATCGCTTTTACTTTCACTTATTATATCATGAAATATACCTTAGTATAGTGTCTTACATGCTAGGATAGGTTTGAGAATTTCCTTTTCCATTTGTTGTTGTGTATGCATGTTTGATGTGTGATGGTTGCTTATGCTTGTATATGATTGTTAGACATGCAAGATACAAGTTATCACATTATTAAGTGTTAGTGGTGTAGGGCGGTCGTCATAGGGATGGTCCCGATCCCCTATGGGAGCTCGAGCTATAGCCGCGACCCCTGAATGGGCATAGCATAGCAGTTATGCATCCAAGCTCGTGGCTTTGGCACCACTGCTCGGCTCGTATCTCTTGTAGTTCAGCCTCGATCCGAAGCTGAGAGTCTCAAATCGCTACTAGCTCAAGGCTTTGTAACCCTGTAGCACCCTATACCTGCTCCGCTACCAGCTACGCCTTCTCCTCATCCTCCGGTGCTGCTACCTCAGCTGGCACCTCCACGATCCCCATCCTACTTATGGAGGTCCTGTCAAATGGAGTAGGGGCCTTCTTCTGGACCTTCTCTCCATAAAGGTTCGCTCTGTATCATCTGAAGACGCGAATGAAAAGATGCAATGCAGAATATAGCTTCGTGGAGCCCCTACATCTGGCTCTACACAGTTGCTCATGATGGCTCGGGCCCAATTCATTGTTGTACCACTAAAGATGATGTAGGTTGCCTTCTGCACTAGTAGATAAATTAGTCAAAACTCCACGCCTTAGGGATGATGTTCTATTGAATAATGCGAACGACGAGACAGGTTGTAGACCACAAGTTGTCTGGCCTCTAGACGCCAAAAGGTCTAAGAAAGATCCGTTGCAAAATCTCTGGATCAGCTGTCTCTATGTCCACCAAATTTGCTCTTTCCGCTGCTATATCCAAGATATCTCCAAAATCATCGTCCATCAGCGTAATTGCTACGCTTTCACCTCTGACGTAAGACTACTGATGTCATCAAACTCAAATTCAAATTAGCATCAAATAGCTTCATACAATTCGGCTAGCAATCCTACTCAAAAATGCCATAGCTCAGGATCGGTGCTAGTCCCGAGGCCATGAATAGATCAGCTAGTCCATAGACGGCGAAGTCCCCAAACTTCACTGGTCGTCCTTGATGAAACACGATGTTTGCCGAGGCTTCATAAGTGGAGATTTTCTAGTCTTTTCTGTCGAGCCAGGCGATTTCTTGGGGAGTGAGATTTGCTGTGCCACTGGCGGCTCTTGAGGGTGCTATGGACTGACTTATCGAGGGAGGGAAATTTTGGTTCAAATCTGGTTTGAGGGGACTAGATATGAAGCACCATCGTTGTCGGGATCACTCGTAGCTAGTGTAAGGGGGGCATCGTGGATTTTTAGAGATTAGAAAAGAGGAGGGGAGGCTGGAGGAGAAGGGGAGGAAGACGAAAGGAAATGGGAGGCTGGAGCCTAAACGTGGCTATATGATGCGTTCAAGGTTCGGGTTGCAGTCAATACCCGTTAACCGTCGACCACTTTCGATTGGCCACCTAAATCTAGGCTATCGACTAGTTTCCCATTTTCGAGCTCAGGTTGAATCTGACCATTATTTGGGCCGAGTTAAAATTATTTATAACTTTATTTCATTCTGACTCCGTCTTCTTCGATCTGATATGTTCCGCTCCGCTTCAAAAAATCCTTGTCTACTCCATAACGATGCTTTACCCTACTATTTGGGTCATCGACTCTCTTCTTCCTTCATTTACAGCTTTTCCTTCTTATTAAATTTCACAATGCACTAACTTACTACTAAGGCCATCAACTTTCTTCTATATCAAAAGGATATTTCAGCTGTTAGTCTTCGTACTTTCCTTGTATGAGAATATTCCTCATATTTTAGTTATTGGGCATTCTTTCCCTTCCTTGCTCTTTACCATATTTAAATCAAGTATCATTTCCATTTATTCACCTCTTAGAAAGAATTTTAAAGCATTCAAATTTACAAAATAGGAAAAATCATTGAGGCAAACATATGCCCTCTTTTCCATTTATTTCATAAATGATAAATCTTTTTATCAAAACCTTTATATCAAAATTTTTTGACTTAACCAATTTTAAACTAAGAATCTCTAAATTTTCTTGCTTTTTCAAAACAACAACTTCCCAATAAATCTTTTAAAAAACCATTCAAAACGTTTCAAGGAATTTTCAAAATCTTTTTATTAAATTCTTTCATATGGGGTTGGATTCAGAAATGGACTTTAATTTTCCTTTCTTTTTTATTTTTCTTCTTTTTCCTTTTTTCTTAACCACTTCTTATTAAGAGTATATACTAAAAATTTGGCTATCCACTTGTGGTGATTAATGCACACCTTCTTATGGAAACTTTCTCTATCCTTTTTCACATCTTACTTCTGAATACTTACAACATATTGGTTCTTACTTACCATTTGTCTGGATGAAATGTACATATTCAATCCGCAATCCATCGAAATCCACAATCATAAGGCATCCTAGGCCCAACAAAAGAGTCAAGTACCATCCAGCTTTTGGGATCGTTCTCATGCTCTTCTTGGTCCACTCCTTATGGTATGGCCTCCACCCCATGGGGTAATTTGGATATGAACATAAATTTAACTCTATTTATTGTTCAAACTCATAATTTCCTTATTCACCATTTTAGAATATGGTCGCAACAAAATTAATAGTCGGAGTTCATAGAGTTTGGCATGTTATATATATATATATATATATATATATATATATAGGTAAAATACACTTCTCTTAACGTATCCTAATTCCTGTGATTGACTAACCAAAGCTCTAATACCTAATGTAACAACCGCATCTTAATGTGCCTGAATTTTAACTAAATCAAAACCCAAGTCTTAGGGTACCAATTTTTGGTGTTGGCGACCTGTAATAAACATAAATATATCAGAGAGCTATCTACATAAACTTACAGTGGAAAAGAAAAATATAATAGAACATATATACCAACTAAAGCTACTACCTTGGAATTAATATTATTCCTTTGGATATCTAGTCGCCTTGTTAGTGCTAAGTATGAATGTGAAGACTTCTTCATCTACAGTTCCCGTCTTGCACTAATAGCTGGTCTCTTGAAATCTATCCAGTGGGTTGTAATGAGGAGGGGGTCAAAACAACGGTCTGGTGACTGGTAAATTACATACTTTATCCATAACACTAATTTATGCCGATTGATTTCTATTAAAGTATTATGTTTATTATTCATGGGTTACCCATTTAGTTCAATCTATGCGTACGTTATGTCCAACTTTCTTTGAGGTATAACTATGCACACACATAGATATGTGTGTGTGTGTGTATACAAACATTGTAATACCCAAAAGAAAACTCTGGCCACTTAATGCTTCTTGAATAAGGAAGAGGCAGACCGAACGACCATTTAATACCTCAACCCAGAAGTGGGCCCTCTATAATGTAATTGGTAGTCAATCGGTCCTTAGCTACAAAGGCAGATGACCCTTAGATACGGCTCTATAATTTAATTTGTCGTATTACTAATATATTTCAAAGACATATTGAAGGGTTAAATAACCCACCTCCGACAAATAAATAACTAATTAAACTTTAAGGTCTATGCATATCCCATATAGATTTTACACTAGTAGGAAGCGAAATCCATTAGGGCATAACCAAAGCCAATGCTAACGAGCGCTCAGGACCACTGGTAGTCCAAGCCTATATGCCAGCCCTACTTCTAAATACCAGTTTATCAACAACACTGACATAGTCCACCGACCCCCACAGCCGAAATCCTGTTTAGACTTACTAATATAAGTCAAGGAAAATGCCCACTCTATTTACATAATACGTCTTACTAGAAATGAAACAGACCCCATTTCCCTATTGTGTACCGTCGTAGGTTATTTAAGACTTCTTATACAGATAAAGATAGACCTAACGACCATTTAATACCTTCCACCCCAAAGTAAAACACTTGATATTCTTAAAGGTACCGAGCCATTTAATACTTCAAATCTGAGGTAAACCCTTGGTATATTTTTCCATAATAGTAAGCAAACGTTTATCCCTTCCCTATAGGTTCTATGGTTCGAGATGTCCCACATCAGTAGTACGTATACACAATTGCTGGTGCCCTTTAGGGGAAGAGCAGACTTATGTTGTTTAACTCTACCGACCTCGTATCTCAACCCATGCTAAACCAAGCGTTTATCCTACACCTAAATATTGGGCTAGGCTCACTAATTTATGCTCGTCCTAAACGTATTATTAAGGCCATATTATTTCCTGCAATAAATATTATGTTGCCTCCTAAGTTTATTTACGAGTATCCCCTAATTATTTGTCGTGAACCTATTTCTGTCTATACGCTTATTGTGTATATTTTTTATTTCCCTCTTACGCCCCATAAATGTCAGTTGTCCATAATAAATGGTCATTATTATTCAAATTGGACAATAATTAATGACATTTAATTAGTCATTTCAAATTCAACTTGTTATGCCTATTCCATTTTCTCATAAATGTCATATTAAGTTCTACAACCATTCAATGCATTTTTGTCCCGGTTTAATTTATGTAACTCCCTATTAACTACACATTTATTGCTCTACTATTTTTGCAATCATTATTCATAAATTTTTGAGTTACTACCTCTTTCCATCACAACCTCCCAATCCTATGATTCACTATGCTATTAATATCTGGTCGTCCAAATTATGACTAATACGAGTACCATCGTATATTTATTTATTACTCTTTATTCATTACCATATGTGTATTTATAATTTTAATCGGTAGGCGCAATTATACGTGTGTGTATATATATATTCCTATTTCTAATTCATTAACTCCTACGCTTAGGAATTCCAAAATATACACTTATATGTACATTCTCTACAAAACATTCATTTCCATATTTTAATATATTAGAGCTATCCTTTCTAGAAAGGATTACCATTATAACTTTCCATTAATTATCTAAAGGTGAGAATTTTGTCACGTTAAATTACAAGAAATTATCTCTTTTCATCACTTTGAAATACACATTACAAACTACAGAAAAGAACATCCGTACTTTACAGTTATTTTTCAATTTGATATAATCCTTATTATTCTAAACGACGCACTTTTTATACATAGTTGTGGAATTATATTATCTATGGAAATTTACATGGAAAAAGATACCGACTAATTTGTATCCACAACGCTCCCAGTAGATTAAAACATAGAAATTCACAATCCAAGTCAAATTAGGGAAATCCAAATGAATATTAACAATTTATAACCCAATTATCATAAATTTGGAATAAATTTACAATCTTATCAACATTCTACTTTATCAAATTTAGGGGTTGATGTTCAATTTTTAGATTATGGTGCATATACCATCCATTCCAATTACATAACTTACAAAATATGTAGGCGCAATTTTAATTAAATATATTAAATTTAAGCCTACAATTCAACGTATCTTACAAGGTATAATAATCAAATAAAATTCAATGTTATAAATTTCAAAGTTATATATAAATCATATAATTTCTTACTCACCATTCTAGCTTTCCAAATCTCCAAAATCTGAATTCATCTCTTTAATTTACTTCTTTTTCCTTTCCAATCTAAAAATATGTATAATAAGATATACACATACCCATTAGAATTAGAAATTTGAGAGGAAAATTGAATTAAGTGGAAAATAGATTTATAATTATAAAATTTACCTTTTCCCCAGTATTGATTCACTCCTCCTCTTCTCTCTTTTATTTTCGGCCCTTCTCCTATATATATATATATATCTGTGTGTGTGTAATATTTTTATGATTTCTAGAAACAGTGGAGAAGGGAAAATGGTAGAGCTCTACTGCTCTGATTAGAAAATATGAGAAGAAAAGTGAGGGGCTATGTCTCTATTTATAGGCGCTCGAATTAAATGTATCTATTAGATCTTAATTAATTATAGGCCCGTTAGGCCGAGGTTCAACCCTAGCCGCCACTTGTTCAACCGGTCGAGCGCTCCTTCCTAGGGGTCGACCACTAACGGTCGATAAGCCCAAGGAAGGAGTCGATCGGAGGGGTCCATGTATTTATTATTATTTATTTCCTTTTTATTCCTTTTAATTATTTTCAATCTGAAAACTTTAAATTCTGATAACTTCTTCGTTTGAACTCCGATCGCAAAACTTTATATATGAAAGTTGCTCAGAAAATCGTCACGAACACAATGTTGCAAGTTTCATGACCAAAATTTGAAGTTTGCTCAAATTTTTTTTCTAAGGCCAAATAATTATTTATTCATTACTGTTTATTCTCTGAGGTGTTACACATACAATAAGCAAAGTTCTCAATGGTAAATTAGTTAAATTTCACTGCACCGAGTATACATCATATTGCCCAAGCACATACACAAGGACACAGCCTCGATGATAACTTGCCACCGAAGCATCGAGAAACCTCCTCATTAGTGTCTATATCCTACACTTTATATTAGTCAACCTACAACAAAAAAAGGCCGATCAACAATTTGACTCCCCGTAGGAACAACCGCTTAGTCACACACTCATCTCATTATTACGGATAACTCTATCTCCTCCCCTTCGCAGTCATCAAATATGTTACTGGGCTAGCTATAGTAATAATAAGAGCAACTAATGGCACTATTGTCCACGTTGGGTATCATGTTATATAACGTTATGGAGTGTGAATGTAGGTATGTCATCAAGTGTGAAACTGTAGGATCGATTTCACCCGAGAGGTGGGGTGAATAGGGTGATACTATTAATTATAAAAATTTAATGCGGAAGTATATAAAATCATTACAGCACTGATAATAGCAGAATAATAGCAACACAGATAATAGCAGAATATAAAAAGCAGAAATAAAACAACACAGATTTACCCAGCTTTGGTAAAACCCTGCCTACGTGCTGCCCCTAAGGTTTCTACTAGAAATTAAGTAGTCAGACGCTTACACATGTAAACTCGCGACACCCGCTATCGACTAACCTAACTCTCCGCTCAAAACCCTACCACAACTCAACCACTAAGTTGCGAATTCTCGTACTACACCACCGTAATTCGTCCCCTAGTCACACGACTAGAATTTACAAAAGTTTAAAAGAGAAATACAAATTAAAAAACAAATTTAAAAACAAAACCCTAATTTTAAAAATTAAATCCCAATAATTTAAAGAAGCCGGCCTAAATAAAAGTGAATCCCCTTTTGCTTTTTATATTATCTTCGACCTGGTATCCTTGCGTTGAGAAAAAAATATGGCTGCTTCCTTTAGCTCATTCGTTCCTCTTTATTTCTTATAATTAGGGCTTTGCGAATTCGAGCATGTCGATTTAATTATTGATTGAATGATGAACTATCCACAGTTGCTTCGTCAATCAATTTGTCACTTTGATTCACCAGCAGCTGCTTCGACGAATCGAGTTCGAATTGACTTGAATCTGGTATGTGATTTTCCTTTTGCTTTTTTGATTAATTTGCTTGAACTCGATTGTTGTTTTAGGCCGATGATGATTGGGTTATATAGGATTTGAATTCCTATAATTTCATTCGAATATTTTTACTTGAATTCATCAATTGATTTTTCTCGACCGTTGATTTTTGATTGAACGCATGTGATGTTTTCTGACTTCTTTAATTCGTATAATTTCTGGCTTGATTATCACGGCTTTGAATTGCTTTGACAATGTTTTCTTGGTCATCACGGCTTTGATTTTTGGCTTGACATTGATTTTGTTCTTCATTCGTTAGAACTTCGGTCATTTGGAAATTTCTCTATGATATTGTTTTGTTTGCATTTAGTCGGTGTGCACTTGCTGTTGGTCTTCATGTAGCTTGTCTGCACTTGGTTTCACTTATGTTACTTTCAGACTTCTTCTATACATCATTTTGAAACCTGGATACTTCGTTGACTTCATGTTTGTAGTTCTCTGGCTTACCTGATCTTGTTAGCCGAGTTGTCCTATTGTCTATGTATTTGATCTGGTCTTGGCTATGGTTTCATATGAATGTGGTCTGTCTCGACTGCTCATTGTAGTCTGAGTTTGTATTCATATGCTTGCATTTGTAGTTGTATCGTGACTCAAATAAATATATGTGAGATTTGATTACACTTGTTTATTACCATATATGTACATACATACATATGTATGTGTGTTGTGATGTGGGTCTGTTGGTTCATTATTCTGGTTGACATTGTTTCAACTCCACTTTCGAGTTTGAAGCTTGTTTGTTGGACTGGGTTTGCATTTTGTTCATTTGAGTTTTGTTGCAGCTGAAACTTTGAACTGTTACATGTGTGTACTTGTCCTTGGTTTATTGTATACATGTATGTCTTGACTGTCTTAAAAAAATGAGTTCATCCTGGTTTGCATTTGATGATGTTGAAGCTAGTCAGTTGTCACTTCTGTTTTGTATATTTTAGTGCACTTGACCTTCTTGCTTCGAGTTGTGTATATATATGTTACTTGGTTGTATAGTCTACTTCCTGGAATCATCATGTAGTCTGCTTTGGATATTGGACTTGCACTTCGTTTTGTACATTTGTGACTGCACTTGATCCTCTGGCCTGATTTCATTTGTATATCCACTTAGTCTGGTTGTTTTGTTTGTTGGTTTATATGCATATTTTGGTCCATGACAGTTGCTTCGAGCTATATATATGTAACCTGTTTGCATTGAGTTGTTGAGCTTCTTGTCACTTCGAGCCAGAATATTGTTTTCACTGGACATATTTTGAAATTCATGTACATATTCATGTTATATGTCGCGGTCTTGAGTCTTGAGTAGTTCCATGTGTTGTTGTAGTTTGACTATGCAGTATGCTTGGAGTCTTGATACATTGATTTGTATTGCATGCACCTGAGTTGAACCTAGCTTTGACTCGGCTTTGACCTTGTGCTCGTATCATGAATTATTTGTATCGTACTTTAGTTGAATCCATCCTCGGCTCGGGTTTGACCTTGTGCTCACTTGTCCCTACAGTTTTGTCAAGTGTATATTGGTGTGCACGGCCTTGTGGCATGTACAATGATACACTTTGCATGTCACAGGTTGTTCGTGTATGATGAATTCAAAAAAATGTTGACGAACAACCCAAATAACTGAGGCAAATAATATTTTAAAAATATACACTTAATTTTTCACTGCATAATATTTTCTTTTCAATTTTTCACTGGATTCAATCTGGAATAGCTTTGAAGATAAATACGAATGAATGAGTGATATGTAGTGAGGTGCAAATGTATAGTGAAAAATTGTATTATAGTTTGAAATTATATTGTAATGGAAATTTGTGTATATATAGTGAGAGCTCAAATTTGTACTATTCAATATTGTAATAAAATATTTGTTTGAATTTAAATTCTGTGTTATTTATTTTATTCAGCAAATATTTATTTAATTATGTAAAAATAAAATAGTACATTAACAAATACATTTAAATGAATATATATATATATATATGTTTATTACCATCAAACAAAAATCATATACTAGCATATTCAACAATCTCCCCCTTTTGATGATAACAAACATATATTTAAGATTTTGAATTTATTAAATGTATTTGATCATTCAATTTGCTCCCCCTATTTGAATGCTCCCTCTCTACACAAAGCTTCCCCTTCATATATGCGTGAAAATAAAAATATGCAAATGAACCTAGATGCAAATAGAGAATACAAAATAAAATATTTGACCTTTATTTTACAAAATCTTAACTTTTCTCTCCCCCTTTTGTTATCAGCAAAAGAGTAATAATGTTAGAAAAATAGAGATAAAGTGATAGACATTAATACAACATTAATACTTAATCGAGTATAAATATAAATTTCAATAAAACTCAAACAAAAATCATAAATACTTTATTAGGCGCATATTCCACTTTAGAATGATATGGATGATATCATCATATAAAACCATATAGTTGTGTCTATTTGTGGTATATTTATATCATGAATTTGAATATCTACTAACCATGCATAACCGTTAGGACTTTTAAATGAGAATAGTAGTATTCCAAATTTTTATTAAAAAAATGAATTTCAAGCATCTTCTAACCACGCATAACCGTGAGGACTTTTAAATGGGATTAGAATCAACTTATCTATTTAATAATCGATTTTGATATGTGTTCCATACATGCATAACCGCGAGGACTCTTAAATGAGCATGAAAGCACATAATAAAAAATTCCAAGTAATTCACCCATGCATAACCGTGAGGACTTTTAAATGAGAGTGAATACTTTGGATGTTTTTATTGCTAAAAATATAATCAAATGAAAAATGAATAATTTCCCATTTAAAATACCACATATTGACATACTATATTGGATTTTGATGAGTGATGGTCGTTAGAAATATGATAGTATTAGAAATGGTCATGGAATTTTTTACCAACAAAAAGTTTTTATAACTCTTGTTTAAATTTCTAAAGAAATTTACTCATTATACTGTCTCAAGTTAACGATCAACACTCATCACTTTTTCAATCACTATTTATCTTTTCGATAATCAATAGGGAGTCAGATTAGTTAATGTAGTCATTTAAAATCAAAACAAAAAATAATTATAAAATCAAATTCTCTAAAATAACTAATCTGAAACAAGGTCAACATAAACTATTTTCTGGAAGGGGTTTTATAAAATAATGTCTGCTAATTTGAAAATCGATTGAAATGAAAAATATGCAGATATTTTCTTTGAAAACGATGCAACTACTGAGTGTCTCAACATAAATCACGTTCCATTAGTAATTTTTCTATCAACTAGATTACCGGTGTTATCTGCATCCGAATTTCTCTTTGACTCGAGATTATTATGTCATAGACCAGACCGTGAAGTGTGCAACAAAATATCTTAAAATCATTTTTAACAGCTTTTAAATGAAATTGTATTGAAGCCGTGCAAATAAACAAATAGTGAACATAGTATCATATCCAGAAGCAGTAAAATAAGCAAATATATCCACTTGTATCATGAGTAATCAACAATCAATAAAGCAACATCATTAGTCCAAACAAATCTATATAAAGTAGTTTAAAGACTCTAGAAGTACTTATAGTGTTCTCGGCATAAAAATGTAATTGGCCAACAATTTTGAAAAAGTGAGAATCAAAGTCAACATTCATTTCTTTATCACATAACTGGCTGATTTAATTCAAATTATGGTGCAGATTATCACATTTAATATATCGTTCAAAATAAATATACCGTTACCTATTTTACCTTTACGATAATTTTTCGTTGTTGCCCATTGTGACTATGTCACCTTTATACTAGGCTAAGGAACTTTGATTTGTTGCCCTTTGTGTACCTAGAACAGCCAGAATCCAAATAGCACTGTTGTTGTTCCTAAGCCTGCCACCACTCCTACACGAGAAAAGATTTTTGTGACCTATTTGTTTTTATAGGTCCATGGTTGTTAGTGGCAAAAGATTTTGAAAAATATGTTTGAGTAGACCCAAAACTATTTATCTTTGTTCCTTTGACACCCAGATTTGTTTAACTTTGAGGGATTTTATATTTGTGCCTTTTGGAACCCAAATTGGTATAGTTTTTATGTGTTTGGGTCTATACCAACAAATATTCTGATTGTGTCCAATTTTTCTACAAATTGTGCACTCGGATTGGACTTGATTAATTTTTCTTTTAATAAGTTCAGATTGATTATATCCAAGTCCTTGTCTAACTATATTAACAGTCTGTTTCCCTAATAGCATATTTAACGATCTTTCTCCTTTGAAATTTTTTCCTAGTGTTGTAGACATTTGTTGGACTTGTGTTTTCAGCGATTCATTTTCCTTTAATAATTGAGTGCACTTTTCAATAGAATTCTCTTATAGTATTTTCACTCTCTTTCAAAATCAAAATTTCATTTTCAAGCGATTTAATTTTAATTTCTGATTTTTTAATTTCTTCTTCGAATGTTGGACACTTTTCACACTTAGGGCTCTTGGTTTGATAGTTTTTAACCAATTGATCAAGTTGTTTATTTAAATCTATCAAAGTATCTCTTTGTGATTTAATTTTAGCGTATTTCTCCCTTTGTCTTTCGAAACATCCATTTACCTCATGAAAATATATAAGTAATTCTTAGTGAGTAAGTTTTGATACCTTGCTTGGCTCGTCGTCATCACTATCAGCTATATCTCCTCGAAGGCACATATATGCTTTTTCACTCTCACTGCTAGTGCTTTTAATATCTTCATCAGTTTCATCCCAAGTGGCTGCAAAACTTCTCCTTTTCTGTTTCTTTCCTTGGCTGAGTCGATTCTGAGGACAATTTGGCTTGATGTGACCAGGTTTATTGCACTTGTGGCAAATGATCTCTTGCTCATCTGGGTTGTCTAGAACTTTAACTATTCTGCTTTTTAGTTGTTGTTTTAGAGCTGGATTTTCGTATCTGCGATTCCATTTTTGAATTTCTTTATTATCAGTGCCAATTCAGCTTCTCCATCATCATCATTGTCATTTTTACTTTCGGTTGTTCCTTTGAGAGCTATCGATTTCTTTCGAGTATCACCTCCTTCACGCTCTTCCTTGAATTTCATTTCTAGCTCATAAGTGGTGAGATTTCCAATAAGCTCTTCAACTGTGATTTGTTTCAAATTCTTTGATTCTTGAATGGCTATGACTTTGGCTTCAAAATTCCGTGGAAGGACTCTGAGGATTTTTCGGACTATTTCCAACTCTGTGTATGATTTTCCGAGAGCTTTTGATTTGTATACGAGATTAGAAAGTCATCCATATATCTCTTTGACATTTTCCTCCTTGGCCATTGTGAAGTCTCATATTCGCTACTAAGCATGGCAAGGCGAGATTTTTTGACTTGAGACGTTCCTTCGTGAGTCACTTCGAGTGTGTGCCATATTTCCTGCGCAGTTAGACAATGTGAGACATGATTAAATTCAGTTTGATCCAATGAACAAATAATATAGTTCACAGCTTTAGCATTGGCATTATGTAGTTTATTTTCAAGATCTGTCCATTGATCCATCGGTTTATCTATTTCCTGATTATCTACCATTATAGTTGGGGTCCTATAACGTGTCTCAACAATATTCCAAGCATCAATGGTTTTCAGAAAAAATTTCATTCTATTTTTCCAGTAAGCATATTCACCATTGAACATTGGCGGTCTAACTATGGACTGACCCTCAGCAAAAGCATTATTAAAAGAAGCCATTTTAAAAATTCAAATTTGTAAAACAAAAATTGGTTTTTGAAAAATCAAAATTTTAAAACAAAAATGGCTTTTGTTCCTAGCTCTAATACCACTTGTAGGATCGATTTCACCCTAGAGGGGGATGAATAGGGTGATACTATTAATTATAAAAATTTAATGTGGAAGTATATAAAATAATCGCAACACTGATAATAGCAGAATAATAGCAACACAGATAATAGCAGAATATAAAAAGCAGAAATAGAACAAAACAAATTTACCCAGCTTCGGCAAAATCCTGCCTACGTACTGCCCCCAAGGTTTCTACTAGAAATTAAGTAGTTTGACGCTTACACACGTAAACTCGCGACACCCGCTATCGACTAACCTAACCCTACGCTCAAAACCCTGCCACAACTCAGCCACTGAGTTGAAATTCTCGTACTACACCACCGTAATTTGTCCCCTAGTCACGCGACTAGAATTTACAAAAGTTTAAAAGAGAAATACAAATTAAAAAACAATTTTAAAAACAAAACCCTAATTTTGAAAATTAAAGCCCAATAATTTAAAGAAGCCGGCCCAAATAAAAGTGAATCCCCTTTTGATTTTTATATTATCTTCGGCCTGGTATCCTTGCGTTGAGAAAAAAATACGGCTGCTTCCTTTAGCTCAATCGTTCCTCTTTATTTCTGATAATTAGGGCTTTGTGAATTTGAGCACGCCGATTTAATTATTGATTGAATGATGAACTTTCCACAGTTGCTTCGTCAATCAATTTGTCACTTTGATTCACCAGCAGCTGCTTCGACGAATCGAGTTTGAATTGACTTGAATCTGGTATGTGATTTTCCTTTTGCTTTTTTGATTAATTTGCTTGAACTCGATTATTGTTTTAGGCCGATGATGATTGGGTTATATAGGATTCGAATTCCTATAATTTCATTCGAATATTTTTACTTGAATTCGTCAATTGATTTTACTCGGCCATTGATTTTTGATTGAACGCATGTGATGTTTTCTGACTTCTTAAATTCGTATAATTTCTTGCTTGATTATCACAGCTTTGAATTGCTTTGACGATGTTTTCTTGGTTCTTTATTCCCTGGAACTTCGGTCATTTGGAAATTTCTCTGTGATATTGTTTTGTTTGCATTTAGTTGGTGTGCACTTGCTGTTGGTCTTCATGTAGCTTGTCTACACTTGGTTTCACATATGTTACTTTAGCACTTCTTATATACATCATTTTGAAACCTGGATACTCTGTTGACTTCATGGTTGTTGTTCTCTGGTCTACCTGATCCTGTTAGCCGAGTTGTCATGTTGCCTATGTATGTGATCTGGTCTTGGCTATGGTTTCATATGAATGTGGTCTGTCTCGACTGCTCATTATAGTCTGAGTTTGTATTCATATGCTTGAATTTGTAGTTGTATCGTGACTCAAGTAAATATATGTGAGATTTGATTACACTTGTTTATTACTATATATGTACATACACACATATGTATGTGTGTTGTGATGTGGGTCTGTTGGTTCATTATTCTGGTTGACATTGTTTCAACTCCACTTTCGAGTTTGAAGCTTGTTTGTTGGACTGGGTTTGCACTTTGTTCATTTTAGTCTTGTTGCAGCTGAAACTTTGAACTGTTACATGTGTGTACTTGTCCTTGGTTTATTGTATACATGTATGTCCTGACTGTCTTAAAAAAATGAGTTCATCCTGGTTTGCATTTGATGATGTTGAAGCCGATCAGTTGTCACTTCTGTTCTGTATATTTTAGTGCACTTGACCTTCTTGCTTCGAGTTGTATACATATATGTTACTTGGTTGTACAGTCTACTTCCTGGCATCATCATGTAGTCTGCTTTTGATATTGGACTTGCACTTGATTTTGTACATTTGTGACTGCACTTGATCCTCTGGCCTGATTTCATTTGTATATCCACTTGAGTCTGGTTGTTTTGTTTGTTGTTTTGTATGCATATTTTGGTCTATGACTGTTGCTTCGAGCTATATATATGTAATCTATTTGCATTGAGTTGTTGAGCTTCTTGTCACTTCGAGCCAGTTTATTGTTTTCACTGGACATATTTTGAAATTCATATACATTTCATGTTATATGTCGCAGTCTTGAGTCTTGTGTAGTTCCATGTGTTGTTGCAGTTTGACTGTGCAGTATGCTTGGGATCTTGATACATTGATTTGTATTGCATGCACCTGAGTTGAACCTAGCTTTGGCTCGGCTTTGACCTTGTTCTTGTATCGTGACTTTATTTGTATCGTACTTGAGTTGAATCCAGCCTCGGCTCGGGTTTGACCTTTTGCTCATCTTTCCCTGCAGTTTTGTCAAGTGTATATCGGTGTGCAAGGCCTTGTGGCATGTACAGTGATACACTGTGCATGTAACAGGTTGTTCGTGTATGATGAATTCAAAATAATGATGACGAACAACCCAAATAACCGAGGCAAATAATATTTTCAAAATTTACACTTAATTTTTCACTGCAAAATATTTTCTTTTCAATTTTACTGCGTTAGTGTTTATTTTGCAGATTGCTCACATGCTGGATTCAATCTGGAATAGTGTTGAAGATAAATACGAGTGAATGAGTGATATGTAGTGAGGTGCAAATGTATAGTGAAAAATTGTATTGTAATGGAAATTTGTGTATATATAGTGAGAGCTCAAATTTGTACTATTCAAAATTGTAATAAAATATTTGTTTGAATAAAATAGTTGTTTGAATTTAAATTCTGTGTTATTTATTTTATTCAGCAAATATTTATTTAATTATGTGAAAATAAAATAGTACATTAACAAATACATTTAAATGAATATATATATATATATGTTTATTATCATCAAACAAAAATCATATACTAGCATATTCAACAGAAACAAGTCTTGCATGTTACACAGCTCTATGCAGTTTGAGCTCGTGAAGCTCAAGAAAGTGGGAGCAAGTTTCCCTGAATTATCCTACTTAGCCTGCACCAGATCTAGGTTCAACCTGCGCTACTCTGATGTCCCAAAAATTATTCATCTAACTTTCTAGATGTCTAAACTTTTGGTTCAAACTACTGACTCCTTGTGTCAAAATTTCCTACACAAAACAAGACGTTTGAATTCATTTTCAAACGTCTAACTTCTACTTCAGACGTTTGACTATAAATTCTAAACATATAAACCTAATCAGAATTCAACGCTTCTTTTTTGCTTTTGTTTTATTTTATTATAGACATGTGGACCTTATTTCAAATGTTTAAACACAGATTTCAAACATCTGGTTCATGGTTTTAAACGCCTAAAACCAGCTATATTTTGTTCTACTCTTTTTTGTCATTTGTCTTTTATTTCTTCTTTCTGGGCTTAAGTACAACTTTTGAATTTGTATAATTCATCTTTTAGTCAAGTATCAATATACAATTCAATATTTATCTCCAACTTTTATGTAGTTTATACCATCGATTGTATATAATTATTCAATGATTCTTGCTTGTATATTCAAATTTATTCAAAGTTGAATGAAGCGGGTTTAGGTGATTTCTAAGGGATGTATACATAGATTCACATTTTTCCCACCTAAAACATTTCAAATCTATCGCACAAAATTAGGTCTATAAAGTTTTAGAGGTAAATTTTTATCCAATTTATCCTCCCCCAGGTTTAAACAATCAAATCATTTCCCAAGGATTTCTAATTACCTCAATTTATGTGGATCTTCAATTAAAAGTTAATTAATTCAAATTGAAAAATCCTATTTTTAAACCTAAATAGATATACAAATAAAATTTAAGTACTTATCTACATCATATTCATTTCATAGATAAACCTATTCACATTAAACGCTGTTTGGAGAAATCTCCTCATCTGTTCCAATTTTATTTGGCATACTAGTCATTTTTTTATCTTACAGTTGTTTTGATTTGCTTTCTCTCTTCTTTTTAATTTGATTCTCTTATTTTGTTTTGTAGGAATTTTATTTATTATTTTCTTTGAAGAGATTTATTTTAGACTTTAAGTAAGAAGAAGAAGAAAAATGGAGATTACAAGAAGCGGCGGCTACATAATGTAAAGAAGTGCAAGATGAAGTGAATTAGGATTAGAAACTTCCCTTATATAGGCACAAAACTCGAAATCCCTTCAGCCCTTTCTTGGGCCTTGATCTGTTTCACTCCACAGCGTGTGCTACAGTAAAAAATCCAAATCTCCTTCATCAGGTATTCATTTCAGACATTTATATATAAATTTGGGTTAGAAAAATCTACTTGATGCAATGGAAAAGTCAGATTTCTGAAATTTCTTCATTTCTGAAAAATCAATTTTTCATCTTTACGTAAAATTACTAAATGCCATTTTCAACTAATTATTTATTTTTTATTAAAAATATAAGGTGTTACATTTTTCCTTAAAAATAATTTCATTCACCTAATTCCAAGAGACAGAAAAATTCAACTTGTGGAATCAACTATACTTAACAATCATGTGTATGTGCAATACATACACTCAAACCACATTACATGCAAAGCATCCAAACAATACATATCAAACATACCCATTACCTAACATTTCTATGATACCCATTGGGTTACCACTAAAGTCCAAATACAAATATTAATACATAGAAATGGTAAAATAAGTGCAAATAATAATACACTTCCACCAATCAACGTATGTCATGAACATGACAAGTGATAAATACATAATTGTTGATGCAACTCCTAGATCATGGCATATAGGCATGAATGCAAAACATCCAAATATATACTAAAATATCTATATGTATGCAACATGATTTGTGAAAAATCAAATTATATAGCAACATAAGTAAAATAGCAAAACCTACCACACCATCTAATTTACTAATTTAACTAGGAAAACAAATAGGGAAAACGTACCAGAAAATAGTGAGAGATAGGAAGCCCTAATCTTCTCCTTTGGCTCTCAAGTACCCTCTGCCGGATCATCTCCCTACTGAATTCTAACCTGTTTAGTTACTTTATTATAAAGTTGCTCTGTCCTATGCTCAATAATGTAGGTAGGTGCACAATGAACAAGCGAGTCTCTCTATAATTCTGCCTCTTATAATTGCCTTATCAATACCAAAGTAGCTGAATCATGTAAAGATATTCTCAAGTGCAACACATGGAACATATTATGAATTCCACCAACTTTTCATGGAGCTCCAACCTACAAGCCAACTTCCATACTCTTTCCAAAACTAGAAAAGGCCCTACAAACTTTGGTGCTAACTTCTCCGAACTACCAAATCTCGTAACATGTCTAAGTGGAGAGACCTTTACAAAAACCATGTCGCCTATTTTGAACTCCAATTCCATGCTTCTCCTACTACCATACAATTTTTATCTATCCTGCACAATCTTCATTATCCTATGGATGAAATCTACTTCTCCAAATTCTCTCTGATTGTATCTAGCCCAAGAATAATCTCATCCGTAGTGTACCACCAATAATACGGAGATCCACATGGCCTCCCATACAATGCCTCGAATGATTCCATCGTGTTATTTGCCTAATAGTTATTATTATATCCAAAGTTCATTAACAACAAGTGAAACTCCCAAGAACCTCTAAAATCCAAAATACACATATACAGTGAATCCTCCAACACTCAACTCATGCGCTCATTTCATCCGTTTATCTGTGGGTGATAGCATGTTCTCAAGTTCAATTTAGTGCCCAATGCCTCCTAAAGACATCTACAAAAGTCACTAGTGAAAAATGGGTCTTGGTCATCGATAATACTGGAAGGAACTCCGTGCAAACTAACTACTTCCCTTGCATATAACATTGCCAAAGTTGTGGCTTCCCTCGTACTATTAATCGGAATAAATTGAGCATATTTGTTCATTCGATCGATAATCACCCAAACACTCTCATTTCCCCTTCTAATCCTAGGTTGCCCATCAACAAAGTCCATAGAGATGTTCTTCCATTTCCACTATGGAATATCCAAAGGCGATAGCAATCCATCGGGCTTTCCCTACTCTTCTTTTACTCTTTGACATGTCACACACTTTGAAACAAACCCCACTATATAGCTTTTCATACTTGGCCAGTAAACACCCTCTTCATATCTCATTACATTCTGTCACCACCAAGATGAATATTCATCCTAGAATGGTGGGATTCTTCTAGTACCAAGTCAACTAATTCCTTAATAAGAGGACATAACCTACCATCTCTTTGCAACCATCCCCTAGGATCGATGGAATAACGGTCCAAATGACTCAAATGCTCTCATCTGTTCAACTTCTCAAAAATACCCAACAACTCTATGTCATGCTTCTAATTTGAACCGATATGGTCAATAAGTGAAGGCTGAACATCTAAAGATTATAATAACCTTGGTATAATGTGTGATGAAGTTTGGAAATTAAATGCAAAAATATACTCCAAGTACTTCTACTGCAAAAAATCTGAGCCAACAGTGTGTGTTTTCTAATCAAGGCATCGGCTACAATATTGCCTTTGCCTAGAATATGTGAAATACTAAAATCATACGATGCTAAGAAATCTATCCATATTTGCTGCCTCAAAATCAAATCTATTTAGAAGAACAAACACTTTAGGGACTTATGGCTTATGAAAAACTCAAATCATTCCATCAAAAGATAATGCCTCCAAGTTTGAGAGCAAAAACAATAACTGCCAACTCAAAATCATGAGTTGGATAGTTTTTCTCATGTACTTTTAGCTGTCAACTAGCATAATCAAATACTCTACCTCCTTACATCAAAACGACGCCTATTCGTGTACCGTAAGCATCGGTATATAAGGTAAATGCCTTCAAACCATCAAGGAGTACTAAAATGGGTGGACTGGTTACAACTTCTTTAACTTAATAAAAGCTGCTCTCACTTCGATTTCCATCAGAAAGCCAAATTCTTCTTAGTAAGGCATGTCAGTGGAGCATAAATCTTTACGAAGTTCTTAATAAACTTGCTAGAATAGCCAGCTAAACCAAGAAAACTTCTTACTTCCATAGAAATTTGATACATGCCAACCTTGTACTATAAAAACTTTACTAGGATCAACTAATAGTTGCTCGAAAACAACATGACCAAGAAAACGAACCTCCTTGTGCCAAAAGTGACATTTGGAAGTTTTGCCTTCAACTCATGTCTACAAAGAGTATTGATCATTTCTCTCAAATGTAAATTATGCTCTTCCTTGATTTTTGAATAAGCAAGTATGTCATCTACAAATAATACCATGAACTTATTTGGAAATCCTCTAAAACTCTACCCATGAGGTCGATGAAAAATGTTGGTGCATTGGTCAGTTTAACTAGCATGACCAACCACTCACAAAATCTATCAAGTGTACAAAAAATTGTTTTTTAAATACTATCCTCAACCATACACAACTGATGGAATCCAGTTGTCAAGTCAAGTTGAGAAAACATCCATGCTCCAATTAACTAATCAAATAGGTCATTGATTTAAGTCAAAGGATAACGATTCTTCTTTATTAGCTTATTCATATGGTGATTGACCATAAAGCCTTAAAAAGCCATCTACTTTATTATCAAAGACAACATGTGCTCTCCAATCTGAAATACTGCTCCGAGTAAAGCCTACTTCAATAATTCATTTACCTATTTATTAAGCTAGTGCCTTTCTCTAGGAGCCATATGCCTAAGGGATAATAAATTAATTCAAATTTTGATCTCCCTATGAGGAAGAAGACAAAAAACATCAGGGGAAGACATCTGGGATGCTACAAACTATGGGTATGGAAACTAACTTGTCATGCGATCGGTCTAGGGAATACAAGTAAATTAATATAACATAACTTTTAGGATCATAGTAAACATCAAGGATGTGCCAACTACAAGTACCCAAATGAACTACCTTCCTATCATAACTCAGCATCGCTGTATACATAGCCATCCAGTCCATCCTTGAAATCAGACCAAACCTAGAATATCCCAATACAAAAGCATTGTAATTGAATTTGACTCCCAAAATATATAACTTAATACCCTTACAAGTCATGGCTAAATGGATAGATCCCCCAATAGAATTCAATACTATAATAAGGTCGGTGACTACACTAGTCTCAAAGTGCAATTCATCTACTAACTTACTCGAAATACATTAGTGAGATGCTTTGGTTTCAAATAAAGTGCGAATAGATAACCCTTTTTCCACAGTTGGGGCTGCCTTGAGCTAGGAACAACATTATGTGCATATGTTGGGACCGCCTAGGTAGAAGTCTTTGGCAAGGTCAAAAACTTTCTCTTCATATGTCAAAACCAGTTGTAGCATTTGACATATTCCCCTTGACATTACAACTCCTACACCTGAATCCTCGTTTCTTTATCCTGCCTTTCCACCTTTGTGTTTGTTCTGCTGAACTAGCTTCCCTTTTTACCTTCTTAGGTACTCCCTTAGAAATTGAATTTAATAGTGCTATCTCAGTCAAGCTCTCAAAATAGCTCCAGTGGGTACGTAGCACAAAGTAATATCCCTTAAAGATGGATTTAACACCTTAGCAATTTTTGCCGCCTTCTTCACTGGTGTATTGATAAGGTCTGGGCCATACTTTGCTAGCTAATTGAACTCATTAATATTCTCCTTGACACTACGGTTTGCCTGCTCCAAATGAATGAATTTTTCCAGCTCGACTCCTTATTCGACGTCCGATATAAACTTAACGTCAAAGCGCCTCTTAAAATCAGTCCAAGTAATCTCAGTCTCATCTGCCTCAACAATGATAATATCCCACCACTTCAAGGCCTCCCCTTGTAAGTGCCATAAAGCTAATGTCTCCTTATTGCATCCTCCATGCCCATCATATTAAATATCTGATCACAATTCCTTAGCCATGATCACATCTCAACAAATTATTTGGTTCCAAAGTAATTCTTTCCACCCAGACTCTAGAAATTTCAACACAATTTGGGAAAGTCCAAAACAAGTGGAGGAGCTGGGGTTGCACCTTATGCTTGTGCCATGGGACATTCATTGGGGTTAAGTTCAGTCTGGCCTCTTTCTTGAAGATAGCAACAGAACCATACTAGAACATTCACACCTGAAACCTAAATTGCCTCACCGGATCCACTACTAGTTTGATTTCTCATTTTTCACTTATTTGTAAAACATGAATTATTAGTAACTTCCCTCAAATAGTAGTAAGCATCTGGTATTTTATTGGTTTGTTTGTATTATACTTATATATATGCATAATATTTTTTAAAATATACGAGTATGCTCCATTAATACATGCTTAATGCCTAATGAATCCTAAACCTAAATTACGGTATCAAGTGCAACAACCCCTACTTTCGGACACATGGATCCAAGTTCAAATTTGGCATTTTAACTTGCATCTTGCCAAGAAGTATGAATCCTTAGATTTCCGATGGTTTCAAGGTACAAAGATAAATATAACTTTAAAATATTCTACACTTTTTGATCTTAAAGAAAAAAGAATAAAATATAAATACCGAAAATAACCCAAACCAACACCATCTTAAAATAGCCATGGTACATGCAAGAAGCATCTAAATAGAGTCTCCCAATAGAATGCAACATAAGTTAAATTTATAAATACAATAAGATACACAAGAAGATGACTATAAATAAATATATCTCCAAAGCGCACTATCACCTCCTTCAGCCACCTTATCATTGTCATCCCATTTACTACCCAGCCTTGCTGTAATAGATATAAAGAGGAAAAAATAGTGGGGATCGAGCAAGCTCCGGTAAATGAGTTATATCACTAGTGGTATAGTGTCAATAAATAATTAAATTATCACTTATAATA
This sequence comes from Allium fistulosum, assembly GCA_030737815.1. NCBI lineage: Eukaryota > Viridiplantae > Streptophyta > Magnoliopsida > Asparagales > Amaryllidaceae > Allium > Allium fistulosum. Next base: position 1,111,435,360 of record CM060905.1, read on the forward strand.
TACACAGCCTAACGATGTTCACTTATGCACATACATGTAGGGGACTAGTCCATTTACACACTATGTGGTAATAGCCCTTAATACACTTAACCATACATTGAGCAACGTTCTCAATGATAAATTGCTTAACTTACACCTCACCGAGTAAACATCACAATGCTTGAGAACACACAATGAGCAATACTCTCACTGATAACTTGCCACCGAAACATTGACTAACCTCCTTGTTAATGCTTATACCCTATGCTCTATATCATTCAACCTTCAATAAAAAGTATCGGGAAAAAATTCAACACCTTGTAAACACAACTGCTTAACCTCATTCTCATCCTATTATTACGGATATGTCTATCTTCTCTACTCCGCGGTTAGAAAATACGTGACCGGAGTAGGCTACAGTAACAATAAGAGCATCTAATTGTGATATAATCGCACATCATGTTGAATGTCATGCTATACAGCGTCATGAAGTGTAAAACTAGATACATCACCAAGTGTGAAAAAAGTCCAGTGTGTTACATAGCTCCATGCAATTACATGAACTCCTGAAAGTCAAGGATGTAGGAACAAGTTTCCCAAAATTATTCTACTTGGCATGCACTGGGTCTAAGGTCGGCTCGGGCTGTCTATAGCAATTCAAATGTCAGAGCCTAATAATTAATCATCTAACTTCTTTTCAAACATCTAAACTTTTGGTTTAAACGACTAACTTCATGTGTCGAAAATTCCTATAGGTAGCTGTTATCCCGCCTTTTGGGAAGGTCATGATATCATCGACTTGGCTAGGAACGGATGGTTATTAGCCTTAAGAATCGATCATATACCATACTATGGACAATGGTCGGGCAGATTTGGACCGGGTTCCAACCGAGGTGCAATCAGTATGGAGTGGTTGGCATAGCACCGTGAAGTTACATTTCATATTTGGAGTCGATCGGATTTCGTATGCTCGAGTTACGGACGAAGCAAGGATTTATATAGATCGATCAGGAATGATCCATAAAACAGCTCAAATCGGCAAAGATCGATCGATATCTCAAAAATCCACAAGGCCAATTCACTTGAAACCTTCTAAGCATTAGTATATTGAAGAGTGGAGCACGAAAAAACGGTCGCAGGTCAAGAACTTAAGATATGAAGAAGGCCGATCGTTATTTACTGATACTTCATAATGATCGGTTAAGCTCAGTGAACGTTTCAAATGTAGTAAAGGTTGATCCATATCTCGTAATCTACAACTCGGAATGACTTCATATTTTTGGGACAAGTTCAAGAGGCATGTGGGACCCTCCTAAAATGATCGCACATAAATTAGAGGCAAAATTAATGATTGGTGAAACTTTGGCCGATCGTTTCAAGATATCAGGTTAGGGCCACCGATTGTTATGGTGGGACTCTATGGACCTAGAGAGCCTTCTACCAAAATCTTAGTGAAATATCTCATCATCTCTTCCTATAAATAAAGGCTTTTTAGTTCATTTTCAGGATCTTTACGCTGCTTTTTACTCTAGACTCTATTGTAATCAAGCACTTGCTATCTTCTACTATTGTAACCAGATTAAAAGGTGATTAATAAAGGATAATCTTTTAAGTAGACGTAGGCATACAACGCCGAACCACTATAAAATTCTGTGTCTTTGATTACTACTTATTCTCTATTGCTTGACTATTATCTATGCAGTTTAATTTTATTTTTCTTTACTTACTTCTCTATAAAAACTATTCTTATGTGTTTGTTACCAATTTAGTTGCATACATTTTGATGCTTTCAATGAGAACTATGATTCTCAATTTATTAGGATCCCTTTGTTGCTACTGGATTGGATAATTCCCACAAAGAAGATCTGCAGTAATCTTTAGGAAGTTTCTCATACTACTCAGATTTGCAGAAATCTAAGTAAAGCTAGTAATAATGGTGAGGAATACTAGATCTACTTCATAGAACGTGGAAGGAAATGAAAATGCTACTATCCAACAAGGAGGCCCGAGCAGTTAACCAGCGAATGTGAATGCTGAAACGGTTGAAGTCCAGAACCCAACTGACTCTATTACGGGAGCTGAATTCCAGAATCTAATAAGAGAGCTGATTAATAGCCGTCGAGAGTTAAATCAACAGATCTAGGCCAATATCAACCTAATGAACCAACTTACTCGGCAATAGCAGGGAAAATCTAGGAGGGACCCCACCCCTTACTCGGCATCGGAGAGCTTTAGGTCATCAGATGGGTATCATAGACATAGGCATCGTAGAACAGACGGATATCATGTAGAAACTTCAGGGCGTTAACAGGCAAACCATCGTGGTCTGCCAGGAATGATCAGTGCCAGTCCCTCTGCTAGAGAAGGGAACTTTCATGTGCACGCTGGATTCAAACTGGAGCTGCTATGGCTGATTTGAATGATGGAGTTTAGTTAAATGTTGACCAAATGCTTCCACGAAATGATGAAGAAGTAAATTTACGAGATGCACATTCGGAATATGGTGAACCAAGAAGGCACAAGACGGCCCGCTGGCATCGACCGGACCATTCACGCGAGGTGGAACACGACCACCGCTTGGTACCAACCATCCAAATGCCGAACTTATCGGCAATGGTCAGAAAGATAGTGAGAGAGAGCCAGGGCTTGAATAATGATGACTGGGGAATCTCAAGAAGCCATACCCCGTTCACTGATAATGTCCTACATGCAGCATATCCAAGGAAGTTCAACATACCATCGATGCCCGCCTATAAGGGAAAAACCGACCCCAGGCAGCACATTATGAGATATGAATAGCTAATGGATTCCGCAAGAGCGGATGATGCAACAAAGTGTATATGTTTTCCCATAACTCTCTTCTGAATAACGACAATCTAGTTCACAAGGCTGCCCTCGCAATCAATATCTAGATTTGATGATTTGGCAACAAAGTTTGAGGAGCAGTTCTAAATGCACACAACTTATACTAAGGATGTAATGTGTAACAACCCTAATTTTTAGCAACATTGTTTAGGATATTTAACTAGTTCAATTAAATAATATAATGTAATGATTAAGGGATTGAGATTTGTGATTAATAGAAAGGTAGCCATGCCCATTAAACAAATAAACTATGGGAATTAAAATGAATTAAGTTAGGGTAAGTAGACAAGGGAAATATAGGAATAAGCAATATCATTATACCCTAAACCCTCATATACATTCATTTTACACAAACAAAAACATAAGAGGATGACCACCATTAGGAAATCAAGAAGAAGATAAAGCAAAAACCAAGGGGAAGAAGCTTAACCAACTTAATCCAAGATCAAATTTCAACTCCTTAATCTCAAGCTAAAGGTGAATAATGACTACATCTCATGATTTTAATTGTTTTTGGTTTTAGATTGAATCCGAACTATTTTGCAAAGGTTTTTCCATGTTTTGATTGTTGGAAATGGATATATATATATATATATGCTTGTTGATGATTATTGCTAATTCATATAGATTTTATGATATGTTTTAATGTGAAAACCCTATTAAATGACATCCAAATGCCTTGCGATTTTAGTATATGATCAGAAATGATATTTTAGAGATGGTATTCAATATTCATAATTTTTTGAATTAATGTGGATTTATTATTAATTTTCTATTGAAGAAAATAATTATTTTGGGTTTAAATTAATTACGGCTAGTTTATGATGATTTTGGCTCAGAAATTAATATAGGTTAGAAAACATATTAAAAATGATTTTGTGAATTTTTATAGATTTTTCCTAAGTGTTTAATAGATATATAAAATTATTTAAGGTATGGACTTAAATGTTTTATATATTTATAAAAGGAGAAGGGGTATTTTATAAATATTTTAAATTGTTTATTTCTGAAATTTCTGCAATACTTTTAGAAAAGAAATTAGCAACCAATCATGTTTTGACAAACATGGCAGGTTAGTTGAAAAGAATTGCTTTAACAGGTTAAAAATCAGTTTAAACATGCTTTTTTACTTATTTCACCACTTTCGACACCTAGCTTTCGACCAAGTACTTCCGCCTCCATCACCATCGAAACCAATGCGCATGGCATCAAAAACATGGTGCGCAGTGAATTGGATATAGGCGAAAGGTATGCAGTCAAAACATGGGGTTCCGAAAGGGTCGAAGCTTTACTTCATTGTAAATGAAAAATGTGCCTGCTTTGCTTTTGCTTTCGACTTGGTTAGCTTCCAACTGGGACAAATTGTTTTAAAGGAATGGTTTCTAAAGAGGTTGCACCTTTTTTTTTAAGTAAATGCTTTCAAAGGGGCCGAAACCTCTTCATGTCGCATCTTACCTTTCATAGCATTGCCTTCGAAAGGGTTTCTTTGTTTTAAAACCCAAGCCGCTTCTCCAATGCTTTCAAAGGGTTGGTTTTGCCACCATCACTTCTTTACTTAGGAAATATCTTTTGGAAAAGTGCTTTCGACTTAGTTGTTTTACAGCCCTTTGTTTTGTTGAAGGTAAAACCCAAAGGTTTTGAAAGGAATAGTTTTAAATGGTTTCGAAAGGTTGTTCCCCATGTTTTACTTGAACCAAAACGCTTTTGAAAGGTTTTATTTTATGAAAAGGATTTAATACTTTTGAAAGGTTTAAGATAAAGGTTTCGAAAGGGTGGTGCCCCAATGTTTTCGAAAGGTTTTAAGTGGAAGGTTTCGAAAGGTATGTTTATATTGTTTTAATAAGAGGATGTCTAAGGTTTTAAGCTTTCGAAAGAAAGGTTTTTCAAGGTTTTCGAAAGGTTTATTAAGAATGATATTGAAAGGTAAGTTTTGGCCTTTCGACCTAAGGTTTTACTTGGTTTCGAAAGGGGTACTTTCAATGGATTTGAAAGGGGTACTTTCAAAGGTTTAAATATTTTCATCAACAAAGTTTTGTGTAAAGTATATATAACATGGCAAGGTGATTTGAGTAAAGCATAGAAAATATTTTCCTTGTTTAAAGTATGATTTAAAGGTTTAAATCAATTTGAAAGAAAGGGTTTTCAAGCAAAATTTAAGGGTAGATGACCCTAAGTAAAATGACTCAGATATTAGAATATCAGATGGGACTGGTATAGGGTCGCGCCTTATACCTTAGCTATTAGCCCCTAGCTAATTTAGTCCAAAATTCCAGTGTATAGGGTTTTGTCATAGGTAAGACTAAAATAATGTTAGACATATAATGAAATATACAGAGTGAGGATAGGTTATTGGTGAGCTCGCAAAACCATTAGGATCAGTTGATGCTAGGAGAATTAAGTTAATGACAGACCATCCAGAAGCGGAGTGTCTAACAGAAGTTAGATTATTTTTTTATTTTGTCTGGTAGGCCCGAGTCAGCCAAAGGTTAGTAGTTAGCCAAACAAAACTACAGTGCTCGGATAGATAGTCCATTGATTACTTGATTTACATGCTTTCATGATATTGATATTATTGTTTTAAACAGTTTTTGTTGCAATATTAAGATTTGCAAAAGATATGTTTTAAAAGGATATTATTGAAGGGAAAACCGTTCCGCTGATCGGCGTGGTCTCACTTAATATCAAATAACCGAGATGTATATATTATTCACACCAAGCTTTATTTATGACTCAAAGTTTATGTTTTCCCCATAAACTCCTGGGTGCTCAAAATTGATTTGAGTAAGCCGAGGATTGAGGATTTTTAGGTTTTAGTAGGTGGACAAATAAAGCTTCTAGAGACGAGCAGGAGGCTGAAGTTAGATTTTCAGGAGTTGTTATGTTTTATTTCCGCTATGTTGTATTAAGTTTGTTATGACTATTTAGTACTTTGGTCATCTAAGGGGGCATCTTCATATGTTGCTCTTGGCGTATTTTGTAATAATTATATTGGATCTGAACCTGGTAAACATTTTGGGATTATGTAACTTGGATATGAAAAGTTGTTTTGAAATGTAATTAGAAAAATGTTTTAATCTATAATGATTTTATTTCATATTCAAGTATTTTTGATATTATGGGTACCATTAACATTACCGTATTGTTCACCGGAAGTTAATACTATGGATGACTACAGCATCTATAGCGCTTAGCTTCGGGTCTCCTAATAGGGGATGTTACAACTTGGTATCAGAGAATAGGTTTATGAAAAACTTTAAACTAAAATGATTTTTGGAAACATAATCCTAAATAATTAGAGATAAGATCGGGGTATGGGATAATGCTATAGTAACGTACTTGTATTTGCTATATATAAGTATGTGCTATATTCTAGTTCCCTATCTCTCTTAGGCTATTCTTTAGTATCTTACGAGCCTTGAATACAGATATGGATGCTAGAAGTGAAAGAGTTAACCTTGGAGGGGGAAGCACTATAATAAATGGAAATGCTGGACCAAATACCAGGAGAAACCCAGGTCAGGCACAAGCTGGAAATGTGGGTGCTGGAGTCCCGCAAGTTGATATGGGAGCAATGTATAAGTTCTTTGTCAACATGATGCAGGTGGGTGTTGCTACTGGAGTAGTTGGAGGAGAAAATCAAGAAGCTCCAGTGGTCAACAACTATGTTATTCTGAGTAGGATTATGCCCGGTTGGGAGTAAAGCCATTCATCGGAACTGAGGACGCAATCGAAGTAGAGAACTTGTTACTTCATTGCGAGAGGATTTTCGCTGATCTAGGGCTCAATGATGAGCAGAAGAGAGGGCTTGCTTTAGATAACTTCAGGGAGCAGCATTGCGTAGGTGGAACATCTTTACAGTTGGAGTTAATGAGGAGACCATGACATGGGCTTAGTTCAAGAGAAAGTTTGGAGAGAGGTTTATGTCAGAGATTGCTAATTCTGTACTGCTTAAGAATTTTGCTAAGTTAGACCGGGGGAGATGACTGTGCTGGAGTATGCTACAAGGTTTGAGGAGTTGGCGAGATATGGCTATGCTACGGTTGATACTAATATTAAGAGGAACGAGAAGTTCATCAGGGGGTTGAAGCCTGAGCTTGCTAGGGCAATGTTACCGCATATCAGGGTTCCTTGTGATGTTTAGTAGAAATGGCTTTAAGGAATGATGAGATGCTTGTTTTTTTGGAGAGAAATAGGGCAAAAGAAATCCAAGTGGGGCAGAGTCAGAAAATGAAGTTCTTCCATAAGAAAGGAGCTCAGATGGGTGGAGCTGCAAAGAAGGGGAAGTCGGAGGTTATTTGCTTTAAGTGTGATAAGAAAGGGCATTTCTAAAATGAATGCCGCTCAGGAGATGGAAAGAAGGTGATCGGGAAGAAGAACATTAGGTACTTCAACTGCGATCAAATTGGACATTACAAGAACCGGCGAAAAGAGCCAGCTAAGGATAGCAAAGGAAAGGTGTTTGCATTGGAGCCAGCTACCTCGAGGCCAATAGCAGAGGAAAATGGAAAAGCTGTGTTGGGAGGTACGCTTCTGATTCATGGTATGTCAGTTATCGTTCTGTTTGATACTGGTGCATCGCACTCTTTTATATCTCGTTGTTTGGTAGATAAGCTTAACCTAGAACCCTTATACCTAGTTACTTCCTTAAGGGTTGCAAATCCAATAGGAGGGTATGCGACACATGGGATGAAGTGTGACCACCTAGAGTTTGATTTGTTAGGTCATACCTTTGTTTGTAGTTTGCATGTGTTTGATTTCGTAGGGTTCGGAATTATTTTGGGTATGTATTGGGTAATTACGTAGGATGCTAAGATATTTTACCATGATAGGAATATATCACTTAGACACCCTAACTGTAGTAATCGGATTGTATACACCGTAGAAAACCCTAGTTGTAAGGTGAATGCTTTGTTGGGTGTTGTGGAGGTATAAGACGAGTTGAATCGTGTTTTCGTTGTTAGAGAATTTGCAGATTTCTTTGAACTTGTAGTAGGATTGCCATCGAAACGAGCTATTGGGTTTTGGATAGATTTAGTATCTGGAGCAGAACTAGTAAGTAGACCGCCAAGCAGGATGACACCTATCGAGATGAGGGAGCTGAAGGTGCAGTTGGTGGATTTGGAAGGCAAGAATTTTATTAGGCCAAGTAGTTCGCCTTGGGGAGTAGCCATAGTGTTTACAAAGAAGTCGGATGGATTATTAAGGTTATGTATCGATTATCGTAAGTTGAATGAGAAGACGATAAAGAATCGATATCCATTGCCTAGAATTGACGATTTGTTCGATCGGTTGAGTGGAGCCAATGTATTTTATCAGTTGGATTTAGCAATAGGTTTCCATCAGCTTAAAGTAGCAAAGGATAGTATTCCTTTAACGGTGTTTAGAACTAGATATGAATCATACGAATGGTTAGTGATGCCTTTGGGACTAACTAATTCGCCAACATTCTTTTGTGAATTTGATGAACAAAATTTTCTGAGAGCACTTGGATAGGTTCGTGTTGGTATTTATAGATGATATTTTTATATACTCTAAGGTTGAAAGGGAGCATGAAGTTCATCTTCGAGTGGTGCTTGAGACGTTGAGGCAGCATCAGCTGAAGGCGAAGTTTTCAAAGTGTCATTTCTGGAGGAAGGAAGTGAAGTTTCTTGGTCATGTAGTATTAGAGAAAAGTTTCTTTGTAGATCCGACTTAGATTGAAGCGGTGAATAATTGGAAGAGACCCGAGACAGTGACTGAGATAAAGAGTTTTCTTGGATTAGCTGGATACTATCGAAAATTGATTAAGGATTTTTCGCAGATAGCCGCACCGATGACCAAGCTAACGCGAAAGGATGTGAAGTTTGTTTGGATCGATAAGTGTAAGGAGGCATTCCAGAAGCTGAAACACTTATTGACTAATGCACCTGTGTTAGTTGTTCCGAAAGGGAATCAGGACTTAATAGTATATACAGATGCATGTGGAACTGGGTTAGGAGCTGTGTTAATGCAAAGAGGTAAAGTGATTGCCTATGCTTCTCGACATCTTAGACCGCATGAGGTTAGGTACTCGACTCATGGTTTGGAATTAGCAGCATTGATTTTTGCGTTGAAGGTTTGGAGACATTATCTTTTGGGAGAAAGATTTGAGCTATATACAGATCATAAGTCACTAAAGTATTTATTCTCTTAGAAGAAGTTAAATATGAGACAGCAGAGGTGGTTGAAATTTATAGCTGCTTATGACTTTGGAATTGAGTACACACTGGGAAAAGGCAATAAGGTTGCATGTGCACTTACCAGAAAACATCAGAATGCAGTGTTGGCGATGATAGCTGAGTGGAAAGATTTGGAAGCATTGACGACATGCAAAGTGCAGTGGAGGTCTGAAATTAGTTCTAGTGGAAAAACTGTAGTGTTATCATGTTTAGAAGTTCGACCGACGATGATCGAAAAGATTTCTTCTTAACAGATGGAGGATTCAGTGTTAGTTGAACGGATCAGGAAGTTAAAAGATGGAACAGAGAGCGATGACTTGAAGGATTTCAGTCTTGACCAAAATGGGTGGTTGAGAAAGAAAGGAAGATTGTGTGTTTCGAATGTGGGAGACATTAGGAAGGAAGTTTTGGAGGAATGCCATCATTCAAAGTTTACTATTCACCTGGGAGGAACTAAGATGTATCAGGATATGAAGAGGAGTTTCTTCTGGGAAGGAATGAAGAGGGATGTAGGCATATGGGTGAAGCAGTGTCTCAACTGCCAACAGGTAAAGGTCGAACATCAGAAGCCAAGTGGGTTACTTCAGCCATTAGATATTCCAGTATGGAAGTGGGATTCTATTTCTATGGATTTTGTAGACGGGTTGCCATGATCTAATAGAGGAAATGAAAGTATATGGGTCATAGTGGACAAGTTGACCAAGAGTGCCCATTTCATTCCAGTTAAGTCAACTAGGACGGCACCTATTTTAGCTATGTTATTCATGAAGAATATAGTCAGACATCATGGAATTCCTAGTAATATAGTAAGTGATAGAGATTCCTTATTCACTAGCGAGTTCTGGAAGAGTCTACAGGATACTCTAGGTACCAAGCTCAAGATGAGTACCGCTTACCATCCACAGACTAATGGGCAAACGAAAAGAGTTAACAAAGTCTTGGAAGATTTGTTACAAGCTTGTGTGTTAGATTTTGGGGGATCATGGGAAGACCATCTACACTTAATTGAGTTTTCGTATAACAATAGTTATCAAACTAGTATAGGGATGGCACCGTTTGAATCATTGTATGGAAGGCCATGCAAATCTCTAGTTTGTTTGTTAGAGACCAGGGACAGGTTGGTTCTTGGTTCGGATTTAGTTAGAGAAGCTGCAAAGAAGATTGAGTTGATTCGAGCTAGAATTAAGGAAGCTCAATCGAGGCAGAAAAGTTATGCTGATAGAAGATGGAAAGACTTAGAGTTCTCTGTTGGAGATCATGTTTTTATTAACGTATCACCAATGAAAGGTGTAATTCGATTTGGGAAATCAGGGAAATTAGCACCGAGATTTGTAGGACCATTTCCTATTGTAGAAAGGATCGGGAAACTTGCATATAGAGTAGAGTTACTAAACAGTTTGGCAGGAGTCCTGTAACAACCCTAGATTTTTCCATATATTTTATTTTGACTTTATTTTCATTTTATTTCAAACATTTCATTTTTAAATATAAATTTTGATTATTGTGTGAATTTTAATTTCATTTCTGTTTATTTTGATTATTTTCCTGAAATATTGATTTTTGGTCAATCTGGGTCAAACTTTGATTTTTAAATTTAAAATCTGAAATTGTATCTTTTATTATGAAAATAGATATAATAACTTGAACACCGTTTTTCGTTTCGTTGAAAACGAAGTTAAACTGTTAAAGTTATGTACATTTCAAATTTGAGTATAAATTATTTTAATATGTGAATTTATTTTAAAATTTGTTTTAATTGTGAAATTTCATCTCTAAATATTTTAGAATAATAATAGAATTTTTCCAAAATTTACTGTGCTGATTTCCTATTTTTAAAGGCTGTATTCCTATTTTCTGCTATTTTCTTCATTAAAAATTATATTTAAATTAAATTTTAAATATTTATTTTGTGAATGTATTTTTATTTTATGTTATTATTTATGTTTAAAAATATATTTCAAGCTCATATGAATTTTCTAAAATTTATTCTATTAAATTTCAAATTTTCTAGACTAGTTTACTATTTTTAGCTATTTTCTTAATTTAACTTTATATTATTGATAAATATTTATATAAATTATTATATTTTGATAAATTTTCGAAATTTAATCTGGGATTATTATTATTTCCAGAAATGTAAGGTTATAAAAAAATAAATTAAATAAATTTGAAAAGGTTTATGACTTTAGATTTCCTAGGGCCTTTTATATTCCACCTTTTCACATTTTACAACATCTTTTCATTCAATTGGCTGCCTTAACTCATTCTCTTCAGCCGACCACTCCCATATCATTTCACGTGAATGTTTTCTCCTCAACTCTGAAAAAAAAATTCGGTCATTATCTTTGGAAAAAAGTTTGGTAAAATTTCTTTCTTCTGTTCTATATTTTTCTTCCTTGTTTATTTGATAATTGCACTTGTTTTCTTCCCTTCTAGGCTCGGCTCCCCACCTACTCCAGCAGCTAGGCCGACCCCACCACCACCACAACCAGATACCACCATGTCCAGATCACCATCCCATCAGGCCGACCTCCCCTAGGCAAGAGATCCATCCAAACTTTCTCAAACAATCATCCTATGTTCAAAGCCGACCATACCCTTCCCCTATCGCCACTTCCACCTCCTTTGCCGCCACTTCCACCACCACCCCTTTCTCTGACCTGACCACCACCCACTGCCACACCACCCACCACCACTTGAGCACCAGGCCGAACCCATAGGACCCCTTGTCCGAACCCATTGTGGCTTGAAGTTGATGATAGTTGCCTTGAAATTGTAGATCCATGCACCTACTTTTTGCACCACCTTTTAGACTATGTTAGGCCGACCATATAGACTCAAGACCAGACGCAAATTCAACCAATTCCAGTACATTTCAGACCTATAACTAAAATATAGGAAGTTGAAAGCAAGTGCAATGATTTTGGACTTGTTTTATACAATCGTTTCTAGCTTTGTTTATTGAATTTTTGGGTTGAAATCTTATGTTGGTTGTAATTGTTTTGTTTGAATGTGACAAGACAATTAGCTTTGGCTCTCCCACACTCAAATCATTTTCGTGCTCTCGTGCCTTTGAAGTTTTTGTATTGTGTGTGTTGGTTGTCATCTCCAGCTCAATACAGGTGAGTAATACTCACCGGACAAATGTGTACTTATATGACTAGTAAACTGATCGCAATTGAATTTGTAAACTATATCATCATGTTATATCTGCTATACTTTGATTATATGATGTTTATACATGCTCATACACCTGTTATATCATATGTTACTATTATATGATGCTATTCTGTTATTTATATCAGTTTATCACACTGCAAGTTCCCTGTAGACTAGAATCACTATGGGTAGAAATGATACATACCCGAATAGACTTTAGAATAAGGGAAAATCGTTATGGGCTGAAATGATAGGCCTGAGCGGTTTTCATTTCATTCATTTTACTTGGGACTGCAGGTTTGAAATAATAGAACCCGGTTTTTTCTTTGTAAATTGCGAATTGAAATGATATATATCCGTATCACTTGACCTAGGCTAGAAAACTATACACAGACCCGTGGTTTATATAATATTTTTCTGAAATGTTTTATAAATATTTTAAAATGTAAACTTTATAATATTTTGGTTTAAATTTAATAAAATTGATTTTCATAGAAATATTAGTGATTTTTAATAAATTAAATAATGAATTAAGTACATGGTAAAGTAGAATTTGAACTATAGGTAAATTTTGGAATTTATGTTTTGTTTTAAAAAGGGAAATTATGCAAAGTAAGAAAAGTATAATATTTTGATTTAAAAAATATTAGATGATTTTATAAAAATAATAATGATTTTTTAATAAGTTAAAATGTTAAACAAATGAAGGTTTAAGTAAATTTTGAAATATAGCTTAAATTGGGAAATTTTGAATTTTGTTTAAAAGGTGAAATTTTAATTAAGTAAAATAAATGGAAATAAGTTGTATTTTGGAAATTTAAACTTAATTGTTAAGTTAATAATTTAATTAAAGAAATGGAATTTAATGCTTGAATTTAAATAATAAATTATGTTAACACTTGATTTTTGGATGAAATTGAACTTTATAAAAATCATAAAAAATAAGAGTATTGAAATGATGATTTTAAAATGTGAAAATATATGATTTTTTTTATAAGTTAAAAATTATTTATAAAAAGGAGTTAATTGTTTGTGAAATGGAAATTAAAACTCTAAATTTGATGTGACTGCATTTTGAAATATAATGTAAAAGATATTACAGCATTTTGTAAATGCTGTAGTTGTTTTAAATAAACTAAAAGGTTAATTTGAAATAAATGCTATTATAACCCTTTGTAAGTGCTATAGTGGTTAAACTTAACATTTAAGTTTATTTAAAGTATATAAGAAATCTATTACAGCATTTAAGTGCTGTCTTTTGTTAAATGATCTGTTTTAAACTATAACTTTACGTAGCATTTTATAAGTGCTACGGAAACTATATTTTGTTGTTTTAATAAATTTTAATGAAAATAACCTTTGGAAAATGATATAATTTTGGAAATTAAATGTTAAATTTCTAAAGATAATGAAGAGACATTTAAATGGTTTTAAATGGAAGAATTTGAGTTTTGATGTGAGTTTAAAATGGTATTTAAATTTAATAAAATGAATGGATTTAAATGGTATTTAAATGAATTAAAATGAATGATGTTTTGAATAATATTTTGATATTTTGAAATGGATTTGAAATGATATTTGATTCCTGATTTATTTAATTTATTTGATAAATGAATATTTGAAGTATATATTGTTTGAGTTTATTTAAAGGAAATTGGATTTATGAAATGTGGGATATTTAAGCTTTGAAATATACTAGAGATTGAATTTTGTATTTTGTGGATTTAATATATATTTGAAATTGATATGATTTGAATGGTTGGTGATAAACTATAATTGAATTGAAACTTTGGAAATTTAATACCTGATTTGAAATCTTAATAATTTCACTCTTACATGAATTTAAATGAATTAATTTGTTGGAATATAAATCATTTAAAGGTGATTGGAAATAATAATAAATGAATGATATCTTTGAATTTAAAGGTATTTAAAGTTGAATATTTGGATTTGAACTCAAATGATATTTTGATAATAAAATGATTTGAAATGAAGTTTTGGAAAGATATGATATTTTTGATATATTAAAGTAGTTTGAAATGATTTGATCTTTATTCTGATAAATATTTGAATTTGAAATGATATTTTATTTTTGAAATATAAAATATTATTTTAAAAAGTGAGTATATGTTTGAATTGGAAATGATATGGTATTGTTTTGAATATAGTTTTGAAATAAAAATGATTTGGTTTCGAAGTATAACTATCAAAGATATGATGTTTGGATATTAAATTATTTGAAAATGAAGTTTGAAAGGATATGATATTTTGATATATATTAAAATGATTTGAAAGGAAGTTTTGGAAAAGTATTATATCTTAATATATTGGAATGATTTAGAAATGATTTAATCTTTAGTTTGATAAAGGTTTGGATTGGAAATGATATTTTATTTTGAAGTATAAAGTATTATTTTAAAATTATAACCACGGGTTATAATAACGGTTGGTTGTTAAAGAGACCGGGATCGGATATCTGGCATACTCTCTGTCGATACCGAAAACCACTTTAACAACTGTGTACGTGGTGGAGATTCCAGAATGAAGTAGGATGGTGGCGACGTTCCTAAGGTACATTTCGTGGACCTAACTCCCATGAGTTAGCTTAAGGTGGCTAAAACAGGAGCGATCTCGGGCCAAAGGAGGTAGCACCTCTGGTCGGACACACTTCTTTGATACCATTCTATTACTGTTGTGATTGATTGGGTGCGCCCCTTAATTTTGGAGTGTTGTTCGGGGTGAGCGTAGTGGCTGCTACGTTACCACCACCCCGTGTGCGTAATTGGTATATCTACCCTGACATTGCCTTGTGTGTCGTGTCACCTACCATACCGAGCCTTTACTACGAGTTTGTTTTTCTCCCGTAGCCTGTGTGGTATCCTCTGACAGTCACCCGCAGTGGAGATGGCATGATATTGGATGGACTACTGGGACTATTATGTGTGAAGGGTGATATGGGTAGCCCGGAACGCTATTTAAAAGTATGTTTATTTTACTGTAGACATTATTATAATAGCGAAATATTACTATATAGTAAATAGTTTAACGGATCCTTAGAGGATGGGCAGTCCCAGGCATCCTTTAAGTTACTTGTATCTTTATTACAGTTCACTTGAGTTGGTTTACATTATATAAGTATATATTGTCCTGACTCGAGTGTTTTGTGTTTTGCTTTATGCTCGGGTCAGCCTGAGTTATTCACAGATTTGGATTTCCACTTCTTGGAGGTTCAGAATTGCTGGAGATTTATCAGCTCATCTAGCTTTATCCTCTTCAGTCTGTTGTTCTATTTCAGCTCTTGTATTAGTAGACTTCTGTGTATTGAGACTCCTGTTGTACTCTATTTCTCTGTTGTATCCTATGTACTCTGATATATTAATATATTAGCTTCATGAACTACTATTTCTTTTACTTCCGCTGCATTATTTTACTCTGTGTCTGTGATCTGTGATTATATTTATTTACTGTATATTCTGAGATTTGCCAAATTTTATTTACAACGTGGTATTTTGAGCAATTCAAGTCCGACATGTACGGATGCGAATGGTTGAAAATATCGGGTTGTTACAGTTGGTATCAGAGCTTTGGTAGCTCTAGACAAAACTTAGAATGTATGGTAAATTTAGTTACAGAATCACTTTCGTTCGAGCTTGAATCTTTCCTCCTTGATTCGAATTTCCTTTGAATTTTGGAACGTTTCCTGCGGTTCTAAAATCCATTCTTGTCCCTCACTATTCATCTTCTTTTGATTCTGGAGTATCCCATAACTCCACTTCGAATGATTTTTATAGTGAAATTGGCGGTCTTCCCAATATTCTAATTTTCTTGTAAAGGGGAAAACTCCTTTATAATGGCATCGATTCACCAGAGATTTATATATATCCTCGGTTTAGATGCTAATATCTTTTATTACTCCAAACTCTATCTCCTGAGATCGAATGTAGATTTATCCCAGAAAATCCACATCGATCTTATTCTTTAAGTCACGGTTGACCTGGTTAAGGTTACCCGCGATTAATTTAAGCTTATCAATCTCCCTACTCAGTTATAATCATCTTGTCTTTTGTGTCCAACCTATCTTCATAATATTTTTTAAAATTGTACTTGTAAATCTATGTTTTGTTTTATATATTGTGTTGTTTGAGTTGTTGATGTTGATTTGGGTTTCCGATCGATTCGTCTGATCAATGCTATCGATAGGATTTCTAAAACACTTTGACAGAACAAATTGACACAATATTATTTTAAAATTGTTAATGAAATAAATTTTATATATCTAAGCAAATTTATGGAACTTAATAAATTGATTTAAATTGATTATTTAAGATGATAATACTTGATTTATCATTTATTGCTCTATGAATGAATTTATAAATAGTTGTTTATAAATTGATTTGGGAACTGAAATGAATTTAAATCAAAAATTTGAGAATTTAATTTCCGATGGTTTCAAACCTTGTGTTTTCATGTTTTAAAAGGATATATTATTTAAAGTATTTTTGAATAGAAATTTGTTTCTAAAGAATTTTAAAGTTTTAAAATTTTAGTGCTCTTCTCTTTGTCGCTGGAAAATAATTTCGGTGATGACTGCAGCATCATCGACATTCATTTTCGAGTTTCGAAGTGAAGAGATCATTCTGTAGTCTTGCTACAGCTTTGTTTTGGGAAAAAAATTAATTGATTTGTATTTCTAAAATATGATTTGATTTATAAAATATATAGATATATGATTTAAATTTGATTTGACAAATTATGTACATACATTTATTTATTTCTAAATGGGTTGAAAGGAATTGGAAATTTTATTCTTAAATTCTATCTTAAATAATAACTTCAAGTATAAAAAAAGAAAATCAAAATTTTGAATAAATATTCAAGCTTGAAATGATTGAATTAGAATGTTTATATTGTATATTAATTTTAGAAAGTTTTATTTGTATAATACTCAATTGCATTCCAATGTAACTTACCTTAATTTTTAGAAGTTAACAATGTACTTGGATAATATACAATATAAACAGTTGTTTTTACAAATAAAATTCGAGTGGTTATAATAAATGTTATACAGTTAAATTTTATTTAAAAATATATTTAATAGAGGTAAATATAATAAAAGAGTAATGGAATAATTTACAATATAAATGATGTTAAAGGAATTAAGAATAAATTAAAACAGTTATAATAAGTGTAAGTATATTTAACATAGGAGATAAAATATATTGAGAGGAATAAATTTAATTTTAATTAGGAATAAAGAGGAACTAAATTTAGGGAGTACATAATGTGTATAATAAATAATGATTTTACAAATCCATGATTTTAGAAATTGTTAACTTGAGATGATTGGATGATAAGATAATGAAATTAGAGATAGTAAGATGTATTTAACTTGTGTAAAATTTAATTATCTATTTAAGTTGAAATTTCCATGGTTTCAAACTTATTATCTTATTTTATTTTTAAATTTTCTTTAGTTGTCCTTATTTCCCTCATTTTGCTATAGACTGGTATAGGCATCTATCTATAATCTTTCTGTTCAGAAATCTTTCTATAATCTTTATAATCTTTGGTACTTATTTTGAATCTGAGCACTGTTTTCCATCCACAGACCGTCAGTCAGGCGGAAAGAGTGAATCAGATTCTAGAGGATCTTTTCGTGCTTGTGTTCCTGATTCTGGAGAACCTTGGGAAGATCACCTCCACCTTGTTAAACTTACCTATAACAATAGTTATCAGGTATAATTCCAATCTTATTGTCATTTTGTCTTAATCCTATTTCACTCTATCTTTTTCTGTACTTTCCCGTGTCTCATCCTTTTCGGGGACGAAAAGTTTTGAGTGGGAGAGAGTGTAACAACCCTAGATTTTTCCATATATTTTATTTTGACTTTATTTTCATTTTATTTCAAACATTTCATTTTTAAATATAAATTTTGATTATTGTGTGAATTTTAATTTCATTTCTGTTTATTTTGAATATTTTCCTGAAATATTGATTTTTGGTCAATCTGGGTCAAACTTTGATTTTTAAATTTAAAATCTTAAATTGTATCTTTTATTATGAAAATAGATATAATAACTTGAACACCGTTTTTCGTTTCGTTGAAAACGAAGTTAAACTGTTAAAGTTATGTACATTTCAAATTTGAGTATAAATTATTTTAATATGTGAATTTATTTTAAAATTTGTTTTAATTGTGAAATTTCATCTCTAAATATTTTAAAATAATAATGGAATTTTTCCAAAATTTACTGTGCTGATTTCCTATTTTTAAAGGTTGTTTTCCTATTTTCTGCTATTTTCTTCATTAAAAATTATATTTAAATTAAATTTTAAATATATATTTTGTGAATGTATTTTTATTTTATGTTATTATTTATGTTTAAAAATATATTTCAAGCTCATATGAATTTTCTAAAATTTATTCTATTAAATTTCAAATTTTCTAGACTAGTTTACTATTTTTAGCTATTCTCTTAATTTAACTTTATATTATTGATAAATATTTATATAAATTATTATATTTTGATAAATTTTCGAAATTTTATCTGGGATTATTATTATTTCCAGAAATGTAAGGTTATAAAAAAATAAATTAAAGAAATTTGAAAAGGTTTATGACTTTTGATTTCCTAAGGCCTTTTATATTCCACCTTTTCACATTTTACAACATCTTTTCATTCAATTGGCCGCCTTAACTCATTCTCTTCAGCCGACCACTCCCATATCATTTCACGTGAATGTTTTCTCCTCAACTCTGAAAAAAAAATTCGGTCATTCTCTTTGGAAAAAAGTTTGGTAAAATTTCTTTGTTCTTTTCTATATTTTTCTTCCTTGTTTATTTGATAATTGCACTTGTTTTCTTCCCTTCTAGGCTCGGCTCCCCACCTACTCCAGCAGCTAGGCCGACCCCACCACCACCACAACCAGATACCACCATGTCCAGATCACCATCCCATCAGGCCGACCTCCCCTAGGCAAGAGATCCATCCAAACTTTCTCAAACAATCATCCTATGTTCAAAGCCGACCATACCCTTCCCCTATCACCACTTCCACCTCCTTTGCCGCCACTTCCACCACCACCCCTTGCTCTGACCTGACCACCACCCACTGCCACACCACCCACCACCACCTGAGCACCAGGCAGAACCCATAGGACCCCTTGGCCGAACCCATTGTGGCTTGAAGTTGATGATAGTTGCCTTGAAATTGTAGATCCATGCACCTACTTTTTGCACCACCTTTTAGCCTATGTTAGGCCGACCATATAGACTCAAGACCAGACCCAAATTCAACCTTTTCTAGCACATTTCAGACCTATAACTAAAATATAGGAAGTTGAAAGCAAGTGCAATGATTTTGGACTTGTTTTATACAATCGTTTCTAGCTTTGTTTATTAAATTTTTGGGTTGAAATCTTATGTTGGTTGTAATTGTTTTGTTTGAATGTGACAAGGCAATTAGCTTTGGCTCTCCGACACTCAAATCATTGTCGTGCTCTCGTGCCTTTGAAGTTTCTGTATTGTGTGTGTTGGTTGTCATCTCCAGCTCAATACAGGTGAGTAATACTCACTAGACAAATGTGTACTTATATGACTAGTAAACTGATCGCAATTGAATTTGTATACTATATCATCATGTTATATCTGCGATAATTTGATTATATGATGTTTATACATGCTCATACACCTGTTATATCATATGTTACTGTTATATGATGCTATTTTGTTATTTATATCAGTTTATCACACTGCAAGTTCCCTGTAGACTAGAATCACTATGGGTTGAAATGATACATACCCGAACGGACTTTAGAATAAGGGAAAATCGTTATGGGCTGAAATGATAGGCCTGAGCGGTTTTCATTTCATTCATTTTACTTGGGACTGCGGGTTTGAAATGATAGAACCCGGTTTTTTCTTTGTTAATTGCGGATTGAAATGATATATATCTGTATCACTTGACCTAGGCTAGAAAACTATATACAGACCCATGGTTTATATAATATTTTTCTGAAATGTTTTATAAATATTTTAAAATGTAAAATTTATAATATTTTGGTTTAAATTTAATAAAAATGATTTTCACAGAAATATTAGTGATTTTCTATTAATTAAATAATGAATTAAGTGAATGGTAAAGTAGAATTTGAACTATAGGTAAATTTTGGAATTTATGTTTTGTTTTAAAAAGGGAAATTATGCAAAGTAAGAAAAGTATAATATTTTGATTTAAAAATGTATATTAGATGACTTTATAAAAATAATAATGATTTTTTAATAAGTTAAAATGTTAAACAAATGAAGGTTTAAGTAAATTTTGAAATATAGCTTAAATTGGGAAATTTTGAATTTTGTTTAAAAGGTGAAATTTTAATTAAGTAAAATAAATGGAAATAAGTTGTATTTTGGAAATTTAAACTTAATTTTTAAGTTAATAATTTAATTAAAGAAATGGAATTTAATGCTTGAATTTAAATAATAAATTATGTTAACACTTGATTTTTGGATGAAATTGAACTTTATAAAAATCATAAAAAAATAAGAGTATTGAAATGATGATTTTAAAATGTGAAAATATATGATTTTTTTTATAAGTTAAAAATTATTTATAAAAAGGAGTTAATTGTTTGTGAAATGGAAATTAAAACTCTAAATTTGATTTGACTGCATTTTGAATTGTAATGTAAAAGATATTACAGCATTTTGTAAATGCTGTAGTTGTTTTAAATAAACTAAAAGGTTAATTTGAAATAAATGCTATTATAACCCTTTGTAAGTGCTATAGTGGTTAAACTTAACATTTAAGTTTATTTAAAGTATATAAGAAATCTATTACAGCATTTAAATGCTGTCTTTTGTTAAATGAACTGTTTTAAACTATAACTTTACGTAGCATTTTATAAGTGCTACGGAAACTATATTTTGTTGTTTTAATAAATTTTAATGAAAATAACCTTTGGAAAATGATATAATTTTTGAAATTAAATGTTAAATTTCTAAAGATAATGAAGAGACATTTAAATGGTTTTAAATGGAAGAATTTGAGTTTTGATGTGAGTTTAAAATGGTATTTAAATTTAATAAAATGAATGGATTTAAATGGTATTTAAATGAATTAAAATGAATGATGTTTTGAATAATATTTTGATATTTTGAAATGGATTTGAAATGATATTTGATTCCTGATTTATTTAATTTATTTGATAAATGAATATTTAAGTATATATTGTTTGAGTTTATTTAAAGGATATTGGATTTATGAAATGTGGGATATTTAAGCTTTGAAATATACTAGAGATTGAATTTTTTATTTTTTGGATTTAAAATATATTTGAAATTGATATGATTTGAATGGTTGGTGATAAACTGTAATTGAATTGAAACTTTGGAAATTTAATACCTGATTTGAAATCTTAATAATTTCACTCTTACATGAATTTAAATGAATTAATTTGTTGGAATATAAATTATTTAAAGGTGATTGGAAATAATAATAAATGAATGATATCTTTGAATTTAAAGGTATTTAAAGTTGAATATTTGGATTTGAACTCAAATGATATTTTGATAATAAAATGATTTGAAATGAAGTTTTGGAAAGATATGATATTTTGATATAGTAAAGTTGTTTGAAATGATTTGATCTTTATTCTGATAAATATTTGAATTTGAAATGATATTTTATTTTTGAAATATAAAATATTATTTTAAAAAGTGAGTATATGTTTGAATTGGAAATGATATGGTATTGTTTTGAATATAGTTTTGAAATAAAAATGATTTGGTTTCGAAGTATAACTATCAAAGATATGATGTTTGGATATTAAATGATTTGAAAATGAAGTTTGAAAGGATATGATATTTTGATATATATTAAAATGATTTGAAAGGAAGTTTTGGAAAAGTATTATATCTTAATATATTGGAATGATTTAGAAATGATTTAATCTTTACTTTGATAAACGTTTGGATTGGAAATGATATTTTATTTTGAAGTATAAAGTATTATTTTAAAATTATAACCATGGGTTATAATAACGGTTGGTTGTTAAAGAGACCGGGATCGGATATCTGGCATACTCTCTGTCGATACCGAAAACCACTTTAACAACTGTGTATGCGGTGGAGATTCCAGAATGAAGTAGGATGGTGGCGACGTTCCTAAGGTACATTTCATGGACCTAACTCCCATGAGTTAGCTTAAGGTGGCTAAAACAGGAGCGATCTCGGGCCAAAGGAGGTAGCACCTCTGGTCGGACACACTTCTTCGATACCATTCTATTACTGTTGTGATCGATTGGGTGCACCCCTTGATTTTGGAGTGTTGTTCGGGGTGAGCGTAGTGGCTGCTACGTTACCACCAGCCCGTGTGCGTAATTGGTATATCTACCCTAGCATTACCTTGTGTGTCGTGTCACCTACTATACCGAGCCTTTACTACGAGTTTGTTTTTCTCCCGTAGCCCGTGTGGTATCCTCTGACAGTCACCCGCAGTGGAGATGGCATGATATTGGATGGACTACTGGGACTATTATGTGTGAAGGGTGATATGGGTAGCCCGGAACGCTATTTAAAAGTATGTTTATTTTACTGTAGACATTATTATAATAGCGAAATATTACTATATAGTAAATAGTTTATCGGATCCTTAGAGGATGGGCAGTCCCAGGCATCCTTTAAGTTACTTGTATCTTTATTACAGTTCACTTGAGTTGGTTTACATTATATAAGTATATATTGTCCTGACTCGAGTGTTTTGTGTTTTGCTTTATGCTCGGGTCAGCCTGAGTTATTCACAGATTTGGATTTCCACTTCTTGGAGGTTCAGAATTGCTGGAGATTTATCAGCTCATCTAGCTTTATCCTCTTCAGTCTGTTGTTCTATTTCAGCTCTTGTATTAGTAGACTTCTGTGTATTGAGACTCCTGTTGTACTCTATTTCTCTGTTGTATCCTATGTACTCTGATATATTTATATAGTAGCTTCATGAACTACTATTTCTTTTACTTCCGCTGCATTATTTTACTCTGTGTCTGTGATCTATGATTATATTTATTTACTGTATATTCTGAGATTTGCCAAATTTTATTTACAACGTGGTATTTTGAGCAATTCAAGTCCGACATGTACGGATGCGAATGGTTGAAAATATCGGGTTGTTACAAGTCCACGATGTTTTTTCATATTTCTCATGTAAGAAAGTGTATTAGAGACCCGGAGACTACTATAGCACTGACTGTGTTAGAGGACTTAGTAGTAGAGACTATAGTTAGAAAGCCAATTTGTATAGTTGCGAGAGATGAGAAGAAGCTAAGGAACAAGACAGTTAGATTAGTTAAAGTCGAGTGGAGCGACGATGAGAGAGACTGTACATGGGAGAATAAGAGCGGGATTAGAGATGCTTATCATGATTTGTTTGATGGTATGTTTTACCTTTTGATTGGTTTCTTAAATACCTTATCGTAATTTCGAGGACGAAATTCTTTAAGGAGGGGAGTCTATAACGACCATAATTTTTAGTAACATTATTTAGGATATTTAATTAGTTAAATTTAATTAAATAATGTAATGATTAGGGGATTAAGATTTGTGATTAATAGAAGGATAGCCATGCCCATTAAACAAATAAACTAAGGGAATTAAAATGAATTAAGTTAGGGTAAGTAGACAAGGGCAATATAGGGATAAGTAATATCCTTATACCCTAAACCCTCACATACATTCATTTTACCCAAACAAAAGCATGAGAGGCCGGCCACCATTAGGAAAGCAAGAAGAAGATAAAGCAAAAACCAAGAGGAAGAAGCTTAAGCAGCTTAATCCAAGATCAAATCTCAACTCCTTAATCTCAAGCTAAAGGTGAATAATGATTACATCTCATGTTTTTAATTGTTTTCGATTTTAGATTGAATCTGGACTATTTTGCAAAGGTTTTGCTATGTTTTGATTGTTGGAAATGGATATATATATATATATGCTTGTTGATGATTATTGCTAGTTCATATAGATTTAATGATATGTTTTAATGTGAAAACCCTATTAAAATGACATCTAAATGCATTGATCAGAAATGATATTTTAGAGATGGGTTTCAATTTTCATAATTTTTTGAATTAACGTGGGTTTATTATGAATTTTCTAGTGAAGAAAATAGTTATTTTGGGTTTAAATTAATTACAGCTATTTTATGATGATTTTGGGTCATAAATTAATATATGTTAGAAAACATATTAAATGATTTATGGGAATTTTTATAGATTTTTCCTAAGTGTTTAATAGATATATAAAATTATTTAAGGTATGTGACTTAAGTGTTTTATATATTTATAAGAGGAGAAGGGGTATTTTGTAAATTTTTAAATTGTTTATTTCTGAAATTTCGATGGTACTTTTAGAAAGGGAATTAGCAACCAATCATGTTTTGACAAACAAGGCAGGATAGTTGAAAAGAACTGCTTCAAAAGATTAAAAATCAGTTTAAACATGCTTTTTACATGTTTCAGCACTTTCGACAGCTAGCTTTCAACCAAGTACTTCGGCCTCCATCACCATCGAAACCAATGCGCATGGCATCAAAGACTTGGTGCACAGCGAATTGGACATAGGCGAAAGGTATGCAGTCGAAACATGGGGTTCCGAAGGGGTCAAAGCTTTACTTCATTTTAAATGAAAAATGAGCCTTTTGTTTTAAGTAAATGCTTTCGAAGGGGCTGAAACCCCTTGCTGCCGCATCTTACCTTTCGAAGCATTGCCTTCGAAAGGGTTTCTTTGTTTGAAAACCCAAGCCGCTTCTCCAATGCTTTCGAAGGGTTGGTTTTAACACCATCACTTCTTTACTTAGGAAATATCTTTTGGAAAAATGCTTTCGACTTAGTTGTTTTACGGCCCTTTGTTCCGTTGAAGGTAAAACCCAAAGGTTTCGAAAGGAATAGTTTTAAATGGTTCTGAAAGGTTTTTCCACATGTTTTACTTGAACCCAAGTGGTTTCAAAAGTTTTGATTTTATGAAAAGGATTTAGTGCTTTCAAAAGGTTAAAGATAAAGGTTTCGAAGGGGTGGTTCCCCAATGTTTTTTAAAGGTTTAAGATAAAGGTTTTGAAGGGATAGTTCCCCAATGTTTTCTAAAGGTTTTAAGTGGAAAGTTTCCAAAGGTTTTGAAAGGTATGTTTATAGTATTTTATTAAGAGAATGTCTAAGGTTTTAAGCTTTCGAAAGAAAGGTTTTTCAAGGTTTTCGAAAGGTTTATTAAGAATGGTTTCGAAAGGTATATTTTGACCTTTCGGCCAAAGGTTTTACTCGGTTTCGAAAGGGTAATTTCATTGGATTCGAAAGGGGTACTTTCAAAGGTTTAAATGTTTTCATCAACAAAGTTGTGTGTAAAGTATATATAACATGGCAACGTGATTTGAGTAAAGCATAGAGAATATTTTCCTTTTTTAAAGTATGATTTAAAGGTTTATATCAATTTGAAAGAAAAAGTTTAAATCAATTTGAAAGAAAAGGTTTTCAAGGAATATTTAAGGGTAGATGACCCTAAGTAAAATGACTCAGGTATTAGAATATCAAACGGGACTGGTATAGGATCGCGCCCTATACCTTAGCTATTAGCCCCTAGCTAATTTAGTCCAAAATTCCAGTGTGTAGGGCTTTGTCACAGGTAAGACTAAAATAATGTTACACACAGAATGTAATATACAAAGTGAGGATAGGTTATTGGTGAGCCCGCAAAACCATTAGGATCAGTTGACCCTGTGAGAATTAAGTTAGGGTAGACCATCCAGAAGCGGAGTGTCTAACAGAAGTTAGATTATTTATTTATTTTGTTTGGTAGGCCCGTGTCAACCAAAGGTTAGTAGTTAGCCAAAAACAACTATAATGCTTGTACAGATAGTCCATTGATTACCTGATTTATATGCTTTCATGATATTGATATTATTGTTTTAACCAGTTTTGGTTGCAGGATTAAGATTTTCAAAAGATATGTTATAAAAGGATATTTGTGAGGGGAAACTCATTCCGCTAAGCAACATGGTCTCACTTAATATCAAATAACCGAGATGTATAGTATTATTCACACCAGGCTTTATGTCTGACTCGAAGTTTATGTTTTTCCCCTTAAACTCTTGGGTGCTCAAAATTGATTTGAGTAAGCTGAGGGTTGAGGATTTTCAGGTTTTAGTGGGTGGACGAATAAAGCTCCTGAAGACGAGTAGGAGGCTGAAGTTAGCTATTTAGGATTTGTTATGTTTTATTTCCGCTGTGTTGTATTAAGTCTGTTATGACTATTTAGTACTCTGGTCATCCAAGGGGCCATCTTCATATGTCGCTCTTCGCATATTTTATAATAATTATATTTGATCTAAACCTGGGAAACGTTTTCGGATTATGTAAATTGGATATGAAAAGTTGTTTTGAAATGTAATCAGAAAAATGTTTTAATCTGTGATGATTTTATTTCATATTCAAGTGCTTCTGATATTATGGATACCATTAACATTACCATATTTGGTCACCGGAAGTTAATACTATGGATGACTGCAGCATTGTAGCGCTTAGCTTCGGGCCTCCAGATAGGGGATTTACATGATGTCCCTGTCCAACGTGATCTAGACACTAGGAGAATCATTAAAAGATTATTTGGATAGATTTCATACCGCTTTTAAGGAGATCAGCAATCCAAATGACCATGTGATATTAATGTCCTCAACGAGAGGGATAAAACTAGAATTTGACTTCGGCGATTGGTTAGTTGACAAGCCACCCGCAACATTGGAATGCTTCTACACAAAGGCAGCTGAATACTTGAGAAAGGAGGAAGATAGATCCTCCAGGAAGAATAATGTTGCAGGACCAAGTGGAGAGGGAGTGCAGAGTAATATTGCAGTAAAGCAGTCAGATGAAAGCTGTGGAAAAGTTCTAATGAATGTCTAGAACAAACCGAATCAGTAAAAGAAAGGCGGGGATAGGAGCCGAAATGGAAGAGGGACTCTGGAATAGGAAAGCCTAGGATTCCAATGTACAACACTTAAACACCACAAAATACGACCCTGGAGAATGTCTATTTGCCTACTTGCAATACCATGCAGTACGGGAAGCTGCCTCTAAAAGAATCAACTGAGAAGGAGATACAAACCAGGAAATACAAGCGGTTTTGCGAATGTTATGGGCATCACACTAATGAATGCAGGCACCTCCACGATCTTATTGAAAAGCCGATTCGAGAGAGAAGTTTCAATAGTTTGTAAAAAACCTACAAGATGGCGAGCATGGGACATTCGACCCCAACCGAGGATAGGTACCGCATAGGGTTGAGGAACCTGTGCGAACCGAAGAAAGATTAGTGATCAATACAATAGTCGTATGACCACATCTGGCTGATAAAAGTTGGCATGAGATGGAAAGCTATGCTAGTGCGATTAAGCATGTGGATTTAGAGTGCTGTTCAAGCACAGAGGATGGAGCTCTGGCGAAACAACAACGTATGATGACAAATGATATCGTGTTAAGAAATAGAGATACAGATAAGGTGGATGCTCTGATGATCGACCCAATGGTCATTTCGGCCATGATTGGCCCCGCTTTGGTGAGAAGGATATTGATTAATTGTGGAAGTTCAGTAAATATAATTTTCAAAAAAGCTTATGATCATATGAGGATGGAAGTCAAAGATTTAAATCCGTCTAAAGCTCGTATACACGGTTTTAACGACATTGCAACTGAAGCTGTTGGCTACGTTGAGCTACCCGTGGAGTTAGGAGAAGCTGAACGAAGGAGAGTGCGGATCTTGTCGTTTGTTGTTTTAGATGTTGACTCTTTGTAAAACGTTTTTTTGGATCGACCGGCCCTAGCCAAATTCCGGGCAGCTCTTGCCCCATGGTGTTTGACTTTGAAGTTTTCGACAGATAATGGTGTTGGAGTTGTTTATGGTGATCAGGCGTTTGGATATGCCTGTTATGTTGCTGAGTAGAGGGATGCTCAGTGCAAAGAAAAAGGTAAGGGTATGGACAAGACTGTCTGCATCCAAGCTACCGAAGATTGACAACCAGCTCCTGAGCCTTCGCTCGAGCATAACAATGGGTTCTATAGAGATATAGACCCAAGAGATGATGAGAAGGAGCCTAAAGAGACCAAGACTACACCGGTTGAGCTAACAATTGATATCGCATTCAGCCACAATGACCCGTCACGGATCTTGAAGATCAGATCAAAGCTTAGCCCTCTGATGATGAAAGAACTTGTTGGATTACTCCGAGCAAACCTTGACGTATTCGTTTGGACTCACTCTGACATATGTGGGATCTCGCCTGCCATTGCAAGCCATGCAATTAATATCGACCCGAGGCATGTCTTGGTGAAACAAAAAAGGCACGGCATGGATCTGAAGGGATCTGCCGCTCTCAAAGAGGAGGTGGATAGAATCAAAGACAATGGGTTTATCCGCGATGCCCTCTACCCTAAATGGATATCTAATCCTGTACTTGTGAAAAAAGTGAATGGGAAATGGAGAATATGCATTGATTACTCATATTTGAACAAGGCGTGTCCAAAAGACAGTTTTCCCCTTCCAAGGATCGACCAGCTGGTGAATTCAACCGCGGGACACGAATTGCTATCTTTCATGGATGCGTACTCGGGATATAACCTAATCCCGATGCATATTCTCGATAAGAAGCACACCAGTTTCATTATCGATGTTGGATTGTACTACTATGTAGTAATGCCATTTGGATTTAAGAATGCAAGAGCGACTTATCATCGCTTAGTCAACAGGGTGTTTAAAGATTAGATTGGAAATACGATGGAAGTGTATGTGGATGATATGCTGCTGAAGTCACGACGCTCAAGCGACCACATTAGACACTTGGCAGAAACATTCGACATCCTCTGACATTACAAGATGAAAATCAATCCTTTGTAGTGTTCTTTTGGTGTTGCATCAGGAAAATTCTTGGGCTTTATTGTTAACGCCCGTGGAATAGAATTTAATCCCGAGTAGATCTAGGCTATCCGCGATGTCCAAGCGCTAAAGACTATTAAACAAGTACAGAGTCTGAACAGGAAAGTTGCTACCTTAAGCCGATTTATTTCCAGAGCTACCGACAAATGCATTCCTTTCTTTGACTTGATTAAGAAAGGGAAAAGAAACTTTGAATGGACACAGGATTGTAAAGATGCATTTCAAGCTTTGGTGAATCATTTGGAGAGACCCCCATCTTGTAAAGCCAGGGATCATGAAGATTTGTATATTTATTTGGTCATATCGGCACATGCTATAAGTGCCACATTGCTTCACGAGGAGGATCGGATCCAGAGGCTGGTGTACTACATCAGAAAACGATTGACGGGAGCTGAAAGGAACTATCCTAAAATAGAGAAATTGGCATACTACTTGTTGATTGCATCACAAAAGCTTCGTTCATACTTCCAGGCACACCCGATCAATGTTTACACCGGCCAGCCGTTACGGCAGGTCCTATAGCAACCTGAGACGTCTGGAAGGTTATTCAAGTGGAATATCGAGCTCAGTTAATTTGATATTACTTATCTCCTTTGGAGGGCTATCCATGGTCAGGCACTGACATATTTTATTGTAGATTTTACCGTGCAAGATGATTCTCCAAAAGGCAGCGAAATCCCTACCATACGGTGGAAATTGCATACTGATGGAGCGTCCAATGATCATTGTTCTGGAGCTGGAATTGTACTTGTAACCCTCGAAGATCGGTCAATATGTTATGCTTTAAAGCTTGATTTCCTAGCAACAAACAACGAAGCTGAGTACGAAGCTTTGATTGCTGGACTTAAACTCACTAGAGAACTGAGAATAAAGTCTCTTGAAATCTTTTACGATTCGCAGTTGGTAGTGTACTATCTCAAGGGAGATTATCAAGCTAAAGGACAATGGCTTGCTCCATACCTTACCCAAGTCCAAGAGTTAATGGCAGAATTTGAGTACTATGACATTTCACATATCCCATAGGATCCAAACAGAGAGGCTGATTCATTGGCAAAGTTTGCTAACACCGTTAACACACAGCAGATGGGCTTGGTTCTATTCAAAGTATTAAATGCCCCAAGTATAAACACGATAGAAATCGACCGGATACTGGAAGCAGGGCCTGAGATGGAGTCGTGGATGACCTTGATCAAAGACTATTTTCTATAGGGAGTTCTTCCCGAATGAAGGAATGAAAAGTGACAAATCCTTCGCAAAGCTTCATGGTATATCATGCTTTATGTACAGGAAAGGTTTCTCTGTTCCCTAACTCCAGTGTGTCACTTATGATGAGATAAAACGTGTCCTAAAAGAAGTTTATGAAGGGGAATGTAGCGATCACACTGAGTGGCAAACTCTAGCAAAGAAAATACTCCGTTACTGGTATTTTTGGCCAACCGTAAATCAAGATGTCGCTGACTATGTAAGACAATTTGATAAGTGCCAGATATATGCAAAATTTTCAAGAGCTCCACCGACGGAAATCACGCAAAAGATCAGCCTATGGCCGTTTTTCATATAGGGTATAGACATTATCGGTTCCTTACCGATCTCTAAAGGTGGCACAAAGTACGCTATCATCGCAGTTGATTGCTTTACCAAATGGGCCGAAGAGAACCTTTAGCCACGATCACAACCAAGAAAGTAATCAACTTTATTGTTCGAAACATCATATGTCATTTCGGTCTACTATGAACTATTGTAACAGATAATGGAACTCAAATCGACGGTGCCAAATTCTAAGACTTCTATTAGAGGTATCGTATTGAAAAGAGGTTTGCAGTGGTCGCTCACCCTCAAGCAAATAGATAGGTTGAAGCTATAAACAAAATCGTAAATTCCATTCTAAAGAAGTGATTGGAAAAGGCTAGAGGCAGTTGGGTGGATGAAATCCCTATAGCACTATGGGCTTACAGGACCACCCACAAGTCCACGACCGACCATACTCCATTCACCCTTGCTTATGGTTCCAAAGCCGTCATTCCTATTGAGCTCGAAGTTCCTTCTCATCGAGTGACTTACTACGATCCCAAAACGAATAAAGATCTCCTCTTGGAATCTCTCTATTTTATATATGAGAAGTGCGAGGAAGCCAATCTGTGGGTAGCTACGCATCGACATCGAGTCGCCCGATATTACAACATTAAAGTCTGACCTAGGACCTTTGAAATTGGCAATCTCATCCTGAAACGGGTTTTTCCTACTCCATCGCACATGAATCCAATTTGGGAAGGACTATATGTCATTGAACAGAGGCTTGGAGAGGGAACTTTCAAGCTAGCGACTATTGATGGCATCACACTCCCAAGGGCATGGAATAGCAAGCATTGATGATGTTATTTCACTTAGTTGATTTCTTTTTCATTTAGTTGTATTTGCTTTCAGAATTTGCTTTAGCATTTGATTTTCCAGATATGTAATAAGATAAATTACGTCTTTCTTTTCCATTTAGCAAATAAAGTCTTGGATTTCCTTTGTATTTATGTTTGCTATAGCATTGTGTATCAGTTACATGAAAAAATTGAAATAAAATAAGAGTGATCGTGACATGACAGATCGTTCGCTAAACTAAATCCCCGGTCTCCGGGGCCAAATTAATCAATTACGGAGAGTACGATTCGACTGCTCTCCGAAATAACTCTAAATCCCCAGAGTGTAGACTGGAGTATAAACATAAATCGAGTGTGGTTTGACCACCCATGAAATAACTCCAAGTCCCCGGAGTGCGGATTAGAGTACAAACATAAATCGAGTGTGATTTAGCCACCCGTGAAATAACACCAAGTCCCGGAATATGAATTGGAGTATAAACATAAATCGGGTGTGATTCAACCACCCGTGAAATAAATCTAAGTCCCTAAAGTGAGGACCGGAGTATAAACATAAATCGGGTGTGATTTGACCACTCGCAAAATAACTCTAAGTTCCCGAAGTGCGGACTGAAAGTGTGTGCGCTTGTGCACACTAATTATGGATCGTGTAATATGGACTAACAATATATGCGGAATGTTATTTACAATTGCTATACAAGTAAATATTCAATAAACTAACTATATAGCAATTCACAGATATAGAATAGTAAATGCAGTAAACTGTAAAAATCACACCAGGGATTTTTATACTGGTTCGGACCTCCCGTCCTACGTCCAGTCCCAGACTTCTATCTGGATTTTCACTACCAACTACCTCGCTTCACCCGGAGGAACAGGTTTACAACACCCGAACAGCCGAACGGGATTTCATGCCTCTTACAACACCGAGGACTTCAACAAAAATAATTACAATTGCCGTTGACAACTTGTGCTCTTGATAACACGGATTTGTCACTTGTAGTACACCCTTCCTATAATCTTATCCTCAAAATATGTGAATGATGTTTGTGAAGATTGAAGGAAGTATATTACTTATTGAATCAAAAGATATGAAATAATTTCAATGATTCAATAAGCAATTGAAATGTTTGAGAGTTCAAGACAGAGATCAATAGAATAGAGATTAGAATAATAGAATTGGTTAATTGAAATAATGATTTCATGATGTTTATATAAGAAATAAACAGTTGTAACCTTTTGTGAAAAGGTACAAGCAAAGGTCATGATCATTGGTGAAGAGAAAGAGAAGCAACCGTTGAAGAAAAGGAAGTGTCTGTACGGAAGGTTGCTTTCTGTTTGAAAACGGTCGACAGGTCAAAATGGACCAGTAGACAGGAATTTGAATATATATACGTTATGTACACTTGTGCACGTTATCTGTGCA
Organism: Allium fistulosum; assembly: GCA_030737815.1. Classification (NCBI taxonomy): domain Eukaryota; kingdom Viridiplantae; phylum Streptophyta; class Magnoliopsida; order Asparagales; family Amaryllidaceae; genus Allium; species Allium fistulosum. The sequence continues at coordinate 1,111,468,316 of CM060905.1, forward strand.
TTCTGGGCAGAAACGGTCGACCGCCTTGTTTTAAACCGGTCGACCGGTTTAGCCCAGACTGCACAGTTAATGTGCACTCATACATATATATTTATATTCAAAGATTGAAGGTATGAGATTATTTGAGGATAGATTTTAACATAAATAACACTACTAACATACCAAATGATCAACCTCTAATGTATGGAGCTCTTTGTGTCTCTTTAAAACAATGAATAACTTCTTTTTGTCGATCACGGCTTATCCCTTTGTCAGAAATCAAAACTCTATAAAAATCTTGACTCAACATTCTCCCCCTTTTTGATTGATGACAACATATATCTGAAGTTTTGAATCTCCCCCTGAATATGTGATCTCCCTGAGATTTTGTCTGTATTCTTTATATATATATATATTCCTGCAAATAATTGTTAGCTCTTTCTCCCCCTTTGTCATCGAAAAAAAGGAGTAATAGATAATGGAATAATATAGGAATGTTTCAACCAGAATATCCATTTTCCTCTTTTCTTAAGTGGTACCTGCAAAAAATATAATTAAGACCATGGTACCCACTTTTTATAGGGTCCTAAGAGTTAGATCTTAGGAATCCAAACCCATACGGGTCCGGTATCCCCTTTATATATATAATTAGTATTAAGATGTACAGTATTCATGAAATTCTGAATATAATTATTCCTAATCAAATTGTTATTTGTTTTAGGAACCCATATTTTGATAGTCTTGACATTTTTCTTTTGAAATTTCACAACTGGTTTTGGTTTGGAATATAATAAACTAAGATTTTTCTTAGCTCCAGTCTTTTGTACTTTCTTTTTCCTTTCATTACCAAGATGTTTCTTGGTTTCTTGTTTCCTATATCCCAAACCTTGTTTATTTGAAACAGATTGTGAACTTTCAATGATTTTTGTCAAATTTTCTCGACCTTTGTTAAAGTTTGAAACATTTTGAGTTATGTCATCTAACTTAGTTTGTAAGCTCGCCTTTTCTAGGTCCAGATTTTTGACTTTTGCCTTAAGCTCATGATTTTCAGTAGTGAGAGCATCATTTTTCTCTTTTTGAATTTCAATTTCTTGACTCAAAAGAGATAATTGAGAGTCAACATTAGATGATGATTCTTGAAGTTTTTCAAGTTCTTCTTCTAATATTTTCTTCTCGTCTTTTAACATATCTTGTTCAAACTCTGCTCTACTCAAATCTGCTTTGGCTACTTTTAATTGACGTTTTATGTCTTTATATTTGACTATCAATTCAGAATTAATATCAAGTAATTTATCAAATGTAGGAATTTGTACCTCATCTTCTGTTGCCATAAAACAAACATTAGCTTGTTCATTCTCCGGATCACTTTCACTTTCAGATGAGGATGAGTCTGAATCATCCCATGTTACTGAGAAGGCTCGTTTCTTTGACTTGTCCTTCTTATGTTTGAATTTATCATTTTCTGACTTCTTCTTCTGTTCTGGACAATCCTTCTGCATGTGCCCCTTTTTGTGACAGTTGAAACATTCTATAGTTGATGAAGATGGTTTGTTTGATCCAGGTTTCCTTTTGTTGTAACGACTGGCTTTTCGATATTTTAGGAATTTTTTGAATCCTTTTGCAATGAATGCCAAATCTTCATCTTCAGAATCTGATTCATTTTCATCTTTCTCAGCATGAAATGCTACATTTTTCTTTTCTTCTTTCTGTTCATTTCTAGCCTGCAAATTTGCTTCATAGGACATTAAATTTCCTATCAATTCATCTGGCTTCATGATGGAAAGGTCATTAGCTTCTTCAATTGCTAATACTTTTCCTTCCCATTCACTAGTCAGAGAATGTAGGACTGTTGAAACAACATCAAAATCTGAATATTTTTGTCCTAATCCGATAAGTGCATGATGAATAGTTTGAAACCTTGAATACATATCATTGATTGTCTCATTCGGTTTCATTTTAAAATTTTGAAACTGACTCTTCAGCATGGCTATTTTGGCTTGTTTAACCTTGTTAGTACCTTCATGAGTGGTTTTCAACGTTTGCCAAATTTGATATGCAGTAGTGCAGATACTAACACGATTATATTCATTTTGGTCTAATGCACAAAACAACATATTTATTGCCTTTGCATTTACGGCTGCTGCCGTTTTCTCAGCCGTTGTCCATTCTGAATATTCAGTTGTTGGATTCACTATTTCTTTTTGAGTAGCATTCCAAGCATCATAGCTATTTGATTGCATAAAAAATGACATACGTGTAGCCCAATAGCTATAGTTGAGACCATTAAAGAATGGAGGTCTTTGTGTTGATTGACCTTCCGTGTAAGTGTTAGTGCTAGTGCTTGCGTTATTTTCCATATTACAAGAATATATCAAATAACGGTGTTACGGTTATATGATGACCGTGCTCTGATACCAAATGAAAGTGTGTGCGCTTGTGCACACTAATTATGGATTGTGTAATATGGACTAACAATATATGCGGAATGTTATTTACAATTGCAATACAAGTAAATATTCAATAAACTAACTATATAGCAATTCACAGATATAGAATAGTAAATGCAGTAAACTGTAAAAATCACACCAGGGATTTTTATACTAGTTCGGACCTCCCGTTCTACGTCCAGTCCCAGACTTCTATCTGGATTTTCACTACCAACTACCTCGCTTCACCCGGAGGAACAGGTTTACAACACCCAAACAGCCGAACGGGATTTCGTGCCTCTTACAACACCGAGGACTTCAACAAAAATAATTACAATTGCCGTTGACAACTTGTGCTCTTGATAACACGGATTTGTCACTTGTAGTACACCCTTCCTATAATCTTATCCTCAAAATATGTGAATGATGTTTGTGAAGATTGAAGGAAGTATATTACTTATTGAATCAAAAGATATGAAATAATTTCAATGATTCAATAAGCAATTGAAATGTTTGAGAGTTCAAGACAGAGATCAATAGAATAGAGATTAGAATAATAGAATTGGTTAATTGAAATAATGATTTCATGATGTTTATATAAGAAATAAACAGTTGTAACCTTTTGTGAAAAGGTACAAACAAAGGTCATGATCATTGGTGAAGAGAAAGAGAAGCAACCGTTGAAGAAAAGGAAGTGTCTGTACCGAAGGTTGCTTTCTGTTTGAAAACGGTCGACAGGTCAAAATGGACCAGTAGATAGGAATTTGAATATATATACGTTATGTACACTTGTGCACGTTATCTGTGCATTCTGGGCAGAAACGGTCGACCGCCTTGTTTTAAACCGGTCGACCGGTTTAGCCCAGACTGCACAGTTAATGTGCACTCATACATATATATTTATATTCAAAGATTGAAGGTATGAGATTATTTGAGGATAGATTTTAACATAAATAACACTACTAACATACCAAATGATCAACCTCTAATGTATGGAGCTCTTTGTGTCTCTTTAAAACAATGAATAACTTCTTTTTGTCGATCACGGCTTATCCCTTTGTCAGAAATCAAAACTCTATAAAAATCTTGACTCAACACGGACTAGAGTATAAACATAAATCGAGTGCGATTCGACTACCCATCAACTAACTCTTATCCCCGGAGTACGGATATAAGTATAAAAAATAGAGGAATGCAGTTCGACCTCTCACTATTCAATAAACTCTGGACTAAAAATGACAAGAGGAGTGTAAATTCGCTAAGGATGGGTTTGCACCATCCATCAACTAACTCTGCTGACCCGAGACTGTGGGCAAAAGCACAATTACTCGAACCGCTGAGTTCGATAAGCATAACACTAAGGCTCGAGCCTAGTGTTTGATACGACTCGAGGCCACGACCTCAAGGAGGCTGTAACGACCCAAAATTTTAGTGGTTTTATTTATTTAATTAATTGAATTTTTGTGAAATTATAAATAATAAAATTTTGGAAATAAAAATTTAATATTTGGAATACGTCTATTTCAACATAGCAATTGGTAAATTTTCATCTGATTATATGGAAATTTATTTTCTTGTATAACTTTATTCAATTCAAATCAGTTAAAATTGATGATAATAAATTTATTTCAAAACCTGAATATTTTTCTATAGAAAATTCCTAAATCTTCTTCTGAGTCAGATGTCATCTTTCGTTTTTCCAAATTTGGACTTCTATTGCTCCGTTTATCTTAATTCTGGCAGAATAGCAGCATTTCAGGTACCGATTATCGACTTTTGATCGGATGATCGTACCACTAATATCTGTATACCGTTTTGATCGTCACGTCATGCTGATCTCTACGGTATATTCATTTTCTTATTTCGCCGTCCGATGGACAAAGAAATCTGTAAATCAGTTCACCGTATCGGTAACCGGTTTAAACCCTTTCATTTCCTACCATATGAATTCAATAGCCGTGTGTTATTATTTTCTGGTTTCAATATTTATGAGCTGATCCCTCTAACCCCTCATTTCGCTTGACTGTTCATTGTTTGCAATTTACATAACCGTTCAAATTTGCCTGTTCGTTTTCTCCCACCGTTCACTGTACCCTATGCATTAGCTATCTGTTAATTTTCTTACCTTTTTGTTTAGTTGATATTGCTTTCAAATACTGTTCTGCATCTTCCTCTTTTTCAGTCATCTCTCTCTCCACTGATTCTCTTTCTCTTCATCACCTTGGCCGCGCAACCCGAGAACAACCTTTCCAACCTCCACAGCCGATCTCTCCACGCACGGACCTCATCCCACTAACCTCCGATTTGCCTTCCATCACTGCCAACATCCGCAGCAATTCACTCCCCCTTGAACTGCCACCCTTCTCCAACAACAAACCCATGCCAGCCTACGCCTTCAACCATCACCCCGTGCCATTGTCGGCCTATCCGCCTGCACCTTCCACCAAACGCCTCAGATCCTTCCACCCATACGCAACAGCTCATCTACCCTCGCACCTTGTTTCCCTTAGCCACATACCTCTACAGCACCCCACGTGTACACCCCATCCCATGCAAAAAGGCAACAACCGATAGCAGCCTATCCGAGACCGTTTGCCACCACCGAAGAACTCACCTGTAGAAGCAAGCACCAGACCCTGCTCCTTTTCGCCTCCACACAGCGACCTTTTTTCCGAACTCCTTGACTGCATCAGCAAGCCCCATCACGCCACCTGACCTCATCCTCTTCCAGCCCTCTGGCGACAACATCCCTTTCTTCCTATGCCACAACTCTCAGCCGGCCTCTCAACACACCATCGTTTTTCCCTTCGGTCGAAGCTTCCTCCTGCTGATGCCTGGTTCTTATGAAATATATTTAACAGTGTTTGGCATTTGTTTATTTATGATTTGAGAAAAAAAACTATATATATAGTTGTATGTTAAAAATATTTATATCATATAGTTGTTCAATCCATCTAAAGCTTTACTGCATATTTTAAATATAATATGTACAATACTATGTATAATACGGTTGATAGTAATATAATAGTTTTATAAGGGATTTATGTAAAAAATTCGTATGAGTTATAAAGTTGTCCTACTACATAGGTTATAATATATATGTGACACAGCCTGTACGTATTGGATTCAACCATATATATTTATATATATCAATGTTAGATTTCAGTTTTATATACATAGGTTTTGTCTCATATAATATAGAAATTGGAACCGGTTATAGGTATAAACAGTGCATAAACAATAGGAGTCAGTTTTTATATCTTTTGTTATGTAAGTTAGTTTATAAATTTATATATACAGTTTAGTATGAATATGTTTCTATTTGTATGGGTTTCGAATATACACAGTTTGGATATTTTGTTATGAGGTTTTGGGTGTAGATTTCTTTATAGTCAGTATATACATTCGTATGTTATTTTATATATATAATATTGATTCAAAATATATACTAGTTATATTATTTATATTTGGGTCGGTTGAGTTGTATGTATATTTTAATAAAGTAACGCTACTTGAGCTTATAATAAAGGTCTGGATTGTATATGAAAGTTGTGTAGTTGATATGAGTTTGATTGGCGTGTAACGCAAGGGGTTTGCTTGATATTATATTTTCATAAACGCTGATTTATATAAGCAGAGAGATATGTTCTATTTTTTTTATAATATAAATTGTAAAATCTGTTTTATATATGTGGTTTATGTATGTCAGGGTAGTTGTATAAGTGGTTTTAACTTATATATATAAAAGTTATTGTATATGTATATAAGCGTACATAAGTTATATCGGTCCTGTTTTATATTTATATTGTATGTTGTTGGGTCTGCATCTATTTATAATGGGTCTGCAAACATTTTGAGTAATATGAATATAGTTGGGGCATATATGAATAGCTTGCGTGTATTTGGTTATATATATATATATACTATTTTGGATTTAAGTTGATTTTGAAATTCCTATATATATTTTATTTAATATATGTTGAATTTAGAATTTGATTATATATATATAGTTATAAATATAAATTCACCTATACCATTTATCATCATCAAATCCAGTTCTAATTTGATTTCGTCAATTTCCTTATCTATCAGCTTTGACCGACGTGCCTGTTTTCTTCATCGAATCGTGTCCATCTAGCGTTGCTTTGGAATTCGTAGTCCATTTCTTTGTCAGATCTCTCTAGCATCGAAAGGTGAGCAATCACTCATGATTAACGTTCTTTTATTTATTAAATTTGATTTCAATTGAAACGACAATTGAAATATGCTGTTGTTGTTATTTAAATTGTTATATATGCTATTATCTGTAACTGTTCACCTGTGGGATATGACACCATATCCTGCTGTTTATATTATATTGTTATTGATGATATATCTATGCATGTTATATTATTTCTATATCTGTTATCACTCTGCAAGTTCCCTGTTAGTATAGAAATCACTATGGGTTGAAATGATACATACCCGAACGGACTTTAGAATAGGAGAAAATCGTTATGGGTTGAAATGATAGACCCAAGCGATTTTCATTTGAATTGAAATTGGGATTACGGGTTGAATTGATTCTACCCGTATATATTTAAATTTCGGATTGAAATGATAAATATCCGTATCACTTAACCATATGATAAATATATATACAGACACCGTTGGTCCATATATATAAATATTTTGAAATGAATTCTATGGTTTTGGAAAGAAATATATGGTTTAAAATGTTGAGCCTTAAATTTTTATATATAAATGGGAAGGATTGATTAAATACATATAATATGGTTGAGTATTTAAAATTTGTGTTTCAAAATAGATTTCAGTAATAATTTGAATAAGTTAAGGTTGGGAAGGTAATTTGAATTTAGTAAAGAATTTTATTTAATTAAACCGATTTAAAACTTATTGAAATTGAGATTTAAGATATGATTTATAACTTGGGTTTAATTTAAATAATTTAATGAATATTTCTTATTTAAATAAATTTAAGGAAATATTTAGTAAAAATGAAATTTAAGGCTAGTTGAATGATATTGAATTTATTAAGTGAATATTCCCTGATTAAATAATAATAAAGTTAAATCAAGAGCTATATGAAACTGTTAAATTTAACTTTGAAAATGTTGAATATTAAAGCTTTGAAATATATTGAAAGTTTAAATGGTATATTTAGAACTAAATTGAATTGATGAATTGAGCTTTGAATAAATTTGAATTTGGAATTTGAGTTAATTTGAATCGATTTGAGAGACTTGAGGAAATTATAAATACTATACTTTATAAATTATTTAATGTATATACACTATTTTGGGAAAATAGTTATATTTGAAATGAAATGATATTTGGGTTTTGAAGTATAAATTAAATTGAAATGACCATGGTGTTATAATGTATATCTCCACCTTGTAGATAGTTCTGAAGATCCTTAGAGGATGGTTATCCCAAACATCCTTTAAGTTACTTGTATTTCAGTTAATGTTTCACTTGAGTTGGATTTATTTATATAAGAATGTTAATCCTGACTCGAGTGTTTTGTGTTTTGCTTTACGCTCGGGTCAGACTGAGTGATACAGCATTTGAGACTCACCCTTGGAGTTTGGAGCTTCATTTGGAGATCCAACTATCGATTCAGCTTTTTCGGTTGATTTGTTCAGAGAGGTCATCTATTCGTGCTGAAGACTTCACTGTATTTGAGATATTCTGTTGTATTTTATTTTAACTATGATGTTTATATAGTAGCTTCATGAACTACTATTTTATCTATTCCGCTGCGTATTATTATATTACTCTGTGTCTGTGATTCTGTGATTGATTTATTTACTGCATATGCTGCGTTTTGCCCAATTTAAATTAACAATCTGATATTTTGAATTATTCAAGTCAGACATGTGTGTCTGCTTATGCACTTAGAGGGTGCAGCATGATAGGGGGTTCTCGCATTTTGTTTGGTAGCGAGCGGGTGACTCTTACTCCTACATGTCCCTACGGGGTTGGTGCAGTCGAGAGGCTGGCTGTAAAGGCAGAACACAGGTACTGCTGTATGCTACGGTGGGCGTTACCCCACTGACGCGGACCGTTACAGTTTGTATCAGAGCTTTGGCTCTAGGCAAAGCTTAGCATATATAGTAAATTTATTTACAGAATCACTTTCGTTCGAGTTTGCATCTCTTCCTTTTGACTCGATTTCCTTTAAACTTTGGAACGTTCCTTGCGGTTCCAAAATTCATTCTTGTCTCTCCCTACTTGTATTCTTTTGATTCTGGAGTATCCCATAACTCCACTTCGAATAATCTCTATAAGAATAGGCGATCCCGCCGATCTTTGAATGTTTTGTAAAGGGGTGAAACTCTTTTACAATTGGCATTGATTCACCGGAGATTTATATATCCCTCGGTTTAGATGCTGCTATCTCTTGTTATGTCGAATTCTATCTCTGGCGATCGAATGTCGATTTGCCTCAGAATTCTGCATTGATCTTATTTTGAAATCACGGTTGACCAGTTAAGGTCGCCCGCGATTTATATAAGTATATCCCTTATTTGTTTTGTAATTGATTATCTCATTTTCGTTCGAACTTATCTTCGAATCAGAATCCAATTTGATTAGAGTACCTCTAATTTGAATATCTATCTTTGTTTTGAAATCCATTCTTGAATCATCCTTTTGAAAAATCGGGTTTATTCGTATTTTGGAAATTGTTTTATATATCGAAATTTTTATAAGTATGATTATATTCTATATATAAAAGTGAAATGTTTTCGATAAAGATTTTAAACCCTTTTAAAATAAGAATTTGAGGTTTCGAAAGGATTTGTAATTTTGGAAAAAACTATATAAGAAATTTGATTTATAACTGAAGGATTCTAAATTTGAAATTCGAGAATTGAACTCCGGTATTTTGAAATTGGTTTTAAGATTTTGAAATATATAATAATAATATGATTTAAAAATATTTTCCGAATAAGAAATGTTTCAAATGATTTTAATGAGTTTTGAAGAAATTTCAAAAGAAGTTTGAGAAAATAGAAGTCCAGAACTCACTTATGTCGCTGGAAAATAATTTCGGTAATGAGTGCACGCATCATCGACATTGATTTTCGAGTTTCAGAGTGAGGGAAAGGCCACTTTAGTAGCATTGCTACGCGAGTGATTTTGCGAAACCAATTTTGATTTTGAAATTTTGAAGTATGATTTGATATTCAAAAGATATATGTAAATGTATTTGAAACGATTTGAAATAAGCCGGTGTCCAGTCCTCGAGTTCGGATTTGATATAACCCTATCTATTAAAATTGATTTACTGATTTGTTGCTGATTTCCAACTCTTGAATTTGAAAATGATTTCTTCAACTATTTTGAAGGTTCGAGCACATCCAAATCAAGGTTAACTTTTCAAAGTTAGGAAATTTTGAAAAGTATAAAGTATATAAGTTTGGTATGTATGTTAAAGTATGTAGTAATATGATTTAAATATGTTGAAACTGTTTTGTTAAGTAAATGAGTACGGCAATTTTAAAATTTTCTAATATAAAATTTAGCTTTGAAATGTTTTGGAAAGAATTTGGTCTTCAAAATATTTTGAATAAAATTTAGTTTAAATGTTTTAACTTAGTAACATCTTTATGAAACTATATATTTAACAAGTTGGAATAAAATATATAAGTTGTACATATGCTGTTTTATTCGCATAATTAATTTGATACAGGTTTGAGTACACAAGTTCGAGGTGAATTACACCATTTCGTGTTAGGATTTTTCATTCGATTCTTGATGGAGAATATTTGATTTGGATTTTGGGCTTGATTTTAGAATTCTCTATCATAGTATATGGCTATGCAAGGAGACTAATGGCTTCTAGTCGAGAAACCACATCGAAATCCGCATTAGGGAAGTCGAATGGACAATACTAGTTCGAAAGCGAACTGGTGTGATCGAGCGAGCGATCTAATGTGATTCTGCGAAATGATGACGTATGTATATCTTATATTCTAATATCATTGATATATTTTGACGCTGAAATTGGAAGCTGCCGAGTTAGAATATCTTTGCTTACTAAAAGAAAATTTTCAATTTAAATTACAAAGATATATAACCCATAAAAGCAAAGATATTCAATCCCATATGGATCTTCATACAGCGAAATTTATTTTGAAAAATTTGATCCTTATATAAGATGGACCTTACGTAAGTATAAGATGATTTTGAAAACATTTGATTTTGGAAATGAATTGGTGGACTTAAATTATATTGATTTGGAAATTTGGATTTATTTTCTAAATCTATTATTTTGGAAACTTTGAAACTAAAGATATTTAATTTTAGAAGAAATAATTTGGTGAAATTGTATATGATTTTGAAAGTGAACTGATATTGAAACAAATTGAAATTTGAGAACCTTGTGTTACTAAATACTTGATTTGGGAGTTGCAAACTTATATAAAATTGATTTGTATGAGTATGAAATTGATTCGAAAACTATAGATTTGAAAAGGTACTCAATTTGAAAGTGAAATCTTATATTATTGAAGTCTATATAAGTATGATTTGATATACTATTGATTTTGGAAAGTATTTGATTTGAAAATTAAATCTTATATATAATGGATTTTATATAAGTACGATATTTGATAGTGATTTGAAAAGGTACTATATGATACATATTTTCGAAGTAAAGATATGGAAAGTGCCTTCTGCTTGATATCCGATTTGTGGCCACATCTTGGATTCATTCTATCGATATTATTCTCTCTGATTTTTTGTTTTACGGATATGATACTCGAGTGTCCTTCGAATTCCATGGCGTTACCCATGGTCTTACGAACTCGACTGCATAGCGTAATTCGCAAGGCAGTGATTGCTTAAAAGGTACGGATGTTTCCTGGGGGATCCAGGCGTAACCATTGTGTATCTGCGATCTATGGTCGTGTTAGTGGCGTAATCCGCAAGGTAGAGATTGCTTAAGGGGTATGGATGTTTCCTGGGGGATCCAGGCATAACCATTTTTATGTATCCTGCGGTCCACCGTTTTGTTATCATGGCGAAATTCGCAAGGCAGTGAATGCTTAAAAGGTACGGATGTTTCCTGGGGGACCCAGGCGTAACCATTGTGTATCTACGATCCATGATTTGTTTGTTTTTTTTGTTGTTTGGATTGTACTTTCCATATCTGTTTAAAAAAAATATTTCCAGTATTTTCACTGGGTGTTGAAACAGGTCTACTAAGTACTTGGAGAATTCTAGTTTTGCGCCTGATCAACGCACTACCAGAGTCTACAGGAACAAGGATAAACTTGTTGAAACATCGAGTTATAAAAGTATTTTATTATAAAGGTATTTTCAACAAAGAAATTCTGTATTAATATTTGAAATTGAAATTCTTATGGTTCTAAATTAATTATTCGTGCCCGATACTATTCCTTGAATCTACCTTATCTGCTCAGCTTTTTTTATTCACCTATATTCTATTTTTCCAAGTCCTCCTTCTTTTCCTTGTTGACTATATCCTTTTAAATATTGTTTATTTATATACTATATGGTTTAATATATAAAAAAAATATAATGTTATAAATATTTTAGAAGTTATTAATTAAATAAAACATATTTAAAGAAAATGATTATTGATTTATTAATAATATTTGAAAAGTATCTTAAGATAAAAAAATTAATAATTTATGAATTATGGATTTAAATGTTTTCAATAGCTTCTTTGTAAAAATAAGTAATAATGTAAATAATTGTTTTCAAATAGCTTACATATATTTATAAAGGTTATTTAAACCTATAAATGATACTTATAAAGGAAACAAGAAATTTTACAAATGGGTTTGAAAAAAATATTAAGGTATTAAAGAAAATTGAATTTCAAATAAAGTTTCAAATGAAAATTTCGAGTAAAATTTATATAGTTTTAAATTAATTGTTTATTCTTGACTTTCAATCAACATTTTTCTAGTTGTTCTATTCTCCTACCTCCTTCCTTTCCGGGGACGAAAAGTTCTGAGTGGGGGAGAGTGTAACGACCCAAAATTTTAGTGGTTTTATTTATTTAATTAATTGAATTTTTGTGAAATTATAAATAATAAAAATTTAATATTTGGAATACGTCTATTTCAACATAGCAATTAGAAAATTTTCATCTGATTATATGGAAATTTATTTTCTTGTATAACTTTATTCCAATTCAAATCAGTTAAAATTGATGATAATAAATTTATTTAAAAACCTGAATATTTTTCTATAGAAAATTTCTAAATCTTCTTTTGAGTCAGATGTCATCTTTCGTTTTTCCAAATTTGGACTTCTATTGCTCCGTTTATCTTAATTCTGGCAGAATAGCAGCATTTCAGGTACCGATTATCGACTTTTGATCGGATGATCGTACCACTAATATCTGTATACCGTTTTGATCGTCACGTCATGTTGATCTCTACGGTATATTCATTTTCTTGTTTCGCCGTCCGATGGACAAAGAAATCTGTAAATCACTTCTCCGTATCGGTAACCGGTTTAAACCCTTTCATTTCCTACCATATGAATTCAATAGTCGTGTGTTATTATTTTCTGGTTTCAATATTTATGAGCTGATCCCTCTAACCCCTCATTTCGCTTGACTGTTCATTGTTTGCAATTTACATAACCGTTCAAATTTGCCTGTTCGTTTTCTCCCACCGTTCACTGTACCCTATGCATTAGCTATTTGTTAATTTTCTTACCTTTTTGTTTAGTTGATATTGCTTTCAAATATTGTTTTGCATCTTCCTCTTTTTCAGTCATCTCTCTCTCCACTGATTCTCTTTCTCTTCATCACCTTGGCCGCGCAACCCGAGAACAACCTTTCCAACCTCCACAGCCGATCACTCCACGCACGGACCTCATCCCATTAACCTCCGATTTGCCTTCCATCACTGCCAACATCCGCAGCAATTCACTCCCCCTTGAACTGCCACCCTTCTCCAACAACAAACCCATGCCAGCCTACGCCTTCAACCATCACCCCGTGCCATTGTCGGCCTATCCGCCTGCACCTTCCACCAAACGCCTCAGATCCTTCCACCCATACGCAACAGCTCATCTACCCTCGCACCTTGTTTCCTTTAGCCACGTACCTCTACAGCACCCCACGTGTACACCCCATCCCATGCAAAAAGGCAACAACCGATAGCAGCCTATCCGAGACCGTTTGCCACCACCGAAGAAATCACCTGTAGAAGCAAGCACCAGACCCTGCTCCTTTTCGCCTCCACACAGCGACCTTTTTTCCGAACTCCTTGACTGCATCAGCAAGCCCCATCACGCCACCTGACCTCATCCTCTTCCAGCCCTCTGGCGACAACATCCCTTTCTTCCTATGCCACAACTCTCAGCCGGCCTCTCAACACACCATCGTTTTTCCCTTCGGCCGAAGCTTCCTCCTGCTGATGCCTGGTTCGTATGAAATATATTTAACAGTGTTTGGCATTTGTTTATTTATGATTTGAGAAAAAAAACTATATATATATAGTTGTATGTTAAAAATATTTATATCATATAGTTGTTCAATCCATCTAAAGCTTTACTGCATATTTTAAATATAATATGTACAATACTATGTATAATACGGTTGATAGTAATATAATAGTTTTATAAGGGATTTATGTAAAAAATTCGCATGAGTTATAAAGTTGTCCTACTACATAGGTTATAATATATATGTGATACAGCTTGTACGTATTGGATTCAACCATATATATTTATATATATCAATGTTAGATTTCAGTTTTATATACATAGGTTTTGTCTCATATAATATAGAAATTAGAACTGGTTATAGGTATAAACAGTGCATAAACAATAGGAGTCAGTTTTTATATCTTTTGTTATGTAAGTTAGTTTATAAATTTATATATACAGTTTAGTATGAATATGTTTCTATTTGTATGGGTTTCGAATATACACAGTTTGGATATTTTGTTATGAGGTTTTGGGTGTAGATTTCTTTATAGTCAGTATATACATTCGTATGTTATTTTATATATATAATATTGATTCAAAATATATACTAGTTATATTATTTATATTTGGGTCGGTTGAGTTGTATGTATATTTTAATAAAGTAACGCTACTTGAGCTTATAATAAAGGTCTGGATTGTATATGAAAGTTGTGTAGTTGATATGAGTTTGATTGGCGTGTAACGCAAGGGGTTTGCTTGATATTATATTTTCATAAACGCTGATTTATATAAGCAGAGAGATATGTTCTATTTTTTTTATAATATCAATTGTAAAATCTGGTTTATATATGTGGTTTATGTATGTCAGGGTAGTTGTCAAGACCCGCAAATCCGTACTCCTTGATTAAACACTAATCTCCATTGATTAACTCAAGATGAACGGAAATACGAACCCTGAGGGTTTAAGAAAGAGAAAAAGGTAGAAGAAGAAGAAAACAGAAGAAGAAAGAAGAAAGAAGAACAACAGAACAACATCAGAACAGAAAACAATATCAGAATCTCACATATCGCAGCGGAACAAAATATAATAGATAAATGAATAATCTTTAAACAAAGAACTATATCATTTTATACATACATCAATCATCAGAGTCAATATACAACAATGGACAGTTATATAACTTGTCCTCATACGGAATACATAGCGGAATAAATATATCAGATACAAATACTACGTCTCGCCATCCAGCTTGCTTCCAAAGCTCCAGAATATCCAGAATATCCTGATAACATAACTCTAGGCTGCCCGTGTGGAAATTTGTGGGCACCCAGAGTTTAGAAGGGAACAATAAACTCCGAGTCAGTCATGGTGACTGGTGTGAGATCGTAAAACAGTTATTTTTCATAAGGAAAATAAAACAAATTCGCAATGCTTTTGGAAAATGAAACTACCATAAGACCTCCCACCACACACAATGCAAACGCAGAATTGGAGGAGATTTCTTCTTATGATAGTCAAAGATGCTTACTACGCAAAATCAAATCATTTTTGATATTATTATTAGTGCATAGTGTAGAAAACATTTCGAAAGTATAATATTAATCTTAGCCAACATACGACCAGTATCGTATGCCTACTATAGCTACCATCTAAACAGTGGTGACCACCGTACGTAAATGGCAGGTTTTACAACTAATACCGTACAAGGTGCGTATTGGAGTTTGGATTTCCAACAAATGGTCAGGCTAAGGAACTTCCTTTTCCACGATGGGTACGTCCTTGGAATAGACGACCCGAGAAATAACCTAACATTACAGTTAGATCTCTGCCAACACAAGGCCGGGTTACCTCTGCAAAAGTAGGTAACTACTGACACGCGTATGCCATCCCCCGATCGTAACCGATCTTCCCGAGGATCCCCGATTTCCAACAAACCACATCAAAATAATAATGCAGCAACCACATAGGTTAAGTATCTGGGCTCCATACCATGATACCACCTCTATCCAGAAGGAATGACATACACTAAGGGGCGCTACTCCCTAGAACCTTGCTGCATCCTTCCTGTTTTGACCATTTCCGGGGTGTGAGGCTCGACGAAGTCTCGTCCACAAAGCTACGCTTTCTACAAAGCCATGCTTCGGGTCAAACAAATGATCAACCTATGATCACAAAGATATAAGATCAAACAAATGATCATATCGCAAATGATCAAACACTGATCATTTCACAGCAACACTCAGTATGCCACGTTACCAAATTGGGAGTATATCGCTGATAAATTTCAACTACATAACCTCTGAGCTCGTACGTCTCAGAGAAGGGTGTTAAGCTAAGAGAATAAATTCTCCGCCACCAACAGATATGTATTTGAAAGAAATCAGCTTTATACTCAAAGTGTAACGTCAGACACACAATCCATACAAGTCTGTCCCGGGATCGAACAGAACCGAAGGCACTTCTCACGAAGCCCTTGCATATCCGGATAAATTTCTAATCACGTCCGGACTTCCCGTCACTAAGGGTGATAAAAACCTCTAAACCGGAGATCAGCCGATGTAGAGTAACTCGACGGTAATCCTTCCGTTTTCAAAAATATCCGGTCTTCAACACCGGTCTTCGAATGCAATTCATAACGACGTATCACATATTCGGAATGGGTTATACGACCCCATGGTCCTTTCCCGGCTAACCCGAATAGTGAGCGCTTATTTAAAAACAAGTGTGGCATTCAAATTCATCCAATTCACAACAAATACCTATTCAAGGTAATTATTGATAGTCGGTTATTTAACTATCAATAAAGATGCGCAACATCATCAGATTCCAAATAATTTTCCCAAATTATTTATCTTCCAAAATATCTTTACTAGATATATAGTTTCCACACTTAACCGTTTGAAAACAAATTTTCAAATATTCACTTTTCAATTTATCTTTAAAAGATAAAATTTCAAACCCTTCGTTTCATATTGGAAAAGCATTTCCATACTTATTTAATTATAAGTAATTCACAAATCTATTTATTTTCAACTTTTGAAAATATTCAATATACTTAAATCAAAATTAAGTATAATTCATTCTTTAAGGCAATCATTCTTTTAAGCACATTTATTTGAGTCAAAACGAATGTTACGTAAAACATCGTTACGACGACTCAAAATCACTAGTATAGGGATTCGAAATTAAGATAGGTATATAAATCCCAATACTACATAAAACATTTCCTTTCGGAAATCATTTACTATAACAACAGTGTTATAGTCCATCATTTCCTTATATTTTCGAAAACGCCTATTTCAACAATGAACGTTGAAATCTATGCTTTCAATTCACAATACATTTTAAAACATCTTTAAAATGTTTAACTTCATTTTTTTATATCACTTCTTCAAAAATAAAATCCATTTTACTAAACAATATATTCACTGTCCAAAATCGTGAATATAATTCACTTAACCCAATTTCAATCATTTCTACACATTTTAATTTCAATAGAGATTCACTATCCAAAATCGCGAATATATCTACTTTAAAAATCTCCTATATTTAATTTATCCAATTCAATCTATTTTGAATTTATAACCACGTTTATAAATTCTATTTCTATTTTAATAACAACTTCGATTTATAAATCTCCTTTTATTTACTTCTAGAATTTCACTTATCAAAATAAGTAATTTCGGTTTTATAAACAACGTTTATAAATCACATTTATATTTATAAAAACTTCAATTTATAAATCTCCTTTTATTTACTTCTAGAATTTCACTTATCAAAATAAGTAATTTCGGATTTATAAACAACGTTTATAAATCACATTTATATTTATAAAAACTTCAATTTATAAATCTCCTTTTATTTACTTCTAGAATTTCACTTATCAAAATAAGTAATTTCGGATTTATAAACAACGTTTATAAATCACATTTATATTTATAAAAACTTCAATTTATAAATCTCCTTTGTTAACTAATTCAATTCATAACTAAATTTTTATACCAACTATCCATATTATAAGTTGAATACTTATAATTCATTTATTCTACAAAATCATTTCCATTTATAAGTTCACAATTTATAAATTTCATTCACTTATAAATTCTTAAAAATTCATTTTAACGCTTATAAAAACTCGTTTATAATCCCAATCTTTTAAAGTTATGAATATCAATTTTGTACATCTTTTATAATACTTTAAAAATCTCAATTTAATCCATTCTACAATTAAATCAACTTTCACTTCAAAAATCACACTTTGGTTATATTTCACAAAAATCTTAACTTTTTATAACTTTAAAAATTTGAACGTTTATTTATTTATTATAAATCTCTTCAAAAATTTAATGAAACGTATATTTTCAAAGATCACTTCAAAAATCTCTTTTGAAATCAACATCGTTATTTTTAAAACTTCACAAGTTTGAATCCAATGATGCAACGCACCAATTAGTCCATCACACATCAAACATCATATATCATCATATGAGAACAGAATATATATCAATATCTGTAAATAAATAAATACAGTTGAGGAATCCAGTTGGATCCCTCCAACCTGTTTTCCTGCATCCAAAGACGTTAGCACAATACCAATTCCACTTCGAGGTGGAATATCGCGGTATATGGGTTTTTTATAATATATCCGCTTACAAACGGCGCAATAGGGTCTCATCCGCTATACGAGGCGGGAAATCATCAATCCAATATATACATATGCCAATATGTATATATTGCTATATATAGATATATCCTATAATATCTAATATCACATCCAATAGCAATCAAACAGTCAATAAATAACTGCAATACAAAATATATTTTGAGTGAGAAAAATCTCACCTTTGCTTTATTTTGCAATCCATTCCAAATCCAGATTTATTTTTCTTCGTTGTATTCGACCTTGTATAAACAATTATACAATTTTATTAATATTCGAATAAATCGAACTATTAAATTTTCATTTGAAAATTTCAATTCACCGATGATTTTATTCTTAACCAGTTTCTTTTAAATAAAATTGTTTAACTAAAATTTTTAGTTTAAAACTAAATTTTTACTTTCAAAACTAAATTTAATATATCGACCTTTGGTAATTAAATTATCCCATGATTTCATTTCAAATTTAAATTCTTTTAAATAAAGTACTTGAACACATTTTTCTATAAATCAAATTATATTTTACTGTATATATGCATCTTTTAAACTAAAATTTATTTGTTGTAAATTTTATAAAACTGAAAATTTGTAAAATATATATACTTTCTTTTATTTGCATATATATATATTTGATTAAATTAAACAAGATTATTTCACCTTACTGCTAGCTCGAAAACCACCACCGAGCTTCACGCGCCATCGTCCTTCCTCGCGTATGCGATCATGCCAGACCCAAACTTGATGACGAGCACCGCAAAACGATGACCAATCCCGACTATCGAACCCTTCCAAAATCGAGACTCTCGCCTCCTTCCACGCACTCGAACTTTGAGTTCGACTTCGCGACATGATGGAGCCGCCTCCACGATATCGCCACAAGAAAATCCTTCTCGCGTTTGTGGCCGCCTCCCCTAACTTGCGACCACGCGACAACCCTAGCTTCGCGACCGAGTCCCCACGCTTCCTTCCACAATCGAGCGCCTCGATTTCCTCCCTCCAGATCCAATGTGCCGAACGAATTCGAGCAGTCGCCTCCACTCGATTTAACATGGTGTTTCCCCCCTTTTTCGATGATGCTCGAGGTCGAGCTCATACCCCAGGTCGCCACGATTTCTATCTTATATCGAACTGCTGGATTTTGTTTAAAAAGGAAAGGCTGCGAGCTTGAATTGAAATGAGGATGGGAGTGAATCACACTGGAGATAAAATTTTAAAGCTCGGCCATTTAAATTTTGTTTGAACGATTTTGATTTCTTTGAACTGGTGGAAGGGGGGAAAGTTTTGGTGGCCGGCCATTCGATTTTTAACTGAGGGAGAACGAGAGAATAACGAATTCGATTTTTAAGGGGAGGAAGAATGGTTCACGCGGCCATTATTGTTTGAACGATTTTGTTGAACGAAGATTTTCGTTTGATTTTTATGAAGAGGGAGGGGAATTGTAAAATTGAACGAAGTATGGCTGGCACGATTGCTTTACGTGATTCTTTGCGTGATTGAAGGAGATGAACGTGTGTGTGTCGGCAAGGTTTTAAATTTAAAAATCTAAATTGAATTCAATTTAATTTCTATGCGTTTATTCGCCGTATGGCCACATAACAACTCCAAATGCTACGAAATTTGAAATCCGATAATAATACAATATTACGGACCCAATGGAACTGGTTTCGTCAAATTCCGAGATTGTGCCCCGGAACGCTATTTTCAAATATCGGTTGAACGATATAAATTTCAAAACCGAACAAATCACTTTCAAACTCGATTCTGAAGCTTCTATTATCTTCAGTATTATCAATATAAATTTTAAAAGCTTTCGAAATATTTTTCTTCAGCTTAAAATTGAAGATATAAAACTTTATTCAATTCAATACATTAAATTTTAAAGTTTAATCGCAAAATTCAGAGTTATATCGGGGATTCAAATTAAATCATCGTTCAAATATTTAAAATTAATTAAATATTCTCAATTTAATTTGTTCAAAATTCTGGGTCGTTACAAACTTCCCTCCTTAAAAGAATTTCGTCCTCGAAATTACAAGTTAGGAAAAATGGTCCTTAACTCGTCTACTGTTTTTCAACATCCAATAGTTTTATCAAATTTTCAAAACAAATCTTTCTACTAAAGATTCGTTATCATTCAACTAAATTTCTAAACATTTTCATAATTTTCAAACATCATTGTTTTCTTAACAATTCAAATTTAAATTCAAATTCAAATTTTCTTTCAAAATTTTCTCAAAAATTTTCTAACGCCCTAAATTTCCGAAAAATTTCGCCAGCATCCCCTTTGCGCGGCTAATACGGCACGACTACAAAACGTCCCTATGGACTCTCAGATTTCAAAAAGAAAAAGAAAAGGCCAAGCGGCGGACAAGAAATCAACAAATCTCATATTTGAAATTCAAATACATACCTTTTTCGAGCAATTCAAATTTATCTTCGAAATTAAATTCCAATTCCTTTATACCTGTATATCCTACTAGCCATAATATCTAGTTACATATATTCAAACCATTTTGCAAATTTTATTACAAATTTTTCAATATAACTGCTTATATCATCTTTAAGTTCATTATTGAAGTTATATATCCATTATGATTCAATTTTACATTTCAAATTTCATTTGAATTCAATTTTATCTTTTATTCTGAATATTGAATTTTTTTATCGATTATTTTTCATTTATAACTGCACTATTTTAAATTAGTTCCAATTACTAATTTATTTCAAATTCTAATCTACTAACAAATTCAGATTTGCTTTCAACATTCAATTTCAATTCCAGTTTTATTCACTTTTGTTCATTTCCAAAATTTGTTTTCAATTTACCCTTCGGTTAAATCTACTGTCATTTAAACTGGATTTCCAATTCGAATTCAATTTACTTTTCTTTTATAATCATTGAATTTAATTCGTTCAATACCTTATCCATTTGGTCAATATTCGATTAGCTTTACTTACTAATTTTAGTTTAACTCCACAAATCGAATTCAATTCTAGTTTTATTCACTTATAAATTCAAAATGAATTTAACAATTCAATTTCATTTATTTGCTTATACTTACTTTGATTTAACTTCATTCTTTAAGCTAAATTTATTCTATCAAAATTCAAATTGTATAAGTTATCAACTTATTTCTTATTTCATAACTATTTTTATATGGTATTCCAGAGTCTTACCAACATTTCAAAACCATTTTTGAAAACAATTCAAATCATCCTTTAAATTTCCAACAAAAAACCCAAATTTTCCAAACAACTTCCATTTAAAACAATTTGGCAGCAATTCCTCTTCTGGAAACCCGAAAATGAACATCGATAATGCTGCAGTCATTACCGAAGTTATTTTCCAGCGATCGAAAAGAGTTTAGAGCTTTTCATTCCTTCAAAACATTTTTCAAAACCCTTTGAAATTTATTTTCAACTCTAAAAAGATTTAAACTTCCAAATTTCCAAAATTTTTAGATTCTTTTCAAAACATTTCCAAATACTTCTCTGGAATTCCGTTTTAAATTACAATTCACATTTATAATTTACATTCTTTAATTTCATTTGTATATGAATTTATTTCTTAACTTTGGAATTATAATTCCAATTTCTCATTTAATTTCAATGATAATAGATTAATATTATTACTTCTAACAACCATGCAACCATATACTATAGTACTTCATAGAAAAACATTTCTTTTCTATACAAAAATAGTTTTGGGCAAAATTATTTCATTCACCCTATTTAAAACAATATTGTGCCGAATTGTTCTATTCAAGTGTTTAGAAACCCCTTCGATACAGTTTTGCAGACTGTGCCGACGAAGGTTCATATACCACTCAATAAACCAATCATCACAATATAAAACAATTTTATATTCAAATAACAAATACGCGCTCATATCTATTATTACACTCAAACTCATTCTAGAGTACTACTGACTCTATCTCTAATGAGTAACACCCAACAGAGCAGGGTTGTCGCTTAACCATATGCTCTGATACCACTTGTCAAGACCCGCAAATCCGTACTCCTTGATTAAACACTAATCTCCATTGATTAACTCAAGATGAACGGAAATACGAACCCTGAGGGTTTAAGAAAGAGAAAAAGGTAGAAGAAGAAGAAAACAGAAGAAGAAAGAAGAAAGAAGAACAACAGAACAACATCAGAACAGAAAACAATATCAGAATCTCACATATCGCAGTGGAACAAAATATAATAGATAAATGAATAATCTTTAAACAAAGAACTATATCATTTTATACATACATCAATCATCAGAGTCAATATACAACAATAGACAGTTATATAACTTGTCCTCATACGGAATACACAGCGGAATAAATATATCAGATACAAATACTACGTCTCGCCATCCAGCTTGCTTCCAAAGCTCCAGAATATCCAGAATATCCTGATAACATAACTCTAGGCTGCCCGTGTGGAAATTTGAAGGCACCCAGAGTTTAGAAGGGAACAATAAACTCCGAGTCAGTCATGGTGACTGGTGTGAGATCGTAAAACAGTTATTTTTCATAAGGAAAATAAAACAAATTCGCAATGCTTTTGGAAAATGAAACTACCATAAGACTTCCCACCACACACACAATGCAAACGCAGAATTGGAGGAGATTTCTTTTTATGATAGTCAAAGATGCTTACTACGCAAAATCAAATCATTTTTGATATTATTATTAGTGCATAGTGTAGAAAACATTTCGAAAGTATAATATTAATCTTAGCCAACATACGACCAGTATCGTATGCCTACTATAGCTACCATCTAAACAGTGGTGACCACCGTACGTAAATGGCAGGTTTTACAACTAATACCGTACAAGGTGCGTATTGGAGTTTGGATTTCCAACAAATGGTCAGGCTAAGGAACTTCCTTTTCCACGATGGGTACGTCCCTGGAATAGACGACCCGAGAAATAACCTAACATTACGGTTAGATCTCTGCCAACACAAGGCCGAGTTACCTCTGCAAAAGTAGGTAACTACTGACACGCGTATGCCATCCCCCGATCGTAACCGATCTTCCCGAGGATCCCCGATTTCCAACAAACCACATCAAAATAATAATGCAGCAACCACATAGGTTAAGTATCTGGGCTCCATACCATGATACCACCTCTATCCAGAAGGAATGGCATACACTAAGGGGCGCTACTCCCTAGAACCTTGCTGCATCCTTCCTGTTTTGACCATTTCCGGGGTGTGAGGCTCGACGAAGTCTCGTCCACAAAGCTACGCTTTCTACAAAGCCATGCTTCGGGTCAAACAAATGATCAACCTATGATCACAAAGATATAAGATCAAACAAATGATCATATCGCAAATGATCAAACACTGATCATTTCACAGCAACACTCAGTATGCCACGTTACCAAATTGGGAGTATATCGCTGATAAATTTCAACTACATAACCTCTGAGCTCGTACGTCTCAGAGAAGGGTGTTAAGCTAAGAGAATAAATTCTCCGCCACCAACAGATATGTATTTGAAAGAAATCAGCTTTATATCTCAAAGTGTAACGTCAGACACACAATCCATACAAGTCTGTCCCGGGATCGAACAGAACCGAAGGCACTTCTCACGAAGCCCTTGCATATCCGGATAAATTTCTAATCACGTCCGGACTTCCCGTCACTAAGGGTGATAAAAACCTCTAAACCGGAGATCAGCCGATGTAGAGTAACTCGACGGTAATCCTTCCGTTTTCAAAAATATCCGGTCTTCAACACCGGTCTTCGAATGCAATTCATAACGACGTATCACATATTCGGAATGGGTTATACGACCCCATGGTCCTTTCCCGGCTAACCCGAATAGTGAGCGCTTATTTAAAAACAAGTGTGGCATTCAAATTCATCCAATTCACAACAAATACCTATTCAAGGTAATTATTGATAGTCGGTTATTTAACTATCAATAAAGATGCGCAACATCATCAGATTCCATATAATTTTCCCAAATTATTTATCTTCCAAAATATCTTTACTAGATATATAGTTTCCACACTTAACCGTTTGAAAACAAATTTTCAAATATTCACTTTTCAATTTATCTTTAAAAGATAAAATTTCAAACCCTTCGTTTCATATTGGAAAAGCATTTCCATACTTATTTAATTATAAGTAATTCACAAATCTATTTATTTTCAACTTTTGAAAATATTCAATATACTTAAATCAAAATTAAGTATAATTCATTCTTTAAGGCAATCATTCTTTTAAGCACATTTATTTGAGTCAAAACGAATGTTACGTAAAACATCGTTACGACGACTCAAAATCACTAGTATAGGGATTCGAAATTAAGATAGGTATATAAATCCCAATACTACATAAAAGATTTCCTTTCGGAAATCATTTACTATAACAACAGTGTTATAGTCCATCATTTCCTTATATTTTCGAAAACGCCTATTTCAACAATGAACGTTGAAATCTATGCTTTCAATTCACAATACATTTTAAAACATCTTTAAAATGTTTAACTTCATTTTTTTATATCACTTCTTTAAAAATAAAATCCATTTTACTAAACAATATATTCACTGTCCAAAATCGTGAATATAATTCACTTAACCCAATTTCAATCATTTCTACACATTTTAATTTCAATAGAGATTCACTATCCAAAATCGCGAATATATCTACTTTAAAAATCTCCTATATTTAATTTATCCAATTCAATCTATTTCGAATTTATAACCACGTTTATAAATTCTATTTCTATTTTAATAACAACTTCGATTTATAAATCTCCTTTTATTTACTTCTAGAATTTCACTTATCAAAATATGTAATTTCGGATTTATAAACAACGTTTATAAATCACATTTATATTTATAAAAACTTCAATTTATAAATCTCCTTTTATTTACTTCTAGAATTTCACTTATCAAAATAAGTAATTTCGGATTTATAAACAACGTTTATAAATCACATTTATATTTATAAAAACTTCAATTTATAAATCTCCTTTTATTTACTTCTAGAATTTCACTTATCAAAATAAGTAATTTCGGATTTATAAACAACGTTTATAAATCACATTTATATTTATAAAAACTTCAATTTATAAATCTCCTTTGTTAACTAATTCAATTCATAACTAAATTTTTATACCAACTATCCATATTATAAGTTGAATACTTATAATTCATTTATTCTACAAAATCATTTCCATTTATAAGTTCACAATTTATAAATTTCATTCACTTATAAATTCTTAAAAATTCATTTTAACGCTTATAAAAACTCGTTTTATAATCCCAATCTTTTAAAGTTATGAATATCAATTTTGTACATCTTTTATAATACTTTAAAAATCTCAATTTAATCCATTCTACAATTAAATCAACTTTCACTTCAAAAATCACACTTTGGTTATATTTCACAAAAATCTTAACTTTTTATAACTTTAAAAATTTGAACGTTTATTTATTTATTATAAATCTCTTCAAAAATTTAATGAAACGTATATTTTCAAAGATCACTTCAAAAATCTCTTTTGAAATCAACATCGTTATTTTTAAAACTTCACAAGTTTGAATCCAATGATGCAACGCACCAATTAGTCCATCACACATCAAACATCATATATCATCATATGAGAACAGAATATATATCTATATCTGTAAATAAATAAATACAGTTGAGGAATCCAGTTGGATCCCTCCAACCCGTTTTCCTGCATCCAAAGACGTTAGCACAATACCAATTCCACTTCGAGGTGGAATATCGCGGTATATGGGTTTTTTATAATATATCCGCTTACTAACGGCGCAATAGGGTCTCATCCGCTATACGAGGCGGGAAATCATCAATCCAATATATACATATGCCAATATGTATATATTGCTATATATAGATATATCCTATAATATCTAATATCACATCCAATAGCAATCAAACAGTCAATAAATAACTGCAATACAAAATATATTTTGAGTGAGAAAAATCTCACCTTTGCTTTATTTTGCAATCCATTCCAAATCCAGATTTATTTTTCTTCGTTGTATTCGACCTTGTATAAACAATTATACAATTTTATTAATATTCGAATAAATCGAACTATTAAATTTTCATTTGAAAATTTCAATTCACCGATGATTTTATTCTTAACCAGTTTCTTTTAAATAAAATTGTTTAACTAAAATTTTTAGTTTAAAACTAAATTTTTACTTTCAAAACTAAATTTAATATATCGACCTTTGGTAATTAAATTATCCCATGATTTCATTTCAAATTTAAATTCTTTTAAATAAAGTACTTGAACACATTTTTCTATAAATCAAATTATATTTTACTGTATATATGCATCTTTTAAACTAAAATTTATTTGCTGTAAATTTTATAAAACTGAAAATTTGTAAAATATATATACTTTCTTTTATTTGCATATATATATATATATTTGATTAAATTAAACAAGATTATTTCACCTTACTGCTAGCTCGAAAACCACCACCGAGCTTCACGCGCCATCGTCCTTCCTCGCGTATACGATCATGCCAGACCCAAACTTGATGACGAGCACCGTAAAACGATGACCAATCCCGACTATCGAACCCTTCCCAAATCGAGACTCTCGCCTCCTTCCACGCACTCGAACTTTGAGTTCGACTTTGCGACATGATGGAGCCACCTCCACGATATCGCCACAAGAAAATCCTTCTCGCGTTTGTGGCCGCCTCCCCTAACTTGCGACCACGCGACAACCCTAGCATCGCGACCGAGTCCCCACGCTTCCTTCCACAATCGAGCGCCTCGATTTCCTCCCTCCAGATCCAATGTGCCGAACGAATTCGAGCAGTCGCCTCCACTCGATTTAACATGGTGTTTCCCCCCTTTTTCGATGATGCTCGAGGTCGAGCTCATACCCCAGGTCGCCACGATTTCTATCTTATATCGAACTGCTGGATTTTGTTTAAAAAGGAAAGACTGCGAGCTTGAATTGAAATGAGGATGGGAGTGAATCACACTGGAGATAAAATTTTAAAGCTCGGCCATTTAAATTTTGTTTGAACGATTTTGATTTCTTTGAACTGGTGGAAGGGGGGAAAAGTTTTGGTGGCCGGCCATTCGATTTTTAACTGAGGGAGAACGAGAGAATAACGAATTCGATTTTTAAGGGGAGGAAGAATGGTTCACGCGGCCATTATTGTTTGAACGATTTTGTTGAACGAAGATTTTCGTTTGATTTTTATGAAGAGGGAGGGGAATTGTAAAATTGAACGAAGTATGGCTGGCACGATTGCTTTACGTGATTCTTTGCGTGATTGAAGGAGATGAACGTGTGTGTGTCGGCAAGGTTTTAAATTTAAAAATCTAAATTGAATTCAATTTAATTTCTATGCGTTTATTCGTCGTATGGCCACATAACAACTCCAAATGCTACGAAATTTGAAATCCGATAATAATACAATATTACGGACCCAATGGAACTGGTTTCGTCAAATTCCGAGATTGTGCCCCGGAACGCTATTTTCAAATATCGGTTGAACGATATAAATTTCAAAACCGAACAAATCACTTTCAAACTCGATTCTGAAGCTTCTATTATCTTCAGTATTATCAATATAAATTTTAAAAGCTTTCGAAATATTTTTCTTCAGCTTAAAATTGAAGATATAAAACTTTATTCAATTCAATACATTAAATTTTAAAGTTTAATCGCAAAATTCAGAGTTATATCGGGGATTCAAATTAAATCATCGTTCAAATATTTAAAATTAATTAAATATTCTCAATTTAATTTGTTCAAAATTCTGGGTCGTTACAAACTTCCCTCCTTAAAAGAATTTCGTCCTCGAAATTACAAGTTAGGAAAAATGGTCCTTAACTCGTCTACTGTTTTTCAACATCCAATAGTTTTATCAAATTTTCAAAACAAATCTTTCTACTAAAGATTCGTTATCATTCAACTAAATTTCTAAACATTTTCATAATTTTCAAACATCATTGTTTTCTTAACAATTCAAATTTAAATTCAAATTCAAATTTTCTTTCAAAATTTTCTCAAAAATTTTCTAACGCCCTAAATTTCCGAAAAATTTCGCCAGCATCCCCTTTGCGCGGCTAATACGGCACGACTACAAAACGTCCCTATGGACTCTCAGATTTCAAAAAGAAAAAGAAAAGGCCAAGCGGCGGACAAGAAATCAACAAATCTCATATTTGAAATTCAAATACATACCTTTTTCGAGCAATTCAAATTTATCTTCGAAATTAAATTCCAATTCCTTTATACCTGTATATCCTACTAGCCATAATATCTAGTTACATATATTCAAACCATTTTGCAAATTTTATTACAAATTTTTCAATATAACTGCTTATATCATCTTTAAGTTCATTATTGAAGTTATATATCCATTATGATTCAATTTTACATTTCAAATTTCATTTGAATTCAATTTTATCTTTTATTCTGAATATTGAATTTTTTTATCGATTATTTTTCATTTATAACTGCACTATTTTAAATTAGTTCCAATTACTAATTTATTTCAAATTCTAATCTACTAACAAATTCAGATTTGCTTTCAACATTCAATTTCAATTCCAGTTTTATTCACTTTTGTTCATTTCCAAAATTTGTTTTCAATTTACCCTTCGGTTAAATCTACTGTCATTTAAACTGGATTTCCAATTCGAATTCAATTTACTTTTCTTTTATAATCATTGAATTTAATTCGTTCAATACCTTATCCATTTGGTCAATATTCGATTAGCTTTACTTACTAATTTTAGTTTAACTCCACAAATCGAATTCAATTCTAGTTTTATTCACTTATAAATTCAAAATGAATTTAACAATTCAATTTCATTTATTTGCTTATACTTACTTTGATTTAACTTCATTCTTTAAGCTAAATTTATTCTATCAAAATTCAAATTGTATAAGTTATCAACTTATTTCTTATTTCATAACTATTTTTATATGGTATTCCAGAGTCTTACCAACATTTCAAAACCATTTTTGAAAACAATTCAAATCATCCTTTAAATTTCCAACAAAAAACCCAAATTTTCCAAACAACTTCCATTTAAAACAATTTGGCAGCAATTCCTCTTCTGGAAACCCGAAAATGAACATCGATAATGCTGCAGTCATTACCGAAGTTATTTTCCAGCGATCGAAAAGAGTTTAGAGCTTTTCATTCCTTCAAAACATTTTTCAAAACCCTTTGAAATTTATTTTCAACTCTAAAAAGATTTAAACTTCCAAATTTCCAAAATTTTTAGATTCTTTTCAAAACATTTCCAAATACTTCTCTGGAATTCCGTTTTAAATTACAATTCACATTTATAATTTACATTCTTTAATTTCATTTGTATATGAATTTATTTCTTAACTTTGGAATTATAATTCCAATTTCTCATTTAATTTCAATGATAATAGATTAATATTATTACTTCTAACAACCATGCAACCATATACTATAGTACTTCATAGAAAAACATTTCTTTTCTATACAAAAATAGTTTTGGGCAAAATTATTTCATTCACCCTATTTAAAACAATATTGTGCCGAATTGTTCTATTCAAGTGTTTAGAAACCCCTTTGATACAGTTTTGCAGACTGTGCCGACGAAGGTTCATATACCACTCAATAAACCAATCATCACAATATAAAACAATTTTATATTCAAATAACAAATACGCGCTCATATCTATTATTACACTCAAACTCATTCTAGAGTACTACTGACTCTATCTCTAATGAGTAACACCCAACAGAGCAGGGTTGTCGCTTAACCATATGCTCTGATACCACTTGTCAAGACCCGCAAATCCGTACTCCTTGATTAAACACTAATCTCCATTGATTAACTCAAGATGAACGGAAATACGAACCCTGAGGGTTTAAGAAAGAGAAAAAGGTAGAAGAAGAAGAAAACAGAAGAAGAAAGAAGAAAGAAGAACAACAGAACAACATCAGAACAGAAAACAATATCAGAATCTCACATATCGCAGTGGAACAAAATATAATAGATAAATGAATAATCTTTAAACAAAGAACTATATCATTTTATACATACATCAATCATCAGAGTCAATATACAACAATGGACAGTTATATAACTTGTCCTCATACGGAATACACAGCGGAATAAATATATCAGATACAAATACTACGTCTCGCCATCCAGCTTGCTTCCAAAGCTCCAGAATATCCAGAATATCCTGATAACATAACTCTAGGCTGCCCGTGTGGAAATTTGTAGGCACCCAGAGTTTAGAAGGGAACAATAAACTCCGAGTCAGTCATGGTGACTGGTGTGAGATCGTAAAACAGTTATTTTTCATAAGGAAAATAAAACAAATTCGCAATGCTTTTGGAAAATGAAACTACCATAAGACCTCCCACCACACACACAATGCAAACGCAGAATTGGAGGAGATTTCTTTTTATGATAGTCAAAGATGCTTACTACGCAAAATCAAATCATTTTTGATATTATTATTAGTGCATAGTGTAGAAAACATTTCGAAAGTATAATATTAATCTTAGCCAACATACGACCAGTATCGTATGCCTACTATAGCTACCATCTAAACAGTGGTGACCACCGTACGTAAATGGCAGGTTTTACAACTAATACCGTACAAGGTGCGTATTGGAGTTTGGATTTCCAACAAATGGTCAGGCTAAGGAACTTCCTTTTCCACGATGGGTACGTCCCTGGAATAGACGACCCGAGAAATAACCTAACATTACGGTTAGATCTCTGCCAACACAAGGCCGAGTTACCTCTGCAAAAGTAGGTAACTACTGACACGCGTATGCCATCCCCTGATCGTAACCGATCTTCCCGAGGATCCCCGATTTCCAACAAACCACATCAAAATAATAATGCAGCAACCACATAGGTTAAGTATCTGGGCTCCATACCATGATACCACCTCTATCCAGAAGGAATGGCATACACTAAGGGGCGCTACTCCCTAGAACCTTGCTGCATCCTTCCTGTTTTGACCATTTCCGGGGTGTGAGGCTCGACGAAGTCTCGTCCACAAAGCTACGCTTTCTACAAAGCCATGCTTCGGGTCAAACAAATGATCAACCTATGATCACAAAGATATAAGATCAAACAAATGATCATATCGCAAATGATCAAACACTGATCATTTCACAGCAACACTCAGTATGCCACGTTACCAAATTGGGAGTATATCGCTGATAAATTTCAACTACATAACCTCTGAGCTCGTACGTCTCAGAGAAGGGTGTTAAGCTAAGAGAATAAATTCTCCGCCACCAACAGATATGTATTTGAAAGAAATCAGCTTTATATCTCAAAGTGTAACGTCAGACACACAATCCATACAAGTCTGTCCCGGGATCGAACAGAACCGAAGGCACTTCTCACGAAGCCCTTGCATATCCGGATAAATTTCTAATCACGTCCGGACTTCCCGTCACTAAGGGTGATAAAAACCTCTAAACCGGAGATCAGCCGATGTAGAGTAACTCGACGGTAATCCTTCCGTTTTCAAAAATATCCGGTCTTCAACACCGGTCTTCGAATGCAATTCATAACGACGTATCACATATTCGGAATGGGTTATACGACCCCATGGTCCTTTCCCGGCTAACCCGAATAGTGAGCGCTTATTTAAAAACAAGTGTGGCATTCAAATTCATCCAATTCACAACAAATACCTATTCAAGGTAATTATTGATAGTCGGTTATTTAACTATCAATAAAGATGCGCAACATCATCAGATTCCATATAATTTTCCCAAATTATTTATCTTCCAAAATATCTTTACTAGATATATAGTTTCCACACTTAACCGTTTGAAAACAAATTTTCAAATTTTCACTTTTCAATTTATCTTTAAAAGATAAAATTTCAAACCCTTCGTTTCATATTGGAAAAGCATTTCCATACTTATTTAATTATAAGTAATTCACAAATCTATTTATTTTCAACTTTTGAAAATATTCAATATACTTAAATCAAAATTAAGTATAATTCATTCTTTAAGGCAATCATTCTTTTAAGCACATTTATTTGAGTCAAAACGAATGTTACGTAAAACATCGTTACGACGACTCAAAATCACTAGTATAGGGATTCGAAATTAAGATAGGTATATAAATCCCAATACTACATAAAACATTTCCTTTCGGAAATCATTTACTATAACAACAGTGTTATAGTCCATCATTTCCTTATATTTTCGAAAACGCCTATTTCAACAATGAACGTTGAAATCTATGCTTTCAATTCACAATACATTTTAAAACATCTTTAAAATGTTTAACTTCATTTTTTTATATCACTTCTTTAAAAATAAAATCCATTTTACTAAACAATATATTCACTGTCCAAAATCGTGAATATAATTCACTTAACCCAATTTCAATCATTTCTACACATTTTAATTTCAATAGAGATTCACTATCCAAAATCGCGAATATATCTACTTTAAAAATCTCCTATATTTAATTTATCCAATTCAATCTATTTCGAATTTATAACCACGTTTATAAATTCTATTTCTATTTTAATAACAACTTCGATTTATAAATCTCCTTTTATTTACTTCTAGAATTTCACTTATCAAAATATGTAATTTCGGATTTATAAACAACGTTTATAAATCACATTTATATTTATAAAAACTTCAATTTATAAATCTCCTTTTATTTACTTCTAGAATTTCACTTATCAAAATAAGTAATTTCGGATTTATAAACAACGTTTATAAATCACATTTATATTTATAAAAACTTCAATTTATAAATCTCCTTTTATTTACTTCTAGAATTTCACTTATCAAAATAAGTAATTTCGGATTTATAAACAACGTTTATAAATCACATTTATATTTATAAAAACTTCAATTTATAAATCTCCTTTGTTAACTAATTCAATTCATAACTAAATTTTTATACCAACTATCCATATTATAAGTTGAATACTTATAATTCATTTATTCTACAAAATCATTTCCATTTATAAGTTCACAATTTATAAATTTCATTCACTTATAAATTCTTAAAAATTCATTTTAACGCTTATAAAAACTCGTTTTATAATCCCAATCTTTTAAAGTTATGAATATCAATTTTGTACATCTTTTATAATACTTTAAAAATCTCAATTTAATCCATTCTACAATTAAATCAACTTTCACTTCAAAAATCACACTTTGGTTATATTTCACAAAAATCTTAACTTTTTATAACTTTAAAAATTTGAACGTTTATTTATTTATTATAAATCTCTTCAAGAATTTAATGAAACGTATATTTTCAAAGATCACTTCAAAAATCTCTTTTGAAATCAACATCGTTATTTTTAAAACTTCACAAGTTTGAATCCAATGATGCAACGCACCAATTAGTCCATCACACATCAAACATCATATATCATCATATGAGAACAGAATATATATCAATATCTGTAAATAAATAAATACAGTTGAGGAATCCAGTTGGATCCCTCCAACCTGTTTTCCTGCATCCAAAGACGTTAGCACAATACCAATTCCACTTCGAGGTGGAATATCGCGGTATATGGGTTTTTTATAATATATCCGCTTACTAACGGCGCAATAGGGTCTCATCCGCTATACGAGGCGGGAAATCATCAATCCAATATATACATATGCCAATATGTATATATTGCTATATATAGATATATCCTATAATATCTAATATCACATCCAATAGCAATCAAACAGTCAATAAATAACTGCAATACAAAATATATTTTGAGTGAGAAAAATCTCACCTTTGCTTTATTTTGCAATCCATTCCAAATCCAGATTTATTTTTCTTCGTTGTATTCGACCTTGTATAAACAATTATACAATTTTATTAATATTCGAATAAATCGAACTATTAAATTTTCATTTGAAAATTTCAATTCACCGATGATTTTATTCTTAACCAGTTTCTTTTAAATAAAATTGTTTAACTAAAATTTTTAGTTTAAAACTAAATTTTTACTTTCAAAACTAAATTTAATATATCGACCTTTGGTAATTAAATTATCCCATGATTTCATTTCAAATTTAAATTCTTTTAAATAAAGTACTTGAACACATTTTTCTATAAATCAAATTATATTTTACTGTATATATGCATCTTTTAAACTAAAATTTATTTGCTGTAAATTTTATAAAACTGAAAATTTGTAAAATATATATACTTTCTTTTATTTGCATATATATATATATTTGATTAAATTAAACAAGATTATTTCACCTTACTGCTAGCTCGAAAACCACCACCGAGCTTCACGCGCCATCGTCCTTCCTCGCGTATACGATCATGCCAGACCCAAACTTGATGACGAGCACCGTAAAACGATGACCAATCCCGACTATCGAACCCTTCCCAAATCGAGACTCTCGCCTCCTTCCACGCACTCGAACTTTGAGTTCGACTTTGCGACATGATGGAGCCACCTCCACGATATCGCCACAAGAAAATCCTTCTCGCGTTTGTGGCCGCCTCCCCTAACTTGCGACCACGCGACAACCCTAGCATCGCGACCGAGTCCCCACGCTTCCTTCCACAATCGAGCGCCTCGATTTCCTCCCTCCAGATCCAATGTGCCGAACGAATTCGAGCAGTCGCCTCCACTCGATTTAACATGGTGTTTCCCCCCTTTTTCGATGATGCTCGAGGTCGAGCTCATACCCCAGGTCGCCACGATTTCTATCTTATATCGAACTGCTGGATTTTGTTTAAAAAGGAAAGGCTGCGAGCTTGAATTGAAATGAGGATGGGAGTGAATCACACTGGAGATAAAATTTTAAAGCTCGGCCATTTAAATTTTGTTTGAACGATTTTGATTTCTTTGAACTGGTGGAAGGGGGGAAAAGTTTTGGTGGCCGGCCATTCGATTTTTAACTGAGGGAGAACGAGAGAATAACGAATTCGATTTTTAAGGGGAGGAAGAATGGTTCACGCGGCCATTATTGTTTGAACGATTTTGTTGAACGAAGATTTTCGTTTGATTTTTATGAAGAGGGAGGGGAATTGTAAAATTGAACGAAGTATGGCTGGCACGATTGCTTTACGTGATTCTTTGCGTGATTGAAGGAGATGAACGTGTGTGTGTCAGCAAGGTTTTAAATTTAAAAATCTAAATTGAATTCAATTTAATTTCTATGCGTTTATTCGCCGTATGGCCACATAACAACTCCAAATGCTACGAAAAGTGAAATCCGATAATAATACAATATTACGGACCCAATGGAACTGGTTTCGTCAAATTCCGAGATTGTGCCCCAGAACGCTATTTTCAAATATCGGTTGAACGATATAAATTTCAAAACCGAACAAATCACTTTCAAACTCGATTCTGAAGCTTCTATTATCTTCAGTATTATCAATATAAATTTTAAAAGCTTTCGAAATATTTTTCTTCAGCTTAAAATTGAAGATATAAAACTTTATTCAATTCAATACATTAAATTTTAAAGTTTAATCGCAAAATTCAGAGTTATATCGGGGATTCAAATTAAATCATCGTTCAAACATTTAAAATTAATTAAATATTCTCAATTTAATTTGTTCAAAATTTTGGGTCGTTACAGTAGTTGTATAAGTGGTTTTAACTTATATATATAAAAGTTATTGTATATGTATATAAGCGTACATAAGTTATATCGGTCCTGTTTTATATTTATATTGTATGTTGTTGGGTCTGCATCTATTTATAATGGGTCTGTAAACATTTTGAGTAATATGAATATAGTTGGGGCATATATGAATAGCTTGCGTGTATTTGGTTATATATATATATACTATTTTGGATTTAAGTTGATTTTGAAATTCCTATATTTATTTAATATATGTTGAATTTAGAATTTGATTATATATATATATAGTTATAAATATAAATTCACCTATACCATTTATCATCATCAAATCCAGTTCTAATTTGATTTCGTCAATTTCCTTATCTATCTGCTTTGACCGACGTGCCTGTTTTCTTCATCGAATCGTGTCCATCTAGCGTTGCTTTGGAATTCGTTGTCCATTTCTTTGTCAGATCTCTCTAGCATCGAAAGGTGAGCAATCACTCACGATTAACGTTCTTTTATTTATTAAATTTTATTTCAATTGAAACGACAATTGAAATATGCTGTTGTTGTTATTTAAATTGTTATATATGCTATTATCTGTAACTGTTCACCTGTGGGATATGACACCATATCCTGCTGTTTATATTATATTGTTATTGATGATATATCTATGCCTGTTATATTATTTCTATATCTGTTATCACTCTGCAAGTTCCCTGTTAGTATAGAAATCACTATGGGTTGAAATGATACATACCCGAACGGACTTTAGAATAGGAGAAAATCGTTATGGGTTGAAATGATAGACCCAAGCGATTTTCATTTGAATTGAAATTGGGATTACGGGTTGAATTGGTTCTACCCGTATATATTTAAATTTCGGATTGAAATAATAAATATCTGTATCACTTAACCATATGATAAGTATATATACAGACACCGTTGGTCCATATATATAAATATTTTGAAATGAATTATATGGTTTTGGAAAGAAATATATGGTTTAAAATGTTGAGCCTTAAATTTTTATATATAAATGGGAAGGATTGATTAAATACATATAATATGGTTGAGTATTTAAAATTTGTGTTTCAAAATAGATTTTAGTAATAATTTGAATAAGTTAAGGTTGGGAAGGTAATTTGAATTTAGTAAAGAATTTTATTTAATTAAACAGATTTAAAACTTATTGAAATTGAGATTTAAGATATGATTTATAACTTGGGTTTAATTTAAATAATTTAATGAATATTTCTTATTTAAATAAATTTAAGGAAATATTTAGTAAAAATGAAATTTAAGGCTAGTTGAATGATATTGAATTTATTAAGTGAATATTCCCTGATTAAATAATAATAAAGTTAAATCAAGAGCTATATGAAACTGTTAAATTTAACTTTGTAAATGTTGAATATTAAATCTTTGAAATATATTGAAAGTTTAAATGGTATATTTAGAACTAAATTGAATTGATGAATTGAGCTTTGAATAAATTTGAATTTGGAATTTGAGTTAATTTGAATCGATTTGAGAGATTTGAGGAAATTATAAATACTATACTTTATAAATTATTTAATGTATATACACTATTTTGGGAAAATAGTTATATTTGAAATGAAATGATATTTGGGTTTTGAAGTATAAATTAAATTGAAATGACCACGGTGTTATAATGTATATCTCCACCTTGTAGATAGTTCTGAAGATCCTTAGAGGATGGTTATCCCGAACATCCTTTAAGTTACTTGTATTTCAGTTAATGTTTCACTCGAGTTGGATTTATTTATATAAGAATGTTAATCCTGACTCGAGTGTTTTGTGTTTTGCTTTACGCTCGGGTCAGACTGAGTGATACAGCATTTGAGACTCACCCTTGGAGTTTGGAGCTTCATTTGGAGATCCAACTATCGATTCAGCTTTTTCGGTTGATTTGTTCAGAGAGGTCATCTATTCATGATGAAGACTTCACTGTATTTGAGATATTCTGTTGTATTTTATTTTAACTCTGATGTTTATATAGTAGCTTCATGAACTACTATTTTATCTATTCCGCTGTGTATTATTGTATTACTCTGTGTCTGTGATTCTGTGATTGATTTATTTACTGCATATGCTGCGTTTTGCCAAATTTAAATTAACAATCTGATATTTTGAATTATTCAAGTTAGACATGTGTGGATTTATTGTCTATTTGAATGGTCCAAAATAGCGGGTCGTTACAGAGGCCTTGGGATGGACAAATCGGATCGATATCAGATCCGACGAGCAACGAATCACAAATACATAAAATGAAAAACGTGATAGCTCAATCATTGATACAAGTGTATACAAGAATCATACACAAAATAAAAGAATTCTTATTCACATTAAAACTTATTGCACATAATATAGGTTTATCCTAGATGGGAAATAAAAGTGGAGGTCGTACCCATACAAACACAACCGACGAAAAGAAAAATAACCATCCAAGCTATTTACATATCACTCTAACCCAAAGATTATTTCTTGGATTCCTATCTTTCCTTTGCTTCTTTGGAGTGGCTCCTTCCGAACTATCACTCGATCCTTTCTTCAACCCTTTCCTGCCTCGGCTTCTCTTCGAAGAAACATCTTCAGTTGAATGGATCAAGACGGTGTCATCTTTAGAAGCAGGAAGGATTGAGGCACTCTCAGCACTAGAAGCAGGGGGATATTATCACGGGAGATTGTCCCGCCAGGAGGGATCATCTGGAGCGGGACGGGAATCGGTTCATTGAAGTTCAAATCAACAGGCTTAGTTTTTGCCTTCTTTTCCGACAATTCTTCCCTATTAACACGCTCTTTCATGCTAAGCTCATTAGTAGGGTTGGAAGAACCCATGATCACAACAACCTCATCAAAGAGAATTTCATGATGTGGGTCACTCCCTTCCTTGAATAATGCCTCCATGAAATGAAATCAATAACAAAGGCTTCTTCTTGAGCAGCCTAACCAGCGGTCGAAGTTGTAACTTTGATGGATTCTATCGCGACTGCTTGAAATTCCAATTGAGGCTCTTGCAAGGGAAGAGGAGTGGCACCTGATAGATTCAAAGCGGAGAAAAAATACGCAAAAAGATTAGAAATATCAACTGATAATACCCCACCTTTTTGAAAGACGAGAAATGTCGATGGAATACCTTCCGCGGCATAGCTCACAGGTTGAGCCGAAATATCCTTCGAACTGCGTTCGGGAATTGGAGAAAGCTAAGACTTATCTAGGTCATACCCAAGGATGGTTGAAGAGCCTGCCATGGAGCTAGGGATGACCTGGGGAGCCGTGGGCAATTTAGTTGTAATATCGGGTTGTGCCGACCCGGGTCCTTCACCCACTGCATGTGAAGAAGCAATAGTATATTTTTTCTGAAGTGTAAGTTGGATATCATGCAATGTTTTAGGTTCATCGCCCAATAGCATTTCACTTCAAGCCTGGACAGGTCGATATCCTCTGAATTAAGAAGTTTCTTTCCTTCTGCAATAAGAAATTCCCACGCGCGCCAGAGCTGTTAGGGATAATTGTCACCAAGCCATGCTAAATTTATATGCTTGAGAACATTGGCGTTGTAAAGAATAAGAAGTGGGTCGAGCTCATTTGTTATCTTCTCCCTAACCTTATCCTTGGTAGCTTCTGCTTCACGCTAAATAAGTGCATCAACATTTTTGGCCCTTTCAACTGCCGTGTCTCTCTCAAGTCTGACATTCACCGGCTCATCACAAGCATCTTGAGCAATTTTCTGAGCATCATCTTTTTCCTTATTTGCATACTCGAGCTTAGCCTTCAGTTTTGCTATATCCTTTAAGGCTGCTGATTCATTACTTCGAGCTGTATCCAGCTTGAGTGCTATTTCTTGATTTCGATGATGCAACACCTGAACCATATCAAGATGACTGGATTCCGTCTCCTCCATGGATTTGATAGCATCATTATCTTTTACTTCGGCCTTTGCTAGGGAGGTCCTAGAAGCTTCCAAAAGTATCGATAATTCTTT
Source organism: Allium fistulosum (assembly GCA_030737815.1). Taxonomy (NCBI): domain Eukaryota; kingdom Viridiplantae; phylum Streptophyta; class Magnoliopsida; order Asparagales; family Amaryllidaceae; genus Allium; species Allium fistulosum. Next base: position 1,111,508,375 of record CM060905.1, read on the forward strand.
TATCTTGAGCTTCCTGGCGTTTTAACTTTTCAATTTTCGCCGCACGCTCGAAAGATACTTTCGACATTTTCTCTGCTTCCTTCATCCATTCGCGGTACTACAAATGGATGTTAGTGACACAGTCAATAGTCATATTCTGAACATGGTCCGGGACCATCTTCTGGTTAGGAGAAAAAGAACCCTTTAAAACATAAGTTTGGAAACTATTCACGAAGCTGTGCCTTACGAGCAACTGGATTAACCGTAGGATCTTTAGTAGCAGCTTCAACTTTAGTAGTTTCCTTATTGGGCCTTTTGGCAGCAGCATGTTCACTATGGTGACGATGATCATTTAACCGCTGAGAATGAGAAGAAACCAAAGGCCGTGAAGGAACTGAAGTAGGAGGAGGACCACTCACAGAATCGATAGGTAGGTCCCGGCGATCAGTTGGCTTCTCAGAACCCTTTGGAGGGGGATCTCGATCTTGATCGATGTTTGTCTTTGGTTGGCTTATCCCTATCACCTCTGTCTTGATGACCCCGGTCCCGATCGGGGCAATAGCTGGAAACACATTACTCTCGACACCACCTTGACGTAAGAGCTAGAGTATGAACCAGAAGTTTGGTGGTGAATATCCCAAAGGGAATCAAACAAGTTCCTCCTCTTCACCAATTTTTCCATAAGGGAAATAGAAATCAATCAACTTGAAGTATTAAAAAGCACAAGTTGAGCAAAATGCGATGTTGAGGGGTGCAAGTGTATGCAGGTGTTCTTGTGTAACCCCTCGACAAGCCAGGTGCAGGAGCTTTGCTCATTGGAGTAACTTCTCCCATAGAAGTTGAAATCTCAATGCCAATTCTGGTGGGAAATTCTGACTCCTCAAATCTCATATCAGTAAAATGAAAAGCGTCAAGGTCATGTGGAATTGGTAGACCAGACAAAGAATCAAACGGTAAACTTGAACGCTCTGACGGTTGAGAAGAATATTCATCTTGAACAATCTTAGGAGCCATCGACGACTTGGATTGTTCAGAGAGTTGACTTTTTGGAAATTTATGAACAAATGTTTTCTTCTTTCTCCGATCAAGAACCGAGGGTTGTAAGGTCTTAGAGGATCTAACATCAACCCCAAGACCGGATTCGTCACCATTGTGACCGGGCACATTGCCTTTATATCCTTCAGCATCGATACTAGTCAATTCCTAGGCACTCATGATTGGGGGCACCAAAGGATTGGTTCGATTGTCCCTTTGACAGACTACAGCCCATGGTCTTATCCCAGCAGTTTGGGCGACTGTAGTTAGCCCTACGCTGAGGCCCTCTTCTATCAAACAAAAAGTAACGAGATGTTCGTCCATGAGCAGATATTCGATGTTCCTGTCCTTGGGCGGTGCATTTTTCAAAGTTGTGACCGCCTCCTCATAAAGATTGCCAGTAGGCTGGGTGACGATACCTGTCAAAGAGTGACATAGTCAGGAATACGACCCGAATATCATTTTTCCATGCTAATGTAAAGATAGTGGATAACACTTACATCTTTCCAGCAATTGTCGAGCGAAACAGACAACAAATGAAGAACCACTCACTTTTAAAGGCGCTTAATTTGTTCCATGCACCTGTTAGAATCTAGCACCTCTTTGTCGACTCAAGAAATGTAAACGGAAGACTCCCTATCCGTTGCTTAAAAGTGAATATGAATTGAATGTCATCGATGGTTGGAGGACGGTGCAGGAACTCCATAAATACCATATAAGTACATTTGAGAAGAGCGTAGCCATTTGGATGAAGCAGCACTGAAGCTATCTTTAAATATTGAAGAATTTCCCGAATGTGTGAATTAAATGGTGGATGCATCCGGCCCAGCACATGAACTTGTTGCACGCCGTATACCTTCTAGGGGTCTATGAGCCCTGTCATCCTGCGATGGAACCAACACATCATCAAAAGAAATTCCATGCCTTACGTAGATTCGACGAAAAGCATCTTCCTTCATTTTAGAGGCTACCGAATAAGCAGGGTTCTCCAGAATAACTGCGTCCTCTAGAGTGTCGGGAGAAGGATCGACACTTTAGTGGAAGGATGGGAACTGCATCAGAAAGATCAAATTGAGTGCTCGGGCTTTCTGGTTGTTCTGAATGATGACTAGAGGATAAAGTATCAGATTCAGTTGCAGAACTTGATTCCACGTCAGGGTTATCCTATTGAGAAGATGATCCAGTTGGCATAGCTGCAAGACGCCCAGAACGACTAGAACTCATTGCTATTAAACTTAGTAAAAATCATGGTTAGATAAAGTAACCTATACCCCCAGTGCATAGTGAGTGCTAGTGTGGTGCGGTGAAGTGCTATACAATATAGTAATAAGTTGTATTAAACTAAAGACGCAAAGGTGACGAGACTTTGAAGTTTGACCGGAGTGACTGCCATCGATGGTCGTCTCAACCAGTTCACTACATCGTTAAGGAATGATTCAGCCTGAGTTTTGGGATCGATTGTCAATTTGAGATCATTTTTTGTGTTCAAGTCAAAGATGAGCTTCAAGAGAATTGTTTAAGGTATCGGTTCACGTCATAGTTCAAAATGTCATGAATTTCCGAATATGCAGTTTGAGTCGTATGCAAGTCCAAGTGTCCTTTTAAGTGTCTAAAGCTGAAGCTCGTCTCGAAGTTCAAGTTCATGTGCTAATATTCCATTTTAAAAATTAGTTGCTAACAATCAATCCATCCAACAAGACATAGCCGATCGTTCCAGAACGATCGTTTGTAAATGATCGTACTATAACGATCGTCAATAGCCGAGCCAAATCCCATCCAACTGATCATTCATCTCCAATCTTCAACCGATTGTTCTTCTCAACCATTATATACGATCGTTCTTTCCACCTCTCCTCCTTTTACCGATCATTCAAGAATGATAATCCCATATCAAGACAGCTACTCCATCTTCCCAAAAAACGTTCGGCTGAAGCTTCTATATCCTCTAACTGCTGCTCGCTCCATGGAATGAATAAAACACCACTAAATCAATAAAACCCAAAATCTAACCTACCTAAATTGGAATTTGAAGAAGCATATCGATTCGAATTTGGATCTATAGGAGATCGGAAGGGACAAATGCAATAGTAATTAATGTGGAGGAGGATTGATTTCTTGCTTCAGGAGTTTGGGTCGTTGCTTGGAACGATGGAGGAAACTAAGAGAGCAATTTGTTTTCTTTTCCAGTTAAAGTTGGAATGATACGAAATGATGGAAGAAGCAAAAAATGGATAAGTACGGATGCTTATATAAGAAGGTCGTATACCGATCGTTCGTGGCTCTAGAGTTACACCAATTGTTTCGAGGTAACGATCTTATACCTATCGTTCCATAACTAAGCTAGATGCCGATCGTTTTAAAGCAAGGGTTTTACACTGATCGTTCCACAACTAGGAACAATTTGAAATTTCTTTCTATGAGGTAAACGATTGGGGATACAAAAATAATAAAAGGGAGAATATGAATGAGGGAATAACGATCGGCAGTGAACATTTTTTATAAAATATATATGTGAATAACGATCGGTAGAGATTGTTTATAAAAATTTCAAAACTTGGCAACGACCCATGAATATGTAACTGTGATCGGGAGTCAAGTACGAACACGTATACATGCTAGTATACATTTCGAAATCTAATTTTTTAAAATCGACAAAAATTGAATGTTCACCTGAAATCGACCGGAGAAAAATTAAAACCAAGTTGCTGAAGCTTAGAAATCGTCAGATACAAAACAAGATGATCACAAGCAAGTTGTGATCTCGTATATATACTACTGGAAATCGACCAATCATCACGAAGAATAAGTAAAATATGATCCTCGACAAGAAAATAACTGAATCGAAGGATAACGACTATTCAATGAACCGGATGGAGTTCTTTCCGATGATTCTAGCTTGCGAGGATTCAAAGCATGTCATATTTGAAACAAGACGTACTTTGGGGGGGGGCAAATGTTATCCCTCCTTTTGGCAAGGCCGTGAATCATCGACTTGGCTAGGAACGGATGGTTATTAGCCTTAAGAATCGATCATATATGATGTGCACGTAAATGTGCATATTTTTACCACCATATTTAATCTATTTAAATTAAATAAATGATCATATTGGGAATTTTAACTTGTTTAAACCAAAATTCAAATTATTTGAAATTGTCACATATTCATCTTCATATATGGGCAAAATGGTCATTTTTATGCATTTATTAAATTGTGAAAATTTACTTGGAATTTTCTATGTTGTTTTGTAGGAAATTTGGTGAATTTTACACGTGGTTACATGATGATATATGCATGCACAAGAGTGAAGAGAACAAATGAAGATGGAAATAATTCAAAGTGAAGATAATGGAGGACCCCACCTACCCACCTACCTTAATGTACAAATTAGAGGCTAATGCACATGCTTATGGAATTAATGGCTTCATGTACACTTAAATGAGGATTATTTGAAGCTAATGATTACTTGGCCTCCACACTTCCTAAGAGGGTATTTTGGGCATTCCCCAAAAATATGAATTAGGGTTTAACACATGTATAAAATCTCCTTATGTTTCATGTAACCCTCTCCTCCCTTAGTCTCTCTTTTAGGCTCTCTTCTCTTAGTCTCTTCTCTTGGGAAAATAAAAAGAAAGCTCTCTTTCTCTTTTCATGGCTACCTAGCCATTTTTATTTTATGTAATTTTCTTTTCTTTTTATGCAATGTTAATTATTGTTTCCTTTAATTACATGTTCATTTCCTTTCATGCTAGTAGTGTAAATTTTCTTTTATGCAATTAGAATAGTTTTCTTTCATTTAGCTTTCATTTTGCTCTCTTTTTTCTTTTATGTTGCAAGCTACATTCGTTAATAAAATGACAAATATGAGAGGCTAAACCCCTTCAATTTAGGGGTAATGAAGCTCTCTAATTATGTAGCTTCAACTATTTGTTAATTCAAGCTCTCTTTTTGTGCTTAATGATGATGATAGAAATGGTTTACTAGTTGTTTTTGCTTTGAATTTGATAGCCTATATTGTTGACATCAAATAGGCTATGCTTAAACAATCACTAATACTAATTGCCTTTTCATCAAAATATGATTATGGCAAAAGAAAGTGATTTGAAATTAAATTTTGATGGTCTATATTTCTAATCAATAGCTAATAGGCCATACTTAAAATAGATTTCATTTTCATTGTCAAATTTCATGGAAGTTAGTAAGTGGTTTAAGGGGTGTGTCAAAGTTTGATGGCTTATGTTGGCTAATCAATAGCACAAATATGCCATACTTATGATAAACACATCAATTAAACTACATGATTTCATATGTGTTGAACTACATGATCTAGAGAGTGGATTTATTCTCTAAATTGTCATTTAACTCTTATATTTGCATTTCTTTTCTTTTAGTTAGTTAGTTCGTTCTCTAATTCTCTAGCTTAACTTTCACACGACTTTGGTTTAATTTGATTGAATAGACTTTTAAAATCATCAATTTCCTGCGTATCGACCCGTATTCGCCACTTACTACAAGTATACGCCGTGCGCTTGCGGTAAATTTTATTTCAAAATTGTTCGGCTATTTTCTAACTCGATAGACATTTAGCCATCCGAACAAGTTTTTGGCGCCGTTGCCGGGGAATTGCTTTGATTTTTGATTTCTATTCTTCGAATTATTGTTTCATTTTGTGTGTGTGTGTGCATTTAAAAAAAATTGTGTTTTTGTGTGATTTTTGTGTGCATTTCTTTGTGTGTTTATTGTTCTTGTTTCCTTCTCCATTTGCATTGCATTTCATATTTAAAAAAAACATATACACAATCTCATTTTAAAAAGAAAATTTTTCATTGAATTCCTCAATTTCCTTTTACAATTTTGATTTCAATTTCCTTTTACAAATTTTATTTCCAAAATTTGTTCTGTGCATTGCCTCTTCTCTGTCCACTGCCTGTTTGCTGAAGCACTTCACTTCTCTGTGAGCATATACAACAGTTCCATTAATCAATACAATCTTCAGCTATCTCCAAACCATTGCAATACACCCACTTTCTGCCACACTTCACCATACTCTCTTCAACTTGATCGCCACTTTCCGCTTCACAGTGCAACAACAGCCTGATCACCTCACCCATACCCTCTTTTCAACTGTCAACCAACTATAGTCAACATACCTTCCACAACCACTTCTACTACCCTTGCTGAAACTTCCATTCCACTGCCCTTTGGCAATCACATTTCTTCTTCCACTGTCATCTCCTCTGACCAAAGCAACTTCACCATTCAACTGCCTCCTCTTCAACATTGCCTGCCACTTTCACAATAACTGCTGCACAACAGAAAATCCTCCAACTAGTCCTACTGTTCTACCACATCTCTACAACATCACAACCATCTACCCACTGTTCCACTTCCCGCAGTTCTACAACTCCTCCAATTCACCCTGACATACATACAACAATTTGCCCGATTGCCAGTCCCTCGTCTTCCTCCCACATCAACTACTTCCACTGTGCAATCACCTGAACACAACACTGCATCTCTCCTACCAACCACTGTGCACACATTCACAGTGCTTATCCCTGTGACACTGCTTTTCACTTCAGACCAACCACCTTCTACTGCCTCCACTACTACAAACTTCTGAACCAACATAGCATCTACATCTTAACTGCTTCAATCACCTCCACTGTCCAACCACTTCTCTGACATTACCAATAGCCTTGCCACAACATAACTTCTTTACCAAAAACTACAGACAGTCTTCACATTCAACAAACAACACATAACTAGACTTCACCGTATCACCTTCCAACTTCCACTGTCATTCAAGACATCGCCATATCAACCACTACCAAACATCCAGCCACACCACCGCGAAACACTGCCTCCCACTGCAGTACGAACCATCTACCACTAACCATAGCAACGTCAACCTCTGTCTCATAAACATACGATTCACAGTGCGACACCCCTACCACAGAAAACCCGACAAATTTCCTTTGTACATGCTTTCAAATATCCCAAACTTTCATCACCGACCATCAACCACTGCTCCAAACCAAATCCTAACTATATACGTACCCATACATTAACTCCTACTTGCCTGCTTCATTCGCACCATAAGACTACAACTTCTGAATAATACAAATCTCCTGACCAACAGTCCACCATCACCTCTACCACTGACAATCCACACAACTCTCACTGCCTCATTCTCTACTGCGATCACTTTCAACTGTACACCCAAAAAAATCAGTGACCAACCTCAAACATCCCCCTACCACCGCAACTGCTTTAAATATACCCCTTGACAATGAATCCCCTGACAACGAACTCGAAGCATAGGCTCACCGCAACCCCCAATTCGCTACTTCGATTCAACTTCCATCACCAAAACCAATTGAACCCCAACTCAAAGCCCAATCGACAATCGAAACCCGCAACACAATCCCAAGTCGATGAGCAGTTCGACACCACCGCCTTCAGACCTTTGCCTAATTCACGACATCCGCCTCATCCCAAAATCGCCGACAATCAATCCCAAAGTCGCGATAGTCAAACCTTTGCGTGAAGTGTTGAGTTTTCAATTCGAGAAAGTGTGAAATCATTATGAAATTGCGAATTCGATTTGTTCTGTATCAGAAATGATTTGCAAGTCAAACTGTGTGAAAATTATGAAATGGCCTAGTTTTGAATTCGAGATTTGTTATTAAATTTCGTGGATCTGGGTATCTTATTGGGCCGGGTGGGTTCTAATAAATTTTTTTTAAAGTTTGGTTTGCATTTTCTTTTTCTTTTTTCTTTTTTTAAAATTTAGTTTGCTTTGGTTTGATGAAGTTGTGAAAGCATGTTTAGTTTTGTATTGCAAAGTGTTTTAGAGAGGAATAATTTGGTTTTGTTTAGTTTGCATTTTATTATTATTATTATTATTTTAAGGCCATTTTCCGTTTTGTTTTTTTTCATCTTCTCTTCAAAAAAAAGAGGGATTTCTTTGGTTTTGTTTTGCTTCTTTTGATTTCATTTGTTTTGATTTTCCCTTGTTTTAGTTACTTCTTTCATATCGACTTGGCTAGGAACGGATGGTTATTAGCCTTAAGAATCGATCATATATGATGTGCACGTAAATGTGCATATTTTTACCACCATATTTAATCTATTTAAATTATATAAATGATCATATTGGGTATTTTAACTTGTTTAAACCAAAATTCAAATTATTTGAAATTGTCACATATTCATCTTCATATAGGGACAAAATGGTCATTTTTATGCATTTATTAAATTGTGAAAATTTACTTAGAATTTTCTATGTTGTTTTGTAGGAAATTTGGTGAATTTTACAAGTGGCTACATGATGATATATGCATGCACAAGAGTGAAGAGAACAAATGAAGATGGAAAAAATTCAAAGTGAAGATAATGGAGGACCCCACCTACCCACCTACCTTAATGTACAAATTAGAGGCTAATGCACATGCTTATGGAATTAATGGCTTCATGTACACTTAAATGAGGATTATTTGAAGCTAATGATTACTTGGCCTCCACACTTCCTAAGAGGGTATTTTGGGCATTTCCCAAAAATATGAATTAGGGTTTAACACATGTATAAAATCCCCTTATGTTTCATGTAACCCTCCCCTCCCTTAGTCTCTCTTTTAGGCTCTCTTCTCTTAGTCTCTTCTCTTAGGAAAATAAAAAGAAAGCTCTCTTTCTCTTTTCATGGCTTAATTTGATTGAATAGACTTTTAAAATCATCAATTCCCTACAGATCGACCCGTATTCACCACGTACTACAAGTGTACGCTGTGAGCTTGCGGTAAATTTTATTTCAAAATTCGTTCGGCTATTTTCTAACTCGATACAATACTATGGACAATGGTTATTAGCCTTAAGAATCGATCATATACAATACTATGGACACTGGTTGGGTAGATTCGGACCGGGTCCCAATCGAGGTGCAATCAGTATGGAGTGACTAGTAGAGCCCCGTGAAGTTACATTTCAAATTCGAAGTCGGTCGGAGTTTGTATGCTCGAGTTACAGATGAAGCAAGGATCTATATGGATTGATCGGGAATGATCAATAAAACAGCTCAAATCCGCGGAGATCGATCGATATCTCAAAATCCCACAAGGCCAATTCACTTGAAACTTTCAGAGCATCGGTATATTAAGAGTGGAGCCCATAAAAACAATCGCAAGTCAAGACCTTGAGATATGAAGATTGTCATTCATTATTTGCCGATCCTTCATAACGATCGGTTTTACTCAGTGAATGTTCCAAATGTAGCAAAGATTGATCCATATCTCGCAATCAACAACTCAGAAAGACTTTATATTTTAGAGACAAGTTCAAAAGGCATGTAGGACACCTCAAAAGTGATTGCACATAAATTGGAGGCAAAAATAACTATTAGTGAAACTTTGGTCGATCTTTCCAAGATATCAAGTTTGGGTCACCGATCGTTTTGGTGGGCCCTATGGATCTAGAGAGCCTTCTGCCGAAATCTTAGCGAAATATCTCATCATTTCTCCCTATAAATACAGATTTTTTGGTTCATTTTCAAGATCGTTACGCTGCTTGTTACTCTAGACCTCGTTGTAATCAAGCACTTGCTATCTTCTACTATTGTAACAAAATTAAAAAGTGTTTAATAAAGGATAATCTTCAAAGTGGACATAGGCATACAACGCCGAACCACTATAAACTTTCGTGTCTTTGATTACTGCTTATTCTCTATTGCTTGCCTATTCATCTATGCGGTTTAATTTTATTTTTCTTCACTTACTTCTCTACAAAAACTATTCTTGGTTGTTTGTGACCAATTTAGTTGCAAATAGCAGCAAACATCTGAAATTCATTTCAGATGTCCGACTTCCATTCCAGACGTCCGACTGTAAATTTCAGACATCTTACCCTATTTAGAATTCAATGCTTTGCTTTCATTTTTTATTTTATTTAAATACTGACCTATGCACTTTATATATAGCCATAGACACATATTTCATACATCTGGTTTGTGGTTTTAGACTCCTGAACCAATTGTATTTTACTGTTCTCCTTTCCTTGCCGTTTATCTTTTATTTCTTCTTTCAAGGCTTAAGTAAAAAATTTGAATTCATATGAGCTATCTTTTAGTCAAGTATTTGTATAAAATTTCAATTTTATTTTTCTCTTACTTTTTACGTAGTTTGTACCATTGATTTTATATGATTACTCAACGATTCATCCACGTATATTTAGTTTTATTCAAAGTTGGTTAAATCGGGTCTAGGTGATTTCTAAGGGATGTATACATAAATTTACTTTTTTCCTACCTAAAGAAATTCAAATCCATCACATAAAATCATGTCTATATAGTTTTGGTGGTTAATTTTTACCCAAATTACCCTTCTTTTAAGTTTCAACTATCAAATCATTACCGGGTTTTCCAATTACTTCAATTCATATGGATCTTCAATTAATAATTACCAATTCAAATTAAAAATAATATTTTAAAACTAAATTAGATATAAAAAGGAAATCCAATTACTTATCTACATCATACTCATGTCATAGACAAATTCACCCACCTTATACACTATTTCAAAGAATTCTTCTCCTCTGCTCCAATTTGATTTGGCGTTCTTCTCCTTTCATTTAGTTTGCAATTGTTTTGATTTTCTTCCTCTCTTCTTTCTAATTTGATTCTTTTATTTTTTTTCTAAGAAATGATTTGCTATTTGTTTTGAATATATTTGTTTTAGAGTTTAAGGAAGAGGAAAATTGGGTTTTAGAATAAGCAGAGTTTACATATTGAAAAGATATAAAGGATGATGTGAATTAGGGTTAGAAAAATCACTTATATAGGCACGAAACATGAAATCCCCTAAGCTCTTACCTGGGCCCTGACCCATTTTGCATCATAACGCATGCTTCCATAAACAATCAATATATCCTTCATCCGTTAACTGTTTCCAATGTTTTATATATGAATTTGAGCTACAATAAGCTGCATGAAGTGGTGGGAAAGTCAGATTTCCTAAATTCCTTCATATTTGAAAATTAGTTTTTTAGCTTCATGTAAAATATTTAGAATTCTCTTTTCAGTTAATTGTTTATTCTTATTAAAAATGCAAGGTGTTACACTTTTCCCCACTTACTGACGTAACTCTTCTATGTCGGTTAGGCTCCCTTAATCATTTTCTAAATTATCTTGACCTTTCCCAAAGCTTCTCTTACAAGATCCGGCCCTAGCATGAGCCTATCTCCCGTCTCACACCAATATATTGGTGATCTAGAAGTTCTTTCATATAATGCCTCAGAAGGTGCCATCCTAATACTGGAAATGTAATTACTATTGTATGAAAATTTCATCAACTGCAAGTGATCTTCCTTAGATCCACTGAAGTTTTAAACATAAGCCCATAATAGGTCTTCAAGTACTCCATTAACTCTCTTGGTTTGTCCATCTATCTAAGGATTGTAAGTTGTACTCATACACAACTCCAAACCCTAAGAACTCCGTATACTTCCACCAAATCTCTTACAGGAATAAAATGGAAACTCTTAGTCAATCTATCTATTAGGACCCATATAAAATCATTCCCAGCCCCGGATCTCGACAATCCATCTATGAAATCCATAGAAATCGAGTCCTATTTCCAATTTGGAACTTCCAAAAGCTATAAAAGTCCACTCTGCTTCTAATTTATATAATATTTATAGTTCCTTTAAAAATCCATAACTAATCATTTGACTTTAAATTTAAACCCATTTATAAGAATGCATTTTAAACATCATATTAAATTTTCACATCATATCAAAATCATTAGAGTAGAGATCACAGATAAACATTATCCAGTAATGCTATTTCAACCCAACACATTCATTAAAGCACCCTTCATCATAACTAAACACATAACAAATAAGAAAATGTCTTATTAATCATAACCGTATTCACTCATGGATGAAATCGATAAGTATGAGAGTGATATTACTCACATAAACCTTTGAATTACTTAAATCTCCAAGAGATTTAAGATTTCCTTAGCTTTTTAATCTTTTTTCCTCCTTTACTTTTCTAAGTCGACACCACCATTGATAAGTTTCAAAGCTTTTGTTTTTTTTTATATAATGAATAAATAAGAGGGCTGGTTTGTTTATTATCTTGTAACACACTGTGTTTTTATGTTAATTAATTATAAATAGTAAAAAGTGAAAAATGGAATTTTTACAAATGATGGAATTTGGTAACTATACTTATACCATTGGATTTATAGCGATTTTCTGACCAATTTTCATATATAAACTTTTCCAATCGGATTTCAAACGAAAAAGTCATTAGCGTTCGAATTTTCATAATTGGAAATAATTATATATGAAATTAAGGAAATAATTTGAAATCGATTAGTGACAGGTTAATGCCATTAAACTTAATGGTTAAGAAAGATAATTGAGGTATGAGATAATAGTGATTAACGCTAACGAGTTAGCAAAGGAAATAAATTAACAAGATTTTAACAAAAGCAAATTTTGCACTAACTTGGCCTATCTAGGTCGACTGCAACCCAACCCAAGTTGACTGTGAGAGGTCAACCAAAGGGGTAAGACGGTTGACCCACATACTCTTAAAGGTGGCAATAATTCTTGGTCATGCAGCCCGAATTTGAAATAGCTCGATCCCATGGTTCGTACTAATTTGAACATTTATAAATTAGGACCTAGGGCTTCACTACCAATTCATTATTTTTCTAATGAGCACGGAAGCTCTGCCATTTTCCTTTCTCCTCCAAAATTTCTAAATACATGGAAATAGACCTATATTGATGGATACACTTTGGAGAAGAATAGAAAAGAATAGAGGATAGGAAATAGGTTCAAATCAGATTAATACATCAAAGGTAAAAAAATTTAGAATTCGGTTCTAATTGATGAATATAAATCCAAATCTCTTCTCTCTAATCCAATCTCTAATAGGTATGTACAAAATATTGTCTGTGGATCTGAATAGGGAGTCAAAAAGTGGAGAATATAGATAACATGGTCAGATCTAGGTTAGATCTAGATATTTGGAAGCGCTAATTGAAGGTGAGTGGGAATATTATATGTTTTTATATAATATTAGATTATATCATTGTATATTTATTCCATATGTCTGAGACTTTGAATTTAATTTGCAAATGAATTTATATATATGAGATATTGAGGACTGTAACTTGCCTATAAATTTGTATTGATAATTATAGAAGCGTAATTGTTGACTAAAAATTCAGTTACCGAGACATAATGATTAATCAACCTTGGAAATTCTGAGAGAGTGGGGTTTTAATGATGTTGCTAGCTTTGTAGTATATGATTGTGAACTAATTATGGAATACTAATGTAACACCCCTAATTATAAATAACATTATTCAGAAGGTTTAATTAGATAAATTAAATAGAATAATGTAGAGGTTAGAGTGATAGTGAATTGAGATTTGGAAACTAATTAGGGTCATGCTTTAACTAATGAAATTATAAGTGTGATTTATAAATTAGAAACTTAAGAGAATAAGGCAAGGGGAAAATGGGAATAGTCGTATACCATAACCTCTAAACCCCTTACCTCATTCTCATTCACATTTTCTTAAACAAAAAACATAAGCAAAGAGAGTTGAAGGCTGGCCATAACCCTAAGAAGAAAAGGGGCACAAAATCCATTTAGAGGCTAAGATTCAAGCTAGGAAGATTAAATCAAGAAAAAAAAATCTCAAGTTCCTTATCCAAACAAGGTGAATAATGATCTAAATAACTCATATAAGTCATCTTGAATGTTTTACTTCGGGCTTCAGGTTTAAAACTGTATGATTGGATGAATGACGATATGTTTTGATAGATTAAATGGATATATATATTTGTTGATGATTTATATAATTTAATATGAATTTTGTGATAGGTTTTAGATTGGAAAACTTATCATATGACGTCCAACAGTGTTGCATTTTTGATATATGGTCAAAAACGCTATTTTAGAAGTGGGTTTCAAATTTCATAATTTTCCAAGTAATTATTGATTTATCATGAATTTCTAAGAGAGAAAGTAGTTAATTTTGGATTAAAATTATTTAAGGCAATTAAATAATGTTTTCGAGTCTGAAATTTATACATGTTAGAAAATATATTTAATATGAATTATGGTGATTTTGGGGATTTTTCCTAAGTGTGTTACTATGGATAATAAATTGTTTAAGTTAGAGGACTTGAATATTTTAAATGTTTTATTAAGGAGAAGGGATTAAGTGTTAAGTTATTTCCAATCCAAAATTTGATTTCGGCAGCAAATTCTGAAGTAGGAAATTGATAAAGTTTTCTAAACCAATAAGATTGAGATAAATATTGATGGTAGGTGAATTCTTTAATAAGCAAAAATGCAGTTTTTATCCAAATTACATCTTCGCCACTTAACCCTGTTGGCTTTCGAGTTCATACACACCTGCCTCTAACCTTCTGCATCCATTCGATGCTAATATACATGGTATCAAGCTAGTGGTACGAAGTGTATTGACCTATGTGAAATGTAGCAAAGGTGTCGAAAGTATGCATGCATAAGGGGTGAAGTTGTATTTCCAAGTTTCGAATCTATAAACCTACCTTTGATTTAATATCTTCGAAAGGGTGGCTGCTTTTGAACCCTTTGATACCCTAGTTGCCGCATCATAACCTTTTGCCTTAGTAAGAGGCCGCTTTTATAACTCTTTGAATTAATGAATTCGAAGGGCAAGGTTTCGAATCGATATCCTTCTGAAACCATTGAAGCAGCCTTTCTTTTAACTTATACATGCGAAAGCGTGGGAGTAGGTCCTATACCTTTCGACATGGTTGGAGCCGCTTATTTAAACCTAAGTACACATGCGAAAGCATGTTGCTGTCACCATAGGTCTTTAGAAGGGATAACTTTCGAATGTGTCCCCTTTTATATATTTTGTAGTTTGTTTTGTTTTCAAACTATAGTTTCGAAAGAAACACTTTTAATTGGTTTCGAAGCTATGCTTCCATAAATTTTTACTTGAACCCATTGCTTTCAGAAGGTATGTTTTAAGTGTTTCAAATGGCACGTTTTTAAGTGTTTTGAAAGGAATGTTTCCAAGTGTTCGAAAGATATGCTGGATGGTTTCGAAAGAGGATGTCTAAGGTTTTAAATAATGATACAAGGGCTATAGTCGAAAGCCTTAGTTTTCGAATTAAAGAACCCTAACTCATTTTTAAAAGTAAACACATGGCAATATAAAAGAGTTTCGAAATGGCATTAAACCTTGAAATTTTAGAGGAAGCTTTCCTTGCTAAAAATAATGGGTTAAGGGTATTAACCATGTTTCATTTGAAAATGATTACAAGGAATTAAACCATGGATGTTTATGTTGTTGTGTTATTTGATCAGTTATCATGAATGCTTGTGTAATCATATTCACTTCATTATTAATAACTGCATTTTGGGATGTCAAAGGCAGAATAACAGGCTAGATTGACCCAGTAGTAAATATACATTGAATTAACTCCTATGTGAGTAGAATTGCATCCAGGAGGTCAGACGGACCAAAAAGAATGCCCAAGATTGATCAAAAGATTATTGGTTTAGACAGGTTCTAGTAAGCCCATAAAAACTATGTTATGAAAATTGTTATTAGGAGGGGCCAATATGTTCTTAGTGATCCCATGAAAACTATGTCCGGAACAGGTTGTTGATAAAGATCAATGTTCATAGTTTGCCCATGAAAGCTATGATATGAGAGATGTTATTTGAAAATCCAATAGGTTCATAGTGACCCATGAAAACTATGATTGGATGATGTTATTAGTAGACACCAATAGTTTTTAGTGATCCCATAAAAACTATGAAACAGGACAGATAGTCCGTAAGCTTGGAATAAGTTATAAGTCGGCCCATGAAAACTAATAGGTTAATAGTGACCCTAAAAACTATAACTTGAGACAGATAGTCAGGTAAATGGGGATGGAAAATCCAGAGCATATTGCATGTTTGCATATCATCATGATACATTTTATTATGTTATGTCTTAACCATTGTGGATGCAGGTGCATAGTATATGGTTATTATAAATTGGGTTAGGATACTAGTGAGAGGAAAACCGTTTCGCTAAGCGGCATGGTCTCACTAGATATCAATATGGTTCGAGATGGTAGGTTATTATTCATACCAGACTTTTCGTCTGACTCGAAGTTAATGTTTTCCCCTTAAACTGTCGGGTGCTTAGTTGATTTTGAGTAGTTTGAGAGTTAAGGTTTTCTGGTTCTCCTTTAGACGAGTAAGCTTCCGAAGGCGTGTAGGAGGCAAGCTAGCGATTAGGAGTTCTTTTTGTCTGATTCCACTGTGTAATTGGATGAAATGGCAATGTTGTTTAATTGCCTATATTTAGACTCTAATCAACCAAAGGGGCATCTTTATATGTCGCTCTTGGTGTAATTTTTAATAACTATATTTTTATGAACGTGGTTTACAAATTGGGATTATGTAGCGAATATGAAATGCTATTTGTAATGAAATGGGAAATTTGTTTTAAGTTGGGTTTTTAAATTTTTTATATTCATGTGTTTCTGGTATATCAATGTATCTAACATTGTCGGGTTTGGTCGCCGATAATTAATAACTATGGATGACTGTAGCGTCCGTAGCGATTAGTTTTGGGCCTCCAAATTGGGGATGTTACAACTAATAATAAAGATATACGGATTTTAAAGTGGTTCGACTAAAATGAGTGCCTACATCTATTGTATATATTATTCTATATATATATATATTATTACAGTGGATACATAGAGAGGATGGAGAATGCTTGAAGACGATGAGAGTATGGTAGGAAGTGTTGTCCTTCTCAGTTTTCTAAATCCGACCCCTTGCTTTGTGAAATGCTTAGGGTATTTATATAAGCAAGCCTCCTTAGATCTGCGGTTGAGATTGCCTGAGGATATTCGTGGTCCGTACGGTAAATCGGACCATGGGATGGTTGACAGTTGGAAGGTTGGTAGTGATACATGCATATATGGTGACAAATTGCCTTTCCGTACTTTGGTTGCTTCTTTTGCAGGATGTCAGGTGGCCTAACTCAGAGTTTGTTGCTACTTAACACGTCGGATGAGAGCAGTTGGTGGTAGGATGGTTGTATTAGTGCTTTTCCAGGTTGGCGGGACTTTAGTAGGTATGCTTTTCTCTACTGGCCTGACTGTTCTTCCTCCTTAGAGCCACTTTGACTGATTTTCTGTCCTTATGTGAGAGGAACTAGGGCGTATAAATCGATTGGCCCTTGGGTTGGTCGGTTCCCATGGAAGCCTGGATTAGCTTGGCCGATGCATTTATCTCCCCATGGGCGGCCACAATGCCCTATTAAACTTTTGTGAAAATTTTAAGCAACATTTTGTCCTCCAAGCCCGCCCTCGCGAGCGAGGGCAGACTTGCGAATATGACATGATTGATGGATGCCTGTAGGGTAATTAATGCTGTTATCACGTGTCTTTCTATGGGTTTTTTAGCGGACCGTTTTCCCTCTAACTTTTAAGCCAAAGGATCTCAAGCGACCCTAACGTCACATCTCTTCGCACGGTCTGTATTTAGTTGTCTTCTCGAGATGAAAGGTCATGATTTGTCTGATGAGGGTTTATAAATAGACATAGCTGCCTCTTCTTCTCCTTTCACTATTTCTCCAATTCTTCTACCACTTTTGTAAATCTTTTGACACTTTCCAAAATTCTCCATTAACAGGTACATCCCTCTCTCCACTGTCGTTTATCATTGCCATCCGATCATCGATGGCTCATTTCTCGAGTGTGGTCGGAGAGCTGAAATTATTTGGTTGTACCCCTAGCTTGATCAAATTTTTAGAAGCCCACGAAAGAGCTGACACTGCCCTACCAAACTACTACACATTCTCCTTGAGTTAGTTGAAAGTCGGAGTGGCCTTACCATTGCATCCAACCATCATGTCCCTTTTGAACAGGCACAGCCTCACTCTGGGTCAACTTACTCCGAATAGCTATCGTTATCTGGTGGGTCTTTGCGTGGCGTGCCATCACTTTGAGTTAGGGACACCTTCTGAGGGCCTTGTCGCCCGCCTGTTTAATATTAACAAAGAGTCTGGTCATCGCCCCGGGAACTACTACCACATCCAGATGAAGAAGAAGAGAGAAGTGGTATTTACTTGTGTTTCAAAGAAAGGTGACTCCGGTTGGAAATCTCAGTATTTCTTTGTCCCGTGGGCTGTGACTAAGGGGTTGCGTTTTCGATCGTTTCGACCTTTTAGTGAGACTGTCTTTATGATTTTTATCCCCCTCTCTTTCTTTACCCTTTTGACATTCTTAAAACTTGCCCATTGCAGGATCCCCAATTATAAGCTAGGCCAAGGCGACGTTAGTGGAGAGGCAAGTGCTAGGCCTTCGGGGGGCCGATGATACCCTCCGAGATTTGGACAACTTAGTGGCTAATGAGATGCTTCGAAAAGTCAGGCTACTATCGAAGGGTCAGTCCATTCGTGCCCCCACAAAAATGGAGAAAGGCACAGAAACTAGACGAAGAGAAAGCAGAAGGATACGATTTCGAAGAAGCCCGCAAGTAGTCGCCTCATTTTATCTCCTTTACACGAATCCACACTTTTGCCTAGGGTCGGCCAGGGGTGAATTGGTATGGAAGATTACGTTGGCCCAAGGAATGCCATGGGTTAGCCCATAATTGATGTGGACACCCTTTCTGATGTACCATCGGAATGGCAGGAGTATGATCCGATGAAATATGATGGAAGTTCTGGCCAGCCTCTGCCCTTGGCCCTTGGAAAAAGTGTGACTTGGTCTTCCTCAGGTGACGGTCCTATTGCAAATAGGGGTCGTGATGCTAGACCTTTGGGCATAGGAAGATCAGGACCTACAGACTCTAAAGGGAATGATTCTGAACCTTATACACCTTTGATTAGGAACCAAAACCAAGGTGCTCCGCCTGGTACTTAATTATGTTTATCTTTACTGTGGCTAGTTCCTTGTTATCTAACTTGTTACGTTTCCTTGTTTCAGTTGGCCAGATCAATTTTGAGGAGTTGGATGACGTGAATGATCCCCCCATGGATCTTTCATGGCAAGATGCTGGGGGGAAAGCCATGATGGTCTCTCCTTTGTCGTTTCCCGAAGTGGCGGATGATGCATCTTGCTCCATTTAATGATTCATGTTAATGAAGAGTCCAGTGCCGAGGAGTCATTAGGTAGCAAACAGGCGAGTACCAGAGTGGCAGAGGAGGAGGGACTGATGGGGTGCGTAGAAGGAGAGGAGCTCGTAGGAGATGAAATGGGGGTGGCTCGTGGCGAAGCTTATGAAGATGATGTTGATGTTTCCGTGTACCGTAGGCCTAATGCAGAGGATGAAGAGAAAGATGGGATGATTTCCATGCGGATCAGTCCGAGATACGACAGGAGAGTTTCGACAGATTCTTGCGAACCTTCCAAGTGGCTGCTGCTCATTCTTTAGGGATTTCCCACCGACCACGCTTTGGATGGCCAGGTCACAGATTACAGACCATTATTGACAGCTTGTGCAAGAAACTGGCTTTGGTAACACATGTTTACCTTCTCATTTTTCTTCCATCTCCTTTTGCCAATAACTCTGATTACCTTATTTTCAGGCGGACGCATACGCGATGCGGGTTTGCGATGAGCTTGTTAATTTGCAGGCGAGACCTAGTGGGGGTAGGCCATAGAAGAAGTGGGAGAGTCTTCTCGTGGTGGTCCTTAGCGGAAGGTGAGGGCTGCAGACGAACTACGGGGTGGTCATGATAGGTTGACTCCCTTGAGGGAGGAGTTGGAGGATAATAGGGCCCGCGCAGCGGATGAGATGGCGGTGTTGGAAGTAGTCAGAGCCAGTTTGTTCGGTGGAGATGACATAGTTTCCCATTTGAAGGAAGAGTTGAGACCTACAAGGGAGGAGATTGAAGCGGCTCGGGTGGCAGCTGAGTTGACCGCTGATGAGTGTGAGAAAGCTATTGCGGCCAAAGGGTGGCCGAGAAGGACCGTGCGTCAAATATCGTACTTCGAGCAGATGCAGTTCGGGCCAGGGAGTTGGTTGAGAACGAAGTAGCAGAAGCCAGTCGCCGTAGGGACAAAGCCGAGGCTGTCGGAGACCAGGATGTTGCCGACTGGGGATCGCTTGAGGAAGAGGTTACACTGCTAAAAGGGGTGGAGGAGAGATTTGAGCGGGAGGTAAGGCATCTTCGAGGTCTTTTGGATGCCCATCAAACTTTCTTGCCTCCAGACGACGTTGAGGGGTTGAAAGAGAAAGTCCATTAGGAAAGGGACACTCACTGGTCAGCTCATTTTGACTAGAATGGAGGTGGGCACTTTCTTGAACAACTTCCACCTTCCTATTGTGATCCCTGGGGTGTAACGTCCCGTATCTAGAGGCCAAAAGCTAAGCGCTACAGATGCTACAGTCGTCCATAGTATTAACTTCTGGTGACAAAATACGGTAATGCTAATGGTATCCATAATATCATAAGCACTTGAATATGAAAAATCGTAGGTTTTCAAAAAAAAACTACATTTTACTGATTACATTTCAAAACAAATTCATACCCAAATTACATAATCCCATATCGTTTCCCAGGTAAAGATCAAACATAATCATTATAAAAATATGCCAAGAGTGACATATGACAATGCCCCCTTGATTGATCAGAGTCAATATAGTCATATCTGACTTAATATACATAGCGGAATCAAAACTAGATAAAACTATAACTCCTAACTAGCTATCCATCAGCCACCTACTCGTCTTCGGAAGCTTTATTCGCCAAAATTTCGAAACCCTGGAAATCTTAACCGTCGGTCTAGGCAAATAAATTTTGAGCACCCGAGAGTTTAAGGGGAAAACAAAAATTTCGAGTCAGACATAAAGCTTGGTGTGAATAATATTGTTATACCTCTGTTTACTGATATTGCGTAAGACCATGCTGCTTAGCGGAAAGGGTTTCCCCTCACTAATATCCTCTTTAAAACATATATTTTGCAAATCCTTCCCTGCAACCAAACTGGTTAATCAAACTGATATAATAATGATAATAATATCTAAGTCCATTAAGCTATAATCAGGTGACTAATGGACCATCTATCCATAAGTAGTAAATGGACTATCTGTCCGAAAACTAGGCTGACTGCCTACAAACTGGACTAACTATCCGCAAACTGGCTAACTGTCTGAATAAATATGGAATATTTGTCCAAATCATTTTCTTAGGGTTACTACCCTTCATCTTTTTCCTTGAAAACCCTATCAAAATAACGTAACCTTTTAAATCATACTTATACAAGGAAAATATATTTTTTTAGCTTTACTCTAAGCTATTTTGCCATGTTATATATACTCTACTAAAAAATAATGTTGATGAATTTTAATGAGGATTAGCTATCCTTATAAAACAAGTTAAAACCCTCTTTAACTTGAAAACACTTTGGCTATATTGCCTAGTTAATACATTCGAAACCTATGTTTAAAACCTTTAAACAACCCCTTCGAAATCCTTGAAAGTAACCCTTTTGAAACCAAGCAATACCCTTTACTTAACCTAGGCCGAAAGGCCAAGTCTTCTGTTTCGAAACCATTCAAACTCTTCTTTTTGAAAGTGCAAAGACCTTCCCTTTGAAAGCTTTTAAAATCTTAGACATCCTTCTTCAAAAACCTTTAAATATTACCTTTTGAAAACATAGGAAAAACCTTTCCTTTCAACCCTTTCGAAACCCTGGAAACTACCCCTTCGAAACCATTCATTAAAATCTTTCGAAGGCGTCAAAACCTACCTTTCGAAAGCACTTGGGTTTAAATTAAAACATGTGGAAACCTTTCGAAACCATTCAAAAATTTACTCCTTTGAAACCTTTGAAAATCGTCTCAGTCGAAACCATTTGGATTATGCCTTCAAGTATAGCAAAAGGATTAGAAAACTATTAAAGTCGAAAGCACTTCTTTCGAAATCATTAAAACTGTCTCTTTTGAAACCATTTGGGTTATACTTTAATCATAGAAAAAGGGTCTTTAAAACATTTAAGTCGAAAGCATCTGTTTCGAAACCATTTCCTAAGTAAAGAAGTGATGGTGTCGAAACCATCCCTTCGAAAGCATTGGAGAAGTGCTCATATTTTAAAAACAAAGCAACCCCTTCGAAACCATCTAGGTCGAAAGGTAGAAAGCGGCAGCATAAGGTTTCGACTTAGTCAAAAGCAGTCATTTAAAACAAAGGCGCAAACCAATCAAAACCATTTCTTTAAATCCATTTGACCTAGTTGAAAGCTACTTAGTCGAAAGCAAGCAGTCACATTTACTTTTTTTTTAAAAGTAATGCCTCAACCCCTTCGAAACCCCTGGATTTGACTCCATACCTTCTACCTAAATCCAATTCACTACATACCAGTTCCCTGATACCATGTGCATTGGTTCGACTGTGTTGGAAGCGAAGATAAGGAGGCGGAACCTGGTGCCGAAAGCATCGAAACAGTGAAAAACATGTAGATTAGCCCTTTCAAACTATTTCTTTGTACCTAATATGCCTTGTTTGTCAAATTGTTATTGGTTGCAACTTTCTCTTTTCCAAAAGTACCGCCGACTTTCCAGAAATAAAAATTTGAATTTATTTACAAAAAGCCCCTTCTCCCTTCATAAATATATAAACATTTAAGTCACATACCTTAAATAATTTTATATACCCCTTGAAACACTTAGGAAAATTCTACAAAAGTTCCAAAAGTGTCTTTTAATATGTTTTCTAACATATTAAATTTTCAGACCCAAACCTTTTATTATTTAACCATAAATAATTTATAATCCAATTTAACATTTTCTTTACAAGAAAATTCATATAAATTCCACAAAAATTAAAAAAAATTTGAAAATTGAAACCCATCTCCAAAATAGTATTTCTGGTCTATATAAAAATTTGCAAGGCATTTGGATGTAATTTAATAGGGTTTACATGTCAAAACATGTCATAAAATCTATATGGACAACCATAAATCATCAACAAGTATATATAATCATTCCATCATTTAAAAACATGGAAAATCAATGCAAAATATCTCGGATTTCATCTTAAAACCGGGAACAAAACAAATATTAAATGTAAACATTTTTCACCTTAGCTTTAGAGATTAAAGAGATTGAGATGTGAATGGATTTGATTTGATTTAGCTTCTTCTTTAGCTTTTCTTAATCTTCTTCCTCTTTCTCTTGTTAATGGTGGCCGGCCTCAAGTTAATTTTTTTATAAAATGAAATGAAAGTGTAGGGGATACACGGCCAAGGGTTTAGGGTACAAGAATGGCTTCTTTCCTATTTTACCCCTCTATTTCATGTTAACTCTTATTTTAATTAATTGGTTAAATGGCATGGCTACCCCTTAATAAAATTCAAATCGCAATCCTCTAATCAACACATTATTTTTTTGATTTAACTAATTAAATATTCTAAATAATGTTACCAAAAATATGGGGTGATACAAACTCCCCTCCTTAAAGAATTTCGTCTTCGAAATTACAGTAAGGGACACAACAAATCAATTGGAGTGGTAAAACGTACCATCAAATAAGTAAGGATAAGTATCTCTAATCCTGCTCCCAATCTCCCAAGTACAATCCCTGTCATCGTCGCTCGACTAGACTTTGACTAGTCTGACCGTCTTGGTTCTAAGGCTCTTCTCATCTCTCACAACAATATGGATAGTCTTCCTCACTATACTCGAATCTGAATCTACTACTAAGTCATCTAGCACAGTCGGTGCAATAGCAATCTCCGGGTCTCTGACACACTTTCTAAGATGAGAAACATGGAAAACATCGTGGACTCCTGCCAAACTGCTTGATAACTCAACTCTATATGCGAGTTTCCCGATCCTCGCTACAATTGGAAAAGGTCCAACGAACCTTGGTGCTGACTTTCCTGATTTCCCAAATCTAATCACACCCTTCATCGGCGACACTTTAACGAAAATCTGATATTTAACTGAGAACTCCAAATCTTTCCATCCTTTATCTGCATAACTCTTATGCCTAGACTGAGCCTCCTTCACTCTAGCCCGAATGACCTTAATCTTTTCTGCAGCTTCCCTAACCAAATCTGGACTAAGAACCAACCTATCCTCGGTCTCTAACCAACATACGGAAGACTTGCATGGCCTTTCATACAAAGCTTAAAATGGTGACATCCCAATACTAGTCTGATAACTATTGGTATACGAAAGCTCGAGTAAATGCAGATGGTCTTCCCATGATCACTCGAAATCTAGAACACAAGCTCTTAACAAATCTTCCAAGATTTTGTTAACTCTTTCCATTTGCCCATCTGTTTGCGGACGGTAAGCGGTACTCTAGAGCTTGGTTCCCAAAACTTCGTGTAGACTCTTCTAGAACTCACTGGTGAATAAGGAATCTCTATCGCTTACTATACTACTAGGAATTCCATCTAGTCTAACTACATTCTTCATAAACAACTTTGCCAAAACAGGTGTCGTTCTGGTTGACTTAATTGGAATGAAATGGGCACTCTTGGTCAGTCTGTCCACTATGACCCATATACTATCATTTCCCCTGTTTGACCTTGACAATCCATCAATAAAATCCATAGAGATAGAATCTCATTTCCATACCATAATATCCAATGGCTGAAGCAACCCACTTGGCTTTTGGTGTTCAGCCTTTGCTTGTTGGCAATTCAAGCACTGCTTTACCCATAAGCCAATATCCCGCTTCATACCTTCCCAGAAGAATCTCCTCTTCATATCCTGATACATCTTAGTTCCTCCCAGATGAATAAAGAACTTCGAACGATGGAATTCCTCCAAGACTTCTTTCCTTATGTTTCCTACACTTGGAATACATAATCTTCCTTTCTTTCTCAACCTCCTATTCTGGTCAAGACTGAAATCTTTCAAGGCATCGCTCTCAGTTCCATCTCTTAACTTCTTGACCCGTTCAGCTAATACCAGATCTTCTTCTTGTTTAGAAGCAATCTTTTTTATCATCACTGGTCGAACTTCCAAACAAGATAACACTAAGGTTTCATCGCTAGACCCAGCCTCAGATCTCCACTGCACTCTGCAATCTGCTAATGCTTCCAAATCTTTCCACTAAGCAACCATCGCCAACACTGCATTTTGATGTTTCCTGCTAAGTGCATCTGCCACTTTATTGCCTTTCCCCGGTGTGTACTCAATCCCAAAATCGTAAGCAGCAATAAATTCTAACCACCTCTGCTGTCTCATGTTCAACTCCTTCTGAGAGAACAAATACTTTAGTGACTTATGATCTGTATAGAACTCAAACCACTATCCCAAAGGTAATGTCTCCACACCTTCAATGTCAAAATCACTACTGCCAATTCCAAATCATGCGTCGGATACCTGACCTCATGTGGTCTAAGCTGTCTAGAAGCATAGGCAATCACTTACCTCTCTGCATCAGCACAGCTCCTAATCCTGTTCCATATGCATCCGTATAAACCACCAAATTATGATTCCCTTCCAGAACAACCAACGCAGGTGCATGGGTCAATAAGTATTTCAAACTCTGGAATGCTTCCTCACACTTATGGTCCACACAAACTTCATATCCTTCCTTGTTAGCTTGGTCATCGGTGCTACTATCCGCGAAAATTCCTTAATGAATCTCCATAATAACTAGCTAATCCAAGGAAACTCTTTATCTTCGTCACTGTCTCGGACCTCTTCTAATTATTCACCGCTTCAATCTTAGTCGGATCTACTAACAACCCTTTCATTAAGACTACATGACCCAGAAATTTCACTTTCTTCATCCAGAAATGACATTTCATAAACTTCGCCTTCAGCTAATGCCGCCTCAGCGTCTCAAGCACCACTCTAAGATGAACTTCATGCTCTCTTTCATCCTTAGAGTATATTAAGATATCATCTATAAGAACCAATACAAACCTATCCAAGTGCTCTCGGAAAACCAGGTTCATCAAATCCACAAAGAAAGCCGGTGCATTTGTCAGTCCGAATGGCATAACTAACCATTCATACGACCCTTATCTAGTCCTAAACATCGTCAAAGGTATATTATCCTCTACTACTCTGAGCTGATGGAAACCTGTCGCCAAATCTAACTAGGAAAACACTTTGGCTTCACTCAACTAGTCAAACAAATCATCAATTCTCGGCATTGGATATTGATTCTTTATCGTCTTCTCATTCAACTTACGATAATCGATATATAGCCTTAACGATCCATCCGGCTTCTTAGCAAACACTGCGGCGGCTCCCCAAGGTAAACTACTCGGCCTGATAAAACTCTTGCCTTCTAAATCCACTAACTGCACATTTAAGTCCCTCATCTCTGTAGGGTTCATCCTGCTTGGTAGCTTGCTCACTGGTTCTACTCCCAGAACCAAATCTATCCAAAACTCAATAGCTCGTTTCGGTGGTAATCCAACTACCGGCTCAAAAACATCCGCGAATTCTCTAACCACGAAAACTCGATTCAGCTCTTCTTCCAACTCCATAACACCCAACAAAGCGTTCACCTCACCATTAGAACCTTCTACAGTATAAACTATTCGATCACTACAATCAGGGTGTCTAAATGATATTTTCCTATCTTGGTAAAATATCCTAACATCGTACTCACTTAACCAATCCATTCCAAGAATAATTCAAAACCCCACAAAATCAAACACATGCATACTGCAAACAAAAGCATGACCTAACAAGTCAAACTCTAACTGGTCACTTCTCAACCCCAGAGTTGCATACCCTCCTATTGGATTTGCAACCTGTAAGGAAGTAGCTAAATATGTGGGTTCTAGGTTAAGCTTACTTATCAAACATCTAGATATAAAAGAATGCGATGCAACAGTATCAAATAGAACGCTAACAGACATACCATGAATCTGAAGCATACCTCCCAAAACTACCTTTCCCTTCTCCTGGGCTGTTGGCTTTGAAGTAGTAGGCTCAAATGCATACACTTTTCCCTTTCCATCTTTAGAAGAATGTTCTTATAGTGGCCAATCAGGTCATAGTTGAAGCAACTGACATTCTTCTTTCCGGCCATCTCCTTTGCCTTTCCAGCATGACACTCATTAGCAAAATGCCCCTTCTTGTCGCACTTGAACAAACAATCAAGCAAACAATCTTAGACTTCCCTTTCTTAGCTGCTCCACCCTTCTAAGCACCCTTCTTAGGAAAGAACTTCCTCTTTTGATTCTGCCCAACCTGAACCTTCTTAGACTTACTCTTCTCTAGAGAATCAAGAATCTCATCATGCCTTAAGGCCATCTCCACTACAAAATAAGAAGGATCTCTAATATGAGGTATTGTAGCCCTTGCTAACTCAGGCTTCAACCCCCTAATAAACTTCTCATTCCTCTTCATTACTATATCCACTGAAGCATACCCATAACTGGCCAACTCCTCAAACCTCCTAGCGTACTCCAGAACAGACATCTCTTCCTGCTCTAACTCAGCAAACTTTCTGATCAGAGCTGACTATGCCAACATAGACATGAACCTCTCCAGGAATCTTCCCTTGAAATCAGTCCATGTCAAATTTTCCTCATCCACACCAGCCATCGCACTGTTCCACCAAAACAAAGCAGCTACCTGGAGCTATCTCGAAGCAAGCCTCCTCTTTTGCTCACCATTGGGCCCTAAGTCTGCAAAGACTCTCTCACAGTGTAGCAAACAATTTTCCACCTCTATAGCATTCTATGTTACCAGAAATGGCTTCCCTCCAAGCTTAGCGTAATCTCCGCTCAGCTTAGCATAATAATTAATTACCGGAACTTCAGGAACTCCTGCTCCTGGAGCATCTTCTCCTACCACCCCAGCTGCAATTCTAGCTTGCATCATATTCACAAAAAAATGATACATAACTCCCATGTCCACTTGCGGGACTCCAGCATCTACATTCTTTGCTTGTGCCTGACCTTGGTCCTCCTCGCATTTGGTCTGGCATTCGCATCAGTGCCCTTCCCTCCTGGGTTAACTCTTCCTCTTCTACCATCCATATCTGCATTCAAACCTCATGAGATACAGAAAAATAACCTAACAAATATAGGAGACTAGAGATAAAGCGTATACTTATATATAATAAATACAAGTACGTTACTATAGCATTATCCCATACCCCAATCTTACTCTAGTTCCTAAGGATTATGTTTTAAAAATAATTTTAGTTTAAAGTATTTCATAAACCTATGCTCTGATACCAAGTTGTAACATCCCGTTTCTAGAGGCCAAAAGCTAAGCACTACAGATGCTGCAGTCATCCATAGTATTAACTTCTGGTGACAAAATATGGTAATGCTAATGGTATCCATAATATCAGAAGTACTTGAATATGAACAAATTCATAGATTTTCAAAAAAACAACATTTTACTGATTACATTTCAAAAAAAATTCATATCCAAATTACATAATCTCATATCGTTTCCCATGTAAAGATCAAATACAATCATTACAAAAATACGTCAAGAGCGACATATGACGATGCCTCCTTGGTTGATCAGAGTCAATATAGTCATATCTTACTTAATATACACAGTGGAATCAAAACAAAATAAAACTATAACTCCTAACTAGCTATCCGTCGACCACCTGCTCGTCTCCGAAAGCTATATTCGTCAAAAATTTTAAAACATGAAAACCTTAACCCTCGGCCTACTCAAATTAATTTTGAGCACCCGAGTGTTTAAGGGAAAACAATAACATCGAGTCGGACATAAAGCCTAGTGTGAATAATACTATTACTTCTCGGTTTACTAATATTGCGTGAGACCATGCCGCTTAGCGAAACGGGTTTCCCCTCCCTATATCCTCTTTAAAACATATATTTTGCAAATCCTTCCATGCAACCAAACTGGTTAATCAAACTGATATAATAATGATAATAATAGCTAAGTCCATTAAGCTATAATCAGGTAACTAATGGACTATCTGTCCACAGGTAGTAAATGGACTATCTGTCCGAAAACTGGGCCGACTACCTGAAAACTGGACTAACTGTTCGCAAATTGGACTAACTGTCCGAATCCAAATGGACTATCTGTCCAAATAATTTTCTTAGGGTTAACTACCCTTCATCTTTTTCCTTGAAAACCTTTTCAAAATAATTTAACCTCTTAAATAATACTTATACAAGGAAAATATATATTTTTAGCTTTACTCTAAGCTATTTTGCCATGTTATATATACTTTACTCAAAATAATGTTAACGAATTTTAATGAGGATTAGCTATCCTTCCAAAAAAAGTTAAAACCCCTTTTAATTTGAAAACACTTAGGCTATACTGCCTAGTTAATACATTCGAAACCTTTGTTTAAATCCTTTAAACAACCTCTTCGAAACCCTTGAAATTAACCCTTTCGAAACCAAGCAAAACCCTTTACTTAACCTAGGCCGAAATGCCAAGTCATCCCTTTCGAAACCATTCAAACTTTTCCTTTCGAAAGTTCAAAGACTTTCCCTTTGAAAGCTTTTAAAATCTTAGACATCCTTCTTTTAAAAACCTTTAAATATTGCCTTTCGAAAACATAGGAAAAACCTTTCCTTTCAACCCTTTCGAAACTCTGGGGAACCACCCCTTCGAAACCATTCATTAAAACCTTTCAAAGGCGTCAAAACCTACCTTTCAAAAGCACTTGGGTTTAATTTAAAACATATGGAAACCTTTCGAAACCATTCAAAAATTTAATCCTTTGAATCCTTTGAAACCTTTGAAAATTGTCTCGGTCGAAACCATTTGGATTATGCCTTCAAGAAGAGCAAAAGGATTAGAAACCCATTAAAGTCGAAAGCACTTCTTTCGAAATCGTTAAAACTGTATCTTTCAAAACCATTTGGGTTATACTTCAATCATAGAAAAAGGGTCTTTAAAACATTGAAGTCGAAAGCATCTGTTTCGAAACCATTTCCTAAGTAAAGAAGTGATGGTGTCGAAACCATCCCTGCTACAAACAACGAAGCGGAATACGAAGCACTGATTGCTGGACTAAAAGTTGTGAAAGAAATCAAGATAAAATCTATCCACATATACATTGACTCCTAGCTGGTTGTCTGTCAAGTAAAAGGGGAGTACCAGGCTCGTGAGGAGAATCGTGCCCCGTATCTGTCCAAAGTACAAGAACTGCTAAGCAACATCGAATACTACACTATAACTCACATTCCAGGGGAGCAAAACACCAAGGCAGATTATTTGGCTAAACCGTCGAGTTCTGGAGAAGCTCAATCATTGGGGCCAGTCCCAGTTGAAACTCTAACCAACCCAAGCATATACGAAATGGACGTCGACTGGATCCTCGATATCGCCGTCGAGCCAGATACGTGGATGACACCGATAAAAGAGTATTTACTTATAGGGACTCTTCCAACTGACCGAAATCAACGGAAAAAGCTTTTCCGAAAGGCACCGCGATTAATGATAAAGGATGGAATACTCTACCAAAGGGGATTTTCGACCCCCCCTCCTAAGGTGTGTGTCCGATGAAGAAGCTCGACGAATCCTAAAGGAGGTGCACGAAGGCGAATGTGGAGTCCATACTGGGGGCAAATCCTGGCGAAGAAAGTCCTCCGGTATGGATACTTCTGGCCAACAATAAACAGCGATGCTGCAGACCACGCCAGAAGATGTGACTGCTGCCAAAGATTCAGCAAAATTAAAAGTACTCCTTCAATAGATTTAATGCAGATGGTCAGCCCGTGGCCATTCGCAATATGGGGAATAGACTTGATCCACGTCCTACCGATAGCAAAAGGAGGAGCTAAATATGCTATAGTTGTCGTAGATTATTTCACAAAATGGGCCAAAGCGGAACCACCGGCCACCATAACCACAAAGAAATTCATTAACATTGTTACTAAAAACATTATTTGCAGGTTTGGTGTGTCATAGAAAATCATCACTAACAATGGAACCCAATTCGAAAGTGCCGAGTTCAAAGACCTCTGCAAACGCTTCCAGATTGAGAAAAGCTTTTCAGCAGTAGCTCATCCGCAAGAAAACGGGCAAGTGGAAGCAATAAACAAGATCATCAAATCTACCATCAAAAAGCGACTAACTAAAGCCAAGGGAAACTGGGTTGATGAACTTCCACTCGCACTATGGGATTACCAAACCACCCACAAAGCAACAACCGCCACAGTCTATTCACTCTGGCGTACGGCTCGAAAGCAATGATTCCTGTTGAATAGGAAGTCCTCTCGCACTGAAGGAAATTTTTTAACCAAAAGCAAAACGAGCAGCTCCTACTCGAATCGCTAGACATGATCGATGAAAGAAGGGAAGAAGTCGAGCTGAGAACTACCGCCCACCAAAAAAGGATCGCACGGTAATTCAACTCCAAAGTCCACAACCAAACCTTTGAAGTGAGGGATCTTGTGCTCAAGCGAGTCCACCCAGTTTTGGGGCTTTCGAAACAAACTGGGAAGGACCGTACATCATCAATCAAAAGCTAAGAGATGGAACTTTCAAGAAAACAACCGTCGACCAAATTCAAATTCCTAGGGCATGGAATAGCGAATCACTCTACCATTACTTCATTTGAAAACTACTTTATGTACTCTCTATTTTTCAGCAAATAAGCCATCCCGGAATGCCGGGGGCATTGTAAATAGGCAAAAAATCTGCCCTGCTTTCCATAATAAAATCTGATTCGCTCTTTGAACCGACAAAACTGTGTTCATAATAATTACCCGCTGGGTCGACGGAAGAAAATCGACTCAAACCGCTGAATCGGCGGAACCTGATCCTTGCCTTCTAAAAACCGATGTTGCTGTGGCAACATCGGAAAGGCCTAAAAATACGCTCCTCGCATTGCCCAAAGATAGGCAATGCCAAGGAGTACCAGAAGCCGGGCAACGCCGAGGAGCACCAAAAGCCGCGCATTCCATAAGTCGCGCCAAAACATACGCTCCTCGCGTTGTCCGAAGATAGGCAACACCGAGGAGCACCAAAAGTCGCGCATTCCATAAGTCTTGCCAAAACATACGCTCCTCGCGTTGCCCGAAAATAGGCAATGCCAAGGACCACCAAAAGCCGTGCAGTCCATAAGCCGCACCAAAACATTTGCTCCTCACGTTGCCCGAAGATAGGCAACGCCGAAGAGCACCAAAAGCCGCGCATTTCATTAGCCGCATCCAAAAATACGCTCCTCGCGTTGCCCGAAGATAGGGAACACCGAGGAGAACCAAAAGCCGCACATTTCTTAAGTCGCGCGCTAACTCTATAAAACTTAAGTTCCCCATGTTGCCCGAAGATAGGCCACATCGAGGAACATCGCCGAAAAACATGCTCCTAAAGCGTAAACTCCTCACGTTGCCCAAAGATAGGCAACGCTGAGGACCATCAGAACCAAATCGACGGGCCATATTGATCCTGAACACCGTGCATCTCATAGCCAGCGCGCCAACCACTTCTATGATTGAGAATAATGGGCACAACTCCAACAAAATTGGAGTACTACAAACCAACATGAAAGTTTCTACTGATGACACTTAATGTTTAAAACTGCCCTCAGTTAACCCATGCAACGTGCTCCTCTCAAACACGCATATATTGCATACTTACCAGAATATTACAAGAAACTTAGATTACGTGCCAAAGCTGCAAAACTTCCGAAAAAAGGAAAATCAAGCTGCGACTTAGCCAAATTTCAAGTTTAATATGAAATTATCTAAACTATAAGTTACCGCTCATTTGAAGTAACAGCCCTGTGAATTGGGGGGCATACACGGGTACTTAAATAAAAACAACTGAAAATAATAAGTTCACAAGTTCTGTTACCCCAAACAAAGAACTGTTGCTCCAAGTAAAATAATTTTGGAGGGAATTACAAAAATTGGATAAGTGTAAACAAAATAAGCACAATCACAAGGAACACATATGAATAGACAGATAAGAATATAGTAAAATATTAATGTGTTGCTTATAATTTTCTTTACACATGGTTAAAACGTGGGGGCCGTACCCATACAACATCGGCCAACAATAAGAAAATACAAACTCCACGACAGAAACATTAAGTGTAGACTCTGCACTTGAAAAAAATGACTCAAAAAGAACCAAAATCAGATCAGTCTCCACACAAGCTCATCAACGCTTCCTTCCACCGCTCCCCTTTCCGCCCTTTGTTTATAGATTTTGTCTTGTCTCAGGAGTGGTGCCGCTACGGGTAATATCAATAAATTCCTCAGTGGCAACGTTCTTCTCTTCCTCTGCCGCCTTCTTAGAAGATTCTCCCTTGACTTTGCGCTTCTATGATTTGCGGGAGCTCTTCGAGGCTTTGATCCCTTCAACCTTCTCCTTCTTGATAGCGATCAATTCATGCTGAGTCTTACGAGGCTGCTAAATTTGAACTTCTAGCTCCTTAGCCTCTACTGCTATCATGTCACCTTCCAAAGACACAGAAGGATCATCCAAGCCATGAAGCGTGGCTATCATTCGGACTCCGGCGTCGACTGTGAACCAGACATGGAGGTTGTGGAAATAGGAACAACAACGGAAATGAGCATGGAGGCTGTGGAAATAGCAGCAGGTCCGGACACCGAGGAAGCTGGCACGTCAACAGGAAAAGTAAATGGACCTATAAGATCAAAAATGAAAGCATTAAATTCTTCCTGCTCTTGCGGCGTAAGATGGATGCTCCTGAACTCGGAGGAAACGAGAACATTACTTGTTGGCAGATCATGGGGCTGCTTCGATGGTCTGCCAGCACTGGAAATGAAAGGCTCAGTGAGTGCTCCGGCGATAGTTGTCACGGTAGAATCAGCGGCTTCTTTCTCTCACTCAGCTCGTAAAATTTCCTGGCCCTCGAGCAACTCTTTCTTTGATTCTTCATTAAGGTAAGCGTCCTCCAACTCCCGTTCGGTGTAGACGTCACTGCTATCAGAAAAGCGGGACAATAATTCTTCCCATACCAAAGCAAGAGTGCGCAGCAATTTCAGGCCTAAGTAGCTGAGACTCCCCTGGTGCAACAGGGAGTTAACGTAGAAATTCAGGATGGTCGCGTCCATCTTTTCCATCTTCCTCTCGAAAGCATTTTGAAGCTCCTAATAATCCACCGTAATGGATGCCTTTCCAACCTCGATGCGATATTTGTCAGCCTAAGCTGTGCAACTGGGTCCTGCAGTCAGGCGATCGCCGCAGCTTGATCAAAAATAGTCTTATTGTGCCCCTCAATGATAAGGTCATGGTCCAAGATAGTTTTCTTTTGGGCTTCAATCGTTGCGTTATAAGCAGCCACTTCTTCTTTTAATTTCACCTCCTCGGCTTGAGCCTTTTTTATTTCATCCCTATAGATGATCTCGATTTTGGCATGAGCCTCCTTCACTTCTTTTAGCAAGTCGACGCTCCTCTTGCCCTCTTGCAGTGCCATTGCTTTCACCTCCTACAGAAGTTTAATTTTGACATCGCGTTCTGAGAACGCTTTTTCAAAATCATCCTTCTCTGACTTGAAAGAGAGGATTTCCTGGTAGTTATTGCGATTGGTGTCTGCCAGCTGTTTACACAATTTTTCCCACCCTTCAACTTGGTCTAAATCGTGTTGAATAGCCTGAAGGTGTGGCATGTACGAATCTTTGCGAACCGGGTGCAGATCGCAGTCAAACTTAACTCCCCTCAAGAACCATCCGGGGAACGCTGCCTCGAGCTTAGGAGTGCCTGAAGAAAGAATATAGGCAGGCCTCCAGTGAGGACATAAAGCACCAGGGGCGAGTACAACTTAAGATGGTGGGATGCAAGTTGAAGGTGGAGCAGGAGCAGAAGTGACGGGGATTTCTTGACCCCTTGAGGAGTGCATCAGAGCGGAAACCTGTTGTTTCGAAGAATGCAAATAGTGGTCGAACTTTGATCTCTTCGATTGCTCCTCCCTTTCATTAAAAGATCTCCTTTTCTCATACCCGCCTTTGTATGACCGGCTTTGATCTCTTTCATCTTGGCGATGGGCTTCAGCCTCTAGTTCCTTCCTCCCTCTATACTGCTCCTCCGTTTCTCGGGGCTGATAACGGCCGGAAGGATGCTTAGACCAGCACTGGGAGTCAGTGAAATCTTCGAAGTCATCATAGAGGCCACTTCCTCCTATCATACCTACACAAAGCATAAATAAAAGATTTCAGAAATAGAAAGTAGGCACGGAATGAAAGTAAGAAAGTGAGTGTATCCTAATGAGATGTGTACTGTATTACAGAGAAAGGCCTAAAGCGTCGTCACAAATCGGATCGGACGATTGTCGTGCGCAAAGTTGGACTAACTTCGGGCAAAGTACTGCCCGAACGGGGGGGCACCTCCTCAAATTTATAATCCTCCCCCATAAGAGCATCAAAATCGACATAGACGTCGCTCAAATCTTCGAACTCTGCGCCAACATCTTTACCTAGGGAATCCTGACGCTCTTTGTTCCCTGGGGCATTGTCTTTATCGCTCGCATCTAGAGGAGGAGGGCTCCGAAGGACGGGACTCATGCCGAGAGTCTCATCGCACGATTCCAAATCCCCATCATCGAATTTTGCATAGAAGTCATCACTGGAAGTGGACTCATTGCTACTACTCTCGAGTTCCCTCTCCTCTTTATCTGAGTCCATTGCGGCCTTGCCTTCCCTCTATTGGAACTCTTCCTCTTCCTCTTCCAGGATTGGAGGCATTCTGACTGAGTTGCTAACTCCAATCGCAGTAACATCTCTTCCTTCACGGGCCTCTTCGGCTGATTCTTCGGACAAGCCCTTTCTTTCCTGAGAAGCGCCTTCTTCGGAACTGCGAAAAGAAGAAGCAGATCATGTGCGAACCCTGGACCGACCATGGGAGGGGACTTCAACTTGAACAACGAATCTCCTCGGATGCAATAATCCGTATTAGAGCAAGTTCTCATCGATCAGCAAGACTCTGATTGACCTTTCTTCAGCATCGATAGCCTTTAGGGTCCGAAAAACTTGATCAAGGGACACATACCTATTTGGCCTTGGGATAACTACAAGAAGTATACAGTCTATTAGAAACTCCATAGCAACGCGTCAAAACTT
This sequence comes from Allium fistulosum, assembly GCA_030737815.1. Taxonomy (NCBI): domain Eukaryota; kingdom Viridiplantae; phylum Streptophyta; class Magnoliopsida; order Asparagales; family Amaryllidaceae; genus Allium; species Allium fistulosum. The sequence goes on from CM060905.1 coordinate 1,111,544,391, forward strand.
GATAAGGATGAAAATGAACTTACCTTCTGTCATCCAAAGATGGTTAAACCCCTCAGGGCACCTAACAAAGAAATACTGCGTCTTGAACTGGGACAAGTTGCTCTGTAGATGCAAAACGATTTTTCGGTTCCTCTAAGCTTAAATTACGATCAAGGATGGACATTCATCCCTCCTTTTGAACGATAGAAAGTATCGCAACTCATCAAAGCTTAAAGCGCGGTTGAACGTCCGCATGAAAAGAAATTGCAAGTAGGTCAAGATGGCATAGCCATTGGGATGAATTTGGAACAGGACAATGCCTAAGTTGGAAAGAGTCTCGCGCAGAAAGTTGTTAAAAGGAGGCATGGCTCCATTCAGGCACATATACCCATGACAAGCGGTATATCCTGAAGGAGGCATGTGAGCGAACTCATTTTTCTCTGGTAAATGTATGTCCTCTTCTAGTATACCATGCTGCACGTAGATATTGTGTCGAACTTTAGCGGAGACCACCGAAGAAGCTCTCTCTGGCGGGTTGAGTAGAACTCTAAAGCTGGGTGGCATTCGATCCAAGATAGGCCTAACAAGGACCAACTGACCATATTCTGCCTGTGAAGTGTTAGGAGAAAGAGCGATGGATGACGACCCGGCTGCAGAAAGTGTCGGAGTTCCTCCACTCGATTTACGCCGCGAAGATAGGTGCTTCATTCTAAAACAACGGAACTCGCGTTCAGAACGATCAGGTGATTTTATTCTAAATTAATAATTTCCCCTATGACATTTGAATTCCGAAGAGATATCGATTCATACCCACGCAACGGACTTCAAGTGTGTACCGGGGCAAGTGTAGCGTGATGTCTATAGGGGTGAGCTCGGTATCTGAAACACTACAAATGCTCTATCCTGTGTAGATAGTTCGCTCGTAGTGGAAAAGGAAAAGAATTTCCCGCATCGTTCCCATTTATTTTTACTTCCTGTACACTTACCCGTTATCGATCAACGATCGGTAACGGATCCGTTGTTCGACGCAACATGGAAAACTCTTCTCACTACAGAGAGACCGAGCGTGCAACAAGCAAGCAAGATAAGTCCAAATCCTCCGGAAGAGTCGAGACCAATTAGCGATGTGTTGTGCAGTATCAGCTACGGAACTTGGCATAAGTCAATTCTAGCCTAATGGATGAAGACAGCAAAACATGTCAAGCACTGGGCCAAGGCCTGAATATCATTCCTGGAAAAACTCAAGACTCGATTTAATATCTTCCTCCATTGGACCATAATCAACTCAAACTTCTCACTATCAACATCACAAATGCGACCTTGCCAACAAATTGTTAAACGAACACTATGATAACAGACCCACCTTGGATTAAACTCTAAACACGGGAATGGTTGAAGACTTAGAATCAGTAAGCTACGAATGGATTAGTGGCGAGCCAAGTGGATGGATCAGCGACGATTCAACGCAAAGGCAAAGTTAGGGTTTCGGCTAAAAATGGTTTCACAAGGCGGCGGCGATGCAGAGGGAATCGCACCTAGATGGAAGGATCGGATCGCTGGAAGCAAGGTTCACCTAGGGTTTGGATCGCATGAAGGCTCAGGTCGTGTAAACAAAGTAAAATGGCTCGGCTCGAATAAGTGTTTAGCTCGGCTCGAACAGCATATATAGGCAAATAGAAATGAGGGAGAAAAATTAGCTAGGTCATTGGGTCTCCTGCGATCCATCATGGATCGCTAACGACCCATCTTCTTAAAGTCGAATTTTTCTCTCAAGTGATCAGGTTGCTAGTGATCCATGTGCAATGGATCACTAGCGACCCATAAGGTTGGAGGCAAATTTTCCTTGAATTCGTGCTTCGATATCTACCCACTATTTCAAATATACCGAAAAGCTATGAAGAGAAATTTGATCCATTATGACAAGCGATAGCAGTCAAGACCAAAGCTAAGTAATTAGCGGCGTGGCCTGCTATGTATCCGCAAAACTCTAATATGATTACTTGGAATTCGACGAACATATATTAAAAGAGATAACTTCCAGAGCACACCTTATCCCCAATAAAGACGTACTCTGGGAGGCAAAAGTTATCCAGGTTTTTAACCCAGCAGGATCCAAGAGAAGACGAAACAACTTGATGAAGTCAGAATGGCTTAGAACTCAACCAAAAGGGCTAAAGCAATGAGTTAAAGAGAGCCAAGTCCTATTACAAAATCAACAACTGAGTTTGACTAAACCAAGAGACCAGCGTCCGTTTAGTCCAATCAGCAGTCAAATACAACCAGCTAGTAAATCATCATCAAAACGGAGCAACGTGCAACGAAACTACACGAACAACGTCAATAGAAGGTAATGAAGTCATTCCAAACATCAAACTCCAAAAATAGTCTAAGTGCACAGATCGCCAGCGATCCATACTCGATGGATACACACTTAGCATATTTTTGCTTTTTCTTTTAGGCCTTCTTTGCTTCCCTCGTGCCATAGCGATCCACGATGTTGTATGGATAAGAAAAAGAAAAAATATGCTAAGTGTGTGGATCGCTGGCGATCTATACTTGATAACAACATCCTGGTGAGCTAGCATAGTAAAGCAATGGGGAAAAAAGCAAAGTAAGTAGCTTGCACGTGAGCCAAATATATGGATCGCTTGCGATCCATAGACCATGGATCGCTAGTGATCCATGGTTCTAGCTCGGGTCGCGAGCTGAGGTTCGTGGCATCTTCCTATGGTCATCTGTGAGTAGTTATTGAACAGGCTTGGCCCAGAAGCTCTTCGATCTCTATAAATACCGTCCTGCCTGCAACACGAATGGGATCTTCTCTGGACTGGTTGCTGAAGCTCTGCTAGAAACTTTCTTCACTCTCTACTTACCTCACAACAATCTTCAAAGGGATTCACTATATTTCTCCAGTGGATTCCAACTCTAAGGATTCAATCTAGTTAAGGATAATCAAAAGCCTTGTAATCAAACACTACTTGTAACAGAAATCGGTCATAATAAAACTATAAAGTGGACGTAGGCTTCGTTAATAGCCAAACCACTATAAAAATTCATTGTCTTCTTTCTTTTAATGTCTTTTTCTATACCTATTGTCTATATTATTGCATAACGACAAGGCTGGTGCTTTCAAACTCAAACTAGGGTGTTGATCATTTTTTTGGCTTAACATAAAGCAACCCCTTTGAAACCATCTGGGTTGAAAGGTAGAAAGCGGCAGCATACAGTTTTGTCTTAGTCGAAAGCAGTCATTTAAAACAAAGGCGCAACCCAATCGAAACCATTTCTTTAAATCCATTTGACCTAGTCGAAAGCTACTTAGTCGAAAGTAAGTAGGCGCATTTTCTTTTAAAAACAAAGTAATGCCTCAACCCCCTCGGAACCCCTGGTTTCGACTCCATACCTTCCACTTACATCTAATCCACTACGTACCAATTCCTCGATACCATGTGCATTGGTTTCGACTGTGTCGGAAGCGAAGATAAGGAGGCAGAACCTGGTGCTGAAAGCATCGAAATAGTGAAAAACATATAAATTAGTCCTTTTAAACTATTTCTTTGTATCTAACCTGCCTTGCTTGTCAAATTGTGATTGGTTGCAAGTTTCTCTTTTCCAAAAGTACTGTCGACTTTTCAAAAATAAAATTTTGAATTTATTTACAAAAAGCCCCTTTTCCCTTCATAAATATATAGAACATTTAAGTCCCATACCTTAAATAATTTTATATTCCCCTTAAAAATAATATTTCGGTCTATATAAAAAATTGCAAGGCATTTGGATGTCATTTAATAGGGTTTTCATGTCAAAACATGTCATAAAGTCTATATGAACAACCATAAATCAACAAGTATACATAATCATTCCATCATTCAAAAACATGGCAAATCAATGCAAAATATCTCGGATTTCATCTTAAAACTAGAAACAAAACAAATATGAGATGTAAACATTATTCACCTTATCTTTAGAGATTAAAGAGATTGAGATGTGAATGGATTTGATTTGATTTAGCTTCTTCCTTAGCTTTTCTTAATCTTCTTCCTCTTTCTCTTATTACTGGAGGCCTGCCTCAAGTTAAAAAAATTATAAAATGAAATGAAAGTGTAGGGGATACACGGCTAAGGGTTTAGGGTATAAGAATGGTCTCTTTCCTATTTTACCCCTCCTCTATTTCATGTTAACTCTTATTTTAATTCATTGGTTAAATGGCATGGCTACCACTTAATAAAAATCAAATATAAATCCCCTAATCAACACATTATTTTATTTAATCTAACTAATTAAATATCCTAAATAATGTTACCAAAAATATAGGGTGTTACAGGAGGTGACGCCCACTTTGGCAAAGAGGTACTAGGAGGAGGCGGCTACCAAATTGACTAGAAAAAGTAAGCCTATGTCACCCATCTTGACAGTTGAGCAAATTGACTCTCTGACCCGACCAAATAAGTAAGGATGTTATTGCATGTTTTTGGTTATAGCCCGGTTGTCTTTGTTGTTTCTTTTCCCTTCCCTTTTTTCCTTTTTTTTGGTTGTTATAGGTTGATTGCACCTAGCATGGCGAGCTGTGTGTCATGCCCCGTATTTGTTATGAACTCTTTTTTTGCATCATGTGGTGTTTGAGATTCTCATTTCTGTTATTGTACCTACAAATAAAAGAAAAGCACAAGGTATGCTATGGGGAATATGTTTTTCCTTGGGGGGATTAAGGGCTTAGAGAAACCCGTGGGGTTTGTGCAGAAGGACCCAACTTATTTTCTCATAGGCGCCCATTCAGACACCCAGGGGTTAGAGTTGAGGCCCGAGGGGTTTGCACGGAAGGACCGGACTTATTTGCTTGCGGGCACCCTTTCCGAAACCTAGGGATTGGGGTTTAGGCCCATGGGATTTGCACGGAAGGACTAGACTTTTTACTTGCAGAGGCCCTTTCCGACACCCAAGGGTTGGAGTTGAAGCCCGTGGGGTTTACACGGAAGGAATCGGCTTATTTGCTTGCGAGCACCCTTTCTAACACCCAGGGGTTGGAGTTAAGGCCCGTGGGTTTTGCACGGAAGGACCCGACTTATTTGCTTGCGGGCGCCCTTTCCGACACCTATGGGTTAAAATAAAGCCCGGTTTATTTGTTTACGGGCATATTACGGATGTCGGACCTCGGAGATACTGTCATGGCATTGCAATAAGTAGTCATGCGCCAGTCTCGACAATAGTGTTTCGTCCCACTGGGACAAGGACCATCACGTGCGAGGGGAATCGGACCGTTGCGGTCAACATTCAACTCGTCGATGCACCCCAAGGGGCAAGAGTTATATCCCGTGTTTTCGTGCCGGAGCGGGTCGGGTAGCACCAGGACTACCTGTAGGGCGTTTGGCATTCCTGACATGCTTAGGCGGAGTGGATGCATGGTAATCCACCCACATCGATCGCGTCCTTCTATCAGGGAGGGGAGTGGTAGCTCGTGCGGTCCCTTGACAGGATGTGGGCCATCGTCAGACTGGGTAAATGAGCATGTAAGAACTTATCCCTATCCAGGTATCTTGAACTTGCATGGCTAACATTGTCTTGACAAAGAGAGATGATCTTCCATTGATCCTTGTAAAATGAAATGACTACATTCCAAGGTCTTATTTATGGAGTACTCTCATTATATAAAGTAAGCCCGTGGGAGTTCTGGGTTCCAGGTCCGAGATACATGGGTCCCATCGAGGCTAGATAGATGGGATGCACCGTTAGCTAGCATGAAATTGATAACATATGGTCCTTCCCAATTCGGGTCGAGCACCCCATTGGCCGGGTCCTTGGTGTTTGCAAACACACGACGTAAAACCAAGTCACCGATGGTGAACTGTCAGAGCTTCACCCGTGCATTGTAATGTTTTGTGACTTTTCTCTTATAAGCCTCGGTGTGGATTTCCACTTCCATTCTTCGCTCGTCAAGTGTGTCCAGGTCGATCCTGAGGAGCTCGCATTTTGCTCGCAATCGTAGGTCACCCTACGAGGGGACAAGACATCCACCTCGGTAGGCAACATAGCCTCATGCCTATATGAAAGGAAGAAGGGTGTATAGCTAGTCGAAGTTCGGGTGGAGGTACGGTAGGACCACAGTACAAGAGGCGGCTCCTCCGCCCAATTTCTTTTTGCTTTGGCAATCCTTTTCTTGAGAGTAGACTTGATGGTTTTATTGGCTACCTCGACCTGTCCATTGTCCTGTGGGTGAGCGACCAAGGAGAAGCTCTTTTCTATGCCATTTCTATCGTAGAACTCTTGGAACATCGTGCTTCGAACTGGATCCCTTTGTCCGTAATAATTTTCTTTGGAAGGCCGAAGTGGCAGAGGATGTTCTTGATAATAGAGTTAAGAACCTTTGGAGCAGTAACCCTGGTCAGAGGTTCTGCTTCAACCCATTTGGTGAAATAATCTATGGCTACTATTGCATGGTTGTATCTGCCTTTGGCATTAGGGAGCTTCTCGATCAGATCGATCCCCTATGTATAAAATGGTCAGGAGGATGTCATGGAGGCCAGAGGGGCCGGGGAAGCCCTAGGGACCTTCGAGAATCGCTAGCACTGGTCACATTTTTTCACATAGTTCATAGAATCCTTTACCATGGTGGGCTAGTAGTACCCATGCCGAGCGGCCCTTTTTACTAGACTTTGCCCACTGGCGTGATCTTCATAGAAGCCCTCATGTAACTCCTCTAAAACTTGGGTGACTTCATCTTTTAATACATAACGTTGTAGCGGAGTTGAGTATCCTTGCATGTAAAGCTTCCCTTCGATGATCGTGTATTGCGACGAACGATGCAAAGCTTTTCTGGCCTCCTTACGGTCGATTGGTAGATAGTTATTCATGATGTACCTGTATATGGCCATCATCTAATTTCCTTTGGAAGGTTGATCAATTTCCATGAAGGCTACCCTCGACTCGAAGCCGGGAGTGCTCCGGGTGTCCAGTGTTACCCATGGGAGAGTTTCTCTCGGGTTCCTTACTGCATTTGCTAATTGGTCCGCCTTACCGTTTGGCTCCCTAGGTATTTTTTCTAGTTGGAATTCTCCAAACGCTTTGGTAAGTCTCTATGCTTCAGTGACGTAAGTGGTCATTCAATTGGTTGACGATGATGGCAAAGTCACTGTAGGCATGTAGTGATTCCACGTGATGTTTTTTTGCCATCTTTAAGCCAGCCAAGAGGGCTTCATTTCCGGCCTCGTTGTTCATGGCCTTGAAAGTAAGCCGAACGATAAAGCAGAGCTATTTCCCTCGGGGGGAACTAGGACCATTCCTACTCCTAACCCCTTTTCGTTGGTGCGAGTCAATGGAATAGGGATCTTAAGGCTAAATTAACACTAAAGGGGTGTGAATAGTGTTGAATGGATATATGAGTATTATTAAAATTCTTTAAGATTTTACTTAGAATTATGGAATTAACAATCACAGAAATAATCACAAAATCAAAGTATAGATAAATGTAATTGTAGTAAAAGTAAAAAAGGAAAGAACACACTAGGACTTTATACTAATTCGGAGTTACCCTACATCTAGTCCCACACAATTCTTTGTACGGATTTATTTTCAACTATTAAATGCAAATACAATCTCTATTTCAAGGCTACAAACACACCCTCTAGAATCTCGGCCTATGGGTAGAGCCACTTGATTTTCGGGCCACATAGATTTACGGGTTACAAAGCACGCCCAACTGATCTAAAAACACTACAATCATACCTACTTGGATTTTAGGGATAACAAGCACACTACAGAATATAAGAGTATGATTTGATAGAGTTTATAGACTCAGATCTTGGATCTTGATTACAATTAATCCTATAACTCTTGAATAGCATTTTGATCTTGAGAGAGATGAGAGGAATCAGAGAGTATATAAATGAGAATCAAATTAGTAATGATTTAATTTGATTCTGGTTGAATTTCGGTAGAGTTTCGATAGAAATTGCTTTAGAATTCTAGAGAATGAAAAGAGGAGAGAAAAATAAGATAGTAGTTAATCAAAATTCGTTTGGAAGTCGGGTGTATATATAGGGAAACAACGGTCATGTCCATTCAAGAGGAGATACGACGAAAAGACACTTCCTTTCAAATTTTGAAATTTGAAATTTACGGCTAGTATGTCGACATATGGGATTTGGATATGTCGATATATCCTTCACAAAACTGGAAAATACTTTATAAAAATTATTTTGAAAAACTGTTGCTTTGTAAAATAATTTGATACTTTGTAGAATCATTTAAATATAGTTCATACAAATTTTAGTCAAAATATAACTTAATAAAATTTTATAAATTTTTTTCGAAAGATTTAATAATAATATTCAATATAATGTAAATAATATATATAGTTATAAACTATTAAGGTATGAACAAAAATTCAATATATATAAATTTAAAAACACTAAAATAATATCTTAATAAGTATAAGAGATTTGAAAATCATTTTGGGAAATATTTTGAAATGATTATTTTAAAAATAGAATATTTGAAAAACAATTCAAAATAAAATTAGAGAAGAAGAGAGAGATCAGGAAAGTGCTATCAAGGTTTAACATTAATTCTATGACTGTATTACTTATCTTGAATATCTTGAACTCTTTAATACTCACGAGTCTTCATTCTTGGACTCTTAAAACTTTATATTAGCATCTTGAATCTACTCTTGATATCAACGTATTGATATTGTACAGTCTTCTTAATCAATACCTGCCTAATATCCTGCACTATACACTATATATATCTTGATAAAACATTAGTATATATATTTTATACAATGTCTTAGAGTTGTTATCATCAAAACCAATGCCTAAGGTACTAAAAATCTTCCCTTTTTGTTGATGACAACTCTGTATATAAAATATAATATATACAAAACTCACCCTTAATTTATGCCTAGATTTTATATATTTCTCCCACTTTGTCATCCAAAAAAACTAACTAAAAACAATACCCCCCCCAACTAAGATACTATAGTAATAATGATAAGAATGATATATAAGAAATGATAAGTGATAGCAAAAATCATTAATAGTAACTGTACCAAACTATATATTCACTCAATATCACAATACAAAGTAGTCATCATCCAATCAAACCCTGAACTATACATATATGTACAAAGTACAGCTGTCAAATCAAATATACATACCGCATATTAGAATAATCAAAGAAAATCAACTATTATCCTAATGTGATTTCCTAATGATCGAGGATTTGTGAATAGGGCAGCGAGGTTAATGAAGGCAAAAGTTATCTTTCTTTTCGACGAGATTTCCATCTCGATCGAAACATACTTCTTCGACGCATCGAACTTCGTCATCTTCCTCTATGCATTCTCCCTCTTCTTCTTCTTCTTCCTCCTCCTCATCATCGCTGCCTTGAATGGGGTTATGAATAGCCAAATTTGCAGACTCATCTTCAATAACTATTAGATTCGTAGGATTATCCAATAGATATTTTTGCAAATTACGAAGAATTCTGTTTTGTCTCTTGTTCCTTGGTCATACGAAGTTGCACCACTTGAATTTTAGTGATCATTTGCATAATATTTTTCATTTCACCCTTTATTTTAGCGATTTTAGCCATAGTAGTATTTTGGAAGGGGCCTTGGGTAGGAGAAGGGATGGAAAATGATGGATTTTCTTCTCTGGAACATTTGGGATTAGAGGAGGTCATGGTTTATTTGTTTTTTTAGAAGTTTAAAACAGGGAGACTATAGAAAAAAGAAGAAGAAAGTCAAAATTTGGTTATTATATAACCAACAATTTGAATTTTGGAAGGAAAATAAAAAATAGAATTTATCGTTATATGTCGACATATGAAGGTGGGGAATGTCGACATACATAGTATTATTTTGATTATTTTGTTTTGCTTTATATTTTGTAATTTTTACTTCATTATTTTTATATTTCCAATAGAGAACAAATTCCTAACTCTCTTCTTAATTTAGTAAATGATTAAAATTATTATGATTAGCGAAAGCAAGTAAAATTCATATAGCTTCTAATCTTGCTACAGGTGCAAAGGTTTCATCAAAATCTATTCCTTCTTCTTGACAATAACCTTGTGCAACTAATCTAGCTTTATTTCTCTCTACCTCTCCTTGTTCATTCATTTTCTTTCTATATACCCATTTATTTCCTATTATGGATTTATTCTTAGGTCTTGAAACAAATTCCCGTACATCATTTCTTGTAAATTGATTCAATTCCTCTTGCATAGCAAGTATCCATGAATAATCAGTTGATGCTTCTTTTAGATTTTTAGGTTCAATAGTTGAAATAAAAGCATTGTTACTCGTTTTATTTACTTAATTTCTAGTTTTAATGAAAGATTTAATATTTCCAAGTATATTTACTATAGGATGATCTTTCAAGTATTTTGTTCTTTATTTGGATGTGAATATTCTGAATTATTATTTTCAATTTCTGTAATCTCATTGTTACTAATTTCGTTTAGGTTATTAATGTTTTCTTATTCATCAATATTTGGATTATAAACTTCAAAATTTTCATCAAATGAGACATGTAATGTCTCTTTAATAGTATTAGTTCTAGTATTAAAAACTCTATAAGCTTTACATCTATTTGAATATCAAATAAAGATTCCTTTATCTGATTTAGCATCAAAGTTATCCAAATTATCTTTAGTATTTAAAATAAAACATTTACTACCAACAATTTTAAAGTATGATACTTTAGGCTTTTTATTATAGAATAATTCATATGGTGTTTTCTTAGTTAATGGTCTTATTAAAATTCTATTTAATATATAACATGCTCTACCAACTGCTTCGGCCCAAATTTTTTTTACGTAAACTACTATCATCAGCATAATTCTAGCGCACTCTTGATACGTCCTATTTTTACGTTCTGCTACTCCATTTTTTTGTGGTGTTCATGGAAATGAAAATTTTGAGTTATACCTTTCTTATTATAGAAATTCTCGAAATTTTCATTTTTGAATTCTCCACCGTGATCACTCCGAATAATTTTAATTTTACTAGTCATTTGATTTTGAATTCGTTTAACAAAGATTTTAAACATTTCAAAAGCATCACTTTTAAGTTTTAATAAAATCGTCCAAGTAAACCTAGAGTAATCATCTACTATTACAAATACATATCTATTATGATTTATAGATTTTATCTGTGAGGGACAGAAAAGATCTAAGTGAAGAAGTTCAAGGGGTTGAGAGGTAGAAATCATATCTTTTGATTTAAAAGATCTTTTTCTAAGTTTTCCTAATTGGCTTGCATTGCACAAATTTTTAAGCTCAAAATTTATTTTGGGAAGACCTCTAACTAGATCATTCTTATCAATTTTAGATATTAGTCTGAAATTCTAATGATCAAATCTTTTATGCCAAATCCAAGGGTCACTTGATTCAGCCAAAAGACATAAGTCATCATTTGAGATTCTCATACATAATATATAGATGTTTCGTTTCCTAATGCCTTCAATAATAATATTTGACTCATTATCTTCAATATGATATTTATCTTTTACGAATTTAATTTTGAAACCCTCATCACACAATTGACTAACACTCAACAGATGCTTTAAACTCCTAACTAACAAAACATTATAAATAGTAGGAGTTTTAGAATTACCGACATTGCCGAGGCTAATCACGTATGCTTTAGAATTGTCTCCAAAATTTACTGATCTACCATCTTTGTAAACTATATCTTTCAAAATCTCCTGGTTTCCAGTCATGAGCATCCACTATCCAATATCAATTTGTCCTTTTTGATTTGTAGCATTTGATCATCGGGTATTTATTCATCAAAAGACATGTAACACATCTGTTCCTACAATTCATACCTTTTCAAAAGATCGTGTGACTTTTTATAATGAACAGATGCAAATTTACGAAACAACATTATGATGATTTTGCTAATTATCTTTTCGAAAATAGTGTTAAAAATATTATCAAAAATTGCCATCGAAAATTTTTCAAAAATTAGATTATGAATATTTTGAAAATCAATGCTCTGATACCTAATGTGAGTCAGTTGAATATGGATCTTAAAGCTGAATTAAGACTAGAGGGGGGTGAATACCGTTGAATGGATTATATGAGTATTATTCAAATTCTTTAAGATTTTACTTAGAATGATGGAATTAACAATCATAGAAACAATCATAGAATTAAAGTACAAATAAAAGTAAATGCAATAAAAGTAAAAAGGAAAGAATACACCAGGATTTTATACTGGTTCGGAGTTACCCAACATCCAGCCCCGCATAATTCCTTGTATGGATTTCTTTTCAACTAGTAAATACAAATACAATCTCGATTTCAAGGCTATGAGACATAGCCTCCAGAATCATATCCTCTGGGTAGAGCCACTGGATTTCCGGGCCACAATCACTCCAACTAGATTTACGGGCTACTAAGCACACTCAATTGATTTAAACAGGCTACAATCACACATACTTGGATTTCAGGGATACCAAGCACACCAAAGAGTATAAGTGTAATGCCCCAGAATTTCATGGAAATCTTATTTGGTTAAATTCTGAAAATATATGAAATTATTGCATAAGAATGTATGGGATTAGCTAAGTGCAAAGGTGTGTGCATGTGTGCACGTGCACACTGATATGGCACAAGGAAGAACCCTAAATTTCCTGAAACCAAAACAAGAATTAAAAAGCATTACAAACATGATTTTGTAATGAAAATTATTAAACCAAATATGGATATTTGATTTCTGGATTATATGAATTATTTTAGAAGATAAGAAAAAGCAAGTTTTGTTTAAACAAGTAAACAGATTTTTACTTAATTTAAACCCAGGATAAATTGGATAAGAATTTGAAACACATATGCACATATATCTGTATGTCTTTCTGTGACCTAGGAGAAGTTAAGTGAAGTTATATAAGATATGTATGCATATGTACATTTCTATAAGTACTGATAGTATTAAAAAGAAATAAGCAAGGAAAAAGCTTAACATTAAAATAGTAAAAGACATATTACAAGCAAAACCATTGTTTTAGGCAGAAAATAGAAAGGATGATTTTCAGAAAATATACAGATGACAATGTCACACAATTATCATGACTTAGGAAGAATATAATATATTCTGGAAAAGTAAAAGGGGAGGTAAGTATCACATATGGCCGGGGTATTAAGGGTGAAAATAAGCAAATCTGAAATGCAAAATGCATGAGTATTGGCCAGGGTAGGAATGGGATTTTACAATGATGAAACCCTAGAAAAAACCTCTCTTATAAATCCAAGTTTAAACCAAAAAAACCATTTTCTACCCGAGACATTTAAGAAAACAAAGAAGAAAAATATTGCAAGAAGAAAGGCAAAGTTTCAAAGAGTTTCTTTTCTGGATTAAGCAAAAGGAGCATTTTCTGTGAGTAATCTCACTAAACCCATGGCATTAAGTCCTGTTATGAGGCAGCCAAGTTCATGTTATTTTTCTACATATTTCTGATTTTATTACTATGGTTTTAATGGATGCTTTAATGGGTGTTTATGAATGCTTTTGATTGCTTTGATGGTTGAGTATTTTGCTCTGTTTGGTTACACCCAGAAATGTTAAAGTATGAAATCATGAAAGTAAATAGAGAATACTTGTAACTGGTTTAGACATGGCATGGAAAATACAGAAATCAAAATATATATATATATATATGAGTTGCATTACACTTGTGTAAGTGCTGAGGCTCAAATGAAAGATTCATGGGTGCAATGGAAATACCCAAAAGTGCTGAACCCTTGATCAAACAGAAAACCCATGAGCCAAAAATCTTGTTTAAGCTAGATCTTGAATTAGTTCAAACATGGTTGCTTATGAAACAATAATAACCCACATGCCTAGTCTCTATTCACAGTTGTAAATATTCTTGTATTTTCTTTAAGCCAGAATATTTGAAAATATGATTTCCCCTGGATATGAATGTTAGCTTGTTTTTGAATTATGCTTGTAATTTTTATGTAATGTTTCATGTACACTGTGATTCAATCACCTAGCTATCTCATGATAGGATCAAACATGAACACTTAGTAAATAAACTAAGGATTGTGAGCCAAGAAGACTGCTGGAATGCTTGTTATATTTAAAGTATGCAAGTTGGCACATGGCTTGTTTAAGCCCTGAGATCTTTGTGCAATATTGTGAATTATTTTATTACAATGTGTCCCCGTGATTCCTTTATGGCAGATGAGGCTAGAGACTAATTGGAAAATACAACCATAGAATGATGAAGTAGGAACTTGAATTATTCCTAGGATGGTGGGATTGGAGCTATGATAATTCCTGAGTATCTCTGTTTGACATGTATGTTTGCATAATTGAAAGTGTGTACATAATTAGTTTTAATACTGATCATATATGCACAATATATCAGAAACAAGCCAGACAAATTGATTAGAGAAGTTATGCAAACTTGTACAAAATGCTTATGTCTCATTTAACTACTTAATATCATGGAATTTCTGATATTGCTCATACCAGATGTTGTATCTGACCCTTGTTTGCTTATGGCATTTGGGGTGTCTCATTAAAATGGGGCAGCCTCGAATGCTCTTTCAGGGAATGCTGGTTCTAAATAGGAAGCTGCTATGGCTAGTGAGAATGTTTGGATAAGCATGCTAAATTAGAATTAAATAAGAGCTTAGAATGAACTATTTTCATGTAATCTTGGAAGTTTTATAATTCTGATTTTGTTGTTATGTAATGATCTTGAATGTTTGGATTTTATTTAGTTGTTTCAATTGAATTCTGGTAATGTATTAAGGTTGGGTAAAACCAAAGACTTAGTTGAATCTTATGCAAGAAAATATATTTGAGTATTATGGTAGAAATCTGTAGATGATATATGCCTATATTTGAGAAATGGATACATATATATATTTTGTATTAGGCAATCTTGAGTCACTTAAAAGCTTTAAGTTTTGAGGTTAAAATCTGGTTTGATCAAGATGACCAGAGTTTTTGGTTTAAAGGAAGAAAATACACTTTGTAAAATCTGAAGCTTTCTTTGCAAATACATGTATAAAGACAAGATCAAATATTTAAGCAATTCACTTGTATTTTTGAGTAGCATTCTTAGTTCAAAAAGCTCAACACATCTGATATGCACACATACCACATAGACACACTCATGCTTTATGACCATAAATTCTGGATTTCCTAAACCCAAAAGACCAACCCTTAAATTAGTACAAAACTGGGGTAACTCAAGGATTAGGGAATGGATTTGATTCAGGGAAACACAATAATATAATTGTGAAAGAATCACTTAATTGTTTGGGTCTTAAATATAAAAGATGTTGGGGTAAATATCACTCATGTTGAAAATGATAAATGTGTATGTCATTTTCTTTCTGGCTTTGATCAAATATCAAACAATTAAACTAAAATTATGATGGCTTACTATATAATCTAAGATCACTTTGCTAAGTTTAACTAACAGGCATTCACCAAAAGAATGATCAAAATTACTAGGTATAAATCATATATGATTATGAGATTCACTCTCATGACCCAAATATCAAAACAAAGGAAAATGAGCTATGTACTGGTTGACTAGAAATTCAAATTCAATCAGGATGCACTCTTGTTTACCAACACTCTGATCCAAGCAAGAGGGTCACATACATCTTCACATGTATGTGAATATATTTATAAATGAACTGATATAAATATATTAGTACAAAAACTAGGATCGTGGATAATTTAATAGAAAGGCTAAATGACTCTAGGAAATTTATTAATGTAAAAAAAAGAATCCTAGTAAAAATTAGGTAAAATAAATAAGGTCATTTCAATAAGAGTGATTTGGTAGAGTTTATAGACTCAGATCTTCGATCTTGATTACAAATGATCCTATAACTCTTGAATAGCACTTTGATCTTGAGAGAATGAGAGAAATCAGAGTATATAAAGGAGAATCAAACTAGTAATGATTGAATTTGATTCTGATTGAATTTCGGTAGAGTTTCGATAGAAATTGCTTTAGATTCAAGAGAATGAAATGAGTTGAGAAAAATAAGAAAGTGGTTTATCAAAATTCATTTGGAAGTCTGGTATGTATAAGGAAATAACGGTCATATTCATTCGCAAAGAGATACGATGAAAAGACACTTCCTTTCAAATTTTGAATATGTCGACATATCCTTCACAAAATTGAAAAATACTATATAAAAATTATTTTGAAAATCGGTAGCTTTGTAAAATAATTTGATACTTTATAGAATCATTTAAATATATTTTATAGAAATTTTAATCAAAATATAACTTAATAAAACTTTATAAAATAATTTTGAAAGACTTAATAAGAATATTCAATATAATGTAAATAATATATATAATCAATATAGTTATAAATTATTAAGTTATAAACAAAAATTCAATATGTATAAACTTAAAAACACTAAAATAATATCTTAATAAGTATAAGAAATTTGAAAATCATTTTGGGAAATATTTTGAAAAGATTAATTTAAAAACAAAATATTTGAAAAACAATTCAAAATAAAATTAGAGAAGACTAGAGAGATTAGGAAAGTGATTTCAAGGTTTTAACATTAATTCTATGACTCTATTACTTGTCTAAAATATCTTGAAATCCTGAACTCTTCAATACTCATGAGTCTTCATTCTTGAACTCTTGAAACTTTATATCAGCATCTTGAATCTACTCTTGATATCAACACCTTGATACTATACAATCTTCTTAATCAATACTAGTCTAATATCCTGCACTATATACTATATATATCTTGATAAAACATTACTATCTATATTTTATATAATGTCCTATAGTTGTTATCATCAAATAATACCAAAGGTACTAATAGTTGGATGCACCATATACATACAGGTGCCAAGTTTGTTTCGAGGCGTTCTCCTTCTCTCCTTTGTCACCCGGGTCAGAACATTCGGCTATGAAATTGGCCACCGCTTGTCCTTTGATTGACGGTCGTGGGATAAAATCAATATGGTGTTGGCTCAGCTCGATGGACCATTTAAGGAGCCTCCTAGCATTGTCGGGGCGACTCACGATCTGTCTAATTCATTGGTTGGTTAGAATTTTGATAAGATGAGCTTGGAAATATGATAACAATTTTCGGGCCGCCATCATGAGGCAGAAGGCTAATTTTTCAGCCCTCGTGTATCTTATCTCAGGTCCGGTCACTCACTTACTTCCATAGTAAATTGGCCGCTACACCTTTTCCTATTCCCTGACTAGCGTGGCGTTGATTGCATGGTTAGTGACCACCAGGTATAGGAAAAGATCTTCCCCATCAACAGGTTTTGATAGAATTAGAGGGGTGGCCAAGTGTTGCTTTAAGACTTCGAAGGCCTTGGTGCAATTGTCATCCCAGGTGAAGGTCTTCCCCTTCTTGACGAGGTCAAAGAAGGGTAAGCACCGATCTGTAGATTTTTAAAAAACGGCCTAGAGCGACAACCAACCCATTAAGGCTCTATACCTGCTTCACCGTTTTGGGAACATGCATTTCTTGAATAGCCCGAATCTTGTCTCGGTTGGCCTCGATTCCTTTAGCTCTCATAACATACCACAAGAATCGGTCAAATCAAACTGCAAATGAGCACTTCTTGGGATTCTGCTTCACGTTGTACTTTCTCAGGATGTCGAAAGTTTCGGCGAGGTTGAGTACGTGGCCATCGGCCCTCTCCGATTTTACAAACATGTCATCGACGTACACTTCCATTGAATGACCCAGTTGTTCTAAAAACATCCGGTTGACTAAATGTTGGTAATTTTCTCCCGCATTTCTCAAACCAAAAGGCATGACCCGGTAACAATACAACCCAATATTGGTGATGAAATAGATGTGTTCTTGATCAAGGCCATGCATGGCGATCTAGTTATAGCCCGAATAGGCATCCATGAAAATGAGGAGTTCATGCCCGCTGTTGTGTCCACGAGTTGGTCGATGTGGGATAGAGGAAAGCTGTCCTTTGAACATGCTTTATTGAGATCCGAAAATTCAATGCATGTCCTCCATGAACCATTTGGTTTACGGACTAAGACTGGGTTTAAGGGTCTTCGCTTCTGTCAGACGGGGGTTACTTTCGGGTCAATGTTTAGTGCGTAGCAGATTATGCGAGGATCGATGCCAGTCATATCGGCGTGCCCATAAGCAAAGACATCTTTGTTTTGTTTGAGAAATTTTATCAGATTTTCCTTGACCCTTGGACTAAGCTCAATCCCAATCTGGACGACTTTGGTGGGATCGCTTTCGTCGACGGATATGTATTCCAAGGGGTCGAGAGGCTCTCGTTGGGCGCCTGGTCCCCAATTCGCGGATCTAGCGGGACATCTTCAATACTTGTGTTTGTCTCTACGTCACACTGATCCAAAATGTAGATCATGCATACCATTATGTCTTCGGCCGAGAAAGAGAGACATTTTTGTGCCGGGCTGGCTACAACATGCCTACCCTCGATGGATTTTCCCTCTTAAAGTTTTGTCAATCGGCCTAGGTAGCCACCGAGGGGCCACTTGCTCGTTCAAACTAGAGATGCGTTCCCTTATCCTCTAAGGCGATGCAAGGGAAATTGGCCCCAAAGCCTCAGTTTCTTCAGTGGACCGGGTTCCACCTGCCATGTTAATGACTTGGTCGTACATGCCTGAGGTAGCTTTTAAGGGAGTCGCATTCTCTGGTTCTAGTAGGGTATTGATATTGGTGGTGGGTTCCTCTTGAATCATTAGGACACCCTTCTCTACCCGACGGAGGGAAGTCCCATAGCACTGCCTCGCTTTCTGTTGGTCTCTCTTAACCTCGCCAGTCCCACTTGGCATGGGAATTTCAATATCTGGCGGTTGTACAACACGATGACATCCAGGATCACCCGATGAGGAAGTTGTAAGCAGACGAGTAGCCCAGGATCACATAACTGACTTAAATCTTTATTGTGGTAGGTTTCGTACCGTAGGTAGCTATGAGCATTGCTACCACCATGGGGATTATCCCAACTCCGCCGAGTCCATAAATAGGCAAAACACAAGGTGCAAGATGGGAGGCCGGCGGCCTAAGTGCGTCATGGGCTTCTTCGAACATGAAGTTGGCCGATCTTCCCCCATTAACAAAAGTCCGGTGGACGTTGGTGCCAGCCATCGACATGGTTATAAGCATTGGGTCGTGGTAGGGGTACACCATTGCCTCCTGATCTAGAGATGTGAAGGTGATTGGAGGATCTTCCTCGTCCGTCCTTGGAGCCTTAACGACCTGTCATTCTAATGAATATACTTGGCCAAAGGTGGCAACTTCCCTCTAATATCGGATGAGCACCCCCGATTGCTCCCTGCTATGTGTGGCCCTCCGCATATGTTAAGAATGTCAGTCATGGCCACAACGCCCCCAGCTGATTATGGGGAAGGCTGGATCGGATTGTTTTCGCAGGCTATCCTCTGATCTACTTATTGTCTGACATATTCCACAAGTGATCCTTCCCTAATCAGTCTCTTGATTTCTTCCTTTAGAACATAGGAGTTAGTAGTAAGATGTCCGTTGATCTGATGAAAGAGACAATATTAACTATCGCTACAGGGCGGTTCCCTCACCCAGCCATTATGTGGCCTTCGGAAGGGTGCATGATTTTTGGTTGCAAGGAACAGCTGGCATATCGAGCCCAATACCTCAGGCCATCATTACAGTTTCTATTTGCATGATTTTGCCGATTCTATTCTCTTCGGTCGTGATTTCCCTTCTAGCAAAATTTAAGGGGGTGTCATCCCTTATTATCGCTATTTGACAAATCTGCGTCTTCCATCCTCATGATTCCATTTGCACACTGATAGTAATCAGCAAGAGATGAGACCGGTCTCTTCTGGAGTTCTTTCCACATCTGAGATTTATATTGCGCACCTGAGCACAGGGCGACCGTCAGATTGTTCTTGTCGCCCCCGCGGGCTTGGGTTAACTCCCGATTGAATTGGTTGGCATAGGCCCGGTGACTTTCCGACGAGCCCTGCCTGATATTGCCAAGCTCGCTAGCTATTATGACATGAATTCTTGATGCAAAAAATCTAGTTAAATTCGGAGCATAGTTGTGCCCAAGACCAGATGCTGCCGGGAGCTAAGTGTAAGAACCAACGAGATGTCGGCCCAACAACTGTGGACGGGAATGGCAAACACTTCACATTACTGACTAGATGTCGGCTCTAGTGATTGAGTTTAAAGTGGCAAGATGATCCGACGTGCCTGTGATCCCATCATATTTGTCTATTTGCGGTAGCATGTACCTTCTTGAGAGGTAGTTCTGAGGATTTCTAAAGAGAATCGTTCTCTATCCTCATCATCGGACAAGCCGCCGCCACCAACAACGTAGGCCTGTATTCGATTGATCTGTTAGTGTAACCATATCATTTCATCCCTAAGGTTGGCATCCACCCATTGCGGGAATGACCTTGCATCAATGGGTAGAGGCTCCTAGTGGTATGCCAGCTGATCAGGGGAATATGGTACATGCTAGCGACCTGGGAAAGAGTTCTTCTGCATGACGGAGGTTACTGTGATGGTCGGTCTTGTTCGCCCGTGGCACAAGATGAGGTACTTCTCGTTGCGGGTGGGAGTCTAAAGAGGTGGCTCTGGGTCCCCTGGCCATGGTTTGTGCTTGATCTCTTAGGCGCTCAGGATGAGGCTTGGTGATTTCACCATCCCGATGGTCATTCGGCTCTCCCCCAACTATTTGTTATCTCCTGGCTCCGAGGCTGCATGGATGGTAGTTTCGGATGCCAACCGCATGCTCTGGAGGGCCGCCAATACGCAAGTGCTTCGGATGACCGGTTGCGTTGAGAAGTTGTTGACCACTTGAGATGATGGCTTTCCTAGGCCCGTGATGGAGTGAGTTTCTAGTGAGGCCCTGAGGTCGTTTACTTCTTGGCTCAGGGTTCCTATCCTAGCAATGCGATTGGATATGGTCTGCCAGAACTTGCTGCTGACTTCGAGGAAAGAGCAGGGAATGCCAGCGGATGTGTTACCGTTGGTGTCTCAATCGTGGGAGTTGTCGTTCGTGTTGACACCATTCATTGCCATGTTGAGTGTGGAGTCTAGGAAAGATTAAAGGGAGCTGGAGAGTTTTCGAGGTTTGACCCTCCTTCTAGCGCTAAAATGTCGACTAAAAATTTTGCCAGCGAGACTGAATGACTAATCAACCTTGGAAATAGTGAGAGAGTGGGGCTTTAATGATGTTGCTAGCTTGGTAGTATATGATCGTGAATTAATGATGGAATGCTAATAATAAAGAGACATGGATTTTGAAGTGGTTCAGCCAAAATGAATGCTTACATCCACTTTATATATTATTCTCACTATATATATATATATATTATAATGGATATTCTCAGTTTTCTAAATCCATCCCCTTACCTGGTGAAATGCATATGGTATTTATATGAGTAAGCCTCCTTTAATCTACGGTTGAGATTGCCTAAGGATATTCGCGACCTGTACAGCAGATCGGAACGTCCGATGGTTCGAACCATATGATGGTTGACAGCTGAAGGGTTAGTAGCGATACATGGTGAAAAACTACTTTTCTGTACTCTGGTTGCTTCTTTTATAGGATGTCAGGTGGTGTAACTTAGAGTTTCTTGCTACTTTCCACGTCGGATGGGAGTAGTTGGTGGCAGGGCGGTTGTATTAGCGATTTTCCAAGGTGGCAGGACTTTAGTAGGTATGCTTTTCTCTACCGGTCTGACTATTCTCTCTCCTTAGAGTTACTTCGGACGATTTTCTATTCTTATGTGAGAGGAAGTTGGGCATATAAATCGGCCGGCCATTGGGTCGGTCGGTTTCCAAGGAAGCCCAGATTAGTTTGGCTGATGCATTTATCTCCCTACGGGCGACCGCCATGCCCTATTAAACTTTTGCGAAAATCTTAAGCAACTGTTATGATTACACTTAATTCTATAATTGCGAAACGACTTTAGTTATCAGTTTTACGTTGGATTAGTTAACTGAAATGTAATGAATTGGGCTTTCATTTTATTTGATGTCGATGAATAAAGTCTAGAACAAAGTTAATTTGACTTTTGGGATTTCTATGATATTTTAGTTTGTTGGAATTTGTATTATTGCAAGTAGATTTCCATATATTATCAAGTCTAAATTTACAAAAGTGCGATGTTTGAAATGAAAAGGAGTAAATATATGCCTATAAAAGAAAGAGGTGGACAAAATAAGGATGATTACCATAATTTTTACTACCTATTCCAATAAATAAAGTGAGAATTTCTTATAATTACAAACACCACGCAAACCCCCTCTTTTATATAAGATATGGAAATTTACTGTGTAACAATTAACTGATGAAATTTAATTCCAATTTATTAAAATATAATAAATCCCATTGGCGGAATATTGAAATAAGAATGTAACTAAAATGTTAATAAAGCAGAAACTGCTGAAAAAGGAAGTCTTAGTAATTGGCAAGAGTAAGAAGCTGGGGAAATGAAATGGACTAAGCCTAATAATCTAATGAAATGGACAAAGCCCGATAATCTAATGAAATGGGCTAAGTTTGATAATCTAATGAAATGGGCCAAGTCTGATAATCTAATGACATGGGCCAAGTTTGATAATCTAATGAAATGGGCCAAGTCCGATAATCTAATGAAATGGGCTAAGTCTGATAATCTAATGAAATGGATTAAGTATGATAATTGAATTAAATGGAATGGAAATAAAAGTTGAACTAATGAATATTGTAGCAATGATATTGATGTCTGAAATCGAGAAGCGATAAATGAAATTAATGAAATAAAAGATAAATGCATAGTAAGACTAAACGTTTAAAGTTAGACATAAAATGTCTAGAGGTAACAAAGAAAATAAAAAAAGAATAAGTATACATAATTCTGAAATATGTATATAAGTAGCCTCGGATATGTCTTAGTAACAGGTGTGAATAATTATAAATTGTCTGTTATAACAATAATGGACCGTTGTCTAAGGTCGTTAGACTGGGTTGGAATGCTAAAAACATATCTAACCTATAAGATCTGTGGTGAATATATGATTTCATACTAGAGGGGTACCCCTAGGTATGGAATGTGCTTATTGCCTTGATTATAAATTTTCTGTTATAATTATGTTGAGTGCACAGTCAAATTAGGTCCGTTTCAAAGTTTTTAAGTGGGGATATTGCCTTGATTGCACTAGGCAATCTAAATGGACAGTGAGTGAGATCAGACTTATTCAACATGGCACGAAAAGTCTAGTGTGTTTAGGTACTAAAACAAGTTGCAACAAGTGTACGTAAAAGGCTGGCGTACTTGGGTACCTAGGGTAGGAGTTGCATATTCATCGAACTCGCCATTCATCTCTTCCGGTAAACGAAAAGGACAGGGTTACACTTAACTGGTCTCTTCCGCCTACAAGGATCAGTTCGGTCGGGTCATGCAACGCTAAGTTGTTTGTTAGTTTGTTTGATAGGGCATGGTTAGTTAATACATACAAAGGTTTCTTCAAAACACGGATAGGGTGGTGGTATGTAGAGCTTGAAATCCATGATAAGAAGTAGTTGAAGGTACGCAAAAGGCAAGCGTACGTGAAAAATCCCTGAAGTATTAGGACCTTGTGGACTGGATGTCGAGACTCGAGGTTATAGACTGGAGGTCATCGGTGCACACGGTAGGATTTCCCTTGGTGATACGATGGTGATGGATCTTTATGAGGTGCAAAGCGATTGATACTAGTGGGGATAGTATCTAGGTCCATTAGTGGACTTAGGATACACACACACGCCTATATAGACATAGATCTACCTGGTGTAGATGGGTATGGTTCATACGTAGCAATGGAGTCATAGCGACTAATAATAAAATCTAACATAACATGAAATAGTGAACAATCGGCATAAGCTAGTGTTATGTATAAGATGTATAATTTGCCAGAGTTGTTCTAACCCCCTCCTTATTACAACCCACGTGATTTAGAAGAGCAGTTATTGGTATGTTGATTTGGAGCAGTTTTCAGGCTGAGGCTCTTGGCACTTGAGATGTCGATTTTGGTCGGTAATTATATTAATTTATTATATTATATGATTTCCACTGTGAGTTATTATCATTAGCGCTCTGATATATTTTCCATTTCAGAGGGCATCAAACCAACAATCCGTACTATAGTGGATTTGGTTTTTCGATTTAGCAAAAATCTGGGTCCACTATGCGGGTTGTTACATATCTCATCATAAGTTAGGTCGTTGGCCCTTATAACCTTCTCCTTATTTTTATTCATTTTCTCAAATTAAATATAAGTTGCAACATGATAAATGAGTGTATTCTCAAATTAATCATACTTTAAATATCATCTGTATTAATTTCCTCCCCACTGTTCTTCAAAGAATTCTTCTTCATTCCTCTTCTGTACTTTGTGTAATTTTTCATTTCAGCTATGGCCAAAAATCACAAGGAAAAATCTAGATTCGCTCATCTTCCATCTGCTAGAGCTGTGACCAGAAGTGGTAAACAATATTCACCATTGGCAAATTCAAATGTGGCGTCCACTCCTTCTCGACAGCGTGCTTCTGTATTACCTACAGATGCCAATGTTGATTTGCAATCTTTCCAATCTACGAAGCCTCGCTTAGCACACGGCTCCGAATATACATCGATAGTCGATGATACTCTTATCGCTGATGTTGATAAAATTGACTTGATCCCTTCAGATTTTCCGATCATCGCCCTAATCCTGAGATCTGTGCTACCTACATATATGTTCATGTATCTTCGACTGGAGATATCAATGCTTTAACCGCTCTGATTTCTGGCTTCCCCCCTCTCGCTGTTCAAACAGGTACTCCTATCTCCCACTTGCTTGCCCCTGGTGTTGTTGATAATTGGAGCATCTCTGAGTTGAATGGCGAGCTGTTGATAGATGCTAATCCTCCCAATGTGATCATCTTGCCTTTCGATGTTTTAAGCACAGAACCTATTCAACAAAATTTCGCAACAGCTCTGACTATCCAGGTTCGACTAATCCGGTGTTGTTGCTCCAGTCAAGGCCTCGGCTGCCTTCCCTAATCATACGATTCCTATCCCTTCCTATTTGAAGTAGTGGTCCTCATTGTTCCGCTCCTTGCCTCAAAATGCTGGCTCATACTAGCCCATTGACTATGTAATTGAGGAATCCAATGGAATTATGTTGCCTCCGTCTTCTATCATACAAGCTGGAGCTGTTTTCTGGTCTGGATTCTTGGTTTGGTTCTTTCTTGACCTGAATCAGACAATTAAGGATGCTGGGAATTATTTACGCTATGTATGGAAAATCAGTGGAGATATCCATGTTATCTACGCTGACTCAATGTTCTATCTCAAATTCTCCAACAACGAAGAATGATTGCATGTTCTTGGATCTGATCCAACTTTCATTGAAGGAATGCCCTTCATAATTACAACTTGGTCTCCTTCTGTGCATGGTGCTAGAGAGCAGGTGATGTCGATACCTATTTGGACTTATTTTTCTCATATTCTGTCAGCTTTACAGCCGCTTGAAGGTCTGAACTGGCTTGCATGCAACATTGGTAAACTGAAGTGCTTTGATTCTAACACGGTCGCACGAGATAAATTGGTATACGATAAGGCATTGATTGAAGTTACACCTGTCAAGCCACTTCCTACTTCGCTACATGTTCAGGCTGCTCCTGGTCATGTAGCGGAAGTTCGTGTTAGATATGGTTGGATGCCAGATATATGCACTACTTGTAGATCTTTTGGCCACTAGGCGATTTCATGCTCAGCTCCGGTCTTGTCCTGTAAGGACCATCCTCTAGCCAAGATTCCTCTACCTCGTCCACAATTGCACATGGGTTCCTAAACCAACGATTGTTGCTCAATCTAATCCCACTGCTATTTCTCCTAGCTTGGAACCTTCCACTGATAATGACATAATATCTCCTGCTCCTGCTCCATCCTTTGCTGCTCTAATACATCAACATGTTCTCCAATTGATCCAAAAGAAATTGAGTGGGACTCTTTCGAAATGGCTTGGATACATAGTTTGACGGAGATGAGATATGACCCTGCTAAACATGACTTCTATATGTTTGTTAGTGAAAAAATTGGTGAATCCAGACGCCTTCACTATTCTGTTGTTGGTGATGACCTTGTGCTTACTATAGATGGATCTTGTGGTGCTAGGAATAGAGATATCCTCGGTGACTTGAGTTGGGATAGGAAATTTATATATCGGAAGGATTTCGTTGGATACTGCCCTTAAATTGTTACCACTTTTGCAAATTATCTACATGTTATATGCCCAGAAAGCTCGAATGATGGAAGTGATTCCTCCTGGGAGTCAACGGATTAGTTTTTATGTCAGTATTAGTAGCTTAGGCACCTTTGTCTAACTCCTGCTCTGTATCTTATTTCTTTTTATAGCTGCTCTGTGCATGTGCAGGGCACCTATTTTCTCTATTAATAATAAGTGGTACGACCACTATAAAATCGACCGGCTTTTCCAAAAAAAATTATCCCTTAAATATTTACTTTACTTAATTTACACGTTTTCTTATTCAATTCCATAATTAGATCATTTAAAATTTTATTCTCATAATTAATTCGTTATTACTATTCATTATATTATGGGGTGTTACATAGCTTGTATTACATGAGATGGTGATGCATGTATCTTTACTTAACACATATCGCATAAGGTGACTGCATATGTACTTGACATGTGTCATACGTGGTGCGATGCATGAACTTCACACGTGTCGCATGAGGTGTCATGCGAAGAAGGTGGAATATGGAAGATATGTAACCATGCATTTATACTTTGTCTCAAAAAATGACACTTAAATGGATATGTGTCCATACACTAATTTTTTCATCACTTATTTAACTTGCATCCCAAAACGGAATGGCCAAAATACCCTTATAAAAAGGCTACAAATATATCACACTTCAAAAAGAAATATCTTACTTAATTTTTTCAAAAACATATTCAAAGCAAGAGAAACAAAAGAGATCTTAGTGAAGTTTGAAGGATTGAAACTCTAGTCTAATTCATACACCATTAAGGTGAAAAAACTACTTTTTTCTAGAATTCCATGTTTTTTATGATGTGGTGAGTGATTAGAACATGGACTAAACTTATTGAACCGCTTATAGTCTTTGACATATAACTTTTGGTGTACTCGATCTTTTATCTTTTTAAGTTGCTTTGAAAGATAATTCTGTATACTACGACTTCTTCGTTATATACTTCTATACATTCACAGTTTTGATTCCTAAAATGTTCTAAATAAGAACCTTTTACTTATAAAATGTTAGGTTCTAATAAAATAAATTACGCTTCTTTTCTTAACTATGTCTTTTTCCTACACGATTTCGCTAAATTTGGATGTTTACTCATTTTGGTTTTCATATAAAATCATTATGATCTTTTTAGAAGAAGGTACTTCTTATTGATATTGGGAGTAGGCAGATACAATATAGCTTAACCCAACAAAAAAAATAATGGAACAAAACTGGCCCAGTAAAATAGGCCCAATAAACATTGTGTAAAAGACTGTACAAAAAATGTAACAGCCCAGAATTTTCCAAAAATAAATAAGAAAATATAATTAAAAGTTAATAATTAACCTAAAAGGATAATTTTCACAAACGTTCGAATTTGACGATAGAACTTGCACCATTGTATCCGCAGTAATTTTCTGGATAGTTTTCATATATAACTTATTGAAATCCAAGCTAAAATAAAAAGGTTATAAAGGTTTGAATAAATGTGAAAAGTAAGTAGAAAAAGAAATAAAAATATAAAATAATAATAAACAATTGACCATAAGGCGGTCGACTCGACCTAGGCCAGGTCGACCGTGGGCAGTCGACCCGACCTTGATTCTTTCGTTCGTTCCAGATTCTTTCGTGTATGGCAAGACTTTGGAGAGCGGTAGTGATTAGTTAGGGTTTCGAACTGACGGTGTTGGCTGAAGGCGTTGCTCTATAAATTCATAGCCAGTGGTCAGCCTAAACCTAATCTTCTTCTTCCTAGCAAACCTCTGTCAAAATAAAACCCTAAACCCTAATTTTCTAAATCAATTTTTAAACTCTAATTCTCTTAAAAATCTCAACCTAAAAATAAAAATAAGAGAGATCTTACAACTAGAGAAGTGATCTAAGCGGAGACCCAAAAAAGGTGTGTAGCACTTGGGGCAAACCTAGAGCTAAGGACGGAGGTGAAAGGCATAGATTTTAAGAAGGTTATTAAATTAATTGATTCAAGTTTTTACCCTATTCAGATTAGAATATAAATTTTAAATTTAATCTATTGACACTAAAAAGCCAGAATCTGAAACAATGAATCTTTTTCTCTAATTGCAATTTACATATGTAAGTTGTAGAATCCTAAATCAAATGCTAAAATATGGTTTTATACGATTAAATTTAGGATTTAAATCATGTTAAAGTTGCATAATGATTAGACTGTGTAATGATTAGATCTAAAATTGTAGAAACATAATGATTAGACTTCATAATGATAAGATCTAATATCGTAGAAACATAATGATTAGTCTACGTAATGATTAGATTTCATTTTTGTTGACGCGTGACGATTAGGTGCGTAATGATTAGTTGTAATATCTTTTGGCAACTAAAACCAATTAAATGAAATCGAAATAATAAAATAAGTAAAATGAAGATGTTAGCTTGTAGGCAATCGACCTAAGATTGACAAAGGTCGACTGTCGTATGTCGTTTTGGACTAATTAAACTATTCGGGGCCTTGTGCCGTTAACTTGTAGGCAATTTACCTAAGACTGACATAGGTCAACTATTGTATGCTACATTTGGACTTATTAGACTGTTTAGCGGCCTTGTGCCTTGAGATTTGTGGACCTTGTTGTCCTTTAGACTGTTTGATTAGTGGACATTTATGTCTTTTATTTTAAGGTACGAATTTAACTCGCTTTTTCCGTATCGTGAATTTGGGTATGGTGTGTCACTTTGATGGCTAAAGGTGCATTTATGTACTGGGATGGGGATTATCGGTCTCTTGTTTATTGTGATCAGACTTTCGATCTTTTTTGTTGTTGTGCTCGTATGGGCTTATGACCCTCAAAGCTAGGTTATATCCAATACCAACAGGAGTTAGACGTAATAACTCCCGAGGGTGCATAAGAGGTATTACGCTACTAGAATTAAGGGGTTGGCATGGATTCATTCGATGAGTTATTATGCAAGTTTACATGTGTGTTATTCCTCTCTAGTCCAAGTATGAGTTAAAGTGGGACAGCAGGTTGGTCCTCGATTATTAGACAATCATTTGCGATCTATTATTATCCCCCATGTTGTCAAACTGTTGACTTATGACCTTAGGCATGTGACCTTAGGTGCACGGACTCTGTATACACTCTATATCACTTAGAGTAGACTTGGAGTCGGTTGTATTTAATTTTCTTGTTAGTCTTGTTCTCCTTCACCAGACTTTATGTCAGACCCATTCCATCTTTCCCCCCATCATAGGTGGACAAAGTAGTCGTTGATAGGTCCATTGCTACCATCGGATATCATGCATGGAGTCTACTTCTATTTATCTTTTATCGTGTATTTCCTATCGGTACTTTGCTTATAAGGGATTTTTTTTTGATACTCTGATATTTGATATGTATGAGACTATGATATTTTGAGATTGGATATTTTTGATACTTCTGAGATTTATATTTCTCTTATTTCTGAGATTATCGTTATATTTGATATTATGGTTCCGCTGTAATGATGTTTGGATTAGATAGATTATTTTTTTGTTGATATCTAGTCTATGCTATACTACTTTTTACCTTAAACCAACGATCTGTGTCTTTTGATGTGTGTTTTTGGCATGTCAAGAGATGCGGGTTGTTACATGTGGTATCAAAGTGAGGTTCAATATTCCTAGGGATAGGAGGGTATTTGACCCGTATGGATATATATATATATATGTATGTATGTATGTATGTATATGTATATATATATGTATGTATGTATGTGTGTGTATGTATGTATGATTTTAAAAAGAAAAAATGGTTTTGTAAATTGTTTTAATAATGGATTTATGAAGTATAACTATATATACATATAAGTATTTTTGAAAAAAATATCTCTAAGAATCTCTCAAATTCATTCCTGTGCTTATTGTAATTCTTGCCTGTGCTGGTTGATGTGCATATTTTTACCACCATATTTAATCTATTTAAATTAAATAAATGATCATATCGGGTATTTTAACTTGTTTAAACCAAAATTCAAATTATTTCAAATTGTCACATACTCATCTTCATCCAAGTGCAAAATGGTCATTGTTGTGCATATATTGATTTTCTAAAATTTAATTGAAAATTTCTATATTATTTTGTACGAATTTAAATTCATATACAAGTGGTTTCATGAAGATGTATGCATGCACAAGAGTGAAGATAAAGAAATGAAGATGGAAATAATTCAAAGGCATGATAATGGAGGACCCCACCTACCCACATACCTTCATGTACATATTAGAGGCTAAAGCACATGCTAATAGAGTTTAAAAGCTTCATGCACATCTAAATTAGGATTATTTGAAGCTAATGATTACTTGGCCTCCACACTTCCTAAGAGGGCACTCCCCAAAAATATGAATTAGGGTTTAACACATGTATAAAATCCCCTTATGTTTCATATAACCCTCTTCTTCCTTAGTCTCTCTTAGTTTAGTTTAGGCTCACAAATAAACAAGCTCTTCTCTTTCTCTTTTCATGGCTACTTAGCCATTTTTATCTTCATGTAATTTTTCTTTTTTATGCAATTTAATATATGATCTTTTCCCTTTCTTGTTTATTTCCTTTCATGTTGTAGTGTAGATTTACTTTCATGCAAGTAGAATAGTTCTAATTTTTGTTAATTAGCTCTCTTTTTCATTAGCTTTCATTTTCCTTCTTTTTTTAGTTTCATGTTGCAAGCTACAAGTGTTGATATGATAACACAAATGAGAGGCTAATCCCTTCAATTTAGGGGCAATGAAGCCTCTAATCATGTAGCTTCAACATTTTGATGTTTATGCTCTCTTTTTGTGCTTAAAATGAAGTGGTTTAACTTGTTGTTTTTGATGTGAATTTGATAGCCTATATTGTTGACACAAAATAGGCTATGCTTAAACAATCACAAAAAATGATTACATCTTCATCTACATATGATGATGGTAATGAAGTGATTGTTGAAATTAAAATTCGATGGCCTATATTTCTAAACAATAGTTAATAGGCCATGCTTAAAATAGATTTTGCTTTCAACTTTGTTGTCATATTTCATGAGTGTTAAATGTGTAATAGTGGTTGTGTTATAGTTTGATGGTTTATATTGTGCTAATTAATAGCACAAACATATCATACTTATGATAAGCACATCAACTAATTACACTAATGACAAGAAAAGAGAGATCATAACTTCATTTTGTTGATTTATGTGATCTAGAGAGTGGAATTATCTCTAAATTGTCAATTTATTCTCATAGTTTTCATTCACATTATAGTTGTTAGTTTGTTAATTTTCTCATTTTTTTAGCTTGATAATCTCTCGACTTTGGTTTAATTTGATTGAATAGACTTTTAAAATCATCAATTCCCTGCGGATCGACCCGTATTCTTCGTGTACTACAAGTGTACGCCGTGCGCTTGCGGTTATTTTTATTTATAAATTCATTCGGCTATTTCCTAACTCGATAGACATTTAGCCGTCCGAACAAGTTTTTGGCGCCGTTGCCAGGGAATTTGTTTTGATTTTATTTTCTATTCTTCGAATTATTTGTTGTTTGATTTTAGTGTGTGTTCATTTTGTGTGTGTGCAATTAAAAAAAAGGGTTTAGTGTTGTGTGTGATTTTTTTTTCATTTCATTTGTGCTTGTGTTTTTCCTTTGCATTTGCATATTTCTATATAATAAAAAAAACATACACAAAAATATATAAAAAAATATTTCATTTTCATCTTGATTTTTACAATATCAACTTTGTTTTTACAAAATCTCATCCTCATTTTACAATTCTGTGTAAATTTCTGTCCTCTGTCCATCTCCAAACTGTCATCACTGCTTTCACACAACAGCAATCATATAACAGCCTAATTTGGTTCCATTGCCTTCACCCATTTCAAGCACCCACTTCACACAACCTTCTACCCGGCTACTTTGCTCTGCCATTACTGCCTACAATTGTCACCAGGTTGCTGCTCCTCTTTACATCAGCAACTACACCATAACTCTCTGTCACTACAAAACAGCCACAGCAATCAACCCTTCAAGCATCACTACCCACCCACTACAACTTTCTAACCTTACTACCTTAACAACTCTCTACAATACAAAGACATCCTTCCTATCCTCAACAAACAACCACAACCACAATCAACATATAACAGAGACCATACCTGCATTGACAGATCACCATTCCTCGGCCTCTCCTTGCTACACTGCAGCAACGCTTATCACCACAGCCTCACAACAGAAATCACCACATCACCATCAGTATCACCAAGTTGCCGCGAACTCAGCTTCTTCCAGCAGCATACAATCGCAGTCACCATTTCTTCATCCACTTACCGACAGCACTGTCAACCTTTGATTCATCATCCCTTCACTGCCCTTAGCCAATTCAACAAACTCACCGACCATCAACACAGTCCAACCACATCAGCCTCTCCATTTCATAACTGCTACAAACCTTTACAAACCAACCACCTCCATTTCATTTCACTTTCAGGTCCTCCAAACTGCTACAAAATCAATACCAAACCAACACAGTGCTATACATTTCCCAGTAACTCCTCTGCCTGAACATAACCCAAACAACAATGCGAACTCGCCTTCAACCAACAGCAATACACCCAATTACTACTTACTTACCCAAACAATCCAAAAACCTGCAACTTCCACCACAAATCATTCAAACTTCCTCTCAGTCAACCACAAGTACATCAGAGATACATCACTTCTACAAATTGTTGATGCCACTAGTAGCTACTGCTCATCACCCCTATACACTGACAATAGCTACCCTGACCACTCGACATTCTACAACCATTTCATACATTTCTATTTGCCCATTGCTTCATTGCAGTACAACACTCTCTACATCTTCTACATTCAACTTCTACCATATACACTCATCACCTCTCCAACAACAACTGCACTCATATTCCCACATCACTTCCATTTGCACATTTCTACAATAAAACCGAAACTCCCCCATCATCAAGAAAAAAAGAAAACCAGAGTGACCAATCAAAAAAAAATTTCCTGACACTTCAAAGCAAAGCCATCCACTTCCTCAAAAATCACGACCCAATACCCTTATTCGAACCAGAAATCACAGTTCGCATCGCCTCCACGAACTCGCGACCACCCCATTGCAATCTCCTCTTGCAGTTCACCTTCACCGAACTCGAGAATAAACTGTCACTTCCACCTCGCATCATCACCTTCACCAATCACCATGCCTCCACCTCACCGCCGACAGCATCTCCATAACCGCAATTGCAACAACGAGTCCTACCGCAAATCATTCTCTAGTCCAATCCACCAACCCGAAACCACTTCGCCTCCAACTTCAAATCGCGACCCTCTCATTCTCGAACCATCGCGAATTTTCAAAAAAAATATGATTGAGAAGCTTTTAACTTAATTGAGAAATTTTGATGGTGTTGAGTTGCGAAATTGAACTTGAGGGAGTTGGGAAATTTTGAGAAATTGTGTTTGGTAAAATTTTCATCAGAGAAGTTTGCCTACGTTCTTTTTTTAATTTAATTGGGGAAGAGTTTTGTTTGGGCCGGGCTGTGATTTGGATATATTTTTTTTTTCTCTTTCTTTTTTTTTATTGTTTTATTTTTCCTTTTTCTTCTTTTCAATTTTTTAAGCTTTACGTTTTCCTTCTCCTTGGAAAAAAAACAAAAAGAGAATTTTTTTTTTGGTTTTCATTTATTTTGTTTTGGTTTGATTTACTTTTTTTTTTGAAAAAAATGTAAATATCTTGTTTTTCATTTCAGGTTGCCAAAGCATATTAAAATGAAACCGCTTGACAAAAATAATTGCTTCACTTTGCTTTTCAAATTTTTTTTTAAGTAAAACTGCACTTTTAAGTTTCCTTCCCAAAAACAAAAAAAATGGAATTTGTTAACAAAAAGGTGGGGTTGTTGTGAATTTGTTGGGGTTTAGTTTGTTCTATTTTTTTTCATTTGTTTTAGTCTTTCTTTGATATAAAAAATTGTATATATTTTGTTTTTATTTCAGGTTGACAAAGCAGAATTTCAGAAGAAGAGGAGCTGCTGCTATAAAACTGCTCCACTTGCTTGTTAAAAAAAAATTTGCTTTCATCTCTAGTTTGTATTTTTCTTGCATTGTTGTTTGTTTGCATTTTAGAAAAATAAAACAGAAAACCAATAATAGAAATTTCATTGTAGTTGCATTATTAATACACGTTTAATTTCTGCTTTGCATTTCATTCTAGAATTTTGATTAATAATAACAATTAGACATCGATAACTTTTAATTGTATATTGACAAGTTGTCTTCTTTGAACAATTTAATTTCTTGGTGTCTAGGCTACGGCAGGGTAATAATCATTGATAAATATTACGGTGATTCGTAAATATTATAGTGGTTGTCCTCTGAAGGTACTTAAACCTTCGGGTGCATTGCTATGGTGATTCGTGGTGCATCGATAACCCCTGCCCGTTACCTGGCTGAGAACTATCTTGTTGATTTAGGACAATGTGTGATTATAAAATTTTGGGTTAACATAGGATAAATCATTTGTAATTAACCCTTGCATTCATTTAGTTGCATTAGTTCATGCATATTTAAAAAAAATCAAAATCCAAAACTAAAAAGTTGTAAATATTTCTTTTCTTTTGAAATTTTTAAATCCCTTTTCTTTGAAATTTCAAAAATACAAAAAAAATATAAAACCTTTTCAAAAACAAAGAAAAAATTTGAAAAACCAAAAAAAAAAATCAATTTCCCTTTTGAAAAATAAATTTTATTTGTAAATATGTCTCCTTTATAAAAAAAAGCAAAAACATTCTTGAAAATGTCCGAGTTTCCCCACTAACTTGAATTTTACAATAGTTGTGAAAATCAATATAATCCATATGATTTCACTCCAAATTCGTATGGATATTTTAATGACAACTATTCTTTAAACAATTCGAATTCTGAACAACAAAGTTTTCAAAATGATGACCAACCCTCGACTCTTGAAAATTGCATTTCATCTTTACTTGAATTCTCTACACAACAAAATCTAGAGATAAATGATTTGTGTAATTCTTATTTGTGTAATAACTCGAGTCAAGGATTTCAAAATTTGAATTCAATTCAAAATTCAAACGATTTCGATTATAACCCATGCCAATTCAATTTCGAACTCCAGAATGAATTTCAAACTCAAAATGAAAATGGAAACAACTTTTCAAACGAATTTGGCAATGGGAATAATCTTAACCACGTTACGATTGAAAATCTTTGTTCTCAACAATTTCAAAGTGAAAATCCTCATATTAATAACTATAAATTGGATTTTGTTGAGCAAATGAATGAAATTTATGATGATCACACGGATTCGTTGTTTGAAACATATATGAAACAATGTGAAAAACAAAATCAAATTCCAACATGTGACGAGTCAAACAATAATCCATCTTTTACCCAAATCGACGATTTTCAAATAACAACTTTTGAAATTGAAAATAATAATCTTAATGAAGTTGTTGAAAACACGGTAATTGAGTTGGATTTCAATTCTTTTGAGGGTGAGAAACTCGATTTAAATTTCGATCTTCCTTTTTCTGAAAATTTGAATACAACAACTTTGAATTTTGAACTTGATTTATGCAATAAAGTTGTTGATAATCCAACAAAGGAAGTCGAATTTAACGAACACGAGTTTTATGGACTTTTTGAAAACGAGTCGTTAAACTCTGATGGGGAAGATTTAAATCACCAATTTGATTTTGAAATCAATAATTCTGAAGAATTTTTCAATGAACAGCTTGAATTTCAATTTGGTGAAAATAAACTTGAACTTCAATCAATCGTTTTATCAACCCCAAAAATCATTGAAAATAAAACGACTCGTACGATTTTTAATAAAACGACATTCGTTTTTCCAAATCACCGTTCAACTTCGAAATCTTTTACGGTTTGGTTTTTCGAGCTTAAGCTGTGTCTCGTATACTTAACGAGGCAAATGAATCGGTTTTTAGAAGACCGTTTCATTTACTTCTTGATGATATACTTTCTGAACTCTTGTAAATAATAATCTTTTCGTTTTCATGTAAATATAGGTCATCTTTTTATTTTATTTTTCTCCTTCCACTTGGGTTGACTGTGGGGACACAGTCAAAATCAAGTGTGGGGGGGAGAATCATCATCATTTTCAATTTTTCATGGTTTATTTATTTTTTATTTTCTTTCCAAATTAAAAAATATCTCAAAAACAAAAAAAAAGATTTTTTTTAGCATTTTTGATTTATTTTTAAAGAAACACTATAGGATAAATATATGGTTTTGTTTTATAAAATTGAAATTTTTGAAAATTCATTTGTCTTAACAAAAATATAATTGAAGTTTGATTACAAATAACGATGGTTTAACTATATATAGGAAGATTCATACGTGTTAATTATGAAATACATCCTAATTGAAAATCTTTGTTTTGAAAAGTGGTTAATTTAAAGTAAAGGATATAACATTTTTTCTGTCTTCTAAGTTAAATGGTGCTAAGATGATTTTGTAAAACTCTCTTCGAAAATAATAATAATAAATAAATAAATAAATACAAAAGATATTTCTTGTATATATGTATATTTTTAATAAACACCTAGAGTGATGTGTTCACACTTGTGCGTTCACTCGCCATGCTCTGTGCCCTTCTCACGTAAGCCCGAAAGGCAGTGCACGATCGGTATACCTGGCCTCAGTTTATCTGAGTTATGTGTGTATATAAAAACTATTTTACTAATAACGCCTACAATCAATAAGTGTTCACACTTGTGTGTTCACTCGCCATGCTCTATATTCCCCTCACATCAGTCCGCAAGGCAGTGCATGGGTAATATATCTGGCCTCAGTTTATCTGAGTTAGGCATATGTAAATATTGTAAATATCAATAAAATTTTCAAAAAAATGGGGAGAATAAGCAATTGAAATCCAAGCACTATTTCAACTTATTTGATTTGACTTGTTATTGAAAAGAAATAAAATTACCACTTTGATAAACTTTGATAATCAACTAAGGATCCATTTTATAATTACACTTTGTTATCAACCGAAACAACGAGTTAAACTATAGTCTATTTGTTATAATAACTTCGTTTTTATTGGAAATTTTGACAAGTAAATGACTTAAATTTTCAAGATAATAACCAAACCTATATTTAACTTATTTGTGTTAATTTAAAAGTAAATCCTTCATTCGTAAATATTTCCAAAACTTGCATTCACATCTTTGTAAATAAATCTTGCATTTTGTAAATATTTTCATTCTACATTTGGATTTTGTGGGTAGTATCCGCTGAAAACCCTCATGAGACAACACTCGTCCTACTGGGGACACCCAGAGGTTTAACGGCTTGTTGCATACGCTCAATGCAATCGTGCTCCCTACGAAAATGGATTTATTTTAGATTTTCCTTTATTCGAGGACGAATAAAAAGATAAGTGTGGGGGTATTTGATGTGCACGTAAATGTGCATATTTTTACCACCATATTTAATCTATTTAAATTAAATAAATGATCATATCGAGTATTTTAACTTGTTTAAACCAAAATTCAAATTATTTCAAATTGTCATATACTCATCTTCATCCAAGGGCAAAATGGTCATTTTTGTGCATATATTAATTTTCTAAAATTTAATTGAAAATTTCTATATTATTTTGTACGAATTCAAATTCATATACAAGTGGTTTCATGAAGATGTATGCATGCACAAGAGTGAAGATAAAGAAATGAAGATGGAAATAATTCAAAGGCATGATAATGGAGGACCCCACCTACCCACATACCTTCATGTACAAATTAGAGGCTAAAGCACATGCTAATAGAGTTTTAAAGCTTCATCTACATCTAAATGAGGATTATTTGAAGCTAATGATTACTTGGCCTCCACAATTCCTAAGAGGGTATTTTGGACACTCCCCAAAAATATGAATTAGGGTTTAACACATGTATAAAATCCCCTTATGTTTCATGTAACCCTCTTCTTCCTTAGTCTCTCTTAGTTTAGTTTAGGCTCACAAATAAACAAGCTCTTCTCTTTCTCTTTTCATGGCTACTTAGCCATTTTTATCTTCATGTAATTTTTCTTTTTTATGCAATTTAATATATGATCTTTTCCCTTTCTTGTTTATTTCCTTTCATGTTGTAGTGTAGATTTACTTTCATGCAAGTAGAATAGTTCTAATTCTTGTTAATTAGCTCTCTTTTTCATTAGCTTTCATTTTCCTTCTTTTTTTAGTTTCATGTTGCAAGCTACAAGTGTTGATATGATAACACAAATGAGAGGCTAATCCCTTCAATTTAGGGGTACTGAAGCCTCTAATCATGTAGCTTCAACATTTTGATGTTTATGCTCTCTTTTTGTGCTTAAAATGAAGTGGTTTAACTTGTTGTTTTTTATGTGAATTTGATAGCCTATATTGTTGACACAAAATAGGCTATGCTTAAACAATCACAAAAAATGAATACCTCTTCATCTACATATGATGATGGTAATGAAGTGATTGTTGAAATTAAAATTTGATGGCCTATATTTCTAAACAATAGTTAATAGGTCATGCTTAAAATAGATTTTGCTTTCAACTTTGTTGTCATATTTCATGAGTGTTAAATGTGTAATAGTGGTTGTGTTATAGTTTGATGGTTTATATTGTGCTAATTAATAGCACAAACATACCATACTTATATAAGCACATCAACTAATTACACTAATGACAAGAAAAGAGAGATCATAACTTCATTTTGTTGATTTATGTGATCTTGAGAGTGGAATTATCTCTAAATTGTCAATTTATTCTCATAGTTTTCATTCACATTGTAGTTGTTAGTTTATTAATTTTATCATTTTTTTAGCTTGATAATCTCTCGACTTTGGTTTAATTTGATTAAATAGACTTTTAAAATCATCAATTCCCCTGCGGATCGACCCGTATTTGCCATATACTACAAATGTACGCCGTGCGCTTGCGGTTATTTTTATTTATAAATTCGTTCGGCTATTTTCTAACTCGATAGACATTTAGCCGTCCGAACCCTGGTCTATATCTTAAATCTTGTTTAAGCTATCTATGGACATAATTAATTAAATTTTTACTATTCACAGATAGAGATGGTCGATCCTGCAAGATCTGGCTCTA
Source organism: Allium fistulosum (assembly GCA_030737815.1). Taxonomy (NCBI): domain Eukaryota; kingdom Viridiplantae; phylum Streptophyta; class Magnoliopsida; order Asparagales; family Amaryllidaceae; genus Allium; species Allium fistulosum. Next base: position 1,111,583,737 of record CM060905.1, read on the forward strand.
CCGACATCCCTGATATTCTAGGTATGAACATGCCCATTTGCTTTCGTCGTTACTTACAGGCTAGGGGACCGGTTGAGTCTCCGGGTAAAGAGCCTACGGAGATGGCGACTGGTGGGACCCATGCCCACCCACCTATCGCTCATAACTTTTCTAAGCTATACAAGGACTTTTCCAACTTGGGTGGTAAGTCATTCTTAGGCATCGAGACTTTTGTTGATGCTAGAGCCTAGATTTGTAGCTGTGAGCAGATATTTGGACTTATGGGTTTAATAGACGAGGTTAGGAGGCAGCTTGCTACTTGGAAGCTACAGTGGAGGCTCTTAATTGGTAGGAGGTTGTTGAGGCTGAGACTGGTGGTGGTATTGTGACTTGGGGAGAGTTTAGGAAGAGGTTTGAGAGGAAGTTCTATTCGCACACTAAGGAGGGAGTTATATAGAGAAGTTTATAAATATAAAGCATGGTGATTTGTCAGTTAAAGAATATGTTAATCAGTTTAATGAGCTTGCAAGGTTTGGAATGGATTTGATCAATACCCCATATAAAAGGCATTTAAGTTTTCTAAGGGTTTGAATCAGCCACTACAGGGCTTAGCAGTGAGTCATATTCCTATGGGAGCTACCTTTGAGGGTCTGGTTGAGATGGCATTGCTTAATTTTGTTGCTAAGAAGGTAGATGAGTCTCCAAAGGCTGAAGTGAAGAATTTTTAGAAAGGAAAGAAGAAGGGTGACCTCCACCTAAACGGAAGATCTAGAAGAAGGAGTTGAAGTGTTTCAAAGATGGGGGCAAGCATCATGTTAGGGATTGTTCGCTATAGAAGCCGAAGTGCTCCAACTATGATCAGATTGGGCATATTAAGAGGAACTACAGCACCACCCAGACCTGCTTCTCTAGCTTCTACTCATGTGGTCCAGGCACGTGCTGTAGGGGCTATTCCCATTTCCAATGTCCAGCCATTAATACTTGATAAGGGGAAGAAGGTGGTGATTGAAGGTGTGTTATCTTTTTCTGGTCTTTTTGTTAGCACTTTGTTTGATACTAGTGATTCTCATTCTTTTATCTCTAGTAGACTCGTTGATGACTTTCACTTACACACTGGTATTGTGACTGACCCTATAGTTGTGTAAAATCCCGTGGGGTGATCGAATTATTTGTCTATGATATGTCGGGATTTGAGGTTGATGATTTTAGGGGGTGAGTTTGAGTGTAATGCCTATGTACTAGGGTTCTCTGGGTTTCGGCTGATACTGGACATGGATTTGATGCCCATATATGGGGCAATACTAGACTATGATAGGCAGACTATTAGATTGGGCTCTTATAGCGGGCGTAGCTTAGAGATTGCCTGTGATCCATGGGTGTCATTTATGTTGAGCTACCTTTATTCTTCAGACCTACCATAGGATGAGCTTGTTTTTATTCTAGTAGTCAGGCATTTTGCGGCTGTATTTTTTGAGGTTACTGGTCTCCAGCCTTCGAGAGAGATCAAGTTTAGGATCTATCTTATTGAGAATGCTAGACCGGTCGCTTTGCCTTTGAGGCATATGGCTCCAAGGGAATGACGCGAGTTGAACAAGCAGGTGAATGAGTTATTGGAGAAGGGCTTCATTAGGAGGAGTATTTCCAAGTAGGGAGCGCCGGTCCTCTTTGCCATCAAGGCAGATGGTTCCTTTAGACTCTGCATCGATTACCGCGAGCTGAATAAGCTGACAAAGAAGAATCGTTATCCTTTTCCCCGCATAGATGAACTCTTCGATCAGCTGGTTGGAGCGAGAGTGTTTTCCTAGCTTGATTTAGCCACAGGTTTCCATCAATTAAGAGTAGCTAAGGATAGTATTCAGAAGATTTCATTTATGACTCCCGCTGGATTATATGAGTGGTTATTCATGCCTTTTAGACTAACCAATGCTTCTTCTTATTTTGTGGACTTGATAAGTCAAGTGTTTAGGGAGTTGCTGAATAAGTTTGCAATGGTGTTTATGGATGACATCTTGGTATACTCTAGGATTAAGGGGGAGCATGCTTTGCATTTGGAGGAAGTTCTTAGGACCCTCCGAGCACATAAGCTTAAGGCTAAGTTTTCTTAGTGCCACTTTTGGAGAGATGAGGTTCACTTTTTAGAACATGTTGCTTCTGAGAGTGGTTTGGCTGTAGCTCCTAGTAAGGTTGGGACGATGCAAGATTTTCATGCTCCAAAAGATGCCACGGAGGTAAGGTGCTTTCTCGGTCTTGCAGGTTATTATAGGAAGTTCATTAAGGATTTCGCTAAGATATCTACCCTATTGACCCGCCTTACCAAGAAGAATCTAGCTTTTGTATGGGATGCTGAGTGTAAGGATGCCTTCACTAGATTAAAGGAGGCTTTGACTAGTGCATCTGTATTAGTGTTAACTGGTGAGGGGTAAGCCTTTTATGATGTATACCGATGCTTGTGGTACATGACTAGGAGCAGTGATGATGCAAGAGGTAAAGTTGCATGCCATGCTAGTAGGCAGTTGAAGACTCATGAGAGGAATTATCTGACGCATGATTTTGAGTTAGCAGCTATAGTCTTTGCTCTTAATTTTTAGAGACACCGTCTTTTAGGTGAGAGATTTGAGTTTTTTATATACCACAAGTCCTTGAAGTACTTATTCTCCCAAAAGGACTTGAACTTGAGGCAGTATAAATGGATGGAGTTTTTAGCCTCTTATGACTTTGAGATCTCTTATACCCCGGGCAAGGGAAACGTTATAGCAGATGCATTGAGTAGACAGAGAGCTATATTGAGTCCTTTATTTTTGAGTGGAGGCATTTGGAGTGTATTTCCACTTTTCAATTTAGGCCATCATTAGATATTACCTCTATATTATTAGCATCCCCTGATGTTCAGCCGACCTTGATGGAGCATAACGGACCTAGGCAGAGAGAGGATGATGAGCTGGCAGACATTTTGGATAGATTGGGCAAAGGAGAGTCTTCGAGTCATCTTAGGCATTATATCGTAGACTTGAGAGGATGGTTGAAGAGAGATGGTAGACTTTGTGTTCCCCATAGTGCAGACTTGGTAGATGCAGTATTGGTGGAGTCTCACCACTCTAGGATGACTATTCACCCCAATGGAGATAAGATGTACTGGGAGAGTTTTCTTTTGGTATGGGATGAAGAGGCAAGTGGCGAAGTATGTAACTAAGTGTATGACTTGTCAGAGGGTGAGGCGGAACAGAAGAAGCCTGGAGGATTGTTACAGCCATTAGGCATTCTACAGTGGAAGTGGGATAGCATTTCTATGGACTTCATAGATGGATTACCCAGGTCTAGAAGAGGGAATAATAGCATTGGAGTCATAGTAAATAGATTGACCAAGTGCGTTCATTTCATACATGAGAGGAGCACTAGAATAACAGCTTCATTAGTAGCTTTATATGTTAGGGAGGTAGATAGACTTCATGGAGTATCTACCAGTATAGTTAGTGATAGAGACCCACTCTTCACTAGCTAGTTTTGGAGGAGTCTACAGGAGGCTTTAGGGACTGAGTTGAGCTTGAATACAACAAACCATCCATAGGCTAATGGTCAGACAGAGTGAGTAAATCGAGTTTTGGAGGATTTGCTTAGGATATGTATCATTGATTTTGGAGGCTCTTGAGAGGATCATTGCCACTAGTGGAGTTCACCTATAATAATAGTTATCAGGCTAGTATAGGGATGGCACCATTCGAGACTCTGTATGGCAGACCTTGTTAATCGTCATTATGTTGGTGGGACACTATGGATAGGATTATCTTTGGGCCTGATATGGTTAGGGAGACTTCAAAAAGGTGTACTTGATTCGAAAAAGGATGAAGATAGCTCAAAACCGAGAGAGGTCTTATGCAGATAGGAGGTGCTCTGAGTTGGAGTTTGCGGTTAGAGATATGGTATTTGTAAAGGTCTCACCCTTGAGGCATATGATAGGATTTAGAAGTTCAGGGAAGCTAGCACTTGTTGGACCATTTCCGATTGTAGCTAGGATTAGGAGATTGGCTTAAAGAGTTAGACTTCCTGAGAAATTGGCTGGTGTGCATGATGATTTTCATGTTTTGCATTTGCGGAAGTATTTACATGATTCAACATTTGTAGTGGAGCCTAGTAGTTTGGAGGAGGGTGAGGTGGAGCGTGAGTCACTTGTTCATCGTGTACCTACCTGCATTCTAGAGCATGACACTAAGCGGCTCTGCAATAAGGGGATCAGATTAGTGAAGATTTAGTGGGAAGATGATCCAGTTGAGAGTACATGGGAGCCCGAGGATAGGATTCGAGCTTCCCATCCATAGCCCTTTTCTAGTACGTCTCATATTTTGATCTTTCTTAAATAGAACCCTTAGGTAGAACCTTGGAGGGAGGATAGATTATATTAGGTAGAGACCTTTAGATGATAGGTATGTTTGTAAACATGTCATTGAGACGTGTTATAGTTAATGGATGCTATTAGATGTACATGAGTGTTTATGGATGCAAGTGGTTGTATTGCATGCACTAGGATATTTAGTCCCTTAGGAGCACACATTCATACCTTATGCATATTGTTTGCTAGTTTAGTTTGCTATCCATGGATGATCTTTGCATTTGGATGTTGCACTTGGATATATGGTTGAGCATACATGTAGAATTATCTGTTTGTTTTAGGACTTGCATACATTTGGATGCATAATGTAAACATACTTGCACAAAAGGAGGTCGAATGAATCAGTAGACTGACTACTATTTTGCATTAGTTCATATTCATATGCATTCCACGTTGCATAATTACATAATTGCATTAGAAATTATAAGGACTATGGTTGCTATGGAAGATGGATGAGTAGATGGAGATAGATTTGGTCGCTGGTTGCTTTTGCATTCTTCTATCCCTAGAGATTTCGGGGACGAAATCCTTTGGGGGGGGATTTAACACCTTGGAATTTTATGGAAATAAATAAGAGAATATAATTAAAAGTTAAGAATTAATCTAAAAGGAGAATTTTCACAAACGTCCAAATTTGACTACGGGACTTGCACCATTGTGTCTATAGTAATTTTCTGAAATATTTTCATACATAACTTGTTGAAATCCGAGCTAAAATGGAAAGGTTAAAAAGGTTTGAATAAATGTTAAAATTAAATAGAAAAAGAAACAAAAATATAAAATAATAATAAACAATTGACAATGAGGCGGTCGACCCGACATGGGCCAGGTCGATTGTAGGCGGTCGACCAAACCTCATGGATGGCCGACGTGACCTCAGGTGAAACTAAGGGTCGCGATTTTTTTATCGCGTTGTTCATTCGTCCCTGATTCTTTCGTGCATGGAAAGGCTTCGAAGAGTGGTAGAAATCAGTTAAGGTTCTGATCTGACGGCATTGGCTGAGGGCGTTGCTCTATAAATTCATGGCTAGGGATTAGCCTGAACCTAATCTTCTTTTTTCTAGTGAAGCTCTATCAAAATAAAACTCTAAACTCTAATTTTCTAAATCAATTTCTACACTCCAATTCTATTCCAAATCTCAAGCTAAAAATGAAAATAAGAGAGATAAGAGAAGGGATCTAAGTAGAGGTTGAAGAAAAAGGCATGCGGCGTTTGGGAAAAACCTAGAGCTTAGGATGGAGGTCAGTGGGCGTAGACTTTAACAAGATTATTAAATTGATTGATTATAATTTCTATGCTAGTCTGATTAAACTGTAAATTTTAAATTTAATCTACTGAAACTATAAATCCGGAATCTAAAACAATGAATCTTTTTCTCTAATTACAATTGACATATGCAAGTTATAGAATCCTAAATCCAATGCTAAAACATAGTTTTATACTGTTAATTGAGGATTTAAATAATTTGAAAGTTGAGTAATGATTAGACTGCATAATGATTAGATCTAATATCGTAGAAACGTAATGATTAGACTACGTAATGATTAGATGTAATATCGTAGAAATGTTATAATTAGTCTGCATTAATTAGATTTCATTTTTGTTGAAGCGTAATGATTAGTTGTGTAATGATTAGCTGTAATATCTTTTGGCAACTAAAATTAATTAAATAAAATCTGAATTATAAAATAAGTAAAATGAATATGTTTTCTTATAGGAAATCGACCTAAGATTGACATAGGTCGATTGTCGTATGTCATTTTGGACTAAGTAAACTGTTTGGGGCCTTGTGCCGTTAGCCTGTAGGCAATTTACCTAAGACTGACATAGGTCGACTGTTATATGTCACCTTTGGACTTATTAGACTGGTTAGCGGCCTTGTGCCTTTATATTTATGGACCTTGTTATCCTTTAGACTATTTGACTAGTGGACATTTATGTCTTTTATTTTGAGGTGTGAATTTAATTCTCTTTTTCCATATTGTGAAGTTGGGTATGGTGTGCCGTTTAAACGACAAAAGGTGCACTTATGTGCTAGGACTGGGATTATCGGTCTCTTGTTTGTTATGATTGGATTTTTAATCTTTTGTTTGTTGTGCTCACATGGGCTTATTGTGTTTAAAGCTAGGTTATATCCAAAACTGGCAGGAGTTAGGCATAATAACTCCCGGAGGCATGTAAGAGGTATTTTGCTACTAGGATCAAGAGGTTGGGCATGGATGCATTTAATGAGTGACTATGCGAGTTTACATGTGTATTCTTCCTCTCTAGTCCTAGTATAAATTAAAGTGGGATAGCAGGTTGTTCCCCAATTATTAAGCGATCGTTTGTGATCTATTGTTATCCCAATGTTGTCAAACTGTTGACTTATGATGTTAGGCATGTGACCTTAGGTGCACGGACAATGTATACACTCTATATCATTTAGAGTAGACTTGAAGTCGGTTATATTTAATTTCCTTATTAGTCTTGTTCTCATTCACCAGACTTTATGTCTATCCATTCCATTTTTCCCCCATCATAGGTGGACAGGGTAGCCGTTGACAGGTCCATTGCAACCATCGGATTATCATGCCTGGAGTCTAGCTCTATTTATCGTTTATCTTGTATTTCCTATCAGTACATTTGCTTTTTTAGTACTTTACTTATGAGGGATTATTTTTATGATATTCTGGTATTTGATATGTACTGATAATTTTTGGGGACTACGATACTCTGATATTTTGAGATTGGATATTTTTTATACTTCCAAGATTTTTATTTTTGTTATTTATGAGATTATCATTATATCTGATATTATATTTCCACTGTTATGACGTTTAGATTAGATAGATTATTTATTTGTTGATATCTTAGTCTCTACGATACTACTTTTTACCTTAAACCGATGGTCCATGTCTTTTGATGTGTGTTTTTGGCATGTCATGAGATGTGGGTTGTTATAGAAAAGGAAAGAACTTACAGATGTGTGTTTTTGAGCAAATTACCACCACAATAGATGATAATCTTAACTGTTAGGAGCCTCAAGCGTTATACTTACATCACGTAACTCTTCAGAAGGTGCAGCATCATCTCGTTCTTCAACTAAACTCATGCTACGAATTGGGAGGAATGGTAAAGACGAACCAGGTGGTTTGGCCTTGAAATCAAATGGAATGTCCCAAAATTCAACCGCTTTAGAGTATTGTAAAGAATCAGTTGCTTTTTTCTTTGATTTGAGCATAAGAATCCTCCGGTATATCTCGATCCCTTTGCAGATGGTGAATTTATCTTTTTGACTGCTAGTAAAAATTCTAGCATTTCATTCTTTCCAAATGATCCAAACTGCTATAGAAGTTATTAATCTGATGATGTTTTAGTATCTGTCTTTACTCTTAGAGTTTTGGGAGAAAAATTCAATTACATTCTGTAAAATGTAACTGCTGCTAGCTTGCAAACCAAATTTGAGTTTACACCAACTCCATATATAAGTAGTGTAGTTGCAATTGAAAAATAGATGATTAGTATCCTCTATATTTTGATTATGTAACACACACTTAACATTTTCAAATATGATATGCTTCTGAGCGAGATTTTTCTTAGTTGAAAGCCTATTGGCAATGGCCTTGTATAAACAAATTCTCATATTTGGGCAATGAATTTTGCTCACGGGAACTCATTCTAATTGAAAATATTGTAATGTGGTTTAATGAGGTCAATTGTTGATTTGAAAGAATAACAACCATTTGCCTCATTTCACCAATGCCAAAAACATTACTAACTTGATAAATCATGATTTACTGAATTTCATCAAGTAGTGAGACTGTTTGAAGTAAATTTCTTGGCTGCCATTCTCCATTGTTAACTATACTGTGGACTTTAAGATCATTGCCTCAAAATAATTCCAAAGACTTATGACCCAACCTGCCAAGAATTTAAAACCCATTGATCCATGGATCATATCATCGACTAGTAGATTGACCATCAACTATTATTCTCTCCATCCATTTAGAGAAATTTGTCTAAAACTTAATATTCTTTTCCAATTGCCTGATTGTGAAGCACTAATAGAACCATCCCAAAAAAATCCTAGCTGTAAATATTTGCTTCTCATAAACCATATTGAGTTTTTAGTCAAGAAATTCCATACCATTTTATGACCAGAAGCTATGTTGATTTCTTGAAATTTGTATAAGCCCATTCCTCCTTCTGATTTTCTTTGACACTTGATTTCCTAGGGAATTTTACTGAATTTTCCATTCCAAATAAAATCAAAGAAAATTTTAATAATTTTATTCAGCAGGTAGTGGGGATCTTAAAACTTTGGGTTCAAAACATTATTAAAGGCCGAATGGTGGATTGAATAAGTTCAATCCTGCCAGCTAAGTTTAAGCACTTGCATTCCTACCCTTCTATTCTAGTTCTGATTTTGTCTATTAAATTCCTACATGTATCTACTTTGATAGAGAATAGTTACAAAATGGATATCTAGATATCCATTTTGTAACTAAGGGAGAATAGTTACAAAATGGATATCTAGATATCCATTTTGTAACAGACTAGATAAAGGTAGACCCAAATATTTGATAGGTAGTTCTTCTTCTTGAAGCCCCAAATATTACATATCTTAACATTTTGTGAATAGCCTTTATTGAAAAGACTTTTTTTGACGCATTCATTTGTAATCCAATAAATTTTTGCATTTTCAAAAACTTTTTTAATAACACCGGCTGCTTGAAATCAGCTTTACGGAAAATGAGTTGATTATCTGCATATATAAGATGGATATGATTAGGCTCTGCATTGTGAATGGGTTTGATCTTGCCACTACTAAATTTTAAATCCATGAGAATAGTGAAATACTCCATAATAATAGTGAAAAGATAAGGAGGCAATGGATCCCCTTGTTTGATATAATTACTAATGTGAAAATGGTCCTTGAGAATTCCTTGTATAAAACTGAAAAAGAAGTGGTGCTGATCATTTTTTGATAAATCTGGTCAATTTATCTAGAAATTCCATTTGATGCATCATATGTACTATGAAGTCTCTATTGATAGAGGCAAAGGTATTTTTGATGTCAACTTTAATACACATTATCCTAACATTAGTAGAATTAAAGCCCTTGACTTGCTCATATGCCAACATTATGCCTTCTGCAATGTTTCTTTCTGGTAAATAAGCATGCTGATTTTCTGATACAAGAAGCTTTAGAGCGTTTTTATTCTGTAGCACTAAAGTTTAGACAACACTTTGTATATAAAATTATAGCAAGCTATAGGTTTATAATCATTCATGGAATCTGGTGTATTTTTTGGGAACAAGGGCTAAAAATGTGTGAATGATTTCTTTTATGATTCTACCTTCATCATAACAACTTTATATTGCATCAAGAAGACCTTATTTGAGTTTATGCCAATGTAAATGATAAAAGTTTGAATAAAAACCATATGGACCAGGTGCTTTATCTTCATGCATACTGAATACTGCATATTTCAATTCTTCTAGTGAAAACAAAGCAGTCAAATAATTTTTTCCAAATTCTAAAATCTTTGTCTTGCAAGTAATTTCTGGAAATTCATTGGAATCGCCACTTTTATTATATAAATTATTGAAAAATGAGACTGGTTCCATAGCCAACTCAACTTCATTTATAGTATTATCACAATTAGGTGATATTAGATAACTGAAAGAATTTTTGTAAGCTCATTTATACATGATAGCATAAAAGAATTTTGTGTTGTCGTCTGCTTGAGTTAACCATTCACATTTGGATTTTTGTTTTAATGAAATAGCTATAATACGCATTTTATTTTGATACTCCACTTTGCTGCATAGTAAAATTTTGAATTATTTGTGTCCTGACATATATTCAAAGCCATCTGAAGTGAATTAAAATTATCTCTACATCTTTCTACTTCCTTCTGCAAATTAGTCTTGTTGCAACTCCAATTCCTCAACACAAATTTAACATTCTTTTGAACTTGCAGCAATTGAAGAGACTATTAACAACTTGTGGGATAACCAGGTACATATAATCCTCATAAAGGCACCAATGGTTGTAATATTTGAAAGATCCGATACCATTTATGCTTATATTATTATTTAACCACATTATTAATGGTGAATGAACATTGGACATTGACGCTAAAGTAGAAGCTTTTGAATTTGGAAAATTAGAAAACTAGTTAGGATTAACAGGCACTCGGTCTAGTTTACATCCTTTATCTTTCCGAGGACCCGATCTCTAAGTAATATTTACACCACTAACATTATGCTACATAAGGCCATATTTGATTAAGAAATTATTCAATTCCTCAATTTTAATAGTTGGCAAACTTCTACTCTCTGACTTTTCTTTAGCTGGTCTCATACAATTATAATTACCTAAAAGTAACCATGGAGAGTTAATTGATGCACTATCAGATTCTAGTTTTTCTAGTTTATCTGATAAGTCTTTTCTAAGATTTTCATAATTCTCTGCATAAATAAAAGAGATAAGTAAATGAGCTCCCCCTATGTTTTGAAGAGAAACTGTGATGTGTTATTTGCAAGAGGATAATTGAAAGCAAGACCAATTTTGTTTATTTATGCACACTAAAATTCTGCATTTGTCACAAAAGTCGGAATTATCTAGAACATACCAATTGACATCCCCATGTTTATTGTAAAAAGAGAGATTGTCTTTGCTAAGTTTTGTTTCCGATAGAGCAACAAAATACACTTATTTTCTCTAACTATTTTATTAACTTATATCCACTTATCTAGGCCATTGACCCCTCCAACATTCAATGCTAGGATGGTCATTGATGTTTGGCAAGTCTATCACTTCTCCGAATATGTGGAGAAGTAAGGTCAAAGTGGTCACTTTCTTGAATTTTCTTTTCTTGGCATCATTTAGAGCATTCCATGGTACTGTGTCCTTCTGGCATGACCCTTGGGTGAAGGCTGGTACTATTCTATGTCACCATCTCACCTTCAATGATCAGGTTCAGTCTGGAATATGCTCTGATGCTCTGGCTACTGATCATCTGTCTGATGGATGTATTGTCCTGCCTTATTCGAGTAATCAATGTGTTCGACAGTGCTGGAATTTATTGAATGGTCGTACTGTTCCTTTATCTCTGCATGATGGAATCTCCTGGTCCTCTACTGTGGAAAGTTTCAAAATTAGTGATATGTACAAGCTTCTTGTTGGTCATAACAACTCTGTTTTCTTCTCCTGGCATAAGAGAATCTGGCTTGGTCACAGCTCAGAGAGGCAGAACTTGTTTCTATGGAAGACACTCAGTAACTTCTTGAAAACTAAGGCTATGTTGAGACTGAGGGGTGTCATCATTGATACAACTTGTTGTTTCTGTCATGTAGCTGATGAGGATGCTCTACATTTGTTTTTTAGCTGTCCTTTCACCCACATGTTATGGTGCTCTATTAACTCCATCACCACTGGTAGGACTGTTTCTTTGATCAGTGAGGTTGAATGGGACTTAATTTACAAGGCAACGAGATGGAAAAGTGAATCAACTTATGTATTACTGTTTACTCTAAAATGCTTCATCACTATGATTTGGGATGAGAGGAATGCAATTATTTTCTTTGGAAAAAGGAAAACACTCTCTGAAATGAAAAGCAGTATTGTGGAGGGATTGAGGAATGGAATTAATGCATCCAGGCATGAGTTTCCTGCATCTTTCCTTAGTTCTTTAACCTGATGCTCTATAGCCTGTTTGTGTGTCTTTATGTTGTGTGTTTATTTTTCCTTTTTTTCTATTAATATGCCTGTATTTCTTTGTGGTCATGTTCTTTGTTTCTTGCTTGCCTTGTTGGTAGCTTTTTTCTTCTCTTCCTTGTATTTCTTCTTGGTATATTAATAAAAATGGTAGGGGTCCATTTTTAACCCCGCTGGCCTTGCCAAAAATTTAGAGCATTCCATAAACTATTCATACTGACCAGTAATTCTGCAAGAGGGACATTTGGAGTGGTTAAAAAGTAGCATGAGTTAACGTTTCAGAACTTGAATTTTCTCTTTCCTCTATAGGAGTATCATTAACTTGGGTAGTAGCATCATGTTAGGGTTAATCCTCTTAAGAAAATATAACCAAACAGCACTGATGTTTAAAAAAATAGGATCAAAATATAGAAATGGTGAAACAATCAAATAAAATTATTGGGGTTGTTCACGAAAAAGGTGAAAATAATCAAATAATAATAAGTGAGAAGGAAGCACACCAAAAAAATTAAAATGGTTCCACTATTAATGTGATAGTCTACGTCCACGAAGGGGAGAAGAATTTTATTACTACTTAGAAGGAAGATTACAGGGAGAGGTACAAATAATTTCAATTACATTGGCTCCTTTATATATAGGCTCTGTAGCTTGGGATTGAACAAAAACAAAAAACCCAATATTGTATCACTTTTTTAACACTCCACCTTGATACAATATATATCTATAACAATGCCATCCAACTCCATCTACACCTTCATACTCTAAGCAATCTCGAGCATAACAAATACATTCCCAATGAGTTTCGGCAATGCCATCACCCATTACAGTTCGACAACCTTTGGCAACGCCACCGCTCGTCGATGAAGTATTTAAACATATCCTTCTCGTGTAGGATCTATCAAACTTCTCAATGAAAACAAAAGTCTCCATCTACCAATTCTCTCTTCCCCGTGCCACCATGTGGCACCTAGCACCTTATAAGCAAATCAAGTTCAAGAAATGCTCAATCTTTGCAACAGGTAAAGACTTAGTGAACATGTCTGATGCATTCTCCTCTTTGTGAACCTTTTGAAAGATGAATTAGCTTCTCTTCATTCATTGAGACAAGAAATGATTCTTTCACCTCTATATGCTTTGTCCTTAAGCAGAAAACCATATTTTCTGCTAAGTGAATTGCACTTTGACTGTCAAAATTCACTTCTACTCCATCATACACAAAGCCCAAATTCATACATCAACCGCTTTAAATACAATGCCTCCTTAGCCGCTTCAACGGCAGCAATAAGCTCTACCTATGTAGTAGACAAAGCAACAATGGTCTGCTACCTCACTCTCCAACTAATAGATGTCCCTCTTAGAGTGAACACATAACCTGAGATTAACTTTCTTCGATCTCTGCCGCTGTCGTAGTCAGAATCACAAAATCCTACCAAGCTGAAATCTCTATCTCTGGCATCAAAAACAAGCCCATGGTTTAGAGTTCCTCTAAAATATCTAAAAATGTACCTTACTGCCGCTTAATGCGTCTTTCCTGGATTTGCTATATATCTACTAACCAATCCAATAGCCTATGCAATATCAGGCCTAGTGCAAACTATAGCATACATCAAACTACCATGTAAGCTTTGCTCCATGCATAGGGCACATTCTCCATGTAAGCTTTGCTCTAAGATCAAAGAACCATTATTAGAAAGTTAAATGTGCAAAGGCATGAGTGTACTAATTGCTTTTGCTCCTTCCATGCTAAACCAAGCAAGCACCTTCCTAAAATACTCTTTTTGAGTGAGCCTCAAATGTCCTAACTTTCTATCTCTTTTGATTTCCGTACCCAAAATCTTCCTTGCTTCCCCAAGGTCTTTCATCTCAAATTCCGCCTTTAGCTTCATCTTCAAACTATCAATTTCATCTTTATCCTTAAATGTAATCAACATGTCATCTACATACAAGAGTAAATACACCCAACTACAACTCTCTAAATGCTTGAAGTACACACAAGCATCTTTGATACTAAACCAAGTGAAAGCATAAAAGAGTCAAACCTCTTGTACCATTATCTAGTTGACTGCTTGAGTCCATAAAGTGACTTCTTCAACTTGCAAATACACTCTCTTTCCGACTTAAAACAAATTCTTCTGGTTGCTTCATGTATAGGGTCTCCTCTAAGTCACCATGTAAGAAAGTGGTCTTCACCTCAAGTTGCTCCAACTCCAAGCCGTGAGTAGCAACAATAGCAAGCAAAATGCGGATGGAGGTATGCCTTACTAAGGGAGAAAATATCTCATCATACTCCACTCCCTTCCTCTATGAAAACCCTTTAGCAATTAATCTTACCTTGTAACGCCCGTCATCCTTCACCTTGAATACCCACTTGCAGCTTATGGCTTGGCTTCCACAAGGAGGGGATACCGAATCCCAAGTCATGTTCTTTCTCAACGGCTCTAACTCATCTTCCATAGTGCACATCCATTTCGAGCTATCACGCGACCTCATAGCTTCTTCAAGCTCAAATGGCTTATTATAAGGGCATAATCAAAATGATCAATAATGCTAAGGTTCACATACTGCCAATCGTCGTACCTCTTAGGCAGTCTAATAGTCCTATGACCAGCCTGAATAGGTACAACTTCGTCTAAATTCCTTTCAGCTCCACCTTGAACTGAACTTCCTCCCATCTCATGCACATCACCCACACTGCTAGAAGGAACCTATGGACAACTCTTTATAGCTCATCAACTACATCTACATCTCTCACAGCAACAACTCCACCACTGGGCTGAAATATGGGAACCTTTTTCAACTCCTTAGGCCTATCAGACTCATCTGATGTGGTAGGTAACTCCTCCTTAGGATTGAACATTGCAGACTCATCAAAAGTTACATGTTTGGAATGCACAATCTTTCTATCAACAGGGTTCCAAATGTGATACCCTTTGATACCATCCGTGTATCCCATAAATATGCTCTTGTACGCTCTAGCCTCCAACTTATCATCACATGTATTGTGAACATACATAGGACAACCAAAAATACAAAATAACCAAGGTACACTGCTTTACCCCTCCACTTCTCCTCTGAAATCTTCCCATCTATGGCTGAGCATGGAATGATTTATAATATGCGCTGCAGTCGATAAAGCTTCAGCCAAAAGCCTTTAGACAAGCCCGTCGTCAATCTCAAGCAATGTGCCTTCTTAAGTAGAGTCTGATTCATCTTCTCTGAACCCCATTGGATTATGGATCTCCTGGTGTAGTGAAATATCTCCAAATACCATGTTGCTTACAAAAATTGAGGAACTGCTTAGAAACAAATTCACCATCATTATCAGATCTAAGCAATTTCAACTTACAACCAGATTGATTCTCAACTAGCGCTTTCCAAACTTTAAACTTCTCAAAGATTTCAGATTTGGCCTTTATTCCATACACCCAAACTTTTCGAGAAAAGTCATTAATAAAGGAAATAAAATAGTTTGCTCCCTAAATGGAAGCAGTAGCTACAGGTCCCCAAACATCCGTATAAACATAATCAAGCAATCTCTCCAATATATGAAGTCCAACTACAAAAGATACCTTCATCTGCTTTCCAGCACACACACTTGGAAAAATTCCAACTTGTCGAAGCTTCCTCCATTGATCATCTTTCGACTGCGAAGCAACTCTAAGCCCTTATCTAAAATATGACCCAATTTTAGATGCCAAAGTATAGTGGCATCCAAAGCACGAGAACGATCCACTCCAACACAGGACTCCCCAAGAACTATGGTTCCTTTTAGCAGATACAGATTCGAAACACATCTCCCTTCATCAAAACAAGTGCATCCCTAGAAACATCTAAACCATCCTTCTCCATAGTCACCTTTCCTCCCATGGATGCCGACTAACCTAAGAAATCAATGACTTTCGAAGATTGGGAACATAGCGAACACCTGTTAAAGTGTGTATCACTCTATCAAACATCCTAATCCAAATTGTACCCTCTCCCATGGCTCTATAACTAGCATCATTTCCTTTAAGGATTTCACTTCCCTCTTTTCTAACAAAACAACTGAAATAATCGTTATTTAGCATCATATGGAACGACGCACTTGAGTAGAGCACCCAGTGGTTTGTTACATCAGGTACCGCTGCAATCAACACATCATCAGCTACAGTCTTCTCCACCACAATCAATGAAGATCCATCCTCGGCCTTCTTCTTCAAATCTAGATAGTCTCTCTTCCAATGGCCTGGTTTTTTACAATAGTAACACTTTCCATCACTAGACTTTCCTCTCCAACTGTTTTCAGGCTTTCTTGACTTGAAACGCCCCCTATGATTCTAACTCTTCTTCTCCTCTCTTGATTTCTCAACAAATAGGCCCTGACTACTACTCCCTTCTCTTCCTTCACTTATCTCCTTCATCTGTTCCCTCAAGCTTCAAACAGAAGACTCGACTTCATATCATCTACAATCAAAGTGTCTCTCCCATAAATCAGACTGTTAGCGAAACCTATGTAACGCACCGTAAGGGAACACAAAAGAACCATCGCTTTCTGCTCTTTATCCACCTTCAAATCTAGAGTCTTCATCTTCATTACAAGATCATCAAAGAAACTAAGATGAGCCTTCACTGAAGCACCCTCTCTCACTTTCATGGTGAAAAATGTCTTCAGCGGAATCAAACGGTTAGTGAGTGATTTCTTTAGATAGAAATTCTCTAGTTTAGTCCAAATTCCTTTAGCATTGGTTTCCATGCTAATTTCTGAGATACCATTTTCTTCCATGGCTAGTTGTAGAGTAGAAATGCCCATTCTTCCCACTCCTTCTTTTCTGCGGCATAAATTTCAGCTAGTAACTCCTCAGTGCCAAAAACTAATTGATGGACCATATTCCTTTTTGGAATAGCCTTAATCCTCCATTACCACTTCTTGAAGTCTTTATTCCTGTTCCACCCTTCGACTGCCAACTGAGATCCTGATGCAATATAAAAACCTCTTACATAAGATCCTCTTAAGCAGATATAAACGAACAACACTGATGTAGAAACAAATAGTATCAAATTATATAATAGTGAAACAATCAAATAAAATTATTGGGGTTGTTCATGACGAAGGTGAAATTAACCAAATAATAATAAGTGAAAAGGAAGCACATCAAAAAATTTAAAGTGGTTCCACTATCAATGTGATAGTGTATGTCCACTAAAGGGAGAAGAAATTTATTAATACTTAGAGAGAAGATTACAGGAAGAGGTACAAATAATTTCCAATACATTGGCTCCTTTATATATAGACTTTGGATCTTTTGACTTGTGATGACTGCCCTATACCACCGGCACTAACAATATATACATAGTGCACTGCAGTCGTGCCCGACCGATATAGGATGATCATCAAGGTAGAAATAAACCGATATAGTATATAACTTGTCATATCTCACAACGCATGGACAGAATATAATATCACAGATATAATAGAAAAGACGGAAATTACTATGTGAACAAATCATTATCGAAGCAATAGATCTACAAAATTATACACTAAATTTAGCATAGTTTATACAATAGAGGTAAACTAAAATAAACTGTCTCAACAAATAGAAATAAGCAATAACTATCACGGGCTCCACAGCGTTGCTCAGCAGAAAAGCGTAGAAATCGATATATGTATATAATACGAGTTAGTTCCATCTAGCTCATCCTCCGAACAGCTACTGCATCACCTAGACCTATTATCTAGTTTACTCTTTTAAGAGCACATAAGATAATAAGAAGCAAAGCGTAAAACCTTAGATCAGACAACAGTCTAGCATAAGCGGTAAATGAGTCTCAAAATACTATACAGGTAAATATGGTAAGTAACAAGAGTACACGAACCATACCTGACCTGTCCCCGTAACCAAAGAGTTAGCATATAACACTCTAATATGCTACTCTACAATATCATAAAGATATACCATAAAACAAATAAAGGATATCGGTCGTACAGGTACTCCTATGTCCAATACCTACTTCCCATGATACCTATGAGTGATATCCTACTAAAGAAAACAACCAAAGCACCATAGCATCCATCAACTATCCAAATTATCGCTCCTTGTGCCCTGAATATATGGTAACTCGTATGGCCCCCAAGCCAAGGACTAATGGAAATCCTGGTTCTCTACTGTATTCTCGTATCTTGCAACCCAAAGCTGGATACATGTCTCGCAGCCCAAAGATGGACACAAGACCCAAAGCTTCAGGTCCAAGGTACATAGGTCCCTCAGTTAACTCATGGTCGTCCCCACTTACAATACCCCTGCTTTGAGTACAACTGAAAACTCTTCGAGCCTCAATGATTCCTTAGCACATATACCTGATCCCACCTTTTCTCCATTTGGATATCGAGCCCTTCTTTCTCAATCCAGTTTCCATTATTCACGAGGAACCCTTCCACATTCCCCGATCATACGGCTCCCTCCTTTAGGATCCTCCATCTTTGGAACCTACTCCCAACACGAGCCAACATTCGAAGAATATAGCTTATCATCATGTTGTTATGTCATCATCCAACCTAATATAAATGAGCCAACACCTCCAACACGATCTACAGAGCATCCTCTTCCTGCTTTGAAATTTTCACATCCATCCCATATAATGTGATAACTCAATACCAACTCATTGAGATAAATTAGTACCGAGTTATGCACTTAGCCAATTATTGGCTACCATCACTTTCCTTTCCTCTAGTATTCTTCCCTAGGTGTCTTAGACTTAGACTTATCCCTCTTTAATAACTAGGCCCCAATCTAAAGCCACGTCTTCTTGTACTAGAGATAACTCGACATCACATCTAGCACTTAGCCAAATTTCCTACATCAAGCTATGGGCAACCTCCACTTGACAAACCCTTTCCATCCACGAAGTCGAGAGGTGCATACGAATTAGCACCATAACTCGATATCGAGTTATGGCCATAACTTGATACCGAGTTATGGCCATAACTTGGTTCCAAGTTATGGCTTTAACTCCTACCAACTTGTGAATTATCATGTAGCCTCTTCATGTTCTCCTGAGCCTATCTCCTAAGTTTCATCCTATTCCAACCAACTTTGCGTTCGATTTACTCAATTCTCCAACCTAACTTTCTACGCAATAACAACACCAGCAAACAACATCAAATCATATCATCTAAACATAGAATAACAAACAATTTTATCCAATCAAAGTTGTAATCCATCAAATTGAGCTAAACAAGGCAATTTTTAACATAGATCTATGTATGCATGAATATATGAACATAAATCAAGGTGATTTCTAATCAATTTATATCATATGCATGGATTAACATGTGATTAAAGATAGAAAAGGTTTTTATGGCCAAAACCAATTTAAAATAAGTTAAATCCTATAATTCTACCATATAAACATGTATAGTATAGTGAGAAGGCATAAACCACTCACCAATTATCAAACCCAATCAATTTGTGTGTATATATAATTCGAACAGCGAAGAAAAGCACTCCAAATCAAGCAATTTGGTTATCTCTAGCTTCTAACCGAGGATCTAATCTCTAGTCTGCAATCTAGTTTGATTTAAAGAGCAATTTGGGTGATTTTCGATGAAATTAGGATGGATCTATGGCTAATTAGGGATTATACCTGAGGGAATGAGAGGGGAAAGTTTTAATTTGACTCTCCAGCCCTCTATTTATAGTGTTCTCTAATTAGACTAATGAGCACACTAATGGGCTTAATTAATTACACACTAATCTTAGCCAACGGCTTTAAAACTTAAAAAAAGCATAATTTTCTGACCGTAAGTTTGTTTTTTTGTTATGACTACTTTACGAAATTAGGAAACCATCATCCTAAAGCAACGGAACTAGTTTGAGACCCTAATTCGACCTTTATCAAAAGTTATAGCCCAAACAAGATTTTCAGGGTTAAAAATTGTCACATAGAAATTCAAAAAAAATCGTAGTGCGTAAAATTTCCCTAAGAGTCATATCCTAAAATTATCGAATCATATGACCTTATTCAAATAAAATAAAAATATTTTACAATCCTCCGATAGGTAAAATATGGATCGTTACATTCTCCCCCTTCCCCTCCCTTTTAGGAATTTCGCCCTCGAAATCCCCAAACAAGCAAAGGTATAAGCAACCATGGTCATCCCGCATGCCTACCAATCATAAGAAACCATCACACATATCAAATAAGTAGTCATCCAATCAATAGTATACGTGAATTATCCTAGCATGCAGAATACTAACCTATAAAATATAACATACAATGGTGAAAGTAGATATGATAAACATTGGTCTTACCATTCAAAAAGCTCCGGACACCTAGTCCTCATGCTCTCTTATGTCTCCCACATACAATTGTCACCACTTCTGCTCCATTATACCTTAACTAGTTTCACCATCATTCTGCTAAACTGTTTTGTATCGTACCCATCAACACAAAGCATCCTACGAGGTATAGAAACTTCTAGTTCTACCTCAACATCTTCAAGTTGATCCGGTGTGATCATCATGCCTGAGTCGTGCACAAACTAATGTAAATAAGAGACATGAAAAATGGTGTGCACGCCCGCCATCTTCTGAGGTAAGTCGACCCTATATGATAGCTTCTTGATTCTCTCCACTATTGGAAAACGACATACGAATCTCGGTGCCAACTTCCCTTTTGTACCGAATCGAACTACATTCTTTAGTAGAGAAACCTTTACAAATAGCATATCTTCAACGGAAAAATCCAAATCTCTTTGTCTTTTATCCGCAGAGCTTTTCTGTTGATTTTAAGAAGCTTTCATTCATTGTCGAATGAACTCAATCTTTTCTAATGTCTCTCTAATTATATCTAGTCCAAGTATCGATTTTTCGCCCGCTTCCCACCAACATGAAGGAGCGTTACACAGTCTTCCATATAATGCTTAATATGGAGCCATCCCAATACTCGACTAATAACTGTTTTTGTATGCAAACTCTACCAAATGCAAATGATCATCCCATGATCCACCAAAGTATATAATGCATGCTTACAAGAGATCTTCTAATATACAATTTACTCTTTCGGTCTGCCCATCCGTTTGCAGATGATAAGCTATACTAAGATGCAGCTTCATCCTTAACGCCTCTTGTAATCTCTTCCAAAACCCACTAGTGAACAACAGGTTTCGGTCGCTCACAATGCTCTTCGGCACACCATGAAATCATACTGCCCATTTTACATACAACTCCGCCACCTCGGATGTCATTCTACTTGACTTGAAAAGTATAAACCTTGCACTCTTGGTCAACCGATCAGCTATGACCCAAATGCCATCGTACTTAGCTTGAGTCCTCAACAATCCATCAATAAAATCCATCGGTACTTGTTTCCATTTCCATTCAGGAATCTCTAATGGTTGCAACAATCCACTAGGTTTCTTCTGCTCTGCCTTTACCAATTGGCTGTTCACACACTTGAAGATGAATGCCCTAACATCCCTCTTCATGACTTTCCCATAGTAAATCTACTTAATATCTTGGTACATCTTGTTGCCACTAGGACGAGTAGTCAATCTGCAATGATGAAACTCTCTTAGCACTTCATCTCGTAATTTATCAACATCAGGAACAAACAACCTCCCATCTTTACGAAGCCAACCTTCACGGTCGAGTTTGTATTGCTTTATGTGTTCAAATTCTAATCCTTCCTCTATCTTTGCTATGGTCTCCACTAGCCTAGCATCTCACTTCTGACTAGTACCGATCCTTTCAACCAGAGTAGGTCTAATCGATAAGCTTGCCAACATTTTAGGTTCTATCTCGCAGTGAGGACTGAAATCAAATCCAGCAATATATTAAATCTGCTTTCATTTCAAGAACATTGCTTCCAACCCAGCATGTCTTTTAATTAATGCATCAGCGACCACATTCCCTTTTTCCAAAGTGTAGGAAATACCGAAATCATATAAGGCCAAGGATTTCAACTGTCGAGGGATTTATGGTCGTAAACAGCTCAAACCTCTCTCCTAATAGATAGTGCCTCCACATCTTCAAATTAAAAACAATCGCCACCCACTCCAAATAATGAATTTGATAATTCCTATCATGCAGCTTTAGCAGTCGACTAACATAAGCGATAACCCTTCTGTTCTGCATTAACACCGCACTAAATCCAGTACCACAGGCACAAGTGTATACTATTAACTCTTTATCTCCATTTGGAATGATTAACACCAGTGCACTCGTCGACCTCTCTTTCAAACTCACAAACGCATGCTTTCACTTTGCGTCCTAAATAAAAGTCTAATTCTTCTTTGTCAAATTGGTCAGCGCTACTGTCTTCAAGAAGTCATTGATGAAGCATCTATAATATCTTGCCAATCCTAGGAAACTCCTCACGTTCGTAGCATTCTTAGGCTGATTCCAATCTTGGACCGTTGCCACCTTCGCAGGATCCACTACTATACCTTGTGCCAAAACGGCATGACCCAAGAACCTCACTTCTTCTCTCCAGAAGTGACACTTAGTGAACTTCACTCTCAACTTGTGCTTTCTCAATATCTCTAACACAATCCTCAAGCGCTCTAGTGCTCCTCTTTAGTTCTGGAGTAGATTAGAATATCATCCACGAACACAAGCAAGAACTTATTCAGTTGGTCTTTGAAAACCCAATTCGTGAGAACCACAAAGTATGCCGGAGCATTGGTCAGCCCGAATTACTTCGCTAACCACTCATAAAAACTCAATGACATACAAAACACAGTAATAAGCACACTCTCCTTCACTGTTATAAGCTAGTGAAAGCCTATTACCAAATCCATTTGAGAGAATACCTTCGCACCATACACCTGATCGAACAAGTCATCAATGCGTGGGAGTGGATACTTGTTCTTCTTCGTCACTTTACTCAGCTCACGATAATCCACACACAACATTAAAGGGCCATCCACCTTCGTTGGGAATACTACAGGTGCGCCACACACAGATATGCTCCTTCGAATGAACCATTTCCTCAATAGGTCATTCACTTGCACCTCCAATTCCTTCTTCTCTCTGGATGCCATACGCCTCAGAGGCATAACTATTAGTCTGGCTTCCATCACCAAATCTATCTAAAACTCGATCTCTCTATGCTATGGCAATCCAGTCACTTCCTCATAGACATCCGGATACTATCTAGCGATAGGTACTGATGACAACCCTTCATGTGGAACCTCAAGCGAAGATAGAAAGCTAACTATCACCCTATCCTCTAGTAGGCAGCTAATCACTACCATTCGCCTATCCACATCTCTGATTGTCACAAACAGCTTCTCACAATCCACTATAGCTGTATACTTCCTTAACCAGTCCATACCCAAGATAACCCTGAACCCAACAAAGTTCAAAACAAAACAATCACAAATCAAAGAACATCCATGACTCAATAAAACTAGGCCATGACAAACCATGCAAAGACTAGTAGAGCCTCCAATTGGGTTCATCACGATTAGGGGTCGGTCTACTATCTCAAGTTCCAATCCCAAGCTATCTACTAGCTCACCATAGATGAATGAATGGGAAGCACCGATATCAAACAAAACTTAAACAGGAAAATCATCAATAGAAAGCATACCTTGAATGACGACTCCCTTCCCCTTCTCCTTCACCAAAGGAGCACTCGACGAAGTCGGGACTGGGTCCAAGGCATATGATTTCACTACCTGCTTATCCTTCATCGATTCTAGACAATTCTTCTTCAAATTCCCAGCCTTGTCACAGTTGCAACAGTTCGTCTTCTCACTCGCCTTGCAATGTTTAATCAAATGACCCTTTTCTTTGCATCCAAAGTAAGTAGGTTCACATTTAACCTTCTTCTTACCACCCTTTCCCTAGGACTGCTTTCTCTTTCCCTTCCGCTTCTTCTTGCCTTCACCGTCTTGCTACGACATTAACTCTTCTTTCTTAGTAAAAACAACAATAGCAGTCTTAGCCTTAGGATACAAGCTCTCTTAGCAAAGCGCCTTCTCTATAAGCTTCTCAAATGGCTCATCTATATGGTCCACTAGGTTTTCTCCCAAGTAGTCATCCAAACCAATGATGAATTTCTTATTCTTTCTCAAGGGGGTATCGATGAATGACATTCATCAAACTCTATAACATACTCAAATAGTATCATTTCCCCTTGCTTTGAATCAGCAAATTTCCTGAACAACATTGACTTCTGGGTCGTCGGAATAAACTTCTCCTAAAACCTAGTCTTAAACTGATCCCAGGAAAACTGGTCTTCTGAAGTAGCAATAGTGGAAGCATTCCACCAATTCATAGCTCGGGCCTGAAGCTATCTTATAGCCAATTTTCTCTTAATAGCATCTTCCACCTCTATATCACCAAAGATGCGCTCACAAGAATCCAATCAATCTTGCACTTTGATGGCTAACTCTGTTTCATTGAATGACTTCCCTCCAAGAGTGGAAGAACCTTTGTTTGGCTTGGCGAAATCAACCCTAGGCACTTGCACGGGAGCAGCTCCACCAATCACTACTCTAGGAGCATTCCTCATCATATCAGCCATCATAGCATTGAACATGGCTTGTAAATCAGGTGTAGTAGAACCTGATCCTGCTCCTTCCACAAATCCTGAAGTAGAATTCCTCATAGCTTGCCTTGTATGCCGGCTCATTTTTATCTGTAACAAGAATGATCGGTCTCTCATAAAAAAACTATGTCAATAATGCTTATGTGCATGCGACTTATACTATACAATATATTATTATATAGCTTTGAAAACCAAACTTTTATCTAGTATCTACTCTCTCTCTCTCAAACACACACACACTCCCAATCTAGTCTAAGGCGTAACACCTTTCCTATCTCTACTGGATCATGGTATCAACTTCAGTTAATCATGTAACCAAAGCTCTGATACCAAATGCGATGACCGCCCTATACCACTGCACCAACTATAATAGCCCGCTCCTTATTCAGTGAAGATATTGTCCTCAACTTAGATACCTCCACCTTACGGGCCAAGCCAAGGTATAGTGTTTTATTCCTCAAAAGGCCTCGTCGTTATTCTAAGGAGAAGGCTTTACTATATAAGAACCCACTTCACAGGCATTTTCTGCAATGTGGGACTTATTATTCCCATTTTAACTAAGGGGTGTTACAATCTCCTCCCTTCAGAGCCAAACGTCCTTGTTGGCTCACGAACACCTCAGCCAAGCATTGTGGTCGAGACATAGGCCATAATTCCGGCTAGCTACTGGTTTTGATACCACTATAACATCACGCTTCTTACTCAGCAAAGATATTGTCCACAACTTAGACACCTCCACCTCACGGGCAAACCAAGGTGTGGGGTTTTGGTCCTCAAAAAGCCTCGTTGTTATTCTAAGGGAGAAGGCTTTACTATATAAGCACCCACTTCACAGGTATTTTCCATGATGTGGGACTTATTATTTCCATTCCAACTAATGGGTGTCACAATGAACACAATTTCACCCATGTGTAGTAATGGTTCGACCGAATAAGTCTGGAAATTAATAGTAGGAGTTTTGAAGGAGAAGCAGTGTTTATAGTAGCTTAGCCTATCACTTTCAGCCTATTCTGGTTACTTTCTTCATCTTTGATTCAAGGTGAGAGTGTTCTCTCGCATATATTATATTTAATATGAAAATTGAGATGATTATTTGCTAGATTATTAAGCAATGAACATATTAGTTGTTAACCAAAAATCTGAATGTTGTTTGTTTAAAAACTAATCATTATTAATGTTTGGTTGATCAACAATTCCTCTTTGAATGCTTATGCTATGATATGGATTGTGTTTGAATGTTTAGATAGACCTGAGATTGTTTATACTATTGTCTGCAATTCACCAACGTCAACAAAGTCCGATCATCAGAGCTCGGACAACGATTAACTGGGAAATCACCACCTAGAAAAACGCGATAACCGATCCACCGATTCCTTGTACCAACCGACTGGTGAGAAGTAAAACTGGGCAGTTTTTCTCAGTTCTTTCTTGCACTTGTTTTGTTAGTTCAAGTGTTGTTTTGTTAAGTTCTTATGCTTGTTTTGAACTCCGTTACCTCTTGAAATTCCAGAGGTAATTTATCTTTAAAAATTTATCCCCTTTTATGAACAATTTGAAGAAAATGTTAGTTTGAAAATAAATTAATATATAAGGTATCTTAGAAATCAATTCTTATAGAATAAATTAATATTATCCATTCAAAGTTTTATAAATTCTTATTGGATTTCTATTGGATTTAACACTTGGCTATTTAAATACTAATTTTTCAATTTTGAATGATTTCTGGATTTGAAGAAGATTGAAAAGTAAAATGTTTGAGAACCTAAATTCTGTAATTTGGGAAATATTAATAAGAAAGTTTATTCAAATCCAAACCAAAAGGCGACTAAATTAAATACTACAAATCTGAAATTGCTAGATATAAAGAATAAAATTATGGTTTAAATTCATTACCTTGATTACTAGCTTCTAAAAGGGCTAATTTGCAAGAAGGTTTGTTGAAATTGAGAATTTGGCAAATCAAATCGGGATCCAAGATGAGTTAATCACTCACACTACTATCCCAAGATTATTTGTTGCATGTTTATGTTTTCGGTATGGAATAATCGATCAATTAAGTGCTAATTTTAGTTTGTTTAGGGTTAGAAATCATTATTTCATTTTCGCGTAAACCTTTTTGTTGAAATTTAGTTCCAAATTCTATTCTATGGTCAAATTGCTTTGATTCTATTTCCATATGATTGCATGTTATTTCAATCTTTATCTATCAAGTGTAAGATGCCGGAAAGCGAAGACATCGCGCCGGAAGCGGTAATGGTCATCGATGGAAAAATGAATGTCTGGAACTCACGTTCTAAACGCCCCACCAGTGGACCGGTCGGAGGCAATGGGTCCACTAGTTGAGCACCTAGAACGTGAGTTCAAGGTGTCGTTTTCTTCGTCAATGCATCGATTCAGTGACGTTTTTTTCATGTTTGTCGATGGATTTTTTGGATGTTTTGTTCTTCTATTTTCTAAGGGTTTCTCCAATTTGATGATTTTTGGTTTAATGATTTGTGAAGTTTTTTATTTATAAATCTAGTCAATATATATATAGTTTGAATAAAGTAATTTACAAAAGTTAGTTTATTTATAATCACCGATTTCAAAACCAATTTCCATTTAAAATTCAATTCCTTCTCGTAAATGATTTTAAACAAGTAAAATATATATATTGAGTATTATTAGTATAAAAGATTTTATGGGTTTCAAAATATGGTTTTGGAGTATAAACCTATCTTACTTCTAAAACACAAGGTTTATATATATATATATATATATATTGGAAAATATAGTAAGTTGAACTATATTACTTTTATGAGATTTTGGATCAAATATAGATATATTAATGTGTTTCGACATCCATTTGAGCTTATTGTATACATTTTATCAAGTGATAAATAAGTATATATTGAATAATAAACTGGCTTATGGATTTTATAGTATGAACTTTAAAAATAATAAATAAATAAAGTGTTATAAAAATCAGTTTCCTACTTATTAAATAATATTATCTACTTTCAAGACCGCAAGCCCTACTTGGATCTTATTATGTTTTAGCCTTGGCTATTCTTATGCTATTTGAGCATCTTCATGTGTTTTTTGGATTTATTGTTTTCTTGAAATTTTGCTTTCATTTGGATGAGGAATTTAATTAAACGATTTAGTAATATGAGCGGTTTGGAATATTTGTATTACTTCATTGATTAATTATTGGACTTATTCACTTGAGTATTTTAGTCGAGTGGGATTTACAATCTTTTAGTAAATATTGAAATATCGCAAATTGGTTATAGGACATTGGGCAATATTTATTTAGTTACAATTTGAGAGTACATAACACTTATATCGACGAGTTTGTGACTCGCCTTTGGAGTTTTATAGGTCTTGTACCTATCTTGTTGTTTATAGGACTTGTTCCTATCTTTGGAGTTTATAGGTCTCGTATCTATCTTGTAGTTTTATAGACTCTCGCCTATCTTGGAGTTATTATGGGAATTATACCTATCTTGGAGTTACATGCATGTAGATGAATTTATTCTCCAATCTTGGAGTTTGGCATCTTTTTCCCCTTTTGATGTGATTTTTGTATTTCTATTTATGATTTTTGGAATTGATGTTATTTGTGTTATTAAAAAATCATTTCGAGGGCTTTGCTTTTTGAAGCTATCTTGGGTTTTAATATATGGTGATTTCATTTTGGAAGTTATTGAAGTATTTTTAATGGTTGGCAATACTTGGCTTTGTATTTGTATTTAAGAAGTATTATCATTAACTTCCTTGTGGATATTTCTAGTTTTGGAGATCATGCCTTATGAGGTATTATTAGAGTATTAGAACTTGTTTAGTTGATATATTATATGGTTTATATGCTATCATTGTTTATGCATTCTTATTACATGTTCTCACCCTTTTGGATATTTAGAGATAGTCTGACCCATTTATTTTATAATACTCGGGTTAGACCTAGACATTTCAAGTTTAAGGACATTGACCGTGGATTCATGTGCATGTTTGGAGTTTGAGGAGGTTTTGTATTATGCGGCTTTTTGTTATCTCGTCATTAGGCTTAGCGATATTTTCATCTGTTACCCCTTCAGTTAGTTGTATCCTATGTGTATGTATGTATATGTGTCTGATATTTTGGGTCTGGGTAGTGATGGTTATATGATGTATATTTTTCGGGTAGTGAGCAGTGTATTATATTTTGAGACTCACTTTCTATTGGGTGTTGTGTATAAGTGTGATTCTAGTATTTCCTTTTTGTAGACTCATACTTTTGAAGTGTTATTGATGTATATCTATTGGTTCCGTTGTGACATTTGATTATGTGTTGTATATTATATTATGTATTGTTCTGAACAAGACTAAAACATTGTATTATTGTTATGCACCTAGATCAAATATGTCGAAATACTACTCGTAAGAAAAGAAATATATATAGTCATATTATTCGATGCATTCGATACTCACCAAAGCAATTTTACAGTTGGTCGTTCATAATCTGCCATATTCTCTACACTAACAGACGGTATTACTCAGTAATATCCTTTGTTAGTATGGGTCTCGGGGTAGGACGTCACAGCTTTTATAGTTTAAAATATTAAATAATTAAGGCGTTGAAATGATATTCATCTTACTAAAATCTCTTAGAATAAGAATATGGAAACCATCCAAAGACTTCCTTTATTTTCATATTATTAATAATACCAATTATATTTCTATATTTGATCCAAAATTTCATAAAAGTAACATAGTTCAACTTATTATATTTTCCAAAAGCTATATAGAAATATATATATATATATATATACATACCCCTTGCGATTTAGAAGAAAGATAGGTTTGTACTCCAAAATCATTTTTTTAAACCCATAAAATCATTTCTACTAATAATACTCAATATGTATATGTGTGTGTATATATATTACTTCTTTAAAATCATTTAAAAGAAGGAATTGGATTTTAAATGGAAATTGGTTTTGAAATCGATGGCTATAAATAAACTAACTTTTGTAAATTACTTTACTCAAACTATATATTAACTTGATTTATAAATAAAAAACTACACAAATCATTGAACCAAAAATCATCAAATTGAAGAAACATAACTCAGAAAATCAAAGAATAAAACATCTAGAAAAATCCATCGACAAAAAGGAAAACAAATGGCATTGAATTGATGCATCGATGAAGAAAATGACAAGTAGAACTCACCTTCCAGGTGCTCAACCGGTGGACCAGTTGCCTTCGGTCCATCGGTGGGACGTTTGGAACGTGAGTTCCAAGTTTTCATTTTCCCATCTATGACCATTACCGCTTCTGACGCGATGTCTTAAAATTATATAAAAATATTTATAGATTGCAATATATCAGGTCTTGCTATGATCTTATTTTGAATTTATAATGAATTTTAAAGGTAGTTTGAAGATATATATGTGAAAATTCTATATTTATATTTTCTGGAAACTAGCTTTAAAATGCCGATTTATACAACAATTTTGAAATGAATATAAGATTTAATTGGGTTTTTAAAATAGTTTCAAAATAGAAATATTATTTTGTAATACATGGAAATTTTAGAATTTAGAACTTAAGTTAAAAAGGGAGAATTTGGGATTTATAAGCTTCTTTTATAAGTTGTTAATGTTTTAAACGAAAAGAATAAAAAAATGGATTAAAAGAAGAAAAAAAGTAAAAAACTGTATAGTCACAGCTTGCTTACAATTTCTAGACTTAAATTGGATGTAGTTGATGTTACATCGTTGTGCTTGATTCTAGAAGTGTTAATGATGTCAAATTATTGTTGAATTACTTGGCAATATGAATTATGTTTGATGTTTACTGAAACCACTTTGTGAAATCTTGCATTTCATCCATTGTTACATCTCTATATGCTTGCATGACTACATACTTAGTACCTCAGGTCATTAAGGAAGCAACACTGGAGAAACAAGTGAAAATGGATCGACGAGGAGTTGTCGGAATTGCCTGGAATGAGCCGGCCGGTTGGTCCAATCGAAATAGTAGGAATTATGGCTGCTGGCATGTTGAGTTTCCTATAATAAACGTTTTGGGTAAACCCGTGTCGTATGGGACACATGGTCGTTATCTATCTGATTGTTATATTAAAGTATATAACAATTTTCGATGAGTTCATGAGACGCCTTTGATGTTTATAGGACTTATTCCTATTCGATATTTATAGGTCTTGTACCTATTTCGATGTTCATAGGTCATGTACCTATCTTGATGTTTATAGGACTTGTTCCTATTTGATGTTTAAAAGTTTCATACCTATCTTGGAGTTTATAAGTTTTATACCTATTTCGATGTTTATAGGTCTTATACCTATCTTGATGTTTATAGACTTATACGCCTTTCTTAGGGTTACATGCATGTAGGTGAATTTATTTCACCAATCTTGGAGTTTGCCCCCCCCCCCATTTATAAGATTTATGGATTTCTATTTATGAGATTTATAGATTTGATGTTGTTGGATTATCACCAAATCATTTTGAAGGTTTTTGCTTTTAAGAAGCTATTATGAGTTTTTCGTATTTGGTGATTTGAAGTTATTGATGCAAGTTTGATATTTGTCGATATATGACTATATTTGAGATATAGTTCACTTTATCCATCATTTATCTTGCTAACACATTCATTATAATCTAGACTAACCCGTTTATTATTTTATAATACTTGGGTCAGACCGAGATATTTCAGGTGCTCCAGTTTGATAGTTCTAAAGAGGATTCACTCTAGTTATTCGGTTATCATTCATTTTACCTTCATCTTGTACATGTATACATATTCTTGTAGTGTTGTATCTTGTATCGAGTTTAGACTCATTTAGTTGTACATATTTATATACATGAGATGTAGTACTTATGTATATTGTAGATCATAATGACCACAGTCTTGTTGTTGACCTCATGTATCTATTTTCTCCATTCAGTTTGTATCCATGATATATTCCACTGTGTACATTTTATACTCCGTGATTCTGTGTTCTATGAATATTGTATATTATTCTAAATTAGTATTATAGCCATTATGGTTTTTGTTTTAAGACTGGATTGTATATGTCGACTCTAATTGAAAAAAAAACTAGCACCCAAATCAACGTAGCAATACTCGCTTAAAGCAAAATTCACGGATGGTCACTCCTAACCAGCCATATTCTCTACACTAACAGACAGTATTACTCTATGATATCCTTTGTTAGTGTGGGACATGAGGTGGGGCATCATATCTTGGTATCAGGACCGGTCCACCGCTGGCGCTGTTTGGAACGTGTTCCAGGCCATGTTGCGTGATCTCCCCGATCGCCCGATAGATCCTCTGTTTACCTGATGTATTCTTGATGTTTGGTGTTGTATTCTAGTGCCTTGGATTTGATATTCGGATGCATATTATGAAGTTTTAAACTAATGAATTAAAGAATTCATTTTAATGATTTAATTCCGTAGAGATGATGCTATGGATATATGAAGTTACACAAACATTACACACAAGTTATTTTATAGTTCCAATTAGTATTTTCAATAAAATGATTTTTAATACAAGTGCTTTCTAAATCATTTCAAGTATGAAATTTTTTTTTTTATAATGGATATTTGGAACCTATTTATATACTTATGAAAGATATCTAATTGTAATATTGATGATTTTAAATGGGTTGATTACAATGGTTTTTAAAGAAGTGTGTTTATAAATATCGATGTATGGATTCATAAAAGCTTTCTAATATATATATATAAGCATATATCCTTTAGTATAAAAATGATGGTTTCAGGAAGGATTTCAAAGCGATTTTTTTTTACTGAATAGCACGACGTTTATTGGATGAGGAATTGATTTAAATGGTTTAATAAAACGAGTGGTATGAAATGATCGCGTTTGTTTTATAGTTTAATTCTTGGACTTGTTCGAATGAACATTTATTTTGCACGAGTGATGTTTACTAGCTTTTAGTAATCATTTGAGCATCTTCAAGTGGTTATGGGACATTGGTCTGCACTTTATGATTACTAATCGGAAGTAGATCACACTTATCAAGTGGAGTTTACTAACTTAAAGAAAACATTTAAGTAAACCCGAGTGGTTATGGGAAATGCGGTCGTTACTTGAATGATTACTTATAGGAAGTATATAACACTTATTTCAATGAGTCCCAGACCCGTCCCCAGGTAAGCCGTTTTATGCGGATTTGTGTGTGGGTTTTCACGACCCATCTTATGTTACTCATTTTCAAATGAGTTATTACATGTCGATGTGGTCGTACTTGTGTGACATGCGATGAACTTGTCTATTAGGCTAGCTATTGATGACGACGAGAGTGTACTCGTATTTGATGTTAACTTGTGATGTGCTTGCTTTATAGTCAGCTGGCGAAGTACTTATTTATTTATGTGTGATATGCACACCGATGACATTAGTTTAGTGAAGTGCTTATTTGATTTCGTGTGATGTATACGACAATGAGTATTAACTTGCGAAGTGCTTGTCGTTTGCTTGCATTTATGGTTGTAAAATTCTATGCTCTAATTAATGGTTGATATCACTTTGGAGTTTTGTTTGAATGAGCATAACTTAACCTTAAGACATGAATTTTTATATGATGTATAAGTAGCTTGGTGAAGTGCAATCTATGATAGCTTACCCTTGATGTTTATGTAGTCTATTATTACTATGGACTAACCTTTTTGATAATTAGAGATAGTCTGACCCGGGTATTATTTTAATGCCTGGGTCAGACCAAGACTTGGCAGGTTACAGGGACTTTTGGCCTTGGATGTGAGCTAACTTAAGAAGTCTAAGTTAATGTTATTATTATTTGTGATGTTCCATTTTAGTCTTGTAGATATGCTTATTCATGTTGTTGACTTTTGTTGGCCATGTGTATTTGAGATTTTTCAATGTTTAATTATGTACATGTATTTGAAAGTGAGTCTAGAATTTCCTTTTATAGACTCATACTTTTGAGAGAGATTGATGTATATTATTTCCATTGAGACTTCTGATTCTGTGTTGTATATTATATTGTGTGTTGTTCTGAATTAGATTAAACCATTGTATTATTGTTTTGCGCCTGGATCAAATATGTCGAATTTCTATTTTTGAGAAAAGAAAAGAAAATTATAGTTATATTATTCAACGTATTCGATACTTGTCTAAGCAATTTTACAGATGGTCGCCTATAACCAGTCCTATTCTCTGCACTAATAGACAATACTACCCAGTAATACCCTTTGTTTGTATGGGTCTCGGGGTGGGGCATTACACCAACAGTATATAAATAGTGCACTGTAGTCATGCCCGGCTGATATAAGATGATCATCAAGGTTAAAATAAACCGACATAGCATATAAACTTTCATATCTTACAGCACATTGACAAAATATAATATCACAGATATAACAGAAGAGACGGTAATAAATATATGAACAAATCATCATCAGAGTAATAGATCCACAGAGTTATACATCAAATATAGTAGAGTTTATACAACAAAACTAAACTCAAATAAATTGTCACAACAAATAGAAATGCAAGAATTGTCATGGGCTCCACAACATTGCTTGATGGAAAAGCATAGAAATCCATATATGTATATAATACAAGATAGCTCTATCCAGCTCGTCCTTCGAACAGCTACTGCCTCACCTAGATCTATTATCTAGTCACCTAGAAAAAGAGTACATGAACCATACCTGACATGTCCCTTTAACCAAAGAGTGATAGCCTACTAAAGAAAGCAACCAAAGCATCCATAGCATCCATCAACAATCCTAACTATCACTCATTGTGCCTTGAATATATGGTATCTCATATGGCACCCAAGCCAGGGACTAATGGAAATCCCGGTTCTCTATTGTACTCTCGTATCTCATACCCAAAGCTGGATATGTGTCTCGCAGTCCAAAGCTGGGCACTAGACCGAAATCTATAAGTCCATGGTATACAGGTCCCTCAATTGACCCATATGCGTTTCCACTTACAATACCTCTTCTTCGAGTACAATTGAAAACTCTCCAAGCATTAATGCTTCCTTAGCACATATACCCGAGCCTACCTTTGCTCCATTTAGATACCAAGACCTTCTTTTCCAATCCAGTTTCTATTATTTATGAGGAACCCTTCCACATTCCTCGATCATACGGCTCCCTCCTTTACAAGAAGCCATCTTCGGAACCTTGTCTTTATTTCTGAAGACTACAGCTTTTCATCATGTTGTTATATCATCATCCAACCTGATATGAATAAGCTAACACCTCCAACATGATCTATAGATCATCCTCTTCATGCCCTGAAAGTTTCACATCCATCCCATACAATGTTATAATTCGATACCGACTCATCGAGATAACTCGATACTGAGTTATGCACTTAACCAATTATTAGCTCCCATTTCTTTCCTTGCCTCTAGTATTCTTTCCAAGGTGCTTTAGACCCCGACTCATCCCTCTTTGATAACCATGCCCAAATCTAAAGCCTCATCTTCTAGTTCTAGAGATAACTTGGCATCGCATCCAACACTCAGCCAAATTCCTTGTATCAAGCTATGGGCAACCTCCACTTGACAAACCCTTTCTATCAATAAAGTCAAGAAGTGCATACGAGTTAGCACCATAACTCTGTACCGAGTTATAGCCATAACTTGGTTCCAAGTTATGACTTTAACTCCTACCAACTTGCGAGTTATCATGTAGCCTCTTTCCATTCTTCTAAGCTTATCTGCCAAGTTTCATCCAATTCCGACTGATTTTGCCTCTGATTTGCTCAATTCTCCTACCTAACTTTCTATGCAATCACAACACTAGCAAACAACATTAAATCATATCATCCCAACATAGAATAACAAGCAATTTCATCCAATCAAACTTGCAATCCATCAAAATGAGATAAACAAGGCAATTTCTAAGATAGATCTACATATGCATGAACATATAAACATAAATCAAGGTGATTTCTAATCAATCTATATCATATGCATGGATTAACATGTCATTAAAGTTAGTAAAGGTTTTTATGGCCAAAATCAATTTAAAACATGTTAAATCCTATAATTCTACCATATAAACATGTATAATATAGTGCGAAGGCATAAACCACTCACCAATTATCAAATCCAATCAAGTTGTGTGTAGATCTAATCCGAACAGCGAAGAAAAGCACTCAAAATCAAGCATTTGATGATTTCTAGCTCTTAATTGAGGATCTAATCTCTAATTCGCTATCTAGTTTGATTTAGTGAGCAATTTGGGTAACTTTGGATGAAATTAGGATGGATCTAAGGCTAACTAGGGTTTAAACTTGATTTAGAATGAGAGGAAAAAGTTATAATTTGACTCTCCAGCCATCTATTTATAGTGTTCTCTAATTAGACTAATGGGCACACCAATCGGCTTAATTAATTACACACTAATCCTAACCAACAGCTTTAAAACTTAAAACAGGCATAACTTTCTAATCGTAAGTCCTTTTTCTATTATGACCACTCTACGAAATGGAAAACTATCATCCTGAAACAATAAAACTGGTTTGAGATCTTAATTCGACTCCTATCAAAAGTTATAGCCCAAACAAGATTTTCAGGGTCACAATGTTCACATAGAAATTCAGGAAAAATCATAGGTGTGTAAAATGTCTCTAAAAGTCATATCTCAAAATTATAGAATCATACGACCTCATACATATAAAATAAAATATAATACGATCTTTCGATACGTAAAATACGGGTCATTACAGGATTGAACTTATCCCACGATGTAGGACTAAACAAATACACAAAAAACCCAATATAATATCTCTTTTTTCAAAACATCCTTTGGTTCAGAGGTGGAATTTGTTTCTTTGCTCAATGCAAGACAATATGTGCTTCATTCAATGTCTCTTCTCCTACTGTGAATAATAGGGTATTGGGTGTGTATGGTGCAGCATGTATAACATTGGGCCTAGGTTCAATTGAAGTTGAATTTGATTCTGGATCTTGTTGTATATTAGTGCAACATTGTCCTCTTGATATTTATTTGCACTTCAAAAAAGATAATGAAATACCCCAAAGTCTGAGAGTTTATTCGCACGTAATGCTGCTTTTGATGTTAAACTTTCTTTTGCTTTTTGACTTTCATCGTTTGTTTGCTCCGTTGAGTTACTCATTACAGTTGTTTTTAATCTTTTATTACCTTATTCATTGCTTTTATCATTGCCTACTTCTTGAGAGATGTTTATATGCCCGCTTTCAGAGTTATCATCATCAAGATTTGACTATGAAATTATGTTATGCTGAATGTTAGAATCCTCATTTATGCAATTTTTGTTAGTATTTGTTTCAGAGTTATTCATAAACGTATTATGTTCACTGGACACTGAATTTTTGTGATATTACACTCTGATGCTTCAATGGTGCTATTATGAACTACAATAGTCGCTTGGTACCTCATATCTTGAGATATTCCTTTGATACTCTAGATTCTCGCGGAAACACACATCATCATTATCCTTTTCTGATCCATTTTCAGCGTTATCAGCATTCACACACTCTGGTTCAGACTTCTTCTCTTTCCATAATTTCATGAACAAATATTGAGATTTATAATGACCAAAACAAACACAAGACTCACATCTTAGTAGTATCCATTCATACGCGACTAGTTGATAAAATACTTTACCATTGTATAGGGCAACTAGCACTCCATTCGGGATGGAAGAATTAGCCTTAAATTCAATTAGACATCTAGCAAAAATGATTCTCTTATGAGTAGCTATAGATGTAGGAAATGCGGATTATGGATCTTAAGGCAGAATTAATACTAGAGGGGAGTGAATATTGTTTAATTAATTTTATGAATCTTTTTGAAATCTTTTCAAATTAAATCCAAACATATGCAATTCACAAACACAGAAACAATCACAAAATCAGACACAGATGCAAATAGTAAATAAAAGCAGTAAAGGAAAGAACACACCGGAATTTTATACTGGTTCGGAGTTACCCTACATCCAGTCCTACACAATTTCTTGTGCAGATTTCTTTTCAAATATAATGTCGATATTACAACCTCGATTTCAAGGCCATGGGATACACCCTCCTATGTCCGAGTCCAGGGCAAACTCTCTTGATTTAACCAGGCTACAAGACCACATAATTGATTTATGGGCTACATCACACCCAATTTATTTACCAGCCACAATCACATCATTTCCAATCACACTTTGATAGAGAGAGACTCGATACACTTTGATCTTTGATTATAAATGATCCTATAACTCTGAATAGCACTGAGATCTTTGAGAGAGAGTGGCAGAGAATCAAACTAGAGATGATCGAGTTTGATTCACTTAGAATTTCGGCAGAGTTTTGTTAAAGCATTTGAAATATAATAGAATATTTGAGTGGAGAAGGAGTGAAGAAATGAAGAAAAACTAACTTAAAATTCGTTGAAAAAAACTGGTATTTATAGGAGAACAACGGTCATGTCCATTCGTGAAAGGTTATGACGAATAGACATTTCTTTTGAAAAATTGAATTTTAAATTCTACGGCTACCATGTCGACATGGGGGGATGAGGGATGTCGACATGCCTATGTTATTTTTGAAAATAGATTTTGCTTTAAAATGATTTCTATTCTAAAACTTGTCAAAACAATTTCTAAACTTTCTAAACCATTTTGAATATAGTTTAAACTTATAAAAGAGTTTTAGAAAGTAATCTTAAAATATATAATCTATAATATAAAAGTAATATTAAAAACTAAGTATAGATTTCTTTAAAATATTAAAGCTAAAATATTAAAATTAAGAGATAGTTTAAAAAACAAGAGATGATTTTGAAATTAATATGATTAAAAATAGCTTTTGAATTAAGGCTAAAACATTTAAATAGAGAGAGAGATGTCTTTTTAAAAGATAATTTTGAAAAAAATCTAAAAATAAGTCATTTTGAAAATTTCGTGGATTCCATTCCACTAGAGAAGGTCGTGGGTTCCATCCCACTAAAGAGGTCGTGGGTTCCATCCCACTATTAAAGCGAGAAGGTGGATTCCATTCCACAATTAAAATCCGAATAAAGATTTTAGTGCTATTATGAAGTTTTAAAATAAATCTAGACTCTATTACTTATCTTGATATCTTGAACTCTTGATACTTATGAGTCTTCATTCTTGATTTCTTCAATCTTGATTTCGTCGGTCTTGAATCTCTATACTCAGTCTTGAATCTTTATACTGTACAGTCATCATTCTCAGTACCTGTATATACATATCCTGCATATACATATATATATATAGACAAGAATATTAGTATTTATATTCTATAACAAGTCCTAAGGTTGTTGTCATAAAAACCATCATCTCAGGAACTAACAATCTCCCCCTTTTTGATGATGACAATCTTTGTTTATAAAATCTACTCCAACAAATTTTGATTCTACTCCGACTCCCACTTATTCCAACAACTCCCCCTTAATCTACTAATTCCATCTTAATCTAAGCCTATCTAACCTATTTTATAATTCTCCCCCTTTGTCATCAACAAAAAACTAATCCTAAACTACATAACTCCCCCTTAAACTATGGAACTAAAAGCTAATAATGAGTATAATAAGCGAAACATAAATCTAATTTAATTATATATGATGTTACATTACACGTATATATGAAACATAGACACAAATATATACATGTACATAAAATATAAAAACATTAATATAATAATAATCTAATGAGAGTCCTTGACAATTGGTGACTTATGAATCGAACAATTAGGGTAATGGAGACAAAAGTTTTCATGTTGTTCGACCAAATTACCATTTTTGTCGAAACAGACTTCTCCAATGCAAATAACTTTATCGTCTTCGTTCATTTGTGCTTCTTCCTCTTCTTCTTCTTCTTCGTCCTCTAATGGATTATGAATACATATGTTAGAGGAATCATCTTCAATCACAATAGGGTCTACATGATTATCCATTAGAAATTTTTGCAAATTTCTAAGAATCTTGCGTTGTTTCTCTTGTTCCTTTGCCATCCTTATTTGAGTGACTTGTAATTCAGTCAGCAATTGCAAAGAATCCTTTATGATTTCCTCGATCTTCATTACTCGAGCCAATGTAGTATGTTGAAATGGACCGGAATTAGGAGAAGGGAAGGAAAAGGTTGCATTTTGGTTTGATTTAGAAGAGGAGGCCATTATTTTATATTTTCAAAAGTTTATTACAGTGAAAATGAAGTAAGAAGAGAGAAAAATTCGAAATATTGTGATTATATAACCACCAAATTGATTTTAGAGGGAAAATCAAAATTTCAAATTTTACCGTTGTATGTCAAAATGGGGGGTAGGGGCATGTCGACTTCCTTTTGAAAATTTTGACAATTTTGTTTTTCTTTATTTATTTAAATATATATGTTACTATATCTATATTCCATATCTCAGTTATAGAACAAATACCTAGTTCTTCTTAATTTAGTAAAGGTTGATTGATCCAAGGGTTTGGTCATAATATCAGCTATTTGATTCTTAGTGTTGATAAATTCAAGAGAAATAATCTCTTTACTTATATTATCTCTGAGAAAATGATGTCTCATATTAATATGTTTGGTTCTGGCATGATGAGTTGGATTTTTGGATAAATTTATTGCACTTGTATTGTTACAATAAATTGGTGTTGAAATATTTAATCCAAAATCCTTTAGGGTCTGTTGCATATAGATAACTTGAGAATAAGCCAAAGCAGCAGAGATATATTCTGCTTCAGTAGTTGATAGTGAGACAGTATTTTGCTTTTTACTAAACCAGGAAACTAGAGAATGTCCTATAAAGTGACAAGTTCCACTTGTACTTTTTCGGTCTGATTTGCAACCAGCATAGTCAGCATCACAATATGCGATTAAATCAAATGAATCATTTTAGGGTAAAATAGGCAATAGTCTAAAGTGTGCTTAACATACCTTAGGATACATTTAATAGCTTTTAAATGGATTTCTTTGGGTTGAGGTTGGTATCTTGCACAGAGACAGACACTATGCATGATATCAGGCCAACTCGTAGTTATATAGAGTAGCGATCCAATCATTCCCATGTATAGTTTTTGATCAACATCTTTTGACATGTCTTCTTCATTTAAGGCTTCATTGGTTGCTGTAGGAGTGGGTTTTCCACTCGCAGTGGTCATACCAAACTTACTAACTAGATCCCTAGCATACTTTTCTTGACTAATGAAAATACCACTATCTAATTGTTTTATTTGCAATCCTAAAAAGAAAGTAAGTTTACTCATATGACTCATTTCAAACTGTTTTGTTATTATTTCAAAAAACTCTTTGTTCATTTCATTGTTTGTTGATCCAAAAATTATATCATTTACATAAATCTGTACTAATTGGATATCATTTTTGTTTCTTTTAAAAAAAAGAGTATTATCTACTTTACCAATTTCAAAATTTGATTGTGATAGGTAAGATCTTAGTCTGTCATACCAGGCTCTAGGAGCTTGCTTCAGACCATATAAAGCTTTCTTTAATTTGTAAACATGATTTGGAAACTTTTCTTCTTCAAAAAGTGGAGGTTATTCAACATAAACATCCTCTTTAACAAAACCATTTAAAAAGGCACTTTTGACATCCATTTGAAATAATTTGAAATTGTTGTGATT
Organism: Allium fistulosum; assembly: GCA_030737815.1. Lineage (NCBI taxonomy): Eukaryota > Viridiplantae > Streptophyta > Magnoliopsida > Asparagales > Amaryllidaceae > Allium > Allium fistulosum. Next base: position 1,111,624,977 of record CM060905.1, read on the forward strand.
TGCGAAGCAAGTAGAATTCTAATGGCTTCTAATCTTGCTATGGGTGCAAAGGTTTCATCACAGTCTATTCCTTATTCTTGATAATAACCTTGCGCGACTAACCGAGCTTTATTTCAAATGACCTCATCTTGTTCATTCATTTTATTTTATAAACCCATTTAGTTCCTATTATAGTCTTGTCCTCAGGTCTAGGAACAAGTTCCCATACATCATTTCTGGTGAATTGATTCAGTTCTTCTTGCATAGCAAGAATCCATGAATCATCAGATGATGCTTACTTTGGATGTTTGGGTTCAATAGTTGATTTAAAAGCTATATTACTCATCTTGTTCAATTGATTTCTAGTTCTAACAACAGATTCAATATTTCCTAGTATATTTTCTATAGGATGATCTTTTAAAAGCCTGAACCTTTTATCAGAATGAACAGTTTCACAATTTGTTTCATTTGATCCATTATTTAAAGTAACAAAATCATCTTCATCATTTATTTGAACAAAATCTTTGAAATTTTCATCAAAAGATACATGCATTGTTTCTTCGATGTTGTTAGTTTTTAAATTGAAAATTTTGTATGCTTTACTTTTATTAGAATATCTGATAAAGGTTCCTTTGTCGGATTTAGGATCAAATTTATCCAAATTTTCCTTTGTATTTAGAATAAAGCATTTACTTCCAAAAACTTTAAAATAAGATACCTTTGGTTTCTTATTGAAAAGAAGTTCATATGGTGTTTTATTGGTTAGAGGTCTAATTAAAATCCTATTCAAAGTGTAACAAGCTGTAGTAACTGCTTCAGCCCAAAAATTTCTTGGTAATTTACTATCTGAAAGCATAGTTCTTGCACACTCTTGAATCGTCCTATTTTTACGCTCTACCACTCTGTTTTGTTGTGGAGTTCTTGGAAAAGCAAAATTATGAGTAATTCCTTTTTATTACAGAAATTCTCAAAATTTTCATTTTCAAATTCTCCACCATGATCACTACGAATAGTTTTGAATTTTAAAAAAAAAGTTGATTTTGAATTCTTTTTGCAAAAGTTTTAAATAAATCAAAAGCGTCACTTTTATGTTTTAGAAAAATTGTCCATGTAAATCTAGAATATTCATCTACAATTACAAAAACATATTTACTATGATTTATTGACTGAATTTGAGATGGACCAAACAGATCTAAATGAAGTAACTCAAGAGGTTTTGAAGTTGAAATTGTATCCTTCAATTTGAATGAACTCTTTCTAAGTTTTCCTAATTGACAAGCATCACATATACTATCTACTTTAAAATCCATTTTAGGGAGACCTCTTACTAGATCAAGCTTTGAAAGTCTAGATAAGAGTTTGAAATTCAAATGCCCAAATCTTTTATGCCATATCCAAGAGTCACTTGTATTAGCCAAAAGACAAAGGTTATTATTTGAGATTTTCATACTGAGAATATAAATATTTTTCTTCCTAATTCCTTCAAAAATAATATTTGATTTATTATCTTCGATGTGACACTTATCCTTTTCGAGTTTAATTTTGTAGCCCTTGTCACATAGTTGACCTATGCTAAGTAAGTTGTGTTTTAGATTCCTAACTAACATAACATCAAAAATAGTAGGAGTTTTAGAGTTACCGACATTGCCGATGCCAATCACATATCCTTTTGAATTGTCTCCAAAGTGACCATTCCTCCATCTTCATAAATTATGTCATTCAGTATCTCTGCATTACCAATCGTGTGTCTTAAACCCACTATCAAGTATCTATTTGTTTTTCTTGAGTTGCACCATTTGTCCATTGAGTGTTGATTCTTCAAAGGCCATATAACACGTTTGTTCCTACACAACACACCAATTCAGTAGATAACTTGATTTTCTATAATAACAATATGCAGACTTATGAGATAATGATGATTTGGATAGTTTTGAACTAGTGTTAACAGAATGTCCAAAAATTTCCATTTTAAACTTTTTCAAAATTCAGAATATGATAACTTTAAAAAGCAATGCTCTTATACCAAATGTAAGAAATGCGGATTACGGATCTTAAGGCAGAACTAACACTAGAGGGGGTGAATAGTGTTTAATTAATTTTATGAATCTTTTTGAAATCTTTTCAAATTAAATCCAAACATATGCAATTCACAAACACAGAAACAATCATAGAATCAAACACAGATGCAAATAGTAAATAAAAGAAGTAAAGGAAAGAACACACCGGAATTTTATACTGGTTCGGAGTTACCCTACATCCAATCCCACACAATTTCTTATGCAGCTTTCTTTTCAAATATAATGTCAATATTACAACCTTGATTTCAAGGCCATGAGATACTCCCTCCTGTCTCCGAGTCTAGGGAAAACTCTATTTATTTAACCAGGCTACAAGATCACCTAATTGATTTACGGGCTACAATCACACCCAATTGATTTACAGGCCACAATCACACCTTTTCAAATCACACTTTAATAGAGAGAGACTCGATACACTTCGATCTTTGATTACAAATGATCCTATAACGTTGAATAGCACTAAGATCTTTGAGAGAGAGTGACAGAGAATCAAACTAGAGATGATCGAGTTTGATTCACTTAGAATTTCGGTAGAGTTTTGTTAAAGCATTTGAAATATAAGAGAATATTTGAGTGGAGAAGGAGTGAAGAAATGAAGAAAAACTAACTTAAAATTCATTGAAAACAACCAGTATTTATAGGAGAACAACGGCCATGTCCATTCGTGAAAGTTATGACGAATAGACACTTCTTTTGAAAATTTGAATTTTAAATTTTATGGCTACCATGTCTACATGGGGGGATGAGGGATGTTGACATGCCTATGTTATTTTTGAAAATAGATTTTTCTTTAAAATAATTTCTATTCAAAAACTTGTCAAAATAATTTCTAAACTTTGTAAACCATTTTGAATATAGTTTAAACTTATAAAAGAGTTTTAGAAAGTAATCTTAAAATATATAATCTATAATATAAAAGTAATATTAAAAACTAAGTATAGATTTCTTTAAAATATATTAAAGCTAAAATATTAAAATCAAGAGATAGTTTAAAAAACAAGAGATGATTTTGAAATTAATATGATTAAAAATAGTTTTTGAATTAAGGCTAAAACATTTAAATAGAGAGAGATGTCTTTTTAAAAGATAGTTTTGAAAAAATCTAAAAATAAGTCATTTTGAAAATTTTGTGGATTCCATTCCACTAGAGAAGGTCGTGGGTTCCATCCCACTAAAGAGGTCGTGGGTTCCATCCCACTATTAAAACGAGAAGGTGGATTCCATTCCACAATTAAAATCCGAATAAATATTTTAGTGTTATTATGAAGTTTTAACATGAATCTTGACACTATTACTTATCTTTATATCTTGAACTCTAGATACTCATGAGTCTTCAGTCTTGATTTCTTCAATCTTGAATTCATCAGTCTTGAATCTCTATACTCAGTCTTGAATCTTTATACTGTATAGACTTCATTCTCAGTACCTGCATATATATATATATATATATATATATATCTAGACAAGAATATTAGTATTTATATTTTATAACAAGTCCTAAGGTTGTTGTCATCAAAACCATCATCTCAGGAACTACAATAAACAAGTCAGATTCTATAGGAATGCCTAATACACTAGAAAAACACTAAGTCCTTCAGCGTGTAGTAAACATAAGTTAATGTCGGGATATCTCACCATATAGGTATAGAAGAAAGCATATCTCTATCAGTTTTGAGAAGGATGTCATTTCTTTGTTACCATGATTATACCATCAAAAAATATGGTCCAGCTTCTAACGCTTTGCTGCAATCCTCTTCAAATTGAAATGATATCATATAAAACCCATTAGCTCTTGAAAAGATTTCTAGTTCGTCTTTGAGTTTAAAGACTCCAATAAGGAATGGCTTAAAATGAATTTTGAAGGGTCGGGGACCTAGAACATAGGCCATAATGGAATTCTTCCAATCATCACCTCCTTTTTTAATAGTTTCTTTTTTGATAAGTGCTATTTTTATATCATTGACATCAATCAGGTCAACAAAATGTAATTTTGTTTTAGGATTGCCTTTAAACTTAATATCTTTGGCTACCTCGCTCCAAGTAGCCTTATCAGATGCAGTAAATGATATTGGAAATTTCGATGAGATGTCACTCTTGAAACTAGGGTTGCGAGCTTAAGAGATTCTACGAGCATGTGACAGCCCGTAGTTTAGGCAAAAATATATTAATATAAATTTTAAATATTTTATAAAAGAAAGATAGTTGGTTGAAAACACAATTGTCTGGAAATGCTTGTGTATGAGAATGAGTGTGCATGCCCTTGTGCATGTGCACACTGTTCCAGTATACTACCTGAGCAAGGTAATTTAGTAAGTAAAGACCTTGTAAATAAATACAAAAAAATATATTAATAAATGAGTACATGACTTGTTAGTGTGTACACATTAGCCTAGTTACAATACATAAATAACTTAGGCAGATTTTAGTCTTAATTTCCATAGATTAAATAGGAGCATAGTTGCTTATGTAGGTAGGAAATGCATGAATATATATGATGTGCAAAATATTTGATTGATACACACATATAGCTGGTTATACAAATAAGTTTATATACATGATTAAAACCAGAAAAGACAAACAATGCCTGAGCCACAGTCATGCATATAATATGTGGAGAAATTTTCCAAAAGTAGCCAAGACAAGGAAAAAAAAGAAATGGTGGGAAAGGAAAGTGGAGAGGGCGAACTATGGGTGAAACCAGAAATGGTGATGGGATTTCTGATAAAAATAAATTACTTAACTAACCTTAAAACCCTAGTAACTCCCTTATATACATCATTATTTCCTACGGTTACATGTTAGAACTAGAAAACAAAAAATTAGAAAAAAATAGGCAGCGGTTTAGAAAAATCAATGGCAGGCCTGAACCATGACTTGGGAAGGAGAACTATGGTGAGTAAACCCTCACTTGGCAAGGCATTAAGACCTATGAAAGGCAGCCATTTAACCTTTAGTTTATTTTAACTTCTGTTTGATGTTTTTCCTGCATTTTTAGTTTAACAAACTTCTGTTGTTTCTGAGATTATGTGACTTGTATTGCTTGGATGTCACTTGACCTATGCTTGTTTACACATGATAATAAATCAATGGAATAATAACTGATTTGTTTGTATGTTTATGAACTTAAGAAATATGTTTAATTAAAGCATAAATCAATAAGAAAAGTAGGGTGCAAGGCAGTAAGAGGAAGGAGTTCTCTGGCTTATGTCTTGCAACTGAAAGGATGGTTAGGGTGCAATAGAATTTCCATGTGCTGAGCCTTAATCCATCACTAAGTGTTCTCTAGAAATAGGGTTGAGTAACAAGCAAACACACTTTAATGTGTGGATTGACTGTGAGAACCATATTGCTGGAAAACCATATTAGCATTTCATCCTCTGAAAATGCTTCAACCTATGCTTTAACTAAGGATATGTCTATGAGTGAAATAGGCTGGTAATGATATTCAAGTATAACTAACCAGTTGTTGAATGCATGAATGGATGAATGATTAACTATTGTTTGAAATCTGACAGCATATCTTAGTTTGATATAAGTACATAGGAGTGACACTGTATAGATAATATGGGGTCATATGAAAGAAAAACTTAGTAATTAAACTAAGGAATTGGGTCACCTCTATCAGGTTGGGTGTGAGGGAAGTGGGTATGACATAGTGGTTGGCTTGCATCAAGGTTGGGGTGTAAGTATGCACATGGCATGTTTATGCCCAAATAGCTTGTAGTGCACTGGAAACCAGGTAGTAGTTCCAGGCAGTGTGCACCAGTGCAACCATGAATGAAATACTGGACCTTAAAATGACATGAAGAAATCATACATGCAAGGGTAAATAGGCTAGAAGTATGTGGGAGTCCTAACATGCAGACTCAGGGTTGATACTTTAGCTTAGTACCATGAATACTGCAAGGGTATGTTGTGCAAAGTTTGGGTGTTAACACTAACCTGTGTGACTAGTGTGATGGTTGTTATGATTGCTTGGACTAAAACTTCTGATGAAAAATTAGTTTAAGCATATGTACATGTAATTAGCAGTACACACACACCACTGATATAACACTTGGCAATCTGAACATGAGGGAGTGATCTAATAACTTGTGTGTAACACTTAACCTCTAAAAACAGAAAGGTAAGATGGAATCTATTTTATTAGTCTTCATGCATTGTCAAATGATTTTACTTACACCAGACTTCAGTCTGACATGTTTGTTGCTTGCATCAAATGGGTGCTTCATATGCCTTATGGAGTAGGTCATGAGATGTCTGCAGGGAAAGAGGAAGCTAGGAATTAAGGAGCAGATGTGTGATGCTAAGAAGAAAACTGCTAATTAACTAAGCTAGGACTTTTGTAGAAGAATGTCTCTTTATGTTTATTTTAACTGAAATACTTCTCTGTAGTAATGTTTGCATTATGCTGAAACTTTGATTGTGATGTAATGAATGGTCTAAAAAGGTTATTATGGGATGGAACTGTTTTTAGTAGAAAAGATAAATGTGTTTAGCTTTATATCATAACCTGTGAGTATGCAAATTTTTATGAATCAAGTAGTGAGTTTGGTAGTAAGTCTGAAGCATATGTGAACCAGTAATGTATGCATATGTATTAGATTGTTTAGAGGCTAGAACCTATTCACAAATTAACTGTAAATATTATGAAGTAAGGATAAATCCATAGGTAGTAAAAGAAAAAAAAAAGAAACATGAACCCAGATTTACATGAGTCTGAGGTTTTAAATGAATGAGCAAGCTAGTAAATTATAACAAGACAGTATAGGGATCCAACCTAATCAAGTCGATCAATTTGCAAACTAAGGTGTAGTAAATAGCAGTTGTACATGTTTATGTGCACACACGTGCACAGAAGCATGCTCAACCGCCTGCTTTGTTATTTGAAAAGCTATATTGCAAAAGTCTAAGTGTTATGACTCAACTCACATTTTTCATTAAATATACAGATGTAAACACAAATAAACAAACAAGAATTAGTTGGTAAAATTGCACAAAGATTCAAATGGGAAAGGGTCTTTCCCAATCCTTTTTGTTGTGGCTAAAACATAGCTACTTTGTTTAGAATAAACTGAGTTATTCTTTATTCAAAAAAAACTCTAATAAAAGAATTAAAAATGATTTGTATGTTTATATGTACATACAAATAGTTGTACAAAGAAGTATATCAATATTTCTATATTGATCAGATTGGATCTTGGGAAAATTAAATAAATAAATAAAAAATCCAATAGAAGAAAGAAAATAGTTGGTCTTGGAAGAAGTAACCCTGAATTTAGCATAAACTAAATTGAGTCACTCAAACAATGTGACTACTTAGGGAGGGTTACTTTAGTTGGTATCAAAGCTATGTTATTAAATACATAGCCAATACAAATACTTGGTTGAATCTGTGTGCATTGTTTGTACTGTTTTCATTGGTTGCTTTACTTATTATGTATGAATGAGTTCACTGCTAGTTTAAAAGTGAAGTAGTGAATAGGAATTAGAACTAACCATACTAGAAATGTTCAATAGAGGCCCATAGCAGTTAGGATCAATCCCCAGGCTGCTGGAGAAAGGGAGAACGATCCATCTTCTGATAATGCTGAATAGGCAACTGGAATGGCCACTGGTCCCCCAATGATTAACATGCAAGATTTTGTTAGAGTACTGAGGGATGGAATGGCACATAGGGTAGATAATCCACATGAAGAGCTGTCCAAATTGCTTAAAACATATACACACTTAGGAGGCAGTAGCTTTGATGGCACAGAAAATGTCATGGGTGTCCAGACATGGTTAAGAACAGTAGAAAGGATCTTTGCAGATATGCAGGTTAATGACCAGAGAAGAAGGCAAATAGCTTCAAGACAACTAAAAGGCATTGCTTTGGATTGGTGGGAAGTGATCATTGCAGGCAGGCAAGAGCAAGAGATCACATGGAATCAGTTCAAAGAAATGTTAGAAGCCAGATTTGTCCCAGCCTCAGCAAAAGCTTCATTACTTGAGTAGTTTATCAAGTTGAGGCAAGGATCTATGAGTGTCACTGAATACACTCAAAAATTTGAAGGGTTGTCCAAGTATGGGGCAGTACTAATCCCAGATGAAGTTACAAGGAATGCAAGGTACATTCAGGGATTAAATGCTGGATTGAGTAGAGCCATGTTACCATACAAAGACAGAACCTTTGATCAAGTTATGGACTTGACATTGTCATTTGAGCAGCATGATAATGCCAGAGAAAAATTTAAGAATTTCAGGAATAACAAGAAAGGGAAGAATCGAGCACACCCATATGAGAAGAAGAAGGGAGAAGCAATGAACAAAGAAGGAGGTAAGGTGGCAAGCTCTGACAATAAGAAACCTAAAGTGATCTGTTACAACTGTGGGAAGGAAGGCCATATAAAGACCAAATGCCAAGCACCCAAGTCAACTGTCCTTAGGTGCTACAACTGTGGTAAAGAGGGACACATGAAAAGGCAGTGTCCAGAGATGGCAAGGGTGGCTGTACTTGAAGGAAAGGGCAAGGCCATGGAAGCACCTAGCCAAGTGGAAGGTATATTATTTATTAAAGGCATACCCATATCAGTTGTTTATGACACAGGAGCTACACATTCTTTTATTTCATGTGACATAGTTCAGAAACTAGGGTTAACATGTGTTTTTGTTGATAAGCCATTGCATGTTAATAGTCCTATAGGTAATTCCTGCATTACAAATATGAAATGCATGCAAGTAGAATTATGTATGGGTGGTCACACCTTTATTTCAGAATTATATGTGTTGAATTACCCTAAGTTGGATATCATATTGGGAATGGATTGGTTAAAAGGTTTTTGTGCTATCATTAACTTGGAAAATTCCACAATCTCATTACAACTTCCTGATGGCAAAAGAGTTTTGGTCATGTATGAGGCAGCCAAAGATAGGGGTATGGGCAGGATGTTCAACTTGAACAGTGGTGAGGTTGAATCAAGCCTAGAGAAGATACCCATAGTTAACCAATACACTGATGTGTTTGGTGAAGTGAATGGCATTCCTCATAATAGACCGGTAGAATTTCAAATAAGACTTAAGCCAGGAACAAGCCCTATCATTAAGAAACCAAACAGAATGGGTCCTAAGGAACTGATTGAGTTGAAGAAACAATTAGAAGAATTAGAACAAAAAGGCTTCATTAGGCCCAGTAGTTCGAATTGGGGATCACCAGTAGTATTTGTTAAGAAGCATGATGGTTCCTTGAGAATGTGCATAGACTATAGGGAACTAAACTCAGTCACCATCAAAAACAAATACCCTCTACCTAGAATAGATGATCTTTTTGATCAATTAAATGGTGCTAAGGTATTTTCCAGACTCGATTTAGCATCTGGTTTCCATCAAATGAAAGTGGAAGAAGAAAGTATCAAGTATACATCTTTCAATACCAGGTATGGCTTGTATAAATATTTAGTAATGCCATTTGGTTTGACCAATGCACAATCCTATTTTGTGGATTTAATGAATAGGATTTTTAGAGATTATTTAGATAAATTTGTACTGATTTTCATTGATGATATATTAATATACTCTAAATCAGCTAATGAACATGAGAAACATTTGCACATGGTACTAAGTAGATTAAGGCAACAAGGCCTTAAAGCCAAGTATGCAAAGTGTTCTTTCTGGAAGAATGAAATAAAATTCTTAGGCCATATAATTTCTCAAGAAGGAATTTCAGTAGACCCTAGTAAGGTCATGGCAGTGCAAGCATGGAAGAAACCAAGCAGTGTTACTGAGATAAGATCATTCATGGGCATGGCTGGATATTATAGAAGATTTATAAAAGACTTTTCTAAAATAGCAACCCCATTAACTAAGCTAACAAGGAAAGACCAGCCTTTCCTATGGACTGAGAAATGTGAAGGGGCATACAACCAATTGAAGAAGGCATTGATGGAGGCACCAGTGCTGAAAATTCCAGAAGACAATGATAATCTGGTAGTGTACACTGATGCATGTGAGTCAGGTATAGGAGCTGTTCTTATGCAAGATGGTAGAGTAATAGCCTATGCATCAAGGCAACTAAAACCAAGTGAGACCGAGTATGCAACACATGACTTGAAATTGGCAGCTGTGGTGTATGCATTAAAGCTTTGGAGACACTACCTATTAGGAGCAAAGTTTGAGCTTTATACTGACCACAAAGCTTTGAAATACTTATTTTCTCAAAAAGATTTGAACATGAGACAACATAGGTGGGTGGAATTCCTTGCTGCCTATGATTTGGACATTATGTACACACCAGGGAAAGCAAATAGAGTGGCAGATGCATTGAGTAGGCAACATGCCAAGTTGGCTACACTGATGATAGAGGAGTTTAAAATGCTATTAACACTAACTGATGCAGAAGTGGATAGCATGGAAGAGCAAACTATGGTGTTAGATGAGGACATGGAGCACTATGGCAAGCTCAGCCTCATCACAATAAAATCAGACTTAGTGGAAGAAGTGAACCAGTCTCAAGACATGGATGCATTCCTAAGAGAGAAGAAGGAATTGTTAAGGAATGGTTCAAAGCTTGATAGGTTTGAATTGGATGAAAAAGGATTTTTAAGATACAAGGGAAGACTGTGTGTGCCTGACACAGAAGCACTACAAAGGAAAATCATGGATGTCCATCACAAGTCTAAGTACACCATACATCCAGGTGGTACTAAAATGTATCATGATCTAAAGAGGAGCTATTGGTGGAAAGGAATGAAGAGGAGTGTGGGTGAATATGTGGCAAAATGCATGACTTTTCAACAAGTCAAGGCTGAGTACCAAAGACCCAGTGGACTGTTGCAACCTCTGGAAGTTCCAAGGTGGAAATGGGAAAGCATATCAATGAATTTCATTGATGGCTTGCCAAGATCAAAGAGAGGTAATGACAATATTTGGGTGGTGGTAGACAGATTGACTAAATCATCACACTTCATACCAGTGAAGAGTGATAGAAATGCACCAAAATTGGCACAAGTTTTCATGAAAGAAATAGTGAAACTACATGGAGTTCCTACCACTATCATTAGTGACAGAGACACCATATTCACATCAAAGTTCTGGAGCAGCTTTCAACAGGCAATGGGGGTTGAGTTGTGCTTGAGCACATCCTACCATCCCCAAACTGATGGCCAGACAGAAGTAGTTAATAAATTCTTAGAGGATCTGCTTAGAGCCTGTGTACTTGACCATGGTGGCAATTGGGAAGACTACCTTCATTTAGCAGAATTTTCTTACAACAACAGCTACCAGAGTAGTATAGGATGGCTCCCTATGAAGCTCTATATGGGAGGCCTTGTTTGTCACCTGCTTGCTGGTTAGAGGTAGGTGATAAGGTGATGTTAGGACCAGATCATGTGAAAGAAACAAATGATAAGATCACACTGATCAAACAGAGAATGAAGGCAGCACAAGACAGAATGAAATCATATGCAGATAAAAGAAGGAAACCACTTGAATTTGAAGTAGGAGATTTTGTGTATTTGAAGGTCTCACCTATGAGGAAGGTGTTGAGATTTGGCAAGGCAGGGAAGCTAACCCCAAGATATATAGGACCATATGAGATCATTGCAAGAATAGGAAAGATGGCTTACAAGTTGAAGTTGCCAGAAGAAATGAGTGGAATACACAATGTATTTCATGTATCACAGTTGATAAAATGTGTACATGATGAAGCTTCAGTGACTCAGTCACAAAACAAAGTGGAAGTCAGACCAGACTTGGTGTATGAGAAGAAGCCAGTGGGCATTATAGCTAAAGAAGATAAGAAATTGAGGAACAAAACTATTAAACTGGTAAAGGTGCAGTGGAGTCTAGACCCAAATGATTGCACATGGGAGATTGAGGACAAGATAAAAGTCCAGTACCCTCAACTATTTGCAACTGACAATCAGAGTAGAGGTAATCCATTATTTATGCTTGAATTTACCTAGTTGAATATAGTGTTTAGTGTTGAATGTGTTTACTTGATGGATGTTTTGGTTGAATTAAGAATATGTGTGCATGTTTAGTTTTGCTATATAAAATAACACAATAAGAAGTGTTAAATTGTGGGACACAATTTCTTAAAGGAGGGGTGTATGTGACAGCCCGTAGTTTAGGCAAAAATATATTTATATAAATTTTAAATATTTTATAAAAGAAAGATAGTTGGTTGAAAACACAATTTTCTGGAAATGCTTGTGTATGAGAATGAGTGTGCATGCCCTTGTGCATGTGCACACTGTTCCAGTATACTACCTGAGCAAGGTAATTTAGTAAGTAAAGACCTTGTAAATAAATACAAAAAAAATATATATTAATAAATGAGTACATGACTTGTTAGTGTGTACACATTAGCCTAGTTACAATACGTAAATAACTTAGGCAGATTTTAGTCTTGATTTCCATAGATTAAATAGGAGCATAGTTGCTTGTGTAGGTAGGAAATGCATGAATATATATGATGTGCAAAATATTTGATTGATACACACATATAGCTGGTTATACAAATAAGTTTGTATACATGATTAAAACCAGAAAAGACAAACAATGCCTGAGCCACAGTCATGCATATAATATGTGGAGAAATTTGCCAAAAGTAGCCAAGACAAGGAAAAAAAGAAATGGTGGGAAAGGAAAGTGGAGAGGGTGAACTATGGGTGAAACCAGAAATGGTGATGGGATTTCTGATAAAAATAAATTACTTAACTAACCTTAAAACCCTAGTAACTCCCTTATATACATCATTATTTCCTACGGTTACATGTTAGAACCAGAAAACAAAAAATTAGAAGAAAAAAAAGGCAGTAGTTTAGAAAAATCAATGGCAGGCCTGAACCAAGACTTGGGAAGGAGAACTATGGTGAGTAAACCCTCACTTGGCAAGGCATTAAGACCTATGAAAGGCAGCCATTTAACCTTTAGTTTATTTTAACTTATGTTTGATGTTTTGCCTGCATTTTTAGTTTAACAAACTTCTGTTGTTTCTGAGATTATGTGACTTGTATTGCTTGGATGTCACTTGACCTATGCTTGTTTACACATGATAATAAAATGATGGAATAATAACTGATTCGTTTGTATGTTTATGAACTTAAGAAATATGTTTAATTAAAGCATAAATCAATAAGAAAAGTAGGGTGCAAGGCAGTAAGAGGAAGGAGTTCTCTGGCTTATGTCTTGCAACTGAAAGGATGGTTAGGGTGCATTGGAATTTCCATGTGCTGAGCCTTAATCCATCACTAAGTGTTCTCTAGAAATAGGGTTGAGTAACAAGCAAACACACTTTAATGTGTGGATTGACTGTGAGAACCATATTGCTGGAAAACCATATTAGCATTTCATCCTCTGAAAATGCTTCAACCTATGCTTTAACTAAGGATATGTCTCTGAGTGAAATAGACTGGTAATGATATGCAAGTATAACTAACCAGTTGTTGAATGCATGAATGGATGAATGATTAACTGTTGTTTGAAATCTGACAGCATATCTTAGTTTGATATAAGTACATAGGAGTGACACTGTATAGATAATATGGGGTCATATGAAAGAAAAACTTAGTAATTAAACTAAGGAATTGGGTCACCTATATCAGGTTGGGTATGAGGGAAGTGGGTATGACATAGTGGTTGGCTTGCATCAAGGTTGGGGTGTAAGTATGCACATGGCATGTTTATGCCCAAATAGCTTGTAGTGCACTGGAAACCAGGTAGTAGTTCCAGGCAGTGTGCACCAGTGCAACCATGAATGAAATACTGGACCTTAAAATGACATGAAGAAATCATACATGCAAGGGTAAATAGGCTAGAAGTATGTGGGAGTCCTAACATGTAGACTCAGGGTTGATACTTTAGCTTAGTACCATGAATACTGCAAGGGTATGTTGTGCAAAGTTTGGGTGTTAACACTAACCTGTGTGACTAGTGTGATGGTTGTTATGATTGCTTGGACTAAAACTTCTAATGAAAAATTAGTTTAAGCATATGTACATGTAATTAGCAGTACACACACAACTGATATAACACTTGGCAATCTGAACATGAGGGAGTGATCTAATAACTTGTGTGTAACACTTAACCTCTAAAAACAGAAAGGTAAGATGGAATCTATTTTATTAGTCTTCATGCATTGTCAAATGATTTTACTTACACCAGACTTCAGTCTGACCTGTTTGTTGCTTGCATCAAATGGGTGCTTCATATGCCTTATGGAGTAGGTCATGAGATGTCTACAGGGAAAGAGGAAGCTAGGAATTAAGGAGCAGATGTGTGATGCTAAGAAGAAAACTGCTAATTAACTAAGCTAGGACTTTTGTAGAAGAATGTCTCTTTATGTTTATTTTAACTGAAAGACTTCTCTGTAGTAATGTTTGCATTATGCTGAAACTTTGATTGTGATGTAATGAATGGTCTAAAAAGGTTATTATGGGATGGAACTATTTTCAGTAGAAAAGATAAATGTGTTTAGCTTTATATCATAACCTGTGAGTATGCAAATTTTTATGAATCAAGTAGTGAGTTTGGTAGTAAGTCTGAAGCATTTGTGAACATGTAATGTATGCATATGTATTAGATTGTTTAGAGGATAGAACCTATTCACAAATTAACTGTAAATTTTATGAAGTAAGGATAAATCCATATGTAGTAAAAGAAAAAAAATAAGAAACATGAACCCAGATTTACATGAGTCTGAGGTTTTAAATGAATGAGCAAGCTAGTAAATTATAATAAGACAGTATAGGGATCCAACCTAATCAAGTTGATCAATCTGCAAACTAAGGTGTAGTAAATAGCAGTTGTACATGTTTATGTGCACACAGGTGCACAGAAGCATGCACAACCGCCTGCTTTGTTATTTGAAAAGCTATATTGCAAAAGTCTAAGTGTTATGACTCAACTCACATTTTTCATTAAATATACAGGTGTAAACACAAATAAACAAACAAGAATTAGTTGGTAAAATTGCACAAAGATTCAAATGGGAAAGGGTCTTTCCCAATCCTTTTTGTTGTGGCTAAAACATAGCTATTTTGTTTAGAATAAACTGAGTTATTCTTTATTCAAAAAAAAACTCTGATAAAAGAATTAAAAATGATTTGTATGTTATATGTACATACAAATAGTTGTACAAAGAAGTATATCAATATTTCTATATTGATCAGATTGGATCTTGGAAAAATTAAATAAATAAATAAATAATCCAATAGAAGAAAGAAAATAGTTGGTCTTGGAAGAAGTAACCCTGACTTTAGCATAAACTAAATTGAGTCACTCAAACAATGTGACTACTTAGGGAGGGTTGCTTCAGAGCACCACCGTTAAACTTTTTGGTTTGTGTTCCCGTTCTGTCACCTTCACTTCCTTTGACACCTCTCGATTGACTCACTCTACCTCCTACTTGACGTTTTGCTTCACATACCCTATGATGTTCTTCCTTAGCTCTATAGAATTCTCCCCTGCTTCCTTAGAACCACAATCTTCACTTGATTTGGATTTTCTCGATGTGTCTCCTTCTGCATCTCTGAATAGCTTTTGTTTACCTCTTCTACGTTTGACTTCCTCCCATCCCTCTAAATCTTCTACATCTAGGGTTCTAATTTGAATATCAGTATTATGATCTTTCGAAGAACTTGGATAAGAATTAGAATTAAGATTAGGTTTAAATGAGAGTTCGGGTTTGAAGAATTAGGGTTTGCAGCCTTCGTTTGTTGCATGTCCGTTAATACTTTCATGAAGTATTTTTACTTTTAAAATTATTATGATCTTTCTACGAAAGACAAACTATTTTTTATGGTACCTTGGTATTTACTTTAAAGAGAGTTACTTATATTGCATTATAATTTCGAAAGTAAAAAGTATTTAAAAGATTTTCGAATAGACTTTTGATTTGAGGTTTCGATTGAAACATTAACAACGGTTTCTTTCATGTATGCAGTATAAAACGGATTATCTAGGGTAGTAACTATTACTTGGTTTTCATATGTCGATCACAATAGAATAAAGATATCTTAGGGTCTAATCCTTATTGTGTTAGACTTAGATCAAGATGTAGTCGACATGGTGTTGATGAAAAATTCACATTTATAGATGTATGTGTAGTCATTTGGTGTTGATGAGAATTATGGATTTGACTATGTTCCTGGTTTATGTAGAAAGACATATAGTTGTCATATTGTTCTGGATATTATGTCAAAAACTTTATTAATAGTTATACATTCATATTCTTATAATATTGGTCAAATTAATCTTAACATCACTTGGATCTAGACATGATATTTTGAGTATCATTTAGTTGGCAAATCGTATTTCAAACTTGAAAATCATGTAAGACTAACCTATTTTACATAACATGAGATACAGATAACTATCTCATTGGGTTTATATTGCTCATAATATTACATTTAAACGCCTCAGGGCTAGATGGTTAATGATTCCATCTCGATTGGTGTCTTGATTAAAACGAAAACTATGTATACAATTTTTGTGCACTGAATCAACATTGGGATCCTATATAAATCTACTGTAACAAGTTATGAATACATTATAATTTTTCCGCTTAAAACCATGTACTTTGAATGATTTTATATTTGAACATTTCCTTATAAACTTGTAACACTGGTATGATAACACTATAGTTTGAGGATTATTGTGTCCGGATTGAAATGCCAAAATGGGGGTGCGACATGTTGGGTCGGATGGGTTGGACATGTCATGACGGTCAGGTTCTTTTTCATGTCATTGTTTCAAGTATTTCCTGCGGCGTCCTTCCTAAAGACGTTTTGTACCGTGAGAGACAAAAGGGAGCATTGTGTTGGCTAGTGTTGTAAAACGGCCTTCCCCGCTGCTCTGTTTTCCACCTCTTCCCTTTCCTTATCTTTATTTATTTCTTTATTGCTTCTTCTTATAATTATGTTGCACAATTTCTATAGTTCTTGCCATAGTTTTCATAACCGTGCCGTGACTCGAACCGCGATGACTCAAGATTTAAGGTTTTGATGGTTCAACCGATCGAACCGTCAGAACCGTGGAAATTTTTTTTATAAAATAAATCACATTTAAATATAAGATATATACAAAAATAGTAAAATAAAAATCCAAACAGACATATCACAATTGTAAATTATCTTTCAAATTTATTATATATTGTTTACAAATTAGTATATCATAATTGTAGAACATATCACAAGTGCACAACATATCTTAATTAGTAATAAAAGTCCAACATATCATAAATTCACCTAATATCAATTATAAAGCATAACGATTCCACAATTCAACATATTAGTTCATAATTTCACAAACATACTACAACGGAAAATAACAATTCTCACACTCAACAGATCTATGAAGAAATTGTTGTAAATGAGCTATCAAAGAAACGGTACTGTAAAAAGATTAATATGACAATTTCTTTCTTATACCAAATTGAACTTACATATATTAGTTCAATTTACAGTTTCAAATTCAAATGTTGCCAAACCTATAATGCCAAATAAATTAACTAAATCAGAACTAGCTATACCCGAATTGAATGAAAAGCTATGGGTTCTACTGTCACGAATGAACCCAAATCAAAAGTAGATATGGTGTCAGAGAGGTTGCTGAAGCTAGGGACTGCAGGCGTCAAATGTTGGGGTTTGCGGCGGCGAGTATTCGGTTGCAGTGGCAAGCAGGTGGTTGCGACGACGAGTGCTGGTTAGGGTTTGCTCGACTTTTTTATTTTCCTTTTGGATGCAGGCTTCAACAACGCAAAAATGGAAGTGGCAAAAAAAAGTATGAGACAAATAAAGAACGGTCGAACCTGGGTTATTTGCAGCGGTTCAACCCCGGTTTTGGGTTTAACCAACGGTTTGTGCTTGTGCGCGGCTCAACTCCACTCCGGGCCTTTAACTCAAATGGTCCGCGGTTATTCACGGTTGAACCGCGGTCCGGCACGGTCTTTAAAACACTGGTTCTTGCTACTAGTGTACTAATATCATATCACAAGTTTAATATCCATATGCCTGCTTCAAAACAGAAAATCTGGATAATGTATAGGAGTTCTAACTAGGAAATACTATGATAGTGTATATATATTCAAAGTTTTCTTTTGCAATATCGTTCTCCCTTACTCCTCCTATAACTATCCTATCTCCTACTTTGAGTAAATTTATTATTCTCTTGATGATCATTGTTGCCTAGTATGAATTGTTCCTTGAAATTACTCGGCTATTGGATTGTTTTAGCCTTCTAGACATTATGTTATCATGCATCATAATTTTCTTTAGAGGAGTTCTAACATAAATTTAGATACTAATTAAAATAGAGACAACAACATCCATCACTCAATTAAAAGGAAGCAAACATTCAATCAAAAGAGAGACAACAACAACTACATCCATCAGTTAATTTTACAACGGTCATAAGTATTGCAACCGGAGCTTGGT
The DNA here is from genome assembly GCA_030737815.1 of Allium fistulosum. Lineage (NCBI taxonomy): Eukaryota > Viridiplantae > Streptophyta > Magnoliopsida > Asparagales > Amaryllidaceae > Allium > Allium fistulosum. The sequence goes on from CM060905.1 coordinate 1,111,643,449, forward strand.
TTATTTGAACTTCTTGCAAAGCAGTTGCCACCATAAGGTCTACCCCTGGCCGAGGGGCACACGGGCTCACCTGATTGGCGTATGGCACCATACCCTAATGACCTCTTGCCTTCTAGAATTCTCCTATGGACCTCTGAGTCCATGAGGAACTCCGCTTCCTCGCCTTCGCATTCTCCTACAGATCCATTGGATGTGCTCACATAAGCCTTTGATACGGGCAAGTAAACAGAGACCAGGATGAATGCTACGCCAAATACGAAGATGAATATTGCTTTTTGATCATTTGTGCTGCTCATGTTTCTTTTTTCTCACTCCAGCTTCTTCTGTATTTTCTTCTTTTTCTTCTTCCTCCTCCTCCTCTAGGCAATGGTGGTGTTAAGTAGGAGATGAAGTGGGGTTAAATGCTTTCTTTTCAAAGTTTTAGTCAGTGCGTCATTATTTTTCCAGTTGTCCTTTTGTTAGTGCTTTTATTTGAGCCCCACACCACAGTAGCCCCATGATCACTAATTAATATTGTGTTCCTATTTAGTTGCATATATTGATAATATTTTCTATATGTTTATTTCTTTATCAACTACACTTTTTTCTTTTCTGTATTTACCTCTGTATATCCGCTTTATTATAATATATATATATAAAGAACTTAACATAGTATATCACAGATTCAATTCACTCTTCTTGCAATCTATTTGGATTTTCTTTTACTCCTTCATGAGTGGGACTAAACCTAATTGCTCAAATCATTAATTAGACAGGCTATTTGATACATGCCAGATTCCAGTAATAATCTTTTGCTGAAAGACGTCACTGGCTACATTCCAATTCAATATCCACCATAATAATCCATAGGCATTTGATATCATTTGTTCCATAAAGTTTTGTTATTATTTAGGTGCAAAATGCTAAATTTTGTTAGTGGTTGTGTATTTGATAATGCAATGAAACTTTTGCATAATTTTGCTGTGTATACCAGCTGTTCTAGATTCTCAGATTGTCCTACATTTAAGTAAATGTTTATGACATAATCGTCTGTATTGCTGTGCAGTGTCAATTCTTCTCCGATTGTCCCACTTTTGTCGATTACTTTGGCTATTGGAATTTCACGCATTACCCAACTCCAACTTGCATGTATACTTATATATTCCGTAACCGTAAACAAAACTTTCTATCAAATAATATGTTCGAAGTTGAAAATAGTGGGTGCAGGAAAAATATATTCAACTACTATTACATACCAACTTTGCCAGAACCCAGGAAATATAAATGTTTTCCTTTTTATTTTGAAATTTATGCAAGGTCCATGCGAATCATCAGATCATGAATACGTATATAGGTAGATATAATTCCTATCCACTTGCTGGGCCTGGAAGGCAGCCCACCTAGTTTAAGCTAGTGGGCTTAAAAAGAATTCTGGGCAAAAATAGAAAACAATTATATTGAATAATGTGCAAGTACACCAAAAGTTTGAATTCAACTAATAAAAGTGTACTGGTCAGGATTTAAGTTTTGGAAGATATACTTATTTTTTTCACTTTCTTTCTAATTCGATTTAATCTTAAAAAAGGACCATGAACAGTCCAAATATTGGGTTGGGCCAGTCTACCTGTATACAGTATATCATGTTTGTGAATGTTACAAATTAATTATCAGCTGCCTTCTTAATATCATCGCCTCACTTTTTCTGGAAAATATTGTTAGTTTCTTGCGGAGAACAAAATAGATCAAATAGCAACTTCCATTTCATCCATAAACTAGATATATTGATTGCTGAATTTACTCTTTTTATTTATTTATTTTATTTTATTTTTTATAAATACCGGGACAAAAATAACAACGACTAATTATATACCAACATTACAATGCATGCTGTAGGTTACTCTAACTAGATAGACATTGAGAGTGAAATGTTTTTATTGAATTTGTAATTGTTGTTTACAAAATGACTGATACACTGTACATTAATATGCTGTATATTTATAGTGTACAATGCAATAAAATAAACTGTAACTGGACTTGAACGATGGTCCATGAACTCTTTTATCACACTTCAGCATACTTCATTACAGGGGCGGAGGCAGTATATCCTCAGGTAAGGCAGATGCCCTACCTCATTTTTTGCATTTCCTTTATGAAAAATAATATTTTGATTAAATTTTGTTTTTTTTTCCACAAAAAATGACTACTTTGCCCTATCTGAAAGTATCAAACAACCACTTCTAGAACTTTGCCCTATCTGAATTCAGCGGCTAGCTCCGCCACTGCTTCATTATCTTCAGTGTATTTCATTCGGTACCCCGCCCTTCTCCCTTCAAACCTAATGAAGGTTAGGATTTGCGATTTATTCCCAAATTGCAGCCAACATCATCAATCTTCAATTTCATGCTTCAATCTATCAAAATTTTGCTTGAATAATGGTTTTGTAAGTAAGTTCATTCCCTAATAAGTTGTTGATGTGTAGTTAGGGTTTGCTATTTGTTCCCAAATTGCAGTCGGCATCACCAATCTTCAATTCATGCTTCAATCCGACAAAATTTTGCTTAGACAACGGTTTTGTGAGTATGTATGTGATATGATGCTAACAGTAGCAGCAAGAATGAAGGAAGAACGATTTGAAGAAGAAGGAGATAAGTAGAGAAGAAATAGAATTGAAAATTTTCTTTGTTGCCGGTACCATTCTTTTTACATTCATATATAACATTGTCCCTAACAACTTGGCCTACGTGTCTTCACGGGGACTATAACTTTTTAACAAACTTTGCAGAAAAAGAAGAAATCAGCAGTAACAGAAAATACAACAAGAAAATAAAAGAAATTGCATTAACTTTCCTAACAACTTGCATCATCAGTGGTGCTGCCTTTAGTCTAAATATCTTCTAGGTATGCGGATTGCTCGTTTGGGCCTTGAATTAATATCCCCTGGTGTTGCAGACGTGTTGTGTGTATCACTGCCCATCTCTTCGAGATTGACCTTGTCCTCAAGGTCATGGCAATATGGGACTGGTGGTAGTATTTGTGGTGTGGACGGGTTGGGGCATAATTTGAGAAGGGAGACATGAAAAACTGGATGGATGCACGAGTCTGGAGGAAGGAGAAGCTTGTAGGCAACCGGTCTTATACGTTCAGTGATTTGGAAAGGCCCGTAGTACTTTTTGGACAGTTTGTGATGATTATTGCGTAGCGAAGTTTGGCGATATGGTTGGAGCTTAACAAATACCCATGAGCCTATACTGAACTGTTTGTCGCTGCGATGTTGGTCGGCAAGACTTTTCATACGAGATTGAGCTTTTTGTAGGTTTGTTTTAATAGTTTGAAGGAGTTTATCCCGAGAGACGGCCCATGTTTCGAGGTCTGGAATATGTGTGTTGCTCATGATATAGTTCGAGATGGTGGGTGGTGGTCGACCGTAAACAACTTGGAAAGGAGATATATAGGTTGAGGGATGTGTGTTTGGTGGTATTATACCACCATTCAGCCCAAGGAAGGCATTTGGCCCATTTGGTAGGAATGTCACCGACAAGTGCACGCAAATAAGTTTCAAGGCAGCGATTTACCACTTCGGATTGCCCATTGGTTTGTGGGTGGTAAGCGCTACTCATTTTCTTTCTTGATTCTTGTACTTACTGCTGCAGACATAATTGACCGAGAAGTCTAATATTGTTGGTTTCTTTTGTTCTATTCTACTTTCATAAGTAAGAAGTGTAGAATGAACATATTGAATAGTTGGTGTTGTTTCTTTTGAGTATATTACTACTACCATTGCCTTATACTCTTCATCAAGTCTGCTTATTATAGATAAGATCTGCTCTGTATTTGAAATCTTATGACCAGCTGATGATAATTGATCATAAATTGTCTTGATTTTGATCAAGTACTCTCTCATTGATAAGTTTTCTTTCCTTAGGTTTTGCAGCTGTCTTTTGTAATACATTACTTTTGCAGCAGATTGAGTGTTGAACACTTGTTCAATTGTTGACCATATTTCGTGGGCAGCTTTGCATCCTATTAATGATGGCAACAGATTTGCACTTATAGATGATAGCAACCAAGAACTAATTAGACTATCCTGCCTTTGATGAGTTATGTAATCTTGATTGGTCATCGGTTTTCCATCATTATCTACAGTATACCTGGATGGTGTGATTAAAGTTCCAAGAACATACTCTTCTAAGTCATGTCCTCTTTGATTGTTGTCACAATCTGGAATTTCCAGAGCTAAAAGTTGGTTTCATCAAGTTGTATGGTGATTGGTGATCAATTGACTTTGTGGTTTGATTATCGCTTTGAAAAGTTCTTGAGTTACATTCCGCTGTGATACACTGTTTCTTGAATTTGAAATGGAGGTGGATGAGTTTTCAATATCTCCTTCTACCATTGGAGAAAAGATGATATCAGGTGTGTTGCTAGTTGACTAATAGGGGTTCTGAGTGACTAATGCGGGTTCTCTGACAGCTTGATGTGCAGCCAGAAGCTACTAGACGATGAATCTTCTCTGACAGGGGTTTCTTGGCGAGACACGGGAAGAATTCAGATGATGATCTTGGTTCTCTGGTCAAATAATGGCAAGGACTGCAGTTCTTGCAGTTCTTGAGATAGAAACAGGTAATATGGTATTGGCGTATCTGAGAATCTTGATTCTCTGATGGCAGCCAATGCGCAGTCAAACTTCAGATAATGAGAGCAACTCTGATGAAGTTTCCGGTAAGGTGTTCACTGCTATTAAGCAGTTTTGGCTCTAATACCAAGATAGAAATTAAGAGGAAAACACTTTTGTTGAATTTATAGTTGCTGTTTACAAAATTCTGATACGTTGTACATTGATATGTTGTATATTTATTGTTTACAATGTAATAAACTGTAAATGGGCTGAGCGATGGCCCATGAACCCGATACCACTTTTATTTACATAATATGAAGAATATTTACTCTTTACTCTTTATCACAAGTATACTTCATTCTCTTCGTTATATTTCATCCAATATAACTGCTTAACTTCTGACAAGTAATTGTGTGATCTCCGATTTCACCACTGCATATTTAAGTTGAGCTATTTATTTAATCGCATATGCATACGCAGTGTGGCATTCATATAAATTATTTCTGCTTTCAGAAATCGTCTGAATAGTCGTGCACTGTTGATATATTATACAGTAATGTCTGTAACTGGTTTCAAAATCAATCATAAACAGACTGTTTGACTGTCAATGATTTCTGAATATAGAATAGTTCTGAAAATATACATACTGTGATAGGTTATTATTGCTGACAGTTTATATACTACACTATAGTTAATACACAGGATGACGAAAAACTGCCTGCATGAGTCAAATTCATTGTGTTTTCTCGCTATTCTTGCAGGTACTCTTGTTCATCTACTGCATGGTCTCCTAAAGACAGCATGACTCCAAATCTAGTTCAGAAATCTATAGTATAAGAAACAATCTCTATAATAATGTATTTATTTTTTCGCATATATTTCATCACAAATCCAAAGCCAAGTTCTTATTTTATCTTTTTGGAACGCAATGCATAATTGATTTGTACTACAAGTTTTTAGAAAAATGTAAATGACAGGTAAGTATTGAAGGGTTCCCTTTGTTAGCAATGTGTAATTGATTTGCTAAATGTCTTTCAACACTTGCGATGTAGAAATAGATCATGTTAAATTTATTTTGGAATGTGTTAATTGAATAGTATAGTGTGTATGATATATTGCTTTAATTAAGTTTGAAGTTGCATAGCTTGGATTAACATTTGAGGGATAATCATTTACTCTAATCCACATAGACAACAACTTATTATCATGAAAACAGTCGTGAAGATATGATGAATATTTGTTCCATAAGCCTTTTAAAAAAAAAAATCTTTGTATGTATAAACAAAAGAAGTTATTGTGGTATTTATAAACAAGAATCTTTATGCATTGTTTTCTGTGCACATTGATCTGTACGATTCTGCTCCTCTCATATCATATCTAATCATTAAAATCACTGCTCTGTCCGCAGTAGTCCTGACTCGCTTTTTATTGGACGCTGCAGAATACATAGTTTTCTGTGAAAATATGTGCCGCAATATGTACATTATAAGCATTAAGCAGAAACTGTCATATAAGAAAGTTGATCCAAGGGAGGAAGAACCTGTTTCATTTTATTAGCTTTGCTGTTTTCTCATTCTGCGGTTTTATTTGTTCGAGCATCATTGCCACTTCCGATACATCATTCAGAAATTCTCTAAAAATATAAGTAGTTTAATTGAATATAAACTCATCAAAATATACAAACAAAATAACAAAAGGCCGTGTTTCGCAAATGGAAGGAAGACATATTTGAACTAGAAAGTAGCGTAAGCAATATTGACCGTTTTCGTTTTTTGGTCAAAGTAGAAAATTTTAACTAACACGAACACAGAACTGATTACTATTCCGAAGGCTGTAAATTTTGTACGATTGATTGTCTGACGTCTGGCTCGGCCCTAAATAGTAAGGAGTTCGGTCCGTGTCCATACAAAATGAGGGGAGAGTTCCTCTATTTATATGACTCAATAGCACATTCTAGATATAGCACATTCTAGATATAGAATACTCTAGAAACATGACTCATTTGACAACTCTAGAAATGAATCTTTAGGCAACTCTAGAAACATAACTATTATATAATTCTTATTACTAGCAACTAATATAAAATTCTAGAGCTCTCACCAAATTCTATCAAATACAAGAAGACTCTAGAAACTTTAATAATAAGAAACTTCTAGAAATTAACAAATCAAGTTTAATATTTCAACACCCCCTTTTAAACTTGATTTGTGACCATAAGCAGATTTCTCAACCGGACAAAATCTTCATGCTTGAGAGGCTTGTTTAAGATATCAGCTACTTGATCATGTGTCTTCACGTATTCTAGTTGCACATCCTTTTTGGAGATACACACTCTAATATAGTGATAGCGTGTATCAATATGCTTGTTTCGATCATGAAAAACTGGATTCTTAGCCAAAGCAATTGCTGATTTCACTACAACAAAACAGTCATATTACAACTTTTATTTTACAACTAGCACAAACCGACCGTTGTTATAGATTATATTTAACAACTGTTTATTTTCAGCAGTTGTAACAAAGGTACTTTTAACAACTTTATTTGTACAGCAGTTGTAATATACGTCTATAACAACTGCTTTTTAATGCTCGTTGTAAATGTTTGATTATAACAACCATTTGTGCCCGTTGTCTTTTCAACAGACAAGATACCAATTTTCAGCTTCATAAAAAATTCAATTTCCCTCCCATCGTTTCGTTGGCCGCCCAATCTGTTAAATAAGTACACGAAAACTCACTGTCAAAATTTCCTAACTTAATCCCTAACCCTACCGCGTTGTGCTCGCCGCCCTTGTTAAACCCGCTCGCCGTCGATAACCAGTCACTCTCTACCAAACTGCGCTGTGCTTTGCAAGACGCTAACCCTAACCCTAACCCTCTTGCAAACGCTAACCAACAACTCTGCCATCTGATTTTCTCGCCGTTGCCGCCGTCGATATAGGTATGGCATCTGAATGATTTCCCTTTGTATTGGTTTATCTCCGGTTGATGCAAATATTTTACTTTTTTCTAATCCAATTTGAATTAGGTAAGGTGTTAGTTCAGTCAGATCCAAACCCTTTTTCAACCCAGTAGATCATCTATTAATTGTAAGGTAATGTTTCGGTTTAAAGATCGCCGGAGGGCAGCCGCCGTTTCGGTTTAAAGATCGCCAGCGTTTTGGTTTAAAGATCGCTGCCGTCGACAAAGCAGATACCCAATCAAGGTAATTATTTGAACGCTCTCTCTGTTTTACCTATCGTTATTTCATTTTTCTTTTTCTTTTTTGTCTATTTAGTTTGTTCGCTTTTCACTGTTAGTTGGTTGAGAATTATTTCGAGCTCTAGATTTACTTGGCCATCATTAGTCAGTTCTTTTCAATTAAAAGTTTTGATCAAAATGAATATTTAGTGATTATTGTTATGTTGGTAACGTTTGATGTGATACAAGCACAGGTTATAAACATAGTTGCTTCTTGCATATTATCAGTGTGCCGATACTGTTTCTGTCGCATCGTGGCATCGATCGCTGAAGTTAGCAAAAAAAGGAGTGCAAAAAAGAAGAGGAAAATGTCATCTGAAGGATGAGGGATGCTCGAGGTAAGGAGGACCGAGTATGGTGTCCGACTATCTCTTGCAAAATTGTCTGCTCATTTATGGTTTCATAGGTCTAGACTGGTTTTGTAATGTTCATTGAACTCCATTGTTTGTTGAACTATACTTATTTGATTACAATGTGTAGGCATGCATGTCTGAAATTTAGTTAGTGCAACCAAACTATGTATTTAGTGTATTGGATTCCTTGAATGGTCTTGTTCATAAGTTAGAGTTTTGATATGGGATATTATGTGTCTAACTCATTTTATATGCAAAAATGTATAAAATATTCCCACCCCAAAGTATGCCCCTATGTAACATGTAGGATGACTTGCCTATCCTCTGATCCAGGGTACTTTAACATTAAATGCATCTGGCACATGTCATCATCTGCAACATTTTGACCCTTTATATTTCAAGGTAATTTTCTACAATGCATCTTGAGATGTGACCCAACACTTGAATAGGATAGATGAGCTCTAGTATGTTCCCACCCATTAGAATATAAGGTTAGGATTAACTTCGCGCTTTTATGTACTTCTTTTCTCCCTTTATCTTTCATTTTTGTGCTATTATTCAAATATGTTCCCACACATAATGAGTTCTCTAATCAATGCTTGACAGCAACAACAATGACAAGCTGGCATCTGATGGTAACCTTTTGCACCTTACATGTGGGACAACGATTGCGCTTTTTTGAACCCAAGTCTGACTTGATGCCAAAACCGTTGTTCAATTTGGCATGCTTAATGGAACTTCAATTGGTCTCCTTAATCTCAGTCTTGGCTTCAACTCCATTGGATTTTATCAGGTTTCTTGTGTCTTTTTCAACCGATATATGTATGGATGTTACTCTTGTTTTTATTGCTGTATTCTGACTTTTTTTTTGCAATCTTTATTAATAGATGACAAAGCTTGCAATCATACCATTCACTGTAATACTAGAAACCATTTTTCTGAAAAAGAAATTCAGGTGAACATTTACTTGATATGAATTGAGTAAATTTGCTATAGCGTACCTTATTCTTTTTTCATGTGGTAAATAAAATCACTCTTCACCCTTATACAGCCAATACATAAAGCTTTCTCTTCTAGTGCTGCTTTTTGGTGTTGGAATTGCATCTGTTACTGATCTCCAACTTAATGTAGTTGGTTCCATTCTCTCTCTTCTTGCTATTGCAACAACCTGTGTTGGACAAATAGTATCCTTCCTTTAATTTTGAATATTGCGACATTTAAGTTGCACTTCTGTTTGTCCATTAGTGATTGCTAATAAATCAAGATAACCTATTCCATCATAGTTCCTTTTTTCCCTAACATGGATTACTCTTCTATATATGCAATGTTCATAAAGATTTCGTGTGCATAAATTAAATGTCATCCTTAATCTCCACCCCATAATTAATATATGACAAACACTATACAGAAGAGGTTGAAAGTGTCATCAACACAACTCCTGTACCAGTCTTCACCCTATCAATCTGCTATACTATTTTTCTTAGGCATGCATCTGAGAGCATTACTCTTGCTTGTGACTCTGCATATAAGGATGTTAATGATGGTTCCACATTAAACGGTATTACAATATAGTTAATGCCTTTATTTTTTTCATTAAATTATCGGTAAACATTTTACTAAGTTAACTAAATTTGTAAATTCAACTAAGTTCTATAAACCATAGATAATTTGACAATAATTCACTTATGTTTCTTAAGATCATGAATATCATTTGTTTCTACCAGAAAGCTTGATTTTAATAACTATTCTAGTAGTTGAGTTCACAGGAATGTATATGCTTTTGCCATATAAGGTTACTCTGATTTAAATGCAGGAATGTTATATGGACTAGTTTGTTGTATGGTCTACCTATTTTTAGCGATACCACTCCAGCTGTGAGTTTTTTCCTTTTCCTTAATCATAAATCCAAATCTCATATATAAATTTATTTTTTATGCAGTACATTAACAAATAAAAATAAATAAATAAAATAAAGCCATTTGGATATTACACATGTTTCCAACCTTTTGCGACTGTTAGTAAATTATTATCAGTAAATAAATATGTCCATAGTGGGAACTATACCATGTTAGGCAATGCCATAAATAGTCTAATGTATTCGTAAATTATTTTTGTGCAGTCACACCGTGAGAGCAATACTCTGACTGTTGAAGAACGGCCTAAACGGGATGCAAGGCATGCTGGAATTGAGGTCGGAAAATGTAAAATATTGAGTTGGCAAAAGCAAGTTGTTGCAGAAGAAACGGTAGTATCCACTGATCCTGATTGTTTGGTGCATTTTAAAAAACTAAGACCAGATGGTTGTAAAGTTTGGGTTGATGTGGCGGTGGATCCGGAAGCTTTCTTGTGGAGGTCGAGTTCCGAGATGTGTACTATTGGAGAAGCAGTTGGATCGACCGTGGCTTGGCATAAAGACTTCGTTGCCTTCGACTAGTGTATTTCCTTAGGGTATGTGTTTTGCGATACAAAACTTTATCTTTCTTATGTATTTTGTGTTGTATCCTATTTTGGAATGGTTATGTGAGAATGTTGTTTTGGTACTGTTTTAGTTGGTGATGTGAACGAATACTTTAGATTGTTTTATTTGGTATGTATTGTGTTTTGTTAGAATTATATAAATATTAATATTTATGAATGAATTTGATTCAGTTATTTATATTTATAGTTTTGGTAAATTATTAAATGGTGCATGCAATTATATTTTTGGGTTTAAATTGCAATTGATGTGGTTGTAATTAAAGTATATTACACAGCACGAAATGTTACATATCTACAAGAGTTACCAACAGTTGTAAAATGGTTATTTGCAAGGGTAAGAAACAGTTGTAATATACAATATCACAACAGTTATATGCAACTAAAGAACACAGTTGTAAACAATTGATAGACTTTTACAACTTCTTAAAATACGACTGTGGTTCCACCGTTGTAATATATCTTTTACAACTGTGTTCCACCGTTGTAATATGCCTCTTTTGTTGTAGTGTTTGTTGTCCACGAAAATCTTGGTCGGCTTCTCTTGTGGCAGTTTCAACTCCTTTAGTAGATTTCGTGACCAAATTGCATGGCAAACACATGAAGTAGCAGCTACATACCCTGCTTCACATGTGAAAAGAGTGACAATCGACTGGTTTTTCGACATCCATGTGAAGGTTGTATCTCCCATGTAGAACACAAAGCCACTTGTTCTTTTTCGGTCATCCATATCTCCACTCCAATCACTATCACTATATCCAACAAGCTCGTAATTATCAGAAATAGAGTAGTACAATCCAAAGTTTGTTATGCCTTTAACATAGCGAAGAATCCTCTTTGCTGCCTTCAAATGAGTTATTGTTGGGTTCTCCATGTATCGACTCGCAACTCCTACCGCATATAGAATGTCAGGTCTTGTACACGTTAAATATCGCAAGCTTCCAACCAAGCTTTTGTAGAGTGTTGAGTCCGTTTTTTCTCCTTCCTCATGCCTTGACAACCTGGTTCCACATTCCATTGGTGCGCAAACTGGATTAGAGTCATCCATCTTGAACTTCCTCAATACTTCCTTAGCATAGCCTTCTTGAGTGATTAGAATGTCTTTATCTTCTTGTTTTACTTCAATGCCAAGGTAATAGATATCAGTGGTACGATCATCCTATCAAAAGTCGATAATCGATACCGAAATGCTGCTAATACGCCGAAAATAAGATAAACGGAGCAATAGCAGTTCAAATTTGGCGAAACAAAATATGACGTCGCACTCAGAAGATGATTTCCAAATTTAATATATAAAAATATTCAAGTGGGGAAAACATTTTATTATCATCAAATATTAACTGATTTGAATTTAAATAAAATTACACAGGAAAATAAACTTTCATATTATCAGATGAAAATTTACCATTTCTATGTTTAATTAGACGTATTCCAAATATCAAATTTTTATTTCAAAATTGTATTATTTAAAATATCACAAAATTCAATTAATTACGTTATTAAAACCATTAAAATTTACGGGTTGTTACACTCTCCCCCACTCAAAACTTTTCGTCCCCGAAAAGGAAGGAGGTAGGAGAATAGAAACAACCAGAAAGAAAAATAGATTGAAATACAAAACAATCAATTTAAAACCATATAAATTTTCAATTTAAATTAATTAATATTAAATAATTGATTTAATCCATTTTATTTCACATAAGTTAATTTCACCTTATAATTCAATCTTAACTATTTCTAAATTAATATTTCTTTATTCATTAACTTATTATTCAATTTATCTCAATTAACTTTTTTATAATAATAAATTAAATATATTGACACTCTCAAATTTATTAATAAGTTTCATTAATATCATTTTAAATTGTATATTATTCAATTACATAGTTAACTTCTGAATAATTTAGGTAAGTTATATTGGAATGCAATTGAGTGTTATACAAATAAAACTTTCCCAATTCAATTATTTCAAGTTTTAAATATTTATTCAAAATTTACGAGTTAAATTTTCGATTCTCTTCAAACCATTTAGAGATAAATGCATACATATATATTATATATATCAAGTCAAATCAATAAACATATACGTATATATATTATAAATCAAGTCAAACTTAAGAAATTAAAGTCAAATTCATTTTCAAAACAAAAGTGTATCAAAGCTACTAAGATGGGCTCTCCACTCTGAAACTCGAAAATGAATGTCGATGATGTTGCAGTCATCACCAAAATTATTTTCCAGCGACAAAAGAGAAGAGTACTGATTTAAAACTTTCAAAATTCTTTGGAAACAATTTCTATTTGAAAATACCTTAAATAATATACTCTAAAATTTTAAAACCAAATTTTCAAAATATATCGGAAATTTAATTCTCAAATTCTTAATTTAAATCTATTTAAATTCCAAATCAATTTATAACCATGTTTTATAATTTCTTTTATTTTTATCATGTGACAATAGTCAATGATTTTCAAAACAATAAATGAAATCAGATATTATAATTTCCAACAATAAATTCAGTTAACTTTTTAATTTTAGAAAAAATTATACTTATATAATATAATCATATGAAAATTTATTTCATTTACCAGATTTGAAAACAATATTGTGTCGGTTTGCTCTGTTCAAGTGTTTTGGAATTCCTATCGATATTGTTGATCAGACGAATCGATCGAAAACCAAAATCAACATTAACAACTCAAACAACACAATATAAACAATTTATATAAAATACAAATACACTCCCTCACACGATGATTCAAGAATAGAGATTCAAAACAAGGATAGAGATCCAAATATAGAGGGATCCAAATCAAGTGGAGTTCTGACTAGAAGATAAGCTCGAAAGGGAAGTAAGATAATTAAACAACAAAAGAGAAAAGATGGAGACTAATATAAATCGCGGGTGACCTTAACCGGATCAACCGTGACTTCAAGAATAAGATCGCTACAGAATTTTGAAGCAAATCAACATCAGATCACAAGAGAATTACCCTGGTCATCTACTATAGAAACATTAGGGTATAACAAGAGATAGCGGCATCTAAACCGATGATACAGAAATCTTCGGTGAATCGATGCCTGTTGTAAAGGAGTTTCACCTCTTTACAAATAATTCTAAAAGTGGAGGAACTGCCGATTCATTATAGAGATCAACAGGAGTGGAGTTATGGGATACTCCAGAATCAAAAGAACACGAATAGGAAAGACAAGGATGGATTTCAGAACAAGGAATGTTCTAAAATCCAAAAGAAACCGAGTTAAAGAGGAAGGAATTCAAGCTCAAACGAAGGTGATTCTGTAATTAAATTTACCCTATATGCTAAGTTTTGCCAAAAACCAGAGCTCTGATACCACATGTAATAACCCGATATTTTCAACCATTCGCATCCGCACATGTCGGACTTGAATTGCTCAAAATATCAGATTGTTAATTTATATTTGGAAAAACCCAACATATACATAAATCAATCACAGAATCACAAACATAGAGTAATATAACAATAAGCAGCAGAAACAAATAAATAGTAGTTCATGAAGCTACTATATATATAACAGAGTTAAACAAGATACAACAGAAGTCTCGAATACATAGAAGTCTCAATACAATAGTCAAATAACAAAATCTGAATATATCACTGAAGTCAACTGAATAACTGAAAGCTGAATAGATATAGATGGATCTCCAAGCGAAGCTCCAACTCCAAAGGTGAGTCTCAAATGCTGTGACACTCAGTCTGAACCGAGCGTAAAGCAAAACACAAAACAAGTCCTTGCTAATGGTAAAAAAGGGTCTTTGAACGTCTCGAGTTAGGATTAACATTCTTATATCAATAAATCCAACTCAAGTGAAATATCAACTGAAATACAAGTAACTCAAAGGATCTTTGGGATACCCACCCTCTAAGGATCCGTGGAACTATCTACTATGTAGTAATATACGCTATTATAATATGTCTATAGTAAAGTAAACTATTAAAATAGCGTTAAGGGGTTACCCATATCCCCCTTAACACATTTTATATATTCCCATAGTCTATACAGTACCGTAATCTCCCCCGTACTGGGCGTCGTCAGAGGGCACTCCATAGGTATGGTACAAAACAAACTCATAGTGGGCTCGATATGGTAGGTGACACGACACAACTAGGCAATGCCAGGGTAGATATACCATTACACTTCCGGGGTGGTGGTAACGCGTAGCCGCAGCTACCGCCCACCTCGATCCATACTCCCAAAATCCGAGGGGTGCACCCAATCAAGCACAAAGTAATAAAATGGTATCGAAGAAGTGTGTCCGATCAGAGGAGCTACCTCACTTGGCCCATCAATTGCTCTTGTTTTAACCACCTTAAGATAACTCACGGGAGTTAGGTCCACGTATACACCTCATATAGAATCGTCGCCACCATCCTACTTCATTCTGGAATCTCCACCACATACACAGTTGTTAAAGTGGTTTTCAGGATTGGCAGAGATTATGACAATAACCGATCCCAGTCACTTTAACAACCAAACGTTACTATAACACTGTGGTCTTTTCATTTCAAATAGTTTATACTTCATATCAAATATCATATCCTTCATTTCAAAAACCATATCAATTCGAGATCATTACTCACTTTAAAATAATATCCATTTCCAAAATCATAACACTTTCCAAAATTATATCTCTTTCGAAATTATAAAACCTTCGAAACCATAACACTTTGGAAATCATAATACTTTGGAAATCATAACATTTTGGAATCATAATACTTTGAAATCATAATACTTCCTACTTAAACAGTTTAGATATAAAAAATAATATATAAAATAAAATAGTTTATATAATAAAATAGTTTATAAAATAAAATAGTTTATATTAAAATAATTTATATTTTAAAATAGTTTTATATTAAAATCGGTATATATATTAAAATAATTTATAAAGTGAAATATTTATATATATATTAAAATACTTATATATTAAAACAGTTTCCCAAATTTCACATATCAATTCAAATCAACTCAAATTCCAAAATCCCATTTAAATCAAATCTCAGTTCTTCCATTTCAATTCTATTCAAATTTCAATAAACCATTTATATCAATTTCAAATATAGATTTGAACTACGAAAATACCATTTCGATTTCAATAGATTTCAAAATTTTAAATATTCAAACATTTTCAAAACTAAATTTGATAAATTCATTTATATCTCAATTTAACTTCATTATTATTTAGTTTGAAATATTTACTTAATAAAATCCAATATCATTTAAATAAACCTCAAATTACAAATAAACTAAATATTTCCTTCAATTTATTTAAACATGAAATATTCATTTAATCACCTTAAATCAAAAATCAAGTTATAGAGTCATATCTTTAGATCTCAAATTCAATAGGTTTCAAATCGATTTTAATTGAGTAAAATTCTTAAACAAATACAAATACAAATTTCTAATCAACTTCAAATTTATCTTTCCAACCTCAATTTATGATTATAAAATCTATTTTTTTAAATAAAATTTAAATAAATACTTAAACATATTAAATATTAATTAAATCAAACTTTTATTAAATTAAATCTTATCATTAAATTTATATTATATTAAATCTTATTTTATATATTTTTAAAATAGTAAAATTGTAAGTAAAAATCTTAAAATTTATAATTTCAAAACTAACTTATATATTTAAATTTCCCAAAACATATAAATGTAAAAATCAAGAATTTAAACATATATAAAATAACATTTATATATATAATATTTTAAAATTAATATTTATATAAAACCATATATATTTCCTTTTTAAAACTATGGAAATCATTTCAAAATATATATATAGACCAACGGCGTTTGTATATAATTTTCTATCCTATGGTCAAGTGGTACGGATATCTATCATTTCAATCCGCAATTTAAATATCTATGGGTATATATCTTTTCAACCCACAATCCCAAATTCAATGTCAATGAAAATCGCTTGGGTTTATCATTTCAACCCATAACGATTTCCTCATATTCTACAAGATCGTTCGGGTATGTATCATTTCAACACATAGGGAATTCTATACTAACAAGGAAATGCAGAGTGAGAATATATATGATAATAATATAATAATCATCAATAAGCATATATCATCAATTACAGATAAAATATAATAACAGATCTTGGTGTCAGATGTCACAGGTGAATAGTTACAGATAATGGCATATATATAGTAGTTAAACAACTAGCAACAGCATATGTAACGACCCGTAAATTTAAGTGATTTTATTTTATTTAATTAATTGAATTTTTGTGAAAATTTAAATAATTGAATTTGGAAATATAAATTTGATATTTGGAATACGTCTAATTAAACATAGCAACTGGTAAATTTTCATCTGATAATATGGAAGTTTATTTTGTTGTGTAATTTTATTTCAATTTAAATCAGTTAAAAATTGATGATAATAAAATGTTTCCAAACCTGAATATTTTTCTATAGAAAATTTGTAAATCATTTTCTGAGTGAGACGTCATATTTCGTTTTGTCAGATTTGGAATTCTCTAGCTCCGTTTATCTTATTTTCTGCAATTTTGCAGCATTTCCGGTAGCAGAAATTCGAATTTTTATAATTAGATCATATCACTGATATCTGTGTACCGTTCTATTCGTCTCGTCGTGTTGATTTCCAGTATATTTATTTCTGTATTTTGAGGTCCGGTACGCGACGGAAACGATAATACGGTCCGTTGTAATGGTAACAAATTTGCGACAGTTAGTTTTCATTGGCTTTTCAAATTTAGAACGTGCAACCCAAACAAATTTATTGCTTTAATGACTCCCTGAAATTCTTGCTTAACCATTTTTATTCCCAACAGTTCAAGTTTTGGTTTGTCCTTTCACATTTTTCGGTCACCTTCCTTCACTCACAATTTTTTTTATATCTGATAATTTATCCAAGTACCGACCATCCCATCAACTCCTTAGCCAAAAGCAATCACACCACCATCGTCGACATCTAATTCCTCCACCCACCCCTGACCTATGTGCTGTGATTACCTCGCCGACTCCGAGTCCGAGCCTAGCGTTCTCGACCACTCCTCCCCCCCTGATCCACCACGCAACCCCCTCATTTAACGACCCCTACCCACCTCATCCTTGCCATGTCCCACCATCAGACCCACACGACCACGGCGCCCCACGCCAACAGCAGCACGTGCATAACCATCACCGTGCAGCGGTTCCCTCCTTCCTTCCTCCTCTCTGACAGCTTTGACCACCAATCCACATCAATTCCACAAGCGACAGCCCCACTTCCAGCCGTTCTCCATTGCCGAACATCCACCTCCCTTGCTTGTAACTCCACTTGTTTATATAAGGTACCATATATATATATATTTACGTTATTATTATGTTAGTTTTATATAGGGTATATATACATATATTTGTTAGTATATACAGGGTGGTTTTATATGTCAGTTTCATTTGCTGTTAGAGATATATTATATAAAGTTTGTATTGCAAATTGTCATTTACTGTTGGATTCATATGTATATAACCTGTTAACAAATCTACATATCTAACTAAGTTATATATATTATTTGGGCGTGTATATATTCGTTAGTTATAAAATATATAGTTTGTGCAATACGAATAAGTATGGTATTTTATACATTCATCTTTCAACTGCTCTTTGCTTTATATGGTTATATATATAGAGTACACACTTTAATATATGTGTTTTCTTCTAGTGTTTTGTATATAATATCACTTTGTTGTGATAATATATGTAAGTATAATATGACAGTTATTATATATGTCAGGGCAGTTTATATATATATGTAAGTTTGAATTTTAATATACAAGTTTATATAAGATGTGTCTAACCTGTTCGGTTGTATATATGTAATGTTTATATAGGTTACATATCTATATAATGCCTGAGCAGTTTCTCTGTAAAATATATTTTATATAATTATTTTGTATAAATTATTAGTTCAGATGTGATGTTTATAATTTAAGTTATATCTGCTTCAAGTTCATACAAGTTGTGTGGTTCTGTTGATAGATATAAAAATTTATATAAATCTATAAAGTTATATTTGTTCACAATAACCTGCTAGTAGTATATGTTATATATATGTGAACCTATATATGTTTATATGTATAGATCTGTCAGAGTATAATATTTAAGGTAGTACTGTATATATTTACTATTCGCTATCCAGGCATATAACTGAACCTTACCTATGCTCGCATATATATATTTTATGTATGTGTTTTATGTTTGTATATATATATATATATTGTTCTTGACCATATTTATATTTTACAGTTTGCAATGATGATGTTGTGTAGCCAGAATGTATGTGTGTGTGTTTAGTTGAATATATATATATATATATAAATTTATAATAGATTTATTTTATATATATATAAGCTGTTGTTTATAGATGTAGTGTGTATGACTTATTTTCATATTTATAAAACTTATGAAAGTTATATATATATATTATTATAGATTTGGTTGTTTTATTATATGTGTTTTATTTAAAACAATGATTTTGAAATATATACATTTAAATTTAAATGGTGTTTGAATTTAGAATATGATATTTTAGTATATATTGTTACATATAAGTTCACTTATACCATTTATCTTCATCGATCCAGTTATGATTTGATTTCGTCTATTCCTATTTATCAGATTTGTCCGTCAAATTCGTGCCCATCTTGCTTTGATTTGGAATTCATAGTTTGTTCTATTGTCAAACTCCTCTAGCCTCAAATTGTGAGCATTCACTCATGATTAACGTTCTTTTATTTATTAAATTTGATTTCAATTGAAATGTCAATTGAAATATACTGCTGCTAGTTATTTACATTGATATATACATTGTTATCTATATCTGTTCACCTGTGACATCTAACACCATTATCCATTATTTATATTGATGGTATATATCTGCTATATTATTATCATATATGTTATCACTCTGCAAGTTCCCTGTAGTATAGAATTCACTATGGGTTGAAATGATACATACCCGAACGACCTGTAGAATAGGAAAAAATCATTATGGGTTGAAATGATAAACCCAAGCGATTTTCATTGAATTGAATTTGGGATTGCGAGTTGAAAAGATATATACCCGTATATATTTAAATTGCGGATTGAAATGATAAATATCCGTATCACTTGACCATAGGGTAGAAAATTATATACAGACACCGTCGGTCTATATATAAATATTTTGAAAATGATTTCTATGGTTTTGAAAAGTAATATATGGGTTTAATAAATATTGATTTTAAAGATTTATTAAAGTTGATATATAATATGTTTAAGTATTTATTTAATATATATAATTTCAAATATAGAGTTTATAATGATTCTGGTTGGAAAGATAAATTTGAAATTGGTTTGAAATTATATTTATTAAGAACTATGCCTAAATAAGTTTGATTTGAAATTTATAAAAATTGAGATTTTAAGATATGATTTTATAACTTGGATTTGATTTAAAAGTGACTTAAATGAATATTTCAAATTTACATAAATTTAAATGGGATATTTTGTTATTTAAATTTGTAAATTGAAGTTGTATTTAGATGTTATTGAAATGATTAAGTAAATATTTCAAAACTAAATAATAGTAAAGTGAATTTGATATATATATATATATATATATATGAAATTATCGAATTTAGTTTTGAAATGTTGAATTTTTAAAGCTTTGAAATATATTGAAAGTGAAATGGCTTAATTTGTAGTTCAAATATGTATTTGAAATCGATAATTGAAATGGTTTATTGAGAAATTGAATTGATTTGAAATTGATGAATTGAGATTGGATGAAATTTGAATTTTCTAAATTCGAGTTGATTTGAATCGATTTGTGAAATTTGAGGAAACTATTTTATTTTATATAAGTTTTTAAAAACTGTATTTAAAACTATTTTATATTTTACTTTATAAATTATTTTAATATAAATTATTTTAATATAAACTATTTTAATATACTAATTATTTTAATATAAAATGTTTTAACTTATAACTATTTTATATAAATTATTTTATTTTATAAACTATTTTTATTTTATAGACTATTATTAATATCTTAACTGTTTGAAGGAAAGTGTTATGATTTCAAAGTGTTATGATTTCCAAAGTTATGAATTTCAAAGTATTATGATTTCCAAAGTATTATTATTTCAAATTGTTTTGGATTCGAAAGTATTATATCTTTGAATGTACTATGATTTTGGAAATAGATATATATTTGAAATGAAAATGATATCGTTTGATATGGTTTTAAATGGAAATGATATTTTGGATTTTGAAGTATAAACTATTTTGAAATGACCGCGGTGTTATAATAACAGTTGGTTATTAAAGAGACCAGGATCGGATATTGTCATACTCTCTGCCAATACCGAAAACCACTTTAACAACTGTGTACATGGTGGAGATTCCAGAATGAAGTAGGATGGTGGCGACATTCTTGAGGTATATACGTGGACCTAACTCCTGTTAGTTGGCATAAGGTGGCTAAAACAGGAGTGATTCCGGGCCAATGAGGTAGCTCCTCTGATCGGACACACTCCATCGTATGCCATTCTATTACTTTGTGATTGATTTGTTGCGCACCCTTGATTCGGGAGTGCAACTTGAGGTGGGCGATTGCTGCGGCTCTACGTCACCACCAATCCGGATGCGAAATTGGTATATCTACCCTGGCATTGCCTTGTTGTGCCATGTCACCTACCATAGCGTGCTTTACTACGAGTTTGTTTTGTACCATACCTATGAAGTGCCCTCTGACGACGCCCATTACGGGGGAGATTACGGTACTGTATAGACTATGGGAATATATAAAATGTGTTAAGGTGAAAAATGTAAAGCCTTAACGCTATTTTAATAGTTTACCTTACTATAGACATATTATAATAGCGTATTACTACATAGTGGATAGTTTAACAGATTCTTAGAGGATGGTTATCCTAAACATCCTTTGAGTTACTTGTATTTCAATTGATATTTCACTTGAGTTAGATTTATTGATATAGAATGTTAATCCTGACTCGAGTGTTTTGTGTTTTGCTTTACGCTTAGGTCAGACTGAGTGATACAGCATTTGAGACTCACCTTTGGAGTTGGAGCTTCGTTTGGAGATCCAGCTATCTATCAAGCTTTCAGTCATTCAGTTGATTCCAGTGATGTATTCAGATTTTGTATTTGACTATTGTATTGAGACATCTATGTATTCGAGACCTCTGTTGTATCTTATTTAACTCTGTTATATATATAGTAGCTTCATGAACTACTATTCTTTTGTTTAAGCTGCTTATTTTTATATTACTCTGTGTTTGTGATTATGTGATTATTTATTTACTGTATATGCTGAGTTTTGCCAAATTTAAATTAACATTCTGAGATTTTGAACAAATTAAATCTGACATGTATGGATGCGAATGGTTGAAAATTTCAGGCTATTACAGCATATTTCAATTGTCGTTTCAAATGAAATCAAATTTAATAAATATAAGAACGTTAACCGTGAGTGATTGCTCACCTTTTGAAACGACCCGCAGTTCCGTACCCCTTGAATCAACACTATTCTCCAACATATCGACTCAAAGTGAACGGAAATACGAACCATTAAGGTTAAAGAAGAAAGAGGTAGAAGAAGAAAATAGAAAATCAACATCAGAATCTCACAATCGCAGCGGAATAATATATAATAGTTAATAATTGATCTTTACACAAAAGAAAACTATATTTGTTTTATACTTTACATCTTTAGAATACAACATCAGAGTTCAACAACATCTAACACACAACCGTACAGTAATCACTACATGTCCTCACAAAACTGAATACACGGTACACACAACACAACGGAATATACATCAAGTACGAGTGATACGTCTCGCCATCCATCTCGTCTCCTGAGCTCCACAGAACCATATCCTGTATCCTATAATACTCGGTCTGATTCGAGCATTATTATACGTATCAATATATCTATAGCTGCTGACATACTATAAGATTAGGATATATGTAACTAACATACTATAAGATTAGGATATATGTAAATTTCTGGAAAACATATTATACATATCAATATATCTATAGCTGCTGGCATAAAATTCTGAATATATATATATATATATATAATTCAACTATACATACATATAGTGTAATATACAATACAGTAACAACTGCATATATAAAAATATATAAACTCAACCTATATCATATCTAGACTTATACAATCCAAACAAATGTATAAACTAATATTATATTTCACATCATAACTTCTTAAAACACAAACTGAAATCATCTTATATACTATATTTCAAAAATCTATATATAAATTTAAAATTCAAAATTTCAATATATATATATATTTATAACGAAACATAGATATTGGAAACATATATATTGTATACGTTTCAAAATACTAGCATAAGATATTATATATATAAGCACTAAATATTAACACGGGATGTTATTATATAAACAATAAGAGGTCGAGGAGCTGCTCACATCTGGACGCATTGAACAAGGCGACGTGAAGAGGCAAAAGGCGTGGAGGCTTTATGGATGAGGAGAGGTGGGGAATCGGACTGCTGTGAAGCGGGGTCAAGTCTGGTCGTGAGATGTCGGAGGATGACTGCCCGGGCTCGGCAAAGGCGGTAGAGTGCAGTCGGGGTTTGGGTGAGAGGGGAAGGTTACTGTGGGTGGAAGATCGGTTGAGAGGCAGGGAAGTGAGGTGGCGGTTGCTGGCCAGTGGGCTCGGGTCGCGGCGACGTGATCCAAGGAACGGTGGGT
This sequence comes from Allium fistulosum, assembly GCA_030737815.1. Lineage (NCBI taxonomy): Eukaryota > Viridiplantae > Streptophyta > Magnoliopsida > Asparagales > Amaryllidaceae > Allium > Allium fistulosum. Next base: position 1,111,666,930 of record CM060905.1, read on the forward strand.
TTTGCTGTCATGCATAGGAGGATGAAAAAGTGGAGGAGAAGAGATGTTTGAGCTACATTAGGAAGGCAGCCGATCAAGAAGAATGAACGAACATAAATGATTTTAATTGGTATTTCCTGAAAACAAAAAAATAGGGAAATAGAGAAAATGGAATGGAACGAATAATATTGTAAATGAAACTGTGGGAATAGAGAAAGTAGAGAAACCAAGATGAATGAACGAACAGGAATGAAAAATGAAAAGGCACAATCAGATATGCTGAGTATCTGGGAAATGACAAAAGTCATGAGTGTGAATTCAGAAAATAAATGCAAATGACTAATGGTATTTCTACGGTGACAAATGAGGAGGCACAAGAAAACAAAATGGTTCAAATTCGTAACCGATACGACGATCCGTTTCGCGAATTCCGCTGCGTACCGGACTTCAAAACACTGAATTGAATATACCGCAGAGATCAACACGACGAGATGATCAAAACGGTATACAGATATCAGTGGTACGATCATCCTACAAAAGTCGATAATCGGTACCGAAATGCTGCTAATACGTCGAAAATAAGATAAACAGAGCAAAACAGTTCAAATTTGGCGAAACAAAATATGGCGTCGCACTCAGAAGATGATTTACAAATTTATTATATAAAAATATTCAGCTTTGGAAATTTTTTTATTATCATCAAATATTAACTGATTTGAATTTAAATAAAATTACACAAGAAAATAAACTTTCATATTATCAGATGAAAATTTACCATTTTCTATGTTTAATTAGACGTATTCCAAATATCAAATTTTTATTTCAAAATTTTATTATTTAAAATTTCACAAAATTCAATTAATTACGTTATTAAAACCATTAAAATTTACGGGTTGTTACATCACATTTTCTTACTTCTTATAAAGTAAGCTTCAGTTATAGCACTATCTAACTTTTTATTTCTATCATCCTATATTTCTCAAAAATATACTCTTTTATTTCCAAAACCATTTTGCTTCTATATCTGATTCGGTTCCAATTCAGAATTGCTTCAATTTCCATTTGGGTTAAAACTTCAATTTTTTTTACCTCAATTGGTATTTAAATCCATGGTTTAAATATAAATAATTTCCACTCTGACCAGTTTGAATTTAGAAAATAACTTGAAAAGTTTAAAATAGTTAAACGGTTGTAAAATAGTTAAATAGTTGTAAAATAGTTAGGTAGTTGTAAATAATTAGATAGTTGAATAGTTAATATAAGATAGTTTGAGTTTCTTAAAAAGAAAGGTTTGTATAGTAAATAGCTTGGAAAAATAGATTTAAGGCAGTTTTTATTAAAACAATTTGTTTGAAAATAGTTTCAGAGTCAAACTGGTTCAATTTCCCAATTTCCAATTCAATCAATTCCCAATTTCCCCTTCCATTTAAATTGATTCAATCCAGATTCCAATGCAAATTAACATCAATTCCCACTTTGATTCGAATCAATTCCCATTTCGATTTCAAATTAATTCAGTTTCGATTTCAATTCCAATTAATTCAATTCAATTCTAGTTTGAATTAATTTCAATTCCATCCTCAATCTTCAACCATCTCGATTTATATAAATTCAGGTTCAGTTTTCAAAATGTTGATTTAATCTCTTAAATCAAATTAACCCTTAATATTCAATTTAACAACCTAAAGCTCTTATAATTAAATCACGAGCCCAAATCTCAAATATTCATTTAAATTTTCCTTTACTTAAACTTATTTCATGGTTTGAGTGAGGGTTCAAATCTTTTTAAACAAATCAATTCTCGGAATTCAATTTATTACCCAATTATACTTCAATTTTTTTTAAACCCAATCCCTTTAAACAATTCTGGTTAATAAGTTTTTTTTAACATTTCAAATTTGAGTTCAAAATGATTCCATTTCCATAAATCCAAATTTTATTTCTATTCAATTTCGAGGTTGGATATATATCATTTCAATCCACGTCTAAATTTATTCGGAATAATCCAATCTACAGTTTTTATATATATTGTCAATAACAGACAAGATGATAGCAGGACATGTCAAAGTAAATAAACATCCAGGTTATCTAAAGCACCAATCAATAGCATTCATTACCAATTTCCAAAATTCAAAAGCAGTTTTATTTCAAAAATCGTTTGAAATCATTCATACATAACTTCTTATCACATCCATACTTTCCTTTTCAATTTCATCCACCTAACTTCCCTAAGTTAAATTTTCCATTTCACATTGAAATTTTCCAATTTCCGATCATAAGTTCAAAACTTATTTAACTTGTTGTCACGACCCGACCTTCTATCACCAGAAAGTCGCATCATGAATAAGAAAGAAAGGGATAGAAAAGAGAAAAGATAGAGAAGAAAGAACTAAAAAACATCAGAATCTCACAGCAGAACGAATAAATTATATTAATCATATAAGTATTACATAGTATTACATAGTATACAACATCTATCAGAGTTACACAACTTATTCAAACACAAACTAGACAGTTATAAACACATGTCTAGTTATGACAATTCAATATACAACACAGATACAGATAAACACTAACACAGCGGAACCAATATATCTATACGCTGAAGCCTCCTGCTCCATTGCTCCTCCAGAACTTGTCAAAGCTAACCTGAATCCCTTGGCTACTCATAAAAATTTAAGTACCCGAGAGTTTAAGAAAAACAGAAGATAAACTCCGGGTCAGACATGGGTCTGGTGTGAGTAAACGGTTAAAGTTGCTTAACTTTAAAAAGCATTTGAAAAGAAAAGGTATCACGTAAGACTTCCCACACATAAACATGGAAAAGTTTTTACCTTACGCTAACCAAACATTTGATAGGAAATCCAGTGATATTATAATAGTGTCTAGGGTTTCCAAGTAAAATACAGAAATAGCTGGAATGCTTACATCTCACGTTCCAACATAGTTGGGCACAACTAAATCGTACGACGCTTATTGGAGATTGGATTCCATACAATGGCAGGGCTACTGGGGTACCGCCCGTCACAGTACGTGGCCTAGATCAACGTACAGAGGATCACGCCCGACCCCCTGCAACACAAGGCCGAACCATCCCTTACTGGATAATTCCCGAACAAGACACCCCAGCAGTTGTTGCAATCAACTGCCCACACAGCCGAAATAATAAGAAGGGACCTCTAGGCAGGGGAAATCTTGTCCTACTTGGGTGCTACCCACTAACCTTGATGCACCTCCCCTGTTTTAGCCATTCCCGGTTGATGAGGCTTGAGGCTACGATTACCTTATCAGAACACATCACTTAGAATGCTCATCGTCCACCTGAAGATGTTCTGAAAGCATTCAGTCCATACAAGTTCGTTACGGGTTCGAACGAAACCGAAGGCATTATCTCGTTACACTCAATTTGGAATCACCCGCAGAATTAACGACAATAACCCTTACACTCTGAATCTACCTCTTCACTTGAGATTCACGACCTATCGTTAATTTGGATTGATGTGGTTTTCAGACTTCCAAATCTGGAAACCCGATCTCGGTCTCATCGAAATCCAAAATGTATCTTTTAGGTCCAAGTTGTTTTAAAGTTAAAACAATTCAATTCTATTATCTATATACAAACATATAGATAATTCATATCATCATCATAAACAGATAATTCACATTATCATCATAAACAGATAATTCACATTATCATCTTAAACAGATAATTCACATTATCATCATAATTCAACCAAAGCATTCATATCACACAGCATTAATTATCTCATATCTGAGATCTCAAACCATTCAAGGCAATCAATATCATCCATCATACATAAGCAAGGATTTAATTAATCACACTATAATTAATTTAAAATGAATTAAATTAATTACTTCATCTCTAAATTAATTTAAAATAAATTAAATTAATTTCTTTCATCACATAAATCTTGCTTACTTAATCATTAATTAAACCAATTAATTAATCATACTCTAAGTATCCATCTTGATTAATCATCCTTGATTAATTATCCTTTAATTACTTTAAGTAATTAATCCTTAATTAATTATACTAATTAATTATCCTTAACCATTAAAGTAATTAACCATAAATTACTTCAGTAATTTAATTAACTATAATCAATTACATTAATCCTTAAGTAATTACATTAATTAATTACTCTATAATTACCTTTTATTAATTGATTGATCTTAATCAATCAACCCTTAATTACATCATTAATTATATAAATTAATGATCCCTAATTACCTCTTATTAATTATTCTATTTAAATTAATTACATTAGGTAATTAATCTTTAATTAAACCACATTTTGTTAATCACCCTTGATTAACCATATTCAGTAATTAACTACCCTTAATTACTTTATTAAATAAATCAATTACTCCCTAATTAATTTATCTTAATTAATCCCTTGATTAATTACACAATGTGATTATACTCAAATTACTTCCATTATTAAATCATCTTCCATTAATTACATCCGGTAATAACCATTAATTACTTCACTAAGTAATTACACCTTATTAATTACATTAAGTAGTCATACCTAACAAATCATCCAGTGATTATCTTAAATTAGTTAAACCAAATTAATTAACTTAACTAATCAAATTAAACTTAATTAATTACATTGAGTAATTAATTCCTTAATTACTTCCATCAAGTAATTATACTTAATCAATCCTACAAATGATTATCTTTAATTAATTAATAAAATTAATTATTTAATTTAATCACATTAATTAATTATTTAATAATCTCTAGTTAATGATCTTCATTAACTATTAACAATTTCTTTAATTACTTCTCTTAAGTGATTAAACTTAGATTGATCATTATTAATTACAAGTTAATAAATCTTTAATAACCCTTTAATTAATCCTAATTATTTAATTAGTTAAGTTTTAACTGTAACTTAATTAATCTTTAAATTATTTGATTAATTAATCTTTAATCATTAATTTATAATCTAATCTTATCTAATTAATGATTCTTAATTAATTATTCCTAATTAGTCTTAACCCTTAATTAATTAATTTAAAACCCTTAATTACTAAATTAATTATCCAAATCATTAATTAAATTAATTAATTTTCTATTTTAATTATCTTAACAATTTAATGAATCCAAGTCATTAAATCCTAATTATCTTTAAGATAAAACTTTATTCTTATTAATGATTAAATTATCATTAATAAAGCATTTAAAACAATTTACTTTTAAATTTCATTTTAAATTTAAGATTTAAAATGAATACAAATTTAACTTTAACAAAGTTTTAAAAACAATTTAAAAAAACTTCTTAATCAAATGTTAAAGAACACTTATCTTTATAAAAGAAATCTATATAAGAATTTAAAACCAAATCATTTAAATTCAAATCATTTTATAAAATATACTTTAACATTTTAAAGTTGTTTAAACCTTTTAAATTTGATAAAACTTTATTTTATTTTAAACAAGAATACAAATTCATTTTTAATCCATACTTTAAAACTTATTTAAACTTTGATTAAATCTTGTTTTAAATTTAAAAGTCCATTTTTAAATTTAAACCCAGACAGGTTTAAAACCTGGAAATAAAACACTCACAAACAACCCGAGCCATCTCCCATTTTCCCCGAGTCACTCGCGAGCAAAACCCCTCAAAACTTCGAGCCTCACCCGAAATCAACTCGAGAAAACTCGAGTACCTATCTTCCCAACCAAACTTCACACGAAAATTGTGCACCGTGCACATGCACCATCAACGCAGCCAACTCCGATCATCTATGATGATCTCCTCACATCGGCGATCACCCTCTAATCCTATTCCGATCATCGGAACCTCGCTACAAACTCGAAATCGAATTCGAGCTTACTAACCCAAACCTGGAACCACCATTAAACCTGTAACCACTTCAAACCCCCGCCTCCGACCACTGGAGCATCAACGCCTCCGCCCATGTCCTCACCAACATCCCCCCTTCCATTCCCGAGGATATGGTGGAACTCGATCCACCAGGGTAGCTGCGATGATCGAATTCCTGACCAACATAAAAACTAGGTTAAAAATCAATCTCGACCTCCTGTCATTGCCACCGTGCCTCGATCATCCACCTGATATTTTTGACAAAGCCTCTGATCACTCCACTACAACCAGAAGAAACCCCGACCCCTCAGACCATCGGGATCACCAGAGGCCACCCAAAACACCCAAACAAGAACCGCTCCTTCAACTCAATGCTAAAATTTGTGATTTTTCTTTTAAAAATCAAGTTTTTGAAAAAGTTTTCAGATTACATGCCTGAAACATTGAATTAGTTTGTTTGAAAACTTGACAAAACAAATGTTACACTGCTCCTTTGGTTTTCCAGAGACATTTCAAGTTTTCTTTTAACTTAATTAATTTTTTTAAAACTTTAGTTTATGATAAACAAACTATTTGTGTTTGAAGCTTCAACCCTAACAAAGATTAGTTCAAAAGATAATGAATTATGAACAAATCTTGAGCCTGGAAAACTAAAAACAGGATAACACAAGATACAACAGCATGCACACACATCTATTCATTCATATATATACGCAGAACTTCACCAATATATATTCACACAAAAACACATTCATTCCAGAACTTAACTTGCAACCAGAATCATACTTAAGTTTTTAAGAAAAAGTGTTACTCACCTGTTTTTGAAAATGAAGAATAGAGCACTTGATTTTGAAAACAGTTTTGAGCTTTAAACTTGAATATGCTTTTGCTTTTAAAACTTGAGTTGCTGAAGCTTGTTACTGGATCTAGTAGTGATGACTAATATTTAAAACAAAGATGGATCTACTCTGATTTCTTCCTTAGTTTGCTTTTCAAAAGATACCAGGATTTAAGAAATGCTTGCAGGCCTTTTTGATTTTTGAAAATGAGTTACAGATTTATGATTTTGATCTTTAATTTGAAAGTAGATTACAGGTCTACTTGCTTTAGTTTGAAGCTCAGGTTGAAGAAGAGGCTTTGCAGGCTTTGGTTTTCATTTGTTTTGTGAACGAAAATGAAATAAGAAAGATTGATAAATAAGAAGCAAGTATACAGAGGCTTGTTTCTTGCTGGTACAAATTTTTTATCAGAGATTTTTTTCATATGGAGGCTAATATGAAACATTTTGTACTAGCATTAATTACATTGTCATACTTATCCATTTTTTTATTATTCGTGTGTACATAGATAAATTTTCTTGCTTGGTTATGTTTTCTACTCTATATGCTTCCATAAATTTGTTATATTTTTATCAAGTACAACTTGTATGCATTTTATTGTTTCCTTTTTCTTTACTTCCTTGCCATCTACAAGTATTTTCCAGAATTATCTCAAGTATTCATTTTATAGTTATTGTTATTATGTTAACTTGTATTTATTTCTATTTCTAACTTTAATATTTATTTTTAACTTGCATACTTATTGTCTTGTATTTCTCTATATATGTATTTATTTATTGTTTATTTCTTTTTAAAGTTTAAGTATCAAGCATTTACTCATATTCATATTTTATTTTATGCTTATATTTAGTATTGATAGATATGATCTAGTTTAAATATTATTATCTAGATTACATCATAACATATATATATAAATCAAATATCAATAAGGTAAAGCTTTACTCAAATGTAAATAAAAATAGATTTTATTTTAAAATATTAAAACACTCTATCTTTAAATTCCAAATCATAGTTTCTTATGTTTATAATCATATAGTCATTTATAAAATAGCTTTTGAAAAGTTATATATCAAAATTTCCAAATTACCAAAATATTAGAATTATAAAATATGCCTTATTAATTAAATTTAAAACAAAGCTCATCTATTTACAATATATATAAATATATATACATTATAAATAGAAAACAATTTATTAGTTTTTAAAAGATACATTCACAAATTAAATGTTTATTAAAAGAAGATTACTAAATCGATTCAAATTTTATTAACAAAAATTATCAAATCAATTTAATTTTTAATACAGATTATTAAATTGATATTGCCAAAAATTCCGGGATATCACATTCCTCCCCCCTTAAAAGAATTTCGTCCCCGAAATTTTAAACAAAGGTAATTTAATAGTCTCATTAATGATTAAATTTTAAAAACACAAGCATATATTAATTATATGCTAACAACCATAGCAACCAATTCATCCAATCAACAAATTTAACTATCCAGACAAAATTGTGGATAGAATTTCCTAAAGTTTCCCAAATAAAAATACCGGGATACTTGCCCTACAGAACCCAGACAAAACTATACTACTAAGCTACAAAGCTCTTACTCATATGGATCTACAAAACTAAACATGATATCAGACTATAGACAAGTCTGACTTAACAACCAAACCTTCTAGAACTGCTGGTTCCAAAACCAATGATGGATCATACACGTATTCCCTCAGAGATACGTGAAACACATTGAATCTCAGTTATCCAAACTGGCAATTCACTCGAGAAGACCAAACACTTATCCTTACCAGAACATAGAGAAAATCCAAAATACCTCGGAGCTAGCCTCCCAATCTTACCAAACTTAAAGCTCCTTCGATCGGAGAAAACTTACTCAAAGCCAAGTCCCCGACTTCGAAATCCAAATTCCTCCGTCTCTTATCCACAAAACTCTCTTCTGACGATCTAGGGCTGCCTTCATCCCTACTGATAAGCTCAACCTTCGCTGAAGACTCAAAAACAACTCAGACCAAAATAATCAAGAACACAGCCTCCACTATCATCAGTAGAAAACAACTTCTCCTTTCCGGAAAAGAAAAACAAATGCACTCCCAACTGCTTCCGCTGCACAACTCTGATCTGGAGTAGATGAAAATGCTGATGATACACACGAGCACAAACTGGACAACACATCCCAGAAATATGGTTCAACAAATCCATAAAGAGGAAATTCAAAAATTCCAAGATATCCTGATCTGCTTCACCAAAAACCTCTCTCTAGGAACCCTCCTTCAACTAGCTGGACCATCGGTACCACTCATGGAATCCTAGTCGAAATGAAAACTCAATCTCCATATGCTAAGGCAAACCACTAACCTTTTCAAAGACATCCTGAAAGATCTATGACAAACCAAGAGAACACTCAACCATCAAAAGTCACTTTTGCGATCAACCCAATCTAATATCCAAATAAAACTGTTCTCTCTTTACCAATTAGAATAGCTTAAGCCTATCTAGCCAATCCATCGAAAAAATGGGTCCACATAGCTGCTTCTGAACTTCACCTCAAGAAAACTGCTGACAGATGACCTCCTTGCCTGCACACAGAACAATCTGAGCTACGACACTGCCACTGATGCTAAAGACTTCCTAATCCAAACTCCTCGAGAAACTCAGGCCTCAAAGCCAAACATAAACACCCAGCTGAACTCAGCCTCAACACCGATGCAGACACACTTCCTTATCCAAAGCTCCTTGAGGAACATCTTCGGAAACAACCCATAGTCACTGCATCTCACCATGCAACTACTACTTCCTGAGGTTGCCAACATACCATCACTTGTTTCTTCCTAACCGACAGATCCAAACTCTCAAAAATCCGCTCACACGAGCGCGATCAAACTTGCACTTTAATGATGAACTCCGAACCTTAACAGGTTTCCTTTAGAGATTGGTGAAATACTTACACCACAACAAAAATTCACTTGAGACAGTATTGGGTCTACAGCCTCGGCAGATACACTTCCAACCTCAACAAATTCCAACCATTGGCAGTCGTGTTACACACACCACTAGCCTATCGACCTTTATATCTTAAATTGGAAAACCCGAACAGGTAACCCAACAGATAGGTAGAAATATAGAAATATATATATATATATATTCAAAATTACAAATACGCTCTCTCAAGAAAGATAGAAATCACTCCAAAGCCTACGTATTCGCTCAACCTTGCTTTGATACCAAGTGTCATGACCCGACCTTCTATCACCAGTAAGTCGCATCATGAAGAAGAAAGAAAGGGATAGAAAAGAGAAAAGATAGTGAAGAAAGAACTAAACAACATCAGAATCTCAAAGCGGAACGAATAAATTATATTAATCATATAAGTATTACATAGTATACAACATCTATCAGAGTTACACAACTTATTCAAACACAAACTAGACAGTTATAAACACCTGTCTAGTTATGATAATTCAATATACAACACAGATACATATAAACACTAACACATCGGAACCAATATATCTATACGCTGAAGCCTCCTGCTCCATTGCTCCTCCAGAACTTGTCAAAGCTAACCTGAATCCCTTGGCTACTCATAAAAATTTGAGTACCCCGAGAGTTTAAGAAAAACAGAAGATAAACTCCGGGTCAGACATGGGTCTGGTGTGAGTAAACGGTTAAAGTTGCTTAACTTTAAAAAGCATTTGAAAAGAAAAGGTATCACGTAAGACTTCCCACACATAAACATGGAAAAGTTTTTACCTTACGCTAACCAAACATTTGATAGGAAATCCAGTGATATTATAATAGTGTCTAGGGTTTCCAAGTAAAATACAGAAATAGCTGGAATGCTTACATCTCACGTTCCAACATAGTTGGGCACAACTAAATCGTACGGCGCTTATTGGAGATTGGATTCCATACAATGGCAGGGCTACTGGGTACCGCCCGTCACAGTACATGGCCTAGATCAACGTACCGAGGATCACGCCCGACCCTCTGCAACACAAGGCCGGAACCATCCCTTATTGGATAATTCCCGAACAAGACACCCCAGCAGTTGTTGCAATAAACTGCCCACACAGCCGAAATAATAAGAAGGGACCTCTAGACATAGGAAATCTTGTCCTACTTGGGTGCTACCCACTAACCTTGCTGCACCTCCCCTGTTTTAGCCATTCCCGGTTGATGAGGCTTGAGGCTACGATTACCTTATCAGAACACATCACTTAGAATGCTCATCGTCCACCTGACGATGTTCTGAAAGCATTCAGTCCATACAAGTTCGTTCCGGGTTCGAACGAAACCGAAGGCATTATCTCGTTACACTCATTTTGGAATCACCCTCAGAGTTAACGACAATAACCCTTGCACTCTAAATCTTCCTCTTCACTTAAGATTCATGACCTATCGTTAATTTGGATCGATGTGGTTTTCGGACTTCCAAATCTGGAAACCCGATCCCAGTCTCATCGAAATCCAAAACGTATCTTTTAGGTCCAAGTTGTTTTAAAGTTAAAACAATTCAATTCTATTATCTATGTACACACACATAGATAATTCATATCATCATCACAAACAGATAATTCACATTATCATCATAAAAAGATAATTCACATTATCATCATAAACAGATAATTCACATTATCATCATAATTCAACCAAAGCATTCATATTACATAGCATTAATTATCTCATATCTGAGATCTCAAACCATTCAAGGCAATCAATATCATCCATCATACATAAGCAAGGATTTAATTAATCACACTATAATTAATTTAAAATGAATTAAATTAATTACTTCATCTCTAAATTAATTTAAAATAAATTAAATTAATTTCTTTCATCACATAAATCTTGCTTACTTAATCATTAATTAAACCAATTAATTAATCATACTCTAAGTATCCATCTTGATTAATCATCCTTGATTAATTATCCTTTAATTACTTTAAGTAATTAATCCTTAATTAATTATACTAATTAATTATCCTTAACCATTACAGTAATTAACCTTAAATTACTTCAGTAATTTAATTAACTATAATCAATTACATTAATCCTTAATTAATTACATTAATTAATTACTCTATAATTACTTTTTATTGATTGATTGATCTTAATCAATCAACCCTTAATTACATCATTAATTATATAAATTAATGATCCCTAATTACCTCTTATTAATTATTCTATTTAAATGAATTACATTAGGTAATTAATCTTTAATTAAACCACATTTTGTTAATCACCCTTGATTAACCATATTCAGTAATTAACTACCCTTAATTACTTTATTAAATAAATCAATTACTCCCTAATTAATTTATCTTAATTAATCCCTTGATTAATTACATAATGTGATTATACTCAAATTACTTCCATTATTAAATCATCTTCCATTAATTACATCCGGTGATGACCATTAATTACTTCACTAAGAAATTACACCTTATTAATTACATTAAGTAGTCATACCTAACAAATCATCCAGTGATTATCTTAAATTAGTTAAACCAAATTAATTAACTTAACTAATCAAATTAAACTTAATTAATTACATTAAGTAATTAATTCCTTAATTACTTCCATCAAGTAATTATACTTAATCAATCCTACAAATGATTGTCTTTAATTAATTAATAAAATTAATTATTTAATTTAATCACATTAATTAATTATTTTATAATCTCTAGTTAATGATCTTCATTAACTATTAACAATTTCTTTAATTACTTCTCTTAAGTGATTAAACTTAGATTAATCATTATTAATTACAAGTTAATAAATCTTTAATAACCCTTTAATTAATCCTAATTATTTAATTAATTAAGTTTTAACTGTAACTTAATTAATCTTTAAATTATTTGATTAATTAATCTTTAATCATTAATTTATAATCTAATCTTATCTAATTAATGATTCTTAATTAATTATTCCTAATTAATCTTAACCCTTGATTAATTAATTTAAAACCCTTAATTACTAAATTAATTATCCAAATCATTAATTAATTAAATTAATTAATTTTCTATTTTAATTATCTTAACAATTTAATGAATCCAAGTCATTAAATCCTAATTATCTTTAAGATAAAACTTTATTCTTATTAATGATTAAATTATCATTAATAAAGCATTTAAAACAATTTACTTTTAAATTTCATTTTAAATTTAAGATTTAAAATGAATACAAATTTAACTTTAACAAAGTTTTAAAAACAATTTAAAAAAACTTCTTAATCAAATGTTAAAGAACACTTATCTTTATAAAAGAAATCTATATAAGAATTTAAAACCAAATCATTTAAATTCAAATCATTTTATAAAATATACTTTAACATTTTAAAGTTGTTTAAACCTTTTAAATTTGATAAAACTTTATTTTATTTTAAACAAGAATACAAATTCATTTTTAATCCATACTTTAAAACTTATTTAAACTTTGATTAAATCTTGTTTTAAATTTAAAAGTCCATTTTTAAATTTAAACCCAGACAGGTTTAAAACCTGGAAATAAAACACTCACAAACAACCCGAGCCATCTCCCATTTTCCCCGAGTCACTCGCGAGCAAAACCCCTCAAAACTTCGAGCCTCACCCGAAATCAACTCGAGAAAACTCGAGTACCTATCTTCCCAACCAAACTTCACACGAAAATTGTGCACCGTGCACATGCACCATCAACGCAGCCAACTCCGATCATCTATGATGATCTCCTCACATCGGCGATCACCCTCTAATCCTATTCCGATCATCGGAACCTCGCTACAAACTCGAAATCGAATTCGAGCTTACTAACCCAAACCTGGAACCACCATTAAACCTGTAACCACTTCAAACCCCCGCCTCCGACCACTGGAGCATCAACGCCTCCGCCCATGTCCTCACCAACATCCCCCCTTCCATTCCCGAGGATATGGTGGAACTCGATCCACCAGGGTAGCTGCGATGATCGAATTCCTGACCAACATAAAAACTAGGTTAAAAATCAATCTCGACCTCCTGTCATTGCCACCGTGCCTCGATCATCCACCTGATATTTTTGCCAAAGCCTCTGATCACTCCACTACAACCAGAAGAAACCCCGACCCCTCAGACCATCGGGATCACCAGAGGCCACCCAAAACACCCAAACAAGAACCGCTCCTTCAACTCAATGCTAAAATTTGTGATTTTTCTTTTAAAAATCAAGTTTTTGAAAAAGTTTTCAGATTACATGCCTGAAACATTGAATTAGTTTGTTTGAAAACTTGACAAAACAAATGTTACACTGCTCCTTTGGTTTTCCAGAGACATTTCAAGTTTTCTTTTAACTTAATTAATTTTTTTAAAACTTTAGTTTATGATAAACAAATTATTTGTGTTTGAAGCTTCAACCCTAACAAAGATTAGTTCAAAAGATAATGAATTATGAACAAATCTTGAGCCTGGAAAACTAAAAACAGGATAACACAAGATACAACAGCATGCACACACATCTATTCATTCATATATATATGCAGAACTTCACCAATATATATTCACACAAAAACACATTCATTCCAGAACTTAACTTGCAGCCAGAATCATACTTAAGTTTTTAAGAAAAAGTGTTACTCACCTGTTTTTGAAAATGAAGAATAGAGCACTTGATTTTGAAAACAGTTTTGAGCTTTAAACTTGAATATGCTTTTGCTTTTAAAACTTGAGTTGCTGAAGCTTGTTACTGGATCTAGTAGTGATGACTAATATTTAAAACAAAGATGGATCTACTCTGATTTCTTCCTTAGTTTGCTTTTCAAAAGATACCAGGATTTAAGAAATGCTTGCAGGCCTTTTTGATTTTTGAAAATGAGTTACAGATTTATGATTTTGATCTTTAATTTGAAAGTAGATTACAGGTCTGCTTGCTTTAGTTTGAAGCTCAGGTTGAAGAAGAGGCTTTGCAGGCTTTGGTTTTCATTTGTTTTATGAACGAAAATGAAATAAGAAAGATTGATAAATAAGAAGCAAGTATACAAAGGCTTGTTTCTTGCTGGTACAAATTTTTGATTAGAGATTTTTTTCATATGGAGGCTGATATGAAACATTTTGTACTAACATTAATTACATTGTCATACTTATCCTTTTTTTATTATTCGTGTGTACAGAGATAAATTTTCTTGCCTGGTTATGTTTTCTACTCTATATGCTTCCATAAATTTTTATATTTTTATCAAGTACAACTTGTATGCATTTTATTGTTTCCTTTTTCTTTACTTCCTTGCCATCTACAAGTATTTTCCAAAATTATCTCAAGTATTCATTTTATAGTTATTGTTATTATGTTAACTTGTATTTATTTCTATTTCTAACTTAAATATTTATTTTTAACTTACATACTTATTGTCTTGTATTTCTCTATATATGTATTTATTTATTGTTTATTTCTTTTTAAAGTTTAAGTATCAATCATTTACTCATATTCATATTTTATTTTATGCTTATATTTAGTATTGATATATATGATCTAGTTTAAATATTATTATCTAGATTACATCATAACATATATATATAAATAAAATATCAGTAAGGTAAAGCTTTACTCAAATGTAAATAAAAATAGATTTTATTTTAAAATATTAAAACACTCTATCTTTAAATTCCAAATCATAGTTTCTTATATTTATAATCATATAGTCATTTATAAAATAGCTTTTGAAAAGTTATATATCAAAATTTCCAAATTACCAGAATATTAGAATTATAAAATATGCCTTATTAATTAAATTTAAAACAAAGCTCATCTATTTACAATATATATAAATATATATACATTATAAATAGAAAACAATTTATTAGTTTTTAAAAGATACATTCACAAATTAAATGTTTATTAAAAAAAGATTACTAAATCGATTCAAAATTTATTAACAAAAATTATCAAATCAATTTAATTTTTAATACAGATTATTAAATTGATATTGCCAAAAATTCCGGGATATCACACTTGCCCTGAGTAAATTCCAATTCGTTCAATTCACTTAATTTTACTCAATTTAAATTTCCCTTTCCAAATTTAAATTTCTTATCAATATCCCTACCCACTTATAAGTTCAAAACTTATTTCTCCTTGGGTTATACATCTCATTCTAAGGGGTCTTCAGAATTCAACTCCCAGTATTTATTTCAAATCAACATTGAAATCATATATGTATATACATACATATATATATTTATCCCATTCACATATCCAATCACACTTTAAATTTTCAAACCATTCTTGGTTTTTATCCAAAAATTTTTTATCTTCATACAACTCTTTTCTTAAAACAATGATTTCTATATTCAAAAATATTCCAAATAATATTATTTATTATTTCCTTCAACACTTTGAAACACATTTCAAAATTTTGGGTACCTAGATTCAAAATTTCCCATTTTAAATTCATTTCAATTTATAAGTGGCATTTATAAATTCAGCTTATATAATTTCACTTCCTGAAGCATTTCATAATGTTTTATCATTGTTTATTCCGTGATAAACACCCTTTACAATAACCAATTTTATGATAAAAATCAATATTATCATATTCACGGGCCAAACACACCATATATTCCATAATAACTTCCTGAAAAAATACAATCAGGGTAAATTTATTTCATTTCAAAACACTTGGAAAAATACTTCCGGAATTTTCAATTTCTGGTCTCATTCTACTTTCAACTTAACTTACTTGTATAGTTCATTCTTACCCTAATTTCTATTTGGCTATATATATTACCAGTTAATTCTTATGATCTTATTTGATTTAAATAATAACAATCAATCACCTTATTATACAATAATAATTTAGAAAAATTATTTCTTTATATATCAAAATAATTTTAAAATAATTTTAAAATCATTCTATAAGAAAATAACAAGTACGCCCTCATATATAATACACTCAACTCATTCTAGGGTACTACTGACCCTATCTCTAATGAGTAATCCCCACCAGAGCCAAGGTTCCCGCTTAACCTTCAGCTTTGATACCAAATGTAACGGCCCGAAGGTTTTCAACCCCGAAAATCGACACTAATACGTTTTCTGTATAGAGTGACGAGCAATCGAGTGCCGGAAATACCAGGCTGTTAGGGTTAAAAAGAAAAGAGGTAGAATAAGAACAGAGAAGAACAACATAGAATCTCACAACGCAGCGGAAAAAAATATAATATACAATAATAGCATTTTTTTCAAAGAAAAGCTGTAACTATCTATATACATACAAGATATCAGAGTGCAACAAATCTGGACAGTTATAATAACTTGTCCTCACTGCTGTCTATACAACCTACAATATACAGGGGAATATAGACAAATACGTCTCTGCCTTCCAGTTCGTCTCCGGGCTCTAGAGCGTCCTAACCTGAAAATCTGTAACACTCGGTCTGACCCGAGCATTACAATAAAGTAACACCCGAGTCAAGCTGGAAACCAGCGTGAGTAAAACCAACTTAATTTGAAATACAAGAGTTATCAAAATCTTTGGAAAACCAAGGTAACTCGTATAACCAGACGAGTTATCATCTTATTTTGAACAAAACATTTTACAGAAACCCATCGATATCATAATAATGTCTAAGTATACTACTTATTTAAGATAGTCAAATTTGTGAAATAAATCCAATTCCCGCATAGTAAACTCAAAAATCAAACCCGTACAGGTTCGTAGTGATTTTCAAATCGAAGTGGTTCCAGATAACACTGGTATCCGATCCCGGTCTCTTCGAATCCAAGCAATAAATTTTCAAAATGGGTAAATTGTTTAAAATAACAATTTATTATTCAGGGTGACGTTATTCAAATATGAGAATTTATTTCAGACGTTTTTTTCAAATAAAACGTCTCATCATTTTAATTTACTATTTAACCCGCCTGACCACTTGATGGCATAGGCAAGAATAATTGGAATAAATGTCCAATATAGATCGTTAACCAAATTAACGATCTAAATCCATACCAAACTATTTCACATCAGTATTTATTTACTTTAATCAATTGAAATCCACTTCTGTCTCAATTCAAATTAATTACAATTTAAAGAAATTATATGGCAATTTATCTCTAGTTAATTAAAATTAAACACTATGTTTAATACTTGACTTTGATAATTCATATAATTTTTAAAGTCAACTAACAACAAAATCAATTACCCACTTAATTATAAAATATCATTAACTTGGAATTATGGTTTCAAAAAGACAATAGCTTTTTGTTAAAAGAAGGAAAATATAAAATATCATATAAATGTGTGTGTATAAATTCCATTACTTTTCTCTTTCTTTATATTTATTATTATATTTTTTTTCATTCATTTCCTTTCCATTTTTTTTCTTTAATTTCCCTCTTCTCTTTTCTCCCTTTCTCACTTTCCTTTTTCATTTTCTTTTACATTATCTTATCTTTACCTCTTTTTTTCTTCTTTCTTCCTGGCCCAATTCTTTTTCCCCGGTCCATTTTCCTTTGTTCCAGTTTTTCCTTTATCTTCCTCCCTTCTTTCTTTCCTTCCTTCCATCATCTGAACGCAGAAACTTGTACACGCACGCATGCACGTATAAACCGACACCAGGCACGATCCTTCACCGCCGACCATATTCCACAGTCGCGCTCGACCGCCCCTCCACGTTTCCCAACCTAAACATGAAGCAAAGACTCGATTTAAAAATTGAGCATCTCAACCAAGATCACAAGGAAAGCCTACCACCGTTACTCCTCGCTGCAACGCCACCCACCACCGGCCACCACCAGATCGCACCCAGAGCACCACCATTCTATCCTCTTCCTCCTCCCCCTGGACCTCATCCCTCTTTCTTTCCCTACTCCTCGCTGTTGCTTTGAAACCGAGACCCCTCAAACATCCACTTCCAGCCCTAGTTCACCCACGACCGGCCACCCCGTCGTGCTATAAAATCCTGTGCCATTTTTCCCACGATCGCCACCCCCTCAGCCACCTCCCTTCTGAACTCGACACCACGAAATCGACCCCGCCACTTTAATTCGACCAAAAATCAATCTCCGGTCTTCTCCTTCTCCCTCATCCCACACTCAACTAAAAATCTCCAAACTACTCCCAAAATCCATGATTTTCAATAACGAATCCAATCATATAATTCAATCAATAAATTACTATAGTCGAAATTCGACCCATATGGAATCATTTACTGTTATAACCATTTTTCTCTGCCTATGCCTAGTGAAATTGCATGAAATAAATTTTTAAATATTCTACAATAAAAAACAAACACTTCTCGTC
Organism: Allium fistulosum; assembly: GCA_030737815.1. NCBI lineage: Eukaryota > Viridiplantae > Streptophyta > Magnoliopsida > Asparagales > Amaryllidaceae > Allium > Allium fistulosum. The sequence goes on from CM060905.1 coordinate 1,111,685,872, forward strand.
TTGGAATCAAGGCTTAAAACTAATTATAAGATGAGATAAGGGTTTTTGAAGTTAAGAGCTCAAACTGTTTTTCAAACAAACAACAAGAACAGAGAGAAGATGCAGTTTCTTTTTGATGCCTAACACACTTTCCATATGCATAAATTTCAATAGAACCATAACTTCAATGACAGATCCAAGATTCACCCAAAACACTGTTATATATACACAAAGGGAATGACTTTGTTTGAGGGACAAGATGTTTACTCACAATTAGAAATGGAGGAGCTTCTGCTATGTCCAACTCTTGCTTTAAGCCTTTGATTTAATGGCAGACCGTGTGTGTGTGTATATATTTCTTTTATTTTAAATTTGAATGAACAATTAAACAAGTGAAGCTCGGCCATATGTATATATATTTATATAGGGATTGGAAGTGTGTAGAGAAGCTAGGGTGGCTGATGCTTCTTTTACAGTCTATCTTCTTTTTTTTCATTTTTATTTCCATGTTTTGATGTTTGCCTTGATTTGAATAAAGATGATTTGATTTAAGGTTTTTGATTTGATTTATTATGTTGATTTTGATTTCTCATGTGACTTGAATTGATATAGATTTATGATGTTGTCCCCTTTTGTGTTTACAAATATTTCTATATGAATTGATATACATATATACATATCCTTTTGTGTGTGTATATTTGCCCCTTCCCATGTTTATAATAATGTATGTAGTTATGCATATGAATTTTATCTTATTATACTAGCATTTGTACATATTGTCATTTACTTATATATATAGTTATATATACATACATGTTTACATTTTCACCATTTAATATATATATATATATATATATATATATATATATATACACACACACACACACATTTGCTTGCATTTGTCATCATATATATATATATATATATATATATATATATATTCACATTATTCCCTATTTACATACTTATCTATATTTGTATATGTATGTTTACCTACATATGTTTGCCCCCATATATGTATATACCTACATTTTCATTTATGCACATTCTCATATACATCGCTTCATATAAGCATATATATATATATATATATATATATATATATATATATATAGTTATATACATGTATATATATATATCTTTAATTATTATAAAGCCTATGTCTATATTTATCTATATATTCATGGATATTTTATCTTAATTTAAATGGTGGAGTATATATATATATATTATTTATTTTCTATAAAATTTATCATATCTAGAGATTTTATAATTCAATATTTATTATAGTTTTTAAGCCAATTTATATATATTCAGATATTTTAAATATCAGAAATTCATTTGTTTGACTAATCAAAATTAATATTTTCAATGATAAAATCAGATAATCACCCAATCACGAATGTTAGAAAATCCGGGTCATCACATCATTCTCGACGTTGATAATTGTCTGTAAAATCCTTAAATATATCCCACTTCCAAGTTGGTACTTCCAAGTAATCCACTTTGCTTCTAATGCTCAACCATTACTTGCTAATAAAAGAACCATTTCTTGATGCATTCACCAACATCACTCTTCATCCATACCTAGAAGAATACTCGCTTCATATCATGACACATTTTCATGTAAAATTAAACCGATTACTTTCCTCTAAGACTCCGTTCTGATGATCTCCCACATTTGGGACACACAATCTTCCTTTCTTTTTAAGCTACCATCTTGAGTCTACCTCAAATCTCTTTAGGTCCTCTACATCCACATGTATAGTTAATCGCCTAATTCTCTCGGCTAACAATAGGAACCTCATTGCCTTGTAGCAATTCTATCCCTAAGTGTTGTAGAAGCTCCAAATTTTGCTAATTCATTTAAACCTGGATTGGATCCTACATTCAGCCTGTATTGCACTCTACAAGAGGCTAATGCCTCTAAAGCCTTTCATTCCTCAATTATGTCCAACACTCCATTATATTGCTTTCTACTTAGGTTAGTGGAAACCTTGTTCCCCTTTCTAGCACATACTCTATATCAAAGTAATATACTACAAGAAATCTAGCAATTTCTTTTGCCTTATATTTAACTTCTTCCAACAGAAAAAAATACTTAAGACCTTTTTGGTCCATACACAACACAAACCGTTCTCCCAACAAATATTTCTTCAAAATCTTCAATGCAAAGTCTCTATTGTAAACTCTAAGCCATGAGTTGGATAACGAACTTTATCTAACCTTAACTACAAAGATGCATATGCTATTAGTCTTCCCTTCCATATCAATATATCTCCTAGTCATGTTCAACAAGCATTGGTATATATAACCAAATCCAGATTCCATTTAGGTATAATCAGCATAGCAATATTTGTTAGTAAACATTTCAGGTGCTCCATAAATAACCCTTCGTGCCAATCAGTCCATTCGAACTTCTCATTCTTCATGGTCAACTTCTTCAAGGGCATTGTTTTATGTGAGAAACCATTAATGAAATTGTAATAATGGTCAGCCAATCCTCAGAAACATCTCATATTTGTAATCATTCCTAGTCGTTTCAAGTCAATAATGGTCTCAATCTTTGATGGATCCACAGATAACCTATTTTCCAAAATGTCATGACATAAAAACCTTACTTCACATTTCCAAAATTGACACTTCAGAAATTTAGCCTTAACTTTTGTTTTCTTAAGGTCTTCAACACTAATCTAAGACGAACTTCACGGTCTAGCTCGTTCTTAAAATATACAAAAATATCATCAATAAAGACCAACACAAATCTGTCCAACTGACTATGAAAGATTTGATTAATAAGATCAACATAAGAGCAGGGCGTTGGTCTGTCCAAAGTGCATGACTAACTACTCATATGAACCATACCTTATTCTAAACGTTGTCAAAGGAACATTATCCTCATCTACCATCAGTTGATGGAATCGCATGGCCAAATCTAGTTGTAAGAATACTCTAGCTCTACTAAATTGATCAGATAAGCCATTATCCTAGGAAATGGATAATGGTTTTTTACAGTCCGCTCATTCAACTTTTGGTAATCAGTACACATCTAAAGTGATCCACTTGAATTTTTCACAAATACCATAAATGCTTGCTATGGTGAACTACTTGGTGTAATGAAACTTTTAGGCTTATGTTCCATTAGTTGCTTCTTCAACTCCTTCATCTCCTTAGACGACACTCTACTAGGTGGTTTATCAAGAGGTTGCATCCCTAGTATCAAATCTACCCAAAAATTCAACTGCTATCCTAGGTGGTAATATCGTCACCGGTTCAAAAATGTCTACAAATTCTCAAACCACCAGTACACTATTCACCACATATTTTTGAGTCTCCATCACACATAATGTAGCTCCGGCCTTCTCCTTCAATGTATCTAATGCCGCCATAACTATTTCACCGCTTTTAGGACTGTGCAAACGAATAACTCTATCACTATTTTTGTGTCACTCTGTACTAACCAAACTATACCCAAAATTACTTTATAGTTTGTGATGTCAAACACAAAAAGGTTGCAAGAAAATAAATGTTCACATAGAAAAACTCTAAAAATTAGAGCACCTTAACCCAAGGGTGCATTACCCACTGATCGAATTAAACACTCATAAAGACATTACCAAATAAGTCACATTTAAATCCAATTATTATCCAACAATTGAACAATGCAGCTTTTGGGTGAATCCGGGGATCGAAACGAATTGCACCATTATGTTTATGGCAATTTTATAAGCAACTTTCATATTTGGAGTTTCCTGATCGGAGCTTAAACGAAAATGTTATCAGCGTTTGAAGTTTCCAGAGCGAAAATAATTAAAAATGAAAATAGAAATAATTAACATTATATACGGGACCCCACCGGTCGACCCCTTCCTTGGTTCAGTCAACCGATAGCGATCGGCCGGTTTGATGTGGTTCAACAATCCCCAATCAAGCCCAACAAGTGGCGGCTAGAGCTAGCAGTATAAGGCAAGGCGCTACCGAGAAGGGCATGATTGTTTCATTCGTTCCGTCGTCTATCTCAGCTGTCAGATGGCCCGAAGAAAGTACGTATTCGAATTCATTATTACCCGTAGGTCCCCAGACTATAGGTTAGATCACCCCTCTATAGAGCACACTATGTACCATAAGGTTTGAACCTTGGCCAATAGCTAGGATTTAATTAATTTAATCTAACAGTTACGATAGATCGTACGCCTATAAATAAAGGCCTAACACCTCACTTCTCTTCTCGTATTTTCTTATCCAAGCAGCAAAGCTCAACTATTTTCTCTTCTTAGTTATTTCTAAATATTATAAAATATTTTATACACACACACAAATCGAACAAGGGCGAAAAATAAAAGAGAGGAAGAGAAAGAGCGAAACAATACCGCAGAAAAGATAATTTTTATAATCATAAATCTATATTCCCCTTAAACCCAAATCTCTTTTCAGATCTGTAATCCTAATAGTATGTATATGCCTTGTTATACATATTCTTTTGGATTAGAAAGGAAAAGGAGTCAAGTAAAAGAATTGATTCAGATTTTGAGATTTGGAAAGTTTAAAAGGCGAGTGAGAAATTATATTGTTTATTTATATCATTGAAATTTATATCATTGAATTTTATTTAATTATTATACCTAAATAAGATCTGATGAATTTTAGGCTTAAAAAATATAAGAATATCGCCTACATATTCAATAAAATAGGTAACTGGAATAGGAATAGTATGTACAACCTAATTTGGAAATATAAACTCAGTCCCAAATATTTATTATTGTACAATGTTTGTTTATTCTTGATCTATAATTTGTGTAAATTAGGTTATCATAGTTGACCGTAAATGTGAAATTCATTGTTTTGATTTATTTGGAGCCAGTTCCATGTAATTTCCATAAATTATCCAATTCCAAAATACATATAAAAGTATGTCGTTTGAATTAATAAGCGATATACCAAAAAGGAAAGGAGATATGTAAGATATGAATATTATTTTCTATAGTTTACACTTTCTGTTTCAATAAAAGAAAAGAAATAATTCCTTGTAATTTCAAACGAAATAAAGATTTCACTTTTGGTTAATTTATGAAAAGTTATAATGGTAATCCTTTTTTGAAAAGGCAGCTTTAATAATTTTGAATATGGAAAGGAATGCTCTAGTTTGGAAATAATAGTTAGAATTATATATAAATAACCACACATAACCGTGCTTAAGGTTCAAAAATAAAAATATATAAATAGCGCAATTTACGACGATATTCATATTAATTATTAACAATGTACTAATTATAGGACTAGGATTTAAGTACATTAATTATAGATTAATGGGCAACAAATTTGTAATTAATAGAGAATTAAAGGAATTAAATGGGGGTTGATTTAGAGAATTTAATATGGTATTTATGGAAAACGAATAAGCATAATAGGTTGATTTTGAAACTAGTAAATAAATATCATTAGAGAATTTAATATGGCAATTATGGGAAAATGAATAGCCATAGTAGGTAGATTTTGAAACGGGTAGACAAATAACATTGAAGAATGTCCAATTTTGACTTTAATGACCGATAATTACAGACAATTGACATTTATTAGACATAATATGGAAACCAAAGCCTAAGCATATAAATTAGGAATAATTATATAGTGAACAAGTAAGTAATAATACTGTTAAATATACGTTTAAGGCAATATGATTTTCATAGTAGGAAATTATATAGCTTCAACTATACGTTAAGAACAAGCGTGAATTAGTGGGCATAGCCAACATTTAGGTTTTGGGCGATTGGTTTAGCTTAGTGGGTTGGGATGCGAGGTCGGTAGATTTACACAACAGAAGTCCGCCCTTTACCTAGAGGCTACCGGTAGTTGTGTACACTTACTACTAAAGTGGAGCATCTCCAACTATAGGATCCGTGGAGAAGGGATATGCATAGGACGAAGGTCCTACTTCTGGGATGGACATATTAAGTAGCTATTATAGGGTCTGCCTCCTCTTTATTTAGGAAGTATTATATTGTCTGGATTAGCAGTTAGGCATGGTTGTACAAATCTCGGGAAGGATCTACTTTGGATTTGAGGTATTATGTACCTATTATATGGTCCACCTCTCCCATAAAGAAATATTGAGTGGCCTGATGAGATTCTATGCAATGTCAGCAAGATAGCATCGAAGAGAAGTCCGCCTTGGGACAGGTATTAAATGAAGGAGACCTGCCTAAAATGTAGGTATTGATGGTCAGAGTCTGCCTAGTTTTCATTAAAAAGGTATTATACTATCTCTTACATTTTTAGGGAATGATTGACGGTAGTTGCATGAGACTAGGAAGGGGCTATGGCCTATACTTGAGGGTAAGTTGTAGAGTTAAGATGCGTTATTAATATGGAAATTATTATAAAGCCTAATCTAGGTGTCATCGGTATGTGTACTTAGGACCGACTGACTAGCGGTTATGTTGCAGAGGTCCCGCTTTGGAGACTGACGTATTAAGTAGCCATTATGGAGTTCGCATCCCCCTATTTAAGAAGTATTAAGTGGCCGGAGTTTTTGGGTAGTGAAATGGTTGGACATATATGCGGGTAGGCATATACTTATATATTATACCTTGGAGAAGGTTAAGTTGGACATATCGTACATGCACATAAGATTTAACGGATTAGCCATAGATAATTGACATAACACTTAGATGGAATCCAATCGTCATAGATTAATGGGATCGGTAAAGTATGTAATATTCTAATCACTAGAACATTGTTCTGACCCCCTCCTCATAACAACCCACATGTTAGATTTAGAAGAACTAGATCTTGGAGCTTGATAAGAACCACAGATGGTGAAGTATTCTAATTCATGCTCGGTATGGAGAAGGAAATTAAATATCTAGTAATGATATTCCAAGGTAATAACCTTAGTCAATACATATGTTATATTATATTTTTCAATTCCACTGTGAGTTTATATTGATCACACTCTAATATACTTGTGTTATAACAGGTTACCAAAACCAATGATCCGTACCCCAATGGACATAGGTTTCGATTTAGTTGAAATTCGGGCCCATTAAGGTGTAGGTTGTTACATGCTTCAAAATATATGTCGCCAACATGGGATCCTAGAAGGTGATGTACTTCTCCCAACATAGGGTGAATGAGCACACCGTCCTCCTCGAGGATACACGACATGCAATAGATACATGTCCCTAGGTGGTGTCGTCCTACCGTTCAATCCATTTCTATGCATGGTACTTTAGGAACTTGGGCTAGCTCCATCCCAAGTCCATCCAAACAGCTTTGCTCACTTAAGCTCACTATACATGCACTTCATGTACCAGTTTCAATGACTACCACATTTCAATGAGTTAACTTATCTTCTACACTTCAAGTAGAGGCATGAATCACCATCTTACATGATCATTGAGGCCTGGTGTAGGTGCAAGATTATTGAAAATCTTCACAACAAATGTTTTTATTTCAAGAACGATTACTTTTTCGTCCAGCTCCTGTATGGTTTCAATGGGCGTTGGTTTTCTGGAAGTATAACTCCCTTCCTTCTTACACTTTGGTGCTTGGATTACTTTTGTCTAAGTGCCCAACTTATTGTCCACTTCCATGCAGATATTTCTGTTCGAGACGATCGCAACAAGCATGTTAATATCCTTAAAGCTCTGAAAAAGATTAGCTTCTAGCATCGCACCACCGCGTATCTCTTGACTAACGAGAATCTCCAACGTCATGGTTTGTCGCTCCCAAATAGATACACTATTGTTGAATTGCCTCCACCCAGCAGCTCTAGAGTAACTACCTGATCTTCTACCCCCATTGTCAGTTCCAATGAGAATATTCAAGGGGAAATTGAAGGTCCATCAGGCATGGTGCACACCGAAGAGCCTGCTAGAAGGGGAGCTGAAGAACCAATAGTTGGTGATGTCCTGAGAAAAGAGGATGAAAGAGTTGGGATGCTACCAATCCTAGAGGAGAGAAGAGTGCAGGAAGGATCCAATGATGGAGGAGGAAGAAGAGAGCGGCAGCAATAGCGATATTGACTAGCACGTTGGTGCTGAGGAGGGTGAATCATTTGGCAAGACAACCCATGAGTGCCCCAAACTTCCAAGCCTCGCCCTATCCGTAGCGAATCGTCGTTGAAACTTCTGAGATGCCCGGAGGACCAACCACATTGCCTTTGGGTGAAATAATTCATCGAGGTTGCATTCTTGGTGACTTATTCACTAGTCTAAGCAATTTTGACATCTCAGATATTTATCTCCTTGCCGAGGGTTCCCCCAATTCCAGCTTCTTTCTTAGAGGAATTTTGAATGAAAGTGGCTAGACTTCATTTCTAATTCCTTGCCAACAAAGCCTGTAGAGTACATAGAGTGTCATCGACACCATACACTTCACTAGGATCATGAACACATCCTTTCATTTGCTGTACTTAGTAATCTCGACACTTATTCTATTTCTCTTCCCGTTTCAGGTTCCATGGGCAATGATAGATAAAGAAATATCTCACGCGGTGCTAGGGAATTTAAAAGACAAACTCCTAACTTGAATCCTCCCCATTCCAACTATCAGGGTCGTTATGTGTAACGACCCATAAATTTTAGATAATTTTATTTGTTTATTTATATATTTAATTGAAATTTTGTGAAACTTTAAACAATAAAAAAATTTGAAATTTAAATTTGATATTTGAAATGTGTCTGTTTTAGCATAGCAACTGGTAAATTTTCATCAGATAATTTGGAAGTTTATTTTCTAGTGTAATTTTATTCTAATTTATATCAGTTAAAATTGATGATAATAAAAGTGTTCCAAAACCTAAATATGTCAACATGATAAAATTTATTTAGAGCACTCTGAATGAGACTGCGTAATTTGTTTTGCGAAATTCGAACGTTTCTAGCTTCGTTTGGATTTTTCCGTACGGATTAGCAGCATTTAGGTACCGATATCGACTTTTGATTGGATAATCGTACCACTGATCTTTGTATACCGTTATGATCGTCTCGTTGTGCTGATCTTTGCGGTATATTCAATTCTGTGTTTTGAAGCAAGATACACAGCAGAATTCGTGAAACGATTCCGTATCGGTACCAGTTTTTGGTGCCTTTTTGTTTCTATAACTTTCAATATTCCACCGTTTAAACTATATTGCCACTAGCCTTTTAATATCCCTAAAAAATTTAATAATTGGGTTTCAATTCTCTGGTTCCAATTCATTACCAACCAGTTCATTTCTCTCTTCATTTTTTTCTCTCCTCTTTATCATTTTTCCGTTCGCTAAAAATAAAATAAAAGAATCTGCTTCTTCACCATATTCTTTGACGCAAACACATCAGCTTTCCTCACATCTTGCTTCCACCGTCCATCCTTTCTCATCATTGCTGTTGTGTCCTTACCTGACGCAACCACCAGAGCGTAGCCATCATCCATCCTTTCTCGTCCACGCTCTCCTTATCACCGAGCCGATCCACCTTTCCTGCTCTTCACCATGACTTTTCCCCTCCGCTCAGCCATCAACCGAAGCCTCTCCCTTCGCCACTCTCCAGCCTTCGACCATCACTGGCCATGCTCAGCACAGCCGACCTCCCCTTCTCCATCACCAGCCTCTGCCCACGTCCCCTCTCTTACCTTTGTTCTGCCATCTTAATACAAGTATACATGTTGCATGTATTGTTGCTTATATTTAGTTATCCAGTTATATATTTATATATATCTGTATATAGGATATGTATATATAATCTTATAGCTTGAATATACATATTTAGTTAGATATTTTATAAAGTTGTTCATGACATATAAAAACAATGTATATTTTTATAAGTCTACTTGTGTTAGTCACAGTACTATATATATTAGTTACAATATCTATGAGTCTACAGTATATTATGTTACAAAGTTTTTTTAAGTTTACTTTTCTTTTATGTTTATTTCTAATGTATAGGTGTATATAAGTTCCATGTTGTCAGTTTATATAACTGTCGTATTATTTGTTGGGTGTACCGTGTATCTACTATTTCATTTCTGAATGCATGCGTTTTAAAATATAAGGAGCTCTGTTTTATTATATGTTGCAGAACATATTGTAGAAGGAAGATGTAAAGAAGTATTATATATATATATTTATTCATACCTATACGTACAAGATACAAGTTATATACATTATTTTGAATATATATGAGTTAGTTTTGGATATGTATATTTAAAAGTATTAACATTTATGTGGTGTATTATATTATATAGTCTGTTGTTATATATATTTGTATAAAGTTAGTCTTTTGTTTGTTATATTTAAAGTAATATACATTGTTTATAGCTGTATCATTTCCTTTGGGTTGCTGTTTATATACATACTAGTTTATACATTTTCCTGTTGATTTTTGTACATCTATATATCCTGATTTTATATTTCATATGAAGTTGGGTTTTGAAATTTTTGCCTTACTATGGTACTAATGTCTATATATGCGCATATAGCGTGGTTATTACATGTATATATTATTTTATGTTTATGGTATGTTAGATTTTAATTGTAAGTGTATATATATACACACACACACACACATATATATATATATATATTAGTATAACTTGTTCTGGTTTTGATTTCTGTATAATAAAGTGTTAGGTGACTTAATATATATTATAGATATGAATATTTTACATTTTATAGATATATTTTACATTTTAGATATATAGGCTATATATTAGTATACATGAGTTGTTTTCCTATATAAGTTATAGTAGCATATTGTAAACGTATTGATATTATATATATATATATAGTTGTACTTGTTTTTACTGTATACATATATATTATTATAAAATGGTTTTATTTGGAGAAATTGCTTTAAATTACATATACGTATATATAGATTTTAAATATGTATTTTAATTGAATATTGGTTTTAGGGAGAATTAATAACATAATAATGTATATATTTTCCGTTAATATCAAAATTGATTTGATTCATTCTCATCGATTTCTTATCTATCAGCTTGTCCGTCTAATTCGTGCCCATCTTACTTTGTTCTGGATTTATTTCTATGTCAAATTTTCTATAGCCTCGAAAGGTGAGTAATCACTCAGATTAACGTTCTTTTATTTATTAAATTTGATTTCAATTGAAACGACAATTGAAATATACTGCTGTTAGTTATTTACATTATTATATATACCATTATCTGTATATGTTCACCTGTGACATCTGACACCATTATATGTTATTTGTATTGATGTTATATGCCTGTTATATTATCATCATATATGTTATCACTCTGCAAGTTCCTTGTTAGTATAGAATTCACTATGGGTTGAAATGATACATACCCGAACGATCGGTAGAATATGAGAAAATCGTTATAGGTTGAAATGATAAACCCAAGCGATTTTCATTGAATTGAATTTGGGATTGTGGGTTGAAAAGATATATACCCGTATATATTTTAAATTGCGGATTGAAATGATAAATATCTGTATCACTTGACCATAGGATAGAAAATTATATACAGAAACCGTTGGTCTATATATATATATATATTTTTTGAAAATGATTTCTATGGTTTTGAAAAGAAATATATGGTTTTAATAAATATTGATTTTAAGGATTTATTAAAGTTGATTTGATAAAGTTGATATATAATATGTTTAAGTATTTATTTAATATCTATATTTTCAAATATAGAGTTTATAATGATTCGGATTGGAAAGATAAATTTGAAATTGATTTGAAATTATATTTATTTAAGAATTATATTTAAATAAGTTTGATTTGAAATTTATTGAATTTGAAATTTTAAAGAAGTGTGTTACAACTTGAAATTTGATTAAAGGTGACTTAAATGGATATTTCAAACTTATATAAATTTAAATGGAATATTTTGTAAACTGAAGTTGTATTCAAATGATATTGAAATAATTAAGTAAATATTTCAAAACTAAATAATAGTAAAGTGAATTTGATATATAGGTAATTATCGAATTTAGTTTTTGAAATGTGGAACATTTAAAATTTGAAAAATATTGAAATTAAATGGTTTATTTTGTGGTTCAAATCTGCATTTGAAATCGATATAATTTGAAATGGTTTATTGAGAAATGGAATTGAGTTGAAATTTATGAATTGAGATTGAATTAAATGTGAATTTTGGAATTCGAGTTGATTCGAATTGATTTATGAATTTGTGGAAACTATTTTATTTTATTAAGTAATTTTAAATTATATTTAAAACTATTAATATTTTACTTTATAAATTACTTTAATATAAACTATTTTAATATAAATCATTTTTAATATAAACTATTTTTATTTATAAACTATTTTAACTTATAACTATTTATATAAACTATTTTATTATATATACTAATTTTATATATAAACTGTTTAAGAGGAAAGTGTTATGGATTCCAAAATGTTATGATTTCAAAGGGTTATGATTTCCAAAGTTAGGAATTTCAAAGTATTATGATTTCCAAAGTATTATTATTTCAAATTGTTTTGGTTCCAGAAGTATTCTATCTTTGAAAGTACTAGGATTATGGAAGTGAATATATTTGAAATGGAAACGATATCGTATTGATTTGTTTTTTGAAATGAAATGATATTTTGGTTTTGAGGTATAAACTATTTTAAAATGACCGCGGTGTTATAATAACGTTTGGTTGTTAAAGAGACCAGGATCGGATGTGGGCATACTCTCTGTCGATACCGAAAACCACTTTAACAACTGTGTACGCGGTGGAGATTCCAAAATGATGTAGGATGGTGGCGACGATTCCTAGTGAGGTATATACGTGGACCCAACTCCCGTGAGTTGGCATAAGGTGGCTAAAACAGGAGCGATCGACGGGCCAATGAGGTAGCACCTCTGATCGGACACACTTCTTCGATACCATTCTATTACTTTTTGTGATTGTTTGGGTGCACCCCTTGATTTGGGAGTGTTGTTCGAGGTGGGCGGTAGTGGCTGCTATGCGTTACCACCAGTCCGGATGCGTAATTGGTATATCTACCCTGGCATTGCCTTGTGTGCCGTGTAACCTACCATATCGAGCTTTACTACGAGTTGTGATTTCTCCCGTAGCCTGTGGAGTATCGAGGGTAGCCCCCATTTTGGGAGTATGTTAATACTGGATAGACTACCGGGACTATTACGTGTTAAGGGCTATATGGGTAACCCCTTGATGCTATTAAAAAGTAAGTTTATTTTATTATTAGACATTATTATAATAGCGAAATATTACTACATAGTAGATAGTTTAACGGATCCTTAGAGGATGGCTATCCCAAACATCCTTTGAGTTACCCGTATTTCAGTTGTTATTCCACTTGAGTTGGATTTATTGATATAAGAATGTTAATCCTGACTCGAGTGTTTTGTCTTTTTCTTTACACTCGGATCAGACTGAGTGATACAGTATTCGAGACTCACCTTTGGAGTTGGAGCTTCGCTTGGAGATCCAGCTATCTATCCTGCTTTCAGTTATTCGGTTGATTACAGTGATGTATTCAGATCTTGTATTTGACTATTTTATTGAGACATCTATGTATTCGTGACTATGTTGTATCTTGTTTAACTCTGTTATATATATAGTAGCTTCATGAACTACTATTCTTTTGTTTCCGTTGTATTATTTTTATATTACTCTGTGTCTGTGATCTGTGATTATTTTATTTACTGTATATGTTGAGTTTTGCCAAATTTAAATTAACAATATGATATTTTGAGCAATTTAATTTCTGACATATGTGGATACGAATGGCTGAAAATTTTAGGATGTTACATTATGAGACTGATGAGGAAAGGTATATGAGGAAAGGGAGAGTGGCCGAAGACTACCGCCAAGTTGAGAAGGAAAAGAAGAATGCAGGCCGAAGAGGGGTTATCTTTTTATCAAACCAAGTGATATAAGGATCACTTGATCATTGTAGTCCCTCTTTAGAGATTCCTCTACGTTCTAATCCTCAAATCTCTTCCCATCATCAAGCTCCCACCTCTCAATCAATGACTGCTATTGCTCCCCCCTGATCCAAAGGGATTTCTACTTCCCCGACTTCTCTTCGTGCTACTCCACCATGCATGCAAGCCACATTTCTTGACCTTTTCCTACATGGTGTGATATTTGATCGGGACACTGAAAATACTTCAAAGGAAGAGATGGATCGGGAAGTCCAGCGAGTTCAAAGGCATGTCGATGAGGGTAACAAATGGAAAAGACTCTGCTATACCCTCTCCAATGTTAATATAATTAACTATACTAATAATCAGTCCTTCGACTTTGAGAAGCAAACTTACAAAAGAATCATCAAGAGTCGTAAGGAGTACATGAAGAAACTGAAGGTTGAAAAGGATGTTGCAATAGAGGAATGGGAGATGGCCGATGGCGTAATGATAGAGATGATGCTTTCACATTCCCAACCCAACTTCATGTTGAAAGATTGCCTTAAGACTGTCCATGCGAAGGACCTGACTCTTGTTGAAAAGGATAAGATTGTTTAGGTCAGGGACCAGACTATCAACGAGCATGCATCTAAATTGCAAAGGCTGAGAGAAGAAAAGGAAAAACTCGCTAATGAATTGCTTTAGTTGATGATTGACAAGCTAGACGCTGATATTGAGCACGCTTCCATTGCAGTTGAATTAAAGGAACTCAAGGAGACCAGGGCTAAAGAAAGAGAGGAGCTGAATGAAACTCTCGAATACTTATTTGCCAGCGTGATTCTATACAAAAACTTGAAGTGATTGGAGAGTTCGTATGTCGAGACCCTGACCGATGCATGGGAAGACGTGCTACGCTGTGCCACGATGGCGTGCGATAATCATTCTGGAAGAGGAATTGATAGCCGATTACCTCAATGCTTAAGACACCACCAACCTCGAGGAGGGGAAGACCATACTTGCCAATGAGGATGCCGCCGCCGCTACTAAGGCTCTAGCTGGCCCAGGTGCATTGGGTTTGGAAGATTCATCCATTCCAAAATTCAAAGAGCTTGCGACAGACACTCTTAAGGCCGAGGGGGCCATTTTTACGGCCACACAAACCATCTCAGCTGCTACAGTGGCTGCTCCCGTCGCGCTGTTTATTCCTCCTTCCATTGACCAGGTAATTCAATATTCTCCTGCAGCGGTTGAATTTTCTAAGTCCTCTACTTCATAACCGATCCCGGGCGATGGTATATCTCTTGTTTCACCTCTGTTTGAGACACTCATTTTCTTATGTTAATACATCACCGACCTTTTCTATTATGTTCGTCAACTTATAGGTCAATTTCATCTTCCTCCTTCGCACCGCCTACTCAGGGTTTGATCTACACTTATCTTTACTATGTCGAGTTCCATTACTTTAGGACTTGTTGCCCACGTCCTGCCTAATTTTCAAAAGATCGGGGCTGATTTTCAAAAGTTGGGGCTTTGGAAGGATTAGAGGAAATTTCACAATCTCAGGAAGAAGATGTAACAATCACCAGTGTTATGGACCCAACGGACCATGCTTCCATGGCGGAGAGGTGGAAGGTTGACTTTAGGAAAATCAAGGTAGAACCTGAGGCCGGTACCACAAAGCCCACTTCTTCCACTCCTACAAGCCCCATATCCAAGCTTCCCATAATTAAGTTGGGATCACCGAAGTTCACAATCAAAGCCTCCAAGACTTCTACAAAGAAGACCAATGAGCCTCATTTCGCTACTAGAGACGAGACTTCTAAGTCCAAGGGCGATCCTCCTAAAGGAAGGGTGATTAAAGACAAAAAGAAGCACAAATGGTGTTTCGACAGCAAGGGCAAATAGAAGGGGAAGACCAAGTAGAGGGTTCTTGGAGCTTGTTTGTGTGGTGGCTTGTTTTTGTTTTGGGTTATTGCGCCTTTACTTTTTCGGGTTTCTTTTGAGGCCGTGTTTATGCGGGACCAGCCCCCGCTGTTTCTTGTATAGAAAAGCTGTAGTAATGAAAAGATCACTTTTTCCTTGTAATCTCTGTTCCACTTATTCTTCTGCACTTCTATATACTGTACCTATTTTTATAATTGCCTATGTATATAATATAACCGCTTTACTGCAATTTTTCTATACTATATATGCCTGCACCTGCGGAATGTGCTTATTTGCTGAAACTCTATGCATATAAAAAATATTCCTACAATGGCTTTAGTTGTGTGCTGCTATTGGTCATGTCTGTAATCGTGGAAGCTTCCTACTTGGTGAAACAAGGACTAACACTTAACCAACTCCATGGTTATCACTGCTTGTGTTCGGTCTTATCTCTTGACCAGTCACTAATCCTACATGTTTCGTGTTCCAGGCCGCTCCCATGGACAAGGGGTCGTTCTCTTTTATTTATAATTTTATTGTAAACATGCCCATCTTTACAGGACTTAGCACTTCCAATGCTAGGATGTGGGCATTGATGGGATAGAATCATCGCGGGAAAATTATCCAATTGCCCCTGGTCTGCGAACGCCTTCCCTATCCTTATCATGGATCTGGGAAGTCAGGTAACAATTATTTTTGAACCAATACGACTGTCACCGCTTATCCTTGACCAAGCATATCCTGCTTGGTCGCAAGTGTGGTAATTGAAATCCAGTCGGATACTAGTTTCAATCTTCGTAAACTAGCGCACGAATTATCCAATCCTAAGTTTTCTTTCTTAAAGTTACCTATCTCTAGGCAACAATCAACTTCTTGATGATCGTATTGAAAATCTGGTCGAGTACCAGTTTCTATCTCCGGAAACTAGCACATTAGTGGTTCGATCCCAAGATTTTCTTTTTAGCGCTGGCTTTCTTCGGGCAATGGTAGATTATCGGGTAGAACTATCCAATTAATTCCTAAGTGGGTGTTCAAAACTTCTTATCGTTGCTAATCTCTGAGCAAAGACGAGTTCCAATAGGTTGGGGCTGAATTCTCCGATTGGCCTTAAGAAACTGCCCTTCCTAACGTTGCCACTCTCCAGACATCACCAGACTCCTAAAGGGTGAAGTTTTACCTTTCTGACATTGCCAATCTCTAGGCAACATCATATTCCTGAAGGTATGCATTTCCCTTCCCGGTGTTGCCTATCTCTGGGTAACACCAAATTCGTGAAGGATAGGATTTTATCTTCATGCGCTGCCAATCTCCAAGTAGCACCGGATTCCTGAAGGTTAGAATTTTCCTTCCCGACATTGCCAATCTCTGGGCATTGCCAGATTGTTGAAATATAGATTTTACCTTTCCGATGCTGCCAATCTCCGGGCAGCACTAGATTCTTGAAGGATGGAGTTTTACCTTCTTGATGCTACAACTCTCTAGACATCTCCAGGTTCCTAAAGGGTGGAGTTTTACCTTCCTAACGTTGCCAATCTCTTGGCAATGCCAGATTATTGAAGGTTAGTGTTTTCCTTCCTGGCGTCACCTATCTTCGGGCAATGCCAAATTCCTGAAGGATAGAGTTTTACCTTCCTAATGCTGCCAATCTCCGGACAGTGCTAGATTCTTGAAGCATGGAATTTTACCTTCCTGACACTGCTAATCTACGGGCTGTGCCGGATTCTTGAATGTTAGAATTTACCTTTTTGGCATCGCTTATCTTCGAGAAATGCCAAATTTCTAAAGGTTAGGGTTGTCAAACCTTCTCGTCATTGCCAATATCCAAGCAAGGACAAATTTCTAAAGCCTAGGTTGAATTATCCAATCGGCCCCTTAGGAACATACTCCCCATGCATTACCCTAGGACATGGGAGTACGTTCTCGGTTGTATAACTGATCACATGGTATAGGGGGTTTACTTACGAAAATACTATTCCATTGTTCAAGAAGTTGACTTTATTCATGAATGGGAGAAGTAGCAAGTTTTGCCTTATTGCATTGCCTCTAATATATTTAGGTGGCTTATTTGCGAAAACAAATTGAGAAAGACTGAATGTAGCAGTGTCATGGCAGATCGTTGTTCCATTCATGTAGGATAGGGATTCCATCGACATTTGGTAGCTTGTATGTTTCATCTCCAATATTTTGGTCGATCGCGTAGGATCCTTCCCGGTTCGGGCCAAGCACCCCCGTACTCGAGAGAACTCATTTCAGAATAAGATCCCCAACTCAAAGGTATGATTATGAACCTTGACATTGAAATGCCATACTACCCTTGTCTGATGGGAAGCAACCCTTAATTCTATTTCTTCCCTTTTCTCATCAACCAAATCGAGGGACTCAAGCAAGAGTTCCTCGTTTGCTTTTTTGTCGAAATGCCTTTTACAATAAGAACGGAATTCCACTTCTATCAGGATTATTGTTTCCGATTCATAAGACAAGGCAAAAGGCGAGTGTCCAGTTGTTGACTTATGTGTTGTCCTATAAGCCCATAGTGCTAGTGGAAGCTCATCAACCCAGTTGCCTTTAGCTCTAGTTAGTCTCTTCTTCAAGATGGAATTGATGGTCTTTTTCACTGCTTCCATTTGTCCGTTTTCTTATGGATGTGCCACCGTAGAGAATCCCTTCTCAATTCTGCATTAATTGCAGAAATCCTTGAATTCGGTGCTCTTAAACTAGGTTTTGTTGTCTGTGATGATCTTTTGAGGTACTCCGAACCTATAAATAATATTCTTCCTTATGAAGATAATTACATTCTTCATCGTGATCATCGCAAGCGGTTTCGCTTCTGTCCATTTCATAATGTAATACTATGCAACGATAACATATTTTGCCCTTTCCTTTGCTATCGGCAGCACGCTAATAATAGTGATTCCCCAAATTACAAAGGGCTATGGACTAACCATCTACGTAAGTTTCATCGATGGGGCTCTTGGAATCTTCGCAAATCCCTGGCATTGGTCACACCTTTTGGTGTAGTCCGTAGCATCTCGGTTTATTGTCAACCAGAAATATCTGTAGCGAAATACCTTCTTTGCTAAAGTCTGCCCCTCGGTGTGATCACCACAGCTGCCCTCATGGATTTTCTTGAGGATCTTCCTAGCCTCATCCTTGGTTACACACCAAAGCAGAAGGCATAGAGAATCCTCTAATGTACTCCATCTTGCATTACGAACTATGGCGCTATATGAAGGAGTTTCTTTCGTACGTTTCTGTCTCTCGGGAGAGTTTGATTGATCGGATAAACTTTGAATGAGGTCATCCATGACTCCTCCTCCTCTATGGTTTCTGAAATCTAGTTGACGTCCATCTGATCAATAATAGGAGTTGTCTGAACTTCACCGGAACCAATCCTATTAGCTGCGCTTCCCCAGAGCTAGTTTGCTTAGTTAACGAATTAGCCTTCATGTTTTCATCTCTAAGGATATGTGTTATCGTATAATGTCTATGTCCTCTAGTAGCTAGTGCCTTCGACATGTAAGGGACTAGTCTCACTCCCTTGGCCTAATATTCCATCTTGATTTGGAAAACCACTAGTTGGGAATTGCTAAACTTGTGCAGCATCTTTATCGGCAGTTCCTTCACTATCCTCAATCTTGCTATTAACGCCTCGTACTCGTCTTTATTATTAATTGCAAGAAATTTCAGCTTCAATGCGTAACAGATTGACCATCCTTCTAGCGCTTCAAATATTACTCCTACCCTTGAGCTATATTCGTTTGAAGCACTGTCGATAAATAGCTTCCAGTATGGAACTGTAACCGCATCACCCTCTTTTGCCTCGCCATCTCGTGTGGTAAAATCGACGAGAGGCCCGACGTTTATCGCTCTCCTGGGATAGTAGTTAATATCATACTGGCACATCTATAATATTCCATTTCTGCAACCTTTCCCGAGGACTCGGGTTGGTACAATTCCTACTTCAAAGGCTAGTCCATCAATATGTTAAGTGGATGAGCTTGAAAATATGGTCGTGGCTTTCTAGACACGATCAACAAGCAGTATGTTAGTTTTTCCAACTTCGGGTAGTTCTTTTTAGCTCATGTAAAGTGCTTGCCGATAAAATAGATTGTTCTTTGAAACCTCACCTCCTCATGTACCAATGCTGCGTTTAGTGCGTGAGCAGACATTGCCAAATACACAAATAAGTCCTCCCTGTCCAACGGTTTAGGCAATACCAATGGTGTCTCCATGTGCCTCAAAAACTCTTCGAAGGCATTCTGGCAATCTTGATTCCATTTAAAGTTTTCCCTCCCCTTCTTGAGAGCATCGAAGAAGGCTATACACTTATCGATGGCTTTCGAGATGAGCCGACTCAATGCAGCGATCTTCCCATATAAGCTCTATAGCTCCTTCTTCGTTGTTAGGGTGGTCACGTTCCATAAAGCATCAATCTACTCTGAATTAGCCTCGATGCTCCATGCATTTATAATAATCCCTAGAAACTTTCCCGATGCCACTCCAAAAGAACATTTCAATGGATTTAGCTTCATTATGTATTTCCATAAAAATTCGAACATATCTGCAAGGTCATCCGGATGGTTTTGAGATACTCATGATTTCACAAGCTTGTCATCCACGTATACTTCCATTGTCTGCCTTATTTGATTCTTAAACATAGAATTTACCAATCTCTGGTACGTGGCTTCTGCGTTCTTTAAACCAATAGACATAACTCGATAGCAGTAGAGTTCCAAATCCATTGTAAAGCTAGTATTCTCTTAGTCTGGTATATGCATTGAAATCTAGTTATAGCCCGAATAAGCATCCATAAACAAAAGGAACTCATATCTTGTAGTCGCATCCATAATTTGGTCAATCCTGGGCAAAGAAAAGCTGTCCTTTAGGCTTGCCTTATTCTACTCCAAGTAGTCGATAAAGCCATTTGACTTCTTGACCAACACAAGGTTGGATACTCAATGGAGGTATAAAGCATTGTGGATAAAGCCATTTGTCATTAGCTTATCCACTTCTTCCTTCAACGCAGTGGATCGCTCCAAACCTAGATTGCGCCGTTTCTGTTTTACAGGTATGAACTTTGGATCAATATTCTCAGTGACACGTTATCTTCAGTGACATCCTGCATATATCTTTTTGTGTCCAAGTGAATACATCCAAATTTTCTTGAAGGAAATTCACCAATTCTTTCCTTAATTTGGTGTTGAGCTGAGATCCAATTTTTCAGCACCCGGGTAGGATCATCCATGTTGATTGGAACATTCACCTTCAACTCTGTCGGAGTTGGTCCCTATTTCCACGACTTCTTCTCGGGATCCATAGCCTTATCAAAATGGCTATAATTCTCGAGCCAGGGTACATGCTTTGTTTGCTATGTTGTGAATCCTGAATGTAGAGATATCTCTCCATATTCTTACCTTTCTCGCGTCGCTTTGCTTCTCTCAATTTCATAACATAGCATTCTCTTCTAGCACTCTAGTCTTCTTCACCACTCTGACCACATTTTCCGTGGTGAATTTCATCACTAAACACCAAGGTGCCAGCGTTGTTCTAAATTCACGAGGATCAGTCAGCCCAAGAAGGCGTTATATGCCAAATATTCATGCATTATAACGAATTTTTAAATTTAGACAATCTCGCGATCTCCTTCGCCCAACTCCACAGTCAAATTAATCATCCCAATTGGTTGTGTGCTTGGGTTGTAATTCCTTGAATTTTGGTTTGCAAGTTATACCCTCCTTCATGTTAATCTTAATTTGATCGAATGTTCCCCTGAACAGTATATTCACCGAACTCCCAGTGTCTACCAAGACTTGATGTACAGTTTCCATTACAGTTCCAACTGTTAGCACCGTGGAGTCGAAAGTGTAACACCCCTAATTTTCGATAACATTATTAAGCAGATTTAATTAGATAAATTAAATAGAATAATGTAAATAATTAGAGTGATAAGGGGATTGAGATATGAAAATAAATTATGGGTCGTGCTTAATAAGATACATGGGCTTATAAATGGTTATATATTATAATTAATTAACCTAAGGGCTTATTAGGGAATAGCCACACATAACCCATCACCTATGTATATACATTCTCATTTCCCTTTATTCACGTTCATTTGTGCAAAATAAAAATAAAATGCAAACATAAGAAGAGGAGTCGGCCATTGTTAAGGAAGAAAAAGAAGAGAAAATTCAAATTAAGTTAAGTATTAAAGCAAGGGGAATAAATCTTAATCTCAATCCAATCTCCTTATCCTAATCAAGGTGAATAATAATTTATACCATCTATTTTGATTATAATCATTACTTTTTGGGTTTAAGATTAAATTCGTTTTAATGATGGTTTGGATGATGATATGCTTGGATTTATAACATGTTCGATTTAAATCAAATTGTTCATATATGGATTTATTCGATTTTAGGGTAAAACCGATTATAAATGATTTTGAGTGCCATAGGAAAATTTATGGTATGTAAAACATGATTTTTGAGTTGGGTTTTAATTTTGATAATTTTCCAAGCTATGGAAAGATTATTATGAATTTTCAAAGGAAAATATGGTTAATTGGGTTTAGAAATTTATTTTAGAAATTATATTGAGAATTTAGGTCTAAAATTTATATATGTTAGATAACATATTAAAAGTGAATTTTTGTAATTTTTGGGGATTTTTCCTAAGTGATTTACTATAAGAATTAAATTATTTTGAAAAGAGGACCTAAATGATTTAATTGTTTTGCTTAATGGAAGAGCTTATTTGTTAAATTAATCTTGATTTAGATCTTAAATTATGCAGCAGTTATTTTGTAAAGAATTTGAGAAGCTTAGGCAACCAATCACATGTTTACAAGTATGCAGGTTAGTCAAAAAGTATTTGTTTTAATTGGCATTAATCAGCTTTTACCCAAAAAAGTGGGTTCCACCTCTATTAGAAACACCTTTCGACCTTATGCTTCCGCCTTCAATCAAGTCGAAACCCCACAAAGCCGAAACTGTAACACCCCGCATTTTTATATAATTAAATAATCAAATAACTATGAAAATAGTGAAATATGAATTTTTGCTAATGTTGGAATTTGACCACGAAACTTATACGATTTTGTTCGTGGCAATTTTCTGATCAACTTCCATATACAATGTTTTCTGAATAGACTTCAAACTGAGAAGTTATAGCCGTTTGAAGTTTTAGCATCAGAAACAATTACATATGCAAACATGGAAATTTAATCAATTATAAACATTTGTAATTAATTCATAGGATATTTATAAAAGTAGCATCAAATTTATTATGTTTGTAATTGATGTAAATTATTAAGAGAATTAGATGAAAGAGGAAAAAAATAAGGGGAATAATTAACATTGCAAACAAAATCAGCTAAAAAGTGCAATTAATTAATATGTGAATTAATATTGGAGATTAATATATAACCTGTGTGTGTATATATATATATATATCCCTCAATTTAAAGAGGTTTACATATAAAGGTAACAAATAAATGTTCAAATTCAAATCTCGAAAAAAGGAAATATATATGCATATTAAATATATATGTTAATTGAATGGTGGAATTAATTGACATGCCAATTAATGAAACGTTACAATGTGTAAAATATTAATTAAGGAAATTAACTAATAGAGATGATATGTTGATATATTAATTAGGATTGTAACGTAATCAGTAGAAAATATAAATTAATAAGGAAATGAAATAATAGTTGACCTAGATTTGAATGTGTACATATTGGCAGTATATTGCTGCGCATAAAAATAAATTGAATGATCAATTAAGTAGATGATTAATTAGATAATTGGTGGGCTGCATCTATATAAGAGAGAATGTAATGTAATTCATTCCATCAGCCATCACTTTCTTCATCCCTTTCTTACAGTAAACAATGGCTTCTTTCTTCATTCTTTTCTACAATTTCTCACAAATCTTCACCAAATAAATCCAAATAAAATATATGTGAACAAAATAGAGAAATTGCAACAAATTAAAGGAGTGAAGTTGTAGAACGGTATAGTAATTTTAGAAGACAGGGATATAAAGCTAAGGACGACAGGTGAGTGGATTTAATTATATCTCTTTTACGTTTATGATATATTATCGTTGGATTTCCGTTAAATAATTTTATTCAGTATTTATTTCAGTAATTAATTCTGTTAATTAGTTGTGCTGAGACTGTAAATTGTATAAGAGAGCTTATATTTAATTAATATTAGGCTTGACAGTTAGAGAAAGGCGTAAGCCTAAAAGTAAGAAATTTACAGTTATTTACATCTATTTTAAAGTTGAAATATAGCCTGTAAATGTTAGTTTAGCTTCTTTTTATTCCTTTTTACGCGAATAAAATAGTAAAGAAAAGAATTCGTAATTATGGACTAAAATGGAAGAACACTATATTTACAGAAATTAGATGTAAAATAAGAAAAGCTGAAATAAAAAGAGAAAGATAGAAATTTGCAGTAAATTATGCTAAAACAGGGAAAAATAAAATTAAAAGGGAAAATTTAATAACTTGATAGAGAAGTTAGTGATAGATTAATTGGTTGGTTTAGAAAAGAGAATACAATTCTATAGTTTAATATTTAAAAGATAACGATAAACGTAATTGCAAGAATAAAAGAAAGAAAAAGGGAATCAGTGTAAAATAGAAAAACTACTGTATTTTACACTATCCAAAAAGTAAAGCAACAATAAAAGAAATATCTTGCAATTACGGATTATTGTTTATAGCATTATTTAGTATTAAAATATGGAAATGGATTTTTTAGCACCGTTTTTGTAACTAACCAAATAGAATAGAATTACTTCCTAGAATATAAGAAGTTAAAGTGAAGAATTAAAGAAGGAATCAAGTTAATTAATAGACAAGACTAGAAGCTATAGACAGGAATGTAACCAGATCTGCATTTACTACGCAGATAATAGAATAAAAGTAAAGCAGTTATTATGATAGGTAAATTTGTGACAATCAGAAGTAGTATCAAGCCTAGATTGTCATGTAACATACGCGAATTAAAGAGAATTCATTATCATAATAAAGGAAGTCAGACTATAATAGTAAAGAGACACTTGTAATTGTATTTATAATGTATAGATTATAAAAGGGACAATTGCAAGTAAAATTATAACATAGGTTATAATTAAGTAGAAAGAATAGAAAAGGCTTATTTTAAGACTTAAATTAAGTTAATAAGCAAATAAAGCATAAATAATAGAAGAGGCTTATTTTAATAAACTTGGATCTTGGATTAAGTTAATAAGCAAGATAATAGAAGTGGCCCATACCAACAGCATTCCCTTTCAGTCAGGAACTGATGGTCTCACAATAGTTAGGTGAGGCTGGGATAAGATTATGCTAATTAGGGTAAATAAGTAGCCAACAGAATAAGAAAAGTAAACTAAACGCAAAATAAAAGATTAGATTTATGGTCTAATAAAAGAGTGAGATGCGTTTGGAGCAACCCAAAGGATGAAGAGCCTAACGAAGCAGTTCATCACAGATTTCAGCACAGAAGAAGCACGTCCAACTTAGTTATTTTGGGCAAGAAGGAAGTACAAGACTTCAATGGGAGGTGAGGGTACTCTAGGATAGTCCTCTGGGGTAGGCATAGCGAAGCAGTCCCCCGGAGGCAGGTATGTAGGTGTTCCATCAAAAGAGTATGCTTTGACTGCTTTTTGCATGGCAGGACCGTTGTAGGCAGTCAAAAGGGGTTAATGTTTGGAGTAGGATATTCGTATGTCCTAGTACTTGCAAGTAAGTTTTAATGGGCAGGACCCAAAAGGATAGTCGCATGCAGCTATCGGCCCAGCATCAAAACCTAGAACCGAGTTTGGGAAAGCCTAGAGTTAAACCAACAGTCCAATGAACCTTTCACTATCGAGACATTGTATGAAGGGTGCAGCCAATTGGAAGTTTAGATTGTTTGCAGTAGGGCACATCCACTTAGCTCTTTAAAGGTCTTTCAATTAGTTGAGGGGTGGCTGCGTGGGGCCATAGCCACGATAAGAAAGGAGACAAACCAAATAGAATATCTGTATTGTAGGCCTAATAAGGAAGTCCTTTACAGACATAGAAAATCCTCGACTAAGTTCCGTACAAGGTAACCTTGTTAAGCGGGATTCATGGAGTAGATAGAACGATTACGTATAGTCCTCAAGGTACGCACTGGGTGGTACATTGTGGATGTTTGAGCATTAGTATAGACTAGTACAGATGCAGTTTTACGTTTTCATAGTAGACGACGGAACATCTGTATTATAGGCCTTATGAGGCAGTCCTTTATAGATGTAGTCATATAATGCCATAGTAGCAAGACGATGGAATCCTTTACTAGGAGGATACGAAAGGTACTATGGGTAGTATGTAGGACCAATGTGGTCAAGGGGCATATACCTATATATATATCAGTTATTAGGTTTTAATCTACTAGGGAGTAGATGCACACGATTCACGCACTAAGGCGAGAGTATTATAAACCCAATTAACCTAATATAACAGTAAATGGAAATAAAACGGTATATGTAGAATTAAGCTTAGAAGTGTATAATTTGTCCATTCATTAGAACTTTAGTTCTGACCCCATCCTCATAACATCCTACAGGTTAGGTAGATGGCAAAGACTTCCCAGCTTTGAGACACTTGTTTAGAAAGTGTTATTTTATTGGTGAGTATTTACTTACTATTATATTTTAGTCAGTTCCGCTGTGAGATATTTATTTGAGTTCTGATATATTTATCTTTTCCTATTTTATAGAATACCAGATATCCAACTCGGGTTTCAGTCGGCTTGGATTTTAGCATTTTTGTGAAAAATCCGGACTCACTGGGATTCGGGTTGATACAAAAACCAGTACACAAGGTATCAACATGGGTACGTAGTTGATTAGAGGAAGGCGGAAGGCATGGTGTCGAAACCTAGCTTCCGATGGGAACGAAACCTTTGCTTTGCTTTTAAATGTTAAGCACCTGCCTTTGTTTTACTAAAGCTTTCGAAGATTCGAAATATATGCTATCGATAGGGGTTTTCTAAATTGGTTTCGAAGAAGGTTGTCATTTTTCATTTTTTAGGTATCAGCTTTCGAATAAGTCCCTTGCTTATAAAATAATGCTTTCGAAAATGGTGGTTTCGACCGAGTCGAAGCCCTAATCCCATTCTTTTTGCCTTTCGAGTTTATTTAAGTCATCAATGCTTTCGAAGGGTAGCTTTTTCTTTAAAGATGTACTAAGCCACTTCCTAAATGCTTTCGAAAGGGTTCAAGTGTTTTGAAGGCAATAGCTTTGAAGGGGGTATCAATGCTATCCTTCAGTGTTTTGCTTAAATGTTTTGAAGCTTTCGAAAGATGGTGCCGACACGATCAAATTTTTTCCAAACATTTTATATGAAGATTAAGGGTTTCTAAAGAGATACTTTCGTATATATTCACTTTGACCTAAAAGAAGTTTTTGAGTAAACCCAATGGTTTCGAAAGGTGTACTTTCATTGGTTTTGAAGCTATGTTTCTAAGGATTATTAAGAATGTTTTGATACTTTCGAAACGCATATTTTGGTTTTGAAAGAGATGATTTAAAGATCTCCGAAAGGATTATATGTAATGTTTTGAAAAGAAGTTTTTTATGCTTTCGAAGGAGGTTATACAGGGGTTTCGAAAGTAATGTTTTAAGGTTTCGAAAGCCTTAGTTTTCAAAACAAATAACCAAATTTCATTTTAAAGGAAAACCATGGCATAAATAAAGAGTTTTAAAATGATTTTAAGTATGGAGTTTTTGAAGAAGTTTTCCATGATTGATAGGTTAAAAGGATTAACCAAGTTATTATGTTTTCTTCTTCATATATGTATATATTCACATTGTAATGGACCCATAACTACATTTTGGGGATGGGCAGAATAACCGGCTACGTTGACATAATAGTGAATATAAATTAAGTTAACTGCTGAATGAGCAGAATTGCATCAAGGAGGTTAGGAAAACCATAATATAGGATGCTAAAATATTGATTAATGAAGTTGTTCAGGGAGACAAGTTCATGGTAAACCCATGAAAACTATGTGTAAAAGAAGTTGCCAGGGAGACAAGTTCATAGTAAACCCATGAAAACTATGATTAGAAAGAGTTATTGGCAAGGGCCAATAGGTTTGTAGTGAACCCATGAAAACTATATCTAGATCAAGTTATTGACAGATGCCAATAGGTTTCTAGTCAACCCATGAAAACTAGGATAAGAGAGAAGTTATTTGAGTTACCAATAGGTTCAGGGAGAACCCATGAAACAATGATGTTATTGGCAGGGACCAATAGGTTCTTAGTGATCCCATGAAAACTATGAAATAGGACAGGGAGTCCATAAATTTAAATAGGTTAATAGTAAGCCCATGAAAACTATGAAACATAATAGGGAATCCATAATTATTAAACTGGTTATTAGTTAGCCCATGAAAACTAACAGGTTAATAGTGACCCTAGAAACTATAATTGAGACAGATAGTCAAAAATTAACGGGGATGGGTAATCCAGAATTGATTTACTTATTTGCATATCATCATATTATGTTGAACTACTATGTTTTAACCATTGTGGATGAAGGAGCATAGTATATGGTTTTAAAAAGGATTTAGGATACTAATGAGGGGAAAAGCCGTTCTGCTAAGCGGCGTGGTCTCACTGGATATTTATATGATTTGAGATGGTAGATTATTATTCATACCAGGCTTTATGTCTGACTCGAAGTTTTTATTTTCTTTTTGAACTCTCGGGTACTCAATTGATTATGAGTAGTTTGAGAGTTGAGGTTTTCAGGTACCTCTTTAGATGAACAAGCTTCCTGAGATGTGCAAGAGGCATGATAGCTATCTAGATTTCTCTTTTATTTTGATTCCGCTGTGATATTGTAAAGGAAAAGTTGTTAAATTGCCTATATATACTCTAATCATCCAATGCGGCATCTTCATATGTCCCTCTTGGCATATGTTGTAATAAATATATTTTCTCTGAACGTGGTTCTCGTATTAGGATTATGTAATGAATTTGAAATGTTTTGAAATGGAATGAGAAAGATGTTTGTTGATTTTAATTTTTTTCCATATCCATGTGTTTCTGTTATATTAATGTATCTAACCATATTTGTTCGCCGAGGATTAATAACTATGGATGACTGCAGCATCCGTAGCCGTTAGTTTTGGGCCTCCAAGTGGGGGATGTTACAAGTTGGTATCAGAGCATGGGTTTATGAAACTTAAAAGGAATTTAAACCTAAAAGATTTTCAAAACATAATCCAATGAATCAGAAAATAAGATCGGGGTTTGGGTTAACCCTATAGCAACGTACTTATATTTGATATATATATATAAGTATGTATTCCCCTCTCTCTTAGACTGTTCTTTTGTATTTTACTAAGGCTCGTATGCAGATTTATGAGAAAGAAGATATGGAAGAAGGAAACGGAAGAGGAAATCTCTATGGAGGAAGCACCGCAACTAACGGGAATGTTCAACCTAATACAAGTGGAACCAAGGTCGACAGGCTAATGCTAACCAAAGTGCTGATGCCAATGTGGGTGCTGGAAATCCACCAGTAGATATGGGGGCGATGTATCAGTTCTTCGTCAATATGATGCAAGTAGAAGTTGCTACTAGTGTTGCTGGAAATGTTGGAGGAGCTAATCCTATGGCTCCAGTTGGGAATAATCATGCTAAGCTGAGCAGAGATTACACCAGTCTTGGTGGAAAGCTATTCATGGGGACGGAGAATGCCATAAAGGTAGAGAATTGGCTATTGCATTATAAGAGAATATTTGCTGATATGATAAGCAAAAGAGAAGGTTGGCCTCTAGGCAGTTGCAAAGGTCAGCACTTCATTGGTGGAACAGTGTTACTGTCGGAGTTTCGGAGGAGAAATTGACTTAGGCTGACTTTCGAACTAGATTTGAGCAAAGGTTTATGTCTGAGGTTGCTATATTAGCGCTGTTGAGGAAGTTTTTGGATCTGGAGCAGGGAGAGATGTCGGTTGTTGAGTATGCTGCTAAGTTTGATGAGTTGTTTCGTTATGGATATAATACTATAAACACCGTCATCAGGAGGAATGAGAAGTTCATTCGAGGATTGAGACCTGAGCTTGCTAGGGCAACCCTGACACATATCCATGATTCTAGTAATGTAGTGGTGGAGATAGCAATTTGCCATGTAGAGACGCTTGCTGTTTGTGTTAGAGAAAAGCCGGTTGAAACCCAAGGTTCTCACGGAAAAAAGAGAAATTCTTTAAGACGAAGGGAGGCCAGAAGGGGAAGGCTGCAAAGAAGGCTAAATATGATTTAGTTTGCTTCAAGTGTAATAAGAAGGGTCATTATGCTCATGAGTGTCGGTCAGACAAGTGGAAGGAGGCTGCAGATAAGAAGAATGTGAAGTGATTTAACTGTGATTAAGTTGGGCATTATAAGAACTAGTGTCCATAGCCAGTCAGGGTGGACAAGGGAAAGGGTTTTGCTGTTGGACCTTCATCTGCTAATCCAACTACAGATGAAAAAGGGAAGACTTGATGGAAGGTATGTTTTTGATTCAGAGTATACCAGTTAGCATACTATTTGATACCGGTGCATCACATTCATTTATATCCTGGTGTTTGGTTGATAGGTTATGTTTATAACCCACACACCTTTTTACTTCCTTAAGGGTTGCGAATCCAATAGGAGGGTATGCAACGCTGGGGATTAGATGTGACCAGTTAGAACTTGATTTGTTAGGTCATAAGTTTGCATGCAGTCTGTATGTTTTCGATTTCGTAGATTTTGGAATCATTTTGGGTATGGATTGGTTGAGTAAGTATGAGGCTAGGATATTTTTCCAGGATGGGGAGATATCACTAAGACACCTTGATAGTCATAACCGAATCTTATTCTCAGTAGAGAATTCTGACCAGAGTAGTTGTACTTTGTTAAGTGCTATGGAAGTGGGAGAAGAGTTAAGTCAGGTTGGAGTAGCAAGAGATTTTTCGGATGTCTTTGAGCCGGTTATGGGACTACCACCGAAACGAGCTGTTGAGTTTCAGATAGATCTTGTGCCAAGAGCATAACCTGTAAGTCGACCACCTAGCAGGTTGACACCGACCGAGATGAGGAGTTGAAGGTGAAGCTAGTGGATCTAGAAGGAAGGAATTTTATTAGACTAAGCAGTTCGCCTTGTGGAGCGGCCGCGATATTCATAAAGAAACCAGATCGGTCGTTGAGGATGTGTATCGACTATCGTAAGTTGAATGAGAGGACAATCAAGAATAAGTATCCTTTACCAAAAATAGATGATCTATTTGATCAATTGTGTGGAGCCATAGTGTTTTCCCGGTTGGATTTGGCGACAGTTTTCCATCAGTTAAGAAAGGCAGAGGATAATATTCCTTTGACAACAATTCGAACTAGGTATGATTCGTACGAGTGGTTAGTAATGCCATTCGGGTTAACGAATGCACCTACTTTCTGAATGGATTTAATGAACCGAGTTTTTCGAGAATACTTGGATAGGTTTGTGCTGGTGTTTATAGATGACATTTTGGTATACTCTAAGGATGAAAGGGAGCATGCAGATCATCTTAGATTTGTACTTGAGATGCCGAGGCAACATCAACAGAAGGTGAAGTTTTCCAAGTGTCATTTTTGGAAGAAAGAGGTTAAGTTTCTTGGTCACGTGGTTTTAGATAAGGGCTTGTCGGTCGATCCAGATAAGATCGAAGTTCTTAATAATTGGAAGAGACTAAAGACGGTGACTGAGGTTAGAAGTTTTCTTGGACTTGTTGGCTATTACCGGATATTCATCAAGGATTTCTCACAGATAGCAGCGCCTTTGACTAAGCTAACTAGAAAGGAGGTGAAGTTTGTCTGGTCCGACAAATGTGAGGAAGCATTCCTTAAATTAAAGCATATGTTGACCAACGCACCTGTGTTAGTAGTTCCAGACGGAAACCAAGGGTTGGCGGTGTATACCGATGCATGTAGAATTGGATTGGGAGCTGTCTTAATGTAGAAGGGTAGAGTGATTACCTACGCTTCACGACAGCTTAGATCGCATGAAGTGAGATATCCTACTCATGATTTGGAGTTGGCTGCGGTGATCTTCGCATTGAAGATTTGGAGGCATTATCCCTTAGGGGAGAGTTTTGAGCTATACACGGATTATATGTCTCTAAGGTATTTATTCTCTCAGAAGGAGTTGAATATGAGACAGCAGAGGTGGCTGGAGTTTTTGGTAGCTTATGATTTTGGTATAGAGTATACACCAGGGAAAAGTAATAAAGTAGCAGATGCTCTTAGCAGAAGACATCATAATGTGGTGTTAGCTATGTTGGCAGAATGAAAAGATTTAGAAACTTTGACTACTTGTAGTGTGTAGTTAAGATCGACT
Source organism: Allium fistulosum (assembly GCA_030737815.1). NCBI lineage: Eukaryota > Viridiplantae > Streptophyta > Magnoliopsida > Asparagales > Amaryllidaceae > Allium > Allium fistulosum. The sequence goes on from CM060905.1 coordinate 1,111,718,028, forward strand.
ACTAGTTCTAGTTAGAGTCTGCCATGTTGTCTTATTTAGAAGTTCGACCAGTGATGATCGAGAGGATTGATTCCATGTAGAAAGAGGATCCAATATTAGGCAAGAAGATTAGAAGGCTTGAGGTTGGAACCAAGATCGATGATCTAAAAGATTTTAGTCTTGACCAGAGAGGATGGTTGCGATAGAAGGGACGGTTGTGTGTTCGAGATGTTGAGGACTTGAGGAAAGAAGTTCTTGAGAATGTCATCGATCCAAATATACGATTCATCCTGGAGGGACCAATATGTATCAAGAAATGAATAAGAGCTTCTATTGGGAAGGTATGAAGAGGGATGTTGGCTTGTGGGTTAGGCAGTGTGCAAACTGTCAACAAGTGAATGCCGAACATCAGAAGCCGAGTGGGTTGCTTCAACCTTTAGAGATTCCAATTTGTAAATGAGATTTGATATCCATGGATTTTATAGACGGGCTGCCAAGGTCAAATAGAGAAAATGAAAGTATATTGGTCATAGTGGACAGATTAATCAAGAGTTCCCATTTCAATCCAGTAAAGTCAACCAGGTTGGCACCTGTTTTAGCTAAGTTGTTCATGAAGAATATAGTTAGACTACATGGGATTCCTAGTAGCATAGTCAGTGACATAGATGCTTTGTTCACTAGTGAATTCTGGAAGAGTCTTCAGGATGTATTAGGTACCAAGCTTAATATGAGTACTGCATATCACCCTCAGACGGATGGGCAGACAGAGAGAGTCAATAAGGTACTCGAGGATTTGTTGAGAGCTTGCGTATTAGATTTTGGTGGATCTTGGGAAGATCACCTACATTTGGTTGAGTTTTCCTATAATAATAGTTATCAGACTAGTATAGGAATGGCGCCTTTTGAAGCTTTGTATGGAAGGCCATGCAAATCGCCAGCATGTTGGTTGGAGACTGGAGACAAATTAGTCTTGGGTCCAGATTTGGTTAGAGAGGCAACAGAGAAGATTGAGTTGATCCGAGAAAGGATGAAGGAAGCTTAGTTCAGACAGAAAAGTTGCACAGGTAAGAGGTATAAAGACCTAGAGTTCTCAGTTGGAGATAAGGTTTTCATTAAAGTGTCATCGATGAAGGGTGTGGTATGGTTCGGGAAGTCGGGAAAGCTAGCACCGAGATATGTTGATCCACTCCAGATTATAGAGAGGATTGGAAAGCTCGAATACAAAATAGAGTTGTCGAGCAGTATGGCAGGTGTCCATAATGTATTTCATGTATCTCATCTTCGCAAGTATGTGCATGATCCAGAGACTACTATTCCTCCGACAGGGTTGGATGATTTGACAGTAGAGCCTAGTTTGACTTTTGTTAGACAACCAGTTCTAATGAGTCCCTTGTTTATAAAACAATGCTTTCGAAAATGGTGGTTCCGACCTAGTCGAAGCCCTGCTGCCATTCTTTTTCCTTTCGAGTGTATTGAAATAATCAATGCTTTTGAAGGGTAGCTTTTGTTTTCAAGACGTACTAAGCCACTTCCTAAATGCTTTCGAAAGGGTTCAAAGGTTTCGAAGGCAATGGCTTCGAAAATGGGTAACGATGCTAACGTTCAGTGTTTTGCTTAAATGTTTTGAAGCTTTCGATAGGATGGTGTCGATGCCATGAAATTTTCCCTAAATAATTTTATATGAAGATTAAGGGTTTCGAAAGAGATACTTTCGTATATATTTACTTTGACCCAAAAGATGTTTTTGAGTAAACACATTGGTTTCGAAAGGGGTACTTTTATTGGTTTCGAAGCTATGTTTATAAGGATTATTGAGTAATGTTTTGATACTTTCGAAAGGTGTATTTTGGTTTCGAAAGAGATGATTTAAAGAGCTTCGAAAGGCTTATATGTAATGTTTTGAAAAGAAATTTTCTATGATTTCGGAGGAGGTTATCCAGGGGTTTCAAAAGTAATGTTTTCAGGTTTTGAAAGCCTTAGTTTTCAAAACAAATAACCCAATTTCATTTTAAACGAAAACCATGGCATAAATAAAGAGTTTTGAAATGATTTTAAGTATGGAGTTTTTGAAGAAGTTTTCCTTGATTAATTGGTTAAAGGGATTAACCAAGTTATTATTTTTGCTTCTTCATATATGTATATATTCACATTGTAATGGACCCATAACTGCATTTTGGGGAAAGGCAGAATAACCGGCTAGGTTGACCCAGTAGTGAATATAAATTAAGTTAACTCCTGAATGAGGAGAACTGCATACAGGAGGTCAGAAAGACTAGAATATAGGATGCTAAATTATTGATTAAAGAATTTGTCAGGGAGATAGGTTCATAGTAAACCCATGAAAATTATGTGTAAAACAAGTTGTCAAGGAGACAGGTTCATAGTAAACTCATGAAAACTATGATTAGAAAGAGTTATTGGCATGGGCCAATAGGTTTGTAGTGAACCCATGAAAATTATATATGGATCAAGTTATTGACAGATGTCAATAGGTTCCTAGTAAAACCATGAAAACTAGGATAAGAGAGAAGTTATTGGAGTTACCAATAGGTTCAGGGAGAACCTATGAAACAATGATGTTATTGGCAGGGGCCAATAGGTTCTTAGTGTTCCCATGCAAACTATGAAATAGGATAGGGAGTCCATAAATTTAAACGGGTTAATAGTAAGCCCATGAAAACTATGAAATAGGACAGGGAGTCCATAAGTATTAAACATGTTATTAGTCAGCCCATAAAAACTAATAGGTTAATAGTGACCCTAGAAACTATAACTGAGATAGATAGTTAAAAATGAATGGGTATAGGTAATCCAGAATTGATTTTCTTGTTTGCATATCATCATATTATGTTGAACAACTATGTTTTAACCATTGTGGATGCAAGAGCATAGTATATGGTTTTATAAAGGTTTTAGGATACTAGAGAAGGTAAAACCCGTTCCGCTAATCGACGTGGTCTCACTAAATATCTTTATGTTTTGAGATGGTAGATTATTATTCATACCAGGCTTTATGTCTTACTTGAAGTTTATGTTTTCCCCTTAAACTCTTGGCTACTCAATTGATTTTGAGTAGTTTGAGAGTTTAGGTTATCAAGTACCTCTTTAGACAAATAAGCTTCCTGAGACGTGCAGGAGGCATGATAGCTTTGTAGAGTTCTGTTTTGTTTTGATTCTGTTGTGTTGTTATTGTAAAGGTAAAGTTGTTAAATTGCCTATATATACATCTAAGGGGGCATCTTCATATGTCGCTCTTAGCGTATGTTGTAACAAATATATTTTCTATGAACGTGGTTTTCGTATTTGGATTATGTAATGAGTTTGAAAATTGTTAAATGGAATGAGAAAGATGTTTGTTGATAATAATTTTTTTCTATATCCATGTGTTTCTGTTATATCAATGTATCTAACATTACTGTATTTGGTCACCGAGGATTAATAACTATGGATGACTGCAGCATCCGTAGCCATTAGTTTTGGCCCTCCAAGTGGGGGATGTACAGAAAGTTGGGGCTTTGACTCCGTCGGCATCTCTATTTATGAATATGATTCCATTAGTTTTCATCCTTTGCTGCTTGGTTGGAGCTCCATCTTCTATAGCAAAGCAGCACTCCAGTAGTACATGCTTCTGCGAGCTCGGATACCATTCCATTCCCCCCCCAGTTTTCTCCGTTGGACGACGTCCTCTGGTTATGGTGTTGGTGATTAGCTTCCCATCATTTCGTCCGGGCCCATATCCGCTTGGTTTGGATTGATTCCCTTTGGTAGGCAGCCCCGAGAGTCTTGGGACTTAAGCACCTTCTTGCAGTTCTTTGACGTACTGTTGGAGCTTATTTTCTTTATCAGTTTTGTGATGAGATCCCTCAAATGCTGGCATCTGTTCATGTTGTGTCCATGAGTTTCATGGAAACGACAAAAATTTCTAAAGCGCCTTTCGTGCTTGGTTGCCTCCCTTCTGGGCGGCTTTTTATATCATTATAATCTTCGAGTAGCTAAGTATATGTTTTTCAATGTACTATTCAAAGGAGTGTAATCTTCCGGTTTAATGTTTCTTGGGCATTTCTCGTTGTTGTTAAATCTACCGTCGAGGCCTTGATTCTGTTTCTTCTAGTTACTAGAGTTTCCAACATGAATTGGTACATTACTAGTACTATCTCCAGATTGTTTTACCGCCACATTGCTCTGGATAACCTCCTCTGATTGTCCGTCATCAGCATTGCATGAAGCTAGACATGCTTCTTCCAAGCATAAAACTAATTGACTTTCATCATCACCCATCTACCAAAATATGTTCTAGGAGAATGCCCCAGACAAATGCCATGAATACTAGATACTCCTTCGAATTACTTACTTCCATAATAGCAATATTGAAACGATTCAAGAAACCTTTCAACGACTCCTTAGGTCCTTGAGATAAGCTTGACAAGGACATAATGTCCTTAAGCCAAGCGGCATGAAGTAAGTACTACCTAAGAACTTTCAAGCTAACTCATCAAAGGTTGACATGGATCTCGACGCGAGCCTAGTGAACCATGTCGATGCAACTCCTTCCGAGCAATTTGGGAAACACATACATCGAACAGATTCTCTCGCCCTATCAACATCCATTTGCCATTCATACTTTAGTAAATGTTGCTTAGGATTAACAGTCCCATTCTACGATGGCATAGTTAGCATCATGAAGTTCCTAGGATATTCTTCTCTCAAGATGTTCTCTGTAAAGGGAGTTCTGCTTAGTGCGGAGCCCCAATCCTTGTTCTTTCTACACTTGCTTTCTTCAACCAACTGTTTAACCATGTCTGATATGTATTCCTCACTAGCACTATATTCCGTAGGACAACTATCACGGGTTGTGCTAAGTATTTGGCTCTGCAAACGATCTTGATTCACCCGCTAACGTCCGGGCCCTCCTGCCTGTAGGAGAACCACTCCTACAGTTTTTTGTTGACACTTATTTGGTTCAGGTGCAGCTGTTTGAACTCCAGTTCCATTAGCTTCTTCGTCCAGCTCGTAATCATCACCATCAAGTAGCAGGTCCTCCTCAGAATCAAATAAGTGCAAAGTTTCAGCTTTTAATCCCTCCAAACCTTTAGAATTCCTCTCGGTACCGAGTTGAATCCTCTCGGTAGCGGGTAGTTTTCTTTTAGAGGGAGCATGATGACTTCCTCCGGCAACTCCTTCTGCTGCTTTAGCATCCACTTTATTCTGTTTTCCCTTCTCGTTTTGCTTATTCCAACAAAAAAACCTTGTTCTGACCAAAAACGAATGAGTTCTCTTCTTCCGGTCTGGGAGGAGATTCTTCTCTCCTATTCCTCCTAGTCCTTTGCGGTTGTTAGGTTAGCAGAGCTTTTATCTTGTCCATCAACACTTTCTGACTACCTGTCATCTTTTGGTTCAACTCCTGCATCATCTTATCAAGCTCACCCCTTGTAACCACTTCATGTTGGGCAGATAAGCCGGTACTACCTACTGGTTTCCTACTTCAATTTGGAGAGCATTCTCTTCGTCTCCACCAACCATCATTCCAGATGATCTTGTACATCTCCTAGGCGCCATTGACTTCAAATAGCAAGTTTCAAAATTCCTTTAGCAAAACTTTTGGATCTAACCACTTGACCTCCTCAAATCCAAAATATCAAGCTAAATCTAACCCTGAGTTGGATTCTCAGTGAACGCATCAAAATGTTGACGCCCAAAGTGGCACAACACCCAAAGATAACCTATTGTAGAATCAGATCTGGCAAAGCGTAGGCAAAAGTAAAGAGACACAAGAATTTTTATAGAGGTTCTGCAATCTCTGGCCTACGTCCACTTAATGTTTTTTTATTAGAGATTTGAGAGAGATTGAAGTCACAAGTACAAAAGATTGACAGATTCTTATGCGTAGAACTACCAAGAGTATCTGCCTTGTTGACTATGGAGAAGGGAGATAGGAGATGAAGAAGGAGACTGCTCTAAAAAGATCCATGTTTAGTTGCCATAGGGTTGATATTTATTGGGGAATTCGCCAGTAGACTCAGAAGCCTACAAAGTTTAAGGCCCAAGTGCTAGTCCAAAGGTGCAAGAGAGTCAAAATCGGCCCGTAAAGCAATAATAACCTCTCAGTATCGACTGCTTTTTTATGGGTGGAAAACCTCCTTTCTTCTTGGCCTTGCTCTCCGATATTTAGTACATTGTGTTCCGACCTCTTTTCCTCAAAAGTTGAGTAGTTCTCGAAGATTTCCTCGATACAGCTTGGCTTTTCTTGCTTTCTTCTCATAAATCCTTAAAGTTGCTGGTCCATTCTCTGAGAAATGCAATATAGGATGATTGCTCGAGGCTGTGTTTGGGATACAAAAGGTTCGGGGAGTGCCTAGTGGAAGTATTTCCTCTCTGTACCAGAGGTTCCTTTCGGTGTCGAGAGATCTACTTAGCCTCATTTTGCTTGATACTTGTTGAATGCAATTTTCTTACGCTTCTGAGTGCATTTCCAACTTCATGCATCATTTCGTCTTTTAACCCTCTAATCTACTTGGTTAGAAAGCTGGTTAACATTGCTCATAACAAACAAATAGCAGAGAACATACAAAGCTTTTTTTATTATAAATGAACATGATAAGAATATACAGTTGGTTCAAAAAGGGATAGCTGAGATATTCAAATCAAAATCCAAATTCACACATATGAATAGAAGGGAGAGATATAGGATTAAAGGGATGTAAACAAATTAAATGATATATATATATATATATATATATATATAATTACATTGGGATGAAGCCTAGAGAAATACCTCCAATGATAGAATAAATCCAGGATCCGATAGATAAACCTATTTCAATTTAATTTTCCTTGATTAAATTTTGGAATTATCAAGCTCTGGAACCATGGAAATTCGGCTTGAATGTTTCTGTTAAGAGAGGATAAGAAAATGACAGAGCAAGATCTAACTAAAGGAGGAAATAAATTTGTAATAAATATATGGTCTTTTTCTCTTCTTTAAAAAAATTGCCCGCCCAATTCAAATTCAAAAACCCTTCCCCTTCTCTTTGACATAGCCAGCCATCATTTTGGGATTTGAGTCCAAAATATTTCAATATCTAATTAGTATTATCTCCATTTATATCTAAATTTCCTATCAATATCGTATACCATAAGCGTGTTTATAACTTTTTATACACTCACATTACTAGATACTATTGGAAATCAAACAAATCAAATAATAAATATAAATCAATTAATATTTTACAAATACTAATCGGTTAAATTATCTAATGCCCATTTTAGTATTATCTTGTTTAAATCGAATTTAAACATTCTACCTATATCATATAACGATACGTGTGTTTATATCGTTTATATATGCACTTTACTAAATACAAATGGCATCCAACAAAATAAATGAAATTTTATAATTAATATTTCATACATATAAATTAATTTAATTAATTTTCAATAGTTAAATAAATTGTGTTGTTGATTTGGAAATATTCATCATTTCGGTTATGTGACTCAAAGGTGTAAATTCAGTCAGTAATCGATATTGAACAATTCAAATATTAAAGTTCACACCTCACCTTAGCTAGTGGTGTGACATTTTGGCTGAATTTATCGCTTACACATCCTTAGGGAAAATCTAATTTTACTTATTATAAGCGTTACCCATTACCGATAATTATTTACACCAATTCTCTTCATCAAAACTATATCACTTTAGACTTAGGGAATTTGGTAATGGTCAAAATTCTAATATCATCTAAATTCAACTCTATAGTCCAAAAACAAAGTACTTGGTTCAATAATAACAATTATTATTAACCGAACTACTCTGACCAGAGATTTTGACTTTGAGTTGACTTTAAGTAACTCTGATACTAACCCCATATAACCAAAAAGATAAATCCTCGCTTGAATAGTGTTTCACTTGACCTTAACTATAGTCATTCGATGGACTCTGTATCATGATTTGACTATAATCAAAGGGGAGCTTTCATATTGAAGATCGAAAGTATTCTCAAGTCAAGAAAACTATGTAAAGCAGTCACATCGATATTTTCTATTTGACCTTCATTATATTAACTAATAGAAAACCATCTTGTGAGTCATTCCATAGTTATCCAATAACCATCAGTGCATAACCCCTTGGTGCCCCCAGAAGTTATGAGTAATAAACTGTCCAACATTTGGAGAATGTTAAGTGCTCTAATCTCAATGGATGCATCAATATCCAGTCTTGATGCATCTTGACTAGGAATATTTAAAATAATGTGTTTATTATATTATGGTACAATACTCATGATCACAACCATTTGTAATTACTATCACAAACACATCATTTATGGATTTTTTGTTTAATATATTTTAGTTAAACATTTTAATTATTTATAACACATTATAACAAATATGTAACAAAAAGAAAACACCTTTATTATGAATAGGGATTGATTACAGAGTTAATAAATCATAATAAATTAAAAAATTGCCCCCATGGCATACCCCTAAATCTATCGATCTCCTATTTGCATTTGGGGGCCAATTATGGAATCTCAATCCCATCTCTTCCATCGGCTTCATGAGAGCCAGGCAAGCTAGGCCCTTAGTGAATGGATCTGTTATGTTGTCCTTGGTATGTACCCTTTTTACCACTACCTCTTTCTTCTCAACGAATTCTCTAATGTGGTGGAACTTCCAAAGAATATGCCTTGACTTCTTGTGTGCTCTGGACTCCTTAGTGATCTGTATCGCCACAATGTTATCATAGAACAGTGCCATTGGATTCTCCGTATCGGGAATCACTTGGAGCTTACTCAGAAACTTACGCATCTAGATTGCCTCTTTAGCTGCTTCATTAAGGGCGATGTACTCAGCCACCATCGTCGAATCAACTACTGCTTCTTATTTGGAACTTTTCTAACTTATGGCTTAGCCGTTTAGCATAAAGACATGAAAAAATCCTAGAACAAAATGAGAGGTAGCTAACCAACTTCTAGGAGATACATAATTAACTGCATTATCTCGGTAGCTACGCCACCTACAGAATTTAAAGAACCTAAAGGAATATGAGTCATATATTCTACCGAACGTCGTTCTTACCAAGGTTGTATATCTTTTTCATCCTACTCAAGTCCAAACCATTGGGACCCCATAGAGGTTCTAACCAGGGAGCACGGAGATCTCAAAAATGCATAGTTTCTCCTCCAAACATAACCTCTCTCATAGGGGAACGCATTAGATATTTACCTAAACCAGTGGGTCTGATCAGGTAATTATTTACCTTCATTACGAGGCCTCCATTTCCATATATGAGGAATAATCCCTGAGTATTTCTTAAATACTTCAGCATACATTTAACGGCCGTCCAATGCTTCTCTCCAAAATTAGACCAATATTGGCTTAGGCATCCTAATGTGTATGCCACAACTGGTCGGGTACATAGCATTGCATAGCATATACTATGGATCATATGGCGGAAGCATATGGGATCATGTTTGTATGCTCTTTCTCTTCATCGGTATGAGGAGCGTCCATCATAGAAAGGACAATTCCAGACTTCGTTGGAACATTTCAACTTTTGGAATTCTCCATACTAAATCTCTTCAGTGTGGTGTCTATGTACAAAGATCAGGACAATCCCAACAGCCTCTTAGATCTATCTCTATATATCTTTATAAGTAAAGTATATAGGTTGCTTCTTCCAAATCCATCATTGAGAAGTTCTTGGAAAGCAAAGCTTTCACTAATTGCAACAACGAAATGTCATTGCCAATCAATAAAAGATCGTCGACATAAAGCACTAAGAATATGATAGCATTGCCTTATTCTTTTCTGTATACGCATACTTCCTTTGTAATTGATAAAAACCAAATTGTTAGATTACCTTATCAAAACATTAATTCTAACTTCTTGAAGCTTGTTTAAGTCCATAATGGGACTTTAAAAATTTGCAAGCTTTGCTTTCACTCCCACAAAACCCTCGGGCTGTGACATATAGACAATCTCTTCTAAATCACCATTGGAAATGTTTGTTAGTCTATAGGATAATGGTTTTGATGACAACAACTATAGAAGTGTTATAAAATATATATGTGCAGGAAATCTATATGCAGGTATCAACAAAAGAAGACTGTACAGTAAAGAAGACAAAGATCAAGAGTTCAAGATTGAAGACTCATGAGATTCAAGATATTCAAGAGTTCAAGACAAATAATATAGTTAGGTTAGATATTTGTTAAAACTCCTTGAAAGCACTATCATTCTTTTTTATCCAATTTACTCGTGGAATGGAATCCACTTCGTTCTTGTTAAAGGGATGGAACCCTAGTGAGATGGAACTCACGAAATATCTAGTGGAACGGATAGTAGCCCTATTTTGTTATCCACTAATTTTGATTCAAAATGATTTTCAAAATTATCTCTTGTTTCATAAAATGATTTTCAAATATTCCTTTTCAAAAGAAAAACCTTCGTTCGTATTTCCAAAAATGTTTTAGCCTCAAAATCATATTTATCATTTTGTTATATTTTGATTTCAAAATTGTCCTTGATATTTTAGCCTCAAAATCTATTTTAATATTATATTTACTTTAGTTTATTTACCTTGATTTTAAATATATTTTAGTATATATACATATATATTCATAAGTATTTCTACTTCTAAATACCTTCTACAAATACATAGAGTCCATTTGAATAAAGTTGCATATGTTTTAAATCATCATTTTCAAAGAAAAGCAAATCATCATTTTTACTAGACCATGTCGACATCATAGTTACTCGTCATGTCGACATGCTTCCCGTTATAGCAAAGGTTGTTTTTCAAAAGAAGTGTCTATTCGTTTAAATCTCTTTGAATGGACACATCCATTCATTCTCTATAAATAGAGACTGTTATGGACGTTTTCCAGTAACTACTTTCATTAGTTTCTCTCCTCTTTATTCTCTTATCTTATTTTCTAATCATCCTATCCATATTCTGCCGAAATCTTAAGTGAATCAAACCAGAATATCTCTAGTTTGATTCTCTGCCACTCTCTTCAAAGAATCTCAGTGCTTATCAGAGTTATAGATACATTTGTACTCAAAGAAACTTGTTTAGGGTTATAAAGGTGTGATCGTGTCCTTGGAAATCGATCGGGTGAACTTGTGTCCTGTGAATCAAGTGGTTCTACCTAGAGACCTGAGAATCTGGAGGGTGTACCTCGTTGCCTTGGAATCGAGGGATTGTAATCTAGATTATTATTGAATAGAAAGCCGTACGAGTTGTGTGGGACTGGATGTAGGGTAACACCGAACCAGTATAAAATTCCTGGTGTGTTCTTTCCTTTACTCGCTTTTTATTTATATTTGCATCTGTTTGTGATTCTGTGATTTGATCTGTGATTGTGTATTTGCATTAAGTTAGTTAAATCAATTTAAATCAAAGAAGTTTTAAAGAAATTCTTAAAACACTATTCACCCCCCTCTAGTGTTAAATAGCCTTAAGATCATCTTCCGCGTCCCTTTCATTTGGTATCAGAGCAAGTTTTTCAAAGTATTCATAACCTGATTTTTGAAAAGTAACAATGGCTACCAACACTGGTATTTCTAGTTCATTTGTAGAGGGTCAGTCCACTGCCAGACCACCACTTTTCAGTGGCAGTAACTATGCATATTGGGCATGTAGAATGAAGATATATTTACAATCCATTAGTTTAGAAACATGGAATATGACACAAACTGAATACACTGAGCCCACAACTGATTTTGCTCAATGGACGACCGTTCAAAGAGAAGTGGCTCAAAACAATTCAAAAGCCATGAATATTTTATTTTGTTCACTAGATAGAAATGAATTTAATAGGGTATCTGTTTGTAAAACTGCATATGAAATCTGGAAAACTCTGCAAGTTACTCATGAAGGAACAAGCAAAGTTAAACAGACCAAAATTTCTATTCTTACTAATCAATTTCAATTATTTAAGATGTTGCCTACTGAATCTATTCCAGATATGTATAGTCGTTTTCAGGATATTGTTCATTCACTAGTATCTCTGGGAAAAGCAATCTCCGAAGAAGATCAAGTCAGGAAAATTCTGAATTCACTCACTCCAGAATGGGATTTGAAGACACTGGCGATTGAAGAAGCAAATAACATCAGTACCTTGAAGATTGATGAATTAATTGGAAATCTGATGTCATATGAAGTTCAAATTCAGGAAAGAAGGGAGAATAAGTCATCAGAAAAAAAGTCCATTGCCTTTAATGCACTAACTGGTGAATCAGACTCTAGTGATGATGATGAAGAAATAGCCTTCATGACAAGAAACTTTCGAAAATTCTTGAAGTATAGAAAAATGAATAATCACAAGAGAAAAAGTTTTGGAAATAACACTGAATCACTCAACAACATCAAATGCTTCAATTGCAATGAGTTTGGTCATTATCAAAGAGACTGTCCACATCAAGAAAAGCAAACTCCTCAATAAAACAAAGAATATTCAAAGAAAAGAAAGAAAGCATTTGCAGCAACACTGGATGATTCAGATACGTCCTCAAATGATGATGAACAGAAAACAGAATTGGCAAATATGTGTTTTATGACAACTCAGAATTCAAATAATCAGGATGATATGGAACTCAAACAAGGTACACGTTTACTATTTTAATTGGTTGAAAATTGGTTGCTTAGAATAGTTTATTAATTAAGTATATAATTGATTTTATTAACTTAAAATTTTTCAAATATCTTTTAAAAATTTATAAAATATTATTTTTATATATTTTCTTTATAATATATTTTCAAAATATATTCAGACAATAATCATAATATATATAAGTATATATATATATATATATATAAATCTTGTACATGCTTGAAATCATTTTTGCAAAATCTGATGTGCATGTCGACATGGCACTTATTGGTAATGTCGACATACCTGTAGCAAATCAGATTTCTAAATTTGAATTCAAAATTCAAATTTCCCTCCACCTGTTCACTAACTCCTATGTTCTGAATAATTATGACTCCTTGACCAGAGAATCCACCTATTCAACCTCTTTATATCTATCTTCTATCAACACTTATCTCCATCCTCAATTCAAATTCAAAACAACTTTTATCTTCAAACACTCTTATCTCTTCAAAAATGGCATCCACTAGCAACGTAGCCGGAATGAGGCTGTCAAAAGCCACCAAAGATCATCTCTACAATAATAGAGATGCCATACTTGCATACATTAATTATGCAACTTATGGAAAAGTTCATTCGGGTAGTTTTGCTATTTTTAATGACTTCGCTTCTTATGAAATTGATGCTCTCTTTCAAAACAATGGTATTCTAAGCTTGGTTGACAATAACCAAAATGATTTTGTTTGCTATCCAAACCTTGTCAAAATGTTTTATGCAAATTTAAATCGTGGTTTTTATAATGGAAGGGATGATGAAGTGTGGAGTAGTGTCAAGGGGACACAAATTGTTTTGGATACCGATGTTTTAGGAACCATACTTGAGTGTAAAAGTACTGGTTCCAATCTTTCTTCTTTTGAAATCGAGGAAACCGATCGTGAAACTTTTCACAATATTTTTGAGGAAGAAATGGATTTCAAAAACAAATTTTTTCGACCAAAAGCTCGTATTGTTAATCTTCTCCTTCAACGCACTATTACTCCGAGATCGGGAAATTACAATAACCCGACTCAAAAAGTGTGTAAAGCTCTTTTTGCAATTTTTGGAAATTATGATATTAATTGGGCACAAGTTATCTTGGATGAATTTCGTCACAAAAACTTGGATTCGGGAGAGAATGCATTATATCATGGAATATACCTCACTAGAATTTTTAATTACTTTGGAGTGGATATGAGAGGTGAAGAATTCTTTCCAAGAAAGGTTTTTAATCATTCCAATATTTCACTTATGAAAATTCCGCACGTGTTTCAACCATACGAAACACTAACGGAAAAAGAAGCACGATTGGGGTATGAGGAAATGCAAGAAGATGAGGAGGAAGAAGAAGAAGAGGAAGAGGAGGAAGAAGAAGGTGAAGAAGAAGAAGGTGAGGAAGAAGAAGAGGAAGAAAGTGAAGAAACTTCCTTAGAGAGTATTGATTTTCCCACACGACCATCAAACAAGATTCTCCTTCACAATCAACGAGTAATTGTAAAAAATCAAAAAGCTCTCAAACACTCCGTAAACAAAAAATTGGACAAAATGTCCAATACTATGAACAAGTTCTTCTCCAAAGTCAACAAGAAGCTTAATATCTCATCATCTTCATCCTCATCTACTAGTTTCTAGAGTTTACTTTTTGTATATCAATGAAATTTGGTATATTGAAAGTTGTATCTTTATGTTTTCTCTATGAGATTCATGTACTTCTCTGTTCTAGTATGAAATGAAGCTTATTCTCTTACTGTTACTCTTATTTATATCAAGTAATATATATATAAATCATATGTATATACACTGAAAATTCAAAAATAAGATGTGCAAAATCTGCTATGTATGTCGACATACTGTATAGAGGTCATGTCGACATATACTGGTAATATTCTGAATGGACATTTCAATTTGAAATTCAAAATAACTCCTTATGTCTATTCATTTCAAACGACTTTCCTGTCTATTTAAGTCCTATTTTCTTTCAGAAAACTTCTCATAACTTCTCTCTACTCTTATCTACTTATTTCCTTCTTAGTTATCGTCAAAATGGCGTCATCCTCTTCAAATCTAAGTGATAATCTTGAAGAGACTCTCAAATCCTTCAAAGACATTCTTACTTTTATTCTACGAAATCAGAGGCACTTAGAACTGAGTCAAATGCAGATGATAAAGGAACAAGAAAGGCATTTCGATGCACTACGATGGATGATCTCCGCTCTCAACAAAGAGGATCTCCAAGTAAATCCACCGAAGACATTGCTCCAGGACGATGAAGATTGGGAAGTAATCAAAGCAGATCCCATCTTTGGAAAAGAGGGATGGGTTGAAGTTCCACGTAACATTTAACTTGTTTGATTTGGTTTAAAAATTGATTTGATTTGAAATACATGATTTGGTTTTAAACATGGTTGATTTATGATAACTTACTATATTGATTATGTAATAAGACATAAATAGGTGTGCTTATGTTTGATTGATTTGTCTACTTATTGTATGCATTTTCTTTTCATTTAACAGTTATGTATATAGTAATATGAATAAAATAATCTGTGGTTACACGTATTATTCTCATTCTTATATTACTCATATATATCATTCTGAGTATACAATATTTAGCATTGTTATATCTAGTTTCAGTAATATTAATGATAACACTATCATTAATATCATAGATTTAGGGGGAGTTAATGTCATTTTTTTTGTTGATGACAAAGGGGGAGAAGTATAAAATAGGTTAGTTAGGCATAGATTAAGGGGGAGTTATTAGATTTAGGGGGAGTTATAAGGAGAATATAAATATTTTATAAACAAAGGTTGTCATCATCAAAAAGGGGGAGAATGTTAGTCTATAGGATAATGGTTTTGATGACAACAACTATAGAAGTGTTATAAAATATATATGTGCAGGAAATCTATATGCAGGTATCAACAAAAGAAGACTGTACAGTAAAGAAGACAAAGATCAAGAGTTCAAGATTGAAGACTCATGAGATTCAAGATATTCAAGAGTTCAAGACAAATAATATAGTTAGGTTAGATATTTGTTAAAACTCCTTGAAAGCACTATCATTCTTTTTTATCCAATTTACTCGTGGAATGGAATCCACTTCGTTCTTGTTAAAGGGATGGAACCCTAGTGAGATGGAACTCACGAAATATCTAGTGGAACGGATAGTAGCCCTATTTTGTTATCCACTAATTTTGATTCAAAATGATTTTCAAAATTATCTCTTGTTTCATAAAATGATTTTCAAATATTCCTTTTCAAAAGAAAAACCTTCGTTCGTATTTCCAAAAATGTTTTAGCCTCAAAATCATATTTATCATTTTGTTATATTTTGATTTCAAAATTGTCCTTGATATTTTAGCCTCAAAATCTATTTTAATATTATATTTACTTTAGTTTATTTACCTTGATTTTAAATATATTTTAGTATATATACATATATATATTCATAAGTATTTCTACTTCTAAATACCTTCTGCAAATACATAGAGTCCATTTGAATAAAGTTGCATATGTTTTAAATCATCATTTTCAAAGAAAAGCAAATCATCATTTTTACTAGACCATGTCGACATCATAGTTACTCGTCATGTCGACATGCTTCCCGTTATAGCAAAGGTTGTTTTTCAAAAGAAGTGTCTATTCGTTTAAATCTCTTTGAATGGACACATCCATTCATTCTCTATAAATAGAGACTGTTATGGACGTTTTCCAATAACTACTTTCATTAGTTTCTCTCCTCTTTATTCTCTTATCTTATTTTCTAATCATTCTATCCATATTCTGCCGAAATCTTAAGTGAATCAAACCAGAATATCTCTAGTTTGATTCTCTGCCACTCTCTTCAAAGAATCTCAGTGCTTATCAGAGTTATAGATACATTTGTACTCAAAGAAACTTGTTTAGGGTTATAAAGGTGTGATCGTGTCCTTGGAAATCGATCGGGTGAACTTGTGTCCTGTGAATCAAGTGGTTCTACCCAGAGACCTGAGAATCTGGAGGGTGTACCTCGTTGCCTTGGAATCGAGGGATTGTAATCTAGATTATTATTGAATAGAAAGCCGTACGAGTTGTGCGGGACTGGATGTAGGGTAACACCGAACCAGTATAAAATTCCTGGTGTGTTCTTTCCTTTACTCGCTTTTTATTTATATTTGCATCTGTTTGTGATTCTGTGATTTGATCTGTGATTGTGTATTTGCATTAAGTTAGTTAAATCAATTTAAATCAAAGAAGTTTTAAAGAAATTCTTAAAACACTATTCACCCCCCCTCTAGTGTTAAATAGCCTTAAGATCATCTTCCGCGTCCCTTTCAATGTTGACTTTACATCCATTTTCCATATTTCATAGTCATAGAATGCAGCAATGGCTAGCATGATATGAATGGACTTAAGCATGGCTATAATCGAAAAGGTCTCGTCATAATCAACACCTTGAATTTGACAAAATCCATTCGCAACTAGCCCTGCCTTATAAATCTCTACTTCCCCATCTACATTTAGTTTTTTCTTAAAAATCTACTTGCTGCCAATGGGTTTATCCCTTATCTCAAATTTCATTGCTCTAAGCCAAAGTGTAGAGCCTTTAATCTACACTACTTTTTGGAAAGAGGAGTGCCATCATCTAAGATACAGTCCCCATTCTCGCCAATCATGAGAAATTCATAGTATCTCTCTAATGTGTGAGATTGCATACTAGACCTTCTAATAGGTTATGTGTTATCATATACAGGTGAACTTGTTTCTCCCCCTAGACCAGCCTTAGTGCTAACTTCTTAGATCTCATCCAAGTCTATAACTTCGCTGTTAATTTCCTTTGAAAAAAATTCCTTTTCTAAAAAGACAGTGTGTTGAGAAACAATAACCATTTGTTCCTCCGTACTGTAGAATATATATCCCATTGAGTTTTTGGGTTATCATATAAATTTACACAGTATTGATCTTCCTCTAGTTTATTTGGACCAACGTTCTTAACGTAGGTCGGACAACCGCATACCTTCAAAAAATTGAGTTGGGGTTTCTTACCATACCACGTCTCATATAGGTTTTTAGGCATAGATTCAGTGGCCACCAGTTCAACATATGCGCTACAGTTTCTAGTGCATATCCCTAATAGGACAGTGGTAACTCAAATTTACTCATCATAGAACAAACCATATATAATAGGGTTCAGCTTCTTTGCTCCAATCTACCATTTTGTGGCGGAGTATAGGGTGGAGTAATCTGAGAGTTAATCCCATTATCTTTTAAGTACCATTGGAATTCCCGTTCGACATACTCACCTCTTCGATTAGATTGAAGAATCTTTATATTACGATCTTTTGATTTTCTACTACATTTTTATATTCAACAAATGTCACATAGACGTCGGATTTGTTTTACATAAGATATACATATCCTAGTCTTGAGAAATCATTAGTGAAGGTAACAAAGTAAGAACCATTATTCTTAGTGATTACAGGCATTGGGCCACATACATCACTATGCACTAGCGCTAGAGTTCATTAACTCTTTCATTGCTCCCACTGAAGGGGTGCTTGGTCATTATACCTTTGAGCGCACATACAAATTTAAAGATTCATAATCAAGTGATGGGAGAAAATCTTCAGTTTTCAGTTTGTGTAGTCGTTTCTCACTAATATGACTTAGCCTATAATGCCAAAGATAACTTTTATTTACGTCACCATTAGAAGAATTGCTCATAGCACATACATAATTAGTATTAAGCACACAAATGTCATTATCTAAAATACCATCACAAACATTATTACCATTCAACATAATGTTCGTAACATTATCAGCACAGTGAAATACTTAACTAGTCTCAGACAATCTAGACACAGAAATGATACCACAAATAAAGTATTTTACATAGTAAAAATTATTTAATATTAAAACTAATCCGTTAGGCAAAGGTAAATGATAATCTCCTACTGTCATCGTATCTAACAGAGATCCATCGGCAAGTTAAAGCCTCGTTTCACCCTTTGCGACATGACGTTCACTCCTAAGTCCTTGTAACGAATTTTAGATATGAGCTCCAGATCTAGTATCCAAAGCCCAAGAAAATTTATTGATTGCAAAGCAATTTTGAATCATAAATATACCTGATGGTGCAACATAACTTTTTATTTCTTCTTTGTAATAACAAGTACTCTGGAAAATTCCATTTCTAATGACCTTTCTTGTGACAATGATGACATTCACCCTTATCAGTAGTAGTAATCTTCTTACTTTTCTTGTTAACCCTCTTCCGCTTCTTTGAACATTTCGAAGGTGATGTGTTCCCATTAATAGCAAGTACGGCTCCTTGATCCTTGGATGAAGACTCAACTTCCGTCAAAATATTGAGGAGCTCTATGAGGCTTGCGTTCAATTGGTTCACATTATAGTTTATTATGAATGGCTCAAACTGGAGAGTAAGAGATCTAAGGATTAAGTCTACTTGTATTTCATTACTTATCTCTATGTATAATTGTGTAAGTCTATCAATATGGTCTTTCATTATTAGAACGCAATCATCCACTTTTTGTCCCTTGGTCGTTTTGGTGTTGAACAGTTTCTTTAGAAGTTCACACATTGTGGAATGAGACTGTTCACGGAAAAAAGCTTTGAGACTGTCAAAAATATCATGGACAGGCATGTTCTCGTGTTGCCTTTGCAATGACTTGCGCAACATAGATGACACAAAAACTTGGGCGATCTTTAGGTACGAAACCTATTTCTCATAAGCAGGCCTAAGTTTAGGGTCCGCATCACCAGTGGGTCGTTCTTTAGGTCCACATGTAATAGCCAACCAAAGATGCTCATAAGTTAACGCTATCTTAATCTCTCTTAGCCAATCGATATAGTTTGGTCCGGTAAGCTTGTCTCTTTCAGAAAACAATTTTGGAGTTATCATTTTCTACAAGTTTAATTGGTCGATTATTAGGACAATATAAAAGTAGATGTTCTTATAATATTAGTAAGGTTAAACTTTATGTTTCATTTTACTAGTAAGCTCACACTAGCCTATTATGTTTTGCCAAACCCTAAGTTGAATCATGGATGTCTTTCGACTTCACTAATAGGTGTTAGAACTCGTCTGTCTTGGAATTTTGACCTTGAGTTTGCTCAATAAGTCATAGCTCCATGGACAATGGATAACTCCTTATCCGTTGTATCATATACAACCCCTAACCCATGGTACCTTGTCCTAATTTCATTTCGACCTTGAGTTCACTCAGCAAATCAAAATAAAAATATTCATTCGTACCTATCATATCGTGATAGCCTTAGTTTAGGCATCTTACCTCGTCTATTCAATATATTAATAATACTACATATAACATCCCTAGCTTGAGTTTGCCCAACAACTAAGGAATATGCAAGTAATTTATTAATATATATATATATATGGTAGATGACAATATTATATTATATTTAATGATATTGACTTATGGAATAATTTATTTCTTATGAAATACCCTCATGATTCAAGTGTCAGATACATCGAGAATCATGGCATACATACATTTACATATGTATTTATTACTTAAGTCTAGTTAGGGTTTCTACAACGTTCCACTGTTAGTTTATACATTCATATAATATAAATTTCATTATAATATAACTTTTATATTTTGGTTAGCTTATATAATAATCTTATGAATAACATTATATTAATTAAATCATATTTAATTAATTTTAACTAATTAACTCTTTAAATAATTGTTTATTATTCAAATTTAACATATTATATTGAATATTTATATACTATGACTTTTATAGTAATACATATATATCACATATATGTATGTATGTATTTTGATTTATTAATTAAATTTTAATTAATTCATTTAATTAAACAGTTATAATTAAATTTTATTAATTTCTAGAATTTTTTTACATACATACTAGTATATTTATATTGTCTTAAACATTTCTAGACGACATAACATATATCACTATGTATTATACATGCATATATGTACATTAATTAATTAATTAATTTATCAATTTATTTTATTGTTTTTTAATAAATTAGTTTTTGAAATTAATGTTTAAATTTTAATTTATCAAACACGTTGAAAATTTTATTATCTTTTCAAAAATTTTGAAAACTTATGTTATATTATAACTTTTGTAATAAACATATTTATATTAAGTTTAACATTTAAATTTAAAGTTTTTACTTTAGTTTCAAAATAATTTTGAAAATTAGTCCAAGACCCAATTCAAGTCGGGCCTTTTCTATTAGGAGCAACTTAAGGGCTCACTTCACCATTCAAGCCAGGTCGGTAACCTGGTAGGACATAGTACTTGATTACCCAATTCCAATCCTAGGCATTACCTTTTTAGACACCGTATTAAGTGGACACGCTTAATAGGTCAGCCCTAACATGACTAATTTGACCGCATAAATTATTGGGCTTCGATACCATTGAAGCTCCGGCCCAAACCCCTTTTAGGTGACAATTTGATACCTCTTGGGGGAGTTTTACATGCAGCCTTTCGACTTGCACAACCATCACAGGATATGTAGGGGTAAGAGGCAATGCTTCATCATATATCATAATGTGAGAACCCCCTGTCATGCTAGTTGCAAGGATCAAACTTGGGACTCCAATTTACTTGATGAACGTCTCAACCAACCTCACTCTGATATCATTGAAAGAACCAAGCCAACCATAAGCGGGACATTAGGGTAATTTCAAAAAAAAATCCTATTAGATCTTTATTGGGCCCATGTAGTCTAAATTCATTTTGAACTATTCTAAATTTTCTTTTAGAAAAATTCATTTTATTATAGTTGTTTAAAAAGTAGTTTAATTTTATTTTAATTGATTGTATATTATGATGAGCGCATCAAATGCGCTCATGTGTAAAGTGCAAGTGTAACATATGAAATATGTACATGTTAATGTGAATGTTGATTAGGTGTTGGGATTTACACAACAACAGACATATTTCCCCTTTATATTTGCCTTTGTCGTCTAAAAAGAATGTTTTTTAGTTATATTTTTGTGTGTGTGTGTTCACATACATATATGTATGTGTGTGTATGTGTGTATATATACATATACACATAAAAATAGAAATAGCTTGCACAGCAGTTTACATTGGAATAGACTTTATTTATATTACACGCAATAATCAATGAATGCAATGTCTAATTAAAGTAGTTCAATAGTTTACTACTATAACTTACATAAAAGTAAGACCCAATTTTTGAGTTAAATACAAATACACACACACATAAATATATTAACTTATATTAACACACAAATGAAAACCAAATTTAACATAAAACAATATCAAAATAATATCCAATGGGTTTGTGAAATAGAATGTTTGCTTTTTAAATAAAGATTTAGTACTAGTTTAAATATAATTATAAAACAAGGAAAAATTCACCAAATTATTGTTTCCTCTTTTATTTTAATTAGCAAAACAATTGTAAAAAAAGAAATAAACCACCAAATTAATGTTTCTTCTTTTGTTTTAATTACCAAACTTTGTTTTAGAATAATCTAAACATAACATAATCAAGTCAATGATTAATTAATGTAATTACTTTAAAGCTATATTCACATAGTAATTTTCTGTATATACATTCAAATCTAAATCTTCTAGTATGAAAACTAACTTAATAACAGGATTATTCCAAAAATAATTTTGCTTTTTTTAAAATAACAATAATAAAATCAAAAGACATAGGCATATACAAATTCGTGATAAGAGGGTCTAGATCTAGGTTAAACAAACTCGATAAACAAACGTACAAAATGGAGATAAATGAAATTATTATTCGTCAAAACAAATAAATAGCAGAGAACATAACAAAGGAATTTTTTTAACAACGTGATAAGAATATAAAGTTGATTCAAAAATGGAGAATTGAGATATTTAAATCCAAATTCATACATATGAGCGGAAATGAGAGATAGAGGATTAAAGAGATATAAACAAAATTAAAATATATATATATATATAATTATCTTAAGATGAAGCCAGAAGGAACATCTTGAACGATAGAATAGATCCTAGATCTGCTAGATCAATCTCTTGATCTATAGCAATCAAACTATAACCACCTCTTTCTATTTAATTTTGCTTGATTAAATTTTGGAATTCTC
The DNA here is from genome assembly GCA_030737815.1 of Allium fistulosum. Taxonomy (NCBI): domain Eukaryota; kingdom Viridiplantae; phylum Streptophyta; class Magnoliopsida; order Asparagales; family Amaryllidaceae; genus Allium; species Allium fistulosum. The sequence goes on from CM060905.1 coordinate 1,111,740,755, forward strand.
AAGCTCTAGACATCCTAATTTAGAACTTTGAAAATCAGTCACTGAATTTGTTAAAGTTAAATGTTGAACAAGCTGTAAAATTTATTCTAGATTTACAGTTTGGATGTAAAATGTTAGTATTAGTTCAGATTTCTCTATTTTGACTTGGAATGTGAATTTATTTATTTTTATTAATTGGGAGAGTGGTATAATTTAATTGTATCTATATTCATTTAATTTCTATAAATTATCAAAATTATGTATAAAAAGTGCATCGCTTGAATTAATATAGAATATACCGAAAAGGAAAGAGATGTGTAAAGTATGGATATTCTTCTTCGTAGTTTACACTTTCTATTTCAATAAAAGAAAATGAATATTCCTTGTAATTTCAAATGGAGAAAAAGTCTCATTTTTGGGTAATTAATGGAAAGTTATAACAGTAATCCCTTAGGGAATGATAGCTCTGATAAATTAAAACATGGAAAAGAATATTCTAGCTTAGGAATTAGTTGTTAGAAACAGGAAAAATATATTTATACGTATAGTCGCACTTATCGATTAAAAATAAAAATATATATCGTAGTTTATGACGATATTCATACTAGTTTTTTAATGGCGTATAAAAATATAGGATGTGTAGACGATATAGTAACTCCAAAATTAATACGGTAATGAATGTGTAGTTAATATGGAGTTACATTAATTAAATGGAAACATAAATGCGGATAATGGGACTGATTAAAGGATTTAATATGCCATTTATGGGAAAATAAAATAGACGTAATAGGTTGAATTAGAACGAATAAATAAATGTTATTAGAGGTTTTTCAATTAGAATAATAATGATAATTTATTATGGACAATTGACATTTATGGAATATAGTAAATAAGCATATAAGGTAGGAATTAAATGCAAGAAGGCAGTATAAATTCTCATAATGGGAAATTTACGGCCTTAATTATAAGATTTGAACAAGCGTGAATTAGTGAGCCTAACCTAACATTTAAGCTTAGGATGGTTGGTTTGGTTTAGTGGGTTGGGATGCAAGATAAGTAGAGTTACACAACGGAAGTCTGCCCTTCACCTACAGGCTACCATCAGTTGTGTATATTTACTACTGATGTGGGACATCTCCAATCATAGGACCCGTGGGGAATTAGATATGCGTTTACTAATAGGTAGGTGAAAATATACCAAAGGTTTGCTTCAGACTTGAGGTATTAAATGGCTCGGTCTTTTAAGGAAATGAGGTCTGCCGCATTTCTAATAAGAGGTATCAAGTAACTAAAAGGGGTATTTTCCTTGACTTACATTATGTTAGTCTAAACGGGACGTCAGTTGTGAAAGGTCGGCGGCCTATGTAAGTATTGTTGTTGGACCGGTATTTAGTAGTAGGGCTAGCATATAGGCTATGGCCACAGCGTTCCCGAGTGGTTGGTAGTAAAGGCTTGGGTTATGCCCTAATAGATTTCACTTTCTACTAGTGTAGAATCAGTATGGGATACGCATAGACCTCAAAGTTAGTTGGTTAGTTGTTTATTTGTCGGAGGTGGGCAAGCTAACCCTTAGATGGGTATTTAATATGTGTTAGTAGTACGGGAATCAAATTATAAATTATAAATCCATATATATGGGTCATCGTCTTTGTAGCTAGGACCAATTGACTAACGTTTACATTGTGGAGGGCCCGCTTTAAGGATTAAGGTATTAAATAACCGTTGGGTCTACCTCCTCCCTATTTAAGAAGTATTGAGTGGTAGGGGTTTTGGAGCAGAACATCTTTATGATATATTTGTATATAGGCATATTTATGTATATAGATATACCAGGAGGAGGTTAGGCATATTGTACATAAACATAAGGTTATATGGATTAGCCGTAAATAATAGACATAACACTTAAATAGGGATCAATCAGCATAAATTAGAGTTGAAGGTAAAATATATAATTTCTTTAATCACCAAAACATTTTTCTGACCCCCTCCTCATTACAATCCACATGATAGATTTAGGAGGACATGCTACTCGTACAAGAGGGAACTGCAGATGGTGAAGTCTTCTTATTCATGCTCAGCACTGACAAGGCAATTAGATATACAAGAAATACTATTGATTACAAGGTAGTAGCCTTAGTCAGTATTTATGTTCTATTATATTTTTCTATTCTGCTATGAGTTTATGAAGATAGTGCTCTGTTACATTTATGTTTATTGCAGGCACCAAACTATACGATCTGTACCCTAACAAACACGGGTTTCAATTTATTTAAAATTTGGGCTCATTAAAGTGCGGGTTGTTACATGCACTCTTTATGTTTCTAGAGCTGCTGAAAAGTTGAAAAATTATAGATACTTAAATCTAAAAAATAAAATACATTTCTGTATCAATGACTCATGCATTTTTTTTAATGACGCCAAACTGGTTTGAAAAAATACTGACCAAATTAGAAAAATGTATTGTGAGAATTACCAACTACTGGATTTCCCTACTTTAAGAACACGTAATATGCATCTTTACTATAAATATACGAACTTTAACTGTATGTGATTGATCATCATTTTAGTCGTTATGGTTACGTAAATAATTTTCAACTTTTATTGTTTAATCATAAGTCTGCATAACATGCACATATGTACACATCAAAGATGTCGTACACTACAAATAAATATATATAAAAATCATGGATATTAAGTTGTTTTACATTTCTATCATTACAGTATGATGCAATAAATTTTAGAGAAATTATCTATAAATTATTTTAACTTAAGAAACCGGAAACTAGCAGATAAGCTTCTTAAGTCAAATGTTTTATTTCTTATCTTAATTTTTTAATCAGGTGAGGTGTATCTAGGGATATGATATGTGAATTGAAACTACATAGAAATTATTTTCACTTTCAACATTCGTTGATCACAAAACAATCATCATCACTAATATTTCTAGAATAGAAAAATACAACATTTCAATAGATAATTCAAGTAAAAATTATTTTTCCAACATATACTTTAGCATACTAATCATCAAAAATCAATCAAGGAAAAACTATCATTCATGTTACAAAAATAAAATTAGAAAATTTAGGTTTGAATAAACAAATTAACTAAGGGTCTGAGTAAAAAAATTACTTACTAACGAATAATTCCGCTGTTGATTTGGGGGTCGCCAGGACGAACCGAAGATGTCATTGAGTTATGGTCGAGATCGTTGCTTGAGTGAATTGAAAATCAATTTCGGGATTGATTCTGTTTTGGAGTAAATTGAAAAATTAACGTTGAGCAGAATTTAGGTTAAGAAAATTTAGTCGACATCGAGAGTAAAGTAGAGGGAATTTTAATTTTATGTGGCCTGTAACATACCAAAAAATGTGAACACTTTATATTTAAACATAAGGATTATTTAAATAATATAATTATGAATTAAATATTAGTTAAATGGATTTAATTGCATTTTTAAACTCCATTTAATTTGAAAATAACAATAAAGAACACATTTTATAAAAAAATTTACGTAAATAAATAGTTCGGTGAAAAATTGAAAATATGACTGAAATTCATTTTTAGGGTTTTCGACATTTTACCGAACGAAAGTTGTTGCAACATTATTACACACACATACTTATACTTGCATACCCACATTCAAATAAGAAAATACCTTTTCACTAAATAATAATTAGTGGTTAATGAAGGTAATTAAAGGGGAAGGCTTTTGCCAAACTTTGCTACTTTTTATATGAAGTGATGTGCAATATGTAACAACCCTAGATTTCTGCATATATTTAAATTTGACTTTATTTTATTTTAAATTATTTTAAAATTGTTTTATTTCAAACATTTCATTTTTAAATATAAATGTTGATTATTATGTGAATTTTAATTTCAAACTGGTATAAATTGAACATTTTCCTAAAAAAGGGATTTCTGGTCAAACTGGTCAAACTTTGATTTTTAAACCTTAAATTTAAATATTTAAATTCTTAAATTTTATCTTTTATTATGAAAATAGATTTAATAACTTGAATACTACTTTTCATTTCATTGAAAACGGATTTGAATTGTAAAAGTTATGTACATTTCAATTTTGAGTGCAATTTGATTTATTTAACAATTTTGTCTATTTTAAATTATATAAATTACATTTTTCTGTCATATTTTATTTTAATTTGTGTTAATATGTTATTTTATGGATACTTTGTCCTTTAATATTTTTGAAAGTGATAATAAAATTTTTCCAAAATTTATTGCATTTATTTCCTATTTTTAAAAGACTAGTTTCTATTTTTCTACTATTTTCTTAATTTAAATTATATTTAATTAAAATTTATTTATTTACTTTTGTGAAAGCATTTTTATTTTATGTTATTATCTTTGTTTATAAATATTTTCTAAGTCCATATAAATCTTCCAAAGTTTATCCTGTTTATTTTCAAATTTTCTAGACTAGTTTTCATTTTGTACTATTTTCTTATTTTAATCATATATAATTAATATTTATTTATTTATATTTTGTATATTTGCTATATTTTCGAATTTTAACTGAAATTATATGTATTTTCAGATATTTAAACTTATAAAAAGAAAATATGGAAATATGAAGAGATTGTGACTTTTGTTATTCCTAATCTTTTTGTATTCTTGCCTTTTCATTTTCTAACCAACACTTGCATTTACTATGGGCTGACCTTATCATTTTCTTCAGCTGATTACTTTCTTCCATTTTCACGTAAAAAAATATCTTCTTACTCCAAAAATTTTGGCCTCCACACCTGAACAAAAATTTGGTAAACCTCGTTTTCTTTTCTACTCTTTTTCTTCTTATTTCTTATGATTTTTGCACTTGCCTTCAACTTTAGGTAGCTTGGCCTTGCTCCTCCATCACAATGGCTGCCTCCTCCACCACCACATCAGGCCACCATCTTCTCCAGCCCACTGACCATCCATACCCATGGCCATATATGATGTAGATCCACCAAAAATTGAGCAAACATCCACCTAAAACCCTATAGCCTAGCACCTATAGCCTTCCCCACTCCAACCACCACCTTAGCCGCCTCTTGCATCACTTCCACCAGCACCTACCTGACCCAAAGCCACTTCCACACCATTCTCCAGTCCACTACAGGCCTGGCCGTGCCCATGTTGCATAGGGTCGAACCATTTGTGGCATAGAAACCACTTGTAGTTGCCTTGTTTTGAAATTCAAGCACATATCCTTCATCTTCTCCTTATATTGCTATGGTCGACCCCTATATGGCTTTAACCTGTTCCAAACCTGATCCAAACCCATCCCATAACAGTTCTTTTCCAGCCTATGGCTGAAGCATATGATGTTGAATGCAAGTGCAAAAGCTCTAGCTTTGAATTGGGTAGTTATTCCTAGCATTGTTTGGTAATATTTCGGTTTGTAATTCATGTTTGTATTTTTTTTGTTTGATATTTAACCAGGAAATTAGCTTTGGCTCTCACACTCTCAAATCATTGTCGTGTTATCGTGCCTTTGAAGTTCCTTGTTTGTGCAATTGGTTGTCATCTCCAGCTTATACAAGTGAGTAATTCTCACCAGACGATGTGTACTTATATAACTAGTAAACTGACACAATTTGAATCTGTAATTTACATCATCCTGTTATAACTGCCATATTATATTAATATGATGTTCACACCTGTATTTACACCTGTTATACCATATGTTACTATTATATCATGCTATTCTGTTATTTATATCATTTTATCACACTGCAAGTTCCTTGTAGATTAGAATCACTATGGGTTGAAATGATACATACCCGAACTGACTTTAGACTTAGGGAAAATCGTTATAGACTGAAATGATAGGCCTGAGCGGTTTTCATTTCATTCTTACTTGGGATTGCGGGTTTGAAATGATCAAACCCGGATTTTTCTTTGTAATTACTGATTGAAAAGATATAGTATCTGTATTACTTTACCTAGGCTAGAAAATGATTTACAGACCCGTGGTTAAAATATGTTTTCTAAACTTTTTAAATTATTTTAGAAATGTAAATATTATAATATTTTGATTTCAACTTAATTAAAAATGATTTTTGTAAAGTATTTTGATTTTCTGAGAATTTATAAGTGAAATAAATAAATGGTAAAGTTGGAAGTTTGAAATGTAAGTTATTTTGGAAATTCTAATTTGGTGATGAAATGGAATTTAAATTTAATATGAAATATGATAAATTTATGATATTTGGAATTAAAATGAATTTAAAATGATTTTATAATATATATTAATGATTTTTGAATAAAGTTAAAAATGTGAAATGAATGAATATTAAGTTGATTTTTTTTTGAAATATAGCTTAAATGGGAATTTATGAATTTTGTTTAAAAGTGAATTTTTGAAGGTAAGTAAATAAAATGAAAATAAGTTATATGGGAGATTTAAACTTAAGTGTTAAGTTAAAATTTTATTATAAAGAATTGAAATTTAATGTGTGAATTTAATATGTGAATTATTATAAAATATTGACTTTTGAATAGAAATTTAACTTTATAAAATCATGAATATACGGGCATTTAAATGATTGTTTTAAAAGTGAGAAATTATGATTTTATAAGTTGAAAATGATTTATATAAAAATATAATTGCTTGTGACACTGTATTGAAAACCCTGAATTTTAATTAACAGCATTTCTAAAATGCTATTATTTCTAAGGTAAAGGATATTACAACAATTATAAATGCTGTAGTTGATATAAATGAACCAAATGGCTAAATTTTAATAAAGGAACATTATAGCACTTTGTAAGTGCTATAATTGTGGAATTTACTAAGGTTTTATTTGAACTAATGTAACCCTATTACAGTATTTTAATGCTGCCTTTTGTAAAATTGAACTGTTTTGAAAGTAACTTTCTATAGCATTTTCCAAATGCTGCGAAAGGTGAATTTTCATTGTTTTGATAAGTTTAAGTAAATAAATGGACTTTGAAAGATTTAAAATTTTGGAAATTTAATAATATAATTATTAAATATAATAACATCATTTTAATGATTTAAAATGAAGTAATTTGTTTTGAAATATAAACTATTTGGAAATGTGTGTTGAAATGGTATTTCAAATAAAATGAATGTGGTTTTTGGAAAGATACGATATTTTGATATTTTGAAATGGATTTTTGAATGATATTGAATTTTGAAATGATATTCTATTTTGAAGTATAAAATATTATTTTGAAATTTTAACCACGAGATGTATTTAATTTATGGTTTAACCGATCCTTAGAGGATGGGCGATCCCAAGCATCCTTTAAGTTATTATGCATTACTGCTACAGTTCACTTGAGTTGGTTTACATTATATAAGTATATATTGTCCTGACTCGAGAGTGTTTTGTATTTTTCTTTACGCTCGGGTCAGCCTGAGTATTTACAGCTTAGCTTTGGATCTCTTTCTGGAGCTAGGAATCGTTGGAGATTCTGCTTATCTAGTTATCTATCCATTTCAGTTTCAGTTGTTCTATTTCAGCTCTGGTATTATAAACTTCTATGTATTTGAGATTTCTATTGTATATGTTTTCAGACTGATATTATGTATTTTGTTTTGAGAGTTTATTATAGTAGCTTCATGAACTACTATGGTATTTTAATTTCCGCTGCGAGTTATTCTGATATTTTGTGTCTGTGATTCTGTATTTGATTTTATTTGCTCTAAATTTTATTACAATATGTTATTTTGAATTATCCAAGTCAGACATGTGTGGATTATTGTCGATTTGAATGGTCCAAAATAGTGGGTCGTTACACAATACATTGATCACATGGACGGGCATGGGGTGGTAAGGCTAAAGTAGGGTAAGTATAGGGCTAGGCTCACCATCTTGTAGCTTATAAAAAGAGGGTATGCCTTTTTTTCATTTTGCTTATTTTCTAAAAACATTGAGCTCTCTTCTTTTCTCATCACTTTATTATTTTCTAAAGTAAAACCATATAAAAATGCCTCCTTTTCTCCTTAAATTTCTTATATGAACTTAGAACTACCTTGAAATCACCACCATCTTGCTAAAGGTCAAAGTTTTGGAGCCATTCCCTTATTTCCAAGCTTGGCCGTGAGCATTTTAGGCTTTTCTAGTCTTGGCCGTGGGCTATTGGAGGGGGTATGTGGAGTTTGGAGCTGGTTTGGTTGTTTGTTTGGTTTAGGGTATAAAGTAGTGTGTTGTTACTTGTTGTGGTAGGAAGTGGTAGCTTCATCTTTGATTTGAAAGTGTAACGACCCGGAATTTTCTATCCCGAAAATTCCAGATAGTCAGGAGAAAACGAAAGAGATAGAAGAAGAAGAAAAAGAAACACTACATAGATTCTCACATTCGCAGCGGATCAAAATATAATATCAAATAATAACAGTTTACAAAAGAATACTGTATCAGTTGATTACATTTTTATACACCAGAGTTACACATATACTCAAACACTGGACATATACAAATCAACATGTCTCAGATAAACAGAAATATATCACAGCGGAAACACTCCATACGTTCCTGCCATCCAGCTCGTCTCCTGAGCTCCAGAACGTCCTTACCTGAAAATCTATAATACTCGGTCTAACCCGATCATTACAACAAAGTAACACCCGGGTCAGGCTGGAAACCAGCGTGAATAAACCCAACTAACATGGAATACAACAGCATAAAACTTACATAAAACTCGGGGTAACTCGTGTCAATTTACAAATTCACAAGTTTAGTATAGACAACACTTATTTCACACATCAATTTCTAAGTAACAAAACTTAGGTTAAATGATCCAATTCACTTATATCATTCCATTCCAGTCAATTGATTTCACAAATCAATCTATAAAGAATCGAAGTGGTTTCGGGTATTTCCTAATACTCGACTCCGGTCTCTTCGAATTCAATACCCTCTTAACCCTAGTTATTCAAGTGAAATATAATTCAACCTTAAAGACAAGATGTCACTTTTTACATAACAATTCATCATCGATAGGTAACCATATTATCACAGTTTAACCCATTCAAATCACAGCACATTTTAATCGCGCAATAGAGATAAAACCAATCCAAGGCATACCATATCATTCAATCATTCATAAGCAAGGTTAATTTGTCATACCATTTCTAATTAATTTAAAATAAATTAAATTAATTACCTCAATCACTTTTAATCCTCCTTTCTTAACATTAATTAATTACAAACTATTAATTAATCATCCCTTAATTATCTTCTTTAATTACATTAAGTAATTTGCCTTTAATTAATTACACAAATTAATTAACCTTTACCCATTCATATTAATTACATTTATCCTTAATTAATTACTCAAATTAATTATACTATAATCAATTATATTGATTAATTATCCTTTAATTAATCACACCCATTAATTAACAAACCCTTAATTAATTTCCTTAATTAATCAATCCTTTAATTAATTACACTAAGTAATTAATTCTTAATTACTTCTATTAAGTAATTATCCTTTAATTACTTCCATCAAGTAATTATCCCATTGGTTAATTATCCTCAATTAATTAACCTTAATTATTAATTAGTTATCACCCTAATTACTAATTAAATTAATCAACCCTTAAATTACTTAAAATTAAGAAATTATCATCAAAGTAATTTAATCATCTCTTAATTATTTCCATCCAGTAATTATCCCATAATCACTTAAGTTAAATTAATTAACCCTTAGTTACTTTCATTAGTTAATTATCTTTAACTAAATACATTCATTTATTAACCTTAAATTAATCACATTAAATAATTAACTATCCTTTAATTAATTACATTTAGTAATTACTCTTTAATTACTTATACTAAGTAATTAACTATCCATTAATTACATTAATAAATTATATTTCAATTTGTAAACTCTTAAATAATTAAGATAAACCTCCTACTTAAATTAATTACTTAGTTTCATCAATAAACTTATTTGGATTCAAAAGCTTTGAAATTAATTTAGTCGAAACACCTCTTATTTTAAAGTTTTTAATGTACTTACATTTTGAAATCTGTTTGATAATGGCTTTGAAAACTTGTTCATTTTATTTGCTTTGAAAACTGGATACAAATTTTCCTTTGTTTTAAACCTTAAAAGAAAATCAAGGCAAACCCAATTTCCCCATGAAAATACCCGAGCCACAAAACAAATTTCTCGAGTCAATTTTCGAGTTACTCGCGAACTTACTAACTTCGAGACAAATGCGACAATGCCTCGAGCCAACACGAGAATATCCTTCTTCCCCAATCCCTTACCAACTCCAAATACCACGTGCATAAGTGCACCATGCACGCCGACCAGTTCAACTCCGATTGTCACCAAAAATCTCCGCAAGTCGACAACGACAAACTCGACCCGATCTACCACCCAGAACCACGAGCCTCATCGTAAGTCAAAATCGAACACATCGATCCTTACCTGGAACATAACCATTCACCAGAAAACCACCTCGTGCCTTCACCTCTGACCACCGGTCATCACGCCCTCACGTCTAGAACCTCGCCACTCAACCACGAACCTATCCCCCTCGGTGCGATCGAACTCGATGCACCCTAGTCGACGAGATTGCCGTGTCATCTTCGTCGAACAAAACTGAAGCTTAAACCCTAGTTCATCGTAGCGCCATCACCACGATCATCTAGAAAACTTGCGAGTATTTTTCCGATGATCCCCCTTCCACCAACCACTTCCTACCTCAATCACGTTGACCAGTTCCCTCCAGATCGCCAAGAATCGCCAAAAACTCCAATTCCGTTCATCATTCAATTCATCCCAAGATACCAACTTAAAAATCCTCATTTTCTTTTTAAAAATCATAGTTTCTGAAAAGGAATCAGATTATATGCATGAAACCTTTAATTATTGAAATCGAATTTTTGATATAATTTAGTTTTTACTGTAATTTACCTTCCAGAGGAAAACTACCTACAAATCTTTCTTGAAATTATTTTTAAATCAAAGATCTTGTTATTTCAAACATACTTTGTTCATACTACATGACTTGTAGATGACTAGGTGGAAAGGAATAAAATTTTGATCTTATTTGAAGCCTGTAAATGAAGAACAGAGTAAAAGCATTGAAGCACACCAATATCAGTATACATATATACATGCAGTCATATTAATCAAACATGCAAAACAATTTTCACAGATATATTTCAGGCATCAGATCATCAGACAAATCTTAGGCTTTATTAAGAATTGGTTTACTCACTGTGAATTAACAAAGAGGCTTGAAGTTTTGAAATCTGGAAATTTAGTTGAGATGATCTGTCTGCTTTGATTTTGATTTGCTGTAGCTTTATTTTTATCCTTTTGATCTTCCTCCAAGCTTCAAGCAGATCCTTTCGTTTTGATATTAATATTTTGTTTTTGTTTGTGAGGGTGTTGATCTGGAAGGCCACAAAGTAGTGGTTTGTGCAAGTATATATAGGGAAATGAGGCGTGCAAAGCAATCTACAGGATGAGATTTGTTTACCTGCTTTTACATTTTTTTAAAAAATATTGAAAAGAGGATTTGATTTAATATGTGTACGTGATCTGATTTTGTATTATGAGACTTGACATTGATTTATTTGTTGATTTGTTGTTTATAGGTTGAATTGATATGTATCCATGATATTGTCCCCTAGTGTTCATACATATACATACATACATACATACATTTCATATGTATATTTGTTTTTACCAAATGCAGTTGTATATGTTACCCTATATATATATATATTTATACATTCTCATATTTTACCAATACTATATATGCTTCTTAACTTATGTATACATAGGCATATATTATTTATTTTATCATATTTACATTTATGCCTTCCTATATATATTTTACTTTATTTATATCAATTTGTATACCCGTTACTCCATATGGCCTATGTACAATTATATATTTCCCCACTTCTACAATTACTATTATATGAATTTATATATGCATGTATATCCTTTTATAAGTATGTGTATAAATATATATATAGTTATGTGTTTTATCCATATATGTTGTTGTTATTGTATACATATATGCTTGCATTTCCCTTATCTAATATGTATATACTCTTGCTTGTATATTCTTAGTTATCATATATAATTACATTTTTGTATTATAAAGGTAGAGTTTTTATTCTAAATATTCCTGAGAGATTTATCTTTGAGTTTCCAAACCATAGTTTCTTTTCCAAATATATATATATATATATATATAAACAGTCAATAGCCAAATTACATATTTAACATCATCAAACTTGTATATGTTATATATATATATATTTATGGGTGTTTTATCTTAATTTAAATTAGTGGAGCTTACATATAGTTTTTTTTTTCTATAAAACTTATCAATAGTCAAAGATTTATAATTCAGTATTTATTAAAATTTTCAACTCAATCTATATATATTCAGATACTTTAATTGTTAGAATTTGTTTGTTCGACTTATAAAATTAATATTTCAATGAATAAAATCAATTAATTACCCAATTAACAGACGTCTAAAAATCCGGGTTGTCACATTCCTCCCCCCTTTAGAACTTTTCGTCCTCGAAAAGGAACGAAGCGAGAATTTCAATTTATATTTTAGCTAAATTATTCTTTAAACATTTTAACTCTTTTATTATATAAATTTTTAAAACACTTTTAAAACTACATAATATTACCAAACTACTTTATATAAAAATATTTTTTTTTATAACTCGATGTTTCAACAAGTCCATCCTTGTTCTCACAGAAATTCAGTCATAGGTTGATCAGGCGTAGGACTGAAAATCTATAAATACTTGGTAAACCCGTTTTCAATACCCAGTGAAAATACTTGGAAAATAATTTTATTTAAAATATAGAAAACAGTTTTTTTTGAAAATAGAGGAAATATCTTTGGTGAGAATGCTCTGGAAATCATCACCCCCATCCATGGTCACAGTTAACCCGATGGTTACGTTGCCATCCCGGCAAAATCCTTAGATAACTGTAGGCCTCCGCGCCCCTCGATTACACCATGGAACCCGCAATAGATCACAGTTATGCCCGGGCTTTATGTTGCTATCACAGCAAAAACCCATATAACCGTAGGCATCAGCACCCTCGAATTTCACTGCCAAAAGAATGAAACTCCTCCACTCAACCATAGATCGCAGCCTACCGATGTTATGTTGCCGTCCCGGCAAAATCAAGTGTAGACTGTTGGCACTCATCCTCCACACGATTTTTGCTATGGTCCACACAGTTGATCGCAGCGACATCGAGTTACACTATCGTCACAGCATAACCCAAATGCCCCTGTAGGCATCAGCGTCCTCGACTTTCGCTACCCAACAATCCTCAGGAACTAGTTTTTTCCGGACTCCTCATAAGATCAACTTTAGAACCTCCCCCTCTTTGAGGCTCAAGGCAGTACCACCCTGTGGCACTACTGAGAAGTTCATTCAAGGGAGCGCCTTTTTCCCCAGAGCCACTTTCAAAACACTTTATACTATACACATATAGTATTTTCCAAATCATACACCTAGTATGAGTTTCATATAAATCTCCTTTCTCAAAATCGATTATCCCAAAATCGATAATTCACAAACTAGGCCTTCCAAATTCCAAATTTGATTTTCCTCAAAAATCAAAAGCCTTTCCAAATCCATAGGTTCGAAAAACCTTTTTCCAAAATCATTTTCACAAAATCCTTTGTATATATGTATATATATAATAATAACCTTTGGAAATTTTTGAATCACTTTATACTTGTATAAATTCACTTTTATACTTCAAATAATTTCAAAACCCTTTTCTCCTGGTAATAGATTCAACAAGGGGAGTTTACCATATATAACAAAGATATATAACTTTGTTTATTCCAAATCAAATATTCAAATTTGATTACTCTTTTATAAAGTTATTAACCACATTACCTCTCTTCATAAAGTGAATCCTAAATCATAGAAATTTCCAATTTCCATTTTACTTCATCATATATTTCACAAAATATACTCTTCATTTCAAAATTATTTTACAATTCTTATCCCAAAAAATTCAATTTCAATTTCATTCAAACCCGTACGATGTACACATATCATCCGTATGCAATATCAAATTTGATCGCTCACTCGATCACACAATTTCACTTTCGAACTAGTATCGTTCACCCGACGTCCTAGTGCGGACTCAGATTTGGTTTCTTGATCAGAAACCGTCATTCTCCTTGCATAGTCATAGCTATGATAGAGAATATCCAGAACCAACCAAAAATCCATATCCAGGTTCGCCGTCGAAAATCGAGCGAAAAATCCCAACTCGGATTGATAATACTATCTCGAAATTCTGTGCTCGAAACTGGATCAAATCACTATGCGAATAGAATAATATACGTACTCCTACGTAATTATCTTCATTGATTATCAGTTAAATCAATTTCTCCTTTCTATTCATCCTCACTTTGATTTTATTCACTTATTCACATTTGCCTTAATCCCCATTTGGATTATCACTTCAATTCTTATCTCAGTTGGGTATTTAATCAATAACAGTTTGGACTCCGACCAGTTTATATTTAGAAAATAGCTTGAAAATTTTAAAAATAGATAAGTAGTTGAAAAATAATTATTAACTGTAAAATAGCTGTAAAATAGTTAAGTAATTGTAAATAGTTGAAAAATAGTAATTATTTATAATACAATTGAAAAACAGTAATTAGTTTATAAATCAGTTGTAAAATTGTTAAATAGTTCCAAAAGTAATTGTAAAACAAGTTTAAGATAGTTTTAGGTTTAAAAAGAAAAGTTGTATAATAAATAGTTTGGAAAAATAGATTTATATTAAAACAATTTATTTTGAAATTAGTCCAGAGTCAAACTATTCAATTCCCCATCAATTCAATTTAAATTTCCACTTATATTTAAATTGACTCAATTCTAATTTGAATAACTTCAATTCCCCTTGAACTTGATTTATCCCCAATTCAAGTTGAAATAACCTCAATTTATTTCCAAATTCAAATCAAATTCCAATTTATTTTAAACATATTCACTTTAATTACAATTTCAAATTATTCCAATTAATTCAGACTAATTTCAAATTGAATCCACTTCAATTTTAAATCATTTCAATTTCTATATGAATTAATCCAAATTCCCATTTGAATTTTGAACTCATTCAATCTTCAATTTTATTTCAAATTAATCCAATTCAAATTTTCCATTTGAATTTTATACTTATCCATCTTCATTTCTAGTTAATTCAAACTAAATTCAATTTGAACTAATGAAATCTAAATCTCAACTTTAAACTATCTCGAATTATATAAATTCGAGTCAATTTTTCTAATGTTGATTTAACCCCTTAAATCAAATTAACCTTTATTTTAAATCAATAATCCAAATCTTTAAATAATTTAATTCTGAGTCCAATTCTCAAAATTCCATTTTAAGTTATCTTTACTCAACTTATTTCAAAGTTCAAATAAGAGTTCAAAACAATTTTATCTTAAAAATTCAATTTATTACCCAATTTTATCTTCTAGTTTTGAAACCAGTTCTTAAACAAATTTTAATTCACAAATTCAATTATTCAAATTTTCAGTTCAAAGTAATTCCATATCCTTAATGTCAAATTAAAGTTTAATTTCCCTTTTATCATATGATGGATATATTACCACGCTTCATTCCTCATTCATTTAAACAAATCCAATTCACAATTTAACGATTATTAATAACAATAGGATGGCATCATCCAGTTTATTCTAAAACATCCATCCATTTCCAATTTCCGGATCTCAAACCCATTTTAAGATCACACAAACTTCCCATTCAAATCAACTATTTAACTTCCCAAGTTAAATCTCAAATTTCATCTTGAAATTTCCAAATCAGGTTGCTTGTTAACTTATTTAACTTTCCCAAAGTTAAATTCAATTCATTCCTTCAGTCAACCTTACTCAAATTTGAATTCCCACTTCAAATTTTAAGCTTCACATTAATAATCTTATAAGTTCAAAAACTTATCACCTTGGGTATCACATCTCATTCCCAATTTTAAACTCGACATTAAGAGTTTATTTCAAACTATTTTTGATATTATGTATATTCCTCATCTATAAATATTATTTCCTTTACACACTAAGTTATCCTTAAATTTTAAATTACCTTTGCTTTTAGTTCAAAACAATTTTCTTTAATGCTTTCAAACAACTCTTATTTTAAATTAAGATCACATTCAAAATATTCTGAATAATACTCTTTATTATTTCTATTAACATTTGAAACAATTTCAAAACTTTTCAATTTACATCCTTTCTAATTTACAAGTTATTCACATATAATGGTTACTTCCTTAAAACATTTATTTGCTTACTAGAAAACAATCATCCTATTTAAACTCAATAACCATTCTATTTCTGGTTTGAACCCAATTCTAATTCATCTTATTTGTATAGTTCATTTTATCCAGTCCTTATTTGGATATGTATATATATTCCTTAATTTCTTATTTAATAACCAATTATTGCTTTATAAATATGATATAAGCTTTTATAAAATCATCCAGTTTAAAACCATTTTTAAAACCTTTATATAAGAAAATAACAAGTACGCTCTCATATATTAATATACACACACACACTCAACTCGTCCTAGGGTACCGCTGACCCTATCCTTGATGAGTAAACCCACCAGAGCCAAGGTTTTCGCTTAACCCTCAGCTCTGATACCAACTGTAACGACCTGGAATTTTCGAACCCGAAAATTCCAGATAGTCAGGAAAAAAAGAAAGAGATAGAAGAAGAAGAAACAGAAACACTACATAGATTCTCACATTCGCAGCGGATCAAAATATAATATCAAATAATAACAGTTTACAAAAGAATACTGTATCAGTTGATTACATTTTTATACACCAGAGTTACACATATCCTTAAACACTGGACATATACAAATCAACATGTCTCTGATAAACAGAAATATATCACAGCGGAAACACTCCATACGTTCCTGCCATCCAGCTCGTCTCCTGAGCTCTAGAACGTCCTTACCTGAAAATCTATAATACTCGGTCTGACCCGAGCATTACAACAAAGTAACACCCGGGTCAGGTTGGAAACCAGCGTGAGTAAACCCATCTAACATGGAATACAATAACATAAAACTTACATAAAACCCGGGGTAACTCGTGTCAATTTACAAATTCACAAGTTTAGTATAAACAACACTTATTTCACACATCAATTTCAAAGTACCAAAACTTAGGTTAAATGATCCAATTCACTTAAATCATTCCATTCCAGTCAATTGATTTCACAAATCAATCTATAAAGAATCGAAGTGGTTTCGGGTATTTCCTAATACCCGACTCCGGTCTCTTCGAATTCAATACCCTCTTAAACCTAGTTATTCAAGTGAAATATAATTCAACCTTAAAGACAAGATGTCACTTTTTACATAGCAATTCATCATCGATAGGTAACCATATTATCACAGTTTAACCCATTCATATCACAGCACATTTCAATCGCCCAACAAAGATAAAACCAATCCATGGCATACCATATCATTCAATCATTCATAAGCAAGATTAATTTTTCATACCATTTCTAATTAATTTAAAATAAATTAAATTAATTACCTCAATCAATTTTAATCCTCCTTTCTTAACGTTAATTAATTACAAACTATTAATTAATAATCCCTTAATTATCTTCTTTAATTACATTAAGTAATTTGCCTTTAATTAATTACACAAATTAATTAACCTTCACCCATTCATATTAATTACATTTATCCTTAATTAATTACTCAAATTAATTATCCTATAATCACTTATATTGATTAATTATCCTTTAATTAATCACACTCATTAATTAACAAACCCTTAATTAATTTCTTTAATTAATCAATCCTTTAATTAATTACACTAAGTAATTAATTCTTAATTACTTCCATTAAGTAATTATCCTTTAATTACTTCCATCAAGTTATTATCCTTTAATTGGTTAATTATCCTCAATTAATTAACCTTAATTATTAATTAGTTATCACCCTAATTACTAATTAAATTAATCAACCCTTAAATTACTTAAAATTAAGAAATTATCATCAAAGTAATTTAATCATCTCTTAATTATTTCCATCCAGTAATTATCCCATAATCACTTAAGTTAAATTAATTAACCCTTAGTTACTTTCATTAGTTAATTATCTTTAACTAACTACATTCATTTATTAACCTTAAATTAATCACATTAAATAATTAACTATCCTTTAATTAATTACATTTAGTAATTACTCTTTAATTACTTATACTAAGTAATTAACTATCCATTAATTACATTAATAAATTATATTTCAATTTGTAAACTCTTAAATAATTAAGATAAACCACCTACTTAAATTAATTACTTAGTTTCATCAATAAACTTATTTGGATTCAAAAGCTTTGAAATTAATTTAGTCGAAACACCTCTTATTTTAAAGTTTTTAATGTACTTACATTTTGAAATTTGTTTGATAATGGCTTTGAAAACTTGTTCATTTTATTTGCTTTGAAAACTGGATACAAATTTTCCTTTGTTTTAAACCTTAAAAGAAAATCAAGGCAAACCCAATTTCCCCATGAAAATACCCGAGCCACAAAACAAATTTCTCGAGTCAATTTCCGAGTTACTCGCGAACTTACTAACTTCGAGACAAATGCGACAATGCCTCGAGCCAACACGAGAATATCCTTCTTCCCCAATCCCTTACCAACTCCAGATACCACGTGCATACGTGCACCATGCACGCCGACCAGTTCAACTCCGATTGTCACCAAAAATCTCCGCAAGTCGACAACGACAAACTCGACCCGATCTACCACCTAGAACCACGAGCCTCCTCGTAAGTCAAAATCGAACACATCGATCCCTACCTGGAACAGAACCATTCACCAGAAAACCACCTCGTGCCTTCACCTCTGACCATCGGTCATCACGCCCTCACGTCTAGAACCTCGCCACTCAACCACGAACCTATCCCCCTCGGTGCGATCGAACTCGATGCACCACAGTCGACGAGATTGCCGTGTCATCTTCATCGGACAAAACTGAAGCTTAAAACCTAGTTCATCGTTGCGCCATCGCCACGATCATCTAGAAAACTTGCGAGTATTTTTCCGATGATCCCCATTCCACCAACCACTCCCTGCCTCAATCACGTTGACCAGTTCCCTCCAAATCGCCAGGAATCGCCAAAAACTCCAATTCTGTTCATCATTCAATTCCTCCCAAGATACCAACTTAAAAATCCTCATTTTCTTTTTAAAAATCGTAGTTTACGAAAAGGAATCAGATTATATGCATGAAACCTTTAATTATTGAAATCGTTTTGATATAATTTAGTTTTTACTGTAATTTGCCTTCCAAAGGAAAACTACCTACAAATCTTTCTTGAAACTATTTTTAAATCAATGATCTTGTTATTTCAAACATACAATGTTCATACTTCATGACTTGTAAATGAATAGGTGGAAAGGAATAAAATTTTGATCTTATTTGAAGCCTGTAAATGAAGAACAGAGTAAAAGTGTTGAAGCACACCAATATCAGTATACATATATACATGCAGTCATATTAATCAAATATGCAAAACAATTTTCACAGATATATTTCAGGCATCAGATCATCAAACAAATCTTAGGCTTTATTAAGAATTGGTTTACTCACTGTGAATTAACAGAGAAGCTTGAAGTTTTGAAATCCGGAAATTTAGTTGAGATGATATGTCTGCTTTGATTTTGATTTGTTATAGCTTTATTTTTATCTTTTTGATCTTCCTCCAAGCTTCAAGCAGATCCTTTCGTTTTGATATTAATATTTTTTTTTGTTTGTGAGGGTGTTGATCTGGAAGGCCACCATGTAGTGGTTTCTACAAGTACATATAGGGAAATGAGGCGTGCAAAGCAAGCTACAGGATGAGATTTGTTTACCTGCTTTTACAATTTTTTTTTGAAAATATTGAAAAGAGGATTTGATTTAATATGTGTATGTGATCTGATTTTGTATTATGAGACTTGACATTGATTTATTTGTTGATTTGCTGTTTATAGGTTGAATTGATATGTATCCATGATATTGTCCCCTAGTGTTGATACATATACATACATACATTTCATATGTATATTTGTTTTTACCAAATGCATTTGTATATGTTACCCTATATATATATATTTATACATTCTCATATTTTACCAATACTATATATGCTTCTTAACTTATGTATACATAGGCATATATTATTTATTTTATCATATTTACATTTATGCCTTCCTATATATATTTTACTTTATTTATATCAATTTGTATACCCGTTACTCCATATGGCCTATGTACAATTATATATTTTCCAACTTCTACAATTACTATTATATGAATTTATATATGCATGTATATCCTTTTATAAGTATGTGTATAAATATATATATATATATAGTTATGTGTTTTATCCATATATGTTGTTGTTATTGTATACATATATGCTTTCATTTCCCTTATCTAATATGTATATACTCTTGCTTGTATATTCTTAGTTATCATATATAATTACATTTTTGTATTATAAAGGTGGAGTTTTTATTCTAAATACTCCTGAGAGATTTATCTTCGAGTTTCCAAACCATAATTTCTTTTCCAAATATATATATATATAAACAGTCAATAGCCAAATTACATATTTAACATCATCAAACCTGTATATGTTATGTATATATTTATGGGTGTTTTATCTTAATTTAAATTAGTGGAGCTTACATATGGTTTTATTTCTATAAAACTTATCAATAGTCAGAGATTTATAATTCAATATTTATTAAAATTTTCAACTCAATCTATATATATTCAGATACTCTAATTGTTAGAATTTGTTTGTTCGACTTATAAAATTAATATTTCAATGAATAAAATCAATTAATTACCCAATTAACAGATGTCTAGATATCCGGGTCGTCACAGAAAGTGAGTTAATCTCACTTTAAAATGGTTTTAAAAAAATTGACAGACTGTTGTAAAAATATAAGTTGTTGTTACTGTAACGACCCGATATTTTGGACCATTCAAATTGACAATAATCCACACATGTCAGACTTGAATAATGCAAAATAACAGATTGTAATAAAATTTGGAGCAAATAAAATCATTCACAGAATCACAGACACAAAAATATCAGAATAACTCGCAGCGGAATTTAAAAATAACCATAGTGGTTCATGAAGCCACTAAAATACATAGTCTCAAAACAAGTACAAATTACATAGTCTAAAACCAATACAGTTTGAATAACCATAGAAAATCCAAATTCATTTGTCTCAATTACATAAGCTAAAATAAAAGACTGAATAGCAAAACAGATAGCAGCTTGATAAAGATGATCTCCAGTAGTCCTAGCTCCATGAAGATGAAGTCCAACTGATACTCAGGCTGATCCGACCGTAAAATAAAACATAAACACTCGAGTCAGGATATACATAATTATACAATGTAAACCAACTCAAGTGAACTGTAGTAAAGGTACGAGTAACTTAGAAGATGCTTGGGACCGCCCATCCTCTAAGGATCCGTTAAAATATCTACTATGTAGTAATATTCGCTATTATAATAGTGTCTAGATAAGTAAAGTATAATCATATCGGAAAATAGCGTTAAGGGGATGGAGAACCTTAACGCGGTCGGATCTTAAAATCATAATCGTAAAAAAGCTCGATATGGTAGGTGACACGGCACAACTAGGCAATGCCAGGGTAGATATACCAATTACGCACACGGACTGATGGATACGCATAGCAGCCACTACCGTTCCACCTCGAACAACATTCCCAAATCAGAGGATGGCCATCTAGTTAAATCACAAGTAAGAGTATAATATCGAAGAAATGTGTCCGAGAAGAGGTGCTACCTCACTAGTCCGAGATCGCTCCTGTTTTAGCCACCTTATGCCAACTCACGGGAGTTGGGTCCACGTACCATACCTTAAGAACGTCGCCACCATCCTACTTCATTCTGGAATCTCCACCGCGTACACGGTTGTCAAAGTGGTTTTCGGTATCGACAGAGAGTATGTCCATATCCGATCCCGGTCTCTTTGCCAACCAATCGTTATTATAACCCGTGGTAATAAATTTTAAACAATTTATCAAATATACTTCAAATTTAAACCACTTAAAACAAAGTCATTATTCTTTTAAAATCAAATATTAAATTCCCAAAGTTAATCCTTTCCGGAGTTCATTTATTTACTTAAAACAATAACGTTAAAATTTTCAGCTTTCACGGCATTTAAAAAGTGCGGTGGTAAGTTATATTTGAAAACAATTTTATTTAGCAAAACGACATTTATAAACTGCTATAACAGTTCAGTTTTAAACAAAAATCATATTTCAGCCTACTGCAGTCCTTAACAAGTGCTACAGTAGCCCTTTTATTAGTTCAGGTTCAATTTTAGTTTCTGCTACAATAGCACTTACCAAGTACTATCATAGCCTTAGTTCATTTTAGTCTTTTGGTTCATTTATATAACCACAACACTTAACAAGTGCTACAGGTTCCACTTAGTTCAGAATTAGTTCATTTAATTTAAACCATTTAAATTTATAAAAGTCATAAATTTTCACATTTAAGATGTTCATTTAAATCCTTTAACTTATGATTTTTCTAAAGAGAAATTTTACGGATAAAAACCAAAGTTCACTTATTAAATTCAAGTGTGTAAATCCCCACTTTCATTTAAACAATTCATTTCAACATTTAAACTTAAACTCCATTTTCCACCATTTTTTTAAAATTAATTTTCATTTCAATTTAATTAACTTAAGTTTCCATCTTTTCTTTTTAGTCAAATTTTCAAATTTAAGTTCCATTTTAAAATCAATATTTTTCCATTTATTTATATTTATCACATAGAAAGATCATTTCTATTCTAAATAAATCATTTAAAAATTCGATTTAAATCAATTTAATATTATTGCAATATTTAAAATATTTAAAGGTATCCAGAAAAATAACCACGGGTCTGTATAATATTTTCTAGCCTAAGTCAAGTGATACGGATACTATATCATTTCAATCCGTAATTTACAAAGAAAAATCCGGGTTTTATCATTTCAAACCCGCAATCCCAAGTAAATAAAATTTAATTGGAAATCGTTCAGGCCTATCATTTCAGCCCATAACGATCTTCCCTTATTCTAAAGTCCGTTCGGGTATGTATCATTTCAACCCATAGTGATTCTATTCTACAGGGAACTTGCAGTGTGATTTAACAAAATAGAATAACAGTAAAATAAGAATAAAATATAACAGATGATATGTTATGCAGTTTTAACAATTCTAACATCAACTATAAATAAATCACAGGTAATTATAACATCATTTATTTATTTATTTATTTCTGCACATTCAGTTGCGGTCGTTTCACAATCATATAAGTATGAATATTCGTGTGAGATTTACTCACCTCTACGGAGCTGGAGATTCGGAAAAAGAAATACGATGTCTATCGAAAGCACGCGGAAAGCACGATCAGTTGTTAGCGGATGCGCCAACTAGATTCAAATTTAAAGCAAAAAAATAATAATCAAAAACTAAGATTGCACGAATAACAAATTTTCATATGAAGCAAACAAACGAAAAAAGAAACACGTTGAATATTAGGAAGGAATAGTTCGACCGCTTATAAAACAGACTATAACTTTAAAACAAAGGCTCGACGACGACACGTTCATTTCCTTTTTTTTTCAAACAAAGTCAGAGGCAAGATATAAACTAAGATTCAAAATAAAATGCAGAGGTGACAAAAAAAACTTCATTTCTCATTTGCTTTTTCTAACAAAACTCGGACAGGCAATAACTTCAACATAAAATTGCAGAGGTGATAAAGCATATGTTTGTTCATCTTTTTCTTTCCAAACAAAGGCGGGGTGGCATATATACTTTCAAAAAGTGACAAAACACTTTACTTCAAACATAGAGTGATAAAACACAATTGTTCATTTTCAGGTCCAAGTACAAGGCTCGTTTGGCTATCCAACAAAAATGAAAATGCAAAAGGTGACCAAACAATTTTCCTCATTTTTTTTTTCAAATACAGGGCAGAGGAAAAAAAAATATAGACAAAAATATTATATACAAAGGCTCGGTCGGGTATGATGGAGTAGGCATGGGGTTAGAGAGGAGAAGGCATGGCGTGGTGCTGACGTGGGTTAGGGCTGCCCACGGTGGATCTGGCATGGGTTAGAGGAGTGGGATCTCGGTATGGGTTCGGTGGTGGTAGCATGGAGTAGGGGCTGTCGTGGTGGTTCTCGGCCGTGACTGTGGTGGGCTGACATGGGTAGGAGCATGGTGTAGCGGGTGGTGGCGAACGGGGTAGGTCTGGAGAGGCGGATTGAAGGCGGTGACGTGGTGGTGTGGCTGGGGTCGGTCTGGTGTCGAATGGGTTAGGCGCATGGGAGAAATGGTGAACGGCATGGGATAAGTCTCGCATGGGGCATGTAGAAGAACAAGTGAACAGGGAATGACGTGGCAAAAGCATGGTACAGCAAACAATTGAAATACAAAATGAAAGTGAAAGAAGGCATGGGGTTGTACAATGGATAACAGCAAACAGGGGATGAGAGTGACAACACAGAGCAAAAATGAAAACAAAAATTAAAGAAGGTACGGCCATTACCTGGAAGAAGAAATGTTTACGCAAAAGCAAATGGAACTGAAAGAAAAGTTGGATCTGGCAATTATAAATTGCTCTGAACGGTAGGGAATTCAAGGCAATTTGATTTATTAAATGCTGGATGAAACGTATGGAATGCAAAGAGGGAATGGAATAATAATTCTCACGTGAACGATTCAATGCAAGATTTTTGAAATTTTCAAACTGAAACTATACAGCTGAAATTTGTAAAGCCAACGCATATAAAGTCAAATGGACAAAGAAACAACGAACGTAAAGTGTAACGCCCAAAGTAATGTACAACCGTTATTTGTTTCTTTTATCAAATAAATTTAAAAATGATAACGTTTCTTTAAATAAAATAACGTATCATTTAAACCAAAATTTAAATAGCTATTATCATAATTAATAAATTTTAATTTTTGATATAAAGTTAAGAACGGATGAAATTATACGTAAAAATGTAAAGTTTAAATTTCCCGTTTTACACTACTTATTACACTTTTAATTCAAATCAATATTTCAAAATGTTTATTTTTTTTAAATAAAAATTTGTTAAAAATTTTGGGCTGTTACACTCTCCCCCACTCAAAACTTTTCGTCCTCGAAAAGGAACGAAAAGGAAAACAAAGAAGATAAGACAGAATAGCAGAAGTACCTGAAATAAACAATTCCGGATTCGAAGCACGAATGCTCTCCTCCGTCTCCCAGGTGCAATCCCGTTCATCAGTGCTCCACTGCACTTTGACCAGGTTGACAGATTTTCTTCTTAGCTGCTTCGTAGCTCGATCGACGATACGAAGTGGCTTCCTCTCAACAGTCAGATTTGGCTCAATATCCAAACTATCAAGAGCAGAAGGCTGGATAATAAGAGATGGATCATGCAGATAGCGACGAAGATGAGATACATGAAAGACATTGTGTATTCCAGAAAATTTCTCGGGTAAATCCGGACGATAAGCAAGAGAGCCAATTCTTTCCAAAATGCGGAAAGGACCTACAAATCTAGGAGAAAGCTTTCCTCTACGACCAAAACGAATAATATTCCTTAAGGGAGAGACCTTAAGGAAAACCAAATCACCAACAGCAAACTCTAAACTCCGTCTTCGACGATCAGCGTACTTCTTCTGTCTATCTTGAGCAATCCTCATCTTCCTCTTAATCTCTTCAACTCTCTCTGAAGCTTCCAAAACCATCTCAGGACCAAGAACCAAACGATTACCGGATTCAATCCAACAAGAAGGAGATCTACAAGGTCGTCCGTAAAGAGCAGAAAACGGAGATGTCTCAATACTGGCATGATAACTATTGTTATAAGTGAATTCGACAAGATGGAGATGATCTTCCCAAGATCCTCCATAATCAAGCACACAAGCACGATGAAGATCTTCTAAAATCTGATTCACCCTTTCCGTTTGACCGTCAGTCTGTGGATGGTAAGCAGTGCTCAGATTTAGATGAGTACCCAAAGAATCCTGAAAGGCTTTCCAAAACCTACTAGTCAAGATAAGATCACGATCACAAACGATACTGAGAGGAACACCATGGAGACGAACAATCTCCCTCATGTAAATCTCAGACAAACTAGAAGCTGAATGGGTAGACTTGACCGGAATGAAATGAGCTGATTTGGTCAATCTATCTACAATAACCCAAAACTCTCGTTACCCTTCCTAGTCCTCAGTAAACCATCAATGAAATCCATAGAAACTTGTTCCCACTTCCAATTGGGAATCTCAAGAGGCTGCAATAAACCAGGAGTCTTCTGATGATCTGCCTTGACTTGCTGACAAGTCGCACACCTATTAACAAAAATGGAAATATCTCGCTTCATACCTTTCCACCAATATAACTTCTTCATGTCCTGATACATCTTGGTCACGCCTGGATGAATAGAAAGTCTGGACTGATGATTCTCCCGAAGTAACTCCTGTCTCAATCCATCAACATTCGGGACACCAATCCTATTATTAATCCTTAATACACCCTTATCGTCAATCTGAGCTCCACTGCCATCAATACTACTACCTCCCACCCTACTTCGAACATTCTCCTTAACCAATCTAAGCATCTGATCCTCATCCTGTCTAGCCATAATACGATCCACAAGAGGTGAAGAAACAACAATCTAACACAACAAAGCTTTCTTCCTACTCAAAGCATCTGCCACAACATTAGCTTTTCCCGGTGTATAGTTGATGTCGAGGTCATAAGAAACAAGGAACTCTAACCACCTAACTTGTCTCTGATTCAAATCCTTCTGAGAGAAAATATACCTCAAAGACTGATGATCTGTGAAAAGCTCGAACTTGGTACCCAACAGATGATGTCTCCAAAGCTTCAAAGCAAAAACAACAGCAAGCAACTCTAGATCATGGGCAACATAATTTACTTCATGGGTCTTCAACTGTCTACTAGCATAAGCAATCACCCTACCATCCTGCATCAGAACAGCTCCCAAACCTTCTCGACAAGCATCAGTGTATATCGTTAATCCCTCATTTCCATTTGGAACGGTAAGAACAGGTGCAGAAGTAAGCTTGTCTTTTAACTCATTGAATGCGGCCTTACACCCGTTACTCCAAATAAACTTAGCATTCTTCCGAGTTAAAGCAGTGAGAGGTGCAGCAATCCAAGCGAAATTCTCAATGAATCTCCGGTAATAACCGGCAAGGCCCAGAAAACTACGGATATCAGTAGGAGTCTTAGAAGTTTCCCAATCCTACACAGAATAGGGAAAAAAAGGATAATAGGAAAGATAGAGTAAATAGAATGAAACAAGGAAAGAGAAGGAAAGAAGGACTTACATTGATCGCAGCGATCTTGACTAGATCAACTGAAACTCCATTACTAGAAACAATATGCCCAAGGAATCGAACTTCATCCTTCCAGAAATGGCATTTGGAAAATTTAGCTTTTAACTGATGATTTCGAAGAGTCTCAAGAACAGATTTCAAATGTGACTCATGTTCTTCTTCAGACTTAGAAAAAATGAGGATATCATCCACAAAGACTAGAACAAATTTATTAAGCACATCATGGAAAACACGATTCATTAAGTCCACAAAGAAAGCAGGAGCATTAGTCAAACCAATAGGCATGACTAACCATTCAAAGAATCCATTCTCAGTATGGAAAGCAGTCTTGGGAATACTTTCCTCGGCAACTCTGAGTTGGTGAAAACCCGTGGCAAGATCAAGCTGAGAGAAAACAGTAGCACCATAAAGCTGATCAAACATGTCTTTGATACGAGGCATTGGATATCTATTTTTCATAGTGAGCTTGTTCAACTCCCTATAATCAACACACATCTGGAGAGAACCATCGGACTTGGTGACGAAAACCACCGCAGCTCCCCATTCAGAATAGCTAGGTCTGATCAGACCCTTGGAAGATAGGTCCTCAATTTGCTTTCCTAACTCAACCTTCTCGCGGGGTGCCATTCTTCTAGGAGGAAGAACTACAGGTCGAGCTCCAGGAATGAGATCAATGCGGAAATCAATTTCCCGCTTGGGAGGTAAAGCAGTAACTTCACCAAATACATCCGAGTAGTGATTAACTACCCGAGTCGACTGAAGATCAACAGGAGAAGAATCCAATGAGTAGATAAAGCTACCAGCACAATCATGAGGCAAACAACACTGAATAACCAAAGAATTACCCCGATCATCCTCAAGAGAAACAATTCGGGATTTACAAGAGATATGGGCATCGTGATTCTTTAACCAATCATCTCCAAGCAACAAATCAAAAGTATCAAAACCAAGAATATAGAAATCACCAATAAAACGATGATCAGAATGGTGGAGTTTCACATGTTTACAAATCTTATTAAGATTTGCGGGACCACCAATAGGATTTGAAACACATAGAGGAACAGAAGCATACTCAGGAGAAAGGAGATGTTCAAACTTATTACACAGATCATCAGAAATAAAACCATGCGAAGCTCCAGTATCAAATAAAACACGAACATGATGCTCAAATAAAGTAAAGGTGCCTTGAAGAGTACCTTGATCATCGCTAGGAGCAGGAGTAGGTGCAGCAGGTGATGAAGCAGATGTGACAGCAAATACACCAGATGGCTTTCCCTTCTGATATAAAGGACAGTCCTTCCTAAAATGACCCGGCTGAAGACAAACATGACAAAGATCGTTCCTGGAAACCTGAGGTGGAGGAACAGCAGCACTAGACGGAGTAGGGCAACTATTGGCATAGTGTCCCTTCTGGTCACATTTGAAGCAGGTAATGGAGGAAAGGTCAATAGGGTGTCTTTGGGAAGGAGCAGATGCTGAAGATCCCAAGCCCGCATGCTTGATCCAATTCTTCTTCTGCTGGTGGAAGTTGGGCTTTCTCTTCTTGGAATTTGCAGAGGAAGCTTGTGAGACATGAGCACCAGAAGCAGCAGGACCCTTGGAAGTAGGGTTCTCATAGCGAATAGCCATATCCATGAGCTCAGTAAATGTGCCATGAACATGTGAAATAAGGCGATCGTAGAACTCTGGGCGAGCTCCAGAAATGAACTTCTCATTCTTCTTTAGCTGAGTGTCGATAAGACCAGGACCAAATTTGGAAAGTTCATTGAACTTCCGCTCATACTCCGAAAAAGACATGGTACCCTGCTTGAGGTCCATGAATTCACGGTAAAGCTGAGATTTCCCGGCTTCGGGCATCCATTTTGCCACAAAAGCCTTCCTGAAAAGAAGATACAGAAACCAAACTTAAGATAGATTCAAAAGGAAAGGAAATGGGGAAAATTCAAGTTAACACAAAGGATACCTGAACTGCTCCCACGAAAGATCACCTTCGTTAGTGTGAGTCGTAACAGACTCAGACCAATCTAAGGCTGACTCTTGCAGCTACCATGCTGCTAACTGACGCTTCTGGGCATCAGTGACCTCTAGACCAGTAAAAATTCTCTCCAAACTTCGTAGCCATTGCTGGGCTTCGATAATACTCTCTGAACCGGTGAACCTACACTACGCCATAAATGACCTTCTGCAACATTTTTGCAAGATGTTGCCAGCTAAAATGTTGCGACAACTATAAAATTTTGGTCCTACTGCAACGTTGTATTTTTGGTGTTACCTTAGCCATAAAAATGTGTTGCTCTAGCCAAACAAGTGTAACACGATGCAACATTTTTATATAGTGTTGCTATAGATATATTCTAATTAAAAAAATAAAAAAAAATTTACACCTCAGCGATCCACACCATTAGTTAAAACAAAATCTCAACCATTCATCCACTATCTACTGCGTTTCCTTTATTTTCCGCTGACATTTTCATTCACGCGCTTCCTTTTCATTTCGTTCTCCCCCAAATCGTATAAACAAAAATTAGGGATTTTTGTTTTTCCCCGATCTATTCCTTTTTGCCTTAATTTCCTATTCCTCCAGCAGAGCCTGTAATCGCAACTCCAATCCACATCTTCTAATTCGCATCGTGCTTAGGGATTGCAAGTGGAAAATCTGTTCGTCAGTGGTGACTTCGAGATTCAGAAATTGACGAAATCGCAACTCCAATCGTGCTTAGGGATTGCAATCCACGATTTGTTAATATCCACCTTGATTCACTCCAAATTCAATGGCCCATAATCGCGATTTGCATACAATTCATTCTTATCAGAATAACTCTCGTGATAAATTCATTCAATTTATCAAAGAAACCTTTAATTTTGGATATGAGAAAAGCTTATCAAAATGTTTCCTCTTCGTATTTAAACCAAAATCTTTGTTTTTTGTGCAGATTGTTGTACTACGATTCACGCTGCAGTAGTAAATCGCCCTCTCCAAGCCATCGCTGTCCGGCCTAAAGGTGGAGATCACCGAGTCAATTTTGAGTTGCCTGCCTCACGTTACTATAAGGAATGGAAGATCGTGTTTCGTGCTCAAGTGCACACCGGACAAATCCGGTTGTTTGTTATGTCGTTACCACGTGATAAGTACTATGCACGATAGGGATGGAAGATTCTATGTGGAATTGTTGTATGGCCGAGGAGAAGTTGATGTGTTATAGCAGCTAGTATGCATGATTTTCAAATGAGAAAAATGGCTACAAAATTAGCTATGAAAATAGCTTCTATATTTGGGTACAGTATTGAAAATGAAAGCATGAATGAAGATTAAATTAGCATGTAAAGGTATTGATTTTTTAACCATAGTTAAGTCGAAATTAATACCATGTATCATTATTGTTTTCATTATTTTTGACTCTAGAGAACAAATTCTTCATAGGTACATTCGGTATGTGGGGATTACTGGGTTAAAAGTGTTTCTCGAATCCCATTTTTGTCCTAATTTCATACCTTTTCCATTGAAATGGGCAATGTCGAAGAAGGAGCATACTCATCATGGTAAAGCAATTTCCACTTCTAATATTTTCAAGTTTTACTTATTTGCTATTTGAAATCTTCATCCAGTATTTGTAACATAGTATTTTTTTTCTTCTTTAGGAGAAACTGAAGGTGGATATACCTAGCTTGCTGCTCGAATTAAAACTGGAAAAGTCTCAATCTTTTTTTAATGAATTATCATTAAAGTGAAGTGTTTTTTGTTATGCTTTGAAAGTTAATCTATTTTTGAACGACGAAAAGAAAAGGACGTTGAATCATCATTATAATTTGATGCTTATTGCTTACAATCACTGAAATATGTTTTTCCAAAGTGATATTGCCTGTATTGCATTTTGGGGATAAATAGCACTAACCAAGGAATAAATGTGAAGAAAAAAGTGAGATGTTTTAGCATTTTTGAAGTTTAGTTGAGGGTACAGTTGTGTCAAAAAATTTTTGTCATTTTTAACTATACGTAATGTCTTTGGTCAGTGGAGGATGTATATATAGATTATGGGTCTGTTTAATCTAAGATTACTTGTTTATGTCTGATATAGATTTCCAGTTTCTCTTGTTGAATAAATAGTTGAGAGGTTCATGAAATGTTATTACCTACTATTTTTAGTTGTTTTTTGTTTTTTTAGGTTTTGATATTCCCTTTTCTAAATTATTTACATGAAGTTTTAGTAAAAATTGTCTCATAGTCAAGTATTTCAGCAAGATAACATGGTTACGATGTTCATATGTGGGTGTGCAACCAATGGTTATCTATAAGAGTGAAGTACAGCGATATTATTGATATAGTTCGGGGTACATTATCATTTAATTTTTAGTTATTGAATCATTCACCACTTACTGCTGTGGATAGTGTCTTTCTAAATAAATCGCCATTTTTGGCTATAGTCGCAAACTGAAATCAAAATGTTGTATCTACAGTGCATACAGATTGTTGTACATCCTCAATTGGATTTACCGCTACTTCACTGAACCACATTATGTGCATTGGATAGGTATGAAACTTCCACAAATTCCTTGCTTACATTCCAAATATAAGTATTGTTCCTTTTGTAGTATTAACATATGTTTTACCTATTTACAATTTCAGCTTGGATATCTGGACTTGTACAGACTCTTCTTTATGCTGATTTCTTTTATTATTACATAATCAGGTACGAATACAATCTGTAAGCAAACTTCAATTATCTTGTCATCTCTATTTCATTTTTTGTTATTGAAATTGAGTTACAACATGAAAATCTTGTATTATTCACAAAAATAACAAGAAGATTTTTGTATTATTCTGAAATAGGTGATAAACGGGACCCTTCGATTCGGAAACGTTGTAAACTTTCTCCATCGAAAGGCGATTAGAGATGTACATTACAAATGCTATGGAAGTAGTTGAAGATTCAGTGTATGAGTCGGTATGAAACTGTATATGTAATAAGTGAACTGAGTGATGTAGTGAGGAATATCTGTATATGTGAATATCAGTGTTATATATCATTGAATTGTAAAATAGCGGAGTCAGGAATTTGCACTCTTTCAAATGTTGAAATAAAATATTCATTTAAATAAAATACTGTTTGAATATCAAATTCTGTGCAATAGCATTTTATTAAATAAATATTTATTTCTATTAAAAAATGAAATATGCTCTACATTGTGGGCCCCACAACTTCAGAAACTTAATATCTATAGCAACATTTTTGGAATGTTGCTACAGATACTTATGGGTGTTGCTATAGACCCAAATAGGGTTTTATTGCAACAATATTACTTATGTTGCCTTAGATAGTCAAAATGTTGCCTTTGAGGTCCAAGGCAACGGCAAAAATTGCATCACCCGAAAAGTGTTGCCATAGACCTATGGCAACATTTTTTGGGCCTGACCCAACATTTTTTTGTGTTGCAGAAGGCCGTTTATGGTGTAGTGCTAGTGCCACCGAGCTGAGAGAATTCCTTGCAAAGAATAGTAAACCTAACGGGTGCAACAGGTGGAGGAACTGGGGCAATACCACGACCCCTAGCTCTAGCATTTCCACGATTCATCCTGAAAATATCAAGAATAAATTTAGGACAAGGTACAGAGAAGACAAAGATAAGTTAAGATAAGACACGATAAGATCACTTGGATGAATATCCTAATAACAAAATTTCTAACAAGGTAGATACGGAAAGAAGGAAGTTTAGAAAAAATTTCTTCTTAAAACAAGAAAACTTTATATCAAAATAATCTTTGGAAAAATCATTTGAGAAATCATTTTAAAATCATTTTATACTTTGAAAATACGTTCACTCACAAGGAAATGATTCTGAGTTTGATTTCACTCATTCTAGGGTATTTCTACCCTATCTCTAATGAGTTTTTGCTCCATAGGCTAAGGTTTGCCTAAAACCTGGCTCTGATGCCAAATGTAACGACCCGGTATTTTGGACCATTCAAATCGACAATAATCCACACATGTCAGACTTAAATAATGCAAAATAACAGATTGTAATAAAATTTGGAGCAAATAAAATCATTCACAGAATCACAGACACAGAAATATCAAAATAACTCGCAGCGGAATTTAAAAATAACCATAGTGGTTCATGAAGCCACTAAAATACATAGTCTCAAAACAAGTACAAATTACATAGTCTAAAACCAATACAGTTTGAATAACCACAGAAAATCCAAATTCATTTGTCTCAATTACATAAGCTAAAATAAAAGACTGAATAGCAAAACAGATAGCAGCTTGATAAAGATGATCTCCAGTAGTCCTAGCTCCGTGAAGATGAAGTCCAACTGATACTCAGGCTGACCCAAGCATAAAATAAAACATAAACACTCGAGTCAGGATATACATACTTATACAATGTAAACCAACTCAAGTGAACTGTTGTAAAGGTACAAGTAACTTAGAAGATGCTTGGGAGCACCCATCCTCTAAGGATCCGTTAAAATATCTACTATGTAGTAATATTCGCTATTATAATAGTGTCTAGATAAGTAAAGTATAATCATATCGGAAAATAGCGTTAAGGGGATGGAGAACCTTAACGCGGTCGGATCTTAAAATCATAATCGTAGTAAAGCTCGATATGGTAGGTGACACGGCACAACTAGGCAATGCCAGGGTAGATATACCAATTATGCACACGGACTGATGGATACGCATAGCAGCCACTACTGTTCCACCTCGAACAACATTCCCAAATCGGAGGATGGCCATCTAGTCAAATCACAAGTAAGAGTATAATATCGAAGAAATGTGTCCGAGAAGAGGTGCTACCTCAGTGGTCCGAGATCGCTCCTGTTTTAGCCACCTTATGCCAACTCACGGGAGTTGGGTCCACGTAACATACCTTAAGAACGTCGCCACCATCCTACTTCATTCTGGAATCTCCACCGCGTACACGGTTGTCAAAGTGGTTTTCGGTATCGACAGAGAGTATGTCCATATCCGATCCCGGTCTCTTTGCCAACCAATCGTTATTATAACCCGTGGTAATAAATTTTAAACAATTTATCAAATATACTTCAAATTTAAACCACTTAAAACAAAGTCATTATTCTTTTAAAATCAAATATTAAATTCCCAAAGTTTAGCCTTTCCGGAGTTCATTTATTTACTTAAAAACAATAACGTTAAATTTTTTAGCTTTCACGGCATTTAAAAAGTGCGGTGGTAAGTTATATTTGAAAACAATTTTATTTAGCAAAACGACATTTATAAACTGCTATAACAGTTCAGTTTTAAACAAAAATCATATTTCAACCTACTGCAGTCCTTAACAAGTGCTACAGTAGCCCTTTTATTAGTTCAGGTTCAATTTTAGTTTCTGCTACAACAACACTTACCAAGTACTATCATAGCCTTAGTTAATTTTAGTCTTTTGGTTCATTTATATAACCACAGCACTTAACAAGTGCTACAGGTTTCACTTAGTTCAGAATTAGTTCATTTAATTTAAACCATTTAAATTTATAAAAGTCATAAATTTTCACATTTAAGATGTTCATTTAAATCCTTTAACTTATGATTTTTCTAAAGAGAAATTTTACGGATAAAAACCAAAGTTCACTTATTAAATTCAAGTGTGTAAATCCCCACTTTCATTTAAACAATTCATTTCAACATTTAAACTTAAACTCCATTTTCCACCATTTTTTAAAAATTAATTTTCATTTCAATTTAATTAACTTAAGTTTCCATCTTTTCTTTTTAGTCAAATTTTCAAATTTAAGTTCCATTTTAAAATCAATATTTTTCCATTTATTTATATTTATCACATAGAAAGATCATTTCTATTCTAAATAAATCATTTAAAAATTCGATTTAAATCAATTTAATATTATTGCAATATTTAAAATATTTAAAGGTATCCAGAAAAATAACCACGGGTCTGTATAATATTTTCTAGCCTAAGTCAAGTGATACGGATACTATATCATTTCAATCCGTAATTTACAAAGAAAAATCCGGGTTTTATCATTTCAAACCCGTAATCCCAAGTAAATAAAATTTAATTGAAAATCGTTCAGGCCTATCATTTCAGCCCATAACGATCTTCCCTTATTCTAAAGTCCGTTCGGGTATGTATCATTTCAACCCATAGTGATTCTATTCTACAGGGAACTTGCAGTGTGATTTAACAGAATAGAATAACAGTAAAATAAGAATAAAATATAACAGATGATATGTTATGCAGTTTTAACAATTCTAACATCAACTATAAATAAATCACAGGTAATTATAACATCATTTATTTATTTATTTATTTCTACACATTCAGTTGCGGTCGTTTCACAATCATATAAGTATGAATATTCGTGTGAGATTTACTCACCTCTACGGAGCTGGAGATTCGGAAAAAGAAATACGATGTCTATCGAAAGCACGTGGAAAGCACGATCAGTTGTTAGCGGATGCGCCAACTAGATTCAAATTTAAAGCAAAAAAATAATAATCAAAAACTAAGATTGCACGAATAACAAATTTTCATATGAAGCAAACAAACGAAAAAAGAAACACGTCGAATATTAGGAAGGAATAGTTCGACCACTTATAAAACAGACTATAACTTTAAAACAAAGGCTCGACCACGACACGTTCATTTCCTTTTTTTTCAAACAAAGTCAGAGGCAAGATATAAACTAAGATTCAAAATAAAATGCAGAGGTGACAAAACAAACTTCATTTCTCATTTGCTTTTTCTAACAAAACTCGGACAGGCAATAACTTCAACATAAAATTGCAGAGGTGATAAAGCATATGTTTGTTCATCTTTTTCTTTCCAAACAAAGGCGGGGTGGCATATATACTTTCAAAAAGTGACAAAACACTTTACTTCAAACATAGAGTGATAAAACACAATTGTTCATTTTCAGGTCCAAGTACAAGGCTCGTTTGGCTATCCAACAAAAATGAAAATGCAAAAGGTGACCAAACAATTTTCCTCATTTCTTTTTTTTTTCAAATACAGGGCAGAGGAAAAAAAATATAGACAAAAATATTATATACAAAGGCTCGGTCGGGTATGATGGAGTAGGCATGGGGTTAGAGAGGAGAAGGCATGGCGTGGTGCTGACGTGGGTTAGGGCTGCCCACGGTGGATCTGGCATGGGTTAGAGGAGTGGGATCTCAGTATGGGTTCGGTGGTGGTAGCATGGAGTAGGGGCTGTCGTGGTGGTTCTCGGCCGTGACTGTGGTGGGCTGACATGGGTAGGAGCATGGTGTAGCGGGTGGTGGCGATCGGGGTAGGTCTGGAGAGGCGGATTGAAGGCGGTGACGTGGTGGTGTGGCTGGGGTCGGTCTGGTGTCGAATGGGTTAGGCGCATGGGAGAAATGGTGAATGGCATGGGATAAGTCTCGCATGGGGCATGTAGAAGAACAAGTGAACAGAGAATGACATGGCAAAAGCATGGTACAGCAAACAATTGAAATACAAAATGAAAGTGAAAGAAGGCATGGGGTTGTACAATGGATAACAGCAAACAGGGGATGAGAGTGACAACACAGAGCAAAAATGAAAACAAAAATTAAAGAAGGTACGGCCATTACCTGGAAGAAGAAATGTTTACGCAAAGGCAAATGGAACTGAAAGAAAAGTTGGATCTGGCAATTATAAATTGCTCTGAACGGTAGGGAATTCAAGGCAATTTGATTTATTAAAAGCTGGACGAAACGTATGGAATGCAAAGAGGGAATGGAATAATAATTCTCACGTGAACAATTCAATGCAAGATTTTTGAAATTTTCAAACTGAAACTATACAGCTGAAATTTGTAAAGCCAACGCATATAAAGTCAAATGAACGTAAAGTGTAACGCCCAAAGTAACGTACAACCGTTATTTGTTTCTTTTATCAAATAAATTTAAAAATGATAACGTTTCTTTAAATAAAATAACGTATCATTTAAACCAAAATTTAAATAGCTATTATCATAATTAATAAATTGATTTTTAATATAAAGTTAAGAACGGATGAAATTATACGTAAAAATGTAAAGTTTAAATTTCCCGTTTTACACTACTTATTACACTTTTAATTCAAATCAATATTTCAAAATGTTTATTTATTTATTTATTTTTTAAAATAAAAATTTGTTAAAAATTTTGGGCTGTTATAGTTACTGTTGTTTATACTTGTGTATATTGCTTATTTGGATTTGATTCCCACTTGGAAATGGATGGCACAAATTCCCATTGTTCTGTAGGGGACAAAAGCAAGAAGAAGTTGAAGTGTACTCGTAGCGAATAGGTTGGTACGGAACACTTCGAGGAACATACACATATTAGATTTACAGGAGACTTTTGTAGAGAGATCGTAAGGGGTTTCTCGCCAATGTTGATTTACTTTTTACTTATGTTGCTTATATTGAAATTTGATTGAAATATATGTGTGATTTATTGGTTGGTTGTGAAAAAATCGTTATAGGGACTATCGCTATACCGACACTTATGAAATCTCCTTTTCCAATCTTTGTTAGTTTATCCTGTGTTTATGTTTGCCTCATTAAATATTTGGTCATGCTTTTACGCTTCTAAAATATTTTTTGAACAAAGTTTTGTTGGTTCGGAAAAGATTATAACACCTAACTCCAAATTGTTTAAAAATTAGAAAGGTTTTGGTCGCGCATTTGGAGTTCGAAAGTCAGGTTTAAAAACAACTTTCAATTGAGTTGATTTGACATCAAAATTCTCTAAATTTTTGTGAATGCATACTAGACTCATAGTATTTTGTTTTAAAAATAAAATAGAGTATTCATACTTTATAAAAATGTAGAGAAAATTCCATTTTGAAAGGAACCAATTTAAAGGAATTTTCCATACTCTTTTTAGCGGCACTTTTGCGGCATTATTTCCAACTTTTATATATGGTTTTGAACTTGACTTTCTTCTTCAATCCTTTTAATGAACTTTTCTAACATATGTTTAAGTGTTTTAACAGTGGTTTGAAATTTATATATTTTAATGATTTAATATAAATTATCGAAGAAGAAGTTTAACTTCGAAATAAGGAAAGGAAATGGTTTTGAGTTTTTAATATATTGTAAACTTGAGATTTTCCAAGTAATATTTTAAATTGATGTTTTTAAATCTATTTTTCAAGTATTTTGAGTTTATTAAAAAGTGAAAGGGAAGCATGGATTACAACACCATTGTTGCAATAAATGTTTTTCCAAAATTGAGAAAGAATTCATGGATTATAACATTTTTGTTATAATAAATAATTTCGTAAAGTTATTAAAAAAACCTATTACTTGGCTTAATAAGTGTTGATATTCTTAAATCTTTGGCAGAGTTTCATTTTAAAGATAATAATAAGTTGATTTATAAATGAAAGGATCTATAAAATGAATGTTTTAAAAATAAAGCTTAATGTAACTGGTTTTGGGGCTTATAGTAAATAATGTTTTAATGACATCTGTTTTTAACCTTCTTTTTAATACACTTAGAAATATAGTTAGCTCATTGAGAGAATATTTTAAAGAGTGTTTTTAAAGTGTTTTACAAATATTTGTGATGTGAAAATCAAGCACAGGTGTGAGTCAAATGTTGTAGAAGTTTGATTCGTTTATAGAAAATATTTAGTCTTACACTTAACATAAAATGTTGAGGGAACTTTTACTATTCTTAAAGTTAAGATGTATGTTGAGTTAAGGTAGGTAGCAACACTGCTCTAACTTGTCCGGCTTCATTGTTTTCCCTGGGGTAGTACTAGTTTGAGATCGACAAGTGATGATAAGTGTAAGAGATTTAATTTCTATAAGTGATATCATTTATATGGAAAGGATTTAGACATATGCTTAACACTAAACCTTGAGGGAACTCTTACTATTATTAAAGTTAATAGTGTATGTCGAGTCAAGGTAGGAAGAAACACTTCCCTAACTTTTCCGGCTTCATTTTTTTCCCCAGGGTAGTATTAGTTTAAGGTTGACGAGTTGTGATAAGTACATGAGATTTTTATTTCCATATGCGATCATATTTATTATTCCTGATAGTTGGTCCATTGATTATCAATTTTGATATCCTTCTTTATGCTTTATCGATTCAAGATGATTTGTTTCTCATTTGGAGCATTGATATCCTTCTTTGTGTTTCATTAATCTAAGACGATTTATATCTTGTTCTCTGCATTGGCATCCAACACTGGAGATAATTAAATCCAAAGAGCGAGTGGGAGCCAAGCTATGTGGGTTAAAACCAATTAGGTATATTCACATTTATCTAAAGAAGTTTCGGTTGCATGCATGTGGTGATGTGGATATATTCAGATTCTCGAGTGTTTTTCATAGGGGTCTAGCTTAGAAGTTCCCAAGAGTCATGTGTGTTTAGCATCGGCTCTCAAGTATATTTTATCTAGAGGGATACTTTCGATGTAGAAAGGTGCACCATCCTAGTCGTGTTGGATAAATTCATTCTCCCCATTTTGGTTTGAACCTTGGAGTTAATCCTTTCTTAATTTCATAGAATTACCTCGTGCTTTTCTCTATGTTTAATTATTTGTGTCCATTCTTTAAGTTTGGATTTTGATCTTGTTTGTCCCCATTCTTTCAAGTTTGGGATTTTGTTCTGACTTGTTTCCATTCTTTCATGTATGGTGTTTTTCTTATGAGGTAAAACCCATTTCCTGTTTAGTGGCGTGGTCACACAAATTATATTATGTTCATGATATTTCTTGAGTTTTCTCATGCTAGTTTTCCAAATTGATCCGGGTGTTATTTATTATAATGCTCGGGTCAGACCAAGTTTTTCCAGGTTGTTGTTGGTGGGATATGTAGCTCATGGAGTAGAGTTGGATGTTCACCAAATGCAATATTTTTATTTTCCGCTGTATTATTATGTATATCCATCAGCAATTGTGAGCTCCGGGAGTTGTAATTTTCCAAGCTGATGAGGTTTGTTTTTAACTCTAATATACCATGTACCTTATAGTGACCACTTTTACTATCTTTGTTATATTATATGTTATCATTCCGCTGTGAGATTATATTTCCCCTGTTCCTTTTATTTTGTTTTACCCAAACAATTTGTCTTTCTAGTACTTGGATGTCCTATATTTGAATACCTTGGATGTATTAAGTGCCAACTTTCGAGGATCAAAAAGGCGGGCCATTACATTTTGCATCAAAGCCAAAGGTTAAGCAAGAACCTTGTCTTTGGTAGGTTATGGCTTATTAGGAATAGGGTAAGTGACACCCTAGAATGGGTTGAGAGTATTATATACACGAGAGCTTATTTATTATTACTATAAAAAGATATTGTATTAATTGGTTTGTTGAGGGGTTTATGAATTCTGGTCGAGACGTCGGATGCCACTGTTTCGATAGGGATTTCTAAACACTTGAACAAGGTAAACGAACATGATATTGATTTTGGAAAATTGCTAAATGAAATATTTTACATA
Source organism: Allium fistulosum (assembly GCA_030737815.1). Lineage (NCBI taxonomy): Eukaryota > Viridiplantae > Streptophyta > Magnoliopsida > Asparagales > Amaryllidaceae > Allium > Allium fistulosum. The sequence goes on from CM060905.1 coordinate 1,111,781,637, forward strand.
GGATTATATTATATATATATATATATATAAGAAATAATTTTCAAATTTATAAAGTTATTTATAGTGTGTTTGTTTGTTAATCATGATATTTCTTTATTATCATTGTCGTTTGGTTTGTCGTGCTCTAGTAATTTAGAAGCATTGACTATTATTTGTTGTTTGTTGATTAATGCTCGACCAGTTTATGAGCAATTATTGTTTTGATAATTGTGAATGCATTCAAATGAACCCCTTGTGAGTTAAGTTCCACAATTTGATTTTAAGGTGTTCGGAGAAAATGTTAAGTTACTTTTAATAATGCTGTTTAATATAATCTAAATGGGAAGATAAGACATTTAGATGATAAAAATTGGTGAAAAAGATTATTATAATGAAAGGAAGTTGTTATAATATACGATATTTTAGAGGTACATTTTATATGAGTATGGTATATTAAATGATTTGTATGATTTATAAAGGGTGTTTTATAAATAAAAAGGGTTTTTGAGAATTTAAATCCCGATATTGCTTGAAATGATTTCAAAAAGATTTTGAGAAAAGTAATGGTAGTATTACTTAGAAGTATTTATAAGTACAGATATTTCAAATAGAATTTTGGTAAGGAAACATTTTTTTCTAGATAGTTTGGGGAAAACATCTCGATTAGTTTAATGGTAATCTAAATAATCTTCTAAGTGACGATCGAATGTTTTCTTAGGCAAACGTTGTAGTACACTTAGTAAATTATTCTGTTTATCATTGTGCGATTGAAATGAGTTCAAATCCGAACAAACCCAAAGCAAGTGTTAGCGACTAAATCGTTAAAGTCATTTTATATATAGAAATATATGTAGTATGATTTCAAAAGGGGTATTGAAACAAAAACAGGGTATTTAATTCATAAGTTTCCTTAAAGGAAATTGATTTAAAATAAAAGGTATTTTGATAAACGAATGTTTTAATAAATGAATTTTTTACTCTTGTATAGAAAAGAAAGTTTTAATGAACTTTGTTTTATTAAAACCGTATCTCTGTTTAATCATCTAGGTCACATAAACTATTTGATGTTATTGGACGACTAATAAATATCTTTACCTTAGGGCTGTTTAAGGAAAAGTAGACTCTAGGACTAAGTTTGGATACCACCATCCTACTCTTTTTAGCTACTTACCGGACCAGATAGGTAAAGAGATAGAAGTATCGACTCATTTTTAAGACCGATATTATGTTTGGGCCTCCATCTAAATTTAAATGAAATTAACATTTTGTATATACTCTTAGGATATAGAAAAGTATTGTACAAGTAAATAAGAGTGGAGTAAGTTTTTAATTTAATATTTTATAAAGTGTGTCTTTATAAAATGTTTATAAAATTAAGTGGAAATTTTTGAAATGATTCATAAATAATTTTAATATTGAATGAAATACTATAAATGAAAATGAAAGTGATTTAGAAAGAGAATAATGTAGTCAAGAAACTAAAAGGATTAAGTATGTAAGTAGTATGTAGACATTTTATTCATACGCTTCTTGATCTAGGATTCGAGTACATAACATCAGGGTGACTCATACCAGTCCGAACAAGGATTTCTCATTTGATTCTTAACGGCGAACACTTGATTTGGATTATTGATATGATACTAAAGTTTTCTATTATAGTATATGGATATGTAAGGAGAACTGGGGTTTCTAATCAAGGAACCTGATTGGAGTCCGCCCTTGGGAGGTCGAGTGACCGTTATTAGTTCGAAAGCAAAGTTTATGTATCCGAGCGAGTGATCAAATCAGATATTACGTACGGATGATCCGTGTACATCAGATGGGCTTAAGTATATTTGTAAACTATGTTTTGTGGCTTAAGAAAGTTTAGGGAGTGGCTTTCAATTTAGTTTAAGGGAGCTTAGATAGCCTTCTAAGCAATGACCAAATGCTAATGAGTGTAATGGTACGCTTAGGAAATTATCTATACCCTTGGATAATCGAGAAAGTTGAGAACCTAAGCAAAATTATAAATCTTGTTTGTTAGTCATTTAACATTTTAAATAAAGTTAAGTGTTAGTTTATCCTTTTATGGAATTTGATTTGATTGATAGTGTGGTTTGATATACTATGGTTTATAAAGCAAGGATTTTTTTAAGTTGTTGTTTATTAGGACTTAAATCCTTGTGCTTCTGAAAAAGTGATTTTGAAAGAATTTGTGAAAGAATTAATAATATTATTATTTTAAACTTTAGTGAGGTGATTTTTCAAATATTTTTGTTATGACTAAAGCTAGACGATTGTGGGTTATCCGATTTGGAAGACTCGCCGGATATATTTGTTTACTTTATTATTTAAGGAGGAAATTAACTACCACTAGATGCTCTATATTGTTTTGATTCTAGAGTTATACCATGCTTTGGTATTAGGAGCCCCCTCCTGGTCAAGATTGATTTTGGTTTTGATATATTTCTCTTTAGTGGAATTTGAAAATATATTTTGAATATAAAAACCTAGGCATTTAGTTCTAGATTTATCTTTTTAAAGATTGGATACATAATATGTTATTACTGTTATTCGGGTTTTTAACCCAGTAGGATCCAAGAGAAGATGGAACAACTTGATGGAGTTAGAATAGCTCAGAAGTCAACCAAAAGAGCCAAAGTAACAAGCTAAATGAGAGCCCAGATACAAGAATGAAAAATACAACTAGCAAGTAAATCGTCGTCAAAATAAGGCAATGTGCAACGAGATCACACGAACAACGTAGACACGAGACAACGAAGAAAGTTCAAAAGCCAAAGTCCAAAAATATGCTAAGTATATGGATCGCTAGCGATCCATACTCCATGGATCGCCAACGATCCATATGTGACCATGGAATAAGTGCGACCCAAACAGATTGAAGCAGAGAGAGAGGCTAAGAAATTAGCTCGCACTCGAACTAACGTTATGGATCGCTAGCGATCCATGCTTTTGGCTTTGGTTATGAGATAAACTCCACTGCACCTTCCTGTGATCATCTACAAGCAATTGGCGAATAGGCTTGGTGTGATGCCCCACCTCTATACCCACGCTAACCAAGAACACTACGGTGTAGTGCTGTCAATTAGCACGGAGAATAAGGCTGTTGAGGAGCGACCATCCGTGTAACTTCTTTGTGCGAGCACCGATATGTCAGATAGAATAGAATGCATATCTTTTAAAGAGGAAATCCAACATACCGATACAAACACAAAGCTATCACACGGTGGCTATATATAATCTTCGGAAACAAATATAGAAATAAACATAACACAAATCAGTCTCAGACAATTCATATCACAAAGGCGGAAATAGATATGAATAAATATACAACACATGAAAGTGTACATCAGAGTAGTGGTCAGAAAGATCCACGATAATACAAAAGAATAGATACAAGTGCAAGACAATAGAATAGGTATACATCAAGGAGTCTAATCTCAAATGTATACAATAAAAAGACTACTAAACTAGAGTAGTTAGCCAAAAGTCAGATGATGGCTCCAGATAGGAAGTCATGAGGAAGCACCTGTAAAATCTCAGTCTGACCCGAGTATTATTTAAGAAGAAAATAATAAACGGATCAGTCTAGCTATAATTATCAGATAAAATGAGATAGAATATGAGATATGATAATAGAACGTATGATAACAAAAAGGTGTCATACTATGATAAGTATACATTAGAAATCCCACAAAAGTCATACAATATCTCAAGAATCTCATAGCATAAAAAGAATGTCATATTCATAATTTAATTCACCAAGCCACAATAAAATGACATACTCATCAATGTCAATGGTAAAAGCTGGTGAAACATAAAATTCCAGAAATCAATAATTAGAAATCCAGAAATCACAAGAAAGAGGATGGCCAATCCTATAAAAATGAGCCGGAGCTCCTCCTGACTGGGTATAGTCCCCCATTGCGGACTTTGAGCCGAAGCTCCTCCTGATGAGCCGAAGCTCCTCCTGACTGGGTATAGTCCCCCATTGTGGACTTTGAGCCGAAGCTCCTCCTGATGAGCCGAAGCTCCTCCTGACTGGGTATAGTCCCCCATTGCGGACTTTGAGCCGAAGCTCCTCCTGATGAGCCGAAGCTCCTCCTGACTGGGTATAGTCCCCCATTGCGGACTTTGAGCCGAAGCTCCTCCTGATGAGCCGAAGCTCCTCCTGACTGGGTATAGTCCCCCATTGCGGACTTTGAGCCGAAGCTCCTCCTGATTGAGTCGAAGCTCAATAAAATGAAGTACAGTCCTTCACATGGACAAAGAGACATCGCTCAATCGCTAGTCTAAATCACAAGAATGATCGTCATGATCATAAGGAAGTGTCGATTACACTAAGCTAGTAAATATAAGAGTTTAGCTTCATGTCCCATAACCACTTGCTTAACTCAAATATTTACGAACAAATTGTAGATCTGCACTAGAAAATTGTCACAAGAGTTTCAATCGAACAAGTCCATAAATTAACCGACGAAGTAAACGCAAGCGTTTCATACCACTTGTTTTGCTAAGCCGTTTAATTAGATTTTCTCATACGAATGAGGTAAAGGTTTGTATATACTAATAGATTGGAAAACGGTTTTTAAGAAACGAGCTTTGATATTGAAAATAGAGTTGAAATCGTTTTAATGAAAGAGTTTTGATATTTAATACTAGTATAGAAAACCTTTATATTTTGAAGTGACAAATCATAGAAGTGATTGTAGAAACAATCAATTATAAAAGTTCACATTCGAAGACGTGAATAAAATCCAAAGAAATCAATTCTCTAAACCATCAAAGTAAGAAGTTCGGTTAAATGGCTTTCGGATAAGATTGCCTACGCAGAGTAATTCGGGGTTCGACCTAGTGAAGACAAGCGACCTAAGTTTAAAAAGGCGGGCGACTTAACAAAGTGGCCGATAATAAATGATAACAACAAAAAGGGAATCAACCCGATTTGGCTAGAGTTGGATATTCAAGCTAAAAAAACAACTAGGCAAAACACAGCAGATTCAGACGTCTGAGATCAAGAATTCAGACGTCTGAATCTGGAAAACAAACTATTTTCCAGAACAGAATTCAGACGTCTGAATCCTAGATTTCAGACGTCTGAAATAGGCACTTTTTAGCCTATTCCTTTTCTGGTTCAAAACGAACCAATTCAAACGTCTGAAATTTTGATTCAGACGTCTAAATGCTGGGAGAAGAAAATTCCCAGTATTCAATTCAGACGTCTGAACCATACGTTCAGACGGCTGAAACTGTTATTCAGGGCATTCCCTGAACCTAGGCCAAAAATGGCCAAACGACATCGATAACGATCGGTCGAGCAACAACGACTAAGGAATTGCACAAGGATAAGTGTTAGGAATTCATACCTAACAATCGAAGATAATTATTGACTTAGATGTGAGATAAAAATCTCACCTTTGAACCCAAATCAATGAAGAAGAAGCTTGAAAGCAAAGGGAGAATCAACCACTCTTCAACACAACCCAAATGAGCTTGAATCTATGCTAAAAAAGAAGAACATTCCTAAAGTTAGGTTTAGGATTTCTGAAATTGAAAGGAGAACGGGTTGGAGAAGATGAAGAGAAAGCTTACCAATGAGTTCTCTTTGAATTTGGAGCTAGAAGAAGGATTTGCAAATGAACTAGGGCTTAGGAATTTCCATTTCCAATCTTTTCCCCCATTTTTGATGAAGCTTGAGTATTAGGAATAAGAAGTGAAGTAATGAAGAGGAGAGGGGGTTGGAACTGAGTTAGTAAGTGATTAATGGGTTCAGCCCAAACCAAAGCCCAAAGTGAAAAGTGGCAAAATTCTCCTAACTCCAAACATATCGAAGCTTACACTCAAAAAGATCGCAAACGACATTTTGAACTCAATGGAGGTGGTCTCGAGTCCTAATTCGACTATTTGCAAAAAGTAGGTTTTCGGACTAAAATCCGACGAACGATGTTATATTTAAATAAAATATTTAAATATAAAATCGACAAATATGCGGGTTGTTACACTTGGCCTAATAACTCTCCAATCTCTATAAATACCATCCCATCTGCAACATAAATGGGATCTTCTCCGGACTTGTTGCTGGAACTCTGCTGGAAGTTTTCTTAACTCTTTGCCTCCCTCACAATAATCTTCAGAGGAGTCCACTGTGATTATTCAGTGGATTCTAACTTCGAAGATTCAATCTAGCTAAGGACAATCAAGAGCTTTGTAATCAAACACTCCTTGTAACAACAATCATTCTATAATAAAAACTATAAGGTGGACGTAGGCTTCGTTAACAGCCGAACCACTATAAAAATCTTGTCTTCTTTCTCTTACTACTTTTTTCTATATCTATTATCTACATTATTGCTCTGTGAGAACATGGCTGGTGCTTTCACATTCAAACCAGAGTGTTGATCCATTTTTGGGTTTAACATTTTTGTTCTTTCGCTGAGAATCCAACTCAGGGTTCAAATCTAGCTATCTACTTTGGATCAGATAGGTCCAGAAGTTAGATCCCCAATCTTTGCTTGAAAAATCTACCGCTTGGAATCAATGGCTCCTAGAAGAAGGAGAACTGCCTCTGGAAGGTTCATAGGGGCAGTGATAGCTAGAGAAGATGTTAATCCTCAACAAACTAAAGTAAATGGTGCTAACTTAGGAAATCAGGCACCAGCATCTTCCAGTCAGCACGAAGTCATCATAGGAATGAGTTGAATAAGATGGTTGACGAGATCAACCAAAAAATGGAAAGTAGCCAGAAGGCTTTGATGGATAAGCTTAATGCTCTCTTAACTTTACAGTCAAATCCTACTCTAAGAACTATGCCTGAACCTGCAGCTGCTATAGAACAAGAAAATTCTTCCGTTTCTGGTCTAAACGGAAGAAATGGAAAATAGTAGCAAAAAAGGGTGACAACAGGAACCATGGGACTCAACATGGAAGGAAACACGAATACCCCACTCGCCGTGGGCAACCAGTTCCGAACTTGAACCAAGGGGCAAAGACTTCGCAAGATATAGATATGGACCTCTCCGACTCAGAAGATAGAGAGCAAGACAACCAGTTGAAAGAAAATGTCAACGCATTCGATGATGCTAGGAACATCCAAACTGCCCCCAATCAGTCCAACTGCAAGCCAACGGGATCCCGCGGGAGTGGCTCTCCCAAAGATAGGAGAGCCTAGGCTTCAACCTACTTTCTAAGACCATTTGCAAAGCCAAACACTTGGTGTAGTGACTGACTGCCACCCCAGGATTACCGGACATCAGAGACATACATAGCGGACATGGTCAAATGATTAATGGACGAGAGTAAAAATAAGAGCGATGATGAATGGGGATCTGCACCAAGTCGGACTCCCTTTACTGATGAAATATTAAATGAGAAGTATCCGGAAAAATTAACAATGCCAACTATTACGTCCTACGACGGGACAAAGGACCCAAAACCCCATTTGTACAAGTACAGTTGTTACATGGATGGAGCTAATGCCTCTGAAGCTGTTCGGTGCAGGTATTTTCCTACTTTTTGGAAGGAATTGCGTCTATGTGGTCACTAGGCTTTCGCCGAAATCTATCTCTACTTTTGACTAATTAGCAAAAAGATTCCTCAATCAGTTCAGGCTCCATACCGCACAACCAAAAGATGTCATGTCCCTATCCGGATTGTTCCAGGGACGCAACGAATCGCTAAAATCTTTCATGAACCAATTCAATACCGCAGTGACGGAAGTAAGCAACCCCAATAAGGACATTGTTTTTATGGCGTTAGTCCGGGCCATTCACCCGGAGACTGAACTCGAAAAGTGGATTAAGATGAAGCAACCTACCACAAGGAAAGACTTCAATCGTAAAGCAAGTCAATACTTAAGGTTGGAAGAAGCGCATGAGCTGGAGAGGAAGTCTACTATTGTGCAACCGATGAACATCTGACAGAGCGATGGAGCAATGAATCAAAACGCGCACACTTTTGGAACTGCTGAAGGAATCACAGGGAAAGATGGAAATTAAAAGAGGAAAAAAAATCAAAACTCCAATAAAAGAAATGGTAATTGCAACAATAAAAGGCTTAAAGGGTTTAGCCCGAAGACTACACTCCCCTAAACGACACTCTGGAAAATATTTATCTTGCAACACAAGGGACTGAGGAATACAAAAAACCCCCTAATAAGGAAGCAACCGAGTAACAAAAATGCTCAAGAAAGTTCTGCCGCTTCCATGAAACTCATGGTCATAACACAAATGAATGCCGCCATTTGAAGAATGTAATTGAAGAGTTGATCCGGGAAAACAAACTCCAGCGGTACGTGAGAAAGTCATAGAACCTTGATCAACCCGCGGCTCCTCAAGCTCCTTGAGAACGAAGGAATCAAGCTGGAACTAGTGAAGAGGGTTCCAAACGAACAGACCAAAGACTTATTATTGGAACGATATCTGGGGGACCACACCTCGCGCAAAGATGTTAGAGAGAGATGGAACGGTATGCAAGTTCGATGAAGTATGCTCCAAAGGAATCATTTCTCGCAATAGAAGATGAAACTCCAGCCAAGCTGCAAAAAGTTTTAAGTGATGATATAGTGTTCTGAAATCGGGACACCGAAGGAATCGAAGCTTCGACTCCCGATCCAATGGTGTCAACGGTGGGAATCGGTCCCGCTGTTGTTCGATGAGTGTTGGTCAATAGTGGCAGCTTTGTTAATATACTTTTCAAATATACTTTGATCAAATGAAGATCGGCATGAAAAGCGTGTCTACATGCCAAACAAAGATCCAAGGGTTTACTGGCGAACCCAAGCAACCTATGGGGACGATCGACCTGCTAGTGGAACATGGAGAGGGCGATCGAAGAGTCAACCTCATTCAGACCTTCGTAATCGTGGACGAAATGTTCACATATAATGCCTTCTTGGGATGGCCTGCACTAGCAGATTGCAAAATAGCTCTGGACCAATGGTGCCTAACCATGAAGTTCCCTACTGCAAAAGGAAATGAAGTGTTGAAAGGAGATCGGTGCGCCGCTAGGGAATGCTACATTGTAGAATTACGTGAATCCAGAAGAAGGGAAAATGGGAAGGATGTGGGGAGAACACTCCACATCCGTGATCTTCTGAATAGAAACTACAGAGCCGCCCCTGGCTTGAGGACCATAGCTGATTTGACAAGGCATTGGACCCTAGAAAGAAGAGTTCATGGGAGGAATGGGTAGCACCGACAATATTGACGGTGTCTGTCCCAGTCGATATGGACGACCCAACTAAAGTCTTGAAAATTGGATTGCACCTTGGACATAAGATGTGGTTAAAGCTTACTAAGTTTCTTCGCACCAACTTGGATGTGTTTGCTTGGACACACTCCGATATGTGTGGGGTATCACCAGAAATTGCTTGCCATGCGCTCAATATTGACCACAAATTCACACCAATAAAGCAGAAGAGACACAGCATGGGCCCTGAACGGTCCAAGGCGGTGAGAAAAGAGGTGGAGAAACAAATGGCCAACGGTTTCATCCGTGATGCAACCTACCCTGATTGGGTATCTAACCCGGTCTTAGCCAAAAAGTCTAATGGAAATGGCGAACTTGTATTGACTATTCGGACCTAAACAAAGCTTGCCCGAAAGATAGATTCCCCCATCTAGGATCGATCAGCTTGTGGATGGGATGGCATGACATGAATTGCTGGCATTCATGGATGCATACTCGGGTTACAACCAGTTCCTGATGCACGAGCCTGATCAAGAGAACACTAGCTTCATCATCGATTTGGGACTGTACTTCTATAGGGTAATGCCCTTTGGTTTAAACAATGCTGGGGCAACGTACCAAAGATTAGTGAATACCATGTTCAAATGTCAAATCAGAAAGACTATGGAAGTTTACGTGGATGACATGTTGGTCAAATCGCGAGTAGCTGCCAATCGTCTAGAAAATCTCGCTGAAATGTTCGAAATACTCCAAAAGTATGGAATGAAACTCAACCCACTCAAACGTCACTTCGAAGTAGCCTTTGGGAAATTATTAGGGTTCATAGTAAGTGCGAGAGGCATCGAAGGAAATCCAGAACAAATAACGGTACTATGAGAAGTCCAAGCTCCAAAGAATAAGAAGGAACTGCAAAGCCTGAATGGAAAGGCCACAACACTAAGTCGATTTATCTCGAAAGCTATCGACAAGTGTATACCATTCTTTGATGCAATGGAGAAAGGATAGAAAAACATCGAATGGAGTGAAGCTTGCCAAAAAACATTCGACGAATTGCTGCGGCACATGGACGCTCTACCAAGCCTGCGGATGGGGAGGACCTATTCATTTACCTAGCAATCTCCCCCATGCATTGAGCATCGCCCTTATGCGTGAAGAAGCGAAAATCCAACGACCCGTGTATTACATTAGCAAGCGGTTTACCAGAGTCGAGAAAAATTACTCGAAGCTGGAAAAGCTAGTGTATTACCTTTTGATTGCGTCAAGGAAGTTACAACCATACTTTCAGGCACATCCAATCAAAGTATTGACCAAATAGCCCTTGAAGCCAGTGTTGTATCGACTTGAAACTTCTGGATGACTTCTCAAGTGGAACATCAAACTATGTCAATATGATATCGCATACCACTCAAGGAAGGCAATCAATGGGCAAGCACTAGCAGATTTCATCGTCGAATTTACTATACGGGATGACGAGGAAGAAACACTGCTGGAAGAGGAAATGCAATGGAGACTCTTTATTGATGGTGCATCTAACAACCTCTGTTTGGGGGTAGGAGTAGTGCTTGAAACCCCCGAAGGATGAGCCATTTGCTACGCTTTACGCTTGGAATTCCATGCTACAAATAACAAAGCGGAATACGAAGCGTTGATAGCAGGAGTAAAAGTTGTGAAAGAGCTCAAGATAAAATCTGTTCACATCTACAGTGACTCCCAGCTAGTCGTCTGCCAAGTAAAAGGAGAATACCAAGCTCGAGGGGAGAACCTTGTGCCGTATCTATCTATAGTGCAAGAGTTGCCAAGTGACATCGAACATTACACCATAACCCACATTCCACGGGAGCAAAACACTAAGGCGGACTATTTGGCTAAACTAGCAAGCTCCGGAGAAGCTCAATCATTGGGACCAGTCCTAGTTGAAACTCTAACCACCCCGAGCATAGACGAAATGGATGTCGACTGGATCCTCGAGATCACCATCGAAATAGAGATGTGGATGGCACCGATAAAGGACTATTTACTTGCAGGGGCCCTTTAGACTGACCGAAATCAATGGAAAATGCTTCTTTGAAAGGCACAACGATTCATGATACAAGATGGAATACTCCATCGAAGGGGATTCTCAATCCCTCTTCTTAGATGTGTGTCCGATGATGAAGCCCGATGAATCATAAAGGAAGTGCATGAAGGCGAATGCGGAGACCACATTGGAGGGCAGACCCTTGCGAAAATAGTCCTTCAGTACGGATATTTCTGGCCAACTATTAACCGCGACGCTGCAGAGTACGCCAGAAGATGTGATCATTGCCAAAGATTCAGTGAAGTTAAAAGAACCCCTTCAACAGAGCTAACGCAGATGGTCAGCCCATGGCCATTTGCAATATGGGGAATCGACTTGATTGGCATCCTGCCAATAGCAAAAGGATGGGCCAAATATGCTATAGTTGCCGTTGATTATTTCACGAAATGGGCCGAAGCGAAACCGCTGGCCACTATAACCACAAAAAAAGGTCTTTAATTTTGTTACTAAAAACATTATTTGCAGGTTTGGTGTGCCACAGAAAATCATCACTAATAATGGAACTCAATTCGGAAGCACCGAGTTCAAAGACTTCTTCAAACGCTTCCAAATTGAGAAGAGCTTTTCCGCGGTAGCTCATCCGCAAGCAAACATACAAGTGGAAAAAAAACAAGTTCATCAAGTCCACTATCAAAAAGCGACTAACTAAAGCAAAAGGAAACTCGGTTGATGAACTTCCACTCGCACTATGGGCTTACAAAACCACCCACAAACTGGGCACCCTCTGTTCGCTCTGGCATATGGCTCAGAAACAATGATTCCTGTTGAATTAGAAGTCCCCTCGCACCGAAGGCAAAATTTTAATCAAAAACAAAACGAGCAGCTCCTACTCGAATCACTAGACATGATTGACGAAAGAAGGGAAGAAGCCGAGTTGAGAACCACTGCCCACCAAATAAGGGTCGCGCGATACTTCAACTCCAAAGTTCACAACCAAACCTTCGATGTGGGAGATCTCATGCTCAAGCGAGTCTACCCTGTTTCGGGGGCCTTCAGAATGAACTGGGATGTGCCATATGTCATCAATCAAAAGCTAAGGGACGGAATTTTCAAGCTGACAACCATTGACAAAATCCAAATTCCCAGGGCATGGAATAGCGAATCGCTCCACTGTTACTTTATCTAAAAAGTACCTTATGTACTCTCTATTTTTCAGCAAATAAGCTATCTTGGGATGCCAGGGGCATTGTAAATAGGCAAAATCTGCCCTGCTTTCCTTAATAATATTGATTCGATTTTTGAACCAACAAATCTGTGTTCATAATAACTACCTGCCGGGTTGACGGAAGCAAATCGACTCAAACCGTTGGAACGGCGGAACCCAATTCCACCTTCTAATAACCAGTGTTGCCCGGGCAACATCGGGAAGGCTCAAACATACACTCCTCACGTTTCCCGAAGATAGCAACACCGGGGAGTACGAAAATCCGCGCATCCCATAAGCCGCGCACTAACTTTTAAAACTTACACTCTTCATGTTGCCCGAATATAGGCAACACTGGGGAGTACGAAAAGTTACGCATCCCATAAGCCATGCACTAAATTTTAAAACTTACACTCCTCACGTTGCCCGAAGGTAGGCAACACCGAGGAGTATGAAAAACTTTGCATCCAATAAGCCGCGCACTAACTTTCAAAACATACACTCCTCATGTTGCCCGAAGATAGGCAACACCGAGGAGAATGAAAAATCTCACATCCCATAAGTCACGCACTAACTTTCAAAACATATAGTCCTCGCGTTCCCCGATAATAGGCAACACTGAGAAGTATCAAAACCGATCCAGATCGACAGGCCATACAGATCCTAAAAGCGGCGCATTCTATAAGCTGCGCATACATCCAAAAAACCATGCATCTCATAAACCGCACGCACTTTTAAGTACTGAAACTACCCCGGTAAAACCATGAGACTTATCCTCCACAGGAATAACAAGAATCAACCCACTCCCATTATTCGAAGCAATGGGCATGACTCCAACAAAACTGGAGTGTTACAAACCAGCGGGAAACTTCAACCGCTGACACTCAATGACTAACTATAACATTTAACGTTTATAACGTGTAACTGCCTACAGTTAACTTATACAGTGCACATATTTCAACATGCATATGTTGCATACTTGCCGGAATATAGCAAAAAATTTAGACTACATGCTACAGTTACAAAACTTTTGAAAGAAGAAAGATCAAGTTGCGACTTAGTCAAATTTCAAGTTTTAGTATACAGGCTATTTAAACCATAAGTTACCGATCATTTGCAAATTGTTTGAAGTAAACAATCCTGTGAACAGTGGGGCATACACCGGTACTTAAATAAAAATACATAAAATAAATAATTTCACAAGTTCCATTACTCCAAATAAAGAATTTTGGTAGTAATCACAGGACTAGATAAAGTGAAGCGAAAGTATATAGAGTAAACGTAACTGCATAGAACACACATAAGCAAATAAGTATAAACAAAACGAGCATAAGTGCACAGAACACATATAAACAGATAAGTCAGAGTACAATCAAATTATCAATAATGTACTACTATTAACTTTCTTTTATACAAGGTCAAAACGTGGGGCCGTACCCACATAATGTCGGCTGACAAAAGACAAATACAAACACCACAACAAAAACACTAAGTGCAGACTCTGCACTTGAACAAAACAACACAAAATGAATCAAAATCAGATCGGTCACCACCCAAGCTTCTCAGCGCTTCTTTCCACCACTTCCTTTTTCGCCTTTTGTTCGAAGTTTTTGCTTCGCCTCGGGAGTGGTGTTGCTGCCAGTAATGTCAACTATTTCCTCAGTGCTGACATCTTCCTCCTACTCCGCGACCTTCTTAGAAGACTCTTCTTTCGTTTTACGCGTCTGAGACCTTCGGGAGCTCTCTGAGGCCTTGATCGCTTCAACTTTATCTTTCTTGATAGCTACCAATTCTTGTTGAGTCTTGCGTGGCAGCTTAGTTTGAACTTCTTGCTCCCGAACATCGACCACCATTATGGCACCTTCCAAAGATACGGAAGGGTCATCAAAGCCATGAAGTTCGGCGATCTTCTCGGACTTCAGCCCCGGTTGTGAGCCAGACATGGACACGATGACCGGAGCAGGTACATAAACGAGCAAGGAAATGGTGGAGATAGCGGCAGATCCAGGCACCGATGAAATAGAAAGATTGGCAAACAATGAGGATGGGCCTATTAGATCAAAAATGAAAGCATTAAATTCTTCCTACTCTTCCGACGTAAGCTGAAAGCCCCTGAACTCGGGGAAACAAGAAGACTACCTACAACGAAAGAATGACTAAGAATGTCAACTTCATACCAACCGCCTTCACCCTCCTTCGACGGCTCTACAATCCAAGGAGAAGCCTCAAGCCCAGAAATTGTTAACAGATCGCGGGGCTGCCTCGATGGTTCGCCGACACCAGAAATAAAAGGCTTTGTAAGCGCTTTGGCAATCGCAGTCATGGCAGCATCAGCAGCTTCTTTCTCTCTCTCGATTCATAAAATCTCTTGGCCCTTTAACAATGCCTTCTTTGATTCTTCATTGAGGTAGGAGTTCTCAAACTCTCGCTTGGTGTAAACGTCACCGCTGTCACGAAAGTGAGTCAATATTTCCTCCCAAACCACAACGAGAGTGCGTGGGAATTTAGGGCCTAAGTAGTTGAGGCTCCCCTAATGCAATAGAGAGTTGACATAAAAATTCTAGATGGTCTCATCCATCTTCTCCATCTCCCTTTCAAAAGCATTCTAAAGCTCCAGATAATCCGCCATAACGGCGGCCTTTTCAACTTCAATGCGGGACTTATCGGCACTAAGCTGCGTAATCTCAGCCAGGTTGAAGGTGGTGTTATTATGCCCCTCTACGATGAGGCCGTGATCGGAGATGGTTTTCTTTTGGGCCTCAATTGTCGTGCCGCAAGCTGCCACCTCCTCTTTTTATTTGGCCTCTTCTGCATGAGCGTTCTTAATTTCGTCCCTGTAGACGATCTCTTTTCTCTCGTGAGCTTCTTTTAATTCTTTCAACCAGCCGGCGTTCTTTTTTCTATCTCGAAGCGCCGCTTCCTTTTCCTCTTCCAGTTGTTTGACCATGGCGTCGCATTCCACCAACGCTCTCTCGAAATCATCCTTCTCTAATTCAGAGGAGAGAATTCCTTGATAATTGTTGTGGTTCGTGTCTGCCTACTACTTGCATAATTTTTCCTACCCTTCGGCCTGCTCCAAATCATTCTGAATAGCCTGAAGATGTGGCATATATGAATCTCTATGAATCGGATGGAGATCGTGATCAAACTTAAACCCCCTTAAGAACCACCCGGGGAGCGCCGCCTCAAGCCTGGGAGAACCAGATGGAAGAACATAGGCGGATCTCCGGTGGGGGTGCGAAGCATCGAAGGCAAGAGCAACAAAAGATGACGGAATTTGAGTTGAAGACGGAACGGGGACAGAAGTGATCGGGATTTCCTGACCCACTGAAGAGAGTGTCAAAGCGAAAGATTGCTGTTCTGAAGAATGGAAACCGTGATCAAATTTAGAACTTTTCAACGGCTCCTCTCTCTAGTCGAAAGTCTTCCTCTATTCATACCCACCTTTGTATATTCGGCTCTGTCATTTCTCGTCTTGATGATGAACTTCAGCTTCTAAATCTTTTCTTCTTCGGTACACCTCCTCCGTCTCGTGGGGTTGGTGACGGCTGGAAGATCGCTTCGACCAACACTGAGAGTCGGTAAATTCTTTAAGATCATCATAAAGGCTGCATCCTCTCGTCATACCTAACATAAAGATTAAATAAAAAGCCTTAGAAACAGAAAATAAACATGAAAAATATGTGTACAAGTGAGTGTAACCCTAGTGAAGTGTGTGATGTGTTTGGGAGGAGAGCCTAAAACGACGTCACAAACCGGATCGGGCAGGCGTCACGGAAGGAATCAGACTAACTTTGGGTGCAACGTGGCCCAAATAACGAAGCACCTTCTCAAATTTGAAATCTTCCCTTATGAGCGCGTCGAAATCGACGTAAACGTCGCTCAAATCTCCAAAGTCCACGCTTGCATGTTTACTCGGAGAATCCCAGCGTTGTCCGATCTCTGGGGTACCGTCTTTACCGCTCGCTTCTGGAAGAAGTGAGCTCGAAATAACGAGACTCATCCCCGGAGTCTCATTGCATGATTCAGAATCCCCATCATCGGATTCTGCATAGAAATCATCACTAGAAGTGGACTCATCGCTACTACTCCCAATCTCCCCTTCCTCTTTTTCTAAGTCCATCGTGGCTTTGCCTTCCCTCTGATTAAACTCCTCTTCCTCTTCTTCCATAATCAGAGGCATTCTGACCGGGCAACTAACTCTGGTCACGGCAGCATCTCTTCCCTCGCGAGTCTCTCGGGCTGACTCTTCGAACAAGCCTTCTCTTTCTTGAGAGGCGCCTTCTATAGAACCGTGAGAAGAGGAGGTGGATCACGTGTGTACCTTGGATCGAGAAGGAGAAGGGACCTCAACTGGAATAGCCGATCTCCCCGGATGCAATAGTCCATATCGGAGCAAATTTTCGTCAGTCGGTAAGACTTTGATGGATCTTTCCTCATCATCAATTGCCTTCAGGGTTCAAAAAACTTCATCGAGAGACAAGTCCCTATTCGGCTTCGGGATAACTGTAAGAAGTATTCGACTTGTTAGAAACTCCATAGCGACACGTAGAAACTCAGTAAGTAAGGAAAAGAACTTACCCCCCGTTGTCCAAAGACGGTTAAACCCCTCGGGGCATCTGACGAAGAAATACTGGGTCTGGAACTGGGATATATTGCTCTGCAGTTGTAATACAATTTTCTGATTGCTTTGAGCTTTTATTACAACCAAGGAAGGACACTCATCTCTTCTCTTGAATGAAAGAAAGTATCGCAACTCGTCAAAACTCGAAGCACGATTGAATGTTCGCATGGATAAGACGTGCAAACAAGTTAAGATGGCGTATCCGTTGGGATGAATCTGGAACGGTGCAATGCCTAAGTTCGAGAGAATCTCGCACAAAAAGTCGTTAAAAGGGGGCACAACTCCGCTCAGGCACATATACCGATGCCAAGCGGTATATCCTGGAGGATGCATGTGGGCAAACTCGTCCTTCTTTGGAAGGCGTATGTCTTCCTCCGAAATGTCATGTTGCATGCAAATATTGTGCAGGACCTTAGCGGAAATCACAGAAGAAGCTCCTTCCGGCGGGTTGGGAAGAACTCTAAAGTTAGGAGGGGTTCGATCCAAGATCGGACCGACTGGGACCAATTGGCCATATTCAGCCTGTGAGGCAGGAGGAGAAAGGGCAACAGACGACGACACAGCTTCCGAAAGTGCCGAACTTCCTCCGCTAGACTTACGGCGAGAAGATGGATACTTCATTCTAAACAATAGAACTCACGTCCAAAACGGTCAGGTAATTCTATTTTAAACTGGTAATTTCCCCTACAATACTTGAATTCCAAAGAGACATTGATTCATGTTGACACATCGGATTTCAAGTACGTACCAGGGCAAGTGCAATGTATTGTCTATAGGGGGTGAGCTCGGTGTTCGAAACACTACAAACTCTCTATCCCGTGTAGATAGTACGTTTGCACCCGAGGGGTAAAAGGACTTCCCGCATCATTTTCTTTTTGAAGTTACATCTCCTACGCTTACCCGTTATCGATCAACAATCAACAGCGGATCCGTTCTCCGAAACGACGTGGAAAGTCCCTTCTAGTACATGTACACCGTGCACGCAAAAGAAAGCAAAATCAATTCGAACTCTCTGGAAGAGCTAGGCCCAATTCACAATGTGTCGTGTGATATCAGCTAGGGGCTTGGCACAAGTTAGTACTGGCTCATTGGACGAAGACAAAAAACATGTCAAGCACCGGGGGAAGGCCTGAATGTCGTTTCGGGAGGAAATCAAGATTCAATTTACCATCTTCCTCCATTAAGCCGCAATCAACTCGAACTCCTCACGACGAACATTACGAATGCAACTTCGCCGCCAAAACATTGAACGGACATTGTAATCAGCAAACCTACCTCGGATTAACGACCTAAACACAGAGTTGGTTGAAGCTTTAGGATCAGCGAACTATAATAGGCTGGTGGCAATCTAGGGATGAATTGGCGGTGATTTATGGTGTCAAGCGAGCTAGGGTTTCGACTGAAGGCAATGTAAAAAAGCGATGGCGAGTCTCTGGAGTTGGTGCCATAGAAGGAATCATGGTGGAGATGGAATAGTAAAGGCGATGAATCAAGACAATCGAGGCACGAAGCTAGATCTCTGGAAACGATAGATGCTTAGGTTGAATTGTTGCAAAGAGCACGGATCGTAGGAAGAAGATAAGGCTCGGGTCATGAGATAATGATGAGGAGGGTCAGCTCGACTGCTTAAATAGGAAAATGAAAGTGAACAAAAAATCCTAAGTACTTGGGTCGCCAGCGATCCATCAGTTATGGATCTCTAACGACCCATAAAGCTAAAATGCCTTCGACCTCAAATTTGCACGGCGACATCTACCCATCATTTTAGGACATATCGAGAAGCTATAGAGGAAAATTTGATCTGTTACGACAAGCAATGGCGGTCGAGATCAAAACTAAGCAAGTAGCAGAATAGCCTAGTTCACACTCACGAAACTCTAACACGATTACTTGAAATTCAACATGCACAGACTAAAAGCGATTACTTCCAGTGGACGCCTTGTTTTCAATAAAGACGCACTCTGGGAGGCAAATGTATCCGGGTTTTTAACCCAGCAGGATCCAAGAGAATACGAAACAAATTGATGGAGTCAGAATAGCTCAGAAGTCAACCAAAAGAGTCAGAGTAACAAGCTAAATGAGAGCCAAGATAAAAGAACGAAAATCCACTAAGGACATGGATCGCTAGCGATCCATGGCCTATGGATCGCTAGTGATCTATGCGGAAGTTCAGTGTTCAACCGAATCTCTTGCATTGTGACCCAATCCATATTACTGAAGTAGTGACTAAATTTGACGAGATTCCAAGTTAGCTAAACCAAGAGACAAGCATCTGTCCAATTCAATCAACAAATGAATACAACTAGCAAGTAAACCATCATCAAAATAAGGCAATGTGCAATGAGACCACACGAACAATGTCGACATGTGACAACGAAGAAAGTTCAAAAGCCTAAGTCCAAAAATAAGCTAAGTATATGAATCGCCAGTGATCCATACGTGATCATGGAATAAGTGGGACCCAAACAGTTTAAAGTAGAGAGAGAGGCTAAGTAATTAGCTCGCACTCGAACTAACGCTATGGATTGCTAGCGATCCATAGACCATGGATCACTAGCGATCCATGCTCTTGGCTCGGGTCGCGAGATAAGCTCCACTACATCTTTCTGTGTCCATCTGCAAGCAATTGGCAAACAGGCTTGGCCCAATAACTCTCCAATCTCTATAAATACCATCCCATCTGCAACATAAATGGGATCTTCTCCGGACTGGTTGCTGGAACTCTACTGGAAGCTTTCTTCACTCTTTACCTCCCTCACAACAATCTTCAGAGGAGTCCATTGTGATTCTCAAGTAGATTCTAACTTCGGAGATTCAATCTAGCTAAGGATAATCAAGAGCTTTGTAATCAAACACTCCTTGTAACAACAATCAGTCTATAATAAAAACTTTAAAGTGGACGTAGGCTATTATTATTGTTATATTTAGATCAAGGCATGGTGAACAACGACGGACTATAGTTGCATTTGAGTTGAAGCATAGGAAGTGAGGCATTATTTAATAGAGAGCCGAATCACTATAAAAATCTTCTTGTCTTCTTTCTCTTACTGCTTTTTTCTATATCTATTATCTACATGATTGCTCTATGAGAGCTGGGCTGGTGCTTTCACACTCAAACCAGGGTGTTGATCCATTTTTTGGGTTAACAATTACAGAGTATTCTCTGTACTTATGTTGCAGCTTTTGATATGATTTTTTCTATAAAGAAAAATAAAAGTAATTAGTTTACTGAATGTTAAGTAAATAATTTAATTTTTAGGTAGGGGTTTTACATTTTCCGCTCCGTGATAATTTCGGGGACGAAATTCTTTTATGTGGGGAGAATGTAACATCCCAGATTAATGTGAACACTTTATACTTAAAAATGGGGATTATTTAAATAATTTAGTTACGGATCTAATATTCATTAAATGGATTTAACACATTTTTAAACTCCTTTTAATTAAAAATTTATAATGGTAAACTCGTTTTGTAAATTTGTTTACATAAATAAATAGTTCGTTGAAAAATTGAAAATGTGATTGAAATTCATTTTTCGATTTTTCGATTTTTTACTGAACGAAAGTTATTGCAACGTTGTTGCACACACACACTTATACTTGTACGCACACATTCAAATAATAAAATACCTTTTTACTAAATAATAATTAATGGTTAATGAAGGTAATTAAAGAGAAAGACTTTTGCTAATCTTTTGCTACTTTTTATGTGAAGCGACGTGTAGTACATTGATCACATGGAGGGGTGTGGGATGGTAAGGCTAAAGGGGGTAAGTGTAGGGATAGGCTCACCATCTTGGTGCTTATACAAGAGAGAGTATGCCTCTTGTTTTCATTTTGCTCATTTGCTTAAAACTTAGAGCTCTCTTCTTTTCTCTTCTATTCATTATTTTCTAATGTAAAACCATAACAAAACATCTCCTTTTCTCCTCAAATTTATTATATGACTTTAGAACAACCTTGCAATCACCTCTATCTTTATAAAGGTCGAAGTTTTGGAGCCATTACCTTATTTCCAAGCTTAGCCGTGAGCATTTTGAGCCTTTCTTGGCTTGGCCATGGGCTTTCGGAGGGGGTAGGTGGAGTTTGGATCTAGTTTGTTTGTTTGTTTGTTTAGCTAAGGGTAGGAAATAGTGTGTTGTTGCTTGGTTGTGGTAGGAAGTGGTAGCTTCATCTTTGATTTGAAACTGAGTTAATCTCACTTTAAAATGGTTTTAAAAAATTGACAAAATATTGTAAAAATGTAAATTATTGTTTATACTTGTAGTATATTGCTTGTTTGGATTTTATTCCCGCTTGGAAGCGGATGACATTAATAACTATTGTTTTGTAAAGGACAAAAGCAAGAGGAAGTTGAAGTGTATTTGCAGCGAATAGATCGCTACGGAACACTTTGAGGAACATACACTTATGAGATTTACATTGGACTTTTGTAGAGAGACCCTAAGGGGTTTCTCACCAATGTTGATTTACTTTCTATTTATGTGCTTATATTGAAGTTTGATTGAAATGTATGTGTTCGTTGTTTGTGAAAGTTTCGTTATAGCAACTATCGCTATACCGACACTTATGAAATCTCGTTTTTGGATGCTTGTTAGTTTCTCTTGTGCTTTTATTTGCATCGTTAAATATTTGGTTACACTTGTACACTTTTAACACATTGTTTGAACCAAGTTCTGATGACTTAAAAAAGGTTGTAGCACTTAACTCCAAAGTATTTAAAAGTTAGAATGGTTTTGGTCGTGCTTTTGCAGTTCGAAAGTCAAGTATTAAAACAACTTTCAATTGGGTTTATTTGACTTCAGAATTCTCTAAATTTTTGTGAATGCATACTAGACGCATAATATGTTGTTCTCAAAACAAAATAGATATTCAAATTTTATAAAAATATGGAGAAAATTCCATTTTGAAAGGAATCAATTTAAAGGAAATTTCTGTACTCTTTTTAACGGCACTTTTGCGGCACTATTTCAAACTTTTATAAAATGGTTTCAAACTTGATTTTTCTTCTTCAATCCTTTTATTGAACTATTCTAACATATTTATAAATGTTTTAATAGTGGTTTGAAATTTATATGTGTTAATGATTTAATATTAATTACCGAAGAAGTTTCAATTCAAAATAATGAAAGGAAATGGTTTTGAGTTTTTAATATATTATAAACTTGAGATTTTCCAAGTAATATTTGATGTTGATGTTTTTAAAACTATTTTTTGAGTATTTTGAGTTTATTTAAAAGTGAAAAGGAAGCATGGATTAAAACACCGTTGTTGTAATAAATGTTTTTCGAGAATTTAAAAAAAGATTCATGGATTGTAATACTTTTGTTATAATAAATGATTTCGTAAAGCTATTAAGAAAACTTGTTACTTGACTCAATAAGTGTTGATATTCTTAAATATTTAGAGGAGTTTTGTTTAAAAGATGATAATAAGTTAATTTATAAATGATATTTTATAAGTGAAAGGATCTTGGTAAACAATGTTTTGATGACATTTGTTTTTTACTCTTCTTTTTAGAACACTTAGTATTATAATTAACTCTTTGAAATAATATTTTAAAGAGTGTTTTAAGAAGTGTTTTACAAATATTTGTGATGTGAAAATCAAGCACAAGTGTGAGTTGAGTGTCTTAAAAGTTTGATTCGTTTATGGAAAATATTTGTCTTATACTTAGCACTAAATGTTGAGGGAACTATTGCTATATCGAGTTAAGGTAGGAAGGTCCACTGTCCTAACTGGCTTCATTGTTCTCCTTGGGGTAGTAATAGTTTGAGAACGACAAGTAGTTATAAGTGCAAGAGATTTAATTTATATAAGTAATATCACTTATATGGAAAAGATTTAGACATATGCTTAACACTAAATGTTGAGGGAACTCTTACTTTCTTTTGTTAAGAATGGATGTCGAGTCAAGGTAGGAAGCAACACTTCCCTAACTTGCCTGGCTTTATTGTTTTCCCTGGTCTAGTACTAGTTTGAGACCAATGAGTTGTAATAAGTACATGAGATTTTAATTTCCATATACGATCATTTTTGTTATTCTCGATATTTGATTCATTGATTATTGATTTTGATATCCTTCTTTGTGCTTCTCCGATTCAAGACGATTTGTTTCTCATTTGGAGCATTGATGTCCTTCTTTGTCTTTTTTCAATGTAAAATGATTTGTAGCTCATTCTGAGCACATGCATCCAGTACCCGAGATAACTAAAACTAAAGAGCGAGTGGAAGCCAAGCTATATGGATCACACCCCTAAGGTATATTCACATTTAACTAAAGTGGTTTCGGTTGCATGCATGTAGTAATGTGAATATATTCAGATTCTCGAATGTTTTTCATAGGGGACTAGCTTGGAAGTTCCCACCAGTGATATGTGTTTGGCGGGGGTTCTCAAGTATATTTTATGTGACACCCTGCACCTCTAGGCACCCCGAAAATCGGACATGACTAGAATCACGGGTGGTCGGGTGAAATAAAAATCCATAACATAGCACAAAGACTAAGGCAACAACATAAAATGATTAAACTATTACGGTGGAAGAAAACTTTCACTACTTATAAATTAATAGCAAAACAGCTTCATTAAAAACAACATTATCCCAAATTTATTTCTAAAACCAAAAGTACCAAGTAGTCTCCACCAAAACATAAAACATAAAACATAACAAAGTTCACAATATAGGTCCCCATATATAGAGTAAAGTACGAAAAAGAGAAATGAAGTACATGAAACAAAGGAAACAAAAGATGAAGATAACAACTGCTCCAATGACCCTCCAAGTTGCAAAGAACTACAACCTAGACCTGCCCTTCTGTGATTTGGGGAAAATTGGGAAAATAGGAATGGGACAGACATAAAGTCTGGTGAATGAGAAATAAAATGAAGCAAAAAGAATAAAACAGTTTAATTCCAGGTCTTCCTCGGATATCGCAGAGGGTGAATAACATAATGCAGTGAATCCTTCTTAGATACAGTTCCTAAGAAGCCAAAATCCATGGTCACTCTAGGGTAGTCAACCATGCAGTAATATTAAACGTCAATCGGCCTGTCGGATCTGCTGTCCTTACCTATCCACGGGCTACAGCATGAAAGTCATGCTCTTCACCCGTGTACTGTGACTAAATGCCTCTTACGTCTGACCGTCGTCGAATCAAACAACCTCGTAGGACCCCGAAGTTGCGCTCCGGCTCCGCCAAACTGGACTCTTATCCTCCTATCTCCTCGGTCATCAACATGGACTTGCCCCTATCCAAAGTGTCGGTCCTCCGAAAGAGCGCCCGCAGCTGGGTCGGCAGCGCAAAATCCTCCAACGATCTGCCTAAAGAAGCCTACGTCGGAGCGCACCTGTCATGTTCCATCCGCGTCGATCTACCTAAAAATCCTACAATTGTGGATGCTATTTATCCTACATACTAGCATCCTATGAAAGGTAACAAACATCGTTGCGAACCTACTTGCCCGCTCTTAGTACGTACAGCCAAAACTATATTTTGGTCTTAACTGCATGAAGCACCTATCCAGACCTTTACAAGGTTTGCCTACCAAATCGCTTCCAGATTAATTAATTTTACCGTTACAGTTTACTTACTGTTTATTTTCATTAATCTGCTTTGGGCTATTTTTACATCCGATTTGGTTATTTCACAATTTCCCTTTTTCTTACTTAAATGGTACGATTTCACGTCCGTTCAGTCCGTATGGTCTGTTTGTAATTTTTATACCATTTTGTTACAGATTTACACTGGCCTTTAGGGTTCATTTAATCTACATTTTTTTCCACCCTAATTTATGTTCTTCTTTTAGAGATTTAATCTGTACAAAAATTTTATCTAATAGCCACAAACCATTTAATTACACAAAATTCCACTTTTACATTTTTAGGCCACATATGAAACAAACAATTATGCCAATTAGACATCCAATTTTGTTCCAAAACCATATTCAAAATGATGTAATTATATTAATCAAAACCACAATTTTATTTAAGTAACATATTCTGAATTTATTTAACTAACATGTTCTACCATTAGAACTTGAATAACAATTCTAATTCAATTTAATTAAACCAATCTTATTTACGCCACGAAACGTGAATAACAATTTGTTTGTTCCAAATTTCAACCCAAACATGATTTAGAATTGAGAAGTCGAAGAAGAAGAGGATACAATAATTTATATAAATTTCAATCTTATTTATGCCATAAAATGTGAATAGACAATTTATATGTCCCATATTTTAAACCAAACATGAATTAGATTTGAGAAGTGGAAGAAGAAGA
This sequence comes from Allium fistulosum, assembly GCA_030737815.1. Classification (NCBI taxonomy): domain Eukaryota; kingdom Viridiplantae; phylum Streptophyta; class Magnoliopsida; order Asparagales; family Amaryllidaceae; genus Allium; species Allium fistulosum. The sequence goes on from CM060905.1 coordinate 1,111,806,933, forward strand.
AGAAGTTGCAATAATATATGTAACAACCCGAAATTTAACCCGTAATAATTAATTCTTTAATGAAATGATTAAATAAATTTGTGAAATTTTCATAATTGAGCCACTGGAGTTGCACCATTGTGTCTGTGGTAATTTTCTGGTCAATTTCTATATATAGAACGTTAGAATACGAGTAAATATGAAGAAGATACGGACGACACAAGAATTAGAAGGAAAAAAAGACGTAGGGAGGTCGACCATCCCAAGGCCTAGGTTGACCTAGTCTTAAGGGTGGTCAACCTTTAGGTCGACCCGCCAATGGGTAAGAAGTGAAGAAGCTTATTCTTCGTACCGTGTTATTTTAATACGTCATTTTTTGATTCTTGGCTCCATCCGGTCCTTCCGTGCTCCCATACGATGGCTCCTATTCAGCCTATGACATGGTTGCATCCTATTCAACCCCCAAATCTAACGGTCTGAGATCCACACCTACCCTTATAAATAAGACCCTAGGCCTAACACTTTTTCTCATTCTGGATTTTCTCCGCTTGGTTCACCTTACAGGAAGGACCCTAAAAGGAATAATTTTCCAATGAGAGAATCTTTTTAATAAAAATATTTTAATACCCTTAAGTGGATCCGGGAAGAGCTAAAGGGAAGAGCTTAGGACCAAAGGAGAGTAATTGTAATTATTTAGATTTCTTTAAGTAATTTAAAATAATAGGGTTTCCAATAGTTGTAGATTCATTACGATTTTTGGAATAACCCTTTTAAGTAGTTTATTTACAGTTTTTAGAATTATTTTCAGTCTATTTCTTTTAGCTATTCTTTTCAGTTAATTTTAGTTTATTTCTGTTAATTATAGTTTTTCCATTTATTTACAGTTTATTTACAGTATTTTGATTTCTTTGCTGTTATTTATGCGTTATTTACGTCTTTTTCCTACGCTTTGGATTTTCTTCTATTTTCAGTTTTCTTTTATTTCTCCTTCTTCTTCGCATATGGATTAGAATATATTAAACGCAAATTTGGATTAAATTATAAGAATACTGAAACAATAGAAGATAAGATGTAAATTGTAAGGACTGTAATAAAAATGGAATTGGACTGAAATTGTGATGTAAATTAGACTAAATTAAAGAGATTGGCCTAGTTATAACTTAGAATTGTAACTAAAAAGAGTAAAAGATGAAAGAAGCTTATTTTCACACTTAGACCTTGGGTTAAGTAATAAGCATGATTATAACATAAGTTATAATAAGAAAACAGAACAGAATGAGGCTTATTTTATGACTTAGGATAAATTAATAAGCACAGATAGTAAGAATAATAACAAAGGCTTATTTAAAATAATTTATCTAAGTTAATAAGCAAAGATGAAAGTAGGATTCGTACCGACAACATTTCCCTTATGCTGTTTAGGGTAGATAAGTGGTCAATAGTTAAAAGAAAAGGTCCCTACCGGCAGCATTTCCCTTATGTTGTTTAGGGTAGATAAGGGGTCAATAGTTAAAAGAAAAGATCTGTACCGGTAGCATTTTCCTAATTTAGGGTAGATAAGTGGTCAGTAGTTAAAAGAAAAGATCCGTACCGGCAGCATTTCACTTGGGATACGCTTATGCTGTTTAGGGCAGATAAGAGGTCAATAATTAAAAGACTAACTCATGAGGATTTGGACAAGGGACGCAACTAGATTTTGTTTAACAGGGACCAGTACCAACATCATTCCCTATTTTCTATGGACATGGTGTCTCACAATAGCTTGAAGTGAGATGAAGGCACGCTTATGCTGTCTAGGGTAAATAAAAGGTCAAAAGAGGGAGCAATAGATAGTGCGAACCGGTGGTGACCGAGCGTGTTGCATCCATTAGGGGAGATAAGTCGCCATTGAGTTCCAAGCGCTTAGTATGTGTGTCTTTCGTAGACACCATTGCCTTCTGTGTAGGGAGCTATATAACGTCTAGTCCACAGTAGATACTTTGCGTGTCATTCGTAGACACCATTTCTGTGTAGGGAGCTATATAGCGTCTAGTCCGCAGTAAGGTCTATGGAGTAGCAAGCCGATCAGTAGAATTAGGATTTCAGCCTAATTATATAGGATTAGGAATTCAGCCTAATCAAAGCAGTTATCAAAGACAAGTGCAAACAATCAAAGTTAATCAGTTGTGTTAATTTAGTTAAATCGTATTTATTTCCAGCTTATTCCTTCTTAATATTTCCTTTGTTTCCTTTTATATACTAGAACTGTTGTAAGGTCTATTACTTTTACATTGCTTAAAGATTCTAGTAATTACTATCATTCACTAGACTTTTAGTCTATTCCACTCCTCTATTTTCTCCTTTCCCTCCCCATAGGCAATCAGGGGCAAGGAAAGTAGACCGTAGCTTCTTCGAGACTTGTTAGAGATTCTATCATGTATTTCTTTCCTTCAGTTCCAGTTTTTAGTTCTTTTGTTTAGCTGGTATTTTGAGAGGGATGTATTGTACTCTGATATTATTTGAGACTTTGGGTTTTTGATTTCACGAGACTTGTATGGATATTTTGTCATATGATGTATTGGGTATTTGGTGACTTATTTTTATCATCTTATATTATGGAATTTGATTTTTAGCAAAATACTATAATTGTTTTCGCTACGTTGTTATTATTATTGTTATTATTATTTAATTTTTGTCTTGTGAATCTTAGTCTCTACTAGTTTTAGTTATACCTACAACGCACCATGCCTTTTAGTGCGTCCATTTGGGTATACTAAGGGGTGTGGGGTGTTACACTTGGTATCAGAGCCAGGTTATAGGATTTCTAAAAATTTGTTTTAAAAATAAAGTATTTTCCAAAATAACTTGTTTTAAAAAGTATTTTTAGAAAAGAAACTCTTAGAAATAGTTTTCAAGTATAAAAGAGTTATTATAAAAATCCCCTCACATTCGATTTCAACCTTCTTTCGATTCTTTCAAGCCTAAGTTTCCTTTTCTTTGTATAGTATGGCTGACTGATTCCGTAGAGCTACGGTAACAGAGGTGCAATGGCAAGTGCCCAATACAACACTGGTAGGTGGAAATCCATTTAGTCCACCTACATCAGTCAATTTTTCTAAGCTATGCAAGGACTTCGCTAGCATAGGGGGCATAACGTTTTTTGGCACGTAGGATTTTGAGGAGACACAAGCTAGGTTGGAGGATATGGAGCGAAGGTTTAGATGGTTAGGTTTGGAGGACCGACAATGTATTCAACCTATATATTGGCAGTTGAAGGGAGAACTTAAGGAGGTTCCTACAGGTTCAAAGAAGCAGTGGTGGAAGGACAAGAAAGATAAGGACAAGAGGAAAGAGGAAGGCCCTCAGAAGCAAATCAAGAAGGGAGCAAAGTGCCATAGTTGTGGAATTATTAGTCATTACGTAAGAAACTGCAAGAAAGAAAAACTGAAGGGAAAGCGTTATACTTGCGGACAGCCCGGTCACTTGAGTAGGAATTATCCCCAGAAGATGGTACATGGAGCTAGTACACGGGTCGTGCAGATTCAGTCGTTAGACGCAGCACCTTCAGGCAGAATTCCAGATAGAGGTAGGAAAGTCACAGTTGAAGGTTTGATTTCTATTTCTGATTTTCCCATTCGAACTTTATTCGATTCTGGAGCATCACATTCTTTTATCTCTAGTTCTCTTGTGGATTGTTTGCACTTAGACATTTCTTTAGTAGTAGACACCATTGTTGTTTCAAACCTCATAGATGGATCGACACCCTTGTCTATGGTTTGTAGAGGTTTGAAAATTTATATCATATGCATAGAATTTGACTGCGATGCCTATGTATTGGGATTCTCGGGTAGGGGATGATTTGGAAATGGATTGGGTATCCACTTGTGAAGCGATTTTGGACTGTGAATGGAGAGTCGTTGGATTAGAGACATGTAGTGATAAGACTCTCAAGGTCTCTTGTGACCCACAGGGGTCAGTCATGTTGAGCTTCCTTTATTCCTTTGATTCATCACTAGGAAAGCTAGATTCCAGTCATTAAATATTTTCAGAAATTTTGAGGAGGTTCTTCGTACACCTTGCATTCTTCAGTTAAAAGCAAAATTCTTGAAGTAACAATCTTGGCATAAGGAAGCGTGTTTCTTGGGGGCATAGAGAAGGTCTACACATGGAAAGAGTTTGAGAAATGATTTTGTACATTTAGGTTCTGATTGTGAAAATCCAAAGAGAGGTAGGCAAAGATTGGAGATGTACAATAGATTTAGTTAATAAGGAAAGAAGAAAGCCTATGTGTAGATAATTGCAGAAATTATAATTGTTTCATATAAGTGGATTTAATGATAGCACCTTAGAAGAAATATGAGTATAGGAACAAAAGACTTTAAGTAAGGAAATGAGATTTCCAAGGATTAGAAAGGATACTCCTAGGGTAGTAAGTAGGAAAATCCACTTTATGTCTAACCTAATAAAATGAAATTAATAGAATTGAAAAGAAGAATTGTTAATATTTTTAAAAAGTAAATATTGGGTTTTGGGAATATGGTAAGAAATTTAAATTGGTTTTTATATGATGTAAATTTTGTTGAAAAGTTAAAATTCTTTTTGAAGAATTATAGAGCATATATAGCTCACTAGTTTCTTTGAAAGTAAACAAAGATTTTAAATATAAAAACCTAAAAAGTATTAAGTATCGTAAACGTAGATTACAACATTTATTGTTGTAATAGATGTTTTCGTGAAAATAAAGGGAGCATAGACTATAACGCTATCGTTATAGTAGGTAACTCCCAAAGGAAATGTTTTTACTTAATATGTGAGGTTTATTAGTATTTATTTTTAATTAAATTCATACACTAGTATTTTTTTGGGTTGTAGTAACTGTGTTTTACGCAACATCGGTTTTAAACCCATATAAAAATGAATTTTAAAAGATAATTCTAAGAGTAGAAATGAAAGTGATTTGTAAAATACACTTATTATTTAAATAAATATAAGAAAATGTTTTTTGGCTATAGATATATTAAAACAGTTTTGAAGATGAGTCTTTTTGAAAAGAAAAAGTTAGATATTAGAAGATGACTATCATATGATAATATAATTTAAACATACTTTAATCTATTGGAATGAAAAGAATAATGGTATAATTTTCTATGAAACCAATAAAAATGTTTTGTGCAAGTTACAAGGAATGCATGAAAGAGATATACAAGGTATGGGAGCACCATATTTTGTATAGCCTATTACGAAAAAATATAAATTAAGTTCCTTGTAATTTCACATAAACATGAAATCCTCTTTTAAAAGGTTCATAAAAGATTTTAGCGTTAATAATTTCTCATAGGAGAAAGTAGTTCCAATACATTAAGGTATGAGACCGTTAGGTGTAATAAGAAGATGTTTTGAAAACACATAAGCATATTTTAAAGATATTTTAAAAGGAAATGGTTTGGTGAAAAAGTAAATAAGTTTTGAAATGAAAAACTTAATAAAAGTAGAATTTGAAAATTCAAATTTTATAGAAAATTGAATAGGTCTTTAAAAGAAAGCGAGGAATAAGTTTTGGACTTAGAATTTTAAAGTTTTTCCCTCTAGGTTTGGGAAATAATGTAAATTCAAAAGGATGCAAGGATCCAAATCTAGAAACATAAAATGTTAAGCAACCGAGTATTTTTGAATTTAAGTAGAATTTAAAGATAACACTTTTAAGGACAAAGATTTTGGGATTTGAAAATTTAGAAGCCTTAGTTTTTGAAATGAGAGGAGAAATACCAAACCAAATTCTTAAAAGTGGAATAGATAGGAATCATTCCCTAAGGAGTGATGGAAAAGGTGTAAGGCTATAAGGGAGACAACAATAATTACTTTTGGAAGTAATAATAGAGTTTTCCATAAGGTATATAGGACCCTAGTGAGAACCTAGGAATGTTGATTCATGTGAACAGACTAAAGAAGAACAGTAAAGTGAAATTAGTAATATTGTAAGGCACACATGGTTGAGGACGTGCATTTTTTATTTTGAAGAAATTGGAGAAAAGCATCTTCCTTTAATGGGATTCTCATATCATAGTAGCATTAGAAGTGGCACCTTTCAAAGCTCTTTATGAAAGACCATGCAAGTCGACTTCGTGTTGGATAGGGTCTACAAAGAGATTGCCGTGGTTTCGACATAGTTGAGGAGACTTTGAAGAAGATTAGTTTGATTAGGAGAAAATTCGTATCTCATATCCGCATTTCTTTGATAGTAATTTTTCAAATATCCTATTTTCCATCTCTAGTTTTGAATAGGTTCTTTACTTTATTATCCTTTGGGAGGATAGAACTTAGGACTTAACCCATGGATGGTAGGATTTGATGTAAAAATGTTATTAGAGCATGTTATGAATGATGGATGCAAGTGGTTGCAAGTGTTTGTTAGTGGATTCTAATGGATGCATATACTTACACTAGGCACTATTATATCTTAGGGATCGGCCTAACTATGACACTAGAGCATATGCATATGGATGTGTGCACATTTACATTTTTCTTCATTTTCATGGTTGCTATAAATGGATGTTTATCACATGGTTGTTGCATTTGGATGATGATTGTAGCACACGCATAGAACTATCAGTTATTATTAGGAATTTTTGCATTCATTTGGATACATAGCACAAACATGATTGCATAAAAGGAGGTCAACTGAATCAGTGGACCGTCTAATCTTTCGCATTAGATTAGGGACATTAACACTACACAAATTGCATAAGTGTCATGAATTGCATTAGAAAAAATTAAGAACAATGGATGAATGGTTGGTGGTTGAGTAGTTGGTTGTAGAACTTGGATGAAAACATCTAGTTCATTCTTTTATCCTTAGAGATTTCGGGGACGAAATCCCTTAAGGAGGGGAGAATGTAACAACCCGAAATTTAACCCGTAATAATTAATTCGTTAATTAATGAAATGAGTAAATAAATTTGTGAAATTATCGAAATTGAGCCATAGGAGTTGCACTATTGTGTCCGTGGTAATTTTCTGGTCAATTTCCATATATTGAACGTCAGAATCCGAGTCAATATGAAGAAGATACGAACGAAACAAGAATTAGAAGAAAAAAAAGATGTAGGGAAGTCGACCTAGAGGTCGACCATCCCAAGGCTTAGGTCGACCGGCCGGTCGACCTAGCCTTAAGGGCAGTCGACCTTTAGGTCGACCCGCCTACGGGTAAGAAGCATAGAAGCTTCTTCTTCGTACTGTGTTATTTTAATACGTCATTTTTGATTCTTGTCTCTGTCTGGTCCTTCCGTGCTTCCATCCGATGGCTCCTATTCAGTCTATGACGTGGTTGCATCCTATTCAACCCCCAAATCTAATGGTCTGAGATCCACTTCTATCCTATAAATAAGATTCTAGGCCAAACAGTTTTCTCATTCTGGATTTTCTCCGCTTGGTTCACCTTTACAGGAAGGACCCTAAAAAGAATAATTTTCCAAGGAGAGAATCTTTTTAATAAAAATATTTTAATACCCTCTAGTGGATCCGGGAAGACCTAAAGGGAAGAGCTTAGGTCCACAGGTGAGTGATTGTAATTATTTTAGATTTCTTTAAGTAATTTAAAATAATAGAGTTTCCAATAGTTGTAGATTCACTATGATTTTTGGAATAACCCTTTTAAGTAGTTTATTTACAGTTTTTAGAATTATTTTCAGTCTATTTCTTTTAGCCATTCTTTTCAGTTAATTTTAGTTTATTTTTGTTAATTATAGCTTTTCCATTTATTTACAGTTTATTTAAAATATTTTAATTTATTTACTGTTATTTATGCGTTATTTACATCTTTTTCCTACGCTTTGGATTTTCTTCTATTTTCAGTTTTCTTTTATTTCTCCTTCTTCTTCGCATATGGATTAGAATATATTAAACGCGAATTTAGATTAAATTACAAGAATACTGAAACAATAGAAGATAAGATGTAAATTGTAAGGACTGTAATAAAAATGAAATTGGACTGAAATTGTGATGTAAATTAGACTAAATTAAAGAGATTGGCCTAGTTATAACTTAGAATTATAACTAAACAGAGTAAAAGATGAAAGAAGCTTATTTTCACACTTAGACCTTGGGTTAAGTAATAAACATGATTATAACGTAGGTTATAATAAGGAAACGGAACAGAATGAGGCTTATTTTAAGACTTATGATAAATTAGTAAGCACGGATATTAAGAATAATAACAAAGGCTTATTTAAAATAATTTATCTAAGTTAATAAGCAAAGATGAAAGTAGGATCCGTACCGACAGCATTTCCCTTATGCAGTTTAGGGTAGATAAGTGGTCAACAGTTAAAAGAAAAGATTCGTAACGACAGCATTTCCCTTATGCTGTTTAGGGTAGATAAGTGGTCAATAGTTAAAAGAAAAGATCCGTACCGGCAGCATTTCCCTTATGTTGTTTAGGGTAGTAAGTGGTCAATAGTTAAAAGAAAAGATCCGTACCAGCAGCATTTCCCTTGGGACACGCCTATGCTGTTTAGGGTAGATAAGAGGTCAATAATTAAAAGGCTAAATCATGGGGTTTGGACAAGGGACGTAACTAGATTTTGTTTAACAGGGACCGGTACCAACAGCATTCCCTTTTTTCTATGGACATGGTGTCTCACAAAAGCCTGAAGTGAGACGAGGGCACGCTTATGCTGTCTAGGGTAAACAAAAGGTCAAAAGAGGGAGCAATAGATAGTGCGAACTGGCGATAACCAAGCGTGCGTCATCGATTAGGTGAGATAAGTCGCTATTGAGTTCCTAGCGCTTAGTATGTGTGTCTTTCATAGACACAGTTGCCTTCTGTGTAGGGAGCTATATAACGTCTCTACAGTAGATACTTTGCGTGTCATTCGTAGACACCATTTCTGTATAGGGAGCTATATAGCGTCTAGTCCGCAGTAAGGTCTATGGAGTAGCAAGCCGATCAGTAGAATTAGGATTTCAGCCTAATTATATAGGATTAGGAATTCAGCCTAATCAAAGCAGCTATCAAAGACAAGTGCAAACAATCAAAGTTAATCAATTGTGTTAATTTAGTTAAATCGTATTTATTTCCAGCTTATTCCTTCTTCATATTTCCTTTGTTTCCTTTTAAATACTAGAACTGTTGTAAGGTCTATTACTTTTACTTTGCTTAAAGATTCTAGTAATTACTATCATTCACCAAACTTTTAGTCTGACCCACTCCTCTATTTTCCCTTTCCCTCCCCCCATAGGCAATCAGGGGCAAGGAAAGTAGACCGTAGCTTCTTGGAGACTTGTTGGAGATTCTATCATGTATTTCTTTCCTTCAGTTATAGTTTTTAGTTCTTTTGTTGAGCTGGTATTTTGAAAGGGATGTATTGTACTATGATATTATTTGAGACTTTGGGTTTTTTATTCCACGGGACTTGTATGGGTATTTTTACATATGATGTATTGGGTATTTGGTGACTTATTTTTATCATCTTATATTATGGAATTTGATTTTTAGCAAAATACTATAATTGTTTCCGCTACTTTATTATTATTATTGTGATTATTTAATTTCTGTCTTATGAATCTTAGTCTCTACTAGTTTTAGTTATACCTACAACGCACCATGCCTTTTAGTGTGTTCTTTTGGGTATACTAAGGGGTGTAGGGTGTTACAATTTACATCTATTCTCAATTAATAACAGAAATTTATTTATATTAACGTGCCAGAAAAGAACTGAAATTGAACTACTTTATTTTTCTATTTCATATAATTCCCACTCACCTGGCACTTGAGCTTGTATAAATTTCAAAAAGCTTTGCTTTAATCTTTCTCCCTTTGATTCTTCTAAATTCCCCAAATTGCTTGAATATATATAGATAATTTAATTTTGTAGAGATTTGTTTATTTAGTAGAGAAAAGGAGGAAGAATAATACACACTAAGTTTACTGTAGAATTATGGTGACGGTTGAATAAGAGATTAGGTTTAGGTTAGATGGTTTATTTATAGATTGTTTAAGTGAATATAATCCATTAGATTATTTTAGACTAAATCTGGTTCTTTCATACACTTAATGGTTATCCATTCTAGCCCATACACATCACTCAACCAATAAAATTTAGCTACCTCCTCCTATTATATCACTGGAGCGAATGGGAAGCCGCCACAAGTTAGAAACAATGCTGAAATACATAGAAAAATCGCTGGAAACGATCTAGCTAAAAAAACATCGCTTCAGATTTTGGGCGACAAGGAAGTCAACATGTGCCTTTATCACTGTACAAAATGCGCTTTTAATTTCTTTTTAATTATATTTCCCATAAAATATCGGGATGTTACATTCTCTCCCCCTTAAAGGATTTCGTCCCCGAAATCTCCAAAGACGGAAGAACGTAATTAACAACCAACATCCTAGAACTTCATCCATCTACTCAGCCATCATCCATTTCTACCATTGTCCTTATTTTTAACTAATGCAATTTATGATTTATGCAAAGTGAAATGCATATGAACTTACCTAATGCAAAAAGGTAGTCGGTCTACTGATTCAGTTGACCTCCTGTAATGCAAGTATGCTTATGCCATGCAACCAAATGTATTCAATTACCCTAGTATAATTGATAATTCTATATGTATGTTTCAAGCATTCACCCAAATGCACCATCCATATGTAACATCTATTTACACACACTCAGACACACACACACACACAACCATGTGCAAATGCAATAGATAACAAGCACGCATATGCAGGTGTGTGTACCTAGTTGACCGATTATCCTAATAAATATCTATCTAGTGCACCAATGCATCCGTTTGCAAACATTGGCATCCACTTGCAATCATTTTCATCCATCAAACATAACACGCCCTAATGACATGTTTACAACCAAGCTACCATCCATAGGTTTCATCTAAAGATTATTGAAAAGACCTTAACTAAGGAAAGATCAAAGATAGGATATTTGAAGTGTACCTTCAAATAGAAAAGGATAAGAAGTTCGAATTCTCTCCTCAGATTCCCATGTGCACTCCTTGGGGTCATCTCCCCACTGAATCTTCACTAGATGAACTTCCTTGTTGCGTAATCTCTTAACGTGTTCCAATATACGGGTGGGTGTATGACACACAAGTGATTCGCGCTCTACCTCCTCTTCCCTTAGATGATCTGGTTCTACTATGCAGAATCATGTAGACACTTCCTCGGATGCGAAACATGAAAAACATCGTGAACTCCTGCCAACTTATCTAGAAGATCAACTCTGTAAGCCACTTTTCCAATTCGTGCGGTAATAGGGAAGAATCCTACAAATCTCGGTGCCAACTTACCAACTGAGCCAAATCCCATAACATTTCTCAAAGGAGATACCTTGACAAAAACTATATCTCCAACCTTAAACTCCAAATCTGAACGTCTTCCGTCGGCATATGAATTTTGTCTATCTTGTGCAGTCTTCAACCTCTTGCAAATCAAATCCACATTCTCAAAAGTTTCCCTCACCAAGTCTGGTCCAAGCAAGATCCTATTGGTTGTATCCCACCAACAGGCCAGTGATCTACATGGTCTACCATAGAGGGCCTCGAATGGTGCCATCCCAATGCTTGCTTGATAACTATTATTATACGTGAACTCCACCAAAGGTAGGTGGTCTTCCTAAGAGCCTTCGAAGTCAATGATGCTCAATCTGAGCAAATCTTCCAAAACCCTATTTACCCTTTCAGTCTGTCCATCTGTCTGAGGGTGATATGCCATGATCAGATTCAATTCCATTCCCAAAGCTTGTTGAAGACTCCTTTAAAACTCGTTGGTGAATAATGGATCTATGTCGCTCATAATGCTGGTGGGAACTGCATGAAGCCTAACTATCTCCCTTACATAAAGAGTCGCCAAAGAAGCTACCGTCCTATTACTCTTAATGGGTATAAAATGAGCGCTCTTCGTCAGTCTATCCAAAATGACCCAAATAGAGACGCTCTCCCATTTCCATAATGGAATATCCAATGGCTGCAACAATCCTCCGGGCTTCATCTGTTCTGCCTTTACCCTTTGGCAAGTGATGCACTTCGATACATACTCCGCCACTCTCTTCTTCATTCCGGGCCAATAGAATACCCTCTTCATATCCCGGTACATCTTATCACCACCGGGGTGCACTGTCATCCTAGAATGATGTGACTCGGCCAACACCGCATCTACTAAATCCTCACTACGAGGAGCACAAAGTCTACCATCCCTTCTAAGCCATCCCCTCTTGTTCATGGAATAGCGCCTAACATGTGGTGATGACTCTCCTCTACCAAGCTTATCTAAAATGTCCTTTAACTCTTCATCCTCACCTTGCCTTGCTCTAATCTTCTCCATCAAAGTAGGCTGGACGTCGAGGGCTGCTAACAATCTTGGAGCTAAATTCGATAGAGGTCTAAAATCAAAGGTAGCAATGTACTCCAAATGCTTCCATTCCAAAAACAGAGGTCTGAAAACCACTTTGCGTCTACTCAACGCATCTGCCACTACATTACCCTTTCCACGGTTATAGGAAATCTCAAAGTCATAAGAGGCTAAAAACTCCGTCCATCTTTGTTGTCTCAAATTCTAGTCTTTCTGATAGAATAGATACTTCAAAGACTTATGATCCTGAGAAGCTCAAATCTTTCTCCTAAGAGATTGTTCCTCCAAGACTTGAGAGCAAAAACTATAGTTGCCAACTCAAGATCATGCGTCGGGTAGTTCTTCTCATGCGTTTTCAACTGTCTACTCGCATAGCACACTACCATACCCTCTTGCATCAGTACTGCCCCTAGTTGCGTACCACAAGCATCCGTATAAACTGAGAAAGGCTTGGTTCCATCCGGTAATACCAATACGGGCGCGGTAGTCAAAGCCTCCTTCAATCGATCAAAGGCATCCTCACACTTGGCATCCCAAACAAAAGTTGAGTTCTTCTTGGTAAGACGGGTAAGTGGAGCTGATATCCTAGCGAAGTCCTTAATGAACTTCCTATAGTAGCCCGCAAGACCAAGGAAACTCCTTATGTCCATGGCATTCTTAGGGGTCTGCCACTCCTGTACTGCTGCCACTTTCGCCGGATCTACTGCAAGTCCATCCTCCGAAACGATGTGTCCCAAAAAGCGAACCTCATCCCTCTAAACGTGGCACTTGGAGAACTTCGCCTTCAACTTATGTTCTCGCAGGGTCCTAAGCACTTCTTCTAAGTGAACAATATGCTCCTCCTTGCTTCGCGAATAAACCAAAATGTCGTCGACGAACACCACCATAAACTTGTTCAACGATTCATGAAATAATCGACTCGTCGGGTCCACAAAATATGCCGGAGCATTGGTTAGCCTAAATGGCATAACTAACCTCTCAAATAACCTATCCGGAGTCCTAAACGCAGTCTTCTCGATGCTATCCTCCACCACATGCAACCGATGAAATCCCGTGGCCAAATCGAGCTTTGAAAATACCTTGGCTCCTACTAGCCAGCCGAAGAGATCGTCTATACAGGGAAGAGGATAACGATTCTTCTTCGTCATCTTATTAAGCTCCCTATAATCCATGCAAATTTTGAGAGAGCCATCTGCCATAGTGGCAAAGACGACGGGTGCGCCCCACTCAGAAATGCTCTTACAAATGAAGCCCTTCTCTAAAAGCTCTCCAATTTGCTTACTCGACTCACGACATTCCTTAGGAGCCATATGCCTTACCAATAAAGCAACCGGTTTGGCATTATCGACAAGATAAATCTTGAACTCGATCTCTCTTCGAGGTGGAAGGCCAGCAACCTCCTTGAACACATCTGGAAAGTCTCTAACAATAGGTACCAAACTCAAACTATCGGGCGATAAGTCAAGAGAATAAAGGTAGCTCAACATGACTGATCCTTTAGGATCACAAGATACCTCCAAGGTACGTCCACTACAAGTGCCTAACCTTACAACCCTCTTATCGCAATCAAGAACAGCACCTTACATGGATAGCCAATCCATACCAAGAATCAACCCGAACCCTGAAAAGCCCAATACAAAGGCACTACAGTCAAACTCAACCCATAAAATAAGCAATTTCAAATCCCAACATAACATGGAAAAATAGGCTGATCCTCCTACAGGATTTGATACTACTACAGGTCGGTCACTAAGCAAGCATCAAGACCAAGACTCTCTACAAGAGTACTAGATATAAAAGAGTGTGAAGCTCTAGAATCAAATAGGGTACGAATAGGAAAATCAGAGATAAATAACACACCTTCGATGATCAACTTCTTTCCCTTGTCCACAACCAGACGGGTAATAGAGGAAGGAGTTGCCTCTAAAGCATAAGCCCGAGAAGGCTGTGAAGGTGTTTGTGAACTGTCCTTGGGCTTCGACGGAAAGTCCTTTTTCATATGCCCCACTTGATCGCAAAGATAGCACCTCAGTCTCGGTCGCTCTCCTGCCCCTCTACAATCCTTAGCAAGATGACATGGTTTCCCATAAGTATTGCACTTCCAGTCCTTCCTTGGAACTTTCCTTTTTCCACCTGACCCTCCTCCTCCTCTCCTCTTTCCTTTCCACCGCTTCTTCCCATCACTCTTCTATGCCACATCTCCTTTCTTCTCAATATCAGCAGGTAAAGCCATCTCTACCAATCCCTCAAAAGTGGCTCCCATCGAAATGTGGCTCATCGCCAAACTCTGCAGTGGATGACTCAAACCCTTGGCGAACTTCAGTGCCTTCTTGTGAGGAGTATTGATCAGGTCTAGTCCAAATTTGGCAAGCTCATTGAATTGATTAACATATTCCTTAACTATCATATCCCCTTGCTTGAGCTGTATAAATTTCTCTAGTTGCACTCCCTCTTCAGCCCGCAATAAGAATTTCCACTCGAACCTAGTACGAAAATCCACCCAAGTAAAATTATCAGCTCAGCCTCCACAATCTCCCACCAACAAAGAGCCTCTCCCTGCAACTGCCATGAAGCCAACTGCCTTCGAGCTAAGTCCTCTAATCCCATAAGTCCAAATATCCGCTCACAACTACGAATCCAAGCTCTTGCCTTAGTATATGACTCGGGCTAAGAAACGGCTTGCCTTCTAAGCTGGTGTAGTCCTTGCATAACTTGGGAAAATCTGGAATGCCTGGCAGATGGGTTGGAGCCCCTTCCGCTAGAGCAGCATCCCTAGCTGGTGGTTCTGCTCGTGTAGTAGCCCACAAATAATGTTTAAACCAAGCGGGCATATTAAGCCCTGGAACTTCGGGGATATATTGTGGTTTAGACATTTCTATCTGTGGATATTAGAAAGATGGGATTAGATACTCCACAAATAGTTCAATAGATTAGGAGGAAGAGATATGAGGGACCCATTTCTAAAATTTCTTTTCTTTCCAAAATATATACATATACTTTTAAAAGTATTATTTGGAATATCCTTTAAAAATTATTCGAAAACCTTTATATTTTTAAAATATTTTTAGGATTACCGAAACCATAGCTCTGATACCAACTGTGACACCCCGCACCTCTAGGCACCTCGAAAATCGGACATGACTAGAAGCAGGGGTGGTCGAGTGAAATAAAAATCCATAACATAGCATAGAGACTAAGGCAACAACATAAAATGATTAAAATATTATAGCGGAAGATAACTTCCACTAATTATAAATTAATAGAAAAACAGCTTCATTAAAAACAACATTATCACAAATTTATTTCTGAAACCAAAAGTACCAAGTAGTCTCCACTAAAACATAAAACATAACAAAGTTTACAATATATGTCCTCATATATATAGTAAAGTACGAAAAAGAGAAACGAAGTACGTGAAACAAAAGATGAAGATAACAACTGCTCCAATGACCGTCCAAGCTGCAAAGAACTGCAACCTAGACCTGCCCTCCTGTGATTTGGGGAAAAAAGGAAAAATAGGAATGGGTCCGACATAAAGTCTGGTGAATGAGAAACAAAATGAAGCAGAAAGAATATAACAGTTTAATTCCAGGTATTCTCTAGATATCGCAGAGGGTGAATAATATAATATAGTGAATCCTTCTTAGATACAGTTCCTAAGAAGCCAAAGTCCATGGTCACTCTAGGGAAGTCAACCATGCAGTAATACTAAACATCAATCGGCGGACCTGCTGTCTTTACCTATCCACATGCTACAGCGTGAAAGTAATGCTCTTTACCCGTGCACTATGACTAAATGCCTCTTACATCTGACCGACGCCGACTAAAACAACCTCGCAGAACCCCGAAGTTGCGCTCAGGCTCCGCCAAAATGGACTCCTATCCTCCTGTCTCCTCGATCACCAACGTGGACTTGCCCTTATCCAAAGTGTCGGTCCTCCAAAAGAGTGCCTGCAGTTGGGTCGGCTGCGCAAAATCCTCCAACGATTTGCCTAAAGAAGCCTACGTCGGAGCACACTTGTCATGTTCCATCCGCGTCGATCTGCCTGAAGAAGCCTATGATTGCAGATGTTATTTATCATACGTACTAGCATCCTATGAAAGGTAACAAACATCTTTGCGAACTTACTTGCCCGCTCCTAGTACGTACAGCTAAAACTATATTTTGGTCTTAACTGCATGAAACACCTATCCAGACCTTTACAAGATATGCCTACCAAATCGCTCACAGATTAATTAATTTTACCGTTATAGTTTACATACTGTTTATTTCCATTAATCTGCTTTAGGCCATTTTTACATCCGATTTGGTTATTTCATCATTTCTCTTTTTCTTACATAAATGGTATTTCAATTTCACGTATGTGCAGTCCGTATGGTTTGTCTGTAATTTTTATACCATTTTGTTACAGATTTACACTATTATGTTCTCCATTTAGAGATTTAATCTATACAAAATTTTTATCCAATAGCCACAACCCATTTAATTACACAAAATTCCACTTTTACATTTTTAGGCCACATATGAAACAAACAATTATGCCAATTAGACTTCCCAATTTTGTTCCAAAACCATATTCAAAATTATGTAATTATATTAATCAAAACCACAATTTTATTCAAGTAACATATTCTGAATTTATTCGACTAACCTGTTCTACCGTTAGAAATTGAATAACAATTCTAATTCAATTTAATTAAACCAATCTTATTTACGCCATGAAACATAAATAACAATTTGTTTGTTCCAAATTTCAACCCAAACATGAATTAGAATTGAGAAGTGGAAGAAGAAGAGGATACAATAATTTACATAAATTTCAATCTTATTTATGTCATAAAACGTGAATAGACAATTTATATGTCCCATATTTTAAACCAACCATGAATTAGATTTGAGAAGTGGAAGAAGAAGAAGAAGTTGCAATAATTTACATCTATTCTCAATTAATAACAGAAATTAATTCATATTAACGTGCTAGAAAAGAATTGAAATTGAACTACTTTATTTTTCTATTTCATATTAATTTCCACTCACCTGGCACTTGAGCTTGTATAAATTTGAAAAAGCTTTGCTTTAATCTTTCTCCCTTTGATTCTTCTAAATTCCCCAAATTGCTTGAATATATATAGATAATTTAATTTGGTAGAGATTTGTTTATTTAGTAGAGAAAAGGAAGAAGAATAATACACACTATTTTTACTGGAGAATTATGGCGACGACTGGATAAGAGATTAGGTTTAGGTTAAATGGTTTACTTATAGACTGTTTGAGTGAATATAATCCATTAGATTATTTTAGATTAAATCTGTTTCTTTCATACTTAATGGTTATCCATTCTAGCCTATACACATCACTCAACCAATAAAATTTAGCCATCTCATCCTATTACATCACTGGAGCGAATGGGAAGACGCCACAAGTTAGAAACAACGCTGAAATACGAAAATTGCTGGAACGAACCAGCTAAAAAAACATTGCTCGAGATTTTGGGCGACAACGGGACTTGATCCCTGGTCACTAAGGAAGTCAACATGCGCCTTTACCACTGTACCAAATACGCTTTTAATTTCATTTTAATTATATTTCCCATAAAATATCAGGGTGTTACATTTTATCTAGAGGTATACTTTCAATGTTAGGGGCACACCCTCCTTTCTTAATTTCATTAAGAAGTGCCTCGTGCCCTTCTCTATGTTTAATTATTTGTGACCATTCCTTAAGTTTGGATTTTGAGCTTATTTGTGCCCATTCTTTTAATTTTGGGATTTTGTTCTGACTTGTTTCCATTCTTTCATGTATGTATGTTGTCCTTGTAGGGTAAAACCTGTTCCATATGTAATGACATGGTCTCATAAATTATACTATATTCATTATATTTCTTCAGTTTTCTCACGTTGGTATTTCAAACTATTCGGGGTGTTATTTTATTATAATGCTCGGATAAGACCGAGTTTTTCCAGGTTGTCGTTGGTAGGACATGGAGGTCATGGAGTAGAGCTGGATGTTCACCTATCGTAGTATATTTATTTTCGGTTGTATTATTATGTATACCCATTAGCAATTATAAGGTCGGGGAGTTATAGCTATCTAGGCTGATTTGGTTTGTTTTTAACTTTGATACATCATGTATCTTAGAGTGACCGCTTTTACTATCTTTGTTATATTATATGTTATCATTCCGTTATGAGATTTTGTTTCCCCTGTTCGTTTTCTTTTATTTTACACCAACAATCTATCTTTTTGACATTTGGATGCTCGTAATCTGAATACCATGGATGTATTGAAAACCAACTTTCGGCGGTTGAAAAGGTAGGTCGTTACACGGCCTTTGTCTTTTACTTTGTGAAAATGGACACAGCCTTGATTTCCACTCCTGCAAACGGGCTGGCTAAAATATAGTAGGGTATTTTTATACACGTTTATATAGCGCAATTTATGTGTTATATTTTTACTTTAATAGTTTATGTAGCACTTTAAAATGATGCAATGACATAATTTTATATATACACATCATAATTTCTTATAGTGAAAGGAAATATAATACTCATTCTAGGATTTCGTCTGACTCGCTTTTAATTATCATTTTCTTTATAAACTCATGGATACTCAATCGAGTTGGCCGAATTTATAAATTTTACAGGTTTAATTTGGAATACGGATAAAATTTCTGAATACAAAGAAGGAGGCTTAGTAGATAATAAAAGTTATTTTGCATTCCAATGTTGTAAACAAGGTTACATAACTAGTTAAGCGTTCATGTCAGCATCTTCATATGTCGAGCATGGCACTATTGTTTATGTTTTTTTAATTATATTTACCCCTATGAGGGCATGATTTGGGAATATGAAAATGTAAAAACTATTATGTGTAACGGTATTCATTTACATGCTCAACTTACTTAATATTGTTGAAAAGAAATTATCCCATTTTGTTGCTTGACAATAATACTCGCGATAAATGCAGCATCATCAACACTCATTTTTTATTCTCAAAGTGGGGGATTTAATTGATGATATTGATTGTGTTTTAGCTTTGAAGATATTGTTAGCTAGATAAGTTAAATGAAATAACTTGAATTGTTTATTATTTTGTGAATTGAGTAACCTAACCACATATAGTTTAGTTTCTTTCTCAACCAAAATATTATATATATTCTTGGGTGGGCTAGACTTATTAATATATGACTATTAAAACTCTCGCTGATGGCAACACAAAATATTCTTCCTACATCGGTTTACCTTTGTAAAATGCTAAATCACATCATGGTGATGGAAGTTTTGTTAATCTTATTTGAAACATCTCGGAAATTTTAATAGTAAATTAAAACATTAATAAGGATAAAAAGGTAATTTTACATAAAAGGACAAAATAATAAATTTTCACAAATGTTAGAATTAGACCTCGAGACATATCCCATTACAAATAAGATAGGCGTGTCCGGAGGTGCGGGTTATTACATTATTGTTACTCATGTAGCTAATTCATATGTTATTCGTCTTTTTAACCAATTTGTAGCCCTCCCACTACAATCTATTAGAAAACTATATAAGAAAAGATAGACGGCAAAGAGTAAGAAAAGTAGGTTGTGTTGTGGACAGGCCACTGCCTTGAAAGAAAATTTCAATACACCTAAGGTGCAATTGTTGATTTTTGTTCATTACCCAAGGTTCACACAACAATCTTCAATTTTGTACACTCAAGGTTGAAGAATTTGGAGGAATATATAAAGTTGATTGCTCAGGAGTTTTTTAGAGAATTTGAGAAGATGACTTTGATTTTTTTTATGTCTATTTTCTGTCAAAAATGAACAACAATAAATAGGAGTAGGTGCAAAAATTGCACCTTAAAACTTAAAAGTTAATAGATTTGGATGGTTGGGTTAATGAAGAGATAATTCTTTAATACATTCGTAATTTCTATTAATTAATATAACTGTTAATCAGATAAAACGATTTGTGTTTTCAATTTTGAGAACTAAAAGAATAATAGAAAAGGAGAGAAGGAAGAGTAATGGAGAACCAAGCATATTTCGTTTTTTAAACACCCCACATCCCTTAGTATACCCAAAAGGACACACTAAAAGGTGTGGTGCATTGT
Source organism: Allium fistulosum (assembly GCA_030737815.1). NCBI lineage: Eukaryota > Viridiplantae > Streptophyta > Magnoliopsida > Asparagales > Amaryllidaceae > Allium > Allium fistulosum. Next base: position 1,111,827,359 of record CM060905.1, read on the forward strand.
AGGTATAATAAAGCTAGCAGAGACTAAGATTCACAAGACAAAAATAGATAAAAACAGCGGAAACTATTGAAACCACACTTCATAAATACTTTATAAACCAAATAAGTCACAAAATACCAAATACATAGTACGTATCAAAATGCCAAAACATGTCTTATGAAATCAAAACCTCAGTCTCATAAAAATAAGAGTACAAACTATCCCTCAAAGAGTGCCAGTACAATAAAAGAACTTAAAACTGAAAATGAAGGAAAGGAATACATGAGAAAATCTCTGCCAAAGAAGTCTGCAAGAGTCCACAATCTACCGTCCTTGCCCTTGCTGGCCTATGGGGGAAAAAGGGGGAAAATAGAGGAGTGGGTCAGACTAAAAGTCTGGTGAATGATAGTAATTACTAGTATTTTTAAGCCAAGTAAAGATAATAGACTTGGCAAAAGTTCTAGTTATAAAAAGAAACAAAGGAAATAGAAGGAAAGGTAAAACTAGAAATAAATACGATTTAACTACTAGATTAATTCAATTGGATAACTTTGATTGTTTGCACTTGTCCTTGATAGCTGCTTGATTAGGCCGAATTTCCAATCCTACTTTAATTAGGCTGAAGTCCTAATTCTACCCTTTTGATCGGCCTTCTACTTTGTGTCTACTGAAGTTTAGACACCAATGCCTACAAAAGGCATCTACTAAGCGCATGGAACTCATAACGATTACTGGGCACTAACTGGAAGCCACAAGCGTGACCACCACTATGCTCATGTTACCTGTTGCTCCACCCATTGGGTCTTCTCAACTCCAGCATAAGCGTGCCCCTCATCTCACTTCAAGCTAATGTGAGACCACCGTGTGTCCATAGAAAATAGAGGAAATGCTTTTGGTACTGGCCCGTCATCCAAACAATATCTATTTGCGCCCCTTGTCCAAATCCCCTGTGATTTGAACTTCTATTTATTGACCATTTATTTACCACGTTCTGCATAAGCGTGCCCTCATCTCACTTTAAGCTAATGCGAGACCACCTTCTAATAGGGAATGCGGTTGGTACCGATCCTACTCTTCTCTTTGCTTATTAACTTAGATAAATTATTTAAATAAGCCTTTACTATTATTCTTGCTATCTTTGCTTATTAACTTAGATAAATTATCTAAATAAGCCTTTACTATTATTCTTGCTATCTTTGCTTATTAATTTATCCTAAGCCTCAAAATAAGCCTCATTCTATTCTGTTTCTCATTATAACCTACGTTATAATCATGCTTATTACTTAACCCAAGGTCTAAGTGTAAAAATAAGCTTCTTTCATCATTTACTCTTTTTAGTTATAATCATAAGTTATAACTAGGCCAATTTCTTTAATTCAGTCCAAGTCCAATAATTAGGCTTAATTTCAATCCAATTCCATTTTAATTACAGTCTTCATAGTTTACATCTTATTCTCCTTAATTTCAGTATTCTTATAATTTAATCCATATTCATGTTTAATCTATTCTAATCCATTCGCGAATAAAAAGGAGAAATAGAAGATAATCGACAATTACAGAAGAAAATCCAAAGCGTAGAAAAAGATGTAAATAAAGCATAAATAACAGTAAATAAACTTAAATAATGTAAATAAGCTGTAAATAAAATGGAAAAGCTATAATTAACAATAATAAACTAGAATTAACTGAAAAGAATAGCTAAAAAGAAATAAACTGAAAATAAATCTAAACTGTAAATAACTGCTAATAAGGTTATTCCAAAATCGTAGTAAAACTACAACTATTGAAAACCCTATTATTTTAAATTACTTAAAAATATAAAATAGTTACAATCACTCACCTATGGTCCTTAGCTCTTCCTTTGGTCTTCCCGGATCCACTTGGGGTTGTTAAATATTTTAATTTAAAACGATTTTCTCCTTGGAAAATTATTTCGTTTAGGGTCCTTCCTAAAAAGGTGAACCCAATTGGAGAAAATCTAGAATGAGTAGACGTGCTAGGCCTAGGGTCTTATTTATAAGGGTAGAAGTGGATCTTAGACCGTTGGATTTGGAGATTGAATAGGATACCACCACGTCACAAGCTGAATAAGAGCCATCGGATGGAAGCACGGAAGGACCAGATGGAGCAAATGAATGCAAATGAGCTGTTAAAATCGCACCTGCCATGAAGAATTAATTCTTCGTTCAAAACAAGAGGCGGGTCGACCTAGTGGTCGCCCGCCCTTCTAGTTAGATCGACCGGCCGGTCGACCTAGGCATGGGGTTGGTCGACCTCCCTATATATATATCCTTTGATTCTTGTTTAATTTGTAACTTGTTCATATTAGCTCGGATTCTGACGTTCTATATATGAAAATTGACCAGAAAATTACCATGGACACAATGGTGCAACTCCCGTGGCTCAATTCTAATAATTTCACAAGGTACTTTTATTATTTAATCAATTAACGAATTAATTATTATGGGTGAAATTTTGGGTTGTTATTTTCTCCCATCCTTAAGGGATTTCGTCCCCGAAATCTCTAAGGATAAAAGAATGAACTAAGTGTTTTCATCCAAGTTCTATAACCAACTACCCAATCATCACTCATTTATCCGTTGTCCTTAAGTTTTTCTAATGCAATTTGTGATACTTATGCAATTAGTGTAGTGTCAATGTCCCTAACTAATGCAAAAGATTAGGCGGTCCACTAATTCAGTTGACCTCCTTTTATGCAATCATGTCCGTGCCATGTATTCAAATGAATGAAAAAATTCATAATGATAACAGATAGTTCTATATGCGTGCTACAATCATCATCCAAATGAAACAATCATGTGATAATCATCCATTTATAGCAACCATAAAATAAAACAAAAATGCAAATGCGCACACATCCATATGCATATGCTCTAGTGTCCTAGTTAGGCCGATCCCTAAAGGATAATAGTGCCTAGTGTAAGTATATGCGTCCATTAGAATCCACTAGCAAACACTTGCAACCACTAGCATCCATCATACATAACACGTTCTAACGACATGTTTACATTAAATCCTACCATCCATAGGTTAAATCCTAAGTTCTACCCTCCCAAAGGATAATAAAATAAAGAACCTATTCAAAACTAATGATGGAAATAGGAAATTCTAAAACTTACTATCGAAAAGATGAGGATAGGAAGTACGAATCTTCTCTTCAGCCTCCCATGTAGCGTTTGCAACATCATCTCCCCACTGCACCTTTACTAACAGAACTTCTTTATTCCTAAGTCTCTTGGTGTCTCGTCCAATGATCTTCGTAGGAATATGACGAACCGATGCTTCCTTTTCTACTTCCACTTCCTCCAACTGATTAGGCTCCACGACCTCCGCCGAGTCATGTAAGCACTTTCTCAAGTGCGAAACATGGAAAACGTCGTGCACTCCTGCGTGCCTCTCTGGGAGCTCCACTCGATACGCCCTCTTCCCTACTCTCTCTACGATAGGGAATGGTCCTACAAATCTGGGGGCTAACTTCCCACTCGATCCAAACCTTACCACCTTCATTAGCGGGGATACCTTAATAAAAATTAAGTCTCCAACCTCAAACTCATTGTCTCTCCTCCGCTTGTCTGTCTTGGGCTGCCTTCATCCTCCTTCGAATCAAATCCACCTTCTTCGAGGTTTCCCTAACCATGTCAGGACCAAGTAGCAACTTCTCTGTAGACTCTACCCAACATGAGGGTGATTTGCAAGGTCTCCTATATAAAGCTTCAAATGGTGCCATCCCAATGCTAGCTTGGAAACTGTTATTATATGCGAACTCCACCAAAGGAAGATGCTCTTCCCAAGTTCCTCCAAAGTCTAGAATGCACATCTGCAACAAATCCTCAAGCACTCTATTAACTCTCTCTGTTTGGCCATCCGTTTGAGGGTGATAGGCCATACTCAATCTAAGCTGCATCCCTAAATCCTCTTGCAAGCTTCTCCAAAACTCGCTAGTAAAAATAGGGTCTCTATCGCTCACTATGCTAGAAGGAATTCCATGAAGTCAGACTATCTCACGAACATATAAGGAGGCCAAATAAGATGTCGTCCTCTTACTCTTAACCGAAATGAAGTGGGTGCTCTTAGTCAAACGATCTACAATCACCCAAATACTAGTATTCCCTTTCCTAGATCGGGGTAAACCATCTATGAAGTCCATCGAAACGTTGTCCCACTTCCATTCGGGTATATCCAATGGCTGAAGTAGTCCACCGGGATTCTGCTGCTCCACCTTAACCCTTTGGCACACAAGACACTTAGCTACAGACTCCGCTACATCCTTCTTCATGCCACTCCAATAAAACATCCTCTTCATGTCTCTATACATCTTATCACCACCCGGATGAATAGTCATACGAGAATGGTGTGCTTCCTCTAGAATTGCTCTCAACAAATCACTAACGCGGGGAACACAAAGCCTTCCATCTCTCCTAAGCCACCCTTTGCCATCAATGGAATAACGTTGGAGATGTCTAAAGACCTCTCCTCTGCTAATCCTATCCATGATATCCATAAGCTCTGAATCCTCTTGCTACCTCGAGCCAATCTGATCTATAAGGGTAGGCCTCACCTCAAGTGCTGCTAACAATCCAAGGGTAATGTCCGTAGAAGGCTTAAATTAAAAAGTGGAAATAAACTCTAGGCTCCTCCACTCTACGAACAAAGGACTAAGGATTGCTTTCTTTCTACTCAATGCATCCGCAACCACATTTCCCTTACCAGGGGTATAAGCTATCTCAAAGTCATACAACGCCAAAAACTCCATCTATCTCTGCTGCCTCAAGTTCAAATCCTTCTGTGAGAATAGGTACTTCAATGACTTATGGTTCGTGAAAAGCTCGAACCTCTCTCCAAGCAAGTAATTCCTCCAAGACTTGAGCGCAAAAATTATAGCAGCCAACTCCAAATCATGGATATGGTAGTTCTTCTCATGCGTCCTCAATTGCCTACTCCCATAACATACCACCCTCCCTTCTTGCATCAACACCGCTCCTAAACCAGTCCCACATGCATTAGTGTATACTGTAAAAGGTTTAGCTCCATCGGGTAAAACTAACACTAGTGCACTAGTAAGAGCTCTCTTAAGCTTCATGAAGGAATCCTCACAATCCACGTCCCACATGAATGTTTTGTTCTTCTTAGTGAGGCGAGTAAGTGGTGCTGAAATCTTGGCAAAATCTTTGATGAACTTCTTATAATAGCCAGCCAATCCTAGGAAGCTTCTAACCTCGGTAACGTTCTTGGGGGCCTTCCAAACCTTGCACTGCCATCACCTTAGCAGGGTCAACAACCAAACCCTCTCTCGAGACTACATTCCCCAAGAAACGTACCTCCTCTCGCCAAAAGTGACACTTCGAAAACTTTGCCCTCAACTGATGATTACGAAGTGTGCGAACAACCTCCTCTAAATGAATAACATGCTCCTCCATACTCTTGGAAAACACCAAAATGTCATCCATGAATACCACCATGAACTTATTTAAGATATCTCTAAAAACACGGCTCATCAAATCTATAAAATAGGCTGGAGCATTGGTTAGCCCAAAAGGCATGACTAACCACTCAAAGAATCTGTCGGCTGTACTAAATGCGGTCTTATCAATGCTATCATCAGCGACCCTAAGCTGATGAAATCCAGTGGCTAAATCAAGCTGAGAGAATACCGAATAGGCAACCAACTAGTCAAAAAGATCATCTATCCTAGGAAGTGGATAATGGTTCTTTTTCATGAGCTTATTTAATTCTCTATATTCTACGCAAAGTCGAAGTGGACCATCCGCCTTAGTAGCGAAGACGACTGGTGCTCCTCACTCTGAAAACCTTTCTCCAAAATCTTATGAACTTGCTTGCTCAATTCCTTCCTTTCCCAAGGTGCCATGTGCGTCACAGGTAATGCTACCGGCTTAGCATTATCAGTCAAATAAATCCTGAAATCAATCTCTCTCTTAGGTGGTAGTCCCCTAACCTCCCCAAAGACGTCTGGAAAATCTCTGAAGACAGGAACTGAATCTAACTCTACTGATGATGAATCGAGGGAATAAAGGAAGCTCAACATAATTGACCCTTGCGGGTCGCAAGAAACCTTGAGAGTCCTACCGCTGAATGTTTCTAGTCTAACAACTCTCCTCTTGCAGTCTAATATAGCTCCATATGTGGATAGCCCATCCATCACCAAAGCCATCCCATACCCTGAGAATCCCAATACATTGGCATCACAATCAAATTCTACGCCTAGGATAAAAATTCTCAAACCCCTACAAACCATAGACAAGTGTGTCGATCCTCCTATGGGGTTTGAAACAACAATGGGGTCTACTACTAAAGAGATGTCTAAGTGCAAACAATCTACCAAAGAACTAGAGATGAAAGAGTGTGATGCTCCAGAATCGAAAAGAGTCCGAATGGAAAAATCAGAAATAGAAATCAAACCTTCAATGGTAACTTTCCTACCTCTATCTGGAATGCTGTTGGAAGGTATTGCGTCTAATGCTTGAATCTACGCCACCGGTGCACTCGCTCCCTGTCCCGTCCTCCGAGGACAATTCCTAGTCAGGTGACCGGCCTGTCCACAAGTATAACACTTTCCCTTCATCTTTTATTTCTTGTAGTTTCTTGTGTAATGACCAATAATCCCACAACTATGGTACTTCGCTCCCTTCTTGATTTGCTTCTGAGGGCCTTCCTCTTTCCTCTTGTCCTTCCACCACTGCTTCTTAGAACTTGTAGGAACCTCCTTAAGTTCTCCCTTCAGCTGCCAATATGTAGGTTGAATTCGTTGTCGGTCCTCCAAACTTAACCGCCTAAACCTTCGCTCCATATCCTCCAACCTAGCTTGTGTCTCCTCGAAATCCTCCATGCCAGAAAATGTTCCGCCCCCATGCTCATCCTTGCATAGCTTAGAAAAATACGCTGGTGTAGGTGGATTAAAGGGATTTCCACCTACCGGTGTAGTATTGGGCACTTGCCCTTGCACCTCTGGTACCATAGCTCTACGGAACCAGTCAGCCATACTATGAAAGAAAAGGGAACTTAGACTTGAAAAAATCGAAAGAAGGTTAAACTGGACTTTGAGGGGATTTTTATAAAAACTCTTTTATACTTGAAAACTATTTCTAAGAGTTTCTTTTCTAAAATACTTTTTAAAACAAGTTATTTTGGAAAATACTTTATTTTTAAAACAAATTTTTAGGAATCCGGTAACCTTAGGCACTGATACCAAATGAAACACCTCACACCCCTTAGTATATCTAAAAGGATACACTAAAAGGTGTGGTGCATTGTAGGTATAACTAAAGCTAGCAGAGACTAAGATTCACAAGAGAAAAATAGATAAAAACAGCGGAAACTATTTAAACCACACTTCATAAATACTTTATAAACCAAATAAGTCACAAAATACCAAATACATAGGATGTATCAAAATGCCAAAACATGTCTTATGAAATCAAAACTTCAGTTTCATAAAAATCAGAGTACAAACTATCCCTCAAAGAGTGCAAGTACAATAAAAGAATTTAAAACTGAAAATGAAGGAAAGGAATACATGAGAAAATCTCCACCAAAGAAGTCTCCAATAGTCCACAATCTACTGTCCTTGCCCTTGCTGGCCTATTAGGGGAAAAGGGGAAAAATAGAGGAGTGGGTCAGACTAAAAGTCTGGTGAATGATAGTAATTACTAGTATTTTTAAGCAAAGTAAAGATAATAGACTTTGCAACAGTTCTAGTGATAAAAAGAAACAAAGGAAATAGAAGGAAAGGTAAAACTAGAAATAAATACGATTTAACTACTAGATTAATTTTAATTGGATAACTTCGATTGTTTGCACTTGTCCTTGATAGCTGCTTGATTAGGCTGAATTCTCAATCCTACTTTAATTAGGCTGAAGTCCTAATTCTACCCTTTTGATCGGCCTTCTACTTGTGTCTACTAAATTTTAGACACCAGTGCCTATGAAAGGCACCTACTAAGCGCATGGAACTCATAATGATTACTGAGCACCAACTGGAAGCCGCACGCGTGACCACCACTATGCTCATGTTACCTTTTGCTCCACCATTGGGTCTTCTTATTACCTCAACTCCAGCATAAGCGTGCCCCTCATCTCACTTCAAGCTAATGTGAGACCACCATGTGTCCATAGAAAATAAAGGAAATGTTGTTGGTACTGGCCCGTCATCCAAACAATATCTAGTTACGCCCCTTGTCCAAATCCCCCATGATTTGAACTCCTGTTTATTGACCATTTATTTACCACGTCCTGCATAAGCGTGCCCTCATCTCACTTCAGGCTAATGCGAGACCACCATTTTGTCTGATAGGGAATGTAGTTGGTACCGGTCCTACTCTTGTCTTTGCTTATTAACTTAGATAAATTATTTAAATAAGCCTTTACTATTATTCTTGCTATCTTTGCTTATTAATTTATCCTAAGCCTCAAGATAAGCCTCATTCTGTTTCTGTTTCTCATTATAACCTACGTTATAATCATGCTTATTACTTAACCCAAGGTCTAAGTGTAAAAATAAGCTTCTTCCATCATTTACTCTTTTTAGTTATAATCATAAGTTATAACTAGGCCAATCTCTTTAATTTAGCCCAAGTCCAATTATTAGGCTTAATTTCATTCCAATTCCATTTTTTATTACAATCTTCATAGTTTACATCTTATTCTTCGTAATTTCAGTATTCTTATAATTTAATCCATATTCACGGTTCATCTATTCTAATCCATTCGCGAAAAAAAATGAGAAATAGAAGATAACTAACAATTACAGGAGAAAATCCAAAGCGTAGAAAAAGATGTAAATAAAGCATAAATAATAGTAAATAAATTTAAATACTGTAATAAAATGGAAAAGCTATAATTAACAATAATAAACTAGAATTAACTGAAAAGAATAGATAAAAAGAAATAGACTGAAAATAAATCTAAAACTGTAAATAACTACTTAATAGGTTATTCTAAAATGGTGAACCAAATTGGAGAAAATCTAGAATGAGAAGAAGTGCTAGGCCTAGGGTCTTATTTATATGGGTAGAAATGGATCTCAGATCGTTGGATTTGGAGATTGAATAGGATGCAACCACGTCATAGGCTGAATAAGAGCCATCGGATGGAAGCACGGAAGGACCAGATGGAGCAAAATAATGCAAATGAGCAGTTAAAATCGCACCCGCCATGAAGAATTAATTCTTCGTTCAAAACAAGAGGCGGGTCGATTCTGATATATTTCCTTTGATTCTTGTTTAATTTGTAACTTGTTCATATTAGCTCGGATTATGACGTTCTATATATGGAAATTGGCCAGAAAAACCACAGACACAATGGTGCAACTCATGTAGCTCAATTCCGATAATTTCACAAAGTTATTTTATTATTTAATCAATTAGCGAATTAATTATTATGGGTTAAATATTGGGTTGTTACAATTGTAGTGCCATGTGCACCAACAAAGCATCACATTCGCCCATTCGCCTACGTACGTGTGTGTTTATCCGTCAACCTCTTCCTTATAGTCTTTTCCTACGCTAGTGTTGATTAGGATGTTGTTCACATGGACTACATGTTGGTTACCATTCTTATATACTTTGGGCAATTCATTTATACCTTGGAAAAGCAGGAACAGTATATTGTTTCTCATTCTTTGATTGAATCGATTATCGTGTTATTCTTCTATTACCAATATTGTTTGGTTATTTAGTTAGTTCTGGATACGAGGTTTCTCTATCTAGTCATACTCCTATGTTTTTCAATAATAAGTGTTATTTAGATTTCCTGCAAGTTAGTTTTTCACGAGGGATCCGAGCACAATGTGATCAATTGTCACATCATCATCTTGAAAAAACTTCATCTTTTTGCCTTTTGTATCTTATTCCGTGGAAAATACGGATTTATTAAGTAAGTCGTATTAAATATTTTTAGTTTTCAAACTCCAGATGCTTATATCCATTGCACAATAAGTTTGAAGGACTTGAGAATACTTCAAATATTTTGGTTTGCAGTGAATATAAGTATTTTATCTTTTGCACTTCAATAAATGTATTATTACTCAATTTTTTTAAGAAAAAAGAAAACTGATCAAGGTTTCTTAGCCTAGCCCAGTTTGGTCTAGGCCGCTCGGATCCTGGCCAACCGACCAAAGCCCATCCATGGTAAGAGGTAGACTAGCAAGGCTCCTTCGGCTGTCGACCCAGGTATAGGCATGGCCCATATCAGCCCGTCTACTCAAAAGCGCATCGGTCTAGCTGCTGGTTGGCACAACCCAAAGTAGTTTCAACTAAAAACCCACCGAGCAGGGCTAGACCTAAGCATAAACTGGACCGGTTCGCGTCAACCCATCTCACATGCGATCAACTCCTTTATGTCGACTTGCATTTTATGTGGCAAGCAGATACCCATTCCCTCGAGCATCTCTCTCATCCATTTGCTGACCGACACAACTCAAGACTGGTTCAAGCATGGTTCATTTTTGGCCTAGCTTTAATACAGCCATTTGCAATCTATTCCAAATGGAATGTCTCGTTATCTCCCACCTGGGTCAGCACTCGCCTTAGATTGTCTTTAGCAACTTTCTATTCTCTTCATGTCCACGGTAGCTAGCCAACCAACCTAACCCTCCTTACCACCTAAGCATGTAGAGGTAAATGACAATTAGTACAACCAAGTGTGTCTACTTCTGAAAGAAAGCATATCGTATCCTTATAACATGCCGCGACACTACATAATGCATTAAATGCACCATAAAGGCAAGGCGTGCACCTTGCACAATTGTCCTATAATGACCCACCTTTTCGACCCACAAAATTTTTCGCTAATATATTCACGGTATTCATGTGCAGAACATCCAAGTGCTGGAAAGATAGATTGTTGGGGAAAAAGAAAGGAAAGACAGAACATAATCTTACAACATGACGAGCAATCTATAATATAACAATAACCTTTACAAAAGAAAAACTAAACTTTATTATACATATATCAGTTAAGTCAATTAATCAATCAATAGCCTGGATAGTTATAACAACTCGTCCTCACAATCGCTGATAAATATTAACAACCAATGTAGTGGAAAAATAGAATATACGTGGAAACGACTTGGAGGCATCCAGCTTGTCTCCTAAAGCTCCAAGTATCCAAACTGAATCTGTAAATATGCTCGGTCTATCCCTAGCATTATAATAAAATAACACCCGGATCAGTCTGGTAAACCAACGTGAGAAACACACCTCAATTGAATTTTAATGTTATAGAAATATTTTGAAAATAAAGGTATCTCGTAAGACCACGCCGCACGTAAACATGGATGGGTTTTTATCTTACGATAACCAAAACATTTCTATAGGAAATCCTCTGATATTATAATAATGTCTATGGTTTAGAATAAATATTAAATATAGCCGAAATTGTTATATTAATCAAATTCTAGCATATTAGATATACAATCTCGTCTAAAGGCTCGTATTGGAAAAATGGATTCCGGCTATGAAATGGTAAGGGTCTACCTACTGAATCCGTGCACCTTTGGATAAAATGTACGGGAGGCAACAACACGTTGCATATCTGCTACTCAAGACCGACCCTAACCCTTACTAGATAGCACCGAATATGCTCAACCTATAGTTGATAAACAACCATAATGGGCCCTGAAGCATACATAAATATTGACTCTAGATATGGAATGATCACACCCTAATGTTAGTGACCCACTTAGCCTTACGACCCGTCTTTGCTTTATTAATTTACCGGTTGATGAGGCTAGTGGCTACATTTTACCTATTAGATAGCAAACCATCTTGGAATGCTAACACTGCCCTTCATATAGAAATGCAACGCCAGCATTCATCCATACAAGTTCGTTCTAGGTCTGAACGAAACTGAAGGCACTATTTCTACTACATCCATTTGGAATCACTCTCAAGATTAGTAGCAAGCAGCCCTTGCACTTCAAAGAGCTCCGTCTTCGATCATCTTCAAGGTGTCTTCCATTCGAATGCTTATACAGGTCTGAAGTGGTTTTCGGACAATATATACAATCCCCATCTCTCTGAACCAACAATGGTAGTTTAAAAAAACTGGCCAAGTTTGATAGTCAGTTATTTATCTATCAAATAAGCAAACAAGAATCAATCAAATCAGGGGTATATTTCCATAGGGAAACCAATATTGTTTAAGCACTAAGTAACCACAAACCTCTTTAATTGATGCTTTCATTAATTAAAATCACGTTACAAATACTTGTGTCACTATGCTTTTACAAAGGTATACTCACAAACCCTTTTTACTCTTTTCAATATTTAGAAAAATATCCATATACTTATCCCAACAGTATAAGTATATTCACAAAAGCACTACACCTTCACTGCTAATGAAATGTATTTATATACTTATCTCAATGGTATAAGTATATCTAAAAAAATAAGAATGATTTCATATATGGTATTTAATATGGAAAAATGTTCCATACCACATAATTATTTAAAAATAACTTTTGGAAATCCATCTCATCTTATTTTATAAAATCTGCAAACCATTTATAAAGCCCTTTTATAAAATCATAAAACCATTCATAAAACTTTATTCTTTAATAGAACTTCTTTATAAAGATCCTTTATAAAAATCTCTTCTAAAATTACATTATAACAATCTTTTCTAAAATCCCTTTAAAAAAATTTCTTTATAAAGACTATAAAAAATCCTTTATAAATACAAAAGTCCACTTTCATCTATAAACTTTCTATTAAATGAAATCCCTTTATAAATCAATTAACTTTAAACATCATAAATAAATAATAAATTACTTTTCAACAACACTAGTAACAAAATCAATTTTCCTATGAAACATCATTAATAAAATAAATATTTTTCTCCAAACACTTTATTGATATAATGATTAATAACTTCAAAACATTCTTCAGTAAATTATTATTATTATTTATTCAAAACATTTTAAATAAATAATTATTATTTACTTCAAAACATTATTATATAATAATAATTGTTAACAACAAAACATTATTATTAAATAATAGTTATTAACTTCAGAATGTTATAAAGATAATAATTAATAATTTCAAACATTATTAATAAAACAATAATAATTTATCTTCAAACATTATTAATAAATAATTATTATTAGTGCCAAAACAATATTAATAAATAATAATAATTATTTCCAAATCGTTTTTAATAATTTATTAAACAACTTTTCACGATATTAAAATATTAATGAATAACTTTAAAACAATATTGAATATAAATAAACAACTTTTAAAATAGTTTTAAACAATAGTTAAACAACTTTAAATCATTATTAAATAATAGTTAAACAACTTTAAGACATTTCTAAACGATTTGGAAAAGACAAATAAAAAGGGGTTGGGGTACAATAAAATTTAAAATTCCATGTAAATAAAATACTCCAAGAAACTCGAGAAAACAACAGATTTAAATCGTTCTCGGAATCAAAATCAATTTTAAGCCCAACGGCACTTAATAGTATTTCAAAATACTAAATTAAGGCCAATAGCCACCAAAGCACTTAACCAAAGTTGTTATTGAGTTTTATCACTATAGGGTTAAGTTTGAACATATAACAATGTCATATCCAATATGGCCAAACAATCAGGTTCAATATTCAATAATTCATAAAACAGGAATATTATTGAAAATAAATCAGTAATGGTGAGGAATCCCATTGGATACCTCTCCAAATTCCCTGCACGTCGGATGAATTCCCTGCAAATGATTTCATATATTGACCATTTTCAGAAATGATAATTCACCAAAACCAAACAATCAACCCATCAAAACATCCGAGCATACAACCGATATTTTAAACCAACACAACCAGTAAAATTTATCTACTATATATCTTACTGATAAACCAAAAAGGTGAGTTTAACTTACTATAGTTTCAGTTATCACCGAAGCATTCTAGTTCCGACTAAAAATCGAAAGCGTTCAATTTTAGCTTGAAATTCTACAAGTTCCAATCTCCATCAATCCAATTCCAGAATGTAGACATTGTCATTATGAATCCAACGCAACTAACCGCGTCAGATTTGGACCTTGTATGAGAGAGTTGAACATATAAAACATTTGAGATTTAATTGAATAATTATTTAAATTATTCTCAAGGTTTATTATTCGTTACCATAGCCTAATACTTCTTCCTCCCAAACTCACAAACTCTCGCCTAACACTTGTGGACGATCGTGCAACCGACACACCTCTCCAATCGCTTATCTAATAAACCGATTCCACCATTATCTCTATCCTCGAAATTTTCATCCACCCATCACCAAAATGTTAAGCCTGCAAACCTCAAATGAATCGCGACATCTGCATCTCCACCTTCGACCTGACATCGACGCAACACCCCCCACCCCTTGAGTCACTATGTCACCTAAAATCCATCGCCGAGGTGCCAAACTTCACCGCAAACTCGGACCTATGCTTTGGTTTGCTTAAATCCAATTTCAAATGCCAAAAATCAAAACCCTAGCAACATTCCACTCTCGACATCTATTATCGAACCACCTAAATATCATCGTGAGTATTCCAAAGCCCATAGATTAGAAGATTTACCCATTACAAACTCAAAGCTCTCTCCTTTCTATTTTTTCTTGATTTTTATTTGCATTTTCTTGAATTAAAAATGAAGAGTATTGATATTTTCTTGAGCTGCACTTTTGTTTTTGGCTGTTGGAAAGCAAATACATTTCTGGGTACAAGGGAAGACAAAGTCGTGTGCTGTTTGTACCAAAATGTCGAAGTTAAGTTTTTAATTCAAAAATTTTTGGCACTTGGTGGGCAGTTTTTCTGTTCGCGTATGGACACCGAACGACAATTTAATTATTTTCCAAATTAAAAATTATGGAAAAATTAAATAAATTAAATAAAAAAATGTCATTAAAAATCAAGTCGTAAAAATAAAATAAAATTTCTAATTAATTATTCGAACTATTTATTATTTATTAATTTAAAAGGAGTTAAACAAGTCCATTTAATCTATAGAAATAATGCTCAATTTAAAATCCAAATATTTTAAATCCTTATTCCCTTAAATTAATATTTAATTCACAATTCAAATATTTAAACAATTCTTACATTTCAATTCAAGTTTGAAAACCTTAAAACCAATTATTCAAATATTTAAAATTAATTAAATGTTTAAAATCCAATGACCAAAATTCCGGGTTATTACATTCTCCCCCCTTAAAATCAATTCATTGAAACTTGTTATCAAATTTTCTAGGTCGTTAAAATTTCAAAAAATTTCGACAACATCTCCTTTGCGTGGCTCAATCGAAAAAAGTACCAATTGCCACTACGAACCCAAACCAAACAAAAGCCAAGTGGCCTCCCATATATGGGGTATAAAACCATCAAACCAAACCAAAAATATAAACATGTACCTATCAGTCAGGAAACCAAACTCTGCTCATGAAACCAAAAGCATCAAACTAGCCTTTTCTTCCATATACCTGCATTTCACTTATAAATATATCCAACCGTATAATTTGCATTTACTTATGTCAACATCATAAAATTTATTAAAGACCGAGTGATGTACATATGCCATCTATGCAATATCAAATCCGATCACTCACTCGATAACACAAATTTCACTTCTGAACTAGTATCGCTCACTCGACCACTCTAGTGCGGACTCTGATCCGGTTCCTTGATTAGAAACCTCTGTTCTCCTTGCATAGCCATATACTATAATAGAAAACTCGGACCGGCGTAAATCACCTCGAAATCATGTACTCGAACTGGATCAGAATAGTTATGCGAATAAAATGATCTACGTACAACTTACGTATTTATTTATCCAATTAGTTTCTAAATTATACTAAGTACTTCAACATGTAAAACCACATTCATTTTAATTCATAATTTATTATTACTTAGTATATTCCCTTTAATACTAATATCACTTATGATCCCTTTCGTAAAACTTTTCTTAAGTTTTTAAACATCCTATTAAACTCAAATTTATAAAACACGGTTATGTAAATTCAATCACTTTAAAACTTAATTTCATATTCCAAATTAATACTAGAATTTATTTTCTGAGTCATTCCATAACGTATTACTTTAAGCCTACAAGCACTTTATAAAAACTTATCTCATCAATAAAACATTTCCCCAAATTTATAATTACCCTTTCAAGGAATCATTAGTTTACTTAAGAAACATTACTTAATTCTATTAACAATCTATAACTCAAGTTCATATTTCAAAATACTCTTCTACTTCCTAAGAGTATATATGATATCAATTTTTTTTACTTGACCAGAATGTCCAATAAATTTAAAACTTGTTTTTAATTTACTATCATGCCAAATTCGTAAGTTACAAAAACTAATTTCTTATATTTTCACAACACACTTAGCTCCAGTCTCTAGATTACATTTGGAAGTCCCAATTGTCCAAAATCGTCGGAAATTCCATTTCATTTCAATATGAAAACTACCAAACAACGTATCAAAATAAGATGCAAAACCAAACTACTTTAATGTATAGGACACATGCATCATATAATAACTTAATTCAAAACTTCAGGATTGAAAACCCGATTTTTATTTCAAATCATTTTGAAATAACAATGATATACAAATCTCCTTTTGTATAACAATCATACTTATGGATTTAAATCGAAACTTGTTTTACCAAACAATTATGAAGCAAAACTACATGGTAGCAATTTCTCACTTAGAAACTCAAAAATGAACACCGATGATGCTGCAATCATCACCGGAATTATTTTCCAGTGACCAAAGTGAGTTCAGCGCTTTCTATCTCTTTTAAAATCCATTAAAGATTTCTATTCAAAAATACTTCCAAATACTACTAATATTTTTTTTAAACATTTTGAAAATCAATTTCAAAACACTAAGATTTGAGTCCTCAAATTCTCAGCTTAATTCTTTTTATTTATAAACTACATCTATAAACCATATTTCTATAGTTTTCCACTTCCTTAGATAACCATTTCACAATATTACTTGTTAAGATTATAATAAACATCTTAATCAAAGTTAAATTTCAAATTCTAACCCAACAAATTCATCGAACGCTTTATAGTCAAACTGTGAAACTGAATTCACAAGGTGCTCGTATTTAATTTAACCAAACAAAATGCCCATAAACTATCTGAGCACAACTAATCAACAATAAATGATAATAATTGAATATTATCATTCTCTAACAACCAAACACACCATATATAATAGTAATAATTTCTGAAAAATTATTCTTTTATATGTAAAATATAATTTAGTTAAAATTATTTTATTTATCCACTTTTCTAAAACAATATTGTGTCAATTTTCCTTGTTTAAGTGTTTATATATACCAATCAAACGGTGGCGTCCCATGATGTGCACGTAAATGTGCATATTTTTACCACCATATTTAATCTATTTAAATTAAATAAATGATTATATCGGGTATTTTAACCTGTTTAAACCAAAATTCAAATAATTCCAAATTGTCACATATTCATCTTCATCCAAGGGCAAAATAGACATTTTTGTGCATAAATTAACTTGAGAAAATTTAATTATAAATTTCCATACTATTTTGTAGGAATTTGATTTCAATTACAAGTGGTTTGATGAAGAAGATATGCATGCACAAATAAAACACAAAGGAATGAAGATGGAAATAATTCAAAGTGAAGATCATGGAGGACCCCACCCACTTACCTTGATTTTCAAATTAGGAGCTAAGCACATGATAAAAGGACATTAAAGCTTCATGTACATTTAAGTGGGAGATTAGTGGATGTTAATGATTACTTGGCCACCACACTACCTTAAGGGCAATTTGGGCATTCCCCAAAAATATGAATTAGGGTTTAACACTTGTATAAATACCCTATATCTTCATGTAACCCCTCCTCCCTTGGTCTCTCTTACTTAGTTTTTAGCTTAGGAAATAAATCAAAGCTTTTCTCTCTTCTTTTTCCATGGCTACTTAGCCATTTTATTTCATGTAATTTTTCTTTCTTTTATGCAATGTTAATTCTCTTTTATTTACATGCTTCTTCTCTTCTTATGTTAGTAGTGTGGTTTACATTCATGCAAATTATATTAGTTTTAATTCTTGTTAATTAGCTTCTCTTTTCCATTAGCTTTCATTTTCCTTTCTTTTTTCTTTCATGTTGCTAGCTACATTTGTTAATCAAATGACAAATATGAGAGGCTAAACCCCTTCAATTTAGGGGTAATGAAGCTCTCTAATTATGTAGCTTCAACTATTTGTTAATTCATGCTCTCTTTTTGTGCTTGATGATGATGATAGAAATGGTTTACTAGTTGTTTTTGCTTTGAATTTGATAGCCTATATTGTTGACATCAAATAGGCTATGCTTAAACAATCACTAACACTAATTAGTCTCTTCATCAAAGTATGATTATGGCAAAAGAAAGTGATTTGAAATTAAAATTTGATGGTCTATATTTCTAATCAATTGTTAGTAGGCCATACTTAAAATAGATTTCATTTTCATTTTCATTGTTAAATTTCATGAAAGTTAGTAAGTGGTTTAAGGGGTGTGTTATAGTTTGATGGCTTATGTTGGCTAATCAATAGCACAAATGAGCCATACTTATGATAAGCACATCAATTAAAGCACTAATGACCATAAAAGAGAGATTATGATTTCATATGTGTTGAACTACATGATCTAGAGAGTGGATTTATTCTCTAAATTGTCATTTAACTCTTATATTTGCATCTCTTTTCTTTTAATTAGTTAGCTAATTTTCTAATTCTCTAGCTTAACTTTCATTCAACTTTGGTTAATTTGATTGAATAGAATTTTAAAATCACCAATTCCCTGCGGATCGACCCGTACTCGCCACGTACTTCAATAGTACGCCGTGCGCTTGCGGTTATATTTTAATCTAAATTCGTTCGACGGTTTTCTAAACCGATAGAATTTCCGTCGACGAACATCTCATATCTCGACCAGAATAAGTAGACCGCTCAACCTATAAATCAATACAATATAAAACATTTTTATTACACTAACAAATGCACACTATATATATAATATCCTCTAATTCACCCTAGGGTCTCATTTACCCTATCTCAAATGAGTAATCCCAACCAAAGACTAGGTGTTCGCTCAACCTAAGCTTTGATACCAACTGTAATGACCTACCATTTCAACCCTCAAAAGTTGACACTAATGCATCCACCATATTTATGTGTCGAACATCCAAGT
The DNA here is from genome assembly GCA_030737815.1 of Allium fistulosum. Lineage (NCBI taxonomy): Eukaryota > Viridiplantae > Streptophyta > Magnoliopsida > Asparagales > Amaryllidaceae > Allium > Allium fistulosum. Next base: position 1,111,846,587 of record CM060905.1, read on the forward strand.
GCCGAAAAGAAAGATTGTTAGGGATTAGGGAAAAAGAAAGAAAAGACAGAATGGAATCTTAGAACGTGACGAGCAATCTATAATATAACAACGGTCTTTACAAAATTAAAACTGAACTTTGTTATACATATATCAATCGGAGTCAACTAACCAATCAACAGCCTGGACTGTTATAATAACCCGTCCTCATAATTGCTGATAAATATAAACAACCAACGCAACAGAAAATAGAATATACGTGAATACAACACTGAGTCATCCACCTCGTCTCCCGAAGCTCCAAGTATCCAAACTGAATCTCTAGATATGCTCAGTCTGACCCGAGCATTATAATAAAATAACACCCAGATCGATCTGGTAAACCAGCAAGAGAAACATGCCTCAATTGAATTTTAATGTTATAGAAACCTTTTGAAAACAAAGGTATCTCGTAAGACCACGCCGCACATAAACACGAATGGGTTTTTATCTTACGATAACCAAAACATTTATATAGGAAATCCTCTGATATTATAATAATATCTATGGTTTAAACTAAATATTGAATACAGCCAAAATTGTTACATTAATTAAATTCCATCATAATAGGTATGCAGTCTCGTCTAAAGGCTCGTATTGGAAAATGATTCCAGATATGAAAGGGTAAGGGTCTACCCACCTAATCCGTACACCTCTAGATAAGATTTACGGGAGGCAACAACAATTTGCACCTCTGTTACTCAGGGCCATCCTTACCCCTTACTGGATAGCAACAAATATGATCATCCCATGATTGATAAACAACAATAATGGGCCCCGAAGCATACATAAATATTGACTCTAGATATGGAATGATCATACCCTAATGCTAGCGACCCGCTTAGCCCTGTGGCACATCCCTACTTTATTCATTTATTGGTTGATGAGGCTAGAGGCTACGTTTTACCTTTTGGATGGAAAACCATCTTGGAATGCTAACACTGCCCTCCAAGCAGAAATTCATTTCCATCATTCATCCATACAAGTTCGTTTTGGGTCTGAAAGAAACTGAAGGCACTACTTCTATTACATCCATTTTGGAATCACCCTAAGGATTAGTAGCAAGTAGCGCTTGCACTTCAAAGAGCACTGTCTTCGATCATCTTCAAGATGTCTTCCATCTGAATGCTTATACCAGTTCAAAGTGGTTTTCGAATAATATATCTAATCTCGATCTCTTCGAACTATAGTTTAAAAAAAATTGGCCAAGTTTGATAGTCAGTTATATAACTACAAAAGAAACAAACAAGAATCAATCAAATCAAGGATTTATTTTCATAGGGAAACCAACATTAGTTAAGCACATAGGTAACCACTAACCTTTTTAATTAATCCTTTCATTAATTAAAACAACCTTACAAATCCTTGTATCAAAATACTTTTACAAAGGTATATTAACAGACCCTGTTTGCACTTTACAATACTTGGAAGAATATCCATATACTTATTTCAACTATATAAGTATATTCACAAAAACATTACACTTCACTACTAAGGAAATGTATTTATATACTTATCTTAACGGTATAAGTGCATATACAAAAACTGAGAAAGATTTTCTATTTGGCATTGAATATGGAAAAATGCTCCATACCACATAACTATTTAAAAATTACTTTTGGAATCCATCTCATCTTCTTTTATAAATTATGTAAACCATTTATAAAGCCCTTTTATAAATCCATAAAACTATTCATAAAACTTTATTCATTTATAGAACTCCTTTATAAAGATCCTTTATAAAAATCTCTTCTAAAATTACTTTATAACAATCTTTTCTAAAATCCCTTTAAAAATATTTCTTTATAAAGCCTTTATAAAAATATTTTATAAATACAAACTCCACTTTCATTTATAAACTCTTTGTTAAATGAAATTCCTTTATAAATCAATTTATTATGTATAAATACAACTAATTAGATAAATTAGTTAACTTTAAACATCATAAATAAATAATAAATTACTTTTCGACAACACTAGTAACAAAATTAATATTCCTTTAGAACACCATTAATAAAATAAATATTTTACTCCAAACAATTTATTGATATAATGATTATTAACTTCAAAACATTCTTCAATAAATAATAATAATAATTATTTACTTCAAAACATTATAAATAAATAATTATTATTTACTTCAAAACATTATTATAGAATAATAATTATTAACAGCAAAACATTATTATTAAATAATTATTATTTACTTCAAAACATTATAAAGAGAATAATTAATAATTTCAAACATTTCTAATAAAAGAATAATTATTAATCTTCAAACATTATTATAATAAATAATAATTAACTTCCAAAACATTATTAATAATAATTATTATTAATTCCTAAACATTATTAACAAATAATAATTATTATTTCCAAATGATTTTTAATTATTTATTAAACAACTTTTCACGATATTAAAATATGAACGAATAACTTTAAAACAATATTGAATATAAATAAAAAACTTTTAAAACATTTTTAAACAATAGTTAAACAAATTTATATCATTATTAAATAATAGTTAAACAACTTTAAAACATTTCTAAATGATTTTGAAAAGACAAATAAAAAGTGGTTGGGGTAAAATAGAAGTAAAAATTCCATTTAAATAAAATATTCCAAGAAACCCAAAAATATCAGATTTAAAATCATTTTCTAAATCAAAACTATTTTTAAGCCCAATGGCAATCAATAATATTTCAAAATACATATTCCTTGTACGTCGGATAAATTTCCTACAAATGATTTCGTATATTGACTGTTGTCAAAAATGACAATTCATCAAAATAAAATAATCAACCTATTAGAACATCTAAGCATACAACCAATATTTCAAACCAACACAACCAGTAAAATTTATCTACTACATATCTTTTTGATAAACCAAAAAGGTGAGTTTAACTCACCGAATTCCATTTATTGCCTAAGTGTTCTGGTTCCGACTAAAATCGCTTGAAATTCTACAAGCTCCAATCTCCACCAATCCAATACTAGAATGTAGACAACATCATTACGAATCCAACACGGCTGAGCGCATTCAATTTGGACCTTGTATGAGAGAGTTATACATATAGAAGATTTGAGATTTAATTATATAATTATTTACATTAACCACAAGGTTTGTTATTGTTTACCACAGCCTAATACTTCTCCCTCCCAAACTCACAAACTCTCGCTTGACACTTCACGGTGCACGATCGTACAACCGACATGCTTCTCCGGTCACTTATCCAATGAACCAACTCCGTCGTCATCTCCATCGTCGAAATCTTCATCTACCTATCACCAAAATGTTAAGCTCACAACCCTCAAATGAATTGCCATATTTGCATCCCCACCCTCGACCTAAAATGGATGCAACCCCCTCCTCTCGAGTCACCGTGCTACCTAAAATCCATCGCAGATGTGCCAAACTCCACCACAAGCCTGAATCTAAGCTTCAATTTTCTTAAATCCAATTTCAAAGGCCAAAAATCAAAGCCCTTGCTATATTCCACTATCGACACCTACTGTCGAACCACCTAAACATCACCCCAAGCATTCCAAAACCCATAGATTAGAATATTTACCCATTACAAACTCAAAGCTCCGTCCTTTCTATTTTTCTTGATATTTATTTGCATTTTCTTCAATTAAAAATAAAGAGGATTGATGTTTCTCAAGATACACTTATATTTCTAGGTGTTGGAACGCAAATACATGTTTAGGTACGGGGGAAGACAAAGTTGTGTGCTGCTTTTACAAAAATGTCGAAGTTAAGTTTTTAATTCAAAATTTTCGAGAACTTTACTACACGGTTTTTCCATTCGTCACGGACCTCAAACGACAAAACAAAAATACGGTCGCACTCAAAACAGCGACGCGACCCCAAAACAAAAATAATATACACTGGTTATTGAGTTTTGTTAAATCACAAAAACTTCGTCGTTTGCCTATAAATTATTAAATGGCAATTTAATTATTTTCCAAATTAAAAATTATGGAAAAATCAAATAAATTAAATAAAAAATGTCAATAAAAATTGAGTCGTAAAAATAAAAATAAATTTTCTGATTAATTATTCGAACCATTTATTAATTTAAAAGGAGTTAAACAAGTCCATTTAATCCATAGAATTAATATTCAAATTAAAATCCAAATATTTTAAATCCCTATTCCCTTGAATTAATATTTAATTCACAATTCAAACATTTTAAATAATTCATATATTTGAATTTAACTTTTCAAACCTTAAAAACCAGTTATTCAAATATTTAAAATTAATTAAAAATTTATAATCCACTGACCAAAATTCCGGGTTGTTACATCTCGTATTAGAACTCATCTCAGCCACACCTTCCTTTCACTATTCTAGTTGTCACCCATCAGCCCATTCGACATGATTAATGGTGATGTTTTTCCTTCCCGCTTTACATTTCAATCTTAGTCGTCCAAGCATAATTTTCAACTACTATAAAAACCCCATGCATCATCACTTCAAAGGGGTTGGAATAGACAAGAACTCTAGCAAATATACACCATTCAAAGCTCTTCACGCAACAAGCCCTTAAGATTAGGTGTTTCATTGGTCTTAAGCACCTCACCTTTTCTTATTATTCTCTCGTGATTCATTTTAATTATAAGAGATATATAATAAGAGTGTTTCCTTCTGGACTTAGGCAGACTTTCCGAACCACTCCATATTTGGTGTCATTTGCATTAATAGCCGGCTCTTCCCTTATTTTTCACTTTTAAGCCAGGTGATTGGCAAGCAACCTTTGCTCTTCATAACACATTAGTCTAATTCCAAGGTTGACAAAAAATGTAGTTAACATTCTGGTTCAAGAAGGAGGGCCTCCTCCTAAATGCCTCAACTTTTCCTTACTTTTTTCTCTCTTCTACACGCTCTTTTCACGCCTTTATACACCATGTTTTACATTGGTGGCAACGATGAATAGTGTTCAAGTAACTAAACATTTTCTTTCAAGGATTTTGAATGCATGCTTATTCACTCCTTTGCATTACTAAAATTATCAACCTAGTCATGGTAACTATGAACTTATTCTACATGAGGATCACACCAATTGTTCAACAAATTTCCCTGCCTACTAAAATTCATCAAATAACGATGACCATGGTACTATGAGCGGCACCGCCTTGTGCAAATGGGGATGGGCATGATCTTTCCTTCGCTCAAGAATGCTTCCCTAGCAAAAGACTTTCGAGCTTACCAACGCTTGCAGTAGGACCAGGGGGTAAGGCAATTAACTTAATAAGCATAGCCACCTACCGTGCATCCACTTGGAAAATCCTAAAGCGATTCGAATCTCCGGTTTATGTTGGCTCCCCCTAGAAAGCATTGGGAAATGGGGCCAGAGTAGGTCCAGGCCGAGCCAAGGCCCCAGGGGCTAGTTTACTCAATTAGCAGGCCACCGAATAGCACCCTCGCTTGTCTATGCCCTAAGCCATGACCGCAAGCAACTAGATACTCTTCAACATGTCTAAAGACAGTTGAACTAAATAGTTGGTGCTTTACTTAAGCACGTTTACAAGCCCAGTCCATTAGCATAAATAAGTTCTCACTCTGATAATAAGTTCTCTTATCTGTTAAAAGTACAAGTGAACGACAACACTCGTTGCCCATCTCACTATCATGTAACACACTTAAATAAGAGTGCTCATCCCAAACATGTGATTCGGTTTGTGCCAAGACCAGTAGTCACCTTACAATCAGTGGCTTGTCATGCAGGAGAACCTTCAAGCCTTCATGTGCTCTAGTTCGAACCATGCCCGTCTGCCACTCTACATATAACCGTTTGTCACCAAGGAAAACCCATGAACTAACATATGTTCTTGATCATGCCTCTGCCACTCGTCGCACCGCATTTGGTTCACACGTTGTTCGCATAAGGGACCGGGCTCAACTCGTCTCATTAGCATACATTGTTATTTATCATGTCTTGACAAAGGAACATTTTCTATACATAATGCAGGGACTAAGGTAGGAATTTGAGATATGCTACTCTTCAAGTCAAATGCAGATAAGAAAGCAAAGGAAGAGTAATAAATTCTTAGGCAAAATTCATAGTAAATGGTTTTTTATGCAGTCCAATAGTGCTGCGCATAAAGCCCGCTCTGTTAGGTAGACAAAGATATTTGATTGATAATTAGTTGAAAAGAAGAAAAAGAAGAGGAGGAAGAGACCTGCGCCATGCAATGCTCCAAGGAGACCCAGCTTCAAATGTGTAGATAAGTGCTCTTGACACTGCATGATCGGTATTTTGTTATAGAAGCAGGGGTGCGCTACCACCTTCAAAGCCTTCCACATCGAATCTTACGAGAGATCCCAAAAAGTTACTAATTGGCGACATGAAGGAGCCTCCAAAAAATTTAGCAATGACATTAGAGGCAAAGACGACAAGCACTACTCTTTCTAACATGGCAGTAAAGTGTGCAAACCATCCTTAATCTGGTACTGCTAGGCAAGATGGTGAAAAAACCCATCCGCACCAACTGGGCCATTAACATGATAACGATGGCCAATTCACATCAGAAAAATAAGTGAAGTGTGTGATCTCGGACCAAGCAACAATGCAAGGTCCATCTTTAAACAACATTCCAAATAGCAATCTAAGACAAAAATCAACGTTTAGAACAGCACTACGGATCTTTTTTTATCAAATAAGTTTGACAAAGCAAAGGGCGGTCAAGGGCATTTGGAGGGGGAATAAGAGGATGAAGTTAGCTGCTTTAACCAATTGAAAACTGTGCAAAGTTTAGGCTTTATGAAGTAATTTACATAGATGAAGCTTCGTGATTTCAAAGGGGAAGAAAAGTGGGGTATTTAAATATCTATCCCTTCAATCACAACCATTATACTAAAAAAGGCCAAATGGATCTCAATGATTTAGGAATAATCAAGTGTTGTGTCACACTATGCCCATAGAGGAATTGACACTTCTCTACCACATCTTGAGAAGCACAACTTCCACAACCAATAACTTAGTGCCACGTATGATGCACATTAAATGCACATCAGAATGGAAAATTGGTAGTGTCCTCGTGATTTGACAAGCCTATGCCTGTTTAAGTGCATGAACTTGGAGGGAAAAATGTTACTCAATTTTTTTGTAAGTAAAAAGGTAAACTTATTAAGGCTTCTTAGCCTAGCCCAATTTGGTCCAGGCCAGCTCAAATCTAGAACGCCCACCACAGTCCAGCCATGGCAAGAGGTAGGTTGGCTAGGCTCCCTCGATCGCTAACTCAGGTCCAGGGTAGGCCCTATATAAGCCTGTCTACTCAAAAGCGCATTAGGCCAACTACCATATGGCACACCCCGAAGCATCTTCAACAACCAACTCTTTGAGCGACGCCAGACCTAAGAATAACCCAAACAGGTCTGTGCCGACCCATCTTACAGGCGATCAGCTCCCTCGTGGATGTAGAAAGAAGATACTCATCCGCTCAAAGATCTATCCCAGCCATTTGCCAATCGACACAGCTCAAGACTGGTTCAAGCATGGCCCATCTTTGGCCAAACTTCGGTACAGCCATCTACGATCTATTCTAAGTGGCCTGTCATGTCATCTCCCATTCGGCTCAGCACTCATCTCAGCTTTGTCTTTATAAACTTCATGTTTTCTTCATGTCCTTTGCAACTAGCCAACCAGCCTAGCCCGCCTTACCATCGAAACATACAGATGTAAATGACTAGAAGTACAACCAAGTGTGTCTACTTATGATAGAAAGAATGTCATATCCTTATAAAATATTGCCACGGTGCATGATGCATTAAATATGCAGTAAAGGCAAGGCATGCACCTTGAACGATTCTCCTATTGCCACTCATCTCGGCCACATCTACTTTTCACTATTCCAGTAATCTTTTATTAGCCCATACGACTTGATTAACGGCTAGGCATGTGTCCTGCCAACTTTACGGCTCAATCTTAACCATCCAAGCATCATTTTCAGCTACTATAAATCACATTCACCATCACTTTAAAAGGGTTGGAATAGGAAAGAACTCCGACAAATATTCACCATTCAGAGCCCTTCATGCAATAAGCCCTTAATTAGCTACTTCATTAGTCTTAAGCACCTCACTTTTCTTATTTTCTATGGTGACATAGTTTTAATTGTAAGAGACATATAATAAGAGAGCTTCTTGATGGATGTAGGCGGCCTACCCGAACATTCCATTTTCCTCATTTGCATTAATATCTTTCTTTTTCCTCATTTTCAACTTTTAAGCTTGGTGGTTAGCAGGCTTGTTCTGCTCTTTATGAGCATTAGTCTAATTCCAAGGCTGACGAAAAATCTAATCAACATGTATATTTGTTTATAACTTCTTTTAGTATTCTTCAGTTTATAACTGTCCTTCTATTTCATTGCTCAACAGTTAGTGTGCACTGAACTTCAATGCAACTGCAAAAAAGTTAACCCTTACATCATTATTTATTTTTTAACTAAGTATTGTTTTTTGTATTTCTATATGTACCTTTTAGCTATTCACTAGAGGAGTTCTGTGTGTTATGTGTGTGTTGCTCAATAGATGAAGATGTTTCTTGTTTGTATGAATAATCGTATGCGATGGCCTCGGCATTAGGTTTGACAGGGCACACGTGATGACACTGGTAGAAAATACATCATTTACTAACCTAGCATTACCGACGCCATACCAACACTTAATATTAAGGTGTTGGCAGGGCGTCGAAAAGTGTTGGGAATGGCCTACCTATGAAAATTTACCAATGCCTATTCGACGCCTTTGTAACACTATCGGCACGGCGTCGACAACAAATATAAAACCCCAGCGGACGTCCTCTCCTTTATTAATTTCCCCAAATCGATAGAAATTTACTGATCCCTCCTCTACCTTTCAATCGTTGCCTCCCCTTCTCCACACTGTGCCACTCCCCTCGTCGTGCCCTCCCTCAAGTCGTGCACTGCCAAGCCTCACCCTTGGCCATGCCTCCAACCACCAACCTCTCCCTAGGCCTCCCATTCGGCCATGCCTCCAAATCCATACCTTCAGTTACGCACACCTCCAGCCTACACAAGCTTGCAGCCTCCCTCTCCCACACGTAAACCTCAAACCCCACCTCGAACACCAATGCCGCCTCTTCCAACTGACGTCGACTTTGAACGCCACCATCTCCTCCTTGCTCGATGTTTCTGCAAAGCCCAAACCACATATCCCCTCCTCCTAGTCCTCACTCAAGGCTCTGTTATTATGGTTTTATTATTCTAGCTCAACTTCTATGCAATGCTATGATTTGATTAGCTTCGTATATGATATAGATTCGTTGGTTTATATTCGTATATAATCTTTTTCATAGCTTATTGGTATGATAATTTGTATATGATTGAGATAATGTTGGTATTATTATAAAATTGTTAGATAAAGTCATTGCTACCGATATGGCATAATTAAAGAAACCTCGTAGATGTGTTTAATTTAGCCCTGTTTGACAAATACTGTATACGAGCGTTATATAGATATTCGTTTTTTAATAAAGCGAAAATTGATATTCATCTGATACGTTATTTGTTGGATTTGTTCCAGTATTGGACAAGCTATAAACACAATGGTGCTTATGTTCCGTAAATTAATATTTCAAATCAAACGATTGGTGAAATTTCGATGACACTTGTTTTTTGTCCCCCGTATATAGGCCTGTAAACGGATACTTTCGGATACGGATAGTGCTGTATCCGTATCCGTATCCGAAATCATTTTCGGATATCGGATATTCGTATCCGTGGATGCGGATGGATATCGGATATTTATCGGATATTCTTCGATCAGTTTACAACTGATAAATCTAAACAAATAAATAGAAAATTTTGATTTATCATATATTCGTTTTTGTACTAAATATATAGAAATAATAAATACACTAAGAAAAATAATTTTAAGCGGTAAAAATTGATTTTTTATATACATATTAATTTTTTTACCGGGATATAATACTAAACGACAATCATTTTATGTACTAAAATACATAAAAAAATAGCTATAATCTTGATAAAAACCGAACGGATAATTATCGGATACGGATATGGCCATATCCGTATCCGTTATTCGGATATCGGATAATTTTTCATATTTCGGATACGGATACGGACGGGTTTTGGATTTTTCGGGTACTCATTGACAGCCGTACCCGTATACACTCTTTTGCGCATAATACGGGGAATAAAGGGAAGGATTGTCGAAATTTTGTTAATCATTCGATTTGAAACGATTTACGAAAAAAGTATCATTGCTTTTGTAATGGAAAGTAGAATGGCTAACCACTTAAAATGTGTTGAAATTTCTAGGTTATATAGCCTTGAAATTGTTTATGAATTCCATTGTTTTATAACTAAATTAATAATGTTATTGAATGTATTAACAAAATTAATGAAACTACTTAATAATAAAATTAATAATGTTATTTAAAGTAAAATTAAAATTAATAATGTTATTGAATGTATTAACAAAATTAATGAAACTACTTAATAATAAAATTAATAATGTTATTTAAAGTAATATTAAAATTAATAATGTTATTCAAATTAAGAACAAAATTAATAATGTTATTTCAATTTAGAACAAAATTAATAATGTTATTTAAATTATTCATAAAAATAATAATGTTATTCAAATTAATAACAAAACACTACCATGTGAAATATAATGTAAATTTTGTTTACGTATAGAGTATAGAATAAGGATTATTTGAAAGATCGAAATTGGATATACATGAGAGGTAAAAAAAAGGAATGATTCCATTGCACTTTAGAAATGGCATGGATGCATTCATAAAAGTGGCATCTAGTAATAAAAAAAATATGAAAAAAGTCTAATGATCATGTTAGAAATGCCTTGCTAGAAACTTTGAGAGTATTATATTGTGAAATTGCATTTACACCAAAATGATTTTATGCCCGACTATTTTATATGGATATATCATGGTGAAAATATCATGTTGTACAAAAGGAGATCGTAAATATGGATATGGATTGCGAGGAACCCCTTATTGAAGAAAATGTTGATATAGAAAATAGAATGACTGAAATGGTTCATGATGTTGCTGGTTCGAGTATGTGAGCTGAAGAACCAGATTTGGAGGAAGATCTTGAATCGGAAGCCAAAAAGTTTTTCAATTTGTCAGATGCATCGAAACAACCACTCTATAAAGGTTGTTAAATGACACACTTGGCAACGACATCTAGGTTAATCGCTATAAAATCCGAACACAGTCCATCAGAAAACCCAATCAACGCAATTCTTAGCTTGTGTAAAAAGAAATTCTCCCTGACAATGTATTGGCGGAGAATTAGTACTCCCTTAAATGAGAAGTCTTTGCCTTTGGATTGCCTTATGAAAAAATTAACACGTGTCCAGGTGGATGCATGATTTATTGGAAAGAAGATAAAGATTTAGCATTATGTAAATTCTGTAAACAACCTGGATATAAATCGATGAAAACCATTGGAAAAGGTGTACCTTTCACCAAAATGCATTATTTTCCTATTACACCTAAATTGCAAAGGTGATATGCATATGTTGCACATTTAAAGGGATAGTGAACAACAATGAGGCGAAGGTGTTTTATGTCATCCTACAGATAGTGAAGCTTGGAAACATTTTCATAGGACATATCCTGATTTTTCTAAAGATTCACTTAATGTTAGACTTGGTTTGCATATAGATGGTTTTGCACCTATTTGTTTCATTCGGCAAGCCTTACTCAACGTGGCTAGTTATTCTAACCCTTTACGATCTTCCTCCTTGGATGTATATGAATAATCCATACATGTTTCTAAATGTAATTGTTCGTGGACTTATAATTCCAAAAAATAGGATAGACGTGTAATTCCAGCCTTTGGTAAAGGAGTTGAAAAAGCTATGGACTAAGGGTATTGTTACATACAACATCTCAAATAAAAAAATAAGAATGTTTGTTTCTTTTTTGTGGACGATATGCAATTTTTCTACACATACGATGCTTTCTGGGTGGAGTACCAGTAGCAAATTTGCTTGTCCTGTTTGCAAGGATTGGACATAATCATTTAGATCTACACATGGTTGCAAACAATGTTGGTGGGATCAACATCGTCATTTTTTACACGTAAATGATCGTTTTAGTTTTGATTAAAAAATTCAGAAGAAACATAATTATTACTTTAGAGCCACCATCTATTTGAGTAACAAAGAAGTGTACAGGCTTGTGCAGGACTATCCTAAAATACACGAGATAGGAAAAGAGCCCAAAATTCCTGGTAAAGGAGAGTGTCACAATTGGTGTAAACAAAGTATATTTCGGGAGTAACCATATTGGAAAAATCACAACTTCAATGCATAATGAGAAAAATGTATTCGAGAACTTCTTTAAAACAATAATAAACGTGAAGGGGAAAATAAAAGATGATTTGAAGTCAAGAAAGGATACTGCATTATACTATAATCGTCCTGAAATTAAAATTAATAGCAAACGACCAAATTTCAAATGTCTTACTTGTTACGAGTTGGAAAATAAGCGTCGACAGAAACTGCAAGAGTGGGTTCAAAATTTGAGGTTTCTAGATGGAATTGCTTATAACATGAGAAGATGTGTTGATATGAAGGATCTTTAACTATCGGGATTGAAGAGTCATGACTATCATGTTTATTTAGGGACTCTTTTCCCGATAGTATTCAAGGAGCTTTGGCCGTCGAAGGTGTGGATGCTTATTACTGAACTTCGTTTGTTCTACTAAGAGTTGTGCTCGGACAGACTTAATAAAGGTAATTTGAAAAATCTTGAAACATATATACCTAAATTATTATGTAAATTGAAGAAAATATTTCCTTCTGCAAAATTCAACTGCATGAGCTATCTACTCGTACATCTACCAATTGAAGCTTTAATACGAGGACTGGTGCAATATAGATGGATGTATCCTTTTTGAGAGGTACATAATATAAAATTAGGAGTTATATATTCTTTTTTGAAATCAAAATAGTAAATGTATAATTGATAATTTTTTATATGAAGGTACCTAAATCACCTTAAAAAGGATGAAATAAAAAGCACGCGTTGAAGGTTCGGTATGTTAAACATATATTATTGTAGAACATCCATATTTTTTAGTTATTATTTTGAAAACCATGTTAAGCTGAATTCTAACAGCCGTCTTAGTAATGATGATGACATGGATGAACCATCTGACATTTTTCTTTCCATTTTTCAAAAAAGTGGATTCCTTCGGGTAAATGGAAGGATAAAAGTTTTCAAACACTTAAAGAGTTTGTCACAGCTAGAATAATAGTGCTTCTAAATTGTGAAGAATTGTCAGATCTTATTAGGTAACACAATATCTGTTAATTTACTATCAATACCGTGTTATATAGCCTAATCATGTATATCTTAACAATATTTGTTGTTTAATGCTAAATTTGAATGACAAAATCCAAGGGGTCAATCCAGTAAAGGATTTAAGGCTTAGTTTCAGAAATATGTAAGCATATATATATGTGTGTGTGTGTGTGATTATTGAATGAACTTAGTGTGAAATAGTTTAACTATTTTATATATTGATGTGTATTACTTTAATGTAATAAGATGTTGTTAATGAAATCAGTTGTGACAACCCGCACAACCCTCACCCTAGTGGGCTTGAATTTTCATTAAATTGAAAACCCAAGTCCACCAAAGTAAGGATCATTGGTTTTATATCCTACAAATAAACAAATACATACATACCGTAGCATTATCGATATAACTCACAGAGGAATACAGAAGTATAATAAATCAGATAGTTACTGACCAAGATTGACACTTCCAATATCTAGTGTCCTTCTTAGTGCCAAGCATGCTTAAGGAAATCAATCCTTCCACTATTCTCATCTTGCACCAGTGCCTATCCCTCTAAAGCTATCATATGGGTTGTAATGAGGAGGGGGTCAGAACAATATTCTGGTGACTGGTAAATTATAAACTTTATACATAACACGGTTTATATTGATTGCCTTCCATCACATGTTATGTCCTTTTATTTTACTCAGTCGTCTCGACTCCATGAACGCCTACGATACGCCCCATCCACCCGGAGTAGACCATAACTACGCACATTAATAAATAGATATATAAGTACCGCAGCCGCCCTTTGGTCTAAGATACTATCCTCACTATTATCCATAACCCAGCACCTCGTCGGATCCATCATCAATGCAGTATCACGTCCTCGTCGTTGTGCATACAAAGGAACTCCCGTAGTGCCTAATAACGACATCATAATATCTAGCTGTATTATATCTCGTTATAGGGATTTACCTAACTGCTTCATATTATGGACTCAACTCCACGGACTACTGAGGATCAGCTTCTCAAACAATTGAGGACTCGGCTCCTTAGACTACCCTAATCGTTTGAAAGACCTCTTTTAAATGTTATCTATCCTTGCCTCTTAACAAACAAACTTGTAAACTATAGCGGTGCATGACCTAAACACGACATACACTAGTAGGAGGTGTAGTCTGTTTAGGTGTAACCCTCGTCTTTCCATTGACCACTCAAGACCGATGACATTCTTGACCTATGTGCAGCTCCTACTCCCATATATGGTACCAAACACACTAACATAGAGTCGAGCCTTGCTTACCATCGTATTTAGATTTCCTAATGAAATCAAGGAAATACCCCTCCTAAAAGATTGAAGCATACCCTACTGGGGTATTCCTTCACATATATATGAGTGTATATAATTCCACGGGTCCTATAGTTGGATATGTCCCACATCAGTATAATATATACAGAACTGCTGGTAGCTGTAATGCCCCAGAAATTCATGGAATCTTATTTTGGTTGGATTTTGAAATATATGAATTTATTTGTATAGGAATATATGGAATTAATTGTGTGCAAGTGTGTGTGCATGTGTGCACGTGCACACTGATATGGCACAAGGAAGAACTCTAGAGTTCTTGAATTTAAAACAAGAATTAAAAAGCATTACAAACATGATTTTGTGATATGGATATTTGATTTCTGGAATTATATGAATCATCCCAGAAAATAAGAAAAGTAGGTTTTGTTTTGAATTCAGTAAACAAATTTTATTTAAAACCCAGAAGAAAAAAAATATGTTACAAGGATTTGAAAACCTGTATACATATATAGGTGCATATGTTTCTGAAATTAAGGAGGAATTAAATAAGCCTAGATAAGATATGTATACAAATATACATTTCTGTAAGTACTGAAAATATTAAAAAGAAATAAGCAAGGGAAAGTGTAACACTAAAATAGCAAAAGATAAATTACAAGCAAAACAATTGCTTTAGGCAGAAAATAGAAAGGAGGATTTTTAGAAAATAAACAAGTGACAATGTCACACAATTATCATGACCTAAGAAGAATATAATAATATTCTGGAAAAGAAAAAGGGGAGTAAGTATCACATATGGCCGGGGTATTAAGGGAGAAAAATAAACAAATCTGAAATGCAAAATGCATGAGTTTTGGCTAGGGTAGGAATGGGATTTTACAATGATAAAACCCTAGAAAACCTCTCTTATAAATCCAAGTATAAACCAGAAAAATCATTTGCTACCCAAGACATTTAAGAAAACAAAGAATTAAAATATTTGCAAGCAGAAAAGCAAGTTTTAAAAGGTTTCTTTTCTGGATTAAGCAAGAGAAGCATTTTTCTGTGAGTAATCTCACTAAACCCATGGCATTAAGTCCTGTTATGAGGCAGCCGAGCTTATGTTATTTTTCTACATATTTTTGATTTCATTACTATGGTTTTAATGGATGTTTTTAATGGGTGTTTCTGAATGTTTTGATTGCTTTGATGTTTGAGTATTTTGCTCTGTTTGGTTACACCCAAAAATGTAAAAGTATGAAATCATGAAAGTAAATAGAGAATACTTGTAACTGGTTTAGATATGGCATGGAAAATATAGAAATCAAAAGGTATATGAGTTGCATTACACTTGTGTAAGTGCTGAGGCTCAAATGAAAGATTCAAGGTTGCAATGGAAATATCCAAAAGTGCTGAACCCTTGATCAAATAGAAAACCCATGAGCCAGAAATCTTGTTTAAGCTAGATCTTGAATTTAGTTCAAACATGGTTGCTTATGAAACAATAATAACCCACATGCCTAGTCTTTATTCCCAGTTGTAAATATTCTTGTATTTTCTTTGAGCTAGAATATTTGAAAATATGATTTCCCTGGACATGAATGTTAGCTTGTTCTTGAATTATGCTTGTAAACTCTATGTAATGTTTCATGTATACTGGGATTTAGTCACCTAGCTATCTCATGATAGGATTAAACATGAACACTTAGTAAATAAACTGAGGATTGTGAGCCAAGAAGACTGCTGGAATGCTTGTTGTATTTAAAGTATGCAAGTTGGCACATGGCTTGTTTAAGCCCTGAGATCTTTGTGCAATATTGTGAATTATTTTATTGCAATGTGTCCCCGTGATTCCTTTATTGCAGATGAGGCTAGGAATTAATTTGGTAAATGCAACCTTAAATTGATGAAGTAGGAACTTGAGTTATTCCTAGGATGGTTGGTCTGGAGCTATGATAGTTCTTGAGTATTTTTATTTGAAATGTATGTTTGCATGGTTGAATGTGTGTACATAATTAGTCTTAAATACTGATTATATATGCACAATATATCATAAACAAGTCAGGCAAATTGATCAAAGAAGCTATGCCCACTTATACAAAATGTTTATGTCTCACTCATTTACTTAATATCATGGAATTTTTGATATTGCTCATACCAGATCTTGTATCTGACCCTTGTTTGCTTATGGCATCTGGGGTGTCTCATTTAAAATGGGGCAGCCTCTAATGCTCTTTCAGGGAATGCTGGTTCTAAATAGGAAGCTGTTATGGCTAATGAGAATGATTGGATAAGCATGCTAAATTAGAATTAAATAAGAACTTAGAAGGAATTATTTGCATGTAATCTGAGAAGTTTTTATAGTTATGCTTTGGTTGTTATGTAATGATCTTGAATGCTTGAATTTATTTAGTTGTTTTAACTGAATCTAGTAATGTATTAAGTTTGGGATTAACCAAAGACTTAGTTGAATCTATGCAAGAAAATATATATTTGAGTATTATGGTGAAAATCTGTAAATAATATATGCCTGTATTTGAGAAATGGATATGTATATACATATACTGTATTAGTTAATTTCAAGTTACTTAAAACTTTAAGTTTGAAGGTTAAAAATCTGAGTTTAGCTAGAAGTAATATTTCAAGAATTTTGTGACTATATGCAGAAGTGTTTTGATAAAAGAAACAATATATATATTTGTGCACTGTATAAAGATATGTACATGTTTTAAGGGATTTTGCAAGTGTCTGGTATCTGAATTTACATTGCAAAAGCCAGGTACTAATGTTTTGATGATCTAGTCATAAGGCTAACCCACTTCAAAATAATGAGGTCTGGATTGATCAAGATGACCAGATTTTTGGGTATAAAGGAAGAAAATACACTTTGTAAAATCTGAAGCTTTCTTTGCAAATGCATTCACAAAGACATTTTCAAATACTTGAGCAACTCACATTTTATTTTGAATAGCTTTATTAGTCCAGAGAGTACACTACATCTGATATGCACACATATTATCTAAATACTACTTTTGTCAAATGACCATAAAATCTGGATTCTCTAAATCCAGTAAAGCAACCTGTAAATTAGATGCAAGCTGAGGTAACTCAGGGATTAGAGAATAAATTTGGTTAAGAAAAATACAACTATATAGATTATGAAAGAATTACTCAACTGACTTGGTTATAAGTAAAGAAATTTGTGATAAAATAACTTGTGTTGAAAATGATAAATGAGTATATCATTTTCCTTTCTGGCTTTAATCAAATACCAAATAATTAAACTAAAATTATGGTAGCTTGCTATATAATCTGAGATCACCTTACTATCTCATACTAACAGACAATCACTATAGGAATGGTCAAAAATTACTAAGTATAGATTGCATATGATTATGAGATTCATTACCCTGACTCAAATATCAATAGGCATGGAAAATGAGCTATGTATTGGTTGATTAGATATTCAAATTCAATCAGGATGCACTCTTGCTAAACAACACTCTGATCCAAGCAAGAGGGTCACATACATCTTCATATGTATGTGAATATATTTATTAATGAACTGATATAAATATATTAGTAGAAAAATTAGGATCCTGGATAATTTAGTGGAAAGGCTAAATGACTCTAGGAAATTATTGATGTAAAAAAAATTCCTAGTAAAAATTAGGTGAAATAGCTAGGGTCATTTCAGTAGCCCTTGTGATGAGCAGAATTTTGTTGTGTAAGACTACTGACCTCGCATTCTTACCCATTTTAATAACTATTCATTCTCATTTAATCTAAATTATTATCTAACTTACTAATTCACACAGTATGTGTGTATATTCATACTTATTTAGTTATTACACCTCCAATGTTCAATTGTAAATAATATTCCTTTACCTTTCATGCATTAAATCCTTATTCCATTAATGTAAATTTAGTGTCATTTACAGCTACCTTTTAACTTAAAAGATTTAAATATCCTTTACCACTTAGTTCTCCTTTTTATTATTAAATCTATTTACTGTTCCTTTTTGTCTTTTACTATCTTCTTATGGTTACTAACCTCATTACTTACACATTTTATTAATTACTTACCATTTATCGCTTCCTTAACTTTTAACTCATCTCTTTTCATCTTATTACCTTACCTACCTTTGTCGTTTATTATTTGATTTTGAAATTTTCTTTATTGCATATATTAATTTTACAGCTGAACATTTATTTATTATCACTATTACAAATCATTAATTTATACTTAAGAACTTTTGCATTTTAAAGTATTTGAATTGCGCCTTCCTCTAGAGGAAAGGTTAACTCTGTAAATTTTATATCTTATCGAAAAAATAAAATTTGTGTTTGGAATTACAAGGAATTATGTTTCATGGTTATTGAAATATATAGTACAAAATACAATAAATATTCCTATTTTAGACATCTCTTTATTTTAGGCGTATTCCTTATTATTTCAAATGATACACTTTCATTTATGAATCTAAACTTGATAATTTCTAAAAACTTACATTGCAACTCCTTATATTCCGATAAATTAAAATACAACTTAAATCTCAATAACTTATTTTGATACTTCTAGTTCTCATTGCTAGCATAAATTATTTAATCAAAAAATCTTGAACTACCATATAATTTATCAAATTTAGGGACAACTACAAGCCAATACTTTCTAGATTCATATATATGCATACTAAATTTAAATTATCAATCACAAAATATGTAGTAGTGTTTTAAATTTCATTACACGCATATAATTAAGCCTAAAACTCCAAACAATTAAATTCAGGCATACAAGGAACAGACTTACAATGAAATAAATCCAATAGTATACAAATGTTTAAAAGAAATTCCCATTCACCTTTTTAGCTTTCCAAATCTTCAGATCTAATACCTATTACTCCAGTTTGACTCCCTTTTTTCTTCCTATCTATAAAAATACATATACCGCAAGCATACAAATACGTTTCAGAAATTTAGACCTGAGAAGAGATTTGAATTAAATTTAGATTTGGATTGAGATTTACCTTTTCTTCACAGAATTTATTCACCTCTTATTCTTCTTCTCTTTTATTTTCCGCTATTCTCCACGTAAATATTTATATAATATAACGATCTAGAATTTCAGACACTCCGTATTTAATCTGGATTATTTAAACATTTGATCTTGGTTAAATGTTATTAAAATGATTTAATGGGAATTTTAATCCCATTTTAAATTATAAGTAATGATGGTAAACTTGTTTTGAAAAATGTTTACAAAAATAAATACTTTGAAAATATATTGATAATGTGACCGAAAATCTTTTTATCGATAAACAGTTTATAACTATCAGAAGTTGTTCAGATTTTTTTACATACACTTATTTTCTTAGGAAATTAATAAAATGAAATAAAAACTTTTTGTCATTTCTGGAAATAAACTTTATGGATGATGTCATGGTTTATGTCATCAAAGATATTATGAAATAAGCTTAAAAGGAAAGTCTTAACTCTTAAGAAATGATAAAGTAGAAGTGATGGGAGGTGATCCTTACATGTCACGAAAGGGGGGTAAGAACAAGCTTATGCTCCACCATTTAAAGCCTATATAACGAGGGGCACATCCTTATTAAATAATCACTAATTCACAAAGCTTGAAATGAAGTATGAAAATTAAAAATGATGGAAGTGCTCAAGCACTAATCCACTAATTATTCTCTAACACTTTCATGATTTAACCAAATCATCTCCAATCTCTTCTAAACTTTGGCCATAGGCCTAACATCATGGAGAGCATGATTAGCTAAGAAGTAGAGGAAGGTGAGAGGAAGAGGGGACCTTGTTGGGGGCCGTGAGCATAAGAGGAGGAGGAAGAGTTTTTGAAAGTGTTAAAGGTTGGATCATTAGGCTTTTGGTGATGGAGGAAGGTGGTTCTTTGTTCTTGTGACTTTTTTCTTGGGTTTGGCATGGAACTAAGTGAGTTAGCTCACTATCTTATAAGTATATATTGTGTATGTATATGTTGTGTGCAAAGTATAATAGTTAAAGTGACATTAACTAAGTAAAGTTATAAAATTTGGACCCCACTTGATTTTGAAAGCAAATAATAACTTTATACTTTATAACGTTACTTCTATTACTCTCTTAAACATGTGGTGTGGTATCGACTTAAAGTTTAAATGGTTGTTTAACTTGTGTGTTAAACTGAAGCAAGTTTGCAAGTGTTTGAAGCAAGAATAGTCATTATAAGTGCACTTCTGAATCCCTTATTGTTGGGAATTTCTATAAATAAATAAATATATTCTTAGGGGTTTCTTTCCATGGTTTTTAAGTACCCTAATGTACTTACTAAATTTTTTTTAAGTATTAACTCATTTTTTAAGGTGGTTAAAACTAGTTACAAAGATCGTGCTTTTCAATGTGTTCTTTAACAAGGACTTTTAACAGCATTTATAAATATTGTACTAAGTACTTACGGTTTTAAGTGTTCAAAAATGATATTTAAATTTGATATTTTTATCTAATCTTTTTAAAGACATTTCAAACATGTTTTGAAGTATATTAAAGTTGGTTTGAAGTTTAACTATATTTTTAATAATTATATATAAATTTTGGAAAAGTAAAGAAGAGGTCTAACACTGAAAGCCGACGAGGTTGACTTCTCTATTTCTAAGAGTTAAGATTGATGTCTAGTAGGGATGGAGCAATAGAGATCCAACCTACCGGGCTTCCCTCTTGAATGAGGAATAGTTAAGTTGGGAATGTTGGAAACGGGTTAATCATTGTTTTCTAACTTGTTTATGGAAAGTCATTAATACTATACTTAACACTAAAAGCCGACAAATATGTTTGTCTATTTGTGAGATTCAAGAATGAAGTGTCTAAGCAAGGTATTGATGCAACAATTGCCCTAACTTACTTGGCTTCAATCTTGAACAAGGAATAGTTAAGTTCAAATGTCAAAAGCAAGTTAAGTATACGAACATTGATTTGTATAAGCAATTTTTTAAACTAGATAATCGATTAGTCGACTATCAAACTAAACCTATTATTAACTTAGATCTTTAAAAAGGATGTTTTAAAGATAATACAAATATGGAATGGTTTTAGGTTTGTTGTGACAATGTTTTAATAACATTCGTCTTTAACTCTTTTTTATTATACTTATGAATGTAAATAGATCTATAACAACCCGAAATTTAACCCCTAATAATGAATTCGTTAATTAATTAAATAATAAAATAACTTTGTGAAATTTTCAAAATTGGACTACGAGAGTAGCACCTTTGTGTCTGTGGTGATTTTATGATCAATTTTCATATATAGAACGTCAGAATTCGAGTTAGTATGAAGAAGATACGCACGAAACAAGAAACGAAAAAAATCAAAAATAATAATATATAAGGCAGGTCGACCTTAGTGTCGACCCTCTCATGGGCCAGGTCGACCCTGAGGTCAACCTACCATGTATAAGGGTCGACATGGCGGTCGACCCTGAGGTCAACCTACCATGTATAAGGATCGACATGGCGGTCGACCCGCCTTCCTACATGGCCGAGAAGCGATCCTGAAGCATATATGACGTGTTTTGTTGATTTTTCTCTCATCCGGTGCATCCGTGCTCCCATCCGATGGCTCCTATTCAGCCTATGACGTTGTTGCATCCTATTCAATCTCCAAATTCAACGATCTGAGATCCACTTCTACTCCTATAAATAAGAACCTAGGCCTAACACTTTTTCTCATTCTATATTTTCTCCGCTTGGGTTCACCTTTTCAAGAAGGACCCTAAAAGGAATAATTTTCCAAGGAGCGAATCTTTTTAATAAAAATTATTTTACAACTCCAAGTGGATCCGGGAAGACCAAAGGAAGAGCTTAGGACCGGACGTGAGTGATTGTAATTATTTTAAGATTTCTTTAAGTAATTTAAAATAATAGGGTTTCCAATAGTTGTAGTTTTACTACGATTTTTGGAATAGCCTTTTTAGTAGTTATTTACGGTTTTTATAATTATTTTCAGTCTATTTCCTTTTAGCAATTATTTTCAGTAATTTTAGTATTATTTCAGTTAATTATAATTTATTACTGTTAAACATAGCTTTGTATTGATTTACGGTCTATTTACAGTATTTAATTTTATTTGCTGTTATTTATTTCTTATTTACATCTTTTCGACGTTTTGGATTTTATGCAAGCGTCTATTCTCTTCATCCCCCTTTTCTGCGTGTATGGATTAGAATAAATTGAACGCGAATACGGATTTTATAAGTAAAAATATTAAATAAAGAAAATAAGATGTAAATTATAAAGACTGTAATAAATAATGGAATGTAATAAATAATGGGATTAGACTGAAATTACACCTAATTATGATTAGAATGGACTAATTAAAGATAATTGGCATCGTTATAACTTCGAATTATAACTAAATGAAGTAAAAGATGAAAGAAGCTTATTTTCACACTTAGACCTTGGGTTAAGTAATAAGCATGATTATAACGTAGGTTATAATAAGAAAAAGAATAGAATGAGGCTTATTTTAAGGCTTGGGATAAATTAATAAGCGTAGAAAGTAAAAATGATAATAAAGGCTTATTTAAGTAATTTATCTAAGTTAATAAGCATAGATGAAAGTAGGACCTGTACCAAATAGCATTCCCTTGGAAACGCTTATGCTAAGAATGGTAGTAACTAGTCAAATAGAAGTCCAAATCACGGGGATTTGGATAAGGGGCGCAACTATATATTGTTTGGATGAAGGGCCAGTACCAATAGCATTTCCCCTATTTTTCTATGGACGCATGGTTATCTCGCATTAGCCTGAAGTGAGATGAGGGGCACGCTATGCTGGACGTTGGAGGTAATAAGAAGACCCAATAGGTAGAGCAAAAGGTGGCATGGGCATGGTGGCAGTTACGCGTGCGACTTCCATTCGGGTGCTCGGTAATAGCTATGAGTTCCAAGTGCTTAGTATGGGTGTCTTTAGTAGACACCATTGCCTTCTGTATATGGAGCTATATATGTGGTCCGGATCCAAAGTAGTTGTTCTGTGCATCTTCCGTAGATACCATTGGTTGCTGTGTAGGGAGTTATATAGCGGCTGGTTCGCAGCAAGGTCTATGGAGTAGCAGGTCGATCAAAAAGTGTAGAATTAGGGCCACTTCCTAATTACAGGGTTAGAAATTCAGCCTAATTAAATCAGAACAAGTGCAAGCAATCAAAGTTAACCTATCTTGAGCAATATTTAGTCGTATTTATTTCCAGTTTATCCATTTCCTATTTCCTTTGTTATCCTTATTTATGCTAGAACTGTTGTAGAGTCTATTACTTTTATCTTTCTTAAAGACTCTTGTAATTACCATCATTCACCAGACTTTTAGTCTGACCCACTCCTCTATTTCCCCCCTTTTCCCCCTTAGGCAATCAAGGAAGAAGCTAGTAGATTGCTGCAGCTTGGAGTTCTTCTTGGAGGAGATTTCTTCTATGTACTTCTTTTATTTTCAGCTTTTGTTCTTGTATGCACTGATTTATTAATGAGGGATATTACGTACTCTGATTTTGAGACTATGAAGTTTTATTTCATAAGACATGATGGGGTTTAAGATATGGATGTTGTATTTGGCATTTGACTTATTTATGAATTAATTATGAAGCTTTGTTTTAATTAAATACTTATTTAGTTTCCGCTGTTTTTACCTATTTCTGTCCTGTGAATCTTAGTCTCTGTTGGTTTCAGTTATACCTACAATGCACCACGCCTTTTAATGTGTCCTTTTGGGTATATTAAGGGGTGTGAGGTGTTTCACTTGGTATCAGAGCCTAAGGTTACAGGATTCCAAAAAATTATTTTGAAAGTAAAGTATTTTTTTAAAAAAACTTGTTTTAAAAGATTTTTTAGAAAATAACTTTTAGAAATGATTTTAGGAATAAAAGAATTTTTATAAAAATCCCCTCATAAGTCCAGTTCAATATCCCTTTTACTCTTTCCTAAACCGTCCTTTTCTTTTGTAGAATGGTTGATGTCCCGAACCTTCCCGAGGGCATTTCAGTCCCATCCTGGTTTCGTAGGTACTTACAAGCCACGACTCCAGAGGTGCAAGGGTCTACGCCCAATCCTACACCAGCGGGTGGGAATCCCATCAACCCACCTGCCGCCATCAATTTCTCTAAGCTTTGTAAAGAACTTGCGAGTTTGGGCGGGAAGACTTTTTCCAGCAAGGAGACTTTTGTGGAGGCGAGAGCATGGCTTAGGGACACAGAGAGGATTTTTGGTCTTTTGGGATTGGATGGTCGGTAGCGAGTTCAGCTAGCCGCTTGGCAGCTGAAGGAGGAGGCATCTTATTGATGGGAGGTGATCGAGTTGGAGGGGAGGAATATTACTTGGGATGGATTCCGGGAGCGATTTGATAGGAAGTTTTTATCTCAAGCAGAAGGGAGTGTTCAGCTGGAGAAGTTTATCAATTTGAAGCAAGGGAGTTTGTCTGTCAAGGAGTACATCAATCAATTCAATGAGTTATCGTGGTTTGGTATGGATTTGGTGAACACGCCACACAAGAAAGCTATGAAGTTTGCGAAGGGATTGAATCAACCCCTTTAGGGATTATTGCTGACTCATGTACCGATGGGAGCTACTTATGAGTTTTTGGTCGAGATGGCGCTTATGTCGGATACGGTCAAGGAAGGAGAGTCTAAAGAGGAGGTCAAGTCAGAAGGTCCAAAGAAGAAGTAGTGGGAAAAGAATAAAAAGAAGAAGAAAGGTGATGGTCCTCAGAAGCAGATTAAGAAAGGAATAAAATACCATGGTTGTGGGAAGGTTGGACATGTGGCCAAGGATTGCTGGAAGGAGAAGATGAAGGGTAAGTGCTATACTTGCGGGCAGCTAGGTCATATGAGTAGGAGTTGTCCCTAGGGAGCGAGTGCACCAGTTGCGCAGATTCAGGCATTAAACATAGCACCTTCCAGTAGCATTCCAGATAGAGGTAGGAAAGTCACAGTTGAAGGTTTGATTTCTATATCTGATTTTCCTATTCGAACTTTATTTCATTATGGAGCATCACACTCTTTTATCTCTAGCTCTTTAGTAGATTGTTTTCACTTGGACATGTCATTAGTAGTAGACCCCATTATTGTTTCAAACCTCATAGGAGGATCGACACACTTATCTATGGTTTGTAGGGGTTTGAAAATTTATATCCTAGGTGTAGAATTTGACTATGATGCCTATATTTTTGGATTTTCGGGGTATGGGATGATTTTCGGAATAGATTGGCTATCCACATAGGGAGCTATAATAGATTGCGAGAGGAGAGTGGTTAGACTAGAGACATGCATCAGTAGGACTCTCGAGATTTCTTGCGACCCACAAGGATCAGTTATGTTGAGCTTCCTTTATTCACTCGATTCATCATCATCATAGTTAGATTTGATTCCTGTCGTCAAAGATTTTTCCAGACATCTTTGAGGAGGTTAGGGGACTACCCCCTAAGAGAGAGATTGACTTCAGGATTTTTTTTGGCTAGCCATTAGCCTTATCCGTAGGGCATATGGCGCCTAGGGAAAGGAAGGGTTTGAGCAAGCAGACCCGTGAGCTTTGGAAAAAGGTTTCATAAGAAGAAACATATCGGAATAGGGAGCGGCAGTCGTCTTCGCTACCAAAGCAGGTGGTTCTTTTCGAATTTGCATTAACTATAGAGAATTAAATAAGCTCACAAAGAAGAACCATTATCTATTCTCTAGGATAGATAATCTTTTCGACCATTTAGTTGGCTCTTCGGTATTCTTCCAGTTTAATTTAGCCACTGGATTTCATCATCTTAGGGTCGCTGATGACAGCATTGATAAGACCGCATTTAGGATACCAGACGGATTCTTTGAGTGGTTAGTCATGACTTTTGGGCTAACTAATGTCCCATCCTATTCTATAGATTTGATGAACCATGTTTTTAGAGATGTCCTAAATAAGATTGTGGTGGTATTCGTGGATAATATCTTGGTATTTTCCAAGAATATGGAAGAGCATGTTGTTCATTTGGAAGAAGTTCTTCGCACACTTCGTAGTCATCAAGCTAAGTTTTTGAAGTGTCATTTTTGGAGAGAGGAAGTTCATTTCTTGGGGCACGTAGTCTCGAAGGAAGGTTTGGCTGTTAACCTTGCCAAGGTTATTGCAGTACAAGATTAGAAGGCCCCTAAGAATGTTACCGAGGTTAGGAGCTTCCTAGGATTGGCAGGCTACTATAGGAAGTTCATTAGAGACTTTGCCAAGATTTCGGCACCACTCATGCGTCTTACTAAGAAGAATAAAGATTTCGTGTGGGACGTAGATTGTGAGGATTCCTTCACGAAGCATAAGAGAGCCCTTACTAGTGCACTAGTGTTAATTTTACCCGACGGAGCTAAGCCTTTCACGGTATACACTGATGCATGCAGAACGGGTCTAGGAGCAGTGTTGATGCAAGAAGGGAGGGTAGTGTGTTATGGTAGTAGGCAGTTGAGGACGCATGAGAATAACTATCCTACCCATGATTTGGAGTTGGCTGCCATAGTCTTTGCACTTAAGGCTTGGAGGCACTATTTGCTTGGAGAGAGGTTTGAGCTTTTTACCGACCATAAGTCTTTGAAGTACCTATTCTCGCAGAAGGACTTGAACTTGAGGCAACAAAGGTGGACGGAGTTTTTAGCCTCGTATGATTTTGAGATGGCTTATACCCTTGGCAAGGGTAATGTGGTTGCGGATGCATTGAGTAGAAAGAAGGCAACCCTTAGTCCTTTGTTCGTGGAGTGGAGGAGCTTGGAGTTTATTTCTACTTTTGATTTTAAGCCATCTACGGACATTACTCTCGGATTGTTGGCAACCTTAGAGGTAAGGCCTACCCTTATGGATCAGATTGGCTCGAGGCAATAAGAGGATTCAGAGTTCATGGACATTATGGATAGGATTGGCCGAGGAGAGGTCTCAAGACATCTCCAACGCTATTCCATTGATAGCAGAGGGTGGCTTAGGAGAGATGGGAGGCTTTGTGTTCCACGCGCCGGTGACATGTTGAGAGCAGTTTTGGAGGAGACGCACCATTCTCGTATGACTATTCATCCGGGCGGTGACATAATTTATCAGGATATGAAGAGGATGTTCTATTGGGGTGGTATGAAGATGGACGTGGTAGAATTCGTAGCTAAGTGTCTCATATGCCAAAGGGTAAAAGCAAAGTAGCAGAAGCCTGGTGGATTACTTCGGCCCTTAGAAGTGCCGGAGTGGAAGTGGGACAGTATTTCCATGGATTTCATTGATGGTTTACCCCGTTCTAGGAAAGGGAACACTAGCATTTGGGTGATTGTTGATAGATTGACCAAGAGTGCTCACTTCAACCAAGTTAAGAGTAAGCGTACGACTTTAAATTTGGCATCCTTGTATATTCGAGAGATAGTATGTCTACACGGAGTTCCTTCTAGTGTTGTTAGTGACAGAGATCCCATTTTCACTGGTGAGTTTTGGAGAAGCTTACAAGAGGCGCTAGGGACGCAACTTAGGTTGAGTACGGCCTATCACCCCAGACGGATGGCCAAACAGAGAGGGTAAATAGGGTGCTTGAGGATTTGCTGCGGATGTGCATTTTGGACTTTGGAGGAACTTGGCAGGAGCATCTTCCGTTGGTTGAGTTTGTGTGAAATAATAGTTACCAAACAAGTATAGGAATGGCACCATTTGAGGCTTTATATGGGAGACCTCGCAAGTCCCCATCCTGTTGGGTAGAGTCTACGGAGAAGTTATTACTTGGACCCGATATGGTTAGGGATACCTCTGAGAGGGTGGATTTGATTCGGCGAAGGATGAAGATGGCTCAAGACAAACAGAAGTCGTATGCGGATAGGCGGAGGAGTGACTTAGAATTCGAGGTTGGAGACTTAGTTTTTATCAAAGTATCCACGTTTAGGAAGGTGGTAAGATTCAGATTAAATGGAAAGTTAACCCCTAGATTTGTTGGACCATTTCCTATCACAGAGAGAGTTGGGAAGATGGCTTACCGAGTGAAGCTACCAGAGAGGCTCACAGGAGTGCACGACATTTTCCATGTTTCGCACTTGCAAAAGTGCTTACATGACTCGGCGGTGGTTATAGAGCCTAGTCAGTTAGAGGAGGTGGAGGTAGAAAGGGAAGCTTCTATTCGGCGTATCCCCACGAAGATTGTGGGAAGGGATATCAAGAGACTAAGGAATAAGGAGGTTCCACTGGTAAAGGTGCAATGGAGAGATGATGTTGCAGACGCCACTTGGGAAGTAGAAGAGAAGATTCGTACTTCCTATCCTCATCTTTTTGATGGTAAGTTTTAGAATTCCTTTTTTCATCTTTAGATTTGAATAGGCTCTTTCCTTTATTATCCTTTAGGAGGGTAGAACTTAGGATTTAACCTATGGATGGTAGGATTTGATGCAAACATGTTAATAGAACATGTTATGAATGGTGTATGCTAGTGGTTGCAAGTGTTTGCTAGTGGATGCTATGGATTCATATAAGTGCACTAGGCACTATTATTCCTTAGTGATCGGCCTAACCAACACACTAGAGCATATGCATATGGATGTGTGCGCATTTTTATTTTATTTCCATGATTGCTATAAATGGATGATTATCACATGATTGTTGCATTTGGATGATGATTGTAGCATGCATATAGAACTATCAGTCATCATTAGAGAATTTTTGCATTCATTTGGATACATGGCACGGACATGATTGCATAAAATGAGGTCAACTAAATCAGTGGACCGCCTAATCTTTTGCATTAGTTAGGGACATTTACACTACACTAATTGCATAAGTATCATAAAATTGCATTAGAAAAAAAACTTAAGGGCAATGGATGAATGGTTGATGATTGAGTAGTTGGTTGTAGAATTGGATGAAAACATTTAGTACATTCTTTTATCCTTAGAGATTTCGGGGATGAAATACCTTAAGGAGGGGAGAATGTAACAACCCAAAATTTAACCCGTAATAATGAATTCATTAACTAAATAAAAAAATAACTTTGTGAAAATTTCAAAATTGGACCACGGGAGTAGCACCATTTTGTCCATGGCGATTTTCTGATCAATTTTCATATATAGAACGTCAGAATCCGAGTTAGTATGAAGAAGATACGCACGAAACAAGAAACGAACGAAATCAAATATATATATATATATATATATATATTGGGCAGGTCGACCTTAGTGTCGACCCTCCCATGGGCTAGGTCGACCCTGTGGTCGACCTACCATGTATAAGGGTCGACATGGCAGTCGACCCGCCTTCCTATATGGCCGAGAAGCGATCCTGAAGCATATATGACGTGCTTTGTTGATTTTTCTCTCATCCAGTGCGTCCGTGCTCCCATCCGACGGCTCCGATTCAGCCTATGACGTGGTTGCAACCCATTCAATCTCCAAATCCAATGGTCTTCGATCCACCTCTAACCTATAAATAAGACCCTAGGCCTAACACTTTTTCACATTCTAGATTTTCTCCGCTTGGGTTCACCTTTTTAGGAAGGACACTAAAAGGAATAATTTTCCAAGGATAGAATCTTTTTAATAAAAATTATTTTACAACTCCAAGTGGATCCGGGAAGACCAAAGGAAGATCTTAGGACCGGAGGTGAGTGATTGTAATTATTTTAAGATTTCTTTAAGTAATTTAAAATAATAGGGTTTCTAATAGTTGTAGTTTTACTACGATTTTTGGAATAACCTTTTTAGTAGTTATTTACAGTTTTCAGAATTATTTTCAGTCTATTTCCGTTCAGCTATACTTTTCAGTAATTTTTGTATTATTTCAGTTAATTATAATTTAGTACTGTTAAACATATCTTTTTATTGATTTACAGTCTATTTATAGTATTTAAGTTTATTTATTTCTTATTTACATCTTTTCGACGTTTTGGATTTTATGAAAGCATCTATTCTCTTCATCCCCCTTTTCTGTGCACATGGATTAGAATAAATTGAATGCGAATATGGATTTTATACGTAAAAATATTGAATGAAGAAAATAAGATGTAAATTATAAAGACTGTAACAAAATAATGGAATTGGACTGTAATAAATAATGGGATTGGACTGTAATAAATAATGGGATTGAACTGAAATTACACCTAATTATGATTAGAATAGGACTAATTTATGATAATTGGCATAGTTATAACTTAGAATTATAACTAAATGAAGTAAAAGATGAAAGAAGCTTATTTTCACACTTAGACCTTGGGTTAAGTAATAAGCATGATTATAACGTAGGTTATAATAAGAAAAAGAATAGAATGAGGCTTATTTTAAGGCTTGGGATAAATTAATAAGCGTAGAAAGTAAAAATTATAATAAAGGCTTATTTAAATAATTTATCTAAGTTAATAAGCAAAGATGAAAGTAGGACATGTACCAAATAGCATTCCCTAGGGCACGCTTTTGCTAAGAATGGTAGTAATTGGTCAAATAGAAGTCCAAATCACGGGGATTTGGATAAGGGGCGCAACTAGATATAGTTTGGATGAAGGGCCAGTACCAACAGCATTTTTCCTATTTTCTATGGACACACGGTGATCTCGCATTAGCCTGAAGTGAGATGAGGGGCACGCTATGCTTGACGTTGGAGGTAATAAGAAGACCCAATTGTTGGAGCAAAAGGTAGCATGGGCATGGTGGCAGTTACGCGTGCGACTTCCATTCGGGTGCTCAGTAATAGCTATGAGTTCCAAGCGTTTAGTATGGGTGTCTTTAGTAGACACCGTTGCCTTCAATGTAGGGAGCTAAATACGTCGTCCGGATCCACAGTAGTTGCTCTATACATCTTCCGTAGCTACCATTGGCTGCTGTGTAGGGAGTTATATAGCGGCTGGTCCATAGTAAGGTCTATGGAGTAGTAAGTCGATCAAAAAGGGTAGAATTAGGGTCAAATCCAAATTACAGGATTAGGAATTCAGCCTAATTAAATCATAACAAGTGCAAGCAATCAAAGTTAACCTATCTTGAGCAATATTTAATTGTATTTATTTCCAGTTTATCCCTTTCCTATTTCCTTTGTTATCCTTATTTATGCTAATACTGTTGTAGAGTCTATTACTTTTATCTTGCTTAAATACTCTAGTATCATTCACCAGACTTTTAGTCTGACCCACTCCTCTATTTCCCCCCCCCCTTTCCCCCTTAGGCAATCAAGGAAGAAGCTAGTAGATTGCTGTAGCTTGGAGTTCTTCTTGGATGAGATTTCTTCTATGTACTTCTTTTATTTTCAACTTTTGTTCTTGTATGCACTGGTTTATTTATGAGGGATATTATGTACTCTGATTTTGAGACTATGAATTTATATTTCATAAGATATGATGGGTTTTGAGATATGGATGTTGTATTTGGCATTTGACTTATTTATGAAATAATTATGAAGCTTTCTTTTAATTAAATACTTATTTAGTTTCCACTGTTTTTACCTATTTCTGTCCTGTGAATCTTAGTCTCTGTTAGTTTCAGTTATACCTACAATGCACCGCGCCTTTTAATGTGTCCTTTTGGGTATATTAAGGGGTGTGGGGTTTCTTAAGATCTTTAAAAGAATGTTTTAAAGATAAGTATAAGTGAGATATTTTGGGGTTTGTAGTGACAATGTTTGAGTAGCATTAGTCTTAACCCTTTTAAATAGATTTGTGAAAGTACTTAGATCCTTAAAATGGATATCTTGAAGGAAATTATAAGTAATCTTTTGGAAAAAAATAGAAAAAGTAAAGGTTTTAAGTAATAAATCTTGTTAAATGATTTGTGAATATAGTTATACTATTTGAGACAGGTGTATGAATACCTTTTGAAGTATTGAAAGAGTACAAATGAATAGTAGAAATTGATAAAAAAAATGTTTTATTAGATAAAAGAAGTTTATAATAAAAGGGATTTTAATTAATAAAAGTTTAATTAAACAAAAAGGGGATTAGAAGTTGCATATGTGGCGTGCTTTCTATGTTTACTCATTTATGGAAAACATTTAATCATATACTTAGCACTAAAAGTTGATGAAGTAGGCTTGTCCATCCGTGGGAATTAAGACTGATTTTCAAGAAGGGATATGCGCAATAGAGTTCTAACCTACCGGCTTCACTCTTGATCGAGGGATGGTGTGAGATGAAAATATCGGAAACGTGATAAGTGTACGAGACTTGGTTTCCATATGCGATCATTTTCATTATTATTAAATGAACAATTTCTTCGATTCAGTCTTGGAGAGACCGAGATCAGTAAGTGTTTTACTTATCGAAAATCACTTCAAGACTGAGATACATGTTCTATCTCTTGGAAGTAGATCTGGTCAAAATGCTAAAATCCATGTGTGGTTTCGAGATCTATTTAAGAAGTGGGAAGCCAATTGGGTATTCGAATTCGGTTTAAGTAATGAAGACTCGTGTGAAAGATGTCGAACGTAAGCTCAACATCGAAAATGGCAAAAAACAGAAAAGGATGACTGACCTTGGGTTTAGCTGACCCATATTAGGGTATTATCAACTCCATATTTATAGATACTTATTGATTGTTGGTCGGTGGGAGTTGATCGTATTTGGTACACTTTGTTCATGTTTACGTTTGGATGTACGGCCGCTTGTGTTTACCTAAATGGTATATTTTATCTAGAGATATACATCGCTTGAAGGTACTTTTTGCGTGTGCAGGAGATTGCATCTAGCTACATCAGAGAGATCTCCACAGAAAATCCAATATGTGAACGTTCCTTATCAGATTCTATTGGACTCCTAATATGTTATTGAATATAATGAATGTAACCATTCCGGCTATGTTATATATTTGTATTCTACACCCTAGATATTATCTAATATATCACATTATGTACTATTAGATTTCTTTTGAGAGGATAACCGTTATGGCATTCCATGCGGTCCCAAAAGTACTGTTATATGCTAACTACATATTTCTTGAGTTTCTCATAGCAAACTTATATTTGACACGTGGCTTTTGTTTTCCCTAAATTCCTCGTATGCTCTTTCGAGTTTTCTGAGAAAGGCAGGTTTTCGTTGATGTTCTTTGGAGCTCGAGAAGACAAGCTGCATGTTTCACCTACCGTAGTATTCCTATTTCTACTGCATTACTATTATATATATCAGCATTTGTGAGGACGGGTTGTTACAACTGTCCAGACTGATGATAGTCTTAGGTTTTGTAACTTAAAAATTTATGTATCGGAGTAACCCTTTGTACAATTACTTTGATATTGTATATTACCATTCCTACTTGTGCTATGTGCTACATTATAGGGGGTTCTCATACTAGTGAACGTGTGACGAAGCTTTGTCTCTTACCACTACATGCCCCTTTACGGGTTAGTGTGTAGTCGAGAGCTGGTCGTAATGGCAGGAACGAGGTTACCATTTGCAGTCACCGTCTGAAAAAGGGTGGATCATTATACTTGGTATCAGAGCTAAAGGTTAAGCAGGAACCATGGCTTTGGTGGGTATGACTCATTAAGAGATAGGGTAATGGAATGCCCTAGAATGAGTTGAGTGTATTATACATATGAGAGCGTATTTGAAATTGTTATAAATGTACACCTTAATGGTAATTATAACTGCAAAAATTAGAGATATTATATAAGGTAACTTAAGTGAATTGTCAGAGTATGGTTTAATTAATGTGGGGTTTAATGATATTCATCTATTATCCATGATTAATTAGTTTAGTCATGCTCAGGCAGTTTATGGGCATTGACTTTCATTTGTTCATTTTTGATTTGTGCTCGACCAGTTTACGAGCAATTTTACCTTCTATACATGGGTAGGGTAGACAATATTTGTAGATGCGTTGAAACGAACACCTTGTGAATTGAGTTTCACGGTTTGACTTCAGGGCGTTCGGCGATAATAGGGCAGAACTTAACTCTTATAAAAAGTTAACTTTAGTAAAAGATTTTTATTTTAATCTAAGAAAAATAAGTTATTTTGGGAATTATAATTTGTGAAAAGATTTTATATAAGCAAGTAATTTATATAAATATGGTTTATAATACATGATTTATAAACAAGAAGGATTTAACTGATAATTTAAGAATTTAAATTCCAATGTCTTTGAAAATGTTTTTCATGATTTTTGGAAAATAATAGTAGTATTATTTGAAAGTAAGTATTTGGAAAATTGTTTTATGAAATTGAGATCATTGTACTTAGTAATACTTACGAAGTATTTGATACTGTTTTGAAAATAATTTTGCTTAAGTCTGAAAGAAA
Source organism: Allium fistulosum (assembly GCA_030737815.1). NCBI lineage: Eukaryota > Viridiplantae > Streptophyta > Magnoliopsida > Asparagales > Amaryllidaceae > Allium > Allium fistulosum. Next base: position 1,111,881,436 of record CM060905.1, read on the forward strand.
TAAATTGGATGCACTGAACTCACTTCTGTTATTTGAAAATAATTCTGGTGATGACTTCAGCATCATCGGCGTTCATTTTTGGGTTTCTAAGTGGGGAATGCTATAGGGTTGTTTTTGTAAAATGGATTCTGATTTGAGTCTGAAAAGAATAAATTGTTATACAAAAGATATATGTATGTATTGCTATTTAAAAATGATTTGAAATAAACAGGGGTGTTTATTTCCAAAGTTTTTCTTTGGAAAGATTTGATTTGAACCTTTTAATATAGAAATTTTTAAATATGCAGGGTGCCGAGTGGTAGCCCGGAATGAATGTTGAAACTTTTCGTGTTTTCCCTTTTTGGGTAAAGTGTGTTTAATAAATTATTGAATTTTATTAAGCTATTTTATGGATAATTGTAGCCTATGCATTATGATTGTATGGTATGTACATCTTGTTATGATATGTTGTTTCGTCGATTTCATTTGTTAAAATGAAATGGGATTTTCGACGATTTTGGATAGTTGGAAACTTCTGAATTGTTATAAAACTTGAAGCTAGGTGTTTTGTGAAAATATAAAGTTGAGTTTAAATAACACTTGAATTGAGAAGGTAGTAAGTTAAAACAAATTTAATTTGTTGAACATACATGTTAAGTAAACCGAATTTGATGTTTTGTATATACTCTAAGGATGTTGTATGGTATTATACAAATATGAACTTAAGTTATAACTATTTATAAACTTGATATGTTTTATGAAAGGTTTCATAAATGATTTTAGTATTAAACAAGAAATACTATTTGTACAAAAGGATGTGATAAAAAGATATTGGTATAGTTAAGAAATGAATAGGATAAAATACATAAGTTGTAAGTAGTTCATTTTATTCGCGTGACTGTTCTTGATAAAGTATTCGAGTACATAATTTAGAGGTGGTTTACACTAGTCCGAACAAGAATTTTTCACTAGATTCTTGACGGAAAACACTTGATACAGATTCTTGATATAATCCCAAAGTTTTCAATCATAAAATAAGGATATGTAAGGAGAATTTAGGTTTCTAATCAAGCAACCTGGTCGGAGTCGGCACTAGAGATGTTAAGTGATCTATACTAGTTGGAAAGTAAAATTATGTGATCGAGTAAGTGATTGGAATTGATATTGCGTATGGATGGTCCATGTGCATTGTACGGGTTTTAGTATATGCATACTATGTTTTGATTGGGTTATGGAGGGTTTAGGTGATGACTCTTCGATTTGATATGAGTTAGCATGAATAGTCTACTAAGTAATAACCTGAGACTGTTGGGTATAAGGTATGCTTAGTAGGTTGTTTATCATCCTTGTGCGGTGAGAGGATTTTGAACTTGAGCAAACCATGCATTTTGTTTGCTAGTTATTGAATACTGTTATGTAATGCTATGTGATTGTTTCTTTTGTTGCTCGTGTTGGAATTTCGAGGACGAAATATTCTAAGTGTGGGAGAATATAACGACCGGGAGTTTCGAACACTTCATATTTAAATATCTAAATTATTTAAATATTTGAATCTACGATTAAATGTAATTAAAATGATTTAATGAGCTTATTAACCCCCTTTTTAATCATGAGTAATGAAGGTAAACGCGTTTTGAAAATGTTTACAAAAACAAATACTTTGAAAAAATATCGATAATGTTACCGAAAATTATTTTATCGATAAACTGCTTCTTAACCGTCAGAAGTTGTTCAGATTTTTTTACATACACTTATTTGCTTAGGAAATTAAAAAAATGAAATAAAAACTTTTTTCCATTTGTTTAAATAAAATATACGAATGATGTCATGGGTGATGTCATAAAAGTTGTTATGAAATATAAGCTTAAAAGAAAAGTCTTAACCCTTATGAAATGATAAAATAGAAGTTATGGAAGGTGATCCTTATATGTCATGAAAAAGGGGTGAGAATAAGAAAAGTGAGGGGTTGGACCTGCATTTATAGGCACACATATCAATTTCATATTATTTGTATATATGTTAAGCATTTATGTTAGTTAATGTACATTCTTTTCTTTAATTCCTTTTTCATTTATTTCATACCATTTTTGTTCTAATCCGATTAACTTTAACCTTGCTTACACGTTAAGTATCTGCTAACATTAATTTATTACCATTTTTGCTGGATTGATTAACGTTAATTTCTTTCTTCCACATTAAGTAAATGTTAAGTGTAGTTAACGTCAATCAATTACACTTATTTCATACAATTTCCTTCCCTTTATGTTAACATTCTTTCTAAATAACCTTTGTTTTAACGTTAATTAATTCTCATTTATTTATTTACTTTTTAGCTATTGTTTAATTTGATTTAACGCCGATCTACTTTGATTACTTCCTTCTAATCTCGGATTTGATTATATTTAACATAGTCAATTAATTAAATGTTAAGATTTACATCTAATGTTTATATTAACGTAAATTATCAATATTTATTTACTTCCATGTCCAATTTATTTACTTACATGCTATCTTAATTAGATTTTAATTTGATTGAGCGCCCTTAATTAACATTTATATTTAATGTTAACATTTATACTTAATGCCCATTTTATTGTTAAGTTATTAACATTTGCTTCCATAACTAGTTTTGAATTTCCTATCCAAAAACTTCAAAAGTAAATAACTTTTTGGTTTGAATGCCAATTGTAAAACTTTATATATGAAGATTGATCAGAAAATCACCATGAACCCAACAGTGTAAGTTTCGTAGCCAAATTTTGATGTTTACAAAAATTCTATTTTTAGGTTTTAATAATTACTTATTAACAAATTTCTTTTTTATTTTACGAGGTGTCACATTCTCCTCTCTTAAAAGAATTTCGTCCTCGAAATTCCTCAAGGATTGAATCATGTAACATAGCATGCAACTAATTTAAGCTATCCAATCAATAGTGTACAACCAATTTTTTGCAGCCAATAGTGTACAAGTGCATGGTGTATCACAACATATATGACATGTATGTTGAATGATTCTAAATCGGTGCCTCCTATTTGAATGCATTCTTTAAATCAATTTTGAAACTATGATGCAAACAATCTATATATACTGGCAGTTCTATAAGTATGCAGGTTTTAAAACTCAAAATCTTTGTTTTTGCATCTAAATTTTCCTACACTTCTATGACTAGAAGCATAGTTCAACCAATTTTGCATCAGATCTCCATTATCTAATACCTAGCACACAATTTTCTAACATCCAAAATTTTGAAAATCTGGTTTTCTAAACCTATACACTTATGTCGAAAAAGGTTTTAGATGGAGAATTCTATATTTTCATCCTTCTCTTGTGTACCCATCCTACCATGCCTTAGAACTCTCTCTTTTTCCCCTAATTCTTTTCCATCTTTTCCAAGTACGGACCAAATAAGAAATTTTACTTTCTAATTTTTAAAATAGAGTTATTTTAAAATAAGTTTTGTTCATCTATCGATAAAGTATGGAAAAAAAGATTTCATAACTAAATCAGCTTTTTTCCTTATCACTAACTACCTTTTACTTTTACTGTCACTTCTTCTGTACAACAAAATTCATATTTGTTAACACGTCAATTTTTTCCTTATGCTAAACATATGGCATTTCAGAAATCAAACATCTTCCTTTTTTTTCGCTCACAAATCTTTTTATATAAAACTTTTGAAATGTTGGAAAAAAATTTAAAGTTCAAAATTTCGTTATAAAATTTTTCAAAACTTTCTATAAAATTATTTTATTTTCCAAAACCTAGAATTTTGGACAAAAATTTTCAAAAGTATTTATATTTTTTCAAAACAAATCATGCCACATCCTACGGAGTTAGAATTTAGTCAGTAGTTTGACATCCATAGTGAACTCTGTCCTACCGTAAATTTTCAATTTTCAAAAAAAAAATTCTTTTATCTTAAAATAACAACCGGCGCACAAGTTCCTTTATAAATTCCAACTTTTAAGGCATATGGACACTAACACCTGGCTTCGCCACAAACTTTCCCCATCCCTTGCTCGCCAAAATTTATCTTTCCAAAACATTAAGGCTTTTGGGACTTAACATTACTTTACTTTTAGTAACTAATAAATTTACTAATTTATTTGATAAACCTCCACTCTTACTTGCAATAATTAAACGTCCACATGAAATTTCCTTAGTACCACAATGTTACAATCAATATAGCAGACCACCTAGAAAATCAATTCTTTTTTAGCAAAACGGTTGTGTAGCGTGACACTACACAGCCGATTAGATAGCATAATAGTAAGTAATTAGCGCGATCAACAAGCCGGATTGCTGGCCAAAAATAGGAGGATACTGCAAAACAGTCGCTACATGGCAGAGTTATATATACAAAAACAGCTTGGTACAGATATCAGAAAATGAAATAGATAAGTTCTGCGGAGTGGTCACTGGTGTCCATGTTGCCATCTAGAAGGAGCTGCGCTTGTGCTCCCTGCTGATTCAGCCGGCGATGAACTGGAGAATGGTAATCTCAGCCTAAACGGAGCTGAGAAGCTGTGTCCTGATACAGATGAGAAATAGTAAATAATACGCCTGCAGGTTCCATCGAAGTTGGATTTGGCCTACTGAACACATGTGCATTTCGCTCGGCCCAAATGCACCAATTGAATATAGCCACAAAGAGATCTAAGTGTTTGTTGGGGGGGGGGGTTATTCTGCCAGTGGTCAAAAAATGAGGTGATTGTAGGGATATATCGGAGTATGTGAACAGACGTTGCAACCCAAACCCTAAAGGAAAAATCGCATTCTATGAATAAATGTTGTAAACTTTCGGTTGCGATAGAGCATAAGGCACAGCTTGAGTCTACTACGATGTTGTAACGAAGGAGCCTGTCTCTGGTGTTGATGCGCCCGTGGATAAGGCACCATTGTAAGAAAGCCAAGCGAGGCTGGAGTTCGCATTTCCAAAGTCTGGGGAAGTTGAAGAGACGTCCATGGTTGTTCAGATGAGCATAGCAGGAGGCGACGGAGAAGCCGGCTGAGGGATTTGGGGCCCAGATGAACATATCTGGTCGGGGTGGAAACGAATGCTTCGGAGGATGGAGGCTGCTTGGCGGAGCTCGGCTAGGGTGGCAAGGACGAAGTAGGATGCTGGTAAGAGATGGTCAGGGCCCGAGTTTGAAGAATCCGATGTGGTAGCGAGGACGGTTGCTGAGTGAGAGAAGAGGTTGGGGAGGATGGAGGAGAGGGGCAGCTGACCGTGCCAGGTATCCAACCAGAAGAGGCAATTTGCCCCCATCACCCAGGTTGACATGGAAGAGCGATTTGACACGGGGGAGGGTTGCGAGGACCCCAGACCAGAATGGGGATGGTCGAAGGCGGGTGGGGGAGTGGAGGACAAGATGCGGGTTGGAGTGGTAGTGAAGTGAGGTAATCCACGATTTCCAAAGGAAGGTGTCGGGGGTTAGGAACCGCCAGAGCCATTTAGTGAGAAGCGCGATGTTGATGTCGTGTAGGTTAACAATTCCAAGGCCACCGTTGTCAGTGCGCAGACAAGTTGTCCGCCAGTTTACGAGTTTCTTTATTTTACCACCATTCCAAAGAAAGGAGCTTCTGATCGAGTCGATTCTTTTGATTACCCAGGTTGGGAGCTTGTAAAGTGACATCCAAAAGGAAGGAATTGCTGATAGGACTGATTTAACAAGGACGAGGTGCCCTATTGAAGAAAGGGAGTGTGCTTTCCAGGAATGAAGTCTGTTTTCGATTTTGGTAATTAGGGGGAGCCAATCCGATCTGAGTAATTTAGTTGGACGAAGGGGGACCCCGAGGTATGAGATAGGGAAGTGCGCGATGTTGCAGTTGAGCAAATTGGAAAATGTTTGCCCAAGGTGATCGGAGTTTCCAAGCATGAGGATGGAGCTCTTACTGAAGTTGATGGATAGGCCGGATATGAGCTCGAAAGAGTACAGTGCAACTTTAAGGCAGTGGATGTGGTTGACCGTGGGCGACGCAAAAAGAATAGTGTCGTCATCGAATTGAAGGTTGGATATGACCAGATCTGAATTGGGGAGCTTGATGCCTTCAAAGATGTTGTTCGATATAGCTAACTTGATCATACGGTTGAATACGTCAGCAACCAGGACGAAAAGCAGAGGAGAAAGTGGGTCTCCTTGCCGCAGTCCACGAGCAGACTTGATTAGGCCCCCTGAAGCCCCAATGATCACGATAGAGGACAAGCTAGAACTGAGAATACAATGTATCCAGTTGCACCATTTTGAGGGGAAACCTCTATGTTTCATAAGCTCCAAAATGAATTGCCAATTAACTGTGTCGAAAGATTTCGAGAAGTCTAATTTGAGGAGCATACCTGGCGTTGAAGTATGGTGGTAGAAGGAGATGACTTCTTGGGTCGACGCCACGCAGTCCATGATGTTGCGACCGAGGATGAATGCGGATTGCTTAATTCCAATGAGGGGGGCAATGATAGTTTGAAGGCGATTGGCTAGAACCTTGGTTATGATTTTGAAGGTTGTGTTCAGGAGGCTAATAGGTCGGAAGGATGGAAGGGAAGTGGCACCTGTGGTTTTGGGGAGGAGGATGATATTAGCATAGTTAAGGCGAGCAACAGATGAGGGATCGGCTTGGAATTCATAACACGTCTTGATAATGTCGTATTTGATTGTTTCCCAATAGTGCTTGAAGAATAGCGGGCCGAAACCATCTGGGCCAGGAGCTTTGTCATCAGACATGCTATTTAGCGCAGCCCAAATTTCCGCTTCTGAGAAGGGATGGTCTAGAGGGATGGTAAGCACTCTGGGTAGAGCAGGTTCCAGTCAATTTGTGGTAGAGGGGGGTGGTGTTTTCCTAAGATGTTTCGATAGTAGTCGGAGAACAGGTTCAGGATGTCGGACTGATCAGAGATAGTGTTACTGTTGTGGGTGATTTCGGGGATGAAAGTGGATCTACGCCTGCCGTTTGCAAGACGGTGAAAATAGGCAGTGTTCTTATCGCCATCCTCGATCCATTTCGCTTTGGAACGTTGTTTCCAACCTATTTCCTCTTGCAATGACAATCTGTCCAGTTCTGCTTCCAGCTCTCGCAGGCGAGATCGATCCGATTCGATAAGGGGGGAGGATTTTTCGAGTATGTTTAGGTCCAAAATCTCATCTTGTATTGCGGAGATACGCGAGCGGATAGAGCCCCAAACTGACTTGTCCCAGGGTTTGATGATCTTGCGAAGAGATCGGAGTTTGGAGACAACTCTGGCGGTGGCTGAGTGAGTGTGGAAGGGCTGAGACCAGATTTCTTTGATGAAGTTATCAAATGATTGCTCCAGGAGCCAGAGGCGCTCGAACCAGAAGGGTCTGATAGGACAATTGGGGGAACCAGTGTCGAGTAGGAGAGGGCAATGGTCAGAGATGATTGTGGCTAGGCCCGAGACCAAGGAAAGTGGATATAAATCCTCCCAGGCCGGGTTGAAAAGGAAACGGTCCAATTTGGCTAGTGAAGGTTCTGATCTGCGGCTAGACCAAGTGAATAGACGGTTACAGATGGGTGGATCTATCAGGGAGCAGAGATTAATGAAATGGTTGAAGGCTTCGGAGTCATGGGAAAGGTTGCCCGAGTTCCTTTCAGCTGAGGATCTGGTGGTATTGAAATCTCCTCCAACCACCCAAGGGCCATTAATGTGTGCTGCGAAGGTGAGACAATTCGACCATAGTTCGTTTCGATCTCGAGTATTTTGTTGGCCATAAATATTGGAGGAGAAGAAGATTGTTCCAGTTTGTAAGTGACGAAGGGCTACATGTAGGGCTGCTGTGTGGTAAAAAGTTTGGCAATGGGACTACACTGATTCATTCCAGGCTATCATAATGCCTCCACTAGAACCGACAGCATTCAGGTAGGCCCACCCAGTTAGGAAAGGCCCACCAATCTGTTTGAGTATGTTAGGTGATGGGTCTGATATTTTAGATTCTTGCAGGAAAGGGATGTCTACTTTTTGTGGGGTTATTATAAGGCTAACATAATGTCGTTTACTAGGGTCCCCCAACCCCCGTGTGTTCCAGGAAATAAGCTTCATTGGGAGAACGATAAGCGCTCCGATTCTAGTGCCTGCATGGAGGTGTAGTGTTCTCCATGCAAGTTCACTCCCATGCAACGTGCCATTTTCTTATTTAAACTTTTATTAAGAGAGGAAAAAACTACATGTTTAAAGAAACTACCAGGGTGAGATGCCGCTCTGTCCAGTCTGGAGCTGCGGCGCACAGCCGTTGGTGTGACTAGCTGGGACCACTGACCAGTCGTCGCACGGGCCGCTTGGCTAAGTTCTTCAGGCAGGGGGACGGGGAACTGGTGGGGGGGAGATTGGATATCTATTTGAGGGGCGACATTCTGGAACTGATCAGGGGGAGAATGGATAACTGTTTAAGGGGTAACATTATGGGGGGGACGAGGCGGGGATACGGCTGCTGGCGAAGTTGGGATCTGTTGAAAAAGCGGGGTTAAGAGGTCCAAATCAGAGAACGGATCCCATCTATGCTCCTGGACTGGCCATGGGTCCCAGCCCCTTGGGCCAACGACTTCAATCGACTGATCATAGTTTTGGCCAAGTACCGGTGGGGAACCGGAGAAGATAGGGATGTAGTTCATAACGTCGAACTTGTCCTCCGAATCTAAGTCTTCAATCGGGATGTGACGTTCGAATAGGGGAAAGTTTCTCTCGTAGTCTATACCGAGCAAGTGGTTCTCCAGGCGCCTGTTCGGGTGCTCGTGCTCCCATTTTTCAATGCTCAAGAGGTACTCCGAGTTGTTCAAAACTGTGACGAAGGAGGATGGAGTGTTGATGCCGTTAAAGAATTGTATTTGAATATATAAAAAACGATGGTCAAGTTCCACCCATTCGCAGTCGTCTTGAGCTAGGAATCTACCCACTGGCTTGACTTCTTCAGAAATGGCCTCTGGGTTGAACCACAGAAGTTCCGCGAAACCCGAAATTCGCGCCCATGATGGTGGGTCCAAAGACGGAGCAGGGCGGTCGAGATCTGACCATGGCTGAAATTGCACAGTTCCTCCAGCCCTAGAAATAATCGAACGCTGAAGGATTTGGTCTCTGATTGTGTATGTGGGGCAGAAGAAGATGAAGCTGGTGTCGGTCTGTAGCCAAAGCGGCCAGTCGCGATGGTGAAAGGTGGAGGAGAGCGCTTGATGGAGGGAGTCGATTGACCAGGTGCCGCTGATGATATTAGCGGTGAGAAGTAATGTTGGGTCCTCCATTGAGAATGTTTTGGAATTCAAGCTTGTGTTGTGTTGTTGCATTGGGGCAGACTTTGTGGAGCTGAAGGGGAGAGAGAATGCATCGGGGAGCCGGAAGGTTTCATTTGAGCAGAAAGGAGATGTGACTTGGGGACCCATTGGGCAGAGTTGGGTTTGTCTTTAGTGGGAGAGGAATGGACACATCTGTTTTTTCGTGCCTGAGTATGATTGAGGACTTTATCGGGACAGTGAGTTTGTGGATGCCCAAAAAATCCACATTTATAGCAAATCTTCGCATCTCGACAAAACTTCGCCACGTGTCTTAGACCTGCACATCGAAGGCAGTGGCTCTCCAGTTTCAAGAATTCAACCGTTTGACGAACATTTTTGAATTGCGGCAAGGGGTGGCACAGCTTGGATGGGGGGTTGGGCAGGAGGGGGAGCGAGGTGCCGAGCCCGCCGCCTGGGCGTAGGTTTTGGCGATGGGGACCTCAATGCATAGAGGTTGGTTGGGGACGGGAGTAGGCAGTGGGGCATGGGCTGGGATCGGAGGAGGATTGAAGGCAGCCGTGGAGGCATGAGGAGAGGGTGGACCTTTCAGGACGGTGTTGTATTTGCTGGGGACGAAGGAGATCGCGGGTACGGGAGGGGGAATGGAGGACGCCATTTCTTTCTTTTAAAACTACCTAGAAATATCATACGCGTTTTACTGAAACAACTAATGCTTACAACCCAAATCTCAAAGAAACAACTGCTGAAAGCTGCTCTTCAACATCACTTGACATTAACAATGTTGTGGCCCTATCACTTTTTACTTAAATTAAATGGACCTTCCCAACATGCCATTTTACTGTAACCCACATCTCTTAACTTCTTTTTTGGCTTCTAATAAACTAATGTTCAATCACACAACGTTCTCTATGTGTGTTTGACATTTTATTACCTTCTGTTACTATATTCTCTTATTCTCTTGATAATATTCTCAAATTTTTGATATTTAATTTCTTTATCCTTGACCTTCATGCAAGCATACTCTAGAACTCACAAAAGTGTGCTTGGATACCATTTATCATTCCTCTATGGGTTCTTTTAGGATTTTGCATATTTCTAATAAAGTATTCTTAGGTTCTTATCAATATTCCTTACACCCTACGGGGATTCCTTATCGCCACTCTATAAGCAGTCATCACTTTCTTCTTCATAGCCTTACCTCTTATTTCGTCTTACCTAGGTAGTTATTGGATCGGTTTTGGCAAACAAAAGAAGAAGAAGCCCAAGGCAAGCAAATGGAGCAAGAGCCAGAGCTACCCAGACCAAGCGTTTGGTTCGGAAAAAAATGCCGAACAAATCATTTGGATCGGCATGCCGGACCAGATATTTGGTCTGGTACCCTATAGTATACCGGACCAAGTATCTGGACCGGAATCCTCAGAAGTACCGGACCAAATGTTTGGTCCGGAATTCTCTGGTATGCCGGACCAAATATTTGGTCCGGCACGACCCACCATTTTACCGAACCAAACATTTTGTTCAGTGCAGCAAGCACGCCGAACCAGATGTTTGGACCGGCAAAAAAGGATCCTCCAAAGATGAAGATCGCCGAACCAGATGTTTGGACCGGCAAAGAGAATCCTCCGAAGATAAAGATGCCGAACCAAAGGAAGATGAAGATTGTCGAACCAAAGGAAGAAGAAGATTTCCGAACCAACAAAGGATGGAGATTGTCGATCCAAGCTTACCGAGCCACCAGTCCCAGATACAAATACTGAACCAGACCCAGGCAGCTATAACCTCTCCTCCACACCTCCCAATCTCACTCCATAAATACCGGAGCTTCTCAACAATAATGGGGACGGACATTCAGAGAGAGAGGGAGAAACTCTACTGAGATCTATCACCCTAGTTATTCTAATTTCTCTAATCATTACAAGAAACCTTGTACTTGTAACCAAATCTAAGAAGGGATAATAAGATGGAAAGTGGATGTAGGCACATTCTGGCTGAACCACTATAAAAACCTTGTGTCACTTGTTCTTTCCTTATCTACTTTTCTGAATCTCAAATTTGCTAATTACGTCAATATCCGCTAAGGATCATTTCATTATAAATTGAAACGTCTAAAGAGTCGCAAGATAAACACAATCCAACAAGGCTAAATTACAAAACAGATTAACAAGTGTTTGCCTAATTTTTGAGCAAACATTTTTGGTGCTTTCACTAAGAAACGGGCGAGCATGGAAAGCCAAACTCTTTTGTCCATTATTCTTCCAACCTTAGCACATCATTAGAACATAGCTTCCTCTAAGCGAAATGCTGACAAGGGTAAGAATGCAGCTACTGCAAATACACTCAACCCCATCCAAGAAGATCAAGAAAACCCAACCACTCGCTCCCTACCTCCAGGCTTAGTGGTCACGCAAGAAGACTTAGAAAGGGTTGTGAATGAGATGATTGACCGCTTCGCTGCCCAACAAGAAGCTTTGGTGGACCAACTCATGAAACGCTTACGGGGCACGGAGGAATCCACTCACAATATCGGATCCCATGGTGAATCCTAGTCTAGAGAGTCGCGTAGAAGGAACAGATCTCCCGCCAATGACGAGTTCAATCAGGAAGATCCAGGGGCTCGAAGCCGAGTCAGGACACAACCCGAAGCTGGTCCAGAGAGGTCGACATGAGCCGGGTCCAGTCAAGGGGGCCCCAGACATGGACCATCTATGGTTGATCCTATCACGCTTCGAACCAATCATCGCCAGTATGGCCTCAAACAAGGCACCAGATGCCATCACTATCAAAAAGAGGGCCTCGCTTCTCCCAGGGCGGCTCCCGAGTCCAAAGGAAGAATGACATGTCTCTTCAGGGAGTACCTCAGGCACAAACAACTCGAAAGGGGGATAGGCGCCAGAGTATCCAGCCCTTTCACTTGGGACATAGAGGTAACAGCCACGCCTCAAGAATAGAAGATGCCCACCATGGATCCATATAAGGGCATCTCTGACCCAATCGTCCACATACAATGATACTCTCAGCACATGATCATGAATGGAGCAACTAAAGATATACTATGTGAATGTTTTTCGCTATTCCTGTCAGATTTAGCAACCACATGGTTCTGTCGCCTACCTCACGGATCCATCAGTTCTAGGGAAATGTTGAAGGAAAAGTTCATAAGCCAGTTTTGAATTCATGTGGAACAGCCTAGAGACGCTTATTCCTTGTCCGACGTAAAACAGAAATCGGGGGGACCTCTACAGCAATACCTTACCCGTTTCAACGCAGCTGCAGCAGCGGTGTAAAATGCGGATGAAAGACTTACATTGATGGCACTATGCGGAGGTGTCCACTTGGAATCGAAACTTGCAAGAAGACTAACAAAGGAGAAGCCTTTAAATTCTACTATGAAGCAGGAAAATATATGAGATTGGAAGATGCAGCGGCACTCCGGCATGGCGAGCAACCTACAGGGGGTTCCAGCTCCCATGGAAATACGAGAGTCCCACCTCAAGGAGAAGGGAGCAAGCCAAACAATGACAATAAAAGTAACCGTCAGGGCAACCCTGGACTGAGAAAGGCAATAAACGACGATACAGACCAAGACCGAGATTTGATTCCTACACTCCTTTGAATGAAACTGTGGAAAACATTTACTTGGCCACTCAACACAAATTAAAGTACAAACGCCCTCCATACAAGAAGGAATCAAAAGCCGCAGTCAGGACGGGAAAGTATTGTCGCTTCCATGAGTCTCACGGACATAACACAGAAGAATGTCAGCATTTGCGGGACCTTATTGAAGAATACATCCGAAAAAAGAAGCTAGAATGATATGTGCAGCAAAAACGTAACTCTCCTGCTCCGACCCATGAAGGGCCAGGACCGCTCCGACACGAAAATAACAAAGAAGAAGCATGTACGAGCCGCTCCAATCAGGAAAAAATAATTGCCCATACTATATTAGGAGGCCCGCATTCGGCCGGCAGAAGTTGGGCCAAAATGGAGAGGTACGAAAAATCTTTGAAGGATGGAGAATGATATGTTCATTCCATTACAGAAGGGCGCCTCACCAAACGAAGAGAAAGAACCAATATAACCTTCAACGATGAGGATTTGGTTGGAAAGCAGTACCCACACACCGATCCCATGGTCATTTCCGCCTGGGTCGGCCCAACAGAGGTGTTCCGCATTTTGGTCGATACGGGAAGCTCGGTGAATATATTGTTCAAACATGCCTTCAATAAAATGAAGTTATCAATGAAAGATGTATCGCCATGTAATAATCCCCTACACGGATTCACTGGAGAAGCCACAATTCCGCTTGGGCGGTTGGACTTGTTTGTTGAACTAGGAAGTCACCCTCGATCCGTTATCCGAAAGCAAACATTTGTGCTAGTAGATGGACATTCTGCGTATAACGTATTTCTGGGTAGACCTGCATTATCAGATTTCTAGATAGTCTTAGCCCTTTGGTGCTTGAAAATGAAGTTCCCTACCAATGTGGGAGTAGGAGAAGTAGAAGGCGACCAAGACGCAGCCCGCGATTGTTATGTGACAGAACTCCGCCAGAACAAGAGAAAGCAAAAGGGTAAAAACGTAGAGGTCGCCCTCTACGCCAAAACTGTGGAAGCATAGCAATCAAAGAAGGCCCCACCTCTCGAGTATACTAGTGACCCATTTAATGAATAAGATCCGAGAGATGGAGAGGAGGATGCTAGCGTCGAGCCTATGGAGGCTATGGAACATGTTCCAGCAGATGATCGCAATGGCATAAGGCTTTTCAAGATAGGGTCACAGCTAGACAAAAATCTGAAAATCCAATTGACAGGGTTCTTATGCAAAAATTTGGATGTGTTCGTGTGGACCAACGAAGACATGGTAGGAATATCCCCCGAAATAGCTTGTCACTACCTAAACATAGACTGAACCAAAATCCCGGTCAAGCAGAAGAAAAGGAGCATGGGGATGGAGCGCTCAACTACCCTCAACGAGGAAGTAAAAAGTCTACTCTCTATGGTTTTATTCACGAGGTTATCTACCCCAAATGGATCTCCAACCCGGTACTATTGAAAAAATCCAATGGGAAATGGCGAACCTACATTGACTTCTCCAATCTCAATGACGCTTTCCCCAAGAACTGTTTTCCCCTACCTCGAATCGACCGACTGGTGGATGGAATAGCAGGGCATGAATTGTTATCATTTATGGATGCCTATTCGGGGTACAACCAGATTCGCATGCATATACCAAACCAAGAACATACTAGATTTATCATAGATCTGGGCCTATATTGCTACAAGGTCATGCCCTTCGGGATTAAGAATGCTGGTGCAACCTATCAACACTTGGTTAATAAGATGTTTGAGCAGCAGATTGGTCATTCCATGGAAGTGTTTGTCAACGACATGCTTTTCAAATCAAGAAAAGAAACAGATCATTTACACCACCTGAACGAAATGTTTCAGATATTGCACAAATTCCAGATGAAGCTGAATCCATTGAAATACTCCTTTGGAGTATCCTCAGAAGAATTCTTGGGTTTCATTGTGCACGCCATAGGGATTGAAGCGAGTCCAGAAAAAGTCCAAGCCTTGAAGGACACCAAAATACTAGCCACACGAAGGGAAATGCAGAGTCTAAATGGGAAGGTTGACGCTCTAAGAAAATTTATATCCAAGGCCACAGACAAGTGCTTCCCATCTTCAAAGCTCTAAAAAAGGACAAGGGAAAGTTTGAATGGACCGGCGAATGCCACTCGGTTTTCCAAAGTCTACTGAAACACAGGCAGAAACCACCCATGCTCTCCACCCCAGTAGATGGAGAAAGCCTCTACTTCTACTTAGTTGTGTCCCCCCACGCATTGAGCGCTGCCTTGGTACGAGAGGATGACCATATCCAAAAACCAGTATATTTCATCAGCAAGAGGTTTACAGGGGCAGAGGCTAGATATCCGAAGATTGAAAAATTGGCCTACTGTTTGCTCATAGCATCCAGGAAATTACATTATTACTTCCAATCTCACTCCATAAGAGTCCTAACAAATCAACCATTGTGTAAAGTCCTACATAAACCGGATACATCGGGACGCCTGCTAAAATGGTGCATCGAGCTGAGACAGTATGATATCACCTACCATCCACGCACCGCAATTAAAGGGCAGGCCTTGGCTTATTTCATAGCTGAATTCACCATTCAGAACAACGATATGACCATCAGAACAGAGGAAATAATCTAGTGGAATATGTTGTGGATGGAGCATCCAACGAGCTTGGCTCGGGGGCAGGAATAGTAATAATCATGCCCCAAGGAAGAAAGTTAAGTTACGTGCTGAGGCTAGAATTCACTGCAACCAATAACAACGTTGAATATGAAGCAGTAATAGCTGGCTTGGAAATCACTAGGGAAATAGGGATCAAATCGATATGCATCCATAGTGACTCACAGCTAATCATAAACCAAATCCTTGGGGAATTCCAGACTCGCGGGCATAGACTTGCCTCTTACCTCAACAAGACTAAAACCCTCCTGAGCGAGCTAGACTACTATGTAATCAAACATATCCCACGGGAGGAGAATCGAGAAGCGGATGCCCTCGCCAAGGAAGCTAGCATGAGAAACGAGCCGATGTTGGGGGCAACCCCCATCATGATGCAAGCCACACCAAGCTTCGAGTGTCTTCAGATCACGCCCGTCAATAGTAGCGAAGAGCATGGATGACCCCCATCATCAAATACTTACAAGAAGGAATCCTACCGGCAAATCGCAATGAGATTAGAAAAATCCTAAGGAAGGCATCCCGCTACACCATCCAGGAGGGTGTCTTGTACCATCGTAGGTCCCCTATAGAGGTGTGTCACAGGAAACGAAGTAAATGATATTCTCAACAACATACACCAAGGAAGTTGCGGCGACCACCCCGGCGGTCAAACTCTAGCCAGAAAGATCCTGCGTTATGGGTACTTTTGGCCCACACTAAACAAAGATGCAACCAAGTTTGCTGGAAAATGCGGCAAGTGCCAAAGATTTGACAAAATCCCAAGACTGCCACCTATTGGTCTAACCCAAGTGGTTAGTCCTTGGTCCTTCGCCATCTGGGGGATTGACCTAATCGGGGAACTTCCCATGGGTCGAGGAGGAGCGAAATACGCCATAGTGGTAGTGGATTACTTCACCAAATGGGTGGAAGCAGAAACTTTAAACAAGATTTCATCTACCAAAGTGATAAATTTTCTAATACATAACATCCTGTGCAGGTATGAGGTGCCATAGAAAATCATATCGGACAACGGACTCCAATTTGACGGCGAGGAATTCGCCAATTGGTGCCACGAACATGGGATTGCCTGAAGCTTTTCAGTTGTGGCATATCCATAGGCAAACAAGGTGTTGAGAACACTGATCAAGAAAAAACTAGAAAAATCCAAGGGGGCATGGGTCGACGAATTCCCTACGGCTTTGTGGGCTTACCGAACTTCTTATAAAACCGCGACAGGGCACACTCCATTCGCACTAGCATACGGAACCGAAGCCATACTCCCCGTCGAAACAATTGTCCCCTCGCACTGAAGAATACACTACAATCCAGAAGAAAACGAGGAGCTACTAAACATATCACTCGACCTAATCGAGGAGAAGAGGAATGTCGCTGCCCTCAAAGCAGCCGCTCATAGACAGAAGGTGGCGAGGCAATACAATTCCAAGGTGAAGCCTCGGACACTGCAAGAAGGAGACTTGGTTCTTAAATGAGTCTTCCCACGACCTGGGGAATTAGGTCAAATTTGGGAAGGACCGTTTGTTGTTCATAAAAATCTTCACAATGGAGCTTACATCATGTCAACGGTAGATGGAGAGGTGTTCGAAAAGGCGTGGAATCTCCAACACCTCCACCGATATTTCTCTTGAGCTGTAAAGAAATATGTATTGTATAAAGTAATAAAAATAAAGACAGTGGACGTAGGCATATTTTGGCCGAACCACTATAAAAATCTTGGTGTCTTGAGTTAATTATATTAATTACGTACTTTTTCATTCAATGACAATCCCTACTGCGAGCGATCGCAGACACTCGCTGGCAGCAACGAAAGTGAGATAGCCACGATCAACGGCATGAATTAAGCCTAGGCAATTCATTGTTGACGATTGGCAACCCTAGGCCGGCAATGACGAACCGATTATAAGCCACGGGATCAGGAATGATTCATAGCTTGGGCAGTTCGTCATTGGCATTTGGCTCACCGGCAAGTGCAAACCGATTATAAACCCCTCGATTAAGGCGTGGCTACAGCCAGGGGTCGTTCGCACTTGACGATCGACATTACGCCGGCAATGACAAATCGAATAATACTCACGATACGAGCACTAACCCGAGTAGTTGTCGTTAGCGATCGGCCATGAAGAAAAGCACACGATTACGAATTTCAGCATGATAATGAATAAACAAGTCATAAATGATTCATACACAATCTGTAAAAGTCATGCATCACAAAAACAATTGCAAGCATGTGAAAAGCATAAATTGAAACATCAAACATTAGAAACATTTTTACATACACAAGTTTTTATCCGTATTTACAGGTACAAAACAGCCATATATTTCTCACAGCCAAAAACAAAAAAGGGGAGAACAAATCCTCTTTAAGACGAGGGGATATCCTTGCCACTTGGCCCACTTCCTTCGGTAATCTTCGTTGAAGGCTTGACTCGTCCCAAAGATGTCCCTGCACAATACGAATAATAAAGATCACGAACTTCTCAATACGGAATAAGTAATGACAAAATAGGAGGATGTGGTACCTGCGGTAGCATAAGGCGGATCACCAAGCCCCTCGTTATCAGAACCATCATCATCACCTTCCTCCTCCTCCAATAACTCGTACCCTCTTGCTATGGCTTTGGTTTCCTCCAAGGAAAATTGGTTATTCATCGTCATAACATCATAAGTGGCCCCTTCCTCCTACGCAGCTGCAGCCTTGGCCTCCTTAATAAGACGAGCATGAATTCCAACCATCACCTGAGAGTAGTCATCCATCCACTGAAGGCTCCTTAGCTTCCAGAACATGTAATACGTATCCTTCAGCATCTGGTTAACAATGTCACAAAATTCACTAGCCTTGTCAGCTTCAGTCTGGAGGGATACCACCTTGTTCATATATAGCTCCTTGTCTTTCTTCGAGGGTACCAGCTCTGCCCTCAGACTATCAATTTCAGCCCGGTAGGAGTCTTTCTCCTTTATCCATACACCCCTGGACTCTTTCAGCTCAGCCAGGGTTGTTTCTGACTTCTTTACTCTACCTTTAAGGGAGCGAAGTCGTTCCATATCTTTTTCTCGGGCCTCATCCACGGAGCTGATGGCCAAATCAATATGTGCCTGACATATAGTGGTAGCCTCCTTCATTGCTTTATCCTTGGCCTCTTTTATTACTTCTTCCTTGGCCTTCCTCATTTCAGACTAGCGAGATTCTTCAACCATTTCCAATTCAGCCTCTTTTTCCTTGAGCTCCTTGCGGAGGTCCTCCATCTCTAAATGTAACCGCACGTTGGCACGCCCAACATCTTCACTAGCTCTGGCCAAGCGAGTCTGATAGTCAACAATATTGCAAGTCTCATCAGTAATCCGAACCATCCTAGTTGTCAGATTAGCAAAATCCAAAGATTTAGCCTCATCTAATATCCGGACCAAGGGGTTGCGAGGAAGAAGAAACTCAGTATCGAGATCCGTGGTACGACGACCCGCATAATCAGGGTTGATATCATGATGACTTCTAAAAGGATTCTGCATGCGCTGCTAATAAGCTGAAGAAGAAGGGCCCGTAATACCTTCTCCCAACTCATCTGGAACTTCATGCACTTCCGTACCCATAGGGAAATGACGTCGACGATGCGAGGTGGTTTGAGAGCCTGGGGAGGTGGCCTCCTTCTCTGGGGACCTTGCGTGTTTATAGGAAGATCCATGGCTCTCTCCCTTATCCAAACCCAACGAGGCCTTACCGACTTCCTCTACCATGGTTCTTTCCTCTTGAGATGCCACCGGGGGAGGAACAGGAGCCGTCTTCATTCGTTTAAATTGCTCCAGACGCCTAGACACTTCGCTCCTCCTTGGATTCCTCCTTTTCCCTGAAATATACTTAGTCGCATTGGAACTGAGAAGAAGAAAGAATTCAAGAAACAAAAACATTTAAGACACTAGGGACACTACAAGCTGCTACAAACCCTTAGAATAAGGTGGATTGTGCGGCCAAGGCGGGATCTCACTCAAGTGGGAAATACTCCGAAACAGAGCACCGCTCGACGAAGGGAGAACTCTCAGCAATAGGACATCATTGGATTGAGAATCAGGTGGGGGCTGAGACTCGTCAAAAAATAAAAAGTTCTCAAGGAGAATCTCAAAATCCGTACAGTAATCGAAAGTACTTGGGGAAAGCCCGAATTCCTCGCCAATGCTAGCTCCACCAGATACCGGAGGGGGTGGCACTTCATTCGAGTCACTCAGAGCCATGTTTTCTCGGGGAGGGTCTACAATAGGAAGCGGTCCAGGGACTAAGTAAGGAAGTTCAAACTGTTCGGACCACTCCCGCACAGCCTCAACATCCTTTAAAGGATCCACGTTGGGGCCTTCACTAACCATTATGTCCATATCTGGAGATGCGCGAGCTTCCCCTATCGTCGCCTCGGAATCACTCTCTGACCCTTCCTCCTCTTCACTCTCCTTTTCCGAATGTAAGCCTTCCTCATCACCAGGAGAGGAGACGTCTTGAATACACAAGGATTTCCCAGAGCGGGGAGGACGAACCGCACCCTTCTTATGTCTTAGCTTTTCGGGACCTTAGCTGCATCAACCTCCTCATTCTGACCTTTTCCCTTATCCCCTTTGTCTCCTTCAGCCCTCTTCTCTCTCTCAATCGAACTCGGCCTAATCTTGTAAACAGATTGCCTAGGTCCAATTAGATTGTAAAACCAAAGGGCTGCATCATGAAGTAGGAACGAGGCATTTCGCTTGGCCTCCGGAATAGCTAATATCTCCTTGGCCATCTTCTTTAAACCGTCATCCTCCGCCGCTTTCACGCAACCTAGAAGTTATAAAGGGGTAAGTAACCGAGGAGAAAGAAAACTAAGAAAGGAAAAAGTAGCTAATTACATCCGGAGGTGAAAGAATGTTGAGCCACAACGTCGTCACAAACAAAGAAATTCTCCTTCTTGAACATGCTAAATTTGGGATACAAATCTAGGAGGGGTTTGAACTTTTGTGCAGACTCCAAGCTGATAAAAGGGCTACCCTTCCTATAGCTCCTCACATTGTACAAATACCTAATCTCCCTATGAGTTGGAGGCCTTTGATACCATTTCATGAATATCAGATATAGGGACGTCAGGATAGCATAAGAATTTGGCTGAAGCTGCATTGGAGCGACCTTCAAATAAATGACGAAGCCTACAATCCAAGCATTAAGCGGCAGGATCACTCTGCACATGCAATGATATTTGTTGTATGCCATGTACCCGTCTGGAGGGAAGGAAGCTTTGTCATCCGGGCCAAGCAATAGCATATCTCTACGATTTATCCCCAACGCGGTAGCTATGAAGTTTAACTTCTCAGTCGTTAGTACACTGGGATAGCATTCAGAAGGCCTAGCCAACATCTGGTTAGGAGCATAACCTTCCACTAGTGAGTAAGCAGAGCTGGGTTGTTCAGGGAGGTTAGCTGGATCATCCGCAGAAGAAGAACCTGCTCCCATAGGCTGTGAAGCTGCAAACTTAGAACGGCTTTCACGACCAGAAGACATGCTCCTGTAAAAAATAGGGGGAGGCGAACATCAGCAAAGAGGTTCAAATTATGAATAGAGGTTGAAAACATGCTTGTAATCTCCTATCATCAAACCTATCTAGAATTCTACATCCCCAGCCTCACCAAAGTCTGCTCGGCAAAACCATGGACAAAACGCTCGGCGAACTTGGTCCGGCATTGTCAAGAGCCAATGCCGAACCAGATGGGGCCACTAACCGATTGCCGGTCCAGGGTAAACCTTAGCTTCCACCTAAAACAAACATGCTACCCCTATAGCCTCTACCGGTGACCAACCGTTCAGGTAATGGATTGAATGCTTTGTGAGCAAATAATTACATGCGCTCACATAACCAATGCGAATCTCCCAACACCTCGAACACCCTTAGGAGAACGAGGACCTCACTACTCCAGTCTCTCAACGATTTAAATCGAGTCACCCAGCATCGAAACCCTAGAATTTTTTAACCCGGTACCAAATAGAGAAAGCAGTTACCTTAGATTTGCAAAAAACACGTAAACAGTGAAGGTTGGCGGTGATGGAAGAACATAGAAGCCGTTTACAACTGAACGAGAATAGTCAGGAAATTTGATCGAGAAAGTAGGAAGAAGAATGAAGAAGGAAGGCGGTATTTAAGGAAGAAGATGGGAAGACGAATAGTCATAGGGTGTGGCATTCGGTGATAGGAGCTATTGAGGGACCAGAACAAAGCATGCCGAGCAAATGCCCAACATGATTTGGGGGGCAAGTATTGGACCGGTTTTTTGGCAAACAAAAGAAGAAGAAGCCCAAGGCAAGCAAATGGAGCAAGAGACAGAGCTACCCAGACCAAGCATTTGGTTCGGCAAAAAATGTCGAACAAATCATTTGGACCGGCATGCCGGACCAGATATTTGGTCCGGTACCCTATAGTAAACCAGACCAAGTATCTGGACCGGCATCCTCAGAAGTACTGGACCAAATGTTTGGTCCGGCGATTTCTGGTATGCCGGACCAAATATTTGGTCCGGCACGACCCACCATTTTACCGAACCAAACATTTGGTTCGGTGCAGCAAGCACGCCAAACCAGATGTTTGGACCGGCAAAAAAGGATCCTTCGAAGATGAAGATCGCCGAACCAGATGTTTGGACCGGCAAAGAGGATACTCCGAAGATAAAGATTTCCGAACCAAAGGAAGATGAAGATTGCCAAACCAAAGGAAGAAGAAGATTGCCGAACCAACAAAGGATGGAGATTGCCGATCTAAGCTTACCGAGCCAGCAGTCCCAGATACAAATACCGAATCAGACCCATGCAGCTATAACCTCTCCTCCACACCTCACAATCTCACTCTATAAATACCGGAGCTTCTCAACAACAATGTGGACGGCCATTCGGAGAGAGAGGGAGAAACTCTGCTGAGATTTATCACCCTAGTTATTCTTAATTCTCTAATCATTACAAGCAACCTTGTACTTGTAACCAAATCTAAGAAGGGATAATAAGATGGAATGTGGATGTAGGCACATTCTGGCTGAACCACTATAAAAACCCTGTGTCACTTGTTCTTTCCTTATCTACTTTTCTGAATCTCAAATTTGCTAATTACGTCAATATCCGCTAAGGATCATTTCATTATAAATTGAAACGTCTAAAGAGTCGCAAGATAAACACAATCCGACAAGGCTAAATTAAAAATCAGATTAACAAGTGTTTGCCCAATCTTTGAGCAAACAGTAGTCATCCCTTTCTGCTCCACATAAAATTTTGGTTTGGTTTTCGTCACTTTTTTTCAAAACACTAAAACTTCAGAATTTTGAAGTACTCAATCCCAAAACTTTTATCTTTAAAAGTACAAACTTAAAAACTTTTACTAAATTCAAAAATAACTTGGTGTCTTAACTTTTAAAATTATAATTTAAGATTTTTGATTTAAGCTTTATTCATCAAGTGCAAAAGAAAATGTTAGCAATTTAATTTTAAAAAGTTTCTTCCCTTTTCCTTTAAATCGACTTTTCTTTTAAAGCCCTTTTGCAACAACAAGGATCTTACTTATGGGATTTTTAACTCAAACAATTTATTATACTTTGCTTTTAAAAATCCAATTCTTATACCAAACCATTTCTTTAAAGATGCACTTTACAATGTTTCCAGAACATCTTTTACAATTTTTAAACAATAAAAACTGGACTAGACATGGACACTTCCATCCTTTTTTTCTATTCCTTATTCTATCTCCACTTCTAATCCTTGGTGGAGTCTCTAATATTTTGTAAGCGGGACTTTTTAAGAGATACGTGCAATCAACATGCACCACCATGAAAAATATCCATTTTCCTTTGTTTTGTCTTTAATTTACTACATTGCTTCTAATTAGATTACTAGCATAATCTTTAATAAAATCTCCTAATGTCATTTCAAATTACTAACATTATTTTATACAAATTCCTAATATTGTTTATATTTATATTTCATAATGTTACTACTATTTAACCGTCTTCTACCTAAACTGATCTTATTTTAATTGCTCTTCTTCTACGCTTTTTCATCCCAATTAACTGCCTTCTTATTGATCCATTACAGTGCATTCGCCTAATGCTTTTAAATTTAAGATCTCATCTTCTTTTCCATACCATTTACCCTTTTTTAGACTTGTACCACTTCCTATTGTCCACATTTAAAAAGAATTTTACAACTCAAAAATTTCTTTCATTTTAGAAAAACCAACGAGCTATATATGCTCCACTATTTTTTTTCCAAAATAGCTACTTTTTACAAAATCCCATTTATTGAAATTTTTGATTTAGCTCATGTTAATTGCTAATAAAACTAAAATATAAATATTTTATTCTTTTGAAAATTTAATATTTACTTACTTTTCAAAAATATGGTTTTTCTACCTTCAAATAATTCCTTTGAAAATCATTTAACCTTCACTGCTAAATTCTTTCATATGGGGTCAGACTCATAGTGTTTTTATTCGTTCATTCTTTTGGACTCTTCTTATTTCTACATACTTACTGATTTATCTTCTTTTCCCAAATATTAAAATCATACTATCATCTTCGAGTGATTACTATATATCTTTTTTGGGGACTTATTTAATTCTTGCTTTCGGATTTCTACAACATAAAGATTCTTACTTCCCTCTTATTTGGACCTAATATACATCATTAGTCATCAACCTTGTAGGAATCTACAACCATTGGGCTATCAAGGGCCCAACTAGGAAGTCACGTACTATCCGTCTTTATGGACCTTCCATATGCTACACTCATGCTCTTCTTTAGTAAATGCCTTTCCATACGACCCATTTTCCATGGTGTAATCAGGGTAGGTATACAATCTTCAATTTCATCCATTGTTCCAACTCATAGTCGACTTGTTCATTTTTCTAGAATATGGTTGTAACTACTCTATAGTCAGAACTATAGGATTTAGCATATAATATATCTATAACAATAAATAAAATTCAAATATGCTCACTCAACGTTTCCTAGTTTTTAATATCAACTAACCTAAGCTCTAATACCAAATGTGACAACCCGCACCCGAGTGGACCTAAATTTTCGCTAAATTGAAAACCTAAGTCAACCAAAGTACGGATCGTTGGTTTGGTATCCTACAAATAAAGAAATAAACGCATACCATAGCACTATTGATATAACTCACGGTGGAAAAATAAAGTATAATAAATCATATAGTTACTGACCATGATTTACACTTTCAATATCCAGTGTCCTTGTTAGTGCCAAGCATACATAAAGAAACCTGTCCTTTCACTGTTCCTGCCTTGCACCGGTACATGTTCCTTTAAAGCTATCACATGGGTTGTAATGAGCAGGGGGTCGAAACAACGTTTTGGGGACAAGTAAATTATCAACTATGTACATAACACTAGTTTATGTCAATTACCTTCCATCATATGTTATGTCATTTTATTTTACTTAGTCATCTCGATTCCACGTATGCATATGATGTGCCCCATCTACCCAAAGTTGACCATAACTACTTACTTGTATGTGTGTGTGTGTGTATATATATATATAAGTACCACAGTCCCCTTTGGACCAAGATACTATCCCTACAAGTATTTGTAACCTAACACCTCGTCAAGATCCAGCATCAATGTAGTATCACGTCCTCATCGTCGTGCATACCAAGAAACTACCGTAGTGCCTAATAAAGTCGTCACAATAATAGCCGTATTCTATCTCATTTCGAAAATTTACCTAACTGCTTCATATTATGGACTCAAGTCCATGGACTATTGAGGACTCGGCTCCTCGTCAATCATTTGAAAGACCTCTTTTAAGGGTTATCTAGCCTTGCCTCTTAACAAACAAACTAGAAAACAAATATGGCAGTGCATGACCTAACGTGACCTACCCAAGTGGGAGGTGTAGTTCGTTTAGGTGTAACCCTCGTCTTTTCACTGACCGATCAAGACCGATGATGTTCTTGACCTATGTGCAGCTCCTACTCCCGAATGTGGTACCAAACACACTGACTAGCATCGAGTCTTGCTTACCGTCCCATTTAGATTGCCTAATGCAATCAAGGAAATATACCTCCTAAAAGATTGAAGTAGACCCTACAGAGGTATTCCTTCATCTATACGCGAGCGTGTATAATTCTACAGGTCCTATGATTGGATATGTCCCACATTAGTATAATGTATACACAACTGCTGGTAACCCCTTGCCGTGGGCAAACTTCTGTTATGTAACACTACTGACCTCACATTCTATTACCTGGTTACTTGGCCCGGCCATAAGACGATAGTAGCAGAAGGTATGATTGGGGTCGACTCGCGTATGTGGGTCGGTAGATGATTATTATGGAGAATCATGTATCGGTCGGTATTCATGTAACAAATGACCCGAACTAAAGAGGGAGGTATTGCACGGCTCATTCTAGGTGGATCATGTTGCGAAAGCTAAGGTGGATCGGTCGTACATGGTTCGGCTTACATCGTTCGGTCATGGTGAGAGAGCTAAGGTGGATTGGTCGTATATGGTTCGGCATACATCGTTTGGTCATGGTGAGAGAACTAAGGTGGATCGGTCGTACATGGTACGGCATAGATCGTTCGGTCATGGTGAGAGAGCTAAGGTGGATCGGTCGTACATGGTTCGGGATATATCGTTTGGTCATGGTGAGAAAGCTAAGGTGGATCGGTCGTACATGGTTCGACATTTGTCGCTCGGTACATGTGGGTCGGCACCTTGGACCCAGTCTCGGTGGTTCGGCATACTTGGTTCGGTATGCATTAGAGAAGACAACGAGTTGCCATGGGGGTACGGTCGACGCTTCTATGCTTCGAGTCACACCGCCACTTGCTTCGAGTCATTTGAGAAGGTGCTTCGAGTCATCCTCAAGGGACCCATGGTTCGGCCAGAGTGGCTCGGTGTACCTAGGTTAGTCGTCCTAGGGCATCACTTGTGGGCCGAATTGTCTAGGTCATAGGCTTATGCAAGGATCTAGTCTGTCTTCGTTTATAAATAGAGGGGCAAGGGTACAGTTAAAGAGACCTTTTTCGAGAACTCCAGGGAGACTCTGCCATTTTCTATACTCGCTTTTTTCCTATTCAAGCTTATATTCAAGTTGTTTGTTTACGGATTGTATCTGTACTCAAGTAATTGGAAAAGTAATTGGAAAAGTAATAAAGATCATATTCTAAGTGGACGTAGGCGATTACGCTGAACCACTATAAATCTGGTGTTCTCGTTTACGTTGTTCTTTTTTGTATTCAACTTTGTTACTTCTCTGTTTTAATTTACTTTCTTCATTAATCTCTCTACACAATTCTATTCAAGGGTGTTAATGACCAATTTTGGTGCTAACATTTTGGTGCTTTCATTGAGAAACCGAACTCAAGCTGTTAGGATCTACTTTGTTGCTATTGGATTGAGGAAATCCCCCAAAGGAGATCCATGTTCATTCTCAAGACTTCATAGATTCTACTCAGAGTTCCTACGGATAACTCTAAGATGGCAAGACCACGTACCAGATCTGCCTCCCACAATGCTGATGCTAATGAGACCGCCAGCGTCCAGCAAGTGGGACCCAGCAATTAGCAAGCTAATGCAGGTGTAGAGCCCGCCACCATCCCAAACCAACCAGAAGTTATCACCAGGGCAGAGTTCAATGAGTCGATGAGGGAGCTCGTGGAAAGTAGGAGACAACTTAATGAGCAGATTAAAGCAAATGCCAACTTGATGACTCAAATCGCTCAGCACTAGTGTCAGAGCGTTGGAGGAAGTCCTACTTCCTACTCATCATCCGACAGCTCCGCTACGTCAGATGAACACTCCAGGCGTAGATGCCGTAGGATTGAAACGACACAAACTAGAGCAACAGAGCAATTGGTGACGACTCGCCAAGAGCAAGCCAACATAAATGGTCTAGATTCCTTAGCTGGAACTGTGGCCCCTCAACTGCACCTGGGGAGTCGCTCCCAACCTGGAGTGGGAAACTTAGGATCTAGAGCATGCTTGGGAGCTGGTTCACCGCCTCACCAAGGTCGTAATGAAGCGGGTCCACATGATTACAATTAGGTGATCGCCTACCGAGCAGGCACCAGCCGGAGAAATCGCACGGGACGGATACCGACTTGCTACCTCCCATCCAGACTGTGGATTTATCAGCTATGGTTAGGAAACTGATGAGGGTGAATCAGGGCTTAACCAATGATGATTAGGGCATATCGAGGAGCCATACTCCGTATACAGATACCATCCTATAGACTGAGTACCCCTGGAAATTCAGCATGCTTACAATTCCAGCTTATGAAGGGAAGATCGACCCCTGGCAGCACATAATGAGATACGAGTGGATGATGGACTTTGCCAGGGCAAATGATGCGACCAAATGCAGATGTTTCCCAATAACCCTATCCGGAATCGCTACCATGTGGTTCACCAGACTTCCCCCTCGATCAATCTCCAGGTTTGATGAGTTAGCGGCGAAGTTCGTTGAGCAATTTAGGATCCAAGCCACTCACCTAAAGGATGTGATGTCGTTGTCCAATGTGATCCAGGCTCCGGGGGAGTCATTGTAGGATTATTTGCAAAGATTTCACGTTGCGGCTACCGTAGTTAGCAATCTGAATTACCATGTTATCCTTATGGCCGTGATGCAAGGAGTAGATCCAGACTCAGAGTTTGGTGATTGGCTGGCAGGAAAACCACCTATTATCCTGGAATGCTTTTATTCAAAGGCGGACCAATTCATGAGGAGGGAAGAGGCCAGGTGGTCAAGACGGAGCAGCATGCCAGGGCCCGACAAGGAAGCGGTGCAAAGCAACATTGCAGTAAAGCAATCTGGCAAAAACTCTGGTAAGGTCCAAGTCAATATCCAAAATAAGCCAGAGTAGTCTAAAGGATCCGGAGGAGGAAATTATGGACGAAAGAGGGAAGCATGAAAGTGGAAACCAAGAATCCCAACCTATAGCAAATATATGCCTCTGAATACACCTTTGGAGAATATTTATCTATCAACTTGTAATACATTCCAATACCGAAAGCCGCGTCCAAAGGAACCGACTGAAGAACAAAGGCAGACTGCGAAGTATTGCTGGTTTCATGAGACCTACGGGCACAATATTAAAGAGTGCAGACACCTCCACGATGCTATAGAAAAGCTGATTCGCCAGAGGAAGTTACGGCAGTTTGTTAAGAATCCATAGGAAGGCGGACAGGGAACATCTGACCCCAATCACGGGCAAGCTTCACATCGACCTGAGGAGCTCGCTCGGACCAGAGGAAGGCTGGTCATAAACACGATAATCGGTGGAGCTCATCCGGCAGACAAGAGTTGGCAAGAAATGGAACGCTTTGCTAGTTCCTTGAAGCATGCGGGCTTCGAATGCTGCTCGAACACAGAAGACACGACTCCAGCGAAACAGCAGTGAACGATGACCGATGATATAGTTTTTAGGAGTAGGGATGCCGATCAAGTGGAGGTACCTACCATTGACCTGATGGTTTTCTCAGCTACGATCGGACCGGCACTTGTGAGAAGAATACTAATTGATTGTGGAAGTTATGTTAATATTATCTTCAAAAAGGCGTATGACCAAATGAAGATGGAGGCGAAGGATCTGAAACCATCTAAAGCCCGCATTCACGGCTTTAATGGTGCAGCTACTGATGCTATATGTTTTGTTGAATTGCCAGTTGAACTAGGAGAAGGTGAACCTAGGAGGGTACGGATCATACCATTCATTGTTATGGTTGATTCCCCGTATAATGTTTTTTTGGGCCGACCGGCCCTGGCGAAGTTTAGGGCAGCTTTGGGCTATGGTGTTTGACCTAGAAATTTCCAACATATAGTGCAGCTGGTGTAGTGCATGGTGATCAAGCGACTGGTCGTGGTTGTTATGTGGCTGAGCTGAGAGAGGCCCAGCGAAGAGAAAAGGGAAAGGGTATGGACAACCCTGTCCGCATCCATGTTGCTAAAAATTGATAAGTAGCGCCTGAGCCTTGGCTTGGGCAACACAGTCGGATCTATAGAGACATAGATCCGAGAGATGACGATGAAGAACCCAAGGAGGCCAAGATGGCACTTGCTGAACTGAAGATTGACATTCCAGTCAACCATGGTGACCCATCACGGGTGCTTAAGGTTGGATCACAGCTCAACCCCTCGATGATAGGGCATCATACTGATTTCCTCCGAGCGAATCAAGATGTTTTCGCTTGGACCTATTCTGGTATGTATGGGATTTCTCCCGCCATCGCAAGTCATATGTTGAATGTTGATCCGAAGTATGTGCCAGTGAAACAAAAGAGGAGAGGCATGGACCCGGAGAGGTCTGCTGCTCTCAAAGAGGAGGTTGATAAACTCAAAGCCAATGGGTTCGTCCGTGATGCCCTCTATCCTAAATGGATATCTAATCTTGTACTGGTAAGAAAGGCAAACGGGAAGTGGAGGACCGGTGTTGATTACTCGGACCTGAACAAGGTGTGCCCTAAGGATAGTTTTCCATTGCCCAAAATTGATCAACTGGTTGACTCAACAGCAGGACACGAGTTGTTGTCATTTATGGATGCGTATTCGAGATACCATCAAATTCTGATGCACATTCTGGATCAGGAGCATACCAGTTTGTCATGGACATTGGACTGTACTGTTATGTAGTGATGCCTTTCGGGTTAAAGAATGCAGGGGCAACTTATCACCGTTTGGTGAATCGGATGTTTAAAGACCAGATTGGTAGAACGATGGAAGTCTATGTGGATGATATGCTTGTGAAGTCACAACAGTCAAACGACCACATTTGGGACTTAGTAGAGATGTTTGATATACTCGGATTTTACGGAATGAAAATCAATCCATTGAAATGTTCCTTTGGCGTTGCATCGGGGAAGTTTTTGGGTTTTATTGTCAACGCGCGAAGAATCGAAGCCAACCCAGAAAAAATTCAAGCTATTCGAGACATACAAGCACCCAGAACTATAAAGCAAGTACAAAGCCTGAATGGGAAAGTCGATGCGTTGAGTCGATTTATATCCAACAACCGACAAGTGTATTCCTTTCTTTGATGTGATAAGGAAAGCGAAAAGAAATTTTGAATGGACGCCGAATTGTGAGGACGCGTTCCGAGCTCTGGTGAGACACTTGGAGAGGCCCCCTATTCTGTCAAAGCCCGTAAGCCATGAGGGGTTGTATGCTTACTTTGCCGTATCCCAACATGCCATCAGTGCAACTTTGGTTCGTGAGGAGGATCGAATCTAAGCCAGTGTACTATGTTAGTAAGCATTTAACGGGAGCAGAGAGAAATTATCCTAAGATTGAGAAGCTGGCTTACTATTTGGTGATCACATCACGCAAGCTCCGCCCGTATTTCCAGGCACATCCAGTCAGTATTTATACCGATCAACCTTTGCGGCAGGTGCTCCAACAACCGAAGACTTCTGGAAGGCTACTCAAATGGAACATTATGCTGAGTCAGTTCGACATCACCTACCTACCACGGAGGACTGCCCAGGGGCAAACGCTAGCAGATTTCATTGCAGAGTTCGCCATATCAGACGAGCCAAGTGGAAGTGATGTGATTCCCGCTGTTCGATGGAAGCTATATACCGATGGGGCATCCAACGACCATTGTTATGGGGTTGGTGTTATTCTTGTAACTCTGGAGAACCGATCAATTTGTTATGCTTTGAAACTTAATTTCCCCGCTACGAACAACGAAGTCGAGTATGAAGCGTTGATCGCTAGACTGAAGCTTACCAAAGAACTTGGAGTGAAATCGGTTGAAATCTTTTGTGATTCATAGTTGGTGGTGTACCAAGTACGGGGAGACTATCAGGCAAAGGGGCAAAGGCTTGCCCCATACCTCGCTCGGGTTCAAGAATTGTTGGCGGACCTCGAATACTACTATATTTTGCACATTCCGCGCGAATAAAATGGGGAAGCTGATTCCTTGGCAAAATTTATAAGCACTGGTGATGCACAGCAGATGGGATTGGTTCTCGTTGAAACTTTACACGCCCCGAGTATAAATGAGATGGAAGTAGATTTTGTGTCAGAAACGGAAACTGAAAGGGAGTCGTGGATGACCCAATTCAAAGAATACTTGCTACACAGAACCCTACCCGAGAGAAAGAACGAGAGACGACAAGTCGTTCGCAAGGCCTCACGGTATATAATGCAGGATGGAATGATGTATCGGAAGGGATTCTCCGTTCCCTTGCTTAGGTGCATCGCCTACGATGAGATAAAGTGGGTTTTAAGAGAAGTCAATGAAGGAGAGTGTGGCGACCATACTGGGGGGCAGACACTAGCCAAAAAGATACTCCGCTATGGATACTATTGGCCGACCGTGAATCGGGACGCTGCGGACTATGTAAGGAGATGCGAAAAATTTCAAAAGTACGCAAAGATCCCGAGAGCACCGCCGATGGAACTCACGCAAATGGTTATTCTATGGCCGTTTGTAATATGGGGGATTGATATAATCGGCTCCCTGCCAATCTCCAAAGGTGGTGCGAAATACGCAATTGTCGCGGTCGATTACTTCACCAAGTGGGCAGAAGCGGAGCCATTAGCTAAGATCACCACCAAAAAGGTTGTTAATTTTGTTGTGTGAAACATTATATGCCGCTTTGGCCTCCCACGGACTATCATTACTAACAACGGAACTCACTTTGAGAGTAGAGAATTCAAAGAATTCTACCAAAATTATTGCATTGAGAAAAGGTTTGCAGCAGTCGCTCACCCTAAAGCGAATTGGGAAGTTGAAGCCGTAAATAAGATAATCAAATCCATCTTAAAAACGTTTGGAGAAGGCTAGAGGCAAGTGGGTGTATGAGCTTCCGACAGCACTCTGGGCCTATAGAACCACCCACAAGTCCGCGACTGGCCACACTCCTTTTGCCTTGGCATACGGCACTGAAGCTGTTATACCCGTGGAACTTGAAGTTCCTTCTCACCGGGTGACTCATTATGATCCTAGAACGAACCAAGATCTTTTACTGGAGTCATTGGATTTTGTCGACGAGAAACGTGAAGAAGATGATTTAAGGGTGGTCGTATATCGGCATCGAGTCGCCCGGTATTATAATGAACAAGTTCGACCAAGAACTTTCGATGAGGGCGACCTTGTTTTGAAGCGAGTTTTTCCGGTCCCGTCACATACGAATCCCACATGGGAAGGTCCCTACGTCATCGAACGGAGGCTTGGAGAAGGAACCTTCAAGCTAGTGACTGTTGATGGCGTGACACTCCCTAGAGCCTGGAATAGCGAGCATTTGTGCCGTTATTATACATAATTTATTTCTTTTGCATTTTTGTAGCAATTGTTTAATATGTTTCTTTTGTTGTTCTCTGTTTCCGACATGTAATAAGACAATTCAGTTTGTCCCTATTTTCTAAAATCAATAAAGGCAAGCTATTTTTCTATAAACTATTAGTGTTCCGTGTTTTATAATTTCATGGCAAAATTAAATTGCATTAATCTATCTGGCATATGAACGCACACACAAAACCAAAAGTCGATTAGCTTGCGATTCAAAAAATCTCTAAGTCCATAGAGTGTGGACTTGAGTACTCTGAGTCCCCAAAGTGTGGACTAGAGTATAAACGATTCAAAAAAATCTCTAAGTCCCTAGAGTGCGTACTAGAGTACTCTGAGTCCCCAGAGTGCGGACTAGAGTATAAACGATTCAAAAAATCTCTAAGACCCCAGAGCACGGACTAGAGTACCCTGAGTCCCCAGAATGAAGACTAGAGTATAAATGATTCAAAAAATCTCTAAGTCCCAAGAGCGCGGACTAGAGTACTCTGAGTCCCCAGAGTGCGGACTAGAGTATAAACGATTCAAAAAATCTCTAAGTCCCCAAAGTGCGGACTAGAGTACTCTGAGTCCCCAGAGCGCGGACTAGAGTATAAACGATTGAAAAATCTTCAAGTCCCCATAGTGCGGACTAGAGTACTCTGAGTCCCCAGAGCGCGGACTAGAGTATAAATGATTCAAAAATTTCTAAGTCCCCAGAGTGCGGACTAGAATACTCTGAGTCCCCAGAGCGCGGACTAGAGTATAAACAATTCAAAAAATCTCTAAGTCCCTAAAGTGCGGACTAGAGTATATACGATTCAAAAAATCTCTAAGTCCCCAAAGCATGGACTAGAGTTATCTAAGTCCCCAGAGCGCGAACTAGAGTATAAACGATTCAAAAATCTCCAAGTCCCCGGAGTGCGAACTAGAATACTCTGAGTCCCCAGAGCGCGGACTAGAGTATAAACGATTCAAAAAATCTCTAAGTGCCCAAAGTGCGGACTAGAGTATAAACGATTCAAAAAATCTCTAGGTCCCCCGAGCATGGACTAGAGTTCTCTGAGTCCCCAGAGCGCGAACTAGAGTATAAACGATTCAAAAATATCAATGTCCCCAGAGTGCGGACTAAAGTATAAATTATTCAAAAATCTCCAAGTCCTGTGAAAGATGCGAGGAGTTTACATGACCCACCTAGACTCTAAATTTCAATTACATATTAAATTATAAGCTAAGCGATGAGAGTTTGGGAATACAAAAAAGCAAAATTTTATTTACTAATCGAAAAAGAAGTTTCTTTACAACTTCTCCGAAGTCCGAAGCAAAAAACTATCTACGATGACTATAAAAAAAGAGGAAAACAACTACATGGTTCTAAGTTACTTAGGTTGAGCAAAATGTGGCGAGGCAATAACTACTTCTTCGGTTTTCTTTCCCACTTCGGCTTCTCCGAAGTTTCCTCATCCAAGCACCTCTTTTTGGACCCTTTGCTTCCCAACGATGAAGTACTAGAGGGTGGAGGAGGAACTTCCAAAGGTGTGATCCCACTAGGAAGAATAACCTTCAACGGCCTATTTAAGGGATTATCGAGCTCCACTACTTGAGGTTCTAATTTTATTTTGATTTTCTCCTTTTTCTCCTCCTCGAGTTGCTCCTTCATGTTGAGCTTGGAAGTATGCTCGGAAGTGCCCATGATTTCGACATCATCGTGACCCTCTACGGGTGAAGGATCTTCAGTCTTATCTTCCTCAAGCGTCCCTATTACTTGAGCGTCGGGACCAGGGGTTTCGCTGGTGTGGAGTACTTCAGTCTCTTTTTCTTCCCGCTCCGTGGCGACGTCGCCCCTTGGAGTTAGTTCAGGGCCAGAATGACCTGCACAAATTCATGAAAACTGAATGTTAAGATACGACGGTTATTCACTGAAAGCGATGACTCTATGAACTTTGGAAGGTGGGGTCACATGCCAGCTTCCATTTGGCTCTCAGTCATCTTGGGAGTATCACCCTCCGGAATTGGGGACGGCATGTGGATGCCAAGTCCAGGTTTCTCTGGATCGTAACCCACATGTTGCTAGAGGGATTAAGCGATGTAGTTTTGGTCAAATCAACGGGAGGAGGAATTTAGGGCTCGGAGTCAGACGGGTCAACGGCATCCTCTATGTCCTTTGATGCAGCAGAGCCTCCCCCGAAGAGGGCTTTCGCTGCAGATAAATCTGAGGGTTCGTTGCCTTGAAGCACTTCCCTTACCAGAGCCTCTTCATCAATCTCGTCGACCCCAACTCCATTTTTTTAATTCTAATCAAAGTATCCCATGCTTCGGCGAGTGACTCGAGATAATTCTCGCCCAAGAAAGACAAGTCATGATGCATGAGGACTCTTGCATTGAACTCGGCAATGAGCGGGTCGAATAAACATTTGATTTCTTCTCTGCCGGCCTCGGTAGCTGCCTCAAGTCGAGAGTCGGCCTCTGTGAGTGCTATCTTCTTGCCTTCCTCACGGGCTGCTTCTTTTAGTGCTTCAACCCTGGATAGCGCTTCATCGAGTTTTGTCTTTAGAAGCCGTGTTTCGACGATTTCATCGCAGTATCTTTGTGACTCTTCCTGCACTATAATTTTGTCTTCTCTCTCTTTAAAGAGAAGCTCCTCTAGTTCCTTGACTCGTTGAGTGAGAATTTCTTTCTCTTTTTGGATAGAGTCTTTCTCCAAAGTTAGAGCGTCGCTGCGTTGGATTGCCTCGTTGAGTTCTTTCTTGTGAGTGGCTTCCAAGCGGCTAACTGCCTCAGCTGTCTCCTTAGTATTTTTATGGGAAGTCTCGAGATGAGATTTGTATGAGGATAGCTCTTCATCCTAGTTCTTAATTATGTCTTTGTCATGAATAGCTTCGAGTTTGAGGCGATCAATCTTGTGTTGGCGTTCAATAAAGACCTTTGAAACTTTCTCCACCAAGTGTACGAACGCATCATGCTAGAAATATACATCATTATTGCAGGCAATGGCACTCTGTTTGACATGTCCAGTGATAGGATGGATTGCAGGAAGAAATTTCAGTCTGTCAAAACAGATCTTCTGAAATGTGGCTTTGAACTCGGCTAATTTTTCCGCCGTCGACGGATCATGAGCGGAGGCTAAGTGAGTCTGCCTAACTGGAGTCATGGATTTCTTATAAGGCTCGTGGGATTGCTTGGTATTCGAAGAGCCAGAGTGTTGGTCACGAGGGACTTCGAACAGGGAGCCCTTCTAAGTAGACTTCTCCCCACTACATGCCGGATGATGGGGACGATCGTTTGGATATAAAGTTGGCCGTGGGTTCTCCTTCTAGAAGACGACGATGACTCTCTGGAGCGATAGTCTCGATCACCGCTTTCGTCCCTGTCTCGCTGTTTGCCCGATCCTGAGTCTCGACCAGAATGGTAAAAGATGGAGGATCCGCGAAGGCGGTCAATGCCATGAGTACGCCCCATTTCACCTGCACATAAAGTAAAACAAGGACGAATTAGCAGGAGTCACACGATGGACATAATTCAAGTGCATGGTGGAGTGTAAGTGTTCGTGTGTGTCCTAGTGCATCCCCCCGACGGACCAGTGTTTTTTGCTTTACTCATTAGAGTTTTCTCTCCCTGATAATGAGTCTGAGCGCCTTCATCGCTTCTCGTAGGCGAATTAAATCCCATAGCCTCGGGGTTGTTGAAGCCATAATTCAGTGTATCGTCAGGGATGGTCAAGTCAGATAGACCCTTTAATGAGCCTTCTAAGTTTTGGGAAGATGGCTTTTTCTCGATCGGAGTTATCGTGATCTTTGAAGTTCCGCCGACTTTCTTCTTTTCAGCTTATAAGCTAGACTCTTTTTCTTTTTCGAGGGAGGTGGTGGTTGATCAATGCTGGCTGCATCGGCTACCGGCGTTGGCCCAAGACTTATATTCTCATCAGTCTTTTCGATATCGCCTTCCTCGGTAGTATCGCGAGTCCCTTCAACAGGGGGCACCGAAGGTTCAGCTTGTTCCTTGCTCGTTTCCGCGGTCATTCTTGCTATTGTGGTACCACTTGGAAGGCTAGTCCGGAGGCCCTCTTCTAGTAATCCGAACTTCGGAAGTAATTCGTTAGTCATTACAGATTTAATGTCCCAATCTCCCATTGGGGTAGCTCGAATGGCTTTAACTGCCTCAGAGTACTTGACGCCTTCGGGTCGTGGGCGGATACCTGTAGGAGTTAAAAGAAGTTCAGAGAAAATGCATTTTAAGCCTTAAGACAAAGATTGGGATAAGGATGAGACTTACGTCCTTCTAGACATCTTCTCGCAAAACCGACAGGACAACGTACGTAGACTACTCTTATTTAAACTGAGAAAACTTGTTACACGCGCCCATCAGGACTTGACATTTGGGGTGCGGCTCGAGGAATATGTAGAATGGACTATCAGTACGTCTCTTGAAGCGATAGATGTAACGAATGTCCTCGGGAGTTGGGGGTCCGAATAAGAAGCAAGAAGAAAAGAATGAAGGTGTAGGCTTATATATGAGGAAGGGGAGAGTAACGGGCACCATCCCGTGGAACCGGTCGACACGTTCTAGTAGGTCAGTAAGGGAAGGGGCCGTTCGGTGCTACGAAAACCGACCGTATGGGTCGGTATTGGTATGCCGATCCACCTTTTGACTTAAAAATTGAATAATAAATAAATAAAAAAAAAGATAAATAATAAATTAAGACCATAACCATAATAGATAGAGATTTATTGTTAATAAAATAAAGAGAATGTGGATATTAAAATAAAATATGTGCATAAGAATGCATACACGTATAATAATGATTGAGGGTGATGATCTGGAAAAGAGATAGATATTACCAAAAGGAGCATGGATTTGAAAGATCTACCATGGTTCAGCCTTTGAAAGGTTATATACATTCAACTTTTGAAAAGTTGTATCAAAATTTTTACGAGTTTCTTCGGGATTCAATTAACACGTTCAGGCAACATAAAGCTTCGTCAAAGGCCAATGAAAAGTAGCAGCCAGTTACCATTTGGAATGGGCTAGCTTTTGAAAGCGGGAATTATTCGTTGATTCAAAGCACATCATGTTGATTCACAAAACGCACTTTGGGGGGCAAATATTACCTAGTACTTGGCCTGGCTACAAGATGATAGTAGCAGAAGGTATGATTGGGGTCGACTCGCGTATGTGGGTCGGTAGATGATTATTATGGAGTATCATGTATGGGTCGGTATTCATGTAACGCATCACTCGAACTAAAGAGGGAGGTATTGCATGGCTCGGTCTAGGTGGGTCATGTTGCAAAAGCTAAGGTGGATCGGTCGTACATGGTTCGGCTCACATCGTTCGGTCAGGGTGAGAGAGCTAAGGTGGATCGGTCATACATGGTTCGGCATACATCGTTCGGTCATGGTGAGAGAGCTAAGGTGGGTCGGTCGTACATGGTTCGGCATATATCGCTCGGTCATGGTGAGAGAGCTAAGGTGGATCGGTCGTACATGGTTTGACATATATCATTCGGTCATGGTGAGAAAGCTAAGGTGGATCAGTCATACATGGTTCGAAATTTGTCGTTCGGTCATGTTGAGAAAGCTAAGGTGGATCGATCGTACATGGTTTGACATTTGTCACTCGGTACATGTGGGTCAGCACCTTGGACCCAGTCTCGGTGGTTCAGCATACTTGGTTCGGTATGCATCAGAGAAGATAACGAGTTGCCACGGGGGGTACGGTCGATGCTTCTATGCTTCGAGTCACACCGCCACTTGCTTCAAGTCATTTGAGAAGGTGCTTCGAGTCATCCTCAGGGGACCCATGGTTCGGCCAGAGTGGCTCGGTGTACTTGGGTCGGTCATCCTAGGGCATCACTTGTGGGCCGAGTTGTCTAAGTCATGGGCTTGTGCAGGGATCTAGCCTGTCTTCGTTTATAAATAGAGGGGCAAGGGTACAGTTGAAGGGACCTTTTTTCGAGAACTCCAGGGAGACTTTGCCATTTTCTGTACTCGCTTTTTTCCTATCAAGCTTGTATTCAAGTTGTTTGTTTACGGATTGTATCTGTACTCAAGTGATTGGAAAAGTAATAAAGATCATATTCAAAGTGGACGTAGGCGATTATGCTAAACCACTATAAATCTGGTGTTCTAGTTTTTGTTGTTCTTTATTGCATTCGACTTTGTTACTTCTCTGTTTTAATTTACTTTCTTCATTAATCTCTCTACACAATTCTATTCAAGGGTGTTAGTGACCAATTTTGGTGCTAACACATTCTAACCTATTTTAATGACTATGTCATTCTCATTTAACCTAAGTT
This sequence comes from Allium fistulosum, assembly GCA_030737815.1. Classification (NCBI taxonomy): domain Eukaryota; kingdom Viridiplantae; phylum Streptophyta; class Magnoliopsida; order Asparagales; family Amaryllidaceae; genus Allium; species Allium fistulosum. Next base: position 1,111,920,471 of record CM060905.1, read on the forward strand.
ATTAGCTAACTTACTAATTCACACACATCATAAATGCATACTTAAGGCTATATGTGTGTGTATTATGTAATAATATATTAAAGTGGCGGCTTCTACTGAAAAACAAAAACCCTAGCGATCACCCTGGCGATAAACCTATTCCTGAGGAAGATGATGAAATTAATGATACGGGTTGGTAAGAGGTTCGAAATAGGAAAGCTAAAACTAGGCTAATAGTTGCCCTAGTTAACAAGTTAAAGAATCATGATGTTGGGACCCAACATCAATTCAAAGCAGGAATTCGCACATGGGCCGAGGCAATAGCTGGAAATACATGTATCAATGATAGGGTCGAACGATTTGACAAAGCAAATGATGAGAGAGAGAATTTGCAGATCTAGATGATTTGGTTTTTGATGATACTAGCAAGATGTGGAGTAATTCTGTATATATTTATTTGGCTAGTAAGAGATTGTATTATGTTTACATAAATGTATATATTAAGCGTGAATAGAAACCAACTGGATCTTGGGATGTCTTTGCTTGTGAGAATAGGATTTATTTGACTATGTGCTAATGAACAAGACTGCAAGAAAGTATTAAATGGTGGTCCATGGTTCATAGATAGAAAACTGATTTTAATCCAAAAATGGGAGCCAAACTTGAGATTGAAAAGCGATATGCTTGAATCCCATCCGAGGTGGGTTCGAATGTTAAATTTAGACATACATTGTGGAATGCCAGAGGAATTAGTAAGATAGCAAGCTTGATTGGGTACCCACTAGGTACGAATGATTTTACAAGAAATGTTAAAGATTAAAGTATGCTGGAGTCTTAATTGATATTAAGGCTTGTGAAGAACTTAAAAAGCAAGTTAGAGCAAACGACAGTAAGGGCAATGTCTACATTCGGGACATTGAGTAAGAATTTATACCTCTGGTGTATAAGCAATGTAATTGTTTTGTTCATTCTGATGTGTATTGCTCTACTGTTGTTCCATCTGTTAAACAAATTTGGAGAAGAAAAGACCCACAAACATCATATAGTAGCCATTCATGCAGTAGTTTATGTACACCCCAAGGTGATCAAGCTAACAAAAACAAGTCCACTTCAGTAGAGGACTTGGAGACCATCGATAATACTACAAGCCAAAAAACTACATATACACATTCAGTTTATACTAAAGACAAGCCTATGATCCAGGAGGAGGAGGATGAGTCTACCTATGAGGACACCCAAGGGGTGATAGCAGCCCCAAGCCTTGCTGAAGAGGGTGGTAAGCATCTCCATGAAACAATAACAGATTTAAGAGATGTGAATGTTGAATTGCTTATTATGGAGGAGGAGGAAGCAGAGGTGAATAGCTCCAAACCGTCTACCAAACCAAATCAGAACTATAACAAGCAATTCAACAAGGCAAAAACATAGCAAAGTGAGTAACTCACAAGGAATTTCTCCAAGAAAATCTAGGAGTAGTTCCCTTAATTTCAAAATGTCTATAATTAGCTAGAATGTGAGAGGTCTAAATAGTGATACCCACAAACTAGACCTCTATAATCTTAGAAGGACATATCTGCCTTCTATAATGGGTATATTAAAGAATAAGTTTAATGATCATAATCTTAATTCCCTTTTAGTTACTATGGGTGATGATTAGGAGTTCATCCATAATGATGATATTGGAGGCAAAGGTAGAATACTAATTATGTGGAATAAGGTTGTATGGAAAGTGTAGGTTATAGGTAAGGATGAGCAGCAAATTACAGTGAATGCTCAGAATTAAGGAGGATTGATTTTTTTCTTAATGCGTGTTTGCGCTAGTAACTTATCATCTAGTAAAACTACATTGTGGTCCAAATTAAGAGATTTAGGGAAGAGAGTTCAAACCCCTTGGTTAGTTACGGGTGATTTTAATGCAGTTCTTTAAGTAGAAAGAAGAAAGGAGGTCTTATGCTAAAGATTTCCCAACCTGCAGAATTCAATAGTTGCGTAGTCACTACAGGATTGCTGGAACCGATCCACTCTGGCTTAAAATACACATGGAGAAGTGGTGAGTGTTAAAAAAATTCATGCAAGTTAGACAAAAAGTTCTTATTAATTCAGAATGCATGAACTTATTCTCTAACATCAAGGTCAATATCCTACCAAACTCCACTAGTGACCATAGTCCTTTGCACATTTAGCTAATAAAATAATCAACTTTTGAGAAGGGTAAGGCTTTTCGATATGCTAACGATTGGCATCTACGTAGAGGTTATAGTGAAGCCATTAATTTTGATCTTTTCCCACAAATGGAAGGTTTTCAATTTCATAAAATCATATATATGCTAAAGTTTGCTAAGCAAAGACTGAAAGATTGGAATAGGTGTAGACCCAAAGACAATGACAAGATTAATCAACAACAAAAAACTATGTGAGAGCTATTTTAGTTAGACTGATGATAATCTAGATAATAGCGGAGTATGACAAGCATATTATGAAGCTCAAAATCAACTCAAAGATGCCTTGAAGTCTAAAGCTATGGAACCAAAAAAAGGCTAAAGATGAGTGGATTATAGAGGGGGATAAGTGCATAAACTTTTTCTATACAAAGATGCCATTCAAGAAAAATACTAATTACAATCTACAATGTCTTGACCAAGAAGGGGTGGTGCTAAATGATCGGCAAAGGATGGAGTATGAAGTTATCACTTATTATGATGAACTTTACAATGGCATCTATGAAATTAACTTACCACTTATTGAACGCAAGAGACTCATGAATTCCAATGGCAACAGATGTATGCTGTGTAGAAGAGTGTCCGAGTTGAAATATGGGAAGCTTTGGCCTCGATACATGAGGATTCCAGCATCGGTCCTGCTTACTTGGGTTCCTCCTTCTTCAAGCAGCGTTGGGATTATCTAAAATAGCACATATTTTTAGTAATCCGGGAATTCTTTGAGTCTGGTAAAATCTTACAAAAAGTGTATCACACTTTTCAATGCCTTATACCATAAAAAGATAACCCTGCTAGAATTGATGATTATAGACCCATTGCTTGCTACAGTGTTACCTATAAGATTGTAAGTAAAGTCGTATGTAATAGAATGAAGAAAATTTTACCTGATACTATTGTTGAATGCCAAATTGCATTCATTAAGGGGAGGAGCATATCTGAAAACTCATTATTGGCACGTGAGCTGATTAGACATTTTAACAAACAAGGAGGTGATAAATTATGTCTAAAGGTAGACTACATAAAGCATATGATAAGATAAATAATCACTTCATCCTACATATGCTTAAAAGTATGGGGCTCCCAAATAAATTGGTGGATTTGGTTAGTGATTGCATTACCACTCCTACCTTTTATATTCTGGTGAATGGTATTCCCAAAGGTCACGTTAGCAGTAATAAGGGAATCAAGTAAGGAGATCCTCTATCTCCTTACCTTTTTGCTATTGTTATGGAGTATTTTCCCCTCCAAATAGAGATTGCTGAACATAACAAGCATTCCAGACTATACACAATTTCCAACCTAAAGTGAGCCACCTCTTACATGTAGACGACCTGATAATTTGCATAAAATCGAGTGTTGAAGCAGCTAACACTATAGAATATATTTTTTGTAAGTTGGAAGAATTTGTGAGCCTCTAAATGAATGAACTTAAAACAAAGTGCTACTTTAATAAGTTTTGTAGAAACAAAACTACAGTACTTGAGACTCTGGGAGTTAAGGAAGGAGAATTGCCAGTCAAATATTTAGGGGTTCCACTTTCATCCAGTAAAATTACAGATAGAGAATGTGCAGATCTAGTCACTAAAATCAGAAAGAACCTGCAAGGATGGAGTTCGAGCCTTTTATCTTTTGCTAGTCGAATAGAATTGGAGCACATAGTGATACAAGCTAAAGTTAATTTTTGGTTGCAGACATTTCATTTACCTGATGCTTTTATTGCCAAAATTGAAAGGGTTTCTGCAGATTTTATTTGGAAAGGAGGATTACATAAAATTAAATACCATGATCTTTGTAGACCGAAGAATGAAGGGGGTGTTGGACTCAGAAATATAAGAGAAATGAAAGATCTATTTACCATGAAATAAGGATGGAAAATCATAATTTCGAATGAATTATGGGCTTGATGGATGAGGCAACATTACACTAAGAATTTTTTTTGCAAATGGTAACTAACAATAACTCATCCCCAACTTGGAAGGCTATTATAAAAATTAAAGATAAAGTGGCTGCTAATTGCTCTAGAGAAATAGAAGGAGAGAGAGAGACAGACTTATGATGTGACCCTTAGATTGAGGGCGAATCGCTGATTGATATTTTGGGATGGGACACCTATTCAGCTTATGGCTGCCCAACAAGCAAAGTGGACTCGGTAACTCAGGAAGATAAGTGGAACTGTGAAAGAATTCCTTGCAAATTGGGTTCAAAAGCATAAAACTGAAGCCATGCCACTATTTTCAGGAGGATAAAATGACATTTGGGCATGGAAGGATTCAGCTAAAGATTTCACTACTAAATCTGCCTGGAATGCAACTAGGATAAAATTTCACAAAACTATATGGAGAAAAATTATATGGGATCGTGCTAATTGTCCTAAAATGGCCTTGGATACTTATAAGCAATTTTAAGTAGACTCCCTACTCGAGATAGACTATCAAAATGGGGTACTACGTAGAAAAAAATATGTTTTTTATGCAATAATGCAGAGGAAAGTCACATGCATCTCTTCTTTGAGTGTGAATTTGCAAAATAAGTATAGGGAAACTGTAAACTTATGATTAACTTCACCAGTTCTAGCAATAAATTAATTGAAATCATCAATTATCTGACTGAGTGAGGTCACAAAGAAAACCTGGAAGCCACACTGAAGCGTGCAGCACTAACATATGTTGTTTGGAGCATTTGAAGAGAAAGGAATTGTGGTGTGTTTCAAAATAGAGTTAGAAATGCTTCTGAAGTCAGTAAACTAGCTATTATTGGTATGAAGATTATAAGTAAGAGAATCAATCAAAAATTCCTCACCAGCAACTTGACGAAAGCAGCAGACGCATTTGTAGGAGTTGATTGTCGGCTTGAACAGGCAGGAAACCAACGTAGGAACAGCGAAAGTTCTCGACCGTCGTGACTTTTTTCATTAAAGATGAAGGAAAGTTAGATCAAGAATGTTTTCACTTTATTTATTCTCTAAACTTATTACCTTTTGTAAAGTGGGTTTTGTCTTTGTACAGCTATATGTGTTTTTGCGTTCATTTGTAAGGGCCGTTTGGGCTGATCAACTTGGGCTGGGATATGCCTAATAAAACTTTACCCACATTCGATATACACACACACATATATACATACATACAGACACACACACACACAGATATATATATATATATATATATATTCATACTTATTTAGTAATTACGCCTCCAATGTTTAATTGTTAATAAATTCCTTTACTTTTTCATGCGTATACTCCTTATTCCATTAATGTAAATTTAGTGTCTTTTACCGCTGCCTTTTAACTTAAAAGATTTAAATATCATTTACCGCTTACTTCCTGTTTTTATTATTAAATCTACTTACTATTTCTTTATATCTTTTACTATCTTCTTTTGGTTACTAATCTCATTACTTACTCAATTTTTTACTTACTTACCATTAACCACTTACTTAACTTTTAACTCATCTTTGTTCATCCTATTACCTCCTACCTTTGTTGTTTATTATTTGATTTTCAACTTTTTGTTATTACATATATTAATTTTAGTTGGACATTTATTTGTTATCACTATTACAAACCTTTAATTCATACTCATGGACTTCTGCATTTTAAAGTATCGTAATTGCACCTTCCTCAAATGGAAAGGTTAACACTGTAAATTTCTTTATCTTATCCAAAAAGAAAATTTGTGTTATGTTTGAAATTACAAGGTATTATCTTTTCGTGGTTAATGAAATAGATATTACAAAATATGGTAAATATCCATATTTTAGACATCTCTTTCTTGTAAGCGTATTCCTTGTTATTTCACATAATACACTTTTATTTATGAATTTGAACTTGATAATCTATAGAAACTTACATTGTAACTCCCTACATTTCAATAAATTAAAATACTACTTAAATTCCAATAACTTATTTTGATAACTTCTAGTTCTCAAGCATAAATCATTTTAATCTATAAATCTGGAATTGCCATATAATTTATCAAATTCAAGAATACAACTATCCAATACTTTCCAAATTTATATACATGCAGTATTAAATTTAAGTTATCAATCACATAATATGTAGAAAGGGTTTTAGATTTCATTACATGCCTATAATTTTTCCTACAATTCTAAACAATTAAGCTCAGGCATACAAGGAACAAATTTACAATGAAATAAATCCAATATTATATAAGTATATATTTTTCCCACTTACCATTTTAGCTTTCCAAATCTTTAGATCTAATCCCTATTACTCCAGTTTGACTCCCATTTTTTCCAATCAGAATACATATACTGCAGGCATACACATATGTTTTAGAAATTTAAATCTGAGAAGAAATTTGAATTAAATTTAGATTTGCATTGAGTCTAACATTTTCTTCGCAGAATTGATTCACCTCTTATTCTTTGTAACGATCCCGGATTTTTAATAAGTTTAAATTGATAATTAATTTAATTTTTGAAAAAAATTGTAAAATTAATTGTAAATTGATGCGAGTTTCCCCGAATTCAAATAAATTCTGTATAAATCATTTAAATTTAAAATATTGTATATATATGTATATATGTGAATATATATATATACATTTGGGCATATATGAGTAAATTTGAAATTATATATATATATATATGATTTGAATTTAAATCGTAAATAAATGGTTTAAAAATAAACATATATATACATATAAGATATAGAAATATAAAGTAAATACATTGGATAAAATAAAATAAATACATAAATAAATTGTAACAACATATTAAATATAAAGATACATTCAAATATAAAGACAAGTTAAAAACAAACAAAAGAAAGGAACAAAACAAATACATATTCATGAATCACTTGCCAAATGAAGAAATAAACATATACATTCAAAAAGAAATACAAAATATATATGAAGTGTGAAAGCTTGCATAGGAAGCCACACAATTGTCTTAAAATTTTGTAACAGCCGAAATGAAGAAAAAGAAAATTTATAAATAAAAATTTATATGGTACAAGATAATTAATGCATATACCCATCAGCCACCATAGCAAGCATATCAGCCTACCAAACCTTAGAAAAATCTCTGATCAAAACATTAACAAACCATTTCCAGTACAAAACCTAATATATTACCCTGTACCAAATAATATCCCCTGTAACTTCATTTCCTATATATCAAACTCTTCATCTCATTTTTCGTCCATCTTCAAAACCGAAGTAATAACATCTAAAACTAAAACAAAAATTCAATTTAAAAACAACAACTCAACTACAACCAGAAATTCAAGAGAGAGGATTCAGCAAGCAAAGTTCAAGCCTGTTTCAACATAAATCAAGCTCTGTTCTCTTTCCTAAAAACTGTGAGTAAACATACTTTCTTGAAACTTAAATCTTGATAATTAGTTTATGAAAAATCTTATGTTTGCTATATATTATAAACAAGTTTTTCTGTGATGTTGTTGTTTACTGGAAGCTCTGCTATGTGATGTTCTTCAATATTTCAAGTTCATGAGCAAAGAAAATAGAGAAAATTTTAATATTTCTTCATATAAATATTTTAAACTTAGGAATTTAAACTAAATAAATTTGTTTAAACTAAAATCACAGCCTAGAACTTGTTTAAAGCTTGATAGTGGAATATGAACTCTGTAAACTTAGTTTTACAGTAAAAAGAAAATCAAATGTTAAATTCAAATATTTTAATTTGTTAATTTGATTATATATCTGGAATAAACATACAAAAGTAAGATTTTTGAAACAAAGATGATGATTTTTAGTTAAGTATTCTAGGTGCTGTTCATTTTTGAACCAAAAATGCTTTTTTATAAATTTCTGATGATTCAACAAATCTTAAATGCCGAAATTTGTTGTATAGCTAGCTTGATGAATTTTGAATCCAGAAAAAATGTTAAAAAAATCTATTGCATTAATTGTTGAGTAGAGACGAATTTAGGGTTTAACGTGAAGTTTTTGGTCGGCTTGGTTCTCGTGCTCGTGAGGAGTCAGTGGTGGATCGAGTTCGATGATACTCAGGGAGGTGTTGGCTTGGGGGTTGTTAAAGACATGGCCGGAGGTGGCGACGCTCTGGTGGTCGGGGTTGCGCGTGCGAGACGATTTCGTGATGACCTTTTTCGTGCTAATTTGGACCTGGTAGTGAAATTGCGAACTCGTCGTCGTTGATGATATCTGGGTGGTCTGGTGGGTTAGGAAAGTCGTAGTTGATTTGATGATGGTCGTAGTGTCGACCAGTGGCGATCGGGGCGTTGTGCAACGTGCATGAGCCTTTGCGTGTATCAGTGAAGATTGGGTGGTTTTGGGAAGACGAAGTTTATTGGGGGACTCGAGTTCAAGCACATGAAAACGTGGGTTCGACTCGAAGCAACAGAGGGAGGCGAGAAACTTGAAGTAAGGCTCGAGTTTAACTCAAATTAGCTCGGGTAGGAATTGTTACAGGCTTTCAGCCTGTCTAGTTTCCAAATTTAAGAAACTGGTTTCAATTTTATAAACCAAGCTTTAAACTGAGTTTTAAATTTAAGTTTAAATATAAGTTCAAGTTTAGTTTGGAAACAAATAAAGTTTTAAATTTAAATTGTTTTAATACTTAAAAATGTTTAAGTATGGAAAAGAAATTTGAATTTAAAATGAAATTTAAATGGTTAAGTTAGTTAAAATGGATAATTTATTTATTTAATTAATTAATGATTTGGATTAATTAAATAAGTTATTAAAGGGATGAAGTAATTAATGAAGGTTTAAAGATTAATTAATTGATTGATTAAGGATTATGAATTAAATATTAATTAATGATTAAAGTTGATTAATCAAGTGGTTAATCAATAGTTAATTCAAAGATAATGTGATCAATTGATTAAGGTGATTAATTTGAGATAATGAATTCAAGTTAAAGGTTAATTAACTAATGAAAATGATTAAAGATTAATCATTTAGTTAAAAGAAATTAACTAATGATTAGAGTTAATTAAGTAGTTAGGGGTAATTACTCATTATGATTAATTAAGGATAATTAATCAAATGGAGATTAATTTAATTAATATGATTAATTAAGAATAATTTAATTAATTAAGGTAATTGATTAATTAATTTATATCAAATGATTTGTAATTCATAAATTAATCAGGATTGGATAACTAATTCATAAGTAATTAATTTAATTGGAAGTAAATTGAATTAATTAGGATTAAACAATTAATTAATCCTGCTTATAAATGATTATTGAATGTTTGACCTTACTTGTGAATTGTTTGATATCCCTGATCTGTGATGATGTGTGATATATTCTGATTTGTGTGATCTGTACTGTAGTTTATTTATCTATAATTTATATATCTATGATCTGTGAATAAAAGATAAGCGTTATAGTTATACCGCTTATCAACTATATTTCTGTATTCTGATCTGTGATGATTGAATGATGTTGCACTACTGTGTGAAACCCCTGGACTACACCATACACACACAAATATGGATTTCACGAGGAAATCAGTTAAGTCATAGATGATTTTAAATTTAATATTTTTGAAATTGAAATTTTAATTTCAATTGATTTTGGAAATGGTTTTGGGTTAAATGATAAAAGCTTTCATATAAGAAATGAGTTTCCAATTTGAATTAAAGGAATTTCAAGTTTGAATTGAAAAATGGTTTTCCAAGTTATGAGTGAATTCTTTTTGAAAGCTATGAATTGAATCTGTTTATTTTTAACAGATTTAAAATGGTGATTTGTTTAAACCATTCGAAATGGAATTGTTTTGAAAGCTATAAGTTAAATCTTCGATTTAAAAGATTTAATGAGTTAATGCAATTGAAATGGAAATTGATTTGGAAAATCTATGGATAGATCTTTGTGAAACTGGGTGAACTTTGTGAGATAAATCTTTTTGTTTAAAATGATTAAAATGGTAATTTGTTTAAACCATTTGAAGGAAAGTTTTGGGTAATAAATTGTGACTTAAATGAAATCTCAATATCCATATGTTTATGCGCTCATTATTTGGTTTAGCCGGGAGAGGACTTTGTGTCATATAACCCATTCCGAATAATGATACGATGTATATGGATAGCATTTGAAGACCGGTGGTGAAGACTGGATACTTTCGAAAACGAAACGATTACCATCGATTGTCTCTGCATCGACCGATCCCCGTTATAGAGATTTTAGCACCCTTTGTGATGGGAAGTCCAGATGTGATTAGAAATTATCCGGATTTGCAAGGGCTTCTTCGGAAGTGCCTTCGGTTCTGTTCGAACCCGAAACAGACTTGTATGGTTATATGTCTGACACTACACTTTGAGATATAAAGCTGATTTCTTTCAAATACATTTTTGTTTGGTGGCGGAGATTTATTCTCTTAGCTCAACACCCTTCTCTGAGACGTACGAGCTCAGAGGTTATGTAGTTGAAGGTTATCAGTGATATACTCCCAATTTGGTACTGTGGCATGCTAAGTGCTGCTGTGTGTTGTTGATCATTTGTGATCAAAGCATGGGTTTGTGAAAAAGCGTAGCTTTGTGGACGAGACCTCATCGGACCTCACAAACCGGAAATGGTCGAAACAGGAAAGATGCGGCAATGTTTCAGGGGTAGCTCCCCTAGGGTATGTCCATTCCTTTTGGAAAAGGGTGGTATCATGGTATGGAGCCCAGATACTTACTCATGTGGGCACTGTATACTGTGTGATGTGTTGGTGTAGAGGTACCTCGGATAAAGGTCCCAAAGGACCGGGGGTGGAATATCTCAGGTTTACTACCCGGGAAGGGGGTAACCGGCCTTGTGTTGGCAGAGAGCCAGGTGGTTCTCGGGGCGTCCCTCCAAAGGCGTTCCCATGTGGCATAGGAAGTTCCTTAGCCTGACCATTTGTTGGAAAATCCAAAGAAACAATACGAGCCCTTTACGATTGCAGTTGTATAACCTGTCACCTTAGGTGGCAGCTATAGCAGGCATAATATAATGGTACCTATGCTGGCTAAGATTAATATTATATTTTCGAACTGTTTTCTGCACTATGCACTAGTAATAATATCAAAAGAGTTTTCTTGCGTAGTAAGCATGTTTGACTATCATAAGAAGAAATCTCCTCCAAGTCTGCGATTGCATTGTGTGTGTGGTGGGAGGTCTTATGGTAGTTTCATTTTCCAAAAAGCATTGCAGATTTCAATGTTTAAAATTATTTTGTTGTTTGTTTTAAAGATAAACTGTTTTTATTTACTCACACCAGTCCCACGACTGACCCGGAGTTTATTGTTCCCTTCCTAAACTCTGGGTGCCCATAATTTTCCACACGGGCAGTCTAGAGTTGGGTTTCTTTTCAGATAGTCAGGTTTAGTAGATTATCTGGAGCTAGTTCAGTTTTTGGAGATCACGACTGATGTTGCTTATCTTGGTGCAATGTGATGGTGGTTCAGGCTTGATGTTGGAGTTGTTGGACTCATTCTCTTATGAGGATCATTTGGAGTTATCACTTCTGTTTTCCGCTGTATCATTATTTATCTCTGATATTCTTGTATCATATTGATATCATTGTTGTATATCATTCTGGATATTGTATTAATTGGAGTTGTATATGATATCAACTATTTCTTTCTTTCGTTGTGTTGTTATACTTACTGTGTTATAAGCTCTGGTGAGCCAGATTTGGCGTTTGAATCTGCGGCATTTCGAGTACAAGTGAAGTACGGGTGCCGATTTTCGAAGGCTAAGTCAGGATCGCTACATTCTTTCTCTCTTATTTTCCACTATTCTCCGCATAAATATTTATATAATATTATTTTATAATTTCTATATTTTCTAGAATTTGTGGAGAAAAGAAAATGGCAAAGCTTTGCTCCTTGATTCAGAAAATATGAGAAGAAAAATGAGGGGTTAGGCTTGTATTTATAGGCACACGAATCAATTTCATCTTATTTGTATATATGTCAAGCATTTATGTTAATTAATGTGGGTTCGTTTCTTTAATTTCTTTTTTGTTTATTTCATACCATTTTTTTCTAATCTGATTAACATTAACCTTGCTTACATGTTAAGTAACCGCTAATGTTAATTAACGTTAATTTATTACCATTTTGCCTAATTGATTAATGTTAATTTCTTTCTTCCACATTAAGTAAACGTTAAGTATAATTAACGTCAATCGATTACACTTATTTCATACTATTTCCTTCCCTTAAATGTTAACGTTCTTTCTTACTAACCCTTGTTTTAACGTTATTAATTCTCATTTATTTATTTCCTTTTAAGCGCTATTTAACGCTAATCTCCTTTGATTACTTCCTTCTAATCTCTGATTTGATTAGATTTAACATAGCCAAATAATTAAATGTTAAGATTTACATCTATTGTTTACATTAACATACATTATGAATACTCATTTACTTCCATGCCCAATTTATTTACTTATACGCTTTCTTAATTAAATTAAATTTGATTGAGGACCCTTAATTAATATTTATTTTGACGTTAACATTTGTACTTAATTCCCATTTTAATGTTATGTTATTAACATTTGCTTCCTTAATTGGTTCTGATTTATTTCCGATCCGAAAACTTCAATCGTTAATAACTTTTTTGTTTGAACTTCGATCATAAAACTTTATATATGAAAATTGATCAGAAAATAGCCATGAATCCAACAATGTAAGTTTCATAGCCAAATTCTAACGTTTACAAAAAATTTATTTGTAACCCCCATATTTTTAGTAACATTATTTAGGACATTTAATTAGCTAAATTAAATAAAATAATGTGATAATTAGGGGATTGAGATTTGTGATTAATAAGGGGTAGCCGTGCCATGTTAATGAATAAATTAAAATGAGCTAACATGACTTAAAATAGACAAGGGCAATAGGCAAGGGCAAAGTTGGGAAAAGAGCATTCTTATACCCTAAACCTTAGGAATACACGTTTATTACTAAATCAAAATTTAAAGTATAGAGGCCGGCTACCATTAGCAAGAACAAGAGGAAGAAAGAGCTAAAGGAAGATGATTAATCAACTTAATCCATTCAAATCTCAAACTCCATAATCTCAAAGCTAAGGTGAATAATGACTACATCTCATTTTTTCTATTGTTTTTAGTTTAAGATGAATCCGAAGTATTTTGCATGACTATGCCATGTTTTTGAATGATTAAATGGTTATATATGCTTGTTGATGATTTATGCTTGTTCATATAGGTTTTATGATATGTTTTAATGTGAAAACCCTATTTAATGACATACAAATACCTTGCAATTTTAGATTTAGATCAGAAAAGATAATTTAGAGTTGGGTTTCAATTTTCATAATTTTCTGAATTAATGTGGATTTTATATTAATTTTCTAGTGAAGAAAATGTTTATTTGGGTTTAAAATTATTTACGGCTAAATAATATATGTTTTAGGTCTGAAATTAATATATGTTAGAAAACATATTGAAAATGATTTTCTATAATTTTTGTAGAATTTTCCTAAGTGTTTTGATGAATATATAAAATTATTTAAGGTATGGGACTTAAATGTTTTATATATTTATTAAAGAAGAAGGGGTATTTTATAAATAAATTAAATTGTTTATTTCTGAAATAATGGAAACACTTTTAGAAAAGAAAATTTGCAACCAATAATATTTTGACAAACAAGGCAGGTTAGTTGAAAAGAAATTTTTCTTAAAGTAAAAATCAGTTTTTACATGCTTTTAGCATGTTTCGCCACTTTTGGTACAGAGGTTCCGACCAAGTACTACCACCTCCATCGCTATCGAAACTAATGCACATATTATAAATAACTTGGTACATAGTGAATTGGACTAAGGCGGAAGGTAATGGGTCGAGACCATGGGTTCCGATGGGGTCGAAGCATGTCTTTGTTTTAAATTGAAAATGCTCCTGCTTTGCTTTCGAAGGGTATGCTTTCGACTTGGTTGGCTTTCAGTTGAGTCAAATGTTTTAAAGGGATGGTTTCGAATGGGTTGCGCCTTTTGCTTTATGTAATTTCTTTCGAAGGGGTCGAAACCCCTAACTGCCACTTTTCTACCTTTCGAAGTTAATGGTTTCGGAAGGTATACTTTGTTTTAAAAACTCACCTGCTTCTCCAATGCTTTTGGAAGGTTGGTTTCGACACCAACACTTCTTTGCTTAGGAAATGCTTTCGAAAGGGTGCTTTCGACTTAAATGTTTTATGACCTTTTTTCTCTGTTGAAGGTAGAACCTAAAGCTTTCGAAGGAGTTAATTTTAAATTGTTTCGAAAGGTGTTTCCACATGTTTTAAATTGAACCCAAATGCTTTCCAAAGGTATGTCGTTTACAAAGGTATCGGTGCTTTCGAAAGGTTTTAAAGAAAGGTTTCTAAGGGATGGTTCCCTAATGGTTTCGAAAGGTCTGAAAGGAAAGATTTTCCAACTATTTTGAAAGGCAATGTTTAAAGGTTTTAAAGATGGATGTCTAAGATTTTATAGCTTTCGAAGGAATGGTTTTCCAATGGTTTCGAAAAGTTTATATGAATGGTTTCAAAAGGAATGTTTTGGCCTTTCGGCCTAGGTGAAAGAAAGGGGTTTACTTGGTTTCGAAAGGAGTACTTTCAATGGATTCGAAAGAGGTACTTTCAAAGGTTTCAATGTTTCCATCAACAAAGATTTGAGTAAAGTATATATATTATAAGGCAAGGTGATTTTGAGTAAATCATGGAGTATATGTATTTTCCTTGTTTAAATTTGGTTTAAAGGTTTTAAATCAATTTGAGATGAAAAGGTTTTCAAGGAAAATTCTAGGAAGATTACCCTAAGTAAAATGACTCAGATATTAAAATACCAGATGGGACTAGTATAGGGTCGCGCCATATACATTAGCTACTAGCCCCAGCTAATTTATTCCAAAATTCCAGTGTGTAGGGCTTTATCACAGGTAAGACTAAAATTATGATTACACACAGAAGGGAATATATATTTGTATATAGATAGGTTATTGGTGAGCTCGCAAAACCATTAGGATCAGGTAACCCTGGGAGAAGATAAGTTAGGGACAGACCGTCTAGAAGAGAAGAGTCTAACAGGTGTTAGATTATTTGTTATATACTGTTTGGTAGGCCCGAGTGAGGCAAAGGTTAGTAGTTAGACAAACAAAACTATGGTGGTCAGATAGATAGTCCGTTTGTTACCTGATATGTATGTTTACATGATAATGCTTTATAGTTTTTGACTAGTTTTGGTTGCAGGATTATGATTTGCAAAAGATATGTTTTAAAAGGATATTAGTGAGGAAAAACCCGTTCCGCTAAGTGGCGTGGTCTCACTTAATATTAAATAACTGAGATGTATAGCATTATTCACACCAGGCTTTATGTCTGACTCAAAGCTTATGTTTTTCCCCTTAAACTCTCGGGTGCTCAAAATTGATTTGAGTAGGCTGAGGGTTGAGGTTTACAAATTTTTAGTAGGTTGGTGAATAAAGCTTCCGGAGACGAGCAGGTGGCTGACGGATAGCTATTTAAGAGTTGCTATTTTATTTTGCTTAATTCCACTATGTTGTATTTAAGGCAGTTATGTCTATATAGTACTCTGGTCATCCAAGGGGGCATCATCATATATCGCTCTTAGCATATTTTGTAATAATTATATTTGATCTTTACTTGGGAAACGATTGTGGGAATATGTAATTGAATATGAAACATGTTTTGTGTAATCAGAAAAGTTGTTTTTGTGAAATCTGTGATTTGTTTCATATTCATATGCTTCTGATATTATGGATACCATTAACATTACCGTAGTTGGTCACTGGAAGTTAATACTATGGATAACTGAGCATCTGTAGCGCTTAGCTTCAGGCCTCCAAATAGGGGATGATACACTATTTTTGGCTTTAATAATTACTTATTAACTGATTTCTTTTTTATTTTATAGGATGTTACATCAGTGATATCTGTTATAAAGCACTTGTCTTTGGTCTAATGACGAAATACAAAAAAGTCATATCCTCTACTTAAATGGATTTAAATTTCACACAAAGGAATTTGCTAGTAAAACAACTTACAATAGTGAGGTATGTGTTATAGGTGATGAACAAGGTGATGATTTACAAGATTATTATGGAGTGTTACAGAAAATAATTGAACTAGCTTATTTTGTAATACCGGAGCTTAAAACATTGTTATTCAAATATGATCGGTTTGATACTACTCCTGATGTAGGAATATGTCGTATACATTAAGATTATCCTATTATTGAGTTAAATCATAAAAGACAATATAAAGAATACGATCCATTTGTGCTAGCAACACAAGCAACACAAGTTTATTATGTGCCTTATCTTGCCATGAACAACAACAAGGACGACTAATGGGCTATTATTAAAACAAAATCTAGATGGTCGTTCAAGTGGGATATGATCATAACTGATGATCAGCCGTACCAAAATGAACCAGAGGACAACGAAACACTCCAAATAACAGAAGATGTTGAGGTGTAGGACCACTTAACAATGAAGTATTTAACAGAGTTGAATTAGATGAAGATGTCATGGTTACTAATGATGATGATGATGAAGTAAAAGAACATAAGTATGATGATGATATTTTAAATGATGATATCGTAAATAATGCTGACAGTTTGTAGCTTATGTATAATTTTATAAAAGATTGTTTTCTCTATTTGTGTTACCAAGTCTATAATATGAAGATGGATTTATTTTTCTTTATTATATTCTATACGTCTATATATATGTTATTATAACAGATATGTCTATTCGACGCTGACACGGCCATGGTGGCCCAACATCGGGTCATGTTGACCCATCATCAAGGCAAGGTGCCTCCCACTCATCACAGCATGATGGAGACAACACACGTTTGATGTCACCATTTATTTAGAGCTTCGACGTTCCTGATGCTCCTGTGGATGGGACTATTCCATCCACTCATGTGTTTGAGACGGACTCTTCCACATCCATGTCTCGACTTGATGTCTTCCCTAGAGAGCGAGTATCGTGGTGAGTCATTACATACACTCACATACACGTACACGTACATGTACACATACATACATATACACTCACACACACACATCAGATACATTCACATACACATACACACATGTACAGATACATGTACATATTCGCTCACACATACATGCATGTATATGAAATTTACTAATTAAATAATCATACATTCGTATATGTATATAGATATGGTTTTAGTAGTGGCGCCACATCTGATGCCATTCATGATGGCTAGCTTATACGAAGCACTGGATTTTGGCCTACATTTGGCGACATTCTTGGTGAATTGAAGAAGGTCATTTTCAAAGAATTTATGGTAAAATAATTTTTACATATCACACTATATAAATATGTATATCACTTTTTGCATAATATATTCAATTTCCATTTGCAAAGGAAATTCTCTTGGAAAGAGGGCGTTCACGAAGAGCTAGTGCATAAGGCTTGGTTGACCGCACTGTCCAAAAATTCCTTGAGTAGATGCATAGTATGTGTAGGAGTGGCAAGTAGCATCCAGTCCTTGCCTAGGAGATAAATGATTAGTACTTACGGTATTGGCAGATAGAAGAATTCAAAAAAATAATCAAAACAGAATTCTGAAAGCAAGAATAGAAATCCTAGATTGCATACCAGTGGCTTTAGATCATACGCATATCATCATAACGAACTGGTACATATTTATTTGTTAAATTTATTTAACAATTTAAGTAAATGAAAATAGACTAATATGATTGTGTACCTAATTCGAATTTCAGTACGAAGAGCAGCATAGTGAGCCTTCATCTTAGGACCTCTTTTTTAGGACTTACAAGATTGAGTCATTGGATGGGTCCACTGCCAATAGCTGGGTAGGTGATGCTTCCACCGAGTTTGCGGTATGTATACATGTATTTACATAATATTTATGTATATATACATGTATAAAATTCTAATAAATACGTAAAATGCAAAATAGGCGAAATACTAGGCTAGGAGTAAAGAGCTTCAGAGTCAAGGTGTGGAGATAACAAGTAAAGTGGACGAATACGTATTCCATGCACTCACTAGAGTTGGCGCAAAAAGGGCGGCTCGTACGCCCAACTACGATAATATTACAAGGGTACGTAATAGCTTAAACATTCATTATATTCATAATACAATAATAAGTGTATATATACACACACAAAACAATATACATACACACACACACACACACACATATATATATATATATATTTGTTTAGTATATCATATGTATGTAAACATTGATTTTAAATCCCAAGAACCACATGTATGTTGTATGTATCCCAAAAATCATCATTTGAAAAATAAATTGAGTTTGGGTTAAAAATATATATGTTAACTCACACAATAAATTAAATAAATATATAATTAGCTTAAATTATCGATCTTGTGTTAATAAATTTAACAAGATTTTTAAAAAAAAATCACACGATAAATTAAACAAATATATAAGTTAAATCACTCAATTAATTAAACAAATGTATATATAATTGAGTTAAATTATAGATTTTGTTTCAATAAATTTAATAAGGTTATGTTTGTATAACTTAATTCACTCAATAAATTATATGTATGTATGTATCTCTGTGTGTGTGTGTGTGTATTTATATAACTAGGTTAAATTATAAACTTTGTTTCAATAAATTATACAAGCGTTTATTCAAGTTAAATTATAGATTTTTTTTAAATCACACAATAAAAAAAAAAGTTAAATCACTCAATTAATTAAACAAATGTATATACAACTGAGTTAAATTATAGATTTTGTTTAAATAAATTAAACAAGAGTATGTTATATAAATTAAATCACTCAATGAATTATATACACACACATTGATATATATATATATATATATATATATATATAAAATTAGGTAAAATTATAAATTTCGTTTTAATAAATTGTACAAGAGTTTATTCAAGTTAAATTATAGATTTTTTATAAATCACACAATAAATTAAATAAATTATAAGTTAAATCACTCAATTAATTAAATAAATGTATATATAATTAAGTTAAATTATAAATTTTGTTTCAATAAATTATACAAGAGATTTTTTTAAATCACACAATAAATTAAACATATATATAAGTTAAATTACTCAATTAATTAAATAAACATATGATTAACGCAATTTCAAAAAAATTATTTCAATAAATACAATAGTTGAAATAAAAAATTGCCCGTTATTAACAAACAAATTTGATTAGAATGTGGTGATCATCATTAGATAGAGTTACTACAGTTAGTAATGTCGTTGAAGAAGAAAACCAACGGTTGAAGTCACATGTTGGTAAGCTAGAGAAGAAGATCGGATTGCTTACGGATGCATTTTTGAGACGCTTTCTAGACGAGGACATTTCTGATGATGGTGATGGTGATAGAGATTGTGATGGGGATGGAGATGGTGGGCATGGTTTGGGGAAGTAGGGTGTATTTGTGTTGTTATTGTTTGGATGTTTGGTTTGTATATATTGTGATGATACGGCTTGGATATTTGGTTTGTTCTTTGATGGTATTTGTTCGATAGTTTATTTGTATTTTGATGATATTGTTTGGATATTATGATATTGGATAATGTTTATGATATTATTATGTTGGGTAATATGTATTGTATGTGATGGCATTTAGAAGATATTGTGATAATAGTGAGATGAATACATATTGTATATATTTGAATGTATGATTGATGTTAGAAATACAGCAAAACTGTTGCAAATTTGTTTCAGCTAAGGTGTTGGTATGACGTCTATCGGGCGTCGAAAATTCCGAATCCGACAATTTGGCTGGGCGTCGACAAGCCGTCGACTGAGCGTCGGTAAGACGTTGGAAAATCCAAGTTACACAATTTCAATGTCGGCTAGGTGTCGTATAGGCATCGGAAGTGGGTGTCGGTGAGTCATTGACAGATGGCATTGATTGATTAGACGTTGATAAATACCAAGAGGTTTACATGGCGTCGAAATGAACCAATTTAATATTCAATATACATTTCTCTCTCTCTTTGTTTTAGCTAAGCAAAATATCAAGAATGAACTACTAAGATTGAGTTGGTACATCGAGACATCTAAAATGAGACTAAAGGATTTGTACTCTTTGAAGATATTATGTTTTAGGTTTTGTGTAACTTCATTTTACGTTGATCACTTGCCATGCGTTTGCTTTCTATAGTTGGAAAAAATTGGTTGTTGATAAAAAAGGATATAAAGGAAATAAAATAATAGTTCTTATATAATGAAATATTCAATTTAAGTAAAGTTCATAGCAAAAAAAATGCTCTATTTTAGTTGGTGTAGCGTTTGATGTGTCAATGTTAAATCCCACTAATTTGGTTGGTTTGATTGAGTTGATCAAATTTATCTGTTGTCTTTTGCACGTGACGTCTGACGTGTTCGACTCTAGAACTAATTAGCGGCAATTATTTGGTTTATAACCACGTATTAATATCTGACCACTCTTCAACCACGCATATTTATACAAATGTTTAATACTATCCAACAATTAATGCACTCATTAATATCATTCTCAATCCCCTTTCAATACACACAAACATATTCTGTTTTGTTCCGTCTTCCTTCTTCCCTTCCTTTTTCAATGGCCCATGCTCCACAGGATATCACCCCTACTCTCTTTTATAAAACAGTAGTGAGAATTAACATTCTGCTCAGGACAAAATGGTTGGGGCCGGCCCTGCATTAAGAACCAATTCATTCAAAAATTATGTACGCACTTGTTCTAAATTTAAGAAAACATATGTTACTTAATGCAACATTAACTGTTTGTTGGCATAAGCTTGTTTACTTTATCACGCCTCTTTTTAACTTTCTAATTCATACTTAATGACATATTTAATTGAAAACAACGTCAATGATTGGAGAGCACGTTACCGGTACAACAATGGATGTAATTGTACTGCATAAAGCACTATTAATTATTTAACTAATAATGTAACCAAGTTAATCACGAGACATAAACATTAGTTATATAATACATTTAATGCACCGAAAACTCAAAAGAAGCATCTACGGACCTCGGGAACGGGTTAATACTAAAATGTTAAATTGTTAATTATTTGAAGTAATAGCTTACATCACAAGTACTACGCGACATCTAACGTGTACATACATGCACACATACATAAATGGGTTAATCTTAGTGTCGCTAAAAGTGTTACAACTTAACCACTCTTCGAGTCGGGAAGCTAGTTGGAAAAATAGCATTATTGTCAAGATTGTTTTTAAAAGGAAAAAACTAAGTAAAGGAACATTGCCTCGAAGTTGAACTAAAAGAAAAATTAATTAGCTGAGGAAACTATAAACTTGTAGTTGTTAGATCTTGAGGCTTGACTGGATCGATTCCTTGCAATCAAATCATACCCTTTCTTTTATTTCTTCCGTTCATATATTTTATTCTCCTTCTGTTTGGTAGTCCTAATATTCAGATTTTATATCTGTAAAGTTTATATGTTTGTCTAGTAAGCTACTGCTCTACCTTATTGTACGCTTATGCTTTTTAACTTTTATAGGTATACTAGAATAACTTATAATGCGAGTTACAGATAGGCTTATTATTTGTACATCAAAACAGGCTAAAATTATTACGTAAGTGCGATGGTGGATAAATTAAACTCGTAAAGATATTTGTTTAAACAAGTACTCAAGCGATAGAACTTAGCATCTAAGTCTGGATTACATGAGAATGGGAATCCGACCAAAGGCGAACTAGGCGGAGAAGGGTAGAACTTATGCAATCATTAAGCAAAACATCAGAGCATTATTTTATCATTTTATCTAATATTATATTGTGAGAACAATAGATAGCGACATAAATTAAGATTAGAACTCTTGCTTTGATGCTTCCAATGCCCTTTGACTTTCTCTAACACTTAACCAGCTTCCTTTGACTAATAACGAAATTATATGATAACCAAACTTATAGACACGCACACACAAGGTAGGTTCACCCCTTTACCACGTAAATGCAAAAATATTCCAAATGTTAAAACAATCTGGGATAGGTTCAATTCACATATAAAGATCATATCTACAAAATTTGAGCTTATTTCAATATATGGATCATAATATATTAGATGTTTAAATTTAATTGTTAAATAGATGTTTCAAAGATGGACCGTTGACTTGTAATTTTGAACAGGCTACAAATATTGAAATAGGCTGATGTTTCGTAGAGATGATCATTTACATGAGAATTGAAGATCTACAAAATTTTGTAACATTTGAAATAGTGACAAATGTGACATTAAAGCTTCACACGCACGCGCAAGTACAGACACACACACATAAGGCTACACCTCGTTCTTGCAACACCAATAAATTATTTAAATCGGAATGTTTGGTTGAAATGGAGAAATAAAGGTGTAGCAAAAATTTATTAATATATTAATAATACTACACATAACGCCTCTGGTCCTTGAGTTTGCTCAACATCTTAAAAGTATGCTACTAATTTATTAATATATAAATAGTAGATGACAAATTTATATTATAGTTTCATAATCTTTAAAATAAATAATTGAGTGATGTTGATTTAGGAAATAATATATTTATTTTGAAATATCCTTCTGATTCAAGTGTCAAACACATCTAAAATCACGGTATACATACTATATGTAACAACCTAGAATTTTGGTCATTGAATTTTTAATATTTAATTAATTTTAAATATTTAAAGAATTAGATTTTTGATATTTACTAACTTATATTCATACATAGGGATTACTTAAATATTTTGATTTGTGAATTAAATTTGGATTTAATAATCTTATTTAACTCCGTTTAATTAATAAATAATATTGGTAAATTTAATTTGTAATTTAATTACAAAATTAAATAAATCGAATAAATATTGATTTTGGATTGAAAATATAAAATGATATTATAATTTGTGAAATTAGCATTCCAGGGCACCGTCTCAGAAGGAATCATTGTACGTCGACAAGTTTCATGACGAGCGGACATATTGTGTGGTCGTGCGTGCTCTAAACGCGTAGCGATTAATTTTAAAGAACTAAAATAATATAATGTGATTTTAAAAGCTAACATCTGTATATGATGAAATTAGGTCCCGATAATAGTTCCATTGAGTTCAGAATATGGGTAATTAGCTAGGAACGCCGATGAGCACACCTCGATTGGAGTTCGTAAATTTTAAAGCGTGAACAGTGCCGGTTAGATTTCCTATATAAGGATCCTTACCCTTCATTCTCAAAACCCCAATCCTAAATGGCCAAATGCGACGACCATAGATGATCGGTGCCGTTAGGGGCTGAATTATAGGCTTAGGATCCAGCTAAGAAAACATTCGTGGTGGTGTGTTGAGTGAAGTAACCGGTGGGATTGTAGATCAGCGAATTGGGGTGGTCAAAATTTGCATAAGATGGCGATGGTTAGGGTTCGTGATTATGGCGACGAAGTGGACTTCCAAGCGGTGGTCCTGAAGCAAAGTTGTCGGGGTTGGTGAGGACTTCGTGCTGGCGAAATTTGGCGATGGTTGGTCAACGACACCGATGGGAAAGTGTGGTTGAACGATGCCATGGTTTTGGGTTTTGGGTTTCGCATTAGAGTTTCAGGTGTTGGCGAGGGGTGTGGTTGATGTCGTAGGTGGTGTCGAGGCAGGGGAGGTGGTGGCGAGGTCGCAACGGCAGGTGGTGGTTGGAGGCAGTGTCAGATCGGCAATGGACGAAGATTGTTTGCTGGCCTGGGTTGTTGATCGTGATTAGGCAAATGTAATTAAGTTAATTAGTTAATTAAGTTAGTGGTTTATTAATTATTTAATCTTGAATCTTATAAATGCAATAACTTGTTCATGCTAGGTCCAAATCGAGCGCGGTAAGTTGCATTGTACTCGTACCGTCATTAACCACATGATAGAATTGGATTGAATAGATTTGGGACTTATAAAATTTTGGGCTAAAATTGAATGCCCGTTCGATTTTAGTTCAAAACGGAACGCTTCGGCGATAACTGTAATTTATGTGAGTTTACTCAACTTTAAATTAACTGTATAATATTTGTGATGTTATAGATTTATTGTTGAATGCTTGGTTGATAGTTTAGATATTGTTGTCGTTGTTTGATTGATTGTTTGGTTAAAATCCCGTTTTGGAAAATGGATGACATATTAACTTAATTGCTGTGAACCCGTATGATTATATATATCGTCTGTAACCATTGTTTTGCACGGAATATTTATAGAGAGACCCTAAGGGGTTTCTCGCCAATAATTGTAATTTATTTCCTTATGCTGCTTATATTGATGTTTAGTTGTAATTAATCATGATATTCTATTTAAATTATTTAAGAGTCGTTATAGCAAATTATCGCTATACCGTCATCTATTGAATATCATCTTCTGAACTCGTTGTGTGTTGAACTTGAGCTTGTATGTAGCGACACGCAGTTTCGTACCCTTTAAGTTGATAATAATTCACTCTTGTTCAACCCAAATTGTACGAAAGAGCGAATAACTAGGGTAAAGAAGAAGAAAGAGATAGGAGAAATAAGAACAACTACATAGAATCTCACAATCGCGGTGCAACAAAATATAATATAGAATAACAGATTTTATACAAAGGAATCTGTAACTGTTTTATACTTACAATCATCAGAGTACAACAATCAATACATCAATCTGGATAGTTATAATAACTTGTCCTCATACAGCAGAAATATAAATAAAGTACGGAAATACGCCCTTGTCATCCAACTCCGTCTCCTGAGCTCCATAGCATCCTATCCTAAATCTGTAATACTCGGTCTGACCCGAGTATTATAATAAAATAACATCCGAGTCAGTCTGGAAAAACAGCTTGAGAAAACACACTCAATTTGAATTATTAACTTTTCAAAATCCTTTGAAAAACAAAGGTATCTCGTAAGACCACGTCACACATAAACATGACGGATTTTTGTCTTACGATAACCAAAACAATTTTTACCAAAATCATCTGATATTATAATACTGTCTATATAAAGTAAATAGAAAATAGCTGAAATGTATGCATCTCACATTTCAGCTTAGTTGGGCACAATCAAAACTGTACACCACTTATTGGAGAATGGATTCCATACAATGACTAGGCACTGGGATACCACCTATCACGGTACACATCTAGAAAAATGTACCGAGGATCTCGTCGGGATCCCCAACAACACAAGACCGGCCCTATCCCTAACCTGGATAGAACCGATTATGTTATCACCCTGGGTGTTCCCACCCTTATTGAGTTCTTCCGCTCACCATAGTAATAATATCCCAGGGTATCTAAAAAGGTGATAATATACCCTAATTGGGTGCGACCCACTTAGCCTTGCTGCATCTCCCCTGATTTTCAGTCATTCCGGTTGATGAAGCTTGAGGCTACGATTACCTTTCAAGAAAAATTTCACTCAGAATGCTCATCGTCCTCCAATGACGATGTTCTAATAGCATTTGTCCATACAAGTTGTTCTGGGTCTGGACAAACCGAATCACCGTCTTCACTATCTTCACGATATCCATTCGTAACGCTCAAATCGGATCGAAGTGGTTTCGGATAATTAAATCTGATCCCGATCTCTTCGAAACGATCAACGAATTTGGCCAAAATTGACTGTCGGTTATTTAACTATCAATAAAACATCCATAAGCAAACATCAGGCGTTATTATAAATTTTCCAAAATTTATTTCAATATATCTTTATAAGATATTATATTCAAATCCCTTCCAAAATTTCCAACATTTGAAACGATTTCAAATCCTTATATTATCAACGGAATATTCCCAAACTTTTCCAATACTCCGAATATTTTTTTTCCAACTCCATTTTTATGTTCAACACTTAGGAGGCATTCCATTTATTTCCTATTTTCTCAAAAATCATTTACAAATTTATTTGTAAATTCCTTAACTCGTTTAGAACGAATTCTATAAGCTCTGGTTTCCTTAATTAGTTTCCTTTAATATTTTCCAAGTCAAACATTTGTCTAAAATTCCAAATATCCATTTCTAACTTCTTTTATGAATTCTAATTCATTTTTTTTCGAAGTTCACTTTTATTTAACTATTTCGAAAATTTTCTTACTTCTTCCCAAATTCCCTTTTTTGAATTTCTCCTATAAATCTCATCTACTGAATAAACCCCGTTTCCAGATTCTTGAGAATTTCTATATATATAATAAGTATTTTAAAGAATAATAATAATTTATTTTTAAGACATGTTCAAGTAATTATCTAAAATATCGAAACGCTTTTTATAACATCACTTTTCAAAGCTGATTTTAAAGTTTAGGATTTATTAAAATAAATGTTAAATATTTGAAAAATCCACTTACCAAATTATTTCAATCCTAACTAGTTTTAAATTTCATAGTTCCATAAATAAAATTTTCCTTTTAAAAACAAACCTAACTTCTTAATTTTTAAAATATATTTTTAAAATCTCACTAAACAATTAAATTTATAAATTCCTCCCGATTTCCATCACATCGCTTCCATTCTGATCTCCTTAACCATTTCCACTTTCAAAAGTAGCATCCATTATTTTTCTCTCATCCTACTCCCATATTCCAATATAAATTCACCCTGTAAATTTATATTTCCAATTTATCATCTAATATCAATTTCCTTCATTTATAAACATCGTTTATACATTTTTAACTCCTTTGAGTTTCTTTTGGCATAGCCGACGGGGTTGAGTGGACCCATACCACTTTATTAATGCACCGAATAGTAAACATACAAAGGAAAAACAACAGGCCACACACACAGACGAGCAACAAAGCAAAATACAGAGACAACATAGTGCACCAATATAGGGAAAGAGAGAGAAAAAGGAAAAAAACACAAACAACAAAACATTTGGAGGGAGAAGAGGACCGATCAAAGAGCAGCTAGTATCCCCGGGTCAATGGCATACTTCGCAGTGCGCAACCCCGCTTTAATGTCGAAGGAGAGATGACAAAAGATTAGTTCTTCATCACGCACACTCTCCGGCTGGAATATACGCTGGTTTCTTTCCTTCCAGAGAAAAGTTAGGAATTTCTTTAAAACAAAGAAGAGAAGCCTATTCCTGCGATCTTTCATGTCAGAAACTTTGAGAAGAGCATTCCAAATATTTCCACTCCAAAACTGGTCATCCGAGTAACCTAACCTTTTTAATAACTTAGTCCACATCCCTAAGACGAAAAAACACTCGAAAAATAAATGTTCTCGAGTTTCAGGTTCAGTGCAGCAGAAAGTGCAATGGATCGGCACGTCCATCCCTCGGGAAAACAGCTTAACGCGAGTGTGCAAAGCGTTATTGATTACTTTCCAGAACAACAGGTTTTCTCTAGAATTGTTATCCCTGTACCAAACTCTTTTGTGCCATTTACAATCAACCAGATTGTCAAGGCCATTCATGTACATGTACATAGGCTTGTTTTTGAGAAGGTTGCCTATTCCTTTCCAGTGGATGGTGTGGTTGTGGACTAGGGGGACCTCAGAGGCTAAGATCTGATTCCATGTGCAACGAACAGCCTGATTTGAAGTGTTAGGTAGCATAAACGACCGTTGCTAAACACGTCCACGACCTTGGAATCTGGGAGAATGCCTGATTGGATGATGTCGCTATACGTTAGCTTCGTACGAAGGATACAACCGTGTGCAAGCCACGGGTCGTTCCAGAATTGAGCACAGCTTGTTATGCCGCATTGGACATAGGGGAGGAAACAATTTCGCAACTTAAAGATTGATCTCCAAGTCCAGCTTATGTTTTGCGGGGGTTGCATACTCCAGAAATTCCTACTTTTAATAACATTATTTTTTGACCAGAGGACCCATAGACTGTTCCGATTGTTTATGAAGTTATCAAAGTGTTTAATTAGCGCAACCTTATTCCAAACTGCGATATTATAGATACCTAGGCCACCTTTGCGCAGGGGTTTCTCAATAAGCTTGTATGATATCGGGGTAGTGAACCGCCCGTGGATGGAGCCTTTCCATATGAATCTCATGGCTGCAGTTCTGATCATGTTGATAAGTTTCATCGGAAGAATGAAGGTCTTAGACCAATAGACTTGCATTGCGAAAATCACCGATTTGACTAAGGTCGCACGGCCCGCTTGACTCAAAAATCTGGAGGTCCAACACTCAAGTTTAGACATGATTTTAGCAAAAAGAGGGGAGCATTGACTGGAAGTAATCCGGGAAGTAGCAAGAGGGATGCCGAGATAGGTTGCCGTGTTAACGTTGGGCTGCAGTCCCGTGGAGTTGATAATGGAAAGAGTTTGCTCGCCGTTAAGGCCAGCTAGCATAATCTCAGATTTGACCAAGTTAATTTTCAAACCAGTTTGTTTATAGAAAGCTTCCAAGGCATGCATAATGGAATGAATGGTAATAGGATCGGGTTTGCAAAAGACGACGAGATCATCGGCAAACATGAGGGAGGTTATGCGTGGGTTTCTACATTTTGGATGAAGGTGTAGCAATCCAGAGGTAACTAAGTTATCAAGCATACGGGTTAGAAGTTCCATAACTGTAATGAAAAGATATGCGGACATCGGATCGCCTTGACGAACGCCCTGCTTTCCTTTGAAATAACCTTTCGCAGAACCATTAATAACGATGGAGTAGTTAACTGTAGATATGCAAGTATATATCCAGGCAATAAAATGGGGCGGAAAGTTCATATAACCAAGAATTCTGACCAGCGAATCCCACTATAATGAATCAAAAGCTTTTCTGATATCAAACTTCATCATCGCTCTAGGAGACTTGTTTTTACACCCGTACCCTCTGAGAAGTTCGTGAGAGAGTAAAACATTGTCTAATATGCTTCTGCCCAGTAGAAAAGCAGATTGATTAGGAGATATAATGTTAGGGAGGACCGCCTTCAGGCGAGAGGCTATAATCTTCGAAATACACTTATATATCGCGTTGCAACAAGAGATTGGCCTGAATTCGGCGACAGTCTCGGCGGTGGGAGATTTAGGAATGAGAGCGATATTGGTGTTGTTGTATGTGTCCATAATCCTTGAGTTCATGAAGACTGATTTAATTGCACGGCACACATCTTGACCAACAATGCTCCAGCTAGACATGTAGAAAAAGGAGTTGAGGCCATCTGGACCACTGCAAGAGAATGAGTTAAGGGAAAACATGGCGTCTTTAATTTCAACTTCAGTAACTTTATTGCAAAGATAGGCATGGTCATGTTGATTAAGCTTCGGAAGAATCAGGGGATCTATATCATCAATACGAGGGCTAAAGTTTTCATCGTTACCAAGGAGATGAGCAAAATAATCAATGAACGCTTTGTCGATTGCTGGACTGTCCGTTTGTTCTTTACCATTCAAGTCCACAATTCTATGGATGTTGTCACAGGTGTTTTTCGCTTTAAGAGTTGCATGGAAATAAGCAGTGTTTAGATCTCCTTCATCATTCCAACGAGTGCGCGACTTTTGCTTGATCATAGACAGCTCCTTCTGAAGTACCAGCTGATACTGCTTTGCTATGGAAGTTTCAAGAGTAGCCAAGCTATCGTTGTTGGGATACCATTGCATTTCTGATTGAATCTCCAGAAGTTTAAGTTTCCAGATGGTCGATTGCTTGCTGCCATCCCCAAATCTGGATTTGGCCCATGCTCTCAAGGCTTCTTTCGTTGCCCTGAGTTTTTTCTGTAAAACAAACATAGGGTTACCAAAGTTAGGTGAGGACCAAACTTTGCGCACTATTTCAAAAAAGTCATGTTCTTTAGTCCAAGAGTTAAAAAATTTAAAATGTGGTCTTCCTCTCATGACAGCACCACCCATGTGGATGATTTGGGGCGAGTGATCAGACAGGATAGGGTTGGGGATGTGGTTAAATAAGGTAGGCCAGGTAATCAAAGCTTCATGATTTGAGAAAGCATAGTCGATTTTACAGTAAGTTCTAACACCTTGTCTTCTCTTGTTGTTCCAAGTGTATCTAGCGCCAGAAACTTTAGTTTCAATCAATTCAGCATCTTCGATAGCGTCATTGAGATGTTTAATCTCAGCAAGGGAGAGGGGAGAGCCGCCTATTCTATCCTGGAGGCTAAGGGAGCAGTTAAAGTCACCACACACCACCCAAGGATGGGTATTTTGTCTTAAACTAGGGAGGGTAGCAAGGAAGGGGGCCCTGGAGTTAGCCGCATTCTCAGCGTAAACAAAGGCGAGGTAGTATGAGGTATTACTGGGGATGAATTTGCTATGGCAGTGGATGAATTGAGACGAGGAGACGATGGGGGTTAGGAGGTGGACAGTCGGATCAAAGATGATTAAGATGCGACCATAAGGAGCTTGTTCGAGGTTGTGAACTATCTTCCAGGTTGGCTTTATTAGATGGGCTGCTCTGCAAGAAAGAGGAGAGTTCAGTTTGGTTTCAAGAATTGCTAGGATACTCAGGTCGTGTTGAGTGATCAGTTCTTTACATAGATGGAGTTTAGAGTCATCATGGGCTCCACGGATGTTCCAAACGCATATATTGTGTGTCATTGAGTAAACTCGAGAGATTCAATTAATGCTTTCTTCATTTGCCTTGTCAAGGCACCAGAGGTTTTAGAAAAGTCCAGGATGGACGCAGAAAGGGGGGAATTCGCGATGTTGACAGTTGGGACAGTGCTGGATGAGGTTGGAGGGGGGCCAAGTATAGAGGAGGAGATAACAGGCGGAGAGATATAGGCTTTGGGAGGGATGATATGACTGTAGGGGTTATTCTGAGCAGGCACAGCGTGCACATCATGCATTATCACGGCGTTGGAGGAAGGTCTACCGGCAGTGGAAGGGATTAGTTGGGGGACTGCTTTCGCGTTGATTTGAGAAACTTCAATCGTAGTAAGGTGAGGGGCCAATTTGGAAGAAGAAACGATAGCTTGCGAGAGGACAAGGGGAGCTGTGTAATCAGAGATAGGATTTATTGTGTGCACGTGCACACGTTCTAGCGTGAGAGATTTGGCAATAGAAGCTATGGGATGTGACGCGGCTGAGTCGTTGGGTTGGAGAACTGATTTGGGGATTGAAGTGTCATTGAAATGTGAGTTGCAAGGGGAAGTTTGCATGGTGGAAAGTTTTCCATTAGAATTTATAGGGGAGACAGGACGAGTAGGACTAAGTGGTTCATTGCATGTTGCAGGTGGGATAGGGACGTGAATGGCATTAAAAACACAGGAAGATGAGTTGGAAGAAACAGTGGAGCTTGAAGAATGAAGTGGGTTTGTGATTGGACCATACTTAGCAGATTCATGTAGATGCACTGCATAGGAATCGTGCTCTTCTTGATTTGAAACAGTACCCAGGTTATTTAATGAAATTGCTACTGTTTTTTGTGGTGAAAACAAACTTTCTGTTGGATTTTCCTTAAGAGGATCAACTTGCATTATTTCTTCATTTTCCACTGTACCATGGACATTCAAAATGTCAAATTTGTTATGAGTTATGATCTTGAGCTCCTCTGCACGAGCGTTTTCTTTTGACGTTTGAGTTATGGTTTGATCATTTTGTTCTAAACTGTTTTCTATTCTTTTAATTCCAGTTGAGATGACTTCTTTCTTTTGTTTATCCTTATTGGTTACCAAGAAAACATCTTCGTCGTCAGCTTCTAAGGCTTTCTCTTATAAATTCATTTCGTCGTCGTCAGTTGAGATGACTCCTTTGAGTTTCACCTTTTTATAAAACTAATCTCATTTATAAAATTCCATTTTATAAGTCCATTCTCTTATAAATTCTATATTTTTATTTTTTTAATATAGATTTCAACTTCTTTCCATATTTCCAGAAAATATCGTTTAAATATCCATTGTTAAAAAAATTATTTATATAAATTATTTTAAAATCTCTATTTAAAATATTTTTATGAATAGTTAAATACACACCAAAATCAATTATTGTTTTTATCCAAATCAATTTCTTAAAAATATTCCTAATTTCGATATAAATATTTTTACGCAAAATCTCCTTTTAAATCCTTTAAACCCCAAAAATAATACTTATGGTATTTAAAATACCAAAAGTTAGGCTAGTGCTACTATAGCATCCAATAATTCACATCATAACAGTAATCTATAACGGATTATTCTAACACATCATATATTATTATATATGAAAAACAATCAATACTTTTGAAAAATCCAGTTGGATCCCTCGAACATGTTACTCTACATCCATAGATATTAATACAACATAAAAATACCAATCCCACTTCGAGGGAGATATCGCGGTATATCGGGTCATCCGCTATTATGCGGGGCACATAGGGTCTCATCCGCTAAAATATGTGGGAACATCAATACAACTACTAATATATACACTACTATATATATATAACATCCAATATATAATAATTTATAAATTCAACCAGCAATCAACAATTTATCTTAATTATTATAAATTAAATATAGCAATTCAAAAAGAGTGAGATTTACTCACCGAAATTCCTATTGTTGCTTCCGGGTTTCGCTTTATTTAAAATTAACAGGCATTTAATTTTAATTAAAATTCCTGCTAATTCCAAATTATTCCAATCAACTCCATAACGAAGAAAATGTTCATACAAGTATACTGCAACTCGCCGTGCTCGATTTCAACCTTGTTTGAAATAGTTACCAATTTTATAAGCATTCGATTTAATAATATAATTCAAATTTTATATTACAGTAATTAACGAACTAATTACCTTTAAAATTCAAATCCCCTTCTTCCAAAAATCGAGCCGCTCATCCCAGTAAACTCCACACCATGGCCGATGCCTTTGACCGCCATTATCACCTCCTCCAGTCATCGAACTACCTTGCCGTTACCACCTCCGACCTTCTCATCACCCTCTCTTCCCGACCATCCCATCACAACACTGTCTGCAACTTCCCCAGCCACCGTGGCCTCGGCTACTCCCACCTCCAACTGCACAGATCGCGAGACTAACCACCCACCGCCTCCTACACCAAGCCCTACGCCGCCACCAGACTTCTTAGCTCGCACACATGCAATTCGAATAGCCCAAAACCTGAGATGTCTAACGCCAAATCTCCTCAGCCCCTCTTCGCTCGCACACGCGACTGAGCTACTGTCGAGCCTTCCCCCTAACTTCGATCGAATGATGCCGCGAATCGCTCGAATGCCAGTGCGATTTATCGCAAGATTTCCCTCGAATGATTAGATTTTCATTTTTTTTATCTTGAACGAATTTGATTTCGTATCGAAGAAGATGGAAAGAAGAGCGCGATTTTAAATTGAAGGGTGGCGTGTTTGAACGACTTTGAATTAAAGTGATTTGAGAGAAAAAGATGTGATTAAACGTGAATAGGCGGCTATGATTTTGCCCTTGATTTGATTATATATAATTTGTTTTATTTCAATTATCTCACAACACATACCGTGAAATCTCGACCTCCTATTGAGGCGTGCCACTAGGCGTTGATAATGTTATACCCCTATTCCAAACGCAATGGAATAAGTTTCGAGTCCTAATTTGATCGTATGGAGAAGATAGCTTTTTGGACCCAATTATTATACTAAATTTTCGATATTAAATTCAACGCGTTTATATCCCGTACGTCCAAACGATAACTCCAAACGCTACGAAATTTGAAATCCGACAATAACACACTATTATGGATCCAATGGAACTGGTTTTGTCAAATTTCGAGACTATGCCCTGGATCACTATTTTAAATCGTCGATTAAATCGATGATTTCTAAAATTGACAAAATCTGTTGAAATATTATCAGTTTTAAAATCTTACTAACACAATTAAAATTCCAAATCCAATATTTAAAACCATTTAAATATTCTAAATTAATCGTTGAAAAATCCAGATTGTTACATTCCTCCCCCCTTAAAAGAATTTCATCCCCGAAATTGCTAAGGCAGGAAGATGCTCCATACCCATTAACTTAACAAAACCCATTTAGTAAAAACTCATTATTCACTTTTCTAAACCCTTTAGTTCCCTCCAAAACACTTAGGTTTCCTTTTTAATTTAAAATCCTTTATTACAACTTCAATTTCAAAAATCAACCTTTAGTTAACAAAACTTTTCGAAAGTTTTC
This sequence comes from Allium fistulosum, assembly GCA_030737815.1. Taxonomy (NCBI): domain Eukaryota; kingdom Viridiplantae; phylum Streptophyta; class Magnoliopsida; order Asparagales; family Amaryllidaceae; genus Allium; species Allium fistulosum. The sequence goes on from CM060905.1 coordinate 1,111,954,668, forward strand.
AAAAAATTTCTAACACCCTAAATTTCAGAATTTTTTTGGCAGAGTCCCCCTTGTACGGAAAGCCTTTTGCAATATGATAAGAGAGATAAAAATGTATACATCGACCCATACGGTCGAAAAACAAAATATATATCAATATTTAATATTTTTGCTGTATTTAATCCGAAAACGTATCTTATATTAGCATTTTTAAGCGAGCGACTTATTTCATATGCAATTACGCAACCCAACTCTAGCCCAATAGCTTCCGGGTACCAGTACTTACTCAATTAAACCACGTAAGTACCAAAATATGAAATTCACCGACATTTCATTCACTTAACTAATTTAACACATGAATTTCATAAACCACATGCCAACATAGATTTATAAGCAATTTAAGGTTTCGATACTAATTTAATTACTTTCAATCGATCCATATACCAATTTGAATGATTTACAACCAGTTCACCTGCATTCAATTCATATTTATACCAAACAAACTCATATCCATTCCAAATTGGTTTAAAAATAAATTTATTCACTTTCTATTAATTCATAGAATTTTATTTACTTTCATTTGCGTCGAACGACAATATTTCCATGTTTATTCAGCGATATCCATTTTATAAAATACCTATTTCAGTTTATAGCTATTTTAAATTGATTCCAAATCAATTTATATTTAATTCTATTCCAACTCAAATTCAAATTCAATGCATTCATTTGCATTCCATTCATATCCACGTTATATTCAAATCCATTTTATTAAGCTTGGAATCATCCCATGTTATTTACTTATGCATTATGGTTTTATTTGTGCCAAGCTTCAATCCAAAATAATTTACATAAGTTGATTCGTTTATCTCCAATTAATTCAATTCTATAACTTAAGTTTATTTCCCTTGCCATCAAATTCCGATTCAATTTTTAGATTGATTCTCATTCAACCAAATTCCATCCCGTTTACTAATTTATTTAATTAGTTCCTTCATTTAATCCACTTCAAATTTCAATTTCGTACTCAAATTCATTCTCGAATTCATTTAAAATAATATTCAAGGCCATATTCAATTTATCTACACTCACATTGAATTTATTTATATTCAATCCATTTTTATTTCAATCCAATTCATTTTATTTGATCACATTCAACATATATTTAATCGGCTTATATATAAGTTGAATTTTATTTATTACTCAAGTTCCATATTTAACTTTAGTTTCAGTCCATAATCCATTCTATTTAATGAAGTTAAATTCCATTCCTATATTCAATTAACTAATTAATTTATCTAATTAGTTCACTTCCATTTTACAATTCAATATCTGATTTTTATTTCAAAAATCACTTCAATAAATTTACTAGAGTTCAAGTTTATTTTATAATGCAGGTTTGTATTTTTATTTTTCTACTAGAACATCCAATTATTTTTATTTTGGTTTTTCTATTCCACTTTTTCAATTTTTATAAGTTACACAACTTATTTTCTCACATTCCCTTCAATTTTATCCTCGAGTATATTCACATTTTATTTTTAACTCAAGATTATACATCACTTTATAGCTTAAATATACTTTTATTCCATTAATTCCAAATTCTATAAGCTATTCAAATTTATTTATTCACAATCCCAAATTTTCACTTAAATTTTATCCCATTCAAAATTTATATCTTATGGTTATATAATATTTCACAACTCAAAATTTATATTTACTTCAATTCGATATTATTTGTAATCCAATCCAATTTTATAAATTATAGTTGTATAGTCACTTTATAATTCATATTTACATATTTAATTCAATTCAACATGATCCAAATCGAATTCACTTTTTATTTAAATTTCAATTCCTTTTAAGCAACTTTTCAAAACCATACTCGAGTTATTCATATTTAAATTAAATTTCTCCCGAAACAAATATATTTTTAATTTATTCAATTTAATCAAGTAAGAACTTAATTCAAATTTCAAATTTTTTCACACTTCCTTACTTATTTTTATTTGTTCCATTCACTTACACATTCACATGCACTTAAATTTAGTTAACTTCATCACATTCTACTCATTTCATTTTATTTATTATAATTACTTCATTTAATTTAATTTCCTTAACTTTTGCTTAAAGTTAAATTCCAATTCCTACAAATTTTCTTTTACAAATCCAATTTATTGAACTTGCATAAGTCAAATTTTAATTTCATACTGAAATTTTCAAACTTATTTAACTTAGCCTGAGTTAATTTCAATTTTTTCAATCCGTTTAAACCTACTCAATTTAAATTTCTAGTTTCAAAATTCAAATTCCAATATTTTTAAGCACTCGGTACTTATTTCAAACCACTTGAAATCAAATATATACATATATATAACCCTTGGGTTTCAATAAACCATTTCTTGGAATTTTAAACTCAAATTCGGTTTTATTCAAAATAAATTCTCTTGGAATTTCTAAAACAACGTTTGTTTTCCAACAAAAATCTCCAAATCAATTATTTCGGTAGCAATCCGTCACTTAGAAACTCGAAAATGAACACTAATGATGCGGTCGTGTTCACCAAAGTTATTTTCTAGCGACTGTAGTGATTTCAGTGCTTCATCAATTCTATAATCCATTTAAAACAATTTCCATTCAAAAATATCCCAATAATATCACCATTTATCTTTCCAACCACTTCGGAAAACATTTTCAAAAATCTCCAGAATTTTAAATTTCCAAATTCTGGTTTGAATCCATTTTAATTATAATCCATTTGTATAATTTATACTTATACAATTTCATTTGGTTATATAAACCATTTCAATTTTTATAATCTTGTTAGATTATAATATTGTTTGCGCCAAAAATGGTCACAAACCCCAAATATCGTGAAAGCACTAGTGTATGAACACAGATCACAGATCTAAGTAATGTAGAGGATAAAAAGTGAAGGATACTAAATTTAAAACAGAAAGGAATAAACAGAGACACAAGATTTATAGTGGTTCGGCTATTTCCGGCCTACGTCCACTCCAAAAGTTAATCTTTTATTGATGTTCTTTGCTGGTTACAACTGATTACAGCAGATTATGATGATAAAACTCGAGTATAACAGCAGTGATGGAGTACAAAGTTGTATCGGGCAGAGTCTAGACGTTGAGAAGCAAAAGATCCCCCTTTCTGTAGGCTCTAGGGTGCTATTTATAGGTGTAGGAGGCTAATATCTCGCCCAAATCTCGGGAGTCTTCTTCTGGCACATGAGTGTGGCCATGCGCCCGAGCCCGTGAAGTATCGGCTTGATCCGTGATCGATAGGAGCGAATTTCGTATCGATCAAGATTTGATCCAATCGAGTCGAAACTTGGCGTGGACCTTCCTTAGGTTACGCATAAGCTCCTGTGAAAATTTTGTGACATTTGGACTTGTGGTTTAGGAGATAATTGGTCGATACGAATTGTAGTGCACGTGTATATCGGTTGGTTGTTGCGTTCGACTCGGTCTATTCGACTCGATCGTGTTCGAATCGATCCATTCGACTCGATCTTGTTCAAATCAATGTCCTTCACGTGCGCGCTGGTGTCGTGGCGCTACTCCCAAGGCTCGATCCTAACTTCGTGCCGAGTTGAATGCTTCTTCCTTGGAATTATGCTTGCCCATCGTTCGTGTTAGCCATATTCGTGTCGATGAAAAGCATTGTCTCCGTATCGATCACCTGTAGCTTTGTTCGCATCCATGCTTCACGCTCAGTTAGTCTTCTTCGTATCCTTCGACCGTTCCTCTATTCGTATCCATCGACCAACCTTCGTAACGACTCGATCGATACGAACAGTATCAAGTCGAAGTATCCAACATTGATCGATACGAATAGTATCGATTCGAATGAACCATCGCACGCTTACTTATCTAATCCGGGTCTACTGTCATCGAGTCGAAACCCATCTGGCCTCCTTTCCTGATCGATACGAACGCGCTGTTCGTATCGATGCTGATCGATACGAACGCCTTGTTCGTATCCATCAATTATCTTGAGCAAATGAACTTCGTTTGTCCTGAAATTCGAAACGTAGCCTCTCCTAGCCTTGATCATCATTTCCTATCGATCATGCCTTGATTGGAGCTCAGCCAAATTTTAACGATATCGATCGTAGCCTTGTTTCCAATTGATTTACAATCCTGATATTCATCATTTCTAGCCAATTTGTTGATATTCCAGCCTTGACCAAATGGTGGGATAACACTTGCCCCCCAAAACATACCTTGTGATAAAAAGGGATGTTTTGAACAGTTTCGAATCCAATATCTAAAGTCCATCGCCATATTATCCGAGTGCATCGATCTTGACTGCTCCGAGTCGATGTCTGATTCCGAATTCAGTAACCAAAGCCTTAGCCAATTCTGTATCCATCCGTACTCGATATCCGAGTCCTAATCCATCCTTGTCCAACAACCAACAACCGAATCCAGGACCTCTCCGGGTCGATATCCGAATCCGTAACCTCTTCGGGTTCTTGCCAAGTGCAATCCACACCTGACGACCGTAGCCCAGTGTCCCTAGGCGTTAAATAATTGCCATGGCTTAAGTCCTAAGCCGAATCTTGGTCGCTCCGGACCCTTGCCGAGCATAGTCCATACTTGACGACTTGAAATTATAACCGATTGGTATTATAGGGCCTAAGTCCTAGGCCGAATCCTGGTCTCTCCGGACCCTTGCTGAGCATATTCTATACTCGACAACCATTTACCAAAAACCAGAGGAAAATCCAATCAAAATCCAAACCAAAATCCAATCCAAAATCCAATCCAAAATCCAAATCAAATCAGAAAACCAAAAATCCACATCCGAAATCAAAACCAATAGCCAAACATGAAAACAATTATCCAAATGAAAGTCAAAACCAGAAAACAAACAAAACCAGGAGTCCAAACCAAACTCCGAAACCAAACCAGAAAAAGCAAATGCCAAAACCAAAAGAAGAAACAGATTTCACATACCATAGCGTCGCGGTTTATCGTCAGTCAGAGCATGCCTAGGGGCCATCTCCGTCCCCGTACATGAGTAAATGACTTGGCCGCTTGCCAATAGTTTGCTACTTATTTCGTATTATCCCGGTCAATTGATAACCAATCGACTATCATTCCTGGGCCATGCACCATCACTGTTTGAGGTAGACGGTGGCCGCTCCTGTTCCACCACCGCATTCTGATCCCTGACATATTGTCGTAACTGTCCATTCCTTACATGTTCCTCAATAATGTCCTTCAGATGCCTGCAACTGTTGGTATCTTGTCCGTCTAAGTCGTGAAAGAGGCAGTGTCTTCCTGATGACCTTTCACGTTCTGAGGGCTCTCTCCTAGCTGGCCTTCGGTAAGGAAGGCGATTCCGAGTCTCCATGAATATCCGTTCCAATGTCTCGTTTAATCCTATGTAAGTGGGAAACTTTGGTTCCCTCCACCGCTTCCTAGCTTTTCTTGATTCGTCATCCAGCTTCCTTTTCGCTTTATCTTTATCCGAGCCTCCACCGGATGACCCACCATTCTCAGCTGCGTTCACCTCCTTTAACTTCATATCTTAACATGCATCTTCCTGCCGAAGGAATCTCTCGGCTTTGTGAAAGAATTCCCCGAGATCCATTGGTGGGTCCCGTACTAGAGATACTTTGAAATCTAAATCCTCTCTGATTCCTGATACTGCTGCCATTAAAACCATCGATGGATCCAACTGATCCACCGAAGCAACCGCCGCATTGAACCGAGTTAAGAATGCTCTGAGCGATTCATCCGTCCTTTGCTTCACTGATGTTAGTGTCATCACGTTCTTCGGCCTTTTGATATGAACCCGAAATTGCTTCAGAAACCTGTCCACCAATTCTGTTCATGTCTTGATAGATCCTTCCTCCAGCTGTCTGAACCACATCGCAGCTATATCCGTTAAGTATAGAGGGAAACATCTGGCCATTACTTCCTCCGATGCCCCCAGCACCTCCATATGCCTTGTATATCTCATCAAGTGATTAGTCGGATCAGCCTTGCCATTGTACATCTCTAGCGTGGGCAGCTTGAATTCTGGTGGGTTCCGAGCCATTCTGATTTCACGAGTAAACGGACTCCTGTTTACGCCTTCCAGGTCTCTGTTTGTCAATCCTCTGTGCATAGTTTTCCTGATAATCTCAGCAAATCCAGCGTCGTCTGCCGATGATTGCCCCCCGAGTCCCCGAGGGAATTCTGGTACGTACTCCTCATCCCACTCTCCTACATTCCTGCCATCATCTTGTTGTGTGGTGTTAACTAGAATTCCTCCATGAACCGGTCCACCGTTGCCAGGTGGCGTGCCCCCAAGCCCGGATCCATCCAGATTTGTGGTCGTGCGCTGGTCCGGGGTTGTGCCTTATTGAGCTGCTCCATTCGATTGCCTGTTTGGTCCTTCCGCTCCGGCTCCATGGATCTGAACTCATGAAGTTCCGACTGCTCTTGCTTGCCCAAACTGTTTGAGGAGGTTCTGCATTATCTCCTATTGCCTTTTCAGAAATTCTTCATGCATAGCTCCCATCACCGTCTCCATCTCATTTCTAGTAATGAAAGTAGAAGTCTGATTAGCCCCTGATGATGCCTCTTGGCTTCCTTCATGCTGACTCCTCTCGGCTCTTTGTCTTCTACTTGATTGCCTTGTCATAGCTCTTTTAGATCTGAACCTTTAAACCTTCAAATCCAAATTCCAAATCTGGTATAGCGGGTGCTAGTCTTTCTCAGTGAAAGCACCAAAGTGTTCGCGTCAAAAATGGTCACAAACCCCAAATATCGTGAAAGCACCAGTGTATGAACACAGATCACGGATCTAAGTAATGTAGAGGATAAAAAGTGAAGGATAATAAATTTAAAACAGAAATGAATAGACAGAGACACAAGATTTATAGTGGTTCGGCTATCTCCGGCCTACGTCCACTCCAAAAGTTAATCTTTTATTGATGTTCTTTGCTGGTTACAACTGATTACAGCAGATTATGATGATAAAACTCGAGTATAACAGTAGTGATGGTGTATAAAGTTGTATCGGATAGAGTCTGGATGTTGAGAAGCAAAAGATCCCCCTTTCTATAGGCTCTAGGGTGCTATTTATAGGTGTAGGAGGCTGATATCTCGCCCAGATCTCGGGAGACTTCTTCTGGCACGTGAGTGGGGCCACGCGCCTGAGCCCGTGAAGTTTCGGCCCGATCCGTGATTGATACGAGCGAATTTCGTATCGATCAAGATTTGATCCAATCGAGTCGAAACTTGGCGTGGACCTTCCTTAGGTTACGCGTAAGCTCCTGTGAAAATTTTGTGACATTTGGACTTGTGGTTTAGGAGATAATTGATCGATACGAATTGTAGTGCACGTGTATATCGGTTGGCTGTTGCGTTCGACTCGGTCTATTCGACTCGATCGTGTTCGAATCGATCCATTCGACTCGATCGTGTTCGAATCGATGTCCTTCACGTGCGCACTGGTGTCGTGGCGCTACTCCCAAGGCTCGATCCTAACTTCGTGCCGAGTTGAATGCTTATTCCTTGGAATTATGCTTGCCCATCGTTCGTGTTAGCCATATTCGTGTCGATGAAAAGCATTGTCTTCGTATCGATCACCTGTAGCTCTGTTCGCATCCATGTTTCGCGCTCAGTCAGTCTTCTTCGTATCCTTCGGCTGTTCCTCTATTCGTATCCATCGACCAACCTTCGTAACAACTCGATCGATACGAACAGTATCGAGTTGAAGTATCCAACATTGATCGATACGAACAGTATCGAGTCGAATGAACCATCGCACGCTTACCTATCCAATCCGGGTCTACTGTCATCGAGTCGAAACCCATCTGGCCTCCTTTCCTGATCGATACGAACGCGCTGTTCGTATCGATGCTGATCGATACGAACACCTTGTTCGGATCCATCAATTATCTTGAGCAAATGAACTCCGTTTGTCCTGAAATTCAAAACGTAGCCTCTCCTAGCCTTGGTCATCATTTCCTATCGATCCTGCCTTGATTGGAGCTCAGCCAAATTTTAACGACATCGGTCGTAGCCTTGTTTCCAATCGATTTCCAATCCTGATATTCATCTTTTCTAGCCAATTTGTTGATATTCCAGCCTTGACCAAAAGGTGGGATAACAAATATTATCAACCAACACTCCAAATATATATAATAATTTCAGAAAATTATTTCTTTTATATCAAAATATATCTTTGGGTAAAATTATTTCATTTACCCCATTCCAAAAAAATACTGTGTCGAATTACTCTATTCAAGTATTTAGAACTCCTATCGATTCAGTTGTACGGACTATGCCGACCAGAGTTCATAAGCCACTTAATAAATCAACCTACACAGTATAAAACATTTTATATTCACTAACAAATTCGCACTCATATCTATTAATGCATTCAAACTCATTCTAGGGTACTACCGACTCTATCCCTAATGAGTAATCCCCACCAGAGCCAAGGTTCTCGCTTAACCTTCAGCTCTGATACCAAGTATAACAACCCGCAGTTCCTTACCCTTTGAGTTGATAATAATTCACTCTTGTTCAACCCAAATTGTACGGAAGAGCGAATAACTAGGGTTAGGAAGAAGAAAGAGATAGGAGAAATAAGAACAACTACATAGAATCTCACAATCGCAGCGGAACAAAATATAATATATAATAATAGATTTTATACAAAGGAATCTGTAACTGTTTTATACTTACAATCATCAGAGTACAACAATCAATACATCAATCTGGGCAGTTATAATAACTTGTCCTCATACAGCGGAAATATAAATCAAGTACGGAAATACGTCCTTGTCATCCAGCTCGTCCCCTAAGCTCCATAGCATCCTATCATGAATCTGTAATACTCGGTCTGACCCGAGCATCATAATAAAATAACACCCGAGTCAGTCTGGAAAACTAGCGTAAGAAAACACACTCAATATGAATTATTAACTTTACAAAATCCTTTGAAAAAAAGGTATCTCGTAAGACAATATCACACATAAACACGACAAATTTTTACCTTACGATAACCAAAACAATTTTTATCAAAATCATCTGATATTATAATAGTGTCCATAGAAAGTAAATAGAAATAGTTGAAATGCTTGCATCTCACGTTTCAGCATAGTTGGGCATAATCAAAACCATACGGCACTTATTGGAGAATTGATTCCAAATAATGACTAGGCACTAGGGTACCACCTATCATGGTACACATCTAGAAAATTGTACCGAGGACCTCGTCGAGATCCCCTACAACACAAGACTGGCCCTATCCCTAACCTGGATAGAACCGAATATGTTATCACTCCGGGTGTTCCCACCCTTATCGAGTTCTTCCATGCACCGTAGTAATAATATCTGAGGGTATCTAAAAAGGTGATAACATACCCTAATTAGGTGCGACCCACTTATCCTTGTTGCATCTCCCCTGATTTTCAGTCATTCCGGTTAATGAGGCTTGAGGCTACGATTACCTTTCAAGAACAATTTCACTTAGAATGCTCATTGTCCTCAAATGATAGTGTTCTGATAGCATTTGTCCATACAAGTTGTCCTGGGTCTGGACAAACCGAATCACCATCTTCACTTTCTTCATGATATCTATTCGTAATGCTCAAATCGGATCGAAGTGGTTTTCGGATAATTAAATCTGATCCCGGTCTCTTCGAAACGATCAACGAATTTGGCCAAAATTGATAGTCGGTTATTTAACTATCAATAAAACATCCATAAGCAGACATCATGCCTTATTATAAATTTTCCAAAATTTATTTCAAAATATCTTTGTAAGATATATTTATTCAAATCCCTTCCAAAATTTCCAACATTTGAAACGATTTCAAATCCTTATATTTTCAACGGAATATTCTCAAACTTTTCCAATACTTAGAATATTTTCTTTTTCCAACTCCATTTTTATGTTCAACACATAGGAAGCATTCCATTTATTTCATATTTTCTCAAAAATCATTTAAAAATTTATTTGTAAATTCCTTAACTCGTTTAGAACGAATTCTATAAGCTCCAGTTTCCTTAATTAATTTCCTTTAATATTTTCTAAGTCAAACATTTGTCTAAAATTCCAAATATCCATTTCTAACTTCTTTTATGGATTCTAATTCATTTTTTTCGAAGTTCACTTTTATTTAACTATTTTGGACATTCTCTTACTTCTTCCCAAATTCCATTTTTAGAATTTCTCCTATAAATCCCATCTACTGAATAAACCCCGTTTCCAGATTCTTGAGAAGATTTATAATTAAATTTAAATTATTACAAAACTTTCTATATATATAATAAGTATTTTAAAGAATAATAATAATTTGTTTTTAAGGCATGTTCAAGTAATTATCTAAAATATCGAAACACTTTTTATAACATCACTTTCAAAGCTGATTTTAAAGTTTAGGATTTATTAAAATAAATGTTAAATATTTGAAAAATCCACTTACCGAATTATTTCAATCCTAACTAGTTTTAAACTTCATATTTCCATAAATAAAATTTTCCTTTTAAAAATAAACCTCACTTCATAATTTTAAAATTTTATTTTTAAAATCTCACTAACCAATTAAATTTATAAATTCCTCCCGATTTCCATCACATCGCTTCCATTCCGATCTCCTTAACTATTTCCACTTTTAAAAATTGCATCCATTATTTTTCTCTCATCCTATTCCAATATAAATTCTCCCTATAAATTTATATTTTCAATTTATCATCTGATATCAATATCCTTCATTTATAAACATCGTTTCTAAATTTTTAACTCCTTTGAGTTTCACCCTTTTATAAAACTAATCTCATTTATAAAATTCCATTTTATAAGTCCATTCTCTTATAAATTCTATATTTTTAATTTTTTATTACCGATTTCAACTTCTTTCCATATTTTTAGAAAATATCATTTGAATATCCATCATTAAAAAAATTCTTTATATAAATTATTTTAAAATCTCTATTTAAAATATTTTTACGAATAGTTTAATACACACCAAAATTAATTATTGTTTTTATCCAAATCAATTTCTTAAGAATAATCCAAATTTTGATATAAATATTTTTACATTCAAAATCTCCTTTTAAATCCTTTAAAATTCCAAAATAATACTTATGGTATTTAAAATACCAAAAGTTAGGCCAGTGCTACTATAGCATCTAATAATTCATATCATAACAATAATCTATAACAGATTATTCTAACACATCATATATTATTATATAACAATCAATGTATTTGAGAAATCCAGTTGGATCCCTCCAACCTGTTTCCCTGCATCCACAGATGTTAATATAACATAAAAATACCAATCCTACTTCGAGGGGGATATCGCGGTATATAGGGTCATCCGCTATTATGCGGGATGCATAGGGTCTCATCCGCTAAAATATGTGGGAACATCAATCCAACTACTAATATATATACTACTATATATATATAACATCCAACAGATAATAATTTATAAATTCAACCAGCAATCAATAATTTATCTTAATTATTATAAATTAAATCTAACAATCCAAAAAGAGTGAGATTTACTCACCGAAATTCCTGTTGTTGCTTTCGCATTCCGTTTTAATTAAAATTAAAAGGAATTTAATTTTAATTAAAATTCCTACTAATTCCAAATTATTCCAATTCACTCCATAACGAAGAAAATGTTCATACGAGTACACTGCAACTCGCCGTGCTCGATTTCAACCTCGTATGAAATAATTACCGATTTTATAAGCATTCGATTTAATAATATAATTTAAATTTTATATTACAGTAATTAACGAACTAATTGCCTTTAAAATTCAAATCCCCTTCTTCCAAAAATCGAGCCGCTCATCCCAATAAACTCCACACTATGGTCGATGCCTTTGACCGCCATTATCACCTCCTTCAGTCATCGAATTGCCTTGCCATTACCACCTCCGACCTTCTCATCATCCTCTCTTCCCAACCATCCCATCACGACACTATCCGCACCTTCCCTAACCACCATTGCCTCGGCAACTCCCACCTTCGACCGTACAGGTCGCGAGACTAACCACCCACCGCCTCCAGCACCAAGCCTTGCGCCCACCAGACTTCTTAGCTCGCATGCACGCAATTTTAATAGCCCAAAACTCGAGACGTCGAACGCCAAATCTCCTTAACGCCTCTTCCGCTCGCACATGCGACCGAGCTGCTGTCGAGCCTTCCCTCTAACTTCGATCGAACGACGCTGCGAATCGTTCGAATGCCAGCACGATTTATCGCAAGATTTCCTTCGAATGATTCGAGTTTCATTTTTTTTATCTCGAACGAATTTTATTTCGTATTGAAGAAGATGGAAAGGAGAGCGCGATTTTAAATTGAAGAGTGGCATGTGTGAACGACTTTGAATTGAACTGATTTGAGGGAAAAGGACGTGATTAACAGTGAACAGGCGGCTATGATTTTGCCCTTGATCTGATTATATATAATTTATTTTATTTCAATTATCTCACAACACATACCGTGAAATCTCAACCTCCTATTGAGGTGTGTCGCTAGGCATTCATAATGTTATAATCCCTTTCCGAACGCAATGGAACAAATTTCGAGTCCTAATTCGATCGTATGGAGAAGATAGCTTTTTGGACCCAATTGTTATACTAAATTTTCGATATTAAATTCAATGCGTTTATATCCCGTATGTCCAAACGATAACTCCAAATGCTACGAAATTTAAAACCCGATAATAACATACTATTATGGATCCAATGAAACTGATTTCATCAAATTCCAAGACTATGCCTCGGATTGCTATTTTAAGTCGTCGATTAAATCGATGATTTCTAAAATTGACAAAATCAGTTGAAATATCAGTTTTAAAATCTTACTAACACAATTAAAATTCCAAATCGAATATTTAAAACCATTTAAATATTCTAAATTAATCAATGAAAAATCTGGGTCGTTACATTGTATTTTCATAAAAATAGTTGTTTATAATTCGTTAATCATTTTAATTAATGATATTTTAATTTAATTAATCGTTTTAATTTATTATTATTTGAATTTAATAAATTGTTTTAATTAATCATATTTGAAAGTAATAAATCATTTTAATTAATGATGTTTGAGTTTAATTAATCATTTTAATTAATGATGTTTTAAATATAGTAATCCATTTAGTTAACGATGTTTGAATCTAATTTATCATTTTAATTAATGATATTTGAATTTTGTTAATCATTGTAAGTAATGATATTTGAAATTTAAGTAGTCATTCTAATTAATGATATTTGAATATAATTAATCATTTTAACTAATGATATTGTTTGTGCCAAAATCGGTCACAAACACCCAAGAATAGGTTTATGTAGAGAAGTAAATGAAGAAAGTAAAATTGAAACTGAGAAGCAAAATAAACTAATAGAAAATAAAAAATAATAATCAAGTACATAGAGATTTATAGTGGTTCGGCGTTGTATTCCTACATCCACTCTGAAGTTTATCTTTATTAATCAACTAATAATCAGATTACAACAGCAAGGAATGGGTTAAACTTGATTACAATAAGGAATATGTAACCAACATCCTAAAAGTCCCCCAAAGTAAACCATGGTGCCTGTATTTATAGGGAGAGATGATGAATTTGCTAAGATTTCAGCTGAAGGCTCTCTAGGTCCATAGGGGTCCACCATAACGATCGGCGTACCTAACTCGACCATCAATAACGATCAGCCAAATGTTCACCGATCGTTTTTCTTGCATCCAATTCTAGTGCAATTATTTTTGGGGTGGTCCCACATGTCTCTTGACACTGCTTTTGAAATATGAAATCATTCTGACATGTAACTTAGGAGATATGGATCGATCTTGGTTGAAATTGGATTGTACATTGGAAGATACCGATCGTTTTTAGGACCTGGCCAAAACGATCGTCTAAATCCTAAATGCAACTTTAGGACTTGCAATCGTTTTTGCGGGGTACATGTCTCTTAATATTGCGCATAAAATATGGAATCGTTCTGACTTGTAAATTGGGAGATATGGATCGATCATTGTCGAACATGGACTATGCACTGAAAGATACGGACCAGTTTGATGGATCGTCAACAACGATCGGCCATCTTCAAATCTCCACTTTGTGTCCTGCGATAGTTTTTGTAGGCTTCACTCTTCATTTTATTGGTGCTCTGAAAGTTTCAAGTGAATCGGCCTTGTGGATTTTGAGATATTGATCGATCTTCGTCGACTTATGTTGTTTTATGGATCGTTCTAGATCGATCAATATAAATTCTTCACTTGTACATAACTCGAGCATGCAAACTCCGATTGACTTGAAATTTGAAATGTGGCCTCATCGGGCCTTCCTTGTCACTTCATACTGATTACACCTTGATTGGGTACTTAGCTATTTTTTTAGCATTGTCCATCTTAATCCATTCAACCATCGTCCATAGTTTCAACTGTAATCGATTTCCAATCCATACACTTTAGCCAAATCCATGATATCCCGGCCTAACCAAAAGGTGGGATAACAGATATTTAACGTTAATTAATTAATGTGACAAAGGTATTTAAGTTAATTCATTGATTTAATAAAAGTGATTAAAGTTAGTTTAATGAAAGTGTTTTAAACTGAGTTAATTGATTTAGCGTTTATAGTTAATTTACTGATTAAGTAAAAGTGTTTTAGGAATAATTAACTATTTAAATACAGATGATTGATTGATTTATTAAAAGAGATTAAAAATTTGATTAATTATATTTCGGGATAATTAATATTGTTTTTAAAATTATAAAAAACTATAAATGTGATTAATTATCTTTCAGAATAATTTTCTTTGGGTAAACTAATATGGTTTTAAAAGTTATAAAAAGGCTATATAAATTATCCTTCGGGATAAATTAACATTTTTTTAATTTATAAAAGTAATTTAATTGATTTATTATCTTTTGGGATAATAAATATTGTTTGAATTTATAAAATAGTTTATAAACAAGAAGATCCTTTAAAAAGAATTGTTTCAAATAAAGCTAAATATTAATTGTTTTGGGTTTATAATAAACAATGTTTGACATTTGTTTGACCTTGGTTTTAATACACTTTGAAAATATAATATGCACTTTTAATAGATTATTTTAAAGAGTGTTTTCAAAGTGTCTTTAAAAGTATTGTGATGTGAAAATCAAGCCTATGTGAAAACAACCATCTTGTCATTCCCAATAGTTGATTTATCGACCATCAACTTTGATTCTGCTTTCTTCTTTATATTTCGTCAATCTAAAATGATGTGTTGCTCATTTGAGCTTTGTTATCCTTTGTCGAAAATGAAAAAACCCAAAGAGTGAGTAGAAGCTAAGCTATGTAAGGTTTCTCCTATCAGGGTATTTTCATATCTACTCAAGGATTTGGTTTTGTGCACTGAGATAAGAAATACTCGTATACTCGGTAACGTTGGCAGGGTCCGACCAAGACGTTTTCGAGAGCCATCAAAGTTCTCAAGTATATTTCTAGAGGTATACTTTTGGTAAGGGGGTGCACCCTCCTAGGCATTATTGAAAAACTTCTCTTGATCCTTTATTGTTAATTCAAGTCTTTGAATTGTTTCCTTAATTGCATTGAGAACTGATTGGTGTTCTGCTCTATGTTCAATTATTTATGACCATTCTTTTAAGTCTTGAATTTGATATTATTTATGCCCGTTCATTCAGTATAGGATTTGTTCTTACTAGTACCCACCCTTTTTACTTGGATGGTTTGTGTTGTTTATTTCCATTCTTTCAAGATTGGATTGTTGTTCTGATTTGTTTCCCATTTATTCATCTGTGGATGTTATTCTTGTGAGGTAAAAACCTATTCCACGTTAGTGGCATGATCTCACGGAAAATTTATATGTTCTTCATATTACTTAAGTTTTCTCACGCTGGTTTTCCAGACTGACCCGGGTGTTATTTTATTATAATGCTTGGGTCAAACCAAGTTTTTCCCAGGTTGGCTTTGGTGATATGGAATTATTGGAGAAGAGCTGGATATTCACATATAATAGTTTTTTATTTTCCATTGCATTATATTGTATGCCTATCAACAATTGTAAAGTCGGAATTTTATAACTGTCCAGCTAATAAGGTTCATTTTTAACTCTGGTGTACTTTATATTTTGGAGTGACAGTTTTTACTGTCTTTATTATATTATATGATGTCGATTCCGCTGTGAGATTCTAATTTCCCTATTCTATATTATTTTCCTTTTATTTTACCCGAACAATATGCCTTTTCAATGATTGGATGATTGACATTTGAATACCATGAATCTTTTTAGTGTTGACTTTCAATGGTCGAAAAGCCAGGTCGTTACAATTTGGCATCCCTAATCTATTCCATTCCTTTGTCCATTGGCTCCATTTCCATGTTCCCGATTATTCTTCTATGTAGCTCCTGCTGCTCCAACTCCATGATCCATAGCTCCAGCAGTTCCTATCCGTCGAAGTAGATTATGCATCATCTCCTCCTGTCTCTTTAGCATCCTCTCCTGCATAGTGTTCATCAACGTCTCCATATCACCTCTAGTGAAGTAGACAGAGGTTTGATTAGCTCCAGCTCCTGAGGAAGCCTCATGACTTCCTTTATGATGGCTCCTTCCAGTAGCACTCTCCTTGTTGATTGTCCCACCATTGCTCCAGATCCAAGCTCTCTACTTGATTCCAAATCAGAACTCAAAGTCCACGGGGGATAGCTCTCTCAGTGAAAGCACCAAAATGTTAGTGCCAAAAATTAGCTACCAATACCAAGTTGTATGAAAGCACCAATATACAGTCACGGATCTCAAATAGTATCTAATGTAGAGAATATAATATGAAAAACAAACAAATTAAAAATGAATGCAAGTGAAAAAAGGCAAGATTTATAGTGGTTCGGCTAACTCCGGCCAACATCCACTCCAAAGATTTTCCTTTAATTAGTTTATACTGCTGATTACAGTTACAAATCCATGAAATTCAAGAATAAAATTGGCAGAGTATAGCCGAGGTAGAAGATGAAGTGAAGCAGTTCAAAGATGTAGAAGACCCCATATCTGATGCCATGCCTGCTGTATTTATAGGGGAAGATGTACACGGATCGAGCTGAAATTTCGACAGAAGGTTCGGGAGACCAAGACGAGGCTACCCAAAAAATTTCAAACCCATCAGGACCCACAATAGGGATTGGTACTGATCCCTATTAGTGTGTACAAATTGAATGTGATCCCTATAAGTGGTGCCCTATGATGTTAGCTACCGGCTTCCTAAATTTCGTGTAAATTCGATGTACGGTTTGTGAGATATCGCATTTTCCGTGAAGTAGTGTTTCTTGAATTCTGATTTCTGTCGATCCCTCCAAATTCCTCCAATTTGAATGAGATCCCTAAGTGGTGTTAAACATGTTGTAGTAAGCTTGTACTCCAAGTTTCATGTTGATTGCATGTGCAAATTTTGAGTTATTGATTGAGCATCGCTGGAAATTTGTGTTTAGCTGATCTGTTTTATACCGATCCCTCCTTTATCGATCCTTCCTTTACCGATCCTTTTTTATAAGTGAAGTAATTTGCCAATAACTTGAGCATACAGACTCCAAATGACTTGAAATTTGAAATGTATCCTTATAGGGCCTTCCTTGTCGTTCCATATCGATCTCAACCACTTCGAGACAAAAACCAGGGATAGGTACCGATCCCTTAGGGGAGTGCTAGTTCCATACTTAGCCATTTTTTGAGTGCCATCCATCCGAATCCATCCGACTATCATGCATAGCTTTAAATATAACCGACCTCCAATTCAAATAATCACCACTTTGGGCGTATTGTCTTGATGATTACAAAATCCATTGGGTTAAATCCGGCCTTGCCCAAAAGGTAGGTTAACACTTTACCCCCCCACCCCCCCCCACAAACATATCTTGCGATAGGAAGATGTGTTTTGAATAGTTGTAAATCCAAAGTCCAGAGTCCATAATCTAATCCAAAATCCAATCCATTTCCAGGCCGAATCCATGTTCATCCATATCCAATAACTGAATCCACATCTGAATCCGTATCCAATAGCTAAATCCATATCCAAATCCATGACCTCTTCGGTTCCTTACCCAGCATAGTCCATACTCGACGACCTGAGTAGGTCGATCCATCACATTCAAGCGAAGTGACCTACAACTTGCCAGGCATAATCTATACCTGACGACCTTGATTTCTCTGGATCCTTGCCGAGCATAATCCATACCCGACGACCTCAGTAGGTCAATCCATCGCGTTCAGGCGAAGCGACCCACCCCTTGTCAGACATAATCCATACCTGACAACCTATTTTGTTCATTGCATTACTGTGGATCCAAGTGTTTTGAGATTCATTGGTTATGGTGGTTTATCGCCATCTCAGAGCATGCCTAGGGATCGTCCTCGATCATGTACATGTATAAGTGACTTAGCCGTTTTGTTGTAGAATTGATTATTTGTTATTTAGTTCTTGCCATCCCTATCAAGAGATGACGACCTGAGCCCTTAAGTCAAGCTCGCTCCAATTTGTGGCGAATGATGGCTGCTCTTGTTCCATCACCGCTATCCATTTCTATACAAAGCCATCCAAATCCATGCCCCCGGTTCTATGGAGAGTAGTGTCGATCCATTTTCCTTGGCCGGGGTTTGCCACCTGTTGCTCCAATCCATATTAAGCTAGCTAGTTTCCGCTCCAAGTCCTGGATTTAAATTTCCAGCTATTCCAGCATCCATAAGTGGTCACGAATCATCATTTCCATCCTGCCTCTCGAGTTGGCGAGGGGATCCAAATTATCATTTTCCAGATGAGTGCCAACATTTCGATTGACTCCAAACTGCAACACATCAACCATAGGTCCTTAGTAGTGTGACCACCAGACCCGGGGGCATGCCCTGTAGCCTTTGTGGATCGGTGCCCATCCCTCAAAGATGGCCGGCACTGCCCTCGGCTGCTATGTTCCATTTCTTTGTCCATTGGCTCCATTTCCATGTTCCCAGTTCTGATTTTCTATAACTTTTGCTGCTCCAACTCCATGATCCATAACTCCAGAAGTTCCTATTCGTCGGAGTAGATTATGCATCATCTCCTTCTATCTCTGTAGCATCCACTCCTGCATAGTGTTCATCATCGTCTCCATCTCATCTTTGGTGATGTGGACAAAGGTTTAATTAGCTCCAACTCCTAAGGAAGCCTCCTGACTCCCTTCATGATGGCTCCTTTCCAATAGCACTCTCCTTATTGATTGTCTCACCATTACTCTAAATCCATGCTCTCTCATTAATTCCAAATCTGAACTCCAAATCCAGGGGGGCTAGCTCTCTCAGTGAAAGCACCAAAATGTTAGCGTCAAAAATTGGCCACCAACACCTAGTTGTATGAAAGCAACAATATCCAGTCATAGACCTCAGATAATATCTAATGTAGAGAATATAATATGGAGAAAAACCAAATTAAAAATGAAGACAAGTAAAAAGAGACAATATTTATAGTGGTTTGGCTAACTCCGGCCTACATTCACTCCAAAGATTCTCCTTTTATTAGTTTAAACTACTGATTACAATTATAGATCCTTGAATTCAAGAATAAATTTGCAGAGTATAGCCTAGGTAGAAGATGAAATGAAGCAGGAAGAAGATGCAAAAGATCCTCTTTCCGATGCCATGCCTGCTGTATTTATAGGGGAAGATGTACACGGATCGAGCTAAAATTTTGGCAGAAGGTAAGACAGACCAAGAAGAGGCCACCCAAACATTTCCAGGCCCATCGAGGCCCACAATAGGGATCTGTACCGAACCCTATTAGTGTGTCCAAATGGGCTGCGATCCCTATGAGGGATGCCCCATGATGTTAGCTACTTGCTCCTCAAATTTCGTGCATTTCGACATAAGGTTTGTGAGATATCGCATTTTCCATGAAGTAGTGTTGCTTGAATCCTGATTTCTTCCGATCCCTCCAAAGGGAGTTATGCCAATCCCTCCAACTTCCTCCAGTTGGAATGAAATCCCTAGGGGGTGTTCCACATGCTGTAGTAAGCTTGTACTCCAAGTTTCATGTTAATAGCATGTGTGGATTTTGAGTTATTGACCGCTCATCGCTGCAAAATTGTGTTTAGCCGATCCCTTTTATACCGATCCCTCCTATACTGATACATACTTTACCAATCCCTCCTATATTGATTACTTTTATACTGATCCCTTTTTATAGGTGAAGTAATTTTCCAATAACTAGAGCATACATACTTCAAATGACTTGAAATTTGAAATGTAGTCTTATGGGGCCTTCCTTGTCGTTCCATATCGATCTCTACCAGTTTGAGATAAAAACCAAGGATAGGTACCGATCCTCTAGGGGAGTGTTAGTTCTGTACTTAGCCACTTTTTGAGTGCCATCTATTCGAATCTATCTGACTATTGTGCATAGCTTTAAATATAACCGACCTTTAATTCAAATAATCACCTCTTCGGACGTCCTGTCTTGATGATTACAAAATCCATTAGGTTAAATCCGGCCTTGCCAAATGGCGGGTTAACAATGACTAAACTCAAAGCGTGATAGGGAGTTTTCCCCATTTTGGGACTCGCTATGTGTATTTACTCTATTGTTTTTTTGAGCACTTTCTTTCTCATTAACTGACAATGTAATTGTCTTGGACATAGAAATTGGACGTCCCTCGAGTATTACACTACTTTCATAATCTTCATTTTGAGCTTCTTTCTCCTTTATATGTCCTGATTTTTTCAAAAATTCTTTGAAAAACATCATGGATTCTTCTATAAAATAGGATTCTGCAATACATCCCTCTGGCCATGCATAGTTTCGTACATAGTCTTTAAGTGTCTTCATATATCTTTCGAATGGATACATCCAACAAAAATGAACCGGTCCACATATTAATGCTTCTTTTCCAAGATGATTTGACAAATGTACCATTATATCAAAAAAAAAGATGGTGGAAAAAATTTCTCGAGCTCACATAAAACTTCAATAATCACAAAATTGATTTGTTCTACCTTCTCTCTATCAAGAACACATTGACATAATTTGTTGAAAAAAGAACATAAACGAATTATTGCTTTTCTTGCCTTCTTTGCTATTAATCCTCTCGATGCTACTGGCAATAAGTGTTGCATTAATACACGGTAATCATGTGATTTCAATCCACTAATTTTGCAATCCTGCAACGAAATCCGATTCTTCAAATTTTAACAGTAGCCATCTGGCACATTGAAATCATACAATCTTTTGCAAAATATTTTCCTCTCGGAATTTGACAACATGTATGGAGCCGGTGGAAGATATGTTTTATTCCCACGAGGTTGTGCATGAAGCTCATGTCGAATTCCCCAATCCTCAAAATCCTTTCTACAGTTGGTTCCATCTTTTGATTTATTACCATGCAACAACGTGCCCAATAGACTTTCACCAATGTTTTTCTCCACATGCATCACATCTAAATTGTGACGTAATGGAAGTCCTACGAAAACCAAAACTATAACGCATTATTGGGTTTTTCTTCTGTTAAAACTATGAAAAGTAAATAATTTAATCACTAACCTTCCAATATGGAAAATCAAAGAAAATCGATCTTTTTTTCCACCTTGATAGCTCCATTTTTGTAGAATCGTTAATATTATCATCTTCATCTTCTGTATCATAATCACACTTCCTCTTCTTACTTTTCTTTCCTTTTTCTTTTCCAAAATCACTTGGATAATCCTTCAACAATGAATAAATGTTTTTCCCAGTTGGAATTCTAGGAGCACTACCTTTCTCTATGGTTTTATCAAACAATGCCTTTTGTTTCCTCCGTGAATATGAAGTAGGTAAAAATCTTCTATGACCCATGTAGACGTTCTTTCGACTATGATTCAACCAATGAGAATGGGTATTGACGCCACATAATATGCAAGATTTTTCCCCTTCACACGACATCCAGCAAGATTTCCATAAGCTGAAAAATCATTAATCGTCCATAGCAAAATTGCATTAAATTTAAATAAAGTTTTACTAAATGCATCATAAGCATCAACTCCAATAAACCACAAATGTTGCATGTCTTCCACCAAAGGCGCCAAATATACATCAATATCATTCCCAGGTTGCGTTGGGCCTGGAATAAGTAAAGTTAACATAATATTTTCCTTCTTCATACATAACACAAACGAGAGATTGTATGTCACAAGCATTACCGGCCAGCAACTATATTTCAAACTCAACATGGAAAATGAATTGAATCCATCTGTAGCAAGACCAAGCCTAAGATTGCGTGGATCGGATGAAAAAGATTTATACTTTTCATCCACCATTTTCCATGCCATAGAATCCACGGGGTGATGCATTTTCCATCATTGCTTGCATTATTAAAATGTCATCTTTTGAGATCTATAGATTCTTCTAAATCTCAGAATTATTAGAAATATCTCAACACTTTAACTAGAATACCTTGTATAACCTCTTCAGTATCTTGATTTTTCTTCCATCTCGAAGAAGCATATTTTGGACAAGTATCTAAATCTTTATATTCTTTTCTGAAAATGCAGCAGTCATTCTCACAAGCATGTATCTTTTCAAAACCCATATCGAATGCTTTAAGAAATTTCTTTACTTCATATAAGGTTTTGGGAAGCACGTTATCCTTCGGCAAAAATAAATGTTGCACAGTTAAAAGCTTATCAAACCCACTATCAGACAAGCCAGTCTCACATTTAAGATTATACAAAACAGTGATGGAAGATAATTTTGTGTGATCTGTGCAACCAGGATACAATGGAGTTTCTGCATCTTCCAAGTCCTTGATAAACTCATCCTCTTTTCTCTGAGAATCAACATTATCTTTATCATCATAGAAAAAATTGATGATTCATAAAATCTTCATCTTCATAGTGAATCATCATAAATAACTCATATACGTCAAACGTGTTTGTTTTCTTCTCTACATTTATCTCTTCATCATGGTTAAACCATAAACCGCCCATTTATCTATGATCCATTCCTTTCATAATTAAATGTTCAACGATGTTGTGGTCATCATGATGACTAAGATTTCGACTATCTTTATAGGGACATAAAAAAATTTCTACACTACTTACATTCTTCTTTGCAGCATGCATGATATTCACTGCTCCTTATCGTTACTCTATACTAGTTCTATCACAAAAGTTAGATACATAAAAAAAATGAGTCTTAATATCATATTACATGTTTTAATTCTCAAAATACATATTAAGTTAAGCATCTTATTATCACCTGTTTAAAAAAACCCAATCTTTTTCCATCATCGACATATGAAGGAAAATAAGTTTCCAAACTTTGTCGACGATATTGGTTTTCTATTGTAATCAAAAAAAATAACTACACATTTCCAAGAATAATTAAATGCAAAAAATTACTCTAAGGTATTGCATGCTACATTACTACCTAGGCAGCAGTGTAACCATGAACGCTACTACTGCCCTAGTGTATAAGTGTATAAAACACTGCTGCCGAGTGCAGCAATGTAGTGTAACACTATAGTCTGGGACAGCAGTGTATCGAAGCACTACCGCCCGGGCAGTAGTAAAAGATGGTTTTACTGGAGCTTGTTCTGGTTAAGCTGGAGCACAATGAGTATGTAATTTTTGTTTCAATCAAACACATTTTTTACAAAACGGTCTCTTTTTCTGCATACATATCGTGAAACCATGATGTTTTAAGTTTTACAAAAAATTATTCTTATTAACTTAAAAATCAATGGTACGATAATTGGACTTATATTGTATACATGCAGTTTTTTGATAATATGCAGTTTTTAAATCTTTCGGTTACTGTTATTAACTGCATATTATCAAAAAACTACATATTGAAAGATTATAACATTACGTTTACTTGAATTTAATAACTATTTAAATCTAGCTATTTTTACCTATTTCTTACTTATTATAATAGGTGTTGAGGCTAGGGGTTTCATTTTTGGTCCTCCCATCGCACTAGCAATTGGTACAAAATTTGTACCATTGAGGAAGCCAAGAAAATTGCGTGGTATATAATTTTTCTAGAAGGACTCCAAAATATCATCATGAGTTAACCTAGTAATTTCATTAGCATGCAAATAAGTGACCTAAAAATAATTGTTCAATTTGTTGACTGTGTTACAAAAATAGTAAAAAGTTGAGGATGCTCACCAATAACCTAAACAATGCAACAACATAATAAACATGTATGGTAACTTTCTGAAAACCGACTTCACAATGACAATGCAAACATGACATAAAATAAACACCAATTTATCTTCTATACCAAACAAGAACCTTAAAAATACTATCTATTTGATTAGGTGAAGTAATTTTGAATGAATATTTCCTTGAGTAAGGAACATACTGCCTTGAAATGCACACTGGTGCAGTCTAACCTTGTGAATAAGCTTTAGTAGTTGATGAATTAATTGCAACTGATGGAACTCTTGGTGCTTCTATTAAGTTACTTGGTATGTTCTTTACATGTACAAATAGCTAATGATTATTTTCAAATGTTTACAGTCTACTAGCAAAAATATCCATTACCTATACATGCTATTTTAGGTTTTAAACACATGCTTATGATATTCAGTAGTATTAGCTTATCGATATGCAGTATGTAATATATGGTTTTAGATATGGAAACCATATTCCAAGTAACAAATATCAATAACTTGAGGAATCTCCACTGTTATAAATCCTTATGCAATCTAGACAATCTAATTATTATTTTACATGTAAAATTGACCTTGTTTACATGAACTTAAGAGTAGGTTCACCAAAAAGATGTAAAACGAATAAAGTTGTATAAAACAAAAACCATATGGCTAGAATTTGATCATTTCAAAGCAAAAAAAAAACTCAACAAAACATGCATTCATTCACATAGATAAAACCAAACAAAATTCATGCAGCATTAAACATGAGCATTTTGAATAGGCAGTGAATCAATTTTTGAATACAAAACCAAATACAACAATATCCCAATAGAACAATCATATACTCAAAGAAAATAAAAGCATATATCATCATTATATCTTAGATTATGCAGCATTTACCGACTTCCCTTATGTATAAATAGGACAGAGATCATTATAAGATATTAACACCTAATTTTCATTCTAAAACCTCCAATTCTTGATATGCCCCCTAAAACGAAAAGTTCTTCAATACTTAGTCCTTGAACGTCTTACAATATAAACAAATACTGTTCAAATTGATTGCTAAATAGTTCAAATTAATCGCTTTTGTTAAAATAAAATACAAAATAAAATCAACCACTCAAATTAAGGTTAAATCAACTATTCAAGTTAGACTAAAATTCGAAAATATGATGCATTCAAATTAATACAACATCCAAATTGAATCACAAAATCGATTTAATAAATTCATACCTAAATATACCTATACCGCGAGGAGAAACTCTTGCTGGCTGCCGCGACGATGTTGAGTGGAGTACAACGACGGAGTCGACGATGAAAAGGAGAAATTTATCTTCAGTGGGATGAAATTTGAGCATGGTTAAAAGGGAAAATTTTTCTTCAGCAGAAAACGAAAAGGTGAAAATGAAAGAGAGTAATAAATTTTTCTAAGTATATGACTGTATTTAGATGGGTCACGTTTATTTCGCTTATGCGGAATTTTCTAAGGAAAGGCGGGAACATGAAATGTTTTGGCCGCGTTTATGTTAGTAGTGAAAATATTATTGGTTGCATTTAAACAAAAATGCCACGAATTTTTGCAAATGTAAATGGTTTTTCTTGTAGTGTATATTAGGAGGGTTCATAAGGGCCTTAGATCTTTGAAAGGAATTTCTTATTGAAATTAACTTTGTATATCTACAAAAGTAAATATTGAGAGGGCATGTGTTCCCATAAATTTAAAGGGACCTATAAATCCTATTGGTATCTTTGAGTTTGTTAACAAAAAGATTCTAATAACAAAAGCATAGTATGCCATCGGTCTGGACGAGAGACTTGATGAACTAATATTATTGAAAAAAAGCAAAAGTGACATATTCTTGGTTCTTAATTTAGAACGTCATTCAAGGAACATATTAATGCTATTTTAGGTTGTAAATCTACTAGCATACCAGTACTAAGGTTGAGAAGATTCTTTTGTGAAAGCAAGATGAATACTAAGGGACTAATTGGTACTTAAGATCTAATATTGAAAACTTTTATATATTTTTACTTGGGTGGAATTCAATAAGATATTCAGTACAAGCATCGAAGGTAGATTGATGCAGCAAACAATGTAGTAGATATCCGAAGCATGTGATATTGGAAGACTATAAGGTCTAAATCGTGCAACCAACCTTTTGTCATACAGCAAAATGATCAAAAGAAAGCCATGAAGACCAAAAAATAACTAATCAATCCATGAGAAGAGCCCTTATGTGCCAAGAACACTACAGTTGTTCATATCTATTCCCATCTTTTGGCCATGTCAGCAATTTATAATAGAATCACCTAACCAATACCGATGCGCATGAACTACTATAAAAGGCTTTGATTTCCATGCGAATAGAGGGAGGAAATCATTGGTATAATTTTGTAATTAAGCTCACAAAATTGATTAATAATAAACAAGATTGTAACCATACTTTCTCATCAATAAAAATATTCATTACTGGCATAATTCTCTCGAAATATTCCCATTCTTTAGTTTTAATTTTAGCCTTCTAGAAATTACCATTCACCCTCTTGGGTTCCTAAACCAAGGGTATTAAGACCCTTATTTCGGTATTTGTTGGTATACAATAAACAAAACCAACAACACACAACATAAAGAACTCGATCCAACAATAAGGTACTCGATCATGCCATATATTGGTAGGTTGATCGCATGTGCTAGCGAACTCAATCAAATGGAGAGCATGTGGACCAATCACATAGGAGAAAATGAGGATGATCGCAAACTAGGACTAATCACACCCGCATTAGAAGAGATGATTGAATGGAATAAACGATCGCACCAACATTAGGGTGAGGGTCACTGCTGATTATACTTAGCTCAAAGCGTTGTTTTTAGCATTTTTAACAAGGGCATGTCAACCAGAGACTATTTCTTTCTCAAAACAACTAAAATCTTATCTAATCAAGTCAAATCTCAATTCCCACATTTAGGGCATATTTTGACATATTTTTAGCCTGTGCAGTTAAAGTGCTTAATGGTTCTATAGTAGTGGAGGTGCAAAAGGTTATACCGAGGATAAATCGGAGATATAGATGAAAATAATGAAGATGCAAAAAGCTAAATTAGATATAAAAAATCAAATATTTAAAGTTAATTTATTTTCATTCTCACATCATTTGTCTAAAAAAACGAAATATTGTTTAATATTATTTAACAAAACATCATGATTTATGTTTTAGTCCCTGAGAAGTTGGTTTTGATGACAACAACCTTAGAATAAGATTATAAAATATAAATACTAGCATTATTGTTTAGATATATATGTATATGCAGGATATATATGCAGGTACCAAAGAATGAAGACTGTACAATATAGAGATACAAGACTAATGAATTTAAAGACCAAAGATATCAAGATTGAAGACTCATGAGTATCAAGAAATCAAGTTATCAAGAGTTCAAGATTTAAATAGTACAAGATATTTTAGTTAGGAATTTTGTTAAAACTCCTAGAAAAGCATTGACATCTTAAAATCCATTTTATTCGTGGATGGAATCCACTTCGAGCCCGTTAAAGGGATGGAACCCTAAGTAGGATGGAACCAACAAAAAATCTAGTGGAACATTGTTTTGTATCCACTAACTTTTATTCAAATGTTTTACAAAATTATATCTTATTTTCAAAATGATTTCAAAATCTTCCTTTTTAAATCAAAAACATCTATCCTAGTTTTAAAATACTTTTAGCCTCAAAATAATCTTTATTTTCAATATCAAATTATCCTTGGTTTTAAACTATCTTTTAATTATAATATATTTAACTTTTAATATTTATACTTAGATTTAAATATAAAATTATAGTAAAATTTTATATATACCAAAATATTATTCTCTATACTTATTTATGTATTTTAACTATAGTTAAGTATATTTATAAAGTTTAACATAGTTTTAATACAAGATAGAAGTTATTTTCAAAGAAAAACAAATTACCAAAAATAACTCAGGCATGTCGACAACCCCAAGGGACCCTTGTCGACAAGGTGACAGTTTATTTCAAAAGTTTGAATTTCAAAGGAAGTGTCTATTCGTCATATCCTTTCACGAATTGACATGGCTGTTGTTTTACTATAAATAAGGGTTGTTTTAAACGAATTTATAATCATATTTTTCTCTGATTTCACTCCTCTTCTTCTTCCACATTTCTTTATATACATTTTTATCATTACTCTGCCGAAATCACCATTGAATCTAACTAGATCATCTATGGTTTGATTCACTATCACTATCTCAACAAGATCCCAGTGCTATTTAGAGTTATAGATTTCTTTGTATTCAATCGAGCGAGAAAAGGTGTGATTGTAGCCTGGAAAATCAATTGAGCAAGAAAAGGTGTGATTGTAGCCTGGAAAATCAATCGGGTGAACTTGTTGCCCGTAAAATTAAGTATCTCTACCCAGAGGATTGTGAATCTGGAGCGGTGTACCTCGTGGCCTTGAAATCGAGGGTGTAATTGTAAGAATTGATTTTGAAAGGAAATCCGTACTTGTGTTGCGGGACTGGATGTAGGGTAACTCGAAACCAGTATAAAGTCCGGTGTGTTCTTTCCTTTATGGCTTTTACTTTATATCTGCATCTGTGTTTGATTCTGTGATCATATCTGTGTCTGAATATTGCATACATTTGTGTTCAAATTATGATAAACTCAAAAAGAATTAGTAATTCCTTAAAACACTATTCACCCCCCTCTAGTGTTAATTCTAGCCTAAAGATCCGTAATCCGCATTTCTCACATTTGGTATCAGAGCAAGGTTTTCAAAGTTTCATAATCTGAATTTTGAAAATTTTCAAAATGGCTACCAACACTGGTACTGTTATTACTACCAACACTGGTTCTATTTTCTCTGTCACTAGTTCATTTGTAGAAGGTCAGTCTACTGTCAGACCACCACTTTTTAATGGCAGTAACTATGCATATTGGGCATGAAGAATGAAAATATATTTACAATCTATAGGACTAGACACTTGGAATATCACACAGACTGAATATTTTGAACCCACAAATGTTTTTGCACAGTGGACTGCTGAGCAAAAGACAATTGCACAAAATAACTCTAAAGCTATGAATATTCTGTTTTGTTCACTTGATAGGAATGAATTTAATAGAGTGTCAGTTTGTAAGTCTGCATATGAAATATGGAAAACTTTGCAAGTTACTCACGAAGGAACAAGCAAAGTTAAACAGACCAAAATTTCCATGCTCACAAATCAGTTTCAATTATTTAAAATGAATCCTAATGAGTCTATTTCAGATGTGTATAGTAGATTTCAGGATATTGTGCATTCTCTAATATCCTTGGGAAAGGTATTTTCGGAAGAAGATCAAGTCAGAAAAATCTTAAATTCTCTTACTCCAGAATGGGATCAAAAGACACTTACGATCGAAGAGCCAAATGACATCAGTACCTTAAAGATAGAAGAATTAATTGGAAATCTAATGTCGTTTGAAGTCCAAATGCTTGGGAGAAGAGAAAGCAAAGCATCTGAAAAGAAATCAATTGCATTCAATGCATTGACCAATGGATCAGACTCAAACACTGATAATGATGAAGAGATAGCCTTTATGACCAAGAACTTTAGGAAATTCCTGATGTACAGAAAGATGAATAATCTCAAGAGAAACAACTATAAGAACTCTGGTAATCAGAATGTAGTGCCAAACTATATCAAATGTTTCAACTGTGACAAACCAGGCCATATCAAAAGAGACTATCCACATCCAAATAAGCAAAATCTTCCTATAAATAATGATTCCGCAAAGAAACGAAAACGTGCATTTACCGCTACTCTAGATGACTCAGACTCGTCCTCAAGCGATGATGATCAGAAGACAGATAATTCAAATATGTGTTTCACGGCAGTTCACGACTCCGACGAATTCAGAGAAACGAACTCAAAAAAAGGTACACGTTTACAATACATTGGTTGAAATTGCATGCTTAGGATTGGATGTTTGATCGGTTGATTTTGAATTGGTGTGTCGTTTGAATTTTAAAATTTTTATTATTATTATATTTTTACTATTATTTTTTATATTTTTTATTTTTAAATAGTATCATAATATTTTATGGAATATACTATAATTCTAGTTATATTCCAGATATTATATAGACATTAAAAATAATATATATATATATATATATATATATATATTAGAATAATTAAGAGAAATAAATCATAAAAATTCAGAGACAACTGTCGACAAGGCCCCCCCCCACGTTGTCGACAAGGGTACAGAAATTTGAAATTCAAATTTGAATTCAAATGTTTGAATATCCCTCCATCTTTTCACTTCATTCAAGTCTCTGAAAAGTCACCTTTTGACCAGAGAACTTGTCCCTTGAGAATCTATTTATTTACTATCTCTTATCACAACTTTTCACTTTCATTTTCAAATTCAAACTCTTATTTCAAAATATCAAGCTCTCTACTCTCTACTCTAATGGCTTCTTCAAGCAACCCTTCCACAATGAGACTTTCCAGAAATATAAAAGAGCAACTTTTCAATAATCCCGAGGCTATATATAAAATCATATATCAACTATGCTAACTATGGAAAAGTCCATCCCGGAAAGTTTGCTTTATTTCAAGATTCTCTTCTTATGAAATCGATTCTCTTTTTGCAAACAACCAAGTTCTTAATCTTGTTGATTCTTCACAAAATGACTTTGTTTGTTATCCAAATCTTGTTAAAATTTTCTATGCAAATCTCAACCGTGGATTTTATAATGGAAATGTTGATGAAATTTGGAGTACTGTCAAAGGCACTAGAATCATTTTAAATTGTGATGTTTTGGGTACCATTCTCAACTGCAAGAGCACGGGAATGGATCTTTCTAGTTTTAATATCGATGAAAATGATCGTGAGACATTTCATCACATTTTCGAAAGAGATGATAACTTTGAATTCATAAATCGAAACTTTCGACCAAAAGCAAGAATTGTTAATCTTCTTTTACAACATACTTTGATCCCAAGATCGGGAAGTTTTAACAATCCAACTTCAAAAGTTTGCAAAGTGTTTTGTTATCCCGCCTTTTGGCAAGGCCGTGACACCAAGGAATTGACTAGTAAACCAATGACGATCCATCACAGAGATCGGTTATACACAGGCTCACTATGGATATCGATAAATTTTGTCCGGGTCTGGATCGAGCTTAAATTAATATATCATGACAAGCTAAGCTATGAGAGTCAACGTTCCAAATATGAGTCGATCCGAGTTCGTATGCTCAAATTACAACCGATGCAAAGTTGATTAAAAACAGCCTTCTTCGACTCGCTCAGTTCGCATCCCTCAGAAGAGCCTTCTTCGACTCGCTCAGTTCACGTCCCTTAGAAATGCCCACTTCGACTTGCTCCGTTTGAATCCATCTGGGAAGCCTACTTCGACTTGCTCCACTTTGACTCGCTCCGCTTCGCATCCATCAGGAGTGCCTACTTCGACTCGCTCCACATCCTTCAGAAAACAACAGTTCGACTCCATCTAGTTCGACACCTTCGCAGAGCCACAGTTCGACTCCGTCTACATCGACTCCTTTGCAAAACCATTGTTCGACTCCATCCAGTTCGACTCCATCAAAGAACCCCATTTCGACTCGCTCCACTTCGCATCCATCCGGAGACTTCTACTTCGTGTCCATCAATGCGAATCAAGGCACAGCAGTCAATACGAATAAACACCACATCATCAAGCCAAGCAGCGACTCGAACAAGACCGAGTCGAACGACGAAGCGAACGAGAGCGAGTCGAACAAAAGCGAGTCGAATAAGAGCGAGTCGAACGAAACAGCCAACCAAGAATCTCATTTTGTATCGATCATATCTCCTAATCTACAAGTCCAAATGCTATGAAATTTTCACAGAAGGCTACGTGCATGCTAAAGAATGTCCACGCCAAATTTTGACTCCATTGGATCAAATCTTGATTGATACGAAATCTGTTCGTATCGATCACGGATCGGACCGAAACTTCACGAGCTTGGGCGCGCGGGCCTGGTCACATGCCAAAGAGGGTCTCTCGAGATCTGAGAAAAATATCAGCCTCCTACACCTATAAATAGACCCCTAAAGCCAACAGAAAAGGGGTTCTTCTTCCTCCTGGAGATCTCCAACGCCCAGACTCCGCCGGATCCAGATCTGAACTTCATTGCTGCTGCTACCAACGAATTTCACTGCTGCAAACCATTATTATTCGCTGTAATTTGATGAAATCAATTGTAAACATCAAAGAAAGATCAATAAAGCAAACTACTTCATAGTGGACATAGGCAATACGCCGAACCACTCTAAATTCTTGTGTCTCCTTGCATGTTAATTATTTTCATATCTGAGATCTGGAGTTTTTGTTAGATAATTCCTCATTTTTCATTTAATTTCTTCACTTTATCTCTTCGTAAACTTTCGAAGAGTGTTGTGCCCAATTTTGGTACAAACACTTTGGTGCTTTCACTGAGAAAACCCAATTTTTCTCCTGCTCTTTGGATCTCCTATCTATATCGGATTTCATAAATCCAAGAAGAAGATCCAGATCTAGAACTTTAAAGCCCTTCCATTCTATTCAGATTTGCATCAGATCTAGGAAAGGACTTTCATCACCTCACCATGGTAAGTACACGGACTACCTCTACAGCTGCTGATCAGGGAGGATGGGACAGGCAGAATCCCACGCAATTGCCTCCATCAAACCAAGATGTCGTTGGACCTTCAGACCCAACAGGTCCGGTTACCAGACAAGAGTTCCAGACGATGTTCCAAGAATTGACCCAGAGTCGGCAACAGCTAACTGAACAACTGCGCGCCAACGCAGAGTTAACCAACCAACTAAATCGCCAAAGGCGAAGAAGATCCAGAAGAGACCAAGGTTCCTATTCTTCCACAGAGAGTTCAGCCTCCTCCGATGGCCAAACCAGATCCACACGCCCACGGCTAGGTGTAAGCTACACTCGAGCCATGGGACACCAACCTGCTTCGAATCTTGGGCAGCCTAGAGCTAGACCATCTGCTAGTCTCCGTACAGAACCTTCAACTCGAGGAGGAGCTGCTCCTTACCATGTCACGGGCAACATTGCTACTACCACCACTGCCGGACGAGGAGGTGATGCTAGAAACCAAGCTGATCCTCAACGTAACCAACGAGAGCAGGCTCCTGAGCCTTATGTCCCTGAGGATGTTGAACCAAGGAGGCGAGGCACGGACCGTCGACCGCGTCCGGTCCAGACTAGCGCTATGGAACCCGACCACACCTTGGCACAACATGCTCCAAGTATCCGAATGCCGGATATACCAACGATGATCCGCCAAATGATCCGTGAAAGTCAGGGTCTCTTTAATGACGACTGGGGAATCTCCCGGAGTCATACCGCTTTCACCGATGACATATTGTATGCTGAACCACCTTGGCGCTTCAGGATGCCAACTTTGCCGGTTTACGAAGATAGTTTTGATCCCAATCAACACATCCTGAAGTACGAATGGTTGATGAATGCTGCAAGAGCTGACGATGCAGTAAAATGCCGTAGTTTCCCCATTTCCCTGGGGGCATTGCAACCATGTGGTTTACTCGTTTGCCACCACGATCCATTTCTAGTTTTGATCAGATGGCCACCAAGTTTGTTGAACAATTTCGTATGCACGTAGCGAGGCCTAAAGATGTCAACACTCTGTCTAGTGTTACAAAAGCTCCCGGAGAAACACTTAGACGTTACTTGGAGCGATTCCATGCCGCGTGTGTAGAAATAAGCAATCCCAATGATAACTCTATCCTGATGGCATTGACTAAGGGGATTGATGCTGATTCCAAGTTCGTAAATTGGTTAGCTGGAAAACCACCTACATCATTGGACCGTTTCTATTCCAAGGTAGCCTAATTTCTGAGAAGGGAGGATGCGAAACAGTCTAGGAAGCAGGATGACGAAGGGCCCAACATCGAAGGAATCCAAAGTAACATCGCTGTTAAACAATCCGGAGATAGTTCTGGAAAAGTTTAGTTGAATGTACAAAACAAACAGAATCAGCAGAGGGACAATGGAAATCAAAACAAAAACCATGATCAGACTCGTGGTCCACGGCGTAGAGCTTCCATGTACGATAATTACACTCCGTTAAAGTTTCCCACTGATCATGGAATATGAATCATCTAGGGAGATCAGGCTACTGCCAGAGCCTGTTATGTTGCTGAGCTGTGGGAGGCGCAGCGAAAGGAGAAAGGAAAGGGCGTAGAGGAATCCCTCTGCGTCCGTTTTGTCGATAATTGACAATTAACGCCTGGGCCCAGGCCCGGCACCCCATCCAATTCCTCAAGGATCTTGATCCGAGGGAAACTGAAGATGAAGGAGAATCTAAAGAAAGTCAAGCATCCCCGGCCGAACTGACGATTGATGTCCCAGTTGACAATAACGATGATTCGAAAATGATAAAGATTGGATCTCAGCTAGGCCAACTCAAGAGGAATTGGTTGAATTTCTACGGGCAAATCTTGACGTATTTGCATGGACACATTCCGATATGTGTGGGATCTCGCCGGACATCACGAGCCACACCCTGAACATTGACCCGCGGCATGTCCCGGTCAAACAGAAAAGGCGTGGTATGGATCCAGAGAGATATGCCGCCCTTAAAGAAGAAGTAGAAAAGCTTAAAGCAAATGGGTTCATTCGGGATGCCCTATATCCTGAGTGGGTGTCGAATCCCGTGCTCGTCCGGAAGCCGAACGAAAAGTGGAGAACGTGTGTCGATTATTCCGATCTGAATAAAGCATGTCCCAAAGATAGTTTCCCGCTTCCCAGAATTGATCAGCTAGTAGATTCGATAGTTGGGCATGAACACTTATCCTTCGTGGACGCGTACTCTAGCTACAATCAGATACCGATGCATTTACCCGATCAAGAACATACCAGCTTTGTAACCAAACTAGGACTTTACTGTTACAAAGTTATGCCATTCGGACTCAAGAACGCCGGGGCTACTTATCAACGATTGGTCAATCGGATGTTTGCCAATCAAATCGGGAAAACAATGGAAGTACATGTAGATGACATGCTTGTGAAGTCGCGACTCTCCACCAACCATGTTAAAGACCTGGAAACTATGTTCAACATACTTCGGGTATACAAGATGAAGCTAAATCCACTGAAATGTCAATTTGGAGTTGCATCCGGAAAATTCCTTGGGTTCATCGTCAACGCTCGAGGGATCGAAGCTAATCCTGAAAAAATCTGGGCTATCAGAAATCTTGAAACTCCAAAGACTATAAAGCAAGTCCAAAGTCTCAATGGAAAAGTAGCAGCATTGAGCAGGTTCATTTCAAAGTCCACTGACAAATGCATTCCCTTCTTTGATCTGATCCGAAAAGGAAAACGCAACTTTGAATGGACCACGGAGTGCGAGGGCGCTTTCCAAGCACTAGTTCGACATCTATCCAACACCGCCAATACTGTCAAAGCCTATTGATCATGAGAAGTTGTATACATACTTGGCGATATCAGAAAACGCTGTCAGCGCTGCCTTTGTTCGAGAAGAAGACGGGATACAGAAGTCAGTGTACTACGTCAGCAAACGATTGACTGAGGCTGAAAGGAACTATCCAAAGCTAGAAATGTTAGCTTACTGCCTTGTAATTGCATCAAGAAAACTTCGACCGTACTTCCAGGCACATCCCATTGTCGTTTACACCGACCAGCCATTACGACAGGTCCTTTCGCGGCCTAAGACGTCTGGTAGGTTACTCAAGTGGAACATCGAACTGAGTCAGTTTGATATTACTTACACTCCAAGACGAGCAATCCAAGGACAAGTCCTCGCTGATTTCATAGTCGAATTTACCATTCCAGAGGACTTGCTCGAAACTGGTGAATCCCCCGAACACGTCTGGAAGCTTTATACCGACGGCGCATCAAACGACCGTTGTTCGGGCGCTGGTTTTGTACTTGAAACTCCCGAAGGTCGATCCATATGTTATGCTATGAAGTTCGATTTTCATGCGACTAATAATGAAGCTGAATATGAAGCCCTCTTAGCTGAATTGAAACTTGCTAAAGATTTAAGAATTATCGCTGTGGAAATTTATTGTGATTCACAGTTAGTTGTGTGTCAAGTACGGGGAGAATATCAAGCAAGAGATCGAAGGCTGGCTGCTTACATAGCACGAGTTCAGGAAGTACTGAATCAGTTCGATTATTACGCCATCTATTGTATACCTCGGGAGCACAACCAAAAGGCCGACTCATTGGCAAAGCTAGCCGGCACAGGTAAAGCTCAGCAAATGGGACTCGTTCCCGTAGAAACGCTATCTTCCCCAAGCTTCGACCGGACAGAATAAACTGGGCATGCGAAACCGTTCCCGAAAAGGATTCATGGATGACCCCACTCAGAAATTACATTGAACACGGAACCCTGCCGGAGCGCAGGAGTGAAAAGAGACAAGTCCTTCGGAAGGCCTCACGATTTACCATCCAGAATGGACTCATGTACATAAGGGGGTACTTAGTCCCTCTACTCCGGTGTATCGCTCACGATGAAATTAAACAAGTATTGCACGATGTGCACGAGGGAGAATGTGGCGATCACACCGGGGGGCAAGCACTTGCCAAGAAAATACTTCGCTACGGATATTACTGGCCGACCGTGAATCGCGATGCGTTGGACTATGCAAAGAAATATGATAGGTGCCAGAAATATGCCCGAATTCCTAGAGCTCCTCCTACCTAGATAACGCAAATGGTCAGCCCATGGCCGTTCGCAATGTGGGGCATCGACATCATCGGTGCCCTACCCTTGGCAAAAGGTGGTGCGAAGTACGCCATTGTCGCAGTAGATTACTTTACAAAGTGGGCTGAAGCCGATGCTCTCGCTACCATTACAATGAAGAAAGTAATCAACTTTGTGGTTCGTAACATCATTTGTCGATTCGGTCTCCCACACACCATTATTACAGACAACAGAACCCAATTCGACAGTGCTGAATTTAAAGATTTCTGCAAACGATTTCACATCCAAAGTAAATTCTCTACAGTTGCACACCCTCAGAAAAACGGACAGGTCGAAGCCGTTAATAAAGTTATAAAATCCATTCTGAAAAAACGACTAGAAAAGGTCGGTGGCAAGTGGGTTGATGAACTTCCTATGGCTTTATGGGCTTACCGAACAACCCACAAGAATGCGACCGGTCACACTCCATTCTCTCTTTCTTACGTTTTAGAAGCCGTTATTCCAGTCGAGCTAGAAGTACCTTCTCATCGTGTGACATACTATGATTCAAAGACAAATGCTATATTACTTGCTGAATCTCTCGATCTATTAGATGAGAAGCGCGAAGAAGCTGATTTGAGGGCAGTTGCGCATCGAAGTCGAGTCGCCGGATTGTATAACGCCAAGGTCCGTCCGTGAACCCTCGAACTAGGCGATCTCGTCTTGAAAAGAATCTATCCTGTTCCTTCGCATATGAAGCCGACATGGGAAGCACCGTATGTTATTGAACGAAGGCTCGGGGATGGCACATTCAAATTATCGACCGTTGACGGTCTTACTTTGCCCAGAGCCTGGAATAGCGAAAGCCTTCGCCGCTATTACACATGACAGGCTATCTTTATCCATTTAGTTTACTTCCCATTTTGCAATTTGTTTCTACATTTCGAAATTAGAATTTGTAATAAGGAAACTGACTTTGCCATATTTTCTTATTTCAGCAATAAAATGCAATCTCTTCGAGATAGAGCTGTGATTTACTTAAAATACTTCATATGATCATCACTATGCACGAAGAGCTAAGTTTCACCATACGATGGAATTTATTCAAATAGGGAGTGACTGCGATGCAACCAATCACTCGCTAAGAGAAACCCGAGTTCGGGGACCAGCCATCACATCAGAATCAAAATAGGATTGATACACGACAATCCTTCATACAACTCCGGATTCCCAGAGTGCGAACCGGAGTATAAACATCAACTCCGAACTCCCAGAGTGCGAGTCGGAGTATAAACAACAACTTCGGATTCCCAGAGTGCGAACCGGAGTATAAACATCAACTCCAAACTCCCAAAGTGCGAGTCGGAGTATAAACATCAACTCCGAGTTCCCAGAGTGCGAACCAGAGTATAAACATCAACTCTGAACTCCCAGAGTGCGAGTCGGAGTATAAACATCAACTCCGAGTTCCCAGAGCACGAACCGGAGTATAAACTTCAACTCCGAACTCCCAGAGTGCGAGTCGGAGTGTAAACATCAACTCCGAGTTCCCAGAGCGCGAAGCGGAGTATAAAATCAACTCCAAACTCCCAGAGTGCAAGTCAGAGTATAAACATCAACTCTGAGTTCCCAGAGTGTGAACCAGAGTATAAACGTCAACTCCAAATTCCCAGAGCGCGAATTAGAGTATAAAAATCAACTCCGAACTCCCAGAGTGCGAGTCGGAGTATAAAGATCAACTCCAAATTCCCAGAGCGCAAATTGGAGTATAAACATCAACTCAAAATTCCCAGAGCGTGAATTGGAGTATAAACATCAACTCCAAATTCCCACAGCACGAATTGGAGTATAAACATCAACTCCGAGTTCCCAGAGCGCGAAGCAGAGTATAAACATCAACTCCGAACTCCCAGAGTGCAAGTCGGAGTATAAACATCGACTCCGGATCCCTAGAGTGCGAAACGGAGCGTAAACACCAACTTCAAGTTCCCGAAGCATGAATCGAAGTATAAATATCAACTCTAAACTCCCAAAGCGTGAGTCGAAGTACAAATGCCAATTCCAAGTCCCTAGATCGCGGACATATGATTGAAACTTAAGCCGGCGTGACCAACCGCCGATAAACGAATGGGAATCCCCAGAGTGCGGATATGATCATCGACAATCAGACAAGCGTGGAAGAGCCGCTCAGTCTTCACTTGACTCAGGCATCCATTCTG
This sequence comes from Allium fistulosum, assembly GCA_030737815.1. NCBI lineage: Eukaryota > Viridiplantae > Streptophyta > Magnoliopsida > Asparagales > Amaryllidaceae > Allium > Allium fistulosum. Next base: position 1,111,993,732 of record CM060905.1, read on the forward strand.
TGGCCCTAGACTCAGCGTGATGCAAGCAAGAAGCAACCACTGATTGATGTTCAACTACTCACTCCCAAGACTGGGGGGCAGGACTTAAGCATCGACCAAGGACTGAAACGGTGCGACGTCAAACAAACTTTATTCGGAGGTTGAAACTTCACAAGCGCACTTCAGATATTGAAACACTTAGGCAAATACACAATGACAAAAAATGAGTCGAAAAAGAGAGGTTTCATTGCTATTGTTTATAAAAGAAGTTCGTGTACAAGTTTCCAAAAATTCCTACTAGCAGGGGCCGAACCCACATCTATACACGGCCAACAAAATGCAAGTCAAAATAAACCGGGGAAGCATGTTTAATCTTTCTTCTTCCTTGGCTTCCCTCTCGGTGTAGACCCGCTGGAGCCACCGCTAATCTTCCTCTTCGAGCCTTTTCTTTTTGGCGGTTGGTCTTCAGGCGAGGGCATTATATCAACATCCTCCTTCGAACTCGAGTGGATGGGAATGCTCCCAGTGGGCAGAGTCGGAGGAACAGGATCAAGTACAGAAGGTGGAATGGGCACACTGGTGATGAAAACAGTACCGCCATGAGATATCATACTAAGCGGAGCAGGTCCCGGTGCTACCATCCCACCTCCAAAACTGCTACCCTGAGCCGCTGCTGCCATTTCAGCGTCGATTTGAGTGAACATATCCTCTTCAGTTACTGCTCGAGCCCCGCTAGGGGCATCAGCAGTCGACATTGAAGAACTTGTAGCAGGATCAGTTCCACTCATGACAGATGACAAGTCAGCGAGAGGATCGCCGTGATGGCGAAAGAGTTCATCCATCAGCTACTCGTCAAACACAATCGTACTCCCCTGCATATCGTCAAGAGGGGAAGCTGTACTCACGGTGATTGCTTCGGTCATGATCGTCTCCTGCGTTTGATATGATTCTTGAGTAGCAGGAGGCATGGCCGGTGCAACATCAATCACTGGACAAAGAATAAGAGAACTATTAGAACTTAACTCGAACGAGGATTTCAACTTAAGAAAGATATGTGAAATGTTCAGAATACCTTCCTCAGTTTGACTCGTAGGTGGTAGGGCGGCTTCAGTAACTTGCGCTACGGTCGGAGACATCTGCGGCTGATCTGGATTGTAAGCAGGAACGGCCTGGGGATCGACCGCAGACGAGGATTCGGGTTGGGTTGACACGGGAACTTCAAGACTTGCTTCATGGTGGTCAACTCCAGAACCCTCTCCCACTTCAAAGTGCTGGGCACCAAGTCTTTCCTTCTCGTGCAGAATCATTGACTCGTGAAGAATCTTCTTTTCATCTTCAGTCAGAATGCGATTCTCGAGTTCAAATTCATCCACAGACTCACCCTGATGCGCCTCCTTCTCTTCCTCAACCAGTCGACCCCAAGCATTGTAAAGATGCATCAAAAAATCATCGAGCCAGGCTAAACCCCTGTGCCTCAGCACGTTAGCGTTGTAAACAATGAGAAGGTCTTCGATGTCAGCCTCAAGCCTGGACTCGGCCAACTTCACTTTCTCCTCGACCTCAGTCTCCACCTTGTGGACTTTAGCCACAGCCATATCCCGTTCATCCCTGAGCAGAATAGCTTGTTCGCACGCCTCCTGGGCTGCGTTGTTCGCATCATCTTTTTCCTTGGCCATGTCGGCGAATTTGGCCTTGAGCTCGTTGAGTTCCTTGACCGCCGCGTCCCGCTCGGCGGTAACTGTAGTGTTTTGGTGGCCCATCTCCTCCACCAAGGCAACATGTGTCTGCCCCAACCTCTCCATTGCCGCCTTCGCTTCGTCAGCTTTTTTGGTGGCCTCAATTTTCGACTTCCGAGAAGACTCGGCCTCAGCAGTGAGCACTTGAATGATCTGATCCCTTTGAGCGAGCTCGGTCTCCATCTTCTCAAGCGCTTTGGCTCGCTTAAAGGCCACCTTGGAAGCTTTTTCTGTAGCCTTTGCCCACTCTCTATACTGAGTGTAGATGTCATGAACGTAATCATGCACCGTATTCTCCACTCCAGATGGAATTCTCTTTAAGTGAGGTGGGAAGACATAGCCATCAAAGCAGATATTCGGAAAATCCTTCCTCATCTGAGCCAACTTAAGAGCCCCTTCTCCTGTGGGTTCAGAGGGGACCTGCTCTGTAATTATGGAGGCCGTGGTCTCAACTCTCTGGAGATGAGTCTCGGATCGAGAAATATGAGAAGACGGCCTGTGACGAGGAGGCTCCGGTGGGTGTGGAAAAAAAAACAGGGGGTGGAGATGGAAGTCTAGGAGGAGGAGAGCATGATCTAGACTGATGTCTGTATTCTCTATCCCTATCACGCCCGTACCTATCTTGGTTAGAGTACTCGCGATCACGATCTCTATCCGAGTCTCTCCTACGGGACTCATAATAGGAAGAAGCCTTTCGGGCCGAGCGAAGATTCCCGAGCATCGATCCTTTTCTAGACATAGTACCTGAAAATGAGAAACGAAGGAAGAGTTAGTAATTTCCAAAGTTGGATGATTTACAGTTGTGAATCATGTAGTGTAGTGAAGTGTATGCATGTGCAACCCCCCGACCAACCAGAAATATCGGTCGCACTCATAGCAAGCGATCCGCTCAGTTCAAGAGCACTATCAAGCTCCTCCATCCCGACGTTGTGTGAAGACGACACAAAATCCGGAATCGGAATATCAGCAAGCCCTGCAAAGGGATTCTCTACTTGTGGGGGGGGAGCCTCTGAAATTATAATCCCCGGAACGGGCAAGGACACAACCACGGATTTAAATCTCTCGGACTTAGAACGTTTGTGAGCAACATCCTTGCCTTTTCTCTTTCCTCTGGAATCCTGAACATCGGAAGAAGGCCCAGCTGGGAGCTCGGTATTGGTAGGCGTTCTCTCCGGATCAACTTCTTCAGTTATCACGACTGCGGGCGCTTTGCGCTTCACCCGTTTCTTCGGAACCACTCTAAGTGTCCCTTCCAGCCGTGTACTCTGCCTCCGTTCTATCAGCCCGACAGTCCTCAAATTTCTGTCAGACAGAACCAACTCGATATGCCTTTCTTCGACTGGAAACGCTTGAAGGATCCGAACTAGCTCTCGGAAGTATGCACCGTCAGGTCGAGAGATTGCGGTTATAAAATAGGGGAAGTATGTCAGTTTTGAAGTCAGTTAATAATATCTCGATGATTCAAGAGAAAATTGACAACACTTACGTCTATCCAACCATCGCCTAGCAAAGCCGGGGGCACCGAACGTAGAACCATTCAGTTTTATAATAACTTAGCCTTCCCTAGGAGCCCAGTACAATGTAGCAGTTCCTGACCGCTTCCAAAAAGGTGAAAGAAGGGTTGTCTCCACGACTCTTGACGTTAAATAAATATCTGATCTCGATCGGCTTCGGTGGTCGAAAGAGGATCTCCATAAATAGGATGAAGGTGCTATTCAACAAAGCATACCCGTTGGGGTGCAGCTGAGATGGAGCTATTCCAAGGAATGATAACGTCTCCCTTATATATTGATTGAAGGGAGGAAGCACCCCCGTCGTACAGGCATGACGGTTAAAGGCAGTAAACCCCTCCGGCGGATCATGTGGCTTGTCATTTGGCCCAGGAAGTAGCACGTCATCAAGCGACAAACCGTGCCTTAAACAAATCCGTCCTAGCATATCTTCAGAGATACCGGACAGCATAGAATCTTATGGACTACAAATGAACCGGGAACCTAAACGCTCGTCCGGAGCTAGCTCTATAACTTCGGCTTCAATAAACGGTATTTCGAGGTTTGGAGGAATAGAACTCGGAAGTTCCTGCTGCTGTGAACTTGAGGGTTCCATGAATATCTAGCTTATGAAAAATCATTGTTAAACAGACAATAACGCTCGTGCATCCCCCAGTGTAAAATGTGTGAGTGTGATGTGCAGTGCATCATTGTATATCACTTGAGAGGATCTACAGGATTGAAGAAAACATGAAAACGACGAGACTTCGGAATTCATCGCTGACTGTCACAACCGTGCCATCCAGTTATTAGATATCAGTCCAAGTTAAAATGTGTTATCATTTTGGTAAGTTCCGGTTTCATCAACGAGCTTCGATAGGCAGTCAGATATGCGGTGAAACGATTAAGTCTAGTTATGCAAGTCTGAAGCTCGTCGGAGTTAGGTATTCAAATGCACTAGAATTTTCGGTATCGTCGAAATTAAGTTCATTGAAAATCATCAAAAGTACAAGTTCGAATCAGTCGCTCAAAGATTCAAGTTCGAGTCGATCACTCAGGTTCAAGTTCAAATCGCTCGCTAAGGTTCGAGTTCGAATCGATCGCTCAGGGACACGTTCATATCGGTCCCATGGCTGCACAGTTCGACTCGCTTCAAAGCCTCCACTTCGACTCGATCCAAGGCTGCACAGTTCAACTTGCTTCAAAGCCTCCGCTTCGACTCGATCCAAGGCTGCAGCTTCGACTCGATCCAAAGCCACATGCTTCGACTCGATCCAAGGCTGCCGCTTCGACTCGATCCAATGCCATCCACTTCGACTCGGTCGAAGGCCTTCATTTCGAATCCATCAGACGCAACCCCTTCGTATCAATCTACGTATTCAAAGCATTCGATTCGATGCGAAGCTCCAACATCGATCGATACAAAGGCCCCCGCCTCATCATCTCGAAACCCCTACTCCAGATCGATGCGAAACTGAGGCCAAGGAATTTTCGATCGATCACGACTCTGGTTGATTTGGTGTTAAAAACCGAGTCTCATTGTTTACACGTTGGATTCGCTTAGTGGATTACCTAAATCTGTCAGTTAGTTCGAGTAATTGAAGGTATGAATCGGTTCGAAGGCAAGAATGTTTTCTTCTTTGTTTTCTTGAGTCTCAGAGCGATACGAAAGCGAGGCAGGAAAACAGAAAGTGAAAAGTGGAAAATGGCCAAGACAGAGTATTTATATGAACTCGAGCACAAAGGTAAGAAACGATTCGCCTCCCCAGTGAGTTCAACTGGCTGCGAAGTGTCACAACAAGACCGAGTCGAACAAGCAGTTCGAATCCATCATCGAGTCGAACAAGCGCTTCGTATCCATCGAACCCTACGTCCATCGATACGAAATCCCTGTTCGTATCAATAATATCCAACTCCTTCCACAAAGCATTGATACGAACAGTCAGTTCGAATCCATCGAATCACGGCTTCCAGAGGCCAACTCCATCAATTCAAAATATTTAATTTGCATCCCTAAATTCGATAAAAATCGTCTTCAATGTTTCAACCCTTCACATCGATTCAGGAGAGGATCGTTACGAAGGAACATTCAAAAACAACCATCGAGCGTTGTTACAACGAATTTCACGTCGATTCAGGAGAGGATCGATACGGAATTCAATATAAGATAAACTAACAACGACTCGTGAACGTACAAACGTCAACGAGTGTCAGGTTAACATATATGCATATATGTCGGACTAATATTCAATATTCCATATTAACAGGAATCAGAAACTCATTTAATAACAATTACAACAACGGACGGCTAATCACTAGCATACGACAATCGGTTTCAACAGTACAGGGTACAGAAGTTGACAGTCAACAGTTTACATTATTAAGACAAATAGTCAAAGGTTACAGCTTTCATCGGAAATACGATAACTATTCAAAATGAAGACTGCAGCACTTCAAAGCACATCATGTTTCCACAAGACGTACTTTGGGGGGAAAATGTTATCCCGCCTTTTGGCAAGGCCGTGACACCAAGGAATTGACTAGTAAACCAATGACGATCCATCCCAAAGATCGGTTATACACAGGCTCACTATGGATATCGATGAATTTTTTCCAGGTCCGGATCGAGCTTAAATTAATATAACATGACAAGCTAAGCTATGAGAATCAACGTTCCAAATCTCAAGTCGATCCGAGTTCGTATGCTCAAATTACAACCAATGCAAAGTTGATTAAAAACAGCCTTCTTCGACTCGCTCAGTTCGCATCCCTCAGAAGAGCCTTCTTCGACTCGCTCAGTTCACGTCCCTCAGAAATTCCCACTTCGACTCGCTCCATTCGAATCCATCTGGGAAGCCTACTTCGACTCGCTCCACTTCGACTCGCTCCGCTTCGCATCCATCAGGAGTGCCTACTTCGACTCGCTCCACATCCTTCAGAAAACAACAGTTCGACTCCATCTAGTTCGACACCTTTGAAGAGCCACAGTTCGACTTCGTCTACGTCAACTCCTTCGCAAAACCATTGTTCAACTCCATCCAGTTCGACTCCATTAGAGAACCCCATTTTGACTCGCTCCACTTCGCATCCATTCAGAGACTTCTACTTCGTGTCCATCAATGCAAAGCAAGGCACAACAATCAATACGAATAAACGCCACATCATCAAGTCAAGTAGCGACTCGAACAAGACCGAGTCGAACGACGAAGCTAACGAGAGCGAGTCGAACAAAAGCGAGTCGAATAAGAGCGAGTCAAACGAAACAGCCAACCAAGAATCTCATTTCGTATCGATCATATGTCCTAATCTACAAGTCCAAACGCTATGAAATTTTCACAGAAGGCTACGTGCATGCTAAAGAATGTCCATGCCAAATTTTGACTCCATTGGATGAAATCTTTATCGATACGAAATCTGTTCGTATCGATCATGGATCGGACCGAAACTTCACGAGCTTGGGCGCGCGGGCCTGGTCACGTGCCAGAGAGGGTCTCCCGAGATCTGAGCGAAATATCTTCCTCCTACACCTATAAATAGACCCCCAAAGCCAACAGAAAAGGGGTTCTTCTTCCTCTTGGAGATCTCCAACGCCCAGACTCCGCTGGATCCAGATCTGAACTCCATTGCTGCTGCTACCAACGAATTTCCCTGCTACAAATCATTGTTATTCACTATAATTTTCTGAAATCAATTGTAAACATCAAAGAAAGATCAATAAAGCAAACTACTTCATAGTGGACGTAGGCAATACGCCGAACCACTCTAAATTCTTGTGTCTCCTTGCATGTTAATTATTTTCATATCTGAGATCTGGAGTTTTTGTTAGATAATTCCTCGTTTTCCATTTAATTTCTTCACTTTATCTCTTCAAAAACTTCCGAAGAGTGTTGTGCCCAATTTTGGTACAAACACACTTTTTGCTATTTTTGGAAATTATGATATTAATTGGGCGCAAGTTATTTTGGATGAACTTCATCCTAAAAATTTTGAAATGGGTGAAAATACTTTGTATCATGGAATCTATCTCACTCGGATTTTTAATTATTTTGGAGTGGATTTCAAAGGAGAAGAATTTGTTTCAAGAAAAGTTTTTAATCACTCAAACATTTCTCTTATGAAAATTCCATATGTTTTTCAACCATATGAGACTCTTGCCGAGAAGGAAGAGCGTTTGGCTCATGAGGAGATGGAAGAGGAGGAAGAAGAAGAAGAAGGGGATGAAATGGAAATAGAAGAAGAAGAAGAAGAAGGTGAAACATCCTTGGAAAGTATTGAATATCCTTCTAATCCAACCAACAAAACCTTAGTCAAAAATCAAAAGACCATTGTTGAGAATCAACGGACTCTTAAACGGTCTGTTAGTAAGAAATTGGATAAAATGTCATCCAAGATGAACAAGTTTTTCTCCAAAGTCAGCAAGAAGCTTGGATTATCTTCATCTTCGTCATCCTCTAACTAGTTCTACCTTTTCATGTCATGTTGTATTGTTTTTAGTTTGTTTTGACTTGAATGTTCATGTAGTTCTTAATGTTTAATCATTGTATTGTTCTATTATGAAATGAAATTGAATTACTTTTCTGTTATCTAGCCTATCTTATCTCCAGAATAAATGTTAGTATATTATATAAATATATATACACACAATTATTCACAAAATCAAAATTAGTCATCAATATTAACTGACCCCTGTCGACAACCCCCCAGAGACCCTGTCGACAAGTACTAGTCAGAAATGACTTTTCATTTTAAATTTGAAATTTGAATAACTACCTTGTGTCTTTTCATTTCAAACGAATTTCTACACCTATAAATACATATTTCTTCCAGAATTCATCACTCAAAATCATTTCTTATCTACTCTATCTATATTTCTTCTCACAAACTCAAATATGGCCGATCCAATTCATAATTTGACTGAGAATCTTGAAGAAACCCTTAATTCTTTCAAGAATATTCTTTCTTTCGTTCTTCGTAATCAGCGACACTTAGAGTTGAGTCAAATGCAGATGATCAAGGAGCAAGAAAAACATTTCGATGCGATTCGATTGATGATTTCCTACCTTCACAAAGATGATAATGAAGCACATCCTCCAGTCTCTCTCACCAATGAAAATGAAAATTGGGATGCCATTAAAGTAGACCCTATATTTGGAGAAGAAGGATGGGTGGAAGTTCTTCGTAATGTTTGATTTTATTTGATTGCTTTGTTTGATTTGAATTGATTGCTTGGATTGATTTGATTAGATTTGATTTGGTGTGGATTGATAATTGGTGTGCAAAACATAATATGTATAAATACACATTGATATTTATATGATCTCTGATTAGTTATCATGTCTATCAGTATAATTATCTCTTAATCTATCTATTATATACTCCAATATATATTTTATCAATGCAGGTACTTTAGTACAAGAATAAGGGGGAGTTATATAGTTTGGAGTTAGTTTTTGTTGATGACAAAGGGGGAGAAGTATAAAATAGGATAGTTAGGCATAGATTAAGGGGGAGTTCTTAGTTTTAAGGGGAGTTATTAGGATAGAAGTAATATTTTATAAACAAAGGTTGTCATCATCAAAAAGGGGGATATTGTTAGTCCCTGAGAAGTTGGTTTTGATGACAATAACCTTAGAATAAGATTACAAAATATAAATACTAACATTATTGTTTAGATATATATGTATATGCAGGTACCAAAGAATGAAGACTGTACAATATAGAGATACAAGACTAATGAATTTAAAGACCAAAGATATCAAGATTGAAGACTCATGAGTATCAAGAAATCAAGTTATCAAGAGTTCAAGATTTTATTAGTACAAGATATTTTAGTTAGGAATTCTGTTAAAACTCCTAGAAAAGCACTGACATCTTAAAATCCATTTTATTCGTGGAATGGAATCCACTTCGAGCCCATTAAAGGGATGGAACCCTAAGTAGGATGGAACCTATGAAAAATCTAGTGGAACATTGTTTTGTATCCACTAACTTTTATTCAAATGTTTTACAAAATTATATCTTGTTTTCAAAATGATTTCAAAATCTTCTTTTTTAAATCAAAAACATCTATCCTAGTTTTAAAATACTTTTAGCCTCAAAATAATCTTTATTTTCAATATCAAATTATCCTTGGTTTTAAACTATCTTTTAATTATAATATATTTAACTTTTAATATTTATACTTAAATTTAAATATAAAATTAGTGTAAAATTTTATATATACCAAAATATTATTCTCTATACTTATTTATGTATTTTAACTATAGTTAAGTATATTTATAAAGTTTAAAATAGTTTTAATACAAGATAGAAGTTATTTTCAAAGAAAAACAAATTACCAAAAATAACTCAGGCCTGTCGACAACCCCAAGGGACCCTTGTCGACAAGGTGACAGTTTTTTTCAAAAGTTTGAATTTCAAAGGAAGTGTCTATTCGTCATATCATTTCACGAATGGACATGGCTGTTGTTCTACTATAAATAGGGGTTGTTTTAAACGAATTTATAATCATATTTTTCTCTGATTTCACTCCTCTTCTTCTTCCACATTTCTTTATATACATTTTTATCATTACTCTGCCGAAATCACCATTGAATCTAACTAGATCATCTCTGGTTTGATTCTCTATCACTATCTCAACAAGATCCCAGTGCTATTCAGAGTTATAGATTTCTTTGTATTCAATCGAGTGAGAAAAGGTGTGATTGTAGCCTGGAAAATCAATTGAGCGAGAAAAGGTGTGATTGTAGCCTGAAAAATCAATCGGGTGAACTTGTTGCCCATAAAATCAAGTATCTCTACCCAGAGGATTGTGAATCTGGAGCGGTGTACCTCGTGGCCTTGAAATCGAGGGTGTAATTGTAAGAACTGATTTTGAAAGGAAATATGTACTTGTGTTGCGGGACTAGATGTATGGTAACTCCGAACCAGTATAAAATCCGGTGTTTTCTTTCCTTTATTGCTTTTACTTTATATATGCATCTGTATTTGATTTTGTGATCATATCTGTGTCTGAATATTGCATACATTTGTGTTCAAATTAAAATAAACTCAAAAAGAATTAGTAATTCCTTAAAACACTATTCACCCCCCTCTAGTGTTAATTCTAGCCTTAAGATCCGTAATCCGCATTTCTCACATTATGCAGACTAGATTTGCTAACTACAATAGATTTCTAACTTATAATTAGCACTTATGCATTAAATTGGGTCTTTTCCATAACTTTCTTGATTTGGTTTAAAAGAGAACCAGTGAAATCAATCTTTGTGTATTAGCGTTGCTAAAGCGGTTATTAAAAAGCCTTGATTTAACATGTGTAGCGGAAAATAACGGGACTTAATGCAGATTTACTGTTAAATAGCGCTAAGCTGAAATAGCATAGGGTTCGAAGAGCGCTGTGCGCTATTGCAGGGATTTTGTGGGGCTTCAACGACACAGTTTTCAACATATATGTATATATGTGTGATGCTAATGTCGGTCTGACAAGGAAAATTGAGACAGAGTGGTTTCTAAAAGAGATAATGTTGATGATAAGTAGAATGCATTTACAAAAGTCTTAAAATATAATAATTATAGATAATAAATTAGACAAAACTAATAATAAAGAAATCAAACACGTACATACGTTCACATTTGTTCGTTTTTAACGTGCATTTGAGATGAAGGACTGAAGGTATATTTCAAAAAGGGAAGAAAAAAGCCCGTTCCTTTGTGACTCTTAATAATTGTGGATTTATTTTAAGAACAAATGATTTTTCATCTAATATTATATATATGTGCATGTGCGCTCGTGCACGCATGCTTGCTAGGATCTGCCGCCCCACTTATTTAGTACCATCACCTAGTTGTCTGATTTCAGACACATGTTTATATTTAAATGTTTGGCACATGTGAGAGGAGAAAAAAAACCAAATATTTAAATATAAACGTGTGGTTGAAATCAGAGGAGTATGTGATGATGCTAAATAAGAACCGTGCATCCTAGTTTTGATAGAAAGAGTGATACTACCTATAATACTTTAATTGATATTTTAAGGAGGTTGCTTGGAATATAAATAAAATAAAAAGTGGTAAGAAAATAAAGTTTAATTATTGATTAAGTTGGACCGGAATGGTATGCTACGGGAAATTAATGAAGATTTACTTGGAGGGTGTGCGTGTAATCTTATTGCCTTAGAAATCCATTGAGTTCAAGCATGCAAACAAGGTCGTATAGGTAGGTTATAACCTAACATCGATATACACGTAAACAATTATAATCCGTATTTAAAGGCCTATACTATAGTCTATAGACATCCGAAGCAATCAGATAGTAGCCACCGTTAATTTGTAGGTCATGCCTTTCGAAGAAAAGTACAGCAATTGAAATAAAACTAATATTCCTCCTCTATTTCATAACCTGATCGTCAAATTCCATAAAATTGTACCCCGCCTATTCTATATATAATATTTAGCATGGTTAGTTGAAATACTGGGCTTAATCAGCAGAGCATTGATGCAGCAATTGAATTGCCGTCCAAGGCCCGGCATCTGCCTCACCGTCGTTCAGAGCGACACTGTGTCCCATTACGCATTTACTCTTCTGTTTATCCACTCTTTACACGTGTTACAATGCACAATATTTGCTGTTATCATAGAATGACTACAAGTGTAAACATCCCGTTTCGTCTTTCTAAAGGTCGCATGCTTCTAAACTTCGTCAGAATACTATAACTTCATGTCTAACGCCTTGCATCTAGAGACATTAAATTTAAAAGCTGTACAACTCTATTCTCGTGCACTTTTAAGCATCAATCCAGTTTGATTTATTTCTCATCTGTGCTAACTTCCAAATCCAAGGGTCCGTTTGATTTAATCTTGAGTTTTGTGTTTTGCGTTCTCCAAAATTCATCACAAAATACGAGGAAAACGAAAGAAAAAATATTAAAAATGTTAAGTTATTATGACAATGATAGAGGACGACGGAGGGAATGAAGGAACGGCGGAGGGAATGGAGAGACAACAAAATGATAGATCGTTTTTCATACTTTTGTTATTTCCAAAGACACGGTTCCATTTCGGATGCTAACTTTGTTGTTCAAATTGGTTATTTTTTAAAGAACCCATACGTCATGCGCTTTTTTATTTCAACGAAAACACAAAACTAGAATTGACAAACCAAACGGGACCTATGAGTTTACATGACTTCTATTTTGTATTTATAAAACATATGAAAAGGAAGAGGAAGTGAAATTTCCAAGTCGACTAGATTTCTAGCAAACACTGAAATTACGGTTATAAGAGGATTTTGTTGCTACAAATAAAGATGTCGAATATGTAAGTGAATATATCGTGATTCAAGATGCCAAATGTGTAGAAGAAAAGGAATCAAACATTCAGCAATAGGTAATAAGCTTCAGGCAACTTCAAGAAGATGTCGAACTTCAATAAAAAGGTGTCGTTTACCTAAGACAGGATGATGAGATTATGAGAGTGTCGAACTCTAAGCAATTGGCCAATCCAGAAGATTTCGTGCATGAATTTGTAGTCACAAAGGAGGTACACTGAAATTTTGTAGATATTGGGCCTTTACAACTATAACAGTTGTAAAGCAAGCGGCCAAGAGATGTCGGGCTTCAAAGAATAGAAGGGATGTCGGATATCTATAGTATGGAGGATGCCGGAAGTCAACGATGCGAATTAGAATGTCGTATGTCGTCAATATAATGAGCAATGCCGGGAATTGACAATCCATGAAGGATGTCGAATATCAACAATATAGAGGGGCGTCAAATATTGACAATATAAAGAAGGACGTCGTTATTTATCAATGTAGCAAACGATGTCGTCAATCATCAGTATGACAGAAATGCCGTAAATTATCAAAATGGCAAAGATATCGTAAACCATCAATATAGAAAAATTATCGTAAACCATCAATAAAGGAGGATGCCGCAATTCATCAATGTATGTAGGGTTGCTGCATATCAACAGTATACATAAGATTGACGCATATCACCAACACAATAAATGATGCAAAGAATCAATGTAACATCCCGAAATTTTACCATTTTGATTTTGACTATTCAATTAATTTTAAATATTTAAATAATTTGTGTTTAAAAATATAAATAACTTATATTCAAATACATGGATTATTTAAATATTTGATTTGTTAATTAAATATTTGAATCGTGAATTAAATATTAATTATTTCCTATACATTCTCAAACATTTGAACATAAAAAGAATAGATTTTATTCTGATGAGAAATTTTTATCGAATCCTATTGAGAATTCCTTAACCTCAATTGAAATTTTTTATAAATGGATTTAATAGCCTTATTTAAGTCCTTCTAATTAATAAATAATGACGGTGAACTTAATTTGGAAATTTATTTAGGATAATAAATAGTTCGAACAAATAATAGGAAAATAATTGTCATTAAAACGACTTGATTTTATGAAAGTATTTCTAAATGAATTTAACGGATTTGTCTATAATTGTTAATTTGGAAAATATTTAAATCATCATTTGACGTATTTTACGATAAACGATAGTATTTTTGAAACTTCACAGAATAAAATAATCTCTATATTTTATTGTTAATATGTGATCCTGTCGCATTTTGGTGCACGATCGTATTTTTATTTCTGTCATTTGCGGTTCGTACAGACACGTGATATTGTGGAGTAAAACACCGCAAAACCTTCTTTTCAAAATATTTTTAAATCAAAATTCAAAATTTTGAAATTGACTTCATATGATGACTTGCTTGGAATGTTTGCTTAATTTGAGAATTTTAGTTTGCTTAAAATTTTAGTTTACCTTGTGGAATAAGGAATTGAGCTTATTCTTAAAATTAGAAAAAAAAATCCATAAAAAACCATATTTTCATTTGGTTTCCTCCTCCTCTTTACATTTTATTTTCAGTTAATAAACAAAAATGGCCACATATTTAAAATTCAAAAACAAAATCTTATACTCATAAAAAAAATACAAAAGTGGATCCACTGAGATCGTAGTAGCTGGGTCTTCGATTTGGTGCAGGGTTCGAGGGGTTCGGTATTGATTTGGGAATGGTCGTGAGTTGACCGTTACTATGGTTTTGGTCTGTGGTCGTTTGGAGGCGAGTTAGGAGAACTGAAGGGTGGCATAGGGCTTGTCGTGTCGAAGAGCGTAGGTGGTGTCGAAATTGAATGGTGCGGCGCAAGGTGGTGGAACGCGACATGTTGTATGTCGCGTTGTGAGTTGTAGGTCGCAAATTGGAGGAAGGCATCGAGCTCTATTCTTGTAGGTGCATTGCGAGGAGAAGGCATAAAGGAGTTGGATGCAAGTTTCGGTAGCCGTTTTTGTTGAGTATCGAAGGCGGGAGGTGTGGCGGCGTGCACAGCATAAATGTTTCTGGTATCGGTATCGGGCGGGAAGTATTAAATTTGCGGGAGATGAGTTTAAGTGGTTATCAAGTGATTAATTCATGTAATTAGTGAAATAATTAGCAAAATTAATTATTCTAATTAACTTGATTGCTTATAAAATCAATATCTTGCTCGTACGAGGTTGGATTTGGACGTGGTCAATTGCATTAGACTTGTAGAAATGTTAGCTACGCATTAGAACCGGTTTCATCGAATTTGGAGCAAGTGGAATTTTAGGCTAATTTAGACCAAACTGAAACGCAAAAGCATCAATTGGAATTTCGATGAGTTATTCACCTTTAAATAAACTATATGATATCTTTGTTGTTATAAATTGTTATTGAATTCTTGGATGATAATTGATAATTTTAACAAAGTATATATTAGTGACAAAATTATAGAGACTTAATTTAATTACATTTATCATAGTTAAATTAGGTATACCTCGTTTGGGATATCTATTTAGTAGAATAAAACTCCGTTCTACTATAATTAATTTGAACAGATTGTTTGGACATATATCTAGCAGAATAAATCACCGTTTCATGCTTGCAAATTAAAAAGATTATTATTATTTGACTGTTTGTTTGAACTTGAATTCTCGCTTGATAGCGGATGATATAAATAACCATTTTGTTGCAGAGGACAAAAAGGAGAAGGTTAGAGTGTTTTCGTAGCGAATATATCGCTACGGAACACTTCGAAAAAATACATATACATATGTGTGATTTACGTGAGACTTTTGTAGAGAGACCCAAATGGGTTTCTCGCCATTATTTATTTACTGTTATTTGCATTTTATTTGTATTCTTTTATTGCTTATATTGATGTTTAGTTGAAATATTTGTGACATACTATTTGAATTGAGTAATTGTCATCATAGTAATTTTTGCTATACCGTCATTTATGAAATATCGTCTCCTTAAACCCTTCTGTGTATTGATCTTGTGCTTGTATTTTTACTAAATAAATGTTTGGTCATGCTTTTGCACTTTGAAAATTGTTTAGACTATATTTTCAAATATTTTGCGAATTCTGAAATACATAATATGTATTGATTAAAATTTATAAAAGAGGTTATAAATTTGATTTACTATCTTTCAAGATGATTAACGTTGTTTTGAATTTATAAATGATTATAAATTTGATTTATTATCTTTTAAGTTAGTTAATGTTATTTATAAATGATAACAAATTTGATTCATTATTTTTGGAATAAGTAATGATGTTTAAATACATAAAAAGATTATATCTCGATTTATTGCCTGAATTAGTGTGGTTATTAATTTTATAAATGTGGAAATCTTTAAAAAGGAACGTTTAAAAACAAAGCTAGGTGTAAATTTTTAATACACTTAGAAATATAATTTTCCTCTTTAAAAGAGTATTTTTAAAGAGTGTTTTTAAATAGTTTTACAAATATCTGTGTTGCGAAATCAAGCACAAGTAAGAATAAAATATTTTAAATCATGATTCGATTGTGGGTGACAAGTGTATGCGATCTAATTCCCATATAAAATCATTTGTTTACTTTCTTAATTTCTTAACTATCTATTTTGATATCATTCTTTGTGCTTCATCAATCTAAGATGAATTGTCACTCATTTTGAGCATTGGCATCCAACATCGTGGATAACTAAAATCAAAGAGCAAGTGGGAGCCTAGCCATGTGGGTTGCACCCATTACGAAATATTCATATTTATCTAGAAAGTTGCTGGTAGCATGCATGCGTTGATGTGAGTATATTCGGATGCTTGTGTGAGGCGGGATCCAGCTTGGAAATTCCTGAGAGTGATGCGTGTTTGGCGTAGGCTACTATGTATATTTTATTTAGAGGTACACTTTCGGTGTAGGGGGCGCACCCTCCTAGTCATGTGGGATAAATTTATTTTCCGTATTTCTATTCAAACATTGGAATTAATCTTTTCTTCTTTTGTGTTTCATCAATTTAAGATGATTTGTTGCTCATTTGAGCGTTGATATTCTTTGTCGCAAATGAATAAAACCAAAAAGCGAGTGGGAGCCAAGTTACATGAGGTTACTCCCATTAGGGTATCTTCACATCTGCTCTTGATTGGATTCGGTTGTATGCTTGCGGAGATGTGAAATACTCGGATTCTCAGTCTCTCAAGTATGTTTTCTCAAGTGTATTTTCTAGAGGTATACTTTCGATAAAGGGGCCACACCCTCCTAGTCGTTGTTGTAAAACTTCCTTTTCCTTATTGTTGATTCAAATCTTTGAAGTGTTTTCTTAATTGCATCTAGAAGTGATTGGAGCTCTTCTCGATGTTTAATTATTTGTGTCTATTCTTTACATTTTCATTTTGATCGTATCTTTGTTCATCCTTTCTTATTTAGATTGTTATTCTATTTTTTTTCATTTCTTTATGTATAGAAGTTTTTCTTGTAAGGTAAAGACCCATTCCACGTTTAGGGGCGTAATCTTATAGAATTATTAAATGTTCGCCATATTACTTGAGTTTTCTCACGCTAGTTTTCCTGATTGATATATCCGAGTGTTATTTTATCATAATGCTCGGTCTAGACCAAGCAATTTTCCAATTGTCGTTAGTAGGACATAGATCTTATGGAGCAGAGCTGAATGTTCACATACCATAATATTTTTATTTTCCACTGTATTATTTATACTTATCAACAATTGTAAGGTCAAAAATTTATAACTGTTCAGCTGATGGGGTTTTTCTTACTCTGATGTACTTTGTATTTTGGAGCAGTCATTTATACTGTCTTTATTATATTATATGTTATCATTTCCACTGTAAGATTCTATTTTCCTTGTTTTTTCATTTTACCCTAACAATCTACCTTTTTGGTGATTTGATGTTCGACATTGAAATACCGTGGATGTATTTGGTGCCGACTTTCGATGGTCGAAAAGGTGGGTCGTTACAATCAAGGGTGTTGAATGATACGTGGAAGCAAGACCGCCTACTTCAACTCTTATAAATACAGACCCCATAGCTTCATTGAAGGGGCTAATACTTCCCATCACTTTTCTTTTATTTTCTAATTTGTAAACCCTAAATCGAATTAGGGATTTAGAGTGCCTATTGTAATTTGTGACTTTTTGCAAATAGAGACTTGTACAAATTGATTTTTCATAGCATACAACCAGTGAATAAAGATTCTTGACTACGATATGAATTATGATATGCATATGACTCTTTTGCCCTATTGCTTATGACATGAACATGAATTTTCTATTGAACATGCATACTTCTTGGGAGTTGGCATAAGGCTATCCAGGTCTATCTCTAATCAAGCCTTATATACCTTGCACATTTTGGGGTTAACAAAGAAATTTATAACATTTTGGTGCTAGAAGGAAGGCTTGAACCTTCATCTCCCTACATATCTCATATAGGATTATCCTTGACCAACATATATAGGGTATAGAGGATTTACCCCAACATGCATATTCCACAAAGGAACTTTCCAAATCCTTCATAACTTTCTTTGGACCATATGACGACTATCATGGAACCTTAAGCAGTTAGGCCAATTTATTAAATCACTTCTAGCCTTCGGTTTCATGAGGAATAAGTATTAAGGATGTTAGCACTGCAAATCAGGGAAGAAAAGAGACAAGTAATTCCTTATAATCCCGATAAGTGGATCATAAACCCATTTCATATAGGCCCTACCCCTATCCATGGTTATCAACCCCTTTGGAAAGGAATGCATGGAAAAGGATAGTTTGTTCCAAAAAAATGAGAAGGGCTATATAATTTCAATCCAAAGGAACTATTTTTGGAAAAGAAATAACAAGAGACTTTGACAAATTTGCCCAAAGATGGAAAGGTGCAACTAATCATACTCCCACACCAATCAAAGTTTGAGAATCTTTAAAGAGGAAACTTACAGATGATGCTAATATACCAATCCAATGCTAAAAGAGAATCAAGCAGAAGCAAAGAGCACAATGGTCTAGAAATTTTCGATCTTCAAGGTTTCTTTTCCTTACCACATCCTATGAAAATATCTACCTCATAACTGAAGAAAGATTAAACTATTAGCCTTCAAAGAAGAAGTAGCCAGGAAATAAAAGGAATCACCGAGGTGCTTATTGCCAATATCACCGAAGGAGTGGACATGAAATCAATCAATGTCGAGCTCTAAAAGGGATGATTGAGAATTTCTCGGGAAAATGAGAGTTTCGAGAGTTTATTAGCAAGTTTTAAGCAAAAGGAAAATGTGTCTACAAAGACCAAGTAATCAATAAGGAAGAATGCTTCATAAAGAGGATTTATAAAATAAAGGAAAAAGCTTTTGATCCCACCAAGATGGCCGGGTCAAAGCATATATTAGAGGGAGGCCAGAGTAAGCCTCTGGTCCTTCCTGTGGAGCCTGGCCAGAGCACTACAAGCCTTTGGTCCCACTTTCATTACCTGACTAGAGTGCCTTCTAGAGGGAGGATGGAGTAAACCTTTGGTCCCGCCTAAGATGGCCTGGCCAAAGCACCGACCAGCCTTCAGTCCCACTTGTAAGGCCTGTTTAAAGTGCCTCCTAGAGGGAAGACGGCATAAGCCTTTGATCCCACCTAAGAAAGCCTAGCCAAAGCACCAAACCAGCCTTCAGTTCTGCCTATAACGCCTAACTAGAGTGCCTCCTAGATGGAGGATGGGTAAAATTTTGGTTCTGCTTAAGATAGTTGACCAAATGCACCAACCAAAACCTAAATCATCACTTAAGATGATGATAAGGGATTCAATCAAAGTTTTGATCATTACCTAAAGTTGGTAACAAAGGAAATCAATAAATGCCTAAATCACTACCTAAAGAGTAGTAAGAGGCAATCTTCTAGAGGAAGATCAATCAAATGCAAGAGCAAATCAAACTCTATCCTAAATAAGGATCAAGGCAATCTTCTAAAAGAAGAGCAATCAAACACATTTAATTCCATACCAAGACAAAGTTAAGGCAACCTTCAAAGGAAGGATCAAAAGCTATATATCATGCGGAATTGAGAATTTTAATGTCAGACAGTGACATCTGAGAGACTATGACTTAATACTCAAGCGCGAGGCTTCATTTTTCGAAATAACGAAATAACTCTCAATCCATATTAGAATTCAAATTAGTAAAATAGGAACCTCCGTTAACAATCAGATTTCTGAATAACGGGAATCTTCGTTAATAATAAAGATTTCTAAATAATAGGAATCTCTGTTAATAATCAAGATTTCTAAACAACAAGAATCTCCATTAATAGACAGATTTCTATTTTTCTTACCAGATGAAACTTTGGACTTGTTATCAAAAAATTCTGGTCTTCTTATCAAATTGAATTCTAAATTATTACCAGATGGTTTTCTGGCCTTCTATTCCAAAGTCATTGCCAGACGGTTTTCTGGTTCCCTATTCAAGTTATTTTGGGTGGATTTTTGGTCTTCTATCCAAATTATATTATTACCATAAGATTTCTAATCTTCAATACAATAGAAATTATAATTACCAGACGGGTTTTCTAGTTTCTACTCTTCAAGACTAAAGCTTCAAACATCAAGCTCTAAGTTTCTAGGTGATAAGGTCAAAAGGCAAAGTTATTAAAAGCTTTTTTCTCTTCCTTGAGGAAGGAGGCAAGTTTATTCCTCTCAAGAATAGCTTTGTCTCTTTCTACTGCAATATCAATCATTTGGCTCTGTAAGGTCCCAACTTTACCCGTCAATAAGGAGACTTGTCCCTTAAGCTCCGTAACTTGACCTGCAGCTCCCCGAGAGGCCTTTTGAAGAAAGAACATGTGCTTGGCCGCTTGAAATGTACAAAAAGTATAAATTAAGAAAGGATATACCAAATTAGAGTCAAGATTAGCCAAATACTGAAAGATACATACCAACAAAAGTTGCTAATAGAGGACATAAAAATGATCCGTTGAAAATGTTGAAGGCTATAGCAGCATAAGGAAAATCAAAGTGAGAGACTAGACAACTGAATGAATAAAACCACCAAAGCCTATGAGAATAGTTTGATCTTGAGTCTCTGAAGGAAGAGATTCATAGGAAGTGGGGCTTAGACCTAACTCCTCAAACAAGCGTTGAAAACCTATGGCAGAAGTAGGAAGCGAGATGTTTAATAAAGGAATTGGAATGTGAACATCCTCAATATGTTCTTGAGTATCCTGGTCTAGAAGACTTAAATTAATCATGTTAAGATCTTGAATGGTCAAGGAAGCATCCATATTTGACTTCTTGGCAACGACATCAGAAGCCTGGACCTCCTAAAGCTTATGCTTTTATTTAGAGGAGGGGTTGAAGTATCAGTTGAGGCTTTGGCACTTGCTTTCCTTTTTATAGTTTCAACGGCTTTAGAAATAGAACTCCCAAGTAGACTTAGTAGATTCATCTAAGGTAGAACTACGGGTTTAACTTTCTTAGACTTAGAAGCCACAACAATAGTAGATGAACCTAAATCAAAGAAAGAATTATAAGATTCCAACATAAGAAACTTCGTTTAACTATGATAAAACATACTGGAAGAATCAGGTTAAAAAGAAAAATCCTTTCGACTACTAACAACCAACACCCACCTTCCGTGATTATCTCCTTTAACCATAAGAGGGTCCCCAAGTATCTTGTGGCTTTCTAGGAATAATGAGTATTTTCGGAGGTTGGTTTCGGTCAAAATTGTGAGACTGTTTCCAATACTCTTAGAAACACGAGTAAGACGGTAATTGTGGTAGCAATAAGGGGGTCAGTTCCTTTAGAAACGGGTTCTGAAAGAGAATAATTCTTGAAAGAGAATAGTAGAATATAATATAAACAACAAAAAGTAGTAGAACTTACTAGAAGCAGAAAAGGACCCATTGATTTGAGGGGTTTTGTTAAATCAAAACCAAGATATTGTACAATGAGGCATATTCGTAGAAATTTGAATAACACCCCTTGGTTTTGAATTAATTACAAAATAATTTGAAATTTAAGTTATGTGTTCAAGGATGAATATGCAAGCCCAGATATGCATTAGATCTAAAGTTATTGTCAATAGATAAAATATGTAATAGGTACAAGTTATATTCTTTGTTCAATTGTAAGGCATGTTATACAATAGGCCAAATATGAAAATTTTAATTGTTCAAACCCTTATATGCAAATGGCATATGCCATCTCCTTCTTCGTTAGCCGTTTGCCATTACAATCGTTCTCAAACTCTTGAGAGAGCTTAGAAAAGTCCTAGTCCAAAACTTATTTATGCTAAGATAGGGAAAGAAGTTAGGGGCCTCTTTCCATGAGGAGGTGCATCTCTATTTATAGCCGTTGGAAGGAGGTAAGGCTTGCTTCCATTGGTTCATGTGAGTTGGCATGGATTGATGACTTGGCATGATGGTTGGCCTTGATGGTGCCACTTGTCATGATATTTTTTATCTTGAACATATCACATGGATTTTTATCTTGGTGGTGGCCTCAACAAGGAGTATGTGGTGGAATATAAATGCCTTTGAATCTTAATTAAGGAAAATACACTAAACCCTCTTGATTTTGCTCTCCTTGTAGTAATGATTTTTGCTTCTTTCTCCTTGCATGGCATTCAACATCCTCATGTAAATTAATGATTTCCAACATCCTTTTGAATGTTTTTGATTCGCCACATCTTTGTTATTTATTGAAAATTCGATATTTTTACTGATCCGATGATATGCGACATTATCATTGATGACATGTGGCATCGATGCGATGCGGCATTGATGCAACCGTTCGATATCCTTATTGTTCTAATCATATGCAGAATCCTATAATGCTTAATATTATTCAACATCTTTAACTTCGACATTCCTTCCTGTAAAGAAGTTCGATATCATTTCTTTGAGGCTATTTATAAGTTCGGCATTGCTTGTTAAGGTTTGATATCGATCGTTTGCAATTGTTTATGTTCATAGGTGTGATAACTTATATCGCCTTTGGGTCCAGCATGCCTTCTACCATTGGTCATGACATCCCTTTAGTTTCGACATCCTTTTACTATTTGTTATTTCTTCTAGCAAAATATGTGGATAACATTTGCCCCCTTCTTGTACAAAAGAAGCTTTTTACACTTTAGTGTAAATCGAAGACTATTTCTCTTTCTTTATCTGTTTGGTGACTATTTCTCTAAGTTCGAGCCCTCCATCTAGTGTCAAAATATTAAACCAAAAATTGGTTCAACATCCAAGATATTGTACAAGGAGGCTTATTCGAAGAAATTCCAATAATACCTCTTGGTTTTGAATTAATTATGAAATCATTTGAAATTTAAGTTATGTGTTCAAGTATGAATAGGCAAGTCCAAATATGCAGTAGATCTAAAGTTATTATCAATGGATAAAATAGGCAATAGGCACAAGTTATATTCTTTGTTTAATTGTAAGGCATGTTACAAAATAGGCCAAATATGAAAATTTCTAATTGTTAAAGTCCTTATATGCAAATGTCTTATGTCATCTCTTTCTTCATTAGCCATTTGCCATTATAATCGTTCGCAAGCTCTTAAGAGATCTTAGAAAAGTTCTTGTCCAAATCCGTTTTCCGCTAAGAGAGGGAAATGTTAGGGGCCGTTTCCATAAGGGGTTGCATCTCTATTTATGGCGGTTAGAATGAGGTAAGGCATGCTTCCATTGGTTGATGTGAGTTGGCATGGATTGATGGCTTGGCAAGATGGTTGCCCTTAATGGTGCCACTTGTCACGATCTCTTTGAACTTGGACACATCACATGGATTTCTATCTTGGTGGTGGCAGGCATTAATTAAGGAAAATACACTAAATCCTCTTGATTTTGCTCTCCTTGTAGTAATGATTTTTGCTCCTTTCTCCTTGCCTGGCTTTTGACATCCTCATTTAAATTAGCGATTTTCGACATCCTTTTGAATGCTAGTGATTCATGGCATCTCTATTATTTATTGAAATTTGATATTTTTACTGATATGGTGACATGCGACGTCCATCTTTGACGACATGCGACATCAATGAGATGCATCATCAATGCAACCATTCGATATCCTTATTGTTCTGATCATATGCAGCATCCTATAATGCTTGATATTATTCAAAAACTTAAACTTTGCTATTCCTTCTTATAATGAAGTTCGATATCATTTCTTTAAGGCTATTTATAAGTTCGACATTGCCCGTAAGGTTTGATATCGACCGTTTGCAACTGTTTTATGTTCATAGGTGCGATAACCTATATTGCCTTTGGGTTCTACATGCCTTCGTCCTTTGGTTATGGCATCCCTTTAGTTTCGACATTATTTTAGTATTTGTTATTTCTTCTAGAAAAATATGTGGATAACAGGTATAAGACTAAATGTAAAAGAATTGGTTCTCCCAATCCCTCACCTTATTGATCAAGTTAGTAACCAACCTCTTGGGCTGAGGATGAAGGCGATATATAGAACCCTCCAATTGTCCTCCTACTTTTACAGGATTTACCAATAAATGGAGAATTTCGACACTAAGTGAAGGGAGGTTGGCTTCCCTAACAAGTATCTCCAAGCAGCTTAAATAAGTATACGAATTGGGAGTAAGTTGAATTAGAGCGATACCCAAATGTTCCAAGAACTATATGAGAAATTCAAGAAAAGGAAAATAGCCTAAGTGCCAGAAGTGGATAAGAGAGAAAGCAAAGAATCCTTCTGGAGGATTATATATCCTACCAGATGGACAAACCGCCATGTCTTCTATATTTACAATTCCAAATTGTTGGAGATAGAATCTACTTCTTACTGAGTAGTTATGAAAGATTGGTAGAGCATGTAATCTCCCTTCTCTGAAGAAGGAGAAGGCTTGGAAATTTTATCAGACTTCTTGCTATCCATTTGTCTACCAGGTGATATTACATAAAATCAGAGAAGTATTGCATATTTTATAAAAGTTTGAAATACTCATAGATGCTAAAATAAACACTCGAATGCTTAACTAATGAGTACTTGATTAAGTAAAAATAATCTGGTTCATGGTGATGGAATATCAAGACCAAAACTAGCTATAAAACTCATAATAAGATAAAAATCCATTGAAATGTCCATTCTTAGATGTCGAACTTCTAATAGGATGTTAAATTTGTAGCACGTTTGAGAAATTTATAACCAATTTGGAAACTTATTAACAACCTTTAAATTTATGATTGGATGTCAAGTTTATAACTAGACAATAAGATTCAAATTAAAGTAACCTACTATAATAATATCTTATAGAAATAGGATGTCAAATCAGTGACCTGATGTCGCATTTATTAGATTATCGAGTTCATAAACAATAAATGAGGTTAGATTTATTTAGAAATGCTTTAACCATTTAATGAATTTATAAGGTGTCGAAAACATAAGCAGTTTTTGAATCTATGATACGATAACTGCATCCTGAACTCATGATGCCATATTGAACCAAAAAAATATATTGAATTTGATGCCTATACATTAACCTTTTGAGTAATTATCGAATTTGTAAGAGGATATCAGCTCACTATAGGTGTCGGGTTTATGACAAATGGAACCATCCTTCAATAATTGTCAAATTCCTAAATGGATACCAAATTTCTAAATTAATTGTTGAAACAAATAACTAAGAGGTGAAACCTTTTAAGACATTGAACTCCAAGTTAAATGTTGAATTCAAAAGACAAAATAATTTGATTACCAAGAAATTTATCATATTTTAAAGAGAATGTCAAATTTTTATTAGCTAACCTTAATTGGGTGTCGAAATCTCAAAAGAGTGTCGCTTTCGCCATAATCAACATTCTAGGAAATTATCATTCTGAAGCTTTCAAATTTGTAATAACAACTATCTAACTTCAATTAACCGCTAAAATAAAATACCACAATCCACATTAGAATTCAAATACTAAGTATGATGCTTCAATTAAACCCTAGATAATTCATAAAAATGCCCAATTAAACCCTAATTTAAAAATCAAAAATCCCTTTTTAATCCTATGTCTAAACCAATTAAAATTAAAAATCAAACCTTGAGATCAAGCTTAAAATGCTGGAAAAGGTTGAAGTTTCTTGAGTTAAACTAGAAATTAGAAATTTTTGTGTCAAGTTAAATTTGCAGGTAAAAAATAAGAAGAGGAAGAAGATGAGTATTTATAGAAAGAAAGGGGATGACAAAAGCCGTTAATCTCATTTTGAATGGACGAATAAGATTTAAATGGAATCCCAAAAGGCGGCAAGCGTTAATATCGAAGTGTTGAATTGAAAAGTCAACATTTCTTCTACACTAAAGGGAAATGTTACTACAAAAAAGTCAACGAATATGTAAGGGAATATATCATGATTCAAGATGCCGAATGTGTAGAAGAAAAGCATCAAACATTCAGCAAGAGGTAACTAGGTTCAGGAAACTTTAAGAAGATGTCGAACTTCTATAAAAAGGTGTCATGTACCCAAGAGAGGATGATGAGATTATAAGAGTGTCGAACTCCAAACAACTGGCGACCCATAAGATGTCGTACATGAAAATATAGTCACAAAGAAGGTATATCGGAACTTTGTAGGTATCAGGTCTCTACAGCTGTAACAGTTGCAAAGCAAGTGGTAAGAGATCTCGAGCATTTACAAGTAGTAGGAGATGTTGGTCTTCAAAGAATAGAAGGGATGTTGAATATCTATAGTTATGGTGGATGCCAGAAGTTAACGATGTGAATTAGAATGTCTTATGTCATTAATATAACGAGCAATGCCGGGAATTGACAATTTAGGATAGATGTCGGATATCAACAATATAGAGGGGTGACAGATATTAACAATACAAAGAAGGATGCCATATTTCACCAATGTAGCAAACAATGTCGAAAATCATTAGTATGGCAAAGATGCCGCAAATTATCAATATGGCAGTGATATCGTAAACCACAAATATGGCAAAGATGCCGTAAATTATCAATATCGCAAAGGTATCATAAACCATTAAAAAAAAGGAGGATGCCATAATTCATCAATGTAAGTAGGGTTGTCGCATATCAACATATACAAAAAATTGCCGCATATCACTAAAACAATGAATGATGCCAAGAATCAAGGGTGCCGAAGGACACATGGCATCCAGGTCGCCTACTTCAATACCTATAAATATGGACCCCATAGCTTCATTGAAGAGGCGAATTCTTCCCATCACTTTTCTTATATTTTCAAATTTGTAAACCCTAAATCGAATTGGGTATTTAGAGTTCCTATTGTAATTTGTGACTTTTTGCAAACAAGGACTTGTACAAATCAATTTTGCGTAGCATACAACAAGTGAATAAAGATTATTGACTATGATATGACTTATGACTTGCATATGACTCTTATGCCCTATTGCTTATGACATGAACATAACGTCTATATTGAACATGCATACTTCTTGCGAGTTGGCATAAGGCTATCCAAGCCTATCTCTAATCAAGCCTAATCTATCTTGTACGTTTTGGGGTTAACAAAGAAATTTGTTAACATATTTTAGTAAAGATTACTTACTAAAATTATGACTAAAAATGTAAATTGAGGGATAATTAAGAGAGTAATGGTTAGTCTGATTTATCACATAAGCTGTAGAGTGGTCTGATCTAGCAAATATCTAAGTCTGCTACTGTTGATATTTTTATTCCTTTGAGCTTTCGGTTGCAGGATAATCATTTATGACTATTACAAGACCTTTGAGCAAGTAAAATATAAGTCATTTTAGATTAAAATTAAGTCACTATAGAAGTGCTTGAGATCAATTATTTATAATTGAAGATGTTATATCTTGAAGAACTTGCATTGATGTCTTGGATGTTATGTTTCTTCATGATTGCCGGTTGCAATCTATGGTTTAAATGACGGTCAGCTCCGATTCTACATGGAAAGAATGGCTCAGATGTCTCCTAGCTGGTGGATTGTACCATGACATGCTTGTTTCAAAATGATAGTGTTAACGCCAAAAATGGCATAACATCCAAAAACCTGTAGAAATATCGAGATCTAGCAGAAAATAAATGTAAAGCGGTAAGAACGCCAAGATTTTTATAGTGATTCAGCAATCTCCACCCTACGTCTACTTTATATTTTATTTATTAGAGATTTGAGAGAGATTGAAATCACAAGTGTAAGGAATTGACAGATTCTTAAGCCTAGAACTACCAACTATATCTGCTTTAGGGACTATTGTGAAGAGAGAGAGGAGATGAAGAATGAGAAGTGCCAAAAAAGTCTTCTCTTGGTTGCTATAGGGTTGGTATTTATGGAGGAATTCGCTAGTAGAATCAAAAGCCCATGAAGACCAAGGTCCAGATGCAAGTCCATAGGTCCATGAGAGTGAGTCCTAGCCTAGATTCCAATATAGACCTCTTAGTACCGAGAGGTTTCACTCGGTACCGAGTGTTTCCTCTTGGTACCGAGTAGTTTTTGCGGGTGAAAACTCCTATTCCTTCCTATCTTTGATTTGTTGTGTTTTCATACTCTTTTCATGGGGGTCAAGTTCTTTTTGATAATTTCCTTGAAATTGCTTAACTTTTTCTGCTTTGTTTGCTTTCTTCTTAAGAAATTCTTAGAGTTGCTCATCTATTCTTTAAGAAAAGTACTCCATGGCGATTGTTTGAAGCAGTACTCGAAGTGTAAGGAGTTTGAGGGGTCCCAAGTAGAGAAATTTCCTCTCAGTACGGAGAGGTATACTTAGCTCAAATCCCTTTAAAATTTCTTGAGTTCAATCTTCTTGCTTTCTGAAACATTTTTCCAAGTCCGCAAGTTGTTTCGTCTTCATCTTGATGTTCTAATTCAAGTTGAAAATCCGCTAGGTCAAAAATTCAGTTAACACTTGCCCCCCAAAGTACGTTTTATTAATGTAAGGTATGCTTTGCTCAAAAACAAGTTTCAGCAATAGTCAATATTCGGTAGTTGATCCCTCTGGCAAGCCATCAATCCCGATCTTGGAGGATTATCCGATTCCTTCCGATTCTTCTGCAAACCAAAGGTCGTGCCAAACCCGTTATAGCTAAGGACTCCAGCATTTGCTTAAGTGTTAGCAATGAATCATGATTAGCCTTTTTATACAGAGGTGCCATATTGTATATTAAAAAATCCCATGTTCGCCCATGATTTATCTATTCTACTCTGATTGCAAGGCATTCAAATCCTTATATCAAGTTAATGTCCATTCCAGTATCTAATCTCAACAGATCATTTATCATCCAAAGTAGGGTTCGATCTCTTTGAATCGTTTATTATTCAATCTAGTGTTCAATCTCTTCAAATACATACTGAGTCCAATCCACTTGATCTTTGGTAAGGGAACTCAGCATCCAAGCAAGTCCATCCGCTCACCTTCTAGAGAAAGAACTTACTTTTGATCTCTTCGGATCCTTGTTGAGCCCAATTCCTCATTCTTCAACGAGGGGACTCAACATCCAAGTAAGTCCATACGCCCACTCTTCGATGAGGGGACTTACCTTTGATACCTCCATATCTTTCCTGAGCCAATCCGCTCATTCTTTGGCGAAGGGCTCAACATCTAAGCATGTCCATCCACCTACTCTCTAGTAAGGGGATTTACTTCTTTTAGCCATCGTCCCATCTCTCCGGATGG
Organism: Allium fistulosum; assembly: GCA_030737815.1. NCBI lineage: Eukaryota > Viridiplantae > Streptophyta > Magnoliopsida > Asparagales > Amaryllidaceae > Allium > Allium fistulosum. Next base: position 1,112,022,872 of record CM060905.1, read on the forward strand.
GGCTACCACAATTAATATCAGTCATCGTGTTGGAGTGGTTTTCAAAAATCAAATATTCAAATCAAAGCAAGTAAGTAAACATCTTAATTATTCATCTCAGATATTCGACTCAGATCTTGCCTTGAGACCAATCGAGGTCTCATACACATGTAAGTGGTCTTAGGTTATTATCGTCTTAACTATTCAAAATGGAAGAAAAGCATGAGAAATGAACCCGACACCCATCTATCTCGATCATGGGATAACTAATCTTGACCTAGATCCCTGGTCGTGTCTTAATGCATTTGCTGTAGATGGTGTCTGCTCCGACCGCACCATTGTAGTTTGGTTCCTTATGTATAATTGTAGCTAGTTACTCCGAACCAGCTCTTCTATCAAATCACGAAGGTGTCGACACTCGTTCATTCCATGTCTATTCATTTCATGAAAAAGAACAAATTTCCCAGACCCGGACCTTTTCTTCGGATCCATTGGTTCCCTCTTAGCTAGCTTTCTATAGAGGATCGACACTCTAATATCAAGATAAATCCTCTTTGGGGTTTCAGTCAAGTCAGTGTAAGAAGAGAATTTTGATTCCCACTTTGGTCGCTTCGGTCCCTCGAAGTTATCTTCAGCTTTATGGTTTCCTTTGTCTCTGCCATATCATGCTTTGGATGGTCCTCCGTTATCCACAACATTTATTTCAGTACTCTTAGCTTCAACATCCTCATGATGCTGAAGCTATTCCTCCCAAGGTCTCTACTCTAATGTGGCGAATTATCCATGATGGTTTGCCACTAGACGAGAACCTCCAACGAATCGGAATCCCTTTCGCTTCTCGTTGTAGATGCTGCGGTAATGGGGATACCGAATCCCTTAATCATTTGTTCTTTGGTGGCTTTACAGCCAGAGCGTGCTGGAATTACTTCGGTAACCTTATTGGTATGCGCCGGATGGCGTGTTCTCCTTCTGATCTCAGGAAATCTTGGTGGTCTGGGAATGCTGGTAAGTCTCTTCGTGCGATCATTTTCCGCTTGATTCCTTGTCTCATCTGCTGGCACCTTTGGTGCGCGCGAAACAAGGCAACTTTCGAAGATGCTAGTATGGATCCTCCTTCTATCATTCGGTGTGTTCGGAAAGACGTCTTCATTGCTTTCCGTGGACGACCTTTCAAGGGTCGCTTAAACTCCCGTGCGGAGCATCTGGTCAGACTCCTCTCTATTTCGTGTGACTCGTCTCACGCTAGACTGGGAGTAGGTTGATCATCGTGTGCGAGCGCTGGCCTTCACCCATCGCTCATTGCCCCTCCCCCCTTTTTTCTGTTTAATGTGGTTGTTAGTTTTCCAGGAGGTGTTTCCAGGGTTTGGCTGTCTTGTTTGTGATGTCCGGCCTTTTCTTCTCTGGTTCTTTGGTGGTTACTGTGGCAGCTAGGCTGCTTCGGATTGTCTTGGTTTACATTCTGGCTGTTGGTTTCGAGATCCGGCCTCCATTTGATTGCTAGTTTCTGGTGATTTCTCTGTAGTTGTTAGGCGCCTGCGACTGGTCTTGATCTTTGTTTGCCTATGGTTTGATGTTGATGACGTCTGCTTTTCTCTGATTGCCTTCTTCCGTGCGTTCCATTTATTTGTTGGATTAGCGCTTACTACTTGGCTTTCTTTTGGTTCGGCTTGGAGGTCTGGCCTTTTCCTTCGGGTATAGGCGGGTTTGTGCTTGTTGGTGGATCGTTTCCTCGTTCTCCTCCACTATCTTGGTGTGGATTTGTTGCTGTCTTCAGTGTTTTGGTTTTTTTTTCCCCGCTATTGTTTTGCGGTTGTTCATTTTGATGGTTTTCGACACATTTTGTTTCTATTTTGTGAGCCATCGGAGAAAGGCGTTTTTTCTCCTTTTTATATATTATATCTCTCTTAAAAAAAAACATCCTCATGATGCAATTACCTCACCACCTCATTATAGAATTCCATAAGATCCATCAGTGGATCCCTTTCCAATGCACTTTTAAAGTCCGTCTTATTCGCAACTCCAAAAACCGTCGCCATCAGAATCATCGATGGATCCATATTATGAACTACAAAGGCTGCCGCGTTAAACCTAGTCATGTAACACCTTAGGGTCACTTTGGTTTTTTCTTCATGCTTGATAGCATCATCATATTCTTTAGTCTTCAAATGTGAACCCTGAACTGTCTCATGAACTTATTCACTAGCTCAATCCACATGCTTATGGACCCATTCTCCAGATATTTGAACTGCATTCCTTGTAAATCTAATAAATATAATGGGAGTCCCATTACCTCCTCAAAAGCACCTAATAACTCCATATGTCAGATGTATCTCATTAAATGAACTATTGGGTCTGTCTACGCATTATACATTTCTAATGTCGGAAGCTTGAAATCTGGAGGATTCCTTACATATCGGATGTTAGGGGTAAATGGATTCCTATTTACATCCTCTAAACTCTGGTCTAGGGGTCCACCTCACACTACTCTTCTGATCATCTTAGTTATGCAGTTGTCGTCGTCTAATGGTATTCTTCGCTCCATATCTATGTTTTGCCCCCTCTCCTACGGGGAAACTCCGGTACATATTCCTTTGGTCGCATGTTCACTTTTGATCCACCCTTCTAGCTTCATTCTACCCACCGTTCATACGTGAAAAATCTAGCACCTATTTCTTTGGTCTCTATTCAATTTTATTCTGACTTGCGTTTCTGGCTTCAGGATCATCCATTCTTGGCATCCCAGTTCACCCTAAGCCCAAACCAATATTGCCTCCGAGTGGATTCCTCTAGGTACCAACTCGATGTAGGTCACTATCGACTGGATCTGCTCGTAGGGGCATTACTATGAACTGCTCTACTCCAACTCTAGGTACTCCTGCATTAGTTTTGGTTCTTGGTTTTGAATTCCAACTACTCCGGCTATTCTTTGGTCAATCATTCTGAAGAATCCATCTAGCATCTCTTGTTATCAAGCTATTATTCTATCCTACATCTTTTTTATCATTCTCTCCATCCCTTCTTTGGTCACATAGATGGATTGGTTAGTATTGAGGACACCTTCTAGTTTCCCCCATGCTTTGGTTGACTCCCTCCAATCGTAGATCTGTTGTTAGGCCTCTTCATCTTCTCTGAATCTTAACTCCTTGAAAAATTCCTCTAGATTTAAATGAAAACTATTTGGATCTAAACTTTGGACTCTTCCAATCCACAATAGACGGCTTGATCTACGTCTGAATTCCTCTTCCTCGGTGAAAGCACCAAAATATTAATGCCAATAATGACACAACATCCAAAACCTGTAGAAATATGGAGATCTAGCAGAAAATAAATGTAAAATAGTAAGAACATCAAAAAATTTATGGTGATTTGACAATCTCCAGCACTTTATATTTCATTTTTAAAGATTTGAGAGAGAATGAAGTCATAGGTAAAAGGAATTAATAGATTTTTAAGTTTAGAACTGCCAACTATGACTGCCTTGGTAACTATTGTGAAGAGAAATAGGAGATGAAGAAGTAGAAATGCCAAAAAGTTCTCTTGGTTTCTATAGGGTTGGTATTTATAGAGGAATTCGCTACTAGACTCAGTAGCCCACGAAGTCCAAGGTCCAGATGCAAGTCCATAAGTTCAGCAGAGTGAATGCTGACCCGAATTCCAATATAAACCTTTCAGGTTTGAGTGGGTTTTATGGGTGAAAGTCCCTCTTTCTTACTTGTTTTTCCTTCCTATCTCTGCTTTATTGTGTTCCCAAACTCTTTTTCATGAGGGTCAAGTTATTTCTGATAATTTCCTTGATATTTCTTTTATTTTTCTACTTTCTTTGCCTTCTTCTTGAGAAATCCTTAGATTTGCTCGTTTATTCTTTATGAAAGTACTCCATGATGATTGTTGAAGTAGTACTCGAAGTGTAAGGAGTTTGGGTGGTCCAAGTGGAGAAATATCTTCTCGGTACTGAGAGGTCTACTTAGCTCAAATCCCCTTATAACTCCCGAGTTCAATCTTCTTACTTTCCCAAACATGTTCCTAGGTCTGTGAATCATTTCGTCTTCATCTTGACGCTCTAATTCCAGTTGAAAATTCCCTTGGTCAAAAAACCACTTAACGGACAGCATGGATCATGAAGTGGTTGATATGTAGTGGAGCATTTTCCTGGTAGAAAGTGAAGTATATGGACTGGTTGTTGTAGAATAATGCTTTTGTTAGGTGAATAGTCTGGTTATGCCGCTTTTGTCAAGGGAACGGTACAGGGTCGCCGTCTCTTTTTGCAAGGATAATTAATCGTTTTTTGTCAGAAATCCACCGAGGTAAGACAAAATGGAGCAGACGGTGAGATTTGTGATCGAGGAATCCATGGTGACCAAGGAGAGGCACAGATGGACATATGGGAGGTCTAATGGTTAGGGAGGCGAAGTTATTTTGTTATGACTTGGTCGTCGATTGACGGGACGGGGAGTTGTTCATGAGGCTTGTAGTTTTTATTCAAATTAAAGGATATGGCGGGCAAGGTCTTGGATTTAAGAAAAATGGGGAGACTAGTTCTTGCATGTTGGATGTTGATGGCGGAAATGCTATTGGTCTAGAGATGATCCTAGCCTACTTGTGCTATCTAAGCTTATGTTATTGGACTTTGACCCGATAGAACAAAAAATACCTTTTTGAGAAAAACAAGCAACATTTTCCCCTCCAAGTTTGCTTAGGCTGACGGATGCAAACTCGTCTTTTTCGTAATTATTGAAAGTTACGTGTGTCACACTTCAATTGTCTATGGTGTTTCATTGCTCGAGATGGTTTCAAAGATGTGGCATTTTATGTAATAGCGCACTTGATTGAAATTTGATGGTCTAGATTAATCCCCACTCATTTCATCCAATTGTTGAAATTGAAGAGCTATATCTAAAAAAGAAAAGGGATATCTTCTTCTTTATCGAATCTTTGCATTTGAAATCTCCATTAACAGTTTCAAAGCTTTCTACGCACAAAAACTTCTCTAATCTCTTTTGCAACCTTAGTCTTCAACAACGGTGAGTATTCTTCTTCTTTATCATTTTTCCAAGATAATATTGTAGCTTTCTTTTGGAAAAAATCAAGTTATTACATGTTCTTATTTTTGTTTATGTTTTTATCCATCCTATTAGGACAGGAATGGTAGTTCATTAAAACTTTATCGCTGGATAGTTTACATTGATGGATCGATGTAAATCGGTTGACATTTAAGTGAACCGATTATTCCCTAAAAAGAGTGAAATAAAATTATTAAATTACCAAAACCACTTATTTGAGAAGAAGAGAGTAGGTTGGGTTTTGGACCGAGGATCGTTAAGTTATTAGAAAGCCATATTTGATTATATGGGTCATGTGGTTGGGTCATATGTTAGATTTTGTGATTATGTTAAAATATGGCAACCGACCATATGCTTGTAGGGCACCTCTTTGTGGAGCATTAGAGTCTTGATCGCCCATTTTAATGGAGGGGAGTACGCTTGCCCTTGAGTCTAACATGGCACATTAGTTAGGACGGTATAGTAATTAGGTGTATTTTCTATCTTCTACAGATAACTAATGAAGAAAATCAATGCCGATGGACCCTCAGGCATTGGTTGCCCGTTTGAAGACGTCCCCTCGAAGTTGCATGTAGATAAGGAAAAGTTAGTTGAAGCCCTGTTTGAGCACAATCTCTCAAGGGTCATCCCGGTGTATGACATACAAGAGGATAGAGTGAATAAGCCTCTTATCGGCTTCTTTGCTTAGGCACTCCGCTACATTAAATGCGGGTCTTCAATCCCTCTCCATCATTACTTTGTCCAATTTATGAATGTGCATCAAATGACGCCTATCTAACATACCCTTAACGGCTTTATTTTGTTGACCGCTCTATTCGTCATTTGCCATGATTTGGAAATTATGGAGCACTCGCCTCTCTCGGTTTAGGATATGTAAAACCTCCTAAAGCATGTCAGCTTCTTAAGGGTTGGCACCACTACCTATAGAGCACGTTACTCTGGATATAGTCTTAGGCCTGCTTGATAAGATTGCTGACTACCAGTACCGTTTTCTTTTTTTCCTTCTAGCATCAACCCTTACCTCCATGTTCAAGAGTCTAGAATCCCAGAGATATTTTTCCCACTTTCTTATTTCAAATTATAAATATAAGCATGCTCTTTTCCTTTGTTCTCCTTTACGAGTGCTCCCAAGGGATTTGGAGGAAGAACAATCTCTGTTCTCTGGCCGGACTATTGCCATCTTTAAGCTAGAGGACAATTAGAGGTGTGTATCGTTGATTTTAAGGGACACCAATCTTTGTCAAGTTAGGCTACCATGGCCTAAACAGACTATGCTATGGGAGAAAGTGAGGGAATCGTAGCTTAAGAGAAGAAGGGAGTCAGTGATCGTAGTGATTTCAGAAGGGGAGGAGTGGCCTAGGATTGCTGGAGGGCGGCATAGAGATAGTCGAGGCAAGCCCAGATCGAGGTGCAAGGACTAGTTCAGTGGTAGGCAACCAAGTTGATGAGGGTGAGTGGCCAATCTATGACCTATGTTTTTATGACTACGTGGAAAATGAAATACAAGGGACTGCCAATGGTTGAGAGGGGCTATGGACGGGTATTTGAACCACTGAATGTAATGCATCTTGGCCTTCTAATTGCCCTATCACACCTAAGACCCCACGGACTAAGTGGTCTGAGGCATGGGCTAGGACTCCGAGCACCCTAGAAAGCACAGACTGCTTCGATAAAGTCCCTTCTGTAGGGTACATACACCAACCCGACCAACTCTTAGTCGTCCCCCAGCATAGCTCCTGCCCTAACACCATATCTACAAAGTACTACATTGGCTGTCGAGAGAAGGCTTCCTCCTGATTACACCACACGCTCAACAGTCATTCCTCTTCCTAACCTCCTACTGGAGAAACACATTACTCTTGCAACTACTTTGCCTCCGAAGATCACCGTTTCGCACTCCAGAGCCTATCTTCTTAAGTGGTAAAGGATGGATGAGGAAAGGGTGGAGTTCAGCGAGCATCATCCCCACTCGTATTTCTTTGTGAAGGAGGCCAAACTAAGGGACATCCAGCAAACCCCTATAGGAGTGGTCCACCTCGCCCTCGTTAAAGAGATGAACCAGGGAGGGTTGAATGGGTTACTTTACATGGTTGTCGTGACTGCTGCAAAGGTGATCGACTATGTGCACCGGCCAAATTTGGGGTGGCTTGGATATGAGCTAGAGGCTATCCTCTAGGGAAAGCTCTGGGAAGGCCTCTTGTACATTTTCATTTTAACTTGGCTTCTAATCTTAACTTTTCTTTCAAGTCTACTTATTTTCTAATTGTTTCCATCATGGCCCAGGGACTACACCTTTTGCATTAGGCAGGAGGTGGTTGCACTTAAAATGCAAACCCTGGAGGAGGTTAGGGCATTGGTAATTAAGGAGAGGAGGAGGATGAATGCCAAAAAATGGAGGAGGTGGTGGAAATAAGGGATTATAAGGAAGCGGCCAGGGCGACGAAGAGGTGACCTGAGAGATGGAGAAAGCTCAGAAGGAGTGTAATGACCTAGAATTTTATCGTTTTGATTTGTGAATATTTAATTAATTTTAAACATTCCACTAAAGGTTTTTAATAATCAAATAACCCACTTTTAATTAATAACTAATGATAGAAAATTTATTTTTGAAATGTGTGTACAAAAATATACACTTTGAAACAATATAGAAAAAGTGGCCGAAATACGTTTTAGGGAAAAGCAACTTCTATTCACTAAAAGTTGTTCAAACATTTTGGAACTTGAATAATAACATATGAAGACATTTTCAACAATTTTAATCATATCTTTTCATAAAAAAAGTTTAGTATAAACCTAAGTTTGCTTAAAGGGACAAAGGCACATATGGTATGGCATAAAACATGCCACAAATCATGGCTTGGATTAAGGAACAAAATAAGGCAAGCATCATGGCATGTTTTAAGGAAAGAAGACAAGGCGTATGAAAGAAGGCATCTTTGGAGGGCAATAGGATCATTTAGCTTTGGGGTAGTGAAGGTAAATTACCACTTTTCATATTCTATATACACACACCACTTACACACATTTCCATTTTTCATCTCGACTTTCCTTTACTCCAATTCTTTTCCATGCCTTCATCTTTAGTTCATTAAAAACACCTTAAAACCCCACTCTTTTCACCTCAAACTCCTTATATAAGTTGGTAATATCCTAGACCACTCTACCATTAACACAAGAATCAAAACTTGAGTGCCAAATCCACATTTCCCTCCATGGTCGGGAGCATTGTTTAGGGATGAGGGGGTCATAGACGTGAGCAATTGGAGAGTGTGGAAGGAGTTTTCAAGGGCAAAGTAAGGGGTTGTGATGCCGTATTGTTGGTTGCTAGGTTAGTTGGGTATGGTAGTTTCTAGTAAGAGTTTGGTCAAAATTAAATGCGAGATTCTCATTTTAAATTTTTTATTAATATTGGGAAAATTATTGTAAAAATAACTGCTCGATATTGGTTGTGTATAATTATATTATATGTAATACTTATAATTGTTGTTGGATTGATCCCCACTTGAAAGTGGATGGCATACATAACCATTTTTGCCAGTGAAAAAAGCAAGGAAATGGAAGTCAAAGGGTTTCGTAGTAATTAGGTCGCGATGAATTCCCCGCAGCCATTGATTTCTATTTCATGAGTATATGTGTATATGAAATGCTTGTATGCCATGGCTTAGTAGCTTGGCTAAGTTGTATATAAAACATTGAAATGTTTTAAAGACTGAATCGTTTTTTAAGAAAAGTAGTACCACATGTTAAGTGGTAACGTAGCTCCAAAGCCTCTTTGCGACTCTTTTAAATGATATATGACTTGCATTCCACATTGAAATGCTATTTTCCTACTTTGATTTTCAAGGATGTTTTAAATGCGGCATTGGATTTCTATAATCCTCTTTTATGCGACTTTGTCATTTGATTTCTAAAAGTGTTTTGAAATATTTTCTGAACTTGTTTTTGCTTTTCAAACCTATTTGCAAAGGTATTAAAGTGGTTTAAAAATATATAAAGAAATGTGATTTAAAAGCTATTTTATTTACAGAACAAAGTTGTAAAAGTTACGGTCCATATAGCGATAGTCGCTATGAATGCAATTTGAAAATCTACGATTTTAGTAAAGTATAAAAGGTAATCTACCTTAGATATTTTGAAAATTCTTTTCAAATGTATTTATAAAAGTTGTATAAGTATTCAAAAAGGAGTTTGAAGTTTTAAATATATTTTTAGGAATCTATTTTAATTATTTAAATAAGAGGTTTAAAATTTTATAAAAGAAAATCTTATCTTTTAAAATTAAAGTTGGGCTTTATATAAAGATCCTCAAGTAATGTTTTATATAAGAGTTTTGAATTTATAATTTAAGTATTTTAAACATGTTCTTTTGAAAATTAGAGTGTTTAAAAGGGTTTTGAGATTTAAAGGATTTAATTTGAGATACTTAAACAAGTGGTTTATATAAAGGAAATCCCTTTTTCAAGGTCGTATTCTTTTAAAAAGGTGATGATTTTTGGTTATGATTTGAATGGAAGTTTAAACTTTGTTTAAAGTGATTTAAAATGCATATAAGTGATTTAAGGATTTTTTGATATAATAAAAAAGCGGTACTTTTATTGAATTGAGTTTGTATATAATATCTTGTTTATTATAGATAGTATATGAAATTATGAGGTCTTATACTTGATATTTAACTTCGAGGTAGTTAAACTTCTACCTATATATCCTGAAAGATAAGACTACTATCGAGCCAAGGTTTGAGATGTAATAATACCCCAACTTGAATGGCTTCATTGTTAATCAAAGGATAGTTTAAGTTTGAAATTGAAGATTTACATTAACTATATGAAGTATTATTTTCGTATATGAATTTGGTTACTTATGGAAATTAACTAGTCTTATACTTTGCACTAAAAGCTGATGAGTAGATTGATCCTCTATCCGTGAGATCTAGAATCAGAGTATTTTAACTAAAGCAAGGCCAAGAGCAAGCAGTGCCCCGAGTTACCTGGCTTTGTTTTTGGGCGAGGGAGAGAGTAATTTGAAATATCAGAAACGTGATAAGTATATGTGATTTTATTTCCATAAATGATCAGTTTAATTTATGATGGTATGGAAAGTATTCCTTTTTATATTCAACATCAAATTCCAAGGTAGGGAAACTCATCTCTATCTATGAGAGTTTAAGAATGTACGTCAAGGCAAGGATAGTAAGCTAACTTGTTTGACTGCATTGTTAATCGAGGGATAGTACAAGTTTGAAATCGAAATATGGTGGTAAGTATATTTGGTCCAATTTCTATACGATCCATGTTCCACCCTACCTCTATACCCAAATTAACAAAGGGTATTACAGAGTAATATCATCTGTTAATATGGAGAATAAGGTTGGTTAGGAGTGACCAACCATGAATATTACTTTAGGTGAGTCTGGATACGCCAACTCATGTAATTTTCTTTCCTTTTAATCAATATTGATGTGGACGATCTAGGCATAAGCAATATCATGTTTGCTCCTCTATGCTCAAGACAATATACATAACAAGTTTACAAAAGGTGGTCACACTAGATCCACATAATATACATAGTAGAGTACAAGTCTAAATCCAAAAGAATATACATCTTAAATGTCATAATCTCTCATTAAGTGTACATAACTCAAAGGTCTAGACAAATATACATATACATATACATACATACATACATACATATATACATATATATATCATATATGTGATTATCTCCATGCTAAGCCAACTCTAGAAGACATCGAATTGTGATACTTGAAATATCTCGTTCTGTCCTAAGTATTATAAAATAATAAACGGGTCAATCTAGTTCTGATCCAAATCAATGAGATGATAATAAACAAGATATATGAATTACAAACAATATGATCAAGATTTCACTTAATGGCATTACACTCAACATAATGAAATGGCATAACCAAAATGGTATAGTTACAATCTGGAAATGATCCATAAATAAGACAAATGGAATTATCAACACAAAAATCACCATGTCACAAAAACTCAAATTGTGCCTTTAATTGGCAAACACAGATATATGGTGATTCACATATTATTAGTCAAAACATAAGGTTTCAATAAATAAAACACAAAAAGGCACCAAACAAGAGACAAGCGCGAAGGCTATTCCTATCAAGAGACGAACACGAAGGTTATTCCTAACAAGAGATGAACCTGAAGGTTTATGCCTAACAAGAGATGAGTACGAAGACTACACCTATCAAGCGACGAGCACCAAGACTACTCCTAACAAGAGACGAACACGAAGGCTAAGCCTAACAAGAGATGAGTACGAAGGCTACGCCGATTAAGAAAGTGTAAAAATACATTCAATCTGTAAGTAAATGAATGCAGCCCAATGTCCTATAACCACTTTGCGATACTTAATTATTTACTAAAAGATTGTAAATCCCACTAGTGCATAAATAGACGTTTAATCGAGCAAGTCCGAGAATTAACTAATAAAGTAAATGGAAATATTCCATACCACTTGTTTTACTAAACCATTTAATTCAATTTCTCATCCAACTAAGGGCATGAGTTTGTATAGGAAAAATAGTTCCTTTCAAAATTTATTTAAAATATTAGTTTTAAATGGCTAGTAATTAAGTAATAGTAAATATGGTTTTATTTATATATATAAATTTAAAATCTTGCTTCACACTATAGATATTTATATGTATTTACTTTTTACAAAGATCATTTCTTTTAGAAACTATATATATAGAAATATCCTTTTATATAATTTATTTTCGATATATCTTTTTATAAAACACTTGAAAACAAGTATGTAGAAAATGTGTGTTTGTAACGTACCCGCAGAGTAAAACCTTTATGGAATTAAAAGCAACAAGAAAGAAATTTAAAACTTAGAAATAAGCAATGAAATCATCACAAAACAAGGCTCAAAACAATGTAAATAACATCACAAAACATCGGAAAAATGCAGAGCAAACAACATAAGCGAAGGGGAATGGCACTACATAGAACAGGTGTTCTAGGTCAGTGACCAATCGCCTGGTCCTTGTGCACCGATCGACCAGTGCTGGTGCCTGGAGCACATTTTGATCCAGGCAGCAGCCCGATTCACCCCTATTTTTCCTTTCGGTGACTTGAATATGCAACCTCGAACCATTTTTTTCAGTGCATGCACATTCTATATTAGTATGCAATCGTATAAATATAAAAGAGATAGAGATTCAAGATTACTACAAAAAAAAAATTCTAGAGCAATTGCTTGCTAAATTTCTAAACATATGCAATCAAACAATCAAAGACCAACCAAAAGCTTAACAACCATTCAATCATCAACATGCAATGGATTAGAATCTAGATTTTGAGGGTTACTCATGTTTTGCCCTAGAATTAACAACCTATATTCTTGTATTCTTATTTATCTTCTTTCTGCAGTAAGCCCTAGAATTGTTTCAGTAAACAACTACAAAACTCTAATTTCATATACTGGAAAACTAAAACAAAAATTCCTAAAAGATGTATCTAAATTTAGAGATGATTATCTAAAACAGAGATGTACAGTCGGAAGGTAGTCCCTTAACTTGTCATTATTGAAAATCCATTCTCCAATACCTGCTTTACGGTTTTGATTGTAGAGCCTAGTATGCTGGAATTTAATTAATGTAACAATTTCAGCTTTTTTAATATGTTATTTGAAAAGGGTTTTCAAAAAATGTCATTAGAAATAATATTAAATGATTTGGTAAAGATGTTTTTGTTATCATAAGGTAAAAACCTTTCCGTGTTTATGTTCGGCATAGTCTTACGAGATACCTTTATTCCAAGAGGATTTATAGCATTAAAATCTAATTGAGATATGTTTTCTTACACTGGTTTACCAGACTGATCTGGGCGTTCTTTCCTTTTAATGCTTGGGTCAGACCGAGTATATTTATAAATTAGATTCGGATGCATTTTGGAGGAGCTTGGAACAGAAGGCTTCATCGATAGCTTGTTATTATCTTATTTCTACTGCATTGGTTGTTTAAAATTATTAGCATTTGTGAGGACAGGTTGTTATAACTATCTAGGCTGATGATTAGTGATTTGTTTTTGTACTCTGATGAAGGTATGTATATTACAGTTTTTCCTTTTGTAAAGATCGTTATTATATTATATATTGTTCCATTGTGTTGTGAGATTCTGTGATTGTTTAGTTTCTTCTTCTTGTGCTCTTTCTTCTTTCCTTTACCTTTAACAATCGGTGTTTTCCGCACTTGAATGCTCGGCACGCAATACAGTGGACGCATTAGTGTTTATTTTCAAGGATCAAAAATCCCGGTTCGTCACAGTAATGGGATAAGGATGATGTAATGTAATGTAAAACAATTTGATGTAATGAAATTATTTAGCTGCTTTGTTCACTTAATGTTGTGAAAAAAATGTATACCGATCTCACTTTGTCACTTAAGAATAATCCTAGTAATAATTGCAGCATCATCAGTGTTTATTTTAGGGACATAGAGTAGGGGATGGTACATCTTGTTATTAGAGCTTAGGTTATAGGACACTCGAGTAAAACCGAGCTAAGAAGAAACTAAGTAGTAGAAAGGAACAACTTGCGGTAGGAATACACTATATACATACATACATATATGTATGTATGTATGTATATTGTACTTGTATTTTGCTATAGATACGTATAAGGATATATCTATCCCTCTACTATTGCTCTTAATCTCTTTACATTATTTCTTACAAACACTTGCTTATGAGAAAGCAAGAATGGACCTATGTAATAGACGTTTGACAATAGAAGGTGCAAGGGAGAATGCTAGTAGGGATCGCTTTTAAGCAAACTAATGGCAAAGGAGAGGAGGCAGCCCTAGAGTTTTTGTTGAAGCAGATACTCAAATGGCTACACTTTCTGCAGGAGAAATGGATATGAATGTTTTGTTCCACCATTTTATGATAGAAATGATGTGGTAATAGCTAGTTGAAGTTGTTGAGCCAAGATCGATAGTAGCTAGAGGAGTAGACTTTTCTAAGAGGACGCAGGATTGTACGAACTATGGCGGAAATGTGTTTTCGAGGAAGGAGTCTGCTTTAGAAGTGCTAAATCGGCTAAAGGTGCGTGAGTGGATCTTTGAGACTTGGGTATGATAATGCTTAAAAAAGGAAGTTGACTTCTTGTCAAACTAAGAAAGATGCTTGGAAATATTTTGTTAAGGAAAGGTTGATTTCTTGGATCTGAAGCAAGGAGAGAAGACTCTAGCACAATACATTCAGAGTTTCAATGCTTTGTCAAAGTATGGAAGGGTGCATAGCAATATTTAATTAAACAAAAATGAGAATTTCATTGTAGGACTGAGAAAGGAGGTGAATCATAAGGTGATGGTGCATCTGTTGTCTCCTTTGAGATGGTGCTGGAAATGGTGAGGATGATCACTTGTTTCAAGAGGAAAAGAGAGTTGTTGCTAGAACTAAGGGCGGGAAAAAGAAAAGATTCAACCTGTATCAGAAGGGAAAAAAGAATCAAAAAGGAAGAAAGGCCTTGAGTAGAGAAGCTCAAAAGTCAAACATAGTAGATGTTACTTGTTCCTACTGTAGCAGAAGGGACACTACTCTACTAAGTGTACCCAGTATGAGAAGAAGGATATGGCCATGTGTTTTATTTATAATATGTTAGGCTATAAACAAGAGGGATTGCCTGTAGGCGAAGGTAGCAAAGGTCTATGCTTTGGATTGGACCTTCGTTTAGATCGACTACAAAGGAGAAAGGAAAGGGTGTGTTAGGAAGTATTATTTTGATTTCTAGTATGTCAGTTAAAGTTCTATTTGACATTGGTGCTACGCACTTTTTCATTTTGAAATAGTTGGTTGATAGGTTACAATTTGATACTACCTATTTGATTACATCCATGCACGTGCAGTTAATCCGATCTGTGGGTATGCCACTCTTGGATTAAGGTGCACTGACCTTTAGTTTGAATTGTGTGGATACTTGTTTGTTTGCGACCCCTATGTATTTGACTTTTTAGGGTATGAGGTAATTTTGAGAATGGATTGGTTAGTGTGTAATGACGCTAGGATTTAATATACTGATAGAATTATCATTTTATGAAATCTAAAGGGTGGAGAAAGAATCAAGGAAACATAAGATGTAATGAAGGAGAAGTCAGGTTTGATATTGTGTGCTATGGATGATCAAAAAGATGATATTAGTATAGTATGGGTAGTTCAAAAATTTGCAAATGATTTCAAACCAACGATGGGATTACTGCTAAGAAGGGAAACTGAATTCCATATAGACTTGATGCCGGGGGTACAACCTATGTAGACCGCCTAACAGAATCCCGCCTAAGGAGATGGTCGAACCGAAGAAGCAATTAGTGGAACTTGAGCATAGAAGTTTCTTTAGATCGAGTAGTTTACTGTGGGGAGCTTGAGTAGTATTTGTGAAGAAGTCGGATGGAACATTGAATGTTTATTAACAATAGGAATTTGAATGAGTTAACGATGAATAATCTTTGTCCATTGCTTGAGATTAACGACTTGTTTGACCAGTTGAGTTGAGCTAGAGTATTCTTGTAGCTTGATTTAGCAAAAAGGATTCCATCAATTGAAGATAATTAAGGATAGTGTTCCATTGATTTAGTTTAGAACTAGATACAGTTCATATAAATGGTTAGTTTTGCCCTTTGGATTGATCAATGCCCCAACATTCTTTGTAGACCCTATGAACCGAACCTTTTGCGATTAGTTAGATAGATCTTTTTGGTCTTCATCGATGATATTTTGGTATATTCTAATAATAAGAGAGACCATGAAGTCCATCCTAGACTGGTGTTGGAAACGTTGAGAAGATACAAGATGAAGGCAAAGTTTTTGAAATGCCATTTATGAAAATGAGAAATTAGGTTTCTTGGACACGTTGTTTCAGAGAATGGATTGGTAATGGATCCATCAAAAGATAGAGAACATTAACGAATGCAAGAGACCAGAGATGAAAAGTTTTTTGTGTTTGACTGGCTATTATCGTAGATTCATTAAGGATTTCTCATGTATAATAGAACCTTTGACTAAGTTAACGAGAAGTTTAAATGGACTGATAAGCGTGAAGGGTCATTTCAAGAGTTGAAGAAGTTATTGACGAAAGCTCATGTCTGGATCATGCCTGAAGGGAATCATAGATTGGTAGTATATACAGATGGTTATGGATCAGGTTTGGGAGTGAAGCTCATGCAAAAAGAGTGAGTGATAGCTTCCGCATCAAGGCAATTGAGACCGCATAAACTTAGATGCTAAACTCATGACTTAGACAAGGTGACGATTGATTATGATTCATCTTAGATGGACAAAGATGTACCACAACATTAAGCATGTCTTCTTTTGGGAAGGGATAAAGAGAGACCTAGGAGAATGTGTGAAGAAGTGCACCACATGTCAACAAGTGAAAGTTGACGTAGGAGAATGTGTGAAGAGTGCACCACATGTCAACAAGTGAAAGTTGAGCATCAGGATCCGAGCTTTTTACTTTAACCCTTGGAAGTAGTGACTTAGATGTGGGATTCAGTGTCTACGGATTTTATTGACTGGTTTCCAAGCTCGAGGATGGAAAATGATAGCATTTGAATGATAGTCGATAGATTGACTAAGAGTGCCTACTTTTTCCTATGAAATCGACAAGGATGGCATCTAGTTTGGCAAAGTTATACATGAAGAATGCGGTGAGAACTCCTGGGATTCCGATTAGTTAGTGATAGATACCTATTGTTCACAAGTGACTTCTGGAGAAGTATGCAGAGTGTGTTGGGTATAGAATTGAACTTGAGTATGGCTTACCACCCAAAGATGGATGGTCAAACAGAAAGGGTGAACTGTGTGCTCAAAGAGTTACTAAGGGCATGTGCTTTAGATTTTTGAGGATCTTGGGAAGATAATTTGCATCTAGTAGAGTTTTCCTATATAACAATTACAAGTCAAATATTCGAGATGAGCCATTTGAGGCACTATATGGTAGACCATGTAAGTCATCAATTTGTTTGTTGATACAAGAGATAGGCTCATCTTGGGGCCTATTTGGTAAGAGTTGCTACTGAGAAGGTAGAATTGATTCACGCTAGAATGAAGGCAGCTCAATCAAGGCAGAAGAGTTATTCCAACAAGAGGATGAAAGAGCTTCAGTTCATAGTATATGACTATGTGTTTATGAGGGCTTCTCTGATGGAAGGAGTTATGCACTTTGGGAAGGCGGGGATATTGACACCTAGATATAGAGGACCATTTCCAATGACTGTGAGGATCGGTAAAAACGCTTATCGAATCAAGTTACCAAGCAGTTTAGAAGGTGTGCATAATGTTTTTCATATATCATATTTGACGAAATGCATGCACAACATAAGTTCGATAGTGAAACCGAGTGCTATAGAGGACTTGTCTATAGAACTAGATTAGACCTATGTAAGATGATTGAAAGGGATAGTAGGATATGATACAAAAGAGTCAATAAACAAAGTTATTACACTTATTCACATCTAATGGAGTGACGAAAAGAAGATTGTACTTGGGAGGTAGAAGATAGGATTGGGAATATCTATCCTGAATTATATTGGATGTTCATGTAAGTAGCAGGGTGCTTTGTTGTCTATTATATGAGCTAGCTGTAACGACCCAGAATTTGATCACTTTAAGTATGGATATTTAAATATAATTCTAATAATTAAATAATGGATTTTATAACTAAATAAACTCCTTTTAAAGAATAACAAATGATAGTGAAATCATTTTTAAATTTCATTTGCAAAAATAATTAGTTCGAAGAAAGATTGAAAATGTGACCAGAAGTCGTTTTTCGAATTTTCGATTTTTCGTCGACTAAAAGTTATCGTAAATATGTAACACTTTTGTGTACACATGCACCCATTAATTAGCTTGGACAAGGAAATGTACATGTGAATATGCATGTACACTTGAGTATGTACATATGCATGTATAAGATAAGATTTTATTTGTAAAATATATAAATATATATATTTTATAAGATTCTTACTCCAACATTTAGTACAAAAGGACCATGATTATGTTTGTTTTGACAAGATGGGATGGTGGCTAAGGAGGGGGCAGAATTTGCATGCAAAAAGGAGGGGGTGAAGTGGCAAAAGAAGAGAGAGGGGGTATAATACTAAGGGCATTTCCGTAATTTCATTTATTAACATATTATAAAAGGGAATTTTCTTAATTTAACTTCATTTTTCTCATTCCATTACCTTATTTCCTAAAGTTTAGCAAACTTTCATGGCTTGCTAACCTATATTCCAAAGTCTTAAAAACTTGGATCTTCATTTCAAAATAAATTCCAAAAGCTTTCAAAAACACTTCTTTATTTATCTCTCCACTTCATCTTCAAAGTTCAAGCACACATTCTCCTTATAACCTCAAGGCCTTACCTTATATGCTTAAGACCGAACCCTTTGTACAAGTTTAGGCCACTTAAAGACTTCACTTTTTCAAGAAAATATAAACACCTAGGTCATTCTCAAGTTCAAGGAGAAAATACTTTAGTCTAGTTGGATTTCAGTGGGTAAGCTCTAAACTTTTGGGAAAGATGACGCCTTTACTTTAATGGTGATTATATAGTTGTTTAAATCTTGTTTATATGTTTGGATTATGGTATGGTTTGTATATATATGTATGTGATGGCTTGAGTATTAGCTTTGAACTTGAAACGAGGGATTAAAGTGGTGTATTGGTTATAAAGTTATGATCTTTGAAGTGTATGGTTCGCGAGATATAATCTTGTGATGTATGGTGATGGTATAAATTAGTATTCATAATATTGGGTATATGTTGAATGCTTTGGAAGTTAGATATGTGACTTGTTGAAAAGGACTTGGGATCCTTTTTAAAAATCAAATCGTTTACTAGTTCTGATTTTAGTAAATGTTTTCTTTGGTTTCTAACCTAGAAAAGTTTTGTTTAAAATCTCTTTAAAATTATTTTGAAAGGAGAGTATAAGTGGAAGTTTATGTTTTGGATGGTAACCTAGAAAAGTAATTCTAAGTTACGGCATCCATAGCGATAGTCACTATGGATGCAGTTCGGAAATATATTTTTTTCATGTTTTTTTTAAGTTTTCTTTTAAAATTGTTTTTAAAACCATTTCAAATTAATTGGAGATTATAAAACTTGATTAAATATTAATCAATGAGTTTAATAATTAATTAACTTATTAAAAATAATTATTAATTAATTAAGTAATTAAGGTAAGTAATTAGGGTTTAAGGTCAGAACCTCTAGCTCAAGTGGTTAGGGTGTGGCGCTTTAGACAGAGGTTCTAAAGGTCATGGGTTCGAGACCTTAAGAAAGATTTAATTAATGATTAATTAAATAAAGAGGTAATTATTTTAATTTATTTATTTAATCAAGTTAATTATTTTTAAATTAATTATTTAATTAGTATTTAATTATTTGATTAATTAGTATTTAATTATTTGATTAATTATTATTTAATTATGAGTTATATATTTACTTTATTAATAATTAATTAGTGTTTAATTTAAAGCAAATGTTTATTATATAAAGTTTAATTATTTATTTATTTTTAACTAATTAGGGTTTAATTTTTTTTACTAGAGTTTAATTTTTAATTAATCAAGGGTAATTACTGATAATTAATTAAGACTTAACTAAGATTAATTAAGCTTTAAATTTTGATTTAAGTATGATTAATTAAGGATTAATTAAGCTTTACTTTATGGTTTAATGATGATTTATTTATTATTTTAAGTTATTTAAACTCCAACAGTTCTTTATTTTGAATCAACTTTCTCCCTTACGTGAATTGATTTTTTTTAAAACCAAGGATCTCTTGCCTATGCCATTAAGTAGCCAAACAAATTAAAATAGTTAGAATAAAACATTAACATGTTTTATTAGAAGTAAGTCGACTTGTACTTATCACGAATACTGCATTTCGAAAATGTGATGAATACAAGGGGGTTAATTTCGATAAGCGGGTCATGATAATTTAAGCATATGGAATATATTTCCATATGTAAATCTTTACACCCTGATAGTGGAGTTGTCCAATATAAAACTTTTACCCTTTGGCATTATCGAATGTTGGTTCGTAGAGACCGGGATCAGATAGCAGTTGTTTTCAGAAAACCACTTTGAACCAACGTAAGCATTCAAATTGGAAATAGTGAACGCAAGGTCCAAGATGAAGACTTTGAGGTGTAAGGGATATTTGCTACTAACTCTGAGGATGATTCCAAAATGGGTGTAGTGGAAGTAGTGCCTTCGGTTCGTTCATCTTCTGAACGACTTGTATGGATGTGTGCTGACATTGTGTCAACCTCTGGAAGGCAATGTTAGCATTCCAAGTGGAAGTGCTATAGTAAAGGTAAACATAGCATCAGGCCTTATCAACTGGAAATGACCAAAACAGGGTATGTAGTAGGGCTATGTGGGTCGCTCCTATCAGGGTATGCCATCACCATATCTAAAATCGATATTTGACACATTTTGTATGCTCCGTTATGGCTAATGATCCCAATCGTGGTGGTGATGTATTCGGTACTACTAGTCAAGTGGTAGGCCGGTTCAGTGTAGCAGGGGTATAAGATGTTCTTATTAGAGCCTAGGTGTATTTTATCTAGAGCTGCACCTTTCGGAAGGTAGTTCCTTACCTGGTCATGTATGGAATCCATTTCTCAATAAGTGCCTTCGGTCTTAATTGTATATCTATTATCCTGGAACTTAATTAATGTAACAATTTTGGCTATGTTAATTATTCACTTGAAAACCCTAGACATTATCGTAATATCACTGGATTTCTATATAAAGTGTTTTGGTTATCGTAGGGTAAAAATCCATCCATGTTTATGTGCGACGTAGTCTTACGAGATACCCTTGATTTTAAAAGTGTTTTTTAAAATGTAATAATTCAGTTGTTTGAGTTTACTCACACCAGACCTATGTCTGACCTGGAGTTTTATTTTCTTTCCCTAAAACTCTTGGATACTCAAATTTTTATGAGTAGCCAAGTGATCTAGGATTCTCACGATTGCATTTTGCAGGAGCTAGGGTTGGTGGCTTCAATGTTAGCTATCTACTATCTTATTCCGCTGTATGTATATGTATGTATTTTGTACTAGTGATATAAGGACAAGTAGTTATAACTGTCCTAGTTTGGAACTTGTACTATTATGACTCTGATGTACTATTATGGAAGTATTTGTAAAATCGTATGTTGATTAATATATGTTGTTTCATTCCGTTGTGAGATTCTATGATTTTTTAGTTTTCATCTTATCTTTCATTTTCTTTTACCCTTAATGGCTCGTCTTTCGGAGTAAGAAAGGCAGTTCGTTACATTTGATATTAGAGCCAGGTTGAGCGAACACCTAGGTTTTGAGTTGGGGTCAACTTTGAGAGAGCGTATTTGTAATTTATATTCATATACATATACATATACATATACATATACATATATATATATATATTCTGGATAGTTAGATCAGCTTTGATTGGTTTGGTTGGTGTCATTCCGTATAGATTATCTCGTCTAAGTGTTATAAGAATTACCTTCTAGGTAGTAAGATTTGAGTAACAGAGGCAGACGGGGTAGGGGAGTAGGTAGGACTACGACTACAAATGGTCAAACCCCAAATCCTGCAAGAGGCAACACCAGAGCAGCCAAAAGGGATTTCACAACCTTATGCAAGAATTACACCAATCAAGGAGAGGAACCATTTAAAGGAACCGAGTCTATCATGGAACTGCAAGCTTGGTTGTGATCTTGCGAAAAGATTTTTAAAGGTCTTGGTTTATCGGATAAACAGAAAAGGTTCTTAGCAACATGACAACTACAAGAGGGGGCATCAGCTTGGTGGGACTCCATTACTGCAAATGTTCCAGAAGAAGAGTTTTTGTGGGCCCGATTTAAAGAAGATTTTAGGATCAGTTCCTACCTCTAGCTGGAAGGACTAGGATGTACATGAACTTCATGGACTTGAAGTAGGGAGATTTATCTATAGCAGAATATGAGACGAAGTTCGATGAGCTATCTTGTTTTGGACCAAAATTGATCAACACACCGTTGAAGAAAAACGAGATGTTCATTGTGAGAATAAGGGAAATTTTCCATGAGAAGATGATTGCTCATATCAAAGGTTCTTTTGTTGATTTAGTGGATATGGCTCTGTGGTACGAGGCCTTGGAAAAGAAGAAGCCTACTCCAGCAGCGCCTAGTGGAAATGTGAATGGTAACAATTCCAACAAAAGAAAGTTTAATCCTAATTGGAAGAATCAAGGAAAGGGAAATCCGGGCAGTGGGGCTAAAGGGAGTCGTTTTAAGGATTTTGTTTGTCACAAGTGTCAGTAGAAGGGCCACATCGCAAAGTTTTGCAAGAATTCTAGAGTTCAACAACAACAACAAAGTGGACCCATCTCTCCAATGTTTCAGAAGACTCTCTGTTTTAATTGTCATCGGCCCGACCAAATGGTGAGGGACTACCCACTCATGAAAAAGGTGCAGCAGTCAAAGGTGTACGCCATTAAGAATAAACCGTCGACTTCAATGGATGTGAAGGGGAAAGGCATCCTTGAAGGTACCTTACTGATCAATGGTATTTTTGTTCTAGCATTATTTGATACTGGTGCCTCTCATAGTTTTATCTCTTTAGAATCAGTAATTAAATTTCATCTTATCCTGAGTATTGTAGAAAACCCTATTTGTGGTCTAACCCCATATAAGGTGTAACCCATTTGAATATGATTTGTAAGAATGTGCCAATTTCCTACCTTTCGCATCACTTTTCTTACGATCTATATGTCTTAGACTTTAAAGGATTTGACATTATTCTTGGCATGGATTGGTTATCGAAATACGGAGCTGTTTTAGAATGTAATAAGAGAACTGTATCTTTAGTGACTGATATAGGAAGAAAGGCTAAAGTATCATTCAAGGAACCCAGTATTGATATGTGTAGTTTCTTATATGCTCTGTAAGCATCCAAAGAAAATTTTGGGTTTATTGAAGTTTTTAAGAATTTTCCCGATGTATTCGAAGAGGTTAAAAGTTTACCCCTACACCGGGAGATAGAGTTCCGCATTAATTTAGTCCCTGGTGCAAGTCATGTGGTTCAACCTAAGTGAAGGATGGCTTCGAGGGAGTGAGAGGAGTTGGAAAGTCAAACCCAGGACCTTTTAAGGAGAGGATTGATTAGACCCAGTCATTCAAGTTGGGGGTCTACTGTGGTGTTTGCGGCTAAGTCTGATGGGTCTTTAACGTTGTGCGTGGATTATAGGGAGTTGAATAAGCTGACCATTAGGATTAAGTATCCCTTACCTCACATAGATGATTTTTTGACCAACTTCCTAGAGCTATTGTATTTTCTCAAATGGATCTAGCTATTGAATTTCATAAGTTGAGGGTTGTTGAAGATAATATACCCTTAACTGGGTTTAGGGGTCGTGACTGTTTCTTTGAGTGGTTGGTTATGCCTTTTGGGCTAACCAATGCAGCTGCATATTTTGTAGACCTCATGAACCCTGTCTTCCAAGATGTTCTTAACAAGTTTGTGTTAGTTTTCATCGATGGCATCCTTATCTACTCCAAGTCTGAGGAGGAGCATAAACATCATTTGGAAGTGGTATTAAAGACATTAAGGAAACATTTCTTGAAGGCGAAGTTTTCTAAGTGCCATTTCTGGCAATCGTAGTTGTCATTGATTCGCCAATATCTCACTCTTGCATCCTCCTGTTCGGAAATGGGTCCCTAAGCCAAAGCTTGCCTCTCCTCCTCCTATGATTGTTCCTTTAGTTGATACTACTCCACCTAGCTCTACTCATGATATATCATCTCTGATTATTTTGGCTTCCGATTTACTACTACAGTTGATTCTCCACTGATTGAAACAGTTGTAGGCCTTTCACCTACAATTTGATATATTTGCATCCTATTGAGCTTGTATGGGTCCATGCCGACTCTGAACTGCATTTAAATATGAAGAACGACATCTCTTTTAAGTGTTTTAGCGTCAATGGTGGTGAAATAAGGCGTCTATTTTATCAAGTACATGGGTTGGACTATCTTTGCCTGACCTTGGTGATCTTGGAAAAAGGAATAGGGCGGTTCTATCTAATGACGCATGAGACATAAAATTTCTATATGAAAGCATGTCCTTCGATTATGTGCTTAACCTTGGGTCATTGTTTTCTGGGCAGTTGCATATTTTTGGTCTTGTTTCATCTTCAGATGGTAGTGATTCCTCCTCATATAAGGGGGACTAGTATGTATTTTTTCTAGTAGCCGAGATACTATAGTCTTGCTCCTATTATGTATTGTATCTTTGTAGTTGTCGAGGTACGTTTGCCTCACACGTGTATTATACACACACACACATGCACACACGCATACACACATGGTGGAATAGCCATTATAATTTAGTTTGCCTTGGCAAAAAAAAGTTAACCACCTTAGCCTTCTTCTACAAGTCTAATCTTCTTCCTTTTTTTAGTAAATTTTAATAGAATTTTTCTCCTTTTCCTTTCTTTCTTTCATCATGAAAAAAAATGAAATAAAAGGTAGTGAAAGGGAAGAGTTAGGAAATTATATGGGTCTAAGCCTTTTCTTCCTTATTCTTACCTAAATTAATTAAAATACTTATTTTCCTTCCCCAATATAAAATGTTATTATTCTATATAATTAATTAATAAGATTTTGAAATTGATTGTTATTGCAAATCTCTTTACTAACTCTATTTTCCTCACATTATTATTTAATTATCAATTAATTAAATTTTCTATAATAATGTGTAAGTAAAACTAGGGGTGTTATAGTATCCCCTCCATATCAAAATTCTGCCTTTGAAATTTCATTAAGGAATAATAAACATAACCGCCACACATACATGTGACACAAGCACAAAAAAAAATCAAATATTACTCGAATAGATACTAGTTAAAAGTCTATATAACCATATAGATCATACATCAAAACAACTCAGGATAAACCTTTATAATCATATCCTTAGTCTCCTAAGTACAATCTCTTTCATCATCACTCCATTGGACTTGCATAAACTTGAATGTCTTATTTCTATGTTCATTTTGTATCTCGTTCCATGATATGAATCAGTTATCTAATAATAGCTGTATTGGTTCCACTAATAAATACTCCAACACCGTTTGTTCAATAGTAGTCTTCGGATCACGTACATACTTTTTCAGATGAGTCATGTCAAAAACATTATAGACTCCTACTAAAGTATTCATTAGTTCAGTACGATATGTGAGTTTGTCGATCCTCTATGTAATAGGAAATGGACGAACATATCTTAGTGTCAACTTTCTTATGTTTTTGAATTATATGATACCTTTTATTGGAAATACTTTCACAAAAACATAATTTCTGACTGAGAATTCCAAATCCTTATGCCTTTGATCAATATATCTTTTCTCACTTGATTAAGCTTCCTTCATCCTTTCTCGGATCAAATCAATGTTTTACCAAATCTAGACCAACGATTCGTCTATCTCTGGTCTACAACCAACATGCTGGTGACTTGCATAGCCTTGAATAATTATCTTCGAAAGGTTCCATTCATATACTAGTTTGATAAATATTATTACATGAATTTTCATGTAAGTGCAAATGGTCTTCACATGACCCTCCAAAGTCTAGTACACAAGCCCTTAATAAATCTTCCAGTACCTTATTAACCATTTTCGTTTGCCCATCGGTCTGCAGATGGTAAGAGGTGCTCATCTTCAGCTTAGTACCCAATATCTCCTGTACGCTCTTCCGGAATTCATTAGCATACAAAGGATCACAATCACTTATGATATTGCTCGGTATTACATGGATTCGTATAATATTCTTCATAAACGGTTTTGCCAAACTTGGTGACGTTCTTGCCAACTTAACAAGGATAAAGTGTGCATTCTTGGCCAGTCTATGAACTAAAAGCCATATACTTCCAATTCCCTAATTCAATATTGGCAACCCATCTACAAAATCCATCGATATAGAACCTCGTTTCCATATTGATACTTCTAAACTCTGGAGCAATCAGCTTGGCTTTTGATGTTCGTCTTTACTTGCTAGAAATTTAGACATTGCTTAACCTATAAGCCTACATCTCTCTTCATTCATTCCTAGAGTAACTCCTCTTCGTAACTTGGTACACCTTGGTACCTCTAGGATGAATGGTAAATTTGATTTGTGACACTCCCTAAGGACTTATTTCCGTAGGTTTTCCATATTTGGAACACATAAACGTTCCTTCTTCCTTAAATATCCTCCTTGGTCAATTCCAAAGTCTTTCAAATCATCAATATCTATACCTTCTTTTAATCTCTTAATTCATTCAGTTAGAAAAGGATCATCTCTTTGTATTGCAGCAACTATTTCGATCAATACTAGTCGAACTTCTAAATAAGAGGCCGTTGGAGTACCCTGACTAGAACTGGCCATCAACCTCATATGAACTCCACATAAAGCCAATGCCTCCAAATAGCCCATTCCACCAACAATGCTAGTACCACATCGATGTTTTCTACTAGGTGCATCAGCTGCCATATTTCCTCTTCCCGACGTATGCTTAATTCCAAAGTCATAACTGCCAAAAATTCAAGCCACCTTTGCTACCTCATATTTAGCTCCTTCTGAGGGAATAAATAATTCAAAGACTTATAGTCCATAAACAACTAGAATAGTTCTCCCAAAAGATAGCGTCTCCATACTTTTGGCACAAAGATTACTGTTGTCGGTTCTAAATCATGAGTGTGATAACGGACTTCATACGGTCAAAGATGTCAAGAAGCAAAGGCAATAACTATACCTTTCTACATCAGTACAACTCCTAACCATGTTCCAAAAGCATCGTTATACATTACTATATCTTGATTTCCATCTGGTACAACTAACAAGGGTGTAGTGGTCAATAAATTTTTAACTTTATAAATACT
Organism: Allium fistulosum; assembly: GCA_030737815.1. Taxonomy (NCBI): domain Eukaryota; kingdom Viridiplantae; phylum Streptophyta; class Magnoliopsida; order Asparagales; family Amaryllidaceae; genus Allium; species Allium fistulosum. The sequence goes on from CM060905.1 coordinate 1,112,049,852, forward strand.
TCTTCACAATTATCACTCAAAGCAAACTTTATGTCCTTCCTTGTTTGTTTAGTTATAGGCGATGTTATACGAGAGAAATCCTTAATTAATCTCTAATGATGGTCGGCCAACCCCAAAAAACTTGTTATTTTAGTTATGGTCATAGGCATTTTTCCAATTATTAATAGCTTCGATCTTTGATGGATCTACAAACAACCCATTTTCTAAACCATATAACCGAGAAACATCAATTCCCTTTCCTAATGCTACCTCAGCATATTTAGCACTATTTTTACATAAACTTCATGATCACAATCATTTTTAGAATATACTAAGATGTCATCAAAAAATACCAATAAGAATGTATCCAAATGCTCGCAGAAGATTTGGTTCATCAAATCTACAAAGAAAGCAGATGCATGGGTCAGTCTGACGGGCATGACCAACCATTTATATGAACTATATCTTGTTCAGAATGATATCAATGGTGTACTCTCCTTTGTCACTCTTAACCAATGGAAACTTATTGCCAAGTCCTGTTTGCATAAAAAATGGACAAACACCTCAAAGTTATATGATTTAGTAGATCTTAGGTTGTTCTTAGTGATTTTGGAGAATTATGCAAATATATGAAAAACAGGGGCTAAATTGTAAAAAGACACGCAGATTTATAGTGGTTCAGCTAGAATGTGCCTACATCCACTTTATATGTTATTTCTCTTCTTTTGTTATGATTACAAGTACAAAGCTTTGGTACAAGTAAAAGAAAGTTGTTTGAAAGTTCCTTCCGTGCTTGAGCTCTCAAACTTGTCCCCATTGTTGTACCCCTGCCCCTCTATTTATAGAGTGAGGCTGGGGGTAGGGGTCATGGATGTATATAACAGCTGGTGGGCCTGGGCTGACGCGACCTGGCCTGGTATTGTTGGCCCGGAAGGAGTTGGTCTGGTAGGAGCATGGTCCGGTAGGTTGGTTCGGAATGTCTTGGTCCGGTAGATGGTTGGTCCGGTAGATGGTTGGTCCGGTAGATGGTGGGAGGAGCTTGGTCCGGTAGATGGTGGGAGGAGCTTGGTCCGGTAGATGCTTGGTCCGGTAGATGGTTAGTCCGGCAATCATAGGAGGTAGGTTGGTTCGGTAGATGCTTGGTCCGGCAATCATAGGAGGTAGGTTGGTTCGGTAGATGCTTGGTCCGGTAGATGGTGTCGAAATATACCCAACATTTGCCCCCCAAAGCAGGTTATGTGCCAGCACATGGCGTGCTTTGTTTCCTCCTTTGAATAGTCACATCCGGTTCCAGACGCCGAACCGGTTGGTTCGGAGGTCCACCTTCGTCTATAAGTACGGAGCTAGGGCCCTTGTTATTTCCTACCGAACGAAGCACTTGAGCCAAATTTGTTGCATAGCCGAATCAATCTACTGAACTGCCTACGCCTGCCGAATCAGGTACTTAACTTCCCTTCGCCGAATGAGACTTGTGTGTACCGAATGAACTCTATTAGTAAATGCCGAATGAGCTCGAGACTTTAAATGCCGAATGAGTTCAAGACTTTGAATGCCGAATGAATTTTAACCTTCACCTTATCGGATGACAATAGGAATTTGGGCATTTTGATTTTATGAGTGAAATTTCATATTACACACATACTTGTTTACATCCTCTGTTCTAACAATGTGTTTTTCCGGGGTTGCAGATAATGTCTCGTAAAGCGGAAACTCGATCAGACAAAAAGAAATCCGGGGGTGAAGGAGGTTCCTCTGCCGTACCCCCAGCTCAGCCGAATCTAGAACGTCACGGATCTTCCCCGAGATCACTAGTGGACGGGTACGGCCCACAGGAGCTCCTGAACTCCCCGCCCGATTGCTTTCCTAGCTCCCTCAAGGAGGAGCAGCTTGATGTCATCTCCCGTTCTTTCGGAATTGATAGGGCGCACTTGCTGTTGCCAGGGAGAGAAGTTATGCCATACGACCCTCCTGAAGGGTACTTTGCCTACAGCAGATACCACTGTATGTGTGGTGCCATTCCTCCTCTTAACGCTTGGGTAGCCAGCTTCCTCACATATCTAAAGGTGGCCCCATTCCAGCTTCAACCCAACTCCTATGCTATACTGGTGAGCCTCTTCGTCATTTTCCAGAGGAAGTATGGTCGTGCTCCTTCCAACCGGGAGATCCGGTACTTATATAATCTGAGGGGCTATAAGAAGGGGTCCCCATACATCAGCTTGGAGTCAGCTGTAACCTTCAAGCCGGTCTTGGATCTGTATTCCAAATTCAGTATGTTCAAGAAGGAGTGGTTCTTCATCAGAGACGACTCTGTTTCTATTCGGCGTTTTACTTTTGGATGTAAGTTGATGCTTTATTTATAATTTCCATTCTGGCTGCGATGCTTCTCCTCATACATTTTCATTTTTTGCTAGCGATAGGTGGCTTTGCAGTTGTGGAGACTGATCGCCTGGTTCAGATGGCGGCTGAGATAGAAGCTATACTCGGGAGATATAGGTCATCTGCCTACCTGATCAGAAACACGACCCTTCTGGAGTATAACTTAATTCTTCCACAGCAGTCAGTAGTCAAGCTGAGGGAAACGGCGGAGGAGAGGGCGGTTGCTCAGGCTAAGGGAAGTGTCACGGTAGAGAGTAGCAAGAGGAAACCTTTCACAAAACCTCCAGCCGTCGGAGGTAAGAAACTTAAGAAGTCGGACGGTCCCTCCCCTAGCAATTGTCCACTTACTCAGGAGGAGGAAGACGTAGAGGAGGAAAGAGGTGAGGGTGGAGGTGACCGGGAAGGTGGCGATGGTGGTGATGGCATCGGGGCCCTGCTTCCTGGGCAAGCAGGCGAGATTCATGAGTGGACGGATGATGTATTCCACCAAGCTTTTGAGGGGCTGGACGGGGAACCGGCTTTGATAGAGAAACCTGGGAAAGCTGACAAGGCTGGGACTGGTGCAAGCGAGCCTCCTCAGACTATTCCAGCCAAGGTGGCTCCGACGACTCAAGGTGAACTTTTGACTCCTGCGGGCTCCATTTATGATAGGGACCTAGGAATATTTTATGACCCGCTCCCGTCCTGGAATGAAATCCAGGACTTATTGCAGTATCCTACTCCTCCCCAGGGTTTGTACAACCTCAGATGTGTTTCCTTTCTTTTTACCTTTTAATTTCCCGTGTTTTCTCGAATTATAGATCAATGCATGCTTGTGATACTTTTTTTTTTCATATCAGGAGTAGGCAAAACGGCCAAGGCCTCAGATCTTCGGCACAGGCTTGAACAGTACAAGCTCTCCAAAGCTTCCGCCAAGCCGAAGCCTTCGGCCCACCGTTCCGGGGATGTAGTCGGCTACCGTCCTCTTCTCGGGGTTATTGACGAGGGCATTCAAAAGAGAAAGAGGAGCCATCCCTTATCTGAATCTTCACTTGGTCCTCAGCCTCCAGTTCAGCCTCTTCATGATATCACGGAGGAGGATACTGAGTTCGTACTTTCTCCGCACCCGTCTGAAAATCCTACCATCACTCAGATTGATCGTCCTGACTTGGCTCGGAATCCATTTGCGGGTCATCCTGACCTAGGTCCAAGTTCCCATGATATTACCTTTGACGAGGTTACTGGTGAGCACCTTCTTCCCCGCAATCCCATGGTACGGGTGCTTGATGAGGCTAAGTCCTTAGATCTCGATCTACTTACTACTCGGATAGTTACCATGGGAGACGAGGCCAAGGCTAATATTGATTGGGTGGCGGAGGAGACTAGGAAGCTGATGGGGCATCATGCCCGGCTGGTTAAGGCTGGAGAGGAGATTGGGAGTGCCAACATCCGACTAAGATTGATGGTTTCGGACCAGGCCAAACAGCTCGCTGATCAGGCCATTCAGATTTCTCAGCATGAGGCTGCCTCCGGGCGGTTGAGGAAGGCTATGGAGGAGGCTAGTAAGGCGGAACTGCGGAAGATGGAGGCTACCTGCAAGGAGCAGATAAATATGGCCATCTCGACAGTGGATGAGGTTCGGAGGGCGGATCTTGAGCGGGTAGAGGAGCTGTCGGGGAAGCTTGAAGCCGTAGAGCTTGCTCAGGTTAGGCTGAAGGAGGAGATGGAGGCGATGCGGAAATCCCTTCAGGCTGACTGCTCAAGATACCGTTTGGAGAGAGAAGCTGCTGTTGGAAGGTTGTCGGCTTCCGAGGCCCGGATGAGGGAGTTTGAGGAGAATGAGGGGATGATGGATGAAATGCTTCAGGACATGTACTTCCGAACTTGGAAGCAGGGCAACCTATCCTGGATGGATGATTATCCTAGGGTCATGGCTAAGATTTATCTTCGGGCTCTGGAGGAAGCTAAGGCGGATGCGGATAAAGAGGGTGGTGTGGACTTCAGCATGGATGTGGTCATTGCCCAGTTTACCAAGGAGGAGAAGGTGGCGGTGAAGGAGGGTATGCGGTTGCTTGCTGCTGAGGAGGCAGGTGTGCAAGTAGAGGATGACGACCAGGATAGTCAAGGAGCAGGTGCTGGTAAGTCTTCCTTTTTTAGTCTCTCCATTAACTTAGTTGTTTTATCACTAATGAATCCTTTCTTTGACTGGACAGGTGGTCAACAGGACAAAGACAAGACTCCAACAGCCGGCTCCCTGATTAGACCTGGAAAATTCTTTTTGTAGACTTGACATGGCTGTATACGTTAGCTTTAAAACAGTAGAGTAACTTTTAGGTTGTAATTCTTGCTATTTGTAATAATCAACACTATTCTTGACGTGTAATTTTTTAACTTAAGCTGATTCTGTCATCTTTTGAGTGTTTTTGTTATTTTGACATGTTGTATGAGAAATATAGCTATGCATATTCTCGTGATCAAGTAGTGTTTGATGCCAGGATAATTTCGTGACTTGCAATGTTAGTGTGAGGTGTGAATAAATTATAGTCACGTGTTTACATATGAAAGAAATAAGTACTGCCCTTTATATCTTGCTTGTAGGTGGCAGCTTTGAATATCCTGTGTGATCGATTGAAGGATGCGTTCCAATATCTTGCTGTGAATATCCGCTTCTATTAGTGAGTGTCTCCTGTTCTGTATCCTGTACTTCAAGAATTGTTACAGAGGATAGGAGAAAAGTTTCTCAAGTAAAATTGGAATATGTGAAAAAGTAAAACTTCCAATCACGGAAGGCCTTCGATGTGCTTAAGGTCGTGGCAAACGGGTTTTGTAGTCACTTTCCCTAGCTGTGGGTCTTGGAGACATTTGTCACCCATCTTACGCCTCCGCGGGGAGTTAATTCTTTTTTACCACAGCCGCACTTAAGACACATCGGAGCCGAGATCGCGCACAGTAACTACCCGAGCCATTATGGCCCGTAATCGTGGGTATTATTCGATTTGCTGTGGCCGGCTAGCGTGGGTGCCAATCGTCAACTGTGAACTGCCCCTGGCTGGCCATACCTTATGTTGAGGCTTATAGTCGGTCCACAGTTGCCGGCGAGCCTAACGCCGTAATGAGCTGCCTCGGCTATAGTCGGCCTTCTCGGTGGCTTATAATCGGCTCATTACAGTTGGCTTTGAGGGCCGTCGCGAGCAATGAGTTAACCCGCAGCAGAGGGATGCCGGAGCAAAAGTGTCTCATTGGCGAGGGCATAGATTCGCATAGTACCTGCTAGGTCTTGTCCAGGTGAAGTTGCATTGTGGAGTGCTTTGAATAGAAATGCTATATGCTCAGGATTTTGTTCAACATAAAAGGATAAAGTTAACAAGCAGCCAAGATACAAAGGAACAAGTTAAAAAAGAGACAAGGTTTTTTAAAGTGGTTCGGCACGAAAATGCCTACGTCCACTGATTCTCTTTGTTAATTCACTTCATATGGGCAATACAAGTTAAGAAAAGTATCGATGGAGGTGTTGGATGTTCCATGCCCTCTGGAACACCTCTCCGTCCACTGTTGACAAAATATAGGCTCCGTTGTGGAGATCTTTATGAATTACATATGGTCCATCCCAGATTGGGTCTAGTGCTCCGGGACGAGGGAAGATTCGCTTGAGGAAAAGATCCCCTTCTTGTAAGGTACGATGCTTGACTTTGGAGTTGTAGTGTGCCGCCACTTTTTGTTTGTGGGCTGCTGTTTTAAGGACTGCATCATTTCTTCTCTCCTCAATTAGATCCAAAGACATGTGAAGGAGTTCTTCGTTCTCTTCTGGGTTATAGTGGATTCTACGGTGGGAAGGCACAATGGTTTCAACTGGGAGCATAGCCTCTGATCCGTATGCCAAAGAGAAAGGAGTGTGCCCCGTTGATGTTCTGAAAGATGTGCGATAGGCCCATAGTGCCGTAGGGAGTTCATCCACCCAAGCGCCCTTTGACTTTTCGAGCTTCTTTTTTATTAGAGTTTTCAGAATTTTGTTGACGGCTTCGACTTGTCCGTTTTCTTGGGGGTACGCTACGGATGAGAAGCTCTTGTGAATTCCGTGCTCTTGGCACCAGTTGGCGAATTCCTCGCTGTCAAACTGAAGTCCATTATCTGATATGATTTTGAGTGGGATTCCGTACCTGCACAGAACATTTTTGATCAAGAAGTTAATAACTTTTGCTGAAGATACTTTATTCAGAGGTTCCGCTTACACCCATTTGGTGAAATAGTCGACTGCTACTATAGCATATTTTGCCCCGCCTCGGCCCATTGGTAGCTCGTCGATTAAGTCAATTCCCCATATTGCGAAGGGCCAAGGGCTGGTCATTTGAGTAATCTTAGTTGTTGGTAGCCGCGGAATCTTAGCAAATTTTTGGCATCTGTCACACTTTTGGACGAAATCTAAGGCGTCCTTGCTTAAGGTGGGCCAAAAATATCCGTATCGGAGTATCTTTTTTGCTAACGTTTGCCCTCCGGTGTGATCTCCGCAGCTTCCCTGATGGATGTTGGATAAGATTTCCTTGGCTTCTCTCCCAGCAACACACCTTAATAATGGGTTAGAGAAGCCACGCCGATAGAGGATGTCTTCTTGTATTGTGTAGCGGGAAGCTTTCCTCAAGATTTTCTTGACTTCGTTGCGCCCGTTGGGTAGTGTGCCACTCTGTAGGTAGTCTCGGATGGGAGTCATCCAAGTTGCTTCTTCGGTTGCAGCTACCAGATTCACTTGTTCAAAACTTGGGGCCAGTTGCTTTGAGATGGTTACCGCCCCGAAGATGGTGATGTCTCTCACACTTGCTTGCTTCGCCAATTCGTCGGCCTCTTGGTTCTGTTCCCGAGGGATGTGTTTGACTAAGTAGTGGTCCAGTCGGCTGAGAAGTAACTTGGTCTTCTTTAGATATGCTATGAGTCGTTCTTCTCGAGCTTGGAATTCTCCTAGTATATGATTAACAATAAGTTGAGAATCGCCATGAAGACATAAAGAATTGGCTCCGATTTCGATGGCAATTTCTAGTCCGGCTATCACTGCTTCATATTCTACATCGTTATTGGTGGCAGCGAACTCCAATCTTATAGCATAGTGCAGTTTGTTTCCCCTGGGAGTGATTATTACCACACCTGCCCCCGAGCCTTGTTCGTTAGATGCACCGTCCACAAAGAGATTCCACTTGATATCTTCTGTTATTTCCAGTTGCTCCTTATCCTCGTTGGTAGTGAATTCTGCAATGAAATCAGCCATGGCTTGTCCCTTGATGGCGGTGCGAGGGTGATAGGTGATATCATATTGACTCAGCTCAATGCACCATTTAAGTAGTCTCCCGGAAGTGTCGGGACGATGGAGTACCTGCCTCAGTGGTTGATCGGTCAGAACTTTGATGGAATGGGACTGGAAGTAGTGACGCAGTTTCCGTGAAGTGATTAGTAAACAGTATGCTAACTTCTCAAGTTTAGGATATCTAACTTCTACCCCAGTAAACCTTTTGCTGACGAAGTAAACTGGCCGTTGCGTGCGGTTGTCTTCCCTTACCAAGGCAGCGCTTAGGGCGTGAGATGACACAGCGAGGTATAGGTATAATTCTTCTCCTTCGCTTGGAGTTGAGAGTACCGGTGGTTTCTGGAGGTGTTCGATTAAGTGAAGGAAAGCGGTCAGGCATTCGCCAGTCCATTCGAACTTTCCCTTGTCTTTCTTTAGGGCTTCAAAAAAGGGGACGCACTTGTCCGTCGCCTTGGAGATGAATCGGCTTAGAGCGGCCACTTTTCCATTCAAACTTTGCATTTCCTTCCAAGTGGAAGGTATCTTGATATCTCTTAACGCTCGGACCTGTTAAGGGTTTGCTTCTATCCCTCTGGCATGAACGATGAATCCTAAGAACTTTCTTGATGACACTCCGAAGGAGCATTTTAGTGGATTCAACTTCATTCCATATTGTCGAAGTACTTGAAACATCTTGCCTAAGTGGCTTACGTGATCTTTGGCTTTCCTTGACTTTACCAGCATGTCATCCACATATACTTCCATAGTTTGTCCTATTAGCCCTGCAAACATTTTGTTGACGAGGCGCTGGTAGGTGGCCCCTGCATTTTTAAGTCCGAAAGGCATTACCTTATAGCAGTATAAACCCCGGTCGGTGATGAAACTAGTGTGGTCTTGGTCGGGAGCATGCATAGGAATTTGGTTATACCCTGAGTATGCGTCCATAAAAGATAGGAGCTCGTGCCCGGCTGTGCTGTCTACAAGTTGGTCGATTCTGGGAAGTGGGAAACAATCCTTTGGGCAGGCGTCGTTTAGGTTGGAAAAGTCAATGCAGGTTCGCCACTTCCCATTAGCCTTTTTTACCAGCACCGGGTTGGCGATCCATTCCGGGTAGATAGCTTCTCGTATGAAGTCATTGGCGAGTAGGTTCTTTACTTCTTCATCGAGGGCTGCTGATCGCTCTGCCCCCATACTTCTCTTTCTTTGTTTTACAGGCGCCTTGGTAGGATCAATGTTTAATACGTGGCATGCTATGTCGGGGGAGATTCCGGTCATGTCAGCGTGTGACCAAGCGAATACATCCAAGTTGTGGCAGAGAAAATCGATGAGTTGTTCCTTCAATTCGGCTTTTAGTTGGGACCCAATTTTCAATAGTCTACTTGAGTCGTGCTTGTCTACAGATATAAACTCCATAGCCTCTGCAGGCTCGGCGGTGGCCTCCTCCTCTTTGTCCCTAGGGTCTAATTCATTGAAAGGGTCGCTGGTATATCGAAGAGGAGGGGCTTTCTTTAGTTGCTATGCTTCCAGACTTTTTGTGCAGAGGGCAATCTCTAAACCCTTCCCTTTATCCTTCCTGTGGTTGTTGCGAAGTTCAGTCACATAGCAGTCTCGAGCAACGTACTGGTCTCCTTCTACTTCCCCTACTCCATTGTCCATTGGAAATTTCATCTTTAGGCACCATGGGGCTAGGACAATTTGGAAGTCAGACAAGGCTGGTCTTCCTAAGAAGGAGTTGTAGGCCGAATGGTTTTCTATTAGCACGAATGTCTGCTTCCGTACAATGGAGCGGGGATGGCTCCCAATCTCAACAAAGAGGTCCAGTTGCCCGAGGGGCATCTTAGCATCCCTAGTGAAACCGTGTAGTGGTTTATCGCAGGGAGATACATCCTTCATTGACAGCTTCATTTTGTCGAATGCGTGTTTGAACAGGATGTTTACTGAGCTTCCAGTGTCTACCAGGATTCGGTAAACTTCGGCGGGACCAAGTCGGGCAGAGATGACCATGGGATCCATGTGAGGGTACTGCCTTCCTTCTAGGTCACGCTTACCAAATGTGATGTCATCACTTTCTTTCCGCTTTGGGTGGCATTCTTCTATAACCGAATTGACATAGTCTTTATTGTCTCTAAGCGACTTTCCGTATCTTTCCATCTCTTTCCAGCTTCTGTCTGCGATGTGTGGCCCTCCTGAGATGGTATGGACCACTATCTTTTCTTGACTAGAGCTGCTAGCGTTGCGGTTTCCTCTATCGGCCCCCGGTGAGGGTAGCCTTGGGTTTTCATTAGCAGGAGTTGGGGTCCTGTCCTGACCTTTTACATAACGTTCAAGTTTCTTTCTTCTGATGTGTTCCTCGATCAGATCTCGGAGATGATGGCATTCGTTGGTATCATGCCCGTGAGATTCGTGGAAGCGGCAGAACTTTCCAGACTTCTGTGCGTTATCTGATTCCTTCTTGTATGGTGGGCGTTTGTATCTAACTTCGCCTTGGGTGGCAAGGAAGATATTTTCGACGGTCTCGTTCAAAGGAGTGTAAGTGTCGAATCTTGGTCCTGGCCGATATAGGTGCTTTTCTCCCTTCTTGCCCCCAGCATTGTCTCTGGAATCATTTCTTCGAACGTCCCTTGCCACAGCAGGGGCGTTGCCATGGGTTGTCTTATTTTGCTGTCCTGACTGCCCCTCAACGGCAGCATCCTCAAGCCTCATGTATTTCCCGGCTTCATGGAAGAAATCGGGTAAAGTAGTTGGTTTTTCTTTTGTCAACCTTCTAGCAAATTTAGTGTCCGGATGCACACCACTGCAGAGGGCCATTAGGATAAGCTTCTCATCGGCATCTTGGACTGCGGCTGCTGCGGCGTTGAATCTGGTTAGGTATTGCTGCAGCTTCTCTCCAGGTTTCTGTTTGACGCTGGATAAGGAATAAGCGTCCTTAGGTTGCTCCATATGAATGAGGAACTGACTGATAAATTTTTCTTTCAACATCTCCCACGAGTTGATGGATCCCTGGGGTAGATGACAGAACCAGGAGGTAGCAAGATCTGCTAAGAAGAGCGAAAAGAATTTGCACAGTAATCCCTCTGTCGCCCCACTCATGAGCATATGCTGCGTGTACCTCTGTAAGTGTACAACGGGGTCGGAGGTTCCTTTGTAGGGTTCCATTGTTGGCATCTTCCATTCTCGGGGGGTGATAGCAATTTCGATATTGCGGGCGAAAGGGCTGGTTACCCTAGCGCCTATCCCTCGATCTCTTTGCTCCCGTTGGACACACTCTCTGAATAAGCGTGCCATCCTTTCATCATAACTTGGAGAAGATAGAAATGAGTTTGGTTCTGTTCTGTGGGATTGATTCCGTCCAGATGACCTGTAGGGATGGTATCGTATATCATTCCTCATATTTTCCAGTGGCTGCCTTTGATCTTCTGGGAGCATGCTAGGGTCAGCTACAGTTGGCCCTTGCCTTGATCTTCCCCTGCCGGGTTCTGATCTAAGCACTTCCTCGGGTCCAACTTCGGGCTGGACTCTAGCTCGGCCCCGTTCACTAGCGTTTCCATGGTTAGGCAGTATGACAAGCTCAGCTACAGTTGACCTCCGTCCGGTACCTCCCCCGTTGGGTTCGGTACCAAACGTTTCCTCAGGCCTAACTTCGGGCTGTGCTCGGTCTCGGCTCCTACCATGGCTACTTCTGCCGTTAGCTCCTTCGAAGAAGGAAGATCTTTGTTGTCTCTGAGATCCTCCAAACTGGGACTCGCCCCATGATTCAGTGTTGCGGTTGGATTCTTCAGCGTCCCTTAAGCATGACATGAGATGGTCCACCAAAGCTTCCTGCTGGGATGTGAAGCGGTTAGTTACTTCAACCACAACTCTGTCCAAATCTGCCCTAGTAATTGCTGCAGGCTGTTCTGTGGCAGGAATGGTTGGGTTAGCCTGTCCTTCATTCGTTACTGCTGCCAGAGGAGGACGATTTACTTGATTCGTGATAGCTGGATCTGGAAGACTGCTGGATGCGATGTTTTTTCCTTTGTTAACATCTTTTCTCTGTTTGGGAGGCATGTTTTCCAAGTAGCGAACGATGCTGTTAGGAAAGCTGTTAAGTGGATGAAGCTGAAGCTTCGAGCTTCTCCGCTCTCAGTGAAAGCACCAAAAATGTTTGCACAAAAAATGGACAAACACCTCAAAGTTATATGATTTAGTAGATCTTAGGTTGTTCTTAGTGATTTTGGAGAATTATGCAAATATATGAAAAACAGGGGCTAAATTGTAAAAAGACACGCAGATTTATAGTGGTTCAGCCAGAATGTGCCTACATCCACTTTATATGTTATTTCTCTTCTTTTGTTATGATTACAAGTACAAAGCTTTGGTACAAGTAAAAGAAAGTTGTTTGAAAGTTCCTTCCATGCTTGAGCTCTCAAACTTGTCCCCATTGTTGTACCCCTGCCCCTCTATTCATAGAGTGAGGCTGGGGGTAGGGGTCATGGATGTATATAACAGCTGGTGGGCCTGGGCTGACGCGACCTGGCCTGGTATTGTTGGCCCGGAAGGAGTTGGTCCGGTAGGAGCATGGTCCGGTAGGTTGGTTCGGAATGTCTTGGTCCGGTAGATGGTTGGTCCGGTAGATGGTGGGAGGAGCTTGGTCCGGTAGATGCTTGGTCCGGTAGATGGTTGGTCCGGCAATCATAGGAGGTAGGTTGGTTTGGTAGATGCTTGGTCCGACAATCATAGGAGGTAGGTTGGTTCGGTAGATGCTTGGTCCGGTAGATGGTGTCGAAATATACCCAACAAGTCCAATAGCAAAAAACCTTAATTCCACTTAGTAGATTAAACAAACCATCAATTCTAGGAAAAGGATACTTATTCATCGCCGTCTTCTCATTTTGATTCCTATAATCGGTACACATTCTTAATGACCCATACGTTTTCTTTACGAACATTGTCACAACTCCCAAAGGTAAGCTACTTAGTCTAGTAAATCCACTAGTTGGACCTTTAACTCTTTCATATCTGTAAGTGTCATCCTGCTAGATGGTCTACTCACGAGTTAGACTCTAGTATCAAACAACCCTTTAACAAGTACACAATGTATTAAATTGTATATCCCAATGTAGCCTTTACTTTCTCCTCTATGCCAGGTTCAAAATTGTAGGTTTCAAAGCATAAAGCCTCCCTTTCTCCATTTGACCAGCTAGGGACAATCTCTCATGAATTGCTCCAACTTGTTGCAATTAAAACATCTCACTCCTTTCTTATCCATGGTCTTCTTATTGATCACAACATGACACTCATTGGCAAGTTCTCCCTCTTACGACACTTGTAAAAAAACCTAGATCAGCAAAGTTCCTTTCACAATGGATAAGCCAGTCCTTCGCTTCAATGGCATTCACTATTTGCATAAATGACTTTCCACCTAGGCTGGTGTAGTCCCTACTTAATGTAGCAAAGTTATTAGGAGCAGCCATTTTAGATACGACAACTCCTGCATTACCCATATTTCCTCCAATCATTCCATTAGTTGCTCCATACATCAAGTTTATGAAGAAGTGATACATCGTCCCCGTGTCCACGAGCATTGCTCCAACACTCGCATTTGCAATTGCATTAGCTGTTCGGTTAGTACTTCCTCTTGCATTAGGCCGAATATTTCCATTAGTCATGGTGCTTCCTCTTCCCAAATTATATCTTCCACTTCTTCTGTCCATAATTTCTTTTCTCATGATCTACATAAGAGTCTTCATGGGACTTAATAGAAATGACTAAAGATAACAAGGAGAAGTAGACATAGATAGGTATTAGTGCTTCTATGTATGTATGTATGTATGTATGTATATGTGTGTGTATGTGCATGCATGCAAGTATCCGTGTATGTATGTATATCAATTAAGAAACGCGTTACTATAGTGTTATCATCTTCCCCAATCTTATTCTTTCTAATTCATTTGGTTTATGTTTTTCAGAATCTTATTAATGTATTATATAAGCCTTTCTCTAATACCAAGTTGTAGACCCGAAAATAGAAACTAATGATGCTGTAGTCATCATTAGTATAATTTTCCAACGAAAAAATGAGAGTAGTTATTGTATCATTAACATCAAGAACATGGAATTTTCAAAATAAATTCAAAACCAAATTCATTTGTTTATTACATGATCATTACATAATCCCATAATTACATCATTCTGACAAAATATAATAAATACAACAATAATAAATATAAAATATAATTTTAGGAGCAATATATGATGATGCTCCTTGAGTGATAAGAGTCATAACTATGAATGGTTATAAAACCCATCATTACATGCAACCATACAACAGGATAAACTACACTAATTTGCCTCCTGCATGTCTTTGGGAACTTTATTCATCAAAAGGTGGAAACCTTACTCTTAACCTACTCAATTTACCATCCGAGAGTTTAAGGGGAAATCTAAAACTTCTGGTCTAAAAATAGTCTGGTATGCATAACATTAGTCCATCCCAAGTAAAAATAGATACATAGTGAGACCTCATTGCTGAGCGAATGGGTTTTTCCCTCACTAGTATCCTAACAATCAACAGTCAAACATAAGATTTATTGGATAGAACGTCGCTGGCCTAACGCATTGTGCTCTCTTCATCCACTAGCAACCACAATGGTTAGGACATAACATAACAACATACAAATGGGATAAAGATGAATTGTTTCGTATTTAGTAGGCTCTACGGGTTACACATTCCCTACATATACCAGTTCCAATTGGCGTCAATACATCGATATAGTTTTCCATATGGTCACTAGAAATCTATTAGTTTTCATAGGCTAGCTAAAAAACTATAAGGCTGACTCAGGTCAAAACCAAATAAATCAACCTGCTTCTGTTCCCATACGATTACCAAGGTACACCCATGGGAGAAAAAAAAATATTGGCTTTAGTTCCTAATAAATGCCAAGATATCTCTGTGATAAAAGAAAAATAAAACTAAGCATCCCCACTCGATTCCCGAATGCATACTCAAAAATTTAGCTTGATGTTGAAAAATCCGTATGCATTAGATTCTTTGACCTTGATAGCCGGAAGGCATAATAACCTACAATACGAGGCTCTACCACTACACAAGTCGGCACAACTTATTCTGGTTTTCCAAAAATAGAACAAGTTGTTTCTTTCAATCAGTCTTGGACATCTTAACACAATTTGATCTTCCTGATCTTCTAGGTGCAATTCTACTTATACATGAGTTTAGCTTGAACATACCCATTAATGGAACAACCCTACATGATTTTTAGTTTCCAATCCCAATGTCACAATACTTGACTATTACATATATGTGAGCACACTAATAATTTATGTAAGCAAAAATATGATCGATCAAAGTATATAATTGAACAAATAAAGTCATCATCAACAATATAATTATGTTCTCATAATAGTCATTTACACATAATTCACATACAAACATGCATGTGTTTTATTTCATATAAATCCAGGTAATTTTGGGCTAAATTTTCCTTTTCCTTGCTTTGAAAATCTTTATGTAAAAGTTTATAGATTCAACAAACCTATCTTTGGTATTAGAATATTCTAACCCAATAATCAATAATGTGTTATGAAACATGTACAATAGGCTATCGAATTTACAAGTTAAGATATCAGACATACATAGATATCACATGCTTAAGTTATCGCATGTCTAAAGCAATTGCATGTTTAAAGCTATCGCATGTTTAAAGTTATCGCATGTCTAAAGCTATCGAAGATGTATCTATCGCACCTTTAGAGATAATAGTATCGAAACTTTAAAATCACAGTTATTGAAAATTTAAAAATATAGTTATCAAAACTTTAAAATAATAGCTATCGATGCTTTAAATTATAGCCTCTGAAACTTTAAAATAGTAGCTATAACTTTTAAAATGTAGCGACCCAAACTTTTTAAACCAATTTTTTTTAAATATAAGCTATAGAACATCTAGGATCTTCAAATCATATATGTAAATTTAGGCTATTGGGCACCTAGCAAAAGCTATCACTTGCATAGCTATCGAATGTCTAAAAGGACGTATTAAACCTCTAAGCCACATGCTATTGAAGGTGTGAAATAGCAATCTAATTAACTTTAAAACTGATTTATTTCCACTTAAAGCAATTACTTTTCTGCAGATCCTTCCATATATTAAATTTTCATTCGTTAACACTTATCCTTTTAGAGAAATTTTCATGAAAGAATTATGCTTCACATAAAACTTTAATAATTAATTAATTAAATTCCATTTATCACCAATCTTTTAGTTGATCAAAATAATTCATATTAATTCAAAATTAACATGGGAAATTCCCAAAAATTCCCCAAAAATCTTGTACCATATGCAAAAAATTTAGTGTAAAGTAATTATATTTAATATTTTAAATAATTGAAACCTAAAATTAAACTCTCTCTCAACTTAGAAATCCCATAGAAAATCCAAATCTATGTAGAAAAATATGAAATTAAAAGCTCTTCTCTAATTTAATGTTATAACGACATATTAAATGTTCAATTCATTTTGAGATCATTAAAATGGGTTTTGAATCCAAAAATCTAGCATGCAACTTTATTATCTCATATATATAATTCATAAAAGTATCTAAATGAATATCGTAACCAAAACTATGTTTTAATCATCATAAAATAATTCAAGTTTTCATCAATTCTAAGATCAAACACATCAAAACTTATGGATGATAATATTATTCACTTGGCTTAGTGTATGTTTAAAGGGAATTAGTTCCCTTGGCCTTCTTCTTCAAGCATAATCTTCTTTCTTTTGTTTAGTAAATTTTAGTGGAGTTGTTCTCGTTTTCTTTTCTTTCTTTTATTATAAGAGAATTGGGAGAGAGAGAGAAGAGTCAGGGAATTATATAGGCCTTTACCTTATCTTATTCTCACCTAAATTAATTAAAAACATTTATTGTTTTTCTCCATATAAAATATTGTTACTCCATTTAACTAATTAAAAAGATTCGATATTGATTATTATGGAAAATCTCCATTTGTGCTCTATTTCCCTCACATTATTATTTAATTATCAATTAATTATAATTTCTATAATAAAGTGTAAGTAAAACTAAGTGTAGGCGACCTTGTGTTTCTATTTACGATGGAGACCTAGAGCATTGGCCTCGTATCTTGTAGGAGTAAGGTCTTAGAGCTTCATATTGGGATCAGGAGTGAACAGAGAATTCCTCGGGCTGGTCACTTCTTGCTTTCCCTTCACCGCTTAGGCGGTCAAAGCACAAATCATTTGCTCTTTCCATTACCCTAAGTCGTTCAAAGGCCTATAATCTCTCATTGGATGAGAGTGATGGAAAACATGTGCCTTGGGTGGTGGGATTGGTTTAGGTGTTGGAGAGTCATAAGCAAAGTCATGGATGTGCACGACATGCATGTTTGAGTTATGGGCCTAAACAACAACTGAGAGGTTTGGAGTAGGACCCTCTCACGGGCATCCTGCATGATATTGAAAGTACTAGGGACTATAAGTGAGATAGGTGTCTTGTCATAAGCAGTCAGGACTCTTGGATCATAGTTGATGGTCTCTTGGGCTCCTGCCCTAGTGTAGAGATCATTTAAATTATAGGCTATCTTTCCTATGTTTATCTCCTTCACTAGGTCGAGCTACATGTCATTGCTCATGATGGTAATAGGGCTGATGGCCCTTGCCTCAATGCCACCACTAGTGTTATTGCCTTTGGAATTTTCGACCTCATTTACAATGTTCATAGTTTTGAATGCATTTTTAGGAGTAGAATATATCATTTAAGGGGAAAAGTGATGATATTTGAAAGTTTTAGGGGAGACCTTCCTTTTAGCACCAAAATGTTGACTAGATTTCTAACCAACCTTGGAATTACGGTTAGAGGTGGATGTGAGCAAAGATTACTTAGTAAAATTATGGTTAAAAGTGCTAAATGAGATATGATTAAGAGAGTAATGATTAGTATGATTGAAGTAAATGACACAAGATGTAGAAAGGTTCGATCTTAGGAAAGATATACATCCAATATGTTTGATGTTTTTATTTCTTTGAGCTTTTTGTTACAAGAGAAATACTAGTGATTATTATAAGAGCTTCAATATAGTATAATTTAAGAGTTGAAAGAAAAAAATTACATCCTTGTAGAAGAGCATATGATCCCTTATTATAGCTGAAGAGATTACATCTTGAAGGTCTTGGATTGATGCCTTGAACGCTAAGTTTCTTTATGACCATCGATGGTGATTTATAGCTTAGATGGCGGCTAGCTCAGTTCCACATAGAAATAATGGTTTAGATATTACTAGCTAGTGTGTCATACCATGGTGTGCTTATGTCAGAAGGACAACATGGTGTAGGAAGTGGTTGATGTATAATGTTGCTTTTGCCAGATAGGTATTGAAGTACATAGCAAGGTTGTTGTACAATGATGCTTTTGTAAGATGAATGGTATCTTTATGCCACTTTTTCCAAAGGGTATAGATTCGCCACCTCTTTTTACAAGGGCAACCAAGGGCTTTTGTCTAAATTCGGCCGAGTCACGACAAAATGGAGCGAACGGTGAGGTTGTCCATCGAGGAGTATATGGCGGTCAGGGAGAGGCACAGACGGAACCTGTGGGCGGTCCAAGGGTTTAGGAGGTGATGTTAGCTTGCTGTGACTTGATTGTATATATAACAGGCAAGGTTGATAGGTCTAGTGTGAGCCTCTGTTCGCGAAGCTTGAAACTTTTCTTTGAACTAGAGAATATGGCGAGCAAGGTCCTGTATTTAAGGAAAGCATAGCGACCACCTCTTGTAGGTCAGAATGTTGAAGGCGGACATGTTGTTTGGCTGGAGATAAATCAGTCCACCTATGCTATGCGGGCCAATGTTGTTGGGCTTTCACCCGATGGTCCCATTTATAATTTTGCGAGAAAAAGGAGCAACACAAACCAATTAAAACAAAGGATAGAAGAGAAAGGTAAACATGATAATTTTCTATGTTTTGGTATTCCAAAATGAATTTTTTTTCTTCTGTTTTATATGTTAATATCTTTTGCAAATTAATTACTTTTCCATCTTCTTATCCTCTCTCATGCTTAATCAAAAGCATATTGGAAATGTAAAACACAGAAATTGAAATTGTACACTTATTCTACCTCCTTTCAAGATAAACCATCATATAATTTTACAAATCTAATCATCATTTTCAAACCTCGGTACCAATTACAACATAAAAAATTGTGGAAAAGTTTAACTTTAAAGAACTTAAAAACTATTTGATGACATGAAAATGGGTCAATGAATTGATTTATAGTCAGGGTTAAGGAATTTTTTTTAAAATGTCACCCTTTTTACTTAGATGGATACATATTTGTTTGTTTATATTTTACTTAATCAGATATAAGTTGATTTATAACGAGTGTAAATAGATTTTTTTTTACTCTTGAACTTTGCTATCGTGTATGTCTTATCGTATATGCTTAAAAGTTCAAATCCTAGAAATTTAGAAATAACTTATACAGGATATTTACAACTAGACTAATAATTGTTACTGCATTAACAGATTAATTTTCATTATGTTGTTGTTATGGAATTTATGCAGAATACTCAAGTTTCAGTTTGCCCATTATTTATCAGCGAATATCTAAAAGTCTAACAAAATAATATTTATTCACAAAACTAAATAATAACATAAAACACATAATAAGAGACTTGATGCAATTCAGTCTAATGGTTTATAAAAATGGCCCAATAAATATACTTTACTCTATAATAAGAAATAGTACAAATAAAAGATTGCAAATATAATTATAACATTATAGCTCGAGTTGTGGAGCTACTAACCTATATCTTAACCTATGCAATCAGTTTCGATGATAAACTCTTCTACACTCAATAGCCTTAATTTAATCTAATAACAGAAATTAGGATCTTTTTTCCTAATAGGGTTTAGTGGAATTACTTTTGGAAATAATGGATGGAGGCTATGTTAATTTATAACTATTGTTAACCTTTATAACTAGACTACAATCCAGCATATTAACTTTGTAAGAAATATGAAGCCTAAAACCAAAAATTGCCCAAAACTACATATTTTAGCCTCATTTATTCTCCCAAATATTGACACTATCACTTGATCGGTCGGGTTTCTGACCTATTGTGCAATAATTTTCATAATCACCAATCACGTAGTGAAATGTAAGTGATTGACCGGTGGTTCATGTTTTGAAATTGTCCCTTCTTTTCTAAAACTTAAAGAAAACCCATAAGTTTTGATTCGTAACTATGCTTGACCTCCTCTTTGTTTCTTTACAAAGCTTTTGATCTCGTCTTTAGTTTCACATATATTTTGATATACATTTGAGTCACATAATTTTAACACTCTGTCCTGCCTTAAATTTAACAATCTTACTCTACCAACACATCTCTATGGGTTTGCATCACGCGGTGCCAAACTCAAGTAAAAACTAAATAGGTTTGGGCATTATCTCCCAACTGAACTTCCAAATGACCCTTTTTTTTAATAACAATAAAGAAACCACACACATCAACAGCATTGTGTAAGAATAAATAAAAACCTAACTTTTTTTACTACATCTGACACAGGCGACGAACATGTAAGTAATATCACTCAAGAGATCGATAGAGAAATAATAGTCGACTTCATCATCTTCATCTCGGATCGAGTGAGGATATAATCAACATACTTCCTATCTACTCAAGTCTTCATCTCAATTTTTCTCAACCTCCCAAATTCTCTTTGACCAAACTCATCATCGAGCTCCTCGACACTTCATGCATGTCATCGAATCATCAACATTAACAATCTCACTATTAAGGCTAATACCATCAAAGGCCTTGCCTACGACTCAGATCCATCTTGAGTCTAAACCTCTACAACCTTCTCAATGACCAACATAATTGGAAGCACAATTCTCTTTGGATATAAAAAATACTTTGATGACCCTGTTGAATTTTTATTTGATACTCTTTTACTTTCCTCACCCTATCATCCCTTAATGGAGGATTTTCCTTCGATAAAATTCCATCATCAAATATCTCTTGCACGCAAGTCACAATAATCCTTATTGTTGGACACCACAATTTATGCCCTTTCACTCCTTCTTTATAGCTTAATAAAATGTCTTGCTTCTATTAGAATTTAAATTATAATGTCTCTCACAAATTTAAGTAGGATAACCAAACACTTTAATGACTTAATACTTTTACAAGCTCTTCTTTCCATGTTTCATTTAGAATATTCATATATATGACTATGGAGAGTGTACATTTAATGAGAAATACCATCATAGATAATGTCTTTCCTAAAATTCTATCTCCAATCCAGTGGTCAATCCCAAGCTCCTAGTTCTCTCCAACAATGCCAACTAATATTCTTAGTCACTCTATAAAACTACGACTCCCCATAAATAGCAACATCACTGCATATACCCTCGAAAGAAGAATGGCTAGGGAATTCTTATAATACAAATTTGCTAATATTTTATATTTCTAACATTAAGAACTCTTAAAGGTTTCCTTGGTAACTTCTCTGTAAGGATCTTCCACTTACAAAACCATGAAAATGTTTCATCTTTGATTTTCATGAAATAGGGATGTTAATCAGTCTGGTTGGACCGATGTAGGTGTGTTCATGTTTTATCCTATATAAGATTCGCATGGACACACACCTAATAAGACTTAAGCATGGGCACTATTTATACGAGCAAAACATTGGATGGATAAAGTATGAATAATAGAAAATTCAACGAATAATTCAAGCATATGAAATTTCGTACGTACATTCTTATCTTAATTTGTATTCTAAATGAGAAACGTATAAACATGGAGATACATTTTTTGATTTTAAATAAAGTCGCACAATGAACACTCTTACAAAATTAAGACCCCTATCATAGAATACACCTAGATCTTCCTTAAGAAATTATCAACAAATAAGGCGAAGTAACTGTCACCACCTAATAATGTAATCGAAGTTATCCTTGAACATAATTACGGATGCATTCCAGAAATACTATCAGTGTATGTCATAATTCAACTATGACACACTTCTTCTCCAAAACACAAACCACACAAAAGCTAAGGATCGATTGCTAACATTGTCAATCAACCCTAGTTATATGATACATCAAGACTTGGCTCACCAGTAAACCTAAGCAAAGATTTCATGACTGAGTAGAATATGAAACCAGATTAATAGTAACTTTTTATGAGAAATGCGGATTAAGGATCTTAAGACTAGAATCAACACTAGAGGGGGGTGAATAGTGTTTTAAGAAATTTGTTAATCTTTTTGAGTTTATCTAACTTTATTAACGATGTATACACTAATTAGACACAGATATGAACGCTTTTGTAGGAGCAAGCAGCCCGAGTTTCAGACCTACAGAATCAAACACAGATGCAAATATAAAGCAAAAGCAGTAAAGGAAAGAACACACCGGATTTTATACTGGTTCAGAGTTACCCTACATCCAGTCCCGTACAACTAAGTTCGGATTTCCTTTCAAAAGCAATTAAACAATTACAACCCTCGATTTCAAGGCTATGAGGTATACCCTCCAGAATACCAATCCTCTGGGTAGGGATACTTGATTTCCCGGACAACAAGTTCACCCAATTGATTTCCAAGGCTACAATCACACCTTTTCTCGCTTGATTGATTTCAAAGTCTATAATCACACCTTTTCTCGCTTATATATTACAAAGAAGTCTATAACTCTGAGTAGCACTGAGAACCTTGTAGAGATAGTGATGTAGAATCAAACTAGAAGTAATCGAGTAGGATTCGATGTTGATTTCGGCAGAGTAATGATATGATTTTGTATTAAGAAATGTGGAAGAAGAAGAGGAGTGAAAAGCAGAAAAATATGATTGAAAATTCGTTGAAACTGACCCCTATTTATAGAAAACCAACAGCCATGACCATTCATGAAGAGTTATGGCGAATAGACACTTCTTTTGAAATTTGAATTTGAACTTCAACTGCCACTATGTCGACATACTACCTAGGGGCATGTCGACATCCCTCAGCCAAAAATGATAATTTGAATTTCTATAAAAACAATATTTATCGTATATAAAAACTATTTAAAACTTTATAAATATACTTGAATATAGTTGAAATTCATAAGTAAATATAAAGAACAATAAATACATAATTTAACAATAATTTTATATTTAAATCTAAGTATAAATATTAAAAGTTAAATATATTATTTGAAAAGACATTTTAAAAACAGGAGTATTTTGACTTTGAAATTAAAGATGTTTTGAGGTTAAAATTATTTAAAATCAGGTTAGAGAGTTTTGAATCTTTTAAAAGGAAAGTTTTGAAATCATTTTGAAAACAAGATATTTTTGTAAAATCATTTGAATTAAAATAAGTGGATACAAAACAATGTCCCACTAGATTTTCGTAGGTTCCATCCTACTTAGGGTTCCATCCCTTTAACGGGCTCGAAGCGGATTCCATTCCATGAATAAATTGGACATTAAGATGCCAGTGCTTTTCTACGAGTTTTAACAAATATTCCTAATAAAACACAGACTTAACCTTGAACTCTTGATAATCTTGATACTCATGAGTCTTCTATCTCTGTATCTTGAATCTCTATACTGTACAGTCTTCATTCTTGATACCTGCATGGTTAGATCCTGCAAATACAAATATATCTAAACTTGTAATGTTCGTATTTATATTTTATAATCTATTCTAAGGTTGTTGTCATCAAAACCAACTCCTCAGGCTCTAACACTTTTGAGTCTCCTAAGTTTTGTCCCCCCTTGAAGCACATAAATATCACGTACTTGAACAAGCTTCATCACTACTAATGAACCCCTTTCCATGCTCAATCTCTTGCCATCCAGTACAATTTTCATGCTAAGTCCACTCAAAGTTTATTTTGATAATAAACACCTATGCTACGTAGAACATACCCAACATCCATGATAGTCCTAATAGTACCATCAAAAATCGTAATCCTCACACTCCATACAAATGTAACATGGCAAGATGTGTCATCCCTCATTAAGATTGCTTCCCCATCAATCCTTATATAACTAATAATAGCTCATGTCAAGCGTCATGTAGAAGGGTACTCAAATCTATTGCCCATGTACTCCCTAACAAAGTAGTACTAGCTAAAGCCTTTGATATATCGCTGTCATTATTTGTATCCAAACTCACTACCACTACTATAGACACTAAAGTTTTCTTCTTAACTCTCTTCTTCCTATGAGTTGGACACTCATACCTCAGATGCGCCTCCTTCTTATAGTAGTAACAAGCACCCCTCCTATGACCTCGAATTTGAGACCTATGTAGATAACTCGCTCCACTAAGATACTTTTGAATATTACCACCACTCTAATAAATCAAGCCTACTTTATCACTATAAACACTCTCATCTGCTATTTTACTCTTCGGTGCCTTATTATAAAAAATTGCCTTTACACTAGACAATCTAAAAGAATTTTTTCCATAAATCATACAGTTCACAAATGTAGTATGCTTCGAATGTAATGAATATAATATTAACAAGTGTATGCGCCACATCATTGATATCAATGTTCACAGCCTTTAATTCTGAAATCAAGGTATAATGTATATCCATACACTTGGAAACTATAATCTATAGGTTCATCCTAAAGGAATATAGTTATTTCCATAGAATGTTAATATTCACAGGAACTTATCTTGATGGGTAGCCAATAATGCATTCCAAAGTTTCTTTGCCATCTTCATACGGGAAAACTTTTGATGTACTTCATCTTATAGGCATAGCTAAATGGTGTAAGGGCTTCCCCTTCCGTCTCTTTTCATAAATTAGTTTCTTGGTCTTTTAATTTGGTTATATTTAAGACAACCTTATTAGTCTTCAACTGAGTGACTTAAGGGTATGCCCTAGAGTTAACTATGTAATTTCTTATGTAACTTTAGCTCTGTAACAATTCTTATTTGAAACAAACATATTATTTTCTTTGTTATTTTTTCTATTATGTATGTTTGTTACATATAATATAAATAATGATTATGAACACTACACAGATGTAAATAAAAATCAATAAGGTGAGTATTACATCGATTGCAGTTGTGAATTGGTCGTAACCAACAATATTGAATTGTTCTAGTAATTATACTCAACCTTGGAGGTTCCTATTCAAGATGCATCGAGAATGGGATATTGATGCATGTACGTAACACACACACACCAAATGTAGGATAATGGATTACTCATGATAGTTGAGGGCACCAACGATTTATTTAATTGTGATCATTAGATGGTTATAAAATGATTCAAATGGGATTCCTATGTAGATTAAATATATCTAGGTCAAAACATAGGATCTCATCCAGGGCCGGTCCTATGAGTTGGGTTGCCTAAGACGAGATTTATTTTGTTGCTCATTATTTTGTCAAGTATAAAGTTAAAAAAACATAAACAAAAAATTAGAGTTATATTCACCATATCACTTGGTTTACGTACAAAATATATAGTTAAGACAAATTGTTACATTATAACCTCCTACAATATCATTTTAACCAAAAAAACTTCTTCTTGCATTCTTTGTAGCAAATTCTTCAATTATGTCTTTATAATTTAGCACATCCAAATATTCATTTTCGATAGAAATCATAGATAATCCATTTAATTTCTCTTGTGACATGGTAGTCCGAAGATAAGTTTTGATTAACTTCAATTTTGAAAAACTCCTTTCCGCCGAAGCAACCGTGACCGGTATTGTCAACAAATTCTAAAATCCACCCATACGTTCAAAAACCCACTTACATCATGATAAGACTTTAAAAAATCAAGAATGTCAATTGATTTTATAATTTCCAATGGTAGAATTCTTTTCAATTGTCGAAGTTCATGAAATAATTCTTCTCCGCAAATATCACGCTCTTCATCATGTTTCAAAAAAGTTTCTAAATTGAAACATTGCTCTTTTAATTCTTCACATTCAATATTTTTGAACTTTGCATTCAGTAGGAACCCAAATGTCTCTTTATAAAGCTCAAATTGCTTAAATCGCTCTTTAAGTGAAGAAAGAGCTTGATCAATAATGTGAAGAAAGTAAGTAATTCTAAAGTTATCTTTTGGAGATTGGCTATCTAGAGCATCCACTTCCACATCTTCGTCAAATTGTTTCTTTCTACGAACAACTCTCTTTTTTATTTCAAATTTAGGATCAACAAGACCAACTTTTTCTACAAGTTCCTTAGCTTCATTCATAAAACTTTCAAAACCATCTTCTCTAAGTTTTTCGAAAAATACAATAAGCTCATTTACTCTTGCAATGGCATCTTCTATATTCATATCCTCTCGTTGAAGTATTTTGCTAACTCGATTAATATTATCAAGTATTGTATACCAAATGCATAGGCTAATCAAAAATTCAAAATTTTCCAAAGCATTATGACACAAACCTTTAGCCTCCATCATTACAATATCATCATTGGAATCATTTGCAATTTCAATTAGCGCATCTCTAAGCTCCAGAGCTTGATTTCTTATTGCTTTTACACTGCCAATGTGACTTTCCCAACGTGTAGCGGATAACGCTTTTGGAGTCAAACCTTTCACATAATCTCTAAGTATATCCCATCGATGAGTTGAACCGGAAAATAAGGTATAAATTTTTTGCACATAAGCAAAAAAAATTCTAGCTTTAATGCATGATTTGGCCATATCACATAGTGCAAAATTCAAGCTATGACATCCACATGAAATATGAAAAGCCTAGGATTAACATCAAGTAGCCTTTTTTGAACGCCTTGATGTTTCCCTAAGAAATTTAATAATAATATGATTAGTCAACACATCAAAATTAAACAATGTTGTTAGTCAATATGAAGCAAATCATACCTTTCATATTTGAACCATTATCATAACCTTGACCTCTTTCATCATTAATGTTGAGTTTAAGATCCATCAACACATTTTCAAGCTCCTTAAAAAGACCAAGTCCTGATGTGTCATTCACTTTAATATAACCAAGAAAGCATTCCTCCACTTTTGTATTTCTTGCATCATCAACATCCACACATCTTATGATAATTGACATTTGTTCTTTATGGCTCAAATCCGGAGTGCAATCAAGGATAATTGAAAAGAGCTTCGCTTTTAAATTTTTTACAAGTATTGTTTCTTTAATCTTCTTAGCCAATAAACCTATCAATTAATTTTGAATTTTGTGGCTAAGATAATGATTATTGGTTTCATTATTTACCACACGTCTTAAGTGATCTTCCATTATTGGATCAAATTCGGCAACAAAATGGATAAGTTGACAAAAAAGTCCATTGTTTTTTCATAAATTCTCTCATTAGATCCACGAAATGGTAAATTATTTCGAGATAAATTCTTTACAACACCAATGATACGCACAAGCACTTGCTTCCAACATTGTCTCTCTTTATCAATTTGAGATTCCATTCTTTTGTCAATAGTTTCTTTTTGTTTGAGCCCTCTATGAAAATCAACCCATTTGATAAGATTTGTGATGTGTATTGGATTGCTTTCATGATGTCTAAGTTTTGAAGAAATATTATGCCAATCATTTATCCCTTCTTCGGCTAGCTTAGATGTTTTTTGAGTGTGTTTGAATAACTTGCAACAAAAAGAAAAAACTTTGTCACATTCATTTGAATACACTAACCATTTTCGTTCATGCTATTTTCCATGTGGATAACCACCAACATAGTGTTTGGAAGTAAAGTGTCTACCATTAGCTCTATTTTTTGGAAACATGTCGTTTTCTTTTACGATTTTAATAGGTCCTCGTTGAACAAGCATAATTCTCTTCGTATCGGTAATCTTTCCCCACAATCCCGGATCATAATTGACATCAACATTTTTTTCAAGATTAAGAACAACTTCATCATTAGCATATTCATGAATAACATCATTGTTATGATCATCCATGAAAATATCTTCGTTATGCTCCTCTTCATTCATAGCAATGTCATTGATATTTTCATCTTCATGTGCTACATCAATGAATTCAAGACCTTCATCTACCTCAACTTTTTTATTAATGTGATCATCTCCGTTATCACTTTCTCCAATTTTACTTGAAGTTGAAGGTTGAGAGTTTTGAGCTTTTGCTTGAAATAAATTGGAAATTGATCCGGCTAATGATTTAGCTAGTTTGTCTTTTCGTTGTTTAACCTTCTTGTTGTAAGCTCCGGAATTTTGTTTTTGAAACTTTATATGATTTTTGTCATCCTCATTCTTCGTCATTATCCACTATTTATAATAAGAGTGAAATGATAAAAAAAATTGCATAATAAACATATTTAAAGATGCATAACTTTTATATCCAAAATTGTAATTATTCATCTTGCTCATTTAATAATTGTTCAAATTCAAAATCATAAATAAACATAGCATAAGTTATTAATTTTATTATTAAGTGAAAAAATATCAATTCTTCCAAAACTTGCTCCAGTTCTACTTTGGTCATGAAATTGTATTTCGTCCTTTAATCAGCTTAATGGAATTATGGACAATGGTTCTCTGAAATTCTCCAATAGTAAAGCCAAATATTACATGTTGCAATTTGATTAAATTCACTGAATTTTAAGCTAAAATAAGAAACTTACATAAAAAATTGCATACCTGTTATTAAAACTTACATACATACTAACTAGCATCTCTAATAGAAAAATGCAGACCAGGTGTGTAATCCTAACTAGCATCTCCAATAGAAAAATCCAATCAAATTATTCTACTTAACCCTAATTTAATAATTTGCCTCCAAATCAAACTCAAATAAAAAAATCACATGTGTAATGCTGTTGTGCAGGGCTACCTTGCCTAATCCGCTGCCTCTAATCGCTGCTCTTCTTCAGATTTCGTTCGTCGCGCAATTCTTTCTTCGCGCGCTTTCTTTTTTTTTCCTTCTGCCGTTGTTTTTTTCGTTTTCTATCGCTGTTTTTTTCCTGTTACCTGGGGGGTTGCTGTGCTGAGGGGGTTGGCCTAGGCCTTTGTCTTGGTTGCCTTATGAGTGGGCCGGGCCTGATCTCATCATGACAATGTGCAACACTCTTTAGAATTGAAAATACCATGTAGCCTAAACAAGGAGGATGTACTTTGATTCAGTCAACTCATGGCATTGCGACCATGTTATAGCTCCTTTTGGGAATATGCCAAATCATTTAAATTAAAACACCATTTAGTAAGGATTCGTCTCTAGATATAGGAAGTTTGTTACAACTCGCACCTTAATGGACCTGGTATTCCAACTAAATCGAAAAACCAAAGTCCATTAGGGTATGGATCAATGATATTGTTATCCTATAATAAACATAAGTATATCAAAGAGCTATCTATATGAACTAACAGTGGAACAATAAAATATAATAAACACATACATACTAATTAAGGCTAATACTTTGGAACCAATAACATTCCTCGGATGTCTAGTGCCCTTGTCAATGCAGAGCATAAATGAGAGGATCTGCCTTCTTACCGTTCCAGCCTTATACCAGTGTCTGTTCTTCTAAATCTATCATGTAAGTTGTAATGAGGAGATGGTCAAAACAACATTCTGGTGATTGGTAAATTACATACTTTATCCACAACACTAGTTTATGCCGATTGGTTTCCATTACATGTTATGTCTATTATTTCTAACTTAGTCACTTTGAATTCATATACGCGCATGATACATTCAACATACCCTGATATATAAATTAGATATATTCATATATATGCATTGCTGGCACCAACAAACAAGGTACATGCCTCGCTAGTATCCATAACTATATACCGCACCCCGCAATCTCCAAGAAATCTTCCGTTGGTACCTAATAATGGTATTACAACTAATTAGCCATATTACTAACTTGTCGTAAAGGCTTATCTGAGAGTTAACTAGCTCGCCTCTTTACAAACAACAAACAAACTTTGAGGCAATTGCATTTCCCATACGAAACCTACACCAGTAGGAAGTGTAATCTATCTCTAGGCGTAACCCAGTTCTTTCTAGAGACCGCTCAGGACCCATGGCACTCTCGACCTAATTTGTATAGCCCTACTCCTCGAATATATGGTACCATTAGTATTGACATAGCTCCGAGCTTTCACCCACCATCCAATTTAGATTACCTAACGCAAATCAAGAGAATGCCCATCTGGTTACGTAGTACCTTATGTTGGAATTGAAGCAGACCTTAATTAGCCATTTAAGACTTCAAATCCGAGGCGAACCCACTTTGGTACTTTCCCCAAGCCTATACGTGAACGTATATCCTTATGGGACCTACAGATGAAGACGTCCACATCAATATAATGTATACGCAACTATTGGTAGACCCTTGTAGAGAGCAGACTTCTATGGTGTAACATTACTGAGCTCGCATCCCAACTCATACTGATGACAGTGTCATTTATAACTAATCTAAATATTGCACTAGACCTAAAAATCTACACCCATCATAAACGTATTTTTAAGGCCATATAATTACAACTAGAAATGTTTTACACCTCTTAAGTTCAATTATTAATATTCATTTACTTACCATGAACGTCTTATTTCACAAATGCCATTAAGATTCCTTTACTGCTTCTTTTCAATTAATAAAATTAAGTATTGTTTACCGCTTCTTTCCAATTAACACAATTAAGTATCATTCACTGCTTCTTTCCAAATAATACAATTAAGTATCAATTACTGCTTCCTTTTAATTTATACCCATTTTAACATGATCACTATAATTTCCCTAATTCTAATTCATTTTCTTGTTCATGCTTAGCGTTTATTATTTATTTTCTAACTTGTATTTAATCATGTATATTTAATCGATACAGAATCTTATTAATTCTATTTATAACACTTTAGTTCTACATTTAGGAATTTCTACTTTTTAATGCATTAGAACTATATCCTCCTTAAGAAGGAAATGTTATCATTGTAAGTTTCCATAAATTATCTAAAAAGAGGAATTATATTGTGTTCCAAATTACAAGGAATTACGTTTTCTATTTTTATTGAAACTAACAATACAAAATATTGTAAACATCCTCATTTTGCGCTTCTCTTTCCTTTGAGCATATTCCTTGTTATTTCGAAAGATACGCTTTCATATATAACTGTAAAGTTTGATAATTTATACAAATTCACATAAAAACATTTTTCATTTCGACGAATTAAAATATAAAATTAAATCCCAATCAAATTAGAAACCTCTTTAATTCAAGTTTAACAACTTATAACATTCAAATAATAAAATCTGGACTTAAGACAGAATCATATATATAACTTATTTCATAACTTTTTGGGACTATTTCAACCTTATACCCTAGATCTAGGTGTATACAACATTTAATCAAAATTAACAATCTACTGAATTTTGTAAGAAAGAATCTCAAGTTCATTATATATATATTTAAACCTACAATTCCATGATTTATATACATGCATAAAAGAAACAGATTCACAAACGATATAAATCCAATATTATGTAAAACACATTATTTTCCACTCACCTTTGAGCTTCCAAATCTCCAGATCTAAATCCGTTCTCTATTTTTGACTTCATTTCTTTCAATCAAAATATACGTCTAAAGCGTATACATACTTATTAGAATTATAGATTCGAGAAGAGATTTGAGTTAAAGAGTCCAAACTTATAAATCAAGAAATTGCCTCTTTTCGCAGAATCCATTTACCCCTATTCTTCTTCTCTTTTATTTTCTGTTTTTCTCTACACACATATATATACATACTATTTTTATAATTTCTATAATTCCTAGAAGTAGCGGAGAAAAGAAAATGATAGAGCTTTGCTCCTTGATTCAGAAAATATGAGAAGTAAAGTGAGGGGCTAGCCCTGTATTTATAAGCGCTCGAATCAATTCTATCTGTTAGATTTAATTATATTAAATCCAGGCCATTAGGCCTAGGTTCAACCTTAGCCGCCACATATTAACTAGTCGACCGCAACTTCAGAGGCGGTCGACGACCCTAATGAAGTGACCGGTTAGTGGTCAGGCTTGTTTATGTTAACGTATCGCTTTAATTTATTTTATTCATTTTTAACGCTGGTTTGATTACATTTACACTGACAATTACTTTAACATTAAGACTTGTATTTAACGGTTTCTTTAACCTTAAGCTAATGATATTTATTACCTTAATACATTTTTAATTATTTCTAATCCGAAATCTTCAAACGTTAATAGTTTCTTCATTTGAACATTGATCGTAAAACTTTGTATATGAAAGTTGATCAGAAAATCGCCACAAATACAATGGAGCAAGTTCGTAGCCAAATTTTGATGTTTGTAAAAAATTATTTTTGTGCTTTAATAATTATTTATTAATTCATTTTAAATTAATTACTGTTTATTTTATGGATGTTACAAGGTTAATATCATCGTAATTAGAAGTCAACTCAAAATAAAAAATCTACGGTCGCAGTACTTTTTGTTATTAGATAATCTTTATCATATGAACCAAGGATTTTGAAGCTAGTCTTTGCAACTAGCTATTATTACATTTTTTGACCATTGACCACACTCTGAATATATAGGTGATATGCTGATGACAAAAAACGCACGCATACATCGTCTCTTAAGGATGTATGCTTAATTGGATTAAACAATAATTTTCTTATACTATCTATAAGCAATGGAACTTGTGCCATAAAGCACACTAATGAATCCAAAACTGGTCTATACTTTAATATCAAATTGTTTTATATTATTTGCTGCCCGATTTCTCACCGGTGAGTCATACTACCGAAATTGTTTAAGTGAATTTTGAAAGCGGCCAATTTGTAAATGTTATAAATTAAATGGTGAAATTATTACAAATGTTATATTAATTTATTTGAGAGATTCAATATTATTATAAAGTAAATAAAATAATCATAGAACATGACATATATCTCACAATCCATTGAACAAACTACAATAATCATCATAGATTTAAAATAGACAAAACATAATAACTAAATGAACCACAGAATCAGAGTGCACATGTTTAAACATTTATACAAAATAGTAGTAGAGTCTATACAACTGATAAATATACACAAATGATGAACTGTCTCTAAATAAAATAAACAAACGCTACTAAGGCTCGATAGTGTCGCACGACGGGATAAGCAATACTAAGCCTAAATATGAGTACGAGAAAGCATCATCGCCTGCTAGTCCATCATTACAACTCCACGTGTTGCCTACACCTATTATCTAGTCTACTCATTTAAGAGTAACCGAGATAATAAGAAGCAAAACATAAAATCTTGAGTAAGACAATAGTGTGATGTGAACGATAAGCACAATCTCAAAATACTATGAAAATCGAATAGTAAGGTAAAATGGTATAGAAAATCATACCTAGCATATCACTGCATCCAAAGAGTTAGCATATAATAATATATGCTAATATACTAACATCATAAAGGGTACAACATTCTAAGTATAAAATCAGATGTCTAGGTATTTGCCTCTAGAATACTTACGTCATGTGACATCCCTAGTGCAACAAACAAACATGGAAAACATAACATCCATTAAATAATCCTCACTATCACTTATGTACTTTGGATATATGATAACTCATATGACCATCCATCTATCTACGATTAAGGAAAATATCCATGTTTCTAGGTACTCAAACACTAGCCACATAGATGCTGGACATTAGACCCCACACCCACAAGGTCCGGGGTATAGATTCGTCAATATTGACTCAGGATACATCAACATCGATCCAAGTAAGCATCCTCGCCTACCCCTGCTTTACAAGTACACTTCGAAACACTCCTAACGATCCCCTCGCATGCATCATCAGAGTCGAACACCTCCTCGTTCTATTTCCATTCAAATCCATAGTAGGATACATTACCTTGCCCCACTCGCAAATTCCATCAACATTAAACATGCCCTTATAACCCATCATCATGACTCCATCAACATTGAGTCGTCAACTCCAGAACACAACTCCCTCAACATCGAGTTGTTATTACCGGAACACAACTCCGTCACCATCAAGCTATTGTAATTAAAGTCGTGGAACCATCACTTTGAAGCATCATGCCCTTGCCTCGCCGTCTATAGTCATTCTTTATCATGCCACATTCGTAGAAACTGAACGTCGAATGCACGCGAAACAATTACCTTGGCATCGCTTGCGCTTCCCAAAAGTTGCACTTTAATTTCCTCGATCTCTAACATGGTTGGTACCGACCATATATGATCATCACTGGCTAGGAGGGTCTACCTTTTACTTGGCCAAAGTGGCCAAGTGTTGAACCCAAAATCATGTTGTATCGACCACTTCGCTTGAAGTAATCCATGTAAAAACTCGGAGCATAGCACCAAATAACTAGGGTCTGATATGATCAATACCGACCATATCAAAGTAACCTAAAAACCAATCAATATATATAATACATACAACCATCATATGACATCATATAACAATCAATCACCATGTAAAATCAATAAAAACATGATTTAAAAGCATATATCTCCCAATATCTGATTTTATATAAAAATGACAACACGGTTGGTAATTGGTGCAAAACAAGTTAAAATATAAATATGCCCTAGTTTTAAGGTGTCATTAATGTTAGATCTAAGTATTAAAATATTTAAACTTCAAAAATCATTTCAAAACCATAATCTTACCACATCAGTAACCATAGAATAGTGAGAGAAGCAATATCACTCACCTAATACTAAATTACCCAATTTCGAGACAAATTAGATAATGAACAGTAGTTGCATGGATCCCAAGAATCCCTAAATAGTAATTCTTCAATATTCTTTACTAATCTCATGTTTAACCCACTAATTATGCTAATTACTTGATGTATATGGAGAATCCAAGTTTAGTTTCATGTTAATGGCAGTTAGTAGAAATTTAAAATGTAAAAAAATGATTAGTGGCTAATAATAGAGGTTACTATATGCCCTAATCCCAAATTAGGCTAATGTGCTGCACTAATTACCCATTGGTCTATTTAAAGTCAGTTAGAAGTTCGAACATCCATCACTCATAAATCGTACTATTATGACCACTTTACGAAAACAGATACCATCGTATCTTTCCAATGGAAAAGTTTTAGACTCTAATCTGGCTCTTATCAAAAGTAACAGGCCTTACAAGAATTTTAGGGTTGAAATTGTCTGATAAAAATTCAAAAGATAAAAATGGTCACTAGTTAACATTTTCTAAATTTATAGAGTAATAAGACCTTATATGAATTTTAAAACAATAATTTATGATCCTTCGATATGTAAAATATGGGTCATTATATGCCTAGCGATAGATCTCCTGGACCAGATGGATTCCTATGTTGTTTTATAAGAAATTTTGACTTATTTTAAACTACGACTTATTTAAAATGTTTAATAAATTTTATAATGGTAACCTACAATTCGGTAGATTTAACTGTGTTAACGTAAATTTACTCATAGGAAAATGGAGCATGTGGATTCTAGGCTGATTTTACTTATAAATTATTCTCTCAAAATTATTTCTTAGGTTTTAGCTAATCAGTTAAGCAGTAAATTGAATAACCAAATTGATATATCGCAATCTGCTTTTATTAAGGGTGATACCTCAGATGGAGTTGTAGTAGTCCAAATATTTATAAATTATTGCTATGAAAATAACATCACGCGTGCTCTTTCAAAACTAGATTTTGTATAGGCTTTAAACTATATTGATTGTGTTTTTCTAAAGATTTACTGATAGTTAGGGGTTTTAGTCGTAGATAGATACATTGGATTATGACCTTTCTTGAAATTGAAAACTTGAGTATAATGGTAAATGAGATTCAAGGAAATTAAATAAATCTAAATGTGAACTTAAATACGGCGATTCTTTGTCGCCATAACTTTTCAACTTAGTAGCAGATGTATTCTCTAGTATCATCTAGTTATCAATCACAAAAGAGGTTCTTAACAACGTTGGTAATGATATCATTACTAATGGTCTTTCGGTGGTCCAATTCGTGGATGACATAATGCTTTTTACCGCGTATTTACCTTGCCACGTTACAGCTCTTAAATTTACATTATATAGTTTTGAAATGCTTTTGGGGCTTAGGATTAATTTTGATAGGAGATCTGTCTTAATCCTAAATGATGTGGACAATATTTAAAATCTTGTTGCTGATACACTAAATTGCAATATCGTGAAGTTTCCTATATATTACTTAGGTTTCTTGATTAGACCAGCAAAGCTTAAAATGGAAGATTGGTAGATAATGAATTGATAAAATTAATAGAAAATTATATAATTAGAATTGAGATTTTTATCTAAAGCGGGTAGAATCATTCTTATTAACTTTATTTTATCAGCTCTACCAATTTTTTGGATGTCTTTTTTGCCTCTTACAATAATGGGAAATTGATAAAATCGACAAAATCAAAAGAAAAATCCTTTGGAATGGGTATAGTTTCTATAGTCCTATAAATTATCTTGTTAACTGGAAAATGGTTTGTTTATCAAAAGAGGGTGGGGTCTTAAGAAATACAAATATACACAACCTTAATGTGTCTTTACTAGGAAAATGGCTTTAGAATTTAACAATAATAACGAAATCTAATATGGAAAGAAATGATTTCGAATCAGTTCTCTTTAATCTTCACCATTTCATTTCTAATTCCAACGACATGTCTCATTTTTAGAAATCCATTTTAATTTTTTTAACATTTTAAACCTAAGGATTGATAACATAGTTCATTCATGCAATAATATATCCTTTTAGTCCGATAGCTGGATCTCATTTCTACCTCTTAGAGTTGACTACAAAGATATTTTTAACATTTGTAATTTCAAAAATGCCCTAATTTCTAAGAATTTCAGCCCTCATAATGAATTTCCATGGAACTTTAGTTTCAATTATGCACTTGACGGTATTACATTAATTCAGTTTGTATCTCTTTGTAATAAGCTAGAATATTATAATTGTTTGCTCCAAAAATAGGACAAACACCCACTCAAACAACCAATGAATATTATAGAGATCTAAGAACTAAAAATGAAGAGCACATAAGAATTTAGATGTGTTTGGCCAAGATCAGTAGCCTACGTCCACTATTCACATTGTGTCTGATATCTTTGGTTTTGTATAAGGGAATTACAATAACTTGGTATTCAAACTATTCGAGTATGAATTTAACAAAGTTTGGGCGCAAAAATCAGTTAACCAAAAAAAGATCCTTTTTCCCAGTGCACTAGCCTTGCTATTTATAGAGGAAATCAGCTACCACAATCACTGAAATTTGCTTGACCACATTCTCCACTTCAGATCAGAACTTTCAACATGAAGATCTGGTAAAATCGAAGATATCACGAACTCTTATAGATTGGTACTTATTTGTAACATCCCCTATCTTGAGGCCCAAAGCTAAGCGCTACAGATGTTGCGGTCATCCATAGTATTAACATCTGGCGACTAAATACGGCTATGTTAATGGTATCCATAATATCAGAAGCACTTGAATATGAAACAAAATCACAAATTTCAAAAAACATCATTTTACTGATTATATTTCCCAAAATATGTTTCATATTCAAATTACATAATCCCGTCGCTTTCCCAGGTTCAAATAAAATATAGTTATTGCAACATTATGCTAAGAGCGACATATGACGATGCCCCATTGGTTGATCAGAGTAGTGTATATACAATACAGCGGAATCAATCCAAAATATATCAGCAACTGCTAATTAGCTATCCGTCAGCCACCTGCTCATCTCCGGAAGCTTTATTTGTCAGTGTACTAAAACCTGTAAACCTCAACCCTCGGCCTACTCAAATCAATTTTAAGCACCCGAGAGTTTAAGGAAAATAAACTTCGAGTCATACATAAAGCCTGGTGTGATAATACTAAACATCTCGATTATCTAATATTAAGTGAGACCACACCGCTTGGTGGAATGGGTTTCCCCTCACTAATATCCTTTCTAGAACATATCTTTTGCAAATTATATTCCTGCAACCAAAACTGGTTAAATCTGTAAAGCAATATTATGTATATGTACAAATCAGTTATCGTATGGACATATAGTTATCATATAGACTGTATGTCCATACGCTGTAGTTTTATTTGGCTAACTACTAACCCAGATATCGAATGGACTATCTCTCCAAACACTGTAGTTTTTTGGCTAACGACTAACTCTGGCTGACTCGGGCTTACCAGAAAACATAAAAATCTAACAACTGCTAGATACTCTTCTGTATGGTTTGTCCCTAACTTACTTCTCCAAGGGTCTCCTGATCTTAATGGTTATACGGGCTTACCAATAACCCTTTTCCTTCTTTGCACGTAAATTCCCTTCTATGTGTAACCATCGTTTAAGTCTATCTGACTAAGCCCTAAACACTGGAATTTGGACTAAAATTTTCTTGGGGCTAAAGCTAATGTATAGGGCGAGACCCTACACCGTACCAGTCCCATCTGGTCTTCTAATCTGAGTCATTTTCTTAGGGTTAACTACCCTTTAAATTTTTCCTTGAAAACCGTTTCAAAATGATTTAAACCTTTAAATCATACATACATAAGGAAAATTTACTCTTTGCTTTACTCTAAAATATTTGCCATGTTATATATACTTTACCCAAAATAATGTTGATGAAATCATTAAGGATTTCTTATCCTCCCAAAATAAGTTAAAGCCCCTTTTAACTTAAAAACACTTAGGCTATATTGCCAAAAACAACTCATTCGAAATATTTGTTTAAAACCTTTAAACAACCCTTTTGAAACCACTGAAAGTACCCCTTTCGAAACCTTTGAAAGTACCCCTTTCAATACAAGCAAAACCTTAGGCCAAAGGCCAAAACATACCTTTCGAAATCATACCTTTCAAAACCATTCATCTTTATCCTTTCGAAAGCATTGAAAAACATCTCCTTCGAAAGCTTTAAAACCTTAGACATCCCCTTTAAAACACTTAAACATTTGCCTTTCAAAACCATGGAAAAACCTTCCCTTTTAAACCTTTCGAAACAATTGGAAAACCTTTCATTTTAGACCTTTCAAAACCATTAGGGAACCACCCCTTAAAAACCTTTTGAAAGCATCAAAACATTAAGCCTTTTGAAAGCAGTTGGGTTCAATTTTATAATATGTGGAAACACCTTTC
The DNA here is from genome assembly GCA_030737815.1 of Allium fistulosum. Lineage (NCBI taxonomy): Eukaryota > Viridiplantae > Streptophyta > Magnoliopsida > Asparagales > Amaryllidaceae > Allium > Allium fistulosum. Next base: position 1,112,088,578 of record CM060905.1, read on the forward strand.
GAAACCATTAAAACCATCTCTATCGAAAGCATTTGGGTTCTACCTTTTATAGAGCAAAATGGTCATTAAAACATTTAAGTCGAAAGCATCTCTTTCGAAAGCATTCCTAAGTAAAGAAGTGACGGTGTCGAAACCATCCCTTCGAAAGCATTGGAGAAGCGGTTTGGTTTTAAAAACATGATACCCCTTTCGAAACCAATCTGGGTCGAAAGGTAAAAAGGCGGCAGTCAAGGGTTTCGACCTAGTCGAAAGCAGTTATTTAAAAACAAAGGCGCAATGTCATAAAACCATTCTTTAAAACCATTGTCCCAGTCGAAACTGACCAAGTCGAAAGCAAAGCAGGCGCATTTTCATTCAAAAGCAAAGTAGTGCTTCAACCCCTTCGGAACCCCTTGTTTCGACCCAATGCCTTCCGTCTTTGTTCAATTCACTACGTACCCGATATCTAATACCATGTGCATTGGTTTCGATGGAGTCGGAGGCGGAGGTAAGGAGTCGAAATTTGGTGCCGAAAGCATTGAAACAGGAAAAAGCATGTAGATTTGACTTTTTAAACTATTTCTTTGTACCTAACCTACCTTGTTTGTCAAATTATATTGGTTGCCCATTTTTCTTTTCTAAAAGTACCGTCGATTTTCAGAAATAAAGATTTGAATTATTTACAAAATACCCCTTCTCATTTTTATAAATATATAAAACATTTAAGTGTCATACATTAAATAATTTTATATATTCATTAAAACACTTAGGAAAATTCTACAAAAATTCTAGAAAATCACTTTTTTTATATGCTTTCTAACATATATAAATTTCAGACCCTAAGCCAATATAATTTGGCCGAAATAAATTTTTAACCCAAATAACATTTTCTTCACTAGAAAATTCATATAAATCCACATAAATTCAGAAAATATAATAGGTTTTCTAAATCAATTGGATGTCATATAATAGGTTTTCATATAATAGGTTTTCTAAATCAATTCTCATCATATAATAGGTTTTCTAAATCAATTCTAAATCAATTGGATGTCATATAATAGGTTTTCTAAATCAATTCTCATCATAAAATGCATATAAAATAGCCTAAATCATCAACAAGTATATATATATATATATATCCATTTATCATTAAAAACATGGCAAAACAGTTGCAAATACTTTCGGAATTTATCTAAAACCGAAATCAATCAAAAATATGAGATGTAGTAATTATTCACCTTTGCTTTTTGATTACGAATGTGAGATTTGTTCTCGATTAAGTGATTTGATTCTTCTTCTTGAATTCTTCTTCTTTGCTCTTCCTAATGGTGGCCGACCTTAGCTTGTATTTTTTAAATTGTGAAAATAAAATAAACGTGTAGAATGAATTCCTAAGGGCTTTAGGGTATAAGGATATGCCTTGTTCCTATTTTTCCACTTATCTATTTCATTTCTATTCCTTTTTTCATTATTTACATGGCACGACTACCTCTTATTTAATCACAAATCTTAATCCATTAATCAACTTACATTATTTTATTTTATTTAACTAATTAAATATAAAAATAATGTTACCAAAAATATGGGGTGTTACATCTGCCTAGATTGAGCTTCCTTTATTCTATCTCGAATCAACTCAACCTTTTCTGAAGCTTCTTTAACCAAATTCGGACCGAGAACCAACCTATCCCCGGTCTCTAACCAACAAACTGGAGATTTCCCTAACCTTCCATACAAAGCTCCAAATGGTGCCATCCCTATACTAGCCTGATAACCGTTGTTATACGAAAACTCGACTTGATGTAGATGGTCTTCCCATGATCCCCCAAAATCGAGCACACAAGCTCGTAACAAATCCTCCAAGACTTTGTTAACTCTCTCCATTTTCCTATCAATCTGTGGATGGAAAGCAGTACTCATCTTGATCTTGGTACCTAGGGTATCCCATAGACTCTTTTAGAACTCGCTAGTGAATAAAGAATCTCTATCACTCTCTATACTACTAGGAATTCTGTGCAGTCTAACCACATTCTTCATAAACAACTTTGCCAAAACAGGTGCCATTCTGGTTGACTTAACTGGAATGAAATGGGCACTCTTAGTCAATCTGTCCACTATAACCCATATATTTTCATTTCCTCTATTTGACCTTGGCAACCCGTCTATAAAATCCATCGAAATGGAATCCCACTTCCTCACTGGAATGTCTAAAGGCCGAAGCAACCCTTTCGATCATAACTGGTCGAACTTCCAAACATGATAACAAAGTAGTTTCTGTACTTGAACTACTCTTAGTTCTCTGCTGTACTCTGCAATTTGCTAACGCTTCCAAATATTTCCACTCAACTATCATCGCTAACACCACATTCTGATGTTTTCTGCTAAGTGCATCTGCAACCTTGTTGCCTTTCCCCGTGTGTACTCAATACCGAAATCATAAGCAGCTAAGAACTCTAACCACCTCTGCTGTCTCATGTTCAGCTTCTTCTTAGAGAACAAATACTTCAACGACTTATGATCCATATACAATTCAAATCTATCTCCCAAAAGATAATGTCTCCACACCTTCAACGCAAAAATCACCGCAGCTAACCCCAAGTCATGGGTTGGGTATCTGACTTCATGTGGTCTAAGCTGTCGAGAAGCATAGGCAATTACTCTACTCCTCTGCATTAACACATCTCCTAACCCAGTCCCACATGCATCTGTGTACACCACCAAATCCTGATTCCCTTCTGGAACAACCAACATAGGTGCATTATTCAATAAGTGTTTTAGCCTCCGGAATGCCTCCTCACACTTATCGATCCAAACGAACTTCACATCCTTTCAAGTTAGCTTGGTCATCGGTGCCACTATCCGCAAAAATTCCTTAATAAACCTCTGATAGTAAACAGCCAATCCCAGAAAACTTCTTATCTCAGTCACCGTTTCTGGTTTCTTCCAACTATTCACGACCTTGATCTTAGCTGGATCCACTGATAACCCATTCTCTGAAACTACATGGCCTAGAAGCTTCACTTCCTTTTTCCAAAAATGACACTTCGAGAACTTCGCCTTTAGCTGATGCTGCCTCAGCATTTCAAGCACTACTCTAAGTTGAACTTCATGCTCTCTTTCATCCTTAGAGTACACCAAACTATCAACTATGAAAACTAATACAAACCTATCCAAGTGCTCTCGGAAAATCCGGTTCATCAAATCAACAAAGAAAGTTGGCGCATTAGTCGGTCCAAATGGCATCACTAACCATTCGTACGATCCATATCTAGTTCTAAACGCCGTCAAAGGAATACTATCCTCTACCATTCTAAGCTGATGGAAACCTATCGCTAAATCCAACTGTGAAAATATCTTGGCTCCACTCAACTGATCGAACAAATCGTCAGGCAATGGATATCGATTCTTTATCGTTTTCTCATTCAACTTATGATAATCGATACATAACCTTAGCGATCCGTCCTACTTCTTAGCAAACACTAAGGCTGGTCCCTAAGGTGAACTACTAGGTCTGATAAAATTCTTGCCTTCCAAATCCAGTAACTGCACCTTGAGCTCCTTCATTTTGGTAGGTGTCATCCTGCATGGCGGTCTACTAACCGGTTCTGCTCCAGACACCAAATCTATTTGAAACTCAATATCTCGTTTTGGTGGCAATCCTACCACGAGTTCAAAAATATATGCGAATTCTCTAGCCACAAAAACTCGGCTCAGCTCGCCTACTATTTCCATAACACCCAACAAAGCACTTACCTCACAGCTAGGGTTTTCTACGGTATATACAATCTGCCCCCTACAATCTGGGTGTCTAAGCGATATTTGCCCTTCATGGAAAAATATCCTAGCATCGTTTTTACTTAACCAATCCATACCCAAAATAATTTTGAATCCTACGAAATCAAACACATGCATACTGCAAACAAAAGTATGACCTAACAAGTCAAACTTTAGGTGATCACATCTCATCCCAAGTGTTGCATACCCTCTTATCGGATTTGCAACCCTTAAGGAAGTAACTAGGTATGAGGTTCTAGGTTAAGTTTATCTACGAAACAATGAGATATAAAAGAATGTGATCCACCAGTATCAAACAGAACGCTAACAGACATACCATGGATCTGAAGCATACCTCCCAACACTGCCTTTCCTTTTTCCTGTGTTGTTGGCTTCGAAGTAGCAGGCTCCAATGTAAATACCTTACCCCTTCCATCCTTAGCATGCTCTTTGCATTGATTCTTATAATGACCAATCTGATCACAGTTGAAGCACCTGATATTCTTCTTCCCATTCACCTTCTTTGCCTCTCCAGAACGACATTCATTAGCAAAATTCCCCTTCTTGTCGCACTTGAAGCAAACAATCTCAGACTTTCCCTTCTTCACGGCTCCACCCTTCTGGGCTCCCTTCTTAGGAAAGAACTTCCTTTTTTGACTCTGCCCTACCTGGACCTCCTTTGCCTTATTCTTCTCCACAGAAGCAATAATTTCCTCATGTCTTAGAGCCATCTCTACTACAAAATCGTAAGGATCCCTAATATGAGGCAATGTAGCGCTGACCAATTTAGGTTTTAACCCCATAATGAACTTCTCGTTTCTCTTAATCACGGTATCCATAGTGGCATGGCAATATCTTTCCAACTCCTCAAACCTTGTAGCATACTCTAACACAGTCAACTCTCCCTGCTCTAACACAACAAACTTTCTGAGCAAGGTAGACTTTGCCATCACAAACATGAATCTCTCCTCGAACCTCCTCTTAAACTCAGCCCATTTCATGGTTCTTTCATCCACTCCCGCTGTCACACTATTCCACTAGTATAAAGTTGCTCCTTAAAGCTGCCTCGAAGCGAGCCTTCTCTTCTGCTTGTCACTGAGCCCTAAATCTATGAAAATCCATTTATAGTGCAACAACCAGTTCCCTACTTCTATGGCATCTTCAGTCCCAACAAATGGTTTCCCTCCCAACCTAGCCTAGTCCCTCCTCAAAGTAGCATAATTGTTGACTACTGGAGCTTCCTAGGCTCCTCCCCGAACTACTCCAGCAGCAACCCCCGCTTGCATCATATTCACGAAAAATTGATACATGGCTCCCATATCAACTTGCGGGGCTTCAGCACCAATATTTCCAGCTCGTGCCTGACCTGGATTTCTTTTAGTATTAGTTCTGGCATTTCCATCTACAGCGGTGCTTCCCCCTCCAACATTATCTCTTCGAGAATCCATATCTGCATTCGAACCTTCGTAAGATGCAGAAAAATAACATAATAAAGATAGGAGACTAGAGATAAAGCGCATACTTATATATGGCAAATATAAGTACGTTACTATAGTGTTATCCCATACCCCGATCTTATCTCTAATTTTTTAGGATTATGTTATCAAAAATCATCGTTTTAGTTAAAGTTTTTCATAAACCTATGCTCTGATACCAAGTTGTAACATCCCTTATCGAGAGGCCTAAAGCTAAACGCTACAGATGTTGCAGTCATCCATAGTATTAACTTCCGATGACTAAATACGAGTATGTTAATGGCATCCAAAATATTAGAAGCACTTGAATATGAAATAAAATCATAGATTTCAAAAAACACCATTTTACTGATTATATTTCCTAAAACATGTTTCATATTCAAATTACATAATCCCATCGCTTTCCTAGGTTCAGATAAAATATAGTTATTACAACATTACGCCAAGAGCGACATATGACGATGCCTCCTTGGTTGATCAGAGTACTATATATACAATACGGGGAATCAATCCAAAATATATCAGCATCTACTAATTAGCTATCCGTCAGCTACCTACTCGTCTCCGGAAGCTTTATTCGTCAACCTACTAAAACTTGTAAACCTCAACCCTTGACCTACTCAAACCAATTTTGAGCACCTGAGAGTTTAAGGAAAATAAACTTCGAGTCAGACATAAAGCCTAGTGTGAATAATACTAAAATTCTTGGTTATCTGATATTAAGTGAGACCACGCCGCTTAGAGGAACGAGTTTCCCCTCACTAATATCCTTTCTAAAACATATCTTTTGCAAATTATATTCTTGTAACCACAACTTGTTAAATCCGTAAAGCAATATTATGTATATGTACAAATCAGTTATCAAGTGGACTATCTGTCCATACACTGTAGTTTTGTTTGGCTAACTACTCACCCAGATATCGAATGGACTATCTGTCCAAACACTGTAGTTTTTTTGGCTAACTACTAACCTTGGCTGATTCGGGCCTACCAGAAAACATAAAAATCTAACAACTGTTAGATACTCCTCTTCTGGAAGGTCTGTCCCTAACTTACTTCTCCAAGGGTCTCCTAATCCTAATGGTTTTATGGGCTTACCAATAACCTTTTTTCCTTCTTTGCACGTAAATTCCCTTTTGTGTGTAACTATCGTTTAAGTCTATCTAACTAAGCTCCACACACTAGAATTTGGACTAAAATTAGCTTAGGGCTAAAGCTAATGTATAGGGCGCGATCCTACACCAGTCCCATCTGGTCATCTAATACGTGTCATTTTCTTATGGTTAACTACCCTTTAAATTTTTCCTTGAAAACCTTTTCAAAATGATTTAAACCTTTAAATCATACATATACAAGGAAAATTTACTCTTTGCTTTACTCTAAAATATTTTCCAAGTTATATATACTTTACCCAAAATAATGTTGATGAAATCATTAAGGATTTCTTATCCTCCCAAAATAAGTTAAAGCCCTTTTTAACATAAAAACACATAGGCTATATTGCCAAAAACAACTCATTCGAAACCTTTGTTTAAAACCTTTAAACAACCCTTTCAAAACCATTAAAAGTACCCTTTTCAAAACCTTTGAAAGTATCCCTTTCAATACAAGCAAACCTTAGGCCAAAGGCCAAAACATACCTTTCGAAATCATACCTTTCAAAACTATTCATCTTTATCCTTTCGAAAGTATTGAAAAACATCTCCTTCGAAAGCTTTAAAACCTCATACATAACCTTTAAAACACTTAAACATTTGCCTTTCGAAACCATGGAAAAACCTTGCTCAACCCATACCTAAAATCAATACTCACGCTCTGCTAAGCACAAGCTTAAAAGTTCTGTGTATTAAAGTCACATGATTGTGAATCTATATAAATTTTTATCTCCACTGTCCTGTGACATTGAATCTATTTTAGGTTTTAAAAAATTTACTATGTTTGACAACACTATTCACAAAACTACTCTGTTTTTACGTTGGTGCCAAGTTGAAAGTTTTAATTTTTTTTACAGGACTATCATTTTACGTTAATCTTATGCAATACATTGTGATTAATCAACAGACTTGCTAATTATATTTAAAATGCATCATGTTATTGCAAACTATAGTGGAAAACAACAGTTGAAACATTTCATATACTTTTAGAATGCATCATTTGGAAAATTAACAATTAGTAAATTTGTTAATCTGGTAAATGCCAACCAAACTACAAAACAAAGAGTACTTCGCATTATTGAGACGATTGCCTCAGTTTTGTATTTGAGGCAATGCCTCATTCAATACTGAAGCAGTTACCTCAGTATTGATGGACTCAATCCCTTAGTGAATACTGAGGCAACGCCCCAGTTCACTGGGCATTAGCCTTAGTTTCACTAAGGAAATTTTTTAGTTAACACTAAGGCCAATTGTCAAATTGCCTCGGTTTAACTAGGGCATTTGCGGATGCCTCGGTTTAAATGAGGCAGCCTTGGTTAAAACTAAGGCATTTTCCTTAGTTCTTATTCCATCTTAATAATTAATTAATACGTATGCGAAGATCCTTTTGTTGAGGCAAATGCTAGCGACTCTGGTGTTGGAACAAAAGAGTACGTGTATGTGCGCGTACAACAGCGCAACAGTAGAAAGAGTTTCATAACTATGCAGGGATTAAACAAAGAGTTCAGCTATAATAATATTTTTAAAGACGCATAAAGGAATTTTTCTGTAATGGGCTATAGTCCAAGATCCTGAACTTGGCTTGGTAAATTTTATATCATACTCTTTATCATCACTGCAACTCTTTTTTATCATTGATAATATGCATGTAATGTGTTTTCTAGGTTATTTAGCTCCAAGATGATCAAAGGAAGAGCGTCGGTGCTTTCCTTATTTAGGTATAATTTGAGTATTTTATATGTGTATTGAAATATTGGTCAGAGGTGGATATGCAATATTTGAATTCATCAAATGCGATATCAATATGTTTTATCGATATGCCTGACACTTTTGTTAAAGAGTGTTTATTAATTTTCGAATATGCCTAGACCAGTATATACACATTCCTGTTCATGAACAAATGATGATAGTGTCACTACAACAAAATGGTTTATTAATAGCTAGAAGGGATGACATTGTAGCATGACTTTCTATTGCTTATTATTTTAATAGTCATTTAAATTAAAGATAGCTCGCTAATCACGCTATTATAGAATAAGCTTAAAAATTTGGCGGTCATTTTTTTACTATCCCACTCTCTTTCCTTTTTCCATCGCACTACCAAAACCCTATGTTTATCCACAAAATCCCTAATCCTCCTCCCATCGTCTATCTACTGCAGCCGCTTCTATCTGAGACGTGCTGCTCTTCCTCGTTCGCTCAGTTATCTCAATAAAAACTAGTCCGCTTCCACCTCCCGTACTGCCACTACCTCGTTGCCTCATGTGTTGCCACCACGTCCAGCTCATCGTGGCCTCTACAATAGACAGTACTGGTATATTATTTTGGAAATATATTATTAGTACAAAGCCAAGGATTGTGTATCTCTATGCTTATTTATATATACTGTATTATGGTTTTATGGTTAGACTTCTAATTTTAATTTTGAAAATAACTTGCATTTTTTTCTATCTCTATTGTTTTATTTATTTTTGTTGATGTAAAACATATAATTATCAAGTAGTCTATTGCACGAAAAGGAAAATTGTAAATATGATATTTCACTAGTGAACTCAAGAAAGCTGCAAAATGAATGAAGGCATTTAGGTTTCTAATTTGTCAAATAGACATCAATATCTGATGTAAAACTAATTCGATAATCCCTGCAAAAAAACCAATGCATGTGTCACATTCAGTACATTTATCATGGAGTAACAGAAGTAATGATAATATTCACAAAATATTAGTTGCGAGCTGATTTGGCTAGAATACTTGGCTTGGTCATAGAGGGTATGCATTTAACAAAAATTAAGATGATTTATTAATATATAAGACTTAAGATTATGAGTTTAATATGCTGTAAAATGCCAAACAATGTATAGACAAAGGTGACCTATAACATAATGCAAAAAAGTCAATATTTTTTTTGATCACAATAGATGCAGAAATTGAAACATTTTGGTTAAATATACCTATGGAAGTTTCATATTCTATACATATTTGCATATGTATATGCATACTGTTACCCCACCTTTTGGACAAGGCCGGGATATCAACAAAATTGGCTAAAAAGGATGAATATCAGGATTGGAAATCGATTGGAAATGAGGCTACGATCGATACCAAAAAAAAGTTGGACTAAGCTCCAATCAAGGTGGGATCGATTGGGAATGGTGAACAAGGCTAGGGAAGGCTGCATTTCAAATTTCAGGTCGAACGGAGTTCGTATGCTCAAGATATGGATGGATCAATATTGGATGGAAGTGGTTTCGTATCGATACTTTCATATCGATCGGAGTAGACTAGGCTGTGGATCGATGGGTTTCGTATCGATGCAATGCGCATTGATTGGATGGGTATGGCAAGTCATGTTGGCACGCTTCGTATCGATCAAAGCTTGGATCGATACGAAGGAAGCAGGACTTGGATGGATATGGACAACACACTTAGAACCATGCTTCGGATCGATCGCAGTATGTATCGGTCCTGATCGATACGAACCAGAACGCTTGGGATCGATATGAAAAGGGGGGCAGGGAATGGATACGAAGGACATGGCCAAGGATGGATACGAAGCAAGGACTTTGGCATCGATATGAAGGCGGGATGCAGGCATCGATACGAAGAGGGCAACAAACTGATGGATACGAAGGGTAGCTACCGAAGGCACACTTCGTATCGATCGATACGAAGAAGTCGGTCAAGGGGAGGAGCACATTGCATGGATCGAAGCGTGGAACTCAGATGGATATAAAGGCTATGGCTGTGGACATGGGGACTGATGGATACGAAGTGATGGAGGCAAATTGATGGATACGAAATCCATGGATTCGAAGCCATCAGCCTACTCACAAAAACAAACTTGGATCGATCATAACTCTTATTCTACAAGTCCAAATGCTATGAAATTTCCACAGTGGCTTTCTTATTCACTCAAGAACATCCATGATTGATCTCAGCTTCATTGGACCATTTTTGGATCGATACGAATTATACTTGGATTGATCAGGATCAATCCTAAATGACTCCAAATCGATCTGATGGGCCCACCTGTGCATGAGAAGAGATATTCCAGGTTTTGGAGGGAATATTTCTAGATCTACTCCTATGAATTACAACTCTATAGCAACTAAAGAAGGACTTTTGGGATCTTATTATGCTTTTCTAGGCGAAACTCTGCCATTTTGTTTATTGTTTTCAAAGGCTTGTAACTACAATCTTAATACAAAAGGAATAAAAGGATTAATTCAAAGTGGACTAGGCCGAAGATAGCTGAACCACTATAACCTTGTGTTCTTTGCTTTCTTACGCATTTTAGTTTCGCTATTTTTTATTTGTATTCTCTACTTTATCTAGATCTAAGATCTGTGTTTGAATATTGTGGATCTGTGTGCAAACACTGGTGCTTTCACGACTTTCGGGGTTTGTGACCAATTTTGGCACAAACACTTTGGTGCTTTCACGGAGAGGGACTAGCACCCGCTATACCGGAGTTGGATTTCAGATTTGGAAAGCTAAAGGATTGGATTTGGGAAGCAATGGCTAAGCAATCAATTAGGAGATAGAGAACAGAAAGGAGTTAGCATGAAGGAAGTTAGGAGGCCTCTTTAGGGGCTAATCAGACCTCAGTTTTCATCACCAGAGATGAGATGGAGATGATGATGGATGCTATGCAGGAAGGGATGCTGAAAAGGCAGGAGGAGATGATGCAGAACATATTCTGATAGGTCGGACAAGCTGGAGCGCAAAATCAAGAGAATGTAACTACAGAAAATGCTGGAAATAGGGATCGTGAAGCTAGAGCAGCAGAAGCAGAGGCAATTCAGAATCAGGACCGAGAAAATGCAGCAAACAAGATGCAGGACAGAGCAGGACCATCGAGAGCAGCTCTGTGCTCGAGGGCATACCCCCGAACCATGTTGGCTCGATTCCAGGAAGGATACCAGGCGACACTGTGAAGTTTGGAGTTGATCGAGATTGGACGCTCATCTAGAAGGACAAACTTCACGATTCCCTCATGGACTCGGGGGGCAGGTTGGAGATCACAAATAGAGGCTACCACTTGATGACAACAACGGGTTAGCAGACATGATCAGACGGGCTACGAGGAGAGGATTGGTGAATAGAGAATTGGAGGACATGAACAGGAGTCTCTTCACTCCTGTGATCAGGCAGATTAGGAATCCACCAGATTTCAAACTACCAACATAGGAGATGTATGATGGGAGAATGGATCCCGTTGTTCACTTGACAAGGTATATGAGGCACATGGAAGTACTGGGGGCATCAGAGGAAGTCATGGCTCAGTGCTTCCCTTTGTATATGATGGATATAGCAGCACTGTGGTTCAGACAACTGGAGAGCGGCTCAATTGGCATTTGGACGGAGATGATTGAGAGATTTATGAGGCAATTTTGGGTCCACATCGTAGACCCAAGAATTTGATGACTTTAACATTAATGAAATAGTGGAAGGGAGAATCACTCAGGGATTTCTTAACCAGATTCAATGCGGCAGTGGCTTCGGTGGATCGACCCGATCCGTCGATGGTTTTGATGGGAGCAGTCTTAGGAATTGCGGATGATTCGGATTTTAAGATATCATTGGAGCGGGATTGGCCGATGGATATCAGGGAGTTTTACCATGAAGCAGAAAGGTTTTTACGACAGGAAGATGCGAAGGCTGAAAGAGAGGGGAGTGATGGTGAAGTTTATGTGGTTAAAGGTAGAGGTCCACCCAGGGAGGATTCAAATAAGGACGATAGAGGAAAAAGGAAAATGAATGATAACGGCAACACTTTGAAAAGGCAATAGAGGGAATCAAAATTTTCTTCTTACATGGATTTAACTGAAACTCTGGAAAGTATTTACTTGGATACTCGAGGGCGCCTCCCGTATCGAAGGCCGGAAAAAAGGGAACCCTCTAAATACGATCGGGCATCGCGAAAGCATTGCCTATTCCATGAGCTGGATGGGCACAACAAAAACGGCTGTAGGAATTTGAAGGATATCGTTGAGGAGCATGTAAGGAACGGTCATCTACAATAGTATGTAAGGAATCGAGCTGTGGCAGTGGGACAAGAGCAGCTACCGCCCACCTCAGACGAAGATGGCACTGGATCTAGGCATCGTCAGCTTATTATCAGCTGAATGGATTTTTGGCTTTGAATAAGTAATAAACCCCAAAGTGATGCGACTAAGTCACTTACACATGTGCGGGATCGAAGACAGTCCCTAGGCATGCTCTGAGATGATGATAAACCGTGATGCTCGGGTTTGTGAAATCTTGTTTTTTTCTGTTTTCTATGGACTCTGGTTTCTTTCTCGGTACTATGGACATTTGATTTTCTTGGTTGTATGGACTTTTATTTTTTCAATTGGACTTTGTGTTGATTGTATTTGGATTAATGTAATAAATAATACAGGTCACGCGATTACGGTCCCGATCGGAGAGACGGGGCAGTAATCGCAAGTTACGAGTCCCTTCGCTGGAGAGCGATGGAATGGACTCGAACGCAATATAAAAGTCCTCGAACGGAGAGTCGAGGCCGGAGAATATAAAAGTCCTCGACCGGAGAGTCGAGGTCGGGGAATATAAAAGTCCTCGATCAAAGAGTCGAGGTTGGAGAATACAAAAGCCCTTGACCGAAGAGTCAAGGCTGGAAAATATAAAAGTCCCCGACCGAAGAGTCGAGGTCATAGTAGGATAAAATGACCCGGTAAGGTCTACGGATTTGGACCCGAAGAGGTCTCGACTTTGGATTTGGACCCGGCGAGGTCCCGGACTTGGATAAAGCGACCCGGAGGGGTCATGGATTTAGTCATTGGATTCTGGATATGAATGGATTAAAACTCATTTGTCGGGTTCAGATGGATATAGAATTGGCTAAGGATTTGGTTACTAAATTCAGAATTGGATATCAACTCGAAGCAGTCGCGGATTTGGACAAGGATATGGCTATGGCGCTTGGATAGAATGGCTTGGTAATAGATTGGATTATGGATCGAATGATATGGCTATGGATGGAATATGGACTTTGGATGTCAGATTTAAAGCTATTCAAAACATACCTTCCTATCGGAAGGCATGTTTTGGGGAGCAAATGTTACCCCGCCTTTTGGACAAGGCCGAGATATCAACAAAATTGGCTAAAAAGGATGGATATCAAGATTGGAAATCGATTGGAAATGAGTCTAGGATCGATACCAAAAAAAGTTGGACCAAGCTCCAATCAAGGTAGGATCGATTGGGAACGATGAACAAGGCTAGGGAAGGCTGCATTTCAAATTTCAGGTCAAATGGAGTTTGTATGCTTAAGATATGGATGGATCAATATTGGAAGGAAGTGGTTTCGTATCGATACTTTCGATACGGAGTAGGCTCGGCTGTGGATCGATGGGTTTCGTATCGATGCAATGTGCATCGATTGGATGGATATGGCAAGGCATGTTGGCATGCTTCGTATCGATGAAAGCTTGAATCGATACGAAGGAAGTAGGACTTGGATGGATACGGACAACACACTTAGAACCTTGCTTCAGATCGATCACAGTATGTATCGATCCTAATCGATACGAACCAGAACACTTGGGATCGATACAAAGAAGGGGGCGGGGAATGGATACGAAGGACATGTCCTCGAATGGATACGAAGCAAAGACTTTGGCATCGATACGAAGGCATGATGCAGACATCGATACGAAGAGGGCAACAAACTGATGGATACGATGGGTAGCTACCGAAGGCACACTTCGTATAGATCGATACGAAGAAGTCGATCAAGGGGAGGAGCGCATTGCATGGATCGAAGCATGGAACTTGGATGGATACGAAGGCTACGGCTATGGACATTGGGACTGATGGATACGAAGTGATGGAGGCAAATCCATGGATACGAAGCCTTTAGCATACTCATAAAAACAAACTTAGATCGATCATAACTCTTATTCTACAAGTCCAAATGCTATGAAATTTTCACAGAGGCTTTTTTATTCACTCAAGAACATCCATGATCGATCTCAGCTTCATTGGACCATTTTTGGATCGATGCGAATTATACTTGTATCGATCAGGATCGATCCCAAACGACTTCAGATCAATCTGGTGGGCCCACCTACGCATGAGAAGAGGTATTCCAGGTTTTGGGGCGAATATTTCCATATATACTCCTATAAATAGCAACTCTATGGCAACTAAAGAGGGACTTTTGGTGATTAAAAGGAATAAAAGGATTGATTCAGATTGGACGTAGGCCGGAAATAGCCAAACCACTATAAACCTTGTGTTCTTTGCTTTCTTACTCATTTTAATTTCGTTATTTCTTTAATTTTATTCTCTACTTTATCTAGATCTGAGATCTTTGTTTGAATATTGTGGATCTATGTGCAAACACTGGTGCTTTCACGACTTTCGGGGTTTGTGACCAATTTTGGCACAAACACATACAATTGTAGTTTAATTTGTTTATGTAAGAGTAGTCGTCCACTACATATATAAAAATGCATGTTATTATGATTATTTTGTCTTCAAAGCTTCAATATTCTCATCATGGTTATTGGTATTCCAATTTTACGAGGAATATTGTCAATAGAAGGAATGATCCTTGAATCCATGTGCTTAACATTGCAATAAAAAATGTACCTACTTAGTATAATGTGTTATAGATCTCTATTTTTTCCACTATTTTATTTTAAAAGCTTAACTTTTGTAATAAAGAAATTGTGTGTGTGTGTGTATGTATACATGTATGTGTATATATGTGTGTGTGTATTCCAACTTTAATTATTTTCTATAGGCATGCTTCAACAATTTTATTATGTCGAGTAGTAAGGATAAGTAAATTTTACTATATGATTTCATAGCCTGTTATAAGCCTGCATATTTGCTTTGGGTTCTGTAAATGAATTCAAAAGTGAGCAAGTCAAGAACCTTTGAGAAAGAATATTGTAAATTTGCGTTGTAATGTTTTAATTCAAATTACTCTAATTATAATATCAACTGACATGATTTCTTATTGAACTGAACTAGAATAAGCTGAATTTATATTTTATTTTGTTCTATTCCTCCTAATTAATACATATGGTTCTAAACCCCTATTTTTAAAAATCCCAATACATCTTTCTAATCGCCTAATGCTGCCACTTTAGCGGTATATATCTTGCATAGACAAATTTGCTTGTAGTTTTAAATTACTTTATCTAACAGTTTTTTTTCTAGTTACCAGTATTAATGTCATGATCACTAGAATATGCTCATTTGTTTTAAATATGTGTATTTTTTATATACGATGATAATAGTTTCAGGTCTATATTTGATATAGATAAACACGACACTTGCCTACACAATAGGGGCATCATTTCAGTTATATCTTATCAATATCATTGTTTGCAGCCAGCTGAATTTTTTATAATTAACTTATTGGAAGAGGAAAACTTGGTGTTATACATGCAAACCGCGTTACACTGAGTAAGTTTAAACATATATATTAGTAATACTTCCTATAATAAAAAGACTGAAATCGTTATAGTAAAAACTCTGTTAGTTCCATAGTCAATTTACCATTCTACATTCAGTTATACATGCTTTTGGAAATAAGATTTCATCACGTTGATAATAGTTTCAAGTGATTTAAATTTGGAAAAAACTGACTTCAACTATTTACTTTTACTCTATGCATGTTTCTTAAATAACACCCTTTTTACTATAAGTATTCTTCTTTGCCTGTTGGTTTGAACCTATTCTTGTATGTACTCGTAAAAAAACTCATGTCCACTTTTTTTTCTCTTTTGATTTTTCACAAGTTGGGTATTTTTTTAGATTTTAACAGTTACTTGTTTTGCATTTATAGATCCCATATATGGAGACATTTACAAATACTTTTTTGTAAGCCATATTTATCCAAATGCAATTATGATGGCTTTTGTATTCATTATTACTGAGTGAAAATTTCAACAAAATCATTGTCAGTACTACTGACAATGGTGTATCAAAATGGTAATAAATCACATTATAGGATTCACATGTCATGTGCCATTAGTTACTGTTCCTAACCAATAATCTGTTAGATTTTTGAATCACCTTGCAAAATTTATGGCTTTCACGTCATTATGCATAGTTACTGATTTTATTTTGGCAATACAATTGAAGTGCCCACAACTGCAGATCGATAGAGTGCATGCAAGTCTTGATTAAGGTGCAACAAGTTATAAAAGGTGCCTCGGGTTGATAATGGAAGCATGCAGGCTATGGCTAATAAATGATCACAAAGAACGTGATTAAACTAGAGCATTGAGTAGGCATGTGAAGTTCCATGCTGGCTGGAGCATATGCAAGCTGAAGTGAAATAGTAACATTTAACAACAAAAATTTATGTTTGCCGTCAGTATCATGGAGGAACCAACTTTAGGAGGACAGCTGGTGGTCCCTTCATTGCAATTAGTTACGATTATGATGCACCAATTGATGAATTTGGTATTTATATCGATTTCTATACATAAATAAACAATATTGTAGCTATTCCTCAAGCAATTTGCTTTGGAGTTTTATTTTTTGATCATTTAGATTACTTCCAAAACATGTTTCATATTTCAAACAGTTTCAAAATATTTACAAAAACTTATCACTTTCCACATAAATGGTGAAACACCCCTTAGTATACCCAAAAGGGCACACTAAAGAATATGGTACATTATAGGTATAGCTAAAAACTTTACAGAGACTAAGATTCACAAGACAAATAAATAAAGTAGCATAAACATTTAAATAGTAACTCATTAAAAGTTAAACTTCATAAATATGTCATAAAACCAAATATGTCTCAAAATACCAAATACACATGTCTTATGAAAAATACCATCTCAGTCACAACACCAAAATACATAAAATCATTCCTCTAATCAAGTACCAGTACATCCCAAGTCAAATAAAAATAAAACTGGAAAGAAGAAGAAGAATACATGAAGAAACTCCAAGAATATCTCTCCAAGAAAGCTGAAAATCTACCGCCCTAGCCTCTACTGGCCTATGGGGGGAAAAGGGGAAAATTGAGGAGTGGGTCAGACTAAAAGTCTGGTGAATGAAAGTAATTACTAGTATTTTTAAGCAAGATAAGGATAATATTTGCAACAGTTCTAGTATAAAAGGAAATAAAGGAAAAGATAAAGCTGGAATAAAATATTGTTTAACTGTTTGCTTTGCTTAGATAGTTTTGATTGGATTGTTTGCACTTTTCTAAAACTGCTTTGATTAGGCTAAAATCCCAATCCTAGTTTAATTAGGATGAAATCCTAATTCTACCCTTCGATTGGCCTTCTATCTCTGTTGTTCCACCGTGAGCTAGTCCCATCCTGTTGGTCCTATAGCAAAATGACACCTATTTAGCGCTTTGGAACTCAATAGCGACTTATATCCCTGCTCCGAGGCCGCACGCTCGGCCACGGTTGGCTCGCATTATCTGTTGGCTCGCACTATTTGTTGCTCCCTCTTTTGACCTCTTATTTACCATTACTTCAGCATAAGCGTGTCTAGCCTCACCTGATCTGTTGTGAGACCATCAGTCCTAGTCAGACAGGGTCCTGCCCAACCTCACCTAAGTGTTTGCGAGACCAGCAGTCCTAGTCTAAAAAAAAGGAACGTTGCCGGTACGGGTCCTACTTCTACCTTCGCTTATTAACTTAGTGTAAGTCTTTAAAATAAGCCTCTTCTTTTATTTCTGCTCTGTTTGCCTATTAACTTATTCTAAGTCTTAAAATAAGCCTCTTCTGTTATCTCTGCTATACTTGCTTATTAACTTAATTATAAGTTCTAAAATAAGCCTTTTATGTTATCTCTAATTATAACATGTGTGTTATAATTTTGCTTATTAACTTAACCCAAGGTCTAAGTTTAAAAATAAGCTTCTTCTGCTATTTCTTCTATTTTCTCTTTTTAGTTATAATTACATGTTTTAACTATGCTTGCAAATGTCTTAAATTTGCCTATTTAAGTCTATGTCCAATTTATTACAGTTCTTCTTACTTTACATCTAATTTTCTGTAAATTTAGTGTTCTTATATTTTAGTCCATATTAGCGAATTATTCTCTTCTATTTCTTTGTTCGCGTATAAAGGAATAAAAAGGAACTAACATTTACAGGCTAAATTTCTACTAAAAAGGAATAGATGTAAATAACAATAAATGACTATAAATAATTGGGAAAAACTGTAAATAACAGTAAATAATTGCAAATAACTGAAATAAAATAGCTAAAAGAAAATAGACTGGAAAGAAAGTCTAAATTTTACTTACAAATAAACTGCAAATAAACTTGCATAAAGGTTATCCCAAAATTGTAGAAAAACTACAACTATTGGAAACCATATTATTTTAAATTACTTAAAAATCTAAAATAATTACTAAACACTCACCTGTGGTCCTTAGCACTTTTTTTAGCCTTCCCAGATCCACTTCTAGGGTATAGAATATTTTAATTAAAAAGATCTTCTCCTTGAAAAAATATTCCTTTTAAGTTCCAGCCTCAGGCAATGAACCCAGATGGAGAAAATATGAATGAGAAAATAGCTAGGTCTAGGGTCTGTGTTTATAGTGTCACGTAGGGATCTTAGGCCGTTGGATTTGAAGATTAAATATGGTGCAACCATGTCATAGGCTCACTGGGAACCGTCGGATGGAAGCACGAACGCACATGATCGAATTAAAATAGAAAAACACGTCATCCCTTCATCTGGACGAAAGTTCATCCAAGTATACAGGCGGGTCGACCGCAAGGTCGACCTTTTTATGGTATGGGTCGACCTATAGGTCGACCTAGCTATGGAGAAGATCAACCCTAGGGTCGACCTGACCCTATATAATTTTTTTTTTATTTCTGATTTCTTGTTTCCAGCGTATCTTCTTCATATTAACACGGATTTGGCAATCTATATATGGAAATTGACCAGAAAATTACCACACACACAATGGTGCAACTCCCGTGGCTCAATTCTGATAATTTCACAAAGTTATTTTATTATTTAATTAATTACTTAGCTCAAATTTTGGGTTGTTACATTCTCCCCTCCTTAAGGGATTTCGTCCCCGAAATCTCTAAGGATAGAAGAATGAAATAAATGTTTTCATCCACGTTCTATAACCAACTACTCAACCATCACCCATTACATCCATTGTCCTTAGGTTTTTCTAATGCAATTCATGATATATATATGCAAATAGTGTAGTGTCAATGTCCCTAACTAATGCAAAAGATTAGGCGGTCTACTCATTCAGTCGACCTCCTTTTTATGCAATCATGTCCATGCTATGTATCCAAATGAATGCAAATTTCCTAATGATAACTGATAGTTCTATATGCATGCTACAATCATCATCCAAATGCAACAATCATACGATGATCATCCATTTATAGCAACCATGGAATAAAATAAAATGAAAATGCACACACATCCATATGCATATGCTTTAGTGACCTAGTTAGGCCGATCCCTAAGAGATAGTAATGCCTAGTGTATATATATGCGTCCATTAGCATCCACTAGCAAACACTTGCAACCACTAGCATCCATCATACATAACATGTTCTAATAACATGTTTACATTCAGTCCTACCAACCATAGGTTAAGTCCTAAGGTCTACCCTCCCAAAGGATAATAAAGAAAAGAACCTATTCAAAACTAAAGATGGAAATAGGAAATTCTAAAACTTACCATCAAAGAGATGCATATAAGAGGTACGAATCTTCTCTTCAGCTTCCCACATAGCTTCTTCAACATCATCTCCCCACTGCACCTTTACTAACGGGACTTCTTTATTTCTAAGCTTCTTGATGTCACGTCCAAGATCTTAGTAGGAATACGACGAACCGATGCTTCTCTCCACTTCAACTTCCTCCAGTTGACTAGGCTCCACAACCTCTACTGAGTCATGTATGCACTTTCACAAGTGTGAAACATGAAAAACATTGTGCACTCCTGCGAGCCTCTCCGGTAGCTTTACTCGGTACACCATCTTCCATACTTTTTCTACAATGGCGAAATGTCCTACGAATCTAGAAGCTAGTTTCCCACTCGATACAAACCTCACCACCTTCCTTAGCGGGGATACTTTAATGAAAACTAAGTCTCCTACCTCAAACTCAATATCCCTTCTCCGCTTGTCTGCATAAGATTTATGTCTATCTTGGGCTGTCTTCATCCTCCTTCTAATCAAATCAATCTTCTTTGAAGTCTCCCTAATCATGTCAGGACCAAGTAGCAATCTCTTCGTAGCTTCCAACAAACATGAAGGTGACTTGCAAGGTCTCCCATAAAGAGCTTCGAAAGGTGCCATCCCAATGCTAGCTTGAAAACTATTATTATATGTGAACTCCGCCAAAGGAAGATGCTCCTCCTAAGTTCCTCCAAAATCAAGAATGCACATCCTCAACAAATCCTCAAGCACTCTATTAACTCTCTCCGTTTGGCCATCCATCTGAGGGTGATTGGCCGTACTCAATCTAAGCTGCGTCCCTAAAGCCTCTTACAAACTCCTCCAAAACTCGCTAGTAAAGATAGGGTCTCTATCACTCACTATGCTGGAGGGAACTCCATGAAGTTGGACTATCTCACGAACATATAAGGATGCCAAATAAGGTGCCGTCCACTTACTCTTGACCGGAATGAAGTGGGCACTCTTAGTCAAACGATCTACAATCACCCAAATACTGGTGTTCCCCTTCCTAGATCGGGGTAATCCATCTATGAAGTCCATCGAAACACTATCACACTTCCATTCGGGTACATCTAATGGCTGAAGTAATCCACTGGCTTCTGCTGCTCTGCCTTAACCCTTTGGCACACAAGACACTTAGCTAAAAAATCTGCCACATCCTTCTTCATACCACTCCAATAAAACATTATCTTCATGCCCCTATACATCTTATCACCACCCGATTCGAGCATGGTGTGCTTCCTCTAGAACTGCTCTCATCAAATCACTAGTGCAAGGGACACAAAGTCTTCCATCTCTCCTTAGCCACCCTTTTCTATCAATGGAATAATGTTGGAGATGTCTAGAGACCTCTCCTCTGCTAATCCTATCCAAAATATCCATAAGCTCCGAATCCTCTTACTTTCTCGAGCCAATCTGATCTACGAGGGTAGGCTTAACCTCAAGTGCTGCCAATAATCCAGTGGTAATGTCCTTAGAGGGCTTAAAATCAAAAGTGGAAATAAACTCCAGGCTCTTCCACTCCATGAACATTGGACTAAGGGTTGCTTTCTTCCTACTCAATGCATTCACAACCACGTTCCCTTTACCAAGGGTATAAGCAATCTCAAAGTCATAAGATGCCAAAAACTCAATCCATCGCTGCTGCCTCAAGTTTAAATCATTCTATGAGAATAGGTACTTCAATGATTTATGGTCGGTGAAAAGCTCGAACCTCACTCCTAGTACGTAATGCCTCCAAGACTTGAGTGCAAAAACTATAGCAGCTAGCTCCAAATCATGGGTAGGGTGGTTCTTCTCATGCGTTCTCAACTGTGTACTTCCATAGCATACTACACTCCCTTCTTGCATCAACACTGATCCTAGACTCGTCCCACATGCATCAGTGTATACTGTAAAGGCTTAGCTCTGTCGAGTAAAACTAACACTAGTGTACTAGTAAAGGCTCTCTTTAGCATCGTGAAGGAATCCTCACAATCCACGTGATTTCAGCAAAATATCTAATAAACTTCCTATAATAACCTGCCAAACCTAGGAAGCTTCTAACTTCAGTAACGTTCTTGGGGGCCTTCGAATCTTGCGCTGCAATTACCTTAGCGAGATCAACTGCTAAACCCTCTCTTGAGACTACATGCCCCCAAGAAACGTACCTCCTCTCGCCAAAAGTGACACTTTGAGAACTTTCCTTTTAACTGATGAACATGAGGTGTATGACGAACCTCCTCTAGATGAATAGCATGCTCCTCCATACTCTTGGAAAACACCAAAATGTCATCCACGAATACCACTATGAACTTATTTAGGACATCTCGAAAAACACGACTCAACAAATCTACAAAATATGTTGGGGCGTTGGTTAGCCCAAATGGCATTAACCAACCACTCAAAGAATCTGTCGGGTGTCCTAAATGTTGTGTTATCAATGCTATCGTCAACGACCATAAGCTGATGAAATCCAGTGGCTAAATCAATCTAAGAAAATAATGAAGAGCCAACCAACTGATTGAAAAGATCATCAAAATTGAGCCACGTGAATTGCACCATTGTGTCCGTGGTAATTTTCTGGTCAATTTCCATATATAGAATGTCAGGAACCGAGCTAATATGAACAAGATAGGAATCAAACAAAATAAGCAGAATTAAAAGAATATATATATATATATATATATATATATATACAGGTCAATTAGCCGGGCGACCTGGGCAAGGGGGCGGTCGACCTCCCGGTCGACCCGCCTTGCCTTTTGGCAAGCGAACGAACGATCCAGTAACGATTATTAGCCTATTTTCTACGTGTTTTGCATTCTTTAACTCAATCTGGTCCTTCCATTCTTGCATTCGATGGCTCCTATTCAGCCTATGACGTGGTTGCATCATATTCAGTCCCCAAATCCAACGGTCTGAGATCCACTTCTACCGCTATAAATAAAACCCTAGGCCTAACACTTTTTCTCATTCAAGATTTTCTCCACTTGGGTTCACCTTTTCAGGAAGGACCCTAAAAGGAATAATTTTCCAAGGAGAGAATCTTTTTAATAAAAATATTTTAACGACCCCAACTGGATCCATGAAGGCCTAAAGGGAAGAGCTAAGGACTAGAGGTGAGTGATTGTGATTATTTTAAGATTTCTTTAAGTAATTTAAAATAATAGGGTTTACAATAGTTGTAGTTTAGCTATGACACAGTAGTTTATTTACAGTTTTTAGAATTATTTTCAGTCTATTTCCTTTCAGCTATTCTTTTAAGTAATTTTAGTTTATTTCTATTAATTATAATTTATTACTGTTAAGCATAGTTTTTTTTATTGATTTACAGTTTATTTACAGTATTTAAGTTTATTTACTGTTATTTATTTCTTATTTACATCTTTTTCGACGTTTTGGATTTTATGCAAGCATCTATTCTCTTCATCCACTCTTTTTCTTCGCGTATGGATTAGAATAAATTAAACGCGAATATGGATTATATAAGTAAGAATTTGAATGAAGAAAATAAGATGTAAATTATAAAAAATGTAATAAATAATGGAATTAGACTGAAATTACGCCTAATTATAATTAGAATTGGACTACTTAAAGATAATTGGCATAGTTATAACTTAGAATTATAACTAAATAGAGTAAAAGATGAAAGAAGCTTATTTTCACACTTAGACCTTGGGTTAAGTAATAAGCATGATTATAACATAGGTTATAATAAGAAAAAGAACATAATAAGGCTTATCTTAAGACTTAAGACAAATTAATAAGCACAGATAGTAGAGAAAAGTGCAAATGCTTATTTAAATAATTTACCTAAGTTAATTAGCAAAGATGAAAGTAGGACCTATACCAAATAGCATTCCCTATTAAACAAAATGGCGGTCCCACATTAGCCTGATGTGAGATGAGGGAACACTTATGCTAAAAATGGTAGTAATTGGTCAATTAGAAGTCCAAATCACTGGGGGATTTGGATAAGGGGTGCATCTTGATATTGTTTGGATGAAGGGCCAGTACCAACAACATTTCCCTTATTTTCTATGGGCACACGGTGATCTCACATTAGCCTAAAGTAAGATGAGGGGCATGCTTATGCTGGAAATTTGAGGTAATAAGAAGACACAATAGGTGGAGCAAAAGGTAGCATGGGCATGGTGGCAATTATGCGTGCGACTTTCATTCGGGTGCTCAATAATAGCTATGAGTACCAAGCGCTTAGTATGAGTGTCTTTTGTAGACATCATTGCCTTCTGTGTAGGGAGCTATATCTGTCGCCCGGATCCACAGTGGTTGCTCTGTGCATCTTTCGTAGATACCATTGGTTGTTGTATAGGTAGTTATATAGCGGCCGGTCCGTAGTAAGGTCTATGAGTAGCAGGCTGATCAAAAAGGGTAGAATTAGGGTTACATCCTAATTACAGGATTAGGAATTCAGCCTAATCAAAGCAGAAATCAAGGACAAGTGCAAGCAATCTAAGTTAACCTATCTTATAAATTGAGCAATATTTAATCGTAATTATTTTCAGTTTATCTCTTTCCTATTTCCTTTTATTACCCTTATTTATGCTAGAACTGTTGTAGAGCCTATTACTCTTATCTTGCTTAAAGGCTCTAGTAATTACTATCATTCACCAAACTTTTAGTCTGACTCACTCCTTTATTTTCCCCTTTTCCCCCCATAGGCAATCAATGGAGAAGTCAGTAGATTGTTGTTGCTTGGAGTTTCCTTGAAAGAGATTTCTACTATGTATTTATTTTATTTTCAGCTTTTGTTCTTTCTATGTACTGGCTTATTATGAGGGATATTATGTACTCTGATTTTTGAGACTATGAGTTTTTGTTTCATGAGACATATTGGATTTCTAGACATGTATGTGGTATTTGGCATTTGACTTATTTATAAAGCATTTATGAAGTTTTGTTTTAATTAAGTTATTATTTTAAGTTTTCGTTGTTTTTATCTATTTTTGTCTTGTGAATCTTAGTCTCTATTAGCTTTAGTTAAACCTACAACACACCACACCTTTTAATGTGTCCTTTTGTGTATATTAAGGGGTGTGGGGTGTTTCACTTGGTATCAGAGCCTAAGGTTACCGGATTTCTAAAAATTTATTTTAAAAGTAAAGTATTTTCGAAAATAACTTATTTTAAAAGTATTTTTTTAGAAAAGAACTCTTAGAAATAGGTTTTAAGTATAAAAGAGTTTTTATAAAAATCCCCTCAAAGTCCAGTTCAACCTTCTTTCGATTCTTTCAAGCCTAAGTTTCCTTTTCTTTGCACATTATGGCTAACTTGTTCCATAAAGCTACGGTACCAGAGGTGCAAGGGCAAGCGCCCAATACAAAATTGGTAGGTGGAAATTCCTTTAATCCACCTAGACCAGCCGATTTTTCTAAGCTATGCAAGGACTTCACTAGCATAAGGGGTGGAATGTTTTCTAGCACGAAGAATTTCAAGGAGACACAAGCTAGGTTGGAAGATATGGAGCAAAATTTTAGGCGGTTAGGTTTGGAGGACCGACAGAGTGGTCAACCCATATTTTGGCAGCTGGAAGAAGAGCTTAAAGTGGTTCCTACAAGCTCTAAAAAGCCATGGTGGAAGGGCAAGAAGGGTAAGAGGAAAAGGGAAGGCCCTCAGAAGCTAAGCAAGAAAAGTGGGAGATGTAACCGTTGTAGGATGACTGGTCATTACGCAAGAGACTACAAGAGAGAGAAGGTGAAGAAGTGTTACAACTATGAACAACCCGGTTATCTTAGTAAGTTTTGTACTTAGAAGATGGGGTAGAGAGCGAGTGCACCTGCAATGCAAATCCAGGCTTTAAATGTAACACCTTCCAGCAACGGACCGGATCGAGGAAGGAAAATTTGGTTTCTATTTCTGATTTTCCCATTCAGACTATTTTCGATCCTAGAGCATCACACTCTTTTATCTCTAGTTCTTTGGTAGATTGTTTGCACTTAGACATCTCTTTAGAAGTAGATCCCATTGTTGTTTCAAACCTCATGGGAGGATCGGCACTCTTGTCTATGGTTTGTTGGGGTTTGAAAATTTATATCCTAGGCGTAGAATTTGACTATGACGCCTATATTTTGGGATTTTCGGGGTATGGGATGATTTTGGGAATAGATTGGCTATCCATATATGGAGCTGTATTAGATTACAAGAGGGGAGTCATTAGACTAGAGACATGCATCAGTAGGACTCTTGAGATTTCTTGCAACCCGTACGGGTCAGTTATGTTGAGCTTCCTTTATTCCCTCGATTCATCATCATCAGAGTTAGATTTGGTTCCTGACGTCAGAGATTTTTCTAGACATCTTTGAGAAGGTTAGGGGACTACCCCCCTAAGAGAGAGATTGACTTCAGAATTTATTTGGCTAGCCAGTAGCATTACCCGTAGGGCATGTGGCGCCTAGGTAAAGGAAGGGATTGAGCAAGCAGATCCATGAGCTTTGGAAAAAGGTTTCATAAGAAGAAACATGTCGGAATAGGGAGCGCCAATAATCTTCGCTACCAAAGCAGGTGGTTCTCTTCGACTTTGCATTGACTATAGAGAATTGAATAAGCACACAAAGAAGAACCATTATCCACTCTCTAGGATTGATGGTCTTTTTGATGAGTTAGTTGGCTCTTCGGTATTCTCCCAGTTTGATTTAGCCACAGGATTTCATCTGCTTTGGGTCGCTGATGACAGCATTAACAAGCCCGCATTTAGGACACCCGACGGACTCTTTGAGTGGTTGGTCATGACTTTTGGGCTAACCAATGTCCCAGCATATTTTATAAATTTGATGAACCATGTTTTTAGAGATGTCCTAAAATAAAGTTCTTGGTGGTATTCGTGGTCGACATTTTGGTGTTTTCCAAGAAGTATGGAAGAGCATGTTATTCATCTAAAGAAGTTTCTTTGTACGCTTCGTGTTCGTCAGTTGAGAGCAGAGTTCTTGAAGTATCACTTTTTGAAGCGCGTTTATAGGGCATTGTAACGACCCTGAATTTTTGACATTGGAAATCAGAATATTTAATTGATTTTAAATATCTGGAAGTTAGTTTTATTTGAAATTCAAATATCAGAATGAATTTGGCAATTTAATTATTGAATTTAATTTATTGCAGTTGGGTAAAAAGATTGAATCTTCAATTTTTAAGTCTGTTAAAAATGTTTTCAAGGATTAGGAAATTCATATTTATGATACTGATGGTAATGGAACTTTCAAAATTGAATTTGAAACTGTTTTGTTCAGTTTTGAATTTATATTGTTTAAATTGATATTTAAAAATAGCCTTCCGAGGCACAGTCTCAAAATTCAACGAAACTAGTTTCATTGGATCCATAATATTGTATTATTATCGGATTTCAATTTTCGTAGTGATTGGAGTTGTTGTGTGAGCGTACGATATACAAACGCACTGAAATTTATATTGAAATTTAATATTATAACTGGGTCCAAAAAGCTATCTTCTCCATACGATCGAGTTAGGACTCGAAACCTTTTCCAATGCGTTCGTAATAGGGGTATAACATTATGAACGCCTAGCGGCACACCTCGATAGGAGGTCAGGATTTCAGGTTGCTAATACGAGATAATTTCAATATTAAAATTTTTATATCTGTCAAATCAGAAATCAAGTCGTAGCCGCCTTCTGCAATTTGATACGTGCACACTACCCTACCTTCTTTATCATGCAGCCTTCTGTTTTAATCAAGTACCTTATCTCCTTCCTTTCATCCTTTCACGAATTCGAATTCAGCTGAAATAGAGAGAGAGAGAAATGGCTTCCTTGAGAAAACTAACAAAACAAATATAATAGCCGAACTCGTCTCCCCTCGTTTATTCATTTCAAACCAACGCCTTTCCTCTCAAATTCAAAATGGCCGAAGCCGGTGGAAATCGATTTCCTCTGTCGTATAATTTTCAAAATCAAAATCGATCAATTCAAAAATCGCGCCCTCACAAATTTGAAATCATTCGAACTCGCGATCCTCTCTGTACCAAATTGAGCTCGAATTAGGGAGGGCGTCGTCGAAGCTAGTGCGACGTCATGGTGGGGTTTGGCGAGTTAGGGTTTCGCGGCGTCTTCGATTCGTTCGATTGGGGAGCACGTTCGTGCATGCGCAGGCGAGGGGAGGCCAAATCGCGGTGTGGCGCGATCGTTTGAGTGGAGATCTTAGGCTCGTCGGTGGCGGCGTGATGTGGTTACTCGCCTGCTGGGGAATTGGTAACGAGCCTGGGTTTGCTCAATTTGCAGTAAGGTTCGCGATTTGGGGAAAGCACCGCATGAATTAGGGCAGTGAGGTATATAAATTATCGATTTATTTTCAGAAGTTTAAAATGTTTTGATTCGAAATATATATATATACACATATTTCAGAAAATACAGTGAGATGTATATGTATACAGATTTCTTTCAATATATATATATATATATATATATATATATATATATGTGTACTGGAAACAGTAAAGAAAATTTTGTTGGTATGTCTAGTGAAAAAAAAATTTGATTTTTTTTGTCAATAAAAAATAATAATAATAATAATTTATTAAAGGAAATTTAGTTTAATCAATTTATTAAAAAGGAATTGGTTTAAAGTTAAAAGTATTAGTTGAAATAAAATCAATAGTTGATTAAATTTGTTAAAAATGGAATAAATTGTTCGATTTTTTTAGAATATTAATAAATTGTATAAAATTATTCATGCAAGGTTAATATCTGAAAGAAAACAAGCCGGAAATGGAAATGAGTTGGAATGGACTGCAAATTAAAATCAAAGGTGAGATCTTCTCACTCAAATTAAAATTGGAATTGCAGTTATTGATTGACTGATTGGATGTGGTAGTATATATAGCGTATGAGACCCTATGCGCCGCATAATAGCGGATGATATTTTATAAATCCCATTTACCGCGATATTCCACCTCGAAGTGGAATGGATATTTAATTGTTGTGCTAACATCTGTGGATGCAGGGAAACAGGTTGGAGGGATCCAACTGAATTCCTCAAATTGTATGAATTTGTTTCATATGCTGTGTGATGATTTATTATTAATCTATGAATGATTATATTGACGATTGAATTTGTTGAAGGCTATAATTTAGCCGAATGTATTTTTGGTATCGTTGGATACCAGAAATAAATAAAATTGGATTTTTGAAATTAAAGTAGGAAATTTTATGTAAATCCATTTTGAAAGAATTTGGTGAATTTAAAAGAAGGAATTTAAAAGCATAAAGTTGATTCTTGAAATCTTATAGAATTATTTCCAAAATATGGGAAAAGATATTAATAAATGGGTTTTGAATAATATTGTTTAAAAGTTGAAGTATTTATCAAAAATTCATATTTTAAATAATTTGGAAATAATAAAGGGATTTATTTAAAAGGAAATAAATTTTTAGAAATAAATTTGATAATTGATTTGGTATTTGAAAAATAATTTGGAAAATCAATATGAAAATTGATTGGTGTTTTGAATGAAAATGGATTTTTGTGTTGAAACAAATTTGGAAATCGATTTGTAAAATGATTTGGTAATTGGAAATAAATTCAGAAATAAATTTGCAAATGGTTTGTTATTTGGAGATAAACTTAGAAATCAATTTGAAAATGTTTTGTTCTATTGAAAATAGACTTGGGAATCAATTTGTAAAATTGATTTGGTATTTGAAATAAATGGAAGAATCAATTTGAAATTTGATTTGGTGTTGAAATAAATTTAGAAATCAATTTGAAATTTGATTTGGGGGTTGAAAGTGAATATTTGAAAAATCGTATATAAGTGGATATTTGAAAATTTAAATTCACAGTGGAAATAAATAATATCGGGAATTTTATTCCGCGAGTGAAAAGTGATTTGAAATTGGTTTTCAAAGTGATGAAGTGTGGAAAAAATATATATATATCTTGCAAAGATATTTTGAAATTTAAAAATTTGGAAAAATTATTTAAATTGGTTGATTGTTGTGAATGTTGTTGATAGTTACATAACCGACTATCAATATTTGCCTTTGAAATAGCACTTAAATTTGTTTTCAAAACAAGTGCTCATTATTCGGTTTAGCCGGGAGAGGACTTTGTGTCATATAACCCATTCCGAATAATGATACGACGTTATGGATTGCAATTGAAAACCGGATTTGCTAGGGCTTCTTTGGAAATGCCTTCGGTTCTGTTCGAACCCGGAACAGACTTGTATGGATGTATGTCTGACGCTACACTTTGAGATATAAAGCAGATTTCTTTCAAATACATATCTGTTGGTGGCGGAGAATTTATTCTCTTAGCTTAACACCCTTCTCTAAGACGTACGAGCTCAAAGGTTATGTAGTTGAAGGTTGTCAGTGATATACTCCCAATTTGGTAGTGTGGCATGCTAAGTGCTGCTATGTGTTGTTGATCAAAGCAAGGCTTTCATGTAAAGCGTAGCTTTGTGGACGAGACCTCACCGGACCTCACACCCCAGAAATGGTCGAAACAGGAAAGATGCGGCAATGTTATGAGGGTCGCACCCTTTAGGGTATGTCATTTCCTTCTGGAAAAAGGTGGTATCATGGTATGGAGCACAGATATTTTACCTGTGTGGTTGCTCCAATCTCATTTACTGTGTGATTGTTGCTTTGGGATCGAGGGCCCTCAGATAAAGGTCGCAAACGACCGGGGGGTGGCATACTCGTGTAGTAGTTTCCTAGTAAGAGGTAACCCGGCCTTGTGTTGGCAGAGAGCTAGTTAGTTCTCGGGACGTCCCTCCAGATGCGTACCCATGTGGCAGTAGGAAGTTCCTTAGCCTGACCATTCGTTGGAAATCCAAAGAAACAATATGAGCCCTTTACGATTGCAATTTGTATAACCTGTCACCTCAGGTGGCAGCTATAGTAGGCATAGTATAATGGTACCTATGCTGGCTAAGATTAATATTATACTTTCGAGATGTTTTCCACACTAAGCACTAATGATAATATTAAAAAGATTTTTGCGTATCAAGCATGTTTGACTATCATAAGGAGAAACCTCCTCCAATTCTGCATTTGCATTGTGTGTGTGGCGGGAGGCCTTATGGTTGTTTCATTTTCCAAAAGCATTGTGAATTTCTTTTATTTTATTTGTGAAAATAACCGTTTTAAGATCTCACACCAGTCCCATGACTGACCTGGAGTTTATTATTCCCTTGCTAAACTCTGGGTGCCCATAATTTTCCACACGGGCAGCCTAGAGTCAGGATATCAGGTCATTCTGGAATTCAGAAGTTGTTGTGGAGATCTGGAGGCGAGCTGGATGGCGAGACGTATCACTTATACTAGTATTATTCCGCTGTGTATTCTGTTATGTGGACAAGTTATAAAATGTCCAGTGATGTGTGTTGTTGTTGTAAACTCTGATGATGTATTGTATAAACTGATATAATTCTTTGTTATAAAGATTATTCATTCATCTATTATATATTGTTCTGCTGCGAATGTGAGATTCTGTTGTTGTTTCTGTTTCTTCTTTCTTCTTCTACCTCTTCTTTTTAACCCTAATGATTCGGTTTTCCGGCATTCGATTGTGCGGCATTTGATACAGTGGACGTATTAATGTCGACTTTCGAGCGTCGAAAGATCGTATCGTTACAATGTGGTATCAGAGCAATTGGTTAAGCGACAACTTTGGCTCTGTTGGGTGTTACTCATTAGAGATAGAGTCAGTAGTACTCTAGAATGAGTGTGAGTGTAATAATAGATATGAGCGCGTATTTGTTAGTGAATACAAAAATTTGTTTTATATTGTGTTGACTTATCGGTTGATTGTTTATAGATTCTGGTCGGTGCAGTTTGGCCAACTGTAATCGATAGGGGTTTCTAAACTCTTAAACAAGATAAACTGACACAGTATTGTTTTAAATAGGGTAAATGAAATAATTTTACCAAAACTATTTTTGTATAGAAAAGAAAACATTTCTCGTGAATTATTATTGTATATGGTTGCTCGGTTGTTTGAAAGTGATAATATTGAAATATTATCATTTTTATATGGAATTGAATAAGAAATAATGGTATAACCAAAGATTTGGAGATAAATTCATTTAACAAATGAAATTTATAAATATGAATTGAAAGGATAAGGAAATGAGTTTATATACGAATGGGATTTGTAAATGTAAATTGTAAATGTGATTTATAATTTGAAATAGAATTCCAAGAAGATATTTGAAATAAAATTCATTAATGGAATGAAATTGGTAATGTGAATTTATAAATGAGTTTATAAATTGAAATGAGATGCCAGAGTAATGTTTGCAATACAGATTAAGGGATTTGAATTGAAATTTCAAAGGATTAAATTTCCTAATTTAACATGGTTTCCAGAAGTCTGGAAAATAATTATTTGAGAAGTATTTTGAGTTGGATATGAAATCTGGTGGGGTTTGAAATTTAAAAATATTTGGGAAGATATTTTGAAGGGACATAATTAATTTCAAAGTTAGTTTTGAAATGTGTGTAATTGTTAAAAAGACTCTGGAATTTCTTTAAAATGTTATGGAATGCAAGTAAGTTTGATAACTTATTAAAATATTTGAAATTTGATTGGAATAAGATTCAAATTGAAAATGAATGAATTTGTGAATGAACAAATGAGGTTACATTTGTAAATAAATGAATTGGAAATTGAAAAATGGAATGGATTTGATAAATGAAAAAATCAAATCAAAGATTTAAATTAGAAATTGTTTATAAGGAAAATGAACTTGAGTTTTGAGTTGAAATAACTTAAGCAATATTTGGATAAATGCTCGGCAAAGGTATATATTTAAAATTTCTGTATGAAATTTGATTGGGTTTTTGATCTAGCCATTTGGCGTTTGTTTTCTTTTGAAATCTGGGAGTCCGTAGGGACATTTTGTAGTTGTACCGAGCTAGCCGCACAAAGGAGACACTGGCGAAATTTTTCCAAAATTTAAAGAGTTAGAAATTTTGGATAATTTAAAATTTGAATTGTGAAGTAAAATAAAGTTGTTTGAAACTATGAAAATGTTTGGAAAATTAATAAGGATGATAGTGTGGTTAAGATAAGAAGATTGGTTTGAAAATTTGATAAAACTGTTTGGTTTTGGGAAAATGATAAACGGGTTGAGGATCATTCTTTTTGACTTGTAATTTCGGGACGAAATTCTTTTAAGGGGGGAAGAATGTAACGACCCTGAATTTTTGACATTGGAAATCAGAATATTTAATTGATTTTAAATATCTAGAAGTTAGTTTAATTTGAAATTCAAATATCAGAATGAATTTGGCAATTTAATTATTGAATTTAATTTATTGCAGTTGGGTAAAAATATTGAATCTTCAATTTTTAAGTCTGTTAAAAATGTTTTCAAGGCTTAGGAAATTCATATTTATGATATTGAAGGTAATGGAACTTTCATAATTGAATTTGAAACTGTTTTGTTCAGTTTTGAATTTATATTGTTTAAATTGATATTTAAAAATAGCCTTCCAAGGCACAGTTTCGGAATTCGACAAAACCAGTTTCATTGGATCCGTAATATTGTATTATTATCGGATTTCAATTTTCGTAGTGATTTGAGTTGTTGTGTGAGCGTACGATATATAAATGCATTGAAATTTATATCGAAATTTAATATTATAACTGGGTCCAAAAAGCTATCTTCTCCATACGATCGAGTTAGGACTCAAAACCTTTTCTAATGCGTTCGTAATAGGGGTATAACATTATGAACGCCTAGCGGCACACCTCGATAGGAGGTCAGGATTTCAGGTTGCTAATACGAGATAATTTCAATATTAAAAATTTTATATCTGTCAAATCAGAAATCAAGTCGTTGCCGCCTTCTGCAAGTTGATACGTGCACACTACCCTACCTTCTTTATCACGCAGCCTTCTGTTTTAATCAAGTACCTTATCTCCTTCCTTTCATCCTTTCACGAATTCGAATTCAGCTGAAATAGAGAGAGAGAGAGAGAGAAATGGCTTCCTTTAGAAAACTAACGAAATAAATATAATAGCCGAACTCGTCTCCCCTCATTTATTCATTTCAAACGAACGACTTTCCTCTCAAATTCAAAATGGCCGAAGCCAGTGGAAATCGATTTCTTCTGTCGTATAATTTTCAAAATCAAAATCGACCAATTCAAAAATCGCGCCCTCACAAATTTGAAATCATTCGAACTCACGATCCTCTATGTACCAAATTGAGCTCGAATTAGGGAGGGCGTCGTCGAAGCTAGTGCGACGTCATGGTGGGGTTTGGCGAGTTAGGGATTCGCGGCGTCTTCGATTCGTTCGATTGGGGAGCACGTTCGTGCATGCGCACGCGAGGGGAGGCCAAATTGCGGTGTGGCGCGATCGTTTGAGTGGAGATGTTAGGCTCGTCGACGGTGGCATGATGTGGTTACTCGGCTGCTGGGGAATTGGTAACGAGCCTGGGTTTGCTCGATTTGCAGTAAGGTTCGCGATTTGGGGAAAGCACCGCATGAATTAGGGCAGTGAGGTATATAAATTATCGATTTATTTTCAGAAGTTTAAAATGTTTTAATTCGAAATATAAATATATATATATACATATTTCAGAAAATACAGTGAGATGTATATGTATACAGATTTCTTTCAATCTATATATATATGTATTGGAAACAGTAAAGAAAATTTTGTTGGTATGTCCAGTGAAAAAAAATTTGATTTTTTTGTCAATAAAAAATAATAATAATAATAATAATTTATTAAAGGAAATTTAGTTTTAAATTTAACTTTAGTTTAATCAATTTATTAAAAAGGAATTGGTTTAAAGTTAAAAGTATTAGTTGAAATAAAATCAATAGTTGATTAAATTTGTTAAAAATGGAATAAATTGTTCGATTTTTTTTGAATATTAATAAATTGTATAAAATTGTTCATACAAGGTCAATATCTGAAAGAAAACAAGCCGGAAATGGAAATGAGTTGGAATGGACTGCAAATTAAAATCAAAGGTGAGATCTTCTCACTCAAATTAAAATTGGAATTGCAGTTATTGATTGACTGATTGGATGTGGTAGTATATATAGCGTATGAGACCCTATGCGCCGCATAATAGCGGAGGATATTTTATAAATCCCATATACCGCGATATTCCACCTCGAAGTGGAATGGGTATTTAATTATTGTGCTAACATCTGTGGATGCAGGGAAACAGGTTGGAGGGATCCAACTGAATTCCTCAAATTGTATGAATTTGTTTCATATGCTGTGTGATGATTTATTATTAATCTATGAATGATTATATTGACGATTGAATTTGTTGAAGGCTATAATTTAGCCGAATGTATTTTTGGTATCGTTGGATACCAGAAATAAATAAAATTGGATTTTTGAAATTAAAGTAGGAAATTTTATGTAAATCCATTTTGAAAGAATTGGGTGAATTTAAAAGAAGGAATTTAAAAGCATAAAGTTGATTTTTGAAATCTTATCGAATTATTTCCAAAATATGGGAAAAGATATTAATAAATGGGTTTTGAATAATATTGTTTAAAAGTTGAAGTATTTATCAAAAATTCATATTTTAAATAATTTGGAAATAATAAAGGGATTTATTTAAAAGGAAATAAATTTTTAGAAATAAATTTGATAATTGATTTGGTATTTGAAAAATAATTTGGAAAATCAATATGAAAATTGATTGGTGTTTTGAATGAAAATGGATTTTTGTGTTGAAACAAATTTGGAAATCGATTTGTAAAATGATTTGGTAATTGGAAATAAATTCAGAAATAAATTTGCAAATGGTTTGTTATTTGGAGATAAACTTAGAAATCAATTTGAAAATGTTTTGTTCTATTGAAAATAGACTTGGGAATCAATTTGTAAAATTGATTTGGTATTTGAAATAAATGGAAGAATCAATTTGAAATTTGATTTGGTGTTGAAATAAATTTAGAAATCAATTTGAAATTTGATTTGGGGGTTGAAAGTGAATATTTGAAAAATCGTATATAAGTGGATATTTGAAAATTTAAATTCATAGTGGAAATAAATAATATCGGGAATTTTATTCCGCGAGTGAAAAGTGATTTGAAATTGGTTTTCAAAGTGATGAAGTGTGGAAAATATATATATATCTAGCAAAGATATTTTTAAATTTAAAAATTTGGAAAAAATATTTAAATTGGTTGATTGTTGTGAATGTTGTTGATAGTTACATAACCGACTATCAATATTTGCCTTTGAAATAGCACTTAAATTTGTTTTCAAAACAAGTGCTCATTATTCGGTTTAGCCGGGAGAGGACTTTGTGTCATATAACCCATTCCGAATAATGATACGACGTTATGGATTGCAATTGAAAACCGGATTTGCTAGGGCTTCTTTGGAAATGCCTTCGGTTCTGTTCGAACCCGGAACAGACTTGTATGGATGTATGTCTGACGCTACACTTTGAGATATAAAGCAGATTTCTTTCAAATACATATCTGTTGGTGGCGGAGAATTTATTCTCTTAGCTTAACACCCTTCTCTGAGACGTACGAGCTCAAAGGTTATGTAGTTGAAGGTTGTCAGTGATATACTCCCAATTTGGTAGTGTGGCATGCTAAGTGCTGCTGTGTGTTGTTGATCAAAGCAAGGCTTTCGTGTAAAGCGTAGCTTTGTGGACGAGACCTCATCGGACCTCACACCCCGGAAATGGTCGAAACAGGAAAGATGCGGCAATGTTATGAGGGTCGCACCCTTTAGGGTATGTCATTTCCTTCTGGAAAAAGGTGGTATCATGGTATGGAGCCCAGATATTTTACCTGTGTGGTTGCTCCAATCTCATTTACTGTGTGATTGTTGCTTTGTGATCGAGGGCCCTCAGATAAAGGTCGCAAACGACCGGGGGGTGGCATACTCGTGTAGTAGTTTCCTAGTAAGAGGTAACCCGGCCTTGTGTTGGCAGAGAGCTAGTTAGTTCTCGGGACGTCCCTCCAGAGGCGTACCCATGTGGCAGTAGGAAGTTCCTTAGCCTGACCATTCGTTGGAAATCCAAAGAAACAATATGAGCCCTTTACGATTGCAATTTGTATAACCTGTCACCTCAGGTGGCAGCTATAGTAGGCATAGTATAATGGTACCTATGCTGGCTAAGATTAATATTATACTTTCGAGATGTTTTCCACACTAAGCACTAATGATAATATTAAAAAGATTTTTGCGTATCAAGCATGTTTGACTATCATAAGGAGAAACCTCCTCCAATTCTGCATTTGCATTGTGTGTGTGGCGGGAGGCCTTATGGTTGTTTCATTTTCCAAAAGCATTGTGAATTTCTTTTATTTTCTTTGTGAAAATAACCGTTTTAAGATCTCACACCAAACCCATGACAGACCTGGAGTTTATTATTCCCTTGCTAAACTCTGAGTGCCCATAATTTTCCACACGGGCAGCCTAGAGTCAGGATATCAGGTCATTCTGGAATTCAGAAGTTGCTGTGGAGATCTGGAGGCGAGCTGGATGGCGAGACGTATCACTTATACTAGTATTATTCCGCTGTGTATTCTGTTATGTGGACAAGTTATAAAATGTCCAGTGATGTGTGTTGTTGTTGTAAACTCTGATGATGTATTGTATAAACTGATATAATTCTTTGTTATAAAGATTATTCATTCATCTATTATATATTGTTCCGCTGCGAATGTGAGATTCTGTTGTTGTTTCTGTTTCTTCTTTCTTCTTCTACCTCTTCTTTTTAACCCTAATGATTCGGTTTTCCGGCATTCGATTGTGCGGCATTTGATACAGTGGACGTATTAATGTCGACTTTCGAGCGTCGAAAGATCGTATCGTTGCAATGTGGTATCAGAGCAATTGGTTAAGCGACAACTTTGGCTCTGTTGGGTGTTACTCATTAGAGATAGAGTCAGTAGTACTCTAGAATGAGTGTGAGTGTAATAATAGATATGAGCGCGTATTTGTTAGTGAATACAAAAATTTGTTTTATATTGTGTTGACTTATCGGTTGATTGTTTATAGATTCTGGTCGGTGCAGTTTGGCCAACTGTAATCGATAGGGGTTTCTAAACTCTTAAACAAGATAAACTGACACAGTATTGTTTTAAATAGGGTAAATGAAATAATTTTACCAAAACTATTTTTGTATAGAAAAGAAAACATTTCTCGTGAATTATTATTGTATATGGTTGCTCGGTTGTTTGAAAGTGATAATATTGAAATATTATCATTTTTATATGGAATTGAATAAGAAATAATGGTATAACCAAAGATTTGGAGATAAATTCATTTAACAAATGAAATTTATAAATATGAATTGAAAGGATAAGGAAATGAGTTTATATACGAATGGGATTTGTAAATGTAAATTGTAAATGTGATTTATAATTTGAAATAGAATTCCAAGAAGATATTTGAAATAAAATTCATTAATGGAATGAAATTGGTAATGTGAATTTATAAATGAGTTTATAAATTGAAATGAGATGCCAGAGTAATGTTTGCAATACAGATTAAGGGATTTGAATTGAAATTTCAAAGGATTAAATTTCCTAATTTAACATGGTTTCCAGAAGTCTGGAAAATAATTATTTGAGAAGTATTTTGAGTTGGATATGAAATCTGGTGGGGTTTGAAATTTAAAAATATTTGGGAAGATATTTTGAAGGGACATAATTAATTTCAAAGTTAGTTTTGAAATGTGTGTAATTGTTAAAAAGACTCTGGAATTTCTTTAAAATGTTATGGAATGCAAGTAAGTTTGATAACTTATTAAAATATTTGAAATTTGATTGGAATAAGATTCAAATTGAAAATGAATGAATTTGTGAATGAACAAATGAGGTTACATTTGTAAATAAATGAATTGGAAATTGAAAAATGGAATGGATTTGATAACTGTGTGAAATTATCAAAATTGAGCCACGACAATTGCACTATTGTGTCCGTGGTAATTTTTTGGTCAATTTCCATATATAGAACGTCAGGAACCGAGCTAATATGAACAAGATAGGAATTAAACAAAATAAGCATAAATAAAAGAATATATATATACACACACAGGTCGACCGGCCGGTCGACTTGGGAAAGGGGGCGGTTGACCACCCGGTCGACCCGCCTTTCCTTTTGGCAAGCGAACGAACGTTCGTTCGTTCGAACGATCTAGTAACGGTTATTAGCCTATTTTCTACGTGTTTTGCATTCTTTAACTCAATCTGGTCCATCCATTCTTGCATTCGATGGCTCCTATTCAGCCTATGACGTGGTTGCATCCTATTCAGTCCCCAAATCCAACGGTCTGAGATCCACTTCTATCCCTATAAATAGAACCCTAGGCCTAACACTTTTTCTCATTCTAGATTTTCTCTACTTGGGTTCACCTTTTCAGGAAGGACCGTAAAAGGAATAATTTTCCAAGGAGAGAATCTTTTTAATAAAAGTATTTTAACAAACCCAAGTGGATCCGTGAAGGCCTAAAGGGAAGAGCTAAGGACCAGAGGTGAGCGATTATGATTATTTTAAGATTTCTTTAAGTAATTTAAAATAATAGGGTATCCAATAGTTGTAGTTTTACTATGATTCAGTAGTTTATTTACAGTTTTTAGAATTATTTTCAGTCTATTTCCTTTCAGTTGTTCTTTTCAGTAATTTTAGTTTATTTCTGTTAATTATAATTTATTACTATTAAGCATAGTTTTTTTTATTGATTTACAGTTTATTTACAGTATTTAAGTTCATTTGCTGTTATTTATTTCTTATTTACATCTTTTTCAATGTTTTGGATTTTATGCAAGCGTTTATTCTCTTCATCCCCTCTTTTTCTTCGTGTATGGATTAGAATATATTAATGTGAATATGGATTATACAAGCAAGAATATTGAATGAAGAAAATAAGATGTAAATTATAAAAACTGTAATAAATAATGGAATTGTACTGAAATTACGCCTAAGTATAATTAGAATTGGACTAATTAAAGATAATTGGCATAGTTATAACTTAGAATTATAACTAAATAGAGTAAAAGATGAAAGAAGCTTATTTTCACACTTAGACCTTGGGTTAAGTAATAAGCATGATTATAACGTAGGTTATAGTAAGAAAAAGAACAGAATAAGGCTTATCTTAAGACTTAGGATAAATTAATAAGCACAGATAGTAGAGAAAAGCGTAAAGGCTTATTTAAATAATTTACCTGTGTTAATAAGCAAAGATGAAAGTAGGACCTGTACAAATAGAATTCCCTATTAGACAAAATGGTGGTCCCACATTAGCCTGAAGTGAGACGATGGCACGCTTATGCTAAAAATGGTAGTAATTGGTAAATTAGAAGTCCAAATCACTGGGGGATTTGGATAAGGGGCGCAACTAGTTATTGTTTGGATGAAGGGCCAATACCAACAACATTTCCTCTATTTTTTATGGACACACGGCGATCTCACATTAGCCTGAAGTGAGATGAGGGGCATGCTTATGCTGGAAGTTTGAGGTAATAAGAAGACCGAATAGGTGGAGCAAACGGTAGCATGGGTATGGTGGCAGTTACGCGTGCGATTTCCATTCGGGTGCTCAGTAATAGCTATGAGTTCCAAGCGCTTAGTATGAGTGTCTTTCGTAGACACCATTACCTTCTGTATAGTGAGCTATATATGTCGTCCGGATCCACAGTGGTTACTCTGTGCATCTTTTGTAGATACCATCGGCTACTATGTTGGGAGTTATATAGTGGCCGATCTGCCGTAAGGTCTATGGAGTAGCAGGCCAATAAAAAAGGGTAGAATTAGGGTTACATCCTAATTACAGGATTAGGAATTCAGCCTAATCAAAGCAGAAATCAAGGACAAGTGCAAGCAATCTAAGTTAACCTATCTTATAAATTGAGCAATATTTAATCATAATTATTTTCAGTTTATCTCTTTCCTATTTCCTTTTATTACCCTTATTTATGCTAGAACTGTTGTAGAGCCTATTACTTTTATCTTGCTTAAAGGCTCTATTAATTACTATCATTCACCAGACTTTTAGTTTGACTCACTCCTCTATTTTCCCCTTTTCCCCCCATAGGCAATCAAGGGAGAAGTTAGTAGATTGCTGTTGCTTGGAGTTTCCTTGGAAGAGATTTCTACTATGTATTTATTTTATTTTCATCTTTTGTTCTTTCTATGTACTAGCTTATTATGAGGGATATTATGTACTTTGATTTTTGAGACTATGAGTTTTTGTTTCATGAGACATATTGGATTTTTAGACACGTATGTGGTATTTGGCATTTGACTTATTCATAAAGGAATTATGAAGTTTTGTTTTAATTAAGTTATTATTTTAAGTTTCCGCTGTTTTTATCTATTTTCGTCTTGTGAATCTTAGTCTCTGTTAGCTTTAGTTATACCTGCAACGCACCACACCTTTTAATGTGTCATTTTTTGTATATTAAGGGGTGTGGGTTGTTTTAGTAACGGTTCTTCTTAGTGAGCTTTTTCAACTCTCTACAGTCTACGCAAAGTCGATAGGAACCATCCGCCTTTGTAGCGAAGACGACTGGCACTCTCCACTCAGATATGCTCCGTGTTATGAAGCCTTTCTCACCAATCTTCTTACTTAATTCCTTCCTTTCATGTGTCTCACAGGCAATGCCACTGGCTTAGCATTGTCATTCATATAAATCCTAAAGTCGATCTCTCTCTTAGAGGGTAGTCCCCTAACCTCCTCAAAGACGTCTGGGAAATCTCTAATGACTGGAGCAGAATCAAGCTCGCCTAGTGATGAATTAAGGGAATAAAGGAAGCTCAACATGACTGACCCCAGTGGGTCGCAAGAAACCTTGAGAGTCCTACCGTTGCATGTCTCTAGTCTAACAATTCTCCTCTCGTAGTCCAATATCGCTCCATAAGTGGATAACCAATCCATCCCCAAAATCATCTCATACTGCGAAAATCTCAGTACATAGGCGTCACAGTCAAACTCTACGCCTAGGATAAAATGTTTTCAAACCCCTACAAATCATGGATAAATGTGTCGATCCTCCTATGGGGTTTGAAACTACTATAGGGTCTACTACAAGAGAAATAACTAAGTGCAAACAATCAACCAAAGAACTAGAAATGAAAGAGGCCGAATAGGAAAATCCGAAATAGAGATCAAAACCTTCCACGGTGACTTTCCTACCTCTATCTGATCCGCCGGTAGAAGGTGCTGCAACCAAGGCCTGAATCTGTGCTATAGGTGTGCCCACTCCCTGCCTCGTCTTCTGAGGACAAAATCTACTAAGGTGACCGGGCTGTCCGCAATTATAACACCTTCCCTTCATTTTCTCCTTCTTGTAGTCTTTTGCGTAATGACTAATCAGTCCACAGCTATTGCACTTCTCTCCTTTCTTGATATTCTTTTGATGTCCTCCCCCTTTCTTCTTATCCTTGTTGTTCTTCCACCACTTCTTCTTAGAACCTTCTGACTTAGGGACCTCCTTAGACTCCCCTTCCTTAGCTGCATCAGACATGAGGGCCATCTCCACCAGTGACTCATAAGTAGCTCCCTTCAGTATGTGAGTCAATAACAACCCTTAGAGCGGCTGATTGAATCCCTTAGCAAACTTTATAGCCTTCTTGTGCGGTGTATTCACTAGCTCCATCCCAAACTGCGACAACTCATTAAATTAGTTGATATACTCCTTTACAGAAAGACTTCCTTGCTTTAAACTAATAAACCTTTCCAACTGCATACTCTCTTCTGCTTGTGACAAAAACTTCCTCTCAAACCTCTCTCGAAATCCAAACCAACCAACGTCTCTTCCTTCCAACTCAACAACCACCCACCAATAAGAAGCCTCTCCTTTAAGCTGCCAAGATGCAAGCTGAACTCTCTACTGATCCTACAATCCCAATAGCCCAAATATCCTCTCTGTACTCCTCAACCAAGCTTGTGCCTCCACGAAATCCTCTGTACCAGAAAATGTCTTGCCTCCTAGATTAGCGAAGTCCTTGCATAGCTTAGAGAAATTGGCAGCTGCAGGAGGATTGATGGGATTTCCACCCGCTGGTGCTGGATTGGGTGCTTGCCCTAGCACCTCTGGTGTCGTAGCTTGAAGGTATCTACGAAACTAGCCTGGGACTGGGATACCCTCTGGAAGATTAGGGGCATCCGCCATTCTATGCAAAGAAAAGAGAATTTAGGCTTGAAAGAAGATTGAACTGGACTTTGAGGGGATTTTTATAAAAACTCTCTTTTATACTTGAAAACCAATTTCTGTAATAAGAGTTTCTTTCTGGAAAATACTTCTAGTTTGAAGATATACTACTTTTAAAAATAGGTTACTTTTGGAAAAATACTTAATTTTTAAAACAAGTTTTTAGGAATCCTGTAATCTTAGGCTCTGGTACCAAGTGAAACACCCCACACCCCTTAGTATACCCAAATAGGACACACTAAAGAATATGGCGCATTATAGGTATAACTAAGAACTTTAAAGAGACTAAGATTCACAAGACAAATAAATAAAACAGCGGAAACATTTAAAGAGTGACTCATTAAAAATTAAACTTCATAAATAAGTCATAAAACCAAATATGTCTCAAAATACCAAATACACATGTCTTATGAAAAATACCATCTCAGTCATAACATCAAAGTACATAAAATCATAAAATCATCCCTCTCATAAAGTATCATTACATCCCAAGTCAAATTAAAATAAAACTGGAAAGAAGAAGAAGAAGAAGAATACATGAAGAATCTCTAAGAATATCTCTCCAAGAAAGCTAAAATCTATTGCCCTTGCCTTTGCTAGCCTATGGGGGAAAGGAGAAAATAGAAGAGTGGGTCAGACTAAAGGTCTGGTAAATGAAAGTAATTACTAGTATTTTTAAGCAAGATAAGGATAATAGACTTTGCAATAGTTCTAGTATAAAAGGAAATAAAGGAAAAGATAAAGTTGGAATAAAATACTATTTAACTGTTTGCTTTGCTTAGATAGTTTTGATAGGATTGTTGCACTTTTCTAAAACTGCTTTGATTAGGCTGAAATCCCAATCCTATTTTAATTAAGCTGAAATCCTAATTCTACCCTTCGATCGGCCTTCTATCTCTGTTGTGTCACTGTGAACTAGTCTCATCCTGTTGGTCCTACAGCAAAATGACACCTGTTTAGCGCTTTGGAACTCAATAGCGACTTATATCCCTGCTCCGAGGCCACACGCTCGGCCACTGTTGGCTCGCACTATCTGTTGCTCCCTCTTTTGACCTCTTATTTACCATCAGTTCGGCATAAGCATGCCTAGCCTCACCTGATCTGTTGTGAGACCATCAGTCCTAGTCTGACAGGGTCCTGCCCAGCCTCACCTAAGTGTTTGTGAGACCATCAGTCCTAGTCTGGAAAAATGGGAATGCTACCGGTACGGGTCCTACTTCTATCTTTGCTTATTAACTTAGTGTAAGTCTTTAAAATAAGCCTCTTTTGTTATTTCTA
This sequence comes from Allium fistulosum, assembly GCA_030737815.1. Lineage (NCBI taxonomy): Eukaryota > Viridiplantae > Streptophyta > Magnoliopsida > Asparagales > Amaryllidaceae > Allium > Allium fistulosum. Next base: position 1,112,133,043 of record CM060905.1, read on the forward strand.
CTCTGTTTGCTTATTAACTTATTCTAAATCTTAAAATAAGCCTCTTCTGTTATCTCTGCTATACTTGCTTATTAACTTAATTATAAGTTCTAACATAAGCCTTTTATGTTATCTCTAATTATAACATGTGTGTTATAATTTTGCTTATTAACTTAATCCAAGGTCTAAGTTTAAAAATAAGCTTCTTCTGCTATTTCTTCTATTTTCTCTTTTTAGTTATAATTACATGTTATAACTATGCTTGCAAATGTCTTAAATTTACCTATTTCAGTCTATGTCCAATTTATTACACTTCTTCTTACTGTACATCTAATTTTCTATAAATTTAGTGTTCTTATATTTTAGTCCATATTAGCAAATTATTCTCTTCAATTTATTTATTCGCGTACAAAGGAATAAAAAGAAACTAACATTTACAGGCTAAATTTCAACTAAAAAGGAATAGATGTAAATAATAGTAAATGACTATAAATAATTGGGAAAAACTATAAATAACGGTAAATAATTGCAAATAACTGAAATAAAATAGCTAAAAGAAAATAAACTGGAAAGAAAGTCTAAAATTTACTTACAAATAAACTGTAAATAAACTTGCATAAAGGTTATCCCAAAATTGTAAAAAAACTACAACTATTGGAAACCCTATTATTTTAAATTACTTAAAAATCTAAAATAATTACTAAACACTCACCTGTGGTCCTTAGCTCTTTTCCTTGGCCTTCCCGAATCCACTTCTAGGGTATAAAATATATTAATTAAAAAGGTCTTCTCCTTGGAAAAATATTCCTTTTAGGGTCCAGCCTCAGGCAATGAACCCAGATGGAGAAAATCTGAATGAGAAAAATAGCTAGGTTTAGGGTCTTATTTATAGTGTCACTTGGGGATCTCAAGCCATTGGATTTGAAGATTAAATCTGGTGCAACCACGTCATAGGCTCGCTGAAAACCATCGGATGGAAGCACGAACGCACATGATCGAATTAAAATAGAAAAACACGTCATCCCTTCATCTAGACGAAATTTCGTCCAAGTATACAGGCGGGTCGACCGCCAGGTCGACCTTTCTATGGTGTGGGTCGACCTATAGGTCGACCCAGCTATGGGGAAGGTCGACCCTAGGGTCGACTTAACCCTATATTTTTTTTCTTCTTTTTATTTCTAATTTCTTGTTTCTAGCGTACCTTCTTCATATTAACTCGGATTTTGACAATCTACATATAGAAATTGACCAGAAAATTACCACGGACACAATGGTGCAATTTCCATGGCTCAATTCAGATAATTTTACAAAGTTATTTTATTATTTAATTAATTCATTAATTAATTACTACAGCTCAATTTTGGGTTGTTACAAATGGAAAAATATGCCATTTTTTAAAACCATGGTGGCAGAAAGCAGTTGGTTTTTGTAAACAGTTTTGAAAGTAGTTTAAATGTGTATTTTTTTAATAGGAGAGTTAAATGAGTGAAAATCCAATTTTTTTTTGATAAATACGTAATATCAATTGAGGTTGTTCAGACTTATAAATAAAATGCATTTATACAGGCTAAATTCTTATTAACTTACAAGTCGTACTGTTATGGTCGAAGGTATACTAAAACAGCTTAAATGGGGACATTTAAGGGACCTCTATGAAGCAATAAAATAGTGTGAACCATCTTTGGTCGTTGGTGATCCTGTAGTGACGAAACTTGGATACAATCTCGAGGTATTTCACCTTTTTTGGGCATTACTCGAAAAAGCTAATAAATTATTCTTTTTTGGTACAGTCTTCTGTATATAGATCAAAATCATCATGTGCAACATTTCTTGCAAACATTGATTGGAAAAACTCTACAACTGTGACATTCAATGGAATGCATTATGACCTGCCTGCATGGTTTGTTAACATTCTTCCCGATTGTAAAACTGTTGTTTATAACACTGCAAAGGTAAATTCAAAGTTTAAATAAAATTCTTACATCCCTAGCTTACGAAAGTAGAATATTTTTAAGTACCAGATTATTGAGTTACAGTTAGTTTTAAGTATGTTTTTCAACGTTTATTGTGTATATTTAAATGGTAATATGCATATAAAAACATCAATAAACATTATAAAACTGGTTGGACTTATTAATTATAATCAATTAATAATCACTTATTTAACATGCAGGTATCTACTCCAACAATATACCCAAAAATGGTACCAATCAGCGGGTTTTCTTAGAATTCATACATTGAAAGCACAAACTCTCTTACTGATAATACATTCACAAAAAATGGATTGGCAGATCAACCAAGCACAACATGGGGTCATATAGACTATTTATGGTACTCAACATAGTAAGTATACATCTCTCTATGTATGTGGCTACATTTATTTTTAAAGCTTATCAGTGTTATCATTGGTAAACTTAATTTCTCTTTATGTTGTATATTATCAGCGTTGACATAGCAAAAGATGAGCAGTTTTTAAAAATTATGTTCATTTCACAGATCATGCTTCGATGTAAAATTAACTGCAAGCTACACTTATTTTTTTTACATATGCGACACCCTAATAATGTCTACCTATTTAAACTAACAAATGTAATATTAGAAGTTTTTTATGCGACTTATACACATAATGGTTCAATTATACTCCTCATTGAATTGGCAATCACAATGCAATATGCATTTCAAAGCATAAGAATAGTCTATGGAGACATAGGAACATCACCTCTCTATGTATATGCAAGCACTTTTACTGATGAAGTTAAAGTCACAAATGTCATTCATTTTCATTTTCATAAGAACATGATCAGAAGCTTCTTTTACTTCATTTTCATTTTCAACTTTGATCTTTTCAGAAAAGAAAATAAGGAATGTCCACCTAATTGATAAATCTGATACGTTTATTGTGATGACGTTGAACAAATTTTATTTATTTATCATGGTATCTTAGACGTTTGTGGATAAGCACATTGTCAAAAATAGAAATTATTGGTTTGGGTTTAAAAATTGATATTCGGGTAAAGTATGATACAACCAAGGTTGGACATAAGGCTTTAAATACACAATTTTAGAAAGTTACAGAAGTTAATTAGAACTGATTCATTTGTTTACTCATTAAGTAATGAGAATTATTATTCATGACTATTCATTTTTAAGTATGATGAATGAGTCCCGTGTTTTCTTAAAAAGCAGAAAATCTACATGCTGATTCTCTGGATTATTATTAATATCCACTTTTTCTTCCTATATACATATATGCTCGGTTGCTTCTCTTAAGCCTACTCTCAAGTATTTGTAATGGGACCAAACATTATAAATAGTTTGTGCATTATTTTTACATAGTGCATGTGGAAGAGAATTCAATGATCTTGTCAAGAAAACAAAGATGAAGAGAGCACCATTAAGGTCTAAAATGAGTTATTCAAATGTCCGAAGGAGCTATTTATGGTGAAGAGCTACTTACATGGTACCTTGAATAATTAAACAAAGGTATGGATCCAAATTTTAATTCGTATATGCTATGCTTGAATTTCATCAATTTTTGATTCTATAAATCATGTTGCATTTCTCGAGTTTCAACCAGCAAATATATATATTATAAATTTACCTTCTATGAATCCATATGTTTGAAGTATGAAGGCTTGCCTTTGAAAGATGCCAAGATCATACACTAGTTTGAAAGCTAGTGTGCTGATTTGCTGTGACGGTAAAAAAATCATGTAGAAAAATATTATTGGTGATCAAAGTTTGACAGGAAAAAAAACAATGGAAGAAAATAAAATGAAAGAAAAGGAAAGGAAAGAAACTACGGAAATGAGTTACAAAACGAGTGCACAAAGATTGCAAAATGTGCACTTAAGTCTTAATGATAGAAAAGTGCAACAACATGAGTACATCACATATATCCCCTCCCTTTTCCCAGTCTTTTGATCCATGTTAAGATGGGAATAGTGCAAGCTTGTTGTTGGAAGCTTAATCAAGAGAAAGTTTGCAAGCTTGCTGGTGCAAGCATTCTCCAGCAAGCCTGCACAAGGCAAACTTGCACCAAGAAAGCTTGCTCCAGCAAGCCTGCACCAGGCAAGCTTGCACTAACATTGCTAATTACTCTATTGTATGTTAAGCCTGCACCAAGAAAGCTTGCACTAGCACTGCTAATTACCCTGTAATTGTATGTTTTGGCTAGTAGAATGGACATTTTCTATCAAACTAGAAGTTTGCATGAAATAACAAGTCTATTTGAAATACATGGTCTTGTCTGAACTGCTTGTCTACATTGAGTTTGCCTTTGTGGATATTTCTTAGTTATTTTGAGTGATTAATTCATAAAGTTTCTGTTTGAAACCATGTTGTTTAGTACTTATACATTTCTACATTTATGACTAACATACGCCCGTATGTGCTTCTGTTTGACAAGTGTTGTATGATGCTTTTGAGGTTGCAACATGATGTCGCACTCTTTCTCCTTCAAATCAGTCATGCTTGCATCAATGTCTTATCTATCGACGTTCATACGTCTTTGTTTTTAGTATGTATCATTTTGGTTAGCTACAGTTGTATGTATTGTTACTTTCGGTCACAAATATTTATATGCTTAGTACTCCGTGTATGAAATATTATGGATGTATATATTTTGTGGTTTGGTTTATGACTCCATTTGATTACGTACATTACAATGCGATAAGTGTGGTTTTTTGAATTGTTATAATATATTAGTTAAAATAAGTTTAGTAGAATTGAAAATGTAAGCTTGAATGTATATAGCAATAAAAAAATGCAATGAAAGTTTTTTATAGCGTTTTAACTATGCTATGAAAAAAAAATTGTTACAGCTTTTAGATACTATAACATTATGCTAGTGCTATACAAAAATATTCTACAAGGATTAAACAATTTTCATAGCAAAAAAATGCTACAATAGATAGTAATGAATTTTCTATTGCGTTTCAATGCGTAATAAAAGATTGACATAATATTTCCACGGCGTTTTTAGACGCTATAATAATATGGCATTTCAACATATTATAGCAATTAAATGATGTCGTAATTGTTGGTATCATAAAACACAACTCTGTGTAAAAGTTCTATAGCAAGCTTCAAAACTCTATAGAAAAGTAGTTGTAACGATACGTCCAGTCTAAGATAGCAACAAAAACGCTGTTAAAGGTCCTTTTTCCATTGCAATTTTGAAACGCTATTGTATCTACCATACTTATTACAACTTGTTGATCTATGACGTTAATATAGAAGGCTTTAATAGCTGTTTTTAAACACTATGAAAAGGTCTGTTTCTTGTAGTGGTAATATGTATTGCATTATTATTATTATCATATGTTATTGGATTCTCAACGGTTCCGTAGATTTTTTTATTATAAATTTGCACGCATATACTACTTTCATTGTGGCATTTACGACTCAATGTATTTAGCCTTTATTATTGAATCTACCACCACCTCTCGTTTGGAACAATTCCAACTTAAAAATCCTTAATCAATAGTGAATATGAATTTAAGATTGACATGCTATATTCAAAGTCACTTATTAAGTTTGAGTCCGAGCACTCCTTCACAAGGAGTTCATTGTTTTCATAAACAATTCTCTAGTATAATAAGAATACACTTTATAACCATTTGACGACTTTACATCAACTTCGATATCCACTTAATACACCAAATATATAAACACTAGATCTAATATATTACATAAGATAATATATATGATTATTCTTATTGTCGATGCATAAGTGATCCTTATGTTCCATATTAAATAGTTTAATATGGTTTCTTTTAATATAGATTGGACAACCTCAGCGTCTTCTTATGCCAAGTATAAAGGACGTCTCATTCATATCCTTAATCAAGAACTATACAACCAAACTTAAACTGTTTAATATATGTACATCATTAATAGCCATTAGCATGCTATTTGTTTATAGTTTACGAAATGATTTTATACTATTTCCATTTCTTAGGATGCACTCTTCCTCTTCATTTCAATTGAAATCAAACTATTTGATTTCTATGTCAAAATACTTGCTCAACCTATAGATGCTTAATAGAAATCACTGTTGTATCGACACCTGGATCAAATCTAAAAATACCACAAGCATTTTTATCATCCCGTTGACTTCGAGAAATTCTGGTGGTCGTGTGAAAATAGTCACTTCTCAATCATCATCTAGAAGTTCTATTTCAACATCAATGCATCAAAACTCAAAGCTATATAGTATGATAATATGTGAGTGAAATCCAAATGGACTTAAGCATGTTGACTTACAAAATTACTTTACTAATTTAAACATTTGAAATCAATTAAGTCATTTCCTATCAATGTTGCTTTATACAGTTCCAATTATATTGATCTTCTTCTCGAAAACTCACTTGCAGTCGATGGATCAAATCCTTTTGGGAACGACTACCAAAATAAAATTTTGTTAAAGTATTTGGTGTCTACATCCGATTTAAAACATCGTGCCATGTAGCAGACTCTATATCCTCCATGGCATGTTGACAAATGAGGAGATTTTTATTACTAATAATTCATTTTCTCCACATTAATGAGAAACTCGTAGCTCCCCATCAATGTGCATGAATTTTTATTAGACATTTTATTGAACTATGTCTTTTTTGAGCTTGGTTAAAATTTTTTCATCTATGTAGTCAGGTACTATATTACAATTTTGGATTGTATCCTAGTCGGTTGCACTACTGCAAATTTCTATAGAAAGTAATTCATTCGGCATGAAGGTAGTATGTCTTAATACAACAATTTGTTTCTTAATGAGATGGAATAGGCATTTTAAACATTTTATGAACTGCCTATTGACTTAAATAAATAAGTCTTGTTACTAGTTCACGAAACATAGGTCCATAATGGAAATTTGACATCTACATATCTTAAACTATTTAAGATTGGGGTTCCTTCCCAATTCATATCTTATGTGAATTCTTAATCTCTGCTTTAGATGAAATCAAATTTAAAATATGTGCTTATTCTTAAGTACATATGCTTATATAAAGAAGTAACTAAACTTCACTCATTATTAATCGTACTTTGTCCAACAAAGTCTGATCACTCCTTATCGATACATCATTATGTAGCATAGGGAGGAGTGGCTTTGAGAGTGAATCTTAGTCGTTGTTAGGTACTATTGGTACTCTTATCTAAGGTACTCTTTTATTCTATGAAATCAAATTATTTGATTTACTTTGCATGTTATACTTTCTACTTCTGTTTTATCTTCTATGAACTTATTTTTGATACTTAACTTGTATATCAAATACGCATGATCATATCTCAGATAATTCACTAGGGAATTTAACAAAATAAGTGGATTCGCTTTTGGTATCGTTAGAATTTGGACTACATACATCTATATTTATCAATCCAAAGAGTTTGTTCACTCTTTCGTTACTCCCACTAAATAAATTTTTTGCACTTAGTCATTCAAGATATAATTCACGAGTACCATTGATTCATAATAGCCCGATTTAAGAATTATTTCTCTAAGATACATCTTAGTCCATAATTCAAAGATTAATTATTAAATATTTTATATGCTAATGTATTTTATATAGCTAACACATCATAATTGTTATGAAAACAAATATTGTCATCAAAATTCCTAAAGTAGATTTATTTTATAATGAATATTCATATTAAAATAAAATTGCTTCTATTTTCAATCGAAACAAAAAATGATTATTATTTTATAAATAATATTTGATGTACATGAAAGTAAACTTTCAAAATTGATACAACCACTAGCAAGTGTGGTATGCTCCATTATTTTTGTTGTTAATTACAATAATAATGTTTGAAATAAGAAGCTCCATTCAGCCACTTATTATGTATATTTATTTCTTTTACTACAACTACTTTATAGTTGAGAGTTTCAAATCAAATATCTCAAACTCAATTAATGGATCTTATAGAAAATAATTTTCTATAAGAAAAACTACATTTGGAATAGGAATCATTTTTGTCCTCTATTAAGTGTGTACTAATATTTTAGACAATTCTGTTTCTGATGTCTCTTTATGAAACAGAAGTGTTCATTCACTATCTTCATCCCAACTGTGCTAATAGTATTACCATTATCAAACTTTCCCATTCCCTTTTAAAATGTCAAACCATTCAAATGAGAAACCCTTTACTTCAAGGCTACAATTTATTTCTTTACAAAATTTTAGTCGGTCGTCCTTAAAATTATAAGGATATCAAATAAGTTGCACTTAAATAAACAGATCAAAATTGACATTTCATTGATGGAAATCAGAGATATGTTTATTTTTATTGGTCTAGTGTTATTTCTAACACACCAAGATTTCTATTTTAATCAATCATATTAAGCACATGGTCTCGCACTATGGTTTACTTGCTCATTTCGAGTGAAACATTTTCATCGAGATTTTATATAATAAACATGTGACTGTTTACCATACAACTTTTATATATGATTGAATATGGATTAAATATCCATACTCTAGTATTGCTTTAGAGTTCAAATCCCATAGAAGAAAACACATTGCTTCGGGCAAATTAATACTTAATTGATCAAGGCCTGTATATTTATAATGGTTGTAAAATTTGGCACTTGCATGTGTAACGACCTAGAATTTCAATCATTCGAATTGGGTATGTTTAATTGATTTTAAATATTAAAAAGTTAATTTTATAAGTTAAATGACTTATATTTCAAATTCAGCAATTTAATTGATAATTGAATTGTTAAGTTGAATATTTGGAATTGTTAAAATTATTAATTCTTGAATTTAATGTGAAAGGGAATGATTTCGGAGGTTGATTTAAATTATATTTAAATAAGAATAAAGTTAATAAACTTTTAAAATTAGATTTAAAAGTGATTAATTTGATTTTAATAATAATTCATTTTAAGTATCGTGTAAAATAGCCTTCTAGGCACTATCTTGGATTTCAACGAAACTAGTTCCATTGGATCTGTATTAGTGAATTATAGTATGCTATCGACTTTTGTGGCAATACGTATCAATTGGTCATGCGAGCTCGAAACGCGTAGAGATTCATTTAAGGAATTTAAATTATTATAATTCAATTTTGAAAAGCTAACTTCTATATATGATGGAATTGAGTGTTGGTACTAGTTCCGTTGAATTCAGAATAGGGGATAACATACGGAATGCCAAGTGGCACACCTCGTTTGGAGTTCGAAAATTTAACGAATGAGTAATGCTTTAAAAAATATCTATATAAGTACCTAGACATTTTCATTTTGCAAAACCAAAACCCTAATTAGCTTCGGCCGCCATTAAACTATGCCTCCATCCTATAGCCATGGTTCATCGGAGCCACTCCATCCACTTTCAAGCCTTGACCCCAACTAAGTTAACGTAGAACTCGACGAAACATAGGCAATCAACGGTCATGATCGTCGACGGCGAAGCATGATGGATGGAGGACGAATCCATTTATGGGCTGATTGGATTCGTTTTTTCGTGATGCGGTGGAGTTCGGCTAGGCGGCGGGACAAACGCAAGCTCAGGGAAAGGGAGGCTCGCAACTAGCAAGGCGGCGACGACGAGTGAGTCGCAATTGAAGAAAGAAAAAAAAATATAGTCGCGGCGTGGAGCAAGCATGAACGGGAGTGAGAGGGATGGTTATTTAATTTAAACATTTATTTATTTAAGTTAATTGTGTTTGATTATTTCAAAACGTTCATTAATTCATATTAAACTCATACGAGGTCCAAATTGAACGCGACGAGTTGCATTGCGATCGTATCGATGAATTCTACGCTCTGGAGTTGGATTGGCTAGATTTGGAGATTGTAGAAATTTGGATTAAAATTGAACGTCCGATTAATTTTAATTCAAAACGGAATGCTTTGGCGGCTACTGAAATCAATATGAGTAAATCTCACCTTTTTGGTGAACTAGAAATATATTATAGTCGATAAAAATTATTGATTGTATGTGTGGATGTTTTACTGTTGATTGTTATTGACTGTTTGGATATATTCACGCCCCTAGAGCGGATGAGACCCTATTATATTCCCATGTAAGAGCGGATGACCATATGTATATGATCCCGCCTCAAAGCGGTTGATTTATATTATTGATTATATACTGTATGAGATGCATGGGGACAGGTTGGAGGGACCCAATAGGATTCCTCACACTGTTGATTTTATTTTTCATATAATTTGATATATGATATGTTGGATGCTATATTTGATGACATGGATAAGATTTTGCTTATTTTGTGCTTTAGTATCATGTGGCCTAATTTTTGGTATTTTAAATACTACAAAATAATGATTTGATTTAAAAAGGGATTTCAAAGTGATTTTGGAAATTAGATACGTTTTAATAATTTTTCACGAATTATTTCAAAGAAGAAGTTTATTATAAAATAAAACGTACAATTTTTAAAGATTATAAATTTATAATCTTATAAAATATCTTAAGTAGAGATTTTGAACTGCGAATAAAGATTTTTAAAACCTTAAAAGTAAGTCCTTGTTTTAAAATAAAGGAATACGGTTTTAAAAAGAAGATGTAAATATTTGGTAGAAGTATTTATTATCCGTCCTATATAAAGTGATATGTATATAATATATACAAATATTAAGATTTATTTATAAATAAGGAAATTTATAAAGGTGATAATGTATAAAGTGACATTTTAGAAATAAGGTGAAGATTTGCAAAATCTTATTTTATATTATAAAGGGATAGATTTATAGACGGTGTTTTATAAATAAAAGGGAAACTATTATCATTTAATAGACTGGAGGAATAAATCAAATGGTGGATTTATTATAAGATGTGGAATGTTGTTTTAGAAAATAATTGATTCTATTTTGGAAATTGAAGGTGAGGGTAAATTGGGAGAGGTTAAATGATATTTTATTAATAAAAATGAATTTATAAAAGAAATTCATAAATATGGGAGCAACGTTCAAAACAGGTTGAAATTATGTTTTGAATGTGATTTTATAAATAAGCGGGATATATAAAGGAATAGAGTTATAAATGGGATCCATAAATAGAGAGATTTTGTAAAAATGAAGATTTATAAAATAGAAGAAGATTTATAAAATAGACGGAGATTTATAAAATATAGTTTTATAAATATGGAAATCATTATGTTGAAAATTATGAGTGGAATTGTATCATGTAAATATATTTATGTTTTTTTTAAAAACTTGTTTATTTATTTAATATTGTTTTAAAGTAGTTTATCAATACCTATATATTTTGAAAAGCTAATTATTTAAAATATTAATATGGTTTGAAATTAAATAAAATTATTTATCAATAAAATTTTGAAAATTAATTACCATTATTTATGAAAATGATGAAGATAAATTATTATTGTTTTATTTAGGATGTTTTGGAATTTATTAATTATTATTTTAAAATGTTTTAAAGTTAATATTTATTATTTATAACGTTTACTGTTATATAATAGTGTTTCTAAGTAAATGATTAGAATTTATTTATAAATGTTTTCGAGATTTATAAATAGATGTGGATTATAAGAGGAATCTTATAAATGGGCTTGGATATTTATAAAAGAATTTTAGAAATGAATTTATAGATTTATGAAAGGAGTTTATAAATGGTTTTGTGGATGTATAATGGAGTTTATAAATGATTTTAGAATTGTATAAAAAGGAAAACCTTCCCTCATGTTTGGTGAATATACTTACACCTTTGAGATAAGTATATGGAAAATTTTCCAAGTATTGAGAAATAGGGATTTGTGTGTGTGTGTGTGTATTTGTAAAAATAAGATTTTGATTCAAGTATTTACAAAGGGAATTAAATTTATGAAAATTTAATTAAAAGGAGGTTAGTGGTTGCTTGTGTGCTTAAACATTATTGGTTTTCCCTATAGAATTAAATCCCTGATTGAATGTTTGTTATTTGATAGTTAAATAACCGACAATTGAATTTGGATCCAAAATGTAACTTTAGAAATATCTAGGATAAACACGTGAGTTACATGGCTTAGTCATCTCCGATGATGTTGTATTATATGTATAAATTTCGTTTCATTCTCCTAGGACAACGATAAGGAAATCCGTCCACTAACGGTTGGGAGGTGATCCTCGCTCTTATCTTTGACTGTTTATTTCTTAAAGAAACGAGGTTGAGTTTACTGGAAATTATCGAAAGTTGTTTCGAAGAGACTGAGATCAGGTATGTTATCCAAAAACAACTTCGATCCAACTCAAGCGTTTAAAGTGAAGCCATCTAGAAGATGATGGAATTGACATCGGTGCTCTGAAGTGTTTCGTTCAATCCCAGAACAAACTTGTATGGATGAATGCTGGTATTATATTGTTGCTTGGAGGGAAGTGTTAGCATTCCAAGTGGGAAGTGCTATACTAAAGGTAAAACGTAGCATCAAGCCTTATCAACCGGGAATGACTAAAACATGGGAGATGCAACAGGGCTAAATGGGTCGCTCCCAAGTAGGATATGATCACCCATATCTAGAGTCGATATTATCTCTCATTTGTATGCTTCGAGGCCCATTTACGGAGGGGTGATCATATTCGGTACTATTCAGTAAAGGGTAGGCTGGTTCTGTATTGGCAGGGATTGATAGGTTCGACCTCGGTGATATTTTATCTAGAGATGCACCAAGACGGGCGGTACCTAGTAGCCCTGTCATTGTATGGAATCCATTCTCCAATAAGCTTCGTACAGACTAAGTTGTGCCCAACTATGCTGAAACATGAGATGCAAGCATTTCAGCTATATTCGTATTACCCCTAGACATTATTATAATATAAATGGATTTTCTATAGAAAATGTTTTGGTTATCGTAAGGTAAAAACCCATCCATGATTATGTGGGGCGTGGTCTTACGAGATACTTTTGGTTTCAAAGGTTTTTTTATAACTTTAAAATCTGGTTGGGTGTGTTTTCTCACACTGGTTTTCCAGACTGACTCGGGCATTATTTTATTATAATGCTCGGGTCAGACCGAGCATATTTACAGACTGCTTTGGATGCATTAGAGCTCAGGAGACAAGTTGGAGGTCTTCAAGTCGTATTCATGTATATGTTCATTTTCTACTGCTTTGTTGTTGAAATCATCAGTATTTGTGAAGACAGGTTGTTATAACTATCCAGGTCGATGATCGTGGTTTGTCGTTGTACTTTAATTGATGTATGTATATAACAGTCTCTCTTTTGTGAAGATCATTGATATTATATTATATATTATTCCGCTGCGATTGTGCAATTCTGTGTTGTTTTCAGATTTTTTAATCTTCTTCTTCTCTTCTTCTTTCTTCCTTCTTTTCCCCTAACAATCGGGTTTTCCAACATTCGATTGCTTGGCACGCAATACAGTAGACGTATTAGTGTCGATTTTCGAGGGTCGAAAATTCCAAGTTGTTACAGCATGGGTTTAGAAGCGACAACATGCCAAAAGATTTATTGGTAAGTCGTCTTTAATTTAGTTCATTTAGTATATTTTAGTTGATAATAATTTTATCGATTATATTAACTATGCAAATTTATTAAAGTAGATTTTGTAATATCACATATGTTCTTTTACTTATTAGATTTGTTTATTATATTTATCTAACAAGGCACTCACTAAATTTTGCATCTCTCGAAAACCCTAAAAGAGATACAAAAATTTTCACAAATTCCTTCAGTGAGTGTTAGTACCCATTTATCATGTTACTACAACCTTGAGTGTGCTCAACAAATTGTAGTCCCCATAAAATGATAAGTAACTATTTACTAGTTATTTCTCATATATAACTCCTAACTTGATTTTTGTTTGCTCCAATCATCTTTATGATATGAAGCTGCACAATAAATTATAAAGTACATTAGATAGTCTAGACCTATCATTTTGCAATATTCTAAGGGTAATTTTGCAATCCTTGTAGGTGCTTAACAAAGTTATATAATAATATTACCAATCTAGAGATACTACAAACATCACCATACATATGGCTTGAGGGTGCTCAACAACCATAGGTATGAACAGTACTCTATTTATATTGTGAATATGGAGAGCCACTATTTCAAATTCATAATTTAAAATAATATTAACAGGGTATTATCGACATTATAAGGGAGATGAGTATTATCTCATGACTTCATATGTCTCTATATTCAGTGTATGCTCCCTTAAGTCTATACAAATTTTAATTCATTAAGCCTAGTGTTTTCTTTATATATAAACATATATCTATATTAATTTATTACAACATTTGTAATTTATCAAGTTATATATATATATATATTCAAATTTATCATTTATTTATTAAACTTTTAGATTTTTTATAGATGTTACCTGGCATTTTGATCCGGCTATATCCGAACTGACTGGACAAGTCAGACTCGACTGTCATCAAGGCCAGTAGCCCAAAGCGATAATTATGGGATCCAAAAGTCAAGCATAGATGATAATATGATGCAGAAGAATGAAAGCTCACCACTCCCTGAAAATGGATTAGGTACGGTTCGTATTCCACACCATGCATCGTATCGTATCGATTCCACAACTCAAATTTGCAGCGATGATCGATCAATAACTCAAAATCTACACATGCTATCAACATGAAACTTGGAGTAAAAGCTTACTACAACATGTGGAACACTCCCTAGGGATCTCATTCCAATTGGAGGAAGCTGGAGGGATCGGCATAACTCCCTTTGGAGGGATCGGCAGAAATCAGAATTCAAGCAACACTACTTCACAGAAAATGCGATATCTCACAAACAGTACATCAGAATTGCACGAAATTTGAGGGATTGTAGCCTATTTGGACAAACTAATAGGGATCATCATCGATCCCTATTGTGGGACACCGATGGGCCTGGAAATTTTTAGGTGGCCTCATTTTGGTCTCCCGAGCCTTCAGCCAAAATTTTAGTCTGATCCATGCACGTCTTCCCCTATAAATACAGCAGACATGGCGTCATGAAAAGATCCTGCTTTCTCTGCCGAGGCTTTGCAATTTTATTCTTCACTTTTGTACTAATGGATCCCAGCTGATCCAAACATTCTTGTAATCATAATCAATTAGAAGATCAATACAAATATAAAGTGGTTGTAGGCCAAGATTGCCAAACCACTATAAAAATCTATGTGTTCATTTATAATTTTTTTTATGTTTTAATTTCGTTCTTCATTTAATCTCTACTAGATTCTAATTGGTGTTGATGTCCATTTTCTGCGTCAACATTTTGGTGCTTTCATTGAGAGTCATGTTCTCAGCTTGATTGGATCTCATTATCTACTTGTGGATTCCCATATTTGCGAGATAGATCCAGTTATTAACCTACAAACTTCCTATTCTACTCAGATTTGAAGGAAATCTAAAGGAAGCTGATGGCCATGATTAGAGGAACTAAGTCTACTTTTCGTGTTTTTGGAGGATTTGATTATGCTAGTGTTCCTGTTTCAAGTTATTCATGTGTTCTGTCCATTTAGAAGGGATCAGATTCACTCATTTGTGCAAGTTCTTGGGATCAGATGCTGAAGTTTGCACTCGAGTTAGCCAAAATGTCTAATCCCTCTCTCAAGGCCAAAATGGTCGATCCCTCTCTCAAAGCCTAGATGGATGATCCCTCCAATCTCAACTGCAACCGATCCCTTAGCCTAAATGACCGAACCCTCACCAAGGCAATTTAGCCGACTTCTAAATACATATACATGCTCAATACCGATCCCTCTAAAGACGTCAATACCGATCCCTCCAGCATCTATACCGATCGCTCCAAATGGTAATACTGATCCCTCTACAGGTATATATACCAATCCCTTTTTAAGGTATATATATCGATCCCTTTGTAAAGCATATATAACGATCCCTCTGTAAGGTATATATACCGATCCCTCTATAAGGTATATATATCAATCCCTCTGCAAGGTATATATACCGATCCCTTTGGACGGTGTATATACCGATTCCTTAGCAAAAATGACCGATCCATCATATGACCGATCCCTCTAGAGGACTAATCCCTCATATGACCGATCGCTCCATAGACCGATCCCTCCAAAATAAGTCATTGACCTTTACATCACCTGGAGCCCTCACCTAATTGGATGGGCAAGACCACCTTAATGCAGATCCCTTACATCTTGTGACTGATTAGGGCATAGGGGATCAAGCGGAAGCTGCTGAATTGCAGCCAAGGAATGGACAAGGAACTGCTACTCAAATGGTACACCTAAAGGTTGGAGAACCAAGATGATATGACACAAACTAGGATCGGTTACTGGATCAGGCTTCTAGGGTAGATTACGACTGCTCTCAACTGACCAGCTTCCAAACACCTGACTTGCCAGCTATGATACGATGGCTTGTGTGATGACCGCCTTATGTCGCTCATTATGCCATCTTAAAGTATGGCTATCCACCATCAAATTCGAACCTGAAGTAGTCACCCATTCGACTCGAAGCAAACCCAGGAAGTTCGGGCCCAAGGTCAAACTCCGGTAAAACCAAGATTTTCTCCAAGCAAATAGCAAATTTTCTCATGTCGGGCTCTAAGTAAATTATCAACAATCCATCACATGTTGGACAATCATGAATACAACATTCACAAGCATTACAAATAGTCGTAATTTGAAAATGGACCGGACTAACGACGACTGGAGCATTTCCCCTGGTCGAAGCCCATTCACTGAAGCCATTTAATATGACAACTATGCCGGCATATTCTAGAAACATAGACCCCCAAGAGCATCTCATGAAAAATGAAGGGCACACGAATTCTGCTGGTGCGACGAATGCAATTAAGTGCTAATTCTTAACCATATTCCTTGGGGGAGTAGCGATCGATCATGTGATTTACGCGATCACCGCCCAGGTCCATTTCCTTGTTTAATCAGCTGGCTAAGGAGTTTGCCCAACTTATCCCAAGTGCCAGGTGAGCCGCTCAAAGACTTTTGGAAGAGATTTAACGCTGCTGTCACTAAAGTGAGCAATCCCAGCGAGAATATCGTATTGATGGCGTTTATTATGGGAATCGACCCCGAGACACACTTTTGTGATTGGTTACCTGGAGAGCCTCATATGACCTTGAATCATTTATGTTACAAAGTGAACCAGAACCTAAGTAAGAAGGAGGTGTAGTAGACTAGGAGAAAGAACAATGCAGGCCCTTTGGCTGAAGGAAGTCAAAGCGAGGGCAGCATTGAGGCCTTAGATAAGGACTTGGATTCTAGGAGACGACCCAGAATCCAAAAATCTGACTCATATACTCCTTTGAATGATTCAATCAAAAACATCTACTTGGAGACTGACGACTCGAAGCAGTACTGGAAACCAACCTCGAGAGAGTTCATCGAAACCCAGAAGAAATCTGGGAAATGTTGTATATTTCAAGATACACACGGTCATAACACCAACGATTACAGACACCTTCGAGTGTGATCGGAAAGCAAATCCGGAAAGGAAAGCTTCAACAATATGTGCAAACACCGCAGAATGGCGGGTAGTGAACATCTGACACTTACCAATAATGACCTTTGATTATCAATTGGACCACCTATGGTTGACTTCCAGCTGAGGAGGGTTGCGATAAAGTGGAATAGTGAGCATTCGACTCTGCTTCACTTATCATTAAGATTTATTTCATTTTCAATTATGTTGCAAACTATGACTAACTTGAACTAAACTACTTCCAAACGATGCAGATGACAAGTAATTAGATTTAGGTGCCAACCTACCACCACGGACCATGATCAGACCTTTGGAGAATCATCAAGACGAGCGTGATTCAACCGCTCATCAGCTACCATATGCTCCTGATTTGGGGGCAAGGACTCAAAATGGAAAATGGGTGTGACTCGACCATCCACTTCCTACTCTATGCTTCAATTCCGACATAACATCTACACCTTACTCGAAGCCCGACAAGTTCAAAATCTAATACAAAGTGGACACGACTAACCATCCACTCATCAACCTTCACACTTGACTTGGAGACCAAAGAAAAACTTGGAGTGGATATAATCCAACCATCCACTACACAGCTCATACTTGAAGTTCGCCAAAATACTTATACCTTTCCCGAAGTTCAACACGACCAAGGTCCAACAAAAGTAGATGCGATTTGACCGTCCGCACATTAACTCTTGCCCTGGACACAGGAGGTAGTTTGAAAGCTTGACTTAAAGTAGGCGTGAGTGACTGCCTACTCATCAACCACCACCCTCAACAATTTGACATGACTGTGGCTTGAGGTGGATGTGACTTGATCGCCCGCCCGAAAACTCTCTCCCTCGACTTGCTGGTAGGAGTACGAAGCAAAAGGATGGACATGGTTTGACCATCCATTGACCAACTCTGGTCCCCAGAACGTGGATCGGAGTATAAACATCAAACGGGTGTGGCTGACCACCCATTATAAAACTCTGGTCCCCAAAGTGCAGATCGGAGTATAAACACAAAAGGATAGACATGGTTCGACCATCCATCGATCAACTCTGGTTCCCAGAGCGCAAACCGAAGTAGAAACATCAAACGGGTATGACTGACTACCCATCATAAAACTCTGGTTCCCAAAGTACGGATCGGAGTATAAACAACAAAAGATGGACACGGTTCGACCGTCCATCGATCAACTCTAGTTCCCAGAGCATGGACTGAAGTATAAACATCAAACGGGGGTGACTGACCACCCATCATAAAACTCTGCTCCCAGAGTGCGGATCGGAGTATAAACACAAAAGGATGGACGCAGTTCGATCGTCCATCGATCAACTCTGGTTCCTAGAGCGCGGATTGAAGTATAAACATCAAACGAGTGTGATTGACCACCCATCATAAAACTATGGTCCCCAGAGTGCGGACCGGAGTATAAACACAAAAAGGTGGGCGTGGTTCGATCGTCCATCGATCAACTCTGGTTTCTAAAGCATGGACCGGAGTATAAACATCAAACGGGTGTGACTAACCACCCATCATAAAACTTTGGTCCCAAGAGCATGGACTGGAGTATAAACACAAAAATGGATGCGGTTTGACCGTCCGCTTCTCAACTCTTGCCCTTTACTTGGGGGCAAACACATGACTCAAAGTGGATGCGATCTGACCCTACTCCTCCCCTGCTTGAGCTCGAAGTTCTTCAAAACACTCATCGTACTCCTAAGGCTCGGCAGAAACTGAATCCAAATGGAAGTGAACGTGGTATGACGGTCCATGCATCGACTCGTGCCTTGGATGCAGAGGCAGTTTAAGTGCCCAAGCCTAAATTGGACGTGGTTCGACCGTCCAATCCAAAGAGGATGTTATACGTCCATCCATGACCTGGTTTGCGCCTGAGGTACGGCGAACTATCCAAGCCTTGCCCGAACATCGGCAAGCCCAAAATCCAGTCTAAGACATGGATGTGGTTCGACCGTCCAGCAAATAACTCTGGTCCCTCAGTGCGGATTAGAGTATAAACACAAATTGGGTGCGGTTTGACCACCCACCAACAAACTTTTATCCCCAAAGTGCGGATACGAGTATAAACAAATAGATAAGTGTAATTCAATCACTCAATATTCCATAAACTCTGACCTAAACTCGACAGGAGGAGTATAAACCCACTACGGATGGAATTCGACTGTCAATGAACAAATTATGCTAGCCCAATAATGGAAACGAGAGTAAACTACTACAAGCCGAATACGACATCTTACTATAGCTCCGACTAGGTGATCTTTACAACTTAAGGCAACGACAACAAGAAGGCCTCAATACAAAACCAATCGAAACGACGTTTGAAGTTACGGGAGACCGACTAAAATCGTACCACCGGATCGATAGGCAATGTCGATCCAAGCTTTCCATATCGTCCCTGGGTCGATGGTCAATATCGATCCACATCAAACACAAACGGATATGACCCAGATGTCCTCCAAAAAAATTTGATCACTAAAGTGCGGATAAAAGAATAAACCACGAATGAGTGTGACTGGATCATTAATTCTCCAACACCCTCCTTCGATCCGTTAGGAGGAGTATGAAACCGGATGAGCATGACCCGACAGCACCTGAGCCAACTCTATCCCTAGATCTGGCGGGAGAATATGAATCAAAATGGACGCGACTGACCGTCCAGCTCTGAATGAATGTGACACAACCATTCATTCGTTGACTCTTACCATGATCCGACTAGAAGAGCAATACGAAACGGACATGAATCGACCATCCGCACACTGATCCTTGCCCTTGATCCGGTAGGGAGAGCATCAACCACTGATTGGACATGACTTGCCTTCCTACTTTTCGATGTATGCCCCAGACTTGGGGGCATGAGCGAGAAATAAGATGAATGTGAACCGACCATTCATCGATCAACTCTAAGTCCTTGGAGCTTAGGTGGGAGTATAAACACGATTAGGACGAGACTCGACTATCCATGTAGTACATTTATCAACATGAGACCGAGGGTAGAAGTGTGATCATCTAAAGACTGACTGTGATAGCTCAATACTGTGACTCATACCTGGTGTTTACGATGACTCGTGGCTACGACCGAAAGGATGCCTAGAGATAGAATTGTCAAATCGATGCCCAAGCTCATTGGCAACTGACCATCACTCCAACCCAAACAACGAGTACGTGAGTTCATTGAATGGAAAGCTCATTACCCGAATATACAAGACTAAACTCTATTGGTGTTTGATTCAACACTCCTTTAAGCCTGATCTTTAACCATCGTATATAATCGCTAAAAGCGTCTAAAACCCATCACTTTCAGACTCAACAGTTCATGACAATACTCTGGGATTCGACCGGAGTGACCATCATAATTGACTGTTCCAACCAGATTTCACGTTTATTGTTACGCAAAATAATTATGTTTGAACTCAAGTATCAGCTATCGGCATATAGGAATCTGACATTCATATTCAAGTTCACTCAGAGCACATGTTACAATTTGTACAAGTGCAGGTATGCTAATCTATTCAAGTTTGAAGTGGTAAACATCTGGTTCAAGGCCATATGCCAGTTCAAGTATGAAAGTCATATATTGCATGTCCCATTGTTTTATTTCGAGTTCACATGGTCTAATATGTTATGTCAAATCAAAAACTGCTAAGTTCCACTAAAACAAGGGATCGAAACTGATCCCGTTGCTTGGGCAAATCCATTTGAGCATTTTTCAACTCACAACATAACGCTAATATCAAGCAACAACAGCACAGTCGGTTCTATAAAGATATAGACCACAAAGATGAAGAAGAGGAGCCCAAAGAATCCAAGGCTACACCCGTTGAGCTAACGATCAACATACGGTCAGCCATGACAGCCCATCGCGGGTCCAGAAGATTGGATCACAGCTTAATACAATGATGATGAAGGAATTAGCTAGTTTTCTCTGAGCGAATCTAGATGTATTCGTTTGGATCCATTATGACATGTGTGGGATCTCACCAACTATCATGAGCCATGCATTGAATATCGACCGAGGCATGTCCCGATGAAACAAAAGCAATGTGTCATGGATCCGGAGAAATCTGCTGCACTTAAAGTGGAAGTGGATAAACTAAATAGCAATAGTTTTACCTGCGACACCCTTTACCCAAAATGGGTATCCAATCCTGTTCCTGTGAGAAAAGCTTATGGAAAGTGGCAGACATACATCGACTACTTATACCTGAACAAGGCATGCCCGAAAGACAGCTTTCCACTTTCGAGGATTGACCAGCCGGTAGACTTAACCGTTGGATAGGGACTGCTTTCATTTATGGATATGTACTCCGGATACAACCATATCCTGAACACGTCCTCGATCAGGGGCACACCAACTTCACTACCGATCTAGGGCTATATCGTTATGTTGTGATGTCGTTTCAACTAAATAATGCTGAAGCTACTTACCAAAGACTGGTCAACAGGATTTTCAAAGACCAGATCGGGCAATCGACGGAAGTATATATGGATGATATGCTCGTGAAGTCACGACGATCGAACAACCACATCGATGACTTAGCGGAGATGTTTAGTGTTCTACGAAAATATCGAATGAAACTAAACCCCTTGAAATGCTCTTTCAGCATTGCGTAAAAGAAATTTCGAGGTTTCAACGTCAACTCTTATGGAATCGAAGTCGATCCTGAGAAGATTCAAGCAATTTGAAACATCGAAGTACCGAAAACGATTAAGCTGTTAGGAACTCCTATCTACAAGTTTTGATGACGACAAACCATATAATAATAATTGTACATATATATCTCGTATGTTATTTTTGCAGATACTCAAGGATACAAATCGAAGCATGGAGCATGGATCACAGCAGTAGAGAGATAAATATTGTATACAAATCTTAAAAATAGTATGTAAAATCTCCTTGGATTTTGTATATGATAAATTACACATACATTTACACAGGAAAACAAATTTTCCTTATTTCCAGACGTCTGGTCATAACCTCTTGAATTTTTCCAGATAACAAATGACCAGACGTCTGGTCATCACGATCCAGATGTCTGGATTTGGCTTTGGGACACAACTGTCAAATCTGAAAGGTTGCTTTTGCATCTCTTCTTCAATTCAGTTCTACCCCAAACAGAAGCATCTCCAGAAATAAAGAGAAATGGTAGCAACACTTTAAATCAACCTTTTCACAACTATAAATACATCATAGATTTTACAATTGAAAAAAAAAGTTTCTGATTTCTGTTCTCTATATCTACTTTGCACTCGAATTAAAGTCACTCATATTTGCTATCAATATTTCAACCAAAGATCATTAACTTTGGTTCAGTTTTCTTCCATATTCCCAAAACACACACATATTCATATCTATACATATCCAGTGGAGATTATAGGAAGACTTGTACGTATTGTCAATATCAGTGTTAATCAGAGCACATTCTTGATGAAAGATTTCTATTGTAACAAGCCTATTCCTCCGGGTGAAGCGAGGGTTATTAATTAGTGAAATTCCAAAGAGGAGCTTCGGGACTGGACGTAGGATGGGAGGTCCGAACCAATATAAAATTTCTGGCACGATCTTTTTATTTTACTATTATCTCATTATCTTAATTTATCGTGTATATAATAATTACTTTTCATATACATAGTGTACGATCTATATAGTCTTTCATAAGCAAGTACAGAGCTTAAATGAGAAGGTTGCCCCCCTAAGCCACTTCATCTCCAGGGCCACCGACAAGCGATTCCTTTCTTCGACTTGATCGGGAGCGGGAAGAGGAACTTTGAATGGACTCAAGATTGCATAGAAGCTGTAACAACCCGCATATTTTACAATTGTATATTTAAATATTTTATTTAAATATAGCATCATTAATCGAATTAAAATCCAAAAAGCTACTTTTTGCAAACAGTCGAATTGGGACTCGAGACCACTTCCATTGAGTCCAAAATGGCGTTTGCGACATTTTTGAGTATAAACATCGATATGTTTGAAGTTGAGTAGAATTCTGACATTTTCACTTAGGGCTTTGGGCTTGGGTTTGGGTTTCAGCCCACTAACCCAACTCATCTTATATCCTAACTCCACCCCCTCTCATATTCATACACTATCATTTCCTAACCCTTCAAGCTTTAGAAAAATGAGGGAAGAGAAAAGGAATAAGAAATTTCTAAGCCCTATATTCATTTGCAAACTCAAGTTCTAGCTCCAAAATCTAAGAGAAGCTTAGGTAAGCATCCTCTTCATCTTCTCCAACTCATTTCCTCTTCAATTTCAGAAATTTCCTAAACCCTAACTTAGGAATGTTTTTCTTTTGAGCTTAGATTGAAGCTTCTTGGGTTAAAATTGACGTGTGATTGTTCTTGCCTTGCTCTATAGCTCCTCTCTTGTGTTTTTGGGTTTAAAGGTGAGTTTGCTAGGTATCCTAACTCTACTTCTATAGATATCATTGTTGTTAGGTATGAATTCCTAACACTTATTTATGTTCATTTGCTTTTGATTTGAATTGAATTGGTGAATATTCCAATTTTTGGTGTTTTGAGGTAAAATCTTTAAAAATCCAATCTTTGATGTTTGAACACGTTAGTGGGGGCCATACAAGGCTGGGTTGTCGCTTGGCATAAATCCCTAGTCGTTGTTGCTCGTTCATTCGCTTCCGTTCCGTGTTATTGATTTTGCCCCCACAAAGGGGCTAGGCTGAAACTGCTGATGAAGCAGGTTCAGTCGACTGAACCAGGAGGTTAGTCGGCTGAACCAGGGGGTAGAAAATTCTCTGCCCCTGTATCAATCGACTGACACACTGAGTCAGCTGACTGAGCTTGGAAACCGAGTGTTTCCAGGTCTGTGTCAGTCGACTGACCCTGTAGTCCAGTCGACTGATCCTGGGAAATGTTTATTTTGCCTATTTTAGGCAAATTTGTGTGGATTTCCAATTTTTGATCGATTCTCCTTTCTCCGATTAGTTGTTATCACTTTAGTTGACTTTGATAATTTCTTTTTCAGGATTTTTGGCAACATCCATTTTGATGGATTCGGTATCGATTTCTTTGGATTTGATTCACGTCTTCGTATGTGAATTTTTGGTGATTGATTGTTTCTACAATCATTTCTGTGACTTGTCACTTTAAATTACAAAGGTTTCTATACTAGTAGTAAATATTCAAACTCTTTTACAAAAATGATTTTAACTCTATTTTTAATACAAAGCTCGTTTATAAAACCGTTTTCCAATCTATTAATATATACAAACCTTTACCTCACTCGTATGAGAAATCTAATTAAATGGCTTAGTAAAACAAGTGGTATGAAACGCTTGCGTTTACTTCATCGGTTAATTCTTGGGCTTCTTCGATTGAACTCTTGTGACAATTTTCGAGTGGGAATCTACAATCTGTTCGTAAATATTTAAGTTAAGCCAGTGGTTATGGGACATGAAGCTAAACTCATCTATATACTAGCTTAGTGTAATCGACACTTCTTATTGATCAATGGTGATTATTTTGTGATTTAGACTAGCGATGTGCGATGTCTATTTGTTTGTGTGGGGTCTAAAAAACCCTGTTTGTGGAACTTCGGTTCAATTTGGTGGGGTAGCGACCCATGGTCTTCGGGCCGTTTGTGGAGCTTCGGCTTAAAATTGATGGTTAGCGACTATGGAATAGCGTTCCATTTGTGACACACGTGTTGGTGAGTTTTCATACTCCCATTTGTGATAGGCCTTCCCCTCCTTTAGTGATTTCTGGATTTCTGGTTGTGATTTCTAGAATTTGTGTTTCGCCAATTTTCGTGGTTTGCATTGATAAGCTTTATCAATATTGTGTTTGGTGAATAATTTAAAGAATATGACATTCTTTTGGTGTTTGAGAATATTTGAGATATTGTATGATTTTTTGTTGTTATCGGGTGTATACTTGTCGTAGTATGGCATTATTGTTATCATACGTTTTTCTGATATCTCTTATCCTATCTCATTTTATCTAATATTTATAGCTAGACTGATCCGTTTATTATTTTCTTCTTAAAAAATACTCGGGTCAGACCGAGATATTTCAGGTGCTTCTGATTGACTTCTTATCAGGGTTCATCGTCTGATTTTTGGCTAACTACTTTAGATTAGTAGTTTTTGTTATTATACATTTGAGATATAGACTCCTTGATGTATAATTATTCTTTTGTCTAGCACTTGTATCTATTCTTTTGTGATGTAGTGGATCTTGTTTGACCACTACTTTGATGTACACTTTTATGTGATATATTCATATCTGATTCCGCCTTTGTGATATGAACGTATGTGACTGATTTGTGTTATGCCTATTTCTATATTTGTTTCGAAGGCCATATAGCCACTGTGTGGTAGCTTTGAGTTTGTATTTGATATGTCAGATTTCCTCTTGAAATGAAATGTAAGTTATATTATCTGACATATCGGTACTCGCACAAAGCAATTACACAGATGGTCGCTCCTCAACAGCCTTATTCTTCATGCTAGTCGACGACATTACCCCGTAGTGTCCTTGGCTAGTGTGAGTATATATAGAGGTGGGGCGTCACAGAAGCATTCCAAGCTCTGGTAGATCTCTTAAAGAGACCTCCCATCCTATCCAAGCCACTGGATTGTGAAGACTTATACATCTATTTAGCGGTGTCAGTACATGCCATAAGTGCAACACTGTTACGTGGAGAGAAGCAGATCCAGTGGCCATTATATTATGTTAGCAAGTGATTGACAGGTGTTGAGAGAACTATCCAAAGCTGGAAAAGCTCGCGTACTGCCTGTTGATTGCGTCACGAAAGCTTCGCCCTTACTTTTAGGCTCACCCCATCAACGTCTACACCGACCAGCCATTATGGCAGGTCCTATAGCAACCTTAGACATCTGGAAGGTTGCTCAAATGGAATATCGAGCTAAGCTAATTCGATATCACTTTTCTCCCTCGGAGGGCTATCCAGGGACAGACATTAGCAGACTTCATAGCTGAATTCACTGCATCAGATGACTATCCGAAGAGCAGTGGAGAACCGACCAACCGATGGAAAATGTACACAGATGGAGCATCCAATAATCGGTGTTCTAGCGCCGGAGTTATGTTAATGACTCCTGAGGAACGATCGATCTGCTACGACCTGATATTCGACTTCCTTAAAACAACTAATGATGCTAAATTAATTAACTTTAATTAAAATGGTTATATGCTAATTACCTCTCTCCATTACGCATTAACCCTAACCGCTTATGAACCATAACTGGCCACTGCAATTAAGTCGAAGTCACCACCGTGTCGATCCTTTCTATCCATATCGGCCACCGCCACCATGGTCCTTACCCGAAACCGAGCCGATCGCACCCTTCAACGTCCACCCCAAGCCACCACCTCGCCCAGGTCAAGCTCAGCCGTCACTGCCATTTGTGATCATTCTCCTGTCAACTGCGATGCCTTAAGCATAATTGAAGACCGTAGATCTCCTCCTCATGGTTCTCTTTACCCACTACTAACCTCCGATCGTCATATGGTCGTAGATTCACCGTTAAATCAAAACCATAGAATGAACGACCAAGATTTCTTCACCGATTTCTGGTCAAACTAAGCCCCAAATTGAAAAATGAATTTTAGACATCACTTTGTTTCGTCGAGAGCTTTCCAATGATATATAATTTGATCGGGTTTGGATAGTTTGATTTTTAATTGCTTTTAATTAATTTGCTAATCACCACTAACAGCTAATTCAAAAATTTTGAGGTTGAGGAAGAACACTAGGGTTTGGATCTGAAAGTAAAATGAAGAGGAATGGGATGTGGTTGCTAGGATTTCACTATAACAATCTATTTATAGGCAATAGGGCTATCTATTGGGCCAAAGCGGTCACAAAGACCCGAAAAACCCGTTTTCGCCTCGAATGAAAATATGTCATCCTATATATCAAAATATAGGTTTTCAATATTTCTAAATTCAATGGAACTATCAAAACCCTAAAAACACGATCCTACTCAAATCTTCCTTACGCCATCAAATTTCTATTTTATATAGCCTTTTAAAATTTTGTAATTTTTTATATTTAAAAGTTATGGAAAATCTTATATTCTTAATTTTAAAATACTTCATAAAACCAATTCGTTTCCTTAACCCAAAATATTTTCTAAAACATTCTTATGTAAAATATTTACCTTTCGAAAAAGAATAAGAATAATAATAATATTTTCCATTAAAAATATTGACTGATTTTGAATTGAATTTGAATGGAATAGATATTTCACAACTAACTAATTTCTTTTCATATTAAATTTACTAAAATACGTTTTAATCATATAACTTCAATTTATTAAATTTTAAGTTTAACGTAGAAATCACTACCGTACCGCCTACTAACGCTATTTAACGACTGTAAAATTTTGTTTTAACATTCAATCCTTTTCTTTTTATAAAATTAAACATATATTCAAACTAAAAATGTTTATTTTATTTTTATTAAAACGTACATTTATTTTCATTAAAATACTCATTTATAAACTGCAATTCATAAATGGAAACATTCTTATGTTCAAAATAATCACTTATACAATATTGAATTCATTCTTATATTCCCAAACTAATGTACATTAAAAATGAAAACATTCTTCCATTAAATACATTAATTGCAATTCATTTCTCCTTCCTTTTTTTAGTTAAAGGATTCTAATAAATTTAATTTCCCTTTCACTTCAAAATAGATCCTAATTGATGGAAATAAATAAATAAATACATAAACAACTATAATCCTCATTTATAGTCATTCAAACACATTTATAAAATTATAGTATTCAACAAGCGTTAAATTACAAATTAATTAATGTTTTCCTCTTATTTGGAATTAAACTTGTCAAAATATTGTAACAACCCAAAATTTAAGCTATAATAATTAATTAACAAATTAATTAAATAATTAAATAATTAAACAAGTTTGTGAAATTTTCAAAATCGAGCTACGGGAGTTGCACCATTGGGTCCGTGGTGATTTTCTGACTAATTCCATATATAACTCATCGAAATTCGAGTTAGTATGGATAAGCTATGGGAGAAACAAGAATTCATAATTAAATAAACTAAAACGAAAAAAAATCTCCATGGGGGTCGACCCTTATCATTGTCAGGTCGACCTATAGGTCGACCCCCAATGAAGTTAGGTCGACTTGCTATATTTCCTGGACGTGAAAACGTCCATGTACGAGCCGAAAACTATCTTTTTTATTTTCAGTTTAATCCTCTGCGTTCGTGCTTGCATCCGACGGTTCCTAGTGAGCCTATGACGTGGTTGCACCAGATTTAATCTTCAAATCCGACGGCCTGATATCCTTAAGCCACACAATAAATAGAACCCTAGGCCTAGCTATTTTTCTCATTCATATTTTCTCCTAATTGGGTTCATTGCCTGAGGCTGAACCATAAATAGAAAAGTTTTCTAGGGAGAAGATCTTTTTAATAAAAATATTCTACACCCTAGAAGTGGATCCAAGAAGGCCAAGGACTAGAGGTTAGGACCACAGGCGAGTGTTTTGTAATTATCTTAGATTTTTAAGTAATTTAAAATAATAGGGTTCTCAATAGTTGTAGTTTTTCTACAATTTTGAGACTGTTTTTATGTAAGTTTAATTACAATTAGTTTTTAAGTAAATTTCAGAAGTTCTTTTTAGTCTATTTTATTCAGCTATTTAATTCAGCTATTCAGTTATTTACATCTGTTTTAAGTTTGGAATTTAGCCTGTAAATGTTAGTTCTTTTTATAAAGATTTAATCCCATTTTACGCTAATAGAATATTAAAAAGAGAAGAATTCGCTAATATGGATTAAAATAGAAAAACACTAAATTTACAGAAATCAAATGTAAAATAAGAAAAACCGAAATAAAATAGAGATGGACTGAAATAGGAAAATTTAATATATTTGCAAGCATAATTATAACAAGTAGTTATAAATAAAAAAGAGAAAATAGAAGGGTAACAGTTGTAGGAACAATTATAACACATAGGTTATAATCAGAAAGAAAGAAATAACAGAAGAGGCTTATTTTATAACTTAGATCTTGGATTAAGTTAATAAGCAAATATAGCAGAGATAACAGAAGAGGCTTAAGCAAATATAGTAGAGATAACAGAAGAGGATTATTTTAAAACTTAGATCATGAATTAAGTTAATAAGAAAATAGAAGTAGAGACAGTACCGGCAGCATTCCCTTTCAGGTTTAGGACTGATGGTCTCACAAAAGTTAGGTAAGGCTGGGCAGCATTCCCTTTTAGATCTAGGACTGATGGTCTCACAATAGTAGGTGAGGCTAGGACACACTTATGTTGATTAGGGTAAATAAGTGGCCAATAGATAGAGACTCAAATCTGGGGATTTGGGCAAGGGGCGCAAAACTAGAAGATTGTTTGTTAGCACCAGTACCTGCAGCATTCCCTTTCAGGTCTAGGACTGATGGTCTCACAACAGTTAGGTGAGGCTGGGCAGCATTCCCTTTTAGTACTAGGACCGATGGTTTCACAAAAGTTAGGTGAGGCTGGGCACGCTTATGCTGATTAGGATAAATAAAGGGTCAAATAGGAGGCGACAGTTAGTGTGTACCGACGATGACCGAGCGTGCAGTGTCGATTAGGGTAAATAATTCGCTACTGCGTCCTACGCGCTAAAGAGGTGTCTTTTGCTATGGGACCAACAGGATTGGATCAGCTCACAGTGACACAACAGAGATAGAATAGGCCGATCAAAGGGAAGAATTAGGATTTCAGCCTAAGCAAGATAACAGTTGAGATAGGATTAGGGTTTCAGCCTAACCACAACAGTTTAAGACAAGTGCAAACAATCAAACAATCAAAGCAAATGGACAAACAAAATCATAAACGGTATTTATCCGAGTTTTATCTTTTCTGTATTTTCGTTTCAAGCTAGAACTATTGCTTAGTCTATTATCTTTATCTTGCTTAGAAATGCTAGTAATTAATTTCACTCACCAGAATTATTGTCTGACCCACTCCTCTATCTTTCCTTTTCCCCCAATAGGCCAGCAGAGTTGACGATAGTTGATTCAGGTTGCTTGGAGATTCATTTTCGGAGTTTCCTCATTTCAGATATGTTGTTCTACTTTTCACTTCTTTTCATTTGGCTTATGATAAGCTTGCACTTATGAGAGGGATTACTATTATTATTGTTCTTTTGGTACTCTGATTATGTGAGACTGAGATGTATTTTCATGAGGCATGAGATATTTTGAGTTTTTGAGACATGTTATGCTTTTATGACTTATTTTGAGATGAAGTTTAATTTTGAATGATAAGTTATTATTTAAATGTTTCCGCTGTTTTTACTTATTTGTCTTATGAATCTTAGTCTTTGTGATGCTTTAGCTATACCTATAATGCACCACATCCTTTGGTGTGACCTTTTTGAGTATATTAAGGGGTGTGGGGTGTTTCAAATACATTTTACATAAATAATCCTATGTTTTCTCCATCAATCAAACAGTCGTTCAACTTATTATGAACTAACATTTATTATTCCAATTTCTGTTATTACTATATATAAACAATATCATTACATTATCTCTATCCTTAGATTCCTGCTATTAAATAATATTCTAATATGTTATCATCTTCCATCATGTTGAAATCTGTCATTTAATAATTTTATTTAAGAACCTAACATGTTTTCCTGATATAATTGCCATTAATAAATCATAAAGTTTTTGTTTTTAAATATTTTATTCAAAATTTATATTAAATTTAAATATTTTAAATGGTTAAAATTACGGGTCGTTACAATCTCCCCCACTTAAAACTTTTCACCCTCGAAAAGGAACGAAGTAAAGAATCTAGTATTTTGATACGCTAAAATCGTATCAATTTTATTACAGCACATACGATGCACATATGACATACTCGTGCAATATCAAATCCGATCACTCACTCGATCACATAAATTTCACTTCCGAGCTAGTATCGCTCACTCGACTTCCCTAGTGCGGACTCCGATAAGGTTCCTCGATTAGAAACGTCCATTCTCCTTGCATAGTTATATACTATGATAGAAAACTTCAGAACCAAGTCAAAAATCCGTATCAAGTGCTCACCATCAAAAATTGAGTGAAAGATCCCAACTTTAATTAGTGTAATTCACCTCGAAATCGTGCATTCGAACCTGGATCGAATCAGTTATGTGAATAAAATGATATACGTACAACTTACTTATTTTATTCTACACCAATAACTTTTCATTTATTATTAATACTCATTTATTTACACAAAGATCAGTCTGTTATTAATTTATTTTTATTTACTTAGATAAATTATTTTCCATTAAATATTAAAATCATTAATGAATCATTTCTTAAAACATTACTTAAGTTTCTCTACATTTTAACTCACAATTATTTTCAGAAATAGTGTTTTTCATTTAATACTAAATTTATAAATGAAACATTACATAAAATATTTACTTAAGTTTATAAACATTTTAAAAAATAAATCATAATTATTATTTCATAAAACATTCTATAAAAGAAATAAACCTTTACTTAACTTCACAACTATTTCAAAAGGAAAAGAAAGAAGGTAAAGTGAAGTAAGTTAATAAATTCAAGCTAAGTATAAAATAATTTGAATTAGTATTAAATTTGATTATAAAAATAAAATTTTAGGTTTTGGTATTCATTTTTAAGAAAAATGAAGTAAAGAATCTAGTATTTCGATATACCTTGAAATTTTGGCTTATGAAACATTTAAACTTACTCACTTAGGTTTATATAAAATATGCATAACATATTATTACACTATTATGCAAAGATTTTTTTTAAGTTCAAAATAATATTAGGAATTGATATCAAAAACTTTTAAAACAAGATTTAAAATAACATTTCTTTAACATTCAATGAATTATTAAATTCATTATATTAAATAAGTCTAAACTCAAAGATTATGAAATTGAAACTAATATATACTTAACTCTTACATTATATTTTTCTATTTCAATTCAAGAATATAAATTTCATATCTTTCATAATTAATTTATAAAATACATATTTTAAATAATTATTCAAATCATGGAAACATGTACTTATGTTTATTATAGATTTAAATAATATTATTACTTCAAAAACATTTTCTTTCAACAGTAGATATTCAAAAATAGCTTACAACATATTACTGTAAATAGTAACTTTCCAAATCATTGGTTTCGAAAAAAATATAAATGGAAAAATATAAATATACACTATTTATATAATATCTCTAAATTTTATATTTGAAGAAAACTTACACGAACCTCATTTGAATATAATTCATTTGCAAAAATCAATAATCTTTAATATTTTAACACTTTACAAAATTCATTTGTAAAAATTCTTACTATATGTAAATTTCATTTATAAATTCCATTAAATATTCCCAATAGACATCCTTATAAATATATGTAAAATATGTACAAATAATTATTAATATCAATACTTATATTCAGAAATAGTGTTATTTAAGTTCTTAAATCCATTATTTGAAAATTTATTAGTTTAATATCAAAATACTTTCCAACATTATTAACAAAACAAAAATCATTAATCTTTAAACATCATTAGACTATATAATAATTTACTTCCAAACATTTTTATTAAACATAATACGTAGTTCTAAAACATTATTAATAAATAATTATTATTAACTTCAAACAATATTAATTATTTAAATAAATAATTTTTCACAATATTAAAATATTTATATATAACTTTTAAGCTGTATTAATTATAAATAAACAACTTTTAAACATTTCCAAATGCTTTAGAGAAGAGAAATAAGTTTAGTATAGAAACACTTTTTATAACTTAATGCCTTAATAAGTTTATCCTCATTCTTACAAACTTTATCCATATGTTGATCAAGCGCAAGACTAAAAATCTAAGTACTTAGTAGACCTGTTTCAACATCCAATGAAAATACTGGAAAACTTTCCCAAAACAGATATGGAAAGTACCGCTCAATATCCGATGTCAAATGATAATAATGATACATTCGTAGGGGCATGCTTCTGATTCCATTGTTTACACAATGGTCCCAAAACTTTTCCAGAAGATCCAACTACCTTTCAGATTCCCAAAAAATCGCAGCCATTTTGTAAACTAAGAGACCATCTACCCCTGCTATAGTGATACGTTGTTGGTTCTATTGTTTACGCAATAGTTGCACTTCCTTCTCGGAAGATTCATAACCAACAGATACCGGGATCGAAAGTGTAACCATTGGGTAAACTAAAGAACCATCTACACTGAAAAACAAATCAAGATAACTCATGAGTTCACATCCGTACAACCATAGATTGAATCCACCGAGTGGATTTTCAATTGATCCCACCTAGTGGGATTCCAATTGGGTCCACCTAGTGGACCTCCAATTTTCGCGGAGGGTACTTCTCCATACCTTCAATTTAAAAATATATCATACTATACATAGTAACCTTTTATATCATAACTTCGTATATATCATACTTATATAAAGTTCCATTTATATAAGATCATTACTTTCCAAATCGAATACCTTTCCAAATCAATAGTCTTCAAAATCACTTCGCACTTAGATAAAATCCTTTTTATATAAGAATCAAAATTTCCCACAATCGAATATTTTATGAAATCAAAGGTCTTCAACAATCAATAATTTCAAAAAACACTCCAGTTTCGTACTTATATGAAATCTAAAAAATCATTTATTTCTTCTCCTCAAAATCAAATAAATTTCAAAAATCATTATTTTCAAAATCAATAGTTTTCAAAAATTTCTTCAGTTTCATATTTATATATAATAAATATTTCTCTTTTTCTCTCTCAAAGTCAAATAATTCAAAATCATTTTATAAATAAATAAAATTTATAAAACATCAACTAAGTTCATAAACATTTCTTAAAACACCCTTCCATTATGAAACAGTTTAAAACTTAATTTCATACTTGTATAAAAAAAACTAATCTTATTCAATTTACTTAACAAGAGTATTCAATAGTTTAAACTTGTTTAAAATTCTTTTATCCTTTATTTTAAGATTTACAAAACTCAACTTTTATATTTCCCACTAAAATACTTAGCTTAAATTTCTCATCTCAATTTGAAAGTTCCCGATATCAAAATAGTCGAAAATTTCATTTCAATTCAATAATTGGAAATCTCCAATCAACATCTCAACAAGATGCAAAATCAAACTATCCTAATGCATATGATACATGAGTCCATAATATCACTTAATAGAACTCAAGAACTAAACACTAGGTTTTATTTCAAATCATTTGAAATACATAAATATCCATATATCCTTTGGATACCAAATCATACTTTCAGGATTTAAATCAAAATCCATTTCCAAAAAGGTATCAAATACTTCGTTAATATCACTAAGTACTATCATATAAAAACCAATTTCACGTATATTTATTTTAAAATAATAGTATTTTTAATTTCCAAAACCTTAGAAAACCCATTTCAAAAACACCAGAATTATAGTACTCAAATTCTCAGTTCAAATCCATCTTTATAAGCCATATTTATATAAGTCGCTTTCTTATATAAAATCATTTCAAGGTTGTATATCTTGGTTTAGATTAAAATAACAACTTTTATTAAAATTAAATCAAATTTTAACCCAACATTACCACCGAATGCCTTATCGTCAAACTGTGAAACTTAATTCATAAGGTGTTCATTTCAATGTTCCCATAAATTTCAATCTACCCTTCCCATGTCGTGTAAAGGTGAATCACTTAAAAACAGGTCAAACACAATTCAAAAATTGACAAACAATAGTCAAGTAAATGCTCATAACCTGGTGGAGTACAACTAATTAATTAGCACGTGATAATAGTTAAATATTATCACTTTTTATCAAACAAACACAACATGAACAACCTTATCAACTTATAGAAATTATTCTTTTATATATCAAATATAATATTAGGTAAAATTATTTCATTTACCGATTTTAAAAATAATACTTTTCCAACACTAACAAATACGCTCTCCCGTATATGTATACACTCAAACTCATCCTAGGGTATTACTAACCCTATCAATAATGAGTTATACCTCACCAAAACCAAGGTTCTCGCTTAACCTCGCTCTGATACCAACTGTAACAATCCACCATTTTGGATGATTCAAGTTGAATAAACCACACGTCTAACCCAACAGTCCAAAAGACAGATTATCATTGGGTTTAAAATAAGAATTTAAAGAAGTGAAGAAAATAATACACAAAATCTCACAGCAGGGTGACAAAATATAATAATAACATATACAGTTCATGAACCTGTTTTTCAATATACATTTAGTTTCATTTTACAACATAATTCGAGATATGCAATTAACAGACATAACAAAAATAATATAGTGGAATAATAGTAGTAAATACGATCCACCAATCTCCATCTTCATCTTTAGAACAATGTCTTTGAACACTGAAATACTCAAGCTGACCCGAGTGTAAAGGAAAACAATACACTCGAGTCAGAACTAAAAATTCTTTTGTAAGTTAACTCAAATCATGTGAAATATGAGTGTAAATAACTTAAGAAATGTAACAGAAAAGGTTTCGAGTCAAAAAAATTATTCTAATTTTTTTTTATTCTTTCGAATAAAGCCATTTCCAAATTTTAGATTGTAAAGATATTCGAACTTCTACATTAAATATAAGTACCTTCAAAAAATATTTTTCTTTACTATACATAAGTTGCACAAAATATTTTTAAGTCATTTTATTATAATTTCTCAAATATCATTTTCAATGCATATATTACAAAAATTCATAATTACATTCAAACTAATTTTTGGACAAAACTAATTAACAAATTTTTTTCTAATTTCCAGTTATTCTAACATATAAAATTTTCAAAATTAAATAACACATTTACAAAAAAAATTCAAATAAGGACAAAATGGTAGTATTGTCCCAATTTGTAAATTTTGGACAGAACATTAAATATTCATTTCTAAATTTATTCACGTGTCAATGTCATATGTCTATAAGGGATTCAACAATTATTCATAATTTTTCGATGTCCAAAATATCGACATTGCAATTCAAATCAAATTTCAACAAATGGAAAAAATGTGACATTTCTCAATATATAACAAACAACATAAATTATTCCATCCACTAAACATGTCTATAACAATTAACAGCATAAACAATTTAATACATATCATAGGTATCAACTATACATCATTTTTCACAACTACAAATATATCAATTTGCCAGTTTTAACTTGCAATTCAAATAACTTCAATGCATAATAATAATAACATATCATCCATTAGCTACTATAGGCATACACATGCAACCAACATCCAAATCAACCAATTCAAATACTTCAGCGTCCACCCCGAGCCACCACCTCGCCCAGGTCGAGCTCAACCGTTGCCACCGTTTGTGATCATTTTCCCATCAACTCTGATGCCTTTAGCATAATCAGAGACCATAAATCTCCTCCTCGTGGCCTTCTCTACCCACTGCTAACCTCTGATGGACCTACGGTCGCAGATCCACCGTTAAATCAAAACCCTAGAACGAATGGCCGAGACTTCTTCAATGTTTTCTGGTCAAACTAATCCCCAAATTGAAAAACAAATCTCAGACTTCACTTTGTTTTGTCGAGAGCTTTCCAACAATATATAATTTGATTGGGTTTGGATAGTTTGATTTTTATTTGCTTTTAATTAATTTGATTGGGGTTGAGGAGGAGGAATGAGTTTTGGATCTAAAAGTAAAATGAAGAGGAATAAGATGTGGCTACTAGGGCTTCACTATAACAATCTATTTATAGGCAACAAGAATATTTATTGGGCCAAAATACTCACAAAGGCCCGGAAAACCCGTTTTCGCCTCCGAGTGAAAATATGTCATCCTATATATCGAAATATATGTTTTCGATATTTCTAAACCCAATGGAACTATCAAAACCCCAAAAACACTATCCTACTCAAATCTTCCTAATGCCATCAAATTTCTATTTTATATAACCTTTTAAAACTTTATAATTTTTTTATTTAAAAGTTATGGAAAATCTTATATTCTTAATTTTAAAATACTTTATAAAACCAAGTCGTTTCCATAACTTAAATTTTTTTCTAAAACATTCTTATGTAAAATATTTACCTTTTGAAAAAAAATAAGAATAATAATAAATATTGACCGATTTAGAATTGAATTTGAACGGAATATATTCCAAATTTCACAACTAATTAATTACTTTCAATATTAAATTTACTAAAGCATGTTTTAACCATATAACTTTAATTTATTAAAATTTTAAGTTTAACATTGAAATCACTGTTGTACCGCCTACTAATGCTATTTAAAGGCTGCAAAATTTTGTTTTAGCATTCAATCTTTCTCCTTTTATAAAACTATAAATACATTCAAAATAAAAATGTTTATTTTATTTTTCTCAACCACATTTATTTTCATTAAAATACTCATTTATAAATTGCAATTCATAAATGGAAACATTCTTATGTTCAAAATAATCAACTTATACAATATTAAATTCATTCTTATATTTCCAAACTAATGTACATTCAAAATGAAAACATTCTTCCAGTAAATACATTAATTGCAATTCATTTCTCCTTCTTTTTTTTAATTGAAGTGTTCCAATAAATTTAATTTCTGATTAATTTCAATATTACACTTCAAAATAGATCCTAATTGATGGAAACAAATAAATAAATACATAAACAATTGTAATCCTTATTTATAGTCATTCAAACACATTTATAAAATTACAGTATTCAACAAGCGTTAAATTACAACTCATTATTAATTAACATTTATTATTCCAATTCCTGTTATTACTTTGAAAAGCAATGGGCTAAGGGAGCCCTGCCCAATTTTATTCATCACAGAGAAGTACATTACTATTCAATCAATTACAATGCATAAAAAACTCATAGCATAAAGAACTTACAAACAACATAAAATAAGAACTTGTACATTTCATTTTCCTTTCATTCCAGTCTATTAATCCTTTTAAGAATTCTTCTATTTATAATTCTATATAAAGTATCTGAATCTTCCATCTTCAAGTTAAAAATTCTTCTATTCCTTTCACACCATATCTCATAAACAAAGGATTTCAAGACAATCATAAGGATCATTGCATTCGGAGTTTTCCATCTTGTTGCCTTAAAAATATTGAACCATTCAATTCTAGAAGATCTGACAGGCTTATGAAACTTTCCATTTAAAAGCAACCTGCACCAGATTGTAAAAGCAAACTTGCATTCAAAAAATATATGAGTGTTAGATTCCGTATGACTATGACAGAACACACAATCATCATTGTTTATCACTCCCAGCAATGTCAATTTCTGTTTTGTATTTATAGCATTTGCCATGATTTTCCATAGTAAAAAATTCTCTTTTGCAGGAGATTTATCATTCCAAATTCTTGTTGACCATGGAAAAATATCTGGATTTGTATTTTCAATCAGAGATTTATACACCAGAGATATAGTGTGTGGCTTTCCTTTGATAGACCAGAGAACTTTCAGCTTTGCAGATGGTAGTTCTAAAGAAGCAATTTCCTGCCATAACTTCCTAACCAGATTTGAACTGCAGTATGGAAGAGTAATAGTATTTTCATTAATATATGTTGAAGCTTTTGCATTAAGAGGAATTCCAGTCTGCCTTTGTAATGAGTAAGGTAGACTTTCCTGAATTATGAAACCAGATTTTGCCCAGGGAGATGCCCAAAATGATAAATCTTCATTTTCTATAGGATTACACTGAATTAAAGGAAGAAGAGTATGTCTAAGCTTTAATAAACTTCTCCAACTCCAGCTGCAAATATTAGGAATGTTCATAGACCAAAAGTCCTTTTCTTTTATTAGATTTTTGTTTATCCATTGAGTCTAAAGATCATCATTATCAGATAATATCTTATCAAAATATACAGAAACAGCTGCAATATTCCAAAGTTTTAGATT
This sequence comes from Allium fistulosum, assembly GCA_030737815.1. Taxonomy (NCBI): domain Eukaryota; kingdom Viridiplantae; phylum Streptophyta; class Magnoliopsida; order Asparagales; family Amaryllidaceae; genus Allium; species Allium fistulosum. Next base: position 1,112,172,400 of record CM060905.1, read on the forward strand.
AGTAATGCCAAGTCCTCCTTTATCTTTTGGAAGTTGAGTCATTTTATACGAAATTGGAATGAGTTTTATAACAAAAGGATCACCATGCCAAAAAAAACCTATTCATTGCACTATTAACCATATTGATGAGTTTATTTGGTAGAATATAGTGCCTCATCCAGTAACTTGCCATTGCACTTGCTATACTTTGAACTATAACCAATCTTCCTGCTTGAGATAATTTTGTGTTAGGCCCATAGAAAGTTTTGCAGTAATCTTCTCATATAATGGAAGACAGTCATTTTTAGTAATTCTTGCAGTGATAAGTGGTAAGCCTAAATATTTAGCATTATGACTCATTTCCTTCAGACCAGATACAGCTATAATATCATTTTTCAGATTGTCATTAATCCCTGCTACTAAAATATTTGATTTGCTGAAATTTATCTTTAGACCAGTAATTTCATGGAAAATCTGCAGAACCTCTAGAATTGTAGAAATATTATTTGTAGTTGGTTTGGTGAAAATTACTAGATCATCAGCAAAAAGAAGATGAGTTATCAAAGGATCCTTGCATTTTGGATGTGTTAGCACCAAAATTGGTCACTAACCCCCAAATCCAGATGAAAGCACCAAATGCCAATCACAGCTCAGAGATAGAATGTATGTAGAGAGTAATAATGTGAAGAACGGTTAAAACTGAAATGAAAGCAGTAAAGAACAACAGATTTTATAGTGGTTCGGCTAACTCCGGCCTACGTCCACTCCAGAAGTTTACTTTTTATTGCTGTAATAATCGATTACAGTTACAAAATGGCAGAGTTGCCTTAGCCTTAGAAAAGAGAAAGTAAGAGAGCAAAAAGAAGATCCCCTTTTACTATGCCCCTGCCTCTCTATTTATAGGCAAAGATGGGTTGGACTTCCCTGGTGGGCCTGGTAGCCGAGTACCTCAGCCCAAATGGAGTGGTCTCCATATGCCGAACCATAGATGCCGAACGCTGAATGCCGAACAATGTGTGAATGCCGAACGATCTCCTCATGTCGAACGTTGGGAGGTGCGAGGTACCGAGGTATGGAGGTGCGGAGTACCAAGATATGGAGGTGCGAGGTATGGAGGTGCAGAGTATGGAGGTACCAAGATATGGAGGTGCGAGGTATGAAGGTGCAAGATATGGAGGTGCGAGGTGCAATGTCGAGCGAGGTGAGGTATGCCGAACGACCCATCCAATGCCGAACGCTCCTTGATGCCGAACGATCCATCCAATGCTGAACGCTCCTTGATGCTGAATGATCCATCCAATGCCGAACGTCTCCTTGATGCCGAACGATCCATCCAATGCCGAACGTCTCCAGATGCCGAACATTGGTTAATGCCGAGCGCTCCATCCAACGCCGAACGTCTCCAGATGCCGAACGTTGGTTAATGCCGAGCGCTCCATCCAATGTCGAACGTCTCTAGATGCCGAACGTTGGTTAATGCCGAGCGCTCCATCTAATGCCGAACGACGAACTCTCTATGCCGAACGCTCGCCCAGTGCCGAACAAGATTTATGCCGAACACTCCTTCTAATGCCAAACCATCCCATCATACTTTAGTCTCAATAGTTGTGAAGTTGTTTAAGTTAAATCCGTCTGTCCACGGCCTTGCCAAAAGGCGGGTTAACACTTGCCCCCCAAAACATGCCTTGCTGTGAAAGGTGTGTTTTGAATAGCCTCAAGTCCAGTATCCAAAGTCCATGTTTCATCCATATCCAATAAACAATAGGGGACTTTAGGACCTCTTCGGGTCGATATCCAAATCCATAACCTCTCCGGGCTCTTGCCAAGCGCAATCCACACCTGATGACCGTGGTCCAGTGTCCCTGGACGTTGAGATAACCTCTCCGGGTTCTTTCCAAGCGCAATCCACACTTGACGACCGTGGCCCAATGTCCCTGGGCGTTGAGCTAACCTCTCCGGGTTCTTGCCAAGCGCAATCCACACTTGACGACCGTGGCCCAGTGTCCCTGGGCGTTGAGCTAACCTCTCCAGGTTCTTGCCAAGCGCAATCCACACTTGACGACCGTGGTCCAGTGTCCCTGGACGCAAGTAATGCCGTGGCTTAAGTCCTAAGCCGAATCCTGGTCGCTCCGGACCCTTGTCGAGCATAGTCCATACTCGACGACCTGAAATAGTAACCGATAATATATGACCTAAGTCCTAGGCCGAATCTTGGTCTCTCCGGAACCTTGCCGAGCATAGTCCATACGCAACGACCTTTAAGCCAAAATCCAGAGAAAATCCAATCAAAATCCAATCCGAAAAATAAACATTCAAACCAGAATTCAAACCAGAAAAACGAGAAAAACAGGGAGTTCAAACCAAACTCCAAAACCAAACCAGAAAAAGCAAATGTCCAAGTCAAAGGAAAAACAGATTTCACAAACCCGGGCGTTTCGGTAAGCCATCATCTCAGAGCATGCCTGAGGGTTATCTCCGACCCCGTACATGAGTAAGTGATTTAACCGTTTACCTGGAGTTTGTTACTTATTCCAAACCATCAAGATTAGTTGATGACCAATCGGTCACCATTCCTGGGCCTCGCACCCTCGTCGTTCAAGGTAGGCGGAGGCTGTTCATGTTCCACCGCCGCATTCCGAGTTCCGACATACTGTCGCAACTGACCATTCCTTATATGCTCCTCGATTATATCCTTTAGATGTCGGCAGCTGTTAGTATCATGCCCGTCCAGGTCATGAAAGAGACAGTGCCTTCCTGATGCCCTTTCACGTTCTGTGGGTTCCCTCCTTGATGGCCTTCGATAGGGAAGTCGATCTCGAGTATCTAAGAAAATCCGCTCCAACGTTGCGTTCAATCCTGTGTAAGTGGAGAACTTTGGTTCTCCCCAGCACTTCCTTTTCCCTTTATCCTTGTCCCCACCTGAGCTTTCGCCGAGTAATCTTCCATCCTTAGTCATGTTTACTTCCTGTGACCTCATGTCCAAACATGCATCCTCTTGTCGAAGAAATCTTTCAGCTTCATGAAAGAATTCCCCAATATCCAACGGTGGGTCCCGTACCAACGATACTTTGAACTCCGAATTATCTCTAACTCCTGATACCGCAGCCATCAGAACCATTGATGGATCTGGTCGATCCACCGAAGCAACTGCTGCATTAAATCGAGTTAAGAATGTCCTGAGCGATTCATCTGCCCCCAAGTCCCCGAGGATATTCTGGCACATATTCTTCATCACGTACTCCTGGTGGCGTGCCCCCGAGTCTAGGTCCATCCAGATTGTTAACTGTTTGTTGATTGGGAGCTGCCCCCTGTTGATTCACTCCATCTGTCCGTTGGTTGAGTTCCTCTGGTCCAGCTCCATGATCTTGAGCACCTGCAGTTCCTGGTTGTCCAAATTGCCTAAGAAGAGCCTGCATCATCTCCTCTTGCCGTTTCATCATCTGCTCTTGCATAGAATTCATCATCACTTGCATCTCGTCCCGAGTTATGTAGATGGATGCATGACCCTCTCCAGCTCCAGAAGATGTCGCTTGACTTCCTTCCTGATTGCTCCTTTCCACTGCTTGCCTCTTCGTTGGTGGTCTTGCCATTGCTTTCTAAGATCCAAGTTCCTAACTCCAAAATTCCTGATTGTTTCAATTTCTCAGTGAAAGCACCAAAGTGTTAGCGTCAAAATTGGTCACTAACCCCCAAATCCAGATGAAAGCACCAAATGCCAATCACAGCTCAGAGATAGAATGTATGTAGAGAGTAATAATGTGAAGAACAGTTAAAACTGAAATGAAAGCAGTAAAGAACAACAGATTTTATAGTGGTTCGGCTAACTCCGGCCTACGTCCACTCCAGAAGTTTACTTTTTATTGCTGTAATAATCGATTAAAGTTACAAAATGGCAGAGTTGCCTTAGCCTTAGAAAAGAGAAAGTAAGAGAGCAGAAAGAAGATCCCCTTTTACTATGCCCCTGCCTCTCTATTTATAGGCAAAGATGGGTTGGACTTCCCTGGTGGGCCTGGTAGCCGAGTACCTCAGCCCAAATGGAGTGGTCTCCATATGCCGAACCATAGATGCCGAACGCTGAATGCCGAACAATGTGTGAATGCCGAACGATCTCCTCATGTCGAACGTTGGGAGGTGCGAGGTACCGAGGTATGGAGGTGCGGAGTACCAAGATATGGAGGTGCGAGGTATGGAGGTGCAGAGTATGGAGGTACCAAGATATGGAGGTGCGAGATATGGAGGTGCGAGGTATGAAGGTGCGAGATATGGAGGTGCGAGGTGCAATGTCGAGCGAGGTGAGGTATGCCGAACGACCCATCCAATGCCGAACGCTCCTTGATGCCGAACGATCCATCCAATGCTGAACGCTCCTTGATGCCGAACGATCCATCCAATGCCGAACGTCTCCTTGATGCCGAACGATCCATCCAATGCCGAACGTCTCCAGATGCCGAACGTTGGTTAATGCCGAGCGCTCCATCCAACACCGAACGTCTCCAGATGCCGAACGTTGGTTAATGCCGAGCGCTCCATCCAATGTCGAACGTCTCTAGATGCCGAACGTTGGTTAATGCTGAGCGCTCCATCTAATGCCGAACGACGAACTCTCTATGCCGAACGCTAGCCCAGTGCCGAACAAGATTTATGCCGAACACTCCTTCTAATGCCGAACCATCCCATCATACTTTAGTCTCGATAGTTGTGAAGTTGTTTAAGTTAAATCCGTCTGTCCGCGGCCTTGCCAAAAGGCGGGTTAACAGGATGTAGATCCAGTTTCTTGAGTATCACTTGGTCAATTAAAAGGGAATTCATAATTTCCATCACTATTATGAATAACAGAGCAGAAATTGGATCACCTTGACGTACTCCTTGAGTGCCTTTGAAATAACCTCTTTCATTTCCATTTCTTATTAGAGAATAGTGAGTAGTAGAAATACAAGTATAAATCCAGGCTATAATTGGTTTAGGGAAGTTCATTCTGGAGAGAATTGCTATAATGGAACTCCATGAAACTGAATCAAATGCTTTTTGGATATCAAGCTTTAACATACATCTAGGAGAGATACTTTGAATTCCATAACCTCTTAGGAGTTCCTGAGTTAATAAAATGTTGTCACTGATATTTCTCTGAGGCAAAAAAGCAACTTGATTTCTGGAAATGATATATGGCAGAACAGTTTGTAGTCTATTTGCTATAATCTTGGCTATAATTTTGTATAAAACATTGCAACATGAAATTGGTCTGAAATCAGCTACATTGATTGGATTGTTACTCTTTGGTACTAGAACTATGTTTGTAGAATTTACACCAATAGGAAATTTATTGTGTGAGAAAAAAAACTGGATAGCTTTAATAACATCCACTTTAATAATTTTCCATGTATTCTGGTAGAAAAAAGCATTATATCCATCAGGGCCACCACTACTATCCGGTTTAAGAGAGAAGATTGCTCTTTCAATTTCCTCTGATGATACCTCTTGAATCAGCTTGTTAGCTTGTTGGTCATCCAAGCATGGAGTTTTCAATGTAAACAAGGGTAAAAGATTAGGTATTAAAGGCTTTGGATTGGATAGAATAGATGATAAGTAATCTATGAAGGCTTTTGTAATTGAATCTTCACTCTCCTACAAAGTTCCATTCATATCTTTGATGCACAAAATCCTCCCTTTAGCCTGTTTGACTTTAATAGCATCATGAAAATATTTTGTATTCCTATCTCCATGTTTTTCATAGTTTTCATGCAATACTTCTTTCGTCATTAAAGCTTCAACTTCTAATGCCTCATACAAAGCCTTTGAAAGATCAGATTCTTGTCTGGCTAATCTTGCATTCAATGGGTTTTGCTGTAATTGAAGTTGTATAAGAGTAAGTTGATTCCTAATACCATCAGAAAATTTTGAACCATCTCCAAAGTTGTCTTTAGACCAAATTTTTAATTTATATTTCAATATTTGAAGCTTTGTTTTGAGAATGTACATAGGATTTCCAAAAATTAATTCCTGCCATACCTGCAAAACAATGCTATGAAAATCTTTATGATTAGTCCAAGATTTGTAAAATTTGAAGGATGGGTTCCTATTTTTAATAATATCTTCCCATGATAAAATAATTGGAGATTGATCAGATATTGAAGGATTCAGAAATTTGCAAATGAGATTTGGCCAAAGATTAATAGAATGAATAATATGAAATGCATGATCAAGTTTACAAAAAGTTCTAGGACCATTTTTGCTTTTGTTATTCCAAGTAAAATTAGCACCAACAAAATTTATATGACAGAGAGATAAATTGTTTAAAGCTTGTTTCAATGGAGTTATTTCTTTTAGGGATAGAGGAATGCCACCAGATTTTTGATCAGATGCAAACATGCAAATAAAATCCCCAAGAATTATCCATGGAAGATTATGTTGAACAAGAGAGGAGAGTTTTGATAGAAAATAAAGTGTTCTGTCTAAATTATTTTGAGCATATACAAAGGAAATCAGGAAAGATGAGTTAGAGGCTAAGGATATAGCACTGAAATGAATGATTTGATCATCCTCCATTAACTTTGTCATCTTGAAAAAGTCTGAATTCCAAAGAACCAAAATTCTTCCATATGGAGCACTAAACAGATTATCTTCATAAGACCAATCTGGAGCAATATTTTTACAAGCTAAATCTGCCTTTGTCCTATTCAACTTTGTTTCACTGATAGCAATAAGATGTATTTTTTATCTTTAATCAATTTCTTCACTTCAGCTTGCTTAGATAATGAATGCCCTCCTTTGATATTCCAATAAGCAATATTATTGATCATCATCATAAAAGTTTTGGAGATATAATATTTATGGGATGCTTCCTTGTATGTCTATTACCACTTGAAAGAGATGAAGATTCCTTGCAAGATACATTATTATTTCTCGGTTGTATTTCATCAATATTGTAACTGATTCCACTATTAAGGTCATCTGTTGATTCATTGAAGGAGACTCTATTTTTACCTCTATTTCCTTTTTTGTTATTTGATAAAACTTGTTCCACAATTTTCTCTTTTGGTTTACAGGGAGGTGGTAAAATCAGATGATTAGGAGGAGTAATATTGATATATGGAGAGGATTGATCAGGTATAACTTCATTACTGCTTTTTACCTGCTCTACCAAAATAGGTGATTTCATAGCTTTATCATTTTTTGAATTTGGAATTTCCTTATAGATTTGACATTTCAAATTTATATCTGATTTTTCAGCCAAAATCTCGTTATGAAATATGTCAATATCAGGATCTCTTTCAACTGAACCCTTATCAACCATGTCAATTTCAACCAAGCCATGATTATATGTCTGATCAATAATCTGAACATTTCCAGAATGAGAAATCAATGTCTCACCTTCTTTTATTAGTATATTATTATTATCTTCCTCATCAATATCAGATAGTGCCATAAAAGAATTTGAAGTTGTAATCTTTTCCTTAAAACCCAAATCATCCAAAATAATATGTTCAGAGCTTAATCCTGAAGTACTTTTGTCAATACTTTCCTCTGTTTCCTTTTGAAAAATCTCATTCTGATCCCAATTCTTCTTCCCAATGTCTGAAAAAAGATTATCTGATTTCTTATTCCAATTATTACCTTCCTTAGGAAGTTGTTGATCCTTTTCCTTTCTCCTCCAGACTTTCAAAGTCTTCAAATTTACATTTCCAGAATTGTGCTTCTTCATTACCTTCTCAGGTAAATTATTCTGTTCTTTGTATTCTCTATAATCAGTTGGTCCAAAAACACTACCAAAATGCAAATCAGATCCCTCATCCTTACAATATCCTGAACACTCCCTAGTTTCATGCCCAAACACTTTGCATATACAACAGATTTTTGGTTTCCAATCATATACAACCTTAACGTGAGGGCAACTATCACCTAATTCATCAATTACAATATGCTCAGGAAGTTCTTGATCAGGTGATATTTCAATTAAAGCCTTAGCATATTTGAATCTTGACAATTTTTCAATACTTTCATCAAGGCATATCAAATTACCAACATGACAAGCCAACCAATTTATACCAAGTAATGTCCAAGCAATCAGGGGAATTTTATAAAAATGCACCCAAACTGGAACTTTTTTAATCTGTTCTTGAACATAGCCATACGAAGGATTCCATGTTGTAATAATGAACATTTTACCATTAATAAAGATGGGGTCAGATTGCAATATCATCATTCTGTCTGTGTCATTCGAAAACTTGAAATAAAAATTTTCATTATCAGATTTTATATCAACTTCACCTTTCAATCTCCAAACGTTTCTCAAATGCTTGGCAATAGACAAATAAGAAAGAGATCCATCCAAAAAGAAACCAACCAAATGATCACTCCAGTACTGAATTCCTTCTCTTCTAACTTCTTCAGGTAGAGGCTTAGGTAAACCATCTTTCTTGATCTCAAATTGTCTAGGCACAAAGACTCCAACATTTCTTGGTTTTTTCTTGAAAAGCGATGACCACTTATTAACCATTTCAGAGGACCGATATGTATTAAAGATCTGCTCAGAATTCACATTACCATTCTTATCTGATAACAATGCAGTTTGATTCTCAGAATTCAGACAATTTTTAGAGGCAGACAAAGATAAAGGAGGAATCACAAGAGAAGGAGAAATCGGGGATGAGGAAGAAAGAGAAGGCAAAGAAGATAAAAGAGGAGGAGGAATCAAAGATGGGGGAGTAGGAGGATTTGAGGGGAGAGGAGGAAACGAAGACGAGTGAGGAGGAGGAATCAGGGAAGAAGGAGACGGAGGAATCAGGAAAGAGGGAGGAGGAGAGACCGCCATTTTTCATTCAAAACTTCATCACTTTAATGTGTATATTTAAATTATATATAGACAATATCATTAAATTATCTATATCCTTAAATTCCTGATGTTAAATTATATTCTAAAGTTATCATCTTCTATCTTGTTGAAATCTGTCATTTAAGAATTTTGTTTAAGATCCTAACATGTTTTCCTAATATAAATGCCATTGATAAATCATAAAGGTTTTGTTTTAATAATTTTATTCAAAATTTCCATTAAATATAAATATTTTAAATGGTTAAATTTATGGGTCATTACAATAGACTTTAATATTGCATTAAGCAATTAATTATGGATATTATGAGAGTTGTTACCACTAATCGAGCTCTATATATCTAAATGATATAGTGACAATACAGAGAAAATGTGCATAATATATCTTTACTTAAGGATGTCGCTTTCAAAGGCAAGAAATTGGATTTCACTTTGATAATCTATGAGCGACTGAACTCGTGTTAACTACGTACTTGTGCAATGTGTGGACCGTTTTTGATATTTAAAGTGTCTAAATATCACCGAGGGCTAAGTTCACATGCCGTGTAGTTAATTCCCGCTATTACCCCGCTATAACCCCACTATGTCACATAGCGGATTCCCGCCGCTACGATTTTCCTATATAGCCTTAAATATAGCATTTCCGCTTTAAGCCCCGCCATTTCCGCTATATGCCGTTATTCCCGCTATATTTCGCTATTCCGCTATATCTTCTTTAAAAGAAATGAACTAAAAAATGTCATTTATACATTATAAAAAATTTGAAAATAATTTTTTTAATTGAATTTTTTAACATATTTTCAGACACAAAAATACTCTAATATTCTATTAAATTTAATCATATTAAATAACAGTTTATGTTTATTTACAATATATTTACACATGTTTTTTATTAAAATTAAATATGTATTAATTGTAGTTAAATTGAATGTTAATTTTTCATTTATTACCGTTTATATATTTGTAAAAATATTAAGTATTAGTTTTATATGCTATTTTATACTCATTCGCTATATCCTCGCTATGACTTTCTACACCTCCGCCGCATTGAATCCGTTGCACGCTTTCACTTCATAGACCACATGTAGGAATCACATAACTGCAACTCTCATCTTTCGACCAAGAATAACTTGTAAAGTTATAAATTATTATTATAGATAATTAATATAATCATCACACTAATTAATTTATTATTAATTTTTGTTATTATTTGAAGGCCTAAATTAATTAATATGACAAATAATTTTTATGTTTTTATTTAATTATTTTTGAGCTAATATAATGTTTTAAATATACTAAATAATATGTATTATTTTAGAAGTATAAAATTTTAAAACTGTTTTAAAATTTGATGGGCCAAAATATGTGTTAGAATGAACCAACTAAATACATTTATTTATTTAAATGAGATATAATCTCACTTATAATGGGTAATAACTTGAATAATAGATACAGATAAGATATTTTACATAGCATGTTATTACTATAAATATACCTAGAAGCCTCATTCTAAATACACACGATTTTCTTCTCTCTATTCATAAATTATATCTTAATGGTGGACTTTGCAACCTATAACCGAGCTCATAACCGATAGAGTTTTGAAAGAAACTTTAAAACATATAAACCTTAACCAAATCATAAGTTTAAAGCTTAAATAAACTTTAATTAACTTTAAATTAAATCAAAAACCATACTTTGAACTTTAATTAATTTAAAATTATTTATAATTAAACTTTAATTTAAATAACATTCACTTAAGAAATTAAATCCTAATTAAGTGGGTAATTAACCCTTAATTAAATAATAATTAATTAAATAATTAAATCTAATTAAATAATTAATTATAATAAATAAACTTGATTAAACAAAAATTAATTTTCTTTTATCTTAATTAATCATTGTTTAAAAATAATTAACGTATTTAATAATTCTTAAACACTAATTACTTAATCGAATTAAATTAATTAATTAAATAATAATTACCCTAATTAATAAATTAAATAAATAATTACCCTAATTAATAAATTAAATAAATAATTTATTAAATAATTAAATCTTAGACCTTTTGACTTACTTAATTTATTTGAAATGAGTTCTCAAAAACAATCCAAAAGAAACATTTTAAAACTTGAAATCATCAAAATTTCCAAACTACATCCATAGCGACTATCGATATCAGCCCAGTTCGCCAGAATTGATTTCTAGGTGAAAACTTCACCTTAACTCTAGCTACTACATCTTTGAAAACACAAATGGAACAGTTTTTAAATCTTTAAACAAAGGTGAAAACTTATAAAACATTTTCAAAATTCAAAACTAGAAAATAAACTTTCGTTTTCAAATCGGATCTCAAGTCTTTTGCGACTTTTTAAAAGCACTAGTTTTCACAACCATTTCACAACGCACTTGGTTTTGTTTCACAAACAACACTAGCATCATATCATAAGCCAATGTCACATATCCATATCCATACACATATTAACATATTATCCAAATCACAAATCTATACCGAATAACCAACTCGCAATTATATATCATCCAAACAACATGATATTTCAATACAACAAACATTATAATTTCACAACATATAAATCATTAAAACAAGTTGTTTTCTTTTCCAAAAATATTAGCTTTACTCACCAAAACTTTTCTAAATCAAAGTGAACTTTTTCCAAAACTTGAAAACACTTTAGAAAATTTGCAAATATGAAACTTTTGGGTGCTTAGACCTCCAAGATGGGCTCGGCCTAGGCTAATTGGGCTCGGCCATGATTAGTTTGGGCTCGGCCCTTATGTTTTTGGGTGGATTGAGTGTTGTAGCTTGGAGGAGGAGGTGTTGAGTGGTTTGTAGAAGTGGTTTTGTGAAATAAAGAGGTGATTTTTAGCGAAAAAGTGATATTTCTTGTTTTAGAATTTATGAAGAGGAGGCCATAGCTAAGTTTCTTAAGTTCTTAGGATTTTCAAAGTGGAGGAAGAGATTGTAAAATGAAAAGAATGAAAGTTAGGGGGTATTTATAGGCTTAGGATATAAATTAAAATAATATAAAGAGATTTATATTTGAATAAGTATATGCATGTATTACCGTACCTCTCCCCCCCTCAAATCCATCCATCCTAGTACCCCTCCCCATCTCTTTCAAATATTCACACCATGTTGTTGTACTAGTGTTAAAAATGTGTATTTATATATATGTTATATAAAAATATCTTTAAGAAATAAAATCTTATTTTAACTTATATATTTATATGCATAAGAGAGCTAATGTGTCCATGTGTATGTACATGTACACACCATGTTTAAAATGGTTTATATTATGTGCATGTATGTTTAACTTAGTGTTATGACCTTTTGAGTTACTTTTAACAAATGAAAAATCGATATTTCGGAAAATAATTTTCGGTCACATTTTCTATTTCTCTATGAACTATATATTTTGGTAAATAAATTTTGAAAACTATTTTATCATCATTAATTATTATTTAAAATAGTTTTATTTGTTAATTAAAATCCATTTATTAATTATTTAAAATATAATTAAATATTCATTTAAATAGCGATTAATTTCTAGGTCGTTACACTCTCCCCCCTTAAAAGAATTTCATCCCAAAATTAGCAATCAAGGAGATAATTCAAACTATGCAAAAAGCAATATATTCATATCATAAAACACATACAAATACATAAACTAAGCATCCATAGCAAAATAACATACATTATACATACAACCTACGACTAGCTAACATCAACTTGGGATAGGCTTCTTTCATACGATCCACAGTCTCCCAAGTGCAGTCTCTTGGATCCTCACTCCACTGAATCTTAACTAGTCGCACCACCTTGTTACGCAACCCGTTTTAATCCTAATCCACAACATAAACTGGATGTCTAACCACTGTCAAGTTTGATCCTATTTCCAATTCCTCTTGAACCGATGGTTCTACAATCAAAGATGGGTCATGAACATATTTCCTCATGTGAGACACGTGGAACACATTATGAACACCCGCCAATCTCTTTGGAAACTCGACCCAATAAGAAAGCGATCTGATTCTCTCAAGAATACGAAAAGGTCCAACATACCTTGGAGCTAACTTCCCAGCTTTTCCAAATCTAACAGCTCCTTTTGTTGGTGAAATCTTTACGAACACCAAGTCTCCAACCATAAATTCCAAATCCCTTCACCTCCTATCAGCATAACTCTTTGGGCAATCTTGGGCTTCCTTCATTCTTTTCTTAATCACTGCAATTTTTCTATAGCGTCTCGAATCATGTCCGGTCCAAGAACTAATCTATCTCCTATCTCAACCCAACATGCTGGTGACATGCATGGTCTTCCATATAGGGCTACATACGGTGTCATCTCGATGCTTGCTTGGAAGCTATTGTTGTAGAAAAAATAAACGAAATGCAAATGATCCTCCCATGATCCACCAAAATCCAGAATACGCACTCTCAAGAGATCTTCTATAATCCGATTCACCAGCTCTGTCTGTCCGTTTGTTTGAGGGTGATATGTTGTACTTAAGCTTAACTTTGTTCCAAGAGTTGTTTGCAATGCTTCCCAAAATTAAATGGTAAATATAGGGTCTCGATCACTTAATATATTCATAGGAACTCCATGCAACATGACTATCCCTCTTATAAAATTTTTAGCTAAAGAAGCAGCGGTCCTTGTTGGTTTCACTGAAATAAAATGTGCGCTCTTCGTTAGCCGATCCATGATAACCCACACTCCTTCATTTCCTTTTCTGGTTCTGGGAAAACCATCGGTAAAATCCATTGAGATCATTTCCCATTTCCAATTAGGTATTTCCAAGGGATGTAATAATCTGGGTGTCTTTTGATGATCGCCTTTGATCTGTTGGCAGCACAAACATCTTTTAACATGGACTGAAATGTCTTTCTTCATTCCCAGCTACCCAAATACTGTTTTCATGTCCTTATACATCTTATGAATTCTAGGATGAATACTTAGCCTAGATTTGTGTCATTCTGACAAAACCTCCTACCTCAACCCATCTACATGTGGGACACACAAACGTATGTTCATCCTTAAAGCACCTCGACTATCCATCTAAAAATCTGAACATCTACCCTCCTCAACATCTTGCATTAATCCTTCTAGTATCTCATCCTCCCTCTGATTTCTCATAATCCTTTCCTAAAGTGTCGCGGTAACCTCCAAAAGAGTCAAAAAAACATTCCTGAATAAGGCATCTGCCACCGCATTAGCCTTTCCTGGCATATAGAGAATATCCAAGTCATACGCCGCTAGAAACTCTTACCATCTCTATTGCCTCAGGTTCAGATCCTTCTGAGTAAAAAGATACTTTAGGGATTTATGATCCGTGAAGAGCTCAAATTTTTTACCTAATTAAAGAAAGAAAACTTACTTCTAAAACCTCTTAAGCTTAGAAAGAAACTAAGAGGAATAGAAGGATCCTTACCCAGCAAGTAGTGTCTCCATATTTTTAATGCAAAGACTGTTAACAACTCCAGGTCATGCCTAGCACAGTTCTTCTCATGAGGCATTAACTACCTTCTTGCATACACAATCACTCTACCATGTTGCATCAAAACAGCTCCTAGTCCCACTCCACAAGCTTATGTATAAACCGCGAATCCACTATTTCGATCCGGAATAGCCAATACTAGTGCACTGGCCAATCTCTTCTTCAATTCCAAAGCCTCTTCACACTTTGGAGTCCATATAATAGTTGCATGAGACTACTCAATCGTAGCTAAGGTACTTTGATATGTTTAAATGTACTTGTAACTTTGATAAGTTTGAAATCGTAATGGTCACATGATATTACTTGATCAAGGTAGAGATACTTTATATGTTGGAAAGTACTTGTAACTTTGATAAGTTTGAAGGTTTATTCTGGTAGCAGCCTTATACTATGGTAATGCTTCAAATGTTCAAAATTAAATGTTAGGGGTATTATGTTACCATCCGAACTCTTTAGTCGATAAGCTCCCAAAGGAATGATGTAATGAATAATTAGGGGTCATTCAAGTTTGGGCTGTAAGGTCCATCTGCTAGATCTTTGATATTTGGCATTATTTTATGGAGGACGAGATCCCTCTTTCGATTTTTCGGGTTTGGCCCAATTGATTGTAGTATATGGTCATTCGACAAATATATTCTGTAGTTCCTAATGTAGCTTGATCTCGGAGTTCGGGTAAAAAGTCTAGTGACTCGTTTTGAAGTTTTATATTTTGCCGTGTGTTGTATGATAAAGTTATGAGAATGATCTAGAAGTAATTTTATAATTTATTGTAAATTATCGACTCAATAATAAAATCACATTCGAAAAAATGTGCTCTTTCTATTATATACTCATCATACCGTGATATGTTAATAAATTATTTAATTGAAGTATAATCAATAAAAAGTCCATAAATTATATGTTATGTGATAGTAATTACAATGTGTTGTAATCATGAGAAATTTATCTTATTATAAATAACATATTATTTTATATATTCCTTGTCAAGATATTTCGAGATGGGCTATTGATATATCCATTAAAACTAGAGTATGTAACGCTCTCCAAATATTGGGCAGTGTACTTCTTATGACTGCTAAGGGCACCAAGAGGTTACATGCTGATAGTTATAAGGTAACTATGGAATTTTAACTCGAGATTTACTACTGGTTAATATAAATAAGGTAAAATAGAGAATCCCGAAGTGAAGATGTTACATGGATCTCTCAACTTGAGGATACTGTTAACCTTTAATATGGACACTCTACTTTGATTATAGTTAAATAATGGCATGACATTCATGAAACGACCATAGTGGGGTCTGAGTTAAAGCATTTGAAGTGAAATACTATTCAATAGAGAATCTATCACCTTAATTATACGAGGTTAGTATCACGGTCAACTGTAGTCAACTCAAAGTCGGACTCTGACCAAAGCAGTATGGTTAATAATAATTGTTATTATTGAACATAGGACTTTGTATGTAGACTAACCGATTTGAATGTGGGTGATACTGGAATTTTGACCAAAACAAAATTCTATAAGTCTTGAAGTGATATAGTTTTGATGTTGAGAACAGGTATAAATTATCGTTACTACAGGGTACGACTTAAAATAGTAAAATTGGTTTTATCGAAAAGATGTGTAGGCAATAAATTTGGTCAAACTACCGCACCACTAGCTAAGGTGAAGTATGAACATTAATATTTGAATTTTTCGATATTAATCGTTGATTGAATTTACACATATGAGTCGCAAAATAGTAATGATGAATACCCTGAAATACCACATGATTTATTAATTTATAATTATTGTAAATTAATCCTTTTTGAACCAAATTCAACTTCCTTAGTAATGAGAAGAACAATTATGTACAAACATAAATACACTCCATACAATATACATCCACCAAATAATAAACCACCACAACCCAATAAAATACAACCCATACTCATTCCTTAGCACACAACAGTCCATAATGATTTATGTAATGATGTAAAATTAATTAAAATAATTAAATATTATGAAATATCAAATGTTAAGTTTCATTTGATTTTTGGAAGCCATTGGTAATCAGTTGAATGTGTATATAAAAGTTATATATGCACGTATCGATATATGATATCCATAAAAGTTTAAATTTGATTGAAAACAATTATTTACAAAATAGGCTTAGGAATTTTGAAGACCAACGAGGACATAAGATGAACAGTCTAGGGTGAATGGGAGTGGGGTCTAAGGATTAAAATGTGATTTGAACAGAAAGAGTACAAGAAAGAGAAAAGGTCCCCACTTTTACCTCATCTCAAATGATACTTAAACAAACCACTACACTTTCATTTTGCTTCTCTTTCACAATTTTTGGATGTGGGTTCCATGGTGGTAGTTTGAGAAAATTGAGCAATAAATCCAAACAAAATCAAATAAATAAAAAGGTGGTGTTCGTCTCTATATCGTAGTTAAATCCGGGGGCTGATTCGAATCTATATTGGAGTTATCGATCATTCAAGGTGTGAATCTTAAGCTACTTCATAGCTTATTATCTAATATCAATTTTGATTATATATTACATCATATTAGTATAGTTTATGTCCCGACTTTATACAATGAATTTATATATACCTATGTCGTCTAGTCAATTGCTTACTATTGTTTTATATATTAATGTTTAAAACAAATCATAACAACCTAGAGAGGAACTCTCTTCTAGAGAGAAACTCCAAAAACAATGTTTAGAGGCTGGGGTATTTTTTTCTATTTTGGTTCCCGATGTTCAAATGGATGAAGGCTTTACTAATTCTTCCAATATATAGTTCCCGATGATAAACAATCTGTAATAGTAGAAAACTAAATTGTAAAAATTGCTTATGCAAAACCATGGAAATACTAAAACTTACAACCACTGAAAAAAGTAAGGGAGCAGATGACCCTAAAGAAGAAGAGGTCGAATTTCTACTTGGCAATTGATGTCGAGATAAAGCAAAACATCAGATCCGAAAATTGGGAGTCGGTGCAAGCGAATCCCAGATGCAGGTAACGAATACGGATCCAGTTGCAAAGGATTCGACTCTAGATCTAAGAGTAGTGAATTAGATGGAGTGGTAGTTAATAATTTAATTCGACATGTTCAATGCCAAGTCAGTCACCAAGGTGGAGACGGAATCACAAATCTCAACAAATCTACAAATCTACTTGCAAATGAATCATGAACAAAGATGTGGTTATAGAAATCAACTCAACAGATCACTAGCTACTAGCAAAAGAAATCGCAAACAAACATGGAGTTTGTTGTTGGTGAACTAGGACGGATAACCTCACGTGAGGAAGCGAATGCGAACTGGGTAGTTACTGTCACGTGAAGGATGCGGTTATGGTACCGGTAGTGAAAGGAGGACGTTGCTTTTTGAATTAGTACATGTGGGTGGTTTGACTGACCCAAGAAGACATGTGCAAGTTTAAGTGTCTTCGGGTCGGGTTATGTTATTAAAGGCCATTTTTATCTAGTTATATTTTATTTAGCTTATGCTTAGTAAGTAGGGTTATTTTATATATTGTTGTCTTTTGTAGCTTCTAATCAATGAAATATTCAAAACAAAAATTCATAACAACAATATAATAAAATTATTTTTGACTATAATTTTTTTAAAATTGGATTAAAAAATATTTTCATTAGTTAAAATACTTTTATAACATATTAACTACAATGTATTTTAAAAATCAATATATATTTAGTATCAATAGCCCTTTTTATTTAGCACCATTTGTAGCCCCTTGATATCAGCCACAAGTTTATATTTAAATATTTGTTTCATGTGACGTGTGTAACGACCCGCAAAACCTCACGATTCAAGTGGACAATAAACCACACATGTCCAACCCAAATTGAACGGAAAGATAGATAGTTATGGAAAAGAAAGAAGAAAGAAGAAGAGTAGAGAAGAAGAAGAAGAGAAAATAAAATAAAAACAACATAGAATCTCACAATCACAGCGGAACAATATATAATATAATATCAATGATCTTTACAAAAGAAAACTGTTATATACATGCATCAATCAGAGTACAACAACAAATCACAATCATCAGCCTAGATAGTTATAACAACCAGTCCTCACAATTACTGATAATCTCAACAACAAAGCAGCGGAAAATAAATATATACGTGAATACGACCTGAAGACCTCCAACTCGTCTCCTGAATCCAAAGTAATTTGTAAATTTGCTCGGTCTGACCCGAGCTTTATAATAAAATAACAATCGATTCAGTCTAGAAAACCAGTGTGAGAAAACACACCCAATTATATTTTAAAGCTATAAAAACCTTTGAAATCAAAGGTATCTCATAAGAGCATGCCGCATATAAACACAGATGGATTTTTCCCTTACGATGACCAAAACATTTCATATGAAATTCCCTGATATTATAATAGTGTCTAAGATACAAATACGTATCAATCATAGCCGAAATTGTTACATTAATTAAATTCCAGCATAATAAGTATACAACTAAAACCGTAAAGGCTCGTATTAGAGAATTGATTCCATACAATGACTTGGCTACTAGGGTACCGCCCGCCACGGTGTATCTCTAGAAAAAATAACACCGAGATCGAACCTATCGACTCCTACCAACACAGAACTGACCTACCCTTTACTGGATAGTACCGAATATGATCACCCCTCCGTTAATGGGCTCCGAAGCATACAAATGAGAGATAATATCGACTGTATATATGGAAGATCATACCCTAATTAGGAGCGACCCACTTAGCCCAACTGCATCTCACGTGTTTTAGTCATTTCCGGTTGATGAGGCTTGAGGCTACGTTTTACCTTTTATATAGCACTTCCCACTTGGAATGCTAACTCTACCCTCCAAGCAACAACGCAATACCAGCATTCATCCATACAAGTTCATTCTGAGACTGAACGAAACATTTGAGAGCTCTGTCTTCAATTCCATCATCTCTAAGATGTCTTTACTTCGAAACGCTTGAGTTGGATCAAAGTGGTTTTCATAAAACATGTATGATCCCAGTTTCTTTGGAACAACATTCGATAGTTTCTAGTAAACTCAACCCCAGATCTTTAGGAAATAATAGTCAAAGATAAGGGTAGAGATCACTTCCTAAACATTAGTGGATGGATTTCCTTATCGTATGTCATAGGAGAATGAGACAAGATTTACACGCATAGTACATCATCATCGGAGATGACTGTGCCATTTAACTCACGTGTTTCTCCTAGATATTTCCAAAGTTACTTTTTGGTTCCAAATTCGATAGTCGGTTATTTAACTATCAAATAACAAACATTCAACCATGAATTTTATTCCATAGGGAAACCAACATTAGTTAAGCATATAAGCAACCACTAGCCTCTTTTAATAAATCTTTTCATTAACTAAAATCACTTTGTAAATATTTGTACCAAAATAGTTTTACAAAGATTCATTCACAGACCCTTATATTTTCAATATTTGGAAAATATCCATATACTTATCTCAACGGTATAAGTATATTCACAAAATAGAGAGAGATTTCCTCTGTACACAATTCTAGAATAGATTTACAAATTCCTTTATAAATCTCTAAAACTCGTTTATAACCACATTCATTAATCTCTGAAACCATTTATAAACTCCCTTTTTAACATTTCTAAAATCATTTATAAACTCCCTTTTTAACATTTCTAAAATCATTTATAAACCCTTTATAAATCCATAAGACCATTTATAAAGCTACTTTTACAAATCTACAAACCCATTTATAAAACTCTTTTTACCCTTTACTAATCTTCCTTTAAGTTTTCCAAACCATGTTATTAGATTCCTCTTATAGAACCCGCATCTGTTTATAAAATCCTATTTATAAACCCTCGAAAACATTTATACATGAATTCTAATCATTTACTCTAAAACACTATTAAATAATAATAAAAATTATAAATAAATAATAACAATTTCAAAAACATTTTAAAAATAATAATTAATAATTTCAAAACATTCTTAATAAAACAATAATAATTTATCTTCAACATTATTACAAATAATAATAATTAATTTCCAAAAACTTTATTGATAAATAATTATAACTAATTTCAAAAAAATATTGATAAACAACTTTAAAACAATATTAATATAAATAAACAACTTTTTGAAAACATAAATATATTTCCTTGATAAATCCATACTTAACATTCAACCTAACCCTTTCCATATTTAAAAACTATATTTAGTAATCTCAATCTATTTTATAACTTTCCTTTTTATAAGATCCCTTTATTTATAAAGCCCCACTTATAATTATCCCCTTATAAATCTCAATTATTCGTAAAATCCCATTTAAACATTAATTACAATCCGTTTGAACGTTGCTTCCATATTGATGAATTTCTTCCAAAAATTCCTTTCTATTTATAAAATATTGTTTAACATTCCCCAATTTGTCCTCACTTTCAACTTCCAGAATAGAATCAACAATTTTTCTAAAACAACATTCCACATCTCATTATAAATCCTCAACTGTGATTTATTTCCCAATTTATCCAATTGATAAAGTATTCCTATATTTATTGACACTGTTTATAAACTTGTCGTTTTATTAATAAAATACCATTTTTCAAATCTTCACTTTATTTGTAAAATGTCACTTTTATCAATTGTCACATTTACAAATTCCACATTTATAAAGAAATTATAATATATGTACATATATATATATATAACTTTATATACAATGGTTAATAAATATTTATAACAAAACTATTCATATTTTCTTTTCAAAACCATATCCTTTTATATAAAACACGGACTTATTTTTAAGATTTTAAAAATCTTCATTCACATTTCAAAATCTTTATTTAAAATATTTAATAAAACTATAAATTTATAATCTCTAAAAAAATCATACTTTTTATTTAATTTACATAAATTCCTTCTTTATATAATTCAAGGATGATTATTTATCACTATAATTTTCAAAATCATTTTGAAATCCCTTTCTAAATCAAAATCATTATTTTTATAGTATTTTAAAATACCAAAAATAAAGCCCAGTGCTACTAAAACACTAAATAAGCAAAATCATATCCATGTCATCAAATATGGCATCCAACAAGTCATATATCACAATATATATGAAAAGTAAAAAATCAACAGTGTGAGGAATCCTATTGGATCCTTCCAACCTGTCCCTCTTCATCATATACAGTATATAATTAAATAATATAAATCAACCGCTTCAAGGCGGGATCGTATACAAAGGGTCATATGCTCTTACACGGGAATGAAATAGGGTCTTATCCGCTCCAAGGATGAGAATATATCCGAATTAACAATATAAAATAGTAAATCATCCAAACACTCAATCAACCTTTCATTATCATTATATAATATTACCGGTTAACCAAAAAGATGAGTTTAACTCACATTGATTTCAATTTCGTCAAAGCGCTCTGGTTCGAATTAAAATTGAACAGACGTTCAATTTAACCCAAGTTTAACCCAAATTCCCACTAGCTCCAAATCCACCCAAAATAACTCTATAACGTAGGATTCGATGATACAATCGCAGTGCAAATTGTCGTGTTCAATTTGGACCATGTATGAGTTTAATATGAATTAATAAACGTTTTGAAATAATTAAATATAATTAACTTTAATTAATAAAAACTTTTAAACCTTAATACCCTTTCCCTCCTTCTCCCTCTCTTTTGCTCAACCCAGAAAAGGAACGCGACTTCAACCCATCGTCGCACCATTAACGCTTCACCACCGACCACGCGAGTTCACCAGCGTGCCCGCCAAAACCCCTCCTCACTTCGCCCACCATCGCCGACCCTTGAACCCACCGCCGCCGTCGCTAAAAATGCACCCTCAAGCATTCCCAATCGCGGCCAAAATTACGGCCACCCATGACAAAATACCACGACCCGACTGTTAATGTTGCTCCCCTCGTCGATCTCCGCATTTCATTAATTGGAGGCGTGGCCTCAAAATGCCTCGAGTGGCGTTGACGAATGATGGCCGTACGATTGGTGATTTTAATTTGAAAAGAAAAAAAAACGAGTTCGCTGATGCACGCGGTTTTAAAGTGAAAGGGGTATGGCCAAAACGGGGGAAGTATGGGCAAGCATGGCTGGTTAAAGAATATGTATATTATTTAGTTTTAAAATATTCATTCAAAGCGCCTCAAAACCTCGAACTCCAAATGAGGTGTGCCGCCTAGCGTTCTATATGTAATATCCCTATTCCGAACACATTGGAACTAGTCTCGAGGTCTAATTTGATCATATATAAAAGGTAGCTTTTCAAACCCAATTATATTATATTAATTTTTGAAATTAATTCCTATGCATTTTGATTTCGTATGCCCAAATGATACGTCCAATTGTCACGAAATTAGATGACATACTATAATTCACTATTACGGATCCAATGAAACTGGTTTCATCGAGATCCGAGATAGTGCATTGGAAGCCAATTTTTACATGTTAATTAAAACGAATCATTATAAAAACCAGTTTATTCACTTCTAATCAAATTTAAAAGTTTACTATCTTCATTCTTGTTCTAATAGAATTTTAATCAACTTTCAAAATCATTTTTCATTCACATTAAATTCAAGGTTCAATTATTTTTAAACAATTCCAATTATTCAAATAACCCTTATGCTTTGAAATTCAGGCTATTTAACTTATAAAATTAACTTTTCAATATTTAAAATTAATTAAATATTCCAAATTCAAATGATTGAAATTCTGGGTCGTCCTAACATTAGAGAGAAAGAACAAATATTTAACATAAACTTGTAGATGATATCAAGGGGCAGCTAAATGATGCTAAATAAAGGAGGCTATTGATCCTAGCTATATATATATATATATATATTCATGTTAGAAAAACCGATTATAATTTCCATATGGAAATTATATATAAAAAATTCAACAACCCTATGGCCGATACTAAATAATTAATATATATTTAATATATGTACTTATTTTCATAATAATATAATCGTATTTATAAATATAATTTTATAAAACTGAATATAAATATTTTTACATTTATATTCAAATATAAAATAATTTTTATATTATTTTAATATATATTATTTTTATTCAAATTTCATAAATAAGTATTTTGTTTAAAATCTTGATCCATAATGTAGTTATAAATATATATAATTGTAATTATAATTGCAATTATCTATATATAATTATATATATATATATATATATATATTTCAAAATAAAAATATGGACCACAAAAGCATATATAAAGGAATAGATGTGTTTGTGGTGTAAACCCCAACTCCTATAAACGTACACGTTAACCATGTACCCCATTTACATATTGCACATACACCATACACAGGAGTATATTTGGATATACTCGAATTTTAATTCAAGTTAAATTAATTATTTAATTAAATTAATAAATTAAATAATTTTTTTAAAGATCTAAATACAATTCGACTTCATAGACCCAACGAAGACCAAAAATGGAATTTGTTTTTTGAAATTCACCCATTTAACCAAGCTAATTTTCCCAGGTCCTTCAATGCTAATAAAACCGGTCTAAATTAAATATTTAGGCTAACTGATTAAAGCCTTCCCATTTAGTAGGGTGTCAAGAAAGTTTGGGTCTAAGGTTGAGTTTGTGTAATCAATTATTCTGCCTTACCTGGTTGTTGGCCTGGAGCGAAGCATGACGTAGACCTAATGGTAATACCTAATATAAAGGTTCAAATTGATTTTGGGTGTTGGGCTAATTTTTAAAATTCATCTTACAAATTTTAAATATATTTTAAATTTAAAATATAAAACAAATTTTATAAAAGTTATAAACTATTTGTCAAAATTATTTTGAAAACAAGTTAATATTTTTGAAAATTATTTAATAAGTTAATTAATTGGACTAATTAAATAAATACTAATAAAAGTTAATTAATTATATAAACATATATAATGATATATGCATGTGTGTATCTTAAAATGTTTAATATAAATAATATATTAATTTTTGAGAATGATTAAGAAATTATTTAATAAAAAATGTTTACACAAATATTTATTTGATAAATATAGAAATTAATTAAATGTTGATTAATAAATCAATATATGTACATAATGATATATATATATATATATAAACTATAATTATTATAGTTAATATTCATCTTAAATCGTTTAGGATGAAAAAAGTAAATTTTTGAAATTTAAAATAATCTAAATAATTTGTTAATTTAATTAATAAATTAAATTAATTAAATATGATTTGATTAATATATATACAAAGAATAGTATATACGTTATTAAATTATAAATTGTTATATATGAATTAAACTTATATGATATGAATGTAAAAACTTAAGTGGAGTTGTAATAAACCCATTTGAAGTTTAAGGAAAAAATATATATGTATTGTATGTATACCACGTTTTAGATATGTCTAACACTTGAATCACGAGGGTATTTCATAAGAAGTATATTGTTCCTTAAATCAATATCACTAAATATATTTATAAGATTATGAATATTTAATATAACTCATGCTCTACAATTTATATATTTATAGATTACTTGCATACTCTTTATTTATTAACCTTCCTCAAGCTAGAGATGTTATGTGTAGTATTATAAATATATTGACTAGACACAGTAAGATACTTGCATGTATTTGTTGAGTTTCCTCGTGGTATGCGCATTATACTTAGGCGGTTGTGAAATGGTAAGTACGAGTGAAATTTTTTTATTGATTTGTTGAGTTTCCTGAAGGTCGAGACGAGAGTCGGACAAAGATCATAGATTAGGAGTTGTATATTATACAATCGATAAAGTGTTATCCATCGCTTGCGGGTCTATGGCTTTTTGATACTCCTCAAGGTCATAATCTCAAGACAAGCGAGTCCTAACACCTAGTAGTAAAATCGAAAGATTTCTATGTTTTACATAAAGTTTTGAGAAGAATAAAAATCTAGCGGGAGCCTTATCAGATAAATGAAATGTAGCATTTAAACTATCTACTAATATAAGAACATCTATTATGTAAAGTTAAAATAACCTAGATAAATTATGCAACTAATATAAGTAATAAAATGTCCATCTCTTAAAATATACAAATGACTCGAATTAAGATTGACATAAAAATATAAAATATACTTATTAATAAATCTTTTGACATATTGTCACTTCTAGACCCATGCAAGAGCCAAATTATACAACCAGTGAAATAATCGTCCGTTGGTCGCTTAAGTGTTTATTTGTACACGACTATGTAATGTCATATAGGTGCTTTGAACTCTAAAAACAATGCAAGAATATGGATATTTGATCCACATTTAATCACATATAAATGTTATATGGTGAACAGTTGCAATCCGTAATGTACAAAACTTCATTAAAATTAATCCAATTGAAATAAGTAGGTAAAATCTTGCATTTGATTGCAGTAAGGATCTCGTAGTGTTAGATGTAGCACTAGAGCATGAACTATAAGATGGACCTAAGAAATCGATCACTGAAATGTCAGTTTGATCAATTTACGTAAAGCACAACTTATTTGATATCCTTAAATGATAAGGATGATTGAATGCATTTTTGTAAAGAGTTCATTATGGTTTTGTAGTAAAGGATTACTTTTGAATGATCCAACCATTTGGAAAGAAAAGCGAATTACTAGAGTGGATGTGACTTAGGCACAGTTGGGATGAAGAGAATGAAGGGTCACCTCAATGTCATGAAGAGATATTGGAAATGAGAATTGTATAAAATACTAAAAGACGCTTAATATGGAATGAGAAATGTGATTTCTATTCCAAATATATTTTCATATAGAAAATTGTTTTCTATGAAAGTTATTTCTTTAAGCTCAAGGTATTTAATATGAAACCCTCGATTGTAAACTAGTTACAGGGTATGAAGTAAAATTTTGTAATAAGCGATTGAATGAAGATTCATATTTTGTAAGCTATTATTATATTATAATAATATTGGAATTAGTGGGACCATACCACATAACACTTCTTAGTGGACACATCAAGTTATGAAAATTGTTTTTGTAAACATACTAAATATTATTTATGAAATAATAACCATTTTCAGTATTGACTGAAAATAGACATAGTTTAATTTCGATATGAATATTATGAATATACATTATAAGATAAACCTATAATGATGGGTTTTTTTCATAACAAAATGATGCATTAGAAAATATAGAAATATCTTAAATTTTACAATTATTATGGAATTATGGACTAAGCCGCGGTTTTGAGAAATAATTCCTTAAACAAATGTCATTTGAAAACATTATGGAATTATGAAAATACTTAGAAAGCGTATTCATATACTTATCATAAAGGTATAGGTATATTCAGAAAATCTTAAGAAAGATTTTATTTCCAAAAACATACTTATTGGGTTAAACAAATATCATTTGAAAACATTGACAACAATAAACCCAAAACACTTTTTGTGTAAGTAAATGGATATATAGAAATTAAACCATATATACTTACCACCACCTTTTGATTTCAAACCTGTGTTATCCCTCGATTAACAATGTAATCGGACAAGTTAGTGTACTATTCTTACCTCGACGTACATACTTAAACTCTCAATGATAGAGACGATTTTTCATACCTTGGAATTTGGTGTTAATTATGAAAAGAATAC
The DNA here is from genome assembly GCA_030737815.1 of Allium fistulosum. Classification (NCBI taxonomy): domain Eukaryota; kingdom Viridiplantae; phylum Streptophyta; class Magnoliopsida; order Asparagales; family Amaryllidaceae; genus Allium; species Allium fistulosum. The sequence continues at coordinate 1,112,199,380 of CM060905.1, forward strand.
TTTCCATACCAACATAAGTTATAAAGATCATTTACAAAAAAAAAATCTCCTACACCTATCATGTTTCTAATATTTCGACTTGCTTTATCCCTTGTCCTAGAACGAAGCCGGTAAGATAGGGCACTCGTTGCTCCTAGCCTTGCCTAGACACTCCGATTCTAGATCTCATAGGTAGAGGACCAATCTACTCATCGACTTTTAGTGCGACGTATATGACTACTTAATTTCCATAAGTAACCAATTCATATATGAAAATAATACTTCATATACTTAACATCAATCTTCGATTTCAAACTTAAACTATCCTTTGATTAACAATGAAGCCATTCAAGTTGGGGTATTATTACCTCTCGGTGTTTGACTCGATGACATTCTTATCTTTTGGGATAGGTAGATGTTTATCTGCTTCTAATTTCAATGTCAAGTATAGGACCTCGTAATCCTGTATACTATCTATAATAACCAAAATATTATAATCAAACGCCTTTCCATAAAAGTACACTTGCTTTATTACATCAAATAAATCCTTTAAATCACTTATATACATTTCAAATCTCCTTTAAAACTATTTAAACAAAGTTTAAACTTTCTTTCAAATCATAATTTAAAATCATTGCTTTTAAAGGAAAATACAACTTTGAAAAGTAAAGGGATTTCCTTTAAATAAAACACTTGTTTAAATAATCAAATATATAAAACTTCAAACTCCTTTAAAAATACTTATTTAACCTTAATAAAACAAATTTGAAAAGATTTTACAAAATATCTAAAATAGATAACCTCCTTTTTCTTACCAAAAACATAGATTTCCAAACTGCATACATAATGACTATCGATATATGGACCATAACTTTTAAAACTTATTTTGTAAATCAAATAGTCTTTAAACCCCATTATCTTTTATATTTTATACTATTATAAGTATAGAAAACATTTTACTTTAAAATATTATAAAGTTGAAGTTAATTTAAAATCAATAACTTTTCAAACTCAAAAAAGGCTTCGCGACACTATGATACTTAAACGGGCTACCATTTATTTCTAATTCAACTTTCTAAGTCATAATATTAGTATTTAAATAAATAAACATACATGTAAATAAAATCAACAAGGTAAGGAATCCTATTGGATCCCTCTAAAAAATCAAATCTTCTAAAGTGTTCCCATAGCGACCTATTCGCTACGAAACGCTTCGACTTCCATTTCCTTACATTTGTCCCCTACAACGCAATGGTTAGTTATAATATCCGCTTACAAGTGGGAATCAAAAAACATCAAATAATACATATACATCGATTTATATATTTATACACAACATAAGCAATAATAATTTTTTAACAACAAATCATCATTTTTAAAATAATTCAAAGTGAGATATCTCACTTTCAAGCTCGCCAGGACTCCTCCAAAAAACTACCACTTCATCCTACCACCACACAACAACCCACCACCTTGCTTTGCTTTAGAAAACTGCTCCCCAAGCCCCTATATGATCACGCCTAAGGCCGTAGGACCTCCTTGCTCTCGGCCATGAATGGTTTAGGAGTTTTGGGTTCGAATTTTGTAGATTTAAGATGTTGAGAATGTTCTTTATATTTCTAGAGGCTTGTTTAAGTGTTCACAGGAGGATAGAAATAATTCTAAAGTTATTTCTTTTGTATATCTATGGTGGAAGAGGAGTGAAGGAGGTACAGAAGAAGAGAGCAAAAGAATGAAAAATGAAAATGAAAATGAAAAAAATGAAATGAAACAAAGGGAGCTCTTTTCTAAAGAATGGGAAGTGCATTGAAGAAGCTTGGAAGTGTAAAGGAGAAGCTTGTTTAAAGTGTAAAGTTACCAAACATATCCTTCCTTAGCTTATGCCACACACTTCTCCTTTAGCTTCTTTCGTACTTCACTCTTAAAAGTCTTCCTTTATACTCCGTTGTCTACACCCTTCTAGAATGTGATTTAGATAAATCCATTTAATTAGTAAAATTTCTTTTCTTATTTGTATATTTGCATGCATATAGGTACAATAGTGTGCACAACAATTTTCAACAACTTTCGTTCAACGAAAAGTGAAAAATTCGTAAAACGAATTTCGATCACATTTTCAATCTTTCTCTGATCTATTTAGTTTTGTAAACAAAATTTCAAAAAAAGTTCACTATCATTATCTATCAATTAAAAGAGGGTTATTTGACTTTTAAAAACCATTAATTGAATATTTAAAATAAATCAAATATTCACAAATCAAAGTGACAAAATTCTGGGTCATTACATCCTTCTCCTCTTAAAAGAATGTCAACCTCGAAATGTCATCACAAATCAACAACACAGAAACGAGCCATGTTAATTCTTAACATTTCCCATAATGTTTAATGACTAAAAAACAAACTTAGGGTTTGTCAGGGGTTACAACCTTCTCATCACACAAGGATGATAAACAATCTACTGAGCGTACCTCATGCTCAACAACCATAGGTTATTACTCAATCGATTATTTGCACTACCTTATAACAAATCGAAGAGTCGTCTAACAAACCCTCATAAACTATAAACCATTAAACAAATATACTTAAGCCCGTACAATGTGTATGAATCATCCGTGTGCAATATCCAATCACTTGTTCGGATACATAAATTTCTCATCCAAACTAGTATAGTTCACTTAACTTCTACAATACAGATCCCTGATTCGGTTCCTTGATCTGATACTTACGTTTTCCTTACATAGTCCTGAACTATGATAGAAATCACTCGCTTCATCCCAAGAATCCACCTCAAGTACTCTCATTTAAGAACTGAAAGAAAATTCCTATTTCAGACTTGCGTATAAGGCCCAGAAATCATGTGCCCAAACTCTAGATCCAAAATGGTCATGCGAATAAAATAATTCAAGTCCAACTTACGATTTTATCCTTGTAAGATAACCTAATAATTACACTACTTCAAATCTTTTACTTCCCAAAATTTTTTATGAAAACATTTCATAAAAACTACTTAAGTTTTATGCTTGTATAATACCCTACTACATCCTAAGAGTATATACAACTATCTGATTTAATCTTTTATCAGGTCCAAAATAAATCTAGGTCTTAATACTGAGTCGATCACTTCGACCTTTTTACCCATCCGATCTGGTAAGTAGCTAAGAAGAGTGGGACGCTGATATCCAAATTCAGCCCTAGAGTCTACTTTTCCTCATACGCTTCTATGGGGAAAATGTTTATTAGTCGGCCTAATATGATCAAATAGTTTTTTCATAACTTAGATGTTAAAAAAAAAGACACGGTTTAGTAAAACAAGGTTTGCTAATGCCTTCTTATTAAATTAAACCCATTTAAAAACTTCATTTATCAATACACTCCTCTATCAAAATACCTTTTTATTTTGAATTCATTTTCTTTAAGGAAACTCGGGAACTAAATACCAGGTTTTTATTTTAAAACCTTTTTGAAATGATACCATATATTTTAATCCATAGAAAAAAAATATATATATATATATATACCGAGTAACACCAAAATGGTACCAAGGAACTGGGTCATACCAAATAGTATCATACATCCCTTTACTAAGAAGGGTAATACTTAAGAGAAGTTCTTACCATCCAAACACATTTTTGCCTATTTTTAGTCATTTTCGAGCTACTCGAAATAGTCAACGTTAAATTACTTCTTCTTTTTCGAATCTGTTTTGAAGCAATACTGTTTATATTTCCATATAGATAGTTTAAAAAAATATCTATTACTAACCTAATTTGGGTTTGTTCGAATTCAAACTTGTTTCGATCGTACAATGACAAAGAGAATAATTCACAAAGTGCCATACAACGTTTGCCAAAGCAAATATTCGATCATCACTTAGGAGATTATTCAGATTATCACGAAACAAATCGAGACTCATTTCTTGAACTATCCAAAGAAAATGAACCTTACTTAAAATTCTCTTTGAAATATTTATACTTATAAATAATTCAAGTAGTACTATTTTTATTAAAAAAAATTCAAAAATCATTTGAAATATTTTTCAAAGACACGGTGATTTAAATTCTCAAAAATCCTCCTAATTTACAGAACACATTTTATAAACCAAATTTATAAAATCATCTTTATAATAAGAATCATTTCTTCTTGTATCAAAATAAACAATATAACAACATTACTACCGAACATCTTATAGTCCAATTTGTGAAACTTAGTTCACAAGGTGTTCGTATTTAATCTAAATCAAACCAATAAATGCTCTTAAACTGGCCGAGCATAAATAATCAATCAGCAAAAAATAGTCAATGCTCTAAATTGGACGAGCATGACTAATTAAAAAATAAATGGTAATAATTGAATATTATCGTTTCCTAACAAACAAGCATATCATCAATAATTATATTATTTTTTTGAAAATTATTCTTTTATATATAATATAATCCTATGTAAAATTATTTTGTTCACCAAATTTCAAAAACAAAACAATACTGTGTCGGTTTGCCTTGTCCAAGTGTTTAGAAACACCTAGCGATAACGTTGATCAGGCGCATCGACCAGAGTCAATAATCCACTCAATAGACTAATCAACACAATATAAAACATTTTTATAGCACTAACAAATATGTACACTTATATATAATACATTCAAACTCTTTCCAGGGTGTCACTTACCCTATCTCTAATGAGTTTACCCTACCAGGGCTTAGTTCTTGCTTAACCTTCAGCTCTGATACCATATTGTAATGACCCGCCTTTTCGACCCTCAAAAGTCGACAATAATACATCCACGGTATTCACATGTGGAACATTTGAGTGCCGAAAAGACAAATGGTTAGGGTGAAAGAAATAAAAGACAAAATAGAATCTCACAACGTGATGAGTAATATATAATATACAATAGACTTTACAAAAGAAAACCTTTATATATGTATAACAATTAGAGCAAACTAACCTACCATTAGTCAGGACAGTTATAATAGCTTTCCCTCACAAATGCTGATAGATATAAACAAGAAATACAGCGGAACTAAAAAAATATGAACACATCTTGGAAGCATCCATCTCGTCTCCTGAGCTCCAAAGCAACCATAACTAAATCTGGAGAAGTACTTAGGTTTGACCCAAGCATTATAAGAAAATAACACCTGGATCAGCTTGGTAAACTAGTGTGAGAAACTAAATCATATGGATTTTCATATGGATTTTTATATTTATAAGACCCTTCAAAAATAAAGGTATCTCGTAAGACCATGCCGCACATAAATGCGGACTTGTTTTTACCTTACGATAATCAAACCATTTTTATTAGAAAATCTAGTGATATTATAATAGTGTCTAGGGTTTAAAATAAATATATAACATACCTGGAATAGTTACCCATAATTACATTCAATGGTACTAGGTTCTATCACTAAAACCATAAGGCACGTATTGGAGATTAGATTCCATATAATGACAACGCTACTGGGCTGCCGCTTGCTACAGTACCCTCTAAAAATTGTACCAAAGGCCTCACATGGACCCCCTGCGAAAAAGGATTGGCCTACCTCTTCCTAGATAGCACCGAATATATCATCACCCCGATTGCAGCTTTCAATTGTACCTGGGTCCTTGCATACATAAATCCATAAATATCGATATAGATCGGGTGATGACCATATTTTGATGGTAGCAAACCATGTCGCCCTGAAGCATATCGTCTGTTTTAGTCATTACCGGGTGCGAGGCTGGAAGCTAGGCTTTATCTTTTTAGAAAATCCCACTTGGAATGTTAATACTATCCTCTAAGCAACAGTGCAATACCAGCATTCATTCATATAAGTTGTTCAGAATATGAACAAACCGAAGACACTATTTCTACTACATCCTTTTTGGAATCACCCTCAGGATTAGTACCAAGTAGCCCATGCACTTCAAAGAACACCATCTTCAATTCCATCATCTTCAAGACATCCTTAATTCGAACGCTTATGCCAATTCGAAGTGGTTTTTAGATAACTCATGCTTATCTTATCCTGGTCGCTCTACAGCAACAAACGATAGTTTCAAAACTGGCAAAGATCAGATAATCAATTATTAACTATCAAATAAAAAACAACCAAATCAGAGATGTAATTTCGTATATCAACCCAACAAGATTAAGCACACAAGCAACTACTAAACCTCTTTAATTAATCCTTTCATTAATTCAAATCACTTTGTAAATACTTGTATTAAAATACATTTTACAAAATATATATTCATAAAATCTTTTTACCCCTTTCAATACTTGAAAAATATTCATACACTTATCTCACCGGTATAAGTATATTCATAAATCACCATGCATTTCAATAATTAGAAAGCGTATTCGTATACTTATTTTAACGCTATAAGTATATTTAAAAATTATTAAGAAAGATTTTATTTCCAAAAACATAGTTAATTGGGTTAAATAAATGTCATTTAAAAATCTTGATCAATAAACCCAAAATACTTTTGGAGTAAGTAAATGGATCGTATAGAAATTAAACCAAATATACTTACCACCACTTTCCGATTTCAAACATGTGCTATCTTTGGGTTAACAATGTAGTCGGAAAAATTAGCACACTATTCTTACCTTGACGTGCATACTTAAACTCTCATAGATAGAGACGAGTTTCCATACCTTAGAATTTGGTGTTAAGTATGAAAACATGCCACCATAAGTTATAAAGATCATTTATGGAAATCAAATCTCCTACACTTGTCATGTTTTCGATTTTTCAACTTACTCTATCCCTCGCCCAAAAATGAAGCCTGATAAGTCAGGGCACTGGTTGCTCCTAGCCTTGCTTAGACACTCTGATTCTACGTCTCACGAATAGAGGATCAATCTGCTCACTGGATTTTAGTGCCAAATATAGGACTACTTGATTTCTATGAATGAACCAATTCGTATACGAAAATAATACTATATATATTCAACGTCAATTATCGATTTCAAACTTAAACTATCCATTGGTTAACAATGAAGCCATTTAAGTTGGGGTATTAATACCTCTAAGACCTTGACTTGACAACTTTCTTATCTTTCAGTATAGGTAGAAGTTTACCTACCTTAAAATTTAATGTCAATCATAAGACCTCATAATCTTGTACACTATTTATAATAATCAAAATATTATGATCAAACTCCTTTCCATAAATGTAAACTTGCTTTATTATATCAAATAAATCCTTTAAATCACTTATATACATTTCAAATCTTTTTATGACACTTTAAACAAAATTTAAACTTCAATTCAAATCATAACTTAAAATCAATGCTTTTAAAGGAAAATTCAACTTTGAAAAGTAAAGGGATTTCCTTTAAATAAACCATTTGTTTAAATATTCAAATATATTTTTAAAACTTCAAACTCCTTTTAAAATATTTATATAAACTTAATAAAACACATTTGAAAAGATTTTACAAAATATCTAAAATAGTTAACCTCCTTTTTACTTCCCTAAAAACATAGATTTCCAAACTACATCCATAGCGACTATCGCTATATGGGCCACTACTTCTAAATTTTATTTTTTAAATCAAATTGCCTTTAAACCCCATTTTGTTTTATATTTTGTACCACTATAAGTATAGAAAACATTTTACTTCAAAATACTATAAAGTTGAAGTCAATATAAAATCCACAACTTTTTAAATTCAGAAAAAGGCTTCGCGACCACTATGGTACTTAAACAAGCTAGCATCTATTTCTAGTTTAATTTTCCAAGTCATAACACTAGAATTTACATATATAAACATATATGTAAATAAAATCAATAAGGCAAGGAATCCCGTTGGATCCCTCTGCAAAATCTAATGTTTCGAAGTGTTCCCATAACGACCTATTCTCTACGAAACACTTCGACTACCATTTCCTTGCTTTTGTCCCCTACAACACAATAGTTATTTATGTCATCTGCTTCCAAGTAGGAATCAAACAACATCAAATACTATATCTACGTCGATGTATATATTTATACATGACATAAGCAATAATAGTTTTTTAACAAGTCATTATTTTTAAAATAATTCAAAGTGAGATATCTCACTTTCAAGCTCGTCAAAACTCCTCCAAAAAGCTACCCCTTTATCCTACCACCGCACAACGACCCACCACCCTTCTTTGCTTTAAAAACTCCTCCCTAAGACCCTATATGCTCACGTCCAAGGCCCGAGGACTCCCATTGCTCTTGGCCATGAATGGTTTGGGGTTTTTAGGTTTGAATTTTGTAGTTTTGAGATGTTGAAAATGTTATCTATGTAGAGGCTTGTTGTTTAGAGGAGGAAAGAAGTAATTTTGAAGTGATTTCTTTTGTAAATCTAAGGTGGAAGAGGAGTGAAGAAGAATGAAGGTGAAGAGAGCAAAAGAATGAAAAACGAAAATGAAAAAAAAAGAAATGAAACAAAGGGAGCTCTTTTATAAAGAATGGGAAGTGTATAGAAGAAGCTTGGAAGTGTAAAGGAAGTGTAAGCTTGTTTAAAGTGTAAAGTTACAAAACATATCCTTCCTTATCTTATGCCACACGCTTCTCCTTTAGCTTCTTTAGCACTTCACTCTTAAAAGTCTTCCTTTATACTCCATTCTCTAAACCCTTCTAGAATGTGATATAGATATATCCATTAAATTAGTAAAAATGTTTTTCTTATTTGTATATATGTGTGCACATATGTACACTAGTGTGCACAAAAAGTTTCAACAAATTTTGTTCGATGAAAAGTCGAAAATCCAAAAAACGAATTTCAGTCACATTTTCAATCTTCCTTCGAACTATTTGTTTATGTAAAAAAATTTAAAACAAGTTCAATATCATTAGTTATTAATTAAAAGAGGGTTATTTCACTTTTGGAAACCACTAATTGAATATTTAAAATAAATTAAATATTCACAAATCAAAGCGATAAAATTCCGGGTCGTTACAAAAATGGCTCGACATACTTTGCTAAATTCACTGATGGATTAGCATAGACATGAACATGTCTATTTGATATACATGTCTTATATCTATGATAAGCTCATAGAATATAAAATGAAAGTAAATAACATAAGTTCAAAAGAAAATAAAACGATTCGATTTGATCGAATCGGTGAGTATATAGGAAAAAAGGTTCTAAAAGTACCTAAAACGAATAAGATTCAATCTCAAAGTCACTCCTCCCTATGGTGCATAATGATGTATCAATAAGGTGTATCTTACATTATAGGATAAAGTAAGATAAATATTAAGTTGAGTTGAGTTACGTCTTTCTATAATGACATGCACTTAAGAGTAAGTACAAGAGTTAAATTTTAATTTCATCTAATGTATAGTTTACCAAATTATACATGATAAGAAGTTCCTAGAAATCCTAGATCAAGAAGTTGACAAGTTGTATAAGTCAAAAGGCAGCACGTAATACTTGCTCGTAAGAGATCTTGTATAGATCACCCTAAAGGAGTTTGGGATAGATCAATATTAATTGACCAATTTATATTATGAACATAAGTTTCGTAAATTAAAACCAAATCAGTTATATAAATTTAAGATGATTCATATAATGTTATGAATACCTATTCCATTACACTGAGAAACAATTGTTGTTTCAAGAAATGCCAACTTCGAGGTAAGGGATTTTCTTTTAGAAATTATTGGTATGTAGTAAAATGGATATGCATATGGATATGGATACGATGCAAAGATAAAACTGATTAAAAAGGATGAAATGAAACTAACCAAACTTAAATTCACATAACCCACTAAAATGTTTAATATGAACTCTTGCATATTCAAGAGAAACTACGAGTTTCTTGTCGATGTCTACAGAAAATTTTCCTCAATTGTCAATAAGCCATGAAGAATATTAACTTCACCATATGGTATATTGCGCAAATAATAGATTCCAAGTACATCATCAAAATATGTTTTTCATAGAGTTGTAGCAGAAGGGCTAAGATCCATCGGTAGCAAATGTGTCTTCAAGAAGAAGAAAAATACAGTTGGAATACAGTAAGAAAACATTGGTAAGAATCACATCGTAAATTTCAGTTGTTGAAATTAATGTAACAGATTCGTCATTCAATGTGCTTAAAGTTAATTCGGATTTTATCACAAAATTATCGCTTAGTATGATTTTGAGTTTTGGTATATATATGTTAAAATAGACATTCTAAATAATGACTTAGAATACACATTTTGTGTGTGTGTATATAAATATACACACACTAAAGTGTCTCGAAGTTAATGGGATTAATACTATGTTTGTGAGTTTGGGATATGATCCAAGAACTAATACGAAAGTATCATTCGACTAACATCATAATTGAGCAATATTCTGACAAAGAAATTTGAAGGTTTGGTTTTCAATCAAAATGCAGAGGAAGCACGTATCTATAAGAAAGTATATTGAATGTTCTAAAATATTTCTAAAACTATGATTAAATGACAAACTTGTGATTGTTGTAGATGTACTCGTGTTAAAATCATTATTTGTTTGTTTAATTCTTGGTGTAGGATTTGAAAAGACACCTCTTATAATCAATACAAAAGAATATTGGGAATTTCCCAAACGATATACACAAACCCCATATTAAAATGTTTAATATGGAGCGTGAAAGTTCCTTATGCATTAGCAATAGGAATTAACAGACATGTTGTATCATCTACAATATCATATTTTTCTTATGTATTTGATACATAAATTAAGTATAAATCTGAATTAAGATCACTAAATGATAGTTAATAGTGTTCTCAAGTATTTATGAAATACTAGAGATAGTTTATAGAAACAACGAACTTCTTATGAAGAAGTGTTCGAACTCAAAACTTCATAAGTGATATCAAATATAATATGACAATACTAAATTCATATTCAAAGCTTAGTTAAGGAGCATTAATTTGGAAATATTCCAAACATGAAAATTGTGGCTGATTCAACCAAAATGCTAAGTGCATTGCCCTGAATTGCGCAAAAATAATAAAAATACTTATATATATGCACAAATTTATAACCAAGTTAGGGATGATTCCAAATGTTGAAAATTCCAAGTCATTGTTTTATGACAACAATGTCATGACACAAATCATGAAAGAATGTAGGGCTTATTAGAAGCTAAGAAAAATCCTCCAAAAAGTTCCACATGTGTGGTGACCCTCACTCTAAAACACTTAGATTTTTTTTAAAAAACATATAAGGAATTCACCACTAAACCCCATTTCTTCTATATTTGAATATTTAAATAATTTCCAAATATTTTTCCCAAGACCCTGGATTTACCAATATAATCATATCAGTGCACAAAACATATTAAGACAATTACATATTTGATGATATATAATTGTTTCCCTTTTCCTTTCAGAGCTAACAAATTTGCAAAGAGAATTTGAATCAAACTGGCAACAAATCACCATATGTGTTGACAACATAACCATTTATTTCTTTCCTAATTTTTGTTCTACTGCCAGAGATAGATTTTTGGCAATTATAATACTTATATATTTAATACTGCAATGCACAGTGCATTTATCCATGCTTTCTAGACTTTCTGCCTAAATAATTCTGTTAACACTAAAATGGCATTTAATTGACCTTATGATAGTTATCAAGTACTTGTATAAAATCACTTCAAAAATTATACTTGCAGGCATGAACATTGGAACTAATTCTTATTTACCATTTCAGGTTGAACAATTAAATCATGCTGCATTTTTAAGTTTAACATGGTGCAGACTTGAGTACTTGGTGTTTTATTGAAAATGCTTGGTGTCATCTGAGGGTTGCTTGGAGTTTTTTATTTTGTTCTGGAAACACTTGCACTTCATGAGTTGAAATGAAATGGTTCCAGGCTACAAGAGTTTGACCCATGGCCATCTAGGCCGGCCATAGTCCCTCTTTTACCACTTGCAAACCCATATTCCTCATATTAACAAACTTCTACAAAGATCTATTCCTAACACAAGCATGTTTCTGCCTAATTTAAATTTCCTGGAAATGCATCCATATATATATTCAATCCATTAACCAAAAATACAATTACTTCCAGGTTTATTTCTTTCATAATTTTTTTTGAAATCAAATACACAAATACATGTTAATCAATTTTTACTCCAGAATTCATGCACATGCCTGTATCACTTACCTGCCATGCACAAATTCATTTCTCTTGAATACCCCTACTCAATTCTTGTGAGTTCATTTTTTAAATCAACCACCTTAGCTCTTTAATTTTCATAAACCATAATATAAATTCAGGCAGTAAAAAAATCAGAGATTATCACATACTCATATCATATTTATATGATATGTCCATCCCCTTGTTTCTCCAAATCATACATTCATAAAATCAGCAGTTAACCAAACATCATCAATAGTCATTCAAAATAGGTTTGCTTAAGTACATATTTTAATCCAAACACTTAGAAAACTCCCTACCAGTTAACTTCAGCTACAACATAAAACCTGACTAATAAATTCATTACAAAACAACTACAAATTTAAAACTAGCTTCTTTTATTTATACTAGCAGCTAATGCCTTCTTCATCCATCAAGCCAACTTCAATTTCCTGCAAGCAATTCACTGAGCTACCCCAATTTTAATGAGACACCCAGATGATTGCAAGGGCAACCAAAAGGGTCAGTTTTCACTGGTATGAGCATTTATCAAATTTATACACATGTTCATAATTTTTGGTGAACTTGCAATGTTTTCCTAATTTAGCAAATTTCATACTTAGCATATTATTGGTTAATACCAAGTGATACAAGGACACATTCATTCATTCAAACAATACCCATCAAACAATCAAAATAAATATATATAATTCTTGATTCATTTTTCTCCATTTCTGAATAAGTAAACTCAGATTTTATACTCCTAATTTCACCCAGCAATTAATCAAAGCACAATGTTTAAACTTGATTGATTTAACTCCATATCTGGATATTTATAATCCAGATTTTTAAACCCCAATTCCCCATTTATTTTATGGTCTTTAACTCCTTGTCAAATGAACACCATGTATGCATTGGGAAGGAAACTCCCATGTTATTTAATTTATTCCAACACACAAAGGCCTCAGGGTGCAGTTGCACCATGCATATACTTACTCCCACCTGAAGCAAGCAGATCATTGACTAACTCCCAAATGACCAATTTAATTTTCTTTAATAAATCCCCCTCCAGTTTCTGCTTATTTTATTAAGCTTCTATTTATGAATTCAATCATAAAAACTCCCAATTCATTCATGTTTCAGAAAGGCTTATCTTCTTTAATACTTTCTGGTTCAACCCCATGTTCCCCATTTATTTTCCTTATTATAGAAAATACCCCAGCCTACCTATGGTTTTTCCTAAAAATAATTTAAGCATCATGATCCTACTATCTTTCTTCTATATTATTGTGAATATATGAATAAGGGTTTTATTAAGGAAATCCCTCAAAAACCCAGAAATTATCCTCTGACTTATGATATGAACATTTAGTTTCATGCTTCATTATCCAAGAAATAAACATGAGCTAGATCACTGTCTTGCTGCCTATTTCCTAAATAATTTAGATCCATACTTCATAATAAAATAGAACAAAAATGCTCAAAACATTTTAACTTTAAAAACCCACGTGCAGATTAAAATCCCAAACAAGAATGCACAAACAAACATCCATCTCACCCATAACAAATCATTTCAGAGATTTTAAATGACTTATAACATTTTAGGCTGCCTACAAGCGGACTTAATGCCATTGCATACAAAGGGATAAATACTCACTTAGTGTTCTCCTTTCACTGCCTTAATCCCCCTGAACAGCAAATCCTCCAGAGTTTCAAGCTAATGTTTCTCCTATTTTATTTTGTTTTTGTTTTGATCCCGAGAGAGTGGTGGATATGGTTATGTGCAAGTATTTATAAAACCATTCTAGGGTTTAAGAAAGATGGGTAATTTCCTTGATGCCCTTAGATGTTCATGCACAAATCATTTCCCTGTGTGGTCCTTAATTGGGAATGCACACTTTTGGTTACCTAAATTAGTTATTTCGGGAATCAAACATTTTAAACACTTCATGCCATTTTCATGACTCTATTTTTCTCATGCCATATGCATGTGACCCCTTGTTTATTTTTATTTCTTCTAAATTTAAAGAAACTGCAAACCCCCTTGTGTTTTCTACCTAACTACCATTTCCATTCAATCATGCATACTATCATACATAATCATGTGATGTGAAAATCATTTACACTATGTTATTTGCTTGAAATAAATATAAGATATAAAAGTTCTTATTTGATCCAGTATATATATTTTTTTATTCTGCCTTTAGTTAAAACAGTAACTCCTCATACATCTTTATGTGCTAAAAAAAATCACATATGTCATGCTAATTATTCCTAGCATAAATATATATATATATATATATATTTAAGACATTTAAACCTTATATTAAACTTCATTTTATTCTGTCTTTAAATAAAACAGAAAACACCCCATATATTAAATATATGTATTTATATAATTCTTTGGTCATGGAACTACATTTGTTTTAAATCCCAATTTTTCTTCTTCTTTTTTAATCACCTTAACTCCTTGCATTTTATCAAACAGAAGCTCCTATGCACATTTTATTTATTAACAAGCTTTTTTTTCTGTTTTAATGCATTATACATTTTATAATTTCAGAAATTCTTAAAATAAATGTAACTTTCATTTTATTTTATTTTCTTTTCTTTTAGGGTCAGTACATACCCTCCCCCTTAAAGGAATTATGTCCCCATAATTTCTTCAAATTCTCCAAAAAAAAGCACTAATCCATAGTCTGTTTTAACTCCATAACCCCATGCTCACATTTTATGAAAGTAAGCAATAAAAAATATATTCAGAAAGCTATCATAATGCTACTTAAACATACCTCTCCATCAGAAAACAAATTGGGGTATTTAGCCCTCATTTTGTATTCAACCTCCCATGTACAATCATTGGGGGTCCAAGCTCCAGTGAATTTTCACCAGTTTAATCACCTTGTTTCTCAGCCTCTTTTCTTCCTTAGCAACAATCCACACTGGCTCATTTGCATAGACCAAGTTCTTGTGAATTTGAATTTGAGTAGGTGACTCTAAAATTGCTCCTTCATCATGTACCCACTTCCTCAATTGAGAAACATGAAATACTGGATGTACACCACTCAATTCTTCTGGTAACTTAAGCTTATAGGCCATGGCACCAATTCTCTTTATGACTTCATATGGTCCTACAAATCTTGGTGAGAGCTTACCAGATTTCCCGAACCTGAACACCTTCTTCATTGGTGATACCTTCAGAAAAACATACTCTCCTACTTCAAACTCCATTGGCTTTCTCTTTCTATCTGCATAAGACTTTTGTCTTGATTGTGCTGCCTTCATCCTATGCCTGACTAACTCAATCATGTTGGAAGTTTCTTTAACATGATCTGGCCCCAATATTACACCCTCTCCCACATCCAACCAACAGGCAGGAGACATGCAGGGTCTCCCAAATAAGGCTTCAAAGGGAGCCATTCCTATTATTGACTGATAGCTGTTGTTGTAAGTGAATTCTGCCAAGTGGATATGATCCTCCCAATTACCCCCAAAATCAAGCACACATGCTCTAAGTAAATCTTCCAATATTTTATTCACTATCTCTGTTTGCCCATCACTTTGAGGATGGTAGGCAGTGCTTAAACAAAGTTGAGTTCCCATTGCTTCTTGGAAGCTCTCCCAAAATCTTGAGGTGAACAAAGTTTCTCTATCACTTACAATGGTCTTTGGTATGCCATGCAATTTCACCACTTCCTTAATAAATAATTGTGCAAGCCTATGTGCATTTCTGTCTGACCTGACAGGGACAAAGTGAGCAGACTTGGTGAGTCTATCAACAATTACCCATATACTATCATTACCTTTCTTGGTTCTAGGCAAACCATCCACAAAATCCATGGAAATACTTTCCCATTTCCACTGAGGTACCTCCAAAGGTTGCAACATGCCAAAGGGCTTTTGATAGTCTGCCTTGATTTGCTGGCAGGTTAAACACTTTGCCACATAATATGCCACTGCTTGTTTCATTCCTGGCCACCCGTAGCTCCTTTTCAAATCATGATACATTTTAGTGCCACCAGGGTGTATGGTGTACTTGGTTTTGTGATGCTCATTCATGATTTCTTCCTTTAATTCTGCAAAGTCTGGTACACAAAGCTTTTCATTTTTCCTCAAATATCCCTTGGAATCTATTTTAAAATTCTCTGACTCAATGTTATTTAATAACATTTCTTTTTTCCTTTAAATTTTGATCTTGATCTTGCATGCCACCAATTTTCTTCACCAGGTTAGATTTCACCATGAGTAATCCCAGTGTACCATACTCCACCATATCACCATGCTCTTTAAAATTCACTCCATCCTTGCTATATATATCTGCCTCCCCAAGCACTGCAAGGTCTTTAAATTCATCAATCATCAAACTTGCTAATCTAATATGATTTCTACTCAAAGCATCTGCCACCCTATTAGCTTTCCCAGGGGTGTACAAAATATCTAGATCATATGCAGCTAGAAACTCCAACCACCTTGCTTGCCTCATATTCAAATCTTTTTGAGAAAATAAATACTTCAATGCTTGGTGATCTGTGAATAATTCGAATTTTGCCCCAAGCAAATAATGCCTCCAAAGTTTTAATGCAAACACTATTGCAGCTAATTCTAAATCATGAGTTGCATATTTGGTCTCATTGGGTTTAAGCTGTCTTGATGCATATGCCACCACCTTGCCATGTTGCATGAGCACTGCACCTAACCCAGACCCACTAGCATCAGTGTATACAACCATTCCTTCATTTACCTCTGGGATTTGCAAGACAGGAGTCTCCACCAATGCTTGCTTCAATTTTTCAAAGGCTTGATCACACTGCTCAGTCCACTCATATGGTTGGTTCTTCTTTGTTAGCTTGGTCATTGGCGCGGCTATTCTTGAAAAATCCTTGATGAACCTCCTATAGTACCCTACCAAACCTAAGAATGATCTCGCCTCAGTCACTATTTTGGGTCTACTCCATGATTGAACTGCAATGACCTTGCTTGGATCCACACTCACCCCTTGCTGTGACACTATGTATCCTAAGAATTTCACTTCATGTTGCCAAAATATACACTTTGAATACTTGGCTTTTAATTCATGTTCTCTAAGCCTGGATAATACTAAATGTAGATGCATAGCATGATCATTTTCTGACTTTGAATAAATTAATATTTCATCTATAAATACCAAAACAAATTTATCCAAAAAGTCTCTAAAAATTCTATTCATCAAATCTACAAAATAGGAGGGAGCATTGGTTAAACCAAATGGCATTACTAGAAATTCATAAAGGCCATATCTTGTGTTAAAGGCTGTGTACTCAATGCTTTCCTCTGCCACCTTCATTTGGTGAAATCCAGAGGCTAAGTCTAGCCTTGGAAATATTTTAGCTTCATGCAACTGATCAAATAGATCATCTATTCTAGGCAGTGGATACTTATTCTTGATGGTCACCTTATTAAGTCCCTATAATCTACACACATCCTCATTGTTCCATCATGCTTCTTAACAAAGAGCACTGGGGAACCCCAACTAGAACTGCTTGATCTTATGAACCCCTTCTCTTCTAACTCTTCTAGTTGGTGTTTTAATTCCACTAACTCTTTTGGACCCATTCTATAAGGCTTCTTAATGATTGGGCTAGTTCCTGGCATTAATTTTATTTTGAATTCAACTGGCCTGTTTTGAGGAATTCCCCTCACTTCTCCAAACACATCTATATATTCATTGGCTATTGGAATTTCCTCTATTTTTAATTCCTTTTGAACTTCATTAATACTCCAGATTTTATTAAAACATGTATTCTTTGCTATTTCACTTAGAATTGTAATTCTTTTACCTTCATTTGTCTCCAAAGAAATAGTAAGATTTTCTAAATTTAAAATTGCTTTGTTTTTCATTAACCAATCCACCCCCAAAATTACCCCAATACCAGGATAATTTAAAGTATATAGATCTGAATTAAATTCATAACCCCCTATAATTAATTTCAGACCCATACACTTCATCCCTAACATACAATAACTCCCTATGGGGCTGTGTACAGTTAAGGGTTGATCAACAGAAACACAAGCAAGTGCTAATTTCTTTGTAATTTCCAAAGATATTAGTGAATGTGAGGCACCAGTGTCATATATTACTGATATTGGTTGGGTATGAATAAAAATTATACCTTCAAGTTGCCCAACATTTCCAGTGTTGTTTGCTGCCAAAGCTCCTATCCTTGCTGTTCTTCTATTAGTCTCTGGGCAATCCTTCTTTAGATGACCCATCTTTCCACAATTATAGCAGCCTCCTCTAGGTATTTTAGGGTCAGGGCATTGGTTACTATATTGTCCAGCTTTTCCACAATTAAAACAATGAGTGAGTTTCTTGCTTTCAGGCACTACTGCACCTTCCCCCTTCTTAACTCCTTTGTTTGCCTTTCTCTTGTCATATGGTTGCACCTTTTTCTGACCTCCCTTCCTCTTGTTGAACTTCATGTTCCTGAATTTCTCTATGGTGGCATCATGTTGCTCAAATGAGAGAGTTAGATCAATTACTTGATCACAGGTTTTATCCTTATATGGCAACATTGCCCTTGACAGACTAGGGTTCAAGCCTTGAATGTACCTTGCATTCTTTGCTTCTTCATTCCCTATTAACACCATTCCATACTGAGACAATCCTTCAAATTTCTGAGTGTACTCATTCACACTAATGCCTCCTTGCCTTAATCTAATAAAGTCTTCTAGCAGTGTGGCCTTAGCAGATGCTGGGACAAACCTAGCCTTAAGCATGACCTTGAATTCATCCAAAGTGATGTCATTCTCTGGTCTTCCTGCTATCACAACTTCCCACCAATCCAGTGCAACCCCCTTCAACCTCCTTGAAGCTATCTGCCTCTTCCTGTGGTCATTGACTTGCATATCTACAAAGACCCTCTCCATAGTTCTTATCCAAGTTTGAACACCTATAGCTCCTTCAGTGCCTTCAAAATCCTTTCCTCCCAAATTGGTGCATGTCTTGAGCAGTTTGGAAAGCTCCTCATGAGGGTTGTCATGCCTTGGTGCTATTCCATCTCTCAAAGCTCTCACAAAATCCTCCATATTTATCACAGGTGGCTCACGTGATAGTCCTGCACCTGTGTGATGTCTTGGTCCTACCATATTGCTATAAATATGATTTCTATGTTAGTTTGTTTACCCCCATCATTCTTGGTGTCTTTATTTTGTTTATCTTATTTCTATGCACACTGTGCATGTATCACATGCACATATTTTTTTTTATTTAGACATAAAACAAAAGCATCCAACACCAATAATTCAAATAATGCATTAAAACATCCATATGCATACAATAATATTCACTATGTTATTTAAAACATAGCTCTGATACCAACTGTGGTGACCCTCACTCTAAAACACTTAGATTTTTTTTAAAAACATATAAGGAATTCACCACTAAACCCCATTTCTTCTATATTTGAATATTTAAATAATTTCCAAATATTTTTCCCAAGACCCTGGATTTACCAATATAATCATATCAGTGCACAAAACATATTAAGACAATTACATATTTGATGATATATAATTGTTTCCCTTTGCCTTTCAGAGCTAACAAATTTGCAAAGAGAATTTGAATCAAACTGGCAACAAATCACCATATGTGTTGACAACATAACCATTTATTTCTTTCCTAATTTTTGTTCTACTGCCAGAGATAGATTTTTGGCAATTATAATACTTATATATTTAATACTGCAATGCACAGTGCATTTATCCATGCTTTCTAGACTTTCTGCCTAAATAATTCTGTTAACACTAAAATGGCATTTAATTGACCTTATGATAGTTATCAAGTACTTGTATAAAATCACTTCAAAAATTATACTTGCAGGCATGAACATTGGAACTAATTCTTATTTACCATTTCAGGTTGAACAATTAAATCATGCGGCATTTTTAAGTTTAACATGGTGCAGACTTGAGTACTTGGTGTTTTATTGAAAATGCTTGGTGTCATCTGAGGGTTGCTTGGAGTTTTTTATTTTGTTCTGGAAACACTTGCACTTCATGAGTTGAAATGAAATGGTTCCAGGCTACAAGAGTTTGACCCATGGCCATCTAGGCCGGCCATAGTCCCTCTTTTACCACTTGCAAACCCATATTCCTCATATTAACAAACTTCTACAAAGATCTATTCCTAACACAAACATGTTTCTGCCTAATTTAAATTTCCTGGAAATGCATCCATATATATATTCAATCCATTAACCAAAAATACAATTACTTCCAAGTTTATTTCTTTCATAATTTTTTTTGAAATCAAATACACAAATACATGTTAATCAATTTTTACTCCAGAATTCATGCACATGCTTGTATCACTTACCTGCCATGCACAAATTCATTTCTCTTGAATACCCCTACTCAAATCTTGTGAGTTCATTTTTTAAATCAACCACCTTAGCTCTTTAATTTTCATAAACCATAATATAAATTCAGGCAGTAAAAAAATCAGAGATTATCACATACTCATATCATATTTATATGATATGTCCATCCCCTTGTTTCTCCAAATCATACATTCATAAAATCAGCAGTTAACCAAACATCATCAATAGTCATTCAAAACAGGTTTGCTTAAGTACATATTTTAATCCAAACACTTAGAAAACTCCCTACCAGTTAACTTCAGCTATAACATAAAACCTGACTAATAAATTCATTACAAAACAACTACAAATTTAAAACTAGCTTCTTTTATTTATACTAGCAGCTAATGCCTTCTTCATCCATCAAGCCAACTTCAAATTCCTGTAAGCAATTCACTGAGCTGCTCCAATTTTAATGAGACACCCAGATGATTGCAAGGGCAACCAAAAGGGTCGGTTTTCACTGGTATGAGCATTTATCAAATTTATACACATGTTCATAATTTTTGGTGAACTTGCAATGTTTTCCTAATTTAGCAAATTTCATACTTAGCATATTATTGGTTAATACCAAGTGATACAAGGACACATTCATTCATTCAAACAATACCCATCAAACAATCAAAATAAATATATATAATTCTTGATTCATTTTTCTCCATTTCTGAATAAGTAAACTCAGATTTTATACTCCCAATTTCACCCAGCAATTAATCAAAGCACAATGTTTAAACTTGATTGATTTAACTCCATATCTGGATATTTATAATCCAGATTTTTAAACCCCAATTCCCCATTTATTTTATGGTCTTTAACTCCTTGTCAAATGAACACCATGTATGCATTGTGAAGGAAACTCCCATGTTATTTAATTTATTCCAACACACAAAGGCCTCAGGGTGCAGTTGCACAATGCATATACTTACTCCCACCTGAAGCAAGCAGATCATTGACTAACTCCCAAATGACCAATTTAATTTTCTTTAATAAATCCCCCTCCAGTTTCTGCTTATTTTATTAAGCTTCTATTTATGAATTCAATCATAAAAACTCCCAATTCATTCATGTTTCAGAAAGGCTTATCTTCTTTAATACTTTCTGGTTCAACCCCATGTTCCCCATTTATTTTCCTTATTATAGAAAATACCCTAGCCTACCTATGGTTTTTCCTAAAAATAATTTAAGCATCATGATCCTACTATCTTTCTTCTATATTATTGTGAATATATGAATAAGGGTTTTATTAAGGAAATCCCTCAAAAACCTAGAAATCGTCCTCTGACTTATGATATGAACATTTAGTTTCATGCTTCATTATCCAAGAAATAAACATGAGCTAGATCACTGTCTTGCTGCCTATTTCCTAAATAATTTAGATCCATACTTCATAATAAAATAGAACAAAAAATGCTCAAAACATTTTAACTTTAAAAACCCACATGCAAATTAAAATCCCAAACAATAATGCACAAACAAACATCCATCTCACCTATAACAAATCATTTCAGAGATTTTAAATGACTTATAACATTTTAGGCTGCCTACAAGCGGACTTAATGCCATTGCATACAAAGGGATAAATACTCACTTAGTGTTCTCCTTTCACTGCCTTAATCCCCCTGAATAGCAAATCCTCCAGAGTTTCAAGCTAATGTTTCTCCTATTTTATTTTATTTTATTTTTGTTTTGATCCCGAGAGAGTGGTGGATATGGTTATGTGCAAGTATTTATAAAACCATTCTAGGGTTTAAGAAAGATGGGTAATTTCCTTGATGCCCTTAGATGTTCATGCACAAATCATTTCCCTGTGTGGTTCTTAATTGGGAATGCACACTTTTGGTTACCTAAATTAGTTATTTCGGGAATCAAACATTTTAAACACTTCATGCCATTTTCATGACTCTATTTTTCTCATGCCATATGCATGTGACCCCTTGTTTATTTTTATTTCTTCTAAATTTAAAGAAACTGCAAACCCCCTTGTGTTTTCTACCTAACTACCATTTCCATTCAATCATGCATACTATCATACATAATCATGTGATGTGAAAATCATTTACACTATGTTATTTGCTTGAAATAAATATAAGATATAAAAGTTCTTATTTGATCCTGTATATTTTTTTATTCTGCCTTTAGTTAAAACAGTAACTCCTCATACATCTTTATGTGCTAAAAAAAATCACATATGTCATGCTAATTATTCCTAGCATAAATATATATATATATATATATTTAATACATTTAAACCTTATATTAAACTTCATTTTATTCTATCTTTAAATAAAACAGAAAACACCCCATATATTAAATATATGTATTTATATTATTCTTTGGTCATGGAACTACATTTGTTTTAAATCCCAATTTTTCTTCTTTTTTTTAATCACCTTAACTCCTTGCATTTTATCAAACAGAAGCTCCTATGCACATTTTATTTATTAACAAGCTTTTTTTTCTGTTTTAATGCATTATACATTTTATAATTTCAGAAATTCTTAAAATAAATGTAACTTTCATTTTATTTTATTATTATTTTTTTCTTTTAGGGTCATTACAACATGATAAAGGCAATTTATTAGAATCAAAGAAAGTTGATTGACAAATTAGATAATTAAAACAACATGGAAAATCCATTCACGAAGGGTCTAACTTGATCGGTTCTCGGCAAACTAATCGAATGGATGGTAATGAGATTCTATAATTAGCCCTAAGTGTAAGTGGGAGATTGATAGAGTTAGGAATATGTCCTGGGCGGAAATTTTGTAATTTATTGTAAATTATTGACTTTGTAATAAAAAACGTTTCAAATAATTTTTGTGTTTCTTTCTACATATACTTTTCGTATTATGATATGTTAGTTAGTTGGATAATTTAAGTATATTAAACAGGAAATACTTAAATGATATGTTATGTGATAGTAATTATAATGTGGTGTAATCATGAGAAATTTGTCACACTAAGAATTACATATTATTTTAAATATTCCTAGTCAAGATGTTTCGAGATAGGATGTGGATACATCCATTGAGACTAGGCTACGTAACACTTTTCAAATGTTCGACAGTATAACAACCCGATATTTATCAATTCGATAAATTATATTTATTTTTAAATATTAAAATATAAGCTTTTTAAAACATAGATTATGATGTTCTGAACAATAATGATGGTAATCTTATTTTGAAAAATATAAACTTTGAAGGAATATCGGTAAAATGGTTGAAAATTATTTTATCAATAAACAGCTCTATAAGTATCAGAAGTCATTCATGGAGCTGGATACATACACTTATTTATTCATTTAAACAGGAATATGAAATAAATTATTTATTTTATTTTTTGGAATAAAATGTATTTATGACATCATCAATAATGGCATCATATTTAATAATTAACTTATGAATTTAAGTTGAGATTTAATGATTAATAATTATTATAATTATTCAAATAATTGTTTTCAAATGATAGTAATTCATTTTAATTAGTTATATAGTGATAATAAATCATTTATAATAGTTTTACCAAGATATATATTTGAACTGAAATCATAAGGAAAATTGGTATCGCTTTATCGATATAACAGCACTTTTTGTAAACGGTTGTTTTATATTGATTGATATGATTTATAAATCAAATGTGGTAATTTTAATTAGTTAAAAATGATAAGAAATTAGTTTTCAAATTTTGTTTATATGTATATGTAATTTAATTTATAAGTGAAAACGTGATCGGGAATTGGCTTTCCGATTTTCAACGGTTCAACAAACGAAAGTTATTCATAGTTATTGCAACATTATTTGTTCTCTTGTGCACATTTTCCTTATTTGCTCATTTTCCTGTTTCATTAGCCATAAACATGAAAATATTTTTAGTTTCTAATTATCTCCATAATGATTAGTTAGACATGTGTAAAAAGTTTGAACAACTTCCGTTGATAAAATAGCTGTTTATCGATAAAACGATCTTCAGTCATATTATCGATATTTTTCTAAAGTATATATTTTTGTAAACATTTTTCAAAAATAAGTTTACCATTATTAGTTATGATTTAATAGGATGTTAAAATGCTTATTAAATCACTTTAATAACATTAATCAAAGATTCAAATATTGAAATATTTCAAATATTTAAATACGAAGTGTTTGAAATTCCGGGTCATTACATATATACATGTCACATGCACACATTTACATACATATAACATATATAAACATATATATATATATATATATATATATATATATATTACAAAAGATCTAAGATATTTTGCTAAACTTCATCCTTAAGCAACCCAAAGTCAACCTTTTACACCCCAAAATACAAGAACATGGGTACACACATGGGGGGATGTTCGGCCGTGCAAGGTGATGGAGGAGGGGGGCCAAATGGATAAGGAATGGTGATGAAATGGCACATAAATATCATGATATTTTTATTCATTTCTTTTCATATAAATACCACCATCAATCATCACTTTATTTGCTCATTAATTTCCTAAGCTTCTTCACCTTCTTCTCTCCACTTTAATGGCCTCTTGCCTAAAGAAAATAATGGGCTTTTGATCAAATAAGATTTTAAAACACTATTCATAGCACTTTTTGCAGTAGTTTTTAATAACTTTTGAAATACAGTTTAAACTTAAGTATTCTTTCCCAAATCTTTTATAAATGTTTTCAAATAAATAATTAAGTAGTTTAAAGATAATGTGGAGGTTTTATAATTTATTTTAAAGAGTTTAAATAAATGATTTAAAGAAAAACTATTATAATTAAGTGATTTAATCTTGGCTCCAAAAGCCAATGAGTAGGCTGGATTTTTCTATTCGTGAGATCCGGATGTGAGGTGCTTAAATTAAGGATATTTTCAGGAGCAACCAGTACCCTGGCTCACCTAGCCTCTTTCCTGGACGAGGGATAGATAAGGTCGAAATGTTGGAAACGAGGCAAGTGTAAAAGATTTAATTTTTTCCAAATTTAATACAACATGGATTGTATAGAAATAATCTTCTTATACTTGGTATTAAATTCTAAGCAGGTAATCCGTACTATCCATGTGAATTTAAAAGGTGATTTCACCATTATTCGATGGATAGTAAAGGTTGAATATGGAAATTGATATTGAGTAGAATTAGTATAATTTCTATCGACCCTTTTACTCAGTAAGTTGCAATGTGATTTATGAGAGATGATTTTGATTTGATATTTCAAAAGTTAAAAGAGAGGTTTAATGATTCCATATATGCTGAAAAGAAATGTTTTAAAGATATATATCTCTAGAAGATATTGTTTTTGATAAAGAGAAAGTAATTAATCAAATGATAATCACCTACTACTTAACATATTTTTATCGATGATTGGTTTGGAGGAACCGGGATCAGATTTGGGTGATTCCTATTTGAAAACCACTTCAAACCAATTTACACGTTCGAAGGTGAAGACATGGAATGATAATAAATTAGAAGATGGAATGTGGGGCTGCTTGTCACTGACCTTTCGAGGGAAATTTCCCATATCATATATATATATCTGTGTGTGTGTGTGTGTGTGTGTGGTAGTAGTATCTTCATTTGATCTTTGGTGCAAGGGCTGCTTGCTACTAATTTTAGCGGTGATTCCCGACAGGATGTAATTGGAGAGTTCCTTCGGTTTGTCCTATTCCTGGATAACTTATATGGACGAATGTCTAACATTGTATTTCTAACATACACATACATTGATTTTTACAAACGTACATCTGTTTGGTGGTGTAGGAAGTAACTCTCTTACACTTAACACCCTTTTCTGAGATGTACGAGCTTAAAGGTTGTACATTTATGGAAATCAATAGTCTGTGATGGAATTGGCAATGTGGCATTCAAAGTGGAATATGCTATGTGAAAGGTAATCGTTACCTCGGGCCTCATCACCCGGAAATGGCTTAAACAGGGCTTTCTGTAAGCCTAGATGGTTTGCAATCATTAGGGTATGGTCATGACCTTTCTATATTACTCACTATAAGTCTAGTATGTTGTCTATGTTATGGGATCCAAGATAGGTCGGTTACGACTGGGGTGAAGTCGTATTCGGTTGTATCCGCCACTAGATAGGTCTACGGGTAGGCCAGTCTTGCCATGTGCATAGGTTTCAAAGGTGTTGATCCTAGATACATCCCTCTAAAGATGTACTATACGGAAGGTAGTTCCTTACCTTGACATTGTATGGAAATCCATTCTCCAATAAGTGCCTCCGGACTTGATTGTAGAGCCTAGTTGTGACGCCCCACCTCTATGCTCATAATAACAAAGAGTATTAAAAGAAATACTGTCTATTATTACGAAGAATAAGGCTGGATAGGAGCGACCATCCGTAATTGGCCTTACACTAATATTGGTTATCTCGATAGGAGTGGTATATACTTTTTATTTTTCATCTATTATTTATTTACTCCCATCGACCTATCCAATTATCAGTATAAAACAAACTACGATAGTTCATAATAGTTTAGGACATTAGATATAACAATAACACATATAATATAAATGCGGAACACATATTAACACAAAAATCTCATATATATGACCGATGTCAGTTACAATATAGTTGACACGATACATATGATACAACTACCACTGTCAACTCTAGAAGTTATATATACAAGTACATTATTGACTAATATACATGAATACATATCGTTCTATACAATGACTCGACTACTACAAAATGACACTGACAACTTCAGAAGGTGTGAAAAGTCTTCATATCCTGAACAGCAACTCAAAGAAGAAAATCTACAACCTGAAATAACTCGGGTCTGACCCGAGTATTACATTCAAAAGAAAATAATACACGGGTCAGTCTAATTCAAACTTAGTTATTAGTGCATAGAAGCGACAGTAATCAAATATCAAATAGATGACAGTCACAGAAAGCTCGTATATCCAACTTCTCGATAAGAGAACCGGATAACGGCAGATATAACACTAAACAGTGTTAATCCACAAATCAACAATCCAAATCAGAACACAGCTTCAAAACATTGAAATTAAGCAACAAAACAATTTAACAAATCGAAACATCAATTTAAAACGCCAGATTCTGCATTGGCTGCAATACACGCACGCGTGTACTGCCTCGCCAATACAGTGATGAAATACACCAAGGCTCAATTAAAAGCTCACAAACGAGTGCGAGGTCAAACCCAAAATCAGGTTCAACACAAATGAAGTCAATTAAAATCACAACGCAACCACAAGGTCAAACCCGAGCATTCACTGGATTCAACTCAAGGTACAAATTTAATTGAAATTGTTAAGACATAAAATCAAGTCTCGAACGAGACCAGGCTGCGATTTAAAGTAAAGAAGCACTCATTATAAATCAAACTGCAGAAGACTTCAATATGCGCATATCAGACTACAGGAAGCCCAAACTTGAATCGGTGAACATGCTACAGACATGAAGGCAACAATACTCAACCCAACAACAAAGGGGGACCAGGCAACATATATGAATACATATATATGGGACACTGCACAGTCAATAGAGAAGTACAAACCAAGTGCACGGCTTACAGGCATAATGCAGACAATGCCAACACCCTGATCGAAGGACTGAACTACACAATACGAGCTAAGGTTGCAACTATGAAAAACCATGTCCATAATACTGACTCGATGCAAAAGTCAAGGAAGCAAGTGCTATCGAACAATGTCCATAATGCAGACATCAAACCAACTAGACCAGACTACACAGTTACTCAATTACACTATGTGATGATACAAAATATGATCAATCCATCTTCTGGAAAAAAAAGGCGAAAGAAAAGAGAAGTGATGATCATGGAACTTCAACCCTATGCTGAAGGAAAGGTCATAATACGCAGATCAAGATGAATCCAAGTACAAATGCCCAGCTTACTCATGAACCAAGTTCACATACCCAATACAACTAGTTACAACCTAACCCAATTGCTGAATGCAACACAAAGCCAGCGATACCCGATCAAAATATGTACAGGTATGCAACAGATAATTACCTATATGCAGCTTTGACCAAAGACAAAGTATACGAAGTCAAGCATCATCAAAACCCAGACCCAAAAGACCTGATTCAATACCAAACTAGAATAGAACATGTGTATCTACTAACGCCTGACAACATGATTATCAAAGTGCAACCACAAATGGAATATGACCCGAAGTACAAAGGACAGGAGTGGATGCAATTCAATATCACTCAACACAGAAACAAAATTCACGTTAAAGCCGACATTAAACAAGACAGTGCTAAAGTCAAACCCAAAAACGAACGAAGTCCAGAATTCAAATTAACTTCAATTGGCCAAATACGATCAAAAATCAGCATCAGCAAGGACCCCAAATTAATTTCGCATAGCGACGGAGGCCGAAGCCAAAATACGTTCACAAAATCAAAGTAAACAAAGTCACAGTGCTAGAGAATTCAAAGCCGAAGTATTAATGAATCGAACCAACTCAGAAATTACCAACAACAAAACAAAATCAAACTGCCGCAACTAAGTATTGGATTAGATGTGAGTAAACTCACCATTTTCGACGACCAAGCCAAACGTTCGACTCGACCAACTGGAAGCGACTGCAAGTAAAAGAAGTAAGGAACAATCGAAGGAGTCATGATCGAAGCATCGTTCGATCGAGTTGTTGGAGCTGGCGCCTTCGATTACACGAGGCTCTAGTTTGGGGACGAACGAGAAATAACGAGGCCGCCACCATTTTCTTTCTTTCGATTTCTTTGGTTAGGGTTTTTTCGAATGAGGAATGAAAGGGGCGGACGGGTTTATTTTTTTTTTCTTTGATTGTTATCACGGCAAAGACCAACAATTGAAAACGTGGGCTAACATTTAAATTTGAAGCCCACAAAACTATTCAAATTTTTGAAAGGAATTTAAACCGGGTTTTAAAAGCTTCAACAGCAATTAGCTAGCAAATTAATCATTTAATGACGAAGATGATTTAACAGCAAAATCCCGGGTTGTTACAGACCCCCCTCCTTATAAAAATTGCGTCCCCGCAATTTTCATAATTAAGGGCGTCAACCACTATTATTTTTCTAACATAAACTGGTTAAGCTAGAAAAATAAAGTCGGGAATACAAACGCCAAAGAAATCTTTTAATTTCAATAAAAGAAATTCACAATTTCTTAACAAAATCTAACTATCAAACAGATAGAAAACAGCGATTCCATAAAATCAGCCTACTCTAGAATCAATTGGAGACTAGAAAATTTCATATCAATAAAATCAGCAAACATCAATTATCTAATTATCTCAAACGATAATCAGAAAACAAATCAGCACATATCTAATTACCACAACCGGTAATTTAAAATTTCAAATCAACAAATATTCAATTATCAAAAAGCTATAATCAAATTTCAAATTCAACTAATATTTGATTATCTCAAGCGATAATCAAATTCCAAATCAATCCATATTTAATTATCTAAAGCGATAATTAAATTTCAAATCAGCAAATATTTAATCATCTCAAGCGATAATTAAATCTAAATTCAACCAATATTTAATTATCTAAAGCGATAATTAAATCTCAAATCAATAAATATTTAATTATCTAAAGCGATAATTAAATCTCAAAGCAACCAATATTTAATTATCTAAAGCGATAATTAAATCTCAAATCAACAAATATTTAATTATCTAAAGCGATAATTAAATTCAAAATCAGCAAATATTTAATTATCTAAAGCGATAATTAAATCTCAAAGCAACCAATATTTAATTATCTAAAGCGATAATTAAATCTCAAATCAACAAATATTTAATTATCTAAAGCGATAATTAAATTCAAAATCAGCAAATATTTAATTATCTAAAGCGATAATTAAATCTCAAAGCAACAAATATTTAATTATCTAAAGCGATAATTAAATCTCAAATCAGTAAATATTTAATTATCTAAAGCGATAATTAAATCTCAAAGCAACCAATATTTAATTATCTAAAGCGATAATTAAATCTCAAATCAACAAATATTTAATTATCTAAAGCGATAATTAAATTCAAAATCAGCAAATATTTAATTATCTAAAGCGATAATTAAATCTAAATTCAACAAATATTTAATTATCTAAAGCGATAATTAAATTTGAAATCAGCAAATATTTAATTATCTAAAGCGATAATTAAATCTCAAAGCAACAAATATTTAATTATCTAAAGCGATAATTAAATCTCAAATCAGCAAATATTTAATTATCTAAAGCGATAATTAAATCTCAAAGCAACCAATATTTAATTATCTAAAGCGATAATTAAATCTCAAATCAACAAATATTTAATTATCTAAAGCGATAATTAAATTCAAAATCAGCAAATATTTAATTATCTAAAACGATAATTAAATCTCAAAGCAACAAATATTTAATTATCTAAAGCGATAATTAAATCTCAAATAAACAAATATTTAATTATCTAAAGCGATAATTAAATCTCAAAGCAACCAATATTTAATTATCTAAAGCGATAATTAAATCTCAAATCAACAAATATTTAATTATCTAAAGCGATAATTAAATCTCAAATCAGCAAATATTTAATTATCTAAAGCGATAATTAAATCTCAAAGCAACCAATATTTAATTATCTAAAGCGATAATTAAATCTCAAATCAACAAATATTTAATTATCTAAAGCGATAATTAAATTCAAAATCAGCAAATATTTAATTATCTAAAGCGATAATTAAATCTAAATTCAACAAATATTTAATTATCTAAAGCGATAATTAAATTTGAAATCAGCAAATATTTAATTATCTAAAGCGATAATTAAATCTTAAAGCAACAAATATTTAATTATCTAAAGCGATAATTAAATCTCAAATCAGCAAATATTTAATTATCTAAAGCGATAATTAAATCTCAAAGCAACCAATATTTAATTATCTAAAGCGATAATTAAATCTCAAATCAACAAATATTTAATTATCTAAAGCGATAATTAAATTCAAAATCAGCAAATATTTAATTATCTAAAACGATAATTAAATCTCAAAGCAACAAATATTTAATTATCTAAAGCGATAATTAAATCTCAAATCAGCAAATATTTAATTATCTAAAGCGATAATTAAATCTCAAAGCAACCAATATTTAATTATCTAAAGCGATAATTAAATCTCAAATCAACAAATATTTAATTATCTAAAGCGATAATTAAATTCAAAATCAGCAAATATTTAATTATCTAAAGCGATAATTAAATCTAAATTCAACAAATATTTAATTATCTCAAGCGATAATTAAAAGCAACAAATATCCGATTATCAAAAACGATAATCAGAACTCATATCAACAAATATCCAATTATCACAAGCGATAATTAGAAACAACAAATATCTGATTATCAAAAATGATAATCAGAACTCATATCAACAAATATCTAATTATCACAAGCGATAATTAGAAACAACAATTATCTGATTATCAAAAACGATAATCAGAACTCATATCAACAAATATCTAATTATCACAAGCGATAATTAGAAACAACAAATATCTGGTTATCAAAAACGATAATCAGAACTCATATCAACAAATATCCAATTACCTGCAGATAATTGGAAACAACAAATATCTAGAAATCAATTAAGAAGACTAGAAAATCAACATAAAAGCTTGGATCGATCCCATCAGATGGCGAGTTTTTATTTCGCCGCACGTGCAACAACATATGGCCGAAGCCTACCAAGTACTCAACATAATTTTGGCGCCCATCAGATTGACCCGGAGGTCCGCAGAGTGACCCGAAGGTCTAGTACTGGTATTTGACCCGAAGGTCCGCAGAGTGGCCCGAAAGCCCAACAAATGACCCGAAGGTCCAACAAATGACCCGAAGGTCCTCATAGTGGCTTGAAAGCACACGAAAGCATCAAAATGTTTCAATTAACGAGTCCGGAATTAACCAAAATAGCAAACGCACATGTCCCATAACCACGAGTTTTACTAAATTGTTTAATTCTCTTCATCGTTTCCTTGAAAGTGCAAAATTATGTATTTTAAATAAATAACATTTTACGTTCTCAAACGGACAAGTCCGGAATTAAGCGAATCAGTAAAAGAAAGGGGTCATAGTCCTCGATTTTGCTGAAACGTTTAAATCACTTCCTCATTCTTTTGAAAGCGCAAACTGTTAAAATTTCTGAAAACAATTTTATTTATTTTGTAAAAATAACAATTCACATTCTCAACTGGACAAGTCCGGAGTTAAGCGAAACAGTAAAAGAAAGGGGTCATAATCCTCGATTTTGCTGAATCGTTTAAGTCACTTTCTCATTCTTTTGAAAACGCAAACTGTTAAAAATTTATAAAACAAATTTCATTTTTAAAACGATTTTCCAATCACGTGATTAAAACAGCAAATCAGTAACAATTTCGATAAGGAAACTGTACTTCTCAAAATACCGTAAAACGGTCACAAAACAGCATTGCGGAATAACCGCTTGAAAATCCACTTTTAAAATTTGACGGTTACTGAAGCCAAAGCGACAGTAATTTTAAAACGTCAAAATCACATCAAAACAATTTACATCAAAATGTAATATCGGAGAATTTTCATTCGTCAAAATGCCACAAAACACCGTGCTTCAAAAATTTAGCATTGGTGTAAAAATCCCGTTATAAAAATAACGGCCACAAAATACGTTTCATAACCTAGCATCGGTTCAACGTGAATAAATGCAGTAACGTGCAATTCAAATTTTTGCACGTACTACAGAATGAACAAAGAAATCATTCGAAGGTATCTTCAATGAAGATAATTCAAAACAGCAAAAATCTAATCAATATATGATTAGTACAAAGGAAAGTCAGCGGAAATTTCAACAAAAATCACATAACTGTAATTTCTTCGAATCCTCAATTCGGGTTCGAAATTCTCAAAGATACAAAATAATTGCAGCTATGTAAACAACAAATGAAATTCATATCAATTTCGTATTTTGATTTTTAAATCAAAAAGATTATCAGTTGTACTCAGCGAAGACAGTTTCACTGTTTCCGCTGCGCACTCTGATGAATAGAACACAAATCAATCAAATCATCAGAACACAATTTCATCAAAACAACAAAACACAATTCTACTTTTATTTTTAAATAAAGATATTTAAAAATTTACATCTAAATTCAAAACGTTAGTTTTGACTCAAAGCACAATAAAACATCGACCAATAGTTGTAACATATGTTCCATCCAAGTTATGTTTTATATTATGTCCATAAACCCCAAGCTCTGATACCAACTGTGACGCCCCACCTCTATGCTCATAATAACAAAGAGTATTAAAAGAAATACTGTCTATTATTACGAAGAATAAGGCTGGATAGGAGCGACCATCCGTAATTGGCCTTACACTAATATTGGTTATCTCGATAGGAGTGGTATATACTTTTTATTTTTCATCTATTATTTATTTACTCCCATCGACCTATCCAATTATCAGTATAAAACAAACTACGATAGTTCATAATAGTTTAGGACATTAGATATAACAATAACACATATAATATAAATGCGGAACACAGATTAACAAAAAAATCTCATATATATGACCGATGTCAGTTACAATATAGTTGACACGATACATATGATACAACTACCACTGTCGACTCTAGAAGTTATATATACAAGTACATTATCGACTAATATACATGAATACATATCGTTCTATACAATGACTCGACTACTACAAAATGACACTGACAACTTCAGAAGGTGTGAAAAGTCTTCATATCCTGAACAGCAACTCAAAGAAGAAAATCTACAACCTGAAATAACTCGGGTCTGACCCGAATATTACATTCAAAAGAAAATAATACACGGGTCAGTCTAATTCAAACTCAGTTATTAGTGCATAGAAGCGACAGTAATCAAATATCAAATAGATGACAGTCACAGAAAGCTCGTATATCCAACTTCTTGATAAGAGAACCGGATAACGGCAGATATAACACTAAACAGTGTTAATCCACAAATCAACAATCCAAATCAGAACACAGCTTCAAAACATTGAAATTAAGCAACAAAACAATTTAACAAATCGAAACATCAATTTAAAACGTCAGATTCTGCATTGGCTGCAATACACGCACACGTGTACTGCCTCGCCAATACAGTGATGAAATACACCAAGGCTCAATTAAAAGCTCACAAACGAGTGCGAGGTCAAACCCAAAATCAGGTTCAACACAAATGAAGTCAATTAAAATCACAACGCAACCACAAGGTCAAACCCGAGCATTCACTGGATTCAACTCAAGGTACAAATTTAATTGAAATTGTTAAGACATAAAATCAAGTCTCGACCGAGACCAGGCTGCGATTTAAAGTAAAGAAGCACTCATCATAAATCAAACTGCAGAAGACTTCAATATGCGCATATCAGACTACAGGAAGCCCAAACTTGAATCGGTGAACATGCTACAGACATGAAGGCAACAATACTCAACCCAACAACAAAGGGGGACCAGGCAACATATATGAATACATATATATGGGACACTGCACAGTCAATAGAGAAGTACAAACCAAGTGCACGGCTTACAGGCATAATGCAGACAATGCCAACACCCTGATCGAAGGACTGAACTACACAATACGAGCTAAGGTTGCAACTATGAAAAACCATGTCCATAATACTGACTCGATGCAAAAGTCAAGGAAGCAAGTGCTATCGAACAATGTCCATAATGCAGACATCAAACCAACTAGACCAGACTACACAGTTACTCAATTACACTATGTGATGATACAAAATATGATCAATCCATCTTCTGGAAAAAAAAAGGCGAAAGAAAAGAGAAGTGATGATCATGGAACTTCAACCCTATGCTGAAGGAAAGGTCATAATATGCAGATCAAGACGAATCCAAGTACAAATGCCCAGCTTACTCATGAACCAAGTTCACATACCCAATACAACTAGTTACAACCTAACCCAATTGCTGAATGCAACACAAAGCCAGCGATACCCGATCGAAATATGTACAGGTATGCAACAGATAATTACCTATATGCAGTTTTGACCAAAGACAAAGTATACGAAGTCAAGCATCATCAAAACCCAGACCCAAAAGACCTGATTCAATACCAAACTAGAATAGAACATGTGTATCTACTAACGCCTGACAACATGATTATCAAAGTGCAACCACAAATGGAATATGACCCGAAGTACAAAGGACATGAGTGGATGCAATTCAATATCACTCAACACAGAAACAAAATTCACGTTAAAGCCGACATTAAACAAGACAGTGCTAAAGTCAAACCCAAAAACGAACGAAGTCCAGAATTCAAATTAACTTCAATTGGCCAAATACGATCAAAAATCAGCATCAGCAAGGACCCCAAATTAAGTTCGCATAGCGACGGAGGCCGAAGCCAAAATACGTTCACAAAATCAAAGTAACCAAAGTCACAGTGCTAGAGAATTCAAAGCCGAAGTATTAATGAATCGAACCAACTCAGAAATTACCAACAACAAAACAAAATCAAACTGCCGCAACTAAGTATTGGATTAGATGTGAGTAAACTCACCATTTTCGACGACCAAGCCAAACGTTCGACTCGACCAACTGGAAGCGACTGCAAGCAAAATAAGTAAGGAACAATCGAAGGAGTCATGATCGAAGCATCGTTTGATCGAGTTGTTGGAGCTGGCACCTTCGATTACACGAGGCTCTAGTTTGGGGACGAACGAGAAATAACGAGGCCGCCACCATTTTCTTTCTTTCGATTTCTTTGGTTAGGGTTTTTTCGAATGAGGAATGAAAGGGGCGGACGGGTTTATTTTTTTTTTCTTTGATTGTTATCACGGCAAAGACCAACAATTGAAAACGTGGGCTAACATTTAAATTTGAAGCCCACAAAACTATTCAAATTTTTGAAAGGAATTTAAACCGGGTTTTAAAAGCTTCAACAGCAATTAGCTAGCAAATTAATCGTTTAATGACGAAGTTGATTTAACAGCAAAATCCCGGGTTGTTACACTAGTATGCTGGAATTTAATAATATAACAATTTCAGCTAAGGTTATGTATATTTACTTGAAAATTGTTTTCAAAAGAATGCCATTAAAAATAATATTACAATATTTTGTGTAGTAAATATTTTGGTTAACATAGGGTAAAAACCTGTTCCATGTTTATGTGCGGCGTGGTCTTATGAGATACCCTTTGTTTTCAAATATATGTATTTTGAGTTTCTCACACCAGTCCCATGACTGAACCGGAGTTTATTTTCCTTTTCCCTTAAACTCTGGGTGCCCGCTTTTTTAGAAGCCAAGTAGTTAGGTGGCTTAGAGCATTTTGGAAGGAGCATGGAGCATGAAGCTGGAGGGTCCTATGTAGATAGTCATCTATTTATATTTCTGGTGTATAATGTGTTATGTATCTACCAGCACTTGTAAGGATAGGCAGTTATAACTATCCTAGCTGGATTAGTACTTACTAGAACTCTGATGGAGCAATTTGGAGTAATTGCATGTATGTTACCGGCATTTTAACCCGACTATATTGAACTAATTGCACAAGTCAGATTAGACTTCCATCAAAGGCGATGACTCCAGAGTGATAATTGTGGGGCCCAGAAGTTAAGTACAGAAGGTAACATAAAGTCAATGTTGAAGGAACTTGATGGATATGCAAGGCAGAGTGTTCGAAATTTGAAATATGATTCAACTCCTAGGAGGGATCGGCATAAATTGGATTCAATGATAGGGATCGGCATGTTCTAAGATATGAGAGCATCCCTATAGAAAACAATTAATATCTCAAGATTCACAAGTCCAATGCATATGAAATTTTGTGAGCAAGGCATGAGGATCCTAGTGATTCTACCCTAGGGATCACGCCTTAAGTGAATGAAGTTGGACAGATCGGTATACTTCCCTTCGAAGGGATCGGTAGAAAGCAGCATGCAAACCATATTGAAGTAAAGATCAAGCAAGAACTCGAGCTCCATTGATCCAATTGGCATGAAATTTGGATGCTAAGAATATTTTAGCATGAGGAATACACCATAGTGATCGCAACCCAAAATTCGATCAAAGAAGGATCGGTACCAATCCCACTTCTTTGGAAATTGGGCCATGGACCCCTCTTGTGGGCCTATATGGTATTGAGGGTCTTTCAACCGAGTTTTCAAAGAGATATTTGGCTACCTTCGTCTATAAATATCGGCTTGGTTGTACATTTTCAGGACTTTATGCTACTAGTGGCTTTATACTCTTTTTTAACTAAGGATTTTGATCCGATCCCTCTTATACTCAAGTTATAAAGTAATTAATAAAGAAATTTATTCAAAGTGAACATAGGCAAACAACGCCGAACCACTATAAATCATTGTGTACATGTTATTCTCCCAATTAGTTGTTGTTTCTTTATTATTATCCACTATTTCTATTTTATTCTTCATTTCTTCAAAAAGTTTCTATTGGGTGTTTGGAACAATTTTTGGTGCAAACATTTTGATGCTTTCACTGAGAACCTTAATTCTCAGCTTATTAGGATCCCTTTGTTGCTAATGGATTGCATAAATCCCTCGAAGGAGATCCATAGTTATCTTCAGGAAGTTTGCTCATACTACTCAGATTTGCAAAAATCAAAGCAAAGCTATCAATAATGGTGAGGAACACAAGATTTACTTCTCAGAAAATGAAAGGAAACGAGAATGCTAGTACCCAGTAAGGAGGCTTGAGAAGTCAACCAATGGATGTGAATGCCGAACCAGTTGAAGTCCAGAATCCATCTGATTCTATTAAAAGAGCTGAATTCCAGAATTTGATGAGAGAGCGAATGGATAGCCGTCGACA
Source organism: Allium fistulosum (assembly GCA_030737815.1). Classification (NCBI taxonomy): domain Eukaryota; kingdom Viridiplantae; phylum Streptophyta; class Magnoliopsida; order Asparagales; family Amaryllidaceae; genus Allium; species Allium fistulosum. The sequence goes on from CM060905.1 coordinate 1,112,237,693, forward strand.
ATTAAATTAGCAAATTTAAACCAATATACCTAATGAACCAACTCAGTGGGCAACAGCGAAGAAAAGCTAGGAGGGACCCTACCCCTTAGTCGGTATCAGAGAGTTCTAGCTCATCGAACGAGTATCACAAGCATAAGCACCACAGGACAGACGGATATTGCGTATAAACTTCAGGACGTCCATAGGTAGACCATCGTGGTCTGCCAGGATCGATCGGTGCCGATACCTCCATAGGGATCGGTACCGATCTCTCCTCCAGAGGAGGGAACTTACTTATGCATACTGGGATTCAAGCTGGAGCTGCTGCAGCCGATTTGGATGATGGAGTTCAGTTAAATGTTGACCAAGTGCTTCTCTGGAATGAGGATGATGTGAATTTATGAGATACACATCGGGAAGATGTTGAACCAAGAAGGTGTGGAACGGCCCATAGACATCGACCGGACCTTTCATTCAAGATGGAACACGAGCACCGCTTGGCACCAACTATCCAAACGCTGGACTTGTCGGCTATGGTCAAATAGTTAGTGGGAGGGAGCCAACACTTGACCAATGATGACTAGGGAATCTTGAGAAACCATACTGCATTCATTGATAATGTCCTACATGCAGAGTATCTAAGGAGGTTTAACATGCCATCGATGTATGCCTACAAGGGAAAAACCGACTCCAAGCAGTACATCATGAGATATGAGTGGCTGATGTATTCCTCACAAGTAGAAATTGCAACCAGGTTTAGATGTTTTCCCATAACTCTCTCTAGAATATTAATGATGTAGTTTATGTTTGACGACTAATTTTCTATCAGATTAGAAAATAGCCGGAAAAAAAATTAAATAAAAATTTACCGCAAGCGTACGGCGTATAATGCTAGTACGTGGCGAATACGGGTCGATTTGCAGGGAATTATAAAGATTTTAAAATTTTCTATTCAATCAAATTAAACCAAACTTGAGATTGTGATTAGCTAAAATGTAAAACAAAAGGATAGAACAAAAGTGATGGAAAATATGAGATTAGAAATCAATTTAGAGGCAAATCCAGTTTCCTATTTTCACATAAATCAACATAAAATAAAATGATGATCTCTTTCTAATCTAAGTAGGATTAGTGATGTATTTATCATAAGCTTGGCCGATTTGCGTTATTAACACAACTTAAACCATCAAAATATAATACACATCTAATCCTACTTTTTAAACTCTCATGAAAATTGGCATAAAGATTGAAACTAAAATCTATTTTACGCATGATCTATTTTCTATTAATTAGTAACATAGATTATCAAATTTTGATTATAATTTCACTTCATTGCCATAATCATATTTAGATGAAGAGGCAATTTGTGAATAATGTGATTTAGCATAGCCTATTTGTTATGAACAACATAGACTATTAAATTCAACATGAAACGCTAAATCACATAAACACCCATTTTTCCATTAAGCACAAAAGAGATCATATAATGAAAGTTATGTTGAATCTACATGATTTAAGAGAGCTTCATTACCCCTAAATTGTAGGGATTTAGCTTCTCATTTGTGTTATCATTTCACACATAGAGATTTCAACATAAAAGAAACAAAAACTAAAATGAAAGCAATCTAATTAAAAAGAAGTAAAACTAGCTAACTTGAATGGAACAAATTCTAAACTACTAACAAGAAATTGAAGAAAGCATGTAAATAAAATGAACACAAATAAAAGAACATATAGAAAAAGAAAGAGGCTTAAGAAGCCATTTTATTTCTCATTTGATTTGAAGCTACAACTTGCATTCTAATTTCCTAAATATTTCAAAGAGAAGAAGATCCTTTACATGTACATAAGAGGGCTATTTATACATGCACAAAACCCTAATCCAATTTTTAGGGGGCTTCCCAAAATACCCTTTAGGAAGTGTGGCCAGCAATTAATCATTAGTCTCTAACAAATCCATCATCAAGTATGCATGGAACTTTAACCTCTATTAACTTGTCCATTAGTCTCTAATTGTAGATTAAGGTAAGTGGGTAAGTGGGGTCCTCCATGATGCATGGTTTGAATTATTTTCATCTTCATTCCTTTGTTCCATTCTTGTGCATGCAAATTTCCATGAGAATACCTTCATATTTCCATCCAAAAATTCCTATAATTAAAAAGAAAATGTGCAAATAAATATTCTCCAAATTAAGTCATGCACAAAGTTACTATTTTACCCCCATATTGATGTATGAATGATGACTTGAAAGCATATTTGAAATTTGGTTTTAAACATGTAAAAAATAACCAATTATGACATTTATTTAAATTAAAATAGATTAAATATGGATGTAAAAATATGCACATTTCTGTGCACATCAAATACCCCACACTTATTTTTTATTCGTCCTCAAATAAAGAAAAACTAAGATAAATCCGTTTACGTAGGAGACGTGATTGCATTGAGCGTATGCAACAAGCCGATAAACCTCTAGGTGTCCCTAGTAGGACGAGTGTTGTCTCATGAGGGTTTTCAACGGATACAACCCACAAAATCCAAATGCAACATAAGAAATTCCTAAATGCAAGATTTATTTACAAAGAGATGGATGCAAGTTTTTTGAAAATATTTACAAATGAAGAATTTACTTTCAAATCGACACAAATAAGTTAAACATAAGTTTTGGTCATTATCAAGAAATTTAAGTCCTTTTACTCGTCAAACTTCAAACAAAAATTATGTAATCATCACAATTAGACTCCAGTTTGGCTAGTTGTTTCGGTTGATAACATAGTGCAACTATGAAACAAATCCTTAGTTAAATATCAAAGTTTTTCAAAATGGTATTTTCATTTTTTTTGAATAACAAGTCAAATCGCATAAGTGAAAATAGTGCTTGGATTTCAATTGCTTACTCTCTCTTTATTTGAAAATTTTATTGATATTAACAATATTTACATATGCCTAACTCAGATAAACTGAGGCCATATATATTACCCATGAACTGCCTTTCGGGCTTATGTGAGGGGAATACAGAGCGTGGTGAGTGAACACACAAGTGTGTAAACCTATCGACTGTAGGCGTTATTAATGAAATAATTTTTAAATACATACACCTAACTTAGATAAACTTAGGCCAAATATACCGATCGTACACTGCCTTTCGGGCTTACGTAAGAAGAGAATAGAGTATGGCGAGTGTACACACTTGCGTGTGAACACATGACTCTAGGTGTTAATAAAATATATACATATATACAATAAGATATTATTATTTTTCTTCAATTTCTTTTTTTTGTAGAAAGAGAGTTTTACAATATCATCTTAGTACCACTTAACTTAAAAGATTTAAAATGTTATCGCCTTTACTTTAAATCAACCACTTATTAAACAAAGATTTCAATTTGGATATACTTCATATTTATGACCCATGAACCTTCATATATACTAGTTAAACCATCGTTACTTGTAATCAAACTTTAATTTTATTTTTGTTAAGACAAATAAATTTTCAAAAATTTCAATTTAATAACCAAAACTTATACTTATCCTATAGTGTTTCTTTAAAAATAAATCAAAATGCTAAAAAGAAAATATTTTTGAGTTTTAGAAATTTTGGGATCTTTTTTAGAAATTTTGCGGTTTGGAAAGAAAATGAAAATTCAAACATGCCATGAAATTTAAAAAAATGAAGATGAGACTTCCCATACACTTGACTTTGACTGTGTCCCCACAGTCAATGCATGATATAATTAGTGTAACGAGGAAAAAATATGTACATATTTACAAAAGTGGGTTAACATTTCTTAGCATGGCTCATGAAGAATCATGAGCTCCTCCTCTTGATCACACGGCAACACAAAGAACGGTTTCAAACGATGACCATTGACTTTGAAAATCGATCCATCCCTTGTGTTTTGTATTTCTATGGCACCGTGTGGAAAAACCATTCGTACCACAAATGGTCCGGTCCATCTCGATTTTAGTTTCCTAGGAAATAAATGAAGTCTAGAGTCATATAAAAGAAATTTCTGGTTTGGTGAAAACGTTTTTCTTAGGATTGATTTGTCGTGAAAAACTTTTGTTCTTTCTTTATAATTTTTTTTCACATACGCATCGTTCCTAAGTTCTTCTAGTTCGTTGAGTTGCAATTTTTTATTTTCATCGGCTTTCTCGAGATCAAAGTTTAAGTTCTTTATTGCCCACAACGCTTTGTGTTCAATTTCAATAGGTAAATGGCAAGCTTTTCCATAAACTAGAAGAAATGGGGACATCCCAGGGTTAGTTTTAAATACGGTACGGTAAAGAGCGTCGGTCAATTTCTGAGACCAATCTTTTCGATTTTTATTAACAGTTTTCTTCAAGATTTGTTTTATTTGATGATTTGAAACTTCAACTTGACCACAAATTTGAGGATGATATGGAGTGGATAACTTATGGGTTATCGAGGATTTCTTCATTAAAGTTTCAAAAGAACGATTGCAAAAATGGGTGTTATTATCACTGATTATTGTGCGAGGTGTGCCGAACCTCAAATAGATGTTTTCTTTAAGTAATTTCACAACAATTCTACGGTCGTTAGTTTTGCACGAAACGGCTTCGACCTATTTTGAGATGTAATCAACGACAAGAAGAATATACAAATTTCCAAAAGAATTGGGAAAAGGTCCCATAAAGTCGATACCCCAAACACCAAAGATTTAGGTCGTAAGAATTGGGTTTAGAGGCATCATATTTTGTCGAGAAACTCTACCAAGCATTTGGCAACGATCGCAAGTTTTTCAAAATTCGAATGAGTCTTTGAAAAGAGTGGGCCAATGGAAACCACACTGAAGCACCTTTTCAGTAGTTTTTCGAGGACCGAAATGTCCACCACATGCTTAATCGTGGCAAAACGAAAGAACACTCTTGATTTTGCAATCTGGGATGCAATGTCGAATGATTTAGTCGGGACAATACTTGAAGAGGTATGGATCGTACCAATAGAAATATTTCACTAGGGACATGAATTTGCATTTTTCCTATTTGGACCAAGATGATGGAGTTTCTTTAGTGACTAAGTAGTTCGCTATGTCGGCATTCCACGGATCGACAGAGACAAAAGGAAGTTGTTTGTCGGGAAAGTTTTCATTGATTGGTAAAGGCGATGTTGCATTGGGAAGACAAGACAAATGATCGGCTATGACATTGTCGGATCCTTTTTTGTCCTTGATTGTAAGATCAAATTCTTGTAGTAAAAGGATCCAACAAATTAAGCGAAACTTAGTGTCCTTTTTAGCGAAAAGATATCAAAGAGCGAAATGGTCCGTGTAAACAGTGATGTGTGAGTCTATCAAATATTGTTAGAATTTTTCGAGCGCAAAAACTACCGCTAGAAGCTCTTTTCAGTAGTAGTGTAATTGAGTTGAGCATCGTTCAGAGTCATACTAGTGTAGTAGATAATGTGAAGGACCTTGTTGATCCGTTGTCCTAAGATAGCACCAACTGCAAAGTTCAAAGCGTCACACACTATCTCAAATGGGAGATCCCAATTCGGTGAGCAAATTACAGGAGCAAAAATAAGTTTGTTTTTGAGACGTTCAGAAGAAGAGATACAATCAGAGTTAAAATCGAATGGAACATCTTTTCCAAGAAGAGTCGTAAGAGGTCGAGCAATCTTGCTAAAATCTTTCACAAAGTCGATTAAAATCGTTATGGCCTAAGAAAGAGTGAATGTCTTTAACAGATTTGGGAATGGGTAGATTTGCAGTGACATCGATTTTCTCTTTATCTGCCTCAATGCCTTTATTTGAAATGACATGTCCAAGGACTATGCCTTGAGTGACCATAACGTGGCATTTTTCCCAGTTTAGTGTTAAGTGTTTATCCTTGCATCGTTTAAGAACAAGTTCAAGATGGTGTGAGCACTCAGAAAAAGAGTTTCCAAAGACAGAAAAATCGTCCATAAACACTTCAAGAAAACATTTGATCGTATTAGAAAAGATGTTGACCATGCATCTTTGAAAAGTAGCAAGAGCATTATAAAGGCCAAAAGGCATACGTCGATAGGAAAAAGTGCCAAAGGGACACATGAAATTTGTCTTCTCTTGATCTTCGGGAGCGATTGGAATTTGGTTATAGCCGGAATAACCATAAAGAAAGCAATAGAAATCGTGGCCGGCTAAACGTTCGAGCACTTGATCGATAAAAGGAAGAGGGAAGTGATCCTTACATGTTGCGGCATTTAATTTTCGGTAGTCAATGCAAACACGCAAACCCGTTTGAGTACGAGTTGGAATAAGTTCATTTGAATCGTTCTTGACAACGCCCAGATTTTTTTGGTACAATGTGAATTGAGCTAACCCATGAACTATCGGAGGTTGGGTATATGATACCATTTTCAAGAAGTTTAAGAATTTCATCACGCATCGCATCCTTCATTTTTGGGTTAAGCCTTCGTTGCGCATCACGAACAGGCTTGGCATCGTCGATTAAATGGATGCGATGTTGAACAAGAGCGGGACTAATTCCCTTTATATCGGTGATTGACCATCCAAGTGCTTCCTTGTTATCGAAAGGATTGAAAGTAAGTAATTTTCTTGATCAAGAGAGAGAGTTGTAGAAATTATAACGGGAAACGTTTCGTTATCACTTAAGTATGCGTACTTAATGTGATCGGGAAGGGCTTTAAGGTCCAACTTCGGTAGTTGCTCGATTAAAGAATTAGGTTGAGATTCGGACTCAACTGGAAGCGATTCAAAGGGAAGCGTGTATTCAATCTCGTTGGGGATTTCATGAAACAATTTTTCATAATAGGCCTCGCGTTCATCGTTAAGGTCAATCGCCTCGTTTTTGAAGTTTATGTGAATGGCACTAACTTCAAACGTTTGGTCGCGAGGTTCATTCAATTGGTTTCAAGATTGAAAATTTTAAGATCCAAAGTCATGTTTCCAAAAGAGATTTTCATCGAACTGTTACGACAACTGATTAAGGCATTTGAGCTGGCTAAGAATGGTCGACCTAATATCAAAGGGATTTGACTCGCAGGGCTGGTCACAGGTTGTGTTTCGAGAACGATAAAGTCAATGGGGAATATGAATTTCCCTACTCTAATGAGCACGTCCTCAATTTCTCCCACAGGCTTCTTAATGGAACAATTACCGAATTGAAGCATGACCTTTGTGGGTTTAAGCTCACCTAAGCCTAATTGTTCGTACATGGAGTATGGAATCAAATTGACACTCACGCCTAAGTCTATCAAGCATTTGCAATCATTTTGTCTCCAATTGTACATGAAATCGTAAGGCAGCCAGGATCTTTGTATTTAACGAGCATGGATTGGGACAAGACTTCACTCAAACTGGCCGCTAAGAAGTCTTTTTTGGGCACTTGAATGTGTCACTTTTGGGTACACAAGTCCTTAAGAAATTTAGCGTAAGTTGGGACTTCCTAAACGATGTCAAGAAGCGGGATGTTAAATTTCACTTGTTTAAAAATTTCCAACATCTTTTCCATTTGGTCCGAGTGTTTCTTTGGTCGAAGACGATGTGGAAATGGAACACGATACTCAGTAGGCGGGTTTACTTGAGTAGAAGAATAATTTTGATTGGCATTTGAATCGACGTTTGGGTCCACGTTTTGTTTAGATTCGTTTGTTGTTTTAGAGGCGTCGAGAGAGGTTTTTGGTAAATCATTTGGATTAACGACTTCATTATCGATTTGTTTACCGGAACGTAGAGTTGTGGTAGCATTCAATTGGGTGACATTGCTATCTTGAACAACATGGGCTTGATTCGAATTTGTGTTTTGATTTGTGGGATTTGGAATGGGCTGGCTTAGGAATGTGCCTCGTTCACGTTCACTTACAGACGTGGCTAATTGACTCATTTGCATTTCAAGTTTAGCAATTGATTGGCTTGTGTTTTTCATATATGAGGTCAACAAATTTTGCAAATCGCTATTTGATTGAAGGCTTTAAGTAGTTGTTTTAGCCAACGTTTCAAGACTTTTCTCAAGTGAACTTAAACGTTTATCGTCTTGGGGTAGAGCAACAGAATTTGGTTGAAAATTTGATTGTTGTGGTTGATTATGAGATAGACCCGCAAAGTTTGGTTGAAAATGATTGGGTTGAAAGGGAGGATTCGAAGCATTATTCAGAAATGCTTGAAAATTGGGAAGAACCATATTTGTGTTGGGATTGTTTTGATTCCATGCAAAGTTTGGATGATTTCTCTAACCAGGATTGTACGTTGGAGAAAGTGGGTCATTTTTAGCTTTATTAAAAGCATTGATTTGCTCGACAAGATTAGGGCACCAATCGGCTATATGATTAGGATCATTGCATTTATAACACATGGGTTGGGAAGCTTGGTTCATTTGGTTTGATGAGAAAATGTAGTCAAATTTATTAATCATCGCGTTGATTTTAGCTTCTGAAGCCAAAGATGATCCTATCGAGTGTGCGCTCGATCGTGAGTAAATTGATTTTTCGTTTGAACGTTCCCATTGGGACGACTTTTCAGCTAGGTTTTCAAGAAATTGCCAAGCATCGTCGTGATGTTGGGCAAGAAGATTGCCTTGGCACATTGATTCGAGCATGGTTCGTGAGCTGTTTTCGAGTCCATCGTATAAAATTTGGCAAAGCGTCCATTTTTCAAAGTTATGGTGTGGACATTTTATCAAAAGAACTTTGAATCTTTCAATATATTTTCCAAATGGTTCTTCCCTAAATTGATCAAAATTTATGATTTTGTTTCGGATTTTAGAAGTTTTTTCCAAGGGGTAGAACTTTTTTAAGAAAACTTTTATGAGTTCTTCCCAAGTTTTAATCGAGTCAGATGGTAAGCTGTATAACCATTTTTCAGCGTAATCCGTAAGAGAAAATGGGGTTAATCGAAGTTTGATTCCATCATCAGAAAGTTATTGGAGTTTACTGGTTGCACAAAATTGTTCGAATTTCGTCAAGAAAATGTATGTATCGTCGAGTTCAAAATCGCCAAATTTTGGAAGAGTGGCAATATGGTTTAAGTGAATTTCAAAATGGTTACCCATTAGGGCGGTTAATGTGATGCAAGATGGAATAGAAACTCTATCGAGAAAGATTCTATCCATAAGAGTTCGAGAGGCGTTCTCGTTCGCCATTTAAGGAGGATCGTCTGTTCGGGTTAAACGATTAGTTGTTGAGTTACGAATCCAAGTGTTTATTGTTGTGTCACGAGTCCAAGTACTCATGCACAATTAAATGTTAAAAAGAGAAAGAAGTTAGAATCGATTTTAGAGAATGAAAGATTTGGAAAATGAAGTGAAAATTGTTTTTATTGTTTTTTTATATATTTTGTTTTTAAAAGGAAGAAAAAAAATATTTAACAAGAGAAATTGTTTTTGAAAAGAGGAGTTTGATTTTTGTTTTTTTTGCCATTGAAATTTTTTTGTATGTTTTTGTTTTTGTATTTTTTTGTTTTTGAATTTTCAATTTTTTTCTTTTTTTTTAAAAAATATGTTGTTTTTTCTGTTTTTTGAAAAGATTATATATATATATATATATTGGATTTTTGTTTTTTTTAAAAAAAGAAACTTAAGATTTTTTTTTTAGATTTTTGATTTTTATTGAAATATTTCAAAGGAAAGGATTTAAAGGATTTTTTTGGATTAAAAAGAAACTAAGTTAAGTTAAATTTATAATTTTTTTGGTTTTGGATTATTGATTTTTTTTTAAATATGCATGAACTAATGCAACTAATTGAATGAAAAGGAATTAATTACAAATTTTCTGTCCTTAGTAGCTCCTAACCCAAAATTATATAATCTTACTTTGTCTAAAATCAACAAAAATATTTCTTAGCCAGGTAATGGGCAGGAGTTATCGGTGCACCATGAATCACCGTAGCAATGCAACCGAAGGTTTAAGTACCTTCAAGGATACAACCACTATAATATTTACGAATTACCATAATATTTATAAATTGTTATTGCTCTGCCGTTGCCTAGACACCATGAAATAAAATTATTCAAAGAAGACAATTGTCAAGATACAATTAAGCCCTAAGTGAGCTCGTGGCTCCCTTAAGTCAAATGTCTAACCGTTATTATTATTCAAAACTTTACGATGAAATGTAATTTATGGGCTAAGGAAAGGGTGATTAAATCCCCACCTTATGTGAATTGGGGCGTTACCCTTAGAAAATAAAAACAAGATGAGATGAATGCAAACAAGAATTAAACGTGAATTTACAGTGCAACTACAATAAAGTTTGTTTTTGTTTTTGAAATTTTTTTGAAATTTTTTTTTATATATAAATGCAAATGCAAGCAACCAACAATGCACTTAAATAAAACTGGAAATGAAAGCACGATACATATGCATGCAGATTATTAGCAATTTATTTTGTTTAGCGGCAATTATTTTTTATAAGCAAGCAATTTATTTTTTTAGCAAGCGGGCCTTCTCTTTTTGCAATTTTCTACTTTGGCAACCTGAAAATAAAACAAAGATATATGTACAATTTTTTTAAATATATAAGGATGGACTTAAAAAAATTAAAATTAAATAATTTAACCAAAAGAAAACAATTTCAAAGAAAAAAATGCTCTCTTTTTTTTTAAACTCAGGCCTTTAAGTTTTAGCTCACCCAACCCACTGAAATAAAACAACAAAATGAACTCTCTAATCAAAACAATGAAATAAAATAAACAGCTTGAAAATTAGTTTAATCGGCGATTCAAGGGATTTCAATTAATCGATTTGAAGGTTGCGACCAGAGTTCGGCCGAAGGCGATTGTTTCTGGTTATGGAGTATGGTCGATGGTGTTTAGGTTATAGTGAATTGGGAAGGTGGTGGTCTCGAGTTGGCAGCGTAGTGGACTGAGGCGATTGTTGTGGATGATGACAGTGGCGATTGGGAATTTTGTGGTTGGTGATTTTTCGAGCATTGGTCAGGGTTCACGGTGAGGTCGATGTTATGTTCGCGGTGAGAAAATGGATGAATTTGGAGTATAGGCAGTCATTAGTAGTGTGGATGTATGATGAACTGTTAACAAGAAAGTGGATATCGTTTGATGTTTGCAAAGGGGATGGTGATGTCTAGTGGGGTGAAGTATGGATTAACAGGCAATAGTTTGTGAATGTAAGTAGAGATGAGGCAGTGTGAATGGCAAAGGGGATGTTTGGTGATGTAGCTGGTTGTGATCAGGCAAATTTGGAGATTGTTGTCAGCAGAGATGATGTTGGAGATTGGTTGGTGAGTAATGTTGTTTGCAGTTGTATAGTGGAACAGGTTGCTATATGTGTAGAGGGGTTTGTAGAAGTTGCAGGCAAAAAATTGATTTGTGGTGGCTGGTATGGGGGAAGTTGTGGTGAGTTTGTATGCCGTGATCAAGTAGCAGTTTGTGGGATGTATGTTGTATGTATGATACGGTGGTTGTAATGGTAGATGAATGTAGGATGGTAGCAGCGGATTATGGTGATGAGGAACAGTAGGATAGACTATGGTGGATAAATGATTATGTGAATGCAAAGGATATATTGGTTGATAGTAAGGAAGAGGTGTAGTTGTATTTCATGTGGTGGTAGGAGTATGATGTAGTGATGGATGTGTACTGTTGAACTGGTATGGAGCTGGTATGGAGACAACAGTGATTGGAGAATGTTGACACTGTGATAGAGGGAGAAGGGTGATGGTGGTTCCGGTTCAGGTGAAGGCTGTTAGTATGTATGTAACAGAGATGATGGAAGGGTATGGAGATCGAAGGTGATTCAGTTGATGTTGAAGTAGCAGGCTGTGTTTTGTGAAGTATTGTATGGGACAGTTTGATGACAGTTGTTGAAATGGGTTTGGGTTGATGGAAGTAACAACTAAAGCTGGATGTAGTAGGGAGTAGTTGAGGGTGGATCAGCGATTGATGGAAGTTAGTTGATGAAGCAAGGTTCGAGGTTGTGGTCAGAGGATGGCGGTTGACAGTTTTACAGTGGTGGTATATGCACATTGGTATATGCACAGTGAATGTGAGATGTTTTTGAATTGGCAAGTTTGAAATGGTTCAGCCAGTAATTTTTTGAAATGTTGATGGTTGTTTTGTGATGGTTATGCAAGTTTGAATGGTAGGTATAATTGTTGGTGATGAGGTATGCAGCAGTGCACTGTGTTGTATCAGGTCATTATGTGGGTTGTAGAGGCTGCTGTTTTGATGGAAGTTGGCAAATGGTAGTGTATTGATTTGTAAATGTGGATGAATGTGGCAAGGCAATGGAATGTGAATGAATGTGGCAATATGGCTGTAGTGGGAAATGGTTGTATGACAGGGGAGAAAGTAGTGGTAGTAAGGCAGTAGTTAGGTCATGAAGTATTGCATAGTAATGTGCACAGAGATGTGCACAGTGCCCTTTTTTAATTTTGAAAGCAATGTAAACAAAAGAAGAAAGTGCAAATGATATGTAAATGTAAAAGTGTAAATGCAGTAAACTAATTTTATTTGAAATTGTGTATGCTTTTTTTTCAATACAAAATTAAAATGTAAATGGGAAAACAACGGGCACCACAAATCAAATTGAAAACAAAAATCACACACAAACAAACAATTTTTTTTTAAAATGTTAATACACACACAAAAATTAAAACACACAAAATTCAAACAAAAATAATTCGAAGAATAGAAATTAAAATCAAATCAAATTCCCCGGTAACGGCGCCAAAAACTTGTTTGACGACTAATTTTCTACGGGATTAGAAAATAGCCGAAAAATTTTAAATAAAAATTTACTGCAAGCGCACGGCATACAAGCTAGTACATGGCAAATACGAATCAATCCGCAGGGAATTATGTAGAATTTAAAATTTTCTATTCAATCAAATTAAACCAAACTTGAGATTGTGATTAGCTAAAAATGTAAAACAAAAGGCTAGAACAATTGTGATGGAAATATGAGATTAGAAATCAATTTAGAGGCAAATCCACTTTCCTATTTTCAAATAAATCAATATAAAATCAAATGGTGATCTCTTTCTAATCTAAGTAGGATTAGTGATGTATTTATCATAAGCATGGCCTATTTGTGTTATTAATTAACACAACTTAAACCATCTAACTATAATACACATCTAATCCTACTTTTTAAGCTCTCATGAAAATTGGCATAAAGATTGAAACTAAAATCTATTTTAAGCATGATCTATTTGCTATTTATTAGTAACATAGATCATCAAATTTTGATTATAATTTCACTTCATTGCCATAATCATATTTAGATGAAGATACAATTTGTGAATAATGTGATTAAGCATAGCCAATTTGTTATGAACAACATAGACTATCAAATTAAACATGAAACACTAAATCACATAAACATCCATTTTTCCATTAAGCACAAAAGAGATCATATAATGAAAGTTATGTTGAATCTACATGATTTAAGAGAGCTTCATTACCCCTAAATTGTAGAGATTTAGCTTCTCATTTGTGTTATCATTTCAACGCATAGAGATTTCAACATAAAAGAAACAAAAACTAGAAAGAAAGCTATCTAATTAAAAAGAAGTAAATCTAGCTAACGTGAATGGAATGAATTCTAAACTACTAATAAGAAATGGAAGAAAGCATGTAAGTAAAATGAACACAAATAAAAGAACATGTAGAAAAAGAAAGAGGCTTAGGAAGCTATTTTATTCTCATTTGATTTGAAGCTACAACTTGCATTCTAATTTCCTAAATAATTCAAAGAGAAGAAGATCCTTTACATGTACATAAGAGGGCTATTTATACATGCACAAAACCCTAATCCAATTTTTAGGGGACTTCCCAAAATACCCTTTAGGAAGTGTGGCCACCAAGTAATCATTAGTCTCTAATTAATCCATCATCAAGTTTGCATGAAACTTTAACCTCCACTAACTTGTCCATTAGCTTCTAATTGTAGATTAAGGTAAGTGGGTAAGTGGGGTCCTCCATGATGCATGGTTTGAATTATTTCTATCTTCATTCCTTTGTTCCATCCTTGTGCATGCATATTTCCATGAGAATACCTTCATATTCTATCCAAAAATTCCAATAATTAAAAAGAAAATGTGAAAATAAATATTCCCCAAATTAATTCATGCACAAATTTACTATTTTACTCCCGCATTGATGTATGAATGATGTCTTGAAAGCATATTTGAAATTTGGTTTTAAACGTGTAAAAATACCCAATTATGACATTTATATAAATAAAAATAGATTAAATATGGATGTAAAAATAAGCATATTTATGTGCACATCAGTTTACAAGGTTAGCCCCGCAGTTGATATCTAGATTTAATGATTTGGCAACAAGGTTTGTGGAGCAGTTCTGAATGCACACAACTCGCCCCAAAGATGTGATGTCCTTGTCCAACGTGATCCAGGCTCCGGGAGAATCGTTAAAAGATTATTTCAAGAGATTCCATACAGCTGTTGCAGAAATCAGTAATCCCAATGACCATGCAATATTGATGGCCGTGACAAGAGGGATTGATCCAGAATCTGATTTTGGCGATTGGTTAGCCGGCAAGCTACCCGCAACATTGGAGCGCTTTTACGCAAAAGCGGCTCAGTATTTAAGGAAGGAGGAAGCCAGATCCTCTAGGAAGAAAAATGTTGTAGCTCCGAATGGAGAGGGAGTACATAACAAGGTTTTAAATCTCGGATTTCGGTCACGTCTCGTCTCGAAGAATTTGGATAGCTTATCTCGTATCGGGTGAGATCTCGAACGAGATGAGTGCATCTCGGTCGTCCATCTCGGATTTACATCTCGGTTTCTAAAATTCATTTCGGAGTTATCTCGGAGTATATGTCATGTCGAAAATTAGTTTTCATACACCTAAATTTATAATACTAGTCACTACCTTAAGGAAAACACTATGCACTTACCTTGAATATATCACACGCTTATCATTAGTAATTTAGTATGGAAAAATATCACTTGTATCATGTAAAATAAACAAATAACTAGATTTCATGGATAATGTTCAATATAATATCATATGAGATAAAGTAGACAAGAAACAAACCATAACATATGCACCTTTACTTTGTTTGATCATTCACTTAACTTTCCTACATAATATAATGTCTCATTTCTATCTTTTATGATTTATAGTGCTACAAGGGAAATCTTAATTTTATAACTTCAAATACAAAAGTCTACAAGTAGAATTAAGATATTCTATGTCTGGTTATAGTATTTAATTATTAGCAAACAAAATCTCATTAAGAAACTAATAGCATAGATATTTCAAACAAACGTAGAAAATAGCATACATAGTACAAACAATTTCAAACATTTAGTAATATTATAAGAAAAGCAAAAAAATGATGTACGAATGAACATGTAATCATCAAATGAAATTAATAAATGAAAGAGAATTCCTTTATTGCTTAAAAATATGCCTTGAGGAAAAAAATTATAGCAGCAAAGACTAAATGAAATCAAATTGGGAATCCATTTAGAACATAAAGTTAAATAAGTGAAGCCCAAAATTTATAGCCGCAAAAAAAATCGGGTTAGGAAAAAAACTCAAGAAAGTGTCGAAAAAAGAAAATGAAATCGGATGTAAATTAATTTGGATCAGAAACCTAAATGAAAATCATAAAGTGAAATACTTACCATAATCGATGTAGATTTTATCATCTTCTTACACTCGTCACTGCCGTAAAATAAGAGACGAAGATTAAATGAGATTTATATAAGAAATAAGGGTTAAAAAAAGTACAATTATGAAGGCTTAAATTAAGGTAAAGGATGAGCTAGCCCAATACAGAAAAAGAGTTGATTTTTTCCAAAATTCAAAAATTCAGCCAATATCTCGCTGCTAAATCTCGTCCGAGATACCGGACGAGATACTGAAATCTCGTCCGAGATTTGGGTCAGACGAGATTCAAACGAAATTAGTTGTTTCGAATCGCCCAGGCTTGAAAACGAGATCTCGGCCGAGATCTCGGCCGAGATGAGCGAGATTTAAAACCTTGGTACATAGTAATATTGTTGTAAAGCAATCTGATGATAGCTTTGGAAAAGTTCAAGTGAATGTCCAGAACAAAACTAATCAACAAAAGAAAGGCGGAGATAGGAGTTGAGAACAAAAGAGGGGTTCTAGAAGTGTGAAGCCTAGGATTCCAATGTATAATACTTACATGCCACTGAATTCGTCCCTGGATAATATTTATTTGTCTACCTACAATACCATGCAGCACAGGAAGCCGCCTCCAAAAGAATCAACAGAGAAGCAGAAACAAACTGGGAAATATTATCGGTTTCATGAATTCTACGGGCATAATACAAAGAATGCATTCATCTCCAGGATATTATCGAAAAGCTGATTCGAGAAAGGAAGTTATAGCAGTTTGTGAAAACCCCATAGGATGGCGGGCAGGGGACATCTGACCCCAACCGAGGACAAGCACCGCACAGTGCTGAGGAGCCTATGCGGACTAGTGGAAGATTGGTAATCAATACAATAGTCGAAGGACCGCATCCGGTTGATAAGAGTTGGCGTTAAATGGAGCGTTATGCTAGCGCAATTAGGCATGTGAATTTTGATTGCTGTTCAAATACGGAAGATGGAGCTCCAGCAAAATAGCAGCATACAATGGCAGATGATATTGTGTTTAGAAACAGAGATGTAGATAAGGTGGAGGCTCCAACGATCGACCCAATGGTCATTTCAGCCATGATCGACCCCGCTTTAGTGAGAAGGATATTGGTTGACTATGGAAGTTCTGTAAATATAATTTTCAAAAAATCTTTTGATCAGATAAGGATGGAAGCCAAGGACTTGAAACCTTCTAAATCCTGCATTCATGGCTTTAACGGTGCTGCAACTAAAGATGTTGGTTATGTTGATTTACCTGCAGAGTGGGAGACGGTGACCGTAGGAGGGTGCAGTTCTGCCTTTTGTTGTTTTGGATGTTAACTCTCCATACAACGCTTTTCTGGGCCGACTGGCCTTAGCTGAGTTCCAGGCAGCTCTTGCCCCATGGTGCTTAACTTTGAAGTTCCGACAGACAATGGTGCCAGAGTTGTTAATGGTGATTAGGCGGCTAGACGTGCCTGTTATGTAGTTGAATCGAGGGATGCTCAACGAAAGGAGAAACGTAAGGGTGTGGACAAGTCAGTCCGCATCCAAGCCATTGAAGATTGACAACTAGTGCCTGAGCCTTGGCTCAGGTGCCACAGTCGGCTCTATAGAGATATGGATCCAAATGATGATGAGGACGAGCCCAAAGAGACCACGGTAGTACAGGTTGAGCTGACGATTGACGTCAAAGTTAGCCACGATGACGTGTCACGGGTCCTAAAGATTGGATCGCAGCTCAGCCCCTCGATGATGAAAGAACTTACTAGATTTCTCTAAGCGAATCTTGACATGTCTGCTTGGACTCATTCTGGCATGTGTGGGATCTCGCTGCCATTGCGAGCCTTGCATTGAATATCGACCCAAGGCATCAACTAGTGAAACAAAAACGACATGGCATGAATCCGTAGACATTAGAGACTTTCAGAAATGTTCGACATCGTCCGACATTATAAAATAAAGATTAATCCTCTGAAATTCTCCTTTGGCATTGCATCAGGAAAGTTCTCGGGTTTCATTATTAATGCCCATGGAATCGAAGTTAATCCCAAGAAGATCCATGCTATTCGCAATTTCCAAGCGCCAAAGACTATTAAACAAGTACATATCCTGAATGGTAATGTTGCTGACTTAAGGCAATTCATTTCTAGAGCTACCGATAAATGCATTCCTTTCTTTAACTTAGTTAAGAGAGGAAAAAAGGAATTTCGAATGGACATAAGATTTTAAAGACGCATTCCAAGCTTTGGTGAACCACTTAAAGAAACCCCTCATCTTATCAAAGCCAGTGGACCATGAAGATTTATATATATGCTTAGCTGTGTCGGTACATGCTATAAGTGCCACGTTGCTTCACGAGTAGAATCGAATCTAGAGACTGGTCTATTATGTTGGAATGTGATTGACAGGAGCTGAAAGGAACTATCCGAAGATAGAGAAACTGTCATACGGTTTGCTGATTGCATCACGAAAGCTCCGCCTTTACTTCAAGGTTATCCTATCAATGTTTATACCAACTAGCTATTACGGCAGGTCCTACAGCAACCTGAGACGTCTGGAATGTTACTCAAGTGGAATATCGTGCTCAGCCAATTCGACATCACTTACCTTCCCCGAAGGGCTATCCAGGGTCAGGCATTGGCAGATTTTATAGTAGAATTTACTACATAAGATGATTTCCCGGAGAGCAGTGAAACCCCTACCATACAGTGGACATTGTATACAGATAGAGCATTTAATTATCGTTGTTCTGGAGCTGTGATTGTGCTTGTGACTCCCGAAGATCGATCAATTTGCTACACTTTAAAGCTTGATTTCCCTACAGTAAACAATGAAGTCGAATATGAGGCTCTAATTACTGAACTTAAACTCGCCAAAGAACTGGGAATAAAGTCTCTTGAAATCTTTTGTGACTTACAATTGGTAGTACACCAAGTCGGGGGAGATTACCAAGTTAAAGGACAACAGCTTGCTCCATACCTTACTCAAGTCCAAGAGTTGTTGACTGACTTTAAGTACTACGAAATTATGCACATTCCTCGGGATCAAAACAGAGAGGTTGATTCACTGGCAAAGTTTGCTAGCACCGGGGATGCACAACAAATGGGCTTGGTTCTAGTCTATTAATTGCCCCGAGTATAAGCCTGATGGAAATCGATCGGGTACTAAAGACGGAGTCTGAGGGGGAATCATGGATGACTCCGATTT
Source organism: Allium fistulosum (assembly GCA_030737815.1). Taxonomy (NCBI): domain Eukaryota; kingdom Viridiplantae; phylum Streptophyta; class Magnoliopsida; order Asparagales; family Amaryllidaceae; genus Allium; species Allium fistulosum. Next base: position 1,112,256,425 of record CM060905.1, read on the forward strand.
AAAACTATTACAGGGAGTCCTTCCTGAACAAAGGAATGAAAAGCGACAAGTCTTTCGTAAAGCTTCACGATATATCATACAGGAAGGAGTTATGTACAGAAAGGGGTTTTCTGTTCCCCTGCTCCGGTGTATCACTCATGATGAGATAAAATGAGTCCTAAAAGAAGTTCATGAAGGAGAATGTGGCGACCACACTGGGGGGAAAACTCTAGCAAAGAAGATACTCCGTTATGGGTATTATTGGCCAACCATCAATCGAGACACTCTTGATTATGTAAGGCGATCCGACGAGTGCCAGATATATGCAAAAGTCCCAAGAGCTCCGCCGATGGAAATAACACAAATGGTCAGTCTATGGTCGTTTTCCATATGGGGCATAGATATTATTGGTTCTTTTTCAATCTCTAAAGGTGGTGCGAAGTACACCATCGTCGCAGTTGATTACTTCACCAAATGGGCCAAAGCAGAACCATTAGATATGATCAGAATGAAGAAAGTAATCAACTTCATTGTCTGGAACATTATCTGTCATTTTGGTCCTCCACAAACTATTGTAACAGACAATGGGACTCAATTCGACGATGCTGAGTCCAAAGTCTTTTGCCGTTGCAATCGTATTGAAAAAAAATTTGCGATAGTTGCTCACCCTCAAGCAAATGGGAAAGTTGAAGTTGTGAACAAAATCATAAAATTCATTCTAAAGAAGCATTTGGGAAAGCTGGAGGCAAGTTGGTGGATGAACTTCCAATAGCACTATGGGCTTATAGGACCACACACAAGTCCGCGACTGACCATACTCCCTTCTCCCTCGCTTACGGTTTCGAAGTTGTTATTCCTATTGACCTCAAAGTTCCTTCCCATCGAGTGACTTACTACGATCTCAGAAAAAATAAAGATCTCCTCTTTGAATCTCTAGATTTCATAGATAAGAAGCATGAGAAAGCTGATTTGAGGGCAGCTGCACACTGACACCTAGTCGCCCGATACTACAACACTAAAGTTCGACCTAGAACCTTTGAAATCGCTGATCTCATCTTGAAACGGGTTTTTCCTACCCTGTCACATATGAATCCAACCTGAGAAGAACCGTATGTCATTGAGCAAAGGCTTGGAGAAGGAACTTTCAATCTAGCGACTATTAATGGCATCACACTCCCAAGGGTATGGAATAGTAAGCATTAACGATGCTATTTCACTTAGTTTGTTTCTTTTTCATTCAGTTGTATTTACTTTCAGAATTTGTTTTAGCATTGATTTTTTTGGATATGTAATAAGACAAATTATGTCATTTCCTTCCATTTAGCTATTAAAGTTTTGAACTTCCTTTATATCTATGTTTGATGTAGCATTACATGTTAGTTACATTACGAAACTGACTGATGTTGATACGTCCGAACAAGTTCCTAGAGTTTGGAACTAACCAATTACGTTTGTTCCCGATTGAATTAAATAAGATGAGCGTGGTCCGACCGTTCATTAGATAACTCTCGTTCATAATCGATGGATGGAATAGATATCGGGGAATGGATGTGACTCAACTAACCGATGATTGAATAAATCCCGCCGAGTGATGGAACTAAAATAAATCAAAAGCGACCGTGACATGATCGATCGCTCGCTAAATCAAACCCCGGACCTTGGGGCAAATCAATCAATTAAGGAAAGTACGATCCAACTATTTTTTGAAATAACTCTAAAGCCCTAGAGTGCGGATGGAGTATAAACACAGGTCAAGTGCAATTCGACCACCCGCTGACTAATTCTTATCCCCAAAGTGCGGATATGAGCATAAACAAATATATGAGTGCGGTTCGACCACTCACTATTCCGTGAACTCCGGCCTGAAACCGACAGGAAAGGTATAAACTCGCAAAGGATGGAGTTCGACCATCCAATGTCTAACTTCGCTAATCCAAGACTAGGAACATGAGCGTAATCCCTTAAACCGCTGAACCTGACCGCATAATGTTTGGGCTCAAACCCCGTGTTTAGTATGACTCAGGGCCATGACCACATGGAGGCCTTAGGATAGAATTAACTGATTATCATCCAAAGCAACGAGCAACGAATTACAAGTACATTGAATGGAAAATAATAGCTCAACTACTTAGATAACAATTCACATGAGGGTTCAACAGAAAACAAAAATACATTTATTCACATAACAAGCTTTAAAATTATGATACAAGTTTATTCATAAAATAGGGGCCAACAAAGAGAAAAACAGTTATACAAGCTATGTGCAAACAGAACCTAAACGACCGCTATTTCTTATGTCTTCTCTCCTTTTTGGGTTTTCTAGGAGTAGCGCAACCCAAGATTCCGCCTGTCTGTTTCCTCGATCCTTTACCGCCTTTGGCGGGGGAGCTTTTAAAAGTAGGAGGGAGCTTTTCTGAAATTGACTCGCCGGGTGGGATGACCTATAATGGGATGAGATTTGGATCGTCAATATCCACATCAACGGGTTTAAACTTAGATTGTTTCTTCAACAACTCCTCCCTCTCAACATGCTCATTTAAGCTGAGCTCATCAGTGTGTTTAGTGGTGCCAGTGATCACAACATCATTAGATTCGTCCAGTGGCAGTGGATCTTCAACCGTATCTTCATCGAGTGCTCCAATGGTTTGAGCATCGGTGGCTGCTGAGATCTCAGTTGATGTTAATTGTTGCTCCACGACGACGCTACTTTTTAGAGTTAGGCCAAGACTCGGAAGACCCGTAGATTCATGGAAACAAGAAGATAATCCCATGACTATTGGACATAAAGAAAGCAATCGATTGCAAAATGGAAGATGGAGTGGAATACTTGTATCTGACTGACTTTCAGTCGTCGCCGGGGTCCCTCCTTCCATAATAGGGGTCAACACTTTAGATTGATAATAGGGTTTGTCTGAATCATAGCTTAGATCCTGTCCCGGGTCGAAAGAAACTGATGCTTCGGCTGCTTGGAAAGAAGAGGGGCCATTGGGAACAGACTTTGAAGATTCAGCGCTATTTTACCCTTTGCTGGAAAATGTTAGAATGTCAAAGTATCGGAGTCTCGTGACGGCAAGGTCTAGGGGTTCATTTCCGCAAAGGATTTCCCATACTAATTTCTCTTTATCTAAATTGACTTTGCAAAGGTGTTTCTTTTTTATTTCAATAATATACTCCCAGGCCTCGGCGAGCGACTCAAGATAACCCTCACCAAGAAAGCTCAAATCACAGTGGAGAAGGACTTTAGCATTGTATTTGATGATCAGGGGATCAAACATGTCCTTTATTTCATTCCGACTGGCTTCCTTGGCATCCTCTACTTGGGCCTTGCGTTGTTCTCTCATCTCATTACAGCCAGCTTCCTTCGCCTCTTCTTTGAGGACTTCAATCTGAGCAAGTTTCTCATCAAGTTTAAGTCAGGACCTCGACAGCTTCTTCGCAATATCTTTATGATTCTTCTTGAGCTTCGATCTTTTCTTCCCTCTCTTTCTTAAGAAGCTCCTCAACACAGCAAGCCAAGATATTTTTATCCTTTTGTAAGGAATATTTTTCCAAGGCGAGTGCACCATTGCGGTTGAGAGCAGCATCAAGTTCCTTTTTGTGGGCAGCTTCAAGACGACTCACTGCCTCAGATGTTTCCATAGCACTCTTTTCTGCTTCAGTTAGTTTTGTCGTCAACTCCGAGATCTTATTATCTTGGAGCTTAATTATATCTTTATCATGGATCGCCTCTAGTTTGAGATGATCTATCTCATGATGTCGCTCAATAAACACCTCAGAGATTTTTCTACTAAGTGCTGGAACAATTCATGCTCCACGAAAACATCATTGACGCAAGAAAGAGAGCTTGCTTTGACAGTCTCTAGAACTGTATGAATGGAGGGAAGAAACTTAAGCTCGTCAAAACAAATCTTTGGGAAATGTCCTTAAGTTCAACCAATTTCTCTGCTGTGGAAGCTTCAGAAGCAGCGGTCGGCAAAGATGGATCAGAAGCAACGATTGGACATTTACTCGACCGACGGTCACGGGACTGCTTTGTAACATTCCGTATCTGAAGGCCAAAAGCTAAACACTACAGATGCTGCATTCATCCATAGTATTAACTTCTGGTGACAAAATACAGTAATGATAATAGTATCCATAATACCAGAAGCACGTGAATATGAACAAAATCACAAATTTCAAAAACAACATTTTGCTAATTACATTTCAAAACAATAATTCATATCCATGTTACATAATCCCTTAACGTTTACCAGGAAATGATTAAATATATCATTACAAAAATACACCAAGAGCGACATATGACGATGCCTCTTGGTTGATCAAAGCAATATAGTCATATCTGACTTAAAATACACAACGGAATCAAAACAAAATGAAACTGCAAATCCTAATTAGCTATCCGTCGGCCACCTGCTCATCTTCGGATGCTTTATTCGCCAAAAGACAAAAACCTAAAAACCTCAACCCTCGGCCTACTCAAATCAATTTTGAGTGCCCCGAGAGTTTAAGAGGAAACAAAAACTTTGAGTCAAACATAAAGCCTGGTGTGAATAATTCTATTACATCTCGGTTTACTGATATTAAATGAGACCACGCTGCTTAGTGGAACGGGTTACCCCTCACTTATATCTATTTCAAAACATATATTTTGCAATCCATTCCTGCAACCAAACTGGTTAATCAAACTGATTATATCAAAATAGCAATATCCTTTATGCTAATAAATGGACTATCTGTCTGTAAAACAAGTAATATGTGAACTATCTGCTCACCCATTATAGCAAGGTCCGTTATGCTACAAATGGACTATTTGTCCATACAACTAGGTTGACTGCCCACAAACTGGACCAACTGTCCGATATCTAGGCCGACTTCCTACAAAATGGATTAACTGTCCGAATTATTTTCTTAGGGTTACCTACCCTTTAATTTTCCTTGAAAACCTTTTCAAAATGATTTAGTCCTTCAAATCATATATATACAAGGAAAATATATCTTTAGCTTTACTCTAAGCCATTTTGCCATGTTATATATACTTTACTCAAAATAATGTTGATGGGATTTAATAAGGATTAACTATCCTTCCAAAACAAGTAAAAACCCTTTTTAAGTTGAAAATACTTAGGCTACATTGCCTATCTATTACTTTTGAAACCTTTGTTTAGAAGTGTTAAAAAACCCTTTCGAAACCATTGAAGGTAACCCCTTCGAAACCAATAGAAAACCCTTTCGAAACCATTATTTATTGCCTTTTGAAAACATTGGAAAAACCTTGCCTTTCTTTTCTCCGAAAGCTTCAAAATGCCAGACATCCTCCTTCAAAAAAAATTAATATTGCCTTTCGAGAACATAGGAAAAACCCTTCCTTTTAACCCTTTCGAAACCCTGGAGAACCACCCCTTTCGAAACCATTTATTAAAACCTTTCGAAACAGTCAAACTCAATCCTTTCGGTAGCACTTTGGGTTCAATTTAAAACATGTGGAAACTTTCGAAACAATTGAAAAACATCTCGGTCAAAACCATTTGGATTCTGCCTTTAAGTAGAGCAAAAGGATCAGAACCCCATTAGAGTTGAAAGCATCTGTTTCAAAACCATTTAAAATTATCCCTTTCGAAACCATTTGGGTTTTACTTATAGAAAAAGGGTCCTTAAAACATTTAAGTCAAAAGCATTTGCTTCGAAACCATTTCCTAAGTAATGAAGTGATGGTGTCAAAACCATCCCTTCAAAAGCATTGGAGAGATGGCCAGGTTTTAGAAAATAAAACAACCCTTTCAAAACCATCTGGGTCGAAAGGTAAAAAGGCATCAGCAAGAAGGTTTCGGCTTAGTCGAAAGCAATTATTTAAAAACAGAGGTGCAACCTAATTCGAAACCATTTCCTTTAAATCATTTGACTTTGTCGAAAGCTACTTTGTCGAAAGCCATTTAGCCGAAAGCAAGCAGGAGTATTTCTTTAATTTAAAAAACAAAGGACTGCCTCAACCCCTTCGAAACCCTTGGTTTCGACTCCCTAACTTCTGCCATCATCCAATTCATTACGTACTAGTTTACTGATACCATATGCATTGGTATTGACTGTGTCGGAAGCGATAGTATGGAGGCGGAACCTGGTGTCGAAAGAGACGAAATAGTGAAAAACACGTAGCAAATAGTTCTTTTCACCTAACCTGCCTTACGTGTCTAATTGTGATTGGTTGCCTCTTTCTTTACCAATAAAAAGTATTGCACTTTGTCAAAAGGGCTGCCAACTTTCCAGATTTAATAACTTAAATTATTTTACAAAAAGCCCCTTCTACTCTTTTAATTAATAAAACATATAAGTCCCGTACCTTAACTAATTTTGTATAACCATTAATACACTTAGGAAAAATCTAGAAAAATCCCAAAAAATCACATTATATATGTTTTTTAACATATAAAAATTTCAGACCCAAATAATTAATTATTTACTCGCAATTAATTTATAACCCAAAATACCATTTTCTTTGCTAAAAATTCATGTAAATTCCACGAAAATTCAGAAAAATCTGAAAATTGAAACCTATCTCCCAAATAAAATTTTTGATCTTTATAAAAATTCTCAAGGCATTTGGATGTCATTTAATAGGGTTTTCACTTTAAAACATATCATACATTCAATATGAATAACCATAATTCATCAACAAGTATATATATTCATTCTATCATTCAAAAACATGGCAAATCATTGCAAAATACTTGAAATTCAAGTTAAAACCGAAAACAAATCAAAAATGAGATGTAAACATTATTCACCATGGCTTTAGAGATTACAGAGATTGAGATGTGAATAGATTTGATTTGATGAGCTTCTTCCTAGCTTTTCTTCTTCTCTTCCTTGTTAATGGTGGTCGGCCTCTTTTAAAAATTTTGAAAATGAAATGAACATGTAAAGTTTTACACGGCCAGGTTTGGAGGATATAGGAATGGCCTCTTTCCTATTTTACCCCTCCTCTATTTCAATTTAACTCTTCTTTAGTACATTGTTAAATGGCACGGCTACCCTTAATTAAAAATCAAATCTCAATCCCCTAATCAACACATTATTTTATTTTATTTAGCTAATTAAATATCCTAAATAATGTTATCAAAAATCTGGGGTGTTACAGACTCCCCTCCTTAAATAATTTCGTCCTCGAAATTATGATAAGGTACACAAAAATCAAACAAGTAGGTAAAACAAACCATCAAACAAGTCAGGATAAGTATCTCTAATCCTTCTCTCAATCTCCCAAGTATAGTCCCTGTCATTGTCGCTCCACTGGACTTTGACTAATCTAATCGTCTTGGTTCTAAGCCCCTTCTCATCTCTCGCAACAATACGAATAGACTTCCTCACTATGGTCAAATCCGAGCCTACCACTAAATCATCTAGTACAGTCGGTGCAATAGCAAACTCTGGGTCTCTAACACACTTCCTGAGATGAGAAACATGAAAAACATTGTGGACTCCTGCTAAACTGCTCGGTAACTCAACTCTATATGCGAGTTTCCCAGTCCTCTTAACAATAGGAAAAGGTCCAACAAATCTCGGTGCTAACTTCCCCGATTTCCCAAACTTAATTACACCCTTCATCGGTGATACTTTGATGAAAACCTAGTCTCGAACTGAGAACTCTAGATCTTTCCGTCTCTTATCTGCCTAGACTGAGCCTCCTTCATTCTAGACTGAATAACCTCAATCTTTTCTACAGCTTCCCTGATCAAATCTGGACCAAGAACTAACCTATCCACGGTCTCTAGCCAACATACAAGAGATTTGCATGGCCTTCCATACAAAGCTTCAATCGGTGCCATCCCAATACTAGTCTGATAACTGTTGTTATACGAAAACTCGACTAAATACAGATAGTCTTCCCATGATCCCCCAAAGTCTAATACACAAGCTCTTAACAAATCTTTCAAGATCTTGTTAACTCTCTCTGTTTGCCCATCAGTCTACGGATGGTAAGCGGTACTCATCTTGAGCTTGGTTCCCAAAACTTCCTGTAGACTCTTCCAGAATTCGCTAGTGAACAAAGGATCTCTATCACTAACTATGCTACTAGGAACTCCATGCAGTCTAACTACATTCTTTAGGAATAACCTTGCCAAAATAGTTGTCGTTCTGGTTGACCTAACTGGAATGAAATAGGCACTCTTGGTCAATCTGTCAGCTATAACCCATATGATATCATTTCCTCTGTTCGACCTTGGCAACCCGTCAATAAAATCCATGGAAATTAAATCCCACTTCCACACTGGAACATCCAATAGCTGAAGCAACCCACTCAGTTTCTGGTGTTCGGCTTTTGCCTGCTGGCAAATCATGCACTGCTTCACACAACCCAATATCCCGCTTCATGCCTTTCCATAAGAAACTTCTCTTTATATCTTGATACATCTTTGTACCTCCTGGGTGAATAGAGAACTTTGAACGATGGCATTCCTCTAAGACTTCTTTCCTTAAGTTTCCTACACTTCGAACACATAATCTTTCTTTCTTTCTCAACCTCCCAATCTGGTCAAGACTGAAATCATTCAAGTCATCGCTCTTGGTTCCATCTCTTAACTTCTTGATTTGTTCCGCTAATACCCGATCCTCTTCTTGTTTAAAAGCAATCTTTTCGATCATCACCGGTCGAACTTCCAAACAAGATAATACAACTGTATCTCCACTAGACCCAGCTTCGGATCTCCACTGCACTCTGCAATCTGCTAATGCTTCCAAATCCTTCCACTCAGCAATCATCGCTAATACTGCATTCTGATGTTTTCTACTAAGTGCATCTACAACCTTGTTGCCTTTCCCTGGTGTGTACTCAATCCCAAAATCATAAGCAGTGATAAACTCTAACCACCTCTGTTGTCTCATGTTCAACTCCTTCTAAGAGAACAAATACTTCAGCGACTTATGATCTGCGTATAACTCAAACCTTTCTCCCAAAAGGTAATGTCTCCACACCTTCAAAGAAAAATCATGGAAGCCAATTCTAAATCATGCATCGGATATCTGACCTTACGCGGTCTAAGCTGTCTAGAAGCGTAGGCAATCACTTTACCCATCTACATCAGCACAGTTCCTAATCATGTTCCATACACATCGGTATAAACCACCAAATCCTGATTCCCTTCAGGAACAACCAACACAGGTGCATGGGTCAATAAGTGTTTCAAACTCTGGAATGCTTCCTCACACTTATCAGTCCACACAAACTTCACATCCTTTCTTGTTAGCTTGATCATCGGTGCTGCTATTCGCGAAAAATCCTTAATGAACCTCCGATAATAATCGGCCAACCCAAGGAAGCTCTTAATCTCTGTCACTGTCTCGGGTCTCTTCCAACTATTCACTGCTTCAATCTTAGTCGGATCTACTGACAACCCTTCCTATGAGACTATGTGACCAAGAAACTTCACCTCTTTCTTCCAGAAATGACACTTCGAAAACTTCGCCTTCAGCTGATGCTGCCTTGGCGTCTCAAGCACCACCCTAAGATGAATTTCAATCTCTCTTTTATCCTTAGAGTAAATCAAGATATCATCTATAAAAACCAATATAAACGTATCTAAGTGCTCTCGGAAAACCTAGTTCATCAAATCAACAAAGAGAGCCGGCGCATTAGTCAGTTCGAATGGCATAACTAACCATTCGTACGACCCATATTTGGTCCTAAATGCCGTCAAAGGTATACTATCCTCTGCTACCCTAAGCTAATGGAAACCAGCCGCTAAATCCAACTGCGAGAATACCTTGGCTCCACTCAACCGGTCGAATAAATCGTCAATCCTCGGCAATGGATATCGATCCTTTATCGTTCTCTCATTCAACTTACGATAATCGATACATAGCCTTAACGATCCATCCGGCTTCTTAGCAAGCACTGCAACTGCTCCTAAGGCAAACTACTCAGCCTGATAAAATTCTTGCCTTCTAAATCCACCAACTGCACTTTCAAATCCCGCATCTCTGTAGGAGTCATCCTGCTCGATGGTCTACTCACTGGTTCTGCTCCAAGAACCAAATCTATCCGAAACTTAATGGCTCGTTTCAACGGCAATCCAACTACAGGCTCAAAAACATCTACGAATTCTCTAACCATGAAAACTCGACTCAACTCATCATCTAATTCCATAGCACCCAACAAAGCATACATCTCACTACAAGAACCTTCTACGGCATAAACTATCTGATCACTACAATTCGGGCATCTAAGAGATATTTTCCTATCCTGGAAAAATATCCTAGCATCGTACTCACTTAACCAATCCATACCAAGAATAATTTCGAACCTTACAAAATCAAACACATGAAAACTACAAACAAAAGTATGACCTAACATGTCAAACTTTAACTGGTCACATCTCATCCCTAGAGTTGCATATCCTCCTATTGGATTCGCGACCCGTAAGGAAGTAACTAAATAAGTGAGTTCTAGATTAAGCTTATCTATCAAACATCTAGATATAAAAGAATGTGATGCACTAGTATCAAATAGAACGCTAACAGTCATACCATGAATCTGAAGCGTACCTCTAAAGATTGTCTTTCCTTTTTCTTAAGCTGTTGGTTTAGAAGCGGTAGGCTCCAATGCATACACCTTGCCCTTCCCATCCTTAGCGGGCTCCTTGCGCAGGCTCTTATAATGGCCAATCTGGTCATAGTTGTAGCACCTGACACTCTTCCTTCCAGCCACTTCCTTAGCCTTCCCGGCATGACACTCATTAGCATAGTGCCCCTTCTTATCACACTTGAAATAGACAATCTCAGACTTCCCCTTCCTAGCTACTCCACCCTTCTGAGCACCTTTCTTCGGAAAGAACTTCCTCTTCTGATTCTACCTAGCCTGGACTTCTTTAGCCTTACTCTTCTCTAGAGAATCAAGCAACTCCTCATGCCTTAAGTCCATCTCTAAAACAAAGTCAGAAGGATCTCCAATATGAGGTAATGCGGCTCTAGCTAACTCAGGCTTCAACCCACTAATGAACTTCTCGTTCCTCTTTATGACTGTGTCCACTAAAGCATACCCATACCGGACCAACTCCTCAAACTTCCTTACATACTCCAGAACTGACATCTCCCCCTGCTCTAATTCAGCAAACTTTCTGATCAGAGCTGACTGTACCATTGCTGACATAAACCTCTCCTGGAACCTTCCATTGAAATCTTCCCAGTTTATAGTTTTCTCATCCACCTCCACAATCACACTATTCCACCTGAACAGACCTGCTCCCTAAAGCTATCTAGATGCCAAACTCCTCTTCTTCTCATCATTGAGCCTCAAATCTGCAAAAATTCTCTCGCAGTGCAACAACCAATTTTCTACTTCAATGGCATCCTCCGTTCCAACAAACGGCTTCCCTCCAAGCTTGGTGTAATCTCCACTCAGCTTAGCATAATGGTTAACCACTGGAACTTCTAGAATCTCTGCTCCTGCAGCATTTCCTCTTAACACTCCAGCTGCAACTCCCGCCTGCACCATATTCCTGAAAAACTGATACATAGCTTCCATTCCAACTTATGGGACTTCAGCACCCACATTCTCTACTTGTGTCTGACCTTGTCCTCTTCTCACATTAGGCCTGACATTCCCTTCAGTGCCTTCCCCTCCTTGGTTAACTCTTCCTCTTCGACCTTCCATATCGGTATTCAAACCTTATGAGATACAGAAAAATATCCTAACAAAGGTAAGAGACTAGAGATAAAGCATATACTTATATATAACAAATACAACTATATTACTATAGCGTTATCCCATATCCCAATCTTACTCTAATTCCTTAAGATTATGTTTCAAAAATCATTTTTAGTTTAAAGTTTTTCATAAACCATGCTCTAATACCAAGTTGTAACATCCCGTATCTGGAGGCCAAAAGCTAAGCGCTATAGATGCTGCAGTCATCCATAGTATTAGCTTTGGTGATAAAATACGGTAATGATAATGGCATCTATAATATCAGAAGCACATGAATATGAACAAAATCATAGATTTCAAAAACAACATTTTGCTGATTACATTTCAAAACAATAATTCATATTCATGTTACATAATCACTTAACATTTCCCAAGCAATGATTAATATATCATTACAAAAATAAGCCAAGAGAGACATATGACGATGCCCCCTTGGTTGATCAAAGCAATATAGTCATATCTAACTTAAAATACACGGCGGAATCAAAACAAAATGAAACTGCAAAACCTAATTAGCTATCCGTCGGCCACCTGCTCGTCTTCGGATGCTTTATTCGCCAAAAAACAAAAACTTGAAAACCTTAACCCTCGGCCTACTCAAATCAATTTTGAGTACCTGAGAGTTTAAGGGGAAACAAAAACTTCGAGTCGGACATAAAGCCTGGTATAAATAATTCTGTTACGTCTCGGTTTACTGATATTAAATGAGACCAAGCCGCTTAGTGAAACGGGTTTCCCCTCACTTATATCCTTTTCAAAACATATATTTTGCAATCCTTTCCTGTAACCAAATTTGTTAATCAAACTAATTATATCAAAATAGCAATATCATTTATGCTAATAAATAGACTATTTGTCCGTAAAACAAGTAATATGTGAACTATCTACCCATACATAATAGCAAGGTCCGTTATGTTACAAATGGACTATCTGTCCATACAACTGGGCTGACTGCTCGCAAACTGGACTAATTGTCACATATCTAGGCCGACTGCCTGCAAAATGGACTAACTGTCCGAATTATTCATGTTAAAACAGAAAACACAATCAAAAATGAGATGTAAACATTATTCATCTTGGCTTTAGAGACTAAAGAGATTGAGATGTGAATAAATTTGATTTGAATTAGCTTCTTCCTAGCTTTTCTTCTTCTCTTCCTTGTTAAAGGTGGTCGACCTCTTTTAAAAAATTTGAAAATGAAATGAACGTGTAAAATTTTACATGGCCATGGTTTGGAGGATATAGGAATGGCATCTTTCCTATTTTACCCCTCCTCTATTTCAGTTTAACTCTTCTTTAGTTCATTATTAAATGGCACGGCTACCCTTAATTAAAAATCAAATCCTAATCCCCTAATCAACACATTATTTAATTTAATTTAGCTAATTAAATATCCTAAATAATGTTACCAAAAATTTGGGGTGTTACATGTTTGGAGCTAGATGAACCGCTATGCAAAGGAAGATTAGGTTGCACTTCTTGATGAGACGACCAAGATTGAGATTTATGTTTTGAAGATGAAGATTCCCTCGAGCGACGACTTCTTTCTCGGTCGTCATCCCACTCTCTACGCTTACCCAATTTTGAATCACGTCTGGACCCATATTTCGTTGAGGAGCCCCTCAAGTGATCAAAAGCATGGGATTGAGAATTTGAACGGGCAAAAAACCAATGAGCAGAGTATAAGTGACCATTGCACAAAAGGTAGATGGAAATCGTGTGGTGAAGTGCACGTGATTGTCGATGTCCTAGTGTCCCTCCTAACGGACCGCTTGTTGCAGCTTGCTCATAGGAGTTTTCTCTCCTTTGCCCGTAGGAATAATGCCGTCACCACTTCTGGTTGGGGAATTGAGCCCATCGATGTTGATGTTAGGGAAGTCATAAGTCATAATGTCATCAGGAATTTGGAGATGTGAAAACCCTTTCATCGAACTTTCTAAAGTTGGGAAGATGACTCTTCATTGATAGAAGTAATAATGAACTCCAGATCCTTAGTAGTTTTCCTCCTGCGAAGCTTATATGAAAGCTTCTTTCTTCTCTTAGCAGATGTGTGAGGTTGCACGATCTGTGATGATTCGATCACAAGCGCCTTGCCCGGGCCTGCATCAGCGTCGCCAGGCTCATTGATCTGGGTACCCCTAATTTCGCCTTCTTCGGCGTCATCCTGAGTCCCCACAACTGGGGGCACGGTAGGGTTATTAATATCCCCTTCTTGTTCGATAGCGCTTCTTGGTAATGCAGCACTTCCAGGAAACCCAATGATGCAGCCTTCTTCCAGTAGCCCAAATAGAGATAACAACTCGTCGGTCATGAGGAGTCTGATGTCCCTGTCTTCGACAGGGGTAGCATGAATTGTGGAGATCACTCTTTAAAAGCTATTGCCCTTTGGACGTGGGAAGATACCTATAGATTTTCAGAATGTTAGTTGATCCAGAATATGACTCGGATTAGAGAATTTTAAAATAAAGCAAAGACGACACTTATGTCCTTCCAACCATCGCCTTGCAATGCCAGGCGGACATCGAATGTAGAATCATTCGTGTTTGAAAAGGGTAAGTTAGTTCCAAGCACCTATTAAGATTTGACAGTTGGGTAAATGCTCTAGAAAAACATAGGAAGGACTTCCCAATCGTCATTTAAAGTTATAAATGAACCTTATGACCTTAGGAGTTGGAGGGCGAAACAGAACGCTCATGAATAGTAAAAAGGTTCCATGGAGAAAGGCGTAGATGTTCGAGTGTAACACCTCATATTTTTAGTAACATTACTTAGGATATTTAATTAGTTAAATTAAATAAAATAATGTGATGATTAGGGGATTGAGATTTGTGATTAAACTAAGGGGTATCCATGCCATATACAAATGAACTAAAGAATTAAAATGTTAAGGCAAATAGATAAGGGGCAATATAGGAATAAGAAACTTCCATATACCCTAAACCCTTAACCCCATCATTCTCACATCCATTCTAGATTCACAAAACAAAAATACAAGCTAGAGGCCGGCCACTATTAGGAAAAGCAAAGAGAAGATTTCAAGAGGAAAAGCTTAAGCAACTTAATCAAGATCAAATCTTTAATCTCAAAGCTACGGTGAATATGACTACATCTCATTTTCTTAAGTGTTTTCGGTTTTAAGGTTAAATTTGATTTATCTTGCATGATTATGCCATGTTTTTGAATGATCAAATGTTTATATACGCTTGTTGATGATTTATGCTTGTTCATATAGATTTTATGATATGTTTTAATGTGAAAATCCTATTTATTAACATCCAAATGCCTTGCAATTTTAGATATAGATCCGAAATGATATTTTAGAGATGGGTTTCAATTTTCATAATTTTTTGAATTAATGTGGATTTTATATTAATTTTCTAGTAAAGAAAATGATTATTTGGGTTTAAAATTATTTATGGTTAAATAATATATGATTTGGGTCTAAAATTAATATATGTTGGAAAACATATTAAAAATGATTTTTTGGAATTTTGTTAGAATTTTTCTAAGTGTTTTGATGAATATATAAAATTATTTAAGGTATGGGACTTAAATGTTTTATATATTTATAAAAGAAGAAGGGGTATTTTCTAAACAAATTAAATTGTTTATTTCTGAAATATTGGCAGCACTTTTAGAAAAGAAAATTAGCAACCAATAATATTTTGACAAACAAGGCAGGTTAGTTGAAAAGAAATTCTTTTTAAAGTAAAAATCAGTTTATACATGCTTTTAGCATGTTTCGCCACTTTCGGCACTAGGGGTTCCAACTTAGTAGCTCTGCTACCATCACCCTCGAAACCAATGCGCACGGCATCAAAGACGTGGTGCGTAGCGAATTGGACTTTGGCGGAAGGTACTGGGTCAAAGATATGGGTTCCAATGGGGTCGAAGCATGACTTGGTTTTAAATTGAAAATACGCCTGCTTTGCTTTCGAAGGGTATGCTTTCGACTTGGTTGGCTTTCGGTCGAGTCAAAGGTTTTAAAGAAATGGTTTCGAATGGGTTACGCTTTTTGTTTTAAGTAAATTCTTCGAATGGGGTCGAAATCCCTAGCTACCGCTTTTCCTACCTTTCGAAATTAATGGTTTCAGAAGGTATACTTTGTTTTTAAAACTTGGCCACTTCTCCAATACTTTTGGAAGGTTGGTTTCGACAACATCTTTTCTTTACTTAGGAATTGCTTTCGAAAGAGTGCTTTCGACTTAAATGGTTTTAGCGACCCTTTTGCTCTGTTGAAGGTAGAACCCAAATGGTTTCGAAAGAGATGATTTTTAATGGTTTCGAAAGGATATTTTCGCATGTTTTGAATTGAACCCAATGCTTTCGAAAGGTTTATTGTCTACAAAGGTTTTGATGATTTCGAAAGGTTTTAACTGAAGATTTTGAAGGGGTGGTTCCTCAATGGTTTCAAAAGGTTTGAAAGGAATGGTTTTCCTATGTTTTCGAAAGGCAGTTTAAAGTGTTTTAAAGATAGGATGTCTAAGGTTCTATAGCTTTCAAAGGAAAGGTTTTTCAAGTGTTTTCGAAAGGAAGATTGAATGGTTTCGAAAGGACTATTTTGGCTTTCGGCCTAGGTTATAAAGAAGGGTTTTACTTGGTTTCGAAAGCCGTACTTTCAATGGATTCGAAAGGGGTACTTTCAATGGTTTAAATATTTTCATCAACAAAGATTGTGTAAAGTGTATATATATGACATGGCAAGGTGACTTTGAGTAAAGCATTGAGTATATGTGTTTTCCTTGTTTAAGTTTGGTTTAAAGGTTTTAAGTCAATTTGATATGAAAAGGTTTTCAAGGAAAATTTTGGGAAGATTGCCTAAGTAAAATGACTCGGGTATTAGAATACCAGGTGGGATGGGTATTGGGTCACGCCCTATACACTAGTTATTAGCCCCAGCTAATTTAGTCCAAAATTCCAATGTGCAGGGATTTATCATAGGTAAGACTAAAATGATGATTACACACAGAAGAGAATATATATTTGTATACAGGTAGGTTATTAGTGAGCCCGCAAAACCATTAGGATCAGGTAATCCTAGGAGAAGATAAGTTAGGGATAGACCGTCCAGAAGATGAGTATCTAACAGATAAGTTAGGGACAGACCGTCCAGAAAAGGAGTATCTAACAGGTGTTAGACTATTTTATTTATATTATCTGGTAGTCCCAAGTCAGCCAAAGGTTAGTAGTTAGCCAAACAAAACTATATTGTTCGAACAAATAGTTCATTTATTACCTGATATGTATGTTTACATGATAATGCTTTACAATTTTAACCAGTTTTGGTTGTAGGAAATGATTTGCAAAAGATATGTTTTAGAAGGATATTAGTGAGGGGAAACCCGTTCCGCTAAGCGGCATGGTCTCACTTAATATCAAATAACCGAGATGTATAGTATTATTCACACCTGGCTTTATGTCTGATTTGAAGTTTATGTTTTTCCCCTTAAACTCTCAGGTGCTCAAAATTGATTTGAGTGGGCTGAGGGTTGAGGTTTACAGGTTTTAGTTGGTTGGCGAATAAAGCTTCAAGAGACGAGAAGGTGGCTGAGGGATAGCTATTTAGGAGTTGCTATTTTATTTTGTTTTATTCCGTTGTGTTGTTTTAAGTCAGTTATGACTATATAGTACTCTGGTCAACCAAGGGGCATCATCATATGTTGCTCTTGGCGTATTTATGTAATAATTATATTTTATCTGAACCTTGGAAACGATTATAGGATTATGTAATCTGGATATGGAACATGTTTTATGAAATGTAATCAGAAATGTTGTTTTTTTGCGAATCTGTAATTTTGTTTCATATTCATCCGCCTCTAATATTATGGATATCATTAACATTACCGTATTTGGTCACCGAAGTTAATACTATGGATGACTGCAGCGCTTAGCTTCGGGCCTCCAGATAGGGGATGTTATAGCTTGGTATCGGAGCATAGGTTTATGAAAAACTTTAAACTAAAACTGATTTTTGAAAACATAATCCTAAGGAATTAGAGATAAGAATCGAGGTATGGGATAACATTATAGTAACGTACTTGTATTTGCTATATATAAGTATATGCTATTTCTCTAGTTTCCTATCTCTCTTAGGCTATTCTTCTGTATCTCATGTGGCTTGAATACAGATATGGACGCTAGAAGTGGAAGAGTGAATCTTGGAGGAAGCACCACCACAAATGGTAATGCCAGACCGAATACTAGAAGGAACTAAGGTCAGGCACAAGCTGTGAATGTTGGTGCTGGAGTCCCACAAGTGGATATGGGAGTTATGTATCAGTTTTTCATGAATATGATACAAGCTGGAATTGCTGCTGGTGTGGTTGGAGGAAATGCGGGAGTAGGAGTTCGAGAAGCTCCAGTGGCCAACAACTATGCTAATTTGAGTAGAGATTATGCTAGGCTTGGAGGGAAGCCATTTATCGGAACTGAGGATGCTATTGAGGTGGAGAACTTATTGTTGCATTGTGAAAGGATATTTGCAGACTTGGGACTCAATGATGAGCAGAAGAGGAGGCTAGCTTTGAGACAGCTTCAAGGAGCAACTTTATTTTGGTGGAATTGTGTGACAGCTGGAGTGGATGAAGAGACGATGACCTGGGCTGAGTTTAGGAGGAGGTTCCAAGAGAGGTTCATGTCTGTGAAGACACAATCTGCTTTTCTCAGAATGTTTGCTGAATTGCAGCAGGGGAAGATGTCTGTGCTGGAATATGCTAGAAGGTTCGAGGAGTTGTCAAGGTATGTGTACGCTACCATGGATACCACGTTGAAGAGGAATGAGACATTCATAAGGAGGTTGAAGCCTGAGTTGGTTAGGACTACATTACCTCATATTAGGGATCCTTGTGATGTTGTGGTGGAGATGTCTTTAAGACATGAAGAGTGCTTGCTTCTCTGGAGAAGAATAAGGCGAAGGAGGTCCAAGTGGGATAGGGTCAAAAGAGAAAGTTCTTTCATAAGAAGGGTGCTCAGAAAGGTGGAACCATGAAGAAAGGAAAGTCTGAGGTTGTTTGCTTCAAGTGCGACAAGAAGGGGCATTTTGCTAATGAGTGTCCTACAGGAAAGGCGAAGGAAGTGATCAGGAAGAAGAATATCAGATGCTTCAACTGCGATCAGATTGGTCATTATAAGAATCAATGCCAAGAGCCTGCTAAGGACGGAAGAGGCAAGGTATTTGCATTAGAGCCAGCTACATCAGGACCAATAGTGCAGGAGAAAGGAAGGAAGTGTTGGGAGGTACGCTTCAGATTGATGGTATGTCTGTTAGCATTCTGTTTGATACTGGTACATCGCATTCTTTTATATCTCATTGATTGGTAGATAAACTTAACCTAGAACCCACATACTTAGTTATTTCCTTAAGAGTTGCAAATCCAATAAGAGGACTTAGGATGAAGTGTGACCACCTAGAGTTTGATTTTTTAGGGCATACCTTTGATTGCAATTTGCATATGTTTGACTTATAAAGTTCGGAATTATATCGGGTATGGATTGGTTAAGTAAGTATGATGTTGGGATATTTTGCCATGATAGGAAAATATCGCTTAGACACCCTGACTGTAGTGATCGGATTATTTATACCGTAGAAAACCCTAGTTGTGAGATGAATGCTTTGTTGGGAGTTGTGGAGGTAGAGGATGAGTTGAATCGAGTTTTCGTGGTTAGAGAATTCATAGATGTGTTTGAGCCGGTAGTAGGATTCCCACCGAAACGAGCCATTGAGTTTCAGATAGATTTGGTGTGAGAAGCAGAACCAGTGAGTAGACCGCCAAGTAGGATGACACCTACAGAGATGAGAGAGCTAAAGGTGTAGTTGATAGATTTGGAAAGAAAGAGTTTTATTAGACCTAGTAGTTCACCTTGGGCAGTAGCCGCAGTGTTTGCTAAGAAGCCGGACGGATCGTTATGGTTATGTATCGATTATCGTAAGTTAAATGAGAAGACGATAAAGAATCGATATCCATTACCTAGAATTGACGATTTGTTCGATCAGTCGAGTAGAGCCAAGGTATTTTCTCAGTTGGATTTAGCAACAGGTTTTTATCAGCTTAGAGTAGCAGAGGATAGTATTCCTTTGACAGTGTTTAGGACAAGATATGGATCGTACGAATGGTTAGTGATGTCGTTTGGACTAACTAATGCTCTGGCATTCTTTGTGGATTTGAAGAACCGAGTTTTCCGAGAGCACTTGGATAGGTTCATGTTGGTTTTCTAGATGATATTTTGATATATTCTAAGGATGAGAAGGAGTATGAAGTTCATCTTAGAATTGTGCTTGAGACGCTGAGGAAGAATCAGCTGAAGGCGATGTTTTCGAAGTGTCATCTCCGAAAGAAGGAAGTGAAGCTTCTTGGTCATGTAGTCTAAGAGAAAGGGTTGTCTCTGGATCCGACTAAGATTGAAGCGGTGAATAATTGGACGAGACCCAAGACAGTGACTGAGATAAAGAGTTTTCTTGGATTGGCTGGATATTATCGAAGGCTCATAAAGGATTTTTCACGGATAGCGGCACCGATGACCAAACTAATGCGAAAAGATGTGAAGTTCCATGGAGAAAGGCGTGGGTATTCGAGTGTAACACCCCATATTTTCAATAACACTATTTAGGATAGTTAATTAGTTAAATTAAATAAAATAATGTGATGATTAGGGAATTGAGATTTATGATTAAACTAAGGGGTAGCCGTGCCACATACAAATGAACTAAAGAATTAAAATGTTAAGGCAAATAGATAAAGGGAAATATAGGAATAAGACACTTCCATATACCCTTAACCCCATCATTCTCAAGTTCATTCTAAATTCACAAAAAAAAATACAAGCTAGAGGCCGACCACCATTAGGAAAAACAAAGAGAAGATTTCAAGAGGAAAAGCTTAAGAAACTTAATCAAGATCAAATCTCAAATCTTTAATCTCAAAGCTAAGGTGAATATGACTACATCTCATTTTTCTTAAGTGTTTTCGGTTTTAAGGTTAAATCCGACTTATCTTGCATGATTATGTTATGTTTTTGAATGATCAAATGTTTATATATGCTTGTTGATGATTTATGCTTGTTCATATAGATTTTATGATATGTTTAATGTGAAAACCCTATTTAATGACATCCAAATGCCTTGTGATTTTAGATATAGATCATAAATGATATTTTAGAGATGGCTTTCAATTTTCATAATTTTCTAGATTAATGTGGATTTTATATTAATTTTCTAGTAAAGAAAATAATTAATTGGGTTTAAAATTATGGTTGAATAATATATGATTTGGGCCTGAAATTAAGATATGTTGGAAAACATATTTAAAATGATTTTCTGGAATTTTTGTAGAATTTTCCTATGTGTTTTGATGAATATATAAAATTATTTAAGGTATGGGACTTAAATGTTTTATTATTTATAAAAGGGGAAGGGGTATTTTGTAAATAAATTAAATTTTTTATTTCTGAAATATTGGCAGCACTTTTAGAGAGAAAAATTAGCAATCAATAATATTTTGACAAACAAGGCAGGTTAGTTGAAAAGAAATTCTTTTTAAAGTAAAAATCAGTTTTTACATGATTTTAGCATGTTTTGCCACATTCGGCACCAGGGGTTCCGACTTAGTAGCTCCGCCACCATCACCCTTGAAACAAATGCGCACGGCATCAAAGACTAGTGCGCAACGAATTGGACTTAGGCGGAAGGTACTGGGTCGAAGCTATGGGTTCCGATGGGGTCGAAGCATGACTTGGTTTTAAATTGAAAATGCACCTGCTTAGCTTTCGAAGGGTATGCTTTCGACTTGGTTGGCTTTCGGCTATGTCAAAGGTTTTAAAGAAATGGTTTCGAATGGGTTGCGCCTTTTGTTTTAAGTAAATGCTTCGAATGGGGTCAAAACCCCTAGCTGCCATTTTTCCTACCTTTCGAAGTCAATGGTTTTGGAAGGAAAACTTTGTTTTTAAAACTTGATCACTTCTCCAATGCTTTCGGAAGGTTGGTTTCGATACCATCACTTCTTTGCTTAGGAATTGCTTTCTAAAGAGTGCTTTCGACTTAAATGGTTTTAGTGACCCTTTTGCTCTGTTGAAGGTAGAACACAAATGGTTTCGAAAGAGATGATTTTTAATGGTTTCGAATGATACTTCCACATGATTTAAATTGAACCCAATGCTTTCGAAAGGTTTGTCGTTTACAAAGGTTTTGATTCTTTCAAAAGGTTTCAAATGAAGGTTTCGAAGGGGTGGTTCCCCAATGTTTTCAAAAGGATTGAAGGGAATGGTTTTCCAATGTTTTCAAAAGGCAGTTTAAAGTGTTTTAAAGATAGGATGTCTAAGGTTCTATAGCTTTCAAAGGAAAGGTTTTTCAAGTGTTTTCAAAAGGAAGATTGAATCATTTCAAAAGGAATGTTTTGGCTTTTGGCCTAGGTTATAAAGAAGGGTTTCACTTGGTTTCGAAAGGGGTACTTTCAATGGATTCGGAAGGGGTACTTTCAAAGGTTTAAATGTTTTCATCAACAAAGATTTGTGTAAAGTGTATACATATATTACATGGCAAGGTGATTTTGAGTAAAGCATAGAGTATATGTATTTTCCTTGTTTAAGTTTGGTTTAATGATTTTTAATCAATTTGATATGAAAAGGTTTTCAAGGAAATTTTTAGGAAGATTACCCTAAGTAAAATGGCTCAGATATTAGAATACCAGATGGGACTGGTATAGGGTCGCACCCTATACATTAGCTATTAGCCCCAACTAATTTAGTCCAAAATTCCAGTGTGTAGGGCTTTGTAACAGGTATGACTAAAATGATGATTACACATAGAAGGGAATATATATTTGTATACAGATAGGTTATTGGTGAGCCCGCAAAACCATTAGGATTAAGTGACCCTGGGAAAAGATAAGTTAGGGCAGACCGTCCAGAAGAGGAGTATCTAACAGATAAGTTAGGGACAGACTGTCAAGAAAAGGAGTATCTAACAGGTGTTCGACTATTTTATTTATATTTAGGCCCGTGTCAGCCAAAGGTTAGTAGTTAGCAAAACAAAACTATAGTGTTCGAACAGATAGTTCATTTATTACCTGATATGTATGTTTCCATGATAATGCTTTACAGTTTTAACCAGTTTTGGTTCAGGAAAAGATTTGCAAAAGATATGTTTTAAAAGGATATTAGTAAGGGGAAACCCGTTCCGCTAAGCGGCGTGGTCTCACTTAATATCAAATAACCGAGATGTATAGCATTATTCATACCAAGCTTTATGTCTGACTCAAAGTTTATGTTTTTCCCCTTAAACTCTCGGGTGCTCAAAATTTGTTTGAGTAGGATGAGGGTTGAGCTTTATAGGTTTTAGTAGGTTGGTGAATAAAGATTCCGGAGACAAGCAAGTGGCTGACGGATAACTATTTAGGTGTTGATATTTTATTTTGTTTTATTCCGCTGTGTTGTATTAAGTCGGTTATGACTATATAGTACTCTTGTCAACCAAGGGGGCATCATCATATGTCGCTCTTGGCATATTTATGTAATAATTATATTTTATCTGAATCTGGGAAACGGTTATGGGATTATCTAATCTGGATATGAAACATGTTTTATGAAATGTAATCAAAAATGTTTTTTTTGTGAAATCTGTAATTCTGTTTCATATTCATGTGCCTCTAATATTATGGATACTATTAATGTTACGGTATTTGGTCACCGGAAGTTAATATTATCGATGACTGCAGCATCTCGGGCCTTCAGATAAGGGATGTTACATCGGGTGAAGTTGAGTGGGGGCTATTCCAAAATATCTTAACATTTTCCGAATAAAAGAATTTAAGGGCGGCACGCATCCGACCCAGTACATGAATTTTTTGCATGTTGTGTACTCCTCTGAGGGAAAGTGAGCCATGTCGTTTATCAAAGGAGCCATGACGTCTTAGAATGGAATTCCATGTTTGGAATATAGTCTGCGAAGGGCGGCCTTACAAATTCTGGAGGCTTGAGAATCAGTCGGGTTATCTAAGAGTATAGCACCTTCTACAGCGTCGAGCGTAGGACTTACATTTCCATTGGGAGGACGGGAACATTAAAAAAACGGTTGGCTGGCGGGCCTGAAACTTCCATATGTTTAGTTTGATGACCAAGGGAAAGCCTGGTAGATATGGTCGCGGAACTCGACTCAGCTTCGGGATTGCTATGTTACGAGGCTGGTCCAAAAGAGATTGCAGCTAGATGCTCTGAACATCTGAAGTTCATGTCAACTATACTTACTAGATAATTGTGATTAGAAAAGATTACATGTCCGCCCATGCTAAGTGTGAGCTAGTGTGGTGCAGTGTGATGTAGTACAGAAATAAGCAGCTTAAAATAAGAAAACAAGGTGAAATGACGAGACTTTGGATTTCAGCCAGAGTGACCGTCATCACTGACCGTCTCAACTGGCAAAGAGATGGATCGGTTGTGTAAGCTTTCAGATCAACTATCGGTATATTAGAGTGTGAGATCTATTAATCAAGTCCATATGCAAAGTTTTAGTCATGTTTTAAGTCCCTAGGATTTGATCGTTCAGTTTCGAGTACAATAATGAATATGCTAAGTTCATTGAAATGGGATTGGTTGTAAGTGCTCAAATAAGTGATTATGGATTAGGTTTCGAGTTTAATTCAAAGCCTAAGGATTAGGCAAGTACATAAATGTCAATCCCTATATGTCAACCCATATCTGCTGACCCCTATCCCAAAGCGATGGTACCGATCCCTCTCTTTAAACAAACGATGTCGATCCCTTCCCTTTAACAAAATTTGTCGATCCCTTCACATTATCCAACTCCACCGATCTCTTCTCCCACTTAGCCGATCCTATTGATCCCTCTACTTCGTTATTTTCAACCTCTCATTAAACTTCCACTAGCGATCTCTCCCATCCAACCAAACAACCGAACCCTCCACCCAACATACTATCCTTCAACTCACTCGACTGAACCCTATGCTCAAAACTTCCTCCTTTCTCCTCCTTTTTTGCTCTACTAAACCCCTCCATACCCAACATTTCATCTCTCCAAACAACTTCGGCCATTGTTCCATTACTACCTCAAACTCCAGCATAATTGTTGATGGCATAGAACCCATTATCTCGTCATGAAATCGAGAGATAAGGACTATAAAACTTACTTATGCGTATATTTATGTTAGAGGAATTGGCGAATGACTCGGAGATGATCGAGATGGAAAGCAAGGGGAATTCAATTTATAAGAACAAATTGAAACTCAAGAAGATTTCGTTTTGAAGCTAAGTAGAGGAAGGAAGGAGGGTTTAGTTTCGATAGAGAAATGAGAGGGTTCGGTAATGTGGAAGATAGTAAAATAATGCAGCAAGTAAGGATGGAAAGGGGGTATGTTAGTTTATATATAGGGACTAGGGGATTGGCCTATGTTTTCGGCACACATAACATGGAGAGAATGGATCAGCATAAAAGGTGTTGATCCCTGCAAACGTAAAAAAAAGAGGGATCAGCAAGCAATACGTTGATCCCTGTGAGCACAAGAAACGTAAAGGAGGGATCAGCTAAGCATATGCCAATCCCTATAAACAAAAAAACGAATGATGAAATGAGGGATCGGCTATGAGCATGTATGCAAACCAGCATGAGCATGGGAATTATTAAAAGCACATACATACAAAATACAATGAAAATTGGCAAAGACCCGTGAATGTACGAACACTCCCGGGAGCCAACAACAAAGAACGTGTGTATGAACGTGCACGCACATCACCCAAAAAGTTCAATTTTTGAAATCGACAGAAATTGAAATAGAACCTAAAGCATTTAAGTTCGAGGCTAGACCAAATAACCAAAGCTTGTTAGTTTTATAGAACCGGACTTATATATATCAACTAGTGGAGTATAGCCCTAGATTTATACTATTGGAAACCGACCAAGCGTCGTGACGACCAATGAGAAATACAACACCTTGGAAAAATAATTCGACAGATGGATAGAAACTATTCAGGAAACTGGATGGATTTCTTTTCAACAACTCTTATTTGCTTCGATTCAAAGCACATCATGTTCATCGCAAGAAGTACTTTGGGGGGAAAGTGTTATCCGGCATTTTAACCCGGCTATATTGAACTAATTGCACAAGTCAGATTGGACTGCCATCAAAGGCCGATGACTCCTGAGTGATGATGGTGGGGACCAAAAGTCAAGTACAAAAGGTAACATAAAGTCAATAGTGAAGGAACTTGATGGATATGCAAAGCAAAGTGTTCGAAATATGAAATATGGTTCAACTCTTTGGAGGGATCGGCATAAATTGGATTCAATGATAGGGATCGGCATGTTCTAAGGTGTGAGAGCATTCCTATAAAAAACAATTAATATCTCAAGATCCACAAGCCCAATGCATATGAAATTTTGTGAGCAAGACATGGGGATCTTAAGGAAGCCTAACCTAAGGATCGCATCTCAAGGGGATGAAGTTAGAGGGATCGGTATACTTCCTTTGGAAGGGATTGCTAGAAAGCAACATGCAAACCATATTGAAGCAAAGATCAAGCAATAACTCAAGCTCCACTGATCCAGTTGGCATAAAATTTAGAGGCTAAGCATATTTTAGCACAAGGAAGCCACTATAGGGATCGCACTCCAAAATTCAATCAAAGAAGGGATCGGTACCGATCCCTCTTCTTTGCGAATTGGGCCATGCAACCCCTCTTGTGGGCCCATATGGTATTGAGGGTCTTTCAGCCGAGTTTTAAGAGAGATATTTGGCTACCTTCGTCTATAAATACTAGCTTGGTTGTTCAATTTTAGGACTTTATGCTGCTAGTCCCTTTATACTCTTTCATGACAAAGGATTTTGACTTGATCCCTCTTGTACTCAGATTATAAAGTAATAAATAAGGCAATTTATTCAAAGTGGACATAGGCAAATAATGCTGAACCACTACAAAACATTGTGTACATGTTATTCTCTCAATTAATTGTTGTTTCTTCGTAATTATCCATTGTTTCCATTTTATTCTTCATTTAATTCTCTTCAAAAG
The DNA here is from genome assembly GCA_030737815.1 of Allium fistulosum. Taxonomy (NCBI): domain Eukaryota; kingdom Viridiplantae; phylum Streptophyta; class Magnoliopsida; order Asparagales; family Amaryllidaceae; genus Allium; species Allium fistulosum. The sequence goes on from CM060905.1 coordinate 1,112,283,120, forward strand.
GTTTCTTTAAGGTGTTTGTGCTAATTTTTGGTGCAAACAATGTACTACTCATATGTATAATTAAATGTTGAATATGATGTGAGATTCTATTTTGTTTGTCTTCTACCTTTATTTTCTTTTACCCCGTGATAATCTGCCTTTCCGGCACTTGGATTTGTGGCACGTGAATACCAAGGATGTATCGGTGTTGATTTTTAAGGGTCGAGGAGAGGGGTCATCACATACAGTGTTTTTCTCATGACTATTAGGGATTCCTAGAGGTTACATACTGAGAGTTTATAGATAACTATATAATGACTCACTTGAGAGTTTTCTTTTGGATAATACAACTAAGGTCAAAGAGATAATCTCGAAGTGATGATATTACATAGTTCTCTTGAATCGAGATAATGTTAAACTTCAATGAGAACACCCCACTTTAATTATAGTTAAATCATGGCAGGATGTCCATCGAACAACTATAATTGGGTCTAAATTGAATCATTGGAAGATAAAACTATTCAATAAAGGTTTCATCTCCTTGGTTATAGGAGGTTGGTATCACGATTAACTTTAATCAACTTAAAACCAAAGTCTCTAGCAAAAGTAGTATGGTTAATAATAATTGTTATTATTAAACCAAAGACTTTGTATTTGGACTTCCCTAGTTGAATGTGAATGATATTGGAATTTTGACCAAAACTAGATTTCACAAGGTCTAAGGTGATGTAGTTTCGACGAAGAGAATTGGTGTAAATAATCAGTACTACATGGTATCATTTAAAATAGATAAATTGAGTTTTACCAAAAAGATGTGTAAGCGATAAATTTTGCCAAACTATCACAACACTAGCTAAGGTGATGTGTGAACATTAATATTCAAATTGTTCGATATTAATAACTAACTGAATTCACACCTACGAGTCGCACAGTATAAGATGAATAATCAGAAATAAAAAATAATTTAATTAATTTATAATTATTGCAAATTAATTAATTTATAATTACTATAAATTAATCAATTAATTAATATTTATGAAATATTAGTTATTTTATTTTATTTTATTTATTGAAAGCCATTGGAAATTAATTGAATGCGAATATAAAAGTTATATACACACACACACCCAAACATGATATCAGTGGAAATTTAAATTTGATTTAAAATAGTTATTTACTAAAGAGGCTTAGGATTTTTGAAGACACAACAAAGCCCTAAGATGGCCGGCCTAGGGTGAGTAGGAGTGGGGTTTAAGGATTCATATGTAATTCGAAAAGGCAAGTTAAAGGAAGAGTAAAAGAACGAAGAATGATCGCCAGTTTTACCTATTTTCAAATGCTACTTAAACACACCACTACACTTTCATTTTGCTCCTCTTTCACAACTTTTGGCCATGAGTTCCATGATGTTAATAGTTGAAAATTTTAAGCAATAAATCTAAACAAAATCAAATAAATAAAAATGTGGTGTTCGTCTCTAGCTCATAGCAAAATCTAGAGGCTGATTCGATTCTATATTGAGGTTATTCAATCATTCAAGGTGTGAATCTTAGGCTATTTCATAAGGTAATTATCTAATCTCAATTTTTATTATATAGTACATCATATTATTAAAGTTTAAATACTATATTTATACAACGAATTTGTATATATATATATCATGTTGTCCAATCTATTGCTTACTATTTTTTTAAATATTAATGTTTAAAAAGTTCATAATAACATTATATTGGTTATAATTTAATTTGAAAAAAATTCAGACTAAAAACTATTTTCAATTAGTTAAAATAATTTTATAACATATTAAATACATAAATAGATGTAAACTATATGTATTAATTTATTAAAATTATTATTATATACACATGCTTTCCGTTTAAAAAATTAATTTTACAAATTATTTCTATATATAAATAATTAAAATTTTATTTTAAAATCGTTTCAAAGAAATGTATGCATGTATGGATGTTAAAAAATTTAATTTTATGGAAATTATATTAAAATATTTGTTTTTTCAAAAACCCTATGTCTAAAAAATAAAAAATTTGTATATACTTAATATATGTATATTTTAATCATAATATTATCATAATTATAAATAAATATAATTTTATAAAATTCAATACAAATACACACACATGGATATATATATATATGAATATAAGATAAATTTTATATTATATATATATATATATTGTGCATATATGCTACATTATTTTAATAAAAAAATTTGTAAAAAGATATTTTGTTTAAAATCAAGAATAATTCTGAATTTTAAATCAACATAAGATTTAAAAATTCAAAATATTTCTAATTAGTTTAATTATTTTTAATTATTAATATATATAATTATTATATATATATATATGTATATTTCAAAATAAAATTATGGAATAGGCATATATAAAAGTATAAATATGTCAAATTGTAAATCCCAGTACCTATAAACATACACATTAACCATGTACACTATTTACATGTTGTGCATGCACTATGCACATAAGTATATTTGAATATACTCGAACTTAATTTCAAATTCAAATTAAATTTATTATTTAACTATCAAATAATTAAACAAAATAATAAGTTATTTAAATAATGTTTTAGATTCGATCTAAAACCAATTAGACTTCATAGGCCCAGCAAAGATCCAAAAATGGAAAAAAGTTTGAAATTCACACATTTAATTCGCTATGACTCGGCCCAATTCCTTCACTGTAGTAGTCTTCGGTGAGAGGCGATTTCAAACTTGACTGGAATCATGGATTCATAGCCATAAACTAAGGAGAAGGGGGTATGCCCCGTTGATGTCTTGGAACTTGTTTTATAGGCCCATAATACGAATGGTAGTTCCTCTACCCAATTGCCTTTGGCATGATTTAGATGCTTCTTCAGGCAAACTTTAATTATTTTATTGGTTGCTTCTACAGCATCGTTAGCCTACGGATGAGTCATTTAGGAGACACTTCTGATTATACCATGCTCTCAGCAATATTCAGTGAACTCTATACTTTCGAATTGTGTGTTGTTATCTATTCTAATCTTGTACGGAAGACCATAACTTGGCATAATGTTTTTCACAACAAACTTAAGACTTGATGTGCCATTATCATAGATAGGGGTTTGTCTTCTCCCCATTTTGTAAAGTAATCAATAGCAATTATTGAAAATCTCCTCCGTTAGCAATCAAAAGAAGGCCAATAAGATCAGTGCCCCAAACAATGAATAGCCATAGGCTCATCATTGAAGCAAGCTCGCTAAGTGGAGCTCTCATAATTTCAGCATAAAACTGGCATTTGTCACAACTTTTGGCATAGTTTAATGCTTCTTGATTTAATGTAGGCCAATAGAAGCCTTATTTGAGTACTTTTTGACCGACTTATGGTCTTTAGAATGATTTCTGGATATGCCATCATGTGCTTCTTCTAATAGCTTTTGACCTTCTGGTGTAATTACATATCGTGAATAAGGGTTATGTATTCCTTTAGTAAAGTACTCCACCGGTATTGGTAAAGTTAGGACATTATACTTTATACATCTTGCTTAGGTCTGAAGGCAAACTATTCTCAAATAAGCATCGGATGTAGGGAGTCATCCAATTTCTTCGGTAACTGTTGGTTGTAGAGCTTCATTCTAGGCTGCTTGAGCCAAATTTATAACTAGATATTTCTCCAGCTTCTATGTGCTGGGCTTTTCAAGGAATTCTATTAAAATGAACTTATATTCATGTACATCCTAGGAACTCGGCATATTCTGCTTAAGCATCAACCTTTGCATTTCGGTCTCGAGGTAACCATTAAATATCATTGCTTTTAAAGGTTTCAAGGAGCTTCTTGACTTATTTTAAATATAAAGAGAGTCTTAGATCTTTAGCTTGATAGTTGTCGAGCACTTGGTTGACAATAAGATGAAAATCACTATACACTTTGATCATTTAGACATAGATGGATATGGCCATTCCTAAGCCTACTATTAAAGATCTGTATTCAGCCATATTTTTCATTGCTGAAAAGGCGAGTCTGATGGCATAGTATGTTTGATGTCTAGTGTGATTAGCACATAGCCTATCCCTACCCTTTTCTCATTTAAGGCTCCATCCACATAGAGTTACCAAGAGAGTTGTTTGGATTATCATCATTTGTAGCTTCAGCATCGAGATATGTACATTTAGAAATAAAATCAGCCAATACCTGTCCATTAAAAGAAGTTTTAGGTATATATGAGATGTGATATTAGCTAGGTTTTATAGCCCATTTGATTAGTGTCCCTAAAGTTTCAGGCTTACTAAATACTAACCATAAGGGCTGGTCTATTAGAAATTTAATACGATGGGCTTGGAAGTAAGGCTGAAGCTTTCTGGTGGTGAAGATTGGGCAATAGGCAAGCTTTTGATGGTCGGATAATGCTTCTGCCCAGACTTAATCTTTGCTGATGTAATAGACATGACATTAGTCTCCATTGTCATCTCAGACTAATGCTAAGGCGATGGTTTATTCTGAAGCAGCTAAAGGAAGAGACCTTCCTCTTCAACTGGCTTTGACAATATTGGAGTTATACTGTGATACTTCTGTAAACAGTCAAATGCCTTTTGGCATTTGGCAGTCCATTTGAAGGCAGCAAATTTTTGAGTAAATTAAAGAAAGGAATGCACTTATATGTTGATTGGCTTATAAATTTGTTTAAGGCTGTGATCTCCCCATTTAAGCTTATACGTTCTTTGTCATTTGTTGGTGCTTTCGTATTGATTATAGCTTTGATATGGATTGATTTCTATTCCTCTTAATCATTCCATGAAGCCTAGAAATTTTTTGAATTGAATTCTGGAAGAGCCTTTTTGAGTGTTTACCTTCATCTTGTACTTCCAAAGTACCTCAAACATTTTGGCTGAGTCTAAGATATGGCCTTCGGTTTGTTTGGACTTCACTAACATATCATTAACTTAGATCTCCATGTTTTGACCTATTTGCTTTGTAAACATACTTTTATGGTAGATTGCCTCAGCATTATTGAGACTGAAAGGTATCACTTTATAGTAGAATAATCTGATATTAGTAACGTAGCTTGTGTGTTCTTCGTCGGGTTTGAGCATAAGGATTTGATTGTAGCTAGAATAGGCATCCATAAATGAAAGTAACCGGTGTCCACTAGTCGCATTGACTAGCTGGTCTATTCTCAATAAAGTAAAGCAATTCTTTAAGCAAGCTTTGTTTAGATCCGTGAAGTCAATACAAGTTCTGCACTTTCCATTTGGCTTCTTTACTGATGCCGGATTGGCGATCCACTTTGGATATTGGACATGTCCTATGAAATTGTTTCTTAACAATCTCTCCACTTCATCTTCTAAAGTAACATATCAGACCTTATCAAGAGGCAATCTCTTTTTCCTTATGGGGGGATACTTGGGATCAGTATTTAAGTAATGACATATGACCGAAGGATCTATTCCCACCATATCATCATAAGACCATGGAAATACATCCAAACTATTTTGAAGGAAAGTTACCAGTTCCTCTCGAACTAATAAATGAAGGTAAGTTCCAATAATAATAAGTTTGAATTGGTAAGTGGATCAATGCAGATTTCCTCTAGAGTTTCAATGGCTAGGGATTTTTTAGTTTTGTTTCTCGGATCTAAGTCGAGTTCAATGTTTTCTTCTTCTTTTGGAACCTCTTGTGTTACATGGGTCTTTCGACCTTAGGATTTACTACTTTGGCCTAGATGTACTTTGTTAAATTATCTTCAGTCATATGGCACCCGAACTATCTTTCCTATGGTTATATTTACATGCTTGTGTGGAACTCTAAGGAACTTTTGCTACACTTCATAACTTCGAAGTTAGCATTATTACCCGTTCTTTCAACTTTTTCTTTGTTTTTGGAAGAAATGGTAACGTTTTTCAACTTAACATCATTCTCATAAGATGAATTCTTCTCTTTATTAACCATGTTAAAACTTGCATAATTTAATTGTCTTGAGGCCCACTGGTCTCCTCTCACACATCCTTATCCATTTTCGATGGGAAATTTAAGCAATAGGCCATTTTTGATACATATCCATGGATGGCGCCTAAAGCCAACCTATTAAATAAAGCGTTATAAACTAAAGGTACATTCATGATAACAAACATAGCTTTAAATTTTTTAAAGCATGATATGGAGCCTACTTTCATTATGAGACCGCAATCCCAAAAATGGTGGCTCTTTTATTATTGAAGCCATCTATGAGCTTTTGGCTTGGTTTGAGTATATTTTCAGGTAGACCCATCTTGTCAAATTTGTGCTTGAGATGATGTTCATGATAACTCTGGTATCAAACTTTATTTTAGACACTTCTAAAAGAACAAGTTGAGTAGTGATCATGAGGGGATCAATGTGATAGTGACAAATACACTTCTTGTTAATATTCCCGAATGTAATCCTCGTCTCAAGCTTTATAATTTTCTCGGATCTTCCTACTTCAATCACAGTTTTTGTTGCCCCTCTAGCCCCGTTGATGTACCTATTCCAGCTACTGTTGCTGGAATCGGCCATTTATGGCCCTCCTAAAATCATAGTAATATAATTTTGAGGTGTTGGCAATGTTCTCGGCACTTATCCTGCATGTTGCATGTTTTCAGGTTCGACCAATGTGGTGACACCCTGTATATTTTTTATCCTTAGAAACTTATCAGGATTTCTAGCAATGAAAATCTTATTAATGAATTTCTTAAAAAATCAACACTCTTTTATTCAGTGTGTGTTCTGTCTATGACAAGAGCAATATTAATCCCCATGATTAGGCTTTAGCTCACTTGACTTTTCTTTCTGATGGATACGATATCCTGTCTTGATTCAATGCATATATTTGAGCATATGAAAGGGCCAACGGGAGAGTTTCCACAGTATGACACTCTTGTTTTGGTTTTGATGGAGTGAAGTTCTGACCTTCATCTATCCACTCCCAACATTTTCCCAAAGCTTTCCTTGATTCTTCAACACGTATTTCTCCTTGGGCTCTAAAATAAATAAATTCAGGGATACGCACTCTTCTCTTATTAATTCATTCCAAAATGGAGAGCTCCTTCACAAACTGGAAGTAAGAGTTATCAGTATTGAATCATCTAACACGATTTGGACATTAGCAGCGATGTCGTTAAATATTCGGTAATAATCTTTAAGCGATTCCTTTCTACCTTTTCTGATATCCATACGTAAACTCACCCTAGCTCAAGTTTCCATTGAAGAAAAAAATTGAGACATAAACTATGTATTTAACTAATCCTAGGAATGGATCAAGTTTGGAGGATAGTTCTAGAACCATTTCGGCATTGGCTTGGTAAAAGTCGCTAGCAAAAATCAACATTTAACTTCATTGGAGGCTCGATAGCCAATATTTGTATTTTATATAAAGTGATGTGATCTTCAGGATTGGTCAATCCATCATAAGATAGTTTGGGTTTCAAAACCCCATGGGCAATGGAGCCCTTATAGTCTCATTAGAAAATGGTTGAATCTTCTTGATTTTTTATTCAATGTCAGAATCATATTTTTCTTCTTGAATCTTTTGCACTTATTCAGATAGCTTTAATACCAAGTTTTACAAATTTCAATCACCATCGAGATGTAAGTGGTCAGTTGGATCAATATTAATGTTCATATTCTGGCTGAACATTAACAAGCCCACCAAGGCTTATCCTTGTGGAGCTTAGTGCTGAGGCCTTTTCAGGTTGACCCTCTCTAGCTACTTAGGAGGCTTCAGATCTAGCTTTAATGGTTGCTTCCCTAGCAAAGCCAGCCTCAAGTTCTTCCCTAGTCATTTTTGTTTGCCGGGGTTTTGGTCAACTATCGAGGGTTAGTTTTCCTCCTAAATGAGAGTATCAACTCTTCTTTCCATTCCTTTGTTAACCCGCCTTTTTACAAGGCCATAAACAGGCGGATTCAACCTAACCAACTTCACGATTATCGAGGCTGGAATATGATGGATTCACTTTAAAAGGATGAAGTCCACTTGGATATGTCGTTCGGTCTGGAAGTTGTGGGTCGTTCGACATGGACGGCTCGGTCTGGAAGTAAGGGCGATCGGCATTGTCACTCGTCATAAGTGTCGCTCGGCATACTTCACTCAACATATGTCGTTTGGCATACTTCACTCAGCATATGCCGCTCGGCATACTTCACTCGGCATATGCCGCTCGGCATACTTCACTCGGCATATGCCGCTCAGCGTACTTCACTCGGCATATGCCGCTCGGCATACTTCACTCGGCATATGCCACTCGGCATATGCCACTCGGCATACTTCACTTATCAAAGGTCGCTCAGCACAGGAAGTCGCTCTCCTTGAGAAGTCGCTCGGCACAGAAAGTCGCTCGGCACAGGAAGTCGCTCGGCACAGGAAGTCGCTCGGCACAGGAAGTCGCTCGGCACAGGAAGTCGCTCGGCATCGGACCTCGCTCGCCATCGGACATCGCTTGGCATAGAACCTCGCTCGGCATTGGACCTCGTTCGGCATTTATGGTTTGGCCTGGGAGTCATGGGTCATTCGGCATTGGTGGATCGGCATTGGCCGTTCGGCCTTGGTGGGTCGGTCATCTGGATTCGGTTGACTGGTTTGAACTCAAGAAGGCCTGGGAGTCACGGGTCATTCGGCATTGGTGGATCGGCATAGGCCGTTCGGCCTTGGTGTGTCGGTCATCTGGATTCAGTTGACTAGTTTGAACTCAAGAATGAGGAAGTGGGTTCAGCATTGGGCTACTTCGAGTCTTAGCACAAGTTACTTCGAGTTTCTCCCGGGATGAAACTGGGTCGGCTTACTTAGATTTTAGGTTCGGTCACAATGATGATTCTGGTTCGGCAATGGCCTTGATGGGCCCGGATTGCTCAGGAGGCCCAACTACGTGGATTTTCCTATAAATACAGCATGTGGGGGTTTAGAAAATGGATCTTATTTCTGCTCTATGGTTTCTCTTTTCTAAGGCTACTCTGCCATTTTTGTAACTATAATCGATTATTACAGCAATAAAAAGGAAACTTCTAAGTGGACGTAGGCCAGAGTTAGCCGAACCACTATAAAATATATTGTCTTTTACTGCTTTCATTTTAATTTTTACTGTTCCTCACATTATTACTCTCTACATATATTCTGTCTGTGAGCTATGACTGGTATTTGGTGCTTTCAACTGGATTCGAGTGTTAGTAACCAATTTTGGCGCTAACATTTTGGTGCTTTCACTGAGAAGGCAAGCGCTCGGGAATTTTGGAGCTAGGAACTTAGATTCTAGGAAGCAATGGCTAGGCCATCGGCAAGGAAGCAAGTGATGGAAAGAAGTCAGCATGAAGGAAGTCAAGAGGCTTCCTTTGGAGCTAATCAGGCCTCGATCTATATTACTAGAGACGAGATGGAGACAATGCTGAAAAGGCAGGAGGACATGATACAGAACCTACTACGACAGGTTGGACAAGTTGGAACACAAAGTCAAGGGAATGGACCAACCGCGACTGTTGGCAATGCAGAACCAGGAACCGGAGCTGTAGAAGTTTCTGGAGGTCAAAACCAGAACCAGACTGGAGAGGTTGGAGGAAATCGGCCAAGGCCTGGGGGCAGACCTCCAGGATTGGATACTGGAAGAGCGGTGAATGAAGCTCAGCAAGTAGGGACCAACGTGAACGTAAATGACCGACATGAAGTGTACTACCCGGAGTACCCCCTTGGACATGGGGGGCAATGTAGAGATGCAAACAGGGGACTACCCCCGGATGGAGACGAGCGGATGGCTAGATTAATAAGAAGGATTATGAGAGGAGGATTGCCGAATAGAGGCTTGGAGGAGGTCAGTCGAAGTCCGTTCACTCTGGAAATCAGGAATGCAAGGAAACCTCCAAAATTCAAACTGCCAACACTGGAGGCCTATGATGGAAAATCAGATCCAACTATGCATGTAACCAGATACATCAGACATATGGAAGTGCTGGGGGCATCTGAGGAGGTGATGGCAAGATGTTTCCCTTTATACTTGATGGATTTGGCTGCGCTTTGGTTTAGGCAGCTGGAGAACGGATCGATCAGGACATGGGGCGAGCTAGTGGAACGCTTCATGAGACAGTTCAGGGTCCATGTGACGCGACCCAAGAGTGTAATGACACTGGCATCGATGAAGCAGAGGTCAGGGGAGTCCGTGAGAGGTTTTCTTATGCGATTTAATGCAGTTGTGGCCTCGATAGATCTCCCGGATCCATCAATGATTTTGATGGTAGCGGTAGCAGGGATTGCGGAAGGCACGAAACTCAAGGATTCATTAGCATGGGATCCACTACAGGATCTTGGAGAATTCTATCATGAGGCTGAGAGATTCATTCGGCTGGAAGATTCACGCGCTGAGAGGCAGGAAATAAATGCCGTGCAAGGCGAAGGAACCTCCAAGGAACAGTCTGGAATAGACAAAGGAAAGAGGAAGCAAGATGACAGATACGATGGTCCTGACAAACGGAAGAAATTCCAAGAACCTAGATTCAAACAATACGCTGACTTGATAGCAAACCTGGAACGGATTTACATAGAGACTCGGGGGCAGCTCCCCTATCGGAAACCACCCAGGAGAGATCCCACGGAATGGGAACGTAGAAGTGGAAAGTACTGCCTATTCCATGAGTTGGAAGGGCATGCTACTGATGAGTGCCACCATTTGAAGGATGAGGTGGAAGAGCATGTTAGAAGTGGTAGATTGCCACAATACGTGAGAAATCGGACAGCGGCTGTAGGACCTGAGCAACTACCGCCTGCACCCAACAGAACTAATCCTGGATCGGGATCACGACTCGTCATCAATTGATCGTGATGGCATGAGCCAAGTTCAAGACTTGAACTTTGGTTGATTACCTAAAATTCTTAGGTTTGATTTCAAAATAAAATGGCTATTCCACTTACACATGTAAGGGAACCTGAGAGATCCCCAGGCATGCTCTGAGATGGTAATAGACCGCTCTGCCCAGAGTGGCAGTATCTAGATTTTTCCTTTGTTTGTGATTGAACACTTGAAAATTTAAATTAATAAATGAACTTGAATTTCATAAAATAAACCTTTGACCGGAGAGTTAAAGGATGAATATTGGAAGTCAATTTGAAATTATTCGCTTTATGACCCTACCCGGAGAGACGGGGTCCGCAGTGCAAGAAGTGAGTTGCTTCGCCGGAGAGCGATAGGATCAACTCACTTAACGTCGTTCCCCATTCACCGGTGAGTGATTGGATCGGGGTTCAATAAGAGCCCGGAGTGGTTGTAATCAGCCTAGGATTTAGGACATGACATCTCTTAATGTTCAGGGACACTGAACCGGAGTGCAGGGAGTGACGCTGCTTCACCGGAGAGCGACAGGATTGGCTCACTCAACGTTGTTTCCCCTTCACCGGAGAGTGATAGGATGAGATCCAGTAAGAGCCCGGAGAGGCTGACATCGGTCCAGGAGGATCATGACATCGTTTAATGTTCAGGGACACTGAACCGGAGTGCAGGGAGTGACGCTGCTTCGTCGGAGAGCGACAGGATCGGCTCACTCAACGTTGTTTCCCCTTCACCGAAGAGTGACAGGATGGGATCCAGTAAGAGCCCGGAGAGGCTGACACTGGTCCAGGAGGATCAGGGCATCGATTAATGTTCAGGGACGCTGAACCGGAGCGTAAGGGATAGGTTGCTTCGTCAAAGCGTGACATGATCTTCCTATTCAATCGTTAAGTTTGGATCGAGCTTAACAAGGGTCCGGAGAGGCCGTGAATGGTCTGGAAAGATCGTAGGATTCGATTGCTGACTTCCAAGAGGCGAATTCGGAATTGGATAACGAATTGGAACGATCGCGGAATAAACTATCAGATTCGGATGGAATCGTTTGATAACGAATGTAGCATGGACCTAGGATATCGGGATAGAGACTATTCAAAACACACCTTCTAATAGAAAGGCATGTTTTGGGGGGCAAATGTTAACCCGCCTTTTTACAAGGCCATAAATAGGCAGATGTAACCTAACCAACTTCATGATTATCGAGGCTGGAATATGATGGATTCAGTTTAAAAGGATGAAGTTCACTTGGATATGTCATTCGGTCTGGAAGTTGTGGGTCGTTCGGCATGGACGGCTCGGTCTGGAAGTAAAGGCGATCGGCATTGTCACTCGTCATAAGTGTCACTCGGCATACTTCACTCGGCATATGCCGCTCGGCATACTTTACTCGGCATACTTCACTCGGCATATGCCGCTCTGCACACTTCACTCAGTATATGCCACTCGGCATACTTCACTTATCAAAGGTCGCTCGGCACAGGAAGTCGCTCGGCACAGGAAGTCGCTCGACATAGGAAGTCGCTCGGCATAGGAAGTCGCTCGGCATAGGAAGTCGCTCGGTATCGGACCTCGCTCGGCATCGGACCTCGCTCGGCATTGGACATCGCTCGACATCGAACCTCGCTCGGCATCGGACCTCGCTCGGCATTTGTGGTTCAGTCTGGGAGTCACGGGTCGTTCGGCATTGGTGGATCGGCATTGGTCGTTCGGCCTTGGTGGGTCGGTCATCTGGATTCGGTTGACTGGTTTGAACTCAAGAAGGCCTGGGAGTCACGGGTCTTTCGGCATTGGTGGATCGGCATAGGCCTTTCGGCCTTGGTGGGTCGGTCATCTAGATTCGGTTGACTGGTTTGAACTCAAGAATGAGGAAGTGGGTTCGGCATTGGGCTACTTCTAGTCTTAGCACGAGTTACTTCGAGTCTCTCCCGAGATGAAACTGGGTCGGCTTGCTTAGATTTTAGGTTCGTTCACAATGATGACTCTGGTTCGGCAATGGCCTTGATGGGCCCGGATTGCTTAGGAGGCCCAACTACGTGGATTTGCCAATAAATACAGCATGTGGGGGTTCAGAAAATGGATCTTCTTTCTGCTCTCTGGCTTTCTCTTTTCTAAGGCTACTCTGCCATTTTTGTACACGTAATCGATTATTACAGCAATAAAAAGGAAACTTCTAAGTGGACGTAGGCCAGAGTTAGCCGAACCACTATAAAATCTGTTGTCCTTTACTGCTTTCATTTTAATTTTTACTGTTCCTCACATTATTACTCTCTACATATATTCTGTCTGTGAGTTGTGACTGGTATTTGGTGCTTTCAACTGAATTTGGGTGTTAGTAACCAATTTTGGCGCTAACATCCTTCAATGTCCTTTTAATCTCAACTTGATATTCATCCAAACATTTTTGTTTTTCTTTCTACAAATGTTAGCACCATTTATCGAAAATGTTCATCGGCAGAAAGTGGAGGGGTAGATCCTCCAATAACAGTTTGGTTTACCATTGTAGCCGGTGTTTCCAGAATATCTTCCTAAACTATCTAGGATTAAAGATTCAGTCTTTGAGATGATCTAGCTTTCATCTTCGAATAGAAAATTAATAAGAATCAAGTGATAGGAAAACATATGTAAGGATGGAGGTTGGATGACCCTCCTTCTAGCAGCAACAATGTTTGTGTTATTTTTAGTCACAAACTAACCACAGATTTCCAAAAGCAAGCTCTAGAAGCAGTAATATGAGAAGAAGATTTGGTCAAAGGCAAGATGCCTAAGGCCAAAGCAGTAAAATAAGATGATGCTGGAAGTAAAGGCGTAGAGAATTTATGGTGGTTTAGAAGCAAGTCTCTACGTCCACTATTGAGAAGTTCTTTGTTACTTTAGTTAATTAAGCCTAAGTAGGCTTTACAAGGTCTGGTAAGCTAATTCTGACATTAATGATTCTTTGGAAAAAGCTTAAGTCCGGGAAAATTATGATGATTATAACCGAGTTAAGTAGTATTCTGTCAATATTCAGACTTCGAATCCTCTTTATGGAGATTTATTCCTTATATTTATAAGTGATATACAGCTCTATTATTAATGTAGAGTTTTTCTCTTGGATTTCTAAGTTGGCTCGCTTGTAGGGCTAAGATTTGGACATGTGTTGTCATCCATTTACTTGTAGATTAACGCTGATTAATAATGTTGCATCAATATATAGCTTTGGGTGTTGTAACCCATATGCTTTGTATACACTTTAGGTTATCTAAATCATTGATGTAGATGAAGGCTGACTTAGTCATTGATCTTGATTTCACACTAAGACACTGTAGGTTTTGAGTAGAGACAACTTCGGTCTCGTGTGTGGAATTAGGTGTTGTCGGCCTATATTTGGTTATAACTGCTTGAAACCATTTCTTTTCGTAATGACCATATAAAGGTCTTGGTATATCATCTGAAAGTAATATATAGCCTCAGAATTGTAGAATGGTTTGATGCCTTTAGTCTTTCAGTTGAAGTCCCACCTTAAGGCCTATGCTTTTTATTTGAGGTCGGCTAGGTGACCGTTGCATTCAGTGCGAGTGACATATGTAGTCATCGGTTTGAGTCTTATTGCCATACTTTTAGTTTTTAGGTTATTATCCTTTGGACATTTCTATGCTTTGGCATATAGGCTCTTCTTTTAGGATGAAATATACGGACCACGGAGGAAGTCGGGTGAACCACATGGTAGCGATCCCAGACAGAGTAATTGGAAAGCATCTACACTTGGTGGCATCATTTGCTCTAGCTGAATCCATCATCCATTCGTACCTCATGACATGCTGTCTGGGGTCAGTCTTTCCCTCATACGCAGGGATAGTAGGCATACTGAACTTCCTGGGGTACGCCGCCTGCAACACAACATCTGTGAATGGAGTATGACTTCTTGATACTCCCCAATCATCATTTGATAAGCCCTGATTCTCTCTCATCAATTGCCTGACCATGGCTATCAGATCTGGTGTCTGTATGGAAGGCGGAAGGTTAGAGTCTATTCTACGCGTCTGTCCATGTTGATGCCTCATCTCCTGGCGATCTGCCAATCGTGCGTCTTGAGGTTCGACATTGTTAGTGTTTTGATGGTCTGGGCCTCCATCCTCCATTTGCACTCCGGTCCTGAAGTTTCCAGCTCTTGCTTGGTCACGGTCTTCAGCTGTTTGAACAGCAGCATCTGCTCGCGTAGCTTCAGTCTTACGGCGTCTGCGCCTGGGAGGTTCATCAGAGGAAGTAGAGCTGTCAGATGAGGAATAAGGAGCGGGATTGCCCCCAACATTCTGTTGCTGCTGTTGAGTGAGTTGTGCAATCAGGTTGGCGTTAGCTTGCATCTACTCTCCTAGTTGTCTCCTGCTTTCTCTGAGTTCTCTCATCAAGTCGTTGAATTCTATTCTGGTGACAACCGGAGCCTGGTCCTGAGCGGCAATTCCTACATCCGGAATTGTTGGTTGATTGCTAGGTCCTGCTCGTTGCACGCTAGCAGTCTCGTGGGCATCCGCATTATGAGAAGCTGACCTGGTACGTGGTCTTGCCATTCTAGAGTTATTGGTATGAACTCTGAGTAGAATCAACGGATGTCCTATCAGTGAGTCGGATCTTCTTTGGGGGATTTGTTCAATCCAGTAGCTTCAAAGCAGATCCTTAAGGTTTGAGAATTCAATTCTCAGTGAAAGCACCAAAGTGTTAGCACCAAAATTGGTCACTAACCTCGTAGAGAAAGATTGTGTAGAGAAATAAGTAATGAAGGTAAATTAAACAGAGAAGACAATGCTAATTTAAATGCAGAAAGTAAGAACACCAAATTTATAGTGGTTTAGCGTAATTGCCTACGTCCACTTTGAGGTTAAACTTTATTGATCTTCTTAATAGTCGATTACAAATACAATTCGTGAATCAATTGCTTGAATGAAGTTGCTAAGTAGAGAAGATGAGTCTCAAAAATGGCAGAGTCTCCCTAGTGTTCTCTTCCAAAAGATCCCTTTTCACTGTGACCCTGCCCCTCTATTTATAGACAAATGTGGGCTGGACTTCCTAGGTGGGCTCGGTGGCCGAACACTCTAGCCCAAGTGTAGTGGTCGCTGTATGCCGAACGAAGTAGGCCGAACACGTTGATGCCGAACCACCTTTTCTATGTCGAGCGGTCCTCCTTGGTCTAACGTGCCTTCTGGCTGAACGATGCTTCTTAGCCGAACGATCCTTTGGCCGAATGATACTGCCATGTAGAGTAGTCATACGTCTTCTAACGCCGAGTACTCTTGGATGCCGAGTACTAACCCGAGTACTCCTTGATGCCGAATACCATGGATGCCGAGTACCATGGATGCCGAGTGCTACGCCGAGTACTATGAGATGCCGAGTGCTACCTGATGTCGAGTTCCACTGGATGCCGAGTACTTCGCCGAGTACTCCTAGATGCCGAACACTCCCTGATGCCGAGTTCTACTGGATGCCGAGTACTTCGCCGAGTACTCCTAGATGCCAAACACTCCCTGATGCCGAGTTCTACTAGATGCCGAGTACTTCGCCGAGTACTCCTAGATGCCGAACACTCTCTGATGCCGAGTTCTACTGGATGCCGAGTACTTCGCCGAGTACTCCTAGATGCCGAACACTCCCTGATGCCGAGTTCTAGTTGCCTGGTCAAATCTCCAGGAAACAGAATATAAATAGTGTTTTAAATACATTAAATATATATACAAGTAGAAAATTCTTAGAAATTTATTTTTGTTCGATTGTAGTTATGAATGTGTTCGTAACCATCAATATTAAATCGTATAAAATAATACTTGTTCTTAAATGTTCCCAATCAAGATGTATCGATAACGAGATATCGATATATCGATTGGGACTAATGTATATAACGCTCTTTATATAATGTATGGTGAATCACTCATGACCGTTGAGGTCACCATGGAGTTACTTACTTATAGTTGCATGGAACAATTACAAAATGACTTATCGAGGGTCTTTTATAGGTTAAAAGTCAAATAAAAGATCTCGTATGATGATATGCTGTAGCTTTTGAATTGAGAATACTATGAATTTTAAGTGTTAAACTATACTTTGATTATGTTCAACCACATGACAACAATAATCGTGTTAAGCCGCTGTTGATTATTGGTTGAACCACTTGAAGTGAAATGCTAAGAGAAGGTTCATCTTTTCCGAATAAAAGGCTAGTATCACTTAAAGTAGTCCACGTAAAGTCAAAGTCTTTGGTCAAAGTAATCGTTTAATCAATAATTGTTATTAGGTTAAACCATGGACTTTAATATTGTACTATGCAATTCATTGTGGATACTATTAAAGTTTTAACCATTGACCAAACTCTAATATCCAAGTGCTATAGTGATGATGAAAAGAAAATATGCATAATATATCGTTGCTTAAGGGTGTCACTTTAAAAGATAGGAAACTGGATTTTACCTAGATAATTCGTAAGCAACTGAAATTGTGCCCACTACCGTGCTTTAGCAAAGTCCATACAAGTTTTAATATTTATTTTATTTATATATGTATTACTTAGGGCTAAGTTCATGCTTAAGAGTTACATAACCGCAACTCTTACCTTCTGACCAAAAAATGCACTGAAATAATTTATAGAATTATAAATTGTTATTATGGGGAAATTAATATAATAATTGCAATAATTAATTTTTTTATTATTAGAGGACCTAAAACTAATAATAAAATAATTATTATATACGTATTTAATTATTTTTGAGTCAATATAATAATTTAAATTATATATATATGGTGTGTAGGCAACCTAAAATTTTATAATTGTTTTAAAATCAGGTGAGCCAGAATGTATGTGGCTATGAACTAATTAAAGGTGTTTACTCATTTAAATGAGATAAGAGCTTGCTTATAGTGGGTCCTACCTTGAACAATGGATATAGGTAAGATATTTTACAAAGCATATTGATGTTATAAATATACCTATAGGCCTTATTCCAAATATACCTATATGCCTCATTCCAAATATACCTAATTTTCTTCTCTCTATTCATAAATTACATCCTAACGGTGGACTTTGCAACTCTATCATTATCATTGAGAAATGTTCTTTTTGGGGCGAAGTCATGGTTCAAGGTGTTATTGAACGATTGGATTCTCAAATAAAATCTTATTTTCGTTATCATAACATATATATGTATATGTATATGTATATGTATATGTATATGTATATGTATATGTATATGTATATTTATATGTATATGTGTGTGTGTTATTATTTAAAAATGAATTTGTTGAAATCTTTTGAATTTAAAATTATTTACATATGATTTAATTTGATTAAATTTAATAAATTGATTATATATAAATTGTTCTTCTTTCTCTCTCTTTTCACTGTGCACACCATATGCACTAATATATCTTACTATACATGAGCATAACATCAAACACAATATCCAAATAAATGGAGTACGGTTAGGTTGGTCGAAATCATAGTTAAACGTTAGAGATAATCGATCATCGCGATGGCAATTGATGTGAATTATGGTTATATTGTGACATGTTTAGTTAACGTTAGGGTTTGTTACATATGATGGCCGTAGTTAGTTAGTGTGGCTGAAGTGAAGATGCATGGCGGCAAAGTAGGAGAAGGTCGCTGTGAGGTCAGATTAGACTAGAATAAGGTGGCTAGGGTCCTTTATTAATCTGGAAGAAGAAGAAAGAGGTACATGTGAATTTATGTTTTATATCCTCTACTTTAATAATTACAGTTTAACCCATATATCCTGTAACCCGTATAACTTTCAAATACAAGCTCCATTTTATGCCCAACTTTCATCATTGGATTTACATTATCGTAGATCATATACCGATATATTAGACATTAATATATTAGTTTATAGATATTTATAAATTAACACTATTAACAAAATAATATATTATGACATTATTTATTATTTACAAATTTCCTATTCAAATCAAAACTAATTATAAATTAATTATTTATGTGTATTGTATATAAACATGTACATACATGCATACACACACTTTATTAAGTATTATAATAAATAAATATTATTCAAATTAATAGTAAAATTGTTCTTTTGAATATTATATTGAAACAATTGTTGTTCATTTAATAATAAAATTATTTTATATATATTACTTTAAATACATATTAATATTATAACTTAAAATTCAAATCAAATTTAAACAATAAATACTAAATACAATTTAATGTAATGTACATTATTATAACAAAACTATAGAAGACTAGGTGCACGATGAAGTAAAAATGATTTTCTTTGAAATTTGCCCCTTTTACCCTACTTTTTGATGGACCTGATCTAATAATGGTATCAGAACCCAGATTGTGTTATTCTAAATAATATATGAAATTTGAATTTATAATTGTTTTAAATTTAGATTAATTTTTTTATAAAGGTTGTGAATAAATTAACAGTTGTTTTAAATTTGTATTCATAAAAGTTATAAATAAATTAGTTTAAAATTGTTATAACTAAAATTATAAATGTTACGTATAAAATTTAAAAGTGTCTTTAAACTTATATTCATAAAGGTTATAAATAAACAAATTTAGTCAAAGGTCACTAGCTTAAGCGAAAAGTAGGGGTGCTCCAGATCGAGGTTCTAAAGATCCTGGGTTCGATTCGTCGAGACATTAAAATGATGCTCTATTTGAATAAAATATTGCTCTTATTCGCATTGAAAATAATTTTTTTTAAATTGTTTAAATTTGAATCTATAAAAGTTATAAACAAGTACTTTCGAATTTAAAAGTATTAATAAATGAATTCGATATAATTGTAAAATATAATATGAATTATATATGTTATAGTCCATATAATATTAAAATTGAGTTGTAGTATAATTATAGTGTTAATTAATAATATATATACATAAATATAAGATTGAATATTATAATATGTAAATGTCGTAATTGAATATGAGTGGCTTATATGATTTATATATAACAAAAATAATACGATTTTAAAAGTTATCAAAATAAAACCCATTATAGTTACAAGGAATAAATACATATATGTATATAGTAGTAAATACTTTCTGTAAATACATAAAGAATAAATACATATGTATATATATAAAATGACAACTAATATCATTAAGTATGCGAATACTTATTATTCCTTATAGATGGTATTACTCATTATTATTATTTTGAGATTATGAATCTAGAATACTGTTTCTCTTCATCATTTACAATATAAATAGAGTACCTATACATACTTATGGTAGTTGGGAATTCTCAAGCCCTAAAATATATATAGTGATGCCAATATTGTCCCTAGACTGGTAAGATCATTTTCAAGCTTTGTTGAGCACCCTCAAAGGTTATAAAATTTTCCTTAGGCAATCACGAATAATGGCTCATGGGTGTAATGTATTTATGATTTGTTAAGAACCCCCAAGATCATAAAGGTAATTTATAGCAAAGTATGTACTATTAGGAGTTAGGTACAAGATATGATTGATTAAGTTATTTACCATTTACGAGAACTACATTTTGTTGTACACCCTTAATACTTTAGTAACTGATAGAGTTAACGTCGTTCCCTAATGGAAATATGAATTTATTATGCAACTTAACTCCTATAAAAAATCTTGTTCGAAGTAAAGTAATCTTTTTAGTTTTATTTTCTTTTATATATGTTGTTATATAAAGATATAAGTAATGTTTGTTATACCATAATTTTTATTTTGTTATATCTAATTCCCAACTATAAAATCCTAAACCCGACAAGAGTATTCCACAATAAATTGAATATAAATAAATAGTTCTTAAAGCCATTTTATTATTGAATGATGATAAAATTTGTAACAAGGTGTGCGAATAAATTATATACCATGCTATCTGTTAATTCGGGAAATGCCATAATACCCAAAAATGAATTAAAAGAAAGAGATCTAGCAAAAACAATAAATAAGATAGAGAGAATGTAACACTCCATAATATCAACCATAAATAAATTGGATAAATTAAATTAAATGAGGTAGGGATAAAATGGAAATTTTGCAAAAGTTGGAGTTTGACCATGAAATTTATGACGTTGCATTCGTCGCAAAATTCTTATCGGTTTCCATATATAATATGTTGAAAACGGAGTTCAAACAAAAAAGTTATGGACTTTTGAAGTTTTTGGATTTAAAATAATCTAAATAGAATTCAAATTCAAATGAATAGTTAATTATAAAATTTGAAATTCAAAAGTTAATAGCAGATAGACTTAGGGATTAAGGAAACCTTAAAATTAACATTAATGTTGAAGTATAATTAAGGAATATAATAAATATATAAAATAAGGGCACAATTCCTTCCCAAAATAGACGGAGAGGTCAACCTCTGACCTCTACCAATCGACCGTTAGTGGTCGACCGGTGGCATAAGGGTTGTCGACTACTCCTTATTAGGTTATGGCTAGGGTTTTTAAATTTTGGACGTTTTGGATTTAATTATTTAAATTTGATGGTTCTAGTGCTTTCTCACCACTATAGATAAGGCCTTAGACCCTTACTTTTATTCACAGATATTTAAGGAACATTAGCAAAGCTTCGTCAATTCATATCTTCAAGATTCAGAAAATTCCATTTTGGTTTCTAGTAAGAAATCCTTTAGATCTATCTTTGTTTTTTATTTATTTTCTCAACTTCTTCTCCAATTTTCTAAATTTAACGTATATAAAAATCCCTTGATGTACATATGTATCAAAAAGAAGAGATCTGATAAGATATTGTCAAAGGCGTGTCAAATCCAAAGGAGGCAAAGCTAAGGGTATTTAATGAGTGGAAATCTTAGCTTTTATATTTTAGTAATTGATTAGTATAGTTTGGATTTGAATATGCCTAAGGGAGTTTTGGTTTGCAAAAACATCATATTATAAACCTCCAAAGGTCCTTTAATGCGTTATGTAAATTCTATGTTGGAATCTCAATAGTTTATGGAAAAATAATGGAAATAGTATAGATTTGCAGTTTTGATAATTTTACCTTCTATTCTACTCCTTATTCTTTTTTTTTGAATTTGGTTGAAAGATTTTGATTAAGGAATAGTTTGTAAGGTATGAATTTTATTCGTAGTTTGCACCACTTATTCCCATGAATTAAAAAGAAATTCCTTTATTTATTTTTGTGTGAAAAAGGAGTTGAATTGAGCATAAAAAATTAAAATTGTAAGTCTCTAGTATCAATATATTCCATTATTTTGATGTAATAAGTTGAGTTTAAATTTTAACTACATACAAGTCTATGGATTAGAATTTTTGGATATAAATATTGGAATTATGGTATTATTGATAATATGGGATAAGACTTGTGTGCTTGTTGAAAGAGTTGACATTTAAATGCTAGTTTAGGGCATAAATTATGTACGCTTAGAAATTACTAGAAGCATATATATATATATATATATATATATATATATATATATATATAAAAAAAGCAAATACTTGGTCCGTATGGTCAAAGTGAAGCCTTTTAGCTATTTCCAAAAATAACCCTATAGCACTTTCTTTGTAATATTTAATATTAGTGGCAAATTTGTCATTTGAATCATGCCACGATTTGTAGTTACGAACCCACTATCTCCAGCATCATCCAGCCTGTGTTTGTATTTCCTCACATTCCAACTGATCTTTCATTTTCTTTCTTCCTTTTATTCTTACCTTATTCCTCATAAATCAAGTGTTGAACAAATCAAAAATTTACGTGACTACAGCTTTTATTCAATTAAATCCCTATCTATCTGATTGCTATGGGGAGGGCTTTCAGTTTGAGGATAGATGATACCAAATTCAGTCTATAATTCGATAAATTCTCAACTTTAACTTAGATTTGTTAATTAATTTGGTTTATTTACATTATTTCTTAAAATTCACAGCCACTGCTTATTCTACCACTGATATTACCATTTTTGATTTTACACAAATAACAAAAAACCTGGGCTGTAGTTAGGATCCGTTAATCGCTTTGGAAAGAAAAATCGGTTCATTTCATCGATGTCGAGCTTTTATAATCTTATTTTTCGCTTTTTCTTAGTGTTATTTATATGCATATTGTTTCTTTTAGTTCTTTTAATGGAGCAACCAGTCTCATTGTATAGGCTTTAGGATATTTATTGCGACCTTTGGATTTGCACTCCAATTGTTTATTGAAATTACCGAGAACATTTGGACTGTCGACAATACAATGAATGATAGAATTATTTTGGTGATGCTAATAAACCACAATATATATTAAAACCTAATGTTTTTATTCGTTCCACTGCATATCCCATTCATGGATTCTTATGTATCCTTTTTGGTTACTTTGTTTAAATAGGGTAAAGTTGACAAAAAATTATTCAAAACTGGAGAATATTATTCCATATGGGGTTGTTCAGTGATCTGGGTCTAAGAATGGTGAAAAAAGGCTTGGGTAAGGCTTCCTTGTCGACTATTCCTATGGTTTCATATTATATTAGAAAATTATTGCTTATTTGAGTTTTATATTTTATTCCATATAGTTTCTTATATTTCTATGATATATTGATGGAGAAGCTTGGATCTCTGTTTGTTAACTGCGGTTGGGTTGAAGTACAGCGATGGAGTATTTTAGTAAGGTTTCCTTTCTATTTTTTCATTTACCTTGAATTTCTTGACATATTCATGTTCATTTAGTATTTGTGTATCATTACTACCATCAGGCTTAAGATAAATGAAGTGCATGATAGTTGAATTACCTTCCCCTTGGCTCATTAAAACCGTAACTTGAGTTAATGTTTTTATGTAATTTTGTCAAATTTATAAATATTATTGTGAGGGAAATAGAAATATATTTATCAAATATTATTAATTCAACACTACTTTAATTGATAGCAGACTTATGTGGCTCATTAAAACCATAAACTAAATTCATGTTTTCATTGATTTTACCTATTTGATTTTAGTATGACACTGAACAGAACTCCTTTTTTTTCCTTCCATGCTAATGCCAACGTTTGTAACTGGCATAAAAATGCATGGATGATGACCTATCATTGTCATTTTTAATAGTAGTTAAAATTTATTACAGTTAATGAGTAAAAGTCGTGGCACAATTAATGGTAAAAAATCATAAATTTTAACTCTGATTTAACAGTAGTTAATGCCAGGGTGAAAATCAACTACTGTCAATTTTTCATTTTTCTTCCTTGCAGCTTCTTAGTTTCTAAACTTATTAAATAAGACATGTGAAATTTTTATGGTTTTATCTGTACATGTAGAATATTTGTAATGATTTAATCTTGCCATATGTGCCCAATCATTAATATCAACCACAACAACCCAGTTGCACAGTTGTTTTCCCAACCATTTGAAGTTACTATGTATGTTACCTATTTGAATTCATTATTGCATTGAATATATTTTTTTTCCTTCCACCCTATTGCCAAAGTTTGTAACTGGCATATAAATGCAAGCATGTTGAGATCGTTATTTTAATAGTAGTTCAAAATAATGACATAGTTAATGCGTAAAAATCATGCCATAGTTAATGGTTTTCTTTGTGCATCTAAAATATATGTAACGGTTTACTCTTACCAGATGTGTCCTTATATAAAAAATAACTCATTTGTATTTTCTTCCTTGACCAATGATCGTTATTTTAATAGTAGTTTAAAATAATGATATAGTTAATGAGTAAAATCATTCCATGGTTAATGGTTTTCTCTGTGCATCTAAAATATAAAGCAAATACTTAGAAGTGAAGCCTTTTTTGGATTGCCAAGAATACCCTCTACTTAGTCTAATAAGAAAACTATGTTCAAGGATAAATATGCCTTTCTCAATGTCCACCATGATTTCAATCCATTATATACCACATTTTCAACACTCTTCTTCCCTAATAAATTTCTTACTTTCCTTCCCTAATCCATCTAATTGTAATTGCAGCGCACAGTTTTACAATAGTTCGAATCTATCACTTAAGGCGGCACTCAAATAGATCTATATCCGCCTTTGCTTGGGCTTGAGCGCCCCCACCTTTCGACAAGGTCATTCAAGGTGGCATTAGTGATAAAGAGGAAGGTGTTGTTGCGGTTGTTGAGTTCCAAAAAAATTCAATATCTACAACTGCTTCTGCTTTCAAAATCGTAGCTTTGCTAAAATATGGTAATTTTTTTGATTTACTTGGTCCCATGTTAAATGAAACTTGATCAGTTGATTAGTTTAATGTTTAACGCTTTTCATATACCGAGAAACAAGTACGAATCTCATAATTTATGGATTTAGAGTTTGTGGTGAATGTCCTACACATAACAACACTTACAATATCTGTGTCTATTTTGTTGTATGCAACATGCATCATATCTTACTATAATGTTGGATGTTATAACGTCGTTTTAAGGCATCAATTTGCACATGGAGATCAGTAACAACCAGTATTCAACTACAACGTGAAACAACAGTTTGTAACGCTCAAGTAATTTAAGGAAAGTAGCAGTAAAATTCATGGCTTTATGGATTTTGTGCAGTGGGTAGTTGATGAGTGGGGAATTTTTTTGGTCACTGAATCATTTAGTTATGACAAATTTCTAATACAAAATAGAAACAAGACATTGATGTTCATCCTTTGGTGCATTCACAAGTAGTTATTTCATCATATTGATACATCAAAATTTATAACTATATTTGCTTAATGATTCATACTTTTATTTGGATGTCAAAATCGGTTATTATATTTGCAAAAACTTCATTTGGTGTTGTTTGTATTTTGGATTAGTTAGTCAACATTGCAAAATACTTCTGTAGGTCTATAAGGTCTGTAAGGGGAATAATACATCGGTAATTGTTCCAATTATGATATCAAAATATTTTGGATTTCATGCTGCATAAAGTGATAAAAGTAGCAGGCTTCCACTAGCTTTCCTAGATTGTAGAAAATGATTCATTAAAGCTTACATAACAAAAAATTACAATGAGTTTCTTTTTAGAGTATATAATATGAATGCTTACTGTAAATCATTTTAGGAATATTTTTCACAAACTATAATAACATGACCTTTTATGGCGTGCTCCTAATCCTTTTTTGGCACTACACCATAGATGACCTTCTGCAACACAAAAAAAAATGTTGGCTCAGGCCCGAAAAATGTTGCCATAGGTCTATGGCAACACTTTTAGGGTGATGCAATTTTTGTCGTTGCCTTAGACCTCAAAGGCAACATTTTGACTATCTAAGGCAACATAAGTAATATTGTTGCAATAGAACCCTATTTTGGTCTATGGCAACACCCATAGGTATCTGTAGCAACATTCCAAAATGTTGCTATAGATATTAACTTTCTGAATTTGTGGGGCCCACAATGTAGAGCATATTTGATTTTTTAATAAAAATAAATATTTATTTAATAAAATGCTATTGCATAGAATTTGATATTTAAACAGTAATTTATTTAAATAAATATTTTATTTCAACATTTGAAATAGTACAAATTCCTGACTCCACTATTTTACAATTCAATGATATATAACACTGATATTCACATATACAGATATTCCTCACTACATCACTCAGTTCACTCATTACATATGCAGTTTCAATTTATACAGACACCGACACTGACAAATATATGACGAGCTGAATGCTGAGCCGAAGGCGAGCCGAGCTGCGGGTCCGGGCGCAGCGCCGGGGGGGTTCCGGGGCACCGCCCGATTCATCCGATTTTGGAAGATCGAGCCTTCTTTGAAACGACGTAAAATGATGCATAAATAGTAATTGCAAGCACTACAACAATAAATGAGGCAACTGTAATAACTGGACCAACAGCCACCTTCAAACCGTCAACAACCCCTGCCGAACACTCACAGCACCACGATAAAACTTCTACCAACAATCACCTCTGCCACTCACAACCTGAACATTGTAATCATCAATTCACCATCAAACAGCAGTACTACATGAAAACGTGCACTAGATTATAAAACTGAACTTGGAGCTCCTAAGTTCAACACTATTTCCCTTAACAACAATTTAAAAATAAAACACTAAAAATTATCTATAAGGAGGATGTATATAAACAAGTCTGTGAGTATTAACTAGTAACCGACATGAAGAAAATGATATAATGTGAATTATATACACATGATACCTGCAAAAATATAACTAGAAAATGATATATAGTTCCAAAGGAGCATTTGCACAAACATATGGGGGGCGTACTACCGTATTGAAATTACCAGTACCATTCCCATGCTTATCCTTAATAATGTCATCATCTTGCAATCTATTACCATTAGCAGATTAATTGTTGCGAGAATGACAGCTAAATCTCGAGAGCAGTTCGGGTTTTGGGACAAATTATGGCGCTAGAAGGGTTTTCAGGTGAAGTAGTCTAAAGGAGAAAGGTAGAGGGGTTGGTGGCGAGCAAGTCTTCTGTTGGAGGCGAGAGCTGATGGCGACGACAGCGGTGGCAAAAGAGGTTTGAACGGAAAACTTTGTTTGGCTTTGGGTTTTGGTGTCGTGACAGGGCTCTGGTTGGAGCTAGATGGTCGCGATGGGTCAAGGGGTAGCTGGGGGTGAGGGTGACAATTTGGTGGCGGAGGCGAATGAGGAAGCAGAAGAAGAGGAGGGTGACAATTTGGTGGCGGAGGCGAATTGAAATGAAAACCAAAAGGGGATCTACTCTGAACTAGTTTAGGCGGGAAAATGAAATTTTGGGGCAAATTGCAGTGGTGATCCATTTTAACAACCAGATTAAATGTAGATCGTTGGATCTTATTCACGCGGATTGCTAATTTTATTAATTTTTTAATTTGAATACATCTATTGCAACACTATATAAAAATGTTGCATCGTGTTACACTTGTTTAGCTAAAGCAACACATTTTTATGGCTAAGGTAACACCAAAAATACAACGTTGTAGTAGGACCAAAATTTTATAGCTATCGCAACATTTTAGCTGCAACACCTTGCAAAAATGTTGCAGAAGGTCATCTATGGCGTAGTGTGGTATGGTTTCTGTCATTGCATATCCTTTAATGTTTTTATGCACAAAACCAAACTTTCTATCTTTACTACTTTGAAACATTTTTTTACAACTATGATACGAAGAAAAAAATGTCCTTTCTTTTA
Source organism: Allium fistulosum (assembly GCA_030737815.1). NCBI lineage: Eukaryota > Viridiplantae > Streptophyta > Magnoliopsida > Asparagales > Amaryllidaceae > Allium > Allium fistulosum. The sequence continues at coordinate 1,112,311,007 of CM060905.1, forward strand.
TGCTTATTGTATGGCCATATATCCTTATTATATGGCCATATATATTCACTAACATGGGTATACTAAATATATAGTAAACGATTGATTTATGCATGTACAAGCATAAAAATTGCAACATTGCGTACATGACAAAGTCATTTTGTAAAATCCAAAAAACCTTCAAACATCTTTTTTAATACCAATTCCTCATGTGCACGTGCAACGCACGTGCCAAAGTACTCGTGTGTGTGTGTGTGTGTGTGTGTGTATGTGTGTGTGTGTGTGTATATATATGTATGTATGTATATGTGTGTGTGTGTGTATATATGTTTGTGTGTGTGTGTAATTAACGTATAGTTATAGCATATGATTGCATAGTTAAATAGGTTGTTAATTTTATTAAAATCCACCTTAGGAAGGTGATTAATGTTTAAGGAGAAATAAGAGAGATTTCTTATAAGTTCTTGATTATGGAAATGGTGATATGTGTGATAATATATATAGATTGTGATATAAATTATAACTAAATTATAGAGATGCCAGGTTAACCAAAAGCACACAAAAGTCTGCCCGGCTAATCTGTCTACCATCGGTGTGACTTTGGGGCTGATGTAAGACATAACTTATAATAAGTAACTGCAATAACGCGAGGTTAGTCCCAAATTCTCTAGGGTAAATATGCCCAGCTAATCTGGTTATCGGTACCAACGAATAGTTGGGCTAATGTGAGACGTCACCATGGAGTACGGGTCATAATACGAAGGACCTTTTTCATAGATTGAAGGTATTAAGTGTTTGTGTGAGGGTCTACCTCTTCTCTATCAAGGAAGTAGTAAATGGTCGGGGTTATGGGTTAGGCACAGTAGAGGATATCTCAGGAAGGATCCGATTCAATAAGAAGTATTAAGTAGCTGAAGAGATTCCATGAAATGTCAACTAGATAGTTACTAGTAAGGAGTCCGCCTTGGGATTATAGGTAGTAAATGTGGTGGACCTGCCCTAAAAAGGTATTAAATTGGTCAGAGGCTACCTAATTCCATTAAAAGGTATTAAGTAAATTAAGTACTATTGATAGGACATTATGGACGATAGATATGGGTTATTGGGATAGTTATAGGCTTATATTTGGAAAGACTTTTATTTAAGTTTGAGTAAAGCCTTTGGGTTTACATTTGAAAAGACTTATGTTGTAGGTAGAAACGTAGGGCATATTCCTATTTAAACTATACTGCCCAAGTTCTGAAGTAGTAAGGCTTGAGATTTTTATTCACCAGATAAATGTTGTTCTAACTCTTTCCTTATTACAACATAGGTTAGTAAGGGTGATGCTAAAGACGGAGATGTTAATGGTGCTTGTGGCAGTAGACTATTTATTTACTTGTTATTTTCAATAGTTTTTTATATACCATGAAATAATAATAATGTTGTAATTTTGGAATATTACGGTCATGTACGGATATTGTTGGGTTTTGACATTTTGGATATTTTGTTATGTTTTTAAATGATATTTTGAAATCTGAATGAAATGGGTACTGTTGTTATTATTATATTTTATTCTTCCACTGTGAGATTCTGAATGTGTAGACAAATAGCTCTGTATTGTTCATTTTACCAACCAACAGCCAGCTTTGGGATGGTTCTAAGTTTCGATGGGCCTTTTCTGGGTTGAAATTTAGGCCCATTTCAGGATGAGTTGTTACATTTGGTATCAGAGTTTAGGTTTCCCGATCAGTGGGAAAAAGTATATGTATGAGAGACGTACTTGTTATTTTTGAAAAGATTTTTCCATAATCCCCTATTATATTAATATACTTTATTATAAACATATGCATATACACTAGGCAAATCTTTCTTTCATCATATAATACCATCTTAGAAAATTATAACTAAAAGTTTAACATACAGATAGTAGACTACGGTTGAAAATCCTTCTTCTTATGAGACTGGGTACCCTACCAGAGGAATACACACCATTCGAGGGATACCCGAATGGTTTAAACAATACCTCGGGCAAGTAGGAAAGTCCATGTTTCCCAACAGAATACACCGGCAACACCTGTTGTCCCGCCTGCTGAGGTAGTACCTCTCCTATCGATTTTTCCAAACTATGTAAGGATTTTATGAGTATGGGAGGAAGAGTATATTCTGGAAAGGAAAGCTTCTTGGAGACTAAGGCATGGATAAATAACTGTGAGAGAATATTTTGGGAGATTGGTTGGGAGGATTAAGTGAAGCAGAGAATGGCAGCTTGGCATCTTAAAGGAGAAGCCTTAGATTGGTGGAATATGGTGGCAGAGGAGGATGATGGTAGGATTGTCACTTGGGATGAGTTCAAGAACCGATATAAGACTAGGTTTATGTTAAAAGCATGAGTGAGCTTGTAATTAGAGAAATTTATACAGCTTAGGCATGGAGACTTCACTCTACAGGAGTACATCAGCAAGTTTACTAAATTAGTTAAATTCAGGATGAGTTTGATTGATACACCCATGAGAAAGACCACGAAGTTTGTCAAAGGTTTGAACTCCCCACTTAGGGAATAGTTGTTGACTCAAATACCCACTAGAGCTACCTACGAGATACATGTTGAGATGGCTTTACTGCATACGATGGATGTTGAGGAGAAAGAAATGGAAAAATAGAAGGAGAAGGCAGGACCCGCACACAATTAGGGAGGAGCTAAGAAAGGAAATATTTGGGCAAATAAGAAGTCAAAAAGGAAATTAAAGAAAGAAGGTAAAGTGTGTAATAGATTCCAAAAGAAAAGACACATCATAAAGGATTATAGAGTGAATCTGTCGAACGAAGCTTTTAAGGGAAAGTTTTACCACTACCATGAGGAAGGGCATTTCAAAAATCAGTACCCAAAGATAGTGAAGGAAGGGCAAAGAGGGAAAGCCTACGCCATTGAGGTTGCCCCTATTTCGAGTAGACCACCCCCAAGAGACCAAGGAAAGATTGCTATGGAAGGTATAACTCTTATTTTTAGGAATAAACTTCGTACTTTATTTGACTCCGGAGCATCACATTCTTTCATAGCTAGGAATGTGATTAACTCCTTAAATCTTCAAACCCAAACTTTCTCCTATCCAATAATAGTTTCAAATCCTATTGTAGGGATGACACATCTTTTCTCAATTTGTAAAGACCTAGTGTTAAACATATGTGACGTTGATTTCATATGTAATGCATACATTCTAAATTTCAAAGGGTATGGACATATTTTGGGTATGGGTTGGTTGTCGCACTATGAGGCAGTCCTAGACTGCGATAAGAGAGTAGTATGGCTTAAGAGTTGTAGAGGGCAAGACTTAGACATTCATTGTATACCCCAGGATTCAGTTGAATTAAGTTATCTATACTAGGTGAACCTATCACAAAATGAACTTTCATCCGCACCTATAGTTCGAGAATTCTCTGATGTTTTTGAGAAATTTTTGGGGCTTCCACCCTAAAGAGAGATTGAGCTTACGATTGATCTGGAGAAGGATGCTAGACTAGTCGCTCTACCATTAAGACACATGGACCCAAAGGAAAGGTAAGAATTAGATAAGCATGTCTCAGAGTTACTACAGAAAGGATTCATTCGACGAAGTACCTTGAAATGGGGAGCCCCTATTGTCTTTGCCACTAAGGTAGACAGCTCGTTAAGGATTTGTGTGGATTATAGGGAACTCAACAAGTTGATGAAGAAGAATAGGTGTCCTTTACATAGGATAGATGATTTGTTTGATCAACTTGTGGGAGCTAAAGTCTTCTCCCAATTTGAGTTAGCAACTGGATTTCATCAGTTAAGGATCGTAGAGAATAACAAACTAAAGAGTGTATATCTCACAATAGATGGACTCCATGAATGTGAAGTGATTCCTTTTGGATTGACAAATGTCCATGCATACTTTGTAGATTTGGTGAGTAGAATATTTAAGGATAGTTAAACAAATTTGTCATAGTTTTTGTAGATGACATCTTGGTATTTTCCAAAAGTGAAAAGGAGCATGAAAGTCACTTAAGGGAGATATTAGGAACCTAAAAAAGGCACCAACTTAAAGCCAAATTCTCAAAATGCTACTTTTGGAAGAAAGAAGTGAGATTCTTGGGTATATTGCTTCAGAACATGGATTAGCTGTGGATCCCGCAAATGTGGAAGCTATTCAAAACTAGAAGACTCCAAAGAATGCCATGAAGGTTAGAGGTCTTTTAGGGTCAGCTGGTTATTATAGGAAATTTATAAAGAATTTTACAAAGGTAGCAGTTCCTCTAACCCATTTGACTAAAAAGAATTTAGTCTTCGGTTGGGATGAGAAATGCACGGAAGCATTCAGGAAGTTAAAGGAACTATTGACAAGTGCACCGGTACTCGTCATCCCCGATGGGATGAAGTCATTTATGGTTTATACAAAAGCATGGGTCATAGGATGGGGAGAAGTTCTTATGCAAGAAGGAAGAGTGATAGCTTATGTTTACAGGCAACTAAAGGACCATGAGAAGAGATACCCAGTGTACGACTTGGAGTTGGCAGTCATTGTTTTTGCCTTGAAGATGTGGAGGCACTGTCTTTGGAGGAAAGGTTTGAGTTGTTTACTGAACATAAATCACTCAAGTATCTATTTTTACAAAAAGACATAGATCTTAGGCAGTAGAGATACATGGATTTTATAGAATCCTATGACTTTGGGATACAGTATACCCCTGGAAAAGGGAATGTCGTCATCGATGCCCTTAGCCGGAGGCATGCAACCTTGGGTGCTATATATGAGTGGAGGCAGTTGGATTTCCTCTCGAATTTCAACTTCCAACCACCTACATGACCCACTCAAAGCTATTTGGCAAAATGAAGGCTAGACCAGTACTGATGGACCGTATTGAACTTGAGCAGAATAGGGATGAGGAGATAGTTGATATCTTGGATAAGCTAAGAAGAGGAGAACAATTTCCCTAGGTTGGTAGATATACAGTTGAAGAGAATGGATGTTTGAGGAGAGATGGACGCCGATGCGTCCCAAGGATTGATAGTTAATCAGAGGAAGTGCTTACAAAATGTCATCATTCATGAATGGCTATTCACCTCGGAGGAGATAAGTTGTATAGGGATATGAAATGAATTTTCTATTGGCCAAGGTTGAAGAAGAAAGAAACTGAATTTATTTCTAGGTGTTTGTGTGTCAAAGGATTAAAGCTGAGCAAGGAAAGACCGAATAACTGTTATTGCCATTAGAAATCCCGACTTGGAAATAGGAACACATATCAATGGACTTCATAAATGGGTTGCCTAGGAGTCAAAGAGGTAATGAAGCAATTTGGGTCATAGTTGATAGACTCACTAAGAGCACCCATTTTATTTCCTTTAGGAGCAATAGGATAGTAGCATCTCTAGCATAGATTTATATTAAGGAAGTGGTTCGACTTCATGGAATTCCAATCAGCATCATTAGTGACCCTTTATTTACTATCGAGTTTTAGAGGTGTTTGCAGACAGCTTTAGGAATATCGTACTCATAGACTTTGGAGGACATTGGGAGTAGCACCTACATTTAGTGAAATTCACTTATAATAATAGTTACCAATCGACGATTGGCATGGCACCCTTTGAAGCGCTTTATAGGAGACCATGCAAATCGCCAAATTGTAGGTGGGAAACCCCAACAAAATTTTACTTGGACCATATTTGATTTGCGAAACTTCGATGAAGGTAAAGTTGATTAGGAATCGAATGAAGGTCATTAGTGACCCTTTATTTACTATCGAGTTTTAGAGGTGTTTGCAGACAGCTTTAGGAACATCGTACTCATAGACTTTGGAGGACATTGGGATTAGCACCTACATTTAGTGAAATTCACTTATAATAATAGTTACCAATCGACGATTGGCATGGCACCCTTTGAAGCGCTTTATAGGAGACTATGCAAATCGCCAAATTGTAGGTGGGAAACCCCAACAAAATTTTACTTGGACCATATTTGATTTGCGAAACTTCGATGAAGGTAAAGTTGATTAGGCATCGAATGAAGGCAGCGTAAGATCGCCAAAAATCCTATGCGGATAAGAGAAGGAAAGAATTGGAGTTCGAATTTGGAGACATGGTGTTTGTCAAAGTCTTCCTTCTTAGGAAGGTCGTGAGATTCAGGCAATCAAAAAAGTTGGTACCAAGATTTGTTGGGCCTTTTCGAGTTGTGGAAAGAATAGGAAGACTGGCTTACCGCGTGGAGATACCCGACAGATTAGCAGGAGTCCACGACGATTTTCACATTTTACACTTGAGAAAATGCATTCATGACAGCTATTATGATAAAGCCTGAACATTTGGGGGATATTGATATGGAGCCAATGGTATCCCTTGCCACTGCATGCATTGTGCAGCATAGAACTAGGAAGCTCCACAATAAAGAAATTAGGTTGGTTCAAGTACAATGAGGAGATAACCCAACAGAAAGCACATAGAAGACCGAAGAAAAGATAAGGATCTCTCACCCTGAGCTTTCACTGGTAACTTTTTCTCTCTAAAATTAGGTTTTTTGTTGCATTATGGATGCTAGATTGGACAGTAAGAGATGCTTGCTACACTTTTCACCTTCACTTTGTACTCATGTAGAAATTTTCATGCATATTCAGGGTGTTTTGCATACATACTTATATGTCACAGTCACGCACTCATGCTTGGATTGAGCTCACTTATAGTATGTCTGCAATACATAATCACGTTGCATTTTTGGATGAGTAGATGGATGTGTAGATAACTTGGTTGTATAACATGGATGTTAGGGCATATTACGCTATTTGCCTCTTGGAAAAAAATTCGAGGATGAAATCTTTTTTAAGGGGTGAAGAATGTAACACCCCGTAAAATCAACCATAAATAAATTGGATAAATTAAATTAAATAAGATAGGGATAAAGATGAAAATTTTGCAAAGTTGGAATTTGACCATGAAGGTTATGCCGTTGCATTTGCGGCAAAATTCCTATCAATTTCCATATATCATATATTGAAAACAGAGCTAGATAATTACTATTGAGGAGTTCGCCTTGGGATTATAGGCAGTAAATGATGTGGACTTTCCTTAAATAAGGTATTTAATGGTCGAAGTCTACATAATTCCCATTAAAAGGTATTAAGTGACTTGGGTACTATCTCTTACATTGATATGACAATATGGACGATAAATATGGGTTATTGGGATAGCTATGGGCTTATATTTGGAATGCCTTTTATTTAAGTTTGAGTAAAGCCTTTGGGTTTACATTTAAAAAGATTTATGTTGTAGGTAGAAACATAAGACATATTCCTATTTAAATTATACTACTCAAGTACTGATGTAGTAAAGCTCGAGATTTTTATTCACCAGACATATGTTATTCTGACTCTTTCCTTATTACAACACAGGCTAGTAATGGTGATGCTGGAGGCGGAGACGTTAATAGTGCTTGTGGCAGTAGACTATTTATTTACTTGTTATTTTCAATAGTTTTTAATGTACCCATGAAATAAAAATAATGTCGTAATTTTGGAATATTGCGGTAATGTACAAATATTGTTGGGTTTTGACACTATGGATATTTTGTTGTGGCTTTGAATGATATTTTAAAATCTGAATGAAATGGGTAATGTAGTTATTATTATATTTTATTCTTCCACTGTGAGATTCTGAATGTGTAGATAAATAGCTCCATATTGTTCTTTTTACCAACCAACGGCCAGCTTTGGGATGGATCTAAGTTTCGATGGGCCTTTTCTGGGTTGGAATTTAAGCCCATTCAAGGTTGGTTGTTACAGAGAACGCCAAAGTTTTTATAGTGGTATGGCAAATCCTAGTCATGCGTCCATTGTATTATTATTGATTATGGAATTCTAGTCACAAGTACAAAGGTTTGGCAGATCTAATAGCCTAGGACAGTCAAGAGTAACTTCCTTAGTGATTAGGGTTGAGAAGAGATAGAAGTTAAAGAAAGTAAGTGCCAAAAGTCCTTTTCCAAATGCCACAGGAGATGTATTTATAGGGAAATCATCCAGTAGAATCGCCGGATCTTAATATATCAGGTCTTACTTTAGACCCGAAAAGGTAAAAGAGGAAGACAGAGTCCTCAGAACCAAGAATTCATCTCGGTTCGAACAATAAGTGGTCGGTATGGACCTAATTTTGTGAGGGATGATTGCTCCATCTTCCTTCCCCTGGTCATCTTTATTTGATCCGTAGTGTTATAAGCACTTCTCCTTAGTAATCATATTGTTTTCGAGAGGTTCTGATATCTTCGGTACTTGTCTTCTTCCCTTCAAAACATCCTTGGAGTTGTTTACCCATTTCTTCAAAAATGCACCCTAGGATGATTACTCGGGCCAATTGTCTACAAGTCATAGCTCTATAGTCCCGTAGGAGGCTTAAAAAGTGGTTGGTACGAACCAGAAAGTGGTTAGTACTGAGCTATTTCCTTAGCTCCAAATCTCTTCCAATGTAACACCCTACCTCTATACCCATACTATTCAAAAGTATTACAGAGTAATACCATCAGATAATACGGAGAATGAGGCTATATGGGGTACATGCATGAATATTCCCTTATGCTAACACTGATACATATTAAAAGCATCAAATAAATAATTCTCATATATGTTCACAATATCAGCACAAAGCAATAAACATGTGTGCCTTTAGGACTGAACAATACAAAAAAAACAATGAACAACAGAGAACACAGAGTTAGTCGCGGCGATAATATATAATATATAATACAATAATGTTATGAGTATACAATATAACTCAAATGTTAATTATATATATACCTATAGTGAATCAATAACAAATATATATCAAGTAATCATCCTAAAATAATACTCCACTAAGCCCAAAGTTAACAAATGATGGGTATTGTCCCTGTACTTGAAATGTCTCAAACTAACATGAGTATTGTAAAATAACACATGGGTTAGACTATGCCTAATCAAGGATCATAAATAAGGGTAATAATGTGTACAAGAAATAACAATATGATATCACAATCAAAGATACCCAAATCATTAACTAGCATGTCTAGTTAGATAAATAAGTGTAATGCCCCACCTTTATGTCCATATTACCCAAAATATTACAAGTTATACTGTAGAGTAATATGGAGAATAAGGCTGGTTAGGAGCAACCATTTGTAATATTTCTTTGGGCGAGTATCGATACGTCGACTTATGTGACTATATTTTTTTTATTTTCCTTACAAGAAGTGTTTCGACGTATACAATACAAGCGCAAAACAATAATACAATGGCTTAATATGATTCAGAACAATATCTCACATAATATACAACACAGAATCACAAATCGCAATGGGAATATAGTACATTAATTATCTCTTTAAAGTGTAAGTCTACAAAAATAAATACTAGAGTATATTCATGCATAAACTATGACAGGTCCAAAAGTATACTTAACAACTTAAGCCAACACTACATCAGAATATGCAACAAGTATACATATACAACTAGCATCTCAAAATGAAACCCTATCATATAGGAAACACTGCATATATCTATTCTAGCAAACCCTCATCCAAAGTCACTTAGTCCCAGCACCTGTCAAGTCTCGGTCTGACCTGAGTATTATAATAATAATAAATGGGTCAGACTATCTCTAAATATCCAAAATGTGATATCATACTAATAAGCATGCTTAACATCAAAGATATAGATATCAGAATAGTATAAGAAACTAAAGAGTTCAAATACCATAAAAGTAACTCATAGCAAATGATCCCAAAATCCAGAGATAGACATAAGGAAGTAAATAGCATCACATCTCATATTTCACCAAATTATGAAACACAAATATAACCCTTTAGTAGGCAAAACAGAATTATGGTGAAATCTCAAATCAAGTCTCAAATCTCAAAGATTAGCCATAAGGAAGAACCCCAAATATCACCAATAATATCTCATAAGGAAGTTCCCAAATATATGAAAATAACCATAAATATAGCAAGTAGCACATTCAAATCAAATATCACCAAATCCCAAAACTCAAATATTGGCCCATCATAGGCTAAATATAAATATGGTGAAATCCCAAATTGGTGAATCAAAACTCAAAGTTTGAAATCAATAAAAAAAATGGCACCACACAAAAAGGCAAGCACAAGGCTATACCTAATGATCGATCATATCCTCAAAGACGAATGCAAAGGCTATGTCTAATAACCATGAAAGATCGCCTTCCCAAAGACGAGCATGAAAGCTACGCCTCACAAACACGAAGGATCGCCTCCCAAAAATGAGCACGAAGACTATCCCGACGACCCGAAGAATCGCCTTTCCAAAGATGAGCTTAAGGCTACGCCATCCATAAAAGTGTCACCTACTCTCAATTAGTTACCAATTGGATTTTGCGAAGGCGTCCCATACCATCCAACAAAATTCAATGTTTGCTGATAGATTGTAAGCTCCACTGGATAAGTGTAATGTACTTTCAATTAGTAATTAAATAACTATCGTCCAATGTCCCATAATCACTTTGCGATACTTAAATATTTACTAAAAGATTGTAAATCTCACTTGACTAAAATATTCAATCAAACGAGTCAAATAATTAACCGATAAAGTAATACATATGTTTCATACCACATGTATTGATAAATCTTTTAATTAGATTTCTTGTTCAAGTGAAAACAGAAATTGCAAAAAAGCAATAATCTCAAAAGTCTCACAAGAAATGCCCAAACTGCATATAAATAGCTAAAGGCAATGCACAATAAAAGCCAATAGAGTTATAGTTTTGAAAGTAAATAATATACTTTTTATCATATAGAAAATGATTTCCAAAATACTTTCTCTATATAGTTACTTTCAAACTTCTCCTTTTAAAATCCCTAAACTCATGTTTTATTCAACTATATATATTTATTTATCGCTTAAGTACATAAAATATAAATCCAAATAGATAACAAAATGTATTTATATATATATAGTTGTTCCAAAATCTCCTTAAAAAGATATATAGTTGTACAACTATATTCCTAAAGCCACATGAATGAGTACATATTTATTTATGAAAATATAAATACTCACGTTCCAAAACCATATCTATATACAAACATTTGCTTAGAAACAACATAAGTTTATATTTCAAAACCATACTTTTAAATTATAAACTATTTCTACTAGTTGTATTTAATATATAATTACTTATTAAAATCATTTATAAAAGGAACTAGATTAATTTGGAAACAAGTTTGAGATTGGTAAATTATAATAAATAATTTAGAAGTTGCTTTCTTGAAATATGCTTGAAACCAAATCAGCAAGACCATAACATTTGAAAACAATAATTATTAAAACTATTTTCATGAATCATTAAAAACAACTATAAATATATTCAAGCCATAAGCAAGAATTTTAACCCGTAATTCTAACAAAACAAAAACCCAATAGAAGAATCAAAGTATATGCAATGGATAGCATTTAGAAATGTCACGAACACCAAAACAATACAAGAAAACCCAAGAAAGAAATGCAAACAAAATGGAAACTCAGATGGGCAGAAAAGCAGCTGTTTGGAGCACATAGTGCTCCAGGCACCAGGTCAGTCGACTGAACCCCTAGGTTCAGTCGACTGGACGTAAGTCCTAGAGCTATAAGCTCCAGGTCGTCTCATTTAGTCGACCTAACCTATGGTTCAGTTGACTGAACATGAATTCCTAGAGCAGTTCGCTCCAAGTTTTTGTTTCCAGTTGAACATCAAGGCAAACTCCGACGATGCACTCGTTTTCGGCAATATTATATGGTATATAACAATCAAATACTTGCATGCAATACCAAAACAAACATATAGAAGCAAACTATAACCTTTTAGATGTGATTTCATTCAAGAACAACAAGCATCTAAGTTGATAATGAGTAGCAGTTCATAGCAATGTAAACAACATATAAATAGATCATTAATTTTCACAATCAATCACCATCCATAAACTGATTTCAGATTAGCATGCAATTAGAAGTTTAGAGATAGATTTCGTGAGGTTTAACTCACCTTTTCTCCTTGCAATAGCTTGCTAAACATCAATTTATTCTCTACTTTGCCTTTATCACTTAAGCTAGAACACTTTTCCCAAATTAAAACCTAGAACTCAGATTTTCAAAGATACACAACAAAATTAAGTACAATAATTAAACAAACGATTATAGCTGCATATGGGATTAGGGCTAAAGAGCTTACTCAAATTTTCTTGGATTTTACCTGATTTTATTTCGATTTAAAATTTATTTTTTAGAAGAAGATAGGTTTTAGGAATGAGGAAGAAAGAAGTTTTTTGTTTTTATAGTAACTTGAAAATGAACGTACAATATACTAAAGAGAAGGATTTTCTCCTTAGATAATACTAAAACGGGCTTGGGTTTGAAATTAAACCCATCAAGAGAAATAATGAATTTTCTATCTTATTTTATATATATAGCAAAGCCCATTTCTTATTATTTCTAAAGCTATGATTATTGCTCAAGTGCTTTAAACCAAAGCTCAACATTTAGATAGGAGGATTTCTTAAGTAATTAGTAAAATGAACACTATTTTGGGCTTTAGTTTTAATTTGCAACCCAAAAAGAATTATATAACCACTTTTATTTAATTACTTACTAAAAGCTTCATAAATCAAAAGCTTAAGTATTTAAACCCTAGCCAAATGAATAAAAATGACTTAATTATTTTAACAATGAACAATGTTTTTATAAAGAAGTCTTACTGATCTCAAATTCTTCTTTTATTTAAAAAATTCAAACTAGATAAATATTCTTATCCAAACTCAAGTTCTAATTATCTTTAAATAAAACTCTAAAATTATAATTTCTCCAATATTCTATCATTTTAGAATTCACCATAATTAAATAAAATCTCAATAATGTTTTTAAGTGATTTCAACCCTTTGAAAATACTAATATTTCTCAATTCCATAATGATTACAATTAATTATTCTAAAATAATTTATTCTTTGCAAAAGAATTCAAAATTTCATATTAATGATTGAAGTTCTCCGATTTAAATCATTATTTATTTATTTTATTAACTCAAAAATTCAGGTTGTCAATAAGTATAGAAAGGTATGTTTGAAATATTTATGTAATACAATAAATATTTATTAAGGCATCACGTCTCATAAATAACTCGATTTCATATAGAACAATCAACACTAATATAAAAAGTTGTCTTCACCCATATAGAAGTACATCGAATCGAAAATCATAGAATCAATACAAATGGGTGAATCATACATATCCAGAAATCGACATAAAATACAAAATAATCAATAATGAGACATCCTCAAGTGAAATCGGACTGTAATGAAGCAATGCCCGCTATCTCTCTCAATCTCATATTATAAAATATCAATATCAAATCAATAAAATTGATGGGAAAGATTTGAGCTAGCTCATAACAATGTCGCAATGTGCAAAATCATATATCTCGACCCACTGCCCTTGGAGAGGCAAAACTCTTGATTGAAAGGTCCAAAGAGATAGAAACAACAAATCAATAATAAGTTGGCCATCTGCCTGAAAAGGATACGGGGTTGACTATACTCTGGACACGATCTCTAGTATAATCTCATCTATACATAATATATGTCTACCTACCACCCACATACAAACACCCACACCGAAACCAAATGGGAGACTAACAACACGTTTGTTAGCTCTAGGAGCCATATGTGGTCCATATGGCATGACTCCTACAGTCATCGATTATCGTTACATCTCCTCTCCCGGTATCATGATAATGATCAACCATAGGCTTGACAACACATAGCTTCTTTGGCCACGACTACCAATAAATGCCCCTATGGTAACTGACGCTGGCCTATGTGACATAAAGGACAATCAACTATCAACCTCGTGATGTACATCGAATATCAAAAACAACAACGGTGTTGCGGATCTGTGGCATGACCCCATGATCAGGCTGCTAGGGTGGATACAAACAGCCTCCATATGTGCTAACCGTAGTGAGTCACACACATCACATACCCTCATATGAATGTCATCCATAAGCAAAGAATAACCGAATAAATAAGAATACGACGCCTCATACCGCCACGTGTTACTAGTCCATTTATTCAGAGCTTACACACAACACTCACCCTTCAATATTATATATAACGAGTCCAAAGAATAATCGAAAAAGTATTACTGAATGCCCCATCCCAAACAGTATTACTAATTCGTTTATTTTAATTTCTCATCAGATAGAATAAAACAACACTAATTAAATAGAAAGGCATCATTACCGCATCATATAAAATCATCAGTAACATATATCACAATGGTGAATCATTCATATAACATTTGTATAATTAAAAAGGAAAAGAATTATTGGAATAGAAAGATAAAAATAAATTATTTTGATAAATATAAAATAACAAATCCATACTTAAGAATAAATCATTAACAACATATAATTTCAAATAACAAAGCAAATATTAAGAGATGGATAATAAATATTAACTATATATCCTAGAATTTACTTGATAATTAACTAAACTCTATTATAATATACACTATACAATAAATAACAAATTTCTCAATCTACTATTTAAATTATCAATAACTAAACTTACATATATAATCTCATAAAAAAATATTTTAAATCTTGAATATAATTAATCTAGTTTATTTTAAAATATAAATTATATTCAAATTTATAAGTTATTAAATTTTTGTAGCAAGTACAATTGAATACATATACAAAAAATGAAATCAGAATATATAATGGTAAATATAATACAAAATAGTATTTGTGAAGCAAACATTGAAGCTAAGATCCTGAAAGCATTAAACATATAAGTACACAAAAGAACAAAATCAACATGTACACCTAGACAAAGCATACTTGCACATATAGGAAATGGAAACTCAACATAACTGAATAAAATGCAGCAGTCATTTTATAATTGCCAAATAACCAAACTAATAGGAACAAAACCATGAAAGTGCACACTAATATAAAAATTAGTATTCAAAACTTTTATGGCGGTAAACAAGTTGTTGCAAAAATGTGCACACCCAAATATACACTGACATCTACACGTGAATACAACACCCACTCACACCCAAATTCACAAGTCATATATACATGCATGTAAATTAACATATTACTTTCACTCACTAGAGCATGCGCATAAACTTACCCTGGCCAACATACTAAAATACAGAACCATACCCATCACCAGTGTTTTAAATCTCGGATTTTGGCCAATATCTCGGGAAAATATCTCGGCTATCTCGGGCGATATTTAAAACACTTATAACTAAATAGGCTGCCAAATCTCGGATTTTGGCTGATATCTCGGATTTTTCATCTCGGCCATCTCGAGGAGATTTAAAAGCCTGCCCATCACTCATAGAAAAAAACCCTGCAAGTCTTACCCAAAACAGAACAACACGTTCCATTATATATATATATATATATATATATATATATTCACTCAAAATGAACACACACCATCACTGCACACACACTTAACAGGAACACATGCAAGCCACACATTGACACATACTAATACATGCACACATATTATATACACACAACACACTTCCATTAACCCAAGCACATACACATTCACATATCACCTATATACCCAGCACTAGTTCTCTTTCAATCTGATGCATTTATATATATATATATATATATATATATATATATATTATCACACTTGAGACAGTGTAACTTTTTCATTTCTTACTGAAATTCATCGATTCTTTTTTTGTTTGAAAGATAAAGTTTTCTACTATATGCATACCAATTTTCAGCTCAATCTGAGGTAATTTGTCCTCTGTTTCATGCTTGAAAGTTGAGCCCAAGATGGTTTTTAGGCCTGTACATTTTTTGGTTCACACACACAATACTCCTAAACACAGCAGCCAAACCAGGAAACATTAGCACATTCATACACACTACCATACTCATGCAAGAGGACACAAGGTGACAGTTCGACCTGGGCATCAGATGGTCAACCACTTCAGCTTAATACATGGCATATTTTACGTTTTTTGATGGTATATTATCCCCAGTTTTGCCAATAACTTGATGTGCACATGATATACAATCACAAAGCAATGTAACACCAATACATATACATATATTATATATTTATCACTATGATTAAACATAGGTTATGTGAGGGGTATCTCACCTGAAACTTATGGTAATCATCTTTTTCCTTTACTGTATACACACATGCAAAAATGAAACACCCACCGCTCAGAGTTGCTTCTCACATAGATGTACCACGATGAAAGAAACCACATAGTTGAATTCCATGAATTATAGTAATTTATTGATTTTGTTTTTTATTTTCGAAATGAAGAAGGTTATCTCAATCTTGATAGATTCATGGTTTTTAAAGAAAGATAATTGCCCAGAAGAGTTTTGCGTGAGCATCGTATGGAATGGAGAAAATTCTAGAACGAAAATGCCGAGATTAGACAATAAGCTGCTATACATGAAATAGTATTTAGGCTCGGGACCTAAAAATATTACGCTTGATTTCTATTTCTCTTCTCATATTCAAGATCAATATTCTTTCCGCAGACTAGTGAGACAATGCTCATATTCTTGACTTGATCTTTCTTGCCCTCCAGTTGGTCGCCTTCATCATCAACAATTCTGTTAATTGCTTGCTTCCAAGTCCACCCGCCACTACAATAGATAGGTTTTCCAGAACCTCGTTTTCGGAGTCATATTAGTAAGATATTTTTATTTGTAAAGCTAAATTCTATTTAAGTTTAAGTAAACTTCAATTTTTATTTGATAATCATTTCTTTACAAGATCAATATTATATTTCACATTTTTGAAAACACTTTTATTAAATAAATTCAAAACCCATTTATTAAGTAAATAACTAAATTCTAATTTAATTAATCAAATCACTATTTTTAACTCAAATTAATTATCACTTAAAAACCTGGTTGTTACATCCAACTTGTCCAAGTTTCTTCTATTATCCTTCCAAGGATATTTCCAAGTCCGTGAATCGTTTTGTCTTCATCCTAACATCTAGATCCGCTTGAAAGTTTCTTGGTTAAAAAGCTAGATAACACTTGCCCCTTAAAGTGTGTTTTTGTTGGTAACAAAGCATGCTGTGGAAAAAGACAAGCATATGCCATCATCCATATATGTTTGTTAGTTATCCAAGGGTTACATCTAAGCATTGTTTCTATTTTTCAGATATTCGTTCAACTACTTTTTATAGTAGGAATGGATTCTCCATGCTAAAGATAGGGTCTACACTCTGCAGATCATTCCATGCCATAGTCAAGTACATATTGCCTTCCTATCTTTCCTTTTTCCAATTTTTGGTCAGAAATTCATGTCGATACCTAGTTGTTCTGCTTGGTGTCGAGCTCTTTTGCTGAGTCAGTGGGCTCTTTAAGTATATAGTACTTAGCACTTTTCCCTTAGCATCCATTTATCGAATACTTCCAGCCTTTTCAATTCTGTTTCGAATTCAAGTACCTCCGACCCCTTTGTTCAAACTAATCGCCATTGCGTTCTTAAAACCACCGCCATCTTCCTAAAAGTGCTGCCACTACCTAACACTTACATCAACCATCGCCATTCACTCCAAGAATCTTACCACCGACCTTTTTAAACCTAGCACAAATTTATATCTCACTTCGTCCCAAAGGTAGCTCAGTAGAGTTTCGAACCACGATGGTGTTTATGGTCGTTGTATTGATGATCGCCAAGGGTCATGCTCGACTTGAAAGCGATTAGTTTAGTTAGTGGTTGGTTTCTTCTAAGTGTTGGAGATGGCAAGAATCGAAGCGGCTTAAGGTTCGACATGGGGCTGGCACAAAGTAGACTTGAAGATCCTAAGTTTTGACCAACTTGGGGGCTGCTTTGAATCGAACCTCTACTCTCTTCGAGTTATTTACAAGAAGTCCATGTTTTTCCATGGTCCAAAATTACTACACACCAATGCACTTGATTTACTTCCTTTCGGGATTTGATCAATCTCCAATCGCTGCTCCAAAGTCTAACAAGTCGGTTCTCCCTAAAGAACAGTTATTCCGAATGCGCTTTGACATTCAAATAATTCTAATGCACTGCACTTCCAATTACTGCAGTCCTGTATTTTTGTAAAAGAAAAACTTCTGCATCACTTCAGACAACGGTTCCATCATCGATTATCCGATAATAATGGGTAAAATCCGATGTACGGTTCCTTCAAGCGACCTGGCTCATTTTCCAGCATGAGCGGGCTATCTACACGGGATGATCCATTCATCATGTATAGGACACGGGATTCACACCATATAGGTTGTCGCTTTCAATTTCCCCGGTCGACGTTCAAAATCTGATTGGTCAACACACGTTGACATTTGTTTAATTCTGAGCGTCGGTCACATGGATTCATATTTAAAATAGAATTCAAAAAATAAAACATACTTGACCGTGTTGAACACCAAGTTTTCCTGTCCAGAATGACTCGTCATTCTCCAGGATTCAACATTGGTGTTGGGCCGTCAACTCCTCCTAAAGCTGGGTTTACCACTACTTTGGCTTCAACGTTTTCACCTTCTGGACCCAGGCGCTTAATTATTGTTAAGCTACAAAGAATGATAGTTCCCATAGAAAAAATTCAAGAACAACCTCCTCCTTTGAATGAACACATTGGTTTGAGAGTTATGGATGATTCACCCAAACAAATGCCAATGGTTTTAACTCCCAAAACACTTCGGACCATCTGTCGGCAACACGGGATTGCTAAAAGTGATGTCTTACTTCCTACATACGGCCAATGAGCACATAACCCCCCCAATAGGCTACACGGTGTGCAGTGGATATATGTTCTTAGGTGGCATTATACTACCTTTCAATCCATTCCCACGTATGTTCCTCCAGTAGCTTGGGCTTGCTCCAACCCAAGTTTATCCCAATAGATACGCCTTGTTGAGATCCCTTTATGTTCTATTCATGAATAAATTTCAACGACCTCCGACCTTCAAAGAGCTAACTCACGTCCTGAGCTTCAAACAACGGAGGGAGTCACCTTCCTACATGATCATCGAAGCATGGCGCCTATATAAGGTCATCAAAACGCTCCATAATAAATGCTCGTACTTCAAGAACAAATATTTCTTCATTCGATGTCCATATGGATTCAACAGGCCTTGGCTTTCTTGAAGTAAGATTCTTTCATTTTCATTCTTTCCCATGATTCGACTTTCATCTTCCAGTCATTTTACTTGTCATCTCCTTTCATCTTAGATATTCCTGCTCGAGACACGAGCACGAACACATAACATTCTACTATTCTTAAGACCCTTAAGAGCATCCCCATCCAATATCGTTCCACTACCTATATCCTGATGAATGAGAACCTGTGCCGGTGCAATCTTTTACATCCTGAACGTTTCATTGCTCCTGCTAAAACTCCTCCGAGAAGCTCCACAATTCCAGCTAAGTCTTCTCCCCCTGTTCGCATTTCCAGCGATGATGTTTAAGGTGGCATTGAAGACCCATCCGGCATGGCTAACATTGATGAACTTGCTGATAGAGCAGCAGAAGAGCACGTTGCCACCAAATTTCAATAAGAAGTAGATGAGAGAGTTAAAATGCAAATGATTCATGAAGAAGAGGATATAGGAGAAGAAGTGGAAGAGAAAACGAAGAGGATGAAAGTGATGAAGGAAACAATAATGATGATGCCTCTGACCAAGGAGGAAACTAGTCGTGCAGAGAAATGTCTCCTGAAGGCACTGAACTTCCTGCCTCACACATCCAGCACAGCACCATTAGCCAAGGTGACTCCTTCGACTGGTTCTTTGGAAGACATATTTGGCTCAATGAGCAATTTTGACATCACGATTTTTGACTTCTTAAATAGTGCTCTCCAGACTTCAGCTTCCCTTCCAAGAGGATCCTTGCCGAAGGAGGTGACACACCACCTTTACTTCCTTCTGAACACAGTACGTAGAGTACTTAGGGGGACATTGGCACTCCACACACATCTAGGATCATGAGCATGCATTCCTTACATTCATTTATATTTGATGTTCCGAAACCGCTACACTCCTTTCTTTCATTTCAAGAACAATAGGCAGAGATCGGTTCAATATTCTCCAGTATGGTATTTTCAAAGAAAGGAAGTGCACTCCTGATCCATATTCACCCACTCTAGCTATCGCAGGAAGCAGGAAACAGACGAGGAGAGATCTCCACAAAAAGATAGAGAACGAGAAGCGAAAGAAGACCATTGGGCTGAGAGAGATTGAAAGAAGAAATAGGCCGAAGAAAGGTAGCCCTTTGACTATGGAAAGAGGCACAAAGATTCACATGACCGCTGTAGTTCCTCCTCTAATGTTCCTCCGCCTCAGTCTCAACCTTAACTTCCTTCGCAGCAACAAACTTCGGGTTCACTTCCACTTGCTACTACCATTCCTCCTCTACATCTAAAGGAATCACTACTCCAACTCCTCTAGCCCCATCCAACCATATCCAACTGCCTTCCTGATCTCTACTTAACTGGTGTCATGTTTGACCACGACATTAAAAATATTCCTAAATAAGAGGCAGACTACAAGGTTAGATGGGTCCAAGAGTTGGTCGATCAAAGATATGAGTGGAACAAGCTTTGTTATTCCTTTTCTAATGTTAACCAAATCAACCAAACAAATATCTAATCATTTGAATTTGAAAAGAAAACTTACGACAGCTTCATAGAATGGTTTAAGAGGTCGGTTTGGAGAAGATGAGGAAAGAGAGAGATATGGCTCTGAAATCCGAGGCAAAGGCCAAAAACCTGATGGACAAGATGAAGAGATCCCATAACCAAGACTAGATCGCAATAAAAGATCTGTTAAGGACTGCTCATAATGAAAATGATGCTCTCAAGACATAACTTGCTAATAATGACCAGACCCTCCATGAGAAGGACGAAACTATCCTAGCAAAGGATAAAATTATCAATGACCAGGCAGTTGAAATCCAAAAACTCCATACTAAAAAAGCGAGACTTGAATCTAAACTTCTCCTGGTAAAGACAAAGAGTTTAAGGCTCAAGTCGACTACACTGTAGCTATGCATGATCTAAATGATTTGAAAGAGCGGAAGGACAAAGAGAGGGAATAATTGAACACTAGCCTTCATAAGTTCTTTGCTAATGTCATCCAATACAAGGACTTGAAGTGGTTAGGAAGTGCATACGCTGTTACCCTCGTCGATGCTTAGGAGGAGGTATTACAGTTCAAAAGCGGCCGATGAAGGCCTAATCGAGGATGAGCTTAAAGCCAAGTTCCTCAATGCTGAATACATTCTGAAACTCGAAGAGGGAAAAGCCATTCTCATTGAGGAAGATGCTACCGCTAAAGATACAGTTGAAGATTCTGCTGACCCGAGTGCATCGGATTAGGCAGAATTGTAATTTCCTAAGTCCCAATAGCTTGCAGTGGATATCCTTACAACTAAAGGGGCCAGCTCTGAGCCCACTCAAATGATTCTAGCTTCTATATCTACTGCTTATGTTGAACCATATATTCCAGTTTCCATCTCCAGTCTATCCAGTTGACCTCTTAAGAGGGTGAAACTACTGCATCTCCTACCAAGGAGACTTTGTCTAGCGAAGGTATATCAATCGTTTCTCCAGTGTTCGAGATCCTCCGGTTCTTGCCTGAGACTGTAATTAACCATTACTTCTCTATTTGGGAAGCCACAACTCATCCTTCTCCACCTCCTCTATCGCCAATTACTCAAGGCAAAGGCACTACTGCTATCACAACCAAGTCAACCTCCGTGATCATGGACTAGTCGTTCCGAGCCTCTCCTTCATCTCTTCTCTGGGTCCTAATTCAAAGAGGATCGTAGCTTTGGAGGGGTTGGACGACACTTCCTAGTCCCTGGGGGAAGGCCTCACTATTACCAGCACCTCAAGCCCAACCGAGCCCATTTCTATGGAGGAGAGATTGAGGATCTATGTTTCCAAAGTCAAAGTCAAGGCCGAGCCTGTCTTGAAAAGACTGCTGGTGCCGAATGACCGAAGCCTTCTCTATGAATTCTTCCCCTTACTATCAAGGGCTAAAAGGGTAGTATCACAGATGCCACCACGGTGACCTCTGAGCCTTACATCAAATGTCCAGAAGATCCTGGCACCATTATCATTGAAGGCGACACTACCTCATTTGAAGGTAGTGCACCAAAGGATGAGAAGGACCAGAAGTGGCCTCATGACGGTTCAAACAGCAAGTCCGGAAAGAAGAAGAAGAAATCTCATAAGAAATAAGCTCTTCGGTTTCTTACAACAACAATAAATGGTTTCTTTTGTCTCCTTTTAGGCTGTGGTTTTTAATTTTTCCAGTTCATTGTACATAGTTGTACATAGATCGTGTTTGTGTGCAATCGACCGCTGCATTCACTGTGTATAAGTTTGATGGAATGAAAAATTGCTTTTTTATTTCAATATTTGTCCCTTTTACATTTCTGCACAATATATTCTATTCCTGTCTATATACAACTGCTAACATGTATAATATAACTGCTTGACCATAATTTATCCACGTTATACTTGTCTGTTTTCGTGTGATGCTTTTATTTACTACAACTCTATGCATATAAATAAAATTCTTGTAATTGTTTTACCTATTACATTTTTCAACTCTGTTTTATCATCATCAAAGTGTTTCTGTTTGGCCAAACAAAACTATTACTTAACCAACTCTATGGTTATTCCTTTTATTCTAGGCCGAGCTTCCTTTGACCATTAACAAGTTGTAGACCATCCAAGTTCCATGTTATTTCCTATCGTTGGTAAGTAGCAGTTTGAACATCTATTTCTAGATATCTTGGATCTCGCCAATAACCGCGTGCGATCAATGTTATAAATAGGTTTACTATCGAACCTAGGCGAAGCGAACCCCGCTATGCCACAAGTGAAACCATACCCTTTATGTAGTCTATCACAGGGCGAGTCTTATTTCCAGAACTCATATCTCCCAATGCCAAAATTCGGACATCATTCTCCGACCTTGCTTATTTTTGGGCATTGGTCGGATAACAATGTCGTAAGGCAAATCATCTTATTGCCCCCAGTTTGATTATACTCTCCCAGCCCTACTCCTAGATTGAGGAGTTCGATGGTACCTATTTTCAATTCTCAATGACTATCCTCGCTTATCCTCGGCCAAGTGCATCCCGCATGGCTATAAGCGCATTCATGAAAGTCCTGTCCATTTACCAGTTCCTATCTTCGGGAACTAGCTACTTAGATGCCTATCTCCGGGCACCCGCTCTTGGTCGCACCTAACTCCAGGTGTTGACTGAGAATGTCCATTAACCATCCTTGCTTATCCTCAACCTAGCATTTCCTGCCAAGCCGCAAGCATGGTTGTTAGAATTTCTACCGAGCACCAGTTTCTATCTCTGGAAACGGGCACTTTAATCACCTGGTTCTAGGCACTCCTTGACATTGCCTGTTTTTGGGCAATAGTCAATACCTGAAGATTGGCATCGAATTATTCGATTGATCCATGTGATCATCTCCCTGGTCCTGATCCTTGACCAAAGGAGTTGGTACCATTTCCGAGTACTTGAATGTACCGCTAGTCATGCAACACAAGGTTTTGCTTACAAAACACGGTTCCATTGGTTCAAGATGCAACTTTATTTATAAACGAAAACTCGGCAAGTCCTGCCTTATTACATTGCCCCCAGAATCCTTGGCTAGCCTATTTTTTGAAAAAATAAGACAAATAAAACTAAAAGACATAGCATCGCAATAGATCGTTATTACATGCCCGTGGAATCGGGGTTTCGTCGATGGTAGCCAGCTTGAACGTTCCGTCTCCAAGATTTTGTTCGATTACATAAGGACCTTCCCAATTCGGACCAAGTGTCCCTATATCTAGGAGAATCCATTTCAAAATAAGATCCCCTAGCTCGAAAGTACGATTCCAGACCTTGGTGTTAAAGTACCGTGTTATACATTTCTGGTGAGCAGCTACTCTAAATTCTGCTTCCTCTCTCTTCTCATCAACCTAATCAAGAGACTCAACACTCAAGCAAGAGTTCATCATTTACCTTTGGATCGTAATAACTTTTACGAAAAGAAGGGACCTCCATTTTTTATCCGGATCATGGCCTCTGATCCGTAGGCCAAAGCGAATGGCATATTGAAAGTGAGTGCGGATTAAGGATCTTAAGGCTAATTTAACACTAGAGGGGGGTGAATAGTGTTTAATGGATTCTAAGACTTATATGGACTAATTTAAAAATTATGTTATAAACAAATGCAGAACTTAATCACAGAACAATCACAGAATCAAACACAAATACAGAAAGTAAATAAAAAGCACTAAAAGGAAAGAACACACCGGATTTATACTGGTTCGGAGTTACCCTACATCCAGTCCTGTACCAAGGCAAAACACCTCATACAGGTTTTTATTAAATCAATGTCGAGATTACAATCCTCAATTTCTAAAGGCCTTGAGGTACCCTCCTGTCTCTCAAGTCCGGGGCAAACTCTCTTGATTTACGGGCCACAAGATTACCCAATTGATTTCCAGGCACAACCACACCTTATAGAGAGACTCGATAAACGTTTGATTACAAATTGATCCTATAACTCTGAATAGCACTTTGATCTTCGAGAGAGGGCAGAGAATCAAACAAGAATGAGATTCTAATTTTATTCACTTGAGAATTCGGTAGAATTTCGGCACGATCTTAAAAATATGAAAATTTTAGAATATGGATTTGTAGAGAAGAAGGAGTAAAGAAAATAAGAAAATAGTTAGTTAAAAAATTTGTTTGTGAAGGCTATTTATAGACCAGTAACGGTCATAACCATTCGTGAAGAGATTTAAACGAATAGACACTTCTTTTGAAAATTGAAACTTTTGAATTTAACGGCCACCATGTCGACATGGGGTATCCTATGATGTCGACATCCCTTAGTTAAAAACAATATGAAGTATAAAACAAGAGTTTTTAAAAAATCAAAAACAAAGAATATTTTAAGGCTAAAACATCTTTTTGAAAAATCATTTAAAAAGATAATTTTTAAGGCTAAAACACTTTGAAAAGCAGTTTTGAAAATCATTTTGAAAAACCATTTTGAAGTAGTTTTGCAAGTTTCTTCCTGCAGAATATTTCATCGCATCAGGACTCGAGAACTTGTACAAAACCAGGATGTTCGTGGGTTTGTAAGCCACTTGTCGTAGGTTTGTAAGCTACTTGTCGTGGGTTTGTAAGCCACTAAGAAGGTAGAAATGGGTTCCATCCCAAATGAAATATGGAATGAAGATTTCCGTGCTATTATGAAGTTTTAACAATAAACTAGACACTTATCTCGAAATCTTGATCTTGATACTCATGAGTCTTCAAACGATTTCTTCATTCTTGATCTTTATACCGTACAATCTTCAATAATCAGTACATGCCTTATATATATCCCGCATAATAACATTCATATATATCTAGACAATAGTGTTAGTATATAAGTTATAATAAAATAAGTTACAAAGGTTGTTGTCATCAAAACCACTATCTCACGTTCCTAACAATCTCCCCCTTTTTGATGATGACAACCTTATAAAATATACTTACTACTTCGATCATACCATAACTCCCCCTTACTCTAAGCCTACTATTTTATACAACTTCTCCCCCTTTATCATCAACAAAAATAACCTATAAACCTTGAACTTGATAGAAAATGAGATAAACAAACATATGACATAAGAATAATAACCAAAGATTGTTTTTAGAAGAACATTAATTAATATAACACTTATATACAATTTAACAAACCAATATACAATCAAGAAAAAGAAAAACGAAAAATGCTTAACGAGGACCCTTAACTATTGGTGATTTATGGACCGAAAAATTTGGATAGTGGAAACAAAAGTTTCCATGTTGTTCGACCAAGTTCCCATTAGCGTCAAAAAGGACCTCTCCAACGCAAATCACGCCAACGTCTTCGTCCATATGAACATTCGGATTTGGCAGAGGATGTTCTTCTTCTTGATCCTCTTGTGGTTCTTCTAGAGGCTCTTCTTCTTCAGAATCCATGGCTTGTGATGATTCTTCGATGACAATGGGATTGACATGGTTATCCATAAGGAATTTTGTAAATTCCTAAGAATTCTGCCTTGCCTATCATGTTCTTTAGCCATTCGCAGTTGACTTACTTGAATTTCCGTCATCATTTGAAGCAAATCTTTCATCTTCTCTTGTAGTTTGATGACTCGTACGTGTGTGGAACGTTGAAAAGGACCAAAATGAGGAGAAGTGGGTGGAGAAGGTTAATTATTAGAAGAGGAAGCCATTAATTTTCTGTTTTAGAAGTTTATTACAGAGAATAGAACAGAGAAAAGGAGTAAAAGTCAAAAAATATAAAAATATAACCAAATAACTAATTTTAGAGGAAAATTTAAATTTGAAAATCTCGGCATGTATGTCGACATAGGGGGGTGGGTCATGTCGACATGCCCAGTTCAATTTTTGAGAAATTTTTATTTATATTAATTATTAACTATACTTGTATTATTTATAACTTATATTTCAGTTAATGAACATATACCTAATTCTCTTCTTAATTTAGTAAAGTTTTGTTCATTTAATGGTTTGGTTAATATATCAGCAATTTGTTTTTCAATATTAATATATTCAAGAGTTATGACTTCTTTACTTATATTATCTCTAAGAAAATGATGTCTAATATCAATATGTTTTGTCTAGCATGATGAGTAGGATTTTTAGATAGGTTTATTATAGTAGTATTATCACAATAAATTGGTGATTTAGTTATAGTTAATCCAAAATCTTTTAAAGCTTGTTGCATATATATAACTTGAGAACAAGCCAAAGCAGCAGATATATATTCTGCTTTAGTTGTTGACAAGGATACTGTGTTTTGCTTCTTACTAAACCAGGAAACCAGAGAATGTCCTAGAAAGTGACAAGTTCCACTTGTACTTTTTCGGTCTGATTTACAACCAGCGTAATCAGCATCACAATATGAAATTAAATAAAATACATCATTTTTAGGGTAAAATAAACCATAATCTAAAGTATGTTTTACATATCTTAAAATTCTTTTAACAGCTTTTAAGTGGGTTTCTTTAGGTTGAGATTGGTAACTTGCACAGAGACAGACACTATGCATGATGTCAGGACGACTTGCTGTTATATAAAGCAGCGAACCAATCATTCCCCTATATAATTTTTGATCAACATCTTTTGATTTACCTTCTTTACTTAAAGCTACTTTAGTTGTCATTGGAGTTGGTTTCTCACTAAAAGTGGTCAATCCAAATTTATTAATTAAATCCTTAGCATATTTTTCTTGACTAATGAAAATTCCTTTATCTAATTGTTTGATTTGAAGTCCTAAGAAGAAACTTAGTTCTCCCATATGACTCATTTCAAATTCTTTAGTCATTATATCTGAGAATTCTTTATTCATTATGTTATTAGTTGACCCAAATATTATATCATCTACATATATTTGTACTAATTGAATATCATTTTTGTTTCTTTTAATAAAAAGAGTTGTATCTATTTTACCAATTTCAAAACCAGATTGTAGTAGATAAGATCTTAGTCTTTCATACCAGGCTCTAGGAGCTTGTTTCAAACCATATAAAGCTTTCTTTAATTTATATACATGATTTGGAAATTTATTATCTTCAAAAGGTGGAGGTTGTTCAACATAAACTTCTTCTTTTACAAAACCATTTAGAAAAGCACTTTTAACATCCATTTGATATAACTTGAAAATATTGTAGTTTGCGAAAGCAAGTAGAATCCTGATAGCTTCTAGTCTTGCTACGGGTGCAAAAAATTTGTCATAATCAATTTCTTCTTCTTGACAATAACCTTGCGCGACTAAACGAGCTTTATTTCTCACGACCTCACCAAGTTCATTCATTTTATTTTTATAAACCCATTTTGTTCCAATTATACTTCTATCCTCAGGTATAGGAACAAGTTCCCAAACATCATTTCTAGTGAACTGATTCAATTCTTCTTGCATAGCAAGAATCCATGAATCATCAGATGATGCTTCCTTTGGATTTTTAGGTTCAATATTTGATATAAAAGCTACATTGCTCAAACTATTTAGTTGATTTCTTGTTTTAACTATAGATTCAATATTTCCTATTATATTTTCTACAGGATGATCTTCTAATAGCCTAATTCTTTTATTAGATTGAATGATTTCACAATTAGTTTCATTAGGTTCATTATTTAAAGTTACAAAATCTTCTTCATCTTCTATTTGTACAGTATCTTTAAAATTTTCATCAAAAGATACATGCATTGTTTCTTCAATAGTGTTAGTTCTTAAATTATAAACTCTAAATGTTTTACTTCAATTTGAATATCCGATAAAGATACCTTTGTCGGATTTAGGTTCAAATTTATCTAAATTATCTTTTGTATTAAGAATAAAACACTTACTACCAAAAACTTTAAAATAGGCTACTATGGGTTTCTTATTGTAAAGTAATTCATATGGTGTTTTATTAGTTAATGGTCTAATTAAAATCCTATTTAATATATAACAAGCTGTAGCGACTGCTTCAGCCCAAAAGTTATTAGGTAAGTTACTATCAGAAAGCATTGTTCTAGCACACTCTTGAATCGTTCTATTCTTACGTTCTACCACTCCGTTTTGTTGTGGAGTTCTTGGAAAAGAGAAATTATGAGTAATTCCTTTTTTATTGTAGAAATTCTCAAAATTTTCATTTTCAAATTCTCCACCGTGATCACTACGAATAGTTTTATTTTTAAAGAAAGTTGATTTTGAATTCTTTTAGCAAAATTCTTAAATAATTCAAAAGCATCACTTTTAAGTTTAAGAAAAATTATCCAAGTATATCTAGAATAATCATCTACAATTACAACAACATATTTATTGTGATTAATTGATTGAACTTGAGATGGACCAAATAAATCTAAATGAAGTAATTCTAGAGGTTTAGAAGTAGAAATCATATCTTTTAATTTAAATGAATTTTTCTTAAGTTTTCCTAATTGGCAAGCATCACATATACTATCTACTTTAAAGTTTAACTTGTGAAGACCTCTAACTAAGTCAAGTTTTGATAACGTAGATAACAGTTTGAAATTTAAATGACCAAATCTTTTATGCCAAATCCAAGGGACACTTGTATTAGCCAAAAGACATAAGTTATCATTTGAAACTTTCATACTAAGGATGTAAATGTTTTTCTTCCTAATTCCTTCAAAGATAATATTTGACTTATTATCTTCGATGTGACACTTATCTTTTCCAAATTTAATTTTAAATCCTTTATCACATAGTTGACTTATACTAAGAACACTATGTTTTAAATTCCTAACTAGCAAAATATCAGAAATAAGAGGAGTTTTAGAATTACCAACATTGCCGATGCCAATCACATATCCTTTTGAGTTATCTCCAAAGTTGACCAATCCACCATCTTGATATATAATGTCATTGACTATCTCGGGATTTCCAGTCATATGCATTGAACAGCCACTATCAAGTATCCATTTATCTTTCTTAATTTGCACAGTTTGTCCATTGGTTGTTGATTCTTCAAAAGCCATGTAAAATGTCTGTTCCTGCATAACAAACCAATTCGGTAAATAACTTGATTTCTCATAAAAACTATATGCAGACTTATGATACTTTGATGAAATGCATAAATTCAAACTAGTATTAACAAAAATTCCATTTTTAACTTTTCAAGTTTCAGATTATGAAAACTATGAAAACCTGGCTCGGATACCAATTGAAAGGGAGTGCGGATTAAGGATCTTAGGGCTAATTTAACACTATAGGGAGGTGAATAGTGTTTAATGGATTCTAAGACTTATATGGACTAATTTAAAAATTATGTTATAAACAAATGCAGAACTTAATCACAGAACAATCACAGAATCGAACACAGATACAAAAAGTAAATAAAAAGCGGTAAAAGGAAAGAAGACAGCGGATTTTATACTGGTTTGGAGTTACCCTACGTACAGTCCTGTACCAAGGTAAAACACCTCATACAGATTTTTATTAAATCAATGTCGAGATTACAATCCTCAATTTCTAAAGGCCTTGAGGTACCATCCTGTCTCTCGAGTCCGGGGCAAACTCTCTTGATTTACGGGCCACAAGATTACCCAATTGATTTCCAGGCACAACCACACCTTATAGAGAGACTCGATAAATGTTTGATTACAAATTGATCCTATAACTCTGAATAGCACTTTGATCTTCGAGAGAGGGTAGAGAATCAAACAAGAATGAGATTCTAATTTGGTTCACTTGAGAATTCGGCAGAATTTCGGCACGATCTTAAAAATATGAAAATTTTAGAATATGGATTTGTGGAGAAGAAGGAGTGAAGAAAATAGTTAGTTAAAAAATTTGTTTGTGAAGGCTATTTATAGACCAGTAGCGGTCATAACCATTCGTGAAGAGATTGAAACGAATAGACACTTCTTTTGAAAATTGAAACTTTTGAATTTAACGGCCACCATGTCGACATGGGGTATCCTATGATGTCGACATCCCTTAGTTAAAAACAATGTGAAGTTTAAAGCATGAGTTTTTTTAAAAAACAAAAACAAAGAATATTTTAAGGCTAAAACATCTTTTTGAAAAATCATTTGAAAAGATAATTTTTAAGGCTAAAACGTTTTGAAAAGCAGTTTTGAAAAACCATTTTGAAGTAGTTTTGCAAGCTTCTTCCTGCAGAATATCTCATCACATCAGGACTCGAGAACTTGTACAAAACCAGGATGTTTGTGGGTTTGTAAGCCACTTGTTGTAGGTTTGTAAGCTACTTGTCGTGGGTTTATAAGCCACTAAGAAGGTAGAAATTGGTTCCATCCCAAATGAAATATGGAATGAAGATTTCCGTGCTATTATGAAGTTTTAATAATAAACTAGACACTTATCTCGAAATCTTGATCTTGATACTCATGAGTCTTCAAACTTGATTTCTTCATTCTTGATCTTTATACTGTACAGTCTTCAATAATCAGTACCTGCCTTATATATATCCTGCATAATAACATTCATATATATCTAGACAATAGTGTTAGTATATAAGTTATAATAAAATAAGTTACAAAGGTTGTTGTCATCAAAACCACTATCTCCAGTTCCTAACACATATGTCTAGTCGTGGACTTATGGGTCATCTTATAAGCCCATAATACCGATGGAAGCTCATTGACCCAATTGCTCTTATCTTTAGTTAGCCGTTCATCAAGGTGGACTTGATGATTTTATTCACCCCCTCCACTTGTTCGTTCGCCTTCGGGTATGCTACTGTCGAAAAGCTTTTCTCAATCTTGTATCGGTTATAGAAATTCTTGAACTCCGTACTTTCGATTTGAGTTCCATTATCCGTTATACTCTTCTAAGGTACTCCAAACTTACAGATGATGTTTTTCATGACAAAGTTTATCATCTTTTTCGTTGTAATTGTGGCAAGCGGTTTTGCTTCGGCCCACTTTGCGAAGTAATACACTACAACTATAGCATACTTAACTCCCCCTTTCACCATCGGTGTGATCGACTGCACACCGATTATACCAATTCCCCAAACTACAAATGTCCATAGGCTTACCATTTTCATAAGCTCTGTTGACGGGGCTCTCGAAACCTTTGCAAATTTTTACCAATGGTCACATCGTTTGGTGTAATAAACAGCATCTTGATTTATTGTTGGCTAGAAATATGTAACAAAGTGCTTTTTTGCTAAATTATGCCCCCTGGTGCGACCACCACAACTACCCTCATGGATTTTCATGAGGATTTTCCTAACTTCATCCTTAGTTACACACCTGCACAAGGGGGTAGAAAATCCTCTCTTGAAAAGTACTCCTTTTTGCATCATGAATCATGGTTCTTTTCGAAGAAGGTCCTTCCATTCATACCTTTCTCTTTGGAGAATCCCTTTGAGTAAATAATCCTTGATTGGAGTCATCCATGACTCCTCTCCTTCTGCAGCCTACGAAATCCAATCAACAACCGATTGGTCAATATTTGGAGCTAATAAAATCTCCACTGAAACTAATCCCAACAGGTGCGCATCTCAAGAAATAGCTAATTTGGTCAGCGAATCAGCTTAGTGTTTTCCTCTCTAGTGATGTGCGTGAACATGAAATGTTGTATATCATCCAATAGCTCCAGTGCTTTTGTCACGTAAGGAGAACTTCTCGCACCCTTTTCCTGATATTCCTTCTTTACTTGAGAAACCACTAATCTAGAACTACTGAATAAATGCAACATCCTTAACCCTAGCTCCTTTCCAATCCTAAGACCCATTATCAATGCCTCGTACTAAGCCTTGTTGTTAGTCATGGGAAATTCCTACTTCAATGCATAATAGACTAATTGTTGAGTTACAAGCACAACTCGTACGCCTGAATTTTGTTCGTTCGAAGCTCAATCCACAAACAGTTTCCAATGAGAAAGTGTAACCATATTGTCCTCCTCTTCACCATCTCATTGATAAACTCTATGATTCAACCAACGCTTGTCAGTTTATCGCCCTCCTCGGATGGTAAGTAAAATCATATTGACTTAGTTCAATATTCTATTTCAACAACCTTCTCGAAGCCTGGGGTCGATACAATATCTGCTTTATGGGTTGATCCATAAGCACCTTAATCTGGTGAGCCCGAAAATATGGTCGCAACATCCTAGATGCAATCAACAAGAAATAGGCAAGTTTTTCCAACTTCAGGTAATTCTTTTTGGCTCTAGTAAACTGCTTGGTGATATAATACACTGGCCTTTGAATCCTCGTCTCCTCACGTACGAATGCCACTCTTAGTGCATGAGCAAACACAACCAAATAGACAAACAAGTCATGTTCATCCAATAGTTTGGATAAAACCGATAGTGTTTCCATGTGCCTCGGCAATTCTTCGAAGGAATTCCGGCATTCCTCGTTCCATTCAAAATTCTATTTTACCTTTCTGAGGGCATCAAAGAATAGTATACATTTGTCTGTTGCTTTTGAGATAAACCAACTCAAAGTGGCGATCTTCCCGTTCAAGCTTTGTAACTCCTTTTTCGTGGTTAGAGTGCTTACATTCCTTAAGGCATTAATCTGCTCTACATTGGCCTCAATGCCCCTCGCGTTCATGATAAATCCTAGAAACTTCCCCAAGGCAACCGTAAAAGAACATTTCAATGGATTTAACTTCATTCCATATTTTCGTAGTACGTCGAACATCTCTGAAAGATCATCCAAGTGGTTTCTCGATGGTTGTGACTTCATGAGCATATCATACATGTATACTTTCATTGTCCATTCGATTTGGTTTCTTAACATAGAATTCACCAATCTCTTGTATGTAGCTCTAGTGTTCTTCAAACCAAACGTCATCACCTGTTAACAATACAATCCTAAATCCGTTACAAAGCTGGTGTGTTCCAGATTCGGTACATGCATCGGTATTTTGATATAGCTTGAATAAGCATCCATAAATGAGAGCAACTCATATCTTGTAGTCCCATCTACCAGCTGGTCAATCTTGGGCAAAGGGAAGCTATCTTTCGGGGATGCGTTACTCAAATCTGAATAATCAATACATGTCTACCACTTTTTGTTTGAATGCTTGACCATTATAGGGTTTGACACCCATTCAAGGTACAAAGCATTGCGAATAAAGCCATTTGCCATCAGCTTATCCACTTCCTTTTTTAATGCAATGTATCGCTCTGGACCTAGACTGTGTCTCTTTTACTTCACCAATAATAATCTTGGATCCATATTCAACACGTAACATGCTACCTGCAGCGATATCCTGCACATATCTGAATGCGTCCAAGAAAATATGTCCAAATTCCCTCGAAAGAAATTAACCAATCCCATCCTTAATCCAACACTAAGCTGAGATCTGATCATAAGAGCCCGAGTGGGATCGTCCATATCAATCGAAACAGTGACTATCAGATAAGCTGGTGCCCCTCGCACTTCCTTTGACTTCTTCTTGGGATCCATAGACTTATTGAACCTACTATAGTTCCTAAGCCAAGGCTTGGGCTTTAATTGCCATGCTTTCGAGTTTTTAATGCAGAGAGCTCTCTCTAAATTATTGCCTTTCTCTTGTCGCTTTGCCACTCTTGGCTCAACGACATAACATTCTCGTCTAGCATCTTGTCTCTCCTAACTGATCCAACCACATTCTATGTAGGGAACTTCATCATCATGCACAAAGGAGCCAGTGTTGTCCTGAAATTAGCAAGGGCCAGTAGGCCCAAAAAGGCATTGTACGTCGAACATTTATCCACTATGAAGAACTTTTGAATCCACACCACACCACCTTGTGGTTTCCATCACCTAATTCCACGGACAAATCAATTGTCCCAGTTGGTTGTTTACCTCGTCTATAAACCCTTGAATCCTGGATTTACAAGGCTTAACATCCTTCATACGGATCTTCATCTAATAAAACATTCTTTTAAATAGAATGTTTAATGAACTTCCACTATCCACTAAACCTCCACGCACCGTTGTAGGGCCAACAATA
Source organism: Allium fistulosum (assembly GCA_030737815.1). Classification (NCBI taxonomy): domain Eukaryota; kingdom Viridiplantae; phylum Streptophyta; class Magnoliopsida; order Asparagales; family Amaryllidaceae; genus Allium; species Allium fistulosum. Next base: position 1,112,345,497 of record CM060905.1, read on the forward strand.
GATGTAATCACCATGGAGTCCAAGATTGGTGCTTCGACTCCGTAAGAATCCCTATTTTTGAACATAATACCATCAATTACTCGATGGTAAAGCGGCTCTCATGTGGTACGTGCCTTAACAAACTTGCATACCGCTCCATTTCCCTTCAGCTTTTCCCTACTAGATAAGGTTCTCCAATTATGGTATTAATAACTATCCTTCCGTCAGTACGCCTGGGCCCTTCTCCATTGGGTCCAAGTTGATTCCCTTAGGCATTCGACCCTTAGGGACTAATATTCTGTCTGCCATCCTATGGCTCTCTCATGTACTATTGTAATTTTTTCTTCCTCATTAACTCCTCGATAAAATCTCTAAGATGCCAGCACTCGTTCGTGTTATATCCATGGTTTTATGGAAATAATGGTATTTGCTTAAGTACCACTTTTCCTTGGTCACCTCCCTCATAGGCGGACCTTCATACCATTCTGTGCCTTGCGTAGCAAGGTATATATTCTCTAACGTATCATTCAGAGGTGTATACTCATATGGACACATATTCCTCAGGCGTTTCTTGGATTCATTCCACCTGCCACTAGAGCTCTGATTTCTCCATTTTTTTATTATTAGAATTACCAACATTCACCGCCATATTATTGGAACTCTCAACGATTTTCTTAATCGCCACGTTATTTGAATCACCTCCTTTGACTATCCACCGGCAACCTGACTTGCCTCTTCCAAATTCAAGAACCGATTAACTCTTTGGTGGAATTCCTTTATAGTCATCGGTTGGTTCATCTTCATCCATTTTCCAAAATCCATGTCCGAATATATGCCCTAGGCCAATGCAAATTCCAAATCTTCCTTCGGATTATTATCCTCCGTAACTACAATATTAAACATGTTCATGAACCCCTTCAACATTTTCTGAGGTCCTTGGGAAGGCTTGACAAGGACATCATGTTCTTAGTCAGAGCGGTGTGGAGCCTAAACTGCTCCAAGAACTTCTTTGCCAACTCATCGAAAGTCTATACGGATTTCGGCATGAGCCAAGTAAACTATATTGATGCCACACCATCTAGAAAAAAAGGAAAACATCTACATTGAACCGTGTCCATAGCTCTGGCACCATCCATATGCCACTCATATTTAAACAAATGCTAACTATGATCAATAGTCCCCTTATACGATGGAATTGTGGGCATCGTAAACTTCCTAGGATATTACTCCCTTAAAACATTCTTCGTAAATGGAGTTTTACTAGGCACAGAACACCGGTCCTTATTCTTTCTCCATATATTCTCTTCCATCAACTGTTTAATCATATCTGTTATATGCTCTTCATTAGCTTGATGCTATGAAGGACAACCATCAAGAGCTACGCCAAGTGTTTGACTTTGCAAACGGTCTCGGTTTGCTCATTGATGCCTGGATTCTCCAGTCTCTAGGAGAACCACTCCTTTGGTTCTCTTCTAACATCTAATTGGCTAGTGGTTTTTTGTACACCAGCATCTCAAACTTCAACATCATATTCATAAACCATCACCATCATGGTGCAGACCATCCTCAGAATTAGACCAGTCAACAGCCTCCGCTCCCTGCCCCTCTAAGGGCCTTATATTGATATCGGTACTGACCCGATTTTGGTTGGTATCGATCCGAATCCCCTTAAAGAGAGCTCTCCTGCTTCCTCCAGATAATGTCCCTACTGCTTTGGTAGCCTTTTCCTTCTTCTTCTGTTTTCCTTCTCTTATATTATGAGCAAAAGCGGACGAGTTCTCCTCTTCAGAACCAGTAGGTGAAGTCTCCCTCCTGCTCCTCTTAGTTCTTTATGACTGCTAGGTCAACAAAACTACGCTAGCGTCCATCTTTTCCAATGAGCCTTCTAACTATCAACCATCTTCTAATTCAGCTACTACATCATCTTATCAAACTCCTCTCTATTGACCATCTGTGGAGGGGCGAATAGTCCTGCCAACACTGATGCCGGCTGGTTGCTAACCTTCGTATGATGAGAAACTCCTTCATATGCACCAGCTACCACTCTAGATCTGCCTGATTTTCTTGATGGTGCCATTGATTTCAATATGCAAATCTTTCAAATTCTTTGACGAAAACCTTCTGGATCTAACCTCTGGACACTCCAATCCAAAGAAATAGTTAGATCTACACCTGAGAATCGCCTTTCTCAATGAAAGCACCAAAATGTTGAGCCGGGAAATGGCACAACATCCAAAAATGAGTTAAAGTGAGAGATCTAATAAGAACAATAAATTAAATAAAGAGACCACCAAAGTTTTTATAGTGGTTCGGCAAATCCAAGGCTTACGTACACTGTATTATTATTGATTATGGAATTCTAGTCACAACTACAAATTTTTGGCAGATCTAATAGCCTAGACCAGCCAACAGTAACTTTCATAGTGACTAGAGTTAAGGAGAGACAGAAGTTGAAGAAAGCAAGTGCGAAAGGTCCTTTTTCAAATGCCATAGGTGTTGTATTTATGGAGAAATTGTCCAGTAGAATCATCAGATCTCAATATAGCATGTCTTACTTCAGATTTGAAAAAAATAAGAAATAAGAGAGGAAGATGGAGTCCTCAGCATCGAGAATTCATCTCGGTACTAACCAGAAGTGGTCGGTATCGACATGAATTTATGAGGGACAATTGCTCCATCCTCCTTTTCGGTAACACCTCTAATTTTAGTTTAACATTATTCGGGATATTTAATTGGACAGATTAAATAGAACAATGTAAATTGTTAAGGAAAATGATATTTGAAAATTTACAAGGTTGTGTCTAAATAAATTAACTAATGAGATTGTTTTGGAAAACTTAACATATAGGAGGATATATAAGAAGGGCAATTTAGGTATAGACTTATCTTATATCCCTTAACCCCTCTTTCCCTTATATCATTATCATTTTTCACAAACAAAAACAATCAAAAGAAAATCCTAGATAGGTCAGCCATAAACTAGGAGGAAGAAGCACGAAATCAAGAGGATTCAAGAGCAAAAGTTTAGGGAAGCTAAGCAACATCAAATATCAACTCTAAAAATTAATTAAAAGGTGAATAATAAATGTTCCATCTCAATTTCCTTGTTTTGAATTTGGCTATAGGTAGTAACCGAATTAGGTTGATTGATTTTTTAAAGATATGGTTGTGGAATTATTGTTTGGATAGAATAATGATTTATGGAAATTTTCATGAAATTAATTGAAAGGGTTTTAAGGGTAAAATCTAAGTTTTTAATCTCCAATAGCTTTAATTTTCTGGTATGCTAAGTGAAACATTATTTTGGAGATAGGTTATTAATTTCATAACTTTCCAAATTTTATCGAATATTTTATGAATTTATTAATGAGGAAATTAGAGTATTTCGGATTTTAATTACTTAAAATAACTAAATATGGTTTTTGATTCCAAAATTTATATGGTAAAGAGAAGGATATTCTTGAATTTCTGTGACTTTTTGGGACTTTTCCCAAGAGATTTCGAATTATTGTGAATTTTATATCTTAAAAAAGCATTTAAAAGGAAAATTAATTAAGGGTATTATTTAATTAGTTTGGTATATATTTTGGAATTTGAAAAATGTATGCGACAGTAATTTCTAAAATGCATTGTTAAAGAGTTTTTTTATCCAATAGAAATTGGATAAGGATTAAGGTTTGGTGAAAAGCAATTACTTTTATTGGTAATAAATCAGTTTTATTGATAGTTATGATAGTGCCATGTCACTATTATTCTCGACGAGCCTAAAGCAACGCCGCTCCTATGAGTGTCGACGTTGACATAGAAGGAAGCATATGATGGCTACTTAGGTAGCTATGGAATGAATCCAATAGTGTCGACGCCGACATCGTTGGCAACTTATGTTTGGCGGCAATGCCACTTCGTAATTAATCTAAGTCAAAGTCGTCCCTCTTCGACTATGATTTTAAATTGAAGTCACATACCATTATTTTCAATGCCTTCGAAGTCCACTATGCAAAAGGCAGGGACGTCGCTTATTATGACTTCGACTTTATATATATTTTAAGCGGCATAATAGCCAAAGTAAGTTAAGTATAAAACTTTTAACAACCTCGCTAGTCTGGTTAATGCTATTTATCAAGGTTGACGACCCTATATGTTGGTCTTCAGTAGTTAGCCAATTGTTTTATAATATCCTAAAGCTTTGTTAAAGAGTGTGGTAACCCATATGTTATCAATGTCGGCGGCATTATCTTCGACATGGAAATTTTATACTTCAAAGAATTTAAGCTTAGTTTAACTTGGATAGAGGTTCGAAGAGGCGTAGCACGGCTTGAATGTCGCCTATCTTCTTTAAGGGCGGAGAGCCTTAAGTTTCTTTTTGACGTTGTTTTAAAACTGCATGTTTTATATTCTATTTTGTTAAGAGCAGTGAGCCTACTATTTTATGACTTCAATTTTAAACATTGGGGGATACCAATGCTATTTTGATTATAGATGTTGATACTATCATTGAGGAGATCAAAGTAGATTAGTTTTGACAAACCAAATGTATTATAAATGAGACTTTATCATTGGGGATACCAATGCATTTTCTTAAATGAGTTCGACATTGATCATTTGGGGATACCAATGTATGTAACTTTGAAATGTTATATAATAAGGGGAGATAACCTAATTGGGGACACCAATAGACATAGGTTAAACATATGGGTAACATGAATCAAATTGTTAAACGATCGGTTCATAATCATCCTACGAAAACTATGGGATGTAAGATAGATAGTCCACATTATACCGGAGATGGATAGTCTCTTTGAGGTTAATGAAGGGTTCATAGTCATCCTAAGAAAACTATGGGATGTATGATAGATAGTCTACATCATTGTAAATTAAATAGAATATTTGTAATGGATGGTCCACATAATTTTGATAATGGAACCATATGTAATGGGTAGTCAATATGGTAGAGGATGGGTAATACAAGTAATAATTGTATATGAGATGGATAGTCCATATAACTATGAATATGTTTAAATGTGAGATGGACAGTCAACATAATTATAAGATGGATAGTCAGATTAAAATAAGACCAATGGTCAGTTTAAATTATGATGGGTAGTCATTGAAATTAAGATAGGTAATCTAATAAATTGGGATAGGTAATCCAATATATGTTGCATAATTACAAATGCTATTGTTGTTCTAACCATTGTGGTTGTAGGAGCATAGTATATGGTTAATTAGTTTGGTTAAGATACTAGTGAGAGGAAAACTCATTCCGTTCAACGGCGTGGTCTCACTAGATATCTATTTGGTTCGAGATGGCAGGTTATTATTCACACTAGACTATTGTCTGACCCAAAGTTTTTTTCCCTTAAACTCTTGGGTACTCATTTGAGTAGGTCGGGAGTAAGAGATTTTAGGTTTCCAGTTAGATAAATAAGCTTCCAGAGATGTGCAGGAGGCAATCTAGCAGAATCCTAATGAATCAGGGAATAAGACTAGGGTATGGGATAACACTATAGTAACATAATTATATTTGCTATATATAAGTATCTATTATATCTCTATTCTCCCCTCTCTCCTAGACCATTCTTCTGTATCTTACTAAGGCTCGTATGCAGATTTATGAGAAAGAAAAATATGGAAGCAGGAAATGAAAGAGTGAATCTAGGTGGCGGAAACACCATAACCAATGGAAATGCTCGATTGAACACCAGGAGGAACTAGGGTCGACAGGCAAATGCTAATCAAAATGTAAATGCCAATGTAGGTGTTCTGACCCCACTAGTGGATATGGGGACTATGTATCAGTTCTTCGTCAATCTGATGCAAGCTAGAGCAACTGTAGGAGTAGTTGGAGGAAATGATGCTAATGTGGGAGGAGTCAATCCCTTAGCACCAACTGATAATAACTATGCTAAGCTGATTTAAGATTATACCAGTCTGAGTGGAAAGCCTTTTCTAGGGACCGAGGATGAAATAGAAGTGGAGAACTGGTTGTTACATTGTGAAAGGATTTTTGATGATTTGGGTTTGAATGATGAGTAGAATAGGAGGTTAGCTTCAAGACAGTTGCAAGGAGCTGCTTTGTTCCAGTAGAATGGGATGACCATATGGGTACCATAAGAGGAATTGACTAGGGTATCGAAGGAGATTCGAGAAAAGGTTTTTATTCGAAGTATCCAAGTTAACCTTGCTTAGGAAGTTTATAGAGTTGGAGCGGGGGAAATGTCGGTGTTGCAATACTCTGATATGTTTGATGAGTTGTTCAGATATGGTTATGCCATTATTGGCATTGTTATCAAGAGGAATGAGAATTTATCCGAAGGTGGAGATCGGAGATTGCTAGGGCAACTATGCCATATCTCAGAAATCAATCAAATGTGGTGGTGGAGATGGCAATCAGGAATGATGAGATGCTTTCTAATTTCAGAAAGGAGAAGCTAGTGGGAACATATAGTTCTCAGAATACGAAGAGGAAGTTCTTTAAGAGAACTGAGCTCAGAAGGGTGGAGCTGCTAAGAAAGGGAAGGCATATATCGTTTGTTATAAGTGTGATAAAAAGGGGCCACTATGCAAATAAGTATCGATCAAGTGATGGCAAGATGGTTGTAGGCAAGCAGAGTGTGAAGTGCTTTAATTGCAACCAAAGGTGGGGCATTATAAGAACAAATGTCCACAAGCGGCCAAGGTAGGAAAAGGAAAGGTCTTTGCTTTGGAACCATCATCATCTAAGCCAACAGCAGTTGAGAAGAGAAAGTCTGTGATGGAAGGTACGCTTTTGATTCATAGCATACCAGTTAGGGTACTGTTTGATATCGATGCATCGCATTCATTTATATCTCAGTGTTTGGTAGATAAGTTATGTTTAGGACCATCATACCTTGTTACTTCCTTAAGGAATAGCTAATACAATAGGAGGGTATGCAACTCTAAGGATAAGATGTGACCATCTAGAATTTGAGTTACTAGGTTATACTTTTTTCTATAGTTTCTATGTATTTGATGTCGCGGGTTTTGGGATTATTTTTGGTATGGATTGGTTGAGCAAATATGATGCTAGGATATTTTGCCAGGATAGGAAAATATCAGTTAGACACCTCGATAGTAGTGATCGAATTATATACTTAGTAGATAACTCAAGTGTGGATATTTGTACTTTGTTGGGAGCAATGGAAGTAGAAGACAAAGTGAATCGGGTTTTAGTTGCAAGGGAATTTGCAGATGTTTTTGAGCTGGTTACAGGACTACCACCAAAACGAGCTATTGAGTTTCGAATAGATCTTGTACTTGGAGCTGAACCCACAAGTAGACCACTAGCAAGATGACACCTACCGAGATGAAGGAGTTAAAAGTGCAACAAGTGGACTTAGAAGGAAAGAGTTTTATTAAACCAAGCAGTTCGTCTTAGGGAGCGGACGCGATGTTCATGAAGAAGCCAAATAGATCGTTGAGATTATGTATTGATAATCAGAAGCTGAATGAGGAGATGATAAAGAATAGGCATCCTTTGTCGAGAAACGATGATCAGTTGAGTGGAGACAAAGTGTTTTCCTAGTTGGATTTGGCGATAGGGATCCATCAACTAAGAGTGGCAGAGGACAGTATTCCTTTGACGACGTTTCGAACGTGATATGGTTCATACGAGTGGTTAGTAATGTCATTTAGGTTGACTAATGCGCCAGCGTTCTTTGTGGATTTGATGAACTGGATTTTTCGAGAGCACTTGGATAGGTTCGTATTGGTATTCATTGATGACATTCTGATGTATTTTAAGGATGAAAGAGATCATAAGATTCATCTTAGAATAGTGCTATAGATGCTGAGGTAGCATCATCTGAAAGCAAAGTTTTCAAAGTGTCATTTTTAGAAAAGAGAAGTGAAGTTTCTTAGCCACGTAGTCTCAGAAGAAGGGTTGTTAGTGGATCTAGCTAAGATTGAAGCTGTGGATAATTGGAAGAAACCCGAGACGATGACCGAGATAAGGCGTTTTCTTGGATTGGCTAGCTATTACCAGAGATTTATTGAGGATTTCTCATGGATAGCAACACCCCTGACTAAACTAACCAAGAAGGATGTGAAGTTTATTTGGTCTGACAAATGTGAGGAAGCATTTCTTGAGTTAAAGCATTTGTTGACCAATGCGCCCGTGTTAGTTGTTCCAGATGGAAATTAGGATTTGGTGGTGTACACGGATGCATGTGGAATATGATTAGGAGCTGTATTGATGTAGAGGGGTAAAGAGATTGCCTACGCTTCTCCGTAGCTCAAACCACATGAAGTTAGATATCCAACTCATGATTTGGAGTTGGCAACGATGATTTTTGCATCAAAAATGTAGAGATACTACCTCTTAGAAGAACGATTCAAGTTGTATACGGATCATAAGTCTTTGAGGTATTTATTCTCTCAGAAAGAGGTGAATATGAGACAATAGAGATGGTTGGAGTTTTTAGCAACTTATGATTTTAGTATTGAGTATACACTAGGGAAAGGAAATAAAGTTGCAAATGCATTTAGCTGGAAACATCAGAATTTGGTGTTAGCTATGTTGGTTGAATGGAAGGATTTAGAGGCATTGACTACTTGTATTATGCAGTTGAGATCAACTGCTAGTTCTAGTCAAAGTATAGCCATGTTATCTTGCTTGGAAGTTCGACCAATGTTGATCGAACGGATTGCTTTTAAGCAGAGAGATGATTCATTATTAGCTGAAAAGATTAGAAGATTAGAAGGTGGAACTGAGATCGATGATCTAAAAGATTTTAGTCTTGATCAGAGAGGATGGTTAAGGAAGAAGGGATGATTATGTGTTCCGGATATTGAAAACCTAAGGAGGGAAGTTCTTAGGGAGTGCCATCGATTGAAGTTTACGATTCATCTTGGGTGAACCAAGATGTATCGGGACATGAAAAGAAGTTTCTTATGGGAAGGTATGAAGATGGATGTAGGCTTATGGGTAAAGTAGTAAGCGAATTGCCAATAAGTAAAAGCTAAACATCCGAAGCCAAGTGGATTGCTTCAGCCTTTAGATATACCGATTTGGAAATGGGATTCGATATCCATAGATTTTATTGTCGGGTTTCCAAGGTCAAATAGAGGAAATTAAAGTATGTGAGTCACAATGGATAAACTGACCAAGAGTGCACATTTCATTCCCATTAAGTCAACAAGGATAGCACCTGTATTGGCTAAGTTGTTTATGAAGAATATTGTTAGACTGCATGAGATTCCTAGTAGTATATTCAGTGGCAGAGATGATTTTTTCAATTCTTGAAGAGCCTGTAGGAATTGTTAGGTACCAAGCTTAAGATGAGTACGACTTATCACCCTCAGAGAGACGGGCAGACGGAGAGAGTCAATAAGGTACTCGAGGATTTGTTGAGGGCTTGTGTACTGGATTTTATTTGGTCGTGGGAAAACCATTTGCACTTGGTTGAGTTTTCCTATAATAATAGCTATCAGACTAGTATAGGAATGACGCCTTTTGAAGCTTTGTATGGAAGACCGTGCAAATCACCAGCATGTTGGTTAGAGACCGGAGACAGATTGGTCCTTGGTCCAAATATGGTGAGAGAAGCCATAAAGAAGATTGAGTTAATCTAGGATAGGATGAGGGAAGCTCGATCTAGGTAAAAAAGTTACGTAGATAAAAGGCATAAAGATCTTGAGTTCTCGGTTGGAGATCATGTTTTTATTAAAGTATCACTGATGAAGGTTGTAGTACGATTTGAAAAGTTAAGGAAACTGGTACCGAGATATGTTGGCCCACTCCCTATCATAGAGAGGATCGGAAAACTTGCATACCGAGTAGAGTTATCGAGTAGTTTGGTAGGTGTCCATAATGTGTTTCATATTTCTCATCTTAGGAAGTATGTGCAAGACTACTGTTGCTCCGAATGCATTGGAAGATTTAGTAGTAGAATCAGATCTGACTTTTGTTTGATAACCAGTTTGAGTTATAACGAGAGATAAGAAGAGATTAAGGAACAAGACAATCAAGTTAGTGAAGGTCCAGTGGAGTGATAACGAGAAAGACTATACTTGGAAGACAGATGATAGGACTAGGGATACTTATCCTGAGTTGTTATGATGATATGTTTTATATTTGTTGTATATATACATAGTAGCTGGTAGGATATACTAGTATTGTTTGCATGTTTGATATGCTTGTTAAGTAATCCTTACTGAATTTCGAGGACGAAATTCTTTAAGCAAGGGAGCCTGTAACATCCCTAATTTTAGTTTAACATTATTCAGAATATTTAATTGGATAAACTAAATAGAATAATGTAAATGGTAAGGAAAATGAGATTTGAAAACTTATAAGGCGGTGCCTTAATAAATTAACTAATGAGATTGTTTTGGAAAACTTAACATATATGAGGATATATGAGAAGGGCAATTTAGGTATAGACTTACCTTATATTCCTTATACCCTCTCTCCCTCATATCATTATCATTTTTCACAAACAAAAACAATCAAAAGAAAAACCTAAAGAGGCCGACTATAACCTAGGAGGAGGAAGACGAAATCAAGATGATACAAGAGCAAAAGTTTAGGGTCACGACCTTATACATTGGTCTTTGCTAGTCTGGGTAATGTTATTTATTAGGGTTGACGACCATATATGTTAGCCTTTGCTTGTCTGGTTAACACTATTTATTAGGGTCGACGACCCTATACGTTGGTCTTCGGTAGTTAGCCAATTGTTTTATAATATCCTAAAGCTTTGTTAAAGAGGATGGGTAACCCATATGTTATCGATGTCGGCGACATTATCTTCGACATTGAAATTTTATACTTTAAAGAATTTAAGCTTGGTTTACCTTAGATAGAGGTTCGAAGAGGCATAGCGCGGCTTGAATGTCGCCTATCTTCTTTAAGGGCGGAGAGCCTTAAGTTTCTTTTTGACGTAGTTTTAAAACCATGTGTTATATTCTATTTTGTTAAGGGCAGCGAGCCTATTGTTTTACGACTTCGATTACTAATGTTATTTTTATTGTAGATGTCGACACTATTATTGGATACACCAAAGTAGATTAGTTTCGACAAACCAAATATTATATAAATGAGACTTAATCATTGGAGATACTGATGCACTTTCTAAAATGAGTTCGACATTGATCATTTGGGGATACCAATGTATGTCACTTTGAAATGCTATACAATAAAGGGAGATAACCTAATTGGGGACACAATGGACATAGGTTAAACATGTGGGCAACATGAATCAAATTGTTAAACGATGGATTCATAGTCATCTTAGAAAAACTATGGGATGTGGATGGATAGTCCACATCATACTGGAGATGGATAGTCTCCATGAGGTTAATGAAGGGTTCATAGTCATCTTAGGAAAACTAGGGTATGTGTGATTGATAGTCCACATCATTGTAAATTAAATGGAATATGTGTGATGGATAGTCCACATAATTTAGACAATGGAACCATATGTGATTGGTAGTCAATATGGCAGGGGATGGGTAATCCAAGTAATAATTATATATGAGATAGATAGTCCATATAATTATGAATATGTTTAAATGTGAGATGGGTAGTCCACATAATTATAAGACATGTAGTCAGATTAAAATAAGGCGGAAAGTCAGTTTAAATTGTGTCGGGTAGTCATTTGAAATTTGGATGGGTAATCTAATAAATTGGGATGGGTAATCAAGTATATGTTGCATAACTATAAATGCTATTTTTCTTCTAACCATTGTGGTTGAAGGAGCACAATATATGGTTATTTAGTTTGGTTAAGATATAGTGAGGGGAAAATCCGTTCCGCTCAATGGCGTGGTCTCACTAGATATCTATTTGGTTCGAGATGGTAGGTTATTATTCACACCAGACCGTTGTCTGACCCGAAGTTTTTGTTTACTCCTTAAACTCTTGGGTACTCAATTGAGTAGGTCGGGAGTAAGAGATTTCAGGTATATAGTTAGACGAATAAGCTTCTTGATACGTGCAAGAGGCAATCTAACTATTAGGAGCTTTATCTATTTATGCTGTGTAGTTTGGTTTTATCTATTTGGATGTAATGACAAAGTTGTATAATTGCTAAGTATTTGACTCTGATCAACCAAGGAGACATCTTCATATATCGCTCATTGAGTATTTTGTATAGTTATATTTTCTCTAAACGTGGAATCGCAAATGGAATTATGTAATGAATATAAAATCATATTTTGAAATGGAATGTAAAAGTTATTTCTGAATTGTGTTGGAAAATTTTCCATATTCATGTGCTTCTGATTATTGATATGATTAACAGAGCCGCGTTTTGATGTCGAGAATTAATAACTATGGATGACTACAACATCCGCGGCAGTTAGTTTTGGCCTCAGAATGGGGGATGTTACATTCCACCTGGTCTTCTTTCTTCGATCCATAGTGTTCCGAGCACTTTTCCTTAGAATTCATGTTGTTTCCGAGAGGTTTTGATATCTTTGGTACTTCTCTTTTTTCCTTTAGCACTTCCTTGGAATTGTTCGTCCACTTCTTCAGTTTTGCACCCCTAAATGATCACTCATGCCAACTGTTTACAAGTCATAGCTCCAGAGTCTCGTAGGAGGCTCAAAATGTGGTCGGTACCGAGCTCTTTCCTTAGCTCCAAATCTCTTCTAACTTGTCTAAGTTTCTTCTATTATCCTTACAAGCATATTTCCAAGTCCATGAATCGTTTGATCTTCATCCCGACGTCCAGATCCGCTTGAAAGTCGCTTGGTTACAAAATTTGATAATATTGTCATAGTAGAAGTCAAACGAATAAATCTCCATAACTCGTTTCTCATATTAAGTACTAAAAAATTAAGCGTGCTACTATTGAAATCCAAAAAATTGCTTCTGACTTGCAGAACTAAAGACCGCCATACAAAGTTTGGTTTCATACTTTTTAACACCAACTATTATTTTATTTTAAGTAAATAGGCACCAAATGTATTAAAACACAATAATTATTCCTTATATTACCTAACTCAAATTCAACTCTTTTCAAAACACAATAAAAATCACAATACACAAAAATTTAAAAATCAAATGATTAAGTTTATTTTCGACCGTATTTAGGACAATGAATTTTGAATAAATATTTACTTGATCGATGAAAAAATGGTTTGTCAAATCGACTTGTATATCTTTTGAAACATTTGAGCAATCATCTTCTTCCATAATTTTACCATCGAACACTTTTTTCATTCGAATCGTTGAGTGCATTTTCAATTTTATTGTGATATAATGTTCTATATAACAACCAGAAAACCAAAAAAAACATAAAAGAAAAAAAAAACATAACATAAACGTTGTATGATAAAACGTTACAACTCAATAATTTATATCGGAATTTTCAATTACAACATTATTAAACTTTGTATCCTCCAAATAAAATTCTAAATATAGGATTACCGAACAATGTGTTTTCTAAAGTAAAACTATACGTTAAGTTAAATAGTTTGGTGGAGGATGAATTGAACACGAGAAATTATGCAGTTTCATAGAAATACACCAAATTTCGGGACGTTCTAAATTTTCACTAAGCGCAGGAATCCTGCAACGGTGTCATCCTTCTGTATACCATTATCATTATTATCACTAACCACCAATTTTCCCCCCTCTCTCTCTCTTTCTCGCTCTTACTTTTTTCCTACAAATTCCTTTCACTTTCTCACCTTTTCCCTTCCCCCTTTTTCTTTCTTTCTCCTCCTTCTCTCTCCTTCAAATTCCCACTTCCCCTTTCTTCTTACTCCAATCACCAACCTCGGCTCAAATGGAAAAGGACGGATTCCTCGGCGACTTCCTCAACCTCAATTGGGATCAGCCACAGCAGCAGCAACACTCCGATCTCCAAACTTCTAATTTCGAGTCCGCCATGAGCTCAATCGTTTCCTCCCCGACTTCCTCCTCTCTCAACCTCGCCGCCGCCAACGCCGCCGCTCCTGAAAACACGGTGATCAGAGAGCTGATTGGCCGTCTCGGAAGCATCTGCAACAATGGCAATTCTGACGTTCTCTCCCCTCCCGATAACAGTAACGTCAATAATTCGCAGTATCATAGTGGCAGCACTTCATGCTACACGACTCCACTCAATTCTCCGCCTAAGCTCAATCTTTCGATGAATACCGCTCAATTCCCTTTTGGTACCGACCCTGGATTCGCAGAGAGGGCTGCTAGGTTTTCATGCTTCGGTCAATTGGGGGTTAATTCTGGAAATTTGATGGCTGCCAACGCTGGAGCTATGCAAATGCCACAACACATGAATGGAAGTTCGATGATGATGATGAGAGCGTCTCCACAAGGAGAAGCTTCTTCTCCTGTTGTTAATAATCATGTTGGTACAAGGAAAAGGAAGTCAAACGCGACCACTCCTTCCACTTCATCTTCTTCTAAGGGAAGTAAAGGCAAAGATGCTTCCAAGGTGGATTATTCTTTAATATATACTTGGCTCCATTTTATTATTACTATTTAACAGTTTGGGACTAAACATTTGATATTCATGTATAATAGGCTTCAGAAGATGAGAAATTGAACACAAAAAGATGCAAAGCAGAAGCAGCAGCAGATGCTGCAGCAATTGTAAAGGCAGAGCAGAATAACAATGGGTCAGCAGGTAAAAAGAGTGAGGAAAAGCAGGCTGCAGAGCCACCTAAGCAAGACTACATTCATGTAAGGGCGAGAAGAGGCCAAGCTACTGATAGCCACAGCCTTGCTGAAAGGGTAACATTTTGTTCAAGCATCTGTTATTTTTACAGTGCATTATAGAGAATTTTTCCAAGTGTGCTCATATGAATATGATAACCTCAGGTGAGAAGAGAGAAAATCAGCGAGAGGATGAAGTTTTTACAGGACTTGGTGCCTGGTTGCAACAAGGTACATGATCTTGATCATATAAAGTTCAAAATTACAATTGTTTCGAACAAAATAGTGATGCTCATTTGTAATCGACATATATTCTGAAGGTAACTGGCAAAGCTGTAATGCTAGATGAAATCATAAACTATGTGCAGTCATTGCAAAGGCAAGTTGAGGTATGTATCAAAACAGCTAAAATAGTCATGCTGTAGTCAAAATTCACACTCTAAAAATGAGCTTACATTTACAGTTTCTTTCAATGAAATTGGCCACGGTAAACCCTCGTGCTGATATCAGTGTGGAAAGTCTGTTCCACAAGGATGTAAGTAAAATCTATCCTGAAAATTTTGCAGTTTATTTTAAGATGATATGTTGCAGTATACATTCATACTCCATGTTACTAATACAGGCACATCAAACTCATGGAGTTATAGCTCCACACTCGTCGACTTATCCAATGGAAGCTGCTAGTATTGCTGCATTTTCTTATGCAAACCAACCTCATGATCATGCTCATCAATCTCTGCAAACTCTAATGGAGAGCCAATTATTAGATGCTGGATTAGGCAGATCACTCAGTATGCAATTGCCTTCTCTAGATGGATTTACAGATGCTTCATCTGCTTCCCAGGTACATAATTCATTTCCTACTGAAATTTCATAACAGTAAAATGCTAAAAATACACGGATCAATCAGTTGATGTTTTCTGAATTTCAGTTAGGAGCTTTCTGGGAAGATGATCTTCAAAGTGTTGTTCAAATGGGTTTTGGTCAGAACCAGGACTCAATTTTTCCTCCTCAGAATCTTCAAGGTTAGTACATAGTGTATTTGTCTTTTCTTAGGAAATAGGTAGAAAAATTGTTTTTTTTTTTTTTTGTATTGAATTTGAATTACATTGATACACTTGAGATGTTACAAGGCAAAACATGACATACTGTACGTGTCTGTTTTCTATATGCAAGGCAATGCAATAACTTATGTGCACAAATGTTTTCATATAGGCCAAGTTCCTACGAGCAACATGAAAATTGAACTATGACAAGCCTCTAATTCCTTCATTCAAAATGTCAGCAACATAAAAGCCTCTGCATATATACCTGAGGCATTGGTTAAGCAGACAATCAAGCTAAGCTTTGTAACTAACAGTGTCCAAGTCTTTAAAAAAAACCATGTAAAGTATCGTTCCATAGACAACTTTTAAGTTGTTCCTTTTCTTTTTTTATCAAAATTTATGTGAAGATGAAGGGGTTGTATTTTGTATGAAGATTATGATGTTGATTTGTAACATCAAATATGAACTATTGTTAATGATCATTAATTATTGAATTTGTTTTACATCTACCATTTTTTGTTTTGTTTTAAGTGTTGAATTTGCAGTTTTGTCATCTTGTTGTTTGCTAGATTTAAGATCTTGAACATCGTATAATGCTTAGATGCCCTTGTGTTAACAATTATTATGAATTATATTCTTAATTAGGCAGAGATAGGGAGAGAATAGTTTGATGAAGAGTATGTATTTGGCATTAAAGTTAATTAGGAAAGAAGCAATTGCTAATTAAAGGCATAACATAGATTCTGAAAGCAAAGATAGGAAACATGGGAGCACGAAACGGAAGCATACATCTTTCGTGCAAAGTGAAAAATTCAAACCGACCATGCGCCTTTGGCAAAGATATAATATCGCTAATTGTACATAAATGAAACGATAAAAAAAGATTAAGAAGTTTGATTCCTTTGTTATGTTATCAAATTCTTTAATGCATGACCCAAATGTTTGCTAGTGACACTTTATATTTTTGCCTGCCTGTCTTTAGATTATTCTAATTATTGAATGGTGGTTAGTAGTAGACATGGAAGGTTAAGTGTCATTATCTTTTTTATTTTTCTAACTTAATTGTTTAATCTCAGGAGCCAATCAAGCATCATTAATTTGGTGCCTTCCCTGCTGTTAATGATTCTGTATTGACTAATCATGCACCTAACTAATCATCTGCTGGATCTATCTTTTTTTTTTTAATCTTCTTTTACTTTACGTTGTTTTCAATTGTTTGTGTAAAGTTCCTTTTTCGTGCAGAATAATATTTGCTAGTGCAGCAACATTGTCCGTTCGTTCACTGTTTTAACCCTTTATTTGGTTTTTGAAAACAATGTTGTGTTTGTACTTTTATCATTTTCAAACTAAAGAATTTACTACTTTTCGCTGGAACATCTAATGTATTGACTATTGTATATTCTCGTATAGATGGTAATATATAGACTATATAGCTAATGTTTTCACCTTTGACTGTAGTAGGTTATAAATGGCTCATTGACCTCCCTAGATTTTGAAAGCTCGTCATGATTTAGATACTTTTAACGTCTTTTGACCATTTATTTATTTTTTATTTTTATTAATGATTTAACATCTAGTCAAAAGTTAAATCACTTACCTTGACCTTTAGGGATGAAACTTGACCACATGTTACAGTTGAATAACCAAAACGGATATTCACCCCTATGTCAATCGGTGTATTTTATAGGATATGGATTACTCAATATGATAAAATGCATTTTGAAAATGTTTTAAAATTTAGATTTCAATTCAGTTTCAGTCAGTTGTTGTTTGAAATTTGGATTTTGTTTTGGAGTTCCACTGCCACGTTTTTGAATTTTGGTACTTTCTAGTAGTTTTCTCTATATGGAATGTTTTAAAATTTATATAGAAATTATAAATGAAACAAATTAGATAACAAACTAAATCTTTTATTGTAGGTTATGTCTTTCAGAATAAATTATTTTACCAGTCATTTTACATTTTGATGGTAAATCCCTAAAATTATAAAGAACTAGTGTATAATCTGTGTGTTGCACACAGTAAAATTGTAAAAGTATTTTATTACTGAATATAAGTAAAAATATAAATTATTTACATAGTATATGGTAAATATGTTGTGTTATCAATTATAAATCAAACCTTTTATCATTCTTTATGCATATAATATTTGTTAAGTGATTTATATAATTTAAATTCGAACTAAACTTTGACTTTACCATTTTATTAATAAGAATATGATATACATATTAAAATTGACAGCTTTTAAGATTTATTGGACAAACTAATAATTATTAGGTACTTAAATTCATTAAATAATTTATATTTAATTTTCAAATTAAGTAATTAATTTAAATATACGGATTAAGTGTAATATAGTAAGATGAATCAAGGAGAACCTTTTATTGTCATTATCATAAGAACGTAGGTATTTAAATCTAAAACGTGAAAAGAATTAGTAAACATTGTGTGTAATTGTGAAAATGATAACTTACATAAATTTATTTTTTAAATATGATAGAACTAAAGAGAGGACAAAAATCCTATGACTAACTTCCATTACTATTGAGAGTGTTGGAAGTTTTTTTTTTTTTGAAGCCCAGAAGAACCCGGCGGGCCAGTAAACTCCTAAGGAGGGTATAGTAAAGTCGTCCGTTGATCCAAGCCCCATACCCCCGGTAAATTTATATACGATAGGGAAGCGCATGGTAGGAATCGAACTTGGGTCTTTTTACCAGAACCCAAGTCTCCTTTCCACTGCGCCGCACCCGCGGACTAGTGTTGGAAGTTCTCTGCACTACCATTATATATTTCGTAGATAATTTGTTGAGAGTAATAAAATATAAATTAAAGTTGTTTTGTAATGTTTATGTATGTAATGTTTATTATGCTATATATATTCTTACATTTGAACAAAATTTTTTTTTCATTTTTGTTGATATAAATATTATATGCATATTGAAATTATTATTGTTTGTGATTTAATAGACAAAACAATGAATGATGGTTAGTTGAGTTTATTTTAATACTTAATTGACTTTGATGTATAGATTTAAATATAAAATATTACATAAAATTATGGTATTCATTACTTATCATTAAACCAATGTTATTCTTAACAAAAATAAATTTTATTACTGATAAAGAATCAGTTGATGTTATCAATTTTGAAAAGAAAGAACATTGTCAATGTTTGTAATATATCAAGTTTAGTAAGAAAATTTACGTGTATTTTTCTTTGTAATAAAGTACTAATTTAAAAGGAACAAACTATGTAAATTTGAAGAATAACGCAAAAGGACTAAAGGTACTTTTGCATATAATCGTGAAAAAATTAAATTATACGGACTTATATGAAATATTAGTTTTATAATTTTTATCAATATAAGTGAGGTATACAATACACTGTATTGTTCTTTTAGGACATATTAGACCGAATAATGAATAGGGGTTTTTAGGTACAAGGAAGAAGTTGCAAGAAAATTTAGTCTCAAGGACAGCAAGTTTGTTTTTTAGTCTGAAGGACACTTTATAATGTAAAGTACAGAATGATAGTTGCAACTATCATTTTCTGTTTACACTATAAAGTGTCCTTCAGACTAAAAAACAAATTTGTTGTCTCTGAGACTAATTTTTTTTTATAACTTCTTCCATGCGTCTATTTTCCTGTAATGAATATTAGTTATTTGGATTTATTTTAAAGTTCAAATTTTAGATCATTAATTAACTTGTAACGATTCGAGATTTTCGACTTACGAAAATCGACATTAATACGTCCACTGTATCAACTGCCGAGCAATCGAATGTCGGAAAACCGAATTGTTATGGTTAAAAAGAAGAGGTAGAAGAAGACAGAAAGAAAGAAGAAACAACAGAAATAATATCAGAATCTCACATATCGCAGCGGAACAACATATAATAGATAAATGAATAATCTTTAAATCAAAGAACTATATCAGTTTATACATTACATCATCATCAGAGTTTACAACAACAATATACAACACAACTGGACAGTTATATAAACTTGTCCTCATACAGAATACACAGCGGAATAAATAATATCATATACTAGTGATACGTCTCGCCATCCAGCTCGCCACTTCAGCTCCACAGCATCTCCTGAATCCAGAATGACCTGATAACCTGACTCTAGGCTGCCCGTGTAGAAAATTATGGGCACCCAGAGTTTAGGAAGGGAACAATAAACTCCAGGTCAGTCATGAGACTGGTGTGAGAACTTAAAACAGTTTATCTTTAAACAAACACAAAAGAATTTTAAACATTGAAATTCGCAATGCTTTTAGAAAATGAAACTACCATAAGACCTCCCACCACACACACAATGAAATCGCAGACTTGGAGGAGATTTCTTCTTATGATAGTCAAACATGCTTACTACGCAAAAGAGAACTCTTTTGATATTATTGCTAGTGCATAGTGTGAAAATTCTTTCGAAAATACAATATTAATCTTAGCCAGCATGGGTACCATTATATTATGCCTGCTATAGCTGCCGCCTGAGGAGACAGGTTATACAAATGCAATCGTAAAGGGCTCGTATTGTTTTTTTGGATTTTCCAACAAATGGTTAGGCTAAGGAACTTCCTACTACCACATGGGTACGCCTCTGGCGGGACGTCCCGAGAAACCAACCTGGCTCTCTTCCAACACAAGGCCGGTTACCTCTTACACTAGGTAACTACTACACGAATATGCCACCCCCCGGTCCTTTGGGACCTTTATCCGAGGCGCCTCAACAAAACAACAATCACACAGTAAATGAGATTGGAGTAACCACATAGGTTAAATACCAGGGCTCCATACCTGATATCACCCTTTTCCAAAAGGAAATGACATACCCTAAAGGGAGAGACCCTCATAACCTTGCCGCATCATTCTTGTTTTGACCATTTCTGGGTTGTGAGGTCCGATGAGGTCTCGTCCACAAAGCTACGCTTTTTCACAAAGCCACGCTTTGATCAACAAATGATCAATAAATAATCATCATACAGCAACACTCAGCATGCCACATTATCAAATTGGGAATATATCGCTGATAACCTTCAACTACATAACCTCTGAGCTCGTACGTCTCAGAGAAGGGTGTTAAGCTAAGAGAATAAATTCTCCGCCACCAACAGAAATGTATTTGAAAGAAATCAGCTTTATATCTCCAAGTGTAATGTCAGACATGTAACCATACAAGTTTGTTCCGGGTTCGAACAGAACCGAAGGCACTTCCAAAGAAGCCCTTGCAATCCAGGTATTCACAATCCCGATCGAACTTCCCATCACAAAGGAAATCTCTATACCGTAGCTAACGGTGCAAAGACAATCGATAGGTCATCCTATCGTTTTCACAAATACCCGGTCTTCACCACCGGTCTTCAAATGTTATCCATATCTTCATATCACTTATTCGGAATGGGTTATATGACACAAAGGTTTTTTCCCGGCTAATCCGAATAATAAGCACAATATTTTAAAACACATGGATATTGGGATTTCAATTAAGTCACAACTTATTACCCAAATCCTTTCTTTCAAATGGTTTAAACAAATTACCATTTCAAATCTTTAAACAAAAAGGTTTACTTCACAAAGTTTACCCAGTTTCACAAAGATCCATTCACAAATTCCCAAATAAATTTCCATTTCAATTGGACTAACTCATTAAATCTTTAAATCAAGATTTAACTTATAGCTTTCAAAACTATTCACAATTCAAGTCTTTTATAATATAAAAGATACACCTTTTAAAATCTTCTTTATTTTAAAACAAGATTTAATCATCGTCACAAAGGTTAATTCATAGTTTTTCCAAACTATTTACAATTTCATTTCAACTTGAAATGTTTCAATACAATTTGGAAATCTTTTCACTTTATGAAAGCTATTATTATTTGAAAACAGATAGTTTCCGTTTTGGGAAAAACTGGTTACAATTACACAGGTTAAAGCCATCCAAGTATAAAACTTGGATTTAAATTTAAATTTCCAAAACCATATTTTAAATGGTTAAAAAAACCATATAAACACCTTTTATAACTTGTACAATCTTTTAGACCATAGTTCCCAAATCATTGAATTCAATTTCAAGTATTGAATTCAAAATTTAAATCAAATAATTTAAACTCCAATTTTTATTAAGTTATTTAAAATAACTCTTATTTTTGAAACTCATTTTCAAAAACTTTCAATTCCAATTCCAAAACTATTTTTCACTCAAAAATTCAATCTTTAGAATTGTTAAAAATCTGTGACTTAACTGATTTCCACGTGAAATCCACATTTGTGTGTGTATGGTGTAGTCCAAGGGTTTAACACAATAGTGCAACAACATTCAACCATCACAGATCAAAACACAGAAATATAGTTGATAAGCGGTATAAACTATAACGCTTATCTTTAATTCATAGATCATAGATATTCATATCATAGATAAATAGATCACAAATCATAACACAGAACATGATATATCACAAAGCATCACATATTTGGGATATCAAATAATTCAACATCCAATACAAACATCCATAAGTAGGATTACTTTAATTATCTGACTAATTTAAATCAGGTAAATTTCTATGAATAAATTTTACTAGTTATGGTAAATTAATAATCAATTAATTACAAAAACATTTATTAAATTATCCTTTAATTGATCATAAATTAACCCTTAATTAATAACTAATACTTAATTAATTATCCTTAATTAATTACCAAAACCGATAAAATTTCCTTATAAATTTCCAAAGTTATTTCCTTTTTAAAATAAATTTCTTTATCTCTTCAAATCTATTTAAAAATCCAAATTTTAAATAAATTCTTCAACTTACAAATAATATTTTCGAAATCCATTTATTAAGCCCTTTTTCCCGAAATTTGAAATTTTATTCAATATGGTTCAAAAATAACTTTATCTTTTTAAAACTCCTTTTTAATTTATCCAATTCTCAAAAATAAATTCTTAAAATAAACTTTCAACTTGAATTTTAAAAATCCAATTTTTATTTATTTATTTTCGGTATCCAAGGATACCAAAAATATATTCGGCTAACCCGTAGCCTTTAACAAATTCAATCACAAAGATAACCACACGGTGATTATAAATAATCAACACATAACATATGAAATAATTTCAAATGTTTGAGGAATCCAGTTGGATCCCTCCAACCTGTTTCCATGCATACACGGATGTTAGCACAATACCAATTCCACTTCGGGGTGGAATACCGCAGTATATGGGATTTATAAAATACTATCCGCTATTATGCGGCGCAATAGGGTCTCATCCGCTATATAATGCGGGAAATCAACTCCAAATACATATATAATACCAATTCCACTTCAAGGTGGAATATCGCGGTATATGTGTTTAATATAATAACCTCCGCTTATTATGCGGCGCATAGGGTTTATTTCAATTCAACCAATCATCAATCATTATCCAAACACACAATCAACACTATCAACAATTTTAAATCTAACTATTTAAAATTTAAATCGAAACACAATTCGATTGAGTGAGAAGTTCTCACCTTGCTTCCAATAATAGTTGCAGTGTTTAAATTTTAAATTAAATCGAACCGTTCGATTTAATCAAAAGTTCTCGCTTGCCCCAAACACGCCCAGATCTGTGCTGCAGCGTAGATTGCGACGCTGCGACTCCGGCGCTTCCAAATTCGTCAAAATCTGACAACGTATACAAGAGTTATCGATTTATGAAGTTTGTATATACATTTATAAAAAAATTTTATTTTTAACCTAATATTCATCACAGCCATTCATTGTCGCTTGAGAGATCTGGACCGCATGAAACATCTTCTCCTCCATCAGGTTTGTTACGAACGAAAGTAACTCAAAGCCGTCGCTTATTCACGAGAGTTATCGATTTATGAAGTTTGTATATACATTTATAAACAATTTCAATTTTTATTTTTAACCTAATATTCATCACAGCCATTCATTGTCGCTTGAGAGATCTGGGCCGCATGAAACATCTTCTCCTCCATCAGGTTTGTTACGAACGAAAGTAACCCAAAGCCGTCGCTTATTCACGAATTAACGCACCCTCATCGTCGATCTTTAAGATGATCGAGCAACGCCATTCGATCGGCCATCACAAGCTCCACCTTCGACTTGAATATGGGCGAACTCGGTCAGCCCCTTGCGTGGAAAAATGTGCTCGAACGTACGATGAACGCGCCACCCTAGCATACACCCCGTTGCTCCAAATCCGATCACGACCGTTGATCTAGAAGATCTCGATGCCCTCTACGTTATTGTAGTTGGAGATTTTTCGTATAGGTTGACGGATTGGAAGAAATTGGAGGAAGAAAATGAGAAGATACCGGCCATTGTTTATTATCGTGGCGGCTGAAGATAGGGGACTAGGGTTTCGGCCCGTATAAAGCATTTATATAAACGTTTATAAATAATATTTTAATATTAAATTCACTTGTAAACGATTTTTTCAAACGATCTTCAAACAACGCATGCCGACAGGCATTTATAAGGTTTTACCCACGTTCCGAACACAATGGAATGTGTTTCGGAGGCCAATTCGATCATATGTGTGAGTTACGGAAATAAACGATCAAATTTAAATTAAATCGATTAAACAGATTTCTATGCGTTTTGGCTTGCCCCGGACAAACCGTAAATCCGATTGACTCGGAATTTGAAATCTTACAATAAAATAACATTACGGATCCGATGAAACAGGTTTCGTCGAAATCCGAAACTGTTTGAAAAATGACTATTTTTAGTCGTCAATTAAATATTAAAATATTCAATTATCACAATTTAACTTTCAATTCAATTTTAAAAGTTTACAAACATCATTCTAACTCCAATATGATTTAATATAACTTTATAAATCATTTTTATTCACATTTAATCCAATTTCCAATTATTTACGCAATTTCAAATATTAAATTGTCGATTTAATTATCTAATTAAATCTCTATATTCGAAATTAAATTTATTCGACTTACAAATCTTACTTGTTAATATTTAAAATCAATTAAATATACGAATTTCAAATGACAGAAATTCTGGGTCGTTTAATTAACTTGAATATATGGACAAATGTAAAATAACATGATAATACTTAGGAGAATGTTAAAAATAATTGTAGAAATTATTAATTATTGGCATTTAAATGTAAAATGATAATAAGAAGAATTAGTAGAACTTTGTAATAATTATTACAACGATAAATGGTAGGAATTTGAAAATAAAATATCTGAAGAGAATTAAGAAGAGAGGAGGAAATGCCTAGAATTAATAAGAGAGCAGGAAATTCTTCTGCTTTACTATTATTTAATAGATTGAAGTATCACCAAATGATATCAAATATGCTGAATTTGGTACCTACGAATGTGGCTCGATGAGATAAGTTGATTGGTGTCATGGGTTGGTTAGAACTTCGCTTATCGTGATCGCGTTTTACGTTCCAATCACAATATTAGAAATTTTGTTTTTGGTAAAGATTAGGTCGATGAATGGATCGGATTCGGTCCGGGTATCACAAAAGCCGGACCCGAGTACGATTACAATAATTAGAACCCGAGTCTGGTCCGAACACGTAGGGTGTTTCAACCCAATACCCGAGTCCGGCCCGTTGGGCTTTTTAAACCCGGCGGGTAATACTCGTATACCTAATTCAGAATATTTATGTTAAAACCATATTTTAGAACTGCAACTTTGGTAAAAATTTGTACACAAACAATGTTAATATATAAATTGGATGGCGACATGGTCAAGTTCACAACAAAAGTATGTAAAACATATATATATATTTATATATATATAAACAAAATGGTAAATAAATAACACACACTCGTGTTTTGATATGAAGGAACACTAATAGTCGGGTCGGGCCCTAACTGGATCGGGTTTTGATAAAACCGTACCCGATCCTAAATGTATGTCTACTATCAAAAAACCGCTACTATCAAGTGTGTATAAAACTACTACTATCAAAATGCGTATAAAACTGCTACTATTAAAAATGTATATACATTATCATTTACTGTTACTATCAGAAAACATAAAATGTGTATAAAACTGCTACTTAATTTATAAATACTAATAAATGTGTATAAACTGATATTATAATTCATATATACTATTAAATATGTATAAACTGCTGCTACAATTCAAAAAAAAACTAAAATTCATAAACTGCTACTACAAACATAATAAATGCACACTTCATCTATAAAATGGTACATTTGTCCAAAAACTGCTACTAAAAATTCATAAACGGTTACTATAATTCATAAGTACTATTAAATGTGTATAAATTGCATTGAAAAAAATCACAAAAACTGATATTATACATACTATTAAAAAACATAAAAACTGATACTATACAGGATCATTTACAAATTTATTGCTAACTATACATTATCATTTACTGCTACTATCAAAAAACATAAAAACTGATACTATACAGGATCATTTACAAATTTATTGCTAACTATACATTATCATTTACTGCTACTATCAAAAAACACAAAAACTGATTCTATATAGCATCTTTTACTTCTACTATCAAAAACCACAAAAACTAATAGTATACAGGATCATTTACGGTTACTATAAAAAAGAAATGATACTATATTATTTACTACTACTAATGTTCTTCCAAAATTTCAAGTTCTTCTCCATCACCACCTCTAGCTCCATCATATCACCGTCAAACCCCAATAATTTGCACAACCTGGTTGAAAAGCCTTTATTCACGTTATCTTATATTCACTTTGAACCTAAAAGAAATCCACCTCTTCCTGAACCCGCCACCAATCTTCTCGATCAACTCATCGTTGTTCAAAGGGTAGTCATTGTCCGAGATCTCTCACTATTACCATCGCAAATTGCTCGTCGCCTGGAGATGCGCAACCTTTCCGATTGAATCACTGTTGATTTGCCTGATTTGAGTCGCCACCTTGCTCTGTCCATGAGATGAAATTGCCAGCCTCGTAGATGCTTCGCCTGATTCGATTTTGAGATGCCGCTCCGTGCAGAGTTTTGTCCTTGTGGCTAATTTTAAAAGAGAATGTCCTTAGAGCTAGAGTTTATTCAATTTTTGTCCTTCACACTATTTTCCTGATAAATATTTGTAAAGCAAATACTTGCACTGCAAACAGCTGGCCGGTGAATATTAGATATGCAAATTTTTAATGGAAATATGAGTCTTTTTAGGGTAGCAACACTCATATATTTTACAATGCAAGTATTTGGCATATATTTGTAGTTCAACACAATAATAAACATTTCACTACTCTTTTTTCGCACAACAAATTATTGCCATCTTTATTTAGATAATTATTATGCATCGGATAATTTGCTTTGCAAACCGATAATATTTATTGGATATAAAGTAACATTTTTTAGTACTTTCGATTCAAATTTAACACTTAAAAAACATTCAAAAAACAACTTACAATAAACTCAAGAAAAACCAATGCCTAAGAAGAAAAAGTTCAAACCACTGAATCTATCTTCCTCAGATCTGGATCTTGTTGATGTTTCGGCCACCTGCTCTGGTCGTTGTTTATCTAATTCTCTAGCTCGAGTGTCTTCTTCGACAACAAGTTTTCCTGGTGCGATGTCCTCTGATTCAGTTTTGCCTAAGCCTTTGGCTGTCCCGTCTGCTGTCGTGATTCGCCTGGATCCCTGGAAAGTACGATGTGTGCCTTGATTTCTGACATTACGGCAAGTGCTCGTGTCCCAATTCTGTATTGCTCTTAATTAGGTGAGCATCCGCTATCAAATCTCCTTGATTTTGCGACTGTTGGTTTGTGTTGGGTTGAAACGGTTATTGGTTTGACTGATAGTAATAATTTGGTAGTTGATGTTGGACTTGATAATCCTCTTGAGGCTGCTACTCCTACTATCTCAAGCAATTTGCAAAATGTTTGTTCTAATGCCTCATTCTATAACGGTGATAACCTTAAGCTAAATCACACTTCTCCAAGCCATGTTTTGCCTCCTGTCCATGTTATGAATGAGATTCCCATCGTTTCACGTTATTCTCATGAAACAGATTCCACTTCAGCTCCAAACTGATCATCCTTATTCTCTAAACTCCCAAAGAATGCAGGGTCCTCTATTCCCCGTGTGTTTAACAATGTTGTGGTTGATCGAGTTTTAGTTCCACCTGTAAAAGTGTTGCAAGAAGGCAAGGATTTTTGGTCTGATTATTTGGTAGGATTTTTCTTGGATTCAAATCCCAACTATCATCTTGTTAAATCGTGTTGTAATCATCTTTGGAAACCTCGAGGTGGTCTTAGTGTGCACTTTATTTTTTTAAGTTCGCTAGAAATGATGAAAGGCAACATATTCTAGAAGCTGACCCAATTATTATTGAGGGGATGTCGTTCATTATAACGCCTTGGAGTTCATCTGTTGGCCAAGCAAAGGCTCAGGTTTTATCTATTCCAGTTTGAGCACATTTCTCTCACATTCCTTCTGTTCTTCAGCCCATGCTTGGGCTAAACTGGCTTGCTGGTATAGTTGGTAAGTGATATGCTTTGATTCTAACACTGTGGCCAGGAAGAGACTGGTCTATGCTAAAGCCTTCATTGAAATTAGTCTTACAAAACCGTTGCCATCTTCAATAAAAGTTAAAGTTGCCGAAGGTCTGGATGCCGAAGTCATTGTTCGGTATAGTTGGACCCCTCTTATATGCTCTTCATGTCAGACTTTCGATCATCTAAAGGAGGCTTGTACTCTATCATATGATGTTTCCCTTGTACCGCTAGAGGAAAGGCTGCCTCTTCCTCGTCCCATTCTTAAATGGATTATGAAAGTCATTGTTTGTGCTAGTAGCCCTCCTCCTGATATTGAGATTATTGTCCCAGTCGTTCTTCGATGGTGGAGCCTTCTGTTTCTGCTATTGTTGTCCCAGTGGATTCTTCTTTTGATGAGCCTCATTATGAGCCTATTTCTTGGGATGTTCCGGAGCATGTGTGGATTCATTATTCTTCTGATATGAGGTACTGCCCCGATAGTGCTTCTTTCCATATGTATGTGAATAATGATATAGGTGAAAGCAGATATCTTTTTTTATCACATTGACGGTGACAGTCTCTCTTATTTCGAATGGGGGTATTGGAGATGAGAATAAGTCTACGTTACTTAATACCACTTGGGATAGGAAGTTCTTCTACTGTGAGTCCTTTGATCGATATGTTCCCGACCTAGCGTGGTAGTTCTCTGGTTTTATTCATGTCATTGGTCCTTTACCGGTTGATGAGGATAGTAGTTCTCCCTATACGGAGGCAGGATAGCCTTGTTTGTTTATAGTAGTTATGGCGTTTTTCTAGACTCGTGTGTGTAATTTTTATTTTTAAATGGTATGACCACTATAAAACCATCATATTTGTTATGTGCATGTGCAGAACAGTTATATCTATATAATAATAAGTGGCACGACCCACTATAAAGCGGTCTGGCTTTGCTAAAACATTCAAAAATTATTAAATTCGATAATGATTAAAAATTATATATGTTATCGATTTCGATATCATTTTGAACAATAATGTTAAAAATATAATAAAGAGAGAATTGATTTACATTGTTTTTATGGAAGGATGTAAATGGCTTTTGTAAACAAAGGCCAGAGCCAAAATCCTCATATTTTTAATATAAATTGAGTGTTGATCTAGTAACATAATTTGGACTTTTATTATTATTTTTTGTTTCTCTTCAACTCTCGCTTCTTTTATGCATTGGAAAATAAATACGATCATTTTACTTGTTGTTTAAGCATGTGTTTCCAAATAAAATCAAAATTGAGTTGATTGTATCAAGAAGAGAAAAAAATTCAATTTTAAAGAATCTCATATTAGATGGTAAAATATTAATGTACGTAAAATTCGAAGTCATTAACGATTTTTCCTTGAGAGTATCTGTAACAACCCGCATATTTATCGATTTTTATATTTAAATATTTTATCGTTAGTCGGATGTTAGTCCGAAAAGCTACTTTTTGCATACGGTCAAATTAGGACTCGAGACCACCCCCATTGAGTTCAAAATGACGTTTGCGATCTTTTTGAGTGTAAACTTCGATATGTTTGGAGATAGTGAAATTTTCGTCACTTTTTGTGTTGAGCTTTTGGTTTGGGCTGCACCTCTTCTACCTCAGCCCAACCCCTTCCTTCTCTTGATCACTTCATCAACTTTGAAGCTTTAGCAACAATGGTGGAGGGAGAAGGAAATTAAAATTCCAAGCTCAAGTTCTTTAGCAAATTCAACATCTAACTCCAAATTCAAAGTGAAGACATTGATTCAAGCTTGTGGTTGATCTTTGCTTTGCCCCCGAGCTCCATCTTCATCAATTTCGTGGAAAAGGTGAGATTTTTGATCTCACATCTTGCCTATATCTATCTTGGACTGTTGGGAATGATCCCCTATTGCATTTGCATCAACATTTACATTTGGTTTGGATTGGATAATTTGGATTGGCGAAAAACTTCAATTCTCAGCGTTTTGGTGATTTTTCTGGCCTTAAGTCGTTTCTGGCCATCCCTAGGTCGTCCACGAGTTAACTCCTTAGGTCGTCCAGGCTGCTAGCTCGCGTGTTGAAAAGTCTCCAACTTCTTAAGTCGTTGCCGACCTAAAATCCCCAGGCAAAATGCTAAGTCGTTCGCGAGTTAAACTTTAAACCTTAGGTCGTTGCCGACCTATAATTCCCAGGCAAAATGATAAGTCTTCCGCGAGTTAACATCTTAGGTCGTCCCCGAGTTAGGACTTAGGTCGAAACAGCTTTAAGTCTTAGGTCGTTGCCGACCTAAAATTCCAAGGCAAACCACTAAGTCGCTCGAATTTTGTTAAGTCTTAGGTCGTTGCCGACCTAAAATCCCCAGGCAAAACGTTAGGTCGTTGCCGACCTATAATTTCCAGGCAAAACGTTAGGTCGTTGCCGACCTATAATCCCCCAGGCAAACTTTAGGTCGCTCGCACTGGCTCATCTCGTAGGTCGTCGCCGACCTAAGCTTCTTTTCCATAAGTCGTTCGCGAGTCAAGTGTTAGGTCGTCTCCGACCTAACGCCCTCGTCACCTTAGGTCGTAGCTCGTAAGTCGCTCGACCCTGCTAAGTCTTTAAGTCGGTCGAGTTAGGTCGACCAGTATATCTCGTAAGTCGTCTCCGACTTACCTTCCAGTTAAGTCGTTCGACCCTCTGGGTCGTTCGAGTTAGGTCGTTGGACCATTTATCTTAGGTCGCTCGTCTACTAAGTCGGCCTAGTTTACCTCGTAGGTCGTCTCCGACCTAAGCCCCACTAAGTCGCAAATTGTTAAGTCGGCTGTCCTTAGGTCGCTCGACCCCACTAAGTCGTAGGTCGTCGCCGACCTTACACTTGGTCTTTTTAGTTCGCGATTTCCTTAGGTCGAATGACCTATTTTCCCTTAGGTCGCTGGACCGCTTGCCTTCACCAAGTCGTACCGTGACGGGGCGCTGCCCCGCACCCCGCCGTGGGCGCTGCCCCCTGGACCCCCGCGACCTGACCGGGCAGGTCGAACCCCGAATTACTCTGCGTAGGCAATCTCTTCTGAAAAACATTTATCAGAATTTCTACTTTGATGGTTTTGGGATTGACTTCTTTGGACTTTACTCACGTCTTCGAACGTGAATTGATTTGTTTCTACAATCGTTTTATGACTTGTCACTTTAAAGATATATGAAGGTTTCAATACTAATAGTAAATATCAAAACTCTTTCATCAAAGCGATTTCAACACTATTTTAAATATCAAAAGTTCGTTTTCTCAAACCAATTTTAAATCTACTAGTATATACAAGCCTTTACTTCACTCGAATGAGAAATCGACTTAAACGACTTAGTAAAACGAGTGGTATGAAACGCTTGCGTTCACTTCGTCGGTTAGCTCTTGGACTTGTTCGATTGAACCCTTTTGTGACAATTTCCTAGTGAAGATCTACAGTTTGTTCGTAAATATTTAAGTTAAGCAAGTGGTTATGGGACATGAAGCTAAACTCATATATTTACTAGCTTAGTGTGATTGACACTTCCTTATGATCATGACGATCATTCTTGTGATTTAGACTAGCAATTGTGCGATGTCTCTTTGTCCGTATGAAGGATTGTACTTCATTTTATTGAGCTTCGTCTCATTTCTTTGTGGGCTGGCAACCCAAGTACTTTTAATGTGTTTTGATTCATCTGATGTACCGTTTGTACTACATCGATGTCCCTGTCTTTCTGATTCATTGGACGTACCGTTTGCACTGCGTCAATGTTCGATTCATCTGATGTACCGTTTGTACTACATCGATGACTCTGTCTTTCTGGTTCATTGGACGTACCGATTGCACTGCGTCAATGTTCGATTCATCTGATGTACCGTTTGTACTACATCGATGTCTCTGTCTTTCCGATTCATTGGACGTACCGATTGCACTGCGTCAATGTTTGATTCATCTGATGTACCGTTTGTACTACATCGATGTCTCGGCTTTCTGGTTCATTGGACGTACCGTTTGCACTGCGTCAATGTACCGGCTTTCGTGCCCCTGTTTGGGATTGGCCATCCTTTTCTTGTGATTTCTGGACTTCTAATGATTGATTTCTGGAATTTTATGTTTCACCAGCTTTTACCATTGACATTGATGAGTATGTCATTTTATTGTGGCTTGGTGAATTAAATTAAGAATATGACATTCTTTTCTCTGTTTTGAGATTATTGAGATATTGTATGACTTTTGTGGGATTTCTAATGTATACTTTTCATAGTATGACACCTTTTTGTTATCATACGTTCTATTATCATATCTCATATTCTATCTCATTTTATCTGATAATTATAGCTAGACTGATCCGTTTATTATTTTCTTCTTAAATAATACTCGGGTCAGACTGAGATTTTACAGGTGCTTCCTCATGACTTCTTATCTGGAGCCATCTTCTGACTTTTGGCTAACTACTCTAGTTTAGTAGTTTTTGTTGTATGCATTTGTGATGAGACTCCTTGATGTATACGTATTCTATTGTCTTGCACTTGTATCTATTCTTTTGTGTTATTGTGGATCTTATTTGACCACTACTCTGATGTACACTTTTAGGTGTAATATTCATATCTTATTCCGCCTTTGTGATATGAATTGTCTGTGACTGATTTGTGTTATGTTTATTTCTATATTTGTTTCCGAAGATTATATATCGCCACCATGTGATAGCTTTGTGTTTGTATCGATATGTTGGATTTCCTCTTTAAAAGATATGCATTATATTCTATCTGACATATCGGTGCTCGCGCAAAGAAGTTACATGGAGGGTCGCTCCTCAACAGCCTTATTCTCCGTGCTAATTGACAGCACTACATCGTAGTGTCCTTGGTTAGCGTGGGTATAGAGGTGGGGCGTCACAGTATCGATTTTTGGTTCTGATATCAAAATTTCATCCATTATTGTTAGAATAAAAGTGATAATTTATTCAAGCAGGGTACACATCTTTAATGTTTAGATGGTTTAAATCTAAGACCTCTAGATCCCAGTCTAGAACGCGTTAACACTTGACACTTAAGTTAGAGGACCTTGAAAATTTTCCTTCGATTTTCATCTCTATCTTCCTCAAAATTGGGATGGGATCACCAAAATACATGTCTACAAGTAGCTCTGTTAGATGGATCGGGTTGGATCATAAAAGGGTTGCGTAAAATTGACCCAACTCATTTATAATCCATCCATTTGAACCATTAGGTATAAAGGTCAATCGGATCCAATCACTTAATATACATGTTACCATTTAATCTATTTAATAATTTAAATTAGATTTGACAAATAAAAAATTTAGGAAATATAAAAAATTTCAAATTTTTCTTTCTTGCATTTTGAATTTCTAAGTAATCCAATTTCAAATTCAAATCCTAATTTTCTACAGAATACAAATTTCCATATTTTCTGTTTCAAAATTATAAATTTTAAAATTCAACGAAAAATGCAAAATTCAAAACTTAATTTCCGAATATAAACTTAAATTTTCAAAGTCTAAATTTTCAAATTCAAAATTTTCAACAAATTATTATTGGTAAATTTCTGCACATCTATCTAGTTATTTAAAGATGTGTCGCTAAATTATTGTTTGTATCAAAGTTTAGATATGAAAGTTTAGCCTGTTATATGCTAAGTATAATTGTTAGTCGTCATGGAGAGCTACAACATACATTTAGAATACGAAGTATCTGAGAGTATTATAGTTCAAAATGTATATGCGAGTTCAGTGGTTGAAGTCTCGCTTGAATCTGAGTCAGTATGAAGAACTTAATGCAGTTTGAATGAAAAAAAAGACTTCTATCTAATCGTTCAATTACAAATTTCCAAAATCTAAATTATTATAATTAAATTTATGCACGATTATCTAGTGAGATAGAGACGAATGCATTATTGAAGTATTGTTCTAGTAAGAGTTTAAATGTGGGGATGTAGCTTATTATTTGCGAAGTACAGTCGTTAATTACTATAGAGGACTACAATGTACGTTCAGAGTATGAAGTACCCGAATGTTCCATATTGTTTGTAACGTAAATGCAAGTTCATTGGTCAAAGTTTCACATGATTTCGATTCAATATGAAAAAGCTATCATAGTTTGAGAAAAAAAAACGACTTACGTTTAATCGTTTGAGTGCAAATTCCCAAAATTTTAAAACCAAGATTTTCGAATTTAGAGTTTTATTTTTATTTTTTTTATTCTTCATATTCTCGAACTTCAGATTTTTAATAAATGGGTAATGAATTATCCATTTACGACCATTTTAATCAATGGTCATAATGACATGAACTTTTTAATAAATGATCATAAATAGATTGATCCAACTCATTTACGAAAAAAAGTAAATGGTTTGGGTAAATGTTTTGGATGATAACCGCTTTGTAATTGATGTAGAAGCCTAATTCATGGTTGTGGTTGAGTCCTCTATATATAATATAGAGTTGAATTCTTGTTTCAATCAGAACATATGATCTAATCCCAATTTGAATCCTCACTAACTTTAGGACCAGTAGTAAGGAGTGGTTCAATATAACATTTCTTTTCAATCTTTTGTGAAAATTTCAACTCAGGTTGGTGAGGAAAAAAGATACAAAACAGGCTGTAAGGAACCCATACTGCACAAGACTATTCAACAATAATAAATAAGAATATGAGGTTACACCACCTACTAAATCTACAAGGCAGGTTAAACGATGAAAACACAAAAATCCACATCTTGAATAATTCCAGCAAAACAGAAGAAAACAACGTCCACATACAATACACATTTTGGATGTTGCTGTGCTCTGTCACTCTCAACCAATTTGTCCCTAAATAGTTTCCCAAGCCAAGCACTCCTTCTATGGACCTACACAACTATTCTAATCCTTTCATTTTTCTTCTAAATGCATTGAATACATATTCCATATTCCCAGTAATAACTTATAACAATCATCAGTAAATTTTCTGTTTATTGTAATTTTGTTCGTTATTGTATCAAAGTTTTTCAGGTCTTCATCGTCTTCAATTCGATTGGTATCTCAATTACACATTTATTGAAATACGCGTTTCTATGATGGTCCCAATAATGAGAAGTAGACATATATGAAGTGAGACATAGGTAGAATGTCTGCATAAGATTGCTGCATTAAGATATAGTGATCAGAACGAAATTTATAACAAGCTAATCCACTCGAGCATTGGTCCCTACTATATTAATCTATTATCATCTTTATATGTAGAGAGGTATGCTACCCATTGTTTTTATACATTGGGGACCTCTCTTCTCTTATTTTTGGGTCCTTTCCTAATATGAATTAGATTCGGATATGGTAGGTGTCGAGTTACCTCAAAACTTGTAAGGTTAGATTTGAGCCACTGAAACGAAGGGCAGGGAATGTCACTGTCCTATAACTATATAATTAAATAGATTGAACTCTTATTGTCCTTAGAAACTTATAAAGCTGGTTTTGATATTTTTTGTTCCCTCCTGACCGTAGTCCCACATTGCCTGATTTTTTTGGTTGAAAGGGGCAGATGGGGCTTACATTCTGTCATTGTGTAAATAGCTATTCCTGATATGTGATGAATAAAGAATTTTGAAATAAACACAAGCTTTTGAGATTATTTGAGCGTACATCAAAGTTGATGAGTGTCGGGTGTACAAAACTTATTAAGTTAAAGAGAAGAATACATGGACAATGCAGTAACAAAAAAAGGTTTATTGTTTGCTGCGTACAAGTTGCATAGAAGGTAGCACAACAGCAGCAATGGGCTTATCTTCAAAGCCACCTCCTTCATCAATTATTAGTCGAAGACCTTCGATATGCAACTTTGCATGATGACCGCTCACTAATATTATAGGTTCTTCGGCCAATTCCTGTGAAAATTTTAACAGTCATCTAATCATTTTGATATATAAAGTATATTTCAAATTAAACCCAGTTGTATATTTTGATACGTTTAAGTATAAACAACTGGGTCAGAATATGGATATAGGAAATTGTCTGTACAATCAAACCCTTTGATATGCACACTATCTTTCCCTTACAAAAAATTACAGAGATGATGCAAAATGGCCTCAAGTGGTAAGTAGTACGTTTATACTCGGTGCCATGTACTTGTAACATACTTGAGATGAACAAGAAATAAGATATTCTATGCACAAATATCACTCTTTTGTCACCTGCTAGCAGATAACCAAGTTTGAATGGTAAAATTACAAGCTAACGATCATTGACTAACACACACTGTTATAACATTATAATTCTATAATATACTGCAGAACGTTTAAACAGAAGAAAACTTTTATTTAGTTACCTTTGGCAAATCCCAAACATCATGCCTGCCACTCAGATCTGCCACTTTGGGAATACTCGTGTCTTTTGCCTTCAAAAATTGTATCTGCTCTTCGACTCCTTTTGATTTTTCTAATCCAGCATGAACAGCTATCAATTTACAACATTTTCTTCCTTCAGGAGTATCAATGCACACATTTTCCTGCAACAATCATTATTATATGCATTCTGTATCCATAATCAACGATGAAACTCACAAGAAAGTTGAACTCAAATTAGGATGGTATGTTTATAGCAAAGTATCCTACACTCAATTTGTTTACGTTAGGTACACAAACTTGTGTATGATCATGAAAGCCAAACTGCTAGTCCAACAAATAAAATACCGACACGTGTTATTGTATTTTGCAAATATATCCACAAAAGCTCTCTCATTGCATACTTCTAATCCTTAATATCTTGTATTAGAAGAATCAACTGATGATGTGAAATCTATGATTTAATCATTACCATACCATATATCTTGTACCACTCATTTATATATTGAATATACTTTTTTTTTTGGCAGAGCGACAAATAATTTGATCTCAATAGTCAAAACTACGTATATAACTTATATATCACCCTGTTAAGTGTACTAAAACAGACATTTCAATGAGCATAACAATTTTCAGTCTGGTTTTCTCACATAATATTTTTTACACTGAATTCGTATGAGACCCAATGAATAGAAATAACTCATGGAGTTAAACATAATCTACATAGGAGACTACTGGATTATTGAACTTATTTATAATATACATGAATATTAGATTTCTTTACAAAAATAATGGATTTATTTCCAAAATATATTTCTTTTTCAAAAATATTTCTCCTTATCTAATGGAGGACATACTTTTTTTTTTTTACCTACACAACTGAAAAACCTTCGTATGGTTTGGTTTAATAATACACACAATTGTCATGATATTTCAAAAGCACGTATAGAAAGGGCCACCAATAATCATGCTGATGGAGACAAACTAAATGGGCCTCGACAAAAGTCTGAATCGCTGTTCGAACTCAAGTCATGGCCTTTTTTCTTCTGAATTATTCAATGAACTTATTAACACTAGCAAAGTGCGATAAAGAGGAAGAAGAGGAGATAGGGATACAAGATAAGGAGAAGGAACAAGAGAGGGAGAGAATAAGAGAGAGAGAGGAAAATATAGGTCAACAAGATGAAAAAGAGTTAGCGATGCGCGATCTATTTGATAAAAAATTCATCACATATCAAGCAAATGAGGAAAATCACAGAGAAGTGTAAAGAGAAAAAGAAGAAAATGGTTTAAGATAGCAAAGCTCCCTTGAGAAGTCGAATTGTCTGTCATGAGAAACTGAGGGACATCTGGACATGCAACTCAAAGTAGGAGCTAGGAGACTGGTTGGATATAGCTGATTCAGCTGCTATACTAGTGGATATGATGTCTTTTTTCATGTATGTTACATGTATAAGACAAGAAGTTATGTAAATGCTCATGTAGATTACATCTTTTATTAAAATGGATTTTCAAGTATACACATATATATACTAAATGCATAAACTCCTCACTTTGTTAAAAATGTAACTGATTCAAAAATTCTTTAGTTTACCTTTTCAATTTAAGTTCAAATAAAATAAAATAAAAACATAAATATCCATTTATAGAATAATTTAAGTGAGATTTGTTTCCGCATTAAATATAATATGGCAAACGTGTCGCCAAATGATGCACAGCGCGAGGAGAAAGATAGTTTATCAAAGATCAAAACTAACGGTTAATTTTAATTAATAACAGATGATCTTGCAAACAAAAGATAAAAGGGGGCGTGTGTGTATGCGTGTGTGACGTGTACCATATAAGTGCTTTGACATGTGCAATGCATGTGTACATAAAAAACAGTATAAAAAGTACTTACAAATATAAAATCAGATTTTGAATATATTTGTTAAGATTTTAATACATATACATAACAATACTATCCAAGTCATTGAAATTGCTACAAGGGGGTGTTTAAGCAAGGCGATAAAATTAATACGTGAACATAATGCTATAACAATATGTAGAAAGTTTATGCAAGTTTTTAATTAAGAAGAAAATTGTAATGTTTCATTATTCTATATTTTAGAAATATGTTTCTTTTGTTACATGATTATGAAACCTTATCTTCTATTTTCTATTTTTAAAAGTTGGATTGCTTCTTATCTTATTTTTATTCCATAATCAATTCTCTCTTCCTCTATTTTGACTTTCATCGGTACTTTTGTTTTAAATGCCATTTAGTTTCATTTTTTTCTCCTCAATTTACCTTTTCTTCCCCCTAGTGTGGCAATTTTTTAGTTTACATTATCTTTAGTTTTTTTTTTAATCAGTATTATTTTCGAAAATTCAAGTTTACACCAATAGTGTACCAAAGATATCAAAACTACTATTAACAGAAGCAAATTATTGATAAATTCTGAATTGAATTGTGTTTCCGTAATTGAAATTGAAATTTTATAAAACAAACAAAATTTTATTTTCAAGTAGAAAATATTTAACATAATTTATACCCACACATGTATATGTCCAATATAAAATAAACAACCATAACATGGCTATAAAATCTCCAGCTAAACATCGATTGTTTACATATGAGATCGATGGAATTAACATTTAACTATCAAAATCAAAATTGATGTTAAGATTGTGATATTTAAAAGATTATCGACTGCCTCTCACTGTATGGTATTAGTTTAGACTTTGGTTCAAAAATATTATTCTTTAATAAAAAATATCTATCATTGAATAATGTCGTAATTTTAGTTTTGGTATAAATTTTAGTTTGTATCAATCATAAACCTAACTAAGCCGCTCCTACTTTTTTGGCTGTGTTCACCTCCAAATATTCAGGGTTTATAATTGTGACTAGCAATAGTTAGATTAATATAATATAAGAAGGGAATTGCATTCAAAGTTGCCTAGGATATTTTAGTATCAATAGACTCTTCGTCCTAAACATAATTGGGCTTCATTCCAGGTTGATATTCAAAATTTTCAAATATATATGCTGTTCTTTCTAACAGACTATATGTTACCCTATAAATATATCTCTCTGCATTTTTAGACGAGAAA
Organism: Allium fistulosum; assembly: GCA_030737815.1. NCBI lineage: Eukaryota > Viridiplantae > Streptophyta > Magnoliopsida > Asparagales > Amaryllidaceae > Allium > Allium fistulosum. Next base: position 1,112,385,070 of record CM060905.1, read on the forward strand.
GAATAATATAATTGTCACAACAACTTTCACTCTATATTCTGATGTTGCAGGCACACCCCTTTGATGATACTATTAAACAATACACAAAGCAAGGTTACTCGCAGCTTTGACATGCAAAATTTCTTCATCAAAGACATTTTCATGTATGTTATGAAGAAATACAACACAAAACCTAAGGGTGACATTACTTGATCTGTGTTTCCAGTTCATGCTATTTTAAACTTTTTGAAATTCAAGCACACAACTTGTAACATTAAGTATTTCCTAATTATTGACTTAAAACATCTAATTTTTGTCACAAGTATTACAACTTGCAGTCAGATGGACGTGTTACAAAAAAGTTCTCATTTTCTGATGAAAACATATATATGATAACAATTTCGGTACTGTGGTTGGGTCAAAAAATGATTGAATGTTGGTAAGATGACAGCAAATCTGATGAAATATGCAGTAGTGTTGCATAGGGAAATAGCCGATAGCTCCAAGAGGTTGCTTGTAGAGCTTTGATCCAAGATTTATAAAGATGTTTGTATTCAGGTTCTTTATCATTTTAAGTACAATCAATTGATCAAAACAAAGGAATTCCGAGTTGCTCAGAAGTTAGATCAATGATGTTTATTTTTTGCGCATAGAATCTTATAGGTTAGATATTAGAATCTTATAGGTTAGATATTTCTCCAATATTTTTCTAATTATAAAATATTTTGGCTTAATTTTTCAATGTTTATTTATTGAACTTTTTTAATCTTTCATACATTTTATGTCAAGAGATTTGTATTTCTTAATAGACTAGTAGTTGTCAATTTGGTCCGACTTTGTTGTGTACCTAGCTAGGTTTATTTTATAATTTTGCTACTGGAATTTCTGAATATTATTATTGTTCACAATAGTATCAAAAGATGTTATTGATTATTTATTTATTAACTTTTGGGGAGTATTTGCTTAGATTACTTTCACAGCATTGGTAAATGCATTTAAAATATACTTTTCTGCATTCCATTAGATAACCATCATATTTGATGCTATAACATGTTCTAAACTACTTAAAATACTGATTTATGAATATCCCCATGAACTATATAATTTAGTTTCATGATTTGTATGAGTCCTTCTGGAAAAATCCAAAGAACAAAGTTCTAAACTGACTAACAAGCTTTTAGACAAAAAGATTTATTTTTTGAAAAAAAAAAATCGGACTTTCTTCATAAAGAAAAGTTAGTTTATTTGAGAATATTTGATCATTTTTTTATATTCGACTTTTTTATAGTAATAACAATTTAGTGGGAAAATTGTTTTTATTTAAAAATTATTTTAATTATTCGAATATTTTGAATTTTTTTATATATTTTCAAAAAAAAATCAAATTGTTTGTTAAGCTATGAATATTTGAATGTTATCTCAATTTACTGGTAGAAAAACTATGGAACAATTGGATAGAGAGACGTTGGAAGATGTTGTTTGAATTTCTTGAAAACTATCTTTTATACAAAAATGATTTCCAAAAAAAAAAGGTTTGGACCTTTCAAGAAAAACGAACTTCTACAAAATTTGATTTTTTTTTTTTGGTGTGTGTGTGCGCGCGCGAGGAGAGAGACCCATAGCCCTTCGATTTTTAGCCTCTGTACACCCCCTTTATATTGGTCATTTGATTTTAAATTCAATGGATGAATTTAATGTGAATATTCAACGCCCTCTCATACTTTATCATTTCTCTCTCTCTCTTCATCGTCAAATTCATCCAATAATTTATTAAATGAACAATAGGAAGTGGTTGCAAAAGAGCTAAAAATAAGGGAGATATGGACCCTCCCTTCTCATACATACTGTTTGAACCAAGCCAAACACCTAAAGATTATGTAGAGAACAAAAATGAAGAAATATAACATAAATATAAATGAAAAAGAGGATAGAAAAGAGACATGGTCGTTTACAGTAGTTCGGCATTTAAGATTTTATTGCTGATTTACAACTTGAGGGCAGAAGTTCTTGGGACTCGGTTCAACTCCAGCACTTAGAATTTTATAGTTACAAGAACATAGAGTAGAGAAGAGTTAGAGCCAAAAGATTCTAATAAATGAACCATTTCTTTCTATTTATAGAGGTAGGTAGCCTAAAATCTCGCATCAAATATCTCCTAACCGTTAGCCATGATTTAGACCAGTTCTCCCCAAAAAGTAGGCGCCACAGCATCAGTAAGCAGGAGTCGTCATTTGAGAGTCATCATTTGGGGTCCTCATTTTGAGAGTTGTCATTTGGGAGTTGTCATTTGAAAGTCGTATTGAAACAACAAAACAACTTTGAAAATAGGCTTCTGGCATCGAGTTAGATATATGTAGGCAGGAGATGGGATCCACCCAAGCTATATTTGGACGTCAGTAGCGATCCCTAGGTAGGAGTCGGTACTGATCGCCAACTTGGAGAATCCCATTGTTGTGTGTCTTGATTTGGGTTGTTTTGGATTTAGGTGAACTTGTTTGGAGTCCGACCCGAGAAATTTGAGTGTTTGTTTGGGGTTCGACCTGAAGATTTTCTGAGATTTTCATGTCCCGAGTTTTCCTTCGCCTGCTTGGAGTCAAACCCGAGATTTTTATATGTCTGACCCGAGTATCCTGACACGGGTTTGCTTGTTTGGAGTCAGACCCGAATTTTCCATGTGTCCAACTCGAGTTTTCGGGACTCGGTACCGATCCCCAAAGTGGGGGTCGATGTCGACTCGTGACTTGGAGTTTTTGCATGGTTTCTTTGAGTTGCGCTTGGAGTTTTTCCAAGATTATCCTGCTTCGAGTCAGGCTTAAGGATTTTATGAGTTTGCTTCGAGTCAACCTTTCAAAAAACTTGAACTTCTAAATTTTTTAACTTTTTCGCTCATTTTTTATCTCTTTCCTTTTTATGATATTCCCAAAGTCCTTGGGTCATTTCTCCGTCGTTCGCTCATCCGAGTCGATTGTTTAAGTCTATTCAAATACTTTCTGGTCAAAAGGCTGGAAAACACATACAGACGTACATACGATAAGAGTCCACTACATCTTGTGCTACACCTCTACGGTTTTCGGTACTACACTATGAACATCGTGTCTTCCAAAAATGAGATCATTTCGAAATTCATAACACGTTCAAAATATTAAGTCGAATATCAATGATTAAAATACTTATTTTAACCACTGATTTGAAACATGATTTTGAACATGTTAAAATTACTCAAATTAAGCCACATTTTGTAGAAATGATGAGTTATGTAAGAAGATATCTATAAATTTCCGCTCGATTTCGAATGGTGTAAGTCAAGAAATAAGACGGGTGAATATGAGGCGTAGTGGAACCCTCCTATATATATCTCATCAATAAATACGCACATGCTTATGTACGTACATACATACATATTCCATACATACGCATGTACGTACCTACTAACATAAATACGTACGTACATACATACATATGTATGCTAATTTAAATAAGAAAAGAATAGAACTTTTGAAAATATTCATTTCGTAAAGAAATTGACCGCTTTAAAATATTTGATTTATACCAAATATTTAAATTTTCCGAAGATAAATACTTTTTCAAAGAGAAAAAATCCATGTTTTTGTTGAACTATAATTTTTTAAATCCTATCTCCATTTATTCATTAAAAAATATGTGAAAATTTTGGTTTGAGAGGTTTTAGAAGTAGTTTGGTGAAGGATTTAATATATATTTAATGAAGTGGGAATTAGCCACAAGGGCATCTTTAGCAAGTGAAATTAATTTCTAGGACACACAACTAAAATAATTACTTTTAAGGACAATACGCAAAATAATTAGTTTCTAGGGCCTAAAAACCTATGAAATTATGTCCTTGAAAGTAATTATTCTGCTGACTTTGGCATTGAAAGTAATTATTTCAGATGTGTGTTCTAAAAATTAATTGGACTGCAAAGTTTGTCCTTCTGGTGAAATGCCCCTTTAATGAATTAGTGTATGTCATTTTCTCTCTCGATATTTTCATCTCGTCAGCCTCATATGTGCAATATTTGTTTTTCCTCCTTTGCGACAGTAAACCTCCACTAAGGTTGATTTTTATAATATAACTGTTGACAACTATTTTAAAACTGCTTATTTGCTTTATCAGTTCTTGTGAATTCCAGAAAATTGGTAGATGCATGTAATACATATGTTGCCGCTTATTTGTTTTATCAATTCTTGTGGATTCCAGAAAATTGGTAGATACATGTAATATATATTTTGCATACCATCAGATAAGTATTATATTTAACTAAGTATAACCCGTTCTAAACTAAATAAAATACCAATTTACTCATTTCTGGAGGAACTATGAACTATACAGTTTAGTTTCGTCATTCTTGCAAACTGTTGGTAAGTGTATATTAAACTTTCAACTAGTATTTTGATGGCTGATTTACTACAGAACAGAAGAGAGCACAAGGTGTGTAACAAGGATGTTAGCTATATGCCTCATGTAATGACAACCATGAAGATTGCCTAGCTGTCTGTCGTAAACTTTTAAAATAGTGGCAAAAACCAAATATCAAGTCCATACATATACTGGGATTAGTCTCCAAATCTGTTTATATGTTCGGGAATAATCAGCAAGCAATTCGTGCGGGGAAAGCAAAATAATTAGTACAAATGGCAATGTTCTCTTCGCATGCAAAGCAAAATAATTCGTACAAAACACACACTTCGTGCTTGAAAAGACAATATAATTGCAAAAGTAAAAGTAAATAGTACAAACGGAATGCTCTCTGCTTGTGAAATGCAGAATGGACGTTATTTTAAGTTCAAATGCTCATACGTCAGTTGTTGACATGATATCATGTTTGTATAAAAATATTTTTGAATGAAACATATTACAAATTCAAATGAAGAATCTTGAATTTTGCATAGAACATTGGCTATTTTTAATTTTTAAGAAAACATTATATATAATTTGATTAAAAGGATAAGGATCTCCAAAGAGATACCTAACCGAACTATACACACACCCAAATGGAAGGATTCCGCTATATCTCTCCGCTACATCTCATCCACATTCCTCTTATATTTCGACCAACACAGATCGAAATCAAACGAAATTTTGTAGATATGTTCTTACATAACTCAAGTTCATCTTTAAAAAAAGGGCCTAATTTGAGTATTCATAACATGTTCAAAATCATATTTCAAATCAACGGTTAAAATAAGTGTCTTAACGGTTGATGTTCGACTTAATATTTTGAACATGTTAAGAGTCTCGAAATGATTCCTTTTTTGTAGACATGATGTTTATAATGTAGATTGAACATTTTCAAAGTTTCATTTGGTTTGTGATAGTGTAGTACCAGGTGTAGCGAAAGAGAGGTGTAACGGATCCTTACTCATATATATGTATATGTATGTTTATTTGCGCGCGCGCGTGTAAAGAACGACACCAAAAGTATGATTTTCGGGTACAAATAGAGTTATGTCTATCCAACAAAACAAGCGTCCCAAAACAAAGATACAAGTGTCTAAAACGATAAATACATGTTAAAACAAGACTCACCCTATAATAAATACATGTTAAAACCTATGCAGTTAAAACGCTTAGTGGTTTCATAGCCGTGTAGGTGCAAAAAGTTATAGCGGGGATATAGAGGAAAGTGGCGACGGTGTAAAAAGCTCCATTAAATATAAACCAAATATTTAAAGTTAATTTATTTTCATTTTCACATCGTTTGTGTACAAAAAAGAAATTTTATTCAATCTTAAATAACAAAACCGAATAATATCATGATTTATGCAGTCCAGATTATGTGACTACAATAGGTTTCTAATTTATATTGAGCATTTATACCTTAAAATTAGATCTATACCCTAACTTTGTTGATATGGTTTAAAAGAGAGCTAGTCAAATCAACATTTTTATATTAATGTTGCTAAAGTGGATGCTAAAAGACCTGAATTTAGCGGGTGTAGCAGAAAATAACGGGGCTTAAGACGAATCTATTGTTTAATAGCGCTATATTGAAATAACATAGCAGTCGAAAAACGCTATGCGTTATAGCAAAGATTTTGGGGAACTTTAGTGGGGCTTGAACTGCATGGGTTAAAATAAAGATCGGGCTCGGCCAAATGAATTCACTTCTTTTATATAGTTCTCTACCTTGGATCATATTATTAAATTTAAGCATTTTTGATACTCTCTTCCTATGTCAATTTAGATCTTCATTTTTGTTTATTTCCTTCAACGTGAATATTATATTTTCTCCTTACTAGTGCATTATCTAAGACATATCCCATCTAGACACCAATACATCTATGAAACCAGCCGACTAACTTTGGAGAATAGCCAGCAATTACAGTGAAAAAAAAAATCATTAGTACAAAAGCAAGGTTTATCCCAAACCCATCCACCCCCCCCCCCCTCCCAACCAATGCTTAGAACTAAAGTATCACCCTCAAACCTGTATATAAAAGCTTCCTTTCATCACAATCATCATCGAAACCCACCCGACGAAAATATTATATTCAGAAGATAACATAATCCTCTTTTCTAGATGGTTATAAGTCTTTCTAACACCAACTAAGAGGAATGTCCTTTGAGACAAAAGCCATCGCCGTAGGATCTTCTTGAACAATAGCCACAAGGCACATACGAATCTAAGAGGTTAGGGACTCTGATGTTTTTTAAGGTTGGGATGGGAGGAGAATAAACTTTCTAAGTAGGAGATGTGCAAATCAAGACCGAAGTAGCACCGAAAGAATCCATTAGCTCCAACAATACGCTGACAATAACCATGAAAGCATAAGAAGGTATAATGTCTAAGGCAGACTGAGTGCCTTCCAAATCCAAAACTTGACCAAATGGGCAGTCCTTACCACACGTATATAATGAGATAAAATATCAAAGTTACTGGACGAGGTCTTTGCGGCTCATTGATAGGGACGTGGCTTGGAAGAGGTAGCTTAGCTAGGATTGGCTTAACATATGGTTTTGTAACCATTGGAGGGGTGGAGATTGAAGAATGAACATGTTGCGCCAGTTTGTGTTTCTTTTTTAGGACTCTTTCACATTAAAATGTATAATTCATGCTAAGTCATATCTTCAAAGATATTTTTTGGACCCACCATGAAAAAAGATGATATGTGCTTCTTCTTTTTTGGTATCAGTAATTTTTTTGTAGTATTTGTTCTTGTTAGTTAGAATAATTTTCGACCCCTCCACCCCTCTATAATTCCTGGATCCGCCTCTGATGACAATTAATTAATATCAAGTAAAAACAATACGTAGAAGGGATTTACAGCATCGTACCCAAATCAGATCAAAACACACTTGCACTCTAGCTAAATCAACGATCGAACTCAATTATGTGATGATGAAATTTTGCATTCGATATGATCAAGTCAGCTTCCAAGATCTTACGCCTTTCTTTCATGTTGGAGAATTAAAAAAAAACATAGCTTTGCTGTATTTAACTTGGATTGCACCCTTTAGCTTCCAAATACATTTCACGTGGTTTGAAACTACCATGTGAAACAAATAAGAGTCGAGGAAGAAAACCACGATGTAGTTTTTCAAATATAAAATGCCTTCTTCCACAACCACTAGGGGGGAAGGGGCACCAAAGTCTGCTCATTGAATGCCAAATTGAATTTTCAAGGAATGAAAGCACTAGCATTTCTTGGTTTGCGTTTGAACAGGGAAGACATAACATCAATTTTAAAAAATAACAATAGGAGGGTTAGAGATAAGCAAGTCAGGGAAATCCCAAATCACTCCAAATTGATTTTCAACATCATCTTTAGCAACCATCGGTTGTTTCAAACTCATGGCCACCACGGGCAGTCAGGGATCAACTTCCTGCTGATTCAAACGGTTCGCAACAGCAACCAGCAAGGGGAAAGCAACAACATCGCTCAAAATCAGAGGAGAAGGTCATGATGTAGTTGGACGATTCTTGACCGAGCGGTCTGACTGAGACTTTCAAAATATCACACATGTTGGATTTGGGGAACTTCCTACACGTGAGATTCAAGACTCTAAGAAAGATATTGAGTCACGTACTGAATCTAAGAAAACATAAGGTCGGAAGAGGGAAGAATGCAACACGGGGTGGGTGTGGACAAGGAGGAGAGCAAGATGAGGTAGAGAGGGGGCGACAGGCCGAGGAATGAAAGGGGAAGAAGCAGGAGGAACGAGAGGGACGGCTAGATCTAGAACATCATAAAACATTGAAGTTCAATCCCCATTTTCCAAATTTCAAAATAATTCATTAAATACTAATTAATTCGAATATCTATTTATTAATTTAGAAAACTTTATATAAACGATGTGTAGAGTAAACAATGATCTTGAAAATATTCCATTTCATATATTAAAAATAATATAATACCAAAATTATGTTTCTCATTTATGTTTCTATTTTCTATTTAAGAAAGTACATTTCAATAATTTTGTCAAAAGAAATGTGAATTAAGTCAAAATAATCAAAACAATGACATAAGAAATAGTTGGAAATACCTTTAAAATTATTTAATTTTGATTGAAGATTATAAAATAGAAAAAAAAGGTGGAGCCTTCGCGCAATGGTTAGGTCACCCGCATGATGATTTGGATGCCCAGGTTCGAGTCTGGAAACAGTCTCTTCACAATACGAGGGAAAGACAGCGTACATTATCGACCTCCCCAAAGCCCGCTATCGTGCGGGGGCCTCGTGCGCTGGGTTCCATCTTTATTAAAAAAAAAACATAAACTTTTTATAAAATAATTTAACCAATCTCCTCGTGAGATATTTGACCAAAAATGGTACAGTAACAACACATCAGGTGTATATTTCTTGTCAAAGGAAGGATCTGAATCCATAACCCTAAATATGTACAAAAATTTTGATAAAAATAAAGAGGTATTTTTGCAAAAGATTGAGATTCGAGCTCGTATGCATTAACTGCAATGCCATTTTGTAAAGTTTGCATTTACACCAAAAAATGGTAACACCAAAGTTATTACAACCATTTATAAATTTTGAAAAACACTGAGTAAAAATATTTATATATTTTAGAGAAATAGAGCGTTGCTCATGAGCAAATGGGACTTACTGATCTCAATCGACTAAATGAAAATCCAAAGCACTTTGTAATTTTTATAGAATGTTTTAAGGGGGGAGGATAAAGTAGTTTACAAATTCAAAGCTGAATCAAATTGAAAAACGAGAAATACAGTTCACTTTTGTACTTATTTACAAATGACACTCCATTTTTGATGAAAAAATAATTTACATATGAAAAGAGAAGTGTCTAATCAAAATGCAAAGTATGTTCTAATTTCTTAAATTAACATGAGAGGAGAATGAAATATGTAATGTGATAATTATGGTGGAAAGATTTGCAAAAAGACAATGACATGTGCTACTAATTTATTGGATGGGGCAGAATTTATTTTTGAAAAATGAGAAATACAGTTCACTTTTGTACATATTTACAAATGACACTCCATTTTTGATGAAAAAATAATTTACATATGAAAAGAGAAGTATTTAATTAAAATGCAAAGTATTTCCTAATTTCTTAAATTTACCATGAGAGGAGAATGAAATATGTAATGTGATATTTATGGTGGAAAGATTTGCAAAAAGACAATGACCTGTGCAACTAATTTATTGGATGGGGCAGAATTTTTTTTTTACTCTTTCGCTTGTTCAAACACCCCTGTTCAACATTAAAACTTCATATCAACACAATTTGAATTTCACTAATATTTTTGTAGATAAGTTAATTTCATCATTTAAATATCTCTGAAAATATTGTGATCATTTCGAAATTTCTAGATCCTCGAAATAGTAATTTAAAACAGGATTTAATATAAATTTATTTCAATGATTCATAATAAATCACATTTTTAAATGGTTTAGTATTTCCAAATAGAATGAATTTTTTATAGGTCCTATGTTATATTAAAGCGCTAAGCAAGGCTACAAAATCTCACCTTGCTTAATGGCGCTTAAGGGGCGCGCAACTAATAATTATGGCTTATATTTTGCTTTTTTTTACCGCTGCAATTATTATTATTATCCAAATAATGATTTATGGCTTTTGGAACTAAAATTTGTTGCTTTTGCTGAGAGATGGCTGATGGAAAAGAACAAGGAAGAACTTTAAAGCACTTTCCCTTTCTTTTTTTCCCTTTCTTTTTTTCCCTTTCTTTTTTTTTTCCTTTTCTTTTTTGCAAGTTAATCCTCATCCTTTTTGGGTCGCTTAATATTTGTTTATTTTTTCAGGAAAAAAAAGTGTCTTACCTGCGTTTAAGCACATGCTTTTAGGATCCCGAAAGATTAAAAGTGGTATAATTATATAAAAAAGGGCATTCTGATTTACGTATATAATTCAAAAGTTGGAGGAGAAAAAATATCTTAGAGGCTGAAACAAGGGAACATGGAGACTTTGGGACAACAAATATACTGTCTACAATTGAAAGTAGCTAGCTCTGTTGTAAAAGTCCTTTTAGGCTTCGCCTAGATGTTAGGCGAGGCTTACCGCCTAGACGGTTACCGCCTAGACATCCGCCTATGTCCGTCTAGGCAAGTCCTACCTCCTCATCTAATAATCTAAATGTGCATTTAGGCACTGGTTAAACGTTATTTGAGGGTCGATGCCACGTATAAACATCTATGTGCTAATTTTAGATGGCCTTGCCTCCTTGGCTGCTCATAAGCCAATCAAAAACCACAAATTTCCAATTTAGTTAATTAATATTAAATTAACAACTAAAATTTTATCCAAAATACATGAATTATCAAAAATGTCCCAGCTCCGATTAATCCCTGATCAATCCTTGCATAAATGATTAATCGCTACTCCATACTTAACACCTAGCGACTTTTACAACCTTGGTAGCTAGTGTGAGCTAACAATTTTATTTAGAAAACAAAATGATGCATTTGGCAAATAAACAAAACTGTGAGTTCCTAAATGTCTATATCTACTTTAACAATTTTGCAAATGATAAGAGCTGTATAGTTTATGAATCATATATCTCCTTAATAACACACAAACACAAACACACACAGATACACACACATATACAAGAAGTGTTCAATGACACCCTGTTTTGCAGCACCCCTCTAACCCCTTGATTTTCACCCCACATTCCAATTTAAATAACACTACTTTCTCTCTCTTCCACATCATACTAAAAACGAGTCTTATTTAAATCAGAATGTGTGTGTGATATATAGAGAGGAGAATTCAATTGCGTGCGCACGCGCGCACACATATACATATACATATGTGTGTGTGTTGCATTAGTGATTCTTATAATATGTAGCTTACATTCAACCTATATGTAAATATGGCCATTCGAAGAAACATGCATGATAATGTATAATACATTACCTCCTCGTGTACCCAAACTAAATCAGCAAGAAACTTTTTATGCCCATCTGGCACTGCTTTCATCAACTCTGCATCCACAATAAGCTCTTTTTTAGTGCAAAACACTAGTGATATTCAAACTACATTTAATCAATCAAACAATCTATAAATTAATGGAATACTTTTATGCAAAGAATTCATAATTTAAAACCTGAAGAGCCATGCTGAATTCCATACGATTCAAAAGTAGTACCCGCATCATAAATGGAGCCCTTGTAAGGCAAACCTTTTGCTGTATTCCACCTTTCCTTGATACAGCCAGCCCACCTCCTCCCTTGAAGGTGCATCTCCTCATACTTCTCCCCCTTGTACCAACCTTCTCTCTCCTCATTCGCCTCAAACTCCTTCCAGGTGTCCCTCAGATGTGTCCCGTTTGGAGGAGGAGGTAATAGGAGGAGAAAAGCGGAGAAGGCGAAGTCATGGTTGCCTGCAAGGAACACATGTCGTTGCCTTGGATAGAGGGAGGGCAGGGAGAGAAGAAAGGAAATGACATGGCAAGTGTCAGGTCCACGGTCACAGTAGTCACCGAGGAAGACGATGGTGGCGGAAGAGAAGATTGTGGATCCCACTGCTGATTCAAGCTCTGACCATAGGGATCTAAGTTTTTCTATGTAACCATGGATGTCTCCCACACAAATTACAGTCTTTTCTGAATCCATTGATATCTCTTTTTATTTTTGTAAAATATTTTTCTTTGTATGCCGAATTCTCAACCACTTCTTTAATTTACCTGCATTGCCGGTCACTTAAACTGCACAAGAGGATACAGTGTCAAAAAGGTATCCTCTTGTAATTCATTAACATAAGATAAAGAACATTGTTAAACTGATGACCTAACATGTTTGACACTTCAGCTAAAAGGTTTTCAACGGAGCCAAGAGCCAAAGTTTTTCTCAGTATTTTCAAAATTGGTTAATATGTAAAATTCTAATAATGGATTTTACTGAAAAACTCAGTAATAACTTGTACGCACAAACGTATTCATATTGGCCAACTTCCCGCAAGCAACATCAAAACTGAACTCTCTAATTCCTTAAATATCAGCTACATACAAGTCTCCATATACATATTGAGGCAGTGTGTGTGAGCAGATGATTATAATAAAGCTAAGTTTTATAACTAGCAGTATCAAAGTCCAATAGGTTGTGTAAAGTATGCATCCGGGCAACAACTTATGAGAAGTCAGTTCCTTCATCAATTATGTGAAAGTGAAAGGGCTGCCTATTCCGTCAAGGTTATGATGTTAGTTTAAACAGCATCACGCGGGAACAATAAAACTATCTATCATCATCCATAACATCTTTCCTTTTTTTTTCTTTTTTCTTTTTGATTTTGAAATGCTAAATCTAGTTGTTTGCATGATTATGCTATATATGATGGGAAAAAAATATCTCAAGTCGGTAGTATTACAAATTTGATAAAAGAAAATAGAGGATAAATAACAAAATTTTAATCTTTTTATTACAAGAGAAAAATAACAAGTACGATATCATATGGTACACAACTAGATACTTGTGCACCTTTTACTCTCTATCCAGAGAACTCTTCTCCAAAAGTTCTAAGCACTGTTACAAACACGGAAACACTAACAACTCATTTGCTTCTATATACAAAAACACTTGAGAATTTTTTTGATTTTTTTTCTTTAACGATAAAATAAGCATAATGCCCATCGTTAGATGTGCTATACAAGAATAGCCTAGGCCTTCTTCATTCATGACGAAAATAAAAAGTCTTTACAAATCTACACACTATTTTAGTATTTTTAACCAAATTTTCAGTAATTATATCCTATCTTTCTTTAGTTATTGAATAATATTATTGAATACTCTTTAACAAGTTAAATCATTTTTCGTGGGATGACCGGATTGGGTTGGGCTGGATACTCTTGCAATCTTTCCCTCCAGTCCAAAAGACATTTTACCTCTCTCTCTCTCTCCCCACCTGAGACAGCTTGTTGTACAAACAAGCAAACTGTTGACTTTACTTTTCACCAGATATCGATATTGTGGATAGGTTGATATTAATCAAACTTCCTCTGATTCGTAATTACTCCAAATCCATGTGAGTAAAAGTCAGCAATTACTAGTTGATACCTCAATAGGATCCAGACTTGATATCTTCACTTATAAAAATAAGAAGAAAAAATCTCACCATAATTTGAATTTTGAAAATATGTTGTCATGTCAGGCCTTCCCTCAGTGTCCGCTTATTTGCGCATACTGCTCCTGCAGAACTCAAAAGAACCAAGTTTTTCCAATCAGACAGAACAAATCACTGCACTTTCCTTCCTTGGGTAAGGCCATGCAGTCATTGACGCTTTTCATACACCCCTGCTAGAGAACTCTATAGCCTTTAGAGTCTAACTGGAGCAATGATACTATTTTTTATGGATCTCAAACATACACCATATCACTGAAAGTGCCAATCATTACAGTAAACATTTTGATCTTCATCGCTTTATACCCATGACATCACACTTATAGTTATCACCCAAGATCATGAATCATTTAACTTCCTAAAACGCATCAAAAATTCTTCCCTGGAGCATAGACGATGAAAACAATCGCTATACAATATCATTTTTTCACTATCCAATATCTAATTGTCTTAGGAAATGGTGTTCCCTGAAGACTGAAATTTTATTCGAAACTCCCGCTACATCAACCAAAGAGCAATTGCCGTTGTTTTTCCTCATAAATGGACAACTGGCTTTATGCATACCAAGGTTTGAGATTTCGGTTTTTCGAAATTTTTGGAATATCATTTAATTTCGGTGATTTCGGTTTCGGATTTTGATACAATTCTATATAAAATACCACAATAGATTAAAAAAGTATAACTTTAATATTTAAAATATATCTGTTGTACTCATGTTATTAGTACAACAGTCTGCAGTCCATTATATATTATGCACCGGCCGTAACATCATACAAATATAGATTAATATGGGTCGTTGAACTTACTTTACCAAGCCCATAATAACTGTACAACCCATTTTCTCAATTTTAAATGGATACAGTGAAACCCATTATCTTAACTTTAAACCCTAAATTCCATTTCACAACTATCTTCACAGTCGCAACACACTACATCAAAATATCTCAATAATTTAATCGACAAAACCACTTTAGTCGATGAATAAAATTATAGAATAAAAGCAAGGAGAAAGTGCAGCATCACATCAAAGATGAAATTAGGGTTCTTGGATTTGGTTCCAGGTATGTTTTAGTATTTCCATTCATACTACTTCGAATTAAATGCTTTTCTATGTTTCCGATTCGGTTTCTTTCTTCTAAATTCTATTTTTTCTTTCATTTTTATACTAAAATTGTGAATTTCACAATAAAAATTGATCATTTCCGCCGAAATCAGATTTCTCCTCGTATTTCGTCTCGGTAACGGCCGGAACCGAGCCGAGATGACCGGAATTTCGAGGTTCCGGCCGAAACCTCAAACCATGATGTATACTCATTCTTTGCTAGCACCGCTTGTCCTTTTCCCGTCCGTGGATTTAGACCTTCTATATGCACTGACTGCTTTAACAATAGACATTCCGCTATTATTTTGACAAGAGCAAAAAAGATGGACTCCTTAAAATTGCAGTCTGTGTGGTAACAAAATAGATTCCACATTCTATCTTCAACGTTTTCTTACCATATACAGTGGTTATAGTAGTATTCTCATACAAATCGGAGAATGATGTAAGAACCAAAAAAGGTTGGATCTTCCACCTCAATTTTAACATCAGCTAATTGATTTAACAACCATTTGAACACCTTCATCTGCTCCATTAGATTGATCCAACTTCATAATTAGCTTAGTTTGTAAACATTTTCCTATATAAAACTTCTATGATATTCTGAAGACTTAATATCTAAAAGCGCAAATGCAAAATTGATATCACTGTTGTTGTTGATGATATTTTCAACAATATAAATAAAATCTAATAATGCTAACACACATGAACTTTATATCCTTCTAACCTACATTTGAAATATTTTTCGTTTTTCCATCATTTTCTTTCCAATGTATTTGTTAACTGGGTTTTTAACCCAATGGAATTTAAAGGAAGTCGGAACATCTACGACAAGTTAAAACAACTCAAGAATCAACCAAGGGGACCAGAAGAAGGAATGAAGAAAGACTCAAGAAAAGGGAACCAAAATTTGACCAAGATGATGGATCGTCGGCGATCCATCACCTTTGGATCACTAGCGATCCATAAGGTTCGCTCGTGGATCCTCCAATCCTCTTACATCATGATCTAATATGTTTCCTAGAGACGCTTGCCAAGTTTCATAGCATACCAAACAATCTAGCTCGAGAAGTGAAAATTCATCTGATTCAAGCTGTTTGACCAAAACAGCTAACTTAAAATGAACCTATAGAACTCATATGAAGTCGGATTGACTTGAAATTTTGAAAGAACACTTAAAAGACATAATAGAAGGCTCACAGAAGAAATGAGATCATTTGGAGTTGATTTGATGGATCGCTAGCGACCTAACTAGATGGATCGCTAGCGACCCATGTAGAGTGGGCCCTACCACCTCAAATTTTATGTAGGTCTCACACACCTTAGAGAGAGTACCTGCAAAGTTTCGTCCGATTTCGTTAAGTTTTGAGCGAGTTATGAACGATTCTTCTGGACTAGATGACCCATGAAGACGGATGATCAAACTAACTTCAAACGACTTGATATTTGGACAAAGCACTTAAATAGAAGATAGAAAGACAACCAAACAAAGATCAGTCAAAAATATGCTAAGTGGATGGATAACTAGCGATCCATCCCCTATGGATAGTCAGCAATCCATCAAAATAGATCGGATCGCCTTCAAACTTTTCGAGCTCCTTCGTAAGCACTAAGTAAAGGCTTCTGATAGAAAAATATGCTAAGTTGATGGATAACTAGCGATACATCCTCTATGGATAGCTAACGATCCATAGAAATGACTCAGATTGATCTGATATTTTCGGTGATGACTTGGCATAACAATTGGATTCTTCTGCACCTGAACTTATGGCCCAATACTCACTGAATTTTCCTATAAATACTCACCTACCTGCAACTAGAGATTGATCTTTTCCAGGGAGAGAGCCGTCATTACTCTACTGAAATTCCTTCACTTCTTCAACTTTCTTCTCTCTCACAACAGTCGTCAAGGGGGTTACTGTGATTCTCTAGTCAACCCTTATTCTTATGACTTATTCTAACTCATTGTAACTTGGATCTAAGGACTAACTAGTTGATATCAAGAGAGATTCAACTAGTATAATCATAATAAAGATTGATTAAAGTGGACGTAGGCCAGCGTCAGCCGAACCACTATAAAAATTCTGTGTCTCTTTTCTTACTTTTGTTTTTTATTTGTTGTTTATCTGAGATTTGTGCTAGTGATTATCTGCACTGGTGCTTTCACACTTGATATAGGGTGTTGATCCTTTTTTTGGGTTAGCGGTATTGTTATCCTTTGTTGAACTAGGAAGTTCTTTGCTCCTCTTTGCCACAGAGATTTTTTTTTATCCTCCATCAAATTGCTCCACTCAAAATTGTGAAATGCCAAAACTTGTCATTAAAAAAATAACAATCTACTAAAATGTCGCTATAATACAACTGGTGGACAAAGTGTATCATTCGTCACGCAAGTTGTATAAATTTGATAACCGAAGAATAAAACAAATAGAAAAAAGTAAATACTTATATTGTTACAAGAGCAGGCCTTAACCATTTGTACATCCTTTTCTCTTCATCCAAAAAAAATCTTTCTTCCACAAGAAATACTCACGGTCTTGAAAACATTTATAGCTCATTTTGCTTTTATATACAAAATCCTTTGGAATTTCTACGTTTTTCTTAAATTAAATTTTGGTTTCCTCTTGTTCGGTAGGATACTTCTACGCTAGGTAATTATAAAATGATATTGTTCGCCCTTGTGTCGGTATAGTGTAAGAGAACTAGTTCCTACCTGACATTTTGTGATACATCAATATATAGAGATATAATGTCATAATTAGAGCTTTGTTTCCAAAAATCTTAGAAGCTTACTTTTGATTCTCGTTTGGCTTTAAGACTAATTCAATTTCGATTCAATTTTCAAATTTTTTCAAAAAATCAATCCAAACGGCAATAAAACAATTATTGAATATATGTCGAATTAAAAAACATCAATAAAAATCATTACCTGTATCTACTATTCCAATTTTTTTGCTTCAAAAACAAGAGTGAAATAAAAGGAATTTTGTTTGGAGGTCTAAAAACTCAATCATCAAAATCAATTTTAAAATAAAAATTATTACTTTAAAAAAGAACCATATTTTTCATATACTTAAAGATCATTAAGTAACCCTATATAGCAAAAAAAATTGAGCATACACATACATACATATAATATATAATCTAACGATCTACGATTTAAGATATTTTCAATTAAAGTTTGAATTTATGATTTATAGTTTTAATCATGTTCGAGAATCTTGAAACAAAATGACAAACCATTAAAGCACTATTCCTCTAGTGCATCAAGATATATCATTCAATTTTCATAACCAGAGTATTCATTTGATCAAAGAACAAAGGCACCGTCTAAAGTCGGAAAAACAATAGATGGATTCTATAAGCATGTGGAAAATACTGAAGCAATAAGTTAATAAGGTATGAATTTTCACATAGAAGGCATAACAATGATTACACAGGTTTTCCAAGATGATTACTAGCTAATAAACATGGGCACATGAAATGAAATGCATGCAGCTTTTGAGCAAGAAAAATTCAAACACACTATACACGTATGCAAAACAAATAAATTTTAAATCATTTGTACATGAATAATGATGGTAAACCAAAAACTGGTTCTGTAGTTGTGTATCACGGTTTTAATTTTACAACAAAATGTTTTGTAGTAACTCTTATTATGACGTCTGCCTGTCCTAAGTATCAAATTCTAAATAGTGGGCTGGTAGTTAGCAGACACTAGACTGAAGCTTAAGCAGTGACGAAGCTAGTGTATGGGCCGGGTGGGCAATTGCCATATCCAAGATTTGGGCAACAAAATACCAACATCGATGCAAAAGAAGAAACAGCGACAAAAAGAAAAAAGGTAAAAACCCTAGCCATGTTTGCTGCTTCGACAAAGTCTCTCAAGCGACGAAAAAAGCACGCTGTCGCTTCCACGACTCCGCGCCTCTGCGCCTCCGCCTTCTTGCTTCCAGGTTCAATCAATTGCTCATTTGTTTGTATTTTTGAGGTATTTTTACAAGTTTTTTTTATTTTATTTGCATAATTGTCTGAAGCCTTGAATTAAACCATGCGAATTTGATAATACACTTGACTGAAACATATAGATTTGCAAGAAATTCACTGAAAGCATATGGAATTTGAACGATTTGATAATGCACTGAAGTCTAAAGCATGCGAATATGCCTGAAGCAGCTGATTTTTTTTTACACATCCTAGCCTTGCTTGAAAGTTGAAATTGCTTGAAACAATTTTTATTTTAGTTAATTTGAATCTGAATTTAAAGGTTAGTTCATTTTAATTTAAAGTTTTGTTAGTTTTAATCTGATTTAACTTGAAGTTTAGGTAATGTTAATTTAATTTTAGTTTGAAATTTTGAGTTTAGTTAAATTAAAATTAAGCTTAGGTAATGTTAATTTAATTTTAGTTTTAATTTTAAGTTTAGTTAAATTAAAATTAGGTATCGGTGATTAGAAGGAAGAAGGTAATTAATTGCTTTATTTCAGATTATTAGTTTTATAACTAGCTCATGATGCAACCATCTATGCTTTTTTTTAGTGAATGAATTTATTTTTAATGAATAAATTTTAGTTTGAATTTATTTATCCACGTCCTCTTTTGATATACCTAGGCTCTGTCGCATCAAGATTTAGAAATTGTCCAAAAGGCCAACAAAAACTTTGTTTTCTTTCTACACAAAAAAATCTGATGTTGGTGGAACATCATCTCCGAATCCTTCTTTGAATTTGGATTTAAATAACCAAGATCCAACAAATGAAGTGCATCATTCCACTAAAATTCAAAAGACCGAAGATACTGTGAAACATGATCCAGGATTACGTCAAGCTATATGGATGTACGATCACAAAGATCAAGATGCAATTCGTCGTCGATATATCGGAATGGGTCCGTGTCAACTTGATTTGAAAGAAAAATTCAAACGAAATGAAGACGGACGATGTATGCGATTTGAATGGTTTAAAGATCATAAATGGCTTGAATATTCCGAAACAACTCAAAAAGCTTATTGCTTTCCTTGTTTTCTTTTTGACAAAAATATCTCTCAGCAGCATAAGCAAGATACATGGATTTCTAGTGGATTTAATAGTTGGAAAAGAATTGGTGGAAAAGATTGTTGTCTTAAAAAACATGAAGGATGTCCAAATTCACTACATTCAAACAATGTCACGTTATTAGATTGCTTTAGCAATCCTTCATAAAGTATTGAAAAGCAATTGATTTTACAATCTAAAATTGAAATAAAAAAGAATCGATTGCGAATCATCACTTCAGTGAAAGCTATATTATGGTTAGCATGTCAAGGTTGTGCTCTTAGAGGGAATGATGAATCGGTTCATTCATTTAACCGTGGAAATTTTCTTGAACTAATTAAGTATTCCGCTTCACTTTCATCTGAAGTTGCAGAAGTGGTATTAGAAAATGCTCCTGGAAATGCTTCTTATGTTTCACCAAAAATTCAGAAAGATATTATGGAAATTATTGGTGATTTAGTGAGAAAAAAAATTTGCGAAGAAATTAGTGAATCCAAATTTTGCATTCTTGTAGATGAATCACGAGATGAGTCAAATACTGAGCAAATGGCAATAGTTATTAGATTTGTTGATGATGAAGGTTGCATACGTGAACGGTTCTTTGGTGTTGTTGGAGTTGAAGACACCACCGCACAAACTCTAAAAAATGCTTGCTCCAATGTGCTCGATCGAAATGGTTTGCTTGTTCAAAACATGCGAGGTCAAGGTTATGATGGTGCGAGTAACATGAGAGGTGCTTGGGATGGATTACAAGCACTATTTTTAGAGGAATGTCCATATGCATATTATGTGCATTGTTTTGCTCATCGATTACAACTTGAACTAGTTGGGGCTTCTGGTGAATTATCTGACATAGAATTATTCTTTCAAATGCTTAATTGTATTGTGAATTTAGTAAGTTCATCTGCCAAAAGAAATCAACAACTAAAGGCTGCTATAAGTAAAGAAGTTGAAAACATGATGTTGAGTGGAACGTTACAAACAGGCACGGGAGCAAATCAAAAAACCACTTTACAACGTCCAGGTTCTACTCGTTGGAGCTCACACTATTCTTCGGCATGCAGCTTGCTTAGCTTATATAAACTTGTTCATGAGGTCCTCGAAATCATAAAAAAAGAAGGTTTGAATAGGAAAATGCGTGCTGAAGCGAGTGGTGCTTTACATGCAATGAATACTTTTCAGTTTGTCTTCATATTGCATCTGATGGTTGAAGTAATGGGAATTACCGAAATCCTTTGTCAAGCATTTCAAAAAAATCTCAAGATATCTTGAACGGGATTCATTCACTCTCGATCACAAAGACTCTTCTTTCTAATTTGAAAAATGATGATAAATGGCAAACACTTTTGAATAGTGTGACATCCTTTTGTGCTAGCAATTTAGTTATAGTACCTGATATGAATTCTCGTTATTTGGAAGGTACTAGACGATCTTGTCAACAACGCGATGAAATAACCGTAGAACATCACTACCTTTATGATATATTAAACGAAACTATTGACACACAAATAATGGAGTTAAACACAAGATTCTCGGACACAGCAATTGGACTTTTAAGTCTGAGTTCAGTTTTAGAGCCAAAAAATAACTTTGAAGCATTAATAGTTGAAGATGTATGTTTGCTAGCAAAAAACTACTACTCTGGAGATTTTAGTGAGTTGGATATTGATTTTTAATTAAGACACCAGTTGCAACATTATGAGCAGGATGTACGCCATGATCCTCACTTTTGTAATATTGCCACACTGTCGGAGTTAAATATGGAGTTAGTTAAAACAAAAAAGGCTGAAAGATATCCCCTAGTTCATAGATTGATTTGCCTTATTTTAACTCTTCCAGTATCGACTGCAACTACTGAACGAGCATTTTCAGCTATGAAGTTAATCAAAACACCATTGCGCAATAAGATGGGTGACAATCTGCTTGGAAATCACATGATAATATACATTGAAAGTGAAATTGCTAAAAAAATTGATGTTGAGACGATTGTAGATGAATTTGATTTTCGTGAAGTTCGTAGAGCACGACTTAAGTAGGATATTTAGTAATTTATGTTTTTTTTGTTTAAGGATTTTTGTGAAAATTCTCTATGTTAATGGAATCAATCGAACTTAATTATTTTGATTATCATGAATGTGATGGAATTAATTATGTTAAAACAGTTTAGTTTTTTATTATTTAATTTTCTTCCATTATTCGCCCGCCGCAAAATAAATTCCTGGTTACGTCCCTGAGCTTAAGTGTCATTATCATCTTCTTCTTTTTATTTGCTCCTAGTCTATTAGAAGCATTATTTTCAATTGTCAAAGTTCCGACATGCATTCCATGGCTAAAGACGCAATTAATATCCCTATCTCGATTTTAATTCAGATTTCACCAGTTTGGATGATTGAAAGAAGCCGTTTGTCAGCTCCTAGTAAGTTACTTGCTTGTATTTTAGCATGTGACAACCAAATAATTTGATGTGAGTTATTTAAAAGTTGAAAAGCAAATTCGAAGGAATGGGATAAAAATGGGTAGACATATTTGCTTATTGCAACTAAAATTTACAGATTCCAATTTATCTACGCAAACATGTTTACTTTTTATCCACTTAAAATTAATTAAAAGTTCTAACTCAAAACTATCCCAAAAAGAGACTCAAAATATATAACCAAACTGCCAGTAAATATAGTCTGATATAGAATCATCCGCATAAATAAACGTTGTATTCGAATACTTCACACCCATTTAACCAACATACGTAATATGGATGAAAAAAGAAAAATACCTGATAGATAGATGATCGCGAGATGCGTTGAGCAGTGTTGCAGTGTGGAAGTAACGAGGAGACTGCGAAGCGGGATTGATGGGGGTGATTTTGATAGGGAGGGAGAAATGAGAGGATAAATTTAGTGGAATGGAGAATTTGAGGGATCGGTAGTAATTTCGTTTAAGATTGTGTTAATTGTTGGCAAAGAGCATTTTTGCAAAATTTGGGGCCACTTGTATGTTCAAAGCAACCATTCCCACGAATCCAATGCGGTGAATATACCAAATTTGGATGAAAAGCCCATATCAATAGTCAAAATACTGAGAGAAAAAATCCCGGAACCAAATTTGTAAAAGTTATGCTTTTTCCCAAAATTCGGAAACCTAAAACATATTTAGACGTGTTGTAAAATGTACAAATAACAAGGATGAATATCAGAATATGTTAAATCTTCATTTTTAATCTTCCGTCAGTAAATAAAGACCATTTGTGTTGTATTATGTATAAATTACTAGTGCAAACCCGTGCTTCGCACACAGAAGGTGGAAAAATATAGTTGTTTAAGAAAATAATGAAGAAATACGAAAGCATATACTAAAGCGGTAAAAGAAAGCATAGGTCCTATAAAATAGGAATAAAGGTGTATAAAACAATAATGCTTCCATTACACGGTATATACTTCTTTTTAAGTACAATCATATTATTATGCAACATAATAAATGTGTTATGTAATAGGTTGTGTAAACCTCTCTTGCTAAATGTTTTTATAAAATAGACAGTGCAATTAGTATATGATGCCGTTGATATACATGATACATGTTGACAAACAACAGAGAAAACCACACGAAGATTAAAACAATATTACAATAGTTAATAGGCAAATCATAATTAAAGTAATGTATCTCCCTCAAACATTAATGAATCAAAAAGTAAAATTGAAGGTGGACTTTATCTGCGAAAAATATGATTTATTTTTGTTATCATTCCAGTAGAACCAAAAATTTGGATACTAATAATTCTTTTTAAAGCAACATGTTGACATCAGAAAGCAAGCAAGTGAACAAGAAGAAACAATTTTTCATGTTTTTCTTTGGCGACAGATGCAAGCTGTCTAGTGACTTGGTCTTATTCGCTGTTTTCCTGCAATTTATTATGTTAAAGTCAATAACAGTGGTAGCAGTAAAGGATGCTTTAACGACTCAACAAAAAGAAAATAACCATATAAGTTGTTTTTTCAAGGATAAAAACAAAAGCAATATGTAGAAGAAGGGATGACCTTTTATATTTCTAAACTGCTGCAATTTAGAAAAGCACAAAAAACTGAAGTCTAGGTTGCTAGATGGTCATGCATTAGCATGCAAAGCAACCTTCAAAAGATCCTAGTTACTTTCTTAGGTAGATGACTACCATTCTATTTTAATATTTGTATCCATGAAGCACCGATATATATATATATATATATATATCTGTGTGTGTGTTGTGACAAAAATGTTGTATCGCATCAATATAAAAAGTTTAGGTAATTTATTTTTTCCTGGGTAAACTTGAATTCTTTCGTTGTATGTGTAAATTAATTTTATTTTGTGCAAAAGACAACTTATCTGTATAACAAAATTTGTTAAATTAGATCGTAATAGCGCATAACGTTGAATAAATAATAAAGTAAAAGTGGTTCAAAAGACTAACAACCATTTGTTAATAAAAGCACTATACTCAGATTGTACACGCTGGAACCAACCAGATTCCCAACACTACCATATAAATAGCGAACAAAACAATAACTGAAAACCAAAACATCAACAATGTCATATGCCAATTTCATGCTCTTCCTAATCCTAATACGTGCACCAACATTGTACCCAACAACAGTAGCCTACCACTATCTAAAAATTGAAACAATGGCGCTCCAGAACATAAAGCAAGCTTTCGGCAATCCACTGTCACTGGTCACATGGAACAGTTCCAACTTAAACTACTCTTGGACTGGCGTATGGTGCGACTCTTGGAACAGAATGACCGGTGCAGTCATCGCCAACAACGACATCATGGGCCCGATTTCACCCACATCAGTCAGCTCTCTTCTATACAGAACTTCATGATCTTATTCTCCAACCTCACTTCTTTGGTGTTCACCACCATTCCCGAATCCATAGACGAACTCATCAACCTCACTTCTGTCAGACTGTGCAATAATTATAGGTTAACTGGGCCCTATACCCGACACATTGTGCAAGTTGGAGAAGCTGAAGACGCTTGTACTATCTGGGAATGGCTTGACTGGACCTGTTCCTGATTGTGAGTGGAAGGTATGGAAATTATGGATTTGTTTGGGAATAAGGCTAGGGTGATATGTTGTGGATTGTCTGGTATAATGTTGACCAAAGAATATAAAGTAAAAGTGGTTCAAAGGGCTAACAACCATTTCTTTAAAGAAGCATAGTTTATGTAGACAAATATAGATTAAAAAATAAATTCCAATTGCTAATTGTTCCAAGCTATTATTTGCCTTCAGCTAGTCCTGCAAAATGCAAACATTTTAACGTCAAATAGCTCAACACCGTTAGATGAAGCTATTTTGACTTTTATTTTCCACCGCAATGACTTGAATTGATTGTTATTTAAAAAATAGTGCATGCAAGAGTATTTTCCCAAACCTTGTTGAGAATATGGGAAAGTCGTTATGGAATGCGAGTCGATGCAGCTGTATAGCACATTGATGTTTTAGCTGTATGTATCTTACCTTTTTTTTTGAGCTTGTTCTTTTTTGTATCAGCTGTAGCAATTTTTCCCTCTCACTAATGTCTTAGTACACTGTTCATCTCTAGTGGTGCCTGCAATGAAAAGCTGTTAAAAAATCGGATGGAAGGAATGACACCTTACTTGTTTGTGTGGTGTTTTACAATTTGTTTATGACAGAACCAACCAGTGGTGAAACATGCCATTGCACCCCTTGAAATTCCAAAATAGACCATAACAACTCAATGTTTTCATCTATCTGCACTTGATATGAATTAGCTGCAAAAGGGCATGCTCACATCTAATGTAAGAGAATGTCACTTTTAAGCGTTCTTACTAAGTCATTGTAATTTGCTATCTGTCCATGGATGCTCACTTGGTGTGGAAGTAATAAACGCATGCATTAATGCACTTGAGATCATGCCAAATGATCATAAAATTTAATTATTTTTTTCCATGTAGCTGTCCAATAATTGTAAACTATAATTAAATTAGAATGAATGAGGTAAATTAGTCACATTAAGAAATATCAAGATCATGAATCAATCAGCTCTAGTTAGAAACTGTAAACTTAAAGCAACCTTACTTTCTATGTTATAAGTTATAACTATTCTATAATCCAGTTTCTTTTTCAGCTGAATTAACATACTTGTACCTTCTCCTATACAGCTGCTCAAGTCGACTGGAAATTTTGAAGGTTTTAATTATTATCAATCAACTTATAAGATTAACAATATCAAATTTAACGTTGACTTTACGTGTATAGTATAAGTAATTTAGAGATTGGACAACAATGACCAAATCAACTTATAAGATTAACAATAGCAAACAAATAACTAATATAAAAACTGAGTTATTTCAAGATCCACAATTGGTATCATCATCATCATAGTAATAATGGAACTAATATCGAAAATTGATCACCGTGGCTCTACAGACATGTCATTTGGTTTAGAAAACAGTGAATGAATACAATACGTTTGTTCTTATTAAAGATTGTTATTTAAAAAAGAAAACGGAAATAACATCATGAATATTCAGTTCATGCTGGTACTTAATGTACTATAAGCATTTGAAAGCTAGTAGTAGATTTGGATTTATGAACTTAATAACTACTACTGCTAGCAACAGACCCAATTTGAAAGATTCACGTGTCCTTTTACCAGTCCCCTAAGATCCTCAATTGTCAAAATGTCTTCAGTTCGCTAAGTTGCACCGCTATGTAATTTACCTTGTTTATTAGTTTCCAAGAGAACGGATACCAACTTTGTTAACAGATACTCAAAATTTCGAATTCGACTACATTGGTATCCAAATTTAGAAAATACCCAAATTCCGGGAAAAAAATAATGCAAATACAATGGTAACCACATCCGTAAATGATCTGTCCAATGTTTATAAAGATAATAGCGTATAGTAGGCGCATTTTACTAAATATAATTAGTTTACTCTTTTATTAACATAATAATTTATCTCATGCGTATATAGATGAATATTAGCTGTTGAAAACTGCTTTCTATTATCATATTTTATATTTTTTTATATCTTTGTGAGCATTAGTGCTAAAAGAAAGTATAGTAAACCCAAATTTGATTATGCTTTAAAATATCCTAATTGTGCATGTTTATGATAAAATCTAACATCCGTGCATATTAACGGATGTAGATATCAAATATCCAAAAATAATTTTGGTTGCTGATGTAGATATGACATTATCAGCAAATGAAAGTATCTATTGGTAGACATTAACTGCTACTACCATTGTTATTAGTATTTACCGGTTAGTAGTTGAATTTTCTTTAAAAAATTCAGACTCGTAAAGAAATTTTCACATTTATATATGATATTAATAAGTACTACCTTATTACATATAATATGTGGTTGAAAGAATAAAGAGTTATTTTCTCTCTATGAACGTTAGGAATTTATGTGCTCATATGAAATTTAACATATATTATTCAAATTGCCTAATGGCATAGGTTGTCGAAACTGGAGACACCTGCAAATGTCCTTCTTCACTGGTGTCCGTGACGACGTCATTGTTGTAGCATTTTCTACTGTGTTGAACTAATTCCTAATACATAATGTTAACATGCAAATTTAAAATATAAAATTAAACTGAGTTTAGGATATAGACTTACGATCCGAAGAAATAAGCACACATATTTATAATGCACAGGTAGTAATTATGGGTCATACACACTCACTTTCGCATTCAAAATTCGAACAGCTTCTTCAATCATGTGTAATTTTAGGAAATCCTTACAAACTGTCCTTCACACTCAGGAGCGCTCCGTTAGAGTATGGATTTTGTCAAAGAAGTGTATGGGTATCTGACTACAAACAAAAATAAATATGCGTGTAGATTATAAGCAACACACTCATTCATTACCATTTTATATGGATTATTTATGTTGCGGCAATTTTTTTTTACTTATCAGCTCCAGTAATATCCAGCTGAAATATAATATCGATGAACAACATTTACTATATGGAGTTTATCTATAAAAATTAACTGATGATGGAAAAGCAACCCAAATACGAATGTTACCATCATTTTTTCATGGTTATCTAATTCCATGCTCAAACTTTTGTCATGTGCAAGGAAGGTACAGACATAAAAATAGATGATTACCAAATACAAATTAAACGGTCAACATGAAGTGCTTGAAAAATCATCTTATATGTATGTATGTATATCTGTGTGTGTGTGTATGTGCATCTATATGTGTACACACAAACATGTGTGAATGTGTCATGTAAGTCATATATGTTTGATATCAGCTTTAAACTAATCAATTTAAAAATAACACTAAACTTATAAATTGCTATAATGTTCTCCTTAATCACTTGAGAATCAATAATATAAATTCCCATTGATATGACCAGGGATTATAAAATTGCGGAGTCTACAAATAGTATATGGTAATTTAGTACAAAACCAATGAATCAGAAAGGTTGTCATAAATTGAAAAGGCATAAACCATCACGAATAAAGTTTATAAATTAGAGCAAAAGTTTAAGAATACGAGAAAAGAAGAGGTGTAGACAACATAGAGAAGAGAAAATGAGGAGACGGTGAACTTTAGGATATTGTCGAACTATAATCTTTGTATGAGAAAAAAAGTGAATTGCAGCGCAAGAATAGTACGCAACAATAAGAAGATAAGATTGCAAAATTTACCTTAAAACTGCCATGGACCATTGAACCAACAAAAATAATTCGTTGACAGACCTATATTAGAGGTCATGCAATATTTGATATTTATGACAATAAACAGCTTAGTGCTTTTCTGGAACCTAACAAAAAGTTCCTACGGTGATTGTGGTTACGGACATGTAAAAAAAGGGTAGTTTGAAAAAAAGATCATATCAAGAGATTTTGTACCTTGATTAGCCTTCAGAAAATGAATCCTGGTTATATCAGTATACTTTTCACTTTGATTTCAGAATAATTAGATCTTTGTATCCATATGGTTGATATTAATAATGTCAACAAACATGAATCAGTAATACAACTATAAATTGCATATGAATAAGCAGAAGAAATCAAACGGAAACAAAAGAAAATGCAGATTAAAGAAAAAGCAGAAAAAAGGAAATGTAATTGTAGACTAACCATTGAAGCGAACACGCTATAAGCTATCCGATCTGGCATGAGAAGTCGAATGGAGAGTAGTGGAACTAAGCGCCTAAACATAGTATATAAAAATCGATCAGAAGGAGGCAGAGGTGAGGAATTGGGAAGATTCTTTAACCTGAAAGAAATAAATTACCACAAATTAGCAGTTTTTCTTCAGAATTTTGATTCGACGCCCTTTATGCTTTAGATCTGGTTCTAGAGCGATGGTGGATACCTGATTTGGAGGATAACGGTGGTACCAGTTTGTAGTCGATGATTGAAATGCAAGATAGTATGATTTTATCTGATATGTAATTTGGGATAGGGTTTTCATGAGGACTTTATTATTTCGGCTGGAAGAAAAGGGAGGAAGAGGAGAGTAACGATACTGAAAAATAAATTTTCAACTGGAGAAAATAGCGGAGAGGTCGGCACGAATAGAAATGAATTAGATACGTGACGGCTGATTTCCCAAATTAGGCTAGTATAGATACTCGGAGACTGTTTAGTTGCCAAATTTCAAGGGGGCCTGTAACGATCCAGAATTTCGAACGAATTAAATTGGAAATATTTAATTAATTTTAAATATTTGAACGATGATTTAATTTGAATCCCCGATCTAAGTTTGAATTTGGCGATTAAATTATAAAATTTAATCGATTTGAAATTGAATAAAATTTAAATCTTCAATTTAAAGTTGAAGAAAACTATTTCGAAAGCTTTTAAAATTCGTATTTATATTTCTGAAGATAACAGAAGCTTCAGAATCGAATTTGAAAATGATTTGTTCAGTTTTGAAAATTATCGTCCGTATCGATATTTAAAAATAGCGTTCCGAGGAACAGTCTCGGAATTCGACGAAACCAGTTCCATTGGGTCCGTAATATTGTATTATTATCGGATTTCAACTTTCGTATTTATCGGAGTTGATATGTGAGCGCACGGTGAGTAAACGCGTTGAGATTTAACCAAATTCAATTTAAATTTAAAATTTAAATTTGTCAACATCAGCCACCCTAGTTTTCTTAGCAGACCTACCCTCTGTTAATCGCGTACGCTTGTTCCCCCTATCAAATGATAAGAAAAACGAAATCTGCTCGTCTTCGTTCAAAAGGAAATCTCCACTCGTTCAAAATTTTAATCAGAGAAAAACATCCATGGCCGAACAAATAAAATAAATCCCTCGTTCCAAAATCAAAACCGTGGCTCCCCATTTTCAAATTCTCCAGGAAATCGCGAGGCAACGAAATCAAATGTAGACCTCGTTCATAATCTTCCCCAATCCTCCTTCTCAATCCACGTTTGATTTCAAAACTCGAGGCTTCATCAATTCGCGATTCAAGGGCACGAAGGCGAAGTCATTTTTTGGGGATCGCGTTCGTTCGCCGCGAGCTGGCGATGGCTTGGGGTATCGCGAAGCAGGTGATGGCGAATGTCGAAGGCACGCGCGACTTCATCGCGATGCTAGGGCTGAAGGTCAGGAGGCATTCTCGGCGGCGCGTTGTCTGATTCGCGAGTGACTTCGAGAGCGAGGCGTGCACGTCGTTCTAGGAGATGTCGAAAGGGGAGGGGCCAGGTAGGGAGACTAGCACTCGCGTGCGCGTAGGCGGCGACCTTGGTGATGGCAGTGAATAGGAGATTGGGTCACGTGGGCGAGCGTGTGGGAGGAAGCAGCGACATTGGGCTGTTCGATTTAGGGTCCGGCAAGCGTAGTTGGTCACAGTAGGGTTTCTCTCGGGATGCTGGGCAAAAGTCGTGATTTCGATTCGGATAATTGGAGGTATTGTTTTATTTAAATTACAGGTAATAAATTGCAGTTATTTAAATTTGAAATAAAATTTATATGTTTTTAACCAGAGTATATACATATAAAGTTGGGAAAAAAATATATACAGAAAGAAAAAATTGGGATATTTTGAATGCTGAAAGTTTATAAAAAATTAAATTTTAGAATCTATATTGATTTGTTTTGAAAGAAAAAAATGTGTAGTCCCGAAAGAAAAGTAAATATAGGTATATACATTTTTAACTTACGGTTTAATCTAAAATTTTGTAGCGTGGAGATAAAATTTTAGTTTAAATCAAGCTATTATTTTAAAATGAATCATTGGCTAAATAAATTTATCAAATGAAAAATTTATTATTCGATTTGTTCGAATATTAACGAATTGTATAGTTGTTTATACAAGGTCTATAAAATCGGGAAACAAACTGGATTGGATTGGATTACAAAATATAAAGCTAAGGTGAGATTTTTCTCACTCGAAGAAAAATTGTGTTTTACAGTTATTGATTGATGATATGATTGCTATGTTGATGTGATATTAGATATGATAGGGTATATATCTATATATAGCAATATATACATATTGGCATATGTATATATTGGATTGATGATTTCCCGCCTCGTATAGCGGATGAGACCCTATTGCGCCGTTAGTAAGCGGATTTATAAAAACCCATATACCGCGATAATTCCGTACTGGAGCGGAATTGGTATTGTGCTAAACATCTTTGGATGCAGGGAAACAGGTTGGAGGGATCCAACTGGACCCCTCACATTGATTGAATTTATTTCTACTGTGATGTGATAATCTGTGAATGATTATTGTTGTTATTGAATTGATATCTGGAAATTGTTTGAAAAGCTAAAATTTAGCTGAATGGATGTTTTGACATCATTGGATTCCAAAGATAAACGAAATTGAATTTTTGAAATTCAAATAAAAAATTTCTAAGTGAATCAATTTTTGAAATTGAAGAAATTTTGAAGAGAGAAATCTTTAAAGTATAAAAAGTAGATTTTTATAATCTTATCGAATTAATTCCAGAATCAAGTGAAAATGTTAAATAAATGGATTTCGTAAAATAGTGATTATGATTTGAAGAATTTAATTTAAGAATTTGGATTTTTAAATAGATTGAAAGAAACGATTGGAATTTATTTCCTTAAAAAGGAATTTATTTCCTTAAAAAGGAATTTATTAAAAGAAGATAAGTTGAAAATCCAACTAGAAATTTAATTGGGTAAATTGAAATAATTTGGGAAATCAATGTAAAATGATTTCAATTTGAAGAATCCATTTAAAAACAGGATGTTGAATAATTTGAGAAAAATAAGGAATTTATTTTAGTAGTGAAAATAAATTTAGAAATCAATATTGAAATTGATTTGGTATTGAAGTTTTTATAAATGGAATTGGAATTTATAAAAGTTGTTTATAAATCCGAAATCACTTATTTTGATGAGTTAAATATAGAAGTTAATAAAAGAAGATTTATAAGTCGAATTTGTTATTAAAATGGAAATAGAATTTATAAACGTTGTTTTATAAATTCGAAATCAATTAGATTTGATAAATTAAATATAGAAGGACATTAAAGAAGATATATTCGCGATTTTAAATAGCGAATTTTTATTGAAATAAAATGTGTAGAAAAGACTGAAATGTGGTTAGTGAAGTATATTCACGATTTTGGACAGTGAATATATTTTTAAGTAAATTGGATAGGGTTTCGGGAAAGCGATATTATGAAATGAAGTTAATTGTTTTAAAAGATGTTTTAAAACGTGTAAACTATCGAAATCATAGATTTTAACATTTATTGTTGAAATAGACGTTTTCGAAAAATAAGGAAATGGTGGACTATAACACTGTTGTTATAGTAAATGATTTCCGAAAGGAAATATTTTATATAGTATTGGGATTTATATATCTATCTTAATTCCGAATCCCTATACTAGTGATTTCGAGTCGTTGTAACGATGTTTTACGCGACATTCGTTTTGACTCAAATAAATGTGATTTAAGAATGATTTCCTTAAAGAATGAAATGTATACTTAATATTGATTTAAGTATATCGAATATTTTCTAAGTGTTGAAAATAAATGATTTGTGAATTACTTATTTTTGAATAAGTATGGAAATGCTTTTCCAATGTGAAATGAACTGTTTGAGTTTTTATCTTTTAAAGATTAATTGAAATGTGGCAATTGATTTGAAAATTGTTTTCAAATGGTTAAGTGTGGAAATTTTATATCTAGTAAAGATATTTTTGAAGATGAAATAATTTGGAAAATTATTTGGAATCTGATGATGTTGCGCATCTTTATTGATAATTTAATAACCGACTATCAATAATTACCTTTAGATAGGTATTGGTTGTGAATTGAATGAATTTGAATGACACACTTATTTTTAAATAAGCGCTCACTATTCGGGTTAACCGGGAAAGGACCATGGGGTCGTATAACCCATTCCGAATATGTGATACGTCGTTATGAATCGCATTTGAAGACCGGTGTTGAAGACCGGATATTTTTGAAAACGGAAGGATTACCGTCGAGTTACTCTACATCGACTGATCTTCGATTTAGAGGTTTTTATCACCCTTAGTGACGGGAAGTCCTGACGTGATTGAAAATTATCCGGATGTGCAAGGGCTTCGTGAGAAGTGCCTTCGGTTCTGTTCGATCCCGGAACAGACTTGTATGGATTGTGTGTCTGACGTTACAATTTGAGATATAAAGCTGATTTCTTTCAAATACATTTCTGTTGGTGGCGGAGAATTTATTCTCTTAGCTTAACACCCTTCTCTGAGACGTACGAGCTCAGAGGTTATGTAGTTGAAATTTATCAGCGATATATCCCAATTTGGTAACGTGGCATACTGAGTGTTGCTGTGAAATGATCAGTGTTTGGTCATTTGTGATATGATCATTTGTTTGATCTTATATCTTTGTGATCATAGGTTGATCATTTTGTTTGACCCGAAGCAGGGCTTTTTGAGAAAGCGTAGCTTTGTGGACGAGACTTCATCGAGCCTCACACCCCGGAAATGGTCGAAACAGGACGAATGCAGCAAGGTTCTAGGGAGTAGCGCCCCTTAGTGTATGTCATTCCTTCTGGATAAAGGTGGTATCATGGTATGGAGCCCAGATACTTAACCTCTGTGGTTACTGCATTTTTATTATCTATGTGGTTTGTTGGAAATCGGGGATCCTCGGGAAGATCGGTGACGATCGGGGGATGGCATACGCGTGTCAGTAGTTACCTATTTTTGCAGAGGTAACCCGGCCTTGTGTTGGCAGAGATCTAACCGTAATGTTAGGTTATTTCTCGGGTCGTCTATTCCAGGGACGTACCCATCGTGGATAGGAAGTTCCTTAGCCTGACCATTTGTTGGAAATCCAAAGAAACAATACGACACTTGTACGGTTTTAGTTGTAGAACCTATCATTCACTTATGGTGGCGCCCCACTGTTTGGATGGTAGCTATAGTAGGCATAGTTCGAAATGTCTATGCTGGCTAAGATTTATATTATATTTTCGAAATGTTTTCTACACTATGCACTAATAATAATATCAAAAATGATTTGATTTTACGTAGTAAGCATCTTTGACTATCATAAGAAGAAATCTCCTCCAATTCTGCGTTTGCATTGTGTGTGTGGTGGGAGGTCTTATGGTAGTTTCATTTTCCAAAAGCATTGCGAAATTTACTTTAAAATTATCCTGTTGTTTATTTTAAAGAATAACTGTTTTACGATCTCACACCAGTCACCATGACTGACTCGGAGTTTATTGTTTCCCTTCTAAACTCTGGGTGCCCACCAATTTCCACACGGGCAGTCTAGAGTTAGATTATCAGGATATTCTGGATATTCTGGAGCTTTGGAGATAAGCTGGATGACGAGACGTAGTATTTGTATTTGATAGTATTTATTCCGCTGTGTATTCTGTATGAGGACAGATTTATATAACTGTCCATTGTTGTATATTGACTCTGATTGATGTATGTATAAACTGATATAGTTCTTTGTTTTAAAAGACTAGTGTTTATTTATTATATATTGTTCCGCTGCGATGTGTAAGATTCTGATATTGTCTCTGTTCTGTGTTTCTATTGATGTCGTTCTGATGTTTTCTGTTGTTCTTCTTCTTTCTTTCTTCTCTTTTTCTTCTATCTCCTTCTTCTTCTACCTTTTCTTTTTCTTAAAACCCTCACTATTGGAGTTTCCGGCACTCGATTGCTCGACAGTCAATAAAGTGAGTATCGATGTCGAATTTTCGAAAGTCGAAAATTTCGGTATGTGACAAAGTGGTATCAGAGCATATGGTTAAGCGACAACCCTGCTCTGTTGGGTGTTACTCATTAGAGATAGAGTCAGTAGTACTCTAGAATGAGTTGAGTGTAATAATAGATATGAGCGCGTATTTGTTATTGAATATAAAATTGTTTTATATTGTGATGGTTGGTTTATTGAGTGGTATATGAACCTTCGTCGGCACAGTCTTGCAAAACTGTATCGAAGGGGTTTCTAAACACTTGAATAGAACAATTCGGCACAGTATTGTTTTGAATAGGGTAAATGAAATAATTTTACCCAAAACTATTTTTGTATAGAAAAGAAATGTTTTTCTATGAATTACTATAGTATATGGTTGCATGGATGTTAGGAAGTAATAATAGCGAATTATCATCACTAAAATTGAATAAGAAATTGAAACCGTAACTCCAAAGTTAAGAAATGAATCCATATACAAGTGAAATTAAAAAAATGTAAATTTTTAATGTGAATTGTAATTTAAAACGGGATTCCAGAGAAGTATTTGGAAATGTTTTGAAAAGAATTTGAAAATTCTGGAAGTTTGGAAGTTTAAATCTTTTTGGATTTGAAAATGAATTTCAAAGGTTTTGAAAAGTATTTTGAGAGATGAAAGCTCTAAACTCTTTTCGGTCGCTGGAAAATAACTTCGGTAATGACTGTAGCATCACTGATGTTCATTTTCGGGTTTCCAAAAGAGGAATTGCTGCCAAATTATTTTAAATGGAAAGTTGTTTGAAATTTGGGTTTTGTTTTGGAAATTCAAAGGATAATTGGAATTGTTTTCAAAATGGTTTTGAAAAGGTTGAAAAGACTCTGGAATTGAGTACTGAATTATGAAAATAAATGAAAATTGTGAATGAACGAATAAATTTGCAAGTGAATCAATTAAATAAAATGAGATTGAAAATTGAAATTCGTTTCAAATTTGTATGAAATGAATTGAATTGAATAATTATAAATGAAAGATGAATAAAAGATAAAATTCATAATGGAATGTAAATAAGTTAATAACTTATAGAATATTTGGTAATTTGATAGAAATGAGATTCAAATTGAAAATGAATGAATTAGTGGATGAATGGATAATTTGCAATTGTAAATGAAATTGAAGACAAATTTGAAATTGTAAGTGAATTGGAATTTGTAATGAGTTAGTAATTGAAACTAAGCTAAAAGAGCAATTATGAATGAAAGTTGTTTGGTTAATAGAATAAACCGAATGAAAATATGAAATGCAAATTAAATGGAATGGAATCAATTACAAAGGAAGTAGAATTAAAATAAATTGAATTTGTATCAATTTGAATTGGGTATAAACTAGAATGGATATAAATTCATTTTGTTTAAAAACGAATGTAACTTCAACCGTAAATATATAAGCATATACTGAAAATTTTGTAAGCGAATTTGCAAAATAGTTTGAATGCTGTAACTAGATATTATGGCTAGTAGACATACAGGTGTTATAAAAGGAAATTGAAATTGATTTCACAGATAATTTGAAATGCTCGACAAAAGGTACGTATTTGAATTATAATATGAGTTTTTGATGATTTCTCTCTAGCCGCTTGGCTTTTTCTTTTTCTTTTTGAAATCTGAGAGTCCGTAGGGACGTTTTGTAGTCGTACCGTATTAGCCGCGCAAAGGAGACGCTGGCGAAATTTTTCGGAAATTTAGGGTGTTAGAAAATTTTAGAGAAATTTTGAAAGTTTAAATTTGAATTTAAACTCGAATTTGAATTAAGAAGTTAAACAATGTTGTTTGAAACCTATAATTGAAGTTAGAAAGATAGTTGGAATAATAACGAATCTTTAGTAGAAGATTTGTTTTGGAAAATTGATAAAACTATTTAAATTGTGAAAGATAGTAGACGAGTTAAGGATCACTTTTCTTAACTTGTAATTTCGAGGACGAAATTCTTTTAAGGGGGGAAGTTTGTAACGATCCAGAATTTCGAACGAATTAAATTGGAAATATTTAATTAATTTTAAATATTTGAACGATGATTTAATTTGAATCCCCGATCTAAGTTTGAATTTGGCGATTAAATTATAAAATTTAATCGATTTGAAATTGAATAAAATTTAAATCTTCAATTTAAAGTTGAAGAAAACTATTTCGAAAGCTTTTAAAATTCGTATTTATATTTCTGAAGATAACAGAAGCTTCAGAATCGAATTTGAAAATGATTTGTTCAGTTTTGAAAATTATCGTCCGTATCGATATTTAAAAATAGCGTTCCGAGGAACAGTCTCGGAATTCGACGAAACCAGTTCCATTGGGTCCGTAATATTGTATTATTATCGGATTTCAACTTTCGTATTTATCGGAGTTGATATGTGAGCGCACGGTGAGTAAACGCGTTGAGATTTAACCAAATTCAATTTAAATTTAAAATTTAAATTTGTCAACATCAGCCACCCTAGTTTTCTTAGCAGACCTACCCTCTGTTAATCGCGTACGCTTGTTCCCCCTATCAAATGATAAGAAAAACGAAATCTGCTCGTCTTCGTTCAAAAGGAAATCTCCACTCGTTCAAAATTTTAATCAGAGAAAAACATCCATGGCCGAACAAATAAAATAAATCCCTCGTTCCAAAATCAAAACCGTGGCTCCCCATTTTCAAATTCTCCAGGAAATCGCGAGGCAACGAAATCAAATGTAGACCTCGTTCATAATCTTCCCCAATCCTCCTTCTCAATCCACGTTTGATTTCAAAACTCGAGGCTTCATCAATTCGCGATTCAAGGGCACGAAGGCGAAGTCATTTTTTGGGGATCGCGTTCGTTCGCCGCGAGCTGGCGATGGCTTGGGGTATCGCGAAGCAGGTGATGGCGAATGTCGAAGGCACGCGCGACTTCATCGCGATGCTAGGGCTGAAGGTCAGGAGGCATTCTCGGCGGCGCGTTGTCTGATTCGCGAGTGACTTCGAGAGCGAGGCGTGCACGTCGTTCTAGGAGATGTCGAAAGGGGAGGGGCCAGGTAGGGAGACTAGCACTCGCGTGCGCGTAGGCGGCGACCTTGGTGATGGCAGTGAATAGGAGATTGGGTCACGTGGGCGAGCGTGTGGGAGGAAGCAGCGACATTGGGCTGTTCGATTTAGGGTCCGGCAAGCGTAGTTGGTCACAGTAGGGTTTCTCTCGGGATGCTGGGCAAAAGTCGTGATTTCGATTCGGATAATTGGAGGTATTGTTTTATTTAAATTACAGGTAATAAATTGCAGTTATTTAAATTTGAAATAAAATTTATATGTTTTTAACCAGAGTATATACATATAAAGTTGGGAAAAAAATATATACAGAAAGAAAAAATTGGGATATTTTGAATGCTGAAAGTTTATAAAAAATTAAATTTTAGAATCTATATTGATTTGTTTTGAAAGAAAAAAATGTGTAGTCCCGAAAGAAAAGTAAATATAGGTATATACATTTTTAACTTACGGTTTAATCTAAAATTTTGTAGCGTGGAGATAAAATTTTAGTTTAAATCAAGCTATTATTTTAAAATGAATCATTGGCTAAATAAATTTATCAAATGAAAAATTTATTATTCGATTTGTTCGAATATTAACGAATTGTATAATTGTTTATACAAGGTCTATAAAATCGAGAAACAAACTGGATTGGATTGGATTACAAAATATAAAGCTAAGGTGAGATTTTTCTCACTCGAAGAAAAATTGTGTTTTACAGTTATTGATTGATGATATGATTGCTATGTTGATGTGATATTAGATATGATAGGGTATATATCTATATATAGCAATATATACATATTGGCATATGTATATATTGGATTGATGATTTCCCGCCTCGTATAGCGGATGAGACCCTATTGCGCCGTTAGTAAGCGGATTTATAAAAACCCATATACCGCGATAATTCCGTACTGGAGCGGAATTGGTATTGTGCTAAACATCTTTGGATGCAGGGAAACAGGTTGGAGGGATCCAACTGGACCCCTCACATTGATTGAATTTATTTCTACTGTGATGTGATAATCTGTGAATGATTATTGTTGTTATTGAATTGATATCTGGAAATTGTTTGAAAAGCTAAAATTTAGCTGAATGGATGTTTTGACATCATTGGATTCCAAAGATAAACGAAATTGAATTTTTGAAATTCAAATAAAAAATTTCTAAGTGAATCAATTTTTGAAATTGAAGAAATTTTGAAGAGAGAAATCTTTAAAGTATAAAAAGTAGATTTTTATAATCTTATCGAATTAATTCCAGAATCAAGTGAAAATGTTAAATAAATGGATTTCGTAAAATAGTGATTATGATTTGAAGAATTTAATTTAAGAATTTGGATTTTTAAATAGATTGAAAGAAACGATTGGAATTTATTTCCTTAAAAAGGAATTTATTTCCTTAAAAAGGAATTTATTAAAAGAAGATAAGTTGAAAATCCAACTAGAAATTTAATTGGGTAAATTGAAATAATTTGGGAAATCAATGTAAAATGATTTCAATTTGAAGAATCCATTTAAAAACAGGATGTTGAATAATTTGAGAAAAATAAGGAATTTATTTTAGTAGTGAAAATAAATTTAGAAATCAATATTGAAATTGATTTGGTATTGAAGTTTTTATAAATGGAATTGGAATTTATAAAAGTTGTTTATAAATCCGAAATCACTTATTTTGATGAGTTAAATATAGAAGTTAATAAAAGAAGATTTATAAGTCGAATTTGTTATTAAAATGGAAATAGAATTTATAAACGTTGTTTTATAAATTCGAAATCAATTAGATTTGATAAATTAAATATAGAAGGACATTAAAGAAGATATATTCGCGATTTTAAATAGCGAATTTTTATTGAAATAAAATGTGTAGAAAAGACTGAAATGTGGTTAGTGAAGTATATTCACGATTTTGGACAGTGAATATATTTTTAAGTAAATTGGATAGGGTTTCGGGAAAGCGATATTATGAAATGAAGTTAATTGTTTTAAAAGATGTTTTAAAACGTGTAAACTATCGAAATCATAGATTTTAACATTTATTGTTGAAATAGACGTTTTCGAAAAATAAGGAAATGGTGGACTATAACACTGTTGTTATAGTAAATGATTTCCGAAAGGAAATATTTTATATAGTATTGGGATTTATATATCTATCTTAATTCCGAATCCCTATACTAGTGATTTCGAGTCGTTGTAACGATGTTTTACGCGACATTCGTTTTGACTCAAATAAATGTGATTTAAGAATGATTTCCTTAAAGAATGAAATGTATACTTAATATTGATTTAAGTATATCGAATATTTTCTAAGTGTTGAAAATAAATGATTTGTGAATTACTTATTTTTGAATAAGTATGGAAATGCTTTTCCAATGTGAAATGAACTGTTTGAGTTTTTATCTTTTAAAGATTAATTGAAATGTGGCAATTGATTTGAAAATTGTTTTCAAATGGTTAAGTGTGGAAATTTTATATCTAGTAAAGATATTTTTGAAGATGAAATAATTTGGAAAATTATTTGGAATCTGATGATGTTGCGCATCTTTATTGATAATTTAATAACCGACTATCAATAATTACCTTTAGATAGGTATTGGTTGTGAATTGAATGAATTTGAATGACACACTTATTTTTAAATAAGCGCTCACTATTCGGGTTAACCGGCAAAGGACCATGGGGTCGTATAACCCATTCCGAATATGTGATACGTCGTTATGAATCGCATTTGAAGACCGGTGTTGAAGACCGGATATTTTTGAAAACGGAAGGATTACCGTCGAGTTACTCTACATCGACTGATCTTCGATTTAGAGGTTTTTATCACCCTTAGTGACGGGAAGTCCTGACGTGATTGAAAATTATCCGGATGTGCAAGGGCTTCGTGAGAAGTGCCTTCGGTTCTGTTCGATCCCGGAACAGACTTGTATGGATTGTGTGTCTGACGTTACAATTTGAGATATAAAGCTGATTTCTTTCAAATACATTTCTGTTGGTGGCGGAGAATTTATTCTCTTAGCTTAACACCCTTCTCTGAGACGTACGAGCTCAGAGGTTATGTAGTTGAAATTTATCAGCGATATATCCCAATTTGGTAACGTGGCATACTGAGTGTTGCTGTGAAATGATCAGTGTTTGGTCATTTGTGATATGATCATTTGTTTGATCTTATATCTTTGTGATCATAGGTTGATCATTTTGTTTGACCCGAAGCAGGGCTTTTTGAGAAAGCGTAGCTTTGTGGACGAGACTTCATCGAGCCTCACACCCCGGAAATGGTCGAAACAGGACGAATGCAGCAAGGTTCTAGGGAGTAGCGCCCCTTAGTGTATGTCATTCCTTCTGGATAAAGGTGGTATCATGGTATGGAGCCCAGATACTTAACCTCTGTGGTTACTGCATTTTTATTATCTATGTGGTTTGTTGGAAATCGGGGATCCTCGGGAAGATCGGTGACGATCGGGGGATGGCATACGCGTGTCAGTAGTTACCTATTTTTGCAGAGGTAACCCGGCCTTGTGTTGGCAGAGATCTAACCGTAATGTTAGGTTATTTCTCGGGTCGTCTATTCCAGGGACGTACCCATCGTGGATAGGAAGTTCCTTAGCCTGACCATTTGTTGGAAATCCAAAGAAACAATACGACACTTGTACGGTTTTAGTTGTAGAACCTATCATTCACTTATGGTGGCGCCCCACTGTTTGGATGGTAGCTATAGTAGGCATAGTTCGAAATGTCTATGCTGGCTAAGATTTATATTATATTTTCGAAATGTTTTCTACACTATGCACTAATAATAATATCAAAAATGATTTGATTTTATGTAGTAAGCATCTTTGACTATCATAAGAAGAAATCTCCTCCAATTCTGCGTTTGCATTGTGTGTGTGGTGGGAGGTCTTATGGTAGTTTCATTTTCCAAAAGCATTGCGAAATTTACTTTAAAATTATCCTGTTGTTTATTTTAAAGAATAACTGTTTTACGATCTCACACCAGTCA
This sequence comes from Allium fistulosum, assembly GCA_030737815.1. Taxonomy (NCBI): domain Eukaryota; kingdom Viridiplantae; phylum Streptophyta; class Magnoliopsida; order Asparagales; family Amaryllidaceae; genus Allium; species Allium fistulosum. Next base: position 1,112,426,944 of record CM060905.1, read on the forward strand.
CCATGACTGACTCGGAGTTTATTGTTTCCCTTCTAAACTCTGGGTGCCCACCAATTTCCACACGGGCAGTCTAGAGTTAGATTATCAGGATATTCTGGATATTCTGGAGCTTTGGAGATAAGCTGGATGACGAGACGTAGTATTTGTATTTGATAGTATTTATTCCGCTGTGTATTCTGTATGAGGACAGATTTATATAACTGTCCATTGTTGTATATTGACTCTGATTGATGTATGTATAAACTGATATAGTTCTTTGTTTTAAAAGACTAGTGTTTATTTATTATATATTGTTCCGCTGCGATGTGTAAGATTCTGATATTGTCTCTGTTCTGTGTTTCTATTGATGTCGTTCTGATGTTTTCTGTTGTTCTTCTTCTTTCTTTCTTCTCTTTTTCTTCTATCTCCTTCTTCTTCTACCTTTTCTTTTTCTTAAAACCCTCACTATTGGAGTTTCCGGCACTCGATTGCTCGACAGTCAATAAAGTGAGTATCGATGTCGAATTTTCGAAAGTCGAAAATTTCGGTATGTGACAGGGCCTGTGTGAGCTTGAAATTCAACTCACTAATAATAATATAGTATAGATTATAATGAATAAAATATCACATTTAATGCCTTCTGCTTTTGTTGTTATTATTATTATTCCATCCGCCGATAAATTATCTTTTTACCAGAACTCAATCCTTCTTTCCACTGCGCCGCAACCGTGGACTCCTTCTGCTTTTGTTTAGTTTATAACACGTTATCAACATGATAAATTGATCTCATTTCTTTAGTTGCTTCATTGTTAATTGAAGGCATACCTCTCTATTTTTATTTTTAAAACTTTATAAACATCTTATTATCTGTTCACAAGTCGGTCTAGCTTTAGGAAGTACCGACTCTCTAACTATTCACGGGGGCTTCATTCATCCTTTTTTTTCCTTTAAAAAACAGCATGCTCTATACATTATTGAATAGAAACAATATCCACTTTTCATTTTGTTTAAATCTAGTTACAAGATGTTAGAAATCTGCTATTAGAAACTGCAATTGGCTCATTTACTTTTAACATTATGCAGTTTCTAATCTTAATGTGATCCTATTAATTAGGTCATAAATAGAACATTTCATTTACCTTTAACGTTATGCAGTTTCTAATCTTAATGTGACCCGATTAATTAAGTCATAAATAGACCGTTCTATCATTAGAACATTAGGTCTTTGATTAATCTTAAGCGTTGAATTGGTATATGATGGATGTACCAGATTTAGAGTTAAATGTTATATAAAGGATTGGGTTCTCTCTCTCCCAGTAACAGATGTATTCTTCTCCATCAAGAAACACATAAAGAAATAGGGTTAGAGAGAGAAACTAAATTCTGAGAAGAAGAGTAATTATTGGAAGTCAGAAGAAGAAGATGACAGCCATTACATCTTCCGCTGTTAATCAAGGTACGTCATCTTAAACAATAAATCATATTAAGTTTTGTTTGTGAAATATTCGGTACTGGTGATCCTTAGGCTATTACTTGAATTGTTCATCATTAATCATGAAAGATCGAACAGTAAAGAATTTCTCATATTTGGTATCAGAGCCACCAATCAATAACTGAATATTTCCTATGATTGCAATTGATCTGTTCTATGCTTTACTCATGATGTTTAATCAAGTATGTGTTATAAGTCATTTATGCACATGAGATTTATGATTTTGTTAATCACCAAAGTGGTCAAAATCAGAATAATCATTTAGTGCATAGGTGACATAATGATTATTGATAGAAATTGCCAGTTATAATAATACCAATTAAAAACTGGCGTCACTAATGATAGAACCTGAGAACTTACCCAAAGGAAAGTCTTGTTCTATAACTAGTTGACATGATGAGGTTTAATAGATATCTTGATTAAATAAATATTGATCATCCAAAGATGCCAGTTCTATTTAATTGAATATATTTACTACTTACTTATGTTAAGTATAAGATAGTATCTACCCAAAGGAGTGCTATATTATACTATTATGTACATATCTGAATCGCGTTAGCTATGAGCTAATAGTTATTTCAATTTTTTTTATTTATTTAATTTGCAGTAGTTCCCATGAATACACATGCTTCATCTGTTACATTGTTCACTGGTGTTAATTTTTCTGAATGGAGAGAACAAGTCAATTTTCATTTAGGTTTTCAGGATCTTGACTTGGCACTCCTTGAGGATAAACCTGTTGCTCTTACAACAGCTAGTACTGAGACAGAAAAATCACACCATAAAGCATGGGAACGCAGTAACAGATTGAGCCTTATGTTTATTAAGATGACTGTTGCTAACAACATCAAGTCAACAATTCCGCAAACAGAAAGTGCTAAGGAATATATGCAGTTTGTGGAAGAGCGTTTTCGTTCAGCTGATAAGTCACTCGCTGGTACTCTTATGGCAGAACTCACGACCATGAAGTTTGATGGGTCACGAACCATGCAAGAGCACATTATAGAGATGACTAATCTTGCAACAAGGTTAAACTCCCTTGGACTTACAGTAGAGGATTCTTTTCTTGTCCAGTTTATCCTGAACTCGCTACCTTCTGAATATGGACCTTTTCAAATTAACTATAACACTATAAAGGATAAGTGGAATGTTAATTAATTGGCCAGTAGACTTGTTCAGGAAGAAGGACGTTTGAAAAATCAAGTGAATCACTCAGTAAGTTTTGTGAGTAATAAAGCTGGTAAAGAAAAGAATGGAAAATCAAGTCATTTCAAGAAGAAAAAGGCACCTGCTAAGAATGGGCAGGATAAGGAAAAGAAGGAACTAAAGGATGTTCGATGTCATTTCTATAAAAGGAAAGGACATTATCAAAATGACTGTCCAAAAAGGATAGCTTGGTTCGAAAAGAAAGAGATTTCTTATGATCCGAACCATAAATCCAAACGAAGATCGTTTTCTCTTTATGGGAAACGGAATGAAATCCACAATAGAAGGCATTAGGACTTATCGTCTAATTCTAGAAAGTGGATATGTATTAGACTTATATAGTACCCTTTATGTACCTTCATTATCTAGAAACCTTATTTCCGTAAGTAAGTTGGATATTTCTAGTTTTAGATGTACGTTTGGATCTGGTTGTTTTGATTTATATAAGAATACTGATAATGTTGGTTCTGATATTCTAATTGATGGTTTATATAAATTGAAACCGAATGACACTTATGCGAATTCCTTGCTGAATGTAATAAATAATGTTGGATGCAAACGTAGCATGTTGAATGAAAATTCTGCTTTCTTATGGCATAAAAGACTAGGTCACATATCCAAAGAAAGAATGATGAGATTAGTAAGTAATGAAATTTTGTCAAATTTGAACTTTAGTGATCTAGAATTATGTGTGGATTGTATTAAAGGTAAACAAACCAAACATAATAAGAAATGAGTCACTAGAAGCAGCCAACTTCTTGAAATAATACACACTGATACTTGCGGACCTATGGACACTCCAGCCTTTAATGGAGAAAAGTATTTCATCACTTATATTGACGATTTTTCCCGCTATGGTTATGTCTACTTGCTTCATGAAAAATCTCAACCTGTGAATGTCCTTGAGACGTTTGTAAAGGAAGTTGAGAGGCAATTAGATAAAAAGGTGAAAATCATAAGGTCTGATAGAGGTGGTGAATATTATGGCAAATATAATGAGTCGGACCAGTGTCCAGGTCCATTTGCAAAATTCCTCGAAAGTCGTGGCATATGTGCGCAATACACAATGCTAGGTACACCACAGCAAAATGGTGTAGCAGAAAGGCGCAATAGGACGTTAATAGATATGATTAGGAGTATGATGTCAAATTCTACACTACCTAAGAATTTGTGGTCGTATGCTCTCAAAACCGCTAATTATTTGTTGAATAGGGTTCCTGGTAAAGCTGTTCAAAAGACTCCTTTTGAATTATGGACTAACAGGGAACCTAGCTTAAGACACCTGCATGTTTGGGGTTGTCCAATGGAAGCGAGAATTTATAATCCACATGAAAAGAAATTAGATTCTCAAACGATTAGTGGGTATTTTTTAGGTTACCCTGAAAAATCTAAAGGATATGTGTTTTATTGTCCTAATCATAGTCCAAGAATTGTAGAAACTGGTAATGCAAGATTCATTGAGATTGGTGAAGTCAGTGGGAGTACTAGAAGAGAAATAGTGGTAATATACGGTATAAAGCTAGGCTTGTTGCTAAGGGTTACACTCAGAAAGATGGTGTTGATTACAATAAGACATTTTCTTCTGTTTCGAAAAGGACTCACTAAGAATAATAATGGCATTAGTAGCACATTATGATTTGGAATTGCATCAAATGGATGTGAAAACAGCCTTTCTGAATGGAGATCTTGATGAGGATGTTTATATGGATAAACCTGAGGGTTTTTCTATAAAAGGTAAAGAACAATTGGTGTGTAAACTTAAGAAGTCAATATATGGACTTAAACAAGCATCCCGACAATGGTATATTAAGTTCAATACCATTATTACATCTTTTGGTTTTAAGGAAAATACGGTTGATCACTGTTTATACCAAAAGATCAGTAGGAGCAAGTTTATTTATCTAGTCCTTTATGTTGATGACATCTTGCTTGCTGCAAATAATTTAAGCATATTGCATGAGACTAAGGAATTTCTCTCAACGAACTTTGAAATGAAAGATATGGGAGAGGCATCCTATGTGTTTGGAATAGAAATATTTCGTGATCGATCACAAGGAATATTGGGATTGTCTCAGAAAGGATATATCGAAAGGATTCTAGAGAGATTTGGAATGATTAAGTGTTCACCTAGGAAAGTTCCTGTACAGAAAGGTGATAAATTCAATCTCATGCAATGTCCTAAGAATGATGTTGAACGAAAGGAAATGGAATCAATTCCATATGCATCTGTAGTTGGTAGCCTAATGTATGCTCAAACCTGTACTAGACCGGATATCAGTTTTGCGGTCGGTATGTTAGGGAGGTATCAAAGTAATCTAGGAAGGGAACATTGGCAAGCTGCAAAGAAAGTGTTGAGGTACTTACAAGGCACGAAAGATTACATGCTCAAGTATAGTAGATCCAATGAATTGGAGGTGATTGGATATAGCGATTCAGATTTTGCTGGATGCATCGATACTAGAAAATCGACTTTTGGTTACCTGTTTATGTTTGCTCAAGGAGCCATATCATGGAAAAGTGCGAAGCAAACTATCGTTTCTTCATCTACTATAGAGGCAGAATTTGTGGCATGTTATGAAGCCACAATTCATGCATTATGGTTGCGGAACTTTATTTCAGGACTTGCGGTTGTCGACACCATTAGTAAGCCGTTGAAAATTTATTGTGGTAACTCTGCAGCAGCGTTTTTCTCAAAAAACGACAAGTACTCTAAAGGTGCCAAACATATAGAACTGAAGTATCTTGTTGTGAAAGATGAGGTTCGGAAACAAAGAGTGTCAATCATGCACATCAAGACAGAACTTATGATTGCAGACCCTTTGACGAAAGGGTTACAGCCAAGACAATTTAAGGAACATGTTCAAAGAATGGGTCTTGGTTGTATTAATAATAATTGATGTGTGACATTCTGAGCTCCTTTGTGTGTTTCTGATATACAATTATGTGTCTCTTGTTTAAATGTGGTAGTACGTACTTTATGTAATTTTAAACAAGAAAGAGTCTTATAAAGATATTATGTTTAATCATTATGATATAAGACATTATGTGGACCATTATGCTGTTTTATATAAATTATGAGTATAAAATGATGGATTGCTGGTATTGTAGTATATGGAAGGGAATGCATTGAATTAATAATGCACAACCGCCATAACTCCCAGCAATTTATCATAGTATGATGTTCAACACTTGATATTATGAATAATCGGGTCAAGTGGGAGAATGTTAGAAATCTGCTATTAGAAACTGCAATTGGCTCATTTACTTTTAACGTTATGCATTTTCTAATCTTAATGTGACCCTATTAATTAGGTCATAAATAGAACGTTTCATTTACCTTTAACGTTATGCAGTTTCTAATCTTAATGTGACCCGATTAATTAAGTCATAAATAGACCATTCTATAATTAGAACATTAGGTCTGTGATTAATCTTAAGCGTTGAATTGGTATATGATGGACGTACCAGATTTAGAGTTAAATGTTATATAAAGGATTGGGTGCTCTCTCTCCCAGTAACAGATGTATTCTTCTCCATCAAGAAACACATAAGAAATAGGGTTAGAGAGAGAAACTGAATTCTGAGAAGAAGAGTAATTATTGGAAGTCAGAAGAAGAAGATGACAGCCATTACATCTTTCGCTGTTAATCAAGGTACGTCATCTTAAACAATAAATCATATTAAGTTTTGTTTGTGAAATATTCGGTATTGGTGATCCTTGGGCTATTACTTGAATTGTTCATCATTAATCATGAAAGATCGAAGAGTAAAGAATTTCTCACACAAGAGTCTATCTAAAGCTAGCTTTATATTTTCGAATCTAAAGGTACTTGTATGGCTTGTGTGATATTGTTTCATTCATTTCACTGCTCTAATAGGCAACATCTATCTATTATATTATTGTTAAAAGGACATTGGTATGTTTCTTTAATTGTATCCATCAACTAGCCATGCATATCGCTACCCACTAGGCATGGTTTACTGTTTTATTTCTTATCTATGATAGTTTTCATGGCTTTGCAATACACGTAGGTTGTAGGTTGTAAGTTATGCATTTTACTCCATTGATGTAACATGATAGAAAATATCAATATGCCAATTTTTGCAAATGTGATTATGATGCTTCATTAGTTTTGTTATCTTTCCTTCTCAATCAATAAGGCATTCTAATATATATGTTGTTTTACATACTTATATACATACATACATACATACATATATATATATATATTCACAGTTCTCAATTTTCTCGGCATTATCTTTTCTTACCAGTGTACCAATTTTCTTGCTTACGTATGGGAATTGATGTCTACTCCATACGTACATATTGTTCTCTTCATTATTAAGAAATAAATTTTTGCCTATACCTAAACTACGTAAATGTGCTTCAGGCATCACATCGTTGTTTACTTTTCATGATATTTCGGCTATCAATTCTATAATACATTTTCTTTTGTTGTCTTAGTGTTCTGTTTGCTTAATATTATAAAGATTTTCAATTTTACGCATTTATTGAAGCTTTCGACATTGTTCATGTATATTGTTTTCTTTACTGTTGCCATCATAACTTCGTATTATGTTGGTCATATATGTATGGTATGCTTTTCTTATGAATTTACGGTCATTTCTAACTCATTTTATAAGGACAATTTTATCTGTTACAGTAAAAATTCAATTTTACTCTTATGCGATTTTTTAATGTATAGTTCATAAAATGAAAAATATAGCTAAGCTTGAATTCAAAGCTTTGGATATACCTGAAGGCAACTATTTGTCATGGATATTGGATGCTGAGATCCGCTTACAATCTCAATGTTTAGAAAATGCTATCTAAGAGGATATTAATATATCCCAGCAGGACAAAGCTAATATTTTTAAGAAGTCATATCCACGACGATCTTAAAACATAATAGTTAATTGAAAAGGATCCTCTCCACTTATGAAACTCTTTGAAGCATCGTTATGACTACCAGAAGACGATCATACTTTCGAACATAGGCAAGAGTGATTGAACCTAAGGTTTTAGACTTAAAATCTATAAGGGAATACAATTCCCTATGTTTAGAATCACTTCGAAACTGAAATTATGTGGAAAAAAGTTGGATGATGCACAAATGCTTAGAAAGACATTTTCAACGTTTCATGTCTTGAATATACCCCTACAGCAGCAATATCAAGAGCGTCATTTTATAAAATATTCCGAGCTAATAGAATGTCTACTAATTGCTGAGAAAAATAATGAATTACTAATTAAAAATCACTCCTCAAGACCAACTGGTTCGGCTGCATTACCAGAAGTTAATGCCAATTTTGCCCACTCCAGAAAAGGTCGAGGTAGAGGACGTGGACGTGGTCGTGGATATAACTCCAGTAGAGGCGGTTATAATTGTTTGCGCCAAAAATGGTCACAAACCCCAAATATCGTGAAAGCACCAAGTTATGAATATAGATCAGCAATATTCCAAACAAATCACGGATCTAAGAAAACAACAAACCAATCCAGAAATAATGAAAAGAGACACGCAATTTATAGTGGTTCGGCTATCTCCGGCCTACGTCCACTTCAAGATTTTATCTTTTATTGATTATCCTTGCTGGTTACAGGTGATTACAGCGGTTACAATGAAGAATTTCGAGTACAACAGCAATGGAAAGAAGTAGAAGTGAATCCGGCAGAGTCTGGACGTTGGATCGCCAAAAGATCCCCTTTCTGCAGGCTTCAGGGGGCTATTTATAGGTGTAGGAGGCTGAGGTCGCGCCCAAACTTCGGGAGACTTCTTCTGGCATGTGAGGGGGCCTACGCGACCGACCCCACCAAGTTTCGACTCTATTCGCGATCGATACGAAGCAATTTCGTATCCATCAAGAAATGATCCAATCGAGCTGAAACTTGGCAGGATTATTCTTTACCTTGTATGCAAGCTGCTGTGAAAATTTCATTGCATTTGGATCAACGGTGTGTGAGATATGATCGATATGAGATTGCTCTTTGGTGGACACTATTGCGTTCGAATCCATGCTTCGTATCCACCTGTTCGATTCGATCGAAGCATGTGCGCGTGCGATGATGTGTTGCGAATTCCCTAGGTCGATCCGCTTTGCGTGCCGAGTTGAAAGTTTCTTCCTTCGAACCAGGCATGTCCTTCGCCGCTATGAATGCTTCTTCTCTTGATTCACGCTCGCATCCATATTTTTCGTTCGTTCATGCCGATAACTTTGCTTTGCATCTGTATCCAACTGCTTGCATCGTACCATTCTTCGTATCGATTTCAGGAGTGTGTTTCGTATCGATCTATCTGATCGATACGAAATAATGTTATGCGAGGTTTTATCGATCGATATGAAAAACGCACGAAGGGCCAATCATATGGATACGAAGCTAGACACATATGGATACGAACGAAGCCTTATGTAACGACCCGATATTTTCAACCATTCGCATCCATTATAAGTGTATAGGTAGACACACATGCCGGAGTTGAATTGCTCAAAATACCGCGTTGTAATTAAAATTTGGCAAATCTCAAAATATACAGTAAATAAATATAATCACAGATCACAGACACAGAGTAAAATAATGCAGCGGAAGTAAAAGAAATAGTAGTTCATGAAGCTACTATATAAATATATCAGAGTTACATAAGATACAACGGGAGAAATAGAATACAACAAAAGTCTCAATATAATAACCAAGTACAAGCTGAGTAGAACAACAGAACTGAAATAGATAGGACAAGACAAGCAGATAATCTCCAGCGATTCAAATCTCCAAGCGAGTGGAAATCCAAATCTGTGAATAACTCAGGCTGACCCGAGCGTAAAGCAAAACACAAAACACTCGAGTCAGGACAATATATACTTATATAATGTAAACCAACTCAAGCGAACTGTAATAAGGGTACAAGTAACTTAGAAGATGCTTGGGACCGCCCATCCTCTAAGGATCCGTTAAAATATCTACTATGTAGTAATATTCGCTATTATAATAGTGTCTAAATAAGTAAAGTATAATCATATAGAAAATAGCGTTAAGGGGATGGAGAACCTTAACGCGGTCGGATCTTAAAATCATAATCGTAGTAAAGCTCGATATGGTAGGTGACACGGCACAACTAGGCAATGCCAGGGTAGATATACCAATTACACACACGGATTGATGGATACGCATAGCAGCCACTACCGTTCCACCTCGAACAACACTCCCAAATCGGAGGATGGCCATCTAATCAATCATAAGTAAGAGTATAATATCGAAGAAATGTGTCCGAGAAGAGGTGCTACCTCACTGGTCCGAGATCGCTCCTGTTTTAGCTACCTTATGCCAACTCACGGGAGTTGGGTCCACGTAACATACCTTAAGAACGTCGCCACCATCCTACTTCATTCTGGAATCTCCACTGCGTACACGGTTGTCAAAGTGGTTTTCGATATCGACAGAGAGTATGTCCATATCCGATCCCGGTCTCTTTGCCAACCAATCGTTATTATAACCCGTGGTTATAACTTTTAAAAACAATACTTTACTTCAAAATAAAATATCATTTCAAACCATATCTTTATCAAAATAAAGATTAAATCAATTCCAAACCATTTCCATATATTTAAATTTTCATATCATTTCAAAACTTCATTTCAAATCATTTTAATATAATAAAATATCATATCCTTACAAAACTTCATTTCAAATCATTTTAATATAATAAAATATCATATCCTTACAAAACTTCATTTCAAATCATTTTAATATAATAAAATTTCATATCCTTATAAAACTTCATTTCAAATCATTTTAATAAAATAAAATATCCTATCAGTTCAAATCCAAATATTCAACTTTAAATACCTTTTAAATTCAAAGATATCGTTCATTTACTATCATTTCAAATCACCTTTAAATAGTTTATATTCCAATCAAAATAATTCATTTAAACCTTTTAAAAGTGTAATTATTATATTTTCAAATCAAGTATTCAATTTCCAAAGTTTCAAACCATTCTGAGTTCGTTTACTAAGTCAAAAACCCTAATTATTAAAATTTCAGCATTTCACAGCATTTAAAAACAACTGCTATAAGTTATATTTGAAAACATTTTTAATTCAGCAAAGACAGCACTTAAAACTGCTGTTAAAACTCAGTTTTAGTTGAATTATAGTTCAAAACAGAAAAGACAGCATTTCAGAAGTGCTGCGGTAGTTCAGATTTCAAAACAAGGGTTAAATTTGATTTCAACATAGACTGCAGACCATTATAGCATTTCCAGAGAATGCTATAATAGGCCTGAGTTCAATATTAGCCTATAGTTCAACTACAGCAACTACAGCATTCCAGAAATGCTGTAATAGCTCCTTTTTACACAATTTTAGTTCAAAACAGAATCTATAGCATTTCTGAATGCTATTAAGAGTTAATTTCAGGTGTTAGTGTATTTCCAGCAATTAAATAACTTTAATTTAAAACACATAAACATTTTTAAAAATCATATTTTAACATTTAAAATGTTCATTTACATATCATTTAACATATATCTTTTCACAATAAATTTCTTATAATCAAATCCAATTTTCAACAATTTACTTAATAAATTTTAGTGTAAAAGTGTCCAATTCTTCACATTTCAACAAATAAACTTAACACTTCAAATTTAAATTACCATTTCACAATTTAACTAAATTTCCAATTTTATTTAATTAACTTAAACCTTTAATTAAAACCAAATTTCACATTTCCTAGTCAAGTTATATTTTAAAAGATCACTTTTAAACATTCATTTATTTAACCACTTAAATTCATAGAAAAATCAATAATACTTTAATAAATCACTTAAATTCAAATTTAATCAAATTATCATATTTACCATTTCCAAATAAAATTTAATATCCATTTTATTTATATAACTTAAATATCATTTTTAACCAAAATTCCAAATTTCCAACTTAAGTTATATTTCAAAAATCCGGTTAAACCATTCATTAATTACATTTTTAACACATAGAAAAATCATAATTTCTTTAATTCAAAATATTTCAAAATCTGTTTAAATCAAATTTCATAAATTTATATTTTTAAAATACTTAAAAATATTCAAAACACTTTATAAAATAACCACGGGCCTGTATATAGTTTTCTAGCCTAGGTCAAGTGATACGGATATGTATCATTTCAATCCGCAGTTTAAAAAGAAAAATCCGGGTTCTATCATTTCAAACCCGCAATCCCAAGTTAAAATAAATTAAATAAAAACCATTCAGGCCTATCATTTCAGCCCATAATGATTTTTCCCTATTCTAAAGTCCGTTCGGGTATGTATCATTTCAACCCATAGTGATTCTAGTCTACAGGGAACTTGCAATGGTGATAACTGATATAAATAACAGAATAACATTAAATAACAGTAACATATGATATAACAGGTGTATAAACATCATATGATCATAATATAGTCAAGTATAACATGATAATATATTTCTACAGATTCACAGGGTGTCAATTTACTAGTTATATAGGTACATATTGTCTGGTGAGAATAACTCACATGTTTGTGCTGGAGATATCAAAACCAATGACACAATGGAAACAAAAGCTACGGACTTGAGTGGAGAGCGAATCCAAGCTACAACTCTTGTGCACAACCCAAAACAACCAATCAAAACAACAAAATTCAATACGACTTTAAAATGAAATAACTTTGAAATGAAAAGAGATTTGAATGTCAAATCTTTTGCCTTGTTTTCTACAATGCTTTGCATGGCCTAGGGGTTTATTTAGGTCAGGTTTGACATGACTTTGGCTCAGGTTTGATCATAGGAATGCATGGCATAAAGGCTAGAACATGTGGAGGAAGTTACAACACAAGAATATCAAGAGACTAGGCAACATAGTGGAGTTTGGTTCAACTTTTGGCTTGGTCTATGGGTCAAATGGCTCAGCCATCATCTGGTACAGGTCTGGACAGAGGTTTGAGTGATGAGTAGCAGCAGCCAAAGGTCATGTAGCAAGTGGTGGTGGTGGCTAAGGGGGTGGCCAAAGCAAGATATGGAGGGTAGGTGATGATATGTGTGTTCTAGGCAATGTTTTGTGGAGTTTTGTGGTGATGGCTTCAAGTGGAAGGTCATGGCCTGTCTTGGTCAGAGGGAAGGGAGTGTGAAGATGGGGATGAAGGTGGTAGAGGCTAGGCCAAGCAAACATGTGAAGAGATCAAGGCAAAATTGCATAGAAAAGTAAGAAAAAAAGTAGAAAGAAAAGAGGGAGATTACCAAATTGTTTTGCAAGATGGAGGCCATGATTTTTTTTAGGGTTTTGGAACTTTGAAAATTCGTGAATAAGATGAGGGAGTCGGCTGAAAATGAATGAGGAAAAGAACGACAAAAAATAAAATAAAAGATGTATTGATTGAAAAGAAACGGTAGAATTCAAAAGGGCTAAGCACACAAAAGGTATCAAACTCTTCATATATCTTTAATTATCTTTTTATAACTTTATATTTCTGGAAAAAATAATAATCTCAGATAAAATTTCGAAATTTTATCAAAATATAATAATTTATATAAATATTTATCAATTATATAAAGTTAAATTAAGAAAATAGCTAAAATAGTAAACTAGTCTAGAAAATGTGGAATTGAATAGAATAAATATTAGAAAATTCATATGAGCTTGCAATATATTTTTAAACATAAATAATAACATGAAATAAAAATATATTCACAAAATAAACATTTAAAATTTAATTTACATATAATTTCTAATGAAGAAAATAGCAAAAAATAGGAAAACAGCCTTTAAAAATAGGAAATCATCATAGTAAATTTTGGAAAAATTCTATTATCATTTTTAAAATATTTAGAGATGGAAATATACATAAATAAACATATTGACACATATTAAAATAAAATATAAGAAAGAAAATATGATTTATAAAATTCAAAATAGGCAAAATTGCACAATAAAACAAATTATACTAAAAATTGAAATGTACATAACTTTTACATTTTAACTCCGTTTTCAACGAAACGAAAAGCAGTATTCATGTTATTAAATCTATTTTCATAATAAAAGATAAAATTTATAATTTCAAATATTTAAAATTTAAATTTAAAAGTCAAAGTTTTACTATTTTAACCAAAATTCACTTTTCTGGAAATATTAAATTTAGTCATATTTGGAATTCTAATCCACATACAAAATCAAAGTTTTTATATTTACAATAACAAAATTTATTATTTTCATAAATAAAGATTTTAAATCTGGAAATCAATTTAAAAATAATTGTAAAATACAGGGTTGTTACACCTTACCTGATGGACGCAAACTCTGATGGCCTCCCATGGATACGAAGGTGCTAAACTTGATGGATACGAACACACTGAGGCGATGCCATTCCGATGGATACGAACCTGATGGATTCAAAATGGTCATTGCCCCAGTTCACCGATGGATACAAACTACATATTCTTGCCATCTTGTATCGATCATATCTCCTCCACATGAACTCTGATTTACCTGAAACTTGGAATGTGGCCTCTCCTAGCATTGATTATCATCTCCAATCGATTTCGTCCGAATCGGAGCCCGGTCAAATTTTGACGACATCCATCGCAGCCTTAATTCTAGTCAATCCCCAATCCTGATATAATCGTTCCTTGCCAATTCATTGATATTCCAGCCTTGGCCAAAAGGTGGGATAACATTTGCCCCCCAAAACATGCCTTATGATAATAAGGTGTGTTTTGAACAACTCTGAATCCGATATCCAAAGTCCATAGCCAATTCCATGCCCATCCAAACTCGATAACCGAGTTTTAATCCATCCTTAGTCAATAGCCAATAACCGAATCCAGGACCTCTCTGGGTTGATATCCAAATCCATAACCTCTCCAGGCTCTTGCCAAGCGTAATCCACACCTGACGACCGTGGTCCAGTATCCCTGGACGTTGAGCTAACCTCTCCGGGTTCTTGCCAAGCGCAATCCATACCCGACGACCGTGGTCCAGTATCCCTGGACGTTGAGCTAACCTCTCCGGGTTCTTGCCAAGCGCAATCCACACCAGACGACCGTGGTCCAGTATCCCTGGACGTAGATAATGTCGGGGCTTAAGTCCTAAGCCGAGTTCTGGTCACTCCGGACCCTTGTTGAGCGTAGTCCATACCCAACGACCTGAAATGATGACCGATAATATAGAGCCTAACTCCTAGGCAGAATCCTGGTCTCTCCGGACCCTTGCCGAGCATAGTCCATACTCGACGACCTGAATGAGTCACTTTACCACATTCGGGCAAAACGACTCACCCCTTGCCAGGCATAATCCATACCCGACGACCGTTTATCAAAACCCAAACAAAAATCCAGTCAAAATCCAATCCAAAAGCCAAGTCAAACCAAAAAATCAGAAATCCAAACCAGCATCCAAAACAGAAAACAATCATCCAAAAGAAAATCCAAAACAGAAAGCAAACAAAACCAGGAGCTCAAACCAAACTCCAAAACCAAATCAGAAAAACGAGTGTCCAGTCCGAAAACAAAAGACAGATTTCGCAAACCATGGCTTTGCAGTTTGTCATCATTCAGAGCATGCCTAGGGGCTATCTCCGTCCCCATACATGTGGAAAGGACTTGGTTGCTCGCCAATGGTTTGTTACTTATTTCATATTATCCCGGTCAATTGATGACCAATCGACCATCATTCCTGGGCCTAACACCCTCATGGCTTGAGGTAGGCGGTGGTTGCTCCTGCTCCACCGCTGCATTCCGAGCCCCAACATACTGCCTCAATTGTCCATTCCTCACATGCTCCTCAATTATGTCCTTTAAGTGCCTGCAGCTGTTGGTATCGTGCCCGTCCAAATCGTGGAAGAGACAATGCCTTCCTGATGCCCTCTCCCGCTCGGATGGTTCTCTCCTAGCCGGCCTCCGGTAAGGAAGGCGATTCCGGGTTTCCATATATATCTGCTCCAGTGTCTCGTTTAATCCCGTGTATGTGGAAAACTTTGGATCCTTCCATCGCTTCCTGGCTTTTTCAGAATCATCATCCAACTTCCTTTTCTCTTTATCTTTATCCGAACCTCCACTGGATGGTCCTCCACTCTCAGTTGCATTCACTTCCTTTAACTTTAAATATGAACATGCATCCTCCTGTCGGAGGAACCTCTCAGCCTCATGAAAGAATTCTCCGAGATCCAGAGGTGGGTCTCGTATTAAAGATACCTTGAAATCCGAATCCTCTCTAACTCCCGATACTGCTGCCATTAAAACCATCGATGGATCCGGCCGATCCACCGAAGCAACTGCCGCATTGAATCGAGTTAGAAATGCTCTAAGCGATTCATCCGTCCTTTGCTTTATTGATGTTAACGTCATCACGTTCTTAGGTCTTTTGATATGAACCCGAAACTGTCCCAAAAACCTTTCCACCAATTCCTTCCAAGTCCTGATAGATCCTTCTTCCAACTGCCTGAACCACATTGCAGCTAGATCTGTCAAATACAACGGGAAACATCTGGCCATTACTTCCTCTGATGCCCCCAGTACTTCCATGTGTCTAGTGTATCTCATCAAGTGATCAATCGGGTCAGCCTTGCCATTATATGCTTCCACGCTAGGTAACTTGAACTTGGGTGGATTCTGAACTGTCCTGATTTCCTGAGTAAACGGACTCCTGTTCACTCCTTCCAAATCTCTATTGGTCAAACCTTCACGCATAGTCTTCCTAATGATTTCCATTAATCCAGCATTGTTTGTCAGGGGTTGCCCCCCATGCTCCCGAGGGAACTCCGGCACATATTCTTCATGTGGTTCATTAGCAGCAACGTTGGCTCTAGCCTGTTGAACTCCTTCCAAAGGTCCCCCTGCATTGGATCCTGCGGGCCTGCCCCCAAGCCCTTGTTGATTGCCTTCTGGTTCTGTATTCTGTCCTCCATTGGGTTCCATAGCCCTAGCTCCTTGTTCCACATTCACAGCCGCTGTAGCTGGTCCAAGGTTCTGTGTCCCTGCAGCTCTCATCTGCTCGAAGAAAGCCCGCATCATATCTTGTTGACTTTTCAACAACCTCTCATGCAATGAATTTGCCATAGCTTCCATTTCGTCTCTAGTAATGTAAATCGAAGCTTGTCCTTCTCCAGCTCCGAAGGATGCCTCTTGACTTCCTCCTTGTTGACTTCTCTCAGCTCTCTGTCTTGTTTGTCGAGTCATTGTCTTTCGAATCTCAACTCTTCACGCTTTCCAAATCTGAACTTCAATCCAATGTAGCGGGTGCTAGTCCTTCTCAGTGAAAGCACCAAAGTGTTTGCGCCAAAAATGGTCACAAACCCCAAATATCGTGAAAGCACCAAGTTATGAATATAGATCAGCAATATTCCAAACAAATCACAGATCTAAGAAAACAACAAACAGCAATCCAGAAATAATGAACAGAGACACGCAATTTATAGTGGTTCGGCTATCTCCGGCCTACGTCCACTTCAAGATTTTATCTTTTATTGATTATCCTTTCAGGTTACAGGTGATTACAGCAGTTACAATGAAGAATTTCGAGTACAACAGCAATGGAAAGAAGTAGAAGTGAATCCGGCAGAGTCTGGACGTTGGATCGCCAAAAGATCCCCTTTCTACAGGCTTCAGGGGGCTATTTATAGGCGTAGGAGGCTGAGATCGCGCCCAAACTTCGGGAGACTTCTTCTGGCACGTGAGGGGGCCTACGCGACCGACCCCACCAAGTTTCGACTCGATCTGCGATCGATATGAAGCAATTTCGTATCCATCAAGAAATGATCCAATCGAGCTGAAACTTGGCAGGATTGTTCTTTACCTTGTATGCAAGCTGCTGTGCAAATTTCATTGCATTTGGATCAACGGTGTGTGAGATATGATCGATACGAGATTGCTCTTTGGTGGACACTGTTGCATTCGAATCCATGCTTCGTATCCACCTGTTCGATTCGATCGAAGCACGTGCACGTGCGATGATGTGTTGCGAATTCCCTGGGTCAATCCGCTTTGCGTGCCGAGTTGAAAGTTTCTTCCTTCGAACCAGGCATGTCCTTCGCCGCTATGAATGCTTCTTCTCTTGATTCGCGCTCGCATCCATATTTTTCGTTTGTTCGTGCCGATAACTTTGCTTTGCATCTATATCCAATTGCTTGCATCGTACCATTCTTCGTATCGATTTCAGGAGTGTGTTTCGTATCGATCTATCTGATCGATACGAAATAATGTTATGCGAGGTTTTATCGATCGATACGAAAAACGCACGAAGGGCCAATCATATGGATACGATGCTAGACACAGATGGATACGAACGAAGCCTTACCTAATGGACACGAACTCTGATGGCCTCCCATGGATACGAAGGTGCTAAACCTGATGGATATGAACACACTGAGGCGATGCCATTCCGATGGATACGAACCTGATGGATTCGAAATGGTCATTGCCCCAGTTCACCGATGGATACGAACTACATATTCTTGCCATCTTGTATCGATCATATCTCCTCCACATGAACTCCGATTTACCTGAAACTTGGAATGTGGCCTCTCCTAGCATTGATTATCATCTCCAATCGATTCCGTCCGAATCGGAGCCCGGTCAAATTTTGACGACATCCATCGCAGCCTTAATTCTAGTCAATCCCCAATCCTGATATAATCGTTCCTTGCCAATTCGTTGATATTCCAGCCTTGACTAAAAGGTGGGATAATAATAATTGGTTCAGAGGTAATAAAACTACCAACTTTAAAAAGCAACAAAAGAAAAATGAGCCTGAAAAGAACAATGATTCAGCTATTGAAAAAAAACATTATGAGAAAATTTGTTATAAATGTAAACGTTCTGGTCACTGATCACGTACATATAGAGCATCAAAGAAAATAATTGAAGAATACCAACGTTTGAAAAATATTGAGGCAAATAATGCTGAAGATACTCTGATAACACTAACTTGAAGTTAGATGATTTCTTCGAAGATGATGATGGAAATTTCATAAATGATGAAAATCTAAGTGCAATGATCGATGATATGATCGATTTGGTCAACTAAAATAGCCTGAAGCTTGTTGTGTGGTTTCCATTTTATTTTATTGTCTTGTATTAATAATTTGTTTGAAGTTGATGTTTGTTTTGAAGTTTCATTGAACTAGTTGAAATAATATGTTTTGATGGATGTTGGTTTTAATTAGTAGTTTGCTTTGAAACTATTTTAGAAAGTATTGGTTGTTATTTCCGTTCACGACTTATTTTAATAATTGACTTACTATATTGTCTTTAATAAATTCTTAAGGTATGGACCATCAATATTTGAGTGATGATATATGCTTACTGTATAGTGCAACTACTCATACAATTTAGAAAATCCAGAAGTTTTTTCCAGAGTTATCTGAAAATATTTCAGCTAAAGTTTCTACCATAGATGGATCTGCTAATATAATTAAAGGGCCCGGAAGAACCCATATAATATTACTAAATGGTACACATATCTTCATTCAAAATGCATTATACTCAAGCAATTCTAAAAGAAATTTTCTAAGTTTTAAGGATATAAGAATGAATGGTTACCATATTGAAAATATAAATGAAACAACAAAGAATATCTTTGTGTTATCTATAGAATTGAAAGTCAGAAGCTTATTTTATAAAAATTTGGTACAATGTCAACCGGATTATATTTCATGAAGATTAGTCGAATCTCACTCTATAAACATGAACCAGAAGCTCACAAATACAAAGACATTAATTCTTTGGCATGATCGCTTGGGTTATTCAGGCTCAACTATGATGCGCAAAATCGCTAAAAACTCAAATGGACATGATTTATCAAACCAATTAAATTTATGCAGTGATTATTATGTGCCTTATCTGCACAAGGAAAATTAATCGCTCGACCATCATATAGTAAAATCATTTATGAATGTCAACGTTTCTACAAAGAATTCAAGGTGATATATATTGTTCAATCCACCCTGAATGTGGACCATTTAAATATATTATGGTATTAATTGACGTGTCAACTCGTTAGTCGCATGTGGTGGAATTTATGTGATCGAGGAAGCGATCATATTTGATATAGCATATGGATGATCCATGTGTACCGTATGGGCTTAAGTATATGTGTGTTATGCTATTTTGGCTTATGGAATGTTTAGGAAATGACTCTTCAATTCGTTCTGAGGTAATATAAATAATTGTCTAAGTAATAACCTGAGGCTGTTGAGCGTAAGGTACGCTTTTTAGATTGTTTATCGTCCTTGTGCAATGAGAGGTTTTTGAACCTTAGCAAATCGTGAGGTTTGTTTGCCAGTAAATTTTGATTACTATTAAGTATTGATGTGTGCTTGTTTCTTTTGTTAATTGGTCATGTTGGAATTTCGAGGATGAAATATTTTAAATGGGGGAGAATGTAACAACTCGGAATTTTGAACATTTCATATTTAAATATTTAAATTATTTAAATATTGGATTTAATGTGATTAAATTGATTTTATAGTCTTGTTAACCCCCTTTTAATTAACAACTAATGATGACAACCTTGTTTTTGAAATATATTTACAAAAATATGTACTTCGAAGAAACATCGATAATGTGACGGAAAATCGTTTTATTAATAAACATCTTTTTACTCATTAGAAGTTGTTTGAACTTGTTGTGCTCGTCTAATTAACTAATGTTTCGTTAATTAGCAACTAAAAATAATTTTCCTAATAAAAGCTTCTAGAAGGTTTTGGTACATATTTTATGAAGAGGGGTAGTTTGATAATTGACTAAGTAAGGTATGATATTTATTTTGGAAAAAGTGAGGTGTAAAGTTTTGCACATGGGGATGCATGGGGGGAGTTTTGGCCGGTCAAAGGAGGGTCCTTGGAGGTCATTTTACTTTTGTTAAAGTATATTCAAGATATATTTGAGTGTTCATAATTTTAATTTCAAGTTTTGTGTAGATAAGACTAATTATTCAAGTCTCATTCTCTCCTTAAATCTTCTTAAAACTATATCAAATCAAGCCAAACTCCACCAAATTTTAACCAAGGCCTACGCACACCATGGAAACATAGAAAAGCAAGTCAAAAGTTGAAAGAATTTAAAGAAAAGGGTGCAACCACTCATGGCCGTGAGCATCATTTAGGATAGGAAGGTGGCAAACTGCAAGTTGAAGCAAAAGGAGGAAGCTTTGGATGTTTAGTGATGGTAGAAGGTAGTATTGTGTTCTTATGTGCTTTTTCTTGGTTTTAGCATGGATTTATGTGAGTTGTCCCACCATTTGAATGTATATAATGTTTTATATATACTTGTATAAATATAAAGTCCATTAACTAATTAAAGTTACAAACTTGGACCCCTTTTGCTTTTGAAAGCAAATGACAAATATTTATTGTATATCTTCACTTCTATTACCCTTTAAAATATGTATAGTGGCCTAGACCTTATGTTTACATGTTTGTTTCGGTTGTGCTTGAAGTTAAAGTGTGTTTGAGCTTGTTTAAAGCAAGAATAGTCGCTATGGATGCACTTTGAAGTCCCATTGCTTTAACTTGCTTATTTTGGTGATATGTTAATATAATGTGACATAATATATTTTGGTTATTCTATACATATATTTTGGAGTATGGGACACAAGGAATTGGTCTAGAAAGTTGTAGAATTTATGAAACAAAGCCGTGAAAGTTTGAAGCAAAAAGATCGCTATGGGTGTACTTCGAAATTACCTTATGTTTGGAGATTTTTAAGTCAACTTAGGAAGATATACTTAGGGGTTTCTTTGCTCTTTTAATAAGTAAAATATGTGTACTTATTTATGGAAAGTATTTAGTCGTGTACTTAGCACTAAAAGCCGACAATGTAGATTTATTATATCTGTGAGAGTTAAAAATGATGTTCGAGTAGGGTTCAAAAGCAATAGTGCTCTAACCTACCGACTCACTCTTGACCGAGGGATAGTATAAGTTGAGAAAGTCAGAAATGTGATAAGTATATTCCATATGCGATCGTTTCTATTTTATACTTGATGGTCGATTAGTCAACTATCGAAATTAACCAACTTAACTTTGGAAGTATATGTAAGCATCGCGTATTGATATGATTTGAGATCCCCCAGGAAGGACACATTCGTATGAATCGTCTCTTGCTTTAAGAATGTATATATATGAGATCTCCCAGGAAGGACACATTCATATGAATCGTCTCTTACTTTAAGAAAGGGACCCCCGGGGGAAGGAGTACTCCTTTATATCATTCGTTTACTTCTTAAAGAAACGGAATTGAGTTAACCGAAAATTCACCGATTAGTTTTGAAGAGTCCGGGATCAGATAAGTGTGTTACTTACTAAAAAATACTTCAAAATCAATATACGAGTTCTATGCTTTGGAAGTGGTTATGGAGTAAAATGTTATAAAGTTGAACTATCTATCCTAAGGTTAAGTCCAAGGGAGAGGTCAAATTTAACATTTCAAACGATGCTAGCGATGGTATTGTCTATCTTGAGGTTAATTCCAAGAGATAGGACAGAGTTAGCATTTGATGGACGATTTATGTTGGGATCCATGGAGAGATTCGTGGACTGTTCGGGATATAGGATCTAGAGAGAGATTCACGATCTATTCGAGTGATGAAGACTCGTATGTTGAAATACTAAATGTGACTTCACCATCAGAAATGACAGAAAACAAAGTAGGCCTCAATACTAGTGGGTTTAACGAACCTAAGGGTGCAATGTAACGACCCTCTCTTCTAAACCTAGAAACGACACTTAATACATCCATAGTATTTATGTGCCATTATTTAAGCGTCTGAAGGATGGGTTGTCGGAGTTAAAAATAAAGAACAACACAGTTTCTCATAATGCAATGATCAAATATAATATAACAAAAGAATAGTATAAGAGGATACTCCAACAAAGAGAGTTATCAGAGTCATGAAATAGTACTGCTACCAGCCTAGACAGTTATAACAACATGTCTTTACAATTGCTGATTAGTACATACATTAATAACATTGTAGCAAAAAATAGTAATCATATAAAAAAGAGCCTCATGCTCATCTTCGATCTTTGAGAGCCTAAAGAAGTCCTACTACTCTCGAACTACTCAAATATAAATGAGTACCCGAGAGTTTAAGGGAAATATAAATGGTATGAGAAACTCAGAGTATATATAGAAATATATAATAGTGACTTGTGAGACCACATGGCTAAATTGCGGAACGGGATTTCCCCTCACAAGAACCACATCCAAAACGAAGATAGAAAAATGAATAGAAAACAACTATCATCACGGAGAGCATAAGTCAATCCCTATGTAATTTAATAACGTAATGACATATTCGTTAAAATGGAATTTCCAATATGATTAGGAGAAGGAAACCCCAAACCGAAAGTATATCTCTATATCAAATATGCTTGAGAGCCCAAACCTACTCTTGGATGTGTCCGGACTGGCCATCGTCTATCATATGAAACGTCGAATATATCACATCATCGCATGCATACAACCAAAACCACTTTAGATGTGATTGTATCTTAATGGGAGCAACCCTATGTAGCCCGGCCTCCTCTAGCCCGTCCTTTTGTCATAATCAATGTGATGTCACGCTTGAAGCATAAGTCTAGCAACTCACCATCAAAACAAGGATAGACAATCCAAATTTATCGCATTCGATCCATATTTCAACATACCTTCAATCGTCGAAATGTGTAATTCGATTTGAAGTGGTATTTAAACAAGTAATATATACCTATCCAATCTAGGTGTCTTCAAAATAAGCGAAAATTTTCGGTAAACTCAATTTCGGTTCTTTTAGAAGTAAGCGAACGATATATAGGATACGTTCTTAAATCTATAGACGTTTTCATTGGAATGAGTCCTTCCCGAGGGATCTCAAACCGTATGAATCCGTGAAGCTTTTATTTACTTCCTAAGTCAAGTTGGTCAAATTCAAGAACAATGAGAACGATCGCATATGGAAACCAAGTCTACTTTATCAGCTTTAGTGCTAAGTACATGACTAAATACTTTTCATAAATAAGTAAACACACAAAGCACGATTAATTTACACAAAGTACGATCAAGTCATATAAATGACTTTTAATCTCTTTTTTATTTAATTAATCATTTATCAATTACCTCTTTTATTACTAAAACTCCTTTTATCTAATAAAACTTCTTTCATTGATCAAAACTTTTTATTAATTAAACTCCTAATCGATTAAAATACTATCTAATTAAATTCCTTATTAATTAAAACTTCCTTTATTAATTAATACCCCTTATTAATTTAAACTTCCATTTTATTAATTAAAACTTAACTTTTTATTAATTAAAACTTCACTTATTTAATTAACTTCTTTTAAATTTGTATATAGACTTAATTTTCCCTTTATAAAAGATATACACTGTATTTTATTATTCACATATTTTACTATTCATTTATACTCTTTTCTATACTTCAAAACGTATTCATATGGATATCTCAACGTTAGAAGTATATTCACAAATCAATTAACAAGATTTACTTACTTTAAAATATAATTAAAGAGGATAAAAACAAATGTTATTTGAACATTGTTACTATAAACCCCCTCTCTCTTTTATATTTTTAAATATATACTTTTTGTTGCAACCATATTTCCCGAACCCCGAGAAGGAAAGGTGATGTAGCACCAGGATCAGAACGAGATGCTCTCGTAATAAAAAATTGACTGTAGAAAAGGAAAAGCAATGAATGAAGCAAAGTCAAAAGAATACCGCGCTTGGAAACTGCAAGACGATGACAAAGGTTCAAACTGTGCCGATCCCCTAATTCAGTTTTACATTATAATACTGAGCCTAAAGCTGGACATGGTCATAGGATGATCTACAATTATAATACACAGAACTACGGTGTAACCAAAATCCCAAGTAACAATAAAGCGTCAATGTTGCGGTGCGGCATGAGAAGTTATATAAATGATGTAAAAACATAACACACCTAACTTAAAAAAGACGCACGCCATCAACGATATACTGCGCTCGTAAGCCAATATATATGAATAGTAGAACAGTGCAAACAATCTTGCATTGAAGGAAAATAAGGATGCCCTGCTCCTTTTGCTTTCTGATACTAGAAAAGAGTGAAATGGCACAACACGTCGCCATTAAGGCATGAGCAAAAAGAGAGGAACTGTGCTGCACTCAAAGGGCTGAATAAACCCCAATATTATTCCCCAAAAGCTTATACATTGCTAATACCTCCAAAAACAGATCAAAACTGCACTCACTGGGGGCTACCTAAGCAGTACCACTCGGAGTCAAAAGCAATCCAAGGGCTACACACGTAACCAGTCCAACAGTGCACCGGTACAGATCCACGCTCATGAGTAAACGGCAAAGATATAGGCCTCCCTCATCGATAACCCACACAGTCCATCGCTCAAAGTAGCTTGACATAGAGCCGCATAAAGTGATTGCCTTTACAAATGGTAACCCGATCACCCTAACTAACCTTGTAAGTATCATCTATGCTTAGGGAAGATCAAAGGAGAAACCATCTATTGAGACAAAAATGTTAAAAGCGGTGTAGTTAAACCCAGAAGAGAAGGGACAGCGACTTGTCGTACTCACACCCGCAAAAGGAAGTAACACCTAGGTCATTCACGCTCCAAATAGAGGGAAATTAGAGCCCACTCAAACTTGGAATCTCCCGCCATAAATTCAAACATTCTAACTTCGATTTCAAACTTCCCGCCAACGCTTAGAATTTAACCGCTCAAACTATGGTTTCTCACCAAAGACACGTTAGCAATCTACGTTCATCGAACAAATGATGCAGATGGATGACGCATGACATGATCCTATGATGAGAACTAAAGCAGCTAAAGAAGACTTATTGCTGGGATCCGCATACATCTTCTACACTATAAATAGGAAATAATCGGGAATGGAAAAGGGATCCTTTTTCTGGAAAATTGAATGAATTGTATCTTTTATTTTACACTTATCCATGTAAAGTAATATCAATGAGATATATATATATATATATATATATATATATATATATATATAAACAAAGGTTTGAACCGTGATCGTAGGATTTCGAAAGAATCCGAACCACATAAAATTCCCATGTATTTATTTTTCATGCAGTATTACTTAATTATTTTACTTCAAATCCCTCTCAACTTTAATTCGTTAGGAAAATATAAACCTAATTTGATATTTTAATAAACAGTTAAAGAGCAACTACATGATTGTGTAAGCTTTCAGTGACATAATTACTACTTAAAGGCAAATTTGTATCACTTAAATTTGTTGATTCCAAAACTGTGGGAGTAATTAAAACTTCAATTACTCTACGATCATTTGAGGTGTTGTGAGATGAAACATCTCCACATTTTTGACGCTAAAAGAAGGGCTTGAACCTCCATTCCCAACTCCCTATTTTCGATAAGTCTATCGACGCTCCCCTTTGCCTACCATGGTCCCAAAAAACCTCGAAGATGCCACTCATAGCGTTAACAACCCAAGCTAAGGCGAAGTCCTCAGACGAAGCCCCTATGGATCCCATCTTAACCACAATCCAACCCTTCATTAAACCAGGGAACCAACAAAAAGGGTAAAGAAGATGATACCCTAAAACACTGCCCTCAGGCTAACTTATCCTCCACCATCCACATCACACCGCTTTCACTTACCAACTGCATTGACTATGTAGTAGGTAAGTGATAACAGCACTCTCAGAACTGAAAATGGTGAAGCTGGCTTACAAATTAAATCCAACCTATCTAACATTAACCCACTGCTACTTAATAGATGAACTCAATCTATGGTGTTGCATGAAATCAAGTTAAAGGCTTACTATAGTTGATTATTATCCTCCTTTATCAGTCAATGACTACAGGTTGGGCGAGTGCGCATAGGTATTTGTTGATTTAGACAGTGATTCCGATGATGGGATGAAACCTAGAGCTATAATCCAAGAATCACCATTACCATTCCTAAAGGATCTAGAAAAAACTCTCCTACCGTGGTTATGTTATTAAGGAAGTTTGCACATTCTGCTCAGAAACTAGGAGAATAAATTGACGTGCCCTTCAATGCTGATGGTCAACCAGGTTAAACAACGAGCTAAAGTGATTGAGATGCACACCGATTTGGAAGGTTTGTTACCATCCTTAGTTGAAATCGAATACTACTGATGGTGCTGGGATTCTTTATGCTTCTCTAGTTAACTAGAAGAAACACCTATATCGAAAGAATAACCAAGATCGGAGGCATGATAGGTTCAAAATCCGTCAGAGGAATATGGAATTCATTTTATGAAATAATCAAATGTTTTAGGAATTGTTTTGAATAATAAAAATCTCTTTTTATAATATGAGAATTTCTAATATGGGATAATTTAAAAAGGAATTCTTTTAATTTAATTAGCTTAATATAAAGTAAAGACTTTAAATTATATTTTATGGTTTGAAATGAATATAATGTATTTAGGGAGTTTATAAGTTATTTTAAAATAGAATTTCATTATGGTAAATTCTATAAGTTATATTTAATTGGTAAATTGGCTACGAATGTTTTATATGTATATAAATAAGGATTTGATATTAAATTATTGTGTTAAATCTTTGTTTTGATATTATATAAATGATGTGAAATTATTTAATATATAAATGTTTTACTAGTTTTATTTGTTCTAAAATATAAAAATTAATTGAATAAAAGTTATATTTAAAATTATTAATTTATCAAAAGAAAGTTATAATTGGTGTTAGATGGTTATTTAAAATTATATATATATATATAATTTTTGAAAGTAAGAAATATTTTATATCTAATATTACAAGCATTTTAGAAGTTATTTTATAATTAATAAGAATAATTTAGAGTATAAGATGTTTATTCAACATATTTGTTTAAACGATATTTTACTATACTTTTATGATTCCATATTTCGTCCACATTAGTTTTTGTGATATTTTTATATTGGTTTTGTTATTCTAATTCTGTGTGACGAGAAATCTAGATAAATAGAGTTATAATACTATTTGGGATAGAGCATTTGGTAATATTTCTCTGGTTATCCTTTGGACTCATTGTAAGAATACTATGGAGGAGCGAATGTGATATATGAGCTCTGAATAAACAGACTAGTAACATGCGATGGTATGGAACGCCGTTGTGTTATTTATTCGGTAATTCTTTGCTCGTTGATGACACTCATGCAGGGATTTGTTATGTATGATGGAACTTGCTATAGTGAGTCACGTATTTAGCCGTGTGTCGGCATATGTATTTGGCTATGTGTCAGCATAAGTATAGAGCCGTGCGTTGGCATGTGTATATAGCAGTGAATCGGCTAATACACACAAACACATAGAGTATTTGTCTATCACTATCCAACTCCCTTTATGATTTGGGAGTGAACCAGATTGGCTAGTATCCATCCTTATAGCCTGATCGTGGTGGTCGCACCTCGGGTCTGTGACACCTTTTCATATAGCCACGTGTCAGCAATTTATATAGCATTGGGTCAGCAATGTATAGATTCGTGTGTCAATAATGTATAGCCCCTTTATATTACCTAGGCCTACAGTCTTTTGCCATTTAGGGCGTGTATGTAGGGTCGTGACTGAGTCCTTGCATAGTCGAGCATACTGATGGATATAAGTCATGATGTCCGTTGAGGCAACTAAGACTGCAAGAGCCATGTTCTATGAACACGTGTGCCGTGTTCGCCAACCACGTATGTAGTCTCCTGGAGCAAGTGTGTCTATTAGTCTCCCGTCTTATTCTAGTGTGTGTGATATTAACATATACTTATATATCTTCATAAGACAATGAGTTGTGATTATAGCTAAGACTGTATCTAGAGTATGATTAATCCCCATATCCTTCTTAGGTATGTGTCATCGAATATCTTTTTCATTGGCGTGTGTCGCCAACTACTATTCATTGGCATGTGTTGCCAATTATCTTTCTTAGGCGTGTGTCATCGATTATTCTTTATAGGTGTGTGTCACCAACCTTATTTTTGTAAGCATGTGTTGCCAATTATATCTTTCATTAGCGTGTGTTGCCATTTCTATGTTTTTAATTATGGATGATTATTTATATTGATATTAAGGATATTTTATTTATTGAGATTGAGTGATATATTTGGGCTAAGCTATGTGTAACCTGATTATACATGATGATATCTCTTTTATGGATGTTTTCAAAATTTAGGTGATGATTTCTAGACATGGATGATTCACCCATTTGATGTTGTTTCATGATTTCTGATTTAATGTTTTTTTATATAGTTGATGACATTTTTATATTTGGTTTTATGGCATTATTTGGTTTTATGGCATTCTAGGTTATATGACATTTGGAGTTGCTTGAGATAACATTATTATATTTATACCCAGCATATACTAAATTCTATATGTTTATCGACCTTTGATTTTAGATATACTCTTATCCATGTGTTATTTATAAAATACTCAGGTCAGTCCAAGACGTTTCAGGTTCAGAGACAATGAGACTGTGTTTTTGGGCTTAGAGGGGGCTAGATATTTAGTATTTTAGTTTATTATCTAGTGTTGTATAATATCTGATATGTGAATTCTTGTGTTGTATACTAGATATACCTGGTATATATTTAATATTATATGTTTTTGCTGTGATTCTGACTCTGTGTTCTCTGATATTTACTATATATTATATAATGTTCTATCCTAGAGGCACATGTATGTATTACTTTGTGCCGATACTATGTGCGTATATGTGAGTTATTTATTCGATGTTTAAATATATACCAGTGTCAGCCCAAGAGAATATTTACATGTGTACCCCATATAGCCTTATTCTCTGTATTATTTGATAGTATTACTTAGTGATACTCTTAGATAGTATGGGTATAGAAGGGGGTGTTTCATTTGGTATAAAAGCAGGTTCAGAATAATACATCATATATAAGGGAAACGAGTCAAGGCCTTAGATGAGACTTAGAGTTCCAGCCTCCTTGGCCGTGTTGGGCACTTACCCTAAATTAAAGGGATAGTAGGAGTATACGATGATTACTTGGGTAATCATCTGGGGACGTACTTGTTATTTTTCCCACTATATATATGTATGTATGTATGCATTATTTTATCCCTATCACTTTTGTGTGTTAATCTCTATGTGGAATTTAGGTTATTGATGGAGGTATTGAAATAAGATATTGTTAGCCAGACCAGTAGTGTCGGCATTGGTGAAGGTGAATAAACCTCTGTATGGCTTTGAATAGAGTAGCCTGATCCAGTAGAGATCAAAGTACGCAGCAAGTGCTGATAGATATATTTCCGCTTAAAGAATTTGTTTATTTGTTGATTAATGTGTTTATTGTTGTATTAATAGTTGTTTTGTTTGTTTGTTTGTTTGGGTCCAGTCTAGAATGTGGGAATTAAGCAGGTGTTATCACTAAATATTTATAAACCCACTTGAATCTGAATGGAGCCAAATATTAATAGAAGCCAGTGGTTTATCCAAATCTGAACCACAAGGAGATAATAAAATTATTTAAGATATATATATATAACTTAAATGTGAAATGAAATAAATAAATAAATTAAATTGTTTTCTTGATTGTGTGATGCTAGTGGTAGATTATTTGGTTATTAATATAATCACTACTAATATGTGAATCTACTAAAAGCAGGCATATTATTTTGAAAAAGTAAGAATAATTAATTATATATTAAAATACTTGTAAAATAAATTCGTGTTTATTTGTCCGCCGAGTGCTTTAAGAATTCTGATTGATGCGTCTGGCCAATGGATAAAGATTCCTAAACACTAGGATAAGGCATTTCAACGTAATAGTTTGAAAATAATTAATATTAAAAAAAATTCATGCAAAGATGTTTTGAAACTATTCCAAAAGAAATGAAATTCAATGCAAAAAAGAAATAAAATTTTAAGTTTGGTATTATGTTGAACCCCGATTTGGTAAATCTTATTATTATTTTGTAATTAAGGAAATATAATTTCAAAATTGTTAAATTATTATGATAATAGGGTTTTTATAGATTTTGAAGTGAATAAGAGATTTTAAATATTGATTTTGAAATTTTATATTTGGGTTTTGGAAATGGTATAAGAAATATTTTACTTAGAATTGTTTATTATTATGTAGAATAATATATTGTTTGGAGAATGAAAATATTAAATTGAAATTTACTTTGGAGATAAAAATATGATGATATTATTTCATATAAAAGTATGTGGATGATAAATTATATTTGAAGAAATAGTGAATATATATATATACACAATATAAATATAAATATATATATATATAGTTTTATACGGTTATGAGTATGGAAAAAATATATACATGAAATGAATTTGGAAAAATGTAAGTATTAATGAAAGAACCAAAATGTTTGAATGAAAATGATTTCATAACATTTTAGTAAAATGAAACAATTCCAATTTAATACTTTTATGGGTTCAAAGAGTTGTGAATAAATAAAGCACATATTTAACTTATATGTGGCTTACGTTGAAGGCATGCTTCGATATTTTAGTCGAATATATTCTATATAACTTGAACTTTAGTTTTGATAATACTTTGGTTTTAATTTAAGTGATATGTTGAGTATGAACACTAACAAGTAGGTTTTCCTTTTGATGAAGTTTTACTTAGGTGGTATGTATTTCAAACATATTCAAGTTTTGAAGTTTAGTAGTAGAACTTAACATTTGAAAAGTGTTGTGGTAGAACAACAATAACTTTTGATTATATGAATGAATTTTGATGAATATTTTTTGTTTAAAATATATTTCAATATGGAACAACTTTTATGTTTGTTGCTTTTCGAAATTTTGAAGTTTTGTAGTGTTTAAAAATGATTGAAGTTGGATAAAATTCAGGTCGCATGTGTATTTTCTTAAATCTAACACTGTGTTTGTTTAACCATAACTTTCAAATAGTTAATCTGATTTTATTGATTTTGCACTTTATTGAAAGCTAAAAACATAAGCAACAACTTTTATTTCAAGCGTTTTGTGAAATTTGGACGTTTTCTAGGCTAAAAATGCAAATTACTAAAGTAGGACTGTGTAAATATTGAAAAACCTGATTTTATTATCATTAGAAAATTCCCCATAACTCGAGTTGTAATCCATATTTTTGCAATGCAAAAGTTGTTTTGGAAAGCTAACACACAATGTAACCATTTACTTTCAGAAACCATAACTTGATATGGTAGTTTCGACCTTTGAAAGTTTGTTGGAAATTGGTTAAATAAGAATGAGAGATTGTTTTTATATTAAATGAGTGCATACTTCTTATACTTCATCATATGCGACTAATATTTGAACGTGAGTTGAGCACATGTACTTTAGGAGCTTTTATAGATTAGTTTGCAAGCGATAGCTTGTTTTTGCTTGCATAAAAGTGAAATAGCTCGCTTAAACGCTATTGAAAAGGTATGTTTTTACAATATATAGGTATATATATGATATTATATTGTTTTTCCCATGTTTTAGGATGCCCTATTGATTAGGATGTATATTTATTGTGATATATTGTGTTTTTTTAAACACTCTCCATACAAAGAAGATTACCGAATTTTTCCGCAAAATTCTAACACGTAGAAATTTTTTCACAAATTATCGTATACGAAAATAGAAAGTCGTTAAATTGAATCTATTTAAATTGTAGGACACGATAAGAGAATTGGAGAAAATCCATATAGAAGATTGAGAAGTTTAAGTTTGATAAAAGATCGGAGATATAAAGAAAGTCAGGGTATGAGTTATTTGATGTCTCCATACAAGGAATTGCGAGGATGCAATTTTCATAAGGAGGAGGTCTTTAACAACCCTGCTTTCTACCCCGTAGTAATAAATAAATTTAATTAAAATAAAATATTCAAATTTGATTTTTAATAATTATTATTTTTGAAAGTCATTTTTTACTTAATTAAATTCTATTTAATAAAACACTTTGTTTTAATGAATTGAATTAAATTAATAAGTTCCTTTTAGAGAATATATGAAAACTGAATAATATGTTTAATCAATATAAGATATTTTTAAAGTGTTAATAATTCATATTTGATTGAAATAGTTAACAATAAATTTACTTTATTATGAATAACAAAATAAAATAAACAAGTATTAATGAATAAAATTATCCAATTATCAAAATATAATTTGTAGAATAAAGTTGTGAATTAAATTAAATTAGATTGGTATTTATTTACAAATAAATTATTAGTGTTCTTTAAGGGAAAAGAAAAGAAAGGAAAATAAGAAAATAAATGATACCCAAGACCAGTCAAGCCCAACTCATTTAAACTCAATCTCTAGAAATCTCTCCCTGATTCATTAATTAAATCCTGTAACTCATTCTTTCCAAATATCCCTAAATTGAATCACGCAAAAAAGAGAGAATTGGGCACGTTTGCGATTGAGCTAGGCATAGGCATTGAAGACGGCATCAAGGGGAGGTTACGCGGTGACGATGGTGATTGGATGTCGTGATGGTGTGGTGCGGAAGCGGCCTCGGTGACGTGATGCAACAAACTAGCATTTGCGATTGGGGATGAGAACCGCGGCTAGGTGTTCGCGAACGGAGTAGGTATTTAATCCTGGCATGGATAAAGGCGTGTGTAGGATCGTGACTGAGTCCCCACGTAGTCAAGCACACCGATGGATATGAGTCACGATGTTTGTCGAGGTAACTAAGACTGTTGAAGCCATATTGGTAGAACACGTGTGTCGTGTTCATCAATCACATGTCTAGTCTCCTAGGGCAAGTGTGTATGTCAGTCTCCCATTTAGTTCCGGCGTGTGTGATATTGTAACAAACCCGTTCCGAAATAAGCCTGAGTTACAACCCAAAAAAGGCCCATCGAAACTTAGACCCATTCCAAAGCTGGTCGTTGGTTGGTAAAAGTGATAATAATGCAGAGCTATAACTGTTCTTTCAGAACCCACAATAGAAGAAATGAAGTATAATATCAAATTGTACTCATTTATTTCAAAATAGATTCAAATGTCATAATACAGAACAAAACATACTCTCTACAATAACTGTTACATCATTTGTTCAAAAGTATTCTTTCATGGCTACAATAAAAAGCATTATAAATAAATAACAATAACTGCCACAAGCTTTGCTCTCGTCGTCTTCAAGAATCATCATCGTCATCACTCCTTCCTTAACCTGTGTTGTAATGAGGAGGGAGTCAGAACAACAAGTGTCTGGTGAATAAAAACCTCGAGCCATATTAATTTAGTAATTGGGCAGTATATGTCAAAGTAGGAATATGTCTACGTGTTTTTAAACTATTTAATACTTCGTATAAGGAAAGGAGGCAGGCCCTCAAACAACCACTTAATACCTTCCATTCCCGAAGCATGTTTCTCAATCCCATAACCAATAACCAACGTCCTAAATGTTTAACAATGCGAGAGATAGAGCCCAAGCCACTTAATACCTTTTAATGGAAAAAAGGCAGACCTTGAATGTTTAAGACATCAATTAAGATAGGCCTCCATTGTTTAATACCTATTCCCAAGGCAGACTCCATATAGGTATATATCTAGCTGACATTGCATTGAAATTTCTTTGAACACTTAATACTTCCTATTGAAGTGGACCTTTCCGAGATATCCTTAACCATGCCTAAACCCAATCCTGACCTTTTGATATTTCATTTAAGGAGAAAGGCGGGCCCTCAAATAACCACTTAATGCCTTTCAAAACCCCAAAGCAGGTCCTTCGTTTTATGACTCATACCCACGGTGACGTCTCATATTAGCTCAACTATTCGTCGGTGCTGATAGCCAGATTAACTGAGCAGATTTACCCTACAGAATTGGGACTAATCTTGCGTCATCGCAGTTACTTATCATAGGTGATGTCTCACATCAGCCTCAAAGTCACACTGTTGGTTGCCAAATTAGTTGGGCAGACTTCCATATTTCTTTTGACTGACATCGCACTACTTATGACTTAGTCATATTTTACAACACTCTTAATATATTATCGCACTCCTCACCGTGTACATTAATTAGGCTATATAAGAATTCCCTCTTATTTTGCCTTAACAAATCAATTACCTTCCTAAGGGGGATTTAATGACAATTATTACCTAATTAATTATGTAATTATACGTTATAATTGTATACGATTTACGGTAATTAATATATAAATAAATACACAACTACTATTTTCTATACGTGCGTAGATTTCATCTTGACTAATGCTTAAATATCAATTCCTTTTTAATAACAATAATACAAGTCCATTTCCATATTATCAAGGGTGCCAAATTTCTAATATCCATAACAAGGGATTTCAATATCCTTAACAAAAGATTCAACATTCATATCCAAAAACTGTAATAAGCAGACTTCTACATAGTAAAAATCTCAACTCAATCTATCACATCAAATTAGGGAATAATCTCAAAAATAGAAATTGCAATTCTAGTTTCCAATCTCTATTCAACCCCTCTTTACAAAGAATTAAACAATGAGATTTTTCTTTTATTTTCGTATGGAATAAATGGTGTAAATTATGAATAAATTCATACTTTTACACATTATCCCTTAATTGGAGCTTAATGATCAGATTAGAATTTAAAAAGGATTGGAATAGAAATTAAATTCACCAAAAACTGCAAAAACCACATATCCCAATATTTGATATGATCAGTTGAGAATTCTAACAAGAATTGACATTTTGAATTATAAGAGTTTTGGGGTTTTTTATTTTGTTTTATTTTCGTAAACCCAAAACCCCTAAGGCATATTCAAATCCATAATATACTAAATAATTACTGGAATAAAAATACTAAGCTTTCCACTCATAGATTATCCTTAGCCCTTCTTGTATGGATTTGCATTGCTAAAGTACTCTTTCCCAAATCTCTTCTTTTGATATATACACAGGAAGAGATTGGTATGTATAATTTTGTTAGATTCGGTGAGGTTGGAAAAGAAGAGAATATATTAAAAGAATAATTAGAAACGAAATAGAATCCTTACCCGAATCCTAATTAAATTTTTGAATCTAACCGAAGAGAGAAAATGACAGGGTTTCGTTGAATTTCCAAATATTTTTGTGAATAAAAGTGGAGAGGGTGGGGTCATATTTATAGAGGTTGAAACGAACCAGAATCCTAGCCACCACCAACAAGGGCGGTCGACCGGTTGGGATCGGCGGTCGACCCCTCGCCTATTTTGGGAACATATTAATTTTGTACCGTTTGTTTTGTTTAGTTCCTTTATTATACTTTTAACATAATTGTAAATGTTAACGATTCCTTATCCTCTAAGTCTAATCTCAGTTAATTTTCAAATTTCAAATTTAATTATTTATTTGAATTTGAATCAAATTATTTTAATCCCGAAAACTTCAAATACCCATAACTTCTTTGTCTGAGCTCAGTTTTCAGCATATTATATATGAAAACAGATCGAAATTTTTCACAAATGCAACAATACAACTTTCATGGCCAAATTCCAACTTTTACAAAGTTTTCATTTTTACCCCTACTTAATTTAGTTTGCTTTTTTAATTATTACTGATTTTATGGGGTGTTACATTCTGCCCCCTTAAAAAGGATTTCGTCCCCAAAATCTCTCCAAGGGACGAACAACGTAACACATAATAACATCCATATTATATCACCAAGTTACCTACATATCCATCTACTCAACCAAAGTGCAATGTGATTATGTACTGCAGACATACTAAAGTGAGCTCAAACCTAGCGTGAGTGTGTAATCGTGTCATGCAAGTATGTATGCAAATACCCTAAACATGCATAAAAATTTGTATTTGAGTGTAAGGTGATAGTGAAAAAGTGTAGCAACCATCTCCTCATCCAATCTAGCAACCACGATGTAAACAAAACCCTAATTTTGGAGAGAATTTAATAGTGAAAAGCTCTGGATGAGAGATCTTCATCTTCTGTTTAGTTTCCTATATGCTTTCCATAGGGTTATCTCTCCATTGCTCTCGGACCAATCTAATTTCTTTGTTGCAGAGCCACTTAGTTATGTGCTCCATAATTCGTGCGGTGGCACGAGATGCTATTGGTTCCGTCTCTATGTCCCTAACTGATCAGGCTCTAGTACAATGGCGGTGTCATGGAGGCATTTCTAAGGTGAGAAACATGAAAAACATCGTGAACTCCTGCTAATTGGTCTGGAAGCTCCACGTGGTAAGCAAGACTTCCTATCCTTTCCAAAACTCGAAATAGCCCAACAAATTTAGGTGCCAATTTTCCCGACATGCCAAACCTAACAAATTTTCTAAGAGGGGGGACTTTAACAAATACCATATCTCCTACCTCAAATTCTAGCTCTTTCCTTCTCTTATATGCATAGGATTTTTGGCGACCATGCACTGCTTCATTCATTGCCTGATCAATTCTACTTTTTCCATGGTATCATGATCAAACCAGGTTTGAGCAAAATTTTGTTGGTGGTTTCCCACCAACAACTTGGCAATTTGCATGGCCTTTCGTAAAGTGCTTCAAAATGGGCCATACCAATCATCGCTCAATAACTATTATTATACACGAACTCAACCAATGGTAGGTGCTACTCCCAATGCCCTCCGAAGTCCAAGATGCAAGCTCTTAGTAAGTCCTCCAAAATCCTATTTACCCTTTCCATCTGACCATCTGTCTTGGGTGATAATCTGTGCTGAGATTCAATGAAGTTCCCAAAGCTTCTTGCAAACTCCTCCAAAACTCGCTAGTGAATAAGGGGTCCCTATCACTAACAATGCTCACTGGAATTCCAACATAATCGGACTACTCCTTAATGTTAATCTGTGCAAGAGACACAACAGTCCTATTATTCCTAATAAGAATAAAATGGGCACTCGTAGCGAGTCTATCTACAACAACCCAAATGGCCTCATTACCCCTCTGATTCGTAGGAAATCCTTCCACAAAGTCCATCGAAATGTGTTCCCATTTCCAAGTCGGAATCTCTAAAGGTAATAGTAATCCTTCGGGCATCCCTTGCTCAGCCTTTATCTTCTGACATATCAAGCATTTAGCAACAAACTCAGCTACTCTTCTCTTCATTCCAAGCTAATAGAAAATCCTCTTCATATCCTTATACATTTTATCTCCTTTGGGGTAAATAGTCATCTTAGAGTGGTGATATTCCTTAAGCACTTCTAATATACGATTAATCATTGGGGCATAAAGGCATCCATCCCTTCTCAAGCATCCCTTCTCATCAACAGAATATCTACTAGTATGTGGAAAATATTATCCTCTCCTCAACTTCTCCAAAATCTCCACTATCTTCTCATCCTTCATCTGCTTAAGCCCAATACGGTCCATTAAAGTTGGTCTAACCTCCATTATGGCTAAGAGGCCTTAAATGGGTTCTGTTGGTGGTTGGAATTTAAAATTTGAGAGATACTCCAACTACCTCCAGTCATATATAGCGCTTAGGGTAGCATGCCTTTGACTAAGGGTGTCAATGACTACGTTCCCTTTTCCAAGGGTATATTGTATACCAAAATCAATTGACGCTATATACAACATCCATCTCTGCTGCCTAAGATTTAAATCATTTTTGGGAAATAAGTATTTGAGTGATTTATGGTCAGTGAACAACTGAAACCTTTCTCCCAAAAGATAATGCCTCCACATCTTCAAAGCAAAGACAATAGCTGCCAACTCCAAGTCATGAACTGGATATCGTTTCTCATGATCCTTCAAATTTTCTATTAGCATAAGCGACAACCTTCTCTTCTTACATTAGAACTGCTCTTAATCTTGTGCCACAAGTAACTATGAAAACCACAAATGGTTTGATTTCGTCGGGAATGGTGAGCATAAGTGCACTTGTCAATAACTCTTTAAGCTTCTAGAATGCCTCATTGCATCCATTATCCTAAGAAAAGACTAGATTCTTATTAATCAAGTGAGTTAAGGGGGCTGCTGTTCTTGCAAAGTTCTTTATGAACTTCCTATAGTATCC
The DNA here is from genome assembly GCA_030737815.1 of Allium fistulosum. Taxonomy (NCBI): domain Eukaryota; kingdom Viridiplantae; phylum Streptophyta; class Magnoliopsida; order Asparagales; family Amaryllidaceae; genus Allium; species Allium fistulosum. The sequence continues at coordinate 1,112,465,579 of CM060905.1, forward strand.
CATCAACCCTAGAAAACTTCTAACTTCTGATGCATTCTTAGGAACTCTCCATCTTTGAACAACCTCCACTTTGGCAAGGTCCACCACTAGTCCTTACTCAAAAACAATATATCCAAGAAATCTAACCTCTTTCTTCCAAAATGACACTTAGCAAATTTGGCCTTAATCTGGTGCCTTCTTAAAGTTCCTAGTACCTCTCTTAGGTGGTCCTCTTGCTCCTTTTAGCTTTTGGAGAATACCCATCCACGAATAGAATGATGAATTTATTGAGTTTCCCCCTAAACACTGTACTCATCAAATCTACAAAGTATGTGAGGGCATTCGTCAACCTAAAAGGTATTACTTCCCATTCATAGAGCTCATTTGGTGTGCGGAATGCGGTCTTCGACTTGCTTTCTTCTGCAATCCTTAACTGATGGAATCCAGTTGCCAAGTCTAGTTAGGAAAAGACTTTTGTTCCTACAAGTTGGTCGAACAAGTCATATACCCATGGTAGAGGATACCTATTTTTTCTTGTTAACTTGTTCAGCTCCCTATAATCGATGTAAAGTCTCAGCGAGCGTCTGCCTTAGTGGCAAAGACAATAGGGGCTCCCTATTTCGAGATACTCTGATGGATGAATTCGTTCTGTAATAGCTTAGAGATCTGCTTGTCTAACTCCCTTCTTTCTTTAGGAGCCATGTGTCTTATGAGCAAAGTGACTGGCCTTGCTTCCTCCTTTAAATTGATTCTAAACTTGATCCCCCTATGAGGTGGGAGACCCAAGACTTCCTCAAAGACATAAGGAAGTTCACAGACTACGTGTACGGATGATAGCTCACTAAAAGTTAGGCTTAGTGAGTATAAATAGCTTGACTCAAATGAGCCTTGGGGTGTATAAAGAACTTCTAGGTCATGTCCTCTACAACATTTTAATCGTATGGCCCTTCTATCACAGTCAAGAATCGCTCCATAGAATGCTAACCAATCCATACCCGAGATAAGTTCATACCCCTCAAGATTTAGATCGTATGCATTACATATGAAATCAACATATGTCCACAACTAGGTCTTTGAAAATTAAAGAGAGATGTGTTAACCCCACAATAGGATTGGAGAACACTATCGGGCTGGTGACAATTTGGGTTTGAAGGTTTAAGAAGTTAACTACATTCCTAGCTATAAAGGAATGTGATGCTCCAGAATAAAATAGAGTACGAATAGTAACCCCAACAATGAGAGTTTTATCTTCTAATGTTGCCTTCCCTTGATCTCTAGGTGGTCTACTCGAAGTAAGGACAACCTAGATAGCATTGACATGTCCACTTGACCCTTCCTTTGCCAACTTCGGACATTGTTTCTTGTGGTGCCCTTCTTTGTGGCAATTATAGCACTTTCCTTTAAAAGCTTCTTTCATCAGACTCATTCACAATCTTTAGCCTCATGATCCTTTTTCTGGCATCTCTTGCATACTTTACCATTCTTGTTGAATTTCCCCTTTGACTTCTTGTTTGCAAAGCCTCCCTTTTTGGGCCCTTCTTGCTTTTGGGTAAGCCCAGCCTTCTTCCCACCTCCTTTTCTTCTGCACTTGCTGACTACAACAAAGCCATCTCAACCAATGGTTCATATGTAACACCCACGGGAACTTGGGTCAACAAAATTTATCTCAGTGGGGATTTTAGGCCCTTCGCAAACTTCATGGTCTTTTTCATTAACGTATTTATCAAGCTCATCCCAAACTTAGCCAACTCCATAAAATTACTAATGTACTCCTTTAAGGTGGAGTCTCCTTGCCTAAGCTGTATGAATTTCTCCACTTGTAAACTCATTTTTGCTCTCGACATAAACCTTAACCCAATATATCCTTAAATTCATCCCAAGTGAAAACCTTATCAGCATTTTCTTTAATTACTAAGTTCCACCAATCTAAAGCTTCCCCTTTAAGGTGCCAAGCTGTTATCCTTCTCTTTAGTTTATCCACCTGTCTTAGTTTTCAAAATATTCTCTTGTAGTCATTAATCCATGCTTTAGCTTCCACATATCCTTCAGTTTCAGAATTTGTTTTTCCTCTTATATTAGCAAAGTCCTTATATATCATAGGGAAGTCAAAAGGATGGGGTACTACCTCGATAGGTGGGGCAACGGGTGCCATCGGTGCAGCAGGAGAGACCGGGACTTGCTCATCTTGCTTGAGGTACTGTTTAAACCATTCGGGCAACCCACGAATGGTGGGTCTTCCTCAAGTAGGGATCCCAATTTCGGAATAAGATTGATTATCAGCCATATCAACTATCTATAGGTTGAATCTTTAGTGATGAATTCATAAGATAATATTATATGCTGAAAGAAAAAGAGTTGCCTAGTGTATGCATGTATGTTCAAAGAAATAGGGGCATAAGTGTGTATTTGTGTAATAAGACATTTTGAAAAACCTTTTGAAAAACTTTTCAAAAATAACAAGTATATCTCTCATACGTATTATTTCCCCGTTAATCGGGTAACCTAAGTTCTGATACCAAATGTAACAACTCGCCCTGAAATAGGCCTAAATTCCAAATTAGAAAAGACCCATCGAAACTTAGACCCATTCCAAGGTTGGTTGTTGGTTGGTAAAAGTAATAACAATACAGAGCTATAACTATTCTTTCAGAACTCACAATGGAAGGAACAGAGTGTAATACCAAATTGTACCTATTTATTTCGAAATAAAGTCAAATGTCATAATACAGAACAAAACATAGTCTTCAAAATAACCATTACATCATTTGTTCAAAAGTATCCTTTTATGGGTGTAATAAAAAGCATCATAAATAAATAAAAATAGCTACACAAGCTTTGCTCATGCCGTTTTCAAGCACCATCATCGTCATCACTCCTTCCTTAACTTGTGTTGTAATGAGGAGGGAGTTAAAACAACAAGTGTCTGGTGAATAAAAATCTCGATCTTTATTATTTCAGTACTTGGGCAGTATATGTCAAAATAGGAATATGTCTGTGTTAAAACTGTTTAATACTTTGTATAATGAAAGAGGCAGGCCCTCAAACAACCACTTAATACCTTCCATTCCCAAAGTAGGTTTCCCAATTCCATAACCCATAACTCAATACCAATGTCATAAATGTCTAACAATGCGAGAGATATAGCCCAAGCCACTTAACACCTTTTAATGAAAAATAGGCAGACTCTGACCATTTAAGACCTCAATTGAGGTAGGCCCCCATTATTCAATACCTATTTCCAAGGCGGACTCCAAATAGGCATCTATCTAGTTGACACTGCATGGAAATCTCTTCGGACACTTAATACTTCCTATTGAAGCGAACCTTTTCGAGATATCCTTAACTGTGCCTAAACCCAATCCCGACCATTTAATACTTCATTTAGGGAGAAAGGCAGGCCCTCAAACAACCACTTAATATCTTCCAAAACCCCGAAGAAGGTCCTTTGTCTTATGACTTGTACCCACGGTGACGTCTCACATGAGCCTGACTATTCATAGGTACTGGTGGCCAGATTAAGTGGGCAGATTTACCTTATAGAATTGGGACTAACCTCACGTCATCACAGTTACTTATCATAGGCGACGTCTCACGTCAGCCCCAAAGTTACACTACTGGTAGCCAGATTAGCTAGGCCGACTTCCGTATGTCTTTTGACTGACCTCGCACCACTTATGACCCTTAACATATTATCACACACCTCACCGTGTCCATTAATTAGGCTATATAAGAATTCCCTGTTGTTTTTCCTTAAAAAATCAATTACCTTCCTAAGGGAGATTTAATGACAATTATTACCTAATTAATCGTGCAATTATATGTCATAATTGTATGCTATTTACGGTAACTAATATATAAATAAATATGCACCTACCATTTTCTTTACGTGCGCAGATTTTGTCATAACTAACGCTTAAATGTCAATTCCTTTTTAATAACCATAATACAAGTCTTTTTCCATATTATCAAGGGTGCCAAATTTCCAATATCCATAACAAAGGATTTCAATATCCTTAACTAAAGATTCAACATTCATATCCAATAACTGTAATAAACAGACTTGTGCATAGGAATTAAAAATCTCAACTCAATCTATCCCATCAAATCAGGGAATAATCTCAAAAATATAAATTGCAATTCTAGTTCCCAATCTCTATTCAACCCCTCTTTACAAAGAATTTAAACAATGAGATTTCTCTTTTATTTTCATATGGAATAAATGGTGTAAACTACGAAATTCGTACTTTTATACCATATCCCTTAATTAGAACTTCATAATCAAATTAGAATTTAAAGAGGAGTGGAATAGAAATTAAAATCACCAAAAGCTGCAAAAATTATATATCCCAACATTTGATGTAAACAATTAAGAATTCTAACAAGAATTAACATTTTGAATTATAGTTTTTTTAGGGGTTTTTTTTGTTAACCCAAAACCCCTAAGGCATATTCAAATCTATAGTATACTAAAAAATTACTGGAATAAAAATACTAAGATTTCCACTCATAAATTATCCTTAGCCTTTCTCGTATGGATTATGGATTTGTAACGCCAAAGCACTCTTTTCTAGGTCTCGTCTTTTGATATATACACAACAAGGGATTGGTATATATAATTTTGTTAGATTCAGAGAGGTTGGAAGAGAAAAGAATAGATTAAAAGATTAATTAGAAATGAAACCGAATCCTTACCTGAATTCCTAATTGAATTTCTGAATCTATCTGAAGGGAGAAAATGGTAGAGTTTCGCTAAATTCCCAAATATTTTTGTGAATAAAAGTGGAGAGGGTACGGTCCTATTTATAGAGGTTGAAACCTACTAAAATCATAGGATGAAAGTAGGTTAAAAATGGATAAATCTAGAACATTCATTGATAGGAAAACCCTAGCTATCACCAACAGGGACGGTCGACCGCCCTATATGCACCGGTCGACCGCTAGCAGTCGATTGGTTGGGATCGGTAGTCGACCCTACTATCTATTTTGGGAACGTATTAATTTTTGTACGTTTGTTTTATTTAATTCCTTTATTATTCATTTAATGTTAATTGTTAACGTTAACGATTCCTTAACTCCCAAGTCTAATCTTAGTTAATCTTCAAATTTCAAATTTAATTATTTATTTGAATTTGAATTCGAATTAGATTATTTAAATCTGAAGACTTCAAATGCCCATAACTTCTTCATTTGAGCTCCGTTTTAGCATATTATATATGGAAACAGATCAGAATTTCATCACGAACGCAATGGTATAACTTTCGTAGCCAAATTCAAACTTTTACAATATTTTCATTTTTACCCCTACTTAATTTAATTTACTTATTTAATTCTTACTGATCTTACAGGATGTTGCAGATATAGACTTATACCTCTTCGTAAGACAACGAGTTGTGATTATACTTGAGACTATGTCCAAAATATTATCAATCCCCGTATCCTTCTCAGGCATGTGTCGATGAATATATTTTTCATTGGCGTGTGTCATCGACTACTATTCATTGTCATATGTTGCCAATTATCTTTCTTAGGAGTGTGTCATCGATTATTTTTTATAGGCATATGTCGCCAACCATATTTTCATAGGCATGTATCGCCGATTATATCTTTCATTAGCGTGTGTCGCCATTACTATGTTTTTTCTTATGGATGATTATTTATATTAGTATTATGGATATTTTAATTATTGAGATTGAGTGATACATTTGGGCTAAGCTACGAGTAGTCTGATTATACATGGTGATATCTCTTTTATAGATGTTTTTCGAATTTAGATGATGATTTATGGATATGAATGATTCACCTATTTGGTGTTGTTTCATGATTTCTGATTTGATTTTCTATTATATAGGTGATGATATTTTGATGCTTGGTTTTGTGGTGTTCTACGTTATATGATATTTGGGGTTGCCGAGATAGCATTATTATATTTATACACAACATATACTAAATTCTATATGTTTATTGACCTTTGATTTTAGATACAGTCTGACTCATGTGTTATTTATATATTACTCGGGTTAGTTAGAGACATTTCAGGTTCATGGACGATGATACAGCTTTTTATTAGGGTTAGAGGAGGCTAGATATTTAGTATTTTAGGTTATCACCTTGTGTTGTATAATATCTTGTATGTATGTTCTCGTGTTGTATACCAGACACACCTGGTCTATATTCACTATTATATGTTATTGCTGCAATTTCAACTCTGTGTTCTCTGATATTTACTGTATATTATGCATTGTTCTATCCTAAAGGCACACGTGTTTATTACTTTGTAGCGATACTATGTAAATATATGTAAGTTATTTCTTCATGTTTAAATGCATACAAGTGTTAACCCAATGGAATATTCACATGTGTAACCCATATAGTCCCATTCTCCATATTATCTGTAACATTCCCCCTTTTGACCGCCTCCCGTCGGTAATTAAACCAACTCGAAACGTTCAAAAAGACGAATTGTTATTTAGTTTATAAGGTTTAAACAGAATCAGCCACAGAAACACAGATAATAACAATCAATTAAAACAAATGAATCTTTATTTCATTACTATAAATCTTTTTTATATACATCAGAGTTTATACAATTTTAATACTGATACAGCGGAATATCTTAAAATACAATTTTCTTCTGAAAATTAAAATGATTCTTTTCTCTCTCTCTAACTTCGCTGCTCGAAAATCTTCAAGCTGTAAAATACTCGGTCTGACCCGAGTATTATATTCAAAAGAAAATAATACACAGGTCAGTCTAATTCAAACCAGTTTATTAGTGCATAGAGGCAATAATAATTTAAATAGACGACAGTCACAATAATTCTCGTCTATCCAATTCTTTTAACAAAGAAATCGGATAACGAAAATATAACACTTAACAGTGTTGAACAATAAATCAGCAGATTTAAATCATCAACGGAGATAAATAAACAATTTATCAAATCGACTAAATCAATTTAAGACAATTGCAGTTGTCACTTTACAACCATCAGAGTTCGGTTGGCTGCCGTACACGCACGCGTGCACGGCCTCGCCAATACAGCATAAAAGATCAATGCATCACGACGCAAAGAAATATCAATTCGAAATTGTCAATTCCTGGGTGGCTGCAGTGCACGCACGCGTGCACTGCCTCGCCAACTCATGTGCACCAACCAAAAAGCACAGAAATAAAATAAAAAAAACAAGGTCAAGCCCAAAATAGGTTCAACTCAAGGCTAATGAATAGACAAAGAAATACAACATCATCCAAAACAAAACATAATGACTCAGTGATACATGCAACATGATCAGATGAACATTAGTGCAGCAAGTCAAGTCAAAGCAATTTGCAAGCTTCACAGTGCAACAATACTACAATGCCTCAGCCATCAAGGCATGAACCAGACTAGACTACAAACAAATAAAGCAAATGAATCAGTGAGCTAGCAAAGACAAAGGAACTGCACAGCTTCAAATGAGACAACAAATTTCGAACTCACATGTGTCCAGACCAACTACAAGGATAGTTGTGTACCTAGACAAGAATGCAAAAACTCATGTGGATGGTGCAGACTACAAGTGAATGCAAAATGGAGGCAACAGAGACCAAAGATCACAAGCAAATGCAACCAAACCTGACCAGCAACAACAATTATCAGATCAGTGTGGATGCAGACCAGAGACAAACAATGTCACAGCAGGATCAAGTGACGACATAGAGCAGTACATATATGAAATCCAAACATATATTGACTACAAAGTGAAGAAACAGTAAAAATCAAAAGAGAGTGCAACAGTGCATAACAAACCAAGCTACAACCAAAATGCAACATTGTTTCTGAATGGATCAAGCTATGGCAACAATAGACAGTGATCAGAGACCACAAACGAGTGCCATCAAGAAACAACAAGACCAGACTACAATGAAGATCAAAACAATGGACAACAAAAAGATTTCAAAAGCAAATGAGCATGCAGACATTGCCAGATTTTCAAGAAACCATGAAGTTCACGAATACAACTCAAAGTACATATGCAATAAGGTATGCAACCAGACAGTATCAACATGGATGCAAAATGCTCAAGACCAGAGTACAATAAAATGGAACTGGACATTGTAATCTCAGGAGCGCAAAGTGCTGGACAATGCAAACACATGGATGATAATGCCACTACGACAGACAGTGCCGAAGCAAAAATGTATTGCTTCTTCAAAACAAAATACTGGACTAGATGAATGCAGGGCAGCACTTAAAACTACATGTTTAGCCAAGCTGTCACCAAATGAATCTCTATTGCAATGCAGACTGAAATATGGGAGAATGCAAACCCAAGTCAACATGAATCACTTGAAAATCAAAGACCCCAAAACTGAATGGACTGCAAATTACAAAAATGAAGGGTATAGCAACCATGAACTCAGGTATACAGTTCAAGTATACGAGGGCAAAACCCAAAAGCATCAAAAAATCAGTTTAGGGAATATGCAAACCAGATAAGGAATGCACCAGAACAGGAAAATCAATTCAAAATTCAACTTAGATGAAGCAAAATATATATATACATACAAGAATGCAAATATATATATATATATATATATATATGCCAGAAATCAAGATGACAACCCAAGTGGTCAGAGACTAGGCAGAAGTGATACAGTGAATGGTACAAGTGTAAATGCAAATGAGATACACTCAGGTCAAAGATCGCAGACTAGAGTTCAAGTAACTTCAGAAGTAAAATGAAGCATAAATATACACATGCACATGAACTAGTAAATATGCAGCCGAGAGAACAACTGCAAGTAATGTGGAACAACAATTGCAAACAGGTTCGAGAAGACTGCGGCTTCAAAACATCGCATATACATATTTATGTTTCATTGGACCTTAATATGTAGTTCAACAGTGTATAACGAAGTCGTGAAACAGCAGTCTTAGTGGTGAACCAGGAAATCAAGTGAACCAGTAAATGATACAATAGCAACATAAACAAGCAAATCATGGAACAACCATATCAATGTCAGGGCAGTGCCTAAGTTTCGAATTCGATGCAGATGATAAGCGACTCAAAGTCGAAAGCAATAAACAAGTCCAAGAAAACAAACATCTGTAGTATGAAATAGATGTGAGTAATTAAATTACTCACTTTAGTACGAAGCGCAGATCGAAGCAAAGATGAACGGAGACGAAGCCCTAGTTGAAGACGAGCGATATCGAAGGATCGAACGAACGCCGAGGCCCTTTCCAGCGACGCCAATACGAAGGTCTCGAAGCCCCAATTCAAAGCGACAAAGAATCAAAGAGCCAAAGCCCTAATTTTCCAGATCGAACGAGACGAGATCAAAGCCGCCATTTTTTTCTTCTCGCTTATTTTTGTTTAGGGTTAGGGTTATACGAATGAATGAGAAATTGAGGGGATCGGGTATAGGGTTTTAAACGAAATGAATGGGCCGAGATAAAATTTTAAAGCCCAAAACCCTTTAACAATTTTTTTCTCTTGTTTTCTTCCAAAAGGATTCTAACCGATTCAAAAATTCCAACAACACTTTTTATTAAACGAATTCCAATTCGAATCGAAGCTCCTATAAGCAATTAACTAGCAGAGAAATCGTTTAACAATGATATCAAATCGATGCGAAAACCCCGGTTATCCCCAAAATTTAAATTGAATCCGAATAGATTTTCTACGCGTTTATACGTCGTATATTCACAAAACAATTCCGATAAATATGAAAATTGAAATCCAGTAATAATTCAATATTACGGACCCAATGAAACTTGTTTCGTCAAATTCCGAGACTGTGCCTCGGAAGGTTATTTTTAAATTCAACTTAAACGATAATATTTCAAAACGGAACAAATCGCTTTCAAATTCAATTCTGAAGCTTCTATTACCTTCAGTATTATCAATATGAATTTTCCTAGCCTTTAAATTATTTTTAACCGGCTTAAAATTGAAGATTCAAATTTTATTCAACTTTCAATAGATTAAATTCAAAAATTAAATCGCCAATTCATTCTGATAATTTGAAATTCAAGTCAAATCATCATTTCAAATATTTAAAATTAATTAAATATTTTCAATTTAAATTGTTCAAAATTCAGGGTCGTTACAAACTCCCCTCCTTAAAAACTTTTCGTCCACGAAAAGGAAAGGTCGTTAAAATTTCATTAATATTCACACTCTACTCAATTTTTTTACTAAGCTCAATACTTATTAAAAATAAATAAATATAGATAAACATAGGATTCATTCCATTTGTTTTATCTCACTAGCTTTGTTCATTGGTTTCTACAATCAAACGCAAAAGTCTTTTACCAAAATTCTCGATTTATAACTCAGATTCGAACTTTAAAATTCGTCATGTTAGAGATTTATATAATATATCTCTTCCAAAGCTGTGAACTTTCAAAACATTACAAAAATCCTCTTCCTTAGTTTATTAGGTAGGAATTTTGAAATTTTAATTTCAAACTATTGGTTCGCTATTTACAGTTTGAAAATACTTGCTAACTCGAAATTTAACAAGTCCATCTTCGTTCTCACAGACATTAGACATACGCTGGCCAGGCGCAGGTCTAAAAATCTCCAAGTACTAAATATACTTGCTTCAATTCCCAGTGAAAATACTTTTTAAAAATTCTTTTAAAAAATGGATATGGAAAGCACGTTCCCCCATGGATTACAGTTCCACCCGGCGGTTACGCTACTATCCCAGTAGAGTCGCTTGTGGCTGTAGATTTCTCATCTCTTAAATTTCGCCATGGTTGTCGCCATAGATTGCAGTACACACGGCGGTTACGCTACTATCCCAGTAGAATCGCTCGTGTCTGTAGGCATCACGCCCCTCAAATTTCGCTTGGCATTAGATTGCAGTTTACCCGGCGGTTGCGCCACTATCCCAATGGAAACGCTTGTAACTGTGGGCATCTCGCGCCTCAAATTACGCTAACATACATCATAATCAACATGATCCCATCACGAGGGATTCTAGTCCAAATGGACATTCCAACTTATGGAAAATTCTACGTAGCTACGAATTTCAAATGGACACTCTTCACGAGTTCCAATACCTTCTCCAATAATAAATGGAAGGTACTTTTCCATATCCTCAGTTTAGAAAACATAATATCATATATGTAGTACTACATTTCACATTTCGTACATATCATATCCATGTAAACATACATAAGATTTCCATAACAATGTCTTTCTAAACTAACGGTTTCAAATTTACCGCATTCATATATATAAGTTCTAAAACTTACATATTCCATATTCATAACAAATAGAGGATTCCAAAATTTTCCTCTAAGTCGATTTGGAAATTTAAGTTTATCTCAAACCTAATTCATATTCATAATTCCATTTATTATCGACTTTCACATTCGATTTGAATAACATGTTACATCGTCAATTCTCAACACAGAATTGATATCTATCGATATATAACCTCTGAGCTCGTACGTCTCGGAGAAGGGTGTTAAGCTAAGAGAATAAATTCTCCGCCACCAACAGATATATATTTAATAGAGATCAATTGCTATGTCATCAATTCACAATGTTAGACATACAATCCAAATCATCATCTGAAATTCAAAGCTCAACTTATATTGTCTTTGATGTCGAAGTTAAACTCAATTTTAACTCAACGATTCAATCTTTTTGAAAAATTTCAAATTGAACTAATTGTTCAAATTTCTCATTTAACTTTTCAACTTCGACTTCAAAAATGAATTTCAAATCATTTATCCCTTACGGAATATATTCACAACATTTCATATTTGGAAAAACATTTCCATACTTATTTAAAAATAAGTAATTCACAAATCCATTCTGTTTTCAACATTTGAAAATATTCGATATACTTTAATCAAAATTAAGTATATATTTCATCTTTAAGGAAATCATTCTCTTTCACATATTTATTTGAGTCAAAACGAATGTTACGTAAAACATCGTTACGACAACTCAAAATCACTAGTATAGGGATTCGAATTTAGATAGATATATAAATCCCAATACTACACAAAACATTTCCTTTCGGAAATCATTTACTATAACAACAGTGTTATAGTCCACCATTTCCTTTTATTCGAAAACGTCTATTTCAACAATGAATGTTGAAATCTATGGTTTCGATATTCAATGCCTTTGAAAACATCTTTTTAAAACAATTAACTTCGTTTTAAAATATCGATTTTCCAAACATGTCCATTTTATTCAATAATATATTCACTGTCCAAAATCGTGAATATACTTCATTTAACAAGCTATAAAGATTTACTTATCCAAAATAAGTCAGTTTCGAATTTATAAACAACGTTTATAAATTCTATTTCTATTTATAAAGACTTCAATATATAAACAATTTACTTCATTAATCATTCCTTTATAACTCAATTTTTATATCGAATTTTAATTTATAAGTGAATTACTTATAAATTCTTTTATTTCGCAACTTCGATTCATTTTATAACTTCGCATTATAAAACTTTTAAATTCCATTACTTATGAAATCCATTAATATTTCATTTTTAACACTTATACAATTCCAATATTATATTAATACTTTCAAATCTTCAATTTAAGCCGTTTATAATAATTCAAAATTTCCACTTTAAACTATTATATAAATTTATCAGTTTTCCATTTCCAAGATAATCAACTAGTTCTTTAGTAATCATTCATCGACTTGGTTTTCAATCTAATCGCATTTGATTCATTCGCATTGGATTTTACTAACATTCATTCATATCCAATTAGTTCACATTCACTAATTTATATTCAAGTTAGTTTGCTTTCGATTCAAATCAAATTTGATTCTATTTAAATTTACCTACCTTTCAATTTGAATTCAATTTACATAGCTTTCAAATTCCATTAATACAATTTCATTAATACTTAATGAATTTCCATACGATCAACTAGCAACCAATGCACATTCAATTTAACCAAATTTATTTACTTTGCTTACATTCAATTTGGTTCAAAACACTTAATTTCAATTGGTTTATATTCCAATTCTGATTGAATTCTTATACTCACCATATTCACAACTTCTTAACTTAAAGTTTTATTCAACTCTTAACACAACATTTCTAATCCATGTTTATTCACTAATTCACTTTTACAATTAAAGTCGAATTTCCTTATATAACTCAAATTCATATTCATTCTTCACTTTATCAATTCATTTTTATATCAAATTCAATTTGATTCAATATTACTTAAGCTATTTCATTTCCAAAATCATTTTACTTAACTTTTGCTAAAGTCAAATTCATATCACTATTCAACATTCAGATTTTGTTTTACTTAACAAAACTGTTCAAACATTTTAACAATTGGTTTTACTTAAACTTTCTCATTTTATAAGTTAAACAACTTATTAATTTAAACTTTCCAATTCATATTATATAATCACTTATCTTTCAAGTTTAACTTTCCATCTCAACAATTTATCAAATCAAATTCAACTTATTTAACTTTCCTTTAGTTAAATTTCAAATCATATATTTATTGATACTAATTCAATTCAATTTAACTCTTCTTAAGTTAAAAATCTTTATTTTCAAAAACAATTTTATACTTCTTTAGATTTGAAAAAGTGTTTCTAGTAACTATTCATATTAAACATCATAAACTAAGCTTTGTGTAAACCAAAGCTCTGATACCACCTTGTAACATTCCCCCTTTTGACCGCCTCCAGTCGGTAATTAAACCAACTCGAAACGTTCAAAAAGACGAATTGTTATTTAGTTTATAAGGTTTAAACAGAATCAGCCAACGAAACACAGATAATAACAATCAATTAAAACAAATGAATCTTTATTTCATTACTATAAATCTTTTTTATATACATCAGAGTTTATACAATTTTAATACTGATACAGCGGAATATCTTAAAATACAATTTTCTTCTGAAAATTAAAATGATTCTTTTCTCTCTCTCTAACTTCGCTGCTCGAAAATCTTCAAGCTGTAAAATACTCGGTCTGACCCGAGTATTATATTCAAAAGAAAATAATACACAGGTCAGTCTAATTCAAACCAGTTTATTAGTGCATAGAGGCAATAATAATTTAAATAGACGACAGCCACAATAATTCTCGTCTATCCAATTCTTTTAACAAAAAAATCGGATAACGAAAATATAACACTTAACAGTGTTAAACAATAAATCAGCAGATTTAAATCATCAACGGAGATAAATAAACAATTTATCAAATCGACTAAATCAATTTAAGACAATTGCAGTTGTCACTTTACAACCATCAGAGTTCGGTTGGCTGCCGTACACGCACGCGTGCACGGCCTCGCCAATACAGCATAAAAGATCAATGCATCACGACGCAAAGAAATATCAATTCGAAATTGTCAATTCCTGGGTGGCTGCAGTGCACGCACGCGTGCACTGCCTCGCCAACTCATGTGCACCAACCAAAAAGCACAGAAATAAAATAAAAAAACAAGGTCAAGCCCAAAATAGGTTCAACTCAAGGCTAATGAATAGACAAAGAAATACAACATCATCCAAAACAAAACATAATGACTCAGTGATACATGCAACATGATCAGATGAACATTAGTGCAGCAAGTCAAGTCAAAGCAATTTGCAAGCTTCACAGTGCAACAATACTACAATGCCTCAACCATCAAGGCATGAACCAGACTAGACTACAAACAAATAAAGCAAATGAATCAGTGAGCTAGCAAAGACAAAGGAACTGCACAGCTTCAAATGAGACAACAAATTTCGAACTCACATGTGTCCAGACCAACTACAAGGATAGTTGTGTACCTAGACAAGAATGCAAAAACTCATGTGGATGGTGCAGACTACAAGTGAATGCAAAATGGAGGCAACAGAGACCAAAGATCACAAGCAAATGCAACCAAACCTGACCAGCAACAACAATTATCAGATCAGTGTGGATGCAGACCAGAGACAAACAATGTCACAGCAAGATCAAGTGACGACATAGAGCAGTACATATATGAAATCCAAACATATATTGACTACAAAGTGAAGAAACAGTAAAAATCAAAAGAGAGTGCAACAGTGCATAACAAACCAAGCTACAACCAAAATGCAACATTGTTTCTGAATGGATCAAGCTATGGCAACAATAGACAGTGATCAGAGACCACAAACGAGTGCCATCAAGAAACAACAAGACCAGACTACAATGAAGATCAAAACAATGGACAACAAAAAGATTTCAAAAGCAAATGAGCATGCAGACATTGCCAGATTTTCAAGAAACCATGAAGTTCACGAATACAACTCAAAGTACATATGCAATAAGGTATGCAACCAGACAGTATCAACATGGATGCAAAATGCTCAAGACCAGAGTACAATAAAATGGAACTGGACATTGTAATCTCAGGAGCGCAAAGTGCTGGACAGTGCAAACACATGGATGATAATGCCACTACGACAGACAGTGCCGAAGCAAAAATGTATTGCTTCTTCAAAACAAAATACTGGACTAGATGAATGCAGGGCAGCACTTAAAACTACATGTTTAGCCAAGCTGTCACCAAATGAATCTCTATTGCAATGCAGACTGAAATATGGGAGAATGCAAACCCAAGTCAACATGAATCACTTGAAAATCAAAGACCCCAAAACTGAATGGATTGCAAATTACAAAAATGAAGGGTATAGCAACCATGAACTCAGGTATACAGTTCAAGTATACGAGGGCAAAACCCAAAAGCATCAAAAAATCAGTTTAGGGAATATGCAAACCAGATAAGGAATGCACCAGAACAGGAAAATCAATTCAAAATTCAACTTAGATGAAGCAATATATATATATATATACATACAAGAATGCTAATATATATATATATATATATATGCCAGAAATCAAGATGACAACCCAAGTGGTCAGAGACTAGGCAGAAGTGATACAGTGAATGGTACAAGTGTAAATGCAAATGAGATACACTCAGGTCAAAGATCGCAGACTAGAGTTCAAGTAACTTCAGAAGTAAAATGAAGCATAAATATACACATGCACATGAACTAGTAAATATGCAGCCGAGAGAACAACTGCAAGTAATGTGGAACAACAATTGCAAACAGGTTCGAGAAGACTGCGGCTTCAAAACATCGCATATACATATTTATGTTTCATTGGACCTTAATATGTAGTTCAACAGTGTATAACGAAGTCGTGAAACAGCAGTCTTAGTGGTGAACCAGGAAATCAAGTGAACCAGTAAATGATACAATAGCAACATAAACAAGCAAATCATGGAACAACCATATCAATGTCAGGGCAGTGCCTAAGTTTCGAATTCGATGCAGATGATAAGCGACTCAAAGTCGAAAGCAATAAACAAGTCCAAGAAAACAAACATCTGTAGTATGAAATAGATGTGAGTAATTAAATTACTCACTTTAGTACGAAGCGCAGATCGAAGCAAAGATGAACGGAGACGAAGCCCTAGTTGAAGACGAGCGATATCGAAGGATCGAACGAACGCCGAGGCCCTTTCCAGCGACGCCAATACGAAGGTCTCGAAGCCCCAATTCAAAGCGACAAAGAATCAAAGAGCCAAAGCCCTAATTTTCCAGATCGAACGAGACGAGATCAAAGCCGCCATTTTTTTCTTCTCGCTTATTTTTGTTTAGGGTTAGGGTTATACGAATGAATGAGAAATTGAGGGGATCGGGTATAGGGTTTTAAACGAAATGAATGGGCCGAGATAAAATTTTAAAGCCCAAAACCCTTTAACAATTTTTTTCTCTTGTTTTCTTCCAAAAGGATTCTAACCGATTCAAAAATTCCAACAACACTTTTTATTAAACGAATTCCAATTCGAATCGAAGCTCCTATAAGAAATTAACTAGCAGAGAAATCGTTTAACAATGATATCAAATCGATGCGAAAACCCCGGTTATCCCCAAAATTTAAATTGAATCCGAATAGATTTTCTACGCGTTTATACGTCGTATATTCACAAAACAATTCCGATAAATATGAAAATTGAAATCCAGTAATAATTCAATATTACGGACCCAATGAAACTTGTTTCGTCAAATTCCGAGACTGTGCCTCGGAAGGTTATTTTTAAATTCAACTTAAACGATAATATTTCAAAACGGAACAAATCGCTTTCAAATTCAATTCTGAAGCTTCTATTACCTTCAGTATTATCAATATGAATTTTCCTAGCCTTTAAATTATTTTTAACCGGCTTAAAATTGAAGATTCAAATTTTATTCAACTTTCAATAGATTAAATTCAAAAATTAAATCGCCAATTCATTCTGATAATTTGAAATTCAAGTCAAATCATCATTTCAAATATTTAAAATTAATTAAATATTTTCAATTTAAATTGTTCAAAATTCAGGGTCGTTACAAACTCCCCTCCTTAAAAACTTTTCGTCCACGAAAAGGAAAGGTCGTTAAAATTTCATTAATATTCACACTCTACTCAATTTTTTTACTAAGCTCAATACTTATTAAAAATAAATAAATATAGATAAACATAGGATTCATTCCATTTGTTTTATCTCACTAGCTTTGTTCATTGGTTTCTACAATCAAACGCAAAAGTCTTTTACCAAAATTCTCGATTTATAACTCAGATTCGAACTTTAAAATTCGTCATGTTAGAGATTTATATAATATATCTCTTCCAAAGCTGTGAACTTTCAAAACATTACAAAAATCCTCTTCCTTAGTTTATTAGGTAGGAATTTTGAAATTTTAATTTCAAACTATTTGTTCGCTATTTACAGTTTGAAAATACTTGCTAACTCGAAATTTAACAAGTCCATCTTCGTTCTCACAGACATTAGACATACGCTGGCCAGGCGCAGGTCTAAAAATCTCCAAGTACTAAATATACTTGCTTCAATTCCCAGTGAAAATACTTTTTAAAAATTCTTTTAAAAAATGGATATGGAAAGCACGTTCCCCTATGGATTACAGTTCCACCCGGCGGTTACGCTACTATCCCAGTAGAGTCGCTTGTGGCTGTAGATTTCTCATCTCTTAAATTTCGCCATGGTTGTCGCCATAGATTGCAGTACACACGGCGGTTACGCTACTATCCCAGTAGAATCGCTCGTGTCTGTAGGCATCACGCCCCTCAAATTTCGCTTGGCATTAGATTGCAGTTTACCCGGCGGTTGCGCCACTATCCCAATGGAAACGCTTGTAACTGTGGGCATCTCGCCCCTCAAATTACGCTAACATACATCATAATCAACATGATCCCATCACGAGGGATTCTAGTCCAAATGGACATTCCAACTTATGGAAAATTCTACGTAGCTACGAATTTCAAATGGACACTCTTCACGAGTTCCAATACCTTCTCCAATAATAAATGGAAGGTACTTTTCCATATCCTCAGTTTAGAAAACATAATATCATATATGTAGTACTACATTTCACATTTCGTACATATCATATCCATGTAAACATACATAAGATTTCCATAACAATGTCTTTCTAAACTAACGGTTTCAAATTTACCGCATTCATATATATAAGTTCTAAAACTTACATATTCCATATTCATAACAAATAGAGGATTCCAAATTTTTCCTCTAAGTCGATTTGGAAATTTAAGTTTATCTCAAACCTAATTCATATTCATAATTCCATTTATTATCGACTTTCACATTCGATTTGAATAACATGTTACATCGTCAATTCTCAACACAGAATTGATATCTATCGATATATAACCTCTGAGCTCGTACGTCTCGGAGAAGGGTGTTAAGCTAAGAGAATAAATTCTCCGCCACCAACAGATATATATTTAATAGAGATCAATTGCTATGTCATCAATTCACAATGTTAGACATACAATCCAAATCATCATCTGAAATTCAAAGCTCAACTTATATTGTCTTTGATGTCGAAGTTAAACTCAATTTTAACTCAACGATTCAATCTTTTTGAAAAATTTCAAATTGAACTAATTGTTCAAATTTCTCATTTAACTTTTCAACTTCGACTTCAAAAATGAATTTCAAATCATTTATCCCTTACGGAATATATTCACAACATTTCATATTTGGAAAAACATTTCCATACTTATTTAAAAATAAGTAATTCACAAATCCATTCTGTTTTCAACATTTGAAAATATTCGATATACTTTAATCAAAATTAAGTATATATTTCATCTTTAAGGAAATCATTCTCTTTCACATATTTATTTGAGTCAAAACGAATGTTACGTAAAACATCGTTACGACAACTCAAAATCACTAGTATAGGGATTCGAATTTAGATAGATATATAAATCCCAATACTACACAAAACATTTCCTTTCGGAAATCATTTACTATAACAACAGTGTTATAGTCCACCATTTCCTTTTATTCGAAAACGTCTATTTCAACAATGAATGTTGAAATCTATGGTTTCGATATTCAATGCCTTTGAAAACATCTTTTTAAAACAATTAACTTCGTTTTAAAATATCGATTTTCCAAACATGTCCATTTTATTCAATAATATATTCACTGTCCAAAATCGTGAATATACTTCATTTAACAAGCTATAAAGATTTACTTATCCAAAATAAGTCAGTTTCGAATTTATAAACAACGTTTATAAATTCTATTTCTATTTATAAAGACTTCAATATATAAACAATTTACTTCATTAATCATTCCTTTATAACTCAATTTTTATATCGAATTTTAATTTATAAGTGAATTACTTATAAATTCTTTTATTTCGCAACTTCGATTCATTTTATAACTTCGCATTATAAAACTTTTAAATTCCATTACTTATGAAATCCATTAATATTTCATTTTTAACACTTATACAATTCCAATATTATATTAATACTTTCAAATCTTCAATTTAAGCCGTTTATAATAATTCAAAATTTCCACTTTAAACTATTATATAAATTTATCAGTTTTCCATTTCCAAGATAATCAACTAGTTCTTTAGTAATCATTCATCGACTTGGTTTTCAATCTAATCGCATTTGATTCATTCGCATTGGATTTTACTAACATTCATTCATATCCAATTAGTTCACATTCACTAATTTATATTCAAGTTAGTTTGCTTTCAATTCAAATCAAATTTGATTCTATTTAAATTTACCTACCTTTCAATTTGAATTCAATTTACATAGCTTTCAAATTCCATTAATACAATTTCATTAATACTTAATGAATTTCCATACGATCAACTAGCAACCAATGCACATTCAATTTAACCAAATTTATTTACTTTGCTTACATTCAATTTGGTTCAAAACACTTAATTTCAATTGGTTTATATTCCAATTCTGATTGAATTCTTATACTCACCATATTCACAACTTCTTAACTTAAAGTTTTATTCAACTCTTAACACAACATTTCTAATCCATGTTTATTCACTAATTCACTTTTACAATTAAAGTCGAATTTCCTTATATAACTCAAATTCATATTCATTCTTCACTTTATCAATTCATTTTTATATCAAATTCAATTTGATTCAATATTACTTAAGCTATTTCATTTCCAAAATCATTTTACTTAACTTTTGCTAAAGTCAAATTCATATCACTATTCAACATTCAGATTTTGTTTTACTTAACAAAACTGTTCAAACATTTTAACAATTGGTTTTACTTAAACTTTCTCATTTTATAAGTTAAACAACTTATTAATTTAAACTTTCCAATTCATATTATATAATCACTTATCTTTCAAGTTTAACTTTCCATCTCAACAATTTATCAAATCAAATTCAATTTATTTAACTTTCCTTTAGTTAAATTTCAAATCATATATTTATTGATACTAATTCAATTCAATTTAACTCTTCTTAAGTTAAAAATCTTTATTTTCAAAAACAATTTTATACTTCTTTAGATTTGAAAAAGTGTTTCTAGTAACTATTCATATTAAACATCATAAACTAAGCTTTGTGTAAACCAAAGCTCTGATACCACCTTGTAACATTCCCCCTTTTGACCGCCTCTAGTCGGTAATTAAACCAACTCGAAACGTTCAAAAAGACGAATTGTTATTTAGTTTATAAGGTTTAAACAGAATCAGCCAACGAAACACAGATAATAACAATCAATTAAAACAAATGAATCTTTATTTCATTACTATAAATCTTTTTTATATACATCAGAGTTTATACAATTTTAATACTGATACAGCGGAATATCTTAAAATACAATTTTCTTCTGAAAATTAAAATGATTCTTTTCTCTCTCTCTAACTTCGCTGCTCGAAAATCTTCAAGCTGTAAAATACTCGGTCTGACCCGAGTATTATATTCAAAAGAAAATAATACACAGGTCAGTCTAATTCAAACCAGTTTATTAGTGCATAGAGGCAATAATAATTTAAATAGACGACAGCCACAATAATTCTCGTCTATCCAATTCTTTTAACAAAGAAATCGGATAACGAAAATATAACACTTAACAGTGTTAAACAATAAATCAGCAGATTTAAATCATCAACGGAGATAAATAAACAATTTATCAAATCGACTAAATCAATTTAAGACAATTGCAGTTGTCACTTTACAACCATCAGAGTTCGGTTGGCTGCCGTACACGCACGCGTGCACGGCCTCGCCAATACAGCATAAAAGATCAATGCATCACGACGCAAAGAAATATCAATTCGAAATTGTCAATTCCTGGGTGGCTGCAGTGCACGCACGCGTGCACTGCCTCGCCAACTCATGTGCACCAACCAAAAAGCACAGAAATAAAATAAAAAAAACAAGGTCAAGCCCAAAATAGGTTCAACTCAAGGCTAATGAATAGACAAAGAAATACAACATCATCCAAAACAAAACATAATGACTCAGTGATACATGCAACATGATCAGATGAACATTAGTGCAGCAAGTCAAGTCAAAGCAATTTGCAAGCTTCACAGTGCAACAATACTACAATGCCTCAGCCATCAAGGCATGAACCAGACTAGACTACAAACAAATAAAGCAAATGAATCAGTGAGCTAGCAAAGACAAAGGAACTGCACAGCTTCAAATGAGACAACAAATTTCGAACTCACATGTGTCCAGACCAACTACAAGGATAGTTGTGTACCTAGACAAGAATGCAAAAACTCATGTGGATGGTGCAGACTACAAGTGAATGCAAAATGGAGGCAACAGAGCCCAAAGATCACAAGCAAATGCAACCAAACCTGACCAGCAACAACAATTATCAGATCAGTGTGGATGCAGACCAGAGACAAACAATGTCACAGCAAGATCAAGTGACGACATAGAGCAGTACATATATGAAATCCAAACATATATTGACTACAAAGTGAAGAAACAGTAAAAATCAAAAGAGAGTGCAACAGTGCATAACAAACCAAGCTACAACCAAAATGCAACATTGTTTCTGAATGGATCAAGCTATGGCAACAATAGACAGTGATCAGAGACCACAAACGAGTGCCATCAAGAAACAACAAGACCAGACTACAATGAAGATCAAAACAATGGACAACAAAAAGATTTCAAAAGCAAATGAGCATGCAGACATTGCCAGATTTTCAAGAAACCATGAAGTTCACGAATACAACTCAAAGTACATATGCAATAAGGTATGCAACCAGACAGTATCAACATGGATGCAAAATGCTCAAGACCAGAGTACAATAAAATGGAACTGGACATTGTAATCTCAGGAGCGCAAAGTGCTGGACAGTGCAAACACATGGATGATAATGCCACTACGACAGACAGTGCCGAAGCAAAAATG
The DNA here is from genome assembly GCA_030737815.1 of Allium fistulosum. NCBI lineage: Eukaryota > Viridiplantae > Streptophyta > Magnoliopsida > Asparagales > Amaryllidaceae > Allium > Allium fistulosum. The sequence goes on from CM060905.1 coordinate 1,112,488,282, forward strand.
TATTGCTTCTTCAAAACAAAATACTGGACTAGATGAATGCAGGGCAGCACTTAAAACTACATGTTTAGCCAAGCTGTCACCAAATGAATCTCTATTGCAATGCAGACTGAAATATGGGAGAATGCAAACCCAAGTCAACATGAATCACTTGAAAATCAAAGACCCCAAAACTGAATGGACTGCAAATTACAAAAATGAAGGGTATAGCAACCATGAACTCAGGTATACAGTTCAAGTATACGAGGGCAAAACCCAAAAGCATCAAAAAATCAGTTTAGGGAATATGCAAACCAGATAAGGAATGCACCAGAACAGGAAAATCAATTCAAAATTCAACTTAGATGAAGCAAAATATATATATACATACAAGAATGCAAATATATATATATATATATATATGCCAGAAATCAAGATGACAACCCAAGTGGTCAGAGACTAGGCAGAAGTGATACAGTGAATGGTACAAGTGTAAATGCAAATGAGATACACTCAGGTCAAAGATCGCAGACTAGAGTTCAAGTAACTTCAGAAGTAAAATGAAGCATAAATATACACATGCACATGAACTAGTAAATATGCAGCCGAGAGAACAACTGCAAGTAATGTGGAACAACAATTGCAAACAGGTTCGAGAAGACTGCGGCTTCAAAACATCGCATATACATATTTATGTTTCATTGGACCTTAATATGTAGTTCAACAGTGTATAACGAAGTCGTGAAACAGCAGTCTTAGTGGTGAACCAGGAAATCAAGTGAACCAGTAAATGATACAATAGCAACATAAACAAGCAAATCATGGAACAACCATATCAATGTCAGGGCAGTGCCTAAGTTTCGAATTCGATGCAGATGATAAGCGACTCAAAGTCGAAAGCAATAAACAAGTCCAAGAAAACAAACATCTGTAGTATGAAATAGATGTGAGTAATTAAATTACTCACTTTAGTACGAAGCGCAGATCGAAGCAAAGATGAACGGAGACGAAGCCCTAGTTGAAGACGAGCGATATCGAAGGATCGAACGAACGCCGAGGCCCTTTCCAGCGACGCCAATACGAAGGTCTCGAAGCTCCAATTCAAAGCGACAAAGAATCAAAGAGCCAAAGCCCTAATTTTCCGGATCGAACGAGACGAGATCAAAGCCGCCATTTTTTTCTTCTCGCTTATTTTTGTTTAGGGTTAGGGTTATACGAATGAATGAGAAATTGAGGGGATCGGGTATAGGGTTTTAAACGAAATGAATGGGCCGAGATAAAATTTTAAAGCCCAAAACCCTTTAACAATTTTTTTCTCTTGTTTTCTTCCAAAAGGATTCTAACCGATTCAAAAATTCCAACAACACTTTTTATTAAACGAATTCCATTTCGAATCGAAGCTCCTATAAGCAATTAACTAGCAGAGAAATCGTTTAACAATGATATCAAATCGATGCGAAAACCCCGGTTATCCCCAAAATTTAAATTGAATCCAAATAGATTTTCTACGCGTTTATACGTCGTATATTCACAAAACAATTCCGATAAATATGAAAATTGAAATCCAGTAATAATTCAATATTACGGACCCAATGAAACTTGTTTCATCAAATTCCGAGACTGTGCCTCGGAAGGTTATTTTTAAATTCAACTTAAACGATAATATTTCAAAACGGAACAAATCGCTTTCAAATTCAATTCTGAAGCTTCTATTACCTTCAGTATTATCAATATGAATTTTCCTAGCCTTTAAATTATTTTTAACCGGCTTAAAATTGAAGATTCAAATTTTATTCAACTTTCAATAGATTAAATTCAAAAATTAAATCGCCAATTCATTCTGATAATTTGAAATTCAAGTCAAATCATCATTTCAAATATTTAAAATTAATTAAATATTTTCAATTTAAATTGTTCAAAATTCAGGGTCGTTACATTATCTAACAGTACTATTACTTAGTAATACTCTTAGATAATATGGGTATAGAGGTGAGGTGTTTAAGAGAGGGTGATGGTAGAGAGGAGGATAAAGAAGAAGAAGTTGAACCTGAAAACGTACGCGAAAATGATTTAAAAACCGTGCGGCCTGTTTTATAACTTCCTAGATTATCTCTTCATCCAAATGGGCTTAAGCGCGTTTAAGCCAAATCAAAAAACCCGCTTACTAAAAATTAGCGCAACCCCTTCATATAAACTCCGATTCCGACAAACAAATATTCGACCTTGACCAGAAAAATTTGCACTACACAGTAGTGCACTTGTCATTGCGCCCATCATTTGTAAAATTACCATTTTTACTAATAAAATATATGTCTAGATCTGTTGGGGTATTACATTCTCCTCCTTAAAAAGAATTTCATCCTCGAATTCCTAATCGCAACTCCTTCTCACATATCTAGGTAAATAGTTTAATAAGAAAATTATATAAGATAATAACACACGTTACGGTAATCTTTCCAACACCAGGACATTCTCTTTTCATATGGTCTATCTGATTGCAATTATAGCACTTAATCTTCGAGACCTTCACTCTACAATCTTCTACCTCGTATCCCTTCATATTGCATCTTTCAAACCTAGTGTCTTGCTTACCACCCTATCCACTTGGACCTCCAAGATCTTTGGGCTTTCCTTGAGCAAAATTCTTCGTCAGATGCCCTTAAGAAGCCTCCAATATAGTGGTATTCAATGACGCTGCCTCAACTAAACCATCGAACATTACACCCGTAGGAATCCGACTAAGCGCTAATTCTCTAAGTGGCGAACTCAACCCTTTCACAAACTTCATCACCTTCTTGGGCGTCGTATCTGTCAATTCAAAACCAAATTTCACCAACTCATTAAAGCTATTAATATACTCATTCACAGTGGAATTTCCTTATTTGAGATTTATAAACTTCTCAAGCATCACTTCCTTTTTATTCTCAGACAAAATTTTTATCTCAAATATTTTCTTAAAATCATTCTAGGAAATTTCTTTCTCAATGACTTCCTCTATAACAATGTCCCACCATTTCATTGCTTCCCCTCATAGGTGCCAAGAAGCAAGCTGCCCTCCTCGTCACTCAAACTCAAGATACTAAAAATCCTATCACATGCATGAAACCAAGCTCGAGTCTCTACAACATTTATTTATGTCTTACCACCCATATTTAAAAAATCCTTACACGGTTTCGAAAAATTCGGTACCAGTACATAAACAACATCTCCATTTTGTACCTCAGTTATAGGTGTCCCTTCGTTAGTGATGGTCTTCTTTCTAGCTTGAAGATAACAACGAAACCAAAGTGGAATGTTCACACCCGGTACTGTTGTAGGATCGAGTAATATAACCTATAGAGGGTGAATAGGGCATTAAAATATTTCGCAGATAAATGGATAAAATAGAGTGCCAAAATGTAAATGCGAAAAATAAATAACATAAGATATATCCAACTTCGTCCTAGTGCCTACTAATGCCCCCAAAGCTATTATTACAGTTAAGTATGCAAACGCTTACAAATAGTAAACTCGAAGATATTGCTAACAAATATCCTAACTCTATGTCTAATAACTCCGCCCGAACTCTAACAAATAGATTAGAAGCTCTAAACTATAACACGTAGTTCCAAAATTAAATTCTATAGTTCAAAAATGATAAAACAAAGACAAATGTCAAATGAAAAAAAACAACTCCCTCTTTAAAGTACTATCACGTGCACATGCCCCCTTTTCTCGACTGTATATTTCGTTTAATTTCCCCTTTTAGAAAAAATTATTTTCAAAGTTGGCTTATCCTTGAAAACAAATCGATGCCGCACCCAAATAAAATCGCCACCGTATCTATGTGCAATGCTTTCAACCGAGTGCCTCCGAGACAAGGCGTCGATTCGATTAAGAAATTTCGAGCTTTGGATCTGCGTTTGTCTTTGTTGTCAAACGGGAAATATCATGATCTCGAATTGCTTGAGGACCGAAGACTTGCAGATTGTAGAGCTATGTTGGTTTCCCAACAAGATGCCTGGAGTGTCGTGATGTGACATAACGCTTGACGTCGTCAATCAGGAGTAGCAGTGGTGAGAAGTTAAGGTTTTAAGATCTGAAGCTGTGCTGAATCTGAAGTCCGATTAAAAGAGATGCCGCTTGAAAGCTGGTTGAATTTCGTTGGTGATTTGATGCTTCGACCGAGTTGTTGCTTTATAGCAGTTGCGAGTTTTCTTGCTGACTTGCCTGAGATGTGAGCGAGGCAACTGTCGCTTGTTGGATGTTGTGAGTTTGCTTTCTGGTGATAAAAAAGTGCTGCTCAAAACCTTGCCTGGAGATGGATCAGATTTGACTGATGATTATTGTTGAATCAACGGTGATGAACATGAGTTGATGTGGTGTTGGTTTTTGGTTTGTATGAGGGGAAGATGGAGAGGTGATGCTCGGAGTTTGTGAGCTTGTGATCGGATGATAAGGTATTGGATAATGAATTGACATGCTTGGTTTGAATGAAAATTCTGTTTTTATCTGTTGCTTTTCTTTCGATGTATTGTAAAGTTTATATAGGATGATAGAGGAGATATAAAAGGAGATATGTAAATATGAAAAAGATATAGGACAGAGTATACGGGGAAAGATATGGATTATAAAGTAATTTGTTTCCCTTTTGTTGAAAAATAAAAATCCATATAGTGGGAAACAAATTCTGATTTATCTTCTAGAATATATAGTCCGGCTGTGTATGTATTTTTTTTCCCCTTCCGATCTCTGTTTATTTCACTTTCTTCACATATACAACCTATGATTGTGTACTAATATAATTCTTGTTGTTTCATATCTTTATTTGTTCCCTTTTCTCCATATATGCAGCCTTTTATTACAATGAATGGAAACTCCACACAATCGGTATTTTCTAAAGAAACTCTTAAATATACAACACTAGATAAACACGTTAAATAAAATAAATGTTTATTTATCAAACAGAAATCATTGATTGCACTATTCCACAATCTCCCTCTTTTGATGATAACAAACGTATGCCAAGATTTACAGAGAAAATACAGATGCGTTTGTAATGTGTGAAAATGATGTATTGTAATTGATCTCCCCCTACACAGATGTTCCCTCTACATAAATATTTCATTTTCTAGAATGCTTCTCACACGTGAGATTATTAGGAGTTGGGTTGCGAAAATAATGAAGAAAATAAAAGGAAAAAAGAAAATGATTAAATATTACATCAAGGAAAGGAAGAGAAAAAACACATCTTAGATATTGTCAAATCAATTGCTACCGTCAAATCTTTACCTCTCTCCTCCTCTTGTTTTCATAAAAAATAATAGTGAACAGTTAACAAAGTTAAAGAGGAAATAAATAGTTATACCTAAAGAGTAAGAATATCCAAAAACCATATATTTCCAATTTGACATCTGACATGAATTAAAACAGTCATTGTTGATCAAAAAACATACCCAAAATAGAAAATGGATGGTAATTTAAAAAAAAATTGTTAATTCTATGACATGTGGTTCAATCAACAATAAACACATTATATGACAATTTTGTTTTGGTTTTAAAGTGAAGTATTTATGTGAGGACAACTTTATTCCTGACTCATTATGAATAAGGTCAAGATACTTATACGTATACATTGCCATGAGGTCTCTTAAATGAGGGAAGACAAGCATTGCTTGATGGGTTAATATACACTGATGCTAAAGAATTTAAAATTTAACGATTAAAAGCCTACACATGAAAAATGGATGCGGTATGGACGTAGAGTTACATGACCTAATGGTATCCGATGTATTTATAAATATTTGGTATGTGATTTACTTTTTATATGGAGTGTGTACATGACTTGTCCTTGATACCCACTATTTTTCTAATCAAAATTTAACTACATTCTGGTTAATGTTATTCTTACCCGCACGAACATAAAATAAGAAATGGGATGATAGAATGTGTGGAAGGACCCGGTTGATCCAAGCTCCTGGCCATGGTTGTGAAGGTTGAACTGGAATGATGATGATGTATTCAAGAAGAAGAAAAGGATGATACTGCTTGTGCACGTATCAGATATATGATACTCTCAGAAAATTAGGGAGGAATTGAATAGCAGAAATACCAAGTTATATAAAAATCAAGAACTGAGAGTGAAAATTATGACTCGAAGGAGAGTTCGGGAAGAAACATGAATTTCTCGAAGAAAACTGACAGCACAGTATATTTGGGTAAAAAAAATTGAACTTGTACAACAGAGTATAAGAACAATTTCAAGATCCAGAAAATGAATTTTACAAGATTGTTTTTCAGGAAAAGAACAGTTTAAAATTTACAAAATCTAGAACAAGAATTATACTAATTCAATTTTATTAGCAAGAAAATGAAATCAACAACTACAGATTACAGGAAATGAGAAAGATCAAGTGACAGATATATCAACTAAAACTGGAAATTAACATGAGTAAGAAGAAAAAAAATACAATTTCAAGAATTAAGATTTAACTGGAAAGAAATGTAGTTGAACAAGAAAATGAATTAACTACAAACAGAGAATGAATTGAGCAAGAAGTACAATTTTAAGAATCAACAAAATATTACTATTAAACAACTGGAAGAAGAAGATAAGCTGAGCAAAAAAAGATTTTATTCCATTCCAATTCTAGTCTTAGTAACATATACAATCTTCTATTTATACAATCATATCAGTCAATGGACCCAGACTTTAACAGTATTTAATCCACTATCCATACAGATTTACAGCATTTTTATTTGGCCCAATCAGTTAATACCCACTTTTAACAATGCTCAGATCCAAGAAACAGAGCGTGCACGTGCAAACATGCACACTCCTCCAGCCTTCCCTTAACTCATAATCTCCACTGTTGATGCTCCTGTCAGCTGTTCGACTTCGACTTCCTTCCATTTTAAAGAATCAGTTGCTCTGCCTTGTAAAACTTCACCAGAATTCTTCCTTTCCAATGTCCCTGACACTGTGCACAGTTTCATCATAGCTTGGTTGTTACAATTCCCTTCTTCTTTAAGAACAGACCTTGTCCCAAGGTCTAGTGTCGGAAATCTCCTAATTAATGGTCAATAATCTTCCCATGTTGCTTCATCCGTAGGCCTGTTCTTCCACTTGATTAGCACTTGGACCACTGGTTCATTATTTTTGGGGACTAATCTTCTGTCTTGAATTTCCTCAGGTTGCTCCACTATTTCTTCTACATAACTAGGTACATCCTCTTGTATGATCAAGCCTTCACTGATTTTCTTTTTCAGCTGAGAAACATGAAAAACAGGATGTATTTTGACACTAGCAGGTAGTTGTCATTTGTAAGCCACATTTCCTATTCTCTCTTCAACTCGATAAGGTCCATAATATTTAGGTGACAGTTTGTGAGTTTTCTGAAGCCTAGCAGTAAGTTGTTTATAAGGTTGTAGCTTCAAGTACACCCAGTCTCCCACTTCAAATTCTCTATCTGATCTTCTTAAGTCTGCATATCTTTTCATTCTATCTTAAGCTAATTTCAAACTGTCTTTCAAAAACTCTAAAGCTACATCTCTTGAATACAACTCCTCTTCAACTCTTTCCACTTTTGCAGAATTTGGGACATACGACGGTAAATTTGGTGGATCAATGCCATATACTGATTTAAATGGGGTAGTATTAGTGGAAGTCTTCCAGGTAGTATTGTACCAAAACTCAACTAAAGTTATCCATTTCGACCATTCTTGAGGCTTGTGGCAAACAAAGCATCTTAAGTAGACTTCAAGAATTTTGTTAATTACTTCAGTTTGACCATCACTTTGCGGATGGTATGCCGAGCTATACTTCAAACTGTTGCCCTGTAGTTTAAAAATTTCCTTCCAAAAATTGCTTGTAAACAAGACATCTCTATCACTCACAATGGTCTTGGGCATCCCATGTAGCTTGAACACTCCATCGAAGAAGATTGTGGCCACTTCTTTAGCTGTGTAAGGATGACTCAAAGGAAAGAAATGTGCATATTTACTAAGTCGGTCTACAACAACATATATAACAGTATATCTTTGACTTCGTGGCAAACACGTGATAAAATCCATAGAGATGTCCATCCAAATTTCTTCTGGAATAGGCAGTGGCTGCAAGAGACCAGGAATAAGTATGTTCTCACCTTTATTTCTTTGGCATTCATCACAGTTTTTAACATATTCCTCCACTGTTGTCTTCAATTTCTTCCAGTAAAAAACTTGCTTTAATTTCTTCAAGGTAGCCTTGATTCCGGAATGTCCCCCTAATGGAGTTGAATAGTGCTCTACTACTAAACTTCTGGTAATGGTGTTCAAGTGATGATCTATTAAAAAATTTCCTTTATAAAAAATTAAATTGTCCACTACCTTATATCTACTACTTGGCAATTCATTCCTGTTAGTTCGTTCTAACTGCTGCTGATACCAAGAGGAGCTTAGTAAAGTGTTTTTTAACTCTTGCATCCATGGTGACTGTACAACAGAAACTGCCTGTAGTTGAGAAGCTTCTTCTTCACTGCCTTCTATTCTTGATAATGCATCGGCCACTCTATTGTCTCGTCCACTTTTGTACTCAACTCTATAGTCAAATCCATGAAGTTTGGCAAGCCACTTGCTTTGCACCCAGTGTGTAATTTTTGTGTCAAAAGATACTTCAAGCTGTGATGGTCAGTTCTAATAATAAACTGTCTACCCATCAAGTAATGTGCCCATTTCCTTGTAGCTATGATGATAGCTAATAGTTCTTTCTCATATGTGGATAGATTTAAATTCCTGCCATGCAAGGCTTTGCTCAGATAAGCTAAAGGTTTTTGGTTTTGCAGTAATACAGCTCCTACACCATACCCACTTGCATCACACTCTAAGACAAAGGGTTGTGTAAAATCAGGCATTGCCAACACTGGAGGAGAAACCAAACAATACTTGAGTTTGCTGAAAGCCTCTTTAGATTCTTCATTCCATGTAAATGCATTTTTTTTAACATATTTGTCAGTGGTTTAGCAATGGTACCGTAATCTTTAACAAACTTTCTATAATAACCAGTGAGACCCAAGAATCCTCTCAAAGCTTTGATATTGTTTGGCAGTGGCCAATTTATTACTGCTTTAATTTTGCTTGGGTCAACAGCTAACCCACTTACTGAAATGATATGGCCAAGATACTCCAAGGATTCCTTTGCAAAACTGCACTTGGACATTTTAATCACTAGGTGATTCTGTTTTAGTACCTGAAAAGTGATTAGCAATTGCTCTAAGTGTTCAGTCCATGACTTGCTGTATATAAGTATATCATCAAAGAAAACTAACACAAATCTTCTCAGATAAGGTCTAAATATTTCATTCATTAGAGATTGAAAAGTGGAAGGTGCATTAGCCAATCCAAACGGCATTACTATGAATTCGTAGTGGCCATCATGAGTCCTAAATGTCGTTTTATGTATATCTGCTTCATCCATCCTTATTTGATGATAACCTGACCTTAAATCCAGCTTGGAAATTTTTTTTGCTCCATGTAGTTCATCAAACAATTCATCTATTAAAGGAATGGTAAACTTGTCTTTTATAGTTTTAGAATTAAGAACTCTATAATCAATGCACAACCTCCATGTCCCATCTTTCTTTCTCACCATCACTACAGGAGAAGAGTACGAGCTACTGCTGTTTCTAATGATTCCTGAATCTAGCATTTCCTTAATAAGCTTCTCAAGTTCATTCTTAATATGATAGGAATGCCTGTAAGGCTTGATGCAAATAGGTTGAGTATTTGGTAACAGAGGTATCTTATGATCTTGCAGTCTGTGTGGAGGAAGGAGTGGTAGATTTGTTGTGATTTCAGGGAACTCTTGAAGAAGTTTTACTATCTTTGTTGGAATGTCTGGAGTGCCATTTTTTGAAATTTCTGAAGTGCATAACATCATGGTAATCTTCCCTTGAATGCATTCCTTATTGATGGCCTTCTTACTGACAACCTTCATCTCTTCTTTCTGCATTCCTTGCCACACATACTCCTTGTTATTGTACGTGAATTTGAATTGTAATTTCTCAAGATTTAAAGTTACTTCTCCCAGCTTTCTCATCCACTGTGCACCTAGAATGACTTCACACCCTTCTAAAGGAAACAAAAGCAGGTCTAAAGGCATTACACACCCTTGACACTTGAATATCACGTCCTGACACACACCATTACCCATTACCTTTTCACCATTAGCTACCACCACTTCAAAAACTCTAGATTCCTCAACTTTGAGCTTTAATTTTTTTGCCAATTCCGCATTAAGAAAACTGTGAGTAGATCCCGAGTCAATTAGGACATGAACTGATTTTCCTTGTATACTTCCTTTAACTTTAATAGTTGATAGAGTGGGTATTCCACACATAGCTTGTAATGTGATGGTCAGTGGTTCATCTTCATTGTCTTCTGAATCTACTCGTGTTTTAACTCCAATTGCTTCTGCTTGTTCTTCTTCAGACAAAGGCATTACTCCTTCTAAAATATATACTTGTGGGTTTTTACACTTATGATCTCTATGCCACTTTTCTTTGCATCCATAACATAAGTTTTGTCTCCTCATTTCAATTAATTGACTGGGTGTGAGACCCTTGCTTTTTGCTAAAGCTTCCAGCTGCGTATCCTTTTGATTACTGGTAGGGTTTATGGGGTGATTAATGGAAGGACTTTGAGATGAAGTGGGATGGACATTAGTGTTTCTCTGAGCATTCATAGTAGCACTTGCTGATTTACTGTTCTTTCTAGTGTAAGTTTGTTTACTTTCATACATCTTTGCCAAAGCAACTTCTTCTTTGAAATTAGTTGGCCTAGAAGTGAGGACATCATACTTCAGTTCTTCTTTTAAACCCCCAACGAATCGATCCAGCACAAACTTTGGTGGTAAAGCTTCGGTGGCCATTTGCAATTGCTCAAATTTGTTAAGATAATTCAAAACAGTGGTAGTTTGTTTCAATCCTGCCAATGCTTCAAAGGGTCTTTCCATTTCTTCTGGATTAAATCGCACCAAAATTTCTTCCTTAAAAATTTGCCAAGAACAATGATTAGGTACATCGTGCACATACCAGTTATACCACTGTAGGGGTTCTTTTTTGAGATAAAAAGAGCATATATCCACCCACAACCTTTCGTCAGTTTGGTAAAATCTAAAATACTGTTCAACTTGCTGAAGCCAATCAATTACTCTATCTTCATTGTTGAATACAGGGAAGTCCATCTTAAGAGTAGTTAAGGGAGTATTTCTTGGTGTGTTGTCTGGGTAATAATAATTCGGGTATGGATTTTCGGAGTTGAGGGAAGAATATGGGGGTTCTTGAGGCTGATATTGAAAGTTTCGATGGTTTCTTGGAGGTACGGCCATTCGTGGCGGAGTTGTTCGAAAATTTGGGGGATTAGGAGGGTAAGGAGGGTATGAAGGTGGTGGGTAAACAGGTATCTGGGGAGGCCAAGATCCACGAGGAGGTTCTTGATAGGAATTGGAAGGCGGCACAACTGGTGGTGGTTGATTTTTGAGGTGCTGAATATCTCGAGAAAGAATAGTAAGCACATTATGAAATCCTTCAAATTTTGTACTCAATTCTTGCTGGGCTTGCTCGATTCTTCGATTAAATTCTTCTTGCGTTGTTCTTGTTGGATTCTAATGGTGAAACAGTGGTGGGGCGGTGTCATTGTAGTCATGTGGATCGAGTTGAGGATTTGCTGGCGCCTTAGGAGGTTGCTCTGATACCAAATTGGAAGGACCCGGTTGATCCAAGCTCCTGACCATGGTTGTGAAGGTTGAACTGGAATGATGATGATGAATTCAAGAAGAAGAAAAGGATGATACTGCTTGTGCACGTATCAGATATATGATACTCTCAAAAAATTAGGGAGGAATTGAATAGCAGAAATACCAAGTTATATAAAAATCAAGAACTGAGAGTGAAAATTATGACTCGAAGGAGAGTTCGGGAAGAAACATGAATTTCTCGAAGAAAACTGACAGCACAGTATATTTGGGTAAAAAAAATTGAACTTGTACAACAGAGTATAAGAACAATTTCAAGATCCAGAAAATGAATTTTACAAGATTGTTTTTCAGGAAAATAACAGTTTAAAATTTACAAAATCTAGAACAAGAATTATACTAATTCAATTTTATTAGCAAGAAGATGAAATCAACAACTACAGATTACAGGAAATGAGAAAGATCAAGTGACAGATATATCAACTAAAACTGGAAATTAACATGAGTAAGAAGAAGAAGAATACAATTTCAAGAATTAAGATTTAACTATAAAGAAATGTAGTTGAACAAGAAAATGAATTAACTACAAATAGAGAATGAATTGAGCAAGAAGTACAATTTTAAGAATCAACAAAATATTACAGAAAACAACTGGAAGAAGAAGATAAGCTGAGCAAAAAGAGATTTTATTCCATTCCAATTCTAGTCTCAATAACATATACAATCTTCTATTTATACAATCATATCGGTCAATGGACCCAGACTTTAACAGTATTTAATCCACTATCCATACAGATTTACAGCATTTTTATTTGGCCCAATCAGTTAATACCCACTTTTAACAATGCTCAGATCCAAGAAACAGAGCGTGCACGTGCAAACATGCACACTCCTCCAGCCTTCCCTTAACTCATAATCTCCACTGTTGATGCTCCTGTCAGCTGTTCGACTTCGACTTCCTTCCATTTTGAAGAATCAGTTGCTCTGCCTTGTAAAACTTCACCATAATTCTTCCTTTCCAATGTCCCTGACACTGTGCACAGTTTCATCATAGCTTGGTTGTTACAATGTGATAGAAAAGAAAATGTTGTGGGATATGTAATAATACTAAATAGAATACTAATAACTCATGCTTAACTTAGACTGTGATATATAATACTAGTATTCTTCCCAAGAGCACAACGGTTCATTTTCCAACAACTATGTAATCATCACTCAAAGATTTGATAAGCATAGATAGGTTCAACCCAGTTATAGCCATATTTTCGAAAAGCAAAAAATTTGAGGCAACCTAAGTGTATTTTCGCTCATCTTTGGTGTTTTTTAAATAAAAATAACAAAAGTTAGAAAGGTAAAAAATATAATCCTAATGTTTTTGTTTTTGTTTTTTTCTATTTTTTTTCTTGAAATAAAAAATCTTTAAAAAAACTGCAAGAAAGAAGAAAAAACTAAAGAGAAGCGGAAACAAAATAAAAAAAACTAAAAAAAAAATTAAATAGACATCGTACTAATCCATATCCATGATCCCCAAATCTAGACGTAATTGTAAAAATCTATCTTCTAAAAGAGGTTTTGTAAAGATATCAGTAAGTTGTAAATCAGTTGAGATTAATTCAATGCAAATGTCCTCTTTTGAAATATGATCCCGAATGAAATGATGGTTTATGTCTATATGTTTAGTACGTGAGTGGTGAACATGATTATGTAATCTATATCTTGCGAATAATATAAAACCTAAGATCTAGAATTACATGATTATCACATATGTAATGAATTAATAAAACATACCTCCAGACATCTTGTATACGAATCAGCAATGGTTGTTGTCGAAGGCTGTATCAATGGATAAAGGAGAATAGTTTCTCTCTCTTTTCCTATATTTTCTTTATGTGTTTTCTTATTTCCTTTGTGATGGGCAAAGGTTAATATTTATAGGCAGAGAGAGGACCGAATTTCCAGATTTGTAGACTTAATCTTGATCGTCCATCAAGATGAGAGAAATTAACGCTCTAGATTATAACCGTTTTATTTATTAGCATATTAATAGGAAAACCCTTTAGATTCTATTGACCACATTATGAGGAAGGAAACGTTTGAGGAAGGAAATGGTCCATTAATGTACCACATAATGAAGAAGGAAACGTTTCGCATTAATTTCCTTACAAAACGGTCAAATTTCCTTACAGTCTCCCACTTGGTCAATAGTAAAATCCATTAATGTTTTCGTATTAAGGTCATAAGGCGCGCATGATATGCTAAACTTTTCTTTAGTCAGTTATCATAAGTGTCTTGGCTAATCTAGTGGTCAATGGAAGTCATGACGTGTACACGTTATTTTGCAACATGCTTACTTCCATGTACTATGACATTGACAACTTTCATAACTAGACCGTAAATGAGCATAACTTAATGGTCACATAATGTCTTGAAGCAAAAGACTGTTTCTGTTATCATTTATCTAAATGTAAATGTGTACACATTATAAAACAGAAATAAAAGATGTCTAAATTATTAAGAGCTCAATAATTGTTATGTCTAGATAAGTACAAAATAAATGGCATAATAAGAAAATAATTAGGAACTATTTGCAAGATCCATGCTATCAGTATGTCTCTGAAAGGTCTTTAGAGGTAGTCCTTTCATGAATATGTCTGCCACTTGTAAGTCTGTACTTATCGATTCAACAATAATTTTCTTTAGTTTAACATCTTGCTTCATTAGTAGGTATTTAAGGTCCATGTGTTTGGAACCTTTGGTTATCCTATCATGCTTGGAGAAAAAGGTTGCAGCTTCATTGTCGCAGTAGACAGTTAGTGGCTTAGAGATAAAACTTAAAATGCCAAATTGTGAGACAAAATTACGCAGCCATGTTCCCTGAATTGAAGCCTCATAACATGCTACGTATTCAGCCATCATGGTGGATCCAAAAAGCATCTCAGATTTCTGGCTTCTCCATGATATTGCATCTCCACATATGAGGTACACATAGCCAAGAGTGCAGATCCTAGTGTCAGGACATCCAACAAGGTCTGAATCAGAATAACCAGTTACCTGTAGGTAACTTGATTTTCTATAGGTGAGCATGTAATTCCTTGTTCCGTTTAGGTATCTCAGTACCTTCTTTGCAGCTTTCCAATGAGCGATTCCTGAGTTACTTTGAAATCTACCCAGCATACCAACTGCATGACTGATATCGGGTCTTGTACAGACCTGTGAATACATCAAGCTCCCTACAAGAGATGCATAAGGATATTTGGTCATTTCTTCTTGTTCTATAGGAGTCTTTGGGCACTGCTCAAGAACAAGTTTGTCTCCTTTCTGCAGTGGGACAGGACTAGAGGAACAATTCGTCATGCCAAATCTCTCAAGAATTTTATCAATATATGCTTTTTGAGACAATCCTAGAATTCCTTGTGATCTATCATGGAATATTTCTATTCCTATCACATAGGAAGCCTCACCCATATCTTTCATTTCAAAGTTCGTTGAGAGATAATCCTTAGTTTCACGTAATAAACCAAGGTCGCTTTTAGCTAATAATATGTCATCAACATACAGAATCAAAATTATAAACTTGCTCCCACTGAACTTGAGGTATATACAAGGGTCAACTATGTTTTCTGTGAAATCGAAAGCGGTAATGATTTCATGAAACTTTAGACACCATTGTCTAGAAGCTTGTTTCAGCCCATATATTGATTTCTTAAGTTTGCAGACCATGTCTTCCTGTCCTTCAATTATGAATCCTTCAGGTTGACGCATGTAGAATTCTTCTTCCAAGTCTCCGTTTAGAAAGGCTGTTTTCACATCCATTTGATGTAACTCGAGATCATAATGAGCTACTAATGCCATGATAATTCTAAGAGAATTTTTCCTGGAAACAGGAGCAAAAGTTTCATTATAGTCAATGCCTTCTTTCTGATTAAGACCTTTGAAAACAAGTCTAGCTTTATATCGTTCAATTTTACCATTGCAGTCACATTTGGTCTTGAAGACCCACTTACAACCGACTGCTTTATGTCCTTGCGGCAATTGAACGATTTCCCAAACTTGATTATTATCCATAGATTTCAGTTCATCTTTCATGGCATCAATCCATTTAATAGAATTAACATCCTTAATGGCTTGTGAATAAGAAATTGGGTCCGTAGTTCCTTCAGATTCTATTAGATGAAGCATATAATCATCAGGAATAGCTGATCTTCTTTGTCTTTGAGATCTTCTTAATGCTAGTTCCTGTGGTACTTCATCAACATTATGATTGGTGGTAATTTCATTATGGATTTGTTGATCATTTATTGGGTTTTCCTCATTGTGAACAGGTTCAACAATGGGATGATTCCCAATATCTTTCGAAATAGAGGGTAAGATAATGAGTACCCTTATTTCATGAATGACCACTTCTTGTTGTTTTGTACTCCCACTGATTTCACCATTCTCATAGAATTTGGCATTGCCGGTTTCAACAATTCTTGTACTATGGTTAGGACAATAAAATCTATATCCTTTAGATTTTTTCTGGGTAACCTATAAAGTAACCACTGACTGTCTTAAAATCCAATTACTTTTCATTTGGATTGTACAGTCTAGCTTCAGCTAGGCAACCCCAAATTTGGAGATGTCTTAAACTAGGTTTCCATCCTTTCCAAAGTTCAAAAGGAGTCTTTGGAACAGTCTTACTTGGAACTCTATTTAAGATGTAGACAGCTGGTCGTAATGCATCCATTCATAATGATATAGGTAAATTTGCATGACTCATCATGGATCTAACCATTTCCATGTATGTACGATTTCGCCTTTCAGCTACACCATTCTGCCATGGAGATCCAGGCGTTGTGTATTGTGCAACAATTCCAAGTTTTTGAAGAAGTCTAGCAAAAGGTCCAGGATGTTGTCCCGTTTCATCATACCTTCCATAGAATTCACCACCCCTGTCTGACCTAATGATTTTCACTTTTCTTTCCAATTGCCTTTCAACTTCAGTAATGAACACTTGTACAACATCCACTGACTGAGATTTTTCATGCAACAGATAAAGATAGCAATAATGTGAAAAATCATCGATAAAAGTGATGAAGTATTTCTCTCCTCCAAAAGTTGGAACATCAAAAGGTCCACAAATATCTGTATGTATTATTTCTAGAAGTTGTGTACTTCTTGTGGCTCCTTTCTTTGTGTTTTTTGTTGTTTTTCCTTTAATACAATCAACGCATGCTATAATGTTAGCGAAGTCTAGGTCCGGTAGGACAGCATCTTTCACTAACCTCTTGATTCTTTCACTGGATATATGACCCAGTTTTTTATGCCACAAGAAGTAAGAATCATTCTTGGATGACTTTCCTTTAGTTTCTTTTCCATGCAGGGTGAGTTGGATTTCAGCATTTTGTTTAAGATGAAGTTTATAAAGTCCATCAATTAATATTCCAGAACCAATAAGACTAGAATTTTTAAATAAACTAAAATTTCCATTTCCAACTTCAAAAGAATATCCAAATTTATCAAGTACACTTACATAAATCAAATTACGGGAAATAGACGGAACATAAAGAGTTTGACATAAATCTAACTGATAACCGCTATCTAAAATAAGACGAAAAGTTCCAATAGCTTCAACTGGAGCTTTATCTTTATTCCCCATGAAAATGAAATTCTCACTTGGGTGTGTGGTTTGGATCGTAATGAATCCCTGCATAGAATTCGAAACATGAGCGTTAGCAGCAGTATCAATCCACCAAGTGGAAGAAGGTACATTAGTAAGATTTGATTCGAAATGACTTACGAAACCCATTGGGTTACCTTTCTTTTCGAACCATGCTTTGCGCTTAATGCAATCTGCCTAGAAGTGTCCAGGTTTCTTGTAGAATTTGCAGTCGTCATCCTTCTTTTTCTTCTTGGATGGTTGAGTGGCGTCATCAGATTTGGGTGGTGCTCTTTTATGCTGTGAGTTATTCTTTTTGCCAGCTTGTTTTCCAACCCCTTGAGTGAAATAAGCAACTTTAATGCCTTGCGAGCCTTGCCTAGACTCCTCTTGAACCAGTTTGTTAGTCAATTCATTTAGACTCCACTTTTCCGTAATAGTAATGAATTTTGAATGGTTCATACTGAGGAGGTAAGCTAGTGAGAATGAATTGGACGAGAAAAGCATCGTCCATAACCAATCCCAAGTTCTTAAGTTTGGCAGCAAGGTTAATCATTTCAATGACATGAGCGCTCATTGAGCGAGAACCATCAAACTTCATGGTTACAAGATCTGCCATAAGTTTCCCAGCAAGGGATTTGTCTGCAGTCTTGAATCGATTTTCAATGGATTGCAAATATTCTTTTGCGCTTTCAGTTTTCGGTAGAGAGGTTTTGATGTTGGTATCAATCACCATTCGCATAAACATCATGCTGAGCCTATTAGATCATTCCCAATCATCATGGAGTTTGTTTTCCTCAGGCGTACTTGTGTCAGTAAGTGGGGCTGGCTTTTCCTTAAGGAGAGCCATGTCCAGTTCAAGTACGCCTAAAGAAAACTCAACTTGCTCTTTCCATTCTGAGTAGTTGGTTCCATTGAGTTTGACGATAGACGTAGCGTACGAATTAAGGTTTGAGGGCATTGCAACTGCAGCTATAAAAGAAATGTAGGCTTCTTTATTAGAATAAAACACAACATGTCATAATAAGAGGTTAGGTTTAGCGCCTCCTGTGGGTAGGCAGTAGAACCATACTCATGAAAGAATAATAAACATTAATGTTTCATGCGTTATTGTGCAAGCAGCAGCCGCCTATGGATGGGACTGCATACATCAGACCAGAGGAAACAAGGAAAATAAGTGCGGAAGCGAAAACTAAAACAAGAGAGAAAAGAGATAAACATTAATGTTTTTTGTTTTTTGCATAAACTTTTGTCATTCTTTCAAGTAATCCACAACAAGGATAATAAATGTCTAGTAACTCCAAGTAAATTCCATATATGAATTTAACATATAAATAATTATTTTGCAAATCATATATAGACAATTATCTTGCAAGTTCCAGGTCATGAATTTAATGTCAAACTAGAAAACAATTATTTTCAATATGTATACTTTCTGAAAAGTATTCGCATACAATAAGTTGTTCCATATTATACAGTAGGTCAAATATTAAAGTAGAAAATTAACTTTTGCGGAAATATGAACTTTCCGGATCCAGATCTAAGAATACAGTATATAGAACAATATTGATAATCATGATTACTGTAGGAACTTAAATAATATGAATATTAAACTTGAATCATATTAATATTAATAATCATTATCATTATCAAAGTAAAATTACAACATCATATCATAGATCTATGGTAGTTTCGTTTTATATATTGATGGATAATCATGAATTCTAAAATAGGCTCTGATACCACATGTAATCTATATCTTGCAAATAATATAAACCCTAAGATCTAGAATTACATGATTATCACATATGTAATGAATTAATAAAACATACCTCCAGACATCTTGTATACGAATCAGCAATGGTTGTTGTCGAAGGCTGTATCAATGGATAAAGGAGAATAGTTTCTCTCTCTTTTCCTATATTTTCTTTATGTGTTTTCTTATTTCCTTTGTGATGGGCAAAGGTTAATATTTATAGGCAGAGAGAGGACTAAATTTCCAGATTTGTAGACTTAATCTTGATCGTCCATCAAGATCAAGATGAGAGAAATTAACGCTCTAGATTATAACCGTTTTATTTATTAGCATATTAATAGGAAAACCCTTTAGATTCTGTTGACCAAATAATGAGGAAGGAAACGTTTGAGGAAGGAAACGGTCCATTAATGTACCACATAATGAAGAAGGAAACGTTTCGCATTAATTTCCTTACAAAACGGTCAAATTTCCTTACAGATTATAGGTCAATTGCACTTTTACTATCACATTTTAAGGGAGCCCTTTGAAGTATTAAACTAAAGTCTGATAAGCTTTGCCCCATCCATAGAATCTAAGCAGAACAATTGCCTAAGACAATATATTATGCTTTTGTAGTATACAATGCAACGCGGTTTTATTTTCGACTTGACCATGAAACTAATGAATGACCTAACATGAAAAATGTCCACCAGTGCTTTTTCTGTCCATAAGACAACCTATATAATCAACATCAAAGTAACCAATTAAATCAAATTTATTACAAGAGGGATATCACGGTCCAAATTTCTGTGTATGTAAAAGATATCTAAAAATTCTATTTGTGGCTTTGCGTTCTCAACACCAAATCTTTTCAACGGCACTTTCACGTAATTGGTTTGAGAGAAGAAAATTCCCTTATCGCTTTGCTTGACTTGAAATCCTAGAAATTACTTCAACTTGCCTACCAGATTCATTTCAAATTTATTCTACATGACTTTTTCAAACTATTCACATAATTTTTCATCAGTAGCACCGTAAATGATGTCATCGACATAAATTTTTACAATCAAAAAGTCATCATGCTCATGTAACAGAAACAAAGTAGTGTCAGCACTTTCCTTCTTAAATCCGTTTTCCAGAAGATATGCACTAAGACAATCGTTTCAAGCCCTAGGAGCTTGTTTGAGACCATATAAAGCTATTTCAAGTTTGTACACATGATTTGGAAATTCATGACTTTTTAAACCAGGGGGTTGTTCTACATAAATATTTTCTTTCAAATAACCATTTAGAAAGGCACTTTTTACATCCATTTGCTTAAGTTTGAAACCTTTAAAACATGCAAAAGCTAGCAAAATTCTAATGGCCTCTAACCTAGCAATTGGGGAAAATGTTTCATCAAAATATATAACACCTCCCCCTTTGTACCCATACTATCCAAGTGTATTACAGAATAATACTTCCAGATTATATAGATTATGAGGCTATATGAGGTACACACGTGAATATTCCTTTAGACTAACATTGGTACATATTAAAACATCAAATATATAACTTACACGTACACAGTATCAGTACAACACAATAGACATGTGTGCCTCCAGGACAGAACAATACATAATATACAATGAATAACAGAGAACACAGAGTCAATTGTAGCGATAGCATATAATATATATAATATAATAATAACATAAGAATACAATACATCTCAAATGTTAACTATCTCGATATAAAGTGATGAATAATCAATATACAGCTCAAGACAAATGTATACAACGAATCAAAGTCTTATAAATATAATACAACATCCTAATATATCTCCTCTACACCTAAACAAACAAATGTTGGTCATGTCGTCCATGTACATGAAATATCTCGGACTGAATTGAGTATTATAAAATAACACACGGGTCATGTCTATTCAAGGGTCATAAATAAGGTGATACAGTGTAAACAAAGAAGAATAATATAATATCATTATCAAAGATATTGAAACATCAGACGACACGTCAAGTATATATATAAATATAGAATAGTCCTCAATGCATCACCTCACTCAAATATATCAAATCAATATAAAACAATCGGGATTGATATCAAAAGATGTCATCACCCATATAGAAACACATCAACTCAAAAATCACATAATCAACAAATATGGGTGAATTATACATATCCAGAAACCATCGTTTAAAACCAAAAAACATTAATAATTGAGATATCACTAAGTATATCAGACTAGCATGAAACAATGCCCAAATATCTCATAATCTCATATTATAAAATACCCGCATCTAATCAATAAATTCAAAAGAAAGATCTAAGCCAGCTCATAATAATGCTCCAAAATAATCAATAAATAGTAGGCTGTCCGCCAAAGAAGGATATGGAGTTGACCATACTATGGAAACAGTCTCATTTATAATCCCATCACATATATGCCTATCTACCACACACAAACCGAAACCAGACGGGAGACTGATGGCCGTATGCCCGCTCTAGGAACCCAGGGTCTACTATGCCATATGCTATGTAGCCGGATCTATTCCTACAACCATAGTTAACTCGACAGACATCGTGACACATATCCACAAGTGGCTCATCAACGCATAACCACGATCACGACCCTACTTTTTCCCTATAGGTAACAGACTACTGGTCTAAACGACACAAGGGGCTATAGGGCACTAATCCTATGGGTCACCTAACCCAATCCTCTTGGTCTTGGGTCACCTACCCCAAATCATATGATGCTCATCAAATATAATATATCGAATAGAGGTGTCATGGATCTAGGGTTCGACCCCACGATCAGGCTGCCAGGGTGGAAACTAGCCAATCTGGTTTACTTCCAAACCATAAAGGGAGCTGGACAAAGGTAGACATACATATATAATATATAAACAATGGCCGTCACATGACTCTATATATAAGTTACCATATGACTATCAATACTTGACGCAACAAGTATCACATACAACACCTTGTATTGAGTGTCTCCCACGAATAAGGAATAACTAAATAAATAACACAGCGGCATCCTATACCACTATGTGTTACGAGTTCCATTTATTCAGTACTCATGCATCACACTCGACCTTCTTTATTCTATATAATTAGTTCAAAGAATAACTAGAACAGTGTTACCGAAAGTCCCTTACCAAACGGTTGTATTTTGATAAAAAGTCTACTAACATCATCTTTTCTATTTTTATAAAAAGTCTTTTGATGTATTTCTTAATTTCAAACATTTCATATCTCAAAAATTAAGCTTAACTTCTATTTTTCAAACACTTCCCACAAATTCAACAAATGTTTGACTTTCTTTTAAACTGTTGTATGAAGAAAAATTTAAATTTATTCTCAAAATTTAACACTTTAAAACTAAATCTATACTTCTTATAAAAATAATTTCCAACTAGATTGATTCATTAATAAAAGTAAAATAACAAAACCCATAATCTTTCAAATGTCTAAATCAAATACCTTTTTTCCCTTTACTAATATTAAATTTTCCAATTCTATATCTACATATATACATTCACATCTTAAAATCCCAAAACTCTATAACATTTACACATTATGTATATATAAACATTATCGAATATATACGTACTTATATTCATAAATTCTCAAATACTATAAATTAAAGTGATATTGCCTCGCCATCACTTATAGTGATTACTAATATCAATTGGCTGCAATATTGATTATTAATATATAGGATCACAATTCCAAATTAAAAATCATTTCCAAACCCAAAACAGAAATTCATAGTATTTCAAAATACTATAACGAGGCCAACA
Organism: Allium fistulosum; assembly: GCA_030737815.1. Lineage (NCBI taxonomy): Eukaryota > Viridiplantae > Streptophyta > Magnoliopsida > Asparagales > Amaryllidaceae > Allium > Allium fistulosum. Next base: position 1,112,511,153 of record CM060905.1, read on the forward strand.
GTTACTATAGCACTCAACAAAGGCTATTATTACATTTATCACTAAAAAGGTTCAACTTTCAACATATGTCGGTGTCACATCCAATATGGCCAAACTATCAAAATTTAGGATTCAACAATCTATATAACAAAAATTAAAATCAACATGCATACAACAAGAATTAAAAATCATAACGATGAGAAATCCAAATTTCTTTACGAATTTTCCTGTATTTCAATTTAAATGCTACTCGCTTTTAAAAGCGGATATTTAACCAAATAAAAAATTCATTCAAGAACAAAAGCACTTATTTTTATCTACTATATATCATACTGATTATCCAAAAAGACGAGTTTAACTCATCAAAATTCCAACGGATGCTTAAACGTTCTAGTTTGAATTAAAATCGAACGACGTTTGAGTTTAGCCTAAAATTTCACTTGCTCCAAATGCAAAGAAAATAGTTTCATCGCGTAGGTATCGTCGTTACGAGCACAATGCAAAAAAATTCGCCTCGATTGGACCTTGTATGAGAGGGTTACATATTTTATAAATGTTGAATTTTAAATAATATAATTACTTTGCTAATTCCAATTTCAAACTTATTTACCCATCTTAATACTTCTTCCCCCTACATAAACTCCATGTACACGCACTATGAAACTGATATGCCATGCACCTTCCTTCCCTTATCTCTCACATTCCTCCACTAAACCCACATCTGACAACTCCAACAAACTTCCCATCGAAGCCTCCACACCCTAGACCGTACGCCAACGAGCCCGGCTGCTCCCCTAAAATCATGATCTGGCCACCAAACCCTACGCACGCACCTTGGACACGATCTGCAATAGGCGATCGCACAAACAAAACTCAGCTACGAGCTGTGTCTTAACACGACAAACACCAATCCATCCTCTGATTTGCTTAACATTACCTAGATCCATCAATAACTCAAAACTCTAGTTGCCTAAACAACACGCCAAACTACTGCGTTTAACAAATAACTACCGAACCCATCCGAACACAAATAAAAACTTAGATTTTTTTGCTTTTGTTTACAGATGATATTTAAAAAGAAAAGGGAAATAGTAAAAAGTAAGTTAGAGTGTTGAAAAGTATGTATGGTGATTTATTTAAATATTTCCGACATCTCATCACACAACATTTCATTTGAGTACGAACCACGAACGAAAAAACAGAAATACGATCACGTACAAAATGCAGTACAATTCCAAAACAATAATAAAATACACTGGTTATCATGTTCTACAAAATCCCAAAAATAACGTTGTTTGTCGAAAAATCATCAAACAATCATTTAAATATTTTTTGAATTAAAAATTACGAAAAAATCAAATAAATTAAATTAAAAATTAAACCAGATATAATATATCAAACAAAGATGTCGCATATCTAGGGTGTGACCCCACGATCAGGCCACTAAGGTGGAAACTGGCCAATCTGGTTTACTCTCGAATCATAAAGGGAGCTGGACAAAGGTAGACAGACACATATAATATACAAACGATGGCCGTCACATGGCTCTATATATAAGTCACCACATGGCTATCAAACACTTGATGCAGCGAGCATCACATACAACATTCCTCGTATTGAGTGTCTCTCACGAGCAAGGAATAACTAAATTAATAACACAATGGCATACCATACCTTCATGTGTTACTAGTCCATTTATTCAGTGCACACACATCACACTCGCCCCTTTTTTATTCTATATAACTAGTCCAAAGAATAATTGGAAATGTGTTACCAAAAGACTCATACCAGATGGTATCACTAAACTGTTTATTCTAGTTTCTCATCATATAGAAAAAAATCAATAAATCAAACATAAAGGATGTCATCGCTGTATCAAATTAAAAGTCAACTAAATTCATATCAACGGTGAATCACTCATATCATTGGAATCAATATATAAGGAAGATAAAAAATTAGAAATCAGAAACTAATATATAAAATAGATTATTCAACTAAATATAAATAATCAAATCAATATTTAATAATAAAACATTCACAATGTAAAATTTTATATAAGAAAATAAATATTAAGAAATGGTTAATAAATTCATATTTCATAATAACTAATTAAACAATTATTTAAGCTTATTGTAAATTCCCAAAGTAGTTTATAAAGCCGAATATATAGAAGTTATTTCATAATTTTATATAATCAAATATTATTATTAAGTAATATTATGATTTGATTATTATGGGATATTAACTAAGAAAAATTACATCTTTTCTTTCATTTAGCTAATACCATTAATTTCACTTTATTATACATAAAAATCTAAATTATTTTATATTTATATATTACATAAAAATATATAAAAGTATAAGTGTAATTATTTTAATTTATCAACATGAAGATTTAAATATACATCATTTATAGGTGTAAACACTCTTATATATAAATATACACACACACACACACACACATTGTACACACACATTACTTTTGCACTCATGCATAAATTAAGATTACAAGCATGTAGACGAAATCAGTAGAACAACAAAGTGCAACAAACCCAAGCAATACATACAAAAGAGGCAACCGAATTCAATTCACCAAAATGAATGTATAGGGTAGAGTGTGTGTCTATATATATACATATACATATACATACACATATATATATATAAGAAGCCAAAAGTGAAACTAAGTGTAGCAGCTAAAGAAGCACACAAAAGAATGCAACTAAAACCAGTTTAGCAAAGGATATATAGAGCATAGCTAAAACATCAAGTGCATGCCCAACCTATCACATATATACGAGCACACTTACCCATGCATACCTACCTACTCACAACCTATACATAACAACCTATATATACATTGAGGCACGCACACAAACTCAACATACTATGGACACACATTGTCACGCACACCTACAAATGCATAGACACATCACTTATACTGAAACAAACACACACACACACACATAGAGCCATGAACCCCCATACACAGGAGTACACTCGTGGAAAAATACAAAGCAGAGCAGCCTTGGCAAAAGTCGACCAGTCATCATCAATGGTCAACCATCCACTGTCTACCTGCGATGAGCACAAGTCGACCGATGCCACGTCGAAGCCGCGAGCTATTGTGGTGTTTTGATGAGTTAGATGACACAAATCCTAACTTTCTTGAACAATAACAATGCACAACTTCCTTAAGCTTATATACATCAAATCATATCGAGCTCATTTATATGATTATATACAATTTAACATAGAATTTGTGAGTGAAGTATTCACCATAAAATTGCATTCCTATCTTCACCTTCACCCTAGAATTTTGAGATTTTACATTAATTTCTTTGATTTATTATTAATTATTAAAGTTATAAGGTTTGGGATAGATTTGACTTTCCAAGGCCAGAAAATGAATACTTATAAGTTATATTTATAAATGAAAAGGAAGCATCAGGAAATGGAATACTCATGAGATGGATAAATCATGAAACTTAGTTAGGTTTGGACTTAAGTATTGTTAGGCTCTACGTTACTAATTCATTTCCTTTCTTTTCTACTTCAATTCAAGAAAAAATTACATTTTCTAGCCCAAAAGCAAACCAATTATATTATAATACTTATTTAATATCAATCACATTATTAACTATTTTGGAAAATCATTTCCTATAATTTATTTTCTTAATTAATCCTTTTATTTAAATTCATATAGATTTAAATATACTATAATCACATTTGACCCGTTATTAATTAATTTTCGAATTGGTTTATTTCACAATAACCATTTAATTTAATTATTAATTTCCATGTTAAACTTCCTATATTCTAAAATTATTCATTTAAAATTCCAGAAACACATTTTAATTAATTAAACATTTATTATTAGTTATTCCTTAAAAACCTGATTGTCACAGATTCCCTACTTTAATAAAATTGCGTCCTCACAATGTCTCATATGGAAGAGCCTATAACAAACCAATTATAACAATTAATCATATTATTTTAATTTCATTTTAAACACGAAACATTTATTCAAGGGAAATTGCTTTATAAAATCTCAAAATCACTTATTTAAATAAATCATTTTCAAGTAAAATATATATTACATATATTCTTCCAAAATTCCATCTTATTGAAATTAAAACACAATTCAAATTAAATTCTTCATCAATCAATCTTTAAAATATTTTAACCAAAATCATAAGCTTATTTATAAGTTTTCTACTAACATCATCATTTTTATTTTAATAAATAGTCTTTTTGATGTATTTCTTAATTTCAAACATTTCATATCTCAAAAATTAAGTTTAACTTCTATTTTGCAAACTCTTCTCACAAATTCAACAAATGTTTGGCTTTCTTTTAAACTATTGCATGAAGAAAAGTTTAAATTTATTCTCAACATTTAACTTTTTAAAAGTAAATCTATACTTCTTATCAAAATAATTTCCAACTAGATAGATTTGTTAATAAAAGTAAAATAACAAAACCCTTAATCTTCAAATGTCTGAAACAAATACCTCTTTTACCTTCACTAATATTAATATTTCCAATTCTATATCCACGTTTATACATTCACATCTTAAAATCCTAGACTCTATAGCATTTACACATCATATATATATAACCATTATCGAATATATACATACTTATATTCATAAATTCTCAAATATTATAAAATAAAGTGATATTTTCTCGCCATCACTTATAGTGATTACTCATATCAATTAGCTATAATATTGACCACATAATCAATACTGCCTCACCAACGATCACGGCTATGCATTAATATCCAATGGCTGCAACTATCACTAAAGAAACATACTATCATAAAATATTCTTCACATACCATTTGCCAAAATAATAAATATAAACTATGGTTTTCAAATCCTTTATAAATATAAATCTCAAATATCACTTTACTAAAATAATTTACTTTGCTTAATTTCCTATTTAAAACATTCAAATCTACTCTAAGATGCTTTAATCTTCCATAATATTTATATCTTTCTAAATCATCGTATCCAGATGTCTCGTTTAAGCGTTTAAGAATTTCTATCGAACATGTGTGCACTCACATCGACCAAAATCCTTAACACACTCAACGGGCATGTTAACGATTTTCATTTCTAAAAATATCTATAAGTATTACTTTTACAAATCATCAATTATTTATCAAATAGTTTCCAAATCCCCATTTAATACTTTACTTATAGCACATATTTTTCAAATGATTTCTAATTAATACATTCACTTTACTACTAAAATCATTTGGTAATAATAATAACCAATATTTAAACATGATAAACATTTGCTTTCACAAACACTTATTAATTTTTATAACATTTTCAAACGGTCTTTAAAACACATATATCTATATGTATATCACTCAACAAACCATTTCAAAAGAAAGTTATGATAACAAACAAACTGTTACCCGGTTGCTTGGCTCGGCTACAAGACGATAGTCGCAGAAGGTATGGTTGGGCTCAAACGAGAATTGAGTCAAGAGAGGATTGGAAACATGAAGGATTGATGTAACTTATCTGGGTCGGCATTCATGGATGGTTCGGTGTGGGTCGCTCGATCAAGGTGGCTCGGTCGTACATGGCTCAGTCAAGGAGAGGAGATCAAGCATGGTTCGGTCATGGTGCATAAGCCAAGATGGCCCGATACGACTGGCTCGGCGAGCATGGCTCGGCGAGCATGGCTTGATACGTCTGGGTCGGTGAGTATAGTTTGCTAGGTATGGCTCGGCCTTAGTTCAACGTGTGTCGTTCGGCCTAGGTTTAACGTGAATCGTTCGGCTTTAGTGGTTTGGCATGTCTCGATCGGCTTAGTTGGGTCGACATATGTCGTTCGGCACATATGGATCGACAACTTGGACCCAGACATGGTGGCTCAATGTACTTGGGTCGGTATGCATCAGGGGAGTCACTAAATTATCAACAGGGGGATACAGCTGTTTTCTTCACGCTTCGAGTCACGTATCTAGCTGCTTCGAGTCATGTGATGACTCGCTTTGAGTCATCCATAGGGGACCCCTGGTTCGGCCAGAGTGGCTTGGTTTACCTGGGTCGGTTTTCCTAAAGCATCACTTGTGGGCCGAGTTGTCTTGGTCGTGGGCTTGCGCAGAGGACCTTGCCTGTCTTCGTCAATATATAGAGCAGCAAGGGTATAGTTAAGGGGACCTTTTTCGGAAACTCCAGGGAAACTCTGCCATTTTTTGTGCTCGCTTCGTTCCTATTCAAACTTTTATTCAAGTTGTTTGTTTACGGATTGTATCTGTACTCAAGTGATTGGAAAAGTAATGAAGATCATATTCAAAGTGGACGTAGGCAATTACGCCGAAACACTATAAATCTGGTGTTCTCGTTTTTGTTGTTCTTTTTGCACTCAATTGCGTTACTTCTCTGCTTTAATTTACTTTTTCATTAATATCTCTACACAATTCTATCCAAGGGTGTCAGTGACCAATTTTGGTGCTAACATTTTGGTGCTTTCACCGAGAAACGTTCATTCTCAGGCTGTTAGGATCTACTTTGTTGCTACTGGATTGAGGAAATCCCCCGAAGGAGATCCAAGTTCATTCTCAAGAGTTCATAGATTCTACTTAGAGTTCCTATGGACAACTCTAAGATGACAAGATCATGTACCAGATCCACCTCCTACAACGCCGATGCTAATGAGACCGCTAGCGTCCAACAAGTAGGACCTAGCAATCGGCAAGCTAATGCCAATGCAGAACCCGCCATCATTCCAAACCAAGCAGAAGTTGTCACCAGGGCAGAGTTCAATGAGCTGATGAGGGAGCTCGTGGAAAGTAGGAGACAACTTAACGAGCAGATTCAAACAAACGACAACCTGATGACCCAGATCGCTCAGCAGCAGCGTCAGAATGCTGGAGGAAGCCCTGCTTCCTACTCATCATCCGACAGCTCTGCTTCGTCAAATGAACACCCTAGGCGTAGACGCCGTAGGATTGAAATGACACAAACTGGTGCAACAGAGCAATTGGTGATGACTCGCCAAGAGCAAACCAACAGAAATGGTCCAGATTCCTTAGTTGGAACCGTGGCCCCTCAACTGCACCTAGGGAGTCGCTCCTAACCTGGAGTGGAAAACTTAGGATCTGGAGAATGCTTGGGAGCTGGTTTACCACCTCGCCAGGGTCGTAGTGAAGCGGGTCCTTAGGATGCACACTTAGGTGATCGCCTACCGAGGAGGCACTAGCCGGAGCAATCATGCAGGATGGATATCGACTTGCCACCTCCCATCCAGACTCCGGATTTATCAGCTATGGTCAGGCAACTGATGAGGGAGAATCAGGGCTTAACCAATGATGATTAGGGCATATCAAGGAGCCATACTTTTTTTACAGATACCATCCTACAAGCCGAGTACCCCCGGAAATTCAGCATCCCTACTATTCCAGCTTATGAAGGGAAGACCGACCCCCGATAGCACATAATGAGATACAAGTGGATGATGGACTCAGCTAGGGCAAATGATGCGACCAAATGCAGATGCTTCCCAATAACCCTATCCGGAATCGCTACCATGTAGTTCACCAGACTTCCCCCATGATCGATCTCCAGATTTGATGAGTTAGCAGCGAAGTTCGTGGAGCAGTTTAGGATCTATGCCACTCGCCCAAAGGACATGATATCGTTGTCCAGTGTGATCCAGGCTCCGGAGGCGTCGTTGAAGGATTATTTGCAAAGATTTCACGTTGCTGCTACCGAAGTTAGCAATCCAAATGATCATGCTATCCTTATGGCCGTGATGCGAGGAGTAGATCATGACTCGGAGTTTGGTGATTGGCTGGCGGGCAAACCACCGACTACCCTGGAATGCTTTTATTCAAAGGCGAACCAATTCATGAGAAAGGAAGAGGCCAATAGGTCAAGACGGAGCAGCATGCCAGGACCTAGTAAGAAGCGGTGCAAAGCAACATTGCGGTAAAGCAATCTGGTGAAAACTCTCATAAGGTCCAAGTCAATGTTCAAACTAAGCCGGAGCAGTCTAAAGGATCCAGAGGAGGAAATTCCAGACGAAAGAGGGAAGTAGGAAAGTGGAAACCAAGAATCTCAACCTATAGCAAATATACACCTCTGAATACATCTTTGGAGAATATTTATCTATCAATTTGTAATACATTCCAATACCGAATGCCGCGCCCAAAGGAATCAACTGAGGAACAAAAGCAGACTAAAAAGTATTGTCGGTTTCACGAGACCTACGGGCACAATACTGAAGAGTGCAGACACCTCCATAATGCTATAGAAAAGCTGATTTTCCAGAAGAAGTTACAGTAGTTTGTTAAGAATCCACAGGAAGGCGGACATGGGACATCCGACCCCAATCACGGGAAAGCTTCACATCGACCTGAGGAGCCCGCTCGGACCGGAGGAAGGCTGGTCAAAAACACGATAATCGGTGGACCTCATCCGGCAGACAAGAGTTGGCAAGAATTGGAATGCTATGCTAGTTCCTTGAAGCATGCGGGCTACGAATGCTGCTCGAACATGGAAGATGGGACTCCTACGAAACAGCAGTGAATGATAACCGATGATATAGTATTCAGGAGTAGGGATGCCGATCAGGTGGTGGCACCTACCATTGACCCGATGGTTTCCTCAGCTATGATCGGACCGGTGCTTGTGAGAAGAGTACTAATTGATTGTGGGAGTTCTGTTAATATTATCTTCAAAAAGGCGTATGACCAAATGAAGATGGAGACGAAGGATCTGAAACCATCTAAAGCCCGCATTCATGGCTTTAGGGCCCATTTGGATTGTTAGAAATAAGTAGCTTTATAGCTTTTTGGAAGCAAAAGCAAAGAAGTCCACATGGATCCATAAGAAATTTGGGCTTTAAGAAACTGCTTTTCTACTTATCTCATAAGCAAATATTTTTTGCTTTTTTCCTTTCAGAATCCAAAATATAAATCGACTTCCAGGCCGCGTATTTTGCAATTAGGGTTTCTGACGATTTTTTCATTCTCCATCCAATTGAGACGCTGCTAATTCTCTTCCATATTTCGGAAAAATGTACTCCTTTTTTTCTTATTCCTTCTCAATGCTCTCAATCTACTATTATTTTGTTTATTTGTTTTTGGTTCGATCGATAAAGATAGTTATTCGTTTTGAGCTGGTATTGTTCCTGATTTCAATTTATACAAGTTTATTAAGGATTGTTCTAGTTATATTATGTTTATTTTATTGGAAAATTTGGCTGTGGTTTTACTGGATTTTGAAATTCCCTATATTTTAACCTAACTTTTTTAAATCCATTACTGGATTTTAAAATTTTGTGGAGATTGATTTATATTTTGTGGATAGTAATTAAAGGAGAAGAAACTAGCAAAAAACATAGTTGACATGGTTTGACAATGAGAAGCCATTGGTGTTTATAACATGGCAGAAGTTTAGAAATCATTCAGAAGTTTTGTATATATCTGTTTAATAATAATAAAAAGATATGAACTAGTGATTTATAAGCATGGTTAATAATGATTAAGTTTTAGTTTCATGTGGGTCTTTGTGCTGTTACAATAATGTCTTGAGAAACTCTTTGTTGTGACTGGCTAAAAATTTCCACCTCAAACTTGTTACAGTTATATTGAGTTCTTCGGTTATCAATGGAAGAATGCAAATACGATAACAATATATATCTTGAATAAGGTAAATACAATTATATGATTGATGTTAGTAAAGTAGATGATTCTTTCTTTATGAAATTCAATAAACTAATAAATGAATGTTGAGTAAAAGTTACACTTGGGATTTTTACCTTATCAACAATGTCAAGTTCATGAAAGGCCAAATATAATGTAATAGTACTTCATATTTGTTTGAGTATTGGTATTTTTCTTTTTTATAACAGGGAATTTGTAAAGCTATAGTGTAGCACAGATTCATATATATCATAGTAAGCATATATTATATATACTGAGCTATAAGGGCTATTGCATTAATTTGTAATTGGTCCATATTCAAACAGGCTAGCTCTAACTCTATTAGAATTAAAGTGGATAAAAGCTACACAGTTAAATAATTAGTATCAAAGCAGATCACTTTCTATTGTTTGTTCTCCATTAGAGAAAAGATCTTATATTTAATTAAAGATGTGTTTGGTTGCCTAATTGACTCGTGTATTGGTATTGATGTACCAATCTGAGTTCCTTTGCTAGTAGAGATAGTGAACATGGCTTTAATCAGTATATTAGCTACAAACTAGCATGCAATAGATTTTTGATGTCTGACCGAGTGTACGGAATTGTTCTTATTTGGAAGTGATGCTAAGCATGCATGTACATGGCCAGAACATTAGCAAGCGTGATGTCTTCCATTACATTATCGTATGCATTTTATAATTGAATGTTTGAAACGTAATATGTTGACTTTAATATGTACATGGCCAAACCAACTGTTTTTAAATTTAACTTCAACCAATGATTAATAAAGTCTGAAATAATTTGTATAAATTAGACCGGATATCAGTAACTTCAGAAAAAAAATGAATATTTCAACAATGGCAACTTACTTGCATGTGCATAATTAATGTTCTTCCTGAGATTTCAAACATGGAAAATAAAATAAATGCAAGTTCATGACATATTTTTTGAAAATTGCCATTTAATATGGGTATGTTCCCAACAATTTCAGTTAGTTCTAAATGTGTTTTGTACTCATTTTTGATATTTATTACATGTGATATGACTGTAAATATTGATGTTTATTACATGTAAAATTCAGTCAGTTCTAAATGTCTTGTATGCTTGGTCCTTTATAAATATTACTGTAGATATCTTTCAATGTTGTCCTGTATGCTTTATTTCACTACAAAATAAAATGAGTTTAATATTTTTACTTCAATGATGTCCTGTATCCTTTCAGAAAATGTAACCTTTTAGAAAAATAATACTGTTGGATGATGAGAAAGCACGCTTTGGATGATGAGATTTTTGAAAAATTTCAAGATAACGATTTGATCTTTTCTAAAGAAAATAATCTTGTAGCTGGAGTAGATTTAACCTAAGGAGGAAGACAAGATTTCAACAATAAAAGGGAACAAATCCATAGAAGCATGGCAGCATTTTATCATTTACCATTTTAGGTTTAGTACGCTTTTAGAAGTTATATCGTCTTTTTAATATTTTTATTATAAGTGTGAGAAATGCGGATTAAGGATCTTAAGGCTAGAATTAACACTAGAGGGGGGGTGAATAGTGTTTTAAGAAATTTGTTAATCTTTTTGAGTTTATCTTACTTTGTTAACAATGTATACACTAATCAGACACAGATATGAACACAGAATCAAACACAGATGCAAATATAAAGTAAAAGCAGTAAAGGAAAGAACACACCGGATTTTATACTGGTTCGGAGTTACCCTACATCCAGTCCCGCACAACTAAGTACGGATTTTCTTTCAAACTCAATTCAACAATTACAACCCTCGGTTTCAAGGCTATGAGGTACACCCTCCAGAATAACAATCCTTTGGGTAGAGATACATGATTTCCGGGGCAACAAGTTCACCCAATTGATTTCCAGGGCTACAATCACACCTTATCTCGCTCAATTGATTACAAAAAGTCTATAACTCAGATTAGCACTTGGATCTTGTAGAGATAGTGGAGAGAATCAAAACCAGAAATTATCTAGTTAGATTCGATATTGATTTCGGCAGAGTAATGGTGTAATTTGTAAATAAGAAAGTGGAGAAGAAGAAGAGAAGTTAAATCAGAGAAAAGTGTTATAAAATTCGTTGAAACTGACCCCTATTTATAGAAGAACAACAGTCATGTCCATTTGTGAAAGGTTATGGCGAATAGACACTTCTTTTGAAATTTGAATTTTGAACTCAACTGACACCATGTCGACATGGTGCCTATGGGCATGTCGACATCCCTCGGCCAAATTTGATGTTTTGAATTTCTATAAAAATAACCTTTATCTTATATTAAAACTATTTTAAACTTTACAAATATACTTGACTATAGTTGAAATTCATAAGTAAATATAAAGAACAATATATATATTATTTAACTATAATTTAAATCAAAGTATAAATAATTTAAAAGTTAAATATATTATTTGAAAAGATAGTTTAAAATCAGGAGAAATTTTGACTCTGAAAATAAAGATGTTTTGAGGCTAAAATTATTTTAAAACAGAATCGAGGGTTTTGAATCTTTTTAAAAGGAAAGTTTTGAAATCATTTCAAAAACAAGATAATTTTGAAAAATCATTTGAATCAAGCTTAGTGGATACAAAACAATGTCCCACTAGATTTTCGTAGGTTCCATCCTACTTAGGGTTCCACCCCTTTAACGGGCTCGAAGTGGATTCCATTCCACGAATAAATTGGATATTAAGATGCTAGTGCTTTTCTACGAGTTTTAACAAATATTCCTAATAAAACAAACTTAACCTTGAAATCTTGAACTCTTGATAATCTTGATACTCATGAGTCTTCTATCTCTATATCTTGAATCTCTATACTGTACAGTCTTCATTCTTGATACCTGCATGGTTTGAACCTGCATATACATATATATCTAAACTTGTAATGTTAGTATTTATATTTTATAATCTATTCTAAGGTTGTTGTCATCAAAACCATCATCTCATGGACTAACAATAAGGCTTGACATTTGTGTAAAAGGTTAACATGCACTTATTGTATGGTTTGCTATGTTGTTTATTGTTTTGATTTTGTATCTTAAAATGGACGTTAGTTGCTTTATTTATGTGTGGACAATATGCAAGTATTTGTATTGTGTTTTGATTCATTTTTTTTATATTTTGTGATTTATATTATGGTATATTAATTGTTTTATGATTTTTAGTTAACCGTTGTAATATATACTTATAAGTCAAAAAGTTATATAAAAAATATATTTCTATCCATATTGACTTTTTGTCCTTTTGACTTATAAGTCATTATTGTACCAAATGAATTTTTTGACTTTTTGACTTTTTAAAAGTAGAAGCACTTTTCATAATAGCATTAGCACTTTTGCTTTGACTTGCCAAACGGGCCCTTAATGGTGCATCTACTGATGCAATAGGTTTTGTTGAATTACCAGTTGAACTAGGGGAAGGTGAACGCAGGAGGGTATGGATCCTACCGTTTATTGTTTTAGATGTTGATTCCCCGTATAATGTTTTTCTGGGCCGACCGGCCCTATTGGAGTTTAGGGCAACTTTGACCCTGTGGTGTTTGACCTTGAAATTTCCAACGGGCAGTGGAGTTGGTGTTGTGCATAGCGATCAAGCGACTGCTCATGCTTGTTATGTGGCTAAAATGAAAGAGGCCCAGCGAAGAGAGAAGGGAAAGGGTGTGGACAACCCTGTCCGCATCCGTGTTGCTGAAAATTAACAAGTAGCGCCTGAGCCTTGGCTTGGGCAACACAGTCGGATCTATAGAGACATAGATCCGAGAGATGACGATGAAGAACCCAAGGAGGCAAGGTGGCACCGGCTGAACTGACGATTGACATTCCAGTCAGCCATGATGACCCGTCACGGGTGCTTAAGATTGGATCACAGTTCCACCCCTCAATGATATGGGATCTTACTGATTTCCTCCAAGCGAATCTAGATGTTTTCGCTTGGACCCATTCTGATATGTGTGGAATTTCTCCCGCCATCGCAAGTCATATGTTGAACATTGACCCGAAGTATGTGCCAGTGAAACAAAAAAGGAGAGGCATGGACCCGGAGAGGTCCGTTGCTCTCAAAGAGGAGGTGGATAAACTTAAAGCCATTGGGTTCATCTGCGATGCCCTCTATCCTGAATGGATATCTAATCCCGTACTGGTGAGGAAGGCAAATGGAAAGCGGAGGACCTGTGTTGATTACTCGAACCCGAATAATGCGTGCCCTAAGGATAGTTTTCCATTGCCCAGAATTGGTCAGCTGGTCGACTCAACAGCAGGACACGAGTTGTTGTCATTTATGGATGCGTATTCGGGATACAATCAAATACCGATGCACATTCCGGATCAGGAGCATACCAGTTTTGTCACGGGCGTTGGACTGTACTGTTATGTAGTGATGTCTTTCGGGTTGAAGAATGCAGGGGCAACTTATTAGCGTTTGGTGAATCGGATGTTTAAAGACCAGATTGGTAGAACGATGGAAGTCTATATGGATGATATACTAGTGAAGTCACGATAGTCAAACGACCACATTCGAAACTTAGCAGAGATGTTTGATATACTCATATTTTATGGAATGAAAATCAATCCATTGAAATGTTCCTTTGGCGTTGCGTCGGGGAAGTTTTTGGGTTTCATTGTCAACGCACGGGGAATCGAAGCCAACCCAAAAAAGATTCAAGCTATTCGAGACATACAAGTACCCAGAATTATAAAGAAAGTACAAAGCCTGAATGGGAAAGTCGTTGCGTTGAGTCGATTTATATCCAGAGCAACCGACAAGTGTATTCCCTTCTTTGATGTGATAAGGAAAGGGAAAAGAAATTTTGAATGGATGCCGGATTGTGAGGACGCATTCCGAGCTCTGGCGAGACACTTGGAGAGGCCCCCTGTTCTGTCAAAGCCCGTAGACCATGAGAAGTTGTATGTTTACTTGGCCGTATCCCAACATGCCATTAGTGCAGCTTTGGTTCGTGAGGAGGACCGAATCCAAAAGCCAGTGTACTATGTTAGTAAGCATTTAACGGAGGCAGAGAGAAATTATCCTAAGATTGAGAAGCTGGCTTACTATTTCGTGATCGCATTACGCAAGCTCCACCCGTATTTCCAGGCATATCTGGTCAGTATTTATACCGATCAACCTTTGCGGCAGGTGCTCCAACGACCGGAGACTTCTGGAAGGCTACTCAAATGGAACATTGAGCGGAGTCAGTTCGACATCACCTACCTGCCACGGAGGGCTATCCAGGGGCAAGCGCTAGCAGATTTCATTGCAGAGTTCACCATATCAGACGAGCCAAGTGGAAGTGATGTGATTACCACTGTTCGATGGAAGCTATATACCGATGGGGCATCCAACGACCATTGTTCTGGGACTGGTGTTATTCTTGTAACTCCCGAGAACCGATCGATTTGTTATGCTTTGAAACTTAATTTCCCCGTTACGAACAATGAAGCTAAGTATGAAGCGTTGATCGTTGGACTGAAGCTTACCAAAGAACTTGGAGTGAAATCGGTTGAAATCTTTTGTGACTCACAGTTGGTGGTGTACCAAGTACGGGGAGACTATCAAGCAAAGGGGCAAAGGCATGCCCCATACCTCGCTCGGGTTCATGAATTGTTGGCGGACCTCGAATACTACGATATTTCACACATTCCGCGCGAACAAAACTGGGAAGCCGATTCCTTGGTAAAATTTGCAAGCACTGGTGATGCACAGCAGATGGGGTTGGTTCCCGTTGAAACTTTACAGGCCCCGAGTATAAATGAGATGGAGGTAGATTTTATGTTAGAGACGGAAACTAAAAGGGAGTCGTGGATGACCCCATTCAAAGAGTACTTGCTACACGGAACCTTGCCCGAGAGAAAGAACGAGAGACGACAAGTCATTCGCAAGGCCTCACGGTATATAATGCAGGATGGAATGATGTATCAGAAGGGATTCTCCGTTCCCTTGCTTAATTGCATCGCCCACGACAAGATAAAGTGGGTTTTAAGAGAAGTCCATGAAGGAGAATGTAGCGACCATACTAGAGGGCAGACACTAGCCAAAATGATACTCCGCTATGGATACTATTGGCCGACCGTGAATCGGGACGCCGCAGACTATTTAAGGAGATGTAACAAATGTCAAAAGTACGCAAAGATGCCGAGAGCACCGCCAATGGAACTCACACAAATGGTTAGTCCATGGCCGTTTGCAATATGGGGGATCGATATAATCGGTTCCTTGCCAATCTCCAAAGGTGGTGCGAAATATGCAATCGTCACAGTCGATTACTTCATCAAGTGGGAAGAAGCGGAGCCATTAGCTACGATCGCCACCAAAAAGGTCGTCAACTTTGTTGTGCGAAACATTATATGCCGCTTTGGTCTCCCACGGACTATCATTACTGAAAATGGAACTCAATTTGAGAGTAGAGAATTCAAAGAGTTTTGCCAAAAATATTGCATTGAGAAAAGGTTTGCAACAGTCGCTCACCCTAAAGCGAATGGGCAAGTTGAAGCCATAAATAAGATAATCAAGTCCATCTTGAAAAAACATTTGGAGAAGGCTAGAGGCAAGTGGGTGGATGAGCTTCCGACAACACTCTAGGCCTACAAAACCACCCACAAGTCCACGACTGGCCACACTCCTTTCGCCTTGGCATACGACACTGAAGCTGTTATACCCGTGGAACTTGAAGTTCCTTCTCACCGGGTGACTCATTATGATCCTAGAATGAATCGAGATATTTTACCGGAGTCGTTGGACTTTGTCGATGAGAAACGTGAAGAAGCTGATTTAAGGGCGAATGCATATCGGCACCGAGTTGCTCGATATTATAATGAAAAAGTTTGACCAAGAACTTTCGATGTGAGCGACCTTGTTTTGAAGCGAGTTTTTCGATGTGGGTGTTTGTTTTAAAGCGATTTTCCGCATATCGGCACTGGGTCGGTGAGTATATCTCGCTACGTATGGCTCGGCCTTAGTTCAGCGCGTGTCGTTTGGCCTAGGTTCAGCACGTATCGTTCGACTTCAGTGGTTTGGCATGTCTCGATCGGCTTGGTTGGGTCGGCATATGTCGCACGGGACATATGGGTCGGCAACTTGGACCTAGACATGGTGGCTTAATGTACTTGGATTGGTATGCATCAGGGGAGTCACTAAATTATCAACAGGGGGATACAGCTGTTTTCTTCATGCTTCGAGTCACGTATCTAGCTGCTTCGAGTCATGTGACGACTCGCTTTGATTCATCCATAGGGGACCCCTGGTTCGGCCAGAGTGGCTCGGTTTACCTAGGTCGGTTGTCCTGAAGCATCACTTGTTGGCCGAGTTGTCTTGGTCATGGGCTTGCGCAGGGGACCTTACCTGTCTTCGTCTATATATAGAGCGGTAGGGGTACAGTTAAGGGGACCTTTTTTCGGAAACTCCAGGGAGACTCTGCCATTTTTTGTGCTCGCTTCGTTTCCATTCAAACTTGTATTCAAGTTGTTTGTTTACGGATTGTATCTGTACTCAAGTGATTGGAAAAGTAATGAAGATCATATTCAAAGTGGACGTAGGCAATTACGCTGAAACACTATAAATCTGGTGTTTTCGTTTTTGTTGTTCTTTTTGCACTCAATTACGTTACTTCTCTGCTTTAATTTACTTTCTTTATTAATCTCTCTACACAATTCTATCCAAGGGTGTTAGTGACCAATTTTGATGCTAAAATTTTGGTGCTTTCACTAAGAAACGTTCATTCTCAGGTTGTTAGGATCTACTTTGTTGCTACTGGATTGAGGAAATCCCCCGAAGGAGATCCAAGTTCATTCTCAAGAGTTCATAGATTATACTCAGAGTTCCTACGGACAACTCTAAGATGACGAGACCACGTACCAAATCTACCTCCCACAACGCCGATGCTAATGAGACCGCTAACATCCAACAAGTAGGACCTAGCAATCGGCAAGCTAATGCCGGTGCATAACCTGCCATCATTTCAAACCAAGCAGAAGCTGTCACCAGGGCAGAGTTCAATGAGATGATGAGGGAGCTCGTGGAAAGTAGGAGACAGCTTAACGAGCAGATTCAAACAAACGCCAACCTGATGACGCAGATCGCTCAGCAGCAGCGTCAGAACGCTGGAGGAAGCCTGCTTCCTACTCATCATCTGACAGCTCCGCTTCATCGAATGAACACCCCAAGCGTAGACGCCATAGGATTGAAACGGCACAAACTGGTGCAACAGAGAAATTGGTGATGACTCGCCAAGAGCAACCCAACAGAAATGGTCCAGATTCCTTAGCTGGAACTGTGGCCGCTCAACTGCACCTAGGGAGTCGCTCCCAACCTGGAGTGGGAAACTTAGGATCTGGAGCACGCTTGGGAGCTGGTCTACCACCTCGCCAGAGTCGTAGTGAAGCGGGTCCTTTGGATGCACACTTAGGTGATCGCCTACCAAGGAGGAACCAGCCGGAGCAATCGCGCAGGACGGATACCGACTTTCCACCTCCTATCCAGACTCTGAATTTATCAGCTATGGTCAGGCAACTAAGTATAAACCAAATAATTAAATTTATTTCATAGTTTTGACAATTACACATAAATCTCAAAATCAAATTTAATTCCCACAACTTCAAATTATCAAATAAAGATAAGAGACTAAATAAAGGTACTCGGCAGAAACTAATATTTCTGCCGTGCACTCTGATAAAAGCAAATCAAAACTCAAATACACATAACAAACCAAACACCACAATACAATAACAAACCATCCAAAATTATAAATACAAACACTACTTGTTAAACTAATTCCTTTCGTCCTTGCTATTCCATTTTATTGCAAGCTCAAAAGAATTAAGTGAAAAGTAATTATATAAATTCAAAATATCAAATATGTCCCTTGATGATTACCCTAAGTAATTTTCCTATATATAGTTACTACCAAACACACCCAATGGGATAGGGACTCTAAGCCTCATTTAAGTTCTCAACTCGTGTCTCTTAGATACGATATATTGTTCTGAACCTGCTTTAGTACCAATTGTAACACCCCATTTCTATATTCATACTATCCAAGAGTATTACATAGCAATACTGTTAGATAATACGGATAATGAGGCTATATCAGGTACACATGTGAATATTCCTTTGGACTAACACTGGTGCATCTTAAAACATCAAATATATAACTTACCTATATGTACATAGTATCAGTACAAGACATACGCATGTGCCTCCAGGACAGAACAATACATAATATACAAAAAATAACAGAGAACACAGAGTTAAACGCAGCGATAACGTATAATAATATATATAATATAATAATAACATAAGAATACAATACATCTCAGATGTTAACTATCTCAATATAAAGTGATGAACAATGAATATACAACTCATGACAAATGTATACAAGGAATCGGTCTTATAAATATAATACAACATCCTAATATATTACCTCTAAGCCCAAATAAACAAATGATGGTCATGTCGTCCATGTACCTGAAATGCCTTGGACTACCCGAGTATTATAAAATATCACGTGGGTCAGTCTATATCTATTCAAGGATCATAAATAAGGTGATATAGTGTAAACAAAGGAGAATAATATGATATCACTACAAAAGATACTGAAACATCAGACGATATGTCAAAGTGTGTGTGTGTGTGTATAGACATCACCTCACTCAAATATCTCAAATCCATATAAAACAATCATGATTGATATCAAAAGATGTCATCACCTATATAGAAACACATCAAATCGGAAATTACGTAATCAACACAAATGGGAGAATCATACATATCCCAAAACCATAATTTAAATCCAAAAAACATTAATAAGTGAGATATCACTAAGTATATTAGGCTAGCACGAAGCGATGCCCAAATATCCTGCAATCTCATATTATAAAATACCCTCATCTAATCACTAAATTCAAAAGAAAGATCTGTGCTAGCTCATAAAAAAAATAAGATTATTCATATAGATTATTCAAATAAATATAAATAATAAAATTAATACTTACAAGGTATTAACTAATATAAATAATCATATCAATAAGATCTGAGCCAGCTTCCTTAGAAACTAATATATAAAATGGATTATTCAAATAAATATAAATAATCAAATCAATACTTAATAATAAAACATTCACAATATATAATTTTATACAACAAAATAAATTTAAGAGATGGTAAATAAATTCATATTTCAGAATAATTAATTAAAATAATTATTTAAGCTCGGTATAAATTCCCAAAGTAGTTTATAAAGTTAAATATATAAAAGTTATTTCATAATTTTATATAATCAAATATTATTATCAAGTAATATTATACTTTGATTATTATAGGATATTAACTAAGAAAAATTACATTAATTTCACTTTATTAGACATTAAACTTTAAATTATTTTATATTCATATATTACACAAAAATATATAAAAGTATAAGTGTAATTATTTTAATTTATCAAAATGAAGATTTAAATATACATCATTTATAGGTGTAAACACTCTTATACACACACACACACACGCACGCATGCTGTACGCATACACTACTCCTGCAGTCATGCATAAATAAAGCTTACAAGCATGTAAACGAAATCAACAGAACAATAGTGTAGCAAACCCAAGCAATACACACAAAAAGGGAACTAAATTCTATTTAGCAAAATGAATGTACAGGGTAGTGTGTTTATATATATATATATATATATATATATAAGAAACCAAAAGTGAAACTAAGTGTATAAACTAAGGAAGCACACAAAAGAATGCAACTAAAACCAGTTTAGCAAAGGATATACAGAGCATAGCTAAAAAATCAAGTCCACGCCAAACTTATCACACACATACGAGCACACTTACCCATACACACCTACTTACTCATAACTTGTACATAGCAACCTACATATACACTGAGGCATGCACACAAACTCAACATACTATGGACACACACATTAACACGCACACCTACAAACACATGCATACAACACTTACACTGAAACTAACACAAACACATAGTGCCATGAACCCACATATACAAGAGCACACTCACGGAAAAATACAAGGTAGAGCAGCACTGGCATAGGTCGACCGATCATCATCACCGGTCGATCGGTCATTGTCGACCTACAATGAGCATAGGTCAACCAGTGCCAGGTCGAAGCTGCGAACTGCTATGGTGTTTTGATGAGTTCTATGATACAAACCCTAACTTTCTTGAACAATAACGATGCACAACTTCTTTAAACTTATATACAACAATTCATATCGTGTCATCTATATGACATAGAATTTGTGAGTGAAGTACTCACCAAAAAATTTTGTTCCCCTCTTCGCCTTCATTCGAATGCACATGCCCATTGCTCACCACAGCATATGTGATTCAAGCCAAAGATGCAAATTGATGAAGAGAACAACTTATTTAAATTTGAGATTTTACATTAATTTCTTTGATTCATTATTAACTATTAAAGTGATAAGGTTTGAGATAGATTTGATTTTTCAAAGCCAGAAAATGAATACGTATAAGTTATATTTATAAACGAAGAGCAAGCATCAGGAAATGGAATACTCTGGAGATAGAGAAATCATGAAACTTAGTTTGGGCGTATGTATCGTTGGGCTTTGCTTTACAGATCCATTTCCTTTCTTTTCTACTTTAATTCAAGGAATAATTGCAATTTCTAGCCCAAAAGCAAACCAATTATATTGCACTAATTATTTAATATCAATCGTATTATTTACTATTTCAAAAATCGTTTCCTATAATTTATTTATTTAATTAATCATTTTATTCAAATTCATTTATATTTAAATATCCTATATTTACACTTTAGACCCGTTATTAATTAATTTTCAAATTGATTTATTTCACAACTCTTAAAACACCCATTTATTCTTAAAACTATATAATTTCATTATTGAATTCCTTGTTAAAATTCCGATAATCTAAAATTATTCATTTAAAATTCCAAAACACATTTTAATTAATTAAACATATTAATTATCCTTTAAAAACCGGGTTGTTAAACAAAGCCTTCTATTTGATTGTATCCCTTTGCAACCAATCTAGCTTTGTTTCTAATCACATTTCCAGATTCATCAAGTTTATTTTTGAACAACCATTTAGTTTCTACAACTGGATAGACATTTGGTCTAGGAACTAATTTCCAAACATTATTTCTCATAAATTGGTTAAGTTCATCTTACATGGCTATCCAACATTCATCACTAAGTGCAACATCAATATTTTTCGATTCGATTTCAGTAAAACTATTATGAATACTCAAAGCACAAAGGTTTCTATTGAACGAAGTGCACGTTTACATATCTACCATTGGATTACCTACAACCAATTCTAGCGATGACTTGTTTTGAACTTGAAATTCCCGTTTTCCAAACTTGATGTTGAAGGCTCGGTAGTGCATGAATCATCTTTGTTGTTGCCTTTACCACATTTCTCATTTGTATCATCTTCTCCATCATAACTTTTGTCCTTCTTCATGGTTCTATCTACATCGGACTCATCAAACTTCACATTGATTGATTCCACAATTGTTTTCAAGCACTTGTTAAAGGTTCCATAAGCTTTGATCCTTAATGAGTATCCCATGAAACTTCCTTCATATGTTTTGGACTCAAACTTCCCTAGATGATCATCTGTATTAAGAGTAAAACACGGACACCTGAATACCCTAAAATATGCAATGTTAGGCTTCCTGTTGAAGCATAATTCATAAGAAGTTTTACTAAGCATTGGTCTAATCATCACACTATTCATTACATAGCATAAATGCCTCTGCCCAAAATGAAAAAGGAAGGCTATATTCATTTAACATTGATCAAGCCAATTCTTGTAATATGCGATTCTTTCTTTCGACTACCCCATTTTGTTGAGGTGGTGCAGAGAATTCATGTTAAACTTATTTTCATCATAGAAATTCTCAAAATCCTAATTTTCACCACCATGATCGCTTCTTATAATTATTATTGAAATGTCTTTTCATTTTGAACAATTTTACTAATTTTGAAAAATAATCAAAAGTTTCAGACTTTTTGGCTAGAAAATAAACCCAAGTAAATCTAGAGTAATCATTCACCAACACTTAGCGATACTTCTTACCACTTAAGCTAGAAACATCATTGGGACCAAACAAATCCATATGAATCAATTCAAGAACTCTAGAGTAATTTATAGTGTTTTTGGCATGAAAATATGATCTATTAAATTTACCCTTTGTACAAGAATTGCTCACTTTACTGTTCTTGAATTTCTGATGCGGCGGCCCTTTGACTAACTCCTTTTTCTCAAGCTTCTCAAATAATCCCATGCTTAGAATGTCCCAAACTTCTATGCCACAAGGTGGTTTCCTCATCTTTAGCCACTAAGCACCAAGGTAGGGTTAGATCATCAAATGACAGAGTGTAGACATTCCCCTTTCTTTGACCTATAAACACAAACTCACTCGAAGACTTTTCAATAATCTTACACATATCAACATAAGTTACGCTCATACCTTTATTATAGAGTTGGCTAGTGGAGATGAGATAATGATG
The DNA here is from genome assembly GCA_030737815.1 of Allium fistulosum. Classification (NCBI taxonomy): domain Eukaryota; kingdom Viridiplantae; phylum Streptophyta; class Magnoliopsida; order Asparagales; family Amaryllidaceae; genus Allium; species Allium fistulosum. The sequence continues at coordinate 1,112,534,345 of CM060905.1, forward strand.
TAAATTTTCAACAAAAAGAAGATGTTGCTACCTGCTTTACCTTTCCCAACAATCTTACATTTACCATTGTCATCCATAGTAACACTCCTACCTCTATAATCTTCTAGGCTAAGGAACTTTGATTTATCTCCCGTCATATGTCTTGAACAACCTAAGTCCAATACCTTTCTTGTTGTTCCTTATCCCGGCAACATACCTACACGTAAGAAGAAAAAGATGACTTAGAAAACTTCATGGGTCTATCAACATTTGCAATGAAAGGGTTTAGTAATCCAAATGTGCTAAGAGAGTCTTTAGGAACCTAAATTTGTCTAGTATGTTTGCACTTATTCCTATACCAACATCTATCGAAGCTATGCCCAATTTTACCATAACCTATACATTTTGGAACTACACTTCTACCATGGGAATTATCAATCCTATTTTCCTAATTGTGTTGTGATTTACCAAACCAGGTCCTTTTCTATTGTTTGCATATAGTTGATTTCCCAAAAGCATATTCAATGACTGTTTTCCTCTAATGAATTTATTAACGGTTGATTCTAGAGTTTGAATTGTGGATTTAAGTGATGTGTTTTTTTCCACAAGCAAGGTACATTTGTTAATAAAAATTTCTCTCTTTGTGTCATCATTTTTCTTTAAAACCAAAATCTCATTTTTAGGAGTTTCAAGATTTGACGTGTATTCATTCAACTCCCTTTTTAAAGATCGACAACTTTCACATTTAAGGTTTTGAGCTTCTTTAATTTTTTGCAAGTTTAGGTTCTAACCTATCATTTATGCGAAGTAACTTAGATTTTTCTAATTTCAATTTTTTGTTCTTAAGATTAAGACTATCAATTGTCCCGATAAGTTCATGACACATTAAACGTAAATCTTAATAAGTATAGTTCGATACCTCACGGTCGTCATCACTAACATAATAAGTATAATGTCCCATCAAACACAGATTCGCTTCGACTTCATTACTATCAGTGCACTCTTCTCCTTCTTCATCGTCCTAAGTTGCAGCAAATGCCCTTCTTTTCTTTTTCTTTCCTTTCTCCTTTTGAACCAATGGACCATTGGTTTGGATAGACCCATCTTTCTACATCATAAGCACATGATTTCTTCATCTGAATTATCCAAGTTTTTAAACGACCTTGACTTATCCCCTTTATTTTTGGTTGAAGGTTTGAAGTTTCTTTTGGATCATTTCTTAAGACCGTTCATCAACATCACTAGCTCCGTGATAGGATTATTCTCATTAATGTTGTCAAGAGTTCTGCTGAGCGAAGTTGATTTCTTTTTAGAGTCTGAATTTTCATGGTCTTCCTTAGCTTTGAGTTCCATTTCATAGGTCATAAGATTTCTAATTAATTCCTTCATGCTTTGTTTTTTCAGATCTTTGGATTCTTTTATACCTTTCACATTTGTCTCAAAATTCTTAGGAAGAATTCTCAGTATTTTCCGATCCAGCTCTACTTCAGTGTACACCTTATCCAAAGCTCTAGAATTGTATACCAACACTGAAAAACATCTGTACATCTCTTTTATGCTTTTAACTTTTAGCATAACAAAAATTTCATATTCATTGCTGAGCAGCGCGAGACATGATTCCTTAACTTGAGATGTACCTTCGTGTATAACCTACAAAGTGTGCCAAATTTCTTGCACAGTCAAACAATGAGAGATTCGATTAAATGTAGTTTTATTAAGAGCACAAATAAGGGCTTTCATAGTTTTATCATTTAATGAAAGCAATTTCTTATCAGCTACATCTCATTTGTCTTTGGACATAGGGAATTCAACATCATTGACTGTCATTGTAGGTGGAGTATACCCTGTCTCTACTATATCCCAAACATCATAGTCAACATAGATTGGATATATTTTCATCCTAGCCTTCCGGTAAGCATAGTCCGTACCATTGAACATAAGTGGCCAATCTATTGACTGACCCTCAGTAAAAGCATTATTTGAACCAGATATGTCTTTAGAGTAAACCTAACACCTATGCTCTAATACCGGTTGTAGGATCGAGTGATATACCCTAGAGGGGTTGATTAGGGTATTTAAAATATTTTGCAAATAAACAGATAAAATAGAGTGCGGAAATGTAAATGTAGAAAATAAATAACACAAGATATACCCAACTTCGGTCTAATGTCCACTGCTACCCTCAAAGCTATTACTAGTTAAATATTTAAACGCTTACAAATAGTAAACTCACATATGTTGCTAATAAATATTCTAATTTCATGCTTAATAACTCTACCTGAACTCAATGACCAAAGATCAGAATCATCGAACTATAACAGGTAGCTCCAAAATTAAATTCTATAGTTCAAAAAATATAATAAAGGCAAAAGTCAAATGAAAATAAAATACGACTCCCTCTTTAAATTACTGTCATATGCACAGCCCCTCTCTCTCCACTTTGTATTTCGTTTAATTTCCACCTTCAGAAAAAATTATCTTCAAAATTAACTTATCCTCGAAAAAAATTCGATGCCGCACGTAATAAAATCGTCATCGTATCTATGTGCAACACTTTCGGTTGAGTGCCTCTGAGACAAGCTGTCGATTCGATTAAGAAATTTCGAGCTTTGGATCTGAGTTTGTCTTGTTGTCAAACTAGAAGGATCATGATACAGAATTGCTTGAGGTCCAAAGACTCGCAGATCGCAGAGGTATGTTGGTTGCCGAACAAGACGCCTGGAGTGTCGTGATGTGACCTGAAGCTTGACTTTATCGATCAAGAGTTGCAGTGGTGAGAATTTGAGGTTGTAAGATCTGAAACTATGTTGAATCTGAATGTCGACTAGAAGAGATGCCATTTAAAAGCTGGTTGAATTTCGTTGGTGATTTGATGCTTCGGCCGTGTTTTTGCTTTATAGGGGTTGTGAGTTTGCTTGTTGACTTGCTTGAGATGTTGTGAGTTTACTTGCTAGTGTTGAAGAAGTGCTGCTCAAAACCTTGCTTGGAGATTGATCAAATTTGGCTGATTATTATTGTTGAACCAATGGTGATAACATTAGTTGATGTGGTGTTGGCTTTTGGAATGTACGAGAGGAAGATGGAGAAGTGATGCTTGGAGTTTGTGAGCTTATGATCGGGTGACAGGGTATTGGATGATGAATTGAAAAGCTTAGTTTGAATGAAAATTCTATTTTTATTTGATGCTTTTATTTCGATGTATTGTACGGTTTATATAGGATAATAAAGGAGATATGTAAATATGAAAACGATATGGGATAGAGTATATGGGGAAAGACATGGATTGTAAAATAATTTGTTTCCCTTTGTAGAAAAATAAAAATACATATAGTGGGAAACAAATTCTGATTTATCTTCTAGAATATATAGCCTCATTGTGTGTACATTTCTTTGCTTCTAATCTCTATTTATTTCCCTTTCTTCATATATACAACCTTCGATTGTGTACTAATATAATTCTTTTTGCTTCATATCATTATTTGTTTCCTTTTCACCATATATGTAGTCTTTTATTATACTGAATGGAAACTCCACACAACCAGTATTTTCTAATAAAACTCTATAAATTGACAACACTAGACAAACACGTTAAATAAAACAAATGTTTATTATCATCAAACAAAAATCGTCGATCACATTATTCCACGGCTTCAGTTCCAGTGCTAGTTTCAATCGGGTAACTCATCTATACTATATGTAAAATTGGATTCAATATTAAATCCTCTCAGAGTAGTAAACAAAGATGGTAAACACAAACTCGAAATTAAACGTAATATGCCCATTTACTTTAACTAATACACACACACATACAGATATATTATATAGAAAAAATATACAAGTACGCTCTCTTTATATGTCCTAACCTACAACTTTGATACCAATGTAACAACCCAACTTTTCGAGACCATATGATCGATTCATATGCACCATTAAATGAAAAGCTAGGTTGTTTTAAACACAATAGTATACAGAGAGCTAAGCTAACTAACTATATCTTTTAGAACTCATAGTGGAATGGATCGAACAATAGTATAGGTTAAGTAAACAAATCTCATCTACATACATCATAAGCCATACAAAGTCTTCATACATACACACATTATCACACTACATATAAAATTAATACAAAAAATGGATAATATATGTAAACATCTTCAGAATCATCGTCTTTAGACCCCCACAGACACCAAAAATACTTCGTTAACCTATTGTGTATGACGCAGGGGGTCAGACATATGCATGGCGAGTAAAAATATTACCAAGTATATACTGCTAACATGATAAACATCATATCATATGAGAGCTAACATTTACTATACCTGAAACTTGTCTCACCTGCATCTAAAGTGTTAGTCCATCATAATCATCACAATATAGAATTAGTATGTTATACTTTAACAATATTAAACATACACTAGAGTTAGTTAAACATAGGCTAAATCATCTACACACAAAAGAGAGAGAAAAAATTAGTTAAACATATACTAACCCATCGATACCTACAAGAGTTAGTTAAACAGAGACTAACCTAAGGATATAGTTAAACATAAAATAATCTCATAAATGTAAATAGGATCATGAGTTAGATAAACATTGACTAACATGTGAACACATAAAGGATAGGTAAACATAACCTAACTCCTTTAATAGACGACTCAACACAATCATCATAACACACAATCATCGAAGTACATTTTTGGACATTAAACACTTCCCGACATCGTAGAGAAACAAACACGTCACTTATCATCTATTTCATATAGGCCTGGTTGAATTTAAAAAATTTCAGCCCTGGTCCAGGTTCAACTTAGTAATCTGAACGTGCACAAGTGGATTGGTCAGTACACTAGTGCACCAGTTATCGTGTGAAATGCAGTGTAAACCGATCGATTTAACTACTTCTTCTACCAAATTTTGAATTACATTCATCGTTTGCTTTGGTATGTTTCTACATCTTTTAAACATCATCTCACACCGTCCTAACCTTCCATATATCATATGTTAAATCATATGTTTGTAATCAAACTCTAATTACCATATATTCAATTATTTAACTTTAATCTTCAACTCTAATACCAATTTAACCCTAAATAAATTATCAATAAATTATTTCATCCTATAATCATATAAGTATTCATCCCTTAATTCAATTATCCTAAATTCTATATCTACTAACCCTAATTAGAAATCAAATTACGAAAACTATTGTCATGTGAGTAGTATAAAGACCAATAATGATTCCCACTCACCAATCAACATTGCCAAGCCTTATGAATCGCCTTATTGCACTCCAATTCCTCGCCGTTGAGAATTGTATTCCTCTAAAGTTCTTCGAATCCACAAGCAATGGGTATCTTCGTGTAGCCCTTCTCGTGCTCGTCAATTTGATATATATATATATATATATATATATATGAGGGGTGTAACGACCCGTAAAGTTTAACGGTTTTAATAACGTAATTAACTGAATTTTTGTGAAATTTTAAATAATTGAATTTGGAAATAAAAATTTGATATTTAGAATGCGTCTATTTAAACATAGCAAATGGTAGATTTTCATTGGTAAATATGAATGTTAGTTCTGTTGTGTAAATTTCAATTTCAATTTAAATCAGTTATAATTGATGATAATAAAATATTTTCGAAATTTGAATATTTTTACATAATAAAAATGTAAACCATTTTCTGAGTGAGACGTCATAATTTGTTTCGTCAAATTTGGTCTTCTCTTGCCCTGTTTATCTTATTTTCTGCGAATTAGCAATAGTTTGGCAGCGAAAAATTGACTTTTGATAGTTCGGTCGTATCGCTGATATCTGTGTATCATTCTGTTCGTCTCGTCGTGCTGATCTCCGTAGTATATTCATTTCTATATTTTGATGTCCGATACGCGACGAAATCGGCGTAACGGTTCGCCGTATTAGTACCAGTTTTAAGTCTCTCTAATTTTTTGTGTGTCCATTCACTTGTCAAACGGCTGCAAATAAATAGCCATCAGTTATTAAACTTTTGTTATTCCCTTTTATACGGGGGTCTGTCCTTTCACTTTCATTGTCGGTTCGGTTCTCTGTTGCTTTTGAAAAAAGGGAATACATATATATAAATATATATTATTAGTTGAAGACAGCTGTGCTCACTCCATCCTCTCCCCTTCTTTTTCTCCTCACTTTCTTTTCTCATTTCTGTTATTATTCAGCAGAGAGAAACTATGTTTTAAAAGTTGAAACCCGTCTTCTTTTTTCACGTTCCTTCCTCCACCCAACTTGCCGGCCTTCCATCTCCCCTCCACTTTCACATGCACCGAACAGCATCTCCAACTCCATGCGACCACCGAACCAATCACCCACCGAGCCACCACACCCACCTTGTCCCTCCTTGCTCGCCTCCTGCTAGTTAACCCACTGAAACCCATCAAAACCCATCACGAACAACCAAACCCTGTCGGCCCACCTGACAAAACCCGACTCGGCCTTGCCTCCTCCGCCATCCTCACGTCAACATTTTTCTCTCTCCATCGATAGTCCATAGCCCAGTCCACCACCCTCCGCGTATCTCCACGCCTTACCCGCGTTCACCCACCACCTCCGGTCCTCTGGCTGCAGTCAGCAACCACCGAACCTCTGCCTTATTGCCTCCCCTTGAACCCTGTGCCGCTATCTCCTACAACCGAGCCCCGTGTACTATTCGCTCACTCCACTACCCAGCTGCATGGCCGCAGCATGTTCACTGCTTTCCTTTCAAATAGCCGTAAAATCGCTCGATCAACCACAGGCCTCACCACCGTCTCCCCTTGCTCCTCTGTCGCCTTATCTCCTTCACTAGTAGTCGCAGCAGGCACCATGCTCCAACCCATCTGCATATATACATCTTAAGATGTATATAATATGGTTAATGTATATTTTAAAATCTGGGAATTTGTATGTATATTAAATTTATAATAAGGTTAGATTTATATAATTTTGTTTCCAATCTAAGAAGTTACTTTATTTTTTCTTGAAGCTCATTTATATTTTTATATACTATCAGTTTGTATAAAATTATAATAGTATTATATATATAATCTGTTACATAGGTTTATATTTATTATATAAAGTGAATTTGGTATGGTACAATTTGCTTTTGTTATATATATAGTAATGTGTAAGTTATATAAATATGTTTCCAAAGATTTGCATTTTGGCAGACATGTATTATATATATGTTATAGTAATCTTGACTTTTAAAGTAATGATATTATATGTTATGTGTTCGATTTTATATAAATATTACTTTACAAATATTGGTTAAGTATTGTTTTGAAAATATAAAATATTTTGACTTTAAGTTATATGTGTTTTAACTTTAATATTTACTTTTAAACATATGTGTTTTAAGGATAATGATTTTTAATTATATATATATATATAATTTTATTATTTGTCTTAAATTAAAATATTGATTTAATAAAATAATAATAATAATATATATTTTCTGTATATATCAAGCTGATTTGATTTATTCTCATCGATTCCATTTATCAGTTCCATCCGTCAAATCCGTGTTCAGCTACTTCGCTTTGAGATTTATTGTTTGGATTGGTCGATTGTCGAATTCGTGATTTAATCCATGTGCTTGTCCTGTTTATCTAGCCTCGAAAGGTAAGCAATCACTCACGATTAACATTCTTATATTTAATAAATTTAATTCACATTGAAATGACAATTGAAATATGTTGTTAAATTTGAACTGTAAATTATTTAATTATTATATATAATATGCCATTATCTGTAATTATTCACCTGTGACATCTGACACCATAATCTGTTATTTATATTATAATTAAATTTGTTACTGATGATATATGCCTGTTGTTGATATATTATATTATTATCATATTTGTTCTCACTCTGCAAGTTTCCTGTTAGTATAGAAATCCGTATGGGTTGAAATGATACATACCTGAACGATATTATAGATTAGGGGAAAATCGTTATAGGTTGAAATGATAAACCCAAGCGATTTTCATTGATTGTGAATTTTGGGATTGTGGGTTGAAATGATATATACTCGTAAATATTTAAATTGCGGATTGGAATGATAAATATCTGTATCACTTGACCATAGGACAGAAAATTATATACGGACACTGTTGGTCTATTTTGAAAAATGATTTCCAGAGTTTGAAAGAGAATATATGGATTTTATTAAATATTGATTTTAAAATTTATTTTAAAATATGTGTAAGATTTAGATTTTTAAAATTATACGTTCTGAAAATTTTAAATTTATAAGTTAGTTTTGAAAATATAATTTTTAAGATTTGTCTTATAAGTTTATTATTTTAAAAACATATAAAATAAGATTTAATACAAAATACATTTAATAATAAGATTTAATTTAATAAAATTTAATTTAATTGGTTTATAATATGTATAAGTGTTTATTTAAATTTACATTAATATTTAAAAAAAATAGATTTTCAGTAACTTTAATAATAGAGGTTGGGAAGATAAATTAATGTTAACTTGGAATTTACATTAGTTAATAATTGAATTTAAATAAGAATTGATATAACTTATTGATTTTTGAGGTTTTGTAAGATATGATTTATAACTTGATTGATAAAAAGCGATTAAATGAATATTCTCAACTTCAAATAAAATCGAGACTAAATATTTAATATTGATTTAAATCTATAAATTGAGATTTTAATAAATTGTTATTAAAAATGATTAAGTGGATATTTTCAAATTTGAATAAAATTAAAGTTAAATGTTGAAATATAAATGAAACTTATATTGAAATTGTTTGAATATTTAAACCTGGAATCTTATCGAAATCGAAATGATAGTTCAAACCTGGATTTGAGATCGATAAAAATTGAAATGGTTTATTGAAATTTGAATTGAATCTTTAACCTTTTTTAAATTTAAAGTGTTGAACAGGGTTTGATTTAAGTTGAAATTTTGAATATAAGCTGATTTGAATCGATTTGTGAAATTTGAGGAAACTATTTTTATTATATAAAGTATTTTTAATATATATAAACTATTTTAATATATAAATTGTTTTAATATATAAACTATTTTAATTTATAATTATTGTAATATATATAATATTTTCAATATCTAAAGTGTTAGGATTTCAAAGTGTTATGATTTCAAAATGTTATGATTTCAAAGGGTTATGATTTCAAAATGTTATGATTTCAAAGCGTTATGATTTCAAATGTTATGATTTCAAAAGTGTTTTAATTTGAAAGTGTTACGATTCTGGAAATGAACATTATTTAAAGTGAATAATGATATCAAATTGATATGGTTTCGGAATGAATATGATATTTTGATATATGAACTATTTGAAATGAAATGACCACGGTGTGAAATAAGCGTTTGGTTGTTAAAGAGACCGGGATCGGATATTGTCATACTCTCTGCTAATACCGAAAACCACTTTAACAACTGTGTACATGCTGGAGATTCCAGATGAAGTAGGATGGTTTGGTGACGATTCTATATGAGGAATTACATAGCCTTGACTCCCGTGAGTCAGCTTGATGTGGCTAAAACAGGAGCCATGCCAGGCCAAGTGAGGTCATTCCTCCAATCGGACACATTTCTTCGATACCATTCTATTACTTTGTGATTTGATTGGGTGAACCTTTGATTTGGGAGTGTGTCTCGAGGTGGGCGGTAGTAGCTGCTATGCGTTACCACCAGTCTGGCTCCGCAAACGGTTTATCTACCCTGGCATTGCCTCGCGTGCCTTGTCACATGCCCCATCGCGCCTTCTACGAGTTTGTTTTGTGTCGTACCTATGGAGTGCTCCCTGATAGCCTACTTGCAAGTGGAGTTTACAGTATCTGTATAGACTACGACATTATATAAAATGTGTTAAGGGGGATATGGGTAACGCCTTAACACTATTTTAATACTTTACTTTACTATAGACATATTATAATAGTGTGTTGTACTACATAGTAGATAGTTCCACAGATCCTTAGAGGATGGAAATCCCAAACATCCTTTAAGTTACTTGTATTTCAGTTGACATTTCACTTGAGTTAAAATTTACTGATATAAGAATGTTAATCTTGACTCGCGTGTTTTGTGTTTTTCTTTATGCTCGGTTCAAACTGAGTGTCACATCATTTGAGACTCACCTTTGGAGATTGGAGCGTTGTTGATGATCTATCTATTCAGCTTTCAGTTGTTTCAGTTTATTCCAATCATTCATGTTCAGACTCGTCTGTTGCTTATGTATTAGAGATTCATTTGTATTGGAGATTATGTTGTATTTTGTTTCAGACTCTGATATTTTATAGTAGCTTCATGAACTACTATTTATCTATTCTGCTGCTTATTGTTGTAATACTCTGTTCTGTGATTCTGTGATTCAATTATTTACTGTATATGTTAAGTTTTGCCAAATATAAATTAACAATCTAACATTTTGAGCAATTCAAGTCTGACATGTGTGGATGCGAATAGTTCGAAATACCAGGTCGTTACAAGGGGTTTTATTTATAATTGAGAGGGAGAGGGGATGACAGAGAAGAGGATGAAGAAAAAGTAGTTGAAATTGAAAATGTACATGAAAATTGTTGGGTAAATTTCTCACCCAGGAGATCTCAAGACCATGAAGAGCTAGGCTTCATTCGACATCCTCACCACATCCGAACCAGCCACCACCGAACGAAAGACACTCACCTCTACCGAATCAAGCTTCATCCCATTGCCGAACGAAAGACACTCACCTCTACCGAATCAAGCTTCATCCCATTGCCGAACCGACTCCAAAACCATGTCACACCGAACCAAGCTTCCTACCGATCCATACTCCCACCGGACCAACCGCTATACCGAACCATGCTCCACCATACTCCCACCGGAACAACTGCTATACCGAACCATGCTCCACCATACTCCCACCGGACCAACTGCTATACCGAACCATGCTCCACCATACTCCCACCGGACCAACTTCAATACCGGACAAACTATAACAAGGCCAGCCCAGGCCCATCAGCAACTATACACATCCTAGACCCCTACCCCCAGCCTCACTCTATAAATAGAGGGGCAGGGGTACAGCAATGGGGACAAGTTTTGAGAGCTCAAGCACGGAGAGAACTTTCAAACAACTTTCTTTTACTTGTATAAAAGCTTTGTACTTGTAATCAAAACAAGAAAAGAGAAATAACATATAAAGTGGACGTAGGCACATTCTGGCTGAACCACTATAAATTTGCGTGTCTTTTTACAGTTTAGCCCCTGCTTTTCATATATTTGCATAAATCACTCAAATCGCTAAGAACAACATAAGATCTACTAAATCATACAACTTTGAGGTGTTTGTCCATTTTTTGTGCAAACAAAAATGATTTCAAAACTATGCTGTCTGTTTTATAACTTCCTGAACCATCTCTCTACCCAAATGGGCTTACGTCTTTTTAATTCAAATCAAAACTCACTTACTTAAAATGCACATAACTCTTTCATATGAACTCTGATTTGGACAAACAAATATAATATCTCGACAAGAAAATTAAGCTCCATGCAATGATATAGTCTCCGTCGCCTAATTCCGACATTTGTAAAATTGCCATTTTTCCCCCTACTAATAAAATATACGCCTAAATCTCCTGGGGTATTACATTCTCCCCCTTAGAAGGAATTTCATCCTTGAATTCCTAATCGCAACTCCTTTTCACAAATCTTGATAAATAGTTTAATAAGAAAAATATATAAGATAATAACACACGTTGTAGTAATCTTTTCAATACAAAGACAAACCCTTTTCATACAGCTCATCTGATTGCAATTATAGCACTTAATCTTCGAGACTTTTACTCTACAATCATGCGCCTCATGTCCCCTCATTTGCATCTTTCACACCTCATGTCTTGTTTACCACCCTTCCCACTTGGACTACTAAGATCTTTGCACTTTCCTTGAGTAAATTTCTTCGTCGGTTGCCTTTTAGAAGCCTCCACTATAGCGGTATTCAATAACACTGCCTCAACTAAATTCTCGAACGTCGCTTCCATGGGAATCTGACTAAGTTCTAATTCACTAAGTGGCAAACTCAACCCTTTTGCAAACTTCATCGTCTTCCTGGATGCCGTATCTATCAATTCAAAACCAAATTTCGCTAACTCATTAAAGCTATTAATATTGTAATGACCTTGAATTTCACTTCTTTGATTTGCGAATATTTAGTTAATTTTAAATATTCAAATAAGAGGTTTTATAATGAAAATAAAAATCTTTTTAATAATAATTATTGATGGTGGAATAGTTTTCCAAATTTTTTTACAAAAATAATTAGTTTGAAGAAAGAATGAAAACGTGACCGAAATTCAATTTTCGAATTTTCGACTTTTCATCGGCTAAAAGTTATCGGAAACATTATGAACTCCTTAGCATATGTATTCACACCTACAGATAAGTTAGTATATGTATATATATATATATTAGTGTATTTGTATATATGCATTTATATTTTAGTATATTAAGTTAAAAAAAAGAATGTCGCATCATTAGGAGACATAAGTACATTAGAGTACTTATGCGTGTTGGCTTTGATTTCATGGGAGGGTGGCTAGGTATGGGCTGAAATGGGTGAGGTGGAGGAGAGGGTCTGATGTGGCGTGCATGTGTGGAGGGTAGAGTACATGAGGGTAAAATGGTAATTTTCTATTTCTATTTCATATAAAACTAATTTTTCACCTTTTCTTTCTCATTTTATTTTCATTTTCTATTCTCTCATCTTCTTAAAAGCCTCATGAAACGTTTTAATAGCTTCTATTTATAATTGTATGTTTTCTAAAAATCCAAGTTTAAACTTTTAAAATGATTTCAAACTTGTTTAATCTCCTTCTTTTCATTTTAAAAACTTCTCCATTTTCCTCCCACTTCATTCGGCCATAAATTCCTATGTATTACTTCAAATCAAGATTTTCTTTTATTCAAACCATGTAGAATTCCAGTGGCTATAACTTTTATTTACACTACTTTTTCAAATTTCGAATATTTTGGGGTAAAAATTGCATTTCTTTCTGACTCATTTTCGGACCCATATTATCAAAGCCGAAAATACCATCCCTTCTTTTGACCATATCTCCCTCAAAACAAATTGAAATTGAGTGATTTTTTTAAGTTGTAGAGAAAATAATTTTCTAAATATTTTTTTACCACTTGTCCAAATTCCGTAAGATGACTAAAAGTCGAGAAGAAAATGACCCATTTTCGAGCGATTTTTGTGTGGTTTTCCAAGCTCTACAAGTTCTAAAACATTTCAAGTTTTCAAAGATTTTTGGTGAGTATACTTTTGGTTTTAGAAATAAAAGTTTAAACTTTGGTATATTGCATAAATTTGTGGTATTACATGTGCTTGTTAATGATGTTGAATGTTGGGTTTAAATCATGTTGTGATGTTGCTTATGTATGTGAATTCTTATATGTAGTTAGATTAGACTTGGATTTGGAATCTAATTTTATGAATGATGGTAAAGTTTAATCCTTGCTTATGGTTATGATTGGGATTTGGTTATGAATTTTGTAGGCATGGTTTTGTGTAGGTTTGCTAAGTAAGCTAGCACTTTGGTTTGGTATATCGATGAAGAATTCTTATATGAAAATATAAGCTTTGGTTTTAGAAATCAAAATCAATTTAAGTTAGTAACTTTGTTTTTAGTTTTCAAATATTTACTTGGGTTTTCAAAAGTTGGTAACTTTCCAAGTGGATGGGTTCAAAGAAGAAAGCAAGAGAAAAATTCTAAGAAAACAGATGCAATTTCGATGAAAATCCGTTTTTTTGGAAAAGTTTGACTTTTCTACTTTAAAAGTTTTATATATGATTTAAAAACTTAACAAAAAATGTTTTAGAAAGTTAATTAAGTTTTTAATAATTAATTATTAATTAATTAAGTTTAGTAGCTAATAATTAATTAAATATAAAACAAGGATTATTAAGTTTAATAAAATAAGGATTAGTTACTAATTAATTATCTTTTAAAGTTAAGATTAATTTTAAATAATTATTAATTAAGTTATTTAAACTTTAATTAATTATGAGTTAAATATATAATTTATTTTTAACAAATTATTAATTTAATAAAGGGTTTAATTATTAATTATTTACTAATCAAGTTAAATTTAAGTTAAGGATTTAATTAAACCTTAATTATGATTTAATTATTTGTAATAAAGATTTAATTTATTATTTAAGTTTTAATTAAATATTATTTGATTTTTCTAATTGATATTAATTAATATTTAATTATTAATGAAGTTTTAAATTATTATTCAATAAAAGAATAATTAGGGTTTAATTATTTATTTAATAGTTAATTATTATTTAAATTATTAATTTAAAGTTTAATCATTGCTTAATTATTTAATAAAATTAACTTAATAGTTAATTAAGTCTAATTATGGTTTAATAAAGGGTTTAACTTGTAAATAACTATTTTAAATATGAGTTCTAAATTTCAAATTCTTTGTTTTCCAAGAATCAAATTGTTTTGAAAGTAATTCTTTTTCAAAGATGGTTTTGAACTCAAGGAATTTTAATGTTAGTAATATTAAGTAGATAAATGAATGTGAATGAGTTATGATGTGATTGTTTGTGTTTATGTAGACAACTGTTAGAAAAATAAAACCCCATGCTGCTATAAATTGATTGTTTGATTATGTGGACATTTGATATCAGAATAAATCCACGTTCTATTATAAATTGATTGTTTCATTGTGTGGACATTTAATAGCAGAATAAATCCCTGTTCTGCTATAAATTGATTGAATTTTTTGGACACCTATTTAGCAGGACAAATCACCATCCTACTATTATTGTTATTTGGACATGTTTATGCTGGTTAGTTTATATTAACATGTTATTTCCTGATTTGGATATGAAGTATATTTACATATATGTTGACTTATGTAAATAAATTGTTGAATGAATTGAAAGTGAAATTGAAATTAAATGGTAACTTTAACTGGTAACATTGGGATTGCTAAGCCTCTTTTGAATTTATAAAGTATGATTTTGAATTAACTTCGATCTTTTAATAAATTTTAGGTTTTAAAGTTTTTAAATGATTTTCAAGTTGTATAATTATGTAATAAAGGTATTTATAAATAATAACTTGTTTATAAAAGGGGCATTACTAAATAAAAGGGTTTATTTAAAGCAATTTTCGAAAGATGTTTTGGAAATGATGTTTGTAAAGGATTTTTCTTTAAGAAGGTTTCTTAAAAGCATTTTAAAAATAGGAAAATGATTTATAAATGATTTTATAGATTGTAAAGGTATTTTTAATTATAAAGTGAACTTTTAAGAAAGGAAACTTTTTGTGAAGGATAAGTGGGTTGGTTTTATAGGAAGAAATGTTCGTAAATGAATTTGTTTGGTTATTTAATATGGAATATAAGGAGAGGAAATCTCTTATAAAGTTTGGTAATATACTTATATCATTGAGATAAGCATATAAATGTTTTCCAAGTATAAAGGGATGTAAGTGGTTTTGGGAATAGTGTGTTGTAAAATATCTTTTGATCGAATGATTATAAAGTGATTTTAGTTAATGAATGATTAATTAATAAAGGCTTAGTGGATCCCATATGGAATCAACTCAATGTTGAATGATTGTTTATTTTATAGTTAAATAACCGACTATCAAATTTGGACCCAAACATAACTTTGAAAATATCTAGGGAAAACACGTGAGTTATATGGCACAGTCATCCCCAATGATGATCTGTACATATAAATTTCATTTCGTTCTTTTAGAGTAAATGATAAGGAAATTCGTCCACAAACGGTTAAGAGGTGAACTCCACTCTTACCTTTGTCTGTTTATTTCCTAAAGAATCGGGGTTGAATTTATTGAAAATTATCGAAAGTAGTTATGAAGAGATCGGGATCGGATATGTTATCTGAAAACCACTTCGATCCAACTCAAGCATTTCGAATTGAAGACATCTTGAAGAGTATGGAATCGAAGATGGAGTTTTGAAGTGCAAGGGCTACTTGCTATTAATCCTGAGGGTGATTCCAAAATGGGTGTAGTCATGGTTTTAAATCTCCTATATATCGCCCGAGATCTCCTCCGAGATCTCCTTTTCACATTTAAACGAGACGAGACATCAAATATCCTCCATATCTCCCTCAACACTCATCTCGTCCGACATATTCAAATCTCACCCGAAATATGGATCGAAATCTCAATCCGAGATCTCACCCGAAATTATGCAATTTTCTTGTTTTCCATAATATTTTTTATTTTCATATTGATTCAAAAGAAACCACTCAGTCCAATTATAAATTACCAACTTCTTGAACATATTCTTTACTTTTTATCTTAATGAGTCGTAACGAAAGGTTTCGCTTCTTTATTATGTTCAAATAAAAGGATATTATTCAATCATTACCAAATCAATTAAGCTAATCAAGCTACCACTCTTCTAAAAATATTCCTTTTTCCATGTAAATCAAGTATGTTGTCATTTTTATTTTTACTAAGAAAGTTATAACCGTTAAATAAATTTTTGACACATCAATTTTAGACACATAAGTACATCTGAGATATTCCCGAGATGCATTATAAGACCCGAGATGTCAATCCGAGATGTACACCCGGTATGTACTCATCTCGTCCGAGATCTCCCCGATACGAGATAACTTATGTAAAATTTCCGAGACGAAACGTGACCGAAATCCGATATTTAAAACCTTGGGTGTAGTAGAGGTAGTACCTTTGGTTTCGTTCAGTCCCAAAACGAACTTGTATGGATGAATGCACATTGCACTGATGCCCAGAGGGTGGTGTAGCATTCCAAGTGGGAAGTGCTAAATAAAGGTAAAACGTAGCCCCAAGCCTCATCGGTCGGGAAATGATAAAAATCGGGCATGCAGCAGGGCCAAGTGGGTCGCTCCCATCAGGGTATAGTCATTCCAAATCTAGATTGATTACTATCTACTTATGTATGCTTCGGGCCCAAAATGGGGTGATTATATTCAGTACTACTAGTCAAGTGGTAGGCCAGTCCTATAAGGCAGGGGTGCAAGATGTTCTTGTCAGACCCCAGCACATTTTATCTAGATATGTACCATCAAAAGGTAGTTCCTTACCTTGTCATAGTATGAAATCCAATCTCTGATACGTGCCTTTACGGTTTTGATTGTAGAACCTAGTATGTTGGAATTTAATTAATGTAACAATTTGGACTATGATTAATAAGTATTTGTACTCTAGACTATTATAATATCAATGGATTTTTTATAGAAAATGTTTTGGTTATTGTAGGGTAAAAACCCATCCGTGTTTATATGCGACGTGGTCTTACGAGGTACCTTTGATTTTAAAGGAGTTTTTAAACATAATAATTTAGTTGTTTGAGTTTTCTAACACCAGACCCATGTCTGACTCGGAGTTTTATTTTCTTTTCGTAAAACTCTTGGGTGCTCAAATTTTTATGGGCAGCCAAGTAGTTCAGGTTTTCCCATGGATGCATTTTGGAGGAGCTTGGAGCAGAGGCTTCATCGATAGCTGGTTATTATCTTGTTTTTGCTGTATTATATGTATCTTGTATCGGTTAGGTAGGGACAGGCTTTATAACTATCCAAGGGTGGGATTGTATTAGTATGACTCTAATGTATCATTTGTGAACTGACTTTGTAATATATGTTTTTCCGTTGCATTGTGAGATTATTTGATTATTTACTTTCTTCTTATCTCTTCTATCTTTCTTTCTTTCACCCATAACGACCTGTCTTTCAGACACTTAAATGATCGACATATGAATACCATGGATGTATTAAGTGTCTTTTTAGGTGAAAGAAAGGCAGATCGTTACATTTGATATCAGAGCGCAAGGTTAAGCGAGAATCTTGGCTTTGGTGGGGCAACTCATTAAGAGATAAGGTAATGAAATACCTTATGATGAGTTTCAGTGTGTATATATAAGAGCGCATATTTGTTAGTAATATAAAATGTTTTATATTGTGTTGCTTGATCTGTTATGCAGCTTTTGAATTTTGGTCGACGCGCCTATTCAATGTTGTCGATAGGGATTCCTATAAACAAGACGAACGGACACAATATTGTTTTGAAATTGGATAAATGAAATAATATTATCTTGAAATATATTTTATATATAAAGAATGATTTTCAAAATATTATAGTATAGCATGGTAAGTTGAGGTGTTGTTTGTTAGGAGATATCAATTAGGATTTTGTTAGTCATGCTTGTCTAGTGTAGCATTGACTATTGTTAGTGTGTATAGGTAGCTTCCCTTTTTAAGAATTGGGTTGGGTAAATAGAAATAGAGAAAACATTAAAGCGAATGCCTTGTGAATTAAGTTTCACATTTTGACAACAAGGCTTCTGATGTTAATATTGAATTAAAATTTGATTTAATAAAAGATGTTTATTGAAAAGTTAGAATATTTTGAAATAAATATTAAAAAAATGGTTTTATAAAAGTTGATTTTATAAAATGAATTTATAAGAAGGTGTCTTTTAATTAAAAGAATTTAAGTTGAAAACTTGAGAACTTAAATGCCGGGGGTTTTGGAAACTGTTTCAAGGTTTTGAAAGATAATAATAGTTATTTCGAAAGCAATTTTGGTTCAAGAATAAAATTTTAGGAATGAAAATGTTAAGTAAGAAGTGTTCTCTTTGGATTGGTTGGGGGGGATGAGCTCTTGATTGTTTTGTGATGATCCGAATAATCTTCTAAGTGACGATCGGATGTTTGCCTAGGTGAACGTTGTGGGGTACTTAGTAAATTATTCTCTTTATCATTGTACAATCAAAACAAGTTCAAACCCGAACGAGCCTAAAGCAAGTTGGTGATAAATGTTTTGTTGGAAATATGAGAAGTATTGTTTCAAAAATGGGATTTTGAAATAAAAGTAATATTCTTAAGTTAACTAATTCGAGTGGCTCGAAAAGAACTAAAAATTGGGGAAGGGGATGTGTTCGGATGGTAAACACTTCTCTTGAGTATTACCCTTCTTAGTAAGGGAGTGTATGGTACTGTTTGGTAGTACCCAATTTCGTAATATCATTTTGGAGTTACTCGGGCTTTATATATATATTTTCGATTAAAATATAGATTTCATTTCAAAAAGTTTTTGAAATAAAACCGGGTATTTAGATATTGAGTTCTCTTAGGAAAATAAATGCAAAATGGAATAGTAGAATCAAATAATTGTATATACTCTTAGGATGTAGTGGAGTATTATACGAGTTGAATCTAAGTTTAGTTTTTTATGAAATGTTTCATAAATAATTTAGTGAGAATTGAATTGGTATTAGGGAGAACCAATTAAATAAGTGTGTAAGTTGGATGTAGATCATTTCTCGTTTTATATAGTTTGATCTAAGATTCGAGTACATGACTTTGAGGTGTTTCACACCATTCCAAATAAGGATCTATTACTTGATTTTTGATGGCAAGCACTTGATGAGGATTTTTGGTATGGGACCAAAGTTTTCTATTATAGTATATGACTATGTAAGGAGAACCGAGGTTCCTAATCAAAGAACCTGATCGGAGTCCGCACTAGAGAATCGGGTGAGCGATACTAGTTCGGAAGGGTAGTTATGTATTCGAGTAGTGATCAAATCATATTTATGTATAAGAATGATCTATGTACATCATAGAACTGATGTATAGTGTTAAGTGTTTTCTAGGATAGGTTGAGGTGTAATTTCGGGGATGAAATTCTTTTAAGGGGAAGAATGTAACGACCCTGAATTTCACTGCTTTGATTTGCGAATATTTAATTAATTTTAAATATTCAAATAATAGGTTTTATAATGAAAATAAAACTCTTTTTAATAATAATGAATTATGGTGGAATAGTTTTCCTAATTTGTTTACACAAAATAATTAGCATGAAGAAAGATTAAAAATGTGACCGGAATTCATTCTCCGAATTTTCGACTTTTCGTCAGCTAAAAGTTATCGAAAACATTATGAACTCTTTAGAATAAGTATTCAAACTTGTAGAAAAGTTAGTATATGTATATATACATGTATTAGCGTATGTGTATGTATGCATTTGTACATTAGTATATTAAGTTAAAAAAAAGAATGTCACATCATGAGGAGACATAATTACATTAGCGTACTTATACATGTTGGCTTCTATTTGATGGGAGGGTGCCTAGGTGTGAGCTGAAATGGGTGAGATGGAGGAGAGGGTGTGACGTGGCATGCATGCGTGGAGGGTAGAGTACATGAGGGTAAAATGGTAATTTGCTATTTATATTTCATATAAATCAAAATTTTCACCTTTTCTTTCTCATTTTATTTTTATTTCTTTTTCACTCATCTTCCTAAAAGCTTCATGAAACGTTTTAATGGCTTCCATTCATAGTTTTAAGTTTTTAAAAATCCAAGTTTAAACTTTTAAAATGATTTCAAACTTGTTTAACCTCCTCCTTTTCATCTTAAAAACTTCTCCATTTTCTTTCCACTTCATTTGACCATAACTTCCTCCATACTACTCTAAATCAAGATTATTTTTTTCAGACCATGTAGAATTTTAGTAGCTACCACTTTTATTTACACTACTTTTTCAAATTTCGAATATTTTGGGGTAAAAATTGCATTTCTTTCTAAATCATTTTCGGACCCATATTATCAAAGCCGAAAATACCATCCCTTCTTTTGACCATATCTCCCTCAAAACAAATCGAAATTGAGTGATTTTTTTAAGTTGTAGCGAAAATAATTTTCTAAATTTTTTTTACCACTTGTCCAAATTCCGTAAGATGGCCAAAAGTCGAGAAGAAAATGACCCATTTTCGAGTGATTTTTGTGTGGTTTTCCAACCTTTACAAGTTCTAAAGCATTTCAAGTTTTCAAAGATTTTCGGTGAGTAAACTTTTGGTTTGAAAAATAAAAGTTTAAACTTTGGTATATTGCATAAATTTGTGGTAATACATGTGCTTGCTAATGATGTTGAATGTTGGGTTTAAATCATGTTGTGATGTTGGCTATGTATGTGAATTCTTGTATGTAGTTAGATTAGACTTGGATTTGGAATCTAATTTTGTGAATGATGGTAAAGTTTAATTCTTGCTTGTGGTTATGATTGTGATTTGGTTATGAATGTTGTAGGCATGGTTTTGTGTAGGTTTGCTAAGTAAGTTAGCATTTTGATTTGGTTTATCAATGAAGAATTCTTATATGAAAATACGAGCTTTGGTTTTAAAAATCAAAATCAATTTAAAAGTTAGTAACTTTGTTTTTAGTTTTTAAATACTTACTTGGGTTTTCAAAGAGTTAGTAACTTTCCAAGTGGATGGGTTCAAAGAAGAAAGCAAGCGAAAAATTCTAAGAAAATGGCATCCATAGCGATAGTCGCTATGGATGCAGTTTCGATGAAAATCTGTTATTTATATTGAAAAGTTTGACTTTTTCTACTTTAAAAGTTTTATACATGTTTTACAAACTGAATAAAAAATGCTTTAGGAAGTTAATTAAGTTTTTAATAATTAATGAAGTTTAATAGCTAATAATTAATTAAATATTAAATAAGGATTATTAAGTTTAATAAAATAAGGATTAGTTACTAAGTAATTACCTTTTAAAGTTAAGATTAATTTTAATTAATTATTAAAATTAATTAATTATTAATTAAGTTATTTAAATTTAAATTAATTATGATTTAATTATATAATTTATTTTTAATAAATTATTAATTTAATAAAGGGTTTAATTATTAATTAATTACTAACCAAGTTAAATTTAAGTTAAGGATTTAATTAAACTTTAATTATGATTTAATTATTTGTTATAAAGGTTTAATTTATTATTTAATTTTTTATTAAATATTATTTAATTTTTCTAATTGAGATTTATTAATATTTAATTATTAATAAAGTTTTAAATTATTATTTAATAAAGGAATAATTAGGGTTTAATTATTTATTTAATAGTTAATTATTGTTTAAATTATTTAATTAAAGTTTAATTATTGCTTAATTATTAATTAAATTAAGTTAATATTTAATTAAGTCTAATTATGGTTTAATAAAGGGTTTAACTTGTAATTGATTATTTTAAAAAGGAGTTTTAAGTTTTAAATTCTTTGTTTTCCAAGAATCAAATTGTTTTAAAGGTACTTCTTTTTCAAAAATGGTTTTGAACTCAAGGAATTCAAATGTTGATACTGTTAAGTAGAAAAATGACTGTGAATGAGTTATGATGTTATTGTTTTTGTTTGTGTGGACAACTATTAGTGGAATAAAACCCCATTCTACGACAAATTGATTGTTTGATTGTGTGGACATTTGATAGCAGAATAAATCTTCGTTCTTCTATAAATTGATTGTTTGATTGTCTGGAGATTTGATAGCAGGATAAATCATCGTTCTGCTATAAATTGATTGTTTGATTGCGTGGACATTTGATAGTAGAATAAATCTCCGTTCTGCTTTAAATTGATTGTTTGATTGTTTGGACATTTGATAACAGGATAAATCCCCGTTCTGCTATAAATTGATTGTTTGATTGCATGGACATTTGATAGCAAAATAAATCTCCATTCTGCTATAAATTGATTGAATTGTTTGGACACCTATTTAGCAAGACAAATCACCATCCTGTTATTATTTTTATTTGGACATGTTTATGCTAGTTAGTTTATATTGACATGTTATTTCTTGATTTGGATATTAAGTATATTTACATATATGTTGACTTATCTAAATAAATTGTTGAATGACTTGAAAGTGAAATTGAAATTAAATGGCGACTTTAACTGGTACCATTGGGATTGCTAAGCCATTTCGAATTTATAAAGTATGATTTTGAATTAACTTCAATCTTTTAATAAATTTTGGAGTTTAAAGTTTGTAAATGATTTTCATGTTGTATAATTACGTAATAAAGGTATTTATAAATAATAACTTGTTTATAAAAGGGGCATTACTAAGTAAAATGGTTTATTTAAAGTGATTTTCAAATAATGTTTTGGAAATGATGTTTTTAAAGGATTTTTCTTTAAGAAGGTTTATTAAAAGCATTTTAAAAATAGGAAAATGATTTATAAATGATTTTATAGATTGTAAAGGTATTTTTAACTATAAAGTGAACTTTTATGAAAGGATACTTTTTGTGAAGGATAAGTGGGTTGGTTTTATAGGACGAAAAGTTTTTAAACAGAATTTGTATAGTCATTTAATGTGGAATACGAAGAGAAAAAATCTCTTATAAAGTTTGGTAATATACTTATATCATTAAGATAAGTATATAAATGTTTTCCAAGTATAAAAGGGATGTAAGGGGTTTTGGAAATAGTGTGTTGTAAATAACTTTTAATCGAATGTTTATAAAGTGATTTTAACTAATGAAAGATTAATTAGTAAAGGCTTAAGGATCCCATATGGAATCATCAATGTTGAATGATTGTTTATTTGATAGTTAAATAACCGACTATCAAATCTAGACCAAAACGTAAATATCTAGGGGAAACAAATAAGTTATATGGCACAGTCATCTCCAATGATGTATACTATGCGTATAAATCTCGTTTCGTTCTTCTAGGGTGAATGATAAGAAAATCTGTCCATAAATGGTTATGAGGTGAACTTCGCTCTTGCCTTTGTCTGTTTTTCCTAAAGAAGCGGGGTTGAGTTTCCTGGAAATTATCGAAAGTTATTTCGAAGAGACCAGCATCAGATATGTTATCCGGAAATCACTTTGATCTAACTCAAGCATTTCGAACTGAAGACATCTTGAAGAGTATGGAATCGAAGATGGAGTTTTGAAATGTAAGGGCTACTTGCTACTAATCTTGAGGGTGATTCCAAAATGGGTGTAGTAGAGGTAGTGCCTTTGGTTTCGTTCAGTCTCAGAACGAATTTGTATGGATGAATGCAAGCATTGCATCGATGACTTGAGGGCAGGGTGGCATTCCAACTGGGAAGTGCTAAATAAAGGTAAAATGTAGCCTCAAGCCTCATCAATCGGGAAATGACAAAAATCGGGCATGTAGCATGGCCAAGTGGGTCGCTCCTATAAGGGTATGGTCATTCCAAATCTAGATCAATTACCATCTACTCATGTATGCTTTGAGGCCCAAAGTGGGATGATCATATTCAGTACTACTAGTCAAGTGGTAGGCCAGTCCTGTGTGTCAGGGGTATAAGATGTTCTTGTCATACCCTGGTGCATTTTATTTAGAGATGTACCACCGGAAGGTAATTTCTTACCTTGTCATAGTATGGAATTCAATCTCCAATACGTGCCTTTACGATTTTGATTGTAGAACCTAGTATGCTGGAATTTAATTAATGTAACAATTTCGGCTATGATTAATAAGTATTTGTACTCTAGACACTTTTATGATATCAATGGATTTTCTATAGAAAATATTTTGGTTATTGTTAGGTAAAAACTCGTCCGTGTTTATGTTCGTCGTGGTCTTACGAGATACCTTTGATTTTAGAGGAGTTTTTAAACATAATAATTCAGTTGTTTGAGTTTACTCACACCAGACCCATGTCTGACCCGGTGTTTTATTTCCTTTCCCTAAAACTCTTGAGTGCTCAAATTTTTATGGGCATCCAAGTAGTTCAGGTTTCCCACATATGCTTTTTGGAGGAGCTTGGAGCAGGAGCTTCATCGATAGCTAGTTATTATCTTGTTTCCACTGTATTATGTGTATCTTGTATAAGTTAGGTAGGGATAGGCTATTATAATTGTCCAAGGGTAGGATTGTATTAGTATGAATCTGATGTATCGTTTTTGAAATGACTTTGTAAAGTATTATGTTTAGTAATAAATGTTATTCCGTTGTGTTGTGAGATTCTGTGGTTGTTTAGTTTCTTTTTATATGTTTTTTCTTTCTTTCTTTTCACCTCTGATGACCTGTCTTTCAGACACTTAAATGATCGGCACATGAATACCGTAGATGTATTTAGTGTCGCCTTTAGGTGTGAGAAAGACAAATCATTACAAATATACTTCTTCGTCGTGGTATATCCATCTGAGATTTATAAACTTCTCAAGCATGAAGCATCGCTTCCTTTTCAGCCTCAGACACACAAAATTAGTCCAGGAAATTTCATTCTCATTGAATTCCTCTATAACAACGTCCCACAAGTTAATTGCTTCCCCCTATAGTGCGAAGAAGCAAGCTGACTTTTTACCTTGTCACTCAAATTCAACATACTAAAAATCCTATCACATGTAAGCAACTAAGTAACTTTCGTTCTCTTATATGGCTTTCCACCCATATTTAGAAAATCCTTGCACGGTTTTGAAAATTTTGGCCCCAGTACACAAACGACATCTCCATTTTGTACCCCAGTTATAGGTGCCCTTTTTTTTAACGGTGGCCTAGTCTTTAGCTTGAAGATAATGGTGGATCCAAAGTGGAATGTTCATGTCAGGTACTTCCATAGCTTCATTTCCTATGCTAGTTTCAGTTGAGTTACTCATCTTTATAACCTGTAAAATTGGATTTAATATTAGATCCTCCTAGAGTAGTAAACAGAAATGATAAACATAAACCCAAAATTAAACATGATATGCCCATTTTCTTTAACTAACATACACACACACACACACACACACACAAACACACATGTATATTATATGGAAAAATATACAAGTATGCTCTCTCTATACATTCTAACCTATAGCTCCAATACCAAATGTAATAACCCGACTTTTCAAGACCATATGATCATATGTGTTGTAAAATAAAAAGCCGGATTGTTTTAAACACAATAGTATACAGAGAACTAAGCTAACTAACTATATTTTTTAGAACTCATAGTGGAATGGTTCAAACAATAGTATAGATAAAGTAAAAAAATCCTATCTATATACATTATAAGTCATACATAGTCTTCATACATGCACACAATATCACACTACATATAAAATAAATACAAACAAACGGATAATATATGTAAACATCTTCATAGTCATCGTCTTTAAACACCACACACTACAAGGTTAATCCGTTAACTTATAGTGTATGAGGATGGGGGTCAGACACATATCAAGCGAGTAAAAATATTACTAATTATATATTACTAACATGATTTCATAAATATCATATGAGACCTAACACTTAGTATACCTAAAAACTGTCTCACCTACATTTAAAGTGTTAGTCTATCATAATCATCACAATATATGGTTATTATGTTATACTTTAACAACATTAATCATACAATAGAGTTAGTAAAGCATAGACTAACTCGTCTACACACAAAAGAGAGAGAAAAGGTTAGTTAAACATATACTACCCTATCGACACCAACAAGAGTTAGTAAAATAGAGACTAACCCTAGGATATAGTTAAACATAGACTAATCCAATAAATGTAAATAAGAACATAATTTAGATAAACATAAACTAACTCAGATATAGATAAAGGATAGGTAAACACAGTCTAACTCTTTTAATAAACGACTCAACACCATCATCATAACACACAATCATTAAAGTACCTTTCTGGACATTAAACACTCCCCGATGTCGTAGAGAAACCAACATGTCACTCATCATCGATTTCCTATAGGCCTAGCTTAAGTAAAAATGCTTTAGTCCTGGTCTAGGTTCAACCTAGCAATGTGAATGTGCACCGGTGGACCAGTTAGTAACACAGGTGCACCGATCGCTGTATGGAATGCATTGTAAACTTATCGACTAACTACTTCTTCCAAATTTTGAATTACTTTCATCATTTATTGCTTTGGTATGTTTCAACATCTATTAAACATCATCTCATACTGTCCTAACCTTCCATACATCATATATTAATTCATATATCCATAATCAAAATATATTTACCATATATTCAATTATTTAACTCTAATCTTCGACTCTAATACCAATTTAACCTTAAATAATTTACCATCAGCATTATTCAACCCAATAATCATATCAGTATTTATCCCCTATTTCAGTTATCTCAAATTCTACATCGGCTAATCTAATTAGCAATCAAATTATGAAAACTACTCTCATATGTAGTATATAGCCCAATAATGATTCCCACTCCCAATCTACGTCGCCAAGCCTTAGAAATCGCCTAATAGCACTCCAATTCCTCGCTATCAAGAATTACAGTCCTTCGAAGTTCCTTGAATCTACAAACAATGGGTATCTTCACATAGCCCTTATTATGCTTGTCGATTTGATGTATGTGTATATATATGTGTGTGTGGGGAGGGGGGGAGAGGGGTTTCTTTAGAATTGAGAGAGAGGGTGATAGGCGAGAGGAGGATGAAGAAGAAGAATTTGAAACTGAAAACGTACGTGAAAGTGATTTCAAAACTACGCGGTCTGTTTTATAATTTCTTGAACCGTCGCTCCATCTAAATGGGCTTAGGCCCATTTAAACTAAATCAAAACCCGGTTACTTAAAATATGCGTAACTCCTTCATAGGAACTCCGATCTAGACAAATAAATATACCAGCTCGACCAAAACAATGAGCTCTATGCAATGATGCAGCTTTCATCGCCTAATTCTAACATTTGAAAAATTACCATTTTGCCCCGTATAGTAAAATACATGTCTAAATCTCCTAGGGTATTACTGTCAACTTGTGATGGCTCATTGGTATCTGCTTACGATAGCTTATTTCTTATTAGTTGCAACAGATCTGCTTCAATATGTGATGGCCTATCTTAATTTTTGATAGCCTTTATTCCTCAATTTATGATAATTTCAAAGTGCAATATTTTTCAGGTCTTGTCCATTTTTTGATAATTTAGGCGTAACACTCCCCCCTAAAATAATTTTTCTTATGCTTTAGCTTAAGAAAACTTCAATTCTTATTTTTCTTTTTCACTTCTAGTGTTGGCATCCCATGTTGCTATGCTTTCCGTCATTTATTGCTTGTGCTCCTTGACTTGTAATGACTTATGGTCTTAAGAATCTTGATTTTTTGCAAGTTGCTTTTATTGAAAATGTTTTTCAACACATAAAGGTTTTTGAAATATATTATTTTTAATAATCATTTTATTATTCTGGTGAAATTTTCCATAAATTTATCCGAAGTCACTTTCGTAAATTTATATATATCTATTGAGGTGTGGTATTCAAAAAAATAATTTTTTTAAAACAAGGAAACCCATTTTTAGAAAACCCTTTTTATACGTTTAATCATAACTAATCGACGTTATTATAAGGTGAAAATTTCCCGTAATTTCGAAGGAATATTTCTTATTCCTGTTTGCTCTAAGTTTGGTTGATTATCCTTCTTTGGATAGTTCCTTTCAGTGACTTAATTTAACTGTTGAAGGCTCCGTTGACCACCTCCCTTAGATGTATGCTTGGCCTAGCCCGACGGTAGGATAAAAGGCTTAATTGACCATCACTATTTAGGTCGGTGCTTCGATCACGTCTTGTGGTGGGACCAAAGGCTTCTTGTCCATCTCCCTTGGATGGTGCCTTGGACAAAACTTGAGGTGGGTTTGATTGACCATCACTCTTTGGATGGGTGCTTCAAATGGGTCTTTCGGTGGGACCGAAGGCTTCTCATTCACTCCTTTAGATGTGTGCTTTGTCCAGGCCTTGAGGTGGGACCAAAGGCTTAATTAACCTCCACTCTTTGGATGAGTGCTTCGGTCAAGCCTTGTGGTGGGACCGAAGGCTTATCATCCATCTCCATTTGATGTGCGCTTTGGCTGGGTCTTAAGACAAGACCAAAAGCTTAATTGACCATCACTCTTTGGATGGGTGCTTCGGCCGGGCCTTGCAGCGAAATAGAAGTCTTTTTGTCCATTTCCCTTGGATGGGTGCTTTGGCCAAGCCTTAAGGCAAGACCAAAGTCTTAGTTGACCATCACTCTTTGGATGGTACTTCGGCCAGGCCTTACAGTAGGACCGAAGGTTTTTTATCCACCTCCCTCGGATGGGTTCTTTGGACAGGCCTTGTTGTAGGATCAAAGGCTTAATTGCCATCACTCTTTGAAGGGGTGCTTCCGCTAGACCTTGCGGTAGGATTGAAGGCTTTTTGTTTACCTCCTATGGATGGGTGCTTTGGACAGGCCTTGAGGTGAGACCAAAGGCTTAATTATCCTCTTTTGGACACGAGGTATGCTTCTGCCTAACAAATCTCACTAATATCGTCAAGTTAGGAGTTAAGTCAAACATACTGCATCTCGGTTCAGAGGCTATTCTTCAGGAAAATCTTTTGGTATTCCACTTTATTCATCCAAGGCTGTAAAATATGGTCTCAAATGTTCGGTACTCCATGTTCTTACTATCACATTTCCATCTAGTTGACTTAGTCAGTAAGTTCCTGGAGGAATAACTTCATGAATGACTAATGGTCATAGCGGGCCATCTGTTAGATCCTTGGTACTCACCATTACTCCCCTTAGCAGTATATCTTCTTTTTTGAATGCTCTTCCTTTTATCACGAATTACAATATTCATAGGCTCTTCATTAGTATATGAATGTTTGCATAATGGCTTGATCTCTTACTTAATTAATCAAGTCAAGACTCTTTCCTTATCTCTTGATTTGATTCGTAAGTGTATAATTCTTTGACACAAATGAACTTCGACCTCAACTGGCAGCATGGATTTGGATCCAGATGTTAAAGAGTATGGAGTATGTTCAGAAGCTGTTCGTATGGAAGTTCTATATAACCATAGAACGAGGGGAAATTCTTCCACCCAGTTTCTATTTTCTTTACCTAGTCCTTTCTTTAAAGTATTCTTTATGGTTTTATTCGTAGCTTCAACTGCCCCATTAGCTTACAAGTGAGCTACTGATGAATTTTTTTTACTATTCCATTCTTCTTAGAAAAATTGGTGAATTCTTCACTTTCAATTGAGTCCTATTGTCAGGAATAATCTTATTTGGTAGTCCAAATCTTGTAACTATATTCTTTATGCCAAATCTCAAGACTTTCCCAGTGGTAATGTTTAGCGATGATTCTTCAACCCACTTGGTAAAGTAATTGATAATTACTTAATGAACTTTGCTCCTCTTTTTGAGACTGGAAGACGTCCAATAAAATCTCATCTCTATACATCAAAAGGCCATGGACTTGTGATGGTAGTCAACATATCCGGAGGTAACTATGGAATCTTAGAATTTTTTTGACATTTATCACACCTTTTAACATAGGTTAATGCATCCTCAGTCATACGGGGCCAATAATAGGGATAGTTTGGCTCACATCCCTAACAAGTTTTAAAATAGATAAAACATCCTTTACAACCAACATTTACGTTTCCGCTCCCTATTTTCAAATTCACGCACGCAAAAATACACAAATACCCTTTATGTTTTAAACTTTTCAAACGTGTATAACTTTATTTACAAAAACCTGATCAACATACCGTTTTCACCAAAAAATCACAAATTTTATGATATTTAAAATGAGATCCATTGTTGATACCAAAAATTTATATTTGTATTAAAGGTGCAATTATTTCAAATATTTGCAGACAATTAAGCAAATATTTAACAGTTCGATTTTTTTTCAAATTTATAAAAATTGCACAAAATTGCAGATATTTCTGCAACTATATGGTATAGTTGTAGAAATGTCTGCAACTATTGGGTATAGTTGCAGAAATTTATGCAACTATATTGTATAGTTGTAGAAATATCTGCAACTATTGCATATAGTTGCAGACATTTCTGCAACTATTGCAAATAGTTGCAGAAATGCAACTATTGCAAATAGTTGCAGAAATGTCTGCAACTATTGCGTATAGTTGCAGAAATGTCTGCAACTATTGCTTATAGTTGCAGAAATAAATGCAACTATTGCAAATAGTTGCAGAAATGTCTGCAACTATTGCGTATAGTTGCAGAAATTTCTGCAACTATTGCTTATAGTTGCAGAAATAACTGCAACTATTGCGTATAGTTGCAGACATTTCTGCAACTATTGCGAATAGTTGCAGAAATGCAACTATTGCGAATAGTTGCAGAAATGCAACTATTGCAAATAATTGCAGAATTATCTGCAACTATTTGCAATAGTTGCAGAAATTTCTACAACTATTGCGTATAGTTGCAGACATTTCTGCAACTATTGCGTATAGTTGCACAAATGCAACTATTGCGTATAGTTGCAGAAATGTCTGCAACTATTGCGTATAGTTGCAGAAATTTCTGCAACTATCGTATATATTTGCAGAAATTTGTTGCGATTATTTATAACTGCAAATATTAAGAATATCATATTTCATAAAAAAAACTTGATTAGTCTTCAATTTAATTGCAGTTTTTCATTCAAATCAAAAAATAAGAAGAAGAATTAGAGCTCGTAGTGAAACGCAGGGGTAATTTGGGGAATAAATTAGCGGAAAACAGAAACAGAGACGTAGAATATATATTCTTTATGACAGAGACCCGCTTTGAAATGAAGTTCCGTTTTAAGGATGCGTGACTAATTTTCACCCAATAATATCCTTATCTCATTATATACTTTGCTATTTTTATCCCATTGGAGTGATCCTCATAGTTACCCTCATGGATTTCTTTCAACAACCTTGTTATTTCTGGGGTAATGCATCACAAGGAAGGTGTTGAGTACCCTTTCCTATATAATATACCGTGAATAATGGTATTTGAAGGGGCTTGGTATCTCAAATTTTGCAACTCACTTTTCCCTTTCAGAAATACCCCTTTTTCCATGTACTTGATTAAGGGCATCGTCCAAATTTTAGCATATTGATCCTCATAAGTGTTTACTCTCATTCCTTCAGGAATTGTTTTCATGACCATCCTCTCCTTAAGGGTCCTCCTTGTCATATTGTGGTTTCTGAGTCTGAGACTGAGTTAGAACCAAGGCCTCATTATTTGATCCTTCTTTCAAGACCTCCTTTTTTACCCTTCCTTTTCTAATTCGATACTAGGGTGCTGTTGGAATCCAATGGGAGCAATTTTAACTTCCGGTGCCTCTCGTGAGTTTGATGATTTTGCAAAAGAATCTTCTTACACATTCTTCTCTCCTGGTATTTGATGAAAATAAAAGTCTTCAAACTGGACTATATTTCATGGATTCTTTTTATGTGCTATGCCAATCGAGTATCTTTGTTTTGAAACACTTTTTCAACTGGTTTTCCATTAACTGTGAATCATTGGATAATTCAATTCTTAGGATTTTTAGGTATTGAGAAAAAGTTAATCCTGCTATCATGGATTCATACTTAGCCACACTATTAGTTGCATTAAAAGCATAGTTTCATTACATAATGCAGCTTATGCCCATTGAGTGTAATTATCACATAACCAGCTCCAGCTCCTTATTCATTCGAGGCTCCGTTTATATATAACTACCACCTTAGCTTAAGCTTATTATGCTTTTCTAATTGCTCCCGAATTCCATGCATTCTTCTACAAAATCAACCAAGGCTTGCCCTTTAATTGATACTCGAGGTAAATATTCAATGTCGTATTGGCTCAACTCCATCTTCCATTTTATTAACCTTCTCGATGTTTTGTGTTTGTTGAGGACTTGCCCTTAACAAATAGTTGGTTAGCACATTGATTGGATGGGCTTGGAAATAAGACCTTAACTTTCATGTTGATAGCAGCAAGCAATAGTTTATCTTCTCTATAACTAGGTATCTAGCTTTGGCATCTTTTAATCTCTTGCTTATATAGTATACTGGGAATTGAATCCCATTTTCTTCCCTTATCAGGACCGAGCTAATTGCATATTCTGATACTGCCATGTATAAGAATAAACTTTCTCCTTTTATAGGGCTGAAGAGTATCAGTGGTTTTTCAAAATAGTCTTTTAGCTCCTGGAAGATTTTTTGGCACCCTTCTGTTCATTTAAAAGTTTTTTGTTTCTTAATTACACCGAAAAAAGGAATGCATTTATCAGTTTCCCTTGATATGAATCTATTGAGTGCAACGACTCGTCCACTCTGACCCATTACTTCTTTACTCATTTTTAGTTCTGCCCGCTACCTAATTGCTTTGATATGGTTGTGGTTAACCTCTATTCTCCATGCACTTACAATGTATCCCAAGAATTTCCCAGATTGGACTCCAAAGGGTACCTTTTGCGGATTTAGTTTCATTTTGAACTTTATCATCATCCCAAACATTTCATTTAGATCTCCTATGTGTTCGGCTTCTTTCTTGGACTTCACTAACATATCATCTATATACTTCCATGTTTCTCCTAATTTGGCCCTTAAGCATTCTATTTACCAACCTTTGATACATGGCACCCACATTCTTTAATATGAATGGCATCACTTTGTAACAATGCATTCACCAGTTAGTTACAAAACTTGTGTGTTCTTTATCAAGTTTGAAGATAGGAATCTGATTATATCCTAAATATGCATCAATGAATGACAACAACTTATGACCGCTTTTCACATCAACTAGCCGAATAATTCTAAGAAGTGGTTTGCAATTTTTCGAGCTTGCTTGGTTTAAATCTGTATTTCCAACACACATTCTCCACTTTCCATTAGATTTTTTAACCAATACTAGATTTGCCAGCTACTTTGGGTAAAATAGTTCTCCAATGAATTTGTTTTCTAATAGCTTATTTATATCCTCTTGTAGTGCCACAGTACGAACTCTGTCAAACTGCCTTTTTTTGCCTTATGAGGGTAAACTCAACGTCAATATTAAGTGCATGACACGTTATTTTGGGGTTAATTCCTTCCATATCGGCATGAGTCCAAGCGAAAATGTCTCTACTTGACCAATAAGAATGAGATTAGCTTCTCTCTCATGCCCTTATCCATCCTTCTTCATATCTTCACCACCTTAGTAGAATCTTGAGAATCTAGGCTTATTTCTTCCAAGTCTTCCATAGATTATGTGCTTTCTCGACCATCTCTAGAATCTATATCCAGTATTATCTATTCCAAAACTTCGTTTTTGCCTTAGTCGACTTGATTCAACTACATGTACTACCTTTTTTTGTTTTATAATTTGACCTTTTGGCTTAGCATTTAAGGCACTTTTATCGGAAGACTCTGTCTGTTTTCCTTACATATCAATTCCCGAGAATTGATATGCAATGGCATAGGAGTTTTAGTTCTGTTTTGTTTATTTAATGCAGGCTCATAGTAAGATTCGCCCTCTATATTATACTACTCAACTGTTGTGAAATATATTTCACAAGAACTAAATTATTTCCCACGTAAGGCTCCCCACCTACCT
This sequence comes from Allium fistulosum, assembly GCA_030737815.1. Classification (NCBI taxonomy): domain Eukaryota; kingdom Viridiplantae; phylum Streptophyta; class Magnoliopsida; order Asparagales; family Amaryllidaceae; genus Allium; species Allium fistulosum. Next base: position 1,112,568,460 of record CM060905.1, read on the forward strand.
TGGAAAGGAATTTCACAAGCAAATGTTTTAGGGATACAAAGGCATCAATCTCGTCCAACATAGGTCGTCCGTAGAATGTGTTGTAATAAGATGGCTAGTTCATTACAACAAACAGTGTTAAAAGTTCTCGAATAAGGTAAGGTCCCAATTTGAACATATAGTTAAATTTGCCCAATCGATGTGGAGACCTTATTGTTGAACCCAAAGATAGGGCCCAAACTTGGTGCAAGATTTTCTTCCAAAATATCCATTTGATTGAAAGCACTTTTGAAGATAACATTAACTACACTTCCAGTATCAACCAAATTCTTAGACACAAGTGAAAGTCCAATTTGCGCGGTTATCTTGAGTGGGTCGTTATGTGGATGTTTAACTCCTCTCAATTCTTTCCGAGTTATAACTAGATCCAGTAGCTAAATAGAGTTTTTGTGGACCTTTACCAGTGGCTCTTCACTTATTGACGTTCCTTGGCCCCCTTATGTATCGGCTTCTTGCTCCTTTACTCATCCCTGCAACACATAGCCCTTCGTGAATTACATCAATCCAGTTAATTGGTTGTAGTAGATCTTGAGGAAGTTCATTTTCTAAGATGTTGGCATTATTAGATGGAGATTTCTCATTGCAAGAGAGCTTTTGATCACCTTTGACAAATTCTTTATGCACTCCCTTTCTGATCATAGTTTCTATGATTATAGTTAGAACTCGACAATCGTCCGTTCTATGACCATTCATCTTATGAAAAGCATAATAATCTCCTTTTTTATTTGGTACCAGGTTTGTCCTTGATCTAAATGAAGTAGGATACGCAATCTCATCTTTTATCACGACATAATGTAAGAAATAGGCTGATCTAATTCATTTTCTTTAGAAAACTCATCCAATTTTCCTCTTTTGTTTGGGGCCATAGAGATTCCCCTTTCTCTTTGATTCCACCTGTTGTGGAATGTATCATCCATTTGGATGAATTTGTCTAATTGGAAGTAAAAATTTTGCAGGTCCTTGAAACCATGAATATAGAGTTCTTTTCCAAAATGGGGTGTTTTCAGTTTACCCAGAATTTACGGCCCTTAACTTTTCCCTATCACTTACTCTTTCTTGCTTATTAGCTTCAGTGTTAAACCTCTTTAAACAATCACTCAACAACTCTCCTAGCATTTGTTTTATGTTGGCCAACACATATGTGTCAATAGTTGGTTCTTTAAAAGTGCAGAATTGTGCTAAGAACTTGTAGGAAAACTGCTCATGTGAGTAGATGTCTTCTTATGGTAGCATCAATACCACTTCGCAGCTGTACCAAAGAAAGTGGTCGGGAATAGCCTACATTTTACTACTTTAAGGGCATCATATATATCCATCCGACTCTCAAAAGCCATTAAATGGTCATTTGGATCAGTGGTATTTGATTAATGCGATTTTGATGTATGATAGTAATGGGACTACCATAATCTCTTAGATGAACAGAGCTCCCCTAAAGTTATTATTCACTTTGGGGTCCATAGTACATTCCCCTTTCAGGTCTGCTGTATCTCTTACCATTTTATTAGCCATTTCTTTTAGATATGCTTCATCATTTTGGTAGTCTCTTCGTTCTGGCTTATATTCTTTTTGTGAAGTGAAACTTGCAGATTGCACTAGGGGAGACTTTGACTCTTTATTTGATTTTTGAGTTAGACGGTTTTCATCTTTCCTTTGCAGTCCTAAGTTTCTTTTTTGGGCATTTTTGCTTTCAAGTTTGACCCTTCGACCTTCCTTTGAGGAGATTCAACTTCTTCTTCTTCATCTTCTTTTGTCCTTTGTGATGTTCTCTAAGATTTTTTGGGAAACAAGTATTTCAACCAGTTCCTGTACGGTTTGAAGTAGTCTCTACATGGTTTTAAGGTCATTCTCTTCATTTAATGTTTCCATGGGCATCAATGCTTGGCTTACCTCTGCATTTTCCATATTAAATTGAGGAGTTATGTTCTCCTCGAGATTTGTGCGATGCATGGTTTCTCCCTGCACTTGAACATTAACCTTCTTAATTGATTTACTCATTTCTCAAGAATTTGATGGTCAATAAGTTGCCTTGTCCTGAGATCAATTCTCAATGAAAGCACCACTTAATGTAAGGCTAAAATTTGGTTCAATACCAAATATGTTCTGGTCACAAAGAGTCAATGCACTTGGGTAAGGCTTAAACACTTAGTCAAGTACGCTATTATTAAGTCCACATGAGGTCATTATGCAAATAGTAAATTATTAAAGTCCTTGGCTAAAAAGTTACAAGTTCAAACATGCTCTAACGGCCATTAGAGTCCCAAATTTGAGCTTTTATTATGCACAGGGTAAAAATGAAATTGACAAAGAAGATTAGTTCGAAAATTCGCCCCTTTCTAATAGAGGATATATGTATATTTATAGAGAACCTTATCCCTAAGATTCATGACATGTGTCGTTTGGGAAAAATAAACGATCATGATTTGTTGGCATGGCACAATCTTTCTCTAGCTTCTCCACGATGATGTGGCATGGTTAGTCCAATAGAAGAATGCCATGTGGCTAGTTAAGGCATTGATTTTGGGTGTATTCTTAAAAGTGCAATAGCTTTGAATTATCAACTCCGATAGCTCAACCAATCAACATGCGATAGCCCTGAAATATCAATCTTTGATGGCTTAATCAATCAGCGTGCGACAGCCTTGAAATATCAACCTTCGATAGCTTAATTAATCAACATGTGATAGCCTTGAAATATCAACCTTCGATAGCTCAACTAAGTCAGCATGCACTAGCCTTGAAATCAACATTCGATAGCTTAATCATTCAACATATGATAGCCTTGAAATATCAACCTTCGATAGCTCAACTAAGTCAACATGCGATAGCCTTGAAATATCGACCTTTGATGGCTCAGCGAAGTCAACATGTGATATCCCTGAGATACCAACCTTTGATAGCTTAACCAATCAACATGTGATGTCTTAAAATATCAACCTTCGATGGCTTAATAAATCAACATGCGACAGCCTTGAAGTATCAACCTTCGATGGCTCAACTAAGTTAATACGCGATAGCTTTGAACCATCAATTGCGATAGCTCCTCCTTTTACTTTATCATGCATTGACTTCATTTGTATCAACTTTCGATAACTTCATTTATCAATTTGAATATCTTTGATCAACTCAACTTTCAATAGCTTTATTTATATTCGATCGTAATGGTTATGTTATTCTTCAACTTGCGATAGCTCTTTTGCTTATCAACTTGTCATAGCCTTCTTTTATCAACTTGAGATAGTCCTACTCATATCGTTCTGGAATAGTTCTATAGCATCAACTTGCAATGGCTCATTGTTATCAGCTTACGATAGCTAGTTTCTTGTAAATTTGCGACAGTTTTGCTTCAATACATGATGGCCTATCTCAACGTCTGTGGCCTTCATTCCTCAATTTGTGATAGTTTCAAAGTGCGACATTTTTTCACATCTTGTCCATTTTGGATATTTTGGGTGTAGCAGCTTGCATGGGAAATTTTTCCAAAAAGCTCGTTAACTAATTAATTGTATTTAAAGTCTGTTTAGATACATACCGATATCGTATATCGATACATGCATATATAACTATTATATATACATCCAAGTAATTACTAACAACATCAAGACATCGAATAAATTAATAACTAATATTTTTTAAATATTAATTAATTTATAACATTTTATAAACTAATTAAATTATGTGGTTATTTAAAGAATTCACAAATGCAATTATGAGACTCAAAAGTGTGAATTTAGTCAACAATTAATATTAAACAATTCAAATATTAACGCTCACATGTCACCTTAGCTAATGATGTGATGGTTTGGCCGAATTCATCTCTTATAGATCTTTTCGATAAAATCTAATTTCATATTTTTCCTAAGCGGTTCCTTTTAGTAATGATAAGATACATGCGTTCTCTTCATAAAAAATATATTACTTTAGGATATATGTAATCTAGTGTTGGTCAAAATTATAGTATTATCTACATTTAACTTAGTAGTCCAAAAAGAAAGTCATTGGTTCATAAATAACACTTATTATTCACCATACTACTCTAGCCAAAGATATTGACTTTGAAGACTATAGTTAACCATGATACTATCCTTATATAATCCAGGAGACAAATTCTCTATTAAATGGTGCTTCACTTCCAATGCTTCAACTCGAACCAATTATAGTCAATCAATGTATCGACATGCCATAGTTTAAATATAATCAAAGTAGAGTATTCACATTAAAGGTCCATAGTATTATCATATTGAGGGAATTGTGTAATATTGCACACCGAGATTTCTTGTTTGACCTAGTTCTTATCAACCAACAAGAAACTCTCGGATGAGTTATTCCATATTATCCAATAACTACAAGTACGTAACCCCTTGGTGCTCCTAGCAACCATGAGTAAATACACTGCCCAACAATTGAAGAGTGTTACGCACTCCGGTCTCAATGGATAAATCGACATCCTTTTCCCGAAACATCTTAACCACGAAAATTTAAAACAAAATGTCATTTTATTTTATGATTAATTACTCAGGATTGGAACTATTTGTAACTACAATCACATAGCATTTTATTTAAGGATTTTCTTATTATATACTTTAAATTATTACTTAATTAATTATATCATGATATAACAAAGTATATAAAGGAATATAAACGATGTTACTATGAACAAGATTGACTATAGAATTAGATATATGTAAAAAATTACACAATTACCCTTAGGGCAAACCACAAACTCTTTCACAAAGTAGTTAAACACTAAGTTTATAGATAATAAATTTTAAAAAAAGGAAGTTACATGAACGTAGTTGTCCAAGCCGAACTACTCTACTTGTTTAAAATATCTAAGAAAAGAGTAAGCGTGTAATGCTAGAGCAGTGTAACCCTTATGCAGTTTCAAGTATAAAAATAGGAAAAAGCAAGTGAACAAAGTATTTGGCCTAAAAGTAAAAGAACCTAAAGACTATATTTAAAGTCCACTTAACGGTGTAAGTGAACTTTGGGGGAAAATTTTCATACCCATATTTTAGCGATACCCAAAAGACCCCTATTCAGAAGCTAACTCTCCATACAAAGAAAAATAATTAAAAGTGATTAAAATACTATAGATACAACAGCTATGGATTTTAATGAAAAGTCGATATTAGCGTCAAAAATGACAAAACATCCAAGAACAAAGACCTGGTACAGCCTAAGATCTTGAGTATGATCCTAATGCTAGTTTTTAAGAGGTGAGGCCTTTGGTCATCTGGATATTAAGCTCATACAGTAATTCAGATCACAAATCATAGGTAGATATACTATAAAGTAAGAAATAAATTGCAGGAAAAAGCAAATGACATAGAATCTGGATTGATTATGACCAACCTATTGATATAGCATATATTGGAATGAAATGAGTTTTGAATGAAAAATGGCGGTCTCTCCTCCCCCTCCTCCCCCCTCTTCCCTGATTTCTCCATCTCCTTCTTCCCTGATTCCTCCTCCTCACCCGTCTTCGTTTCCTCCTCTCCCCTCGAATCCTCCTATTCCCCCGTCTTTGATTCCTCCTTCTCTTTTATCTTCTTTGTCTTCTCCTTCTTCCTCATCCCCGATTTCTCCTTTGATTCCTCCTTTTACTTTGTCTGCCTCTGATATTTGTCTGAATTTTGAGAATCAAAATGCATTGTTATCAGATAAGAATGATAATGTGAATTCTGAGCAGATCTTTAATACATCTCAGTCCTTTGGAATGGTTAATACGTGGTCATCGCTTTTCAAGAAAAAACCAAGAAATGCTGGAGTCTTTGTGCCTAGACAATTTGAGATCAAGAAAGATGGTTTACCTAAGCCTCTACCTGAAGAAGTTAGAAAAGAAGGAATTACGTATTGGAGTGATCATTTGGTTGGTTTCTTTTTGGATGGATCCCTTTCTTATTTGTCGGTTGCCAAGCATTTGAGAAACGTTTGGAGATTGAAAGGTGAAGTTGATATAAAATATGATAATGAAAATTTTTATTTCAAGTTTTCGAATGACACAGACAGAATGATGATATTGCAATCTGATCCCATCTTTATTAAAGGTAAAATGTTCATTATAACAAGATGGAATCCTTCATATGGCTATGTTCAAGAACAGATTAAAAAAGTTCCAGTTTGGGTGCATTTCTATAAAATTCCCCTGATTGCTTGGACATTACTTGGTATAAATTGGTTGGCTTGTCATGTTGGTAATTTGATATGCCTTGATGAAAGTACTGAAAAATTGTCAAGATTCAAATATGATAAGGCTTTAATTGAAATATCACCTGATCAAGAACTTCCTGAGCATATTGTAATTGATGAATTAAGTGATAGTTGCCCTCACGTTAAGGTTGTATATGATTGGAAACCAAAAATCTGTTGTATATGCAAAGTGTTTGGACATGAAACTAGGGAGTGTTCAGGATATTGTAAGGATGAGGGATCTGATTTGCATTTTGGTAGTGTTTTTGAACCAACTGATTACAGAGAATACAAAGAACAGAATAATTTACATGAGAAGGTAATGATGAAGCACAATTCTGGAAATATAAATTTGAAGACTATGAAAGTCTGGAGGAAAAAGGAAAAAGATCAACAATTTTCTAAGGAAGGTAATAATTCGACTAAGGAATCAGATAATCTTTTTGCAGACATTGGGAAGAAGAATTGGGATCAGAATAAGATTTCTCAAAAGGAAACAGAGGATAGTATTGACAAAAGTATTTCAGGATTAAGCTCTGAACATATTATTTTGGATGATTTGGGACTTAAGGAAAGGATTACAACTTCAAATTCTTTTATGGCACTATCTGATATTGATGAGGAAGATAATATTAATATACAAAAAAAGAAGGTGAGATAGTGATTTCTCATTCTGGAAATTTTCAGATTATTAATCAGACATATAATCATGGCTTGGTTGAAATTGGCATGGTTGATAAGGGTTCAGTTGAAAGAGATCCCGATATTGACAAAGTTCATAACGAGATTTTGTCTGAAAACTCAGATAAAAATTTGAAATGTCAAATCTATAAGGAAATATCAGATTCAAAAAATGATAAAGCTATGAAATCACCTATTTTGGTAGAGCAGATAAAAAGCAGTAATGAAGTTATCCCTGGTCAATCCTCTCCATATATCAATATTTCTCCTCCTAATCATCTGATTTTACCACCTCCCTGTAAACCAAAAGAGAAAAGTGTGGAACAAGTTTTATCAAATAACAAAAAAGGAAATAGAGGTAAAAAGAGAGTCTCCTTCAATGAACCAACAGATGACCTTAATAGTGGGATCAGTTTCAATATTGATGAAATACAGCCGAGAAATAATAATGTATCTTGCAAGGAATCTTCATCTTTTTCAAGTGGTAATAGACATACAAGGAAGCATCCCATAAATATTATTTCTCCAAAACTTTTATGATGATGATCAATAATATAGCTTATTGGAATATCAGAGGAGGGCATTCATTATCTAAGCAAGCTGAAGTGAAGAAATTGATTAAAGATCAAAAAATACATCTTATTGCTATCAGTGAAACAAAGTTGAATAGGACAAAGGCAGACTTAGCTTGTAAAAATATTGCTCCAGACTGGTCTTATGAAGATAACCTGTTTAGTGCTCCATATGGAAGAATTTTGGTTCTTTGGAATTCAGACTTTTACAAGATGACAAAGTTAATGGAGGATGATCAAATCATTCATTTCAGTGCTATATCCTTAGCCTCTTACACATCTTTTCTGATTTCCTTTGTATATGCTCAAAATAATTTAGACAGAAGACTTTATTTTCTATCAAAACTCTCCTCTCTTGTTCAACATAATCTTCCATGGATAATTCTTGGGGATTTTAATTGCATGTTTGCATCTGATCAAAAATCTGGTGGCATTCCACTATCCCTAAAAGAAATAACTCCATTGAAACAAGCTCTAAACAATTTATCTCTCTGTCATATAAATTTTGTTGGTGCTGATTTTACTTGGAATAACAAAAGCAAAAATGGTCCTAGAACTTTTTGTAAACTTGATCATGCATTTCATAATATTCATTCTATTAGTCTTTGGCCAAATCTCATTTGCAAATTTCTGAATCCTTCAATATCTGATCACTCTCCAATTAATTTATCATGGGGAGATATTATTATAAATAGGAACCCATCCTTCAAATTTTACAAATCTTGGACTAATCATAAAGATTTTTATAGCATTGTTTTGCAGGTTTGGCAGGAATTAATTTTTGGAAATCCTATGTACATTCTCAAAACTAAGCTTCAAAGATTGAAATATAAATTAAAAATTTGGGCTAAAGACAACTTTGGAGATGGTTCAAAATTTTCTGTTGGAATTAGGAATCAACTTACTCTTATACAACTTCAATTACAGCAAAACCCATTGAATGCAAGTTTAGCCAGACAAGAATCTGATCTTTCAAAGGCTTTGTATGAGGCATTAGAAGTTGAAGCTTTAATGAAGAAAGAAGTATTACATGAAAACTATGAAAAACATGGAGATAGGAATACAAAATATTTTCATGATGCTATTAAAGTCAAACAGGCTAAAGGGAGGATTTTGTGCATCAAAGATATGAATGGAACTTTGCAGGAGAGTGAAGATTCAATTACAAAAGCCTTCATAGATTACTTATCATCTATTCTCTCCAATCGAAAGCCTTTAATACCTAATCTTTTACCCTTGTTTACATTGCAAACTCCATGCTTGGATGATCAACAGGCTAACAAGCTGATTCAAGAGGTATCATCAGAGGAAATTGAAAGAGCAATTTTCTCTCTTAAACCGGATAGTAGTGGTGTCCCTGATGGATATAATGCTTTTTTCTACCAGAATACATGGAAAATTATTAAAGTGAATGTTATCAAAGCTATCCAATTTTTCTTCTCACACAATAAATTTCCTATTGGTGTAAATTCTACTAACATAGTTCTAGTTCCAAAGAGTAACAATCCAATCAATGTAGCTGATTTCAGACCAATTTCATGTTGCAATGTTTTATACAAAATTATAGCCAAGATTATAGCAAATAGACTTCAAACTGTTCTGCCATATATCATTTCCAGAAATCAAGTTGCTTTTTTGCCTCAGAGAAATATCAATGACAACATTTTATTAACTCAGGAACTCCTAAGAGGTTATGGAATTCAAAGTATCTCTCCTAGATGTATGTTAAAGCTTGATATCCAAAAAGCATTTGATTCAGTTTCATGGAGTGCCATTATAGGAATTCTCTCCAAAATGAACTTCCCTAAACCAATTATAGCCTGGATTTATACTTGTATTTCTACTACTCACTATTCTCTAATAAGAAATGGAAATGCAAGAGGTTATTTCAAAGGCACTCAAGGAGTACGTCAAGGTGATCCAATTTCTGCTCTGTTATTCATAATAGTGATGGAAATTCTGAATTCCCTTTTAATTGACCAAGTGATACTCAAGAAACTGGATCTACATCCAAAATGCAAGGATCCTTTGATAACTCATCTTCTTTTTGCTGATGATCTAGTAATTTTCACCAAACCAACTACAAATAATATTACTACAATTCTGGAGGTTCTGAAGATATTCCATGAAATTACTGGTCTAAAGATAAATTTCAGCAAATCAAATATTTTAGTAGCAGGGCTTAATGACAATCTGAAAAATGATATTATAGCTGTATCTGGTCTGAAAGAAATGAATCATAATGCTAAATATTTAGGCTTACCACTCATCACTGCAAGAATTACTAAAAATGACTGTCTTCCATGAGAAGATTACTGCAAAACTTTCTATGTGGCCTAACACAAAATTATCTCAAGCAGGAAGATTGGTTATAGTTCAAAGTATAGCAAGTGCAATGGCAAGTTACTGGATGAGGCACTATATTCTACCAAACAAACTCATTAATATGGTTAATAGTGCAATGAATAGGTTTTTTTGGCATGGTGATCCTTTTTCAAAAAAACTCATTCCAATTTCATATAAAATGATTCAACTTCCAAAAGATAAAGGAGGACTTGGCATTACTAATCTGAAACTTTAGAATATTGCAGCTGTTTCTGTATATTTTGATAAGATATTATCTGATAATAATGATCTTTGGACTCAATGGATAAAGAAAAATTTAATAAAAGAAAAATCTAATAAAAGAAAAGGACTTCTGGTCTATGAACATTCCTAATATTTGCAGCTGGAGTTGGAGAAGTTTATTAAAGCTGAGACATACTCTTCTTCCTTTAATACAGTGTAATCCTATAGAGAATGATGATTTATCATTTTGGGCATCTCCCTGGGAAAAATCTGGTTTCATAATTCAGGAAAGTCTACCTTACTCATTGCAAAGACAGACTGGAATTCCTCTTAATGCAAAAGTTTCAACATATATTAATGAAAACACTATTACTCTTCCATACTGTAGTTCAAATCTGGTTAGAAAGTTATGGCAGGAAATTGCTTCTTTAGAACTACCATTTGCAAAGCTGAAAGTTCTCCGGTCTACCAAAGGAAAGCCACACACTATATCCCTGGTATATAAATCTCTGATTGAATGTACAAATCCAGATATTTTTCCATGGTCAACAAGAATTTGGAATGATAAATCTCCTGCAAAAGAGAATTTTTTACTATGGAAAATCATGGCAAATGCTATAAATACAAAACAGAAATTGACATTGCTGGGAGTGATAAACAATGATGACTGTGTGTTTTGTCATAGTCATTCGGAATCTAACACTCATATATTTTTTGAATGCAAGTTTGCTTTTACAATCTGGTGCAGGTTGCTTTTAAATGGAAAGTTTCATAAGCCTGTCAGATCTTCTAGAATTGAATGGTTCAATATTTTTAAGGCAACAAGATGGAAAACTCCGAATGCAATGATCCTTATGATTGTCTTGAAATCTTTTGTTTATGAGATATGGTGTGAAAGGAATAGAAGAATTTTTAACTTGAAGATGGAAGATTCAGATACTTTATACAGAATTATAAATAGAAGAATTCTTAAAAGGATTAAAAGACTGAAATGAAAGGAAAATGAAATGTACAAGTTCTTATTTTAAGTTTGTTTGTAAGTTCATTAAGCTATGAGTTTTTTATGCATTGTAATTGATTGAATATGTAATGTACTTCTCTGTGATGAATAAAATTGGGCAGGGCTCCCTTAGCCCATTGCTTTTCAAATGACACAGAATCTTTATAGTGGTTCGACAATCTCTGGTATACGTCCACGTTATGTTTTTTGTTATGATCATCTGATTTACAATTGCTACAATGTTGCCTGGATCTCTCCGGATCGGCTATAACATCTGCTAATAGGAAAATTCCTAGGTTTGCATGTCTCCGGCTTCCCTAGATCTTGAAAGAGATCGATCTAATCTATGGTAACAGCTATTGGACAGTGGATCTGATTGATTTAGATCTATAATAGTGTTTTTGGATGCTTCCTTACTGTCCAAAAGTGTTCCAAAACCTTCTCCCCATTATTTCATGGAGTATAGTGCTCTTAGACTCCTCTCTCCAAAATTATGATGCTATTGGTTATTTATAAGTGTATTCCTAAGGTTAGGAGGCTCTAAGGCCGATGCATGGAGATGTAAAGTCATCCAAGTTTGGACCTAAATCCCGGGAGGAAGGCTAAGTCAATCCCAGCTGGTTATGAGCAGGCAAAGTTATGGTCGGTACCATCCTGGTAAGTATCAACACGAACCTTACCGAACCATTTACATGGTCTAGTAAGCTACTTACTGAATCGAACCGTCTTCCGGTAGGCCACTCACTTGACTATTTTCATGGTCTAATAAGTTACCTACTGAATTGTTTTTAAGGTGAAGTTCTGGTGCCTCCGTTTCTACCTCATGGGCTTTGATGTTTAGAGCTTCATTTTTCCTTCGTGCACTTTGCTATAGCGTATTCTTTGCTAGGTTTTTAGTTCCACATTTCGCTGTTTTATGAGTAGGAGAAAAGGACGAACTGCTATTATCGAAGTAACAAGAGAAAAAGGTTGAATCGTTATTTTTGAAGTCAAAACTTCTTTATTTTAAGTTGGAATGGGATGAAACTTAGACCACTAGCTTTGTATCATCGAGTAGAAGACTTTAGAACCTTCGGATGTTCCATTTGAGGGGTGTAGCTAATAGCTCTCCAAGGTAAGATCCAAATTGGTTAGGTGGAGGACTGATGTTCATAATCTTATATTTTCCAACCCATAGCTTGGATCGAGATGTTGTTTCAACCTAGGTGTGTGTATCGGCATTAGGCATGTTTTCCTATTGATTTTAGTTTATTTCAAGTCTATGTCAAATTTCCTCCTGGCACTTCGCCTCGCATAGATGCTTCATGGATGTGAAGCACGCTTTGTTTGAGATCCATCGTAGTGGGGGAATGGTGTAGCGAGGTAGAACTCCATAGTGCTCTGGTGTAACCATCCGTCTTACCTATAAATCAAGATGTTTATCAACCGGTGGGGTCAAGAACATTCGTTCTTGCTAGTCATAAATCATTTCTCCCATAACTATGGGTTTCACATACATAAGTGGCTAGGTGACATCATGCCCTTGAGAATCTTTATCAAATATCAATCAGAACTTGTTCATAAAAATAAGTCATACCTTTGCATTATAGCCCCATCATCTATTAGGTTACTTGGTCTTTAAAGTAGCATACTACATGTTCAGATGAAGCCGACCCTATGTCTAGGGCATCTTTGGAAAAATCAGATAATGCCAGAGCCAGTCCTATCTTTGTGACTGGTTAGAATTATACTCCACTGTCTCTGGAGCAGTTGAGCCTTGTCTCTAAGTCTGAACTTGATGTTTCATTGTCTTTGGTGAAGGTATACCTTTTCTCTAAGGTTAAGCAACATTATACTCCATTGTCTAGGATGGATTCAAACCCTATCTCTGGGGTAAGAAGTCTATACTCCACTATCTCTAGTAGAGTTAGATAAGTTTATACTCCACTGTCTCTGATAGAGTCGAGTGGGTTGATACACCGACAGAGTTATCTGGGTTTATACTCCACTATCTTTGGTAGAGTTGAATGAGTTTATACTATATTGTCTCTAGCGGAGTTGAGGAACAACTGGTAGGTCATTTCATCATTTGTTGGTGAAAGGGACTCATGGCTTCTACGTTTGATATCCAATAAGTCTATCCATTATCTCGTTAGCAAAAGTGACTTGCGTCCTTAAGATTGAGAGGCATTCAATGAACCCATTCAATCACTTACCAAATAGAAAGGACATGGCTATTCCATTCTTTACATTTTGCATGTACATCTATCTTTGGATGCCTAGTAGAAGATGGACTTGCTCTATCATTAATGGAGGGATCCAACACCAGGCCTCGAGTGTGGTTTATACTCTTCCTTCGCAAGGACTCAGTTCTGTAATCCATACTTTCCCTAGTCGCAAGATAGATTTTTTTATAGTTTTTGTAAGCTTTGAATGAGGAAACCTGCTATGTCCTCCTCTAAAGCGTTTCTTTCCTCCAACTTTCTCATCCGTCTTTCGGTTTATCCTGATGCTTTTCATCTCCAACCTGATTGACAGTCCTGTCTCGATATCAGAATCCTCTAAGCGCATATACTTGTTGACTTGATTTTATAAGTCTTCCAAGTTGGAGGTTGTGTTTTTTCGAAGTTACCTGTAAAATTATTGTTTTCTGATTGATTTATAAAATAATAGCCGCATGGACTATTCGTCCATCTGGTTAACGTTTAACAGCTATTATGGCATTGAACCCTGCAAGATAGCTTTGTAGAGTTTCTCCATCCTTTTGCTTGATATCTTCCAAGAACATTACATTTTTAGGTAGAATGACAAACTCTAAACTAGTTCATGAACTTGTCCTCCAACACAACCTAAGTGTTAACGGATTTTTGCTCCAACGACTAAACCACATAGTCTCCAAAATTGACAAGAATAGAAGAAAGCAACGACACATTACTTCCTATGTAGCTTCAACTTTCTCTATATGTAGAATGTAGCACCTCAAATGTGCTATTCGATCGGTTTTCCAAGTGTATGGTTCCATAATTGGCATCTTAAACTCTAGGATATGATTGCATATCGGACATTTTGAGTGAGTAGACTTCGATTCATCTCCTCAATGCCTAGTCTCTTGTTCTTCTTCTAATGCCCCTGAATTTTAATTAACATTATTCGAGATATTTAATTAAATAAATTAAATAGAATAATAATTAGGGAGATGAGATTAATAAATCCAATGGCCGTGTCTTAATGAATGAACTAAAATAATATTTAACTAAATTTAGAAGGAGGAATTTTCCTATGGGGTAAACTTGGAAATGGGGCTACATTTCTTAGTATATATCTCTTCCCCCACCTTAATAAACTTTCACTTTCTCATTCATAACTCCTTACCAACTTTCGACCGGCCATTAAAAGCCCCAGGAAGAATATAAATTGAAGATAAAAGCTAAGGAATTAAACTTTGGAAATTATCTCATTCTCCAATCAACTAATCAAGGTGAATAATCAAGTTTATCATCTCATTTTCTCTGTTTGGATCAACTATGGGTTATACTCGATTCATGTTTGTGATTTGGATAGGATATAACCATTTAAAACCTTTGTTTGGATAAGACATAGGTGTTTTTAAACGTTAATGGGCTAATTAACATGTTTTATTCATTTTGGTTAAATTTTGAATTGTTATGATCTTCATATGCTTTGAAATTTTAATATGTTGAAGAGAACATATTAAATGATTTTTTGAAAATTTTCCAGAATTTTTCATGATGTTTTGATAGTTATATAAAATTGTTTAAGGAATGAGACTTAAATGTTTGGTATAATTATAAAGGAGAAAATGGCTTTTTCAAATTTATTCAAATTTCTAAATAAGGAAAGTCGGCAGCAATTTTTGAATATAAAATTCTGGCAACCAGTCATATTTAGACAAACAAGGCAGGTGGGGTACAAAATAACTGTTTAAAGTACAATTTTCACTATTTCAACTCTTTCGACAAGAGCTTCCGCCTCCATTCCAAACCTTCCGACAAGGTCGAAAGGTATCAAACCTTTTGACTAGGTCAAAAATCAATGCACATAGTATCAGGCAACTGGTACGTAGTGAACTGAAAGGGGTCGAAAGGTTCAGGGACCAAAGGTTAGAGCATTCGAAGGAGATGAAACTTTGTTTTGGTTTTAAAGAAAATACACCTGCCATCTTTCGATAAAGAGCTTTCGACATTGTCAAATGGTTTAAAAGAAAAAGGTTTTGATTGGTTTGCTTTCTTGTTTTAAATGAAACCTTTCGACAAAGTCGAAAGGTTACCTTTCGACAGGATCGGAAGCATAGTTGCCGCTTCCAAACCTTTCGACACAGATGGAGTCAAAGGTTATTTTTGTTTTCTAAAAACTTGCCGCCTCTCTCTATTGTTTTCAAAGGGTTGGTTCAAACACTACCACTTCATTGTTTTTGAATGGTTTCGAAAGGTTTTAGGTTTTGAAGCGGTTACCTTCAATGACTTCGAAAGGTTTTAATTTCTAAAGGTTTTGAGTTTCAATGATTTCGAAAGGTTTTGAGTTTCATTGATTTCAAAAGGTTTATAAATGGTTTTATAAAGGAGGATACCCCAGGCTTTCGACAAAGTCGAAAGGTAGAACCTTTCGACTAGGTCGGAAAGAAACCTTCCGATAAGTTCGAAAGGTCGGACCTTTCGACAAGATCGAAAGGTATGATTTTATGATGCTTTCCAAAGGAATGCTTTCGAAGGGGCTAACTTCGGATGTTTATTTGCTTTCGAATGGGGCTTCATTCGAATGGGTTCAAAGAGCTGTTTTTAGACATTTTTCTTAAGTAAAGTTTTGCTAATTTAAAGGGGGTACTTCAAAGGGTTATAGCATAAATTACTTATCTTGGTTTGAATATGTAAGGGGGATCCTTATATAAATTGGATGTTATTAAACCTTGGGGACACCGGGGTGGGTTTAATGTTTTCTATACAGTTTAGGATTACAAACAGAAATATGTTTTCAAAAATATATATTGAGGCTATCAATGTATTTTTATTTAATTTAACCTAATTGGGGCTACCAATGGGAATAGGTTAAACATGTGGGATACATGGGAAAAATAAATATTCATGGGGATCATGAATTTTAATGAATAATCATGGGGATCATGGTATTTTAGTTGGCCAAGTGTTGGGTTCTTGGTTAACCTAGGAAAACCATGGAATGTGTGGTGGATAGCCCACATCAAATTTATAAAGTAAAGAATGTTTTTCCAGAGGTGGTTAGCCTTGGGATTTGGCACCCAAGGGTTCATAGTCATCTAAGGAAAACTATGGAGTATGCGGTGGGTAGCCCACACCAACTTTTATAAAACAATGTACGATGGATAATTTGCATTTATTTTGATGAATTTGGGACGAATAGTCCTATTTAAGTTTTGATGGATAGTCATTTTAAAGATTTTAGAGGAGAACTCTAATAAATGGATTTTAGATGGAAAATCTAATAAATTTCTTTTAGATGGGATATCCAATGAATTGGTGGATGACATATCCAATATATATATGATTTATGGCTTTATTTCATATTATGTTAAGACTAATCATTTTGGGTGTAAGAGCATAGTAAATGATTTGCATGTTTTATTTTGGATACTAGTGAGGGAAAACCCGTTCCGCTAAGCGGCATGGTCTCACTAGATATCTATTTATGATAAGAGATGATCGGGGATTATTCACACCGGACTTATTGTCTGACTCGAAGTTTGTGCTTTTCCACAAACTCTCGGGTACTCAAAATTAATTTGAGTAGTCTGAGAGTGGGAGACTTTCAGGTTTTTGGACGAATAAGCTTCCGGAGACGTGAAGGAGGCAGTGTTAGCTATATAGGAGCTATTTTGTGTTTTCCATGGTGATGTACTAAGAACTGTAAAGTTCATATTTATTAGTTCTCCGATCATCATAAGGGGACATCTTCATATGTCACTCTTATCGTATTTTGTACATGTATATGTGATCTGAACATGGTTAACGTCTGGGATTATGTAACTAAATCTTAAATTGAAATTCATAAGAAATGAGAATTTCTGTTTTGTTGAAGTTTAAAAATTTTCATATTTTTATGTTTTTGTGTTGCCAATAATTTCAAGATTCAGATTTCGATCACTCAGAAATAACACCTATGGATGACTGCAACATCCGTAACAGTTAGTTTTGAGCCTCCGGAAGTGGGATGTTACAATTTGGTATCAGAGCATGGTTTATGTACTTAAAAGGAATTTAAACCTTAAAAGATTTTTAAAGCATAATCTAATGAATCTAAAATATAGTTAGGCTTGGGTAAGCGTTACAGTAACGTATGTGTACTTTGCTATAAATACCTAAGTATGTATTCCCCACTCTCTTAGACCGTTCTTCTGTATCTTACAAAGTTTGGATTTCAGGTAGTAGGAAAGTAAGATATGGAGGTAGGAAACGAAAGAGTGAATCAAGGTGGAAGATGCACAGCAACCAGTGGAAATGTTCGACCCAATACTAGGAGCAACCAGGGTCGACGGGTAAATGCAAACCCAGATGCAAATGCTAATGTTGGTGCCGAGATTCCACCGGTTGATATGGGGATAATGTATCAGTTCTTCGTGAATATGACGCAAGATGGAGCAGCTGCGGGAGTGGCTGTAGGGAATGCTGGAGGAGCTAATCCGGTGGCCCCAGTTGGCAATAATTATGCCAAGCTGAGTAGAAATTATGCTAGTCTTGGAGGGAAGCCTTTTCAGGGAACCAAGGATGCAGTAGGAGTGGAAAACTGGCTATTGCATTGTGAGAGGATATTTGTAGATCTCGGCTTGACGGATATGCAGAAGAGAAGACTTGCTTCAAGGAAATTACAGGGAGCAGCATTGTTTGGGTGGAACGGAGTTACCATAGGAGAGCCAGAGCAAGACCTGACTTGGGCTAAATTTCGAAGGAGGTTCGAAGAAAGATTTCTATCTGAGGTTGCCAAGTCAGCGTTGCTAAGGAAGTTTGTAGATTTAGTCCAGGGGGATAGATCGGTGATTGAGTATGCTACAGAGTTTGATGAGCTATCATGTTACGGACATGCTACTATTGATAATGCCATTTGAAGGAATGATAAGTTTATAAGGGGGTTGAATCCTGAGATCGCCAGAGCAACCATGCCAAACCTCTGGGATCCATGTCATATAGTTGTTGAGATGGCTATTCGGATTGAAGAGATGCTTTCTACTTTTGAAAATGGGAAACCAGCTGAGGTTCAGAATTTTTAGGGTAAGAAGCGGAAGTTCTTCAAGAAGAAAGGAACCCAGTCGGGGGCAGCAACCAAGAAGAGCAAGCTGATATTTTCTGTTACAAGTGATACAAGAAAGGGCACTATGCTAACGAGTGTCGCTGGATGATGGAAGAGCAGTTGTAGTGAGGTCGAATGTGAAGTGCTACAACTGTGGCTAGATGGGGCATTACAAGGACAAGTGTCCCGAGGCTGCTAAGGCTGGAAAGGGAAAGGTCTTTGCATTGGAACCATCATCCTCTAGACCAACGGCTGCTGAAAAAGAAAAAGTTGTGATGGAAGGTATGCTTATGATTCATAGTACTCCAGTTAGGATACTATTTGATACCGGTGCATCGCACTCATTTATATCTCAGTATTTAGTAGATTGCTTATGTCTGGAACCTTTATACCTTATTACTCTTTTAAGGGCTACGAATCCTATAGGAGGGTATGCAACTCTGGGAATGAGATATGACCAGTTGGAACTTGATTTGTTAGGTCAAATGTGTGCATGCGGTTTATATGTTTTTGATTTCGTGTGTTTCGAGATCATATTGGGTATGGATTGGTTAGATAGATATCATGCTAGGATATTTTGCCAGGAGGATGAAATATCATTGAAGCACCCTAATAGCCGTAACCGAGTTATTTACTCGGTAAGGAGTTTGGATGGAAATGTTTATGTGTTATTGGGTGCCATAGGAACGGAAGCAGAGTTGAAGTAGGTTTATGTTGCAAGAGAGTTTGCGGATGTGTTTGAAACAGTTTTGGGGTTGCCGCCGAAAGAGCGATCGAGTTTTGGATAGATCTCATATCGGGCGCTGAACCTGTAAGTAGACCACCTAGCAGGATGTCACCAACCAAGATAAAGGAATTGAAGGTGCAGCTAGTGGAATTGGAAGAAAAGAATTTCATCCGGCCAAGCAGTTCGCCTTGGGGAACGGCCGCGGTATTCATGAAGAAGCTAGATGGGTTGTTAAGGATGTGTATCGACTATTGTATGTTGAACGAGAGGATGATCAAGAATAGGTATCCTTTGCCGAGAATCGACGACTTTTTCGATCAGTTGAGTGGAGCCAGAGTGTTTTCCCAGCTGGATTTGGCGACAGGTTTCCATCAGCTAAGAGTGGCAGAGGACAGTATTCCTTTGACGACATTTAGGACCGAGCAACTGTGACGACCCAAGGCAGTGGCGATCGGTAGGCTTTGCAACCATCCCAGACCCACCGTGGCACACAGTGATACCTCGAATTTGCTTTTACGGCCAGCCTCTCGACTCGCAACCAACCCTCACAAGGCCTTTACCTCTCAGGGACATGTAGGGGTAAGAGTCTCCCGTTCGCCACCAAACCGCGAAGCGAGAACTCCCTATCATGCTGTAATATAGCAAATCCGATCCCGGGACCTGTGGGTTAAAAATCATATTTTCTGATCGATTTTTAATTTCAGTTTGGCGCATTCGTAAGAAATATGGGTCTTACGAATGGTTGGTTATGCCATTCGGGCTTACTAATGCGCCAGCTTTCTTCGTGGATTTGATGAACCGGGTTTTCCAAGAGCACTTGGATAGGTCCGTGTTGGTTTTTATTGATGACATTTTGGTGTATTCTAAGAATGAGAAGGATCATACATATCATGTTAGAATAGTGTTGGAGATGCTAAGGCAACATCAGTTGAAAGCAAAGTTCTCTAAGTGTCATTTCTGGAAGAAGGAAGTGAAGTTCCTTGGTCATGTTGTTTCCGAGGAAGGTTTAGCTGTTGATCCGGATAAGATCGAAGCTGTTAACAATTGGAAGAGACCAGAGATGGTAAATGAGATTAGAAGTTTTCTTGGACTTGTAGGATACTATCGAAGGTTCGTTAAGGATTTCTCGCGGATAGCGGCATCCTTGATTATGCTAACCAGGAAGGACGTGAAGTTTGTTTGGTCTGACAAATGTGAGGAAGCATTCCTTAAGTTGAAACATTTGTTAACCAATGCGCCCTTGTTAGTAGTTCCAGATGGGAACCAGGTATTGGTAGTTTACACCGATGCATGTGGTACTGGGTTAGGTGCTGTGCTAATGCAGAATGGGAAGGTTATTGCCTATGCTTCTTGACAGCTTAGACAACATGAAGTGAGATACCCTACTCATGATTTGGAGTTGGCAGTGGTAATCTTCGCATTGAAGGTGTGGAGGTATTATCTTTTGGGAGAAAGGTTTGAACTATTCATGGATCATAAGTCTCTACGGTATTTATTATCTTAAAAGGAGCTGAACATGAGACAGCGGTGATGACTGGAGTTTGTTGCGGCTTATGATTTTAGCATCGAGTATACATCTGGAAAAGGAAATAAGGTAGAAGATTCGCTTAGCAAGAAACATCAGAATGTGGTGTTAGCTATGTTGGTGGAATGGAAAGACTTGGAAGCACTGGCTGCTTGCAGTTTGCAGTTGAGGTCGACTGCTGGATCTAGTCGGAATATCGCCATGATGTCTTGTTTGGAAGTTCGACCAGTTCTGATCGAACGGAGTGCTTTTAGGCAGAAAGAGGATCTGGTGTTAGCCGAGAGGATTAGAAGGTTAGAAGCTGGAATCGAGATTGATGATTTGAAAGATTTTATTCTTGACCACAGGGGTTGGTTGAGAAAGAAGGAACGGTTATGTGTTCCGGATGTTGGAGACCTTAGGAAGAAAGTTCTTAGGGAATGTCATCAATCGAAGTTTACGATTCATCCTGGGGGAACCAAGATGTATCATGATATAAAGAGAAGTTTCTTCTAAGAAGGAATGAAGAGGGATGTTGGCTTATGGGTAAAACAGTGTTTGGACTGTCAGCAAATAAAAGCCGAACATCAGAAGCCTAGTGGTTTGATTCAGCCTTTGGATATTCCAGTTTGGAAGTGGGACTCGATATCCATGAATTTTATTGACAGGTTGCCAAGGTCAAACCGGGGTAATGAAAGTATATGGGTTATAGTGGACAGATTGACCAAGAGTGCCCATTTCATTTTGGTAAGTTCAACTAGGACGGCACCTGTTTTGGCTAAGTTGTTCATGAAGAACATCGTCAGACTGCATGGAATTCCTAGTAGTATCGTCAGTGATAGAGATGCTTTGTTTACTAGCGAGTTCTGGAAGAGCCTGCAGAGTGTGTTAGGCACTAATCTCAAGATGAGTACCGCATATCATCCTCAGGTGGATGGGCAGATAGAGAGAGTCAACAAGGTACTGGAAGGTCTGTTGAGAGCTTGTGTGTTGGATTTTAGTGGTTCTTGGGAAGATCACTTGCACTTAGTGGAGTTTTCCTATAATAGTTATAAGACTACTATAGGAATGGCGCCTTTTGATGCTTTGTATGGAAGGCAATGCAAATCCCCAGTATTTTGGTTAGAGACCAGAGACAAATTGGTCCTTGGTCCAGATTTGGTAAGAGAGGTGACGGAAAAGATCGAGTAGATACGGGAAGGAATGAAGGAAGCTCAGTCTAGGCAGAAGAGTTACGCAGACAAAAGGCGTAAGGACCTAGAGTTTTCAGTTGGAGCATCAAGGTATTGCCGATGAAAGGTGTGGTTCGGTTCGGGAAGACCAGGAAGCTAGCACTGAGATATGTTGGACCATTTCCTATATCAGAGAGGATTGGAAGACTCGCATACCGAGTAGATTTACCGAGCAGTTTGGCCGGGTCCACAATGTGTTTCATGTTTCTCATCTTAGGAAGTATGTTCATGATCCAGAAACTACTATCACTCCGACGGCACTGGTGGACTTAGTGGTGGAACCAGATATGACTTTTGTGAGGAAACCAGTTTGTGTTGTGGCAAAAGATGAGAGGAGGCTAAGGAACAAGACAGTCAGGTTGGTGAAAGTTCAGTGGAGCGACAATGTGAAGGACTGTACTCGAGAGACAGAAGACAAGATTAGGGCTACTTTTCCTGGGCTATTTTAGATGGTATGTTCTATATAGGGATTATATAGAATTTTGCTGGTAGGTTATACTAGCTTTTCTTGCATGAGCTATATGCTTATTGTTGTGTCCTTACTGAAATTTCGGGGACGAAATTCTTTAAGAGGGGAGTCTGTAATTCCCCTGAATTTTAATTAACATTATTCGGGATATTTAATTAGATAAATTAAATAGAATAATGCGAATAATTAGGGAGATGAGATTAATAAATCTAATGGTCGTGTCTTAATGAATGAACTAAAATAAGATTTAACTAAATTTAGAAGGAGGAATTTTCCTAAGGGGTAAACATGGAAATGAGGCTACATTTCTTAGTATATATATCTTCCTCCACCTTAGTAAACTTTCACTTTCTCATTCATAACTCCTCACCAACTTTCGGTCGGCCATTAACGGCTCCTGGAAGAATATAAATTGAATATAAAAGGTAAGGAATTAAAAATAGGAAAGTATCTCATTCTCCAATAAACTAATCAAGGTGAATAATCATGTTTATCATCTCATTTTTCTCTATTTGGATCGGCTATGGGTTATACCCGATTCATGTTTGTGTTTTGGATAGGATATAACCATTTAGAACCTTTATTTGGATAAGACATAGGTGTTTTTAAACGTTAATGGGCTAATTAACATATTTTATTCGGTTTTGGTTAAATTTTGAATTGTTATGATCTTCATATGCTTTGAAATTTTAATATGTTGAAGAGAACATATTAGTTGATTTTTTGGAATTTCTCCAGAATTTTTCATGATGTTTTGATAGTTATATAAAATTGTTTAAGGAATGGGACTTAAATGTTTTGTATAATTATAAAGGAGAAAGGTGTTTTTTCAAATTTATTCAAATTTCCAAATAAGGAAAGTCGGCAGTAATTTTTGAATATAATATTATGGCTACCAATCAGATTTAGACAAACAAGGCGGGTAGGGTACAAAAGAACTGTTTAAAGTACAATTTTCACTATTTCAACTCTTTCGGCAAGAGCTTCCGCCTCCATTCCAAACCTTCCGACAAGGTCGAAAGGTATCAAACCTTTTGACTAGATCAAAAATCAATGCACATGGTATCAGGCGACTGGTACATAGTGAATTGAAAGGGGTCGAAAGGTTTAGGGACCAAAGGTTAGAGCTTTCGAAGGAGATGAAACTTTGTTTTGGTTTTAAAGAAAATACACCTGTCAGCTTTCGATAAAGAACTTTCTACGTTGTCAAATGGTTTAAAAGAAAAAGGTTTCGATTGGTTTGCTTTCTTGTTTTAAATGAAACCTTTCGACAAAGTCAAAAGGTTAGCCCTCGACGGGGTCGAAAGCATAGTTGCCGCTTCCAAATCTTTCGACACGGATGGAGTCAAAGGTTATTTCTGTTTTCTAAAAACTATCCGCCTCTCTCCATTATTTTAGAAGGGTTGGTTCAAACACTAACATTTCATTGTTTTTGAATGGGTTCGAAAGGTTTTAGGTTTTGAAAGGGTTACCTTCAATGACTTCGAGAACATACCAAAATGCGGACAATTTAGTTGCATCACTAAAAACATATGTATCGAGAACGGTATAAAGCACACCAAGTGTAGTTATGTCAATATCAATATGATGTAACGAGTCAAAATCAAACAAAAATGTTAAATAACATAGAAGGGTCGTGTTCTTTGGATTTGAGAAGGATGTCGAGCCAAAGCATTATACTAAAAATGCGCGAATAACATAAATAGTCATAGCAAAAGTGTCTTTATGTGTAGTGATATACTCATATAAACAAGTCACTTTACCAGCTCTACGCCTAATGTCTCCCTTGTTTTGATGAAGTAAATAAATTGAAAATATCTCGACCGACTCATACCTACTATTGAACGGTAATGGTATACAACCCACAATTCTCATCTCTATATCCGTCACGATATAAAAATTGGTTAGTGTCAACCGTAACTCAAATTCAATAAAGTGAAATGTGTAGCTAGTGGACCACCATCTTTTTGCTAGGAATGCACCAAACGTCGGTCCTACGTAGTTAAAGCGCTTAGCGATTTTATAGTGGTGAAGGTATAAAAATGCTACAGTGCGGATAAAGCAGGTATATACCGGAAAATAGTGAAGTGTAAAATTCTTTATTGAAAATAAAATCAATTCTCTAAAGTTGATATATTCTCATTTGCACATCATTTATGTAGAAAAAAGAAACTTTGTTCACTCCTATATAACAAAATCAAAGAATATCATAATCTATGCACTTCAGACATGGTGAATGAAATAGAGTTATAATTTATGTTAAGAGCTTAGGACTTGAACTCAGGCTTATATCATGACTTCATCGATTTGGTTTATAAGAGAACCGATAAAATTAATCTTTTTATATTAAAGTTGCCAAAGCCGATGCCGAAAAACTTTGATTTAGTAGACGCAGCGGAAAATAACATGACTTTAAAGATATTTACTCTTTAATGGTGCTAAATTAAGAAAGCACAGTGGTCGAAGTACGCTAAACGCTTTAATAGAACATTAACGGGGCTTTAACCGATCGAGCTAGGCATGGAGAAAAATCAATTGAAGATGTTTGAAATATGGTTTTGGTAGTCTAGGAGAATGTGTCATAGAACTAATGCATTTATTCTAGGGGTGGGCATGGGTTGGTTCGGTCTGGTTTGAAGTCCAAACCGTTTTCGCACTACATCATACGGTTAGTTAAAACCAATAACCATAATACAATTTTTTAACACGGTCTTGATTTCGATCCGGTTTCGGTCCGATTTAGTGATATCATGGTCCGGTTTCAGTTCGGTTTGAGCTCATAATAGATTTAGTTGGAAACAATTATTGAATAAATACTAAAAAAATTCTAACGAATTCAAATAAAAAACACATTCGTTCTTAAATAATGTGTATGATGTATATCTTTATATATATCAGATACTAACATGGTTCATTAACTAATCGTATGAAGTACACTTATACACTTAATATTTTAGAAATTTTAAGTAGAATAAATACAAAATCCAATCAAAATATTTGAATTCTACCAAACTGTCCGGTATGATTTGATGTGCTTGGTCCAGTCATTCAAACTGCAGCAGCACCGTAAAAAACCAGGTCGATCCGGTTTTAAATATTTGGTTTGATTATAAATACAATGCAGTTTACCGGACCATTTTGGTGGTTCGATGCGGTCCGCTTTCGTATGTCGGTGCGGTTTATGCCTACCTTGATTTATCCCGGTTAACATTTTTTACAATATTTCATTGTTTATATCAGTTAGCTACCATATTTTAGTAGGTGGAAAATAGGCACAAGGACAAATTTTCATAAAAATTTTGGCTGAAGGACAACAAGTTTTATTTTTAGGCTGAAGGACAACAAGTTTCAATGCTAATACAACTAGCATTTTGTACAATGTAAAACTGGATATAATGCTAGTTATAATTAGCATTTTGTACAATGTTTGCACTGTACAAAATGCTAACTATATTTAGCATTGTCCTTCAGCCTAATTTTCTTTCAAAGTTTGTCCTTCAGTCCAAAAATGAAACTTTGTGTCCTTCAGCTTAAATTTTTTTCAAAGTTTGTCCTTGTGCCTAATTACCTCTTTTAGTAGTTCACGGTAAATACTTCGCAGATGTTAACAGTTCCACACTATTGAATTTGTATGTAAGTGTACTAAAATACCTAAGGTTGAATGTTACATGTTAGAGAATTTCTCCACTTTAACCCCTACTTTTATGACATGCAAGTCTACGGGCCTTAAACTTAATTTGCGACTTAAGTTGCCCTATATCAGGTCTCTAGTGGTAGTTCACATTCCCTTCATTTTGGTGCTGATTATGATTTGGAACTTTAAAAAATCTAATTTATTTCCATATACATGGTTGAAACTGTTGCTTTTTTACATCTTCCGTTCTGTTACAAAGAATATTGAGGTTAATTTGAGTCTATGACAGATAAAGTTTTCTATACCTACATGCTATATGTTTGTGCATGGAGACACGGGCTCGGTCCTAGCTCAAGGCCCACAGTGGCCCAGGGCCTCAAGATTTAGTGGGCCTTGTTTTTGTAAAAGCTTATTTCCTGCGCTAGACGTATAAGTCATCATTTATAAGTACATACTACAACAATCACCGTACAGAAAGAGGGGAACATTCCGATTCACAAACAAAAAGAATATATGCATGTGAACATCATAAATCAGAAGATAAGTTTGACGTATAATCTGATAATCAAAAACGTGATGATAATAAACGTGAACGCAACCTAATGGTGCTTTAGAGTAAATAAGCTAGCTACATACATACATACATACAATGATGCAACAGAACCGCATTCTATATAAACATACTAACATTTACATTACCAAGAATCAGGGATAAAATATCATATATATACACGGTAACAACTTACTCATATAAAGGCACCTAACTCAACCCAAAATAGCTTGTTTTGCCTAAACTTGCGCAAAACGTCACAACCCAAGCAAATGGTTCTCTTTTAATGCTAAAAGCCTAATGCTTCTTGGCAGATTTAGACCGAGCTCTTCTTGCGGGTTTAGAAGACGAGGAAGAAGCTAAAACTAGTACTGAATCATCAAGCTCCTTCTTATCTTGGTCAAATGCTTCTATCATCTCACCATGAAGTTCTAGGAACCTTTTCCTCCGACCTTCAGATGTTTTGCTATCTGAATGATGTGAAAGCTCTACAATGTCATGATCCAATAACCTGCTTATAACTTCGGCACATCTTGGAAAATATCGCTTCCCCACTTCCACTATACAAAAGAGAGAGATGAGTTTCAAGTACCATTTAATTGCAAAAATGTACTGGTCACAAGGCAGTAGCTATTACAACCTAAGCCAGCCTCCAGCATATACATTACTAAATTATCAACAAACTAATGCCCAGAGTCGAAAAACAAAAATATAATAAAATAAAATATTTTATAAACGAATTAATCTAGAAGTATAAATTGTATTGTCAAAAGCTATTAGCTTCATGGTGAAGACAAGAATAATAAAGACTAGTTAGAGCCATCAACAAACAAGGAGACCAAGAAGAAACAAGTAAACAATGTGTCTAGAATTGGCTAAAGGGTTCGTCATTGGGAGAACAAAAACTTTTCTATTATCATAAGAGGCAAACTTTGCAGATAAATATACGATCATGGCATAAGTATGCATCACATAAGAGAGCAAGTCAGTGAATACTCATAGATAAAGAGTGATATTTTTATTTCTAAAAAAGTTGCCACCTCGTCGAAACCTAGTAAAGATCCCTTTGTGGAGAACCATGACATAAAGAAAAAAAGAAAAAGTGTGACGTACATCACAAATAACAATAGAGAAACTTCTTTTTTTGATGGATCGTTAAAATATCGAAACAAAAAACTATATTGCAATATGTATACCCAAGATAAAATTGATAATGATACAAAAATAAGATACAACTCAATCAAATTGAAAAGGTACAAGATATAAGGATATTAAAATCCATAATAAGCATTCTAAAGCGAAAAGGCGCGATAAGCATTCCATATAAGGATAATAATCAAACCATCATCCCATTTTCCATCATGCAGGACAACGATAACAGCATAGGGAGAAAGCACGTTTATTAGAAATATATTTCTATTATACATTACAAATTAGTGAAACAAAGAGTAATAGAATTCATGTAGTGTAATTTTCCTATGTTAATTTTGAATCGCGTGTACTGTTTCATAATTGCTTATAGTTATTTGATATATTTATCCAGCTAACACCATAATATAATCATATGACAATTTGTCCAAACATATTTGAAAGCAAAATTGTTGTATCATCGTATGAGCAACTACATAAATTATTCAAAATCATAAAATATTTATGCTTGTATCACATGTAAATAATGTTGTAAACAGAAATGCTGATTGGATTGTAAAAAACTATAACTTGCTAGCTTAGGCCTTCATAGTATAAGAAAAAACAACAAGCTCTTAAGATAGGATAATATATTACATGGTAAATAATATAGTCAATAGACTTGTTGCTATTGTGTGATGCACATGAGAAATGATGCACAAGACGCCTGCCCTGAAAATGGCATGCATTTTTATTTCAAATTTTTTGTTCTTGTTTCATGATCCAAAAAAACATAAAAACTAATTATCATGTGTTAAGAGACTTGAATATCATAGCTCCATTGCTATTATACAAGGATGATATAATCAACCATTACTTGTTGATTTTAAAAAGTTGTTTCCGATCAAGAAGCTTGGGCTGAGAAAGTGAGTGATATCTCGTTAAAAGACTTTTTAACGAGGAAAAAGCACTCTACACCAATAAAAAAACATTGTTAAAGGAACTCTACTTTTGCATAGGAGGGGGTTTTCGGTAAAGGGAATCACCGAATTTGGGTGTGTTTTTCGTTATGGGATCACCGTGCGCGTAGTGTAATTTTTTTTCAATGGAAGTTGACCAAACTTTAACCCTCTCATATCCAAAAGTGGAGCATCTTTAACAATGACCTATGAAAATGAGTGAGGTCGTTAAATGACATTAAAAGAACGTTGGTCCAACAAAAGGTTCATTGAGAGCAATACTGCTACATCCAATATGACGAAGAAAGATAAAGATAAAAGCGATATTGGAGCATGTATTGCCATGGGAGAGGTGGTGGTTTTTACAACAGTTATGCATGAAAGAATCGACTATAAAACTGATTTAATCATCGACTCAGGATGTTCACATCATATGACAGGTTATAAAGAGAAGTAACAATACATAGCTGACTACAAAGGCAATCAGGTGGTGAACACATAACTACTAATCACTCACACTAGTAACATTATTGCCATACCACGGTATAATTACAATCTTACTTCAAGATGACAGTAAAGTTTCAAACATGAAGAAGAAAATTTCTTAGGTGGCACAACTTATGTCATCTGTGCTGTCTTTTTTCGCCCTACATATGTGTAGGTATATCATGAGCTCAAAATTATCGGATTCTCAATAATGAAGAAACAGTGGGAATCAACTTATGCAATGTCGACAAAGTCTGCTTATGTGGATAAGACAAAGGAAAATGAGATATTGATTTATGACACATGATTGGAACATGTTAAACTACCACAAACTAAATGTGATGATAAAGAAATTAATGTTCAACGCACTTCCATGACTTGTTGATACAATATTTGCAAGATGCAAATATGATAATACTCATCGAAAATCTTATGGAGTCGGAGTTTAAAATAAAAAACCACTGGAGTTAATTCACATGGATGTGGTTAGGTTTGTCAAGCAATCCGCAATACGTGGTGTTTGGTATATGGTGACATTTATTGATGAGTTCTCTCCTAAGTTCAATATAAAAAACGGAATGTAAAACCTATGTGTTTGTCCTAACTCATTTACATGGTAAGTTCAATATAAAAGGGCAATTAGTTGTATTTTTAACAAAAAAAAGTGAAAATGTTGCGATCAAACAAAGAGAAAATGTCACATATAATGAAAAGTGGTATTCGATGAATCAACTCCCTGGTGGTCATCACAACATGATGTATTGCTATTTGCCACATTCAACAGAAACTGAGAATATGTTGCATAGACTCAAGAGGGGGAGAATAATACAAATCAAACCAACTTAGCCTAAAGATTTGTCTAACAACGACAATATTAAAGAAGGTTTATTAAAGTCTATGGAGAATCATTATACAAAAACAATCATTAGAAGATCCAAGACGTGAAGTTATTGTATTAACACTCCAAAATCCTACATGTGTCGATGACATGGTTGAAGACGTGAAGTTAGCTTTTACGGCTAACAAGAGTGCAGAAAACAAATCCTACATGTGTCGATGCAGTCATATGGGAAAAGAAGTTGAACCTGGATTATTTGAAGACATCACAGTGTTGAATGGGCAGAAACTATAAGAGAATAGATAGATGCACGCAAGCAAAAATCAAACTTGAAATATTGTGCCAAGTCAGGATATATAAAGCTTGTATCCAACAAATAAGTATACAAGATAAAGCGCCGTCCTGATGGATCAATCGAGAGGCATAAGACTGGATTGGTAACTTAAGTAATGCGATGCTGAATATGCAAGAAATCACGATATTCGAGAAGAGGTATGGTCTTATGATCAATTGAGAGGCAAAAGACAGTTTTTTGTTGAATACTGTGATGCTGACTATGCGAGAAATCGCAATATTCATCAATCAACTACCGTACATGTGTTTAATCCTGGTTCAGAAATGATTTTGTGGTGCAACAAGAGAACAATTAATATTCTTATGAAGTACAGAAGCAGAATATAAAAAAGCAACTACAACAGGAAGAGATTTTGTGGCTGCTAAAACTAGCGAAGAATCTACATCAACTAATAGACTATTTGATTTGATCATACAGCATCAATCAACAGACAATTCATCTTGCAGTTCATGCAAGAATCAAACATGTGGAGATTCACCACCATGTCATCGGGAAAAAAGTTTAACAAGTGATAATGAAACACATTAATACAGATATAACGTTGCAGACTTGCTCGCGAAAGCTCAAGTCTTAACAATCCAGTTTGAAAAGTTACATCGTCAACTAAAGGTGGTACATAAAGTGAGCCCAACTGTCTTTTAAAGTTTGTCTCTCAAAGTCTGAGAGAAATTCATTGTGCAAGTGTTGTGTTGTAATATTTATTTGCGCAATACAAGTAATTCATTTACTTGGTCAGCTTCCACCCATTAAGATTTAGAGTTTTGTTATTTCAACATACATGCCCGAAATTCCACCAATGGTATTACCTGTTTTGGAGAGAGCACGCATTCTCAATATATGTTCATCCTTGATTGAAAAGTGAATTTCTTTGGGTAAGATGAATTCGGAGGTACCATCAACATGAGCATTGTTCATAGCAACTTTTGCTTCCATCGGGTACAATAGTTTTGCCATGCAAACTGCAAAGGAAAAGATGACGTAAGAAAATCGGAAACATCTCAAAAAGAAAGATTGCCAGAAACTTGTTGGCACCAATTCTATGAACTGCTTCCACAAGACATGTCCGAAGTGAATAACTAAATAAATACCTTTGTAACACGAACACACAAACTGACAAAAAATGACAGAGAGTAACTAAATTAAACAGCAAGGAAAAGAAGCCAAGTGTTTAAAATCAATTCAAATACTTGAACCCGACTATAATAATGGTAGTTGTTCTCATCTGCGTCGGCGCAGCTCCAATTTAGAGAACTTTAACAATGACTGTAACGACAGTAGCTCTTATCTGCATCAGCTCTTACTTAAAAGTTTGACTCTGGTTGTGACTCTAACATGGAGTCCAGCTAAAATCAGACCTTATCTTCATCTCTTGTTCAAGAGTTGGCTCTAGTTGTGGCTTTAATATCTGATCGGGTCAAAATAGATTTGGACCTGTTTTGAGTTTCCACTATACAAACCAGGGTTAGTTTTTTATAATACTGAAGATTGTTGTTAATCTTCGGTTTACTCTTTATTCCTCAATTCCATTGGGTGCGCTAAGTAATTAATGTTGATACCCATAAAACAACAGTTAAGGATCAAAATGTGATATTTGAAAACATCAAGATAATATTGAAGTAATATCGATATGTTTGTAGCAAACTATGCAAAATATGGTAATAATAAAAGGTGTAAATATTCTTCTTTATCAAATTAAATAATTCTTAGATTTTTTGGAGATATATCTTTATAGAGAATTTGCAACATGTTCTAGTCTAGAGTTTCATTGTAATATGAGATATTCATATATTTTTTCTAATAAATAACAATATTTGACTAATATCGTCAAACGATATTTTAGCTAATATTTTATATAATAAAATCCCTTGAAGTCCGTAATGTCATAGATCATCCATAATTTGATATTATCCGATATTAACTACTTAGCGTGCGAGTAGTGAATTTCCAACCAAGAAATAACTATCATGATTTGTGAATTAATATGAATCTTTGAATTCTTGATTAACTTTACTATTATACTATTTGTGGTGATTGATTTGTGTTGATTATTTTATTTTGGAAATTTTCCAACACTTGAATGTGGATAAGTGTAAATTTTTGTTCACGCCACGTCAAGTATAACCCACAACTCACTCACTGTTACCTCCATAGTTATTAATGGCGCACAGCGCAAAAAGGCACAAAGTCTCTCCGGAGCCCTGGCGCACGGCGCGGCAAATGACGCGCGCCTTTTTAATTTAATGCGCACGTTTAGAATTTTTTTTTATAAATTTAATTACATATAACAATAAATTTAAGAAGTTCAATATTTTTGTTAAACACATGCAACAAAGAATTTTTTTAATTCTGTAAATTTTTTTTATCAAATATAATATTATAAACATGGAATTTCAAGCATAATAGTTTCTACAACCAAAATTCAATATAATTATGCATATTATTGATAAACTAAAAATTTGAATATGATTCAGCAATTATATTTTCCAAATCAATGTTTACATCATCAAATTCATAAGCTTCAGCATCTTTCTCATCCATCTCATTTAGATTTTTTTCTTCTTCGTGAAGATATAAGGAGTTGAAGCGGATGCTTAAAAACCTGTCGATGTAGACGTTCTTCTACTCGGATATCTAGCTTCCTCCACTCCTACAACTCTAGTAGCAACACTACGAGTCAAGTCATCATTATCATCATCAAATACAAGCTCATCTTCAGCATCGGATACATCATCCATATTTTTCGTTAATCATTCATTACAATCATCAATATCCTTCAAGGATATTAGATCAATGGTGTCACGGAGGTTATATTGTACCTTCTTTTTAATACTTCATGATATGATGAATACTAATTTTTATACAGTTTGGATTATAAAAAATAAAAAACAAATAAAAAAGAAATAAAAAAACAATAATATAATGAAACGGTGCGTCATTTTACGCCGTGCGCCATTTGGCCCATTCGCCGCGCCTTTTCATGTGCATCGCGCCACAAGGAAGAAAGGCGCAAATGTCACACCACGCCGTGCCCTGACGCGCCTCCCATAACTATGGACCTATGGTTACCTCCTAAAATCTAAAACCACTAATACATCAATCAATGTTCATAAAATAAGTCACCTCTAATCTCAAGATATTGCAACTTCTGAAGCATTTCATCAGCAGCCATTGCAAGAGAACTGGAAACTTCATGGATAGGCGGATCTCTAATTTCAGCCCGTTCAAATATTTCAATACATAATCGATCTTTTGGAGAATCTTTACACTGCTCAGGATTGCTA
Source organism: Allium fistulosum (assembly GCA_030737815.1). Classification (NCBI taxonomy): domain Eukaryota; kingdom Viridiplantae; phylum Streptophyta; class Magnoliopsida; order Asparagales; family Amaryllidaceae; genus Allium; species Allium fistulosum. The sequence continues at coordinate 1,112,601,926 of CM060905.1, forward strand.
TAGTAATCCACAGCTTTCGTTAGTCTTTTCGAGATCTGAATAGCCGATCTTCCATCAGGAGTAAGATCATAGGAATGAGCACCATTGTCAAGAAGACATATAATTATATCAGGCTCTTTACGAATTGCAGCAACATGAAGGACAGTGTATCCTCTATGATTTCTACGATTAACATCTGCAAGTTTAAGATTCAGAAGCTTCGTTGTGATTTTGGAGTTGCAGAAAGCCACTGCATAGTGTAATGCATATGCATCATCTAGAGAAACATGCCCCTCTTCCAGTAGCAAATTCACTAATGCAATATCATCTGAATCAAGCGCTTTATGTATTTTTATGGCAAATTTATTTGGAAAAGCCAAGCCAATTATTCCATAGTTGTTTCGTAAATCTAAAATTTGCTTGAATACATTTTGCGGCAACATTTTCTCGAGGCTTACAGAATCAAGTTCGGAAGTGCTAACCAATTCAATGCATTCAGTAATTAGTTCCTGACAAGCTTCACCACACATATTGGCAACAGAAAGTATATTTGGTATGGTATCTATGTCCACTTCTCCAAGTATCCCAAGTAGACGCCGCTGCAAACAAGTAAAGCAGCCTTTTAGAAATAGAAACATTTCCATGCTAAATGTCAATGTATCGTGAGATAAGTCATTAGGTGGCAAATGGATCAAATATATCATCACGGTATATTTTTCAAATGATGTTTGTCACAAATTAAAGCAAATTCGCACTAACAGGGGACATATCTCTACTATTAATGATTTATTTATTTTTTTAATAAGGTTCGACATGCCTTTCTAAAACGTCAAAATGACCCGTTATAGCTTCTATTTATATCTATTTACTTTAATTGCAATTTTAGCTTGAATTTCAATCTTCAAACAAACCTTTTGCGAAGTTCGTTATTAACTGTATTCTAACATGATATCTCTGTGGTTTGAATTTTTTCATAAAGCATATGACGATTAAAATATTGTTTTCTTCCCAAAATTGATTTACAATATTCTCTAATAAGTCCACCGCTTAACATGAAAATTAATAATGTGAACCAAAATTAAACAAATATATATTAGTTGTTTGTGTCATCTTAACCAACCCTTCATATTTTGCTGGAAAGGTTAATTTTAATCACATGCAAGTGACGTAAATTTATGTACATCCTACGTGTCGGTTTACCAACCAAATCTATCCGCAAGGCTACAAAACTGATCATTAAGCATTTTTCAGCCATTTTGATTAACTGGATCTCTGTATATGCAAATGTATGCAAAGTCAAAAATCAGGACATGCAAAATTTATATCATCTCAATATTCAATGTTAAAGTCATCCCATTTGTCCATCAAACCCATAAAGGGGGGAAAAAATCAAGGAATTAGAATCGAAACCTGGAACATGTTGACAAGTTCTGAGATCTCAAACCTAAACGAAGCAAACAGAACCTGCAGCATAAAATCCACAACCGGCCAGCAGGCCAGGTGTCCACACTCAGCATCGGCACACTCACAAATCCCTCGAGGAAGCAGTCCCACTGTTCCACTATAAACATAACCCAAGACATAAATAAGCGCCTCATATCCAACTTGATATTCACCAAAGATCGTACCAAGTTCAAATTTTGAGATCGACCCATCATCTGCAGTGGTGAACAGATTATGAAAGTAGGGGCTTCTAGAAGAAAGGATGCATCTGTGAAGAGAGATCGACTGACTTGGGTTAAGACACAGTTCGAAATCGGAAAAGTTAGGGTTTTGAGAAAGGAAGAGCGAAGACAGATTCAAAGATAGACGACGAAGAGCTTCTATGTCTGGAGGCAGAGATGTATCGACCGATGGCGGGGGAGTAGATGGAAAAGGGTTGAAAAGGGAGCTATTGACTGAGTCAGATAGCATATCCATTGCTATTGGATGCTGGAAGAAACAGCTAAAGAAAGAATGATTTGTTTCAGGAAAGTGGTTGGTTTGTTTATTTTTATAATGGTACTCTGACTTCCTTAAAAGAAGTTTTACGAATAGGCTGTATTTTGCACCCTTGTGACTGGTCATGTTGCGGACAATTTGCTATTTTACACTATTTTTCACGTCCTACGTGCCCCTTTGCGACTGACTTTACAAAATTATCAAATCATTCCAATTTACAGGAAATTATTGTCAAGGACAAAAAATTTCAGCATTTTTGCCTTGAAGGACAGGCCTTCAATATTTTATCCTGAAGGACAACTTTCTTTAGGTATCAGTTTTTAGTCATTGATAGTATCAGTTTGTAGTTATCAGTAGCAGTTTTTAGGTATCAGTTTTTAGCTTGGTACCAGTTTTGTTGTCCTTATGAATAATTTTGGAAAATATTTGTCCTTATGAATAATTTTTAGAAGAATGTTTGTCCTTATGGTAAGAATATTGAGATTGTGTCCTTAAGGCAAAAAATATACAAATTTTTGTCCTTTAAATTAATTTCCCCGTAACTAGTGTCTAACCCGTGCGTTGCACACGGTAATATTGTTAAAAAAATATTATTTATATTTTAATTATTGCTAAAAATATATTTTTATTATGCAATATATGATAAATTTATTGTGATATATTAATCATAAACTAAAGTGAATTGTGACGTTTAGATATAAGGTTGATGATTCAGTACTCGCTAACTACATATCTTTGCAAAAATTAATGTTCCAACTTAAAAAAATTATAATTAAAGTTGTTAATACTGTATATATAAATAATTTATGTTATTTGATATATATATATATATATATATATATTGAATTATCATCTTTCTTGATATTTGAATTAATGGTCGACATAACTAATTAAATATAAGAAGTTAAATGTAAAAAAGGTTAAAATTGGGAAGAGCTTTTTACAAATTTGTAATTGAGAAGAGCATAAACCTTATAGTTAGGTTATCTGCATGTGAACTTTTTTTGAATCAGACGTGAACTTTTATTCATTTTTAAGTTTTCATTTTTAAACAATTTTATCCTTGTAGTTAACCATAAATTTCATGTTCTTGTAGAAGGGTCATGCTTACAACTTTGATAGTTGCAAAATAATGTTATCTAGCATTTAGTTGAGTTATGAGTTGGGTATGGTTTGATAACATGTTGAAGGTGAGAATGTTTGTATAATCTAATTTTTATCGGTTTAATATGTGCTTTCACATCCTAATGTTGTATAATATAAATTTATCTTTTAAAGGTTGTTAAAATGAAATTATATTATGTAATGTATGATATGTTTGAGATAAATGAATTAGAATAAAAGAGTTATTATTATTTATGTATACATTTATGTTATGTGATTTATATATCGTCATATATCCGAATAAAGAAGAAATAAATTTATTATTTTTCTCATATACAAGAATATTGTATATATTGAAATCCTCTTATTTTTAGGATTTATTAGATGGATTAATAAATATTAGTTAATCATATTTATTTCAAGAGTTTAAATTTTAGATTACACAATTAGTTAAATATAGAAACTTAAATGTAAAATATTAAAAGATAATTGAGAAAGGTTTCTAAGTAATTGTAAAAAAAATTAAATTTTTAGGTAGTTGAAGTTAATAGAATTTTACAGTGCAATGTATGATAAATTCATTTAGTAAATAAATTATAGAATAAATTTGTTATTGTTATTAATGTGTATGATTTTTATTATGTAACGTATACATATTTGCATCTAAATTAAATTTTTTACCAATTTGTTATGCATCTATAATATACATATTGAAATTTCATCTTTTAAGATTTATTAATAAATATTAGTTGATTAAGTTTATTAATTAGTTTAAATTTTAGATTATGTAATTAATTTAAATGTGTGGACTATAATGTAAAATTTTGAGAAAGAACCGTGAAATATTTGTAAATAATTGTAGATTCTTTTAATAATAAATATTCAAATGTAAAATAGTGTGAAAAGTTTAGTAGAATAATTGTAAAGTAGTAATCGTAGGATTTTGAAAATAAAATATCTATTTAGAGAGAATTAAGGAGAACACGGATAACTCCTAGAATTAATGAGAGAGCTTCAAATTCTTCTGCTTTACTATTATTTAATAGATTCGTTTTTTATTTTTGTTCATATATATATATATATATACATATTCTAATCACGAAATTATTGTCAAGGACAAAATTTCTCAGTATTTTAGCATTAAGGACAGACCTTCGGTATTTTAACCTGAAGGACAACTTTCTTTAGGTATCAGTTTTTAAGTTTTTAGGTATCAGTTTGTAGTTATCGGTAGCATTTTTAAATATCAGTTTTTAGTTCGGTAGCAGTTTTGGAAAAATATTTGTCCTTATGAATAATTTTGAAATAATGTTTGTCCTTATGAATAATTTTTAGAAGAATGTTTGTCCTTGTGGATAAAATATTGTCCTTGAGGCTAAAAATATATAAATTTTTGTCATTTAAATTAATTCCCCCTATTCTAATAAAGAAAATAAGTTTAGTTGTTTTAGTTTTTCTTCTGGTCTCTTGTTCTCTCATGCAAGTTTTATGAGCAGTGTATAATGAAAACAATTTTTTAGCGATAATTTTGCAATTTTTTGTGCAAATATGTATATATTTTGCAAAATTTCCAATTATATTAAACATTTTGTATATCCATTTATTCTGCGGTTATTTTTCTAAGTTATACGTTTGTTGTGCAAATATTTGCAGAGTTATACATTCACTTTGTAAATTATTGCAAAAACATCTTATTGTTTCAAAACCATTTTTGAAATATTTGCCGAAACATTTTGCAGATATTTGTTAAATAATGTTGTTATTCAATTGCAATTTTTTACATGATTAAACATTCATTTTGCAAAAATGGGCAAAAACATCAATATTATTTCGGAAATATCTTACATATATTTAAAAAAATAATGATGTTTATTTTCATTCATTTTGTAAATAGTTGCAAAATTATGAATTCTTTTCGCAACCTATTGTAAAAAGATCCTTGTTCTTCAGAAAATATTTTTACATCCATTCAAAACGGGTATATTATTTTTGCACCCTATTATAATTCTCTTTTTTTTCCCAGCTTTTTTTCAATTTTAATGTCTTCTCTTCTCGCTCCTCCCCCCTCTTCACTTCTCCCGCCCAATTCCATCTCTCTGCTCCCTACTCCTCTCCATCCTCAACCTTCTGCAATTCCCTCGCTGAGCCCGTTTCAACCACCTTCCACCTCCTCTTCCACCCCTACCCCTATCTGCTCGTGCCCTACCTCTGCCTCTTTTCCTCAGCCTTCTCTTCCTCACCCCAAACCACCATGGAATTCTCTGTTTAAATCCAAACCTAGCAGGCAGCTGCATCCCAATTGAAATCCCTCTCTGCTTTGATGGCGATGTTTTAGTCCCGCCGAATAATGTAATACAAGCGGGCAATGATGTGTGGAGTGAGTGCTTGGTAGGCTTTTTCTTGGACAAGCCGCTGTCTTACATGACTGTGATTCAACACCTTAAAATGGTATGGAAACTCAAGGGAAGTATAACTATAAAATCTGATGGATTCTTGTTCCTTTTCCATCTATCTTTTGAGGAGGATAGAAGGAAAATATTAGATTTTGACCCAATTATTATGAGGAACAAATTATTCATCATTAAGCAATGGGCTCCAGCAGTAGGCAATAGTTGCAGTAGGATCAAGGCAGTGCCAATTTGGTTAAAAATCTCAAATATACCCCTTTATTCATGGTTTCATCTTGGAATCAACTGGTTGACAGCAAGGATAGGCAGATTGTTATGTATGGATGAATCAACTGAAAAGTTGGAAATAATTGGTTATGCTAAGTGTATGGTTGAAGTTACACCTCAGAATGAGCTGCTTGATGAATTCCCAATGAAACTGCTTGATGGCTCAATCCAGATGATACAAGTAGAATACCTATGGAAGCCTGAAATTTGTGTTCTATGTAAGGAGTTTGGTCACTAACAATGAATTGTTTGAATTATAAGAGCTCAGAATGTCCAATTGTTGTAGAGGATGAAGGTAGAGAAGTTATAGCTAGTGAAAAAAGAGCAAGCAAAGAGGTAGTGAAATCAGCAGTAAAGAATAAACAAGTGTGGAAAAATGTAGTAAATAAAAATACAAATAAAATCTCGTATAAGGGCAATGAGCATCAGAAGGTGATTGGAGAAAATGAGGAAGGAGTAAGTCATATTGGAATAATGAGTGTTGTTATAAATGAGGGAAGTGTAGGGAATGTAAGGGCAATAGTTAATGATCATAATGAAGAGTTAATAAGTAGAAATAGCTTTGAAGTCTTGCAGTATGGTAATGATGTTGAGAATAATGTTTTGGGTGAAGGAAAGCAAGTGCAGATTGAGGAGGGTGAAATTTGGGAGAAGGATAATGACAATATATTGGATGTTGATGATGATTGTAATCTGGAGAACAGTTTTGAAGTATTGTATAATGAAAACGATAAAGAAGATGATGCTTTTAATGTTAAGATTGGTGAGCAGAAGGATGATTGTGAAGATAAATCAAGGGAAGCATTTGAATTGGAAGAAGTAGGGAAGAGCAAATAAGTTATTGATAGTATTAATGAGGAGAGAGCAATTGTTGTGCACATGCACAAGGATACAGCTGTGCAAGACATTGATTTATTGCATCAATGTAAAATCTCATGTCAACCACATACCCCAAACCATGCAAATGCAGCAAGTCCACGTGAAAATAGTTTATCAATAGCTGAAGCAATTATATATGCTGAATTGCAAGTAAATTTCTTTAATCTAATTCTTTCCCTTCAGCAAAATCAACCACCAGCTTCATCACCATCTACCGCGCAACAAATAATCCAACATCCCCATATATTTTCAAGGGAAGCATTCCTGGATGGAAATCACCATCTCAAATACCAAGGATCAATGAAACTGTGTCCACTAACTCCACAACCAAACAGAGCAAAAATAAGAAAAAACTGAATGCTTTTAATCTCAAATCCACACCAAGGGTAGAATCTCCTTCAACAAGGAGCACGAAAAATGTAGTTCTTTTATCTCTAGTATAATTTATGGCACAAAACTATGCAGCATGGAACATCAGGGGTGCTCATAACAATACCAAGTTAGACCAAGCAAAAAGTATGATATATGAGAACAAAGTATCTCTCCTAGCTATTCTGGGAACAAAATTGAATCAGCAATTAACCAAAGCAGCTGCCATGAGAATCAATCCACTCTAGTCCCTTAATCACAACCTCAATGAAGCAGCATATGGTTGAATTATGGTGCTTCATGATCCTTCCATTTTTATCTTTCACCAATTCTCTCCACCTCTCAAGTTTATGCATTTTCATGCTACAAACAATCTTATCCAAATTCTTTCTACATCACCATTGTTTATGCCCACAATTCTCTAACTTCAAGACAAAATTTCATCAATCTTCTTCCTACCTTCAGACAAGATACCCATCCATGGTTAGTGGTGGGTGATTTTAGTTGTTGTATTAATTTTAATGACAAACAAGGAGGAGTTCCTCTTCAGCCAAGAGACATCTACCCTTTAAACCACTCTATCTCTACATCCTTCCTGATCCATATCAGCAGTTCTGGAACAAAATTTTCATGGAATAATAGAAGCAGATCTGGCATCATAACCTTCACAACCATAGATCACTTTTTTGCCAATTTCCAAGCAATGCAAGCTTGGCCAACCTTATCTTCCCACATATCATACCCTATCCTTTTTGACCATCCCCCTTTAATAATTGCCACTGGGATAAAGGCATTAAATGAGAAAAAAGCTTTAAATTCTATAATGCTTGTGTCCAAGCACTTGAGTATAATAATATTATAATTAATGCATGGGCTAATAATTTTGTTGGCAACCCAATGTGTGTTTTTGGTAGGAAATTGAAAGCAATCGAGTATGCACTAAAGAGTCGGGCTAGAGAAAAATATGGAAATGGAAGTAAAGCTACTTTCAATCTAAGGTCTCAACTCAAGCAGGCACAACAGCTGATGATGGACAATCCTGATAACCCAGATGCTGCTAGTGAGGAAGCAAGATTATTTGCAACTCTCAATGATGCTCTGGAAGTGGAAGGAAGCATGAGAAGGTAGCAAACAAGGAAGAAATGAGCAATAGAGGGTGATAGGAATACAACTTATTTCCATGCCTCTTTGAAAATAAAACAATCCAAGGAGCTAGTTAGTACTATTTATGATGAAATGGGGGTGCTGCATAGCTTACCAAATGAAGTTGATAATGCATTGCACAAATATAATGAGGAATTACTTGGTGATGCATCTAATTTTTTGCCTAATTTGGAGAACTTGTCTCAGGTACATCTTCCTACAGTGCAGGCTAATGAAGCTATAATGCTAGTCAGCAAGGTTACCAATGAGGAAATAAAAAAACCCTATTTTCTCTGAATAAAAAGTCTTCAGGAGGCCCTGATGGTTTCGATGTTGTTTTCTTCAGCCACAGCTAGGATGTTATTGGTGATGCATTTTGTGATGCTGTTCACAACCTTTTTGATAAGTTTAAGTTGTTGGGTAAGGTGAATGCAACTAACCTAGTCCTGTTACCCAAGCAAAAGCCAGAAACAACTATCACATCTTTTAGGCCCATATCATGTTGTAATGTCATGTACAAAAGTATCTCTAAGATACTTGCTTCAAGGCTGGTACAAGTGCTTGATAGAATTATCACAAAGAACCAGGCAGCTTTTCTTCCCAAGAGAAATATTCTAGATAATGTTATGCTTGCTCATGAATTACTTAAGGGATACAGTAGAGTTCATGCAACCCCAAGTGCTATGCTGAAACTTGACTTGAGGAAAGCTTATGACAGTGTCCAATGGGAATCAATTGTTAGAATAATGTCTCTTATGGGGTTTCCTAAAGTATATGTTGCATGGGTGTATAGGTGCATATCCACTCCATGTTTTTCACTTAAATACAATGGCAGTACCACAGGCTACTTCAGAAGCAAGCAAGGAATAAGGCAAGGTGACCCATTATCTTCCTACATATTTATCATTGTCATGCATGTCTTCTCCAATATGATTGCAGACAAGTATAGCAATAATGAAATTCAGCTCCACCCTAAGTGCTCAAACCCTCTTATAACATCCTTGCTATTTGCTGATGACATGATGCTCTTTACCAAGCTTGATTTTTCTTTGGCTTGTATTAAGAGCACTCTTGAATCCTTTTACCTCATGATAGGTTTGAAACTCAATAATAATAGATCTCACATTCTTTTATCTGGAATCTCCCATGATGCGGCAAGCATGTTGACCTCATTTTCTGATCTGCAACCAATGAGTAATGACATGACATATTTGGGCCTTCCTCTATGAACAAGCAGAGTAACAGTTGCTAACTGCTTACCTTTGTATGATAAGATCACTTCTAGAATGAACAGCTGGGCCAGCAATTTCCTATCACAGGCTGGAAGGTTGGTCCTAGTTAAATCTATTATATTCTCTATGATGGTATACTGGGCCAGGTGTCTTATTCTTCCCTTGAAGTTAATTAAAATGGTTAGAAGTGTTATGTTAAGATTTTTTTGGACAGGATCAATGAATTCCGAAAAAAATAGTGCCATGTTCTTTCACTAAATTTGAGAAGCCAAAACCTAAGGGAGGACTTGGAATTTATAATATGGTTAGCTGGAATAAAGCTGCAGTAAGTGTGCATTTTAACTCATTGTTCAGTGGAAAAGAAAGTTTGTGGATGGAATGGACTATAAAGAATAACATTGGTTCTAAATGTTTTTGGACAATGCCTATGCCTCAGAATTCTAGCTGGATATGGAGAAAAATTCTTAATTTGAGAAGCTTTTTCTTACCATATTTAAAGCTTTCTCTCAGGCATGCCAGCAGCAGGAGTTTCTAGGATGAACCATGGATGGATAATGGGCTGATATTATCACTAAAGTTTTCTCATCGGAATATCTTACAGTCTGGTATTAGCAGGAATGCTAGAGTTAGTGATCATATCATCAATGGTATACTACAACTCCCATACACTAGTAACCGGGTCATAAGGCAGCTGTGGAATGCTATGAGTACCAATTCTTATCCTTTTGTAGATGAAGAAGTGTTGTTTTGGAATGGTAAGCCTCATACCATTTCTCATGTTTATAAATTGATAACTGAACACAATGATATGCATAACTGTGGGTGGAATAAAGTGGTTTGGAGTGTTAATTCAACAAGTAGAGATAACCTTATGATGTGGAAAGTAATGATGAATGCATTATTGACTAAGGAGAAAATGAACAAGTATGGTATGGGAGTTGAGCCTCTCTGTGTATACTGCAATTTATATATAGAAAGCACTCGGCACCTTTTCTTTGTTTTCCTATTGCTTTTGAATCTATGGACTAGGCTGGTTAATAATTTAAGGACGAGTATAACTTCTGGTGGTCCTATTTGTGAATGGAACCAGATTAGAAAGGCTATGAAATGGAGGAGAAAAGAAAGGGATATGCTGTTCTTCATTCTGAAGAAGTATTTTATCTTGACATGGGAGGAAAGAAATTTGAGATGTTTTGAGCATAAATCAAAGTCATTGCCTCAGTTATGGTTTGCCCTATGCAACACTATTCGTGAAGGGATGGCATTTAGTAAGTATGGCTTCTCTGTAGGAGACATGGAGAAATAGAAGTAGCCTTGTTTTTTTATTTGCTTTTGCTTGCTTGTTTTTGTTGTGTGTATTGTTTCTTTGTTTTCCTTGGTTATGAGCATGTTCATTGTAACGACTGGGCATTTTCGATCACCGAAAATCGACACTAATACGTTCACTATATAGAGTGCCGAGCAATCGAGTGCCAGAAATACCAGGTTGTTGGGGTTAAGAAGAAAAAAAGAGATAGAAGAAGAAACAGAATAAAAACACAGAATCTCACAATCGCAGCGGAACAAAAATATAATATACAATAACAACATTTTATACAAAGGAAAGATGTAACTGTTAATATACATACAGTTTATCAGAGTACAATCATCAATATATAAATCTGGACAGTTATAATAACTTGTCCCTAATGCTGAATATACAGCCTACAATACACAACGGAATATAGTCAAATATGTCCCTGCCACCCAGCTCGTTTCCTAAGCTCCAAAACGTCCTAACCTGAAAACTGTAATACTCGGTCTGACCCAAGCATTACAATAAAGTAACACCCGAGTTAGGCTGGAAACCATCATGAGTAAAACCCACTAAAATTTGAAATACTCAAGTTATAAAAATTCTTTGGAAACCAAGGTAACTCGTACAAACACGACGAGTTTTCATCTTATTTTAACCTAAATGTTTTTACAGAAATCCATCGATACTTTGACAATGTCTAAGTACAATTACTTATTTAAAATAGTTTAACTTGTGAAATTAATTCAATTCCAGCATATTAAACTCTATAATCAAACCCATAAAGGTTCGTAGTGATTATCAAACTGAAGTGTGGTTTCGAATAACACTAGTATCTGATTCCGATCTCTTCGAATCCAAGTAACAAATTTTAAAGGGCTAAATTGTTTAAAAGTAAACAATTTACATTTAGGGTGACAATATCCACATATGGGAATTTTCTTCATGGGTTTACTTTCAGATAAAACGTGTCGACGTTTTCATTCTAACCATTTTAATTCAATTTGGCTACTTACTGGAACAGACACGAATAATGGAAATAAAAATCCAATAACAATAAACCAAAGCGTAGATCGTTACTAATTTAACGATTAATAATTAATATTGATCAGCCCACCATCCGAATTTAATCAACTTAAATTAGACCGAATTCACTTATGTCTCTAATCCAAATTGATTATAAATTTAAAGAAATTATAAACAATTTATTATTGGTTAATTTAAAAATTAAACATTCTACTTAATAACTAATTTATTAAATAACATAAGACTAATCAAATAAGACTTTATTTATTAACTCACTTTTAACTATTTATAAAGTAATTAAATTTTGATATTAAAGAAAATTAACAAGTTACATTGGTCTATACACTAGGTGATAGGGTCATATTCCAAAAATTATCATGTCGAATGAGATTAAATTGAAAGGAGAAACATGTTTAAATTTTAAAAGTTATTAGGTAAATAATATATATATTTCTCCCTTATCTTTTTTTCCTTTTTTTTGCTTCTCCTTTTCCCCTATTCTTTTTTTCTCTTTTCCTTTTCTCTTTTCTTTTTCTTTCCTTTTTTTCTTTTATTTTTCTTTTGCTTTGGCCCATACCACCCGCCCCATCCTCTTCTCCCCCTTCTTCTTTCTTTTCCCAGTTTCTTCCCTTCCTTTCCATTTTGCTCAAAGCCACCGTGCACGTACGTGTGTACATGCACACGTACTCCTTACGAGTCACATTCGACCGCGACACCCCATGCAAACCCGTGAAACTATAGCAACCCACAAGTTCACCAAAACCGCCCACCAACCAGACCTGAACGAAACAAACCTCCCCTTCAAACACCTCTCCTCGCCAGCCACCGCCACCATCAACCATCAGATTCCGCTTAAAGCTTCGCCAAGACCACCTCTTCCTATTCCCCCCATACCGCACGCCTCGTTCGCCTTCCCCACGTCACCATTGCCTCATCACCGAACCAACCCAAAATCTTCCACTAAACCCTACTTCCTCCACGTCTAACTTCCACGACCACCTAAAAATCACCGCTTCATTTTTCGAGAAATCCTCGACCCCCAAACTCCCTCCAGGCCAAAACTTCAGCCACGAAATCGAGTGGTTCACCGGAATTTAGTCGTAGATCCAAACCCGTTCATCTCTAAATTTCTCACCCCCACACCACACTAAAAATCACCAAACCACCTCCTAAATTCACCATTTCTAACAATGATCAAAGACATATGATCAATTGGCTAAACTGTGATTTTTGATTTTTATTCATTTATAAGTAGTTTACTGTAATCTTAACTTTTCCCCCTCTGTACTCAATGATAACGAATGAAACAAATTTTACAATGATATATACTCAAAAACATCACTTTTGATTTTGGAACTATAATCTAAAACTGACTGGACCAAAAGATACTAATTTTTTTTTAAGTTGTGAAGTATCAACCTTTCCAAATAAAAATGGAGGAGTGTTATATGTTACTGTGAGTTTTCCAGGTACAACATGACTACACTCATATACGTAGCTAACTAACATATGCATACTTGACTAGATACAAGAATTCATATAAATTTTAAGATCTATGGTTGCATACAAGAGTTACAGTATCAATAGTTTATATTTTACTCACAGTCTTTTGACAATAGAAGAACTGCTGCTCTGCTTGTATCTTCTTACTTCAACTTTCCTGGCTTGATTTCCTTTTATCACTTACAACATTCTTCTTTTGTTTGCTTTTTTTAAACAGTATGAAGAAGGCACAACTACATATAAATAGAAAAAGGAACAAGTAAGCAATGATGTGGCTGGTGTTGTACAGGCTTTCACTTTCACACCTTTATCCTATATTTTATCTTATTTTTCATTTTTATTTTGATTTGAAGAAAAATGTTTGACTTGATTTGATTTTTTTTTGAATGATTGGAAGTTTTGTGTGTGACTTGATTTATTTCATGCTTGACTATATGTATTTTCATTATTATGTCTCCTTATCATATATGTATATATGTATTTTCTATACGCTATTTCACCATAAACACTATTTATATATTTATGTAGATATGCATACAGATGCAATATACATTTTTACTTTATCTATTTACCATTTTATGTAACATATGTACATATACATTTATCTTTATATATTTGTCATCATGTATATATTTTTACATTAAAGGTTATGGGTTTATCATCATGAAGCTTTTGCATACACACACACCTCTATATATAACTTCATATACAACATCTACACACATATACAAAGCCATTTGCATGTATTTATTTCATTTTTATCATAAGTTTAGTATACACTTACATGTATACTTCATATTCTACCTCTTTATACACATGTATTTGCACTTCACTATTTAATACAAATATATATATATATATATATATATACTTATACATGTAATCATGAGTTTGAAATTGGCCATCTGGAGTTTTATACATCCATGTATACATATATATAGAATTTATCATATACTATATTTTTATATCTATATATATCTAGACTTATATATATATATATACTTTTAAACATCATAAAAATTGCATATATTATATATATATATACATACACACATTTATGGATATTTTATCTTAAATTTAAGTGGTGGAGTTTATATACATTTTTCAATAAAATTTATCATATCTAGAAATTAATAATTCAATATTTAATAAGGGTTTTAATAAATTTATAGATTCAGATATTTTAATTATCAGAAAATTTATCTATCTGACTTACAAAAATTTATATCTCAATAATTAAAATCAGTTAATTACCCAATATCCGATGACTAAAAATTCGGGTCGTTACATTCATAATTAATTTTCTCTTTTGTTTATTATTTAATAAACCTGGTAGGGGTCCAGTCAACTCCGCTTGCCTTGCAAAAAAAACGGGCATATTCTCTCATGATATTTGTATATAGATTTCTTGATGCATTAGTGCACAAAAAATTATGTATTGCCTATATTTTTGTGTCACTTTTACGTTTCGATCTATTCTTATTTCTTTTGATTTTCCGCATTTAATGGTTACTTTTAATTTGTTGGAGTTGTTGTCAATTAGTTAGATGGAATGAAAATTATAAAGAAATGAAGTCATTACGAGAACAATACAATATTTTACGTTTGAAGGGTAATTTAGTAAATTGGATTCGAATATTTCAAAAATGATAGGTAGCTTTGTACAATTTTTTTAGAGGGGTGTTTTGTGATTTTTCAAACTTAATAACGTTATTTTTCATCGAGGACCACTAGCTCAAGTGACAAATTGTACGATACTCTAAATAGATGTTCTAAAGGTCATGGGTTCGAACCCTAAAGACACAAAACAAGTATTCTGCTTGAATAAAGTACCACTCTTATTCTAAAATAGTGATGTTATTTGCCAAACTCGCCCTGTCATTTATTGTAATAGGTACAAGATCTAATCACACGCGTTGCACATGTGCAAAAAAATGATCACTACAAATGGTAGACAATCCTCATATAAAATGAAAAATAAATCATGCAAAATAACATGTGTAAGAAAGATAATAATAAATGGCGTAAGGGATTCATACTCCACACATGAATGATAAAGGGCTACAATTTGAAATTTAACAGTTTAAACTTCAATTTTTAATATGATAACCTCACTTCAATACATGTGAAACTTGTAAAGAAGTTTATTATAACTGTAGTATTGTGGTTCTACACATATATCGTTGTAATAATTGTTTTCTCTTCATATTTTTCTAATCTACACATCAATGTATGAGCAAAGCAATTAGATATGGCAAGTTTAAAATAGTTTAAAGTGCATTCAATGAAATAAATGAAAAATGGATATTATTTGATGATACCTAGAAGAGAAAATACATTAAAAACGAAAATAGAAAGAATAAATTTGTGTGAAAGATTGTTGTTATGGAGGATCAAACAAATAACTGTAATAATATTCCAAACTTTACAATGATAATATCGACGAACTTTTAATGAGCAGGATTCGAACTTGTGAGCTCATGATTCTCATTAGTGATATTATGGGTACTTCGGCCTTCATGGTCGAACCAAAAAATATTACTCTATCCAACTATTAGCATAATAAAACACTTTTGCATTTGATATTGTAAACTACCCCTATAAGTCATAATGATAAAATCATATACAAAATTATCACAATAAAAAATGGCAATTACATAAAATTCCAATTTAATATCTTCAAATTAAGTACAACAATGACGATTCAAGTTGCTTGCACTTTTAAAATGTAAAGTTCATTGATGCAAATGAAAATGCACAGTTGACAATGTTTTGAACATTTGGTATGTTATGTTATTTGGATGCATGGAATATATCATTTTTATAAATACAATACCGAAAGAGTTACTATTGTGTCCCAGGGGCAATTATGTAATTTGTTACATATCTAACTCTATAGTCAACCTTTTTCATAATAATAGTATTTGTTTTCTTTTACATACTTTGTTATACTTGATATAATTAATTAACTAGTTGACTTAAAGTATATAATATGAAAATCATTAAAATGTTATGTGATTGTAGTTGCAAATAATTGCAATCTTAAGTAACTAATCACAAAATAAAATGATTTTTTATTAAATATTCATGGTCAAGATGTTTCAAGAAATAAATATCAATTCATCCATGGGACCATAGCATGTAACCCTATCCAAATGTTGGACAGTGTATTACTCTTGGCTACTGGAGCATAAAAGGTTAGTACTTGTATTTATTGGGTAACTGTGGAATGACCTGTCCGAGAGTTTCTTGTCAATCGAGAATAACTAGGTCAAATATGAAATCTTAATGTAATGATGTTACACAGTCCCTCGACTTCAGAATACAATGGAACTTCAATTTGAATACTCCATTCTAATTATAGTTAAATTATGGCATGATGATCAATTGAGCGACTGTAGTTGGCTCTGAGTCGAAACATTGTAAGTAAAGCACTATTCGATAGAGAATTCGTCTACTCAATTGTATGAAGTTGGTATCATGGCCAACTGTTGATAACTCAAAGTCAAAATCTCTTGCCAGAGTAGTACAATTAACAACAATGTTTTTATTGAACCAAAGACTCTGTTTTTGGACTAACCAAGACGAATGTGGATAATATTGGAATTTTGACTAATACCAAATTTCATATATCCTAAAGTGATATAGTTTTGATGAAGAGAACACTTGTAAATTATTGTTGCTAAGTGGTGCTGCTTAAGATTATATAAAATTTGACTTTAATGAAAAGATCCACATGCAAGGAATTCGGCCAAAATGTCACAGCACTAGCTAAGGTGACGTATGAACGTTGATATTTGAATTATTCAATATCAATTACTAACTGCATTCACACCTCTGAGATCCACAACCGCAATTGTGAATTCTCCGAAAAACCATACGATTTAACTAGTTTATAAAAATGTTATTAATTAATTAAATTAATTAATACTTAACAAAAATTAACTATTAATTTATTTGATGTTTCGCTTGTTGTTGGTAATTATTTGGTGTGTATATAAGTTATATACACGTGCATCGGTGTACGATATTGATACATATTTAAACAATCTTTGAATATATTTATTTACTTAGATAAGCCTTTGGATTTTTTGTTCCACATGGAAAAAGATCTTGGCCGACCAAAGGAAATGACCTAAATATTGATTTAGATTTAACTAAGGAATTAAAGATGAGGGTTTTAAAAGAGAGATGGGAAAGGTTTTTATTCATTCATAATACGAATCTTCCTCGTTGATTCATTCATTCAGTCTTTCATCTTTTTCATCCTCATTCATGTCTACCACTTTTTTCTTTTTCTTCCACATCTAAAATATTTATCCTAAAAAACATTAGACAAAATGAAATAAAAATGGTTCATTCAGTTCTAGCGAGATCGGATGGTGAATAAAGTGTTCTAAGAGACAATTTGAAAATCACAGTGTTACAAACGGTAAGATCATTTTTAGATTTAAATTCTATTTTATATTATTCATTCATGATGATCAACCTTGACCCAAAATTCATGTGTATGTAAATATTCTATTACAGTTATTAGATCTGATTAAAAATTGTTTATGCATTGTCATTTATAAAACATAAAACCAATTCTTTATACGTATTTAAGAGAAAAAGATTATTGATGTATGTTTGTTTTGGTTGCAATAAATTATGCATATACATTTGTATATTCCATAAGTTTGACTTATTTAAAATAATGAATTGTTATATTTAAATATTTGGATTTTACATAAGCATTTTAGGTAGCCGAAATAGTGAAACGTCTTGAATTATATCATTTGGTTCTGGTTTCAAACAAAATAAATTTAAATTTAATTTTTAATCAATTTTGAATTATAGTACACACACATATGGAATGTTCTAATTAACCATTCTTATTGTGATCTTAATTACGACAACGTTTTAAAGGTGATGTTGTTTATATATATTTGTTTGATACTTCAGATTTCAAATTTAATTCTAAAATTGGATTACAGAAAACTTTATAATTACCTTTCCTTTTGGATTTTATGTCCAGATTTAATTGGAAACTTGGAAAAGAGAATAGTGGGATTATTTAAATATATTACCATCTCCTCTTTCCCTTTAGACACTCATTTGATTAGATATGAATCTAGTGTTTACTTATCTCCTTTTCTCTTTAACACTAAGCTATCATCTATATTTGTATATATCTTCTTTTAACTATATAGATTATTCCAAACACCAATATATATAAATATATAAGTAGCAATATATATAAAATATATGGTACTATTAATATGATTATACAAACCTGTAGGATCGATTTCACTCTAGAGGGGGGGTGAATAGGGTGATACTAATAATTATAAAAATTTAATGTGGAAGTATATAAAATAATTGCAGCACTGATAATAATAGAATAATAGTAACATAGATAATAGCAGAATATAAAAAGCAGAAATAGAACAAAACAGATTTACCCAGCTTCGGCAAAACCCTGCCTACGTGTTGCCCGCAAGGTTTCTACTAGAAATTAAGAAGTCAGACGCTTACACATGTAAACTCGCGACACCCGCTATCGACTAACCTAACTCTACGCTCAAAATCCTGCCACAACTCAGCCATTGAGTTGCGAATTCTTGAACTACACCATCGTAGTTCGTCCCCTAGTCACACGACTAGAATTTACAAAAGTTTTAAAAGAAAAATACAAATTAAAAAACAACTTAAAACAATAAAACCCTAATTTTAAATTTTAAAGCCCAAATAACAATTTATAACCGGCCCAAGGAAATAAAGAATGTAGTGTAAAATATTGTCCCCCTTTTCATTATTATTTCTTCGGCCTGGTATCCTTGTGTTGAGAAAAGATATGGCTGCTTCCTTTTTTACTTGTTCATTCTTCTTCGTTCTAAATTAGGGCTTCTGGAATTGAATATTGCCGATACTAGTTGATCAATCGAATAATTGTTTAGAGTTGATTGCTTTGTCAATTGATCAGTTCTTCGATTTGCACACGGCCGATTCAATTTCGTCGAGTTCGATATGACTTCGGTATGTAATTTCCTTTTTGCTTTTCTGACTAATTTGCTTGAACTCGATTACATTTAGGCCGATGATGTTAATGGTTTATATAGGATTCAAATTCTTGTAATTTCGTTCGAATATATTTACTTGAATTCGTCAATTGATTTTTTTCGGCCACTGATTTTTGATTGAATGCTGGTGATTTGTACCGACTTGTTCAAATTCGTATAATTCCTTGCTTGATTATCACGGCTTGTTTGGTCTTTGATTACGTGTTACCATCTGGCATTGATTCTGATTTGTTCAAACTTGCCTTGGTCACCACGGCTTTGATTTTCTGGTATTTGAACTTGACTTGGTTATTTTGAAACTGCTACCTGCAAAAATGTTCGACCTGGAACATTTTATCATTTAATTGATTTTTGACTCACGGCATTAATTTTTTTTACTGTAGTTTTCTGGTTTGAACCGTGACTTGATTACTGCAACTGGTTATGTGTATACATATATAAGTGTATATGTATACATGTGTGTTTGTGAGAAAATAATTGCTGCATTCATATTGTTACTGCATATGTTGTTTACGACTTGGTCTTGTAGTCTACATTTCACTGTCCTCTGCCGTGTGCTTCAATATGCATTGTTCGGTTCAGACATTGTTGTTTGTTGTTCTTGTAGTCTCTGGTATCAATGTTGCATCACTGTTTCATTTTTGTTCTTGTCTGAGATTGCTCATTTGAGCTGCTGTATTGATTTGAAAACCTTTTCTTCTAAGTTTAAGCTTTGTGTCTGGTCTGGTATACATGTATGTATATCCTTTGTTCTCTTTGAGTACTTGTGTCCATTTGCATGATTCTGCAATTGGTTTGGTTTCTTTTTGGAGACTGGAACTTGTTGTAGTCTGATATGCTAGCTCGAGTTTAATTTGTTCACTTTTGAAGCTTGCATATGTAGCATTGTTTCTTCATGAGCATTTATTGTTTGGTTGTGGTGCACTTGTTAGCGTGGTCTGGTTTTTGGCTTCTTGTTGTACTCAACAATTTTGTGATGAGTTATCATATCATACATGTTGCCAGGTTTGGTTGTAACTTTGCACTTGAAGTCTATAGCTTCTGGGTTGCATCAAGTACATCCATTTGCTATGTCTGGTCTTGAATGATCTGATTCACTTCAGTCCTAAACTTGGTTGTTGTATACCTTTCGATTCAAGTTTGCATTGTTTTTAGACTTCGTCTTGATTATGGAATATTTCCGCACTTGATTCTTTGGTCTTCAATGAGTCTGAATGTGCTTGTGTACTGATGCACTTGATATTTGAATTCATTTATGGTCTGATCATTTTGCTGTTTCATATTTCCTTGAGTCTGAGTACAGTCCACTGGTTCACATATATGCTCCATTGTTTTGTTTTGTTGACAAGTACATTATCTTGAGTCTAGTTGGACTGTCTAGCCTCTGTTTTTGCTGGCTTCATGTGTACATTACTGAATTTTTGGTCGAGGCTTGTTTTATCTGTCTTGACCCATAGTTTTGTATTGCACCTGAGTTAAATTCAGCTTAAAGCTCGGGTTTGACCTTGTGCTCATGTCGTGACTTTATTTTTATTGCACTTGAGTTGAACCTAGCTTTAGCTTTTGATTGGGTTTGACCTTGTGCTCACCTGTCCCTGCAGTTTTGTCAAGTGTATATTGGTGTGCACGGCCTTGTGGTATGTACAGTGATACGCTGTGCATGTCACAAGCTGTTCGTGTATGATGAATTCAAAAATGATGATGAACAACCCAAATAACCGAGGCAAATAATATTTTCAAAAACACATTTTATTTTATACTGCAATTTTTTTTTCAATTTTACTGCGTCGGTGTGTATTTTGCAGATAACTCATATGCTGGATTCAAGCTGGAATAGAGTTGAAGATAAATACAAGTGAATGGGTGAAATGTAGTGAGGTGCAAATGTATAGTGAAAGGTTGTATTTGAAATTGTATTGTAATGGAAATTTGTGTATATATATAGCGAGAGCTCAAATTTGTACTATTCAAAATTGTAATAAAATATTTGTTTGAATAAAATATTTGTTTGAATTTATATTCCGTGTTATTTATTTTATTCAACAAATATTTATTTAATTATGTGAAAATAAAATAGTACATTAACAAATACATAAATGAATATACATATGTTTATTATCATCAAACAAAAATCATATACTTGCATATTCAACAAAACCATATACATATATTGTAATATAATTAAACATATGTATATACTTAGGCGTTTATATTCCAGATATGCATGATATTTTATCACATACATATGTAAGTATGTGTGTGTGTGTATAGACACACACACAAACACACACACAATGGATATAAATCCCAATATTCATATGTATTTGTATATAATTATGTATGTGCTTATATATCTTTATGTTACCATGTGATGTTACAAATATTTAAACGACATATTCAAATGACCATTCAATCAAATGAGTTAATATGATTAGTTAATAAATATGAAATAATTTTATATAAAATAAGATTTTATTTAATAATTAGATTGGATCTAATGCTATTTAATAAACTTTATGGACGCATTAAGATCCAAATGGGGAATTTTTTTTGAAATTTACCCATTTCGCCCATAGCGAAACAGATCGGGTTTCTTCAATTGTATCAGATCCCATATGCCTATGTAGTATAATTTGCTTGCATTAAGGGCCAATTAATAAACTTTTCTATCAGATAGGTGTCTAGAATAGTAGTGTATCCTTCCCCATAATACTGGCATGGTCCAATGCATGGAGTAAGTCAAAAGATTAGCCTAGATGTAAGGCCCAAATTGATTTTGGGCCTTGGGCAAAATTTCAAATTAGGATTAAATTTTTTAAAATATATTTAAAATTTGAATGTTAAGTTTACAATATAAAAGGAAATTTTATAAATGTTATAAAATATATTTAATATTTTTTAAAATTATTTTGAAAAATTAGTTTAATATTTTTTCAAATTTTATAAATATTTTATTAATTCAATCAATTAAAAAAGTAATTAACTAAAATTTAATTAATTAAAATATACATATATAGTGGTATATGTATATGTAACCATAAAAGTTGTAGTTGAAAGTTTATCTTAAATTATTTAACATAAATCAAAATAATTTTTTTTAAAATTTAGTAAATTATATAATAAAAATATCCGATTAAATAAATTATACATTTGATTAATTAAATTATATATGTTGTTATATATGTAATTAATATTATAAAAATATTATAGTTTAATAGTTAAGATATTTTGATTTTCTAAAAATTGTTTTGAGAAATAAAACTAAATAAATTTTGAAATTTATTAAATATTTAATTAAAATGCTTAATTTAATAATTAATTAGTTAATATATATATATATTTATGTATATAAATCTATAATGTTTATAGTTGAATATTCCTCTTAAATAATTTATGATGAATAAAATAAAATTCCTAAGGTTTTAAATAAAATTTAATTAAATTTGTTAAATAAATTAAAGAACTAATATCAATTATATATGATTCAGTTAATAAGGTTAAGGTTAATTAAATATGATTTAATTAATAATATATACACATATATATTATAAGTTAATTAAATTATAAATGGTTATAAAAAGTAACATTACATAATTATATATATGTATAAAACAAACACAAGTGAAACTGAAATAAACTTAAAGTAGATCTTTGGAATAAATACGTACCTACGGTATGTATACTGTAATTTTAGATGTGTTTGACACTTGAATCATGAGGGTATTTCATAAGAATTACACTATTCTTTAAATCAGTATCATTCTAGTGCATATATTAAAGATTGTGAATCTCTAATATATAAAGTAGTATATTTATATGTTGATAAATTACTTGCACACTCACTAGTTGTTGAACAAACTCAAGTTATGAATATTATGTATAGTACTATTTATATATTGTCCGATGAGGTAAGGAACATGCATATATTTGTTAAGCAATTTCAAGGTACATGCATAATACTTAGACCATTACGAAATGATAAGTACGAGTGAATAATCTCTTTCGATTCGTGGAGCAAACTGAGGGTCAAGAATGAGAATAGGAGAAAGACCATTATTAGGAGATAAAAAGTTAACCATCGCTTGTGGGCCTATAATTTGTTAAGCAAACTGAAGGTCGAAATCTCAAGGCAAGCGAGTCTTAACACCCACCATAGGAATTGAAAGATTCCTACATTTCTCTTAGGCTTTTGAGTAATATAAAGATCTAGTGGGAAAATTATTTGAAAAATGAAACGATTACATTTAACCTTTTCTAATATTATAACATGTGCTATATAAAATTAAAACTATATACTTCAATAAATTTATGCAACTGATCTAGTTGATAAAATTGTTCACCAGTTGAAATGTAGTAATGAAATTGAATTAAGATTCATAAAGAAATATAAGACATACCTACCAATAAATTATTTGACATGTTGTCATCTCAAGATCCATGCAAGTGCCAAAAATTATACAACCACTTAATGCATTCATAATTTGATCATTTAACTATTTATTTGCCCAACATTATGTACTGTCTTCTATGAGTTTTAAACTCTAAAGCGATACAAGGATATGGATATTTGATGAATATTAGATTACATAAAAAATTGTATGGCGAACATTTATGTTTGTAATATGTGAAATCTCGATGAAATTGATTCACTCAAGACGAACAAGTAACTAATAGTGCAAAATCATGTGTTTAATATCATCAAATACGATGAGAATTTTATTGCTTAGAAAATAATAAAAGGGCAAGAACTAATCATTTTTAGATCAGTTTACTTAAATACGGCTTGTTCGATATTCTTGAAATGTTAAGAATATCTGAATGCACTTCTGTAAATAATTTAGTGAAAACTTATAATATAGTTACCTTTTGAATAGTTCAACCATTTGAAAAGAAATTGAATGTTCAAGAGTGGATGTAAAGTAGGCATGGTTAGGATGAAGAGTGTGAATGTAGCGACCGAAATTTTAGACCCTCAAAAATCGACACTAATACATCCTAGTGCTGCAAATCCAACTGCCGGAAAGCCCGATTGTTAAGGGAGAAAGAAAATAAAGATAGAACAGAATCTCACACGAATGGAATAATACATATTATTTCAACAATAATCTTTACAGCGAAATGTTTTGAATACAGTATCAGAGTCTAACCTAGATTCAGCCTGGACAGTTATAACCATCTGTCCTAACAATTGCTAAAAAATAAAAAAAAATGCAATAGATACTTCAGATGATAGAATACGTCCATACATATATGAAGATCTTCAGCTCTCCTCTGGAAACTCCAAACGTCTTCAACTAAACCTAAAACTACTCAGATCTGACCTGAGTATTAAAAATACCCGAATCAGGCTTGATAAACCAGCATGAGATACTCGAAATTTTTAATGTATAGGTCATGTTGATGTCAATCAAAACCTTTGAAAAGAAGGGTATTTCATAAGACCATGCCCATACACAAATACAGACGGGTTTTTACCTTATGATAACTAAAATACTTTATACTTAAACCATTTGATATTATTTCTAATAACATTGCTTTGAAAATCCTTTTCAAGTGAATATATATATATATAAACATAGCAGAAATTGTTACCATTATTAAATTCTAGAAAATGGTAGCTGAATATTTGCAAAGCATTACAGCTATTTTGGGACTACGATCAAAATCGTAAAGCTCATATTTGGAATTGGATTTCCAACATGATAGGGAACTAGTGACCATTCAGACCCGAAAATCCACGTATAACAATACTAGTTCACTCCAGTGGCTTTACACAATCTCCGTCAACCTCCGAACTATACCGCTACACTACCATGGAACAGAGTATTACTCGGTGGCTTTACACGATCTCTGTCAGCCTCCATACTTGTCCATTTCATCATCTAAGGTAACAGATGTCTTTCATTCCTCATAACTGATAGCCCGAAATTTGTCCGGCAGACCATATAGTATCCCGCATCATCCTTGGGATGTGAGGTTACGCTCCATAAAGCCACACTTTTTTCATAAGGCTACGCTTTGATCATAGCAGGTTCCACTTTGAATGCCACATTGTCATTCCTTCGATCACTATTGACTTTCATGAATATACAACCTCTGAGTTCGTACGTCTCAGAGAATGGTGTTAAGCTAAGAGAAGTTTCCTTCTTCGCCACTAAACATTCTTCCATACAAGTTCATTATGAGACTGAACGAAACCAAAGGCACTCCTCCTACTACATCCTATCGAGAATTGTCCCTAAGATTAGTAGCGATTGGTCCTTGTATGCGAATATTTTCATAACAGAGTGCTACTACCACCATAAATATATGATACGGTAAATTTCACCCCGAGAGACTAGTTGTAACGAACCGGGTTTTTCGACCCTCGAAAATCGACACTAATACGGCCACTGTATTTCATGCCGAAAAATCAAATGTCGGAAAACTTGATTGTTAGGGGAAAAAGAAAGAAGGAATAAGATAAGAAGAAAAATAAATAACACATAATCTCACAGTGAAACGAATAATCTATAATATACCACAAATCTTTACACAATAGCAAAATTGTAAAATGTGTATATACAAACATCAATCAGAATATCCTAACCTATTTCAGCCTGGACAGTTATAACAGCATGTCCTTACAATTGCTGATAAGCACAACAATGAATAGAGCGGAAAATAACCATCTACGTGAATACGTCTCTGGACCTCCAACTCGTCTCCTGAAGCTCCAAGCATCCAAACTAATATATAATATGCTCGGTCTGACCCGAGCATTATAATAAAATAATACCCGAGTCAGTCTAGAAACCAACATGAGAAAACACACTCAACTGGATTTTAAAGTTATATAAAACCTTTGAAATCAAAAGTATCTCGTAAGACCACGCCGCACATAAACAGGGATGGGTTTTTACCTTACGATAAACAAAACATTTTCTATAGAAAATCCATTTATATTATAGTAATGTTCTAGGGTCAAAGTAAAATATGAATATAACTAAAATGCTTGCATCTCACGTTTCAGCATATTTGGTATACAACTAAAACCGTAAAACTCGTATTGGAGAATGGATTCCAACTAATGACTGGGCTACTGGGGTACCACCTGTCAAATACACCTCTAGAAAATGTACCGAGATCGTACCTACTGATCCCTACCAACATAGGACCGGCCTACCCCTTGCTGGATAGTACTGAATCCCAACCTTTTTGGAGCTTCCTCATGCACAACTGAATCTAAAAATATGAATGGTCATTTATAAAGGTGATAACATACCCTTTGTGGGAGCTACCCACACCTAGCCCTGCTGCATCTCTCCTGTTTTAGTCATTCCCGGTTGATGAGGCTTGAGGCTACGATTACCTTTCAAGAAATTTACACTTAGAATGCTCATTGCCCTCCAATGACAATGTGCCGATAGCATTCATCCATACAAGTCCGTTCTAGGTCTGAACAAAACCGAAGGCACTATTCCTACTACATCCATTTTGGAATCACCTTCAGGATTAGTAGCGATTAGCCCTTGCACTTCACATCTCTATCATCGACTCCATGCTCTTCACGATGCCTTCACTTCGAAATGCATTCGTTGGGTTGAAGTAGTTTTTGGATAACATATCTGATCCCGATCTGTTCGAAACAATGTTTGATAATTTCTGGTAAACTCAACCCCAGTTCTTTGGGAAATAACAGTCAAAGATAAGATCAGAGATCAATGTCCTAGGAGAACGAAATGAGATTTATACGCACAGTACAACATCATCGGAGATGACTGCGCCATATAACCCACGTGTTTCTCCTAGATATTTCCAAAGTTACGTTGGGTCCAATCTCGATAGTCGGTTATATAACTATCGAATAACAACATTCAATCATGAATTTATTTCATAAGGAAAACCCACATTGGTTACGCATATAAGCGACCACTAGCCTCATTTTATAAACCTTTTATGAAAAAAAACCACTTGTTTGTATAAGAATACTTTTACAAGATATATCCACTAATCCCTATCTTTTCAATATTTATAAAATATCTATATACCTATCTCAACAGTATAAGTATATTTACAAAACCGAGAAAGATTCTCTTTTCATTCGACACTCAAATCATTTATAAATTTTCTTACAGTTCTCCAAACCATTTATAAATCATTTTATAAACCTCCCAAAAACCATTTATAATTCCTTTATAAAAATTCAATCCCTTATAAGCTTCTTATACATTTTAAAATCATTTATAAACCCTTATGGATCCATAAACCATTCATAAAAACTTATTTTATAAACCTATAAACTTGTTTCTAAAATTCTTTTATAAATCTCTAACTATTTATAAACTCTTTCTCCTTGCAAATAACCTTTCCTTAAGTCTTCAATCCATTTTATAAATTTCTTTATAAAGTGCAAGTCTTTCAACTCTATTTATAGTCTCGGAAACATTTATAAATAATTAAATTCATTTAATTCAAACATTATTATATAATAATAATTATTAACAATGGACAATATAAATAGATGGAAACCATTAACTTTAAATATCTTAAAATAATAATTAATCATTCCAAAATATTGTTTAAGAAATAATAATAATAATTAATCTTTACCTTTTTATAAATAATAATAATTTATTTTAACACCTTATTAATAATCCTTATTATTAATTCCAAACCATAATTATTCTTAAATAATTAATCTTTCAATTTATTATCCTTTTTATAAATTCTTAAAACATATTAACTATAAACAAATAATTTTAAACAATATTAAAATAATTAAACAACTTTAAAATATTATTAATATAATTAATTAACTTTAAAACAATATTAATATATTTAATTAGATAATCCTTAAACAAAATATTTCCAAAACCCAATTTCGGATTTAAAAATCGTTTCTTGTCTCAAAAACCAATTTCGACTTAATCGGCAATTTACAGTATTTTCATAATACAATTTTGAGGCCAATAGCCACCCAACACTTAACCAATATCGATATTGATTTTCTATCACTATTGGGTTTAATTTTCACACATATAACAATGTTATAACCACAGTGTCCACAATCATATTTATTATTCAATAATTCACATTTAAAAAATATTATTGAAACGATATAATTCAATAATAGCGAGGAATCCCATTGGATCCCTCCAACCTGTTTCCCCCTGCATCACAAATGTTAGATAATCATAAAATATAAATCATCGCTTAGAGGCCGAATTTGTATACAAAGGGTCATCCGCTCTTACACGGGAACGTAATAGGGTCTCATTCGCTCCAATAGGTGGGAATATTCAATCCAACTAATAAATATAATAATTCATCCAAACAATTATTCAACAATTTTTATCAACTATATATTATACTAGTTAACCAAAAAGGTGAGATTAACTCACCGAAATTTTCTATTGTCGCCGAGACGTTCCGGTTTGGAACTAAAATCGAACGACGTCTGATTTTTCCCCAAATTTCTACAGTCTCCAAATTCATCCAAACCAATTCCATTGCGAAGCTTTCGTCGATACGAGCACAACATAAAAAGTTTCGCCTCAATCAGACCTTGTACGTGAGAGTTATTAACATAATAAGTTATCAATTTAAATGTAATTAATTTCATCACTAATTAAACTATTTAAACTAAATGCCCTTAATAAATTAATTAATCCATCTCCTTCAATTCCTACTCGCCTCTGTAAAAACCAACTCCTTCATGGACATCCCCTTTGACTGCCATTATCTCCCTCTTTACTTTGCCATTTGCCGTACAGACGCCACCGTCCAACTCCATATCTCAACCTCTCCACGACCATCCCCATAGACCCATGCCCGAAGCCTCACTCCAAAACCCAACTCCACCCACCGGCCTCGTCCGTACACAGTCGCTCCCCACTCAAGCGAGTCGCACCCCTCAAGGAAACTACCCTAGGTGCTCTACAACATGCTAAATCCAAATCCAAATCCAATATCCAATTATCAAATCAAAGTCTAAATTTCCATCAATCCTAAACCTTAGTTTCTATACAAGCAAAATGCTTCACTGTAAACATTGTATTCCATATCCTAGCAGCCGAACCCAAAGATATATGTAAAAATGTAGATTTCCTTATAGCAAACCCAAACTTTTTCTTTTCTTTTGAACTAGCAAGGTTTAAATAACGAGGGGAAGAAAGGATGGGAGATAATAGAGGAGGGGTGGGCTATGTACGGGTCTGGTTTTTGAACGTAATGGGTCATGGTTGGTATAGTCAAATCTATATTTATATATTATTTAATTTCAAAATATCTAGCTATATAATTTCGAAACCCAATCGAGACGTGCCGCCTGGCGTTCTATATGTTATACCCATATTCTGAATGCAATTGAACTAGTTTCAAGGCCTAATTCGATCGTTTGCAGAAGATAGCCTTTTGAACCCAAGTATTATATTAAATTTTCAATATTAATTTCAACGTGTTTCAATTTCGCACGACCAAATGATAGGACTGATCGTTACGAAATTTGTCGGCGTAATATAATTCATTATTACGGACCCAATGACACTGGTTTCATCGAAATCCGAGACTATGCCCCGGAAGGCTATTTTTATATATTAATTAAAACGAGTTATTTTCAAAATCGAGTAAATCGCTTTTAAATCCAATTTAAAAGTTTTATTATCTTCCTTCTTATTAGATAGAAATTAAATAAGCTTTTAAATCATTTTTATCCAAATAAAAATCCAAGATTCAATTATTTAAACAATTTTCAATTATTAAATTCAATAATTAAATAATCCAATAAATCGCTGTATTTGAAATTCGAGTTATTAAATCTATAAAATTAACTTTTTAATATTTAAAATTTATTAAATATTTCAAATTAAAATGACTAAAATTCTGGGTCATTTCACTAGTGGCAAGCAGCCTTTCATAATGAAGATCCCTGTCTTCAAAAATCATCATCTTCATTATGACTTTACTTCTGAATGTATACATTGGTTCGAGGTGGTTTTCAGATAGGAGTGACCCAAATCCGACCATGGTTCCTCCGAACCAATCATCGATTAAAAAGATGTTAAGTTTATATGTGATTATCAGTCATAATTTAATTTAATTCATCTTGATATTCATTCATAAATATCTCTTAGCGATATATTTATTAAATCAATCCTTTACGTTTTTCAGAATATATGGAATCATTAAGCCTCATTTATCAAATCATTTGGTTCATTAAAACCCTTTTTAAATCTTGGAATAATTCCAAATCTTTTCACTTTTTACTTAGGAAAAACATTTTCAAATTATTTATTTAAATCTAAATCGAAGAAATCTTATATCATAACATTTTAATGGGTTAAAAACAATGTTATTTAAGACATAGTTTACTGTAAACCATAAACCAATTTGTATTGAGTAAAAGATTAGAATAATCATACCCATATTAACTTCCATATTCAACTCGTACTATTCATGGAATAATGGTGGAATCACCTTTTAAATTCATGCGGATAGTTCAAGTTCCTTCCTTGGACTTTAGTACAAAGTTTGACCAAAATATCCTTATACTATTAAAAATCTAGTTTAAATTAACTCTTTTGAAAATTACCTACTTTTGGAAAAACTTAAATGTGATCTTCTTTTAAAGCATCCGGACTTTCCCTTCGATATGTTCCACCCCTCTTCTAAAAGAGAAAACAAAGGCCAGGTAAGTTCAGGGCACTGGTTGTGTCATTCCTTTCCTTAGTTATACACCTTGTTTTACCTTTTAGATCTCACAAACGGGACAAATGTACTAGTCGTATCCGCATACTCCTTTCATTTTTAGAAATGATTTATAAAACTTCCAAATCATTATTTAAAATAGTTTATTATTCTTTTAAAAACCATTTATAAAAGAGATGAAAAAGAATGGTTAAGTTTAAAATCATATTTCACAAGTTATTTAAAACTACCCCGAAAAGCGTTTTAAAAGCTATATTGATCTAAACGACTTTTCTATCTTTTGGAATTTCATTTATATAACTCAAATTTCCTTTAAAACATTTTAAAAGATTTATAAAATTTATTTCATATTTTTAAACATTTAAAAATATTCATTTTAAATCAATTTCTAATTTGGGTTTTAAACTGCGAAACTACGATTTTCTGAAAACTTGTTTTGAACTTATTTAAAAAATTACAAGATGAAATCTTGATTTTCTTTCTTCATTTAAAAACTATGGACATAATAGTCTGATAAATTCATATCTCGAAGAATTCTAATCTATATTCCATTCTCTTTGCTTGTTTGAATTCTACAGTGCGGAATCGCGAACTACAACTACGCGACGCGCCTAGTTTTGACTTGTTTTTCAATTTCTTTTCAAACTTCATGGAAACATTTTTATATGTTTATAAAACATTTCTAAACCATTTTAAACTCATTTAAATAAATACTTTTTATATTTCAGACTCATTTTCCATTTCATTTCATATTATAACATTGTATTATTATAATATTCATTTTTAAAAAAATTAGATATTTAAAATCATTAAGAGGCTAAACAATTTCCATACACGTATTTATATGGATTTAATTTTCATTTAATTAACTATGGTTAATTACTAACCATTGCTCTTATCATTTATCAAACTAAGTAATCATCCATATTAATATCCATATATTCAAACAAGTAATCAACCAAGTAACCACACATTTAATCATCCAATGTATATGTATGTATGTATGTATGTATATATATATATATATTATATTTTCATATCATTAAACTTGGAATTATTTAAAGACTAATTAGTAAATGTAAATGTGAGTACTCACCTTTGACCAAATCGTTTTACTTCCTACCAACATTCTTATCCAACGACACTTCACCAAACACCACCTAAACACACCTCTACCTTTTCCATTGCTCATGCACCTCCTCCTCCTTCACCATTGCTTACGGCCATAGCCTCCCCCTCATATTTCTCACGGCCTAAGAACATTAAAGAAGAGAAGAGGAAGAAGTAGATTAAGAAGATGTTAGAGAGTAACAAGTGGATTGGTGCTTAAGCACTCCACAACTTTTAACCCTCCTACCTCTCTTAAAGAGGAGAAGCCATTAATGAGCATAAGAAAGCTCAAAGAAGAAAAAGAAGAAGAATGAGAAGTGTGAGAAAATGAGTGAATGGAAAGTGGTATTTATAGGAAAATTAAGAAGTGGTAAATTACCAAATTAGCCCCTTTCCAAATTACCTTTGGATATTTTCAAAACCATCACATCACCAAAAGCATACTTACCATTAAACATCACATTATACTTTGTCCCTTTACTTATCATTTAAGTAAACATGATTTGACTTGATTTGATTTGTGCTTTTTGACTTTTCTTACTTACTTTTACTAATTACTTTTTAGAATTTTCTAATTATGGATAGTAAAAGTAAATTTGTTTAGTTACTTAAAATGTGCGTGTGTGTGTGTATGTTAAAAACATATTAACAGAGGTGCAACAACGTTGCGACAATTTATATTGAACAAAACGTTGATTTTCAACAAAATGTTTTATGGTCACATTTATACTCTTTTTAAAACTATTTATTTACGTAAAAAAAACTTGAAAATTTATTTGTTATCATCTTTAAATAATTAAAACACATTTTTTTAGTTATAAAACCGTATTTAATAATATTAGAAACCAATTGTAAAAATACGACGTCAATTGGTCGAAGTGCGATGAAGTTTGTTTATCTTTATAAACAAGTATATATATATATTTATATAACTTTTATCAACCAATTACTATCATTTTATAAAAAATTTAAAAAGAATTATTTATCATAAAAAATAAATATTGAACATTTATCTAATTTTATCGAAAACCGGCTTTTGTCAACTTTAGGATGAAAATCCAAACTTCTTGATTTTATAATTCCATTCTAAAAATAAGTTTATCATTCTTATTTATTACATAAAACATGATTACTTAAGTTTGAAAATTCTATATTTAAATATTTATAGTTAATTAAATATTCCATTTAAAGTGATAAAATTATGGGTTATTGCATACTTACCCCCTTAAAATAATTTCGTCCCCGAAATTAAACCAAAATCCAAAACCTGATAATACTTACCCAAAATAATCTTCAAACTCAATTCTACATGATATACACAGATCATCCATATGTAATATCTGATGTAATATTTTATTTGAATCCACAACTTTACTTTTGTACAAGTATTGATACCCTGATCCTCTAATGCGGACTCTGATATGACTCTTTGATCAGAAACCTTCGTTTCCCTTACATAGCTCTCAACTATGATAGAAAACTTAAATACCCAACCACAAACCCTCTTCAATGTTCGTCATCAAGAATCGAGTGATAAATCCTCTTTCGGACCGGTGAGAACACCTTAAAGTTCTATACTCGAATCTTAGTGTAACGATCGGGATTTTCGACGCCCGAAAGTCGACATTAATACGTCCACTGTATCAAATGCGGCGCAATCGAATGTCGGAAAACCGAACCATTAGGGTTAAAAAGAAGAGGTAGAAAAAGACAGAAGAAAAGAAAGAACAGAAATACAGAAACAGAAACAACATCAGAATCTCACATTCGTAGCGGAACAACATATAATAGATAAATGAATAATCTTTAAATCAAAGAACTATATCAGTTTATACATTACATCATCAGAGTCAATATACACGCAATACATCAATGGACAGTTATACAAACTTGTCCTCATACAGAATACACAGCGGAATAAATAATATCATATACAAGTGATACGCCTGGCCATCCAGCCCGCCACTGAGCTCCACAGCATCTCCTGAATCCAGAATGACCTGATAACCTGACTCTAGGCTGCCCGTGTGGAAAATGATGGGCACCCAGAGTTTAGGAAAGGAACAATAAACTCTAGGTCAGTCATGGTGACCGGTGTGAGAACTAAAACAGTTATTTTCACAAAGAAAATAAAACAGATTCGCAATGCTTTTGGAAAATGAAACTACCATAAGACCTCTCGCCACACACACAATGAAAAAGCAGAATTGGAGGAGATTTCTTCTTATGATAGTCAAAAATGCTTACTACGCAAAATCATTCGATATTATTATCATTAGTGCATAGTGTCGAAAACCATTTCGAAAATATAATATTAATCTTAGCCAGCATAGACATTTCGCACTTATGCCTACTATAGCTACTATGTTCAATAGCAGGTTACCGCCACATTCCATAGCAGGTAATACAACTACAACCGTACAAGGTTCGTATTGTTTCTTTGGATTTCCAACAAATGGTCAGGCAAAGGAACTTCCTTACACCGAAATGGAACGCCTCTGAAAGGACGTTCCCGAGAACCTAACCGGATCTCTGCAAACACAAGGCCGACGCTACCTCACGCTATACAGCTGTAACTAGGTAGCTAACACACGAGCTATGTCATCCCCCGGTCGTCACCGACCTTTATCCGAGGATCCTCAACCACAAAGCAACAACCACAAAGTATAATAAATTTGCAGCATCAACATAGGTAAAATATCTGGGCTCCATACCATGATATCACCTTTTATCCAGAAGGAAATGACATACCCTAGGGGCGCTGCCCCTAAAAACCTTTTGCCACAACATTCCTGTTTCGACCATTACCGGGTTATGAGGCTCGATGAAGTCTCGTCCACAAAGCTATGCTTTTTCACAAAGCCACGCTTCTTCACAAAGCCACGCTTCTTCACAAATCCACGCTTTGATCAACAAATGATCAACAGCACTTCATATGCCACATTACCAAATTGGGAATGTATCACTAGTAACCATCAACTACATAACCTCTGAGCTCATACGTCTCAGAGAAGGGTGTTAAGCTAAGAGAATAAATTCTCCGCCACCAACAGAAATGTATTTGATAGAAACCAGCTTTACATCTCAAAGTGTAACGTCAGACACACATGCATACAAGTCCGTTCCGGGATCGAACGGAACCGAAGGCACTTCCAAAGAAGCCCTTGCAATCCGGATAATTTTTAATCACGTTCGGACTTCCCATCATTAAAAGAGTGATATAAATCTCTATACCGGAGCAACTCGGTGCAGAGACATTCGACAGGTTGTCCTTTCATTTTCGAAAATGCCCGGTCTTCACACCGGTTTTCAAATAATGTCCATTCACGACGTATCGCTATTCGGAATGGGTTATATGGCACAAAGTCCTCTCCCGGCTTAACCGAATAATGAGCGTTTGTTTTAAAAACAAATCAAGTGCCATTTCAAAGGCAAATATTGATAGTCGGTTATTTAACTATCAACAACATCCACAACAATCAACCAATTTAAATAATTTTTCCCAAATTATTAAATTTCAAAATATCTTCGCAAGATATATAATTTCCACACTTCAACATTTGAAAACCAATTTCAAATCAATTTTCCCTACACGGAATATATTTCCAAATATTTATTCATTCTCACTGGAAATCTGCC
This sequence comes from Allium fistulosum, assembly GCA_030737815.1. Taxonomy (NCBI): domain Eukaryota; kingdom Viridiplantae; phylum Streptophyta; class Magnoliopsida; order Asparagales; family Amaryllidaceae; genus Allium; species Allium fistulosum. The sequence continues at coordinate 1,112,637,570 of CM060905.1, forward strand.
GAGTTCAAATATTTTAAAATGATTTATATCACTATCCAAAAATATATTTGGAAAACATTTTCTCCGAAATATTCCTTTCAAAAACCAACTTTAGAACCTTAAATTTATATTTTAAAAGCTACTTTGGAAATATACTCGGCTTTATAGTGAGAATACACTTTCACTTCAAAATGGTCCATTTAAACCAATTAAATAAATCCTTATCGATTTATTTCAAATTTACATTCCAAATTGTAAATTTATTTCCATACTTTAAAAATAAATCAGTGTTTACTTTTAAAACAAATTTCTCTTTCCTTTATAAATTCCATTTGAATTTACATTCCCAAATATTCACTTTTATACGATTTTCAAATCGATTTCTTAAATATTCACTTTCAATTCCAAATCAATTTTTTTTAAATTGATTTCCAAATTTATTTCAAAACCCAAATTGATTTCCCAAACATTTATTTCAAATACCAAATCAAATTCCAAATTAATTTCAAAATTTACTTCAACACCAAATCAATTACAAATTGATTTCAAAATTCATTTCAACACAAATCGATTTTTTTCATTCAACATTAAATAAATTTTCATATTGATTTCCCAAAGACTTATTTTCAAATACCAAATCAATTATAAATTGATTTCTAGAAATTAATCACCTTTTTAAATAAATTCATTTATCTTTTCCAAACCATTTAAAATTCCATTTTAAATAAATTTTCCAACTTTTGAATAATACTATTCAAAATCCATTTATAAAAATCTTTTACCATATTTTAGAAATAATTCGATAAGATTTCGAAAATCAACTCTATGCTTTTAAAATTCCTTCTTTTAAATTCACCCAATTCTTTCAAAAGAATTTACTTAAAATTTCATACTTTAATTTCAAAAATCCAATTTTATTTATTTCTGGTATCCAACGATACCAAAAATACATTCGGCTAAATTATAGCCTTCAACAAATTCAATCACAGATATAATCATACATAGATTATAAATAAATTATCATACAGCATATGAACAAATTCATATAACATATGAAACAAATTCATATAATTTGAGGAATCTAGTTGGATCCCTCCAACCGGTTTCCCTACATCCACAGATGTTAGCACAATACCAATTCCACTTCGAGGTGGAATATCACTGTATATGGGATTTATAAAATACTATCCGCTATTATGCGGCGCAATAGGGTCTCATCCGCTATATAATGCGGGAAATCAACTCCAAATACATATATAATACCAATTCCACTTCATGGTGGAATTATCGCGATATATGTTTTTAATAAATAACCTCCGCTTATATACGGCGTATAAGGTCTATTCAACACAATAAATAACAATTTATCATCCAATCATCACAATCAACACTATCAACAATTTTAAATCTCAACTATTTAAAATTTAAATCGAAACAAATATTCGATTGAGTGAGAAGTTCTCACCTTGCTTTCAATAACGGTTGTGGTATTTTATTTCAAATAAAATTAAACGCGCGTTTAATTTTACTCAAAATTTTCATTGGCTCCAAACGACTCCAATCTCGTTCCATTGCGAAGAGCTCGTCGAAACGATTCCAACGCAATTCGTTTCGTAATTTTCCGACCTCGTATGAACAAGTTACATCATTTTAAAGGTTGAACGAATTATAATATAATAATTTACAATTTTCTTTTATATTTTATACCCTCAAATAATCCAGGCCGTTGATTTCGTTTTGATCATCATCAGGCCGCACGCATGAAGCTTCTTCCCCCTCGTGAAAACACGTTTGAACGAAGAACCCAACATGCCGCCATCTAGGGCTTGAAGCCGCTCCACCATACGACGTCGAGAACCCATCATACCACCGCCAAACGAAGCGCCTTAGCCACCTCCACCTCTGCCCAGAACGCGCGCGAGCTCAGCTGAGCCATGCTCTCGAATTTCGTGAACGAACGTGCGACGTTTATCATTGCTTTGCCGTTGATCCGTTGCTCCATTTCCGATCGTAGCCGTTGGATTGGAAGATCTCGTCGTCCTCTTCAACTTTGTAGTTGGAGATTTCTCGAATCGTTTGATGGATGGAGAGATAATGGAGGAGGAAGCATGCGAATTTCTGGCCATTGAAGATGAAAGTGGCGGCCAGACCTAGCTTCTAGGGTTTGTTTGCAAAATGAAGAAAGCAAGTCCTTATATATAAAATTCTCCAAAACACTATTCATCGAAAATTTTCCGAACTCCAAACGAAGCGTGCCGGCTGGCGTTTCTAAGGTTTACCTCGCGTTCCGGACACAATGGAACGTGTTTCAGAAGCTAATTCGGTCATATGCGCGAGTTACAAAAATAAACGATCAAATTAAAATTAAACCGATTAAAACGATTTCGATGCGTTTTGGCTTGCCCCGGACAAAACGTAAATCCGATTGACACAAAATTTGAAACCTTACAATAATTTCACATTACGGATCCGATGAAACTAGTTTCGTCGAAATCTGAGACTGTTTGAAAAATGACTATTTTCACTCGTCAATTAAATATTAAAATATTCAATTTTCACAAATTAACTTTTAATTCAAATTTAAAAGTTTACAAACATCATTATAACTCCAATATGATTTAATATAACTTTATAAATCATTTCTATACACATTTAATTCAGATTTCAATTATTTCTGGAATTTCAAATATTAAATTATCGATTTAATTAAACAATTAAATCTCTATATTCAAATTTAAATTCATTCGGCTTACAAATCTCACTTATTAATATTTAAAATTAATTAAATATCCAAATTTCAAATGACAGAAATTCTGGGTCGTTACACTTAGATTAAAATTGTGTGGTGAAATGACATACGTACCTCATATGTACTTATTAACATTCAAATATCTTTATGAAGACTTTTCATAAAACTTTTATCTTTTTTTTTTAAAATGCTTCTTTATATATAATCCCTCTAAATATTTATTTTCAAATATTTTTCTTTAAAGGAAAACATTTCATCCTAAAGGAATCATTTCAATTTTAAAAGATAATTTACCTTTTATTTTCCAAAATTACAATCAACTTCTCTCATTATAATATATTCCTTTTTAACCAACATTGATACTAACTTATCAAATAATAATTCAAAATTATCCTTTTAACTTAAGGAAAATTACATAGATTGAGTAACTCCAAAATAATACCAAGGAACTAGGTACTACCAAAAGTGTTCTATATCACTTTAACAAGAAGGGTAATACTTAAGAGAAGTGTTTACCATTCGAACATATCTCTTGCCCATTTGAGTTATTTTCGAGCCACTCAAACTAGTTACCATTTGAAACTTTCTTAATTTTCAAATTTCATATTTGAAATTTCTTTTCAAAAAATCCATTAGAGATTATTTTGTTTATAAAACCCATTTTATAAATCCCTTTCATAAAATCATCTAATATTAACTAACTTCCTTTTAAAATTTCATAATTCTTTTCCAAAATACCCAAAATTTAGTTTCTCAAAATTTATATAACATATCTTTATATCCATCTTTTCAAAATCATTTTATTTATGTAAAATACATTTTTATACTACATGCTTATTCATTATCTTATGTAAATTCATTAACCTTAACCCCATATTATTATCAAACATCTTATAGTCAAATCGTGAAACTTAATTCACAAGATGTTCGTTCAATCAACAAATGGTAATAACTAAATATTATCATTCCCTTAACCATAAACTGACACACATAAATATCTATATCTTTCAAAAGTTATTCCTTTATACTTAAAATTTAATCCTTTTAAATTTTCAAAAGATTAGGATAGGAGTTTTTAAAATTCCTTTTTATTAAACATATATCTTTTACACTTTAAATAGAATATATCAACCCTAAAAGATTTTTCTTTCTTCTTTTTCTTTGCTTTCCTTTTATCCTTTTCCTTTATTTTCCTATCCTTACACAGAATTGCATAATGCCCTTCTTTACCGCATCTGTAAAAAAAGATGCCAGCATAAGATCCAAGTTTTAATTTCTCTTCTGCCTCTTTTTGTGCATGTACTCTTCGTGCTTGCTTTAGATTAGCCTATATCTCATCACTCTGCACAAAATTAGACATCCTGACCTAAATGATATACTAAGTAATTATCAGAAGTTTTATACCATTAATTTCTTGACTTATCCAAATTACTTGATTCATACTTGTTTGGATTTGAACTTGCCTTGATGTACAATGATAAAAAGAATAATTTATCAAGCGTTCGATACCATTCGCCCAAGCAAGCATATGATCGATACTTAGAAGATTATTCCCATCATCACCAAACAGATCAAGACCTTATTCTTGGAACTTTCCAAAGGGATAACATCTTATAAATTTTCCAAATCACACAAATATTTATGTTTTTGTATATATAAAATATACTCCTTTTAAAACGGTGTGCCGATTTGCCTTGTTTAAGTATTTAGAAATCCCTATCGAATGGTGATCAGGCGCATCGACCAAAATATATAAACCACTTTACAGATAAATCAACACAAAACATTTTTATATCAAATAACAAATACACGCTCATATATATAATGCTCACAAACTCATTCTAGGGTGTTACTAACCCTATCTCTAATGATTCACTCATTCTAGGGTATTACTTACCCTATCTATAATGAGTTTTACCCCCCTCTAAAGCCTAGGTGTTCGCTCAACGTAAGCTCTGATACCAAATGTAACGACCGGAATTTTTGACCCTCGAAAATCGGCACTAATACATCCTCGTGCTGCAAATCCAAGTTTCGGAAAGCCCAATTTTTAGGGGAAAAAGAAAATAAAGATAGAACAAAATCTCACATGAATGGAATAACATATATTATTTCAACAATAATCTTTGCAGCAGAAAAATTTGAATACAATATCAAAGTCTATCTGGGATCCAGCCTGGACAGTTATAACCCTATGTCCTCACAGTTGCTCAAAAATAAAAACAAATGCAACAGATACAGCGGATAATAGAATACGTCCATACGTAGATGAAGATCTCCAGCTCTCCTTTGTAAACTACAAGCATCTTCAACTAAACCTGAAACTACTCGGATCTGACCCGAGTATTAAAAATACCCAGATCAGGCTTGATAAACCAGCGTGAGATACTCGAAATTTTTAATGTATTGATAATTCTTATGTTAATTAATACCTTTAAAAAGAAGGGTATTTCATTAGACCACATTCACACATAAACACGGATGGGTTTTTACCTTATGATAACCAAAATACTTTATACTTAAACCATTTGGTATTATTTCTAATAACATTGCTTTGAAAATCCTTTCCAAGTAAATGTATATAAACATAGCCGAAATTGTTACCATTATTAAATTCCAGCAAGGGGTAGTTGAATGTTTGCAAAGCATTACGCCTATTTTGGGAATACAATCAAAACCTTAAAGCTCATATTTGGAAGTAGATTTCCAACATGATAGGGAACTGGTGACCATTCAGACTCGAAAGTCCATGTATAACAATACTAGTTCACTCCAGTGGCTTTACACGATCTTTGTCAACCTCCGAACTATACTTCTACGCTACAATGGAACAGAGTATTACTCGGTGGCTTTACATGATCTCCTTTGGCCTCCATACTTGTCCATTTCATCGTCTTAAAGCAACAAATGTCTCTCATTCCTCATAACTGATAGCCCGAAATTTGTCTTGCAGACCACATAGTATCCCGTATCATTTCTTGGATGTGAGGGTTGTGAGGTTACACTCCACAAAGCCAGGCTTTTTACACAAAGCCACGCTTTGATCATAACAGATTCCACTTTGAATGCCACATTGCCATTCCTTCGATCAATATTGACTTTCACGAACATACAACCTTTGAGCTCGTACGTCTCAAAGAAGGGTGTTAAACTAAGAGAAGTTGTCTTCTCTGCCACCAAACAGATGTATGTTTGTAAAAGTCAACTTTTGTGATCACAAAAATGCAATGTCAGACATTCGACCATACAAGTTCGTTCTAGGACTGAACGAAACCGAAGGCACTCCTCCTAGTACATCCTGTCGGGAAGTATCCCTAGGATTAATATCGATTAGTCCTTGTAATAGAAGATTTTCATAACAGAGTGAATTACTACCATAATATATGATATGGTAAATTTCACCTCGAGGGACTAGTGGCAAGCAACCCTTTATCTTGAAGATCCTCGTATTCAAATATCATCATCTTCATCATGTCTTCACTTCCGAACGTATACATTGGTTCGAAGTGGTTATCAGATAGGAGTTACCCAAATCCGACCTCAGTTCCTCCGAACCAATCGTCGATTAAAAAGATGTTAAGTTCATATATGATTATCAATCATCATTCAATTTAATTCATATTTTTACTCATTCATATATATCTCTTAGATATATATTTATTAAATCATTCCTTTATCTTTTTCAGAATATATGGAATCATTAAGCCTCATTTATCAAATCCTTTGGTTAATTAAACCGTTTTTAAATCTTGGAATAATTCCAAATCGTTTCACTTTTTTCTTAGGAAATATATTTCCAAATTATTTATTTAAATCTAAGTCAAAGATTTCTTATACTCAAATAATAACATTTTAATGGGTTAAAAACAATGTTATTTAAGACATAGTTTACTGCAAATCCTAAACTAATTTGTATTGAGAAAAAGATTAGGCTAATTATACCCATATTAACTTCCGTATTCAACTCGTACTATTCATGGAATAATGGTGTAATCACCTTTTTAGTTCACGCAGATAGTACAAGTTCCCTCCTTGGACCTTAATACAAAGTTTGACCAGAACATCCTTATACTATTAAAAATCTGGTTTGGTTAACTCTTTTGGAAATTCCCTACTTTTGGAAAAACTTAAATGAGATTTTTTCAGAGCATCCGGGCTTTCCCTTCGATCTGTTCCACCCCTCATCTAAAAGAGAAAACAGAGGCGCCGGTTCAACTGTAGGTAAGTTCAGGGCACTTTGCTTCATTCCTAACCTTAGTTACACATCTTGTTTTACCGTTTAGATCTCACAAGGGGGACAAATGTACTAGTCGTTTCCGCATACTCCTTTCATTTTGTAGAAATGATTTATAAAACTTCTAAATCATTATTTAAAATACTTAATTATTCTTTTAAAAACCATTTATAAAAGATTTGAAAAACAATGGTTAATTTAAAATCATATTTCACTAGTTATTTAAAACTGCTGCGAAAAGTGTATTAAAAGCTATATTGATCAAAACGACTTTTCTATCTTTTGGAATTTCATTTATATAACTTAAATTTCCTTTAAAACATTTAAAACATTTATACAATTTATTTTATAATTTTAAACATTTAAAAATATTCATTTTAAATCAATCTCAAATTTGGGTTTTAAACTGCAAAATGCGATTTTTCTAAAAACTTATTTTGGACTTATTTAAAAATTTACAAGATGAAATCTTCATTTTCTTTCTTCATTTAAAAACTATGGATATAATTGTCCGGAAAAACCATACTTCGAAGAATTCCGAGCTACATTCCACTCTCTATGCTTATTTGAATTCTATGGCGCGAAATCGCGAACTACCGTTACGCGAGGCGCCTAGTTTTGACTTATTTTTCAATTTCTTTTCAAAGTTCATGGAAACAGCTTTATATGTTTATAAAACATTTATAAACCATTTTAAACTCATATAAACAAATACTTTTCATATTTCAAACTCATTTTCCATTTCATTTCATTTCATATTATAATATTATATTATTATAATATTTATTTTAAACCATTTTAGATATTTAAAATCAGCAAGAGACTGAACAATTTCCATACACATAATTATATGGATTTAATTTTCATTTAATTAACTATGGTTAATTACTAACCATTGCTCTTATCATTTATCAAACCAAGTAATCATCCATATTAACATCCATATATTCAAACACGTAATCAACCAAGTAATCACACATTTAATCATCCAATATATATATATATATATATATATATATGTGTGTGTGTGTGTGTGTTATATTTTCATATCATTAAACTTGGAATTATTTAGAGATTAATTAGTAATTTTAAATGTGACTACTCACATTTAACCAAATCGTTTTACTTCATACCAACATTCTTATCCAACAGCACTTCACCAAACCACCACCTAAACACACCTCCATCTTTTTCATTGCTAATGCACCTTCTCCTCCTTCACCATTGCTCACGGCCTAAGGCCATTAAAGAAGAGAAGAGGAAGAAGTAGATTAAGAAGAGGTTGGAGAGTAACAAGTGGATTGGTGCTTAAGCACTCCACCATTTTTAACCCTCGTACCTCTCTTAAAGAGAAGAAGCCATTAATGAGCATAAGAAAACTCAAAAATGAAGAAGAAAAAGAATGAGAAGTGTGAGAAAATGAGTGAATGGAAGGTGATATTTATAGGAAAAGTAAGAAGTGGTAAATTACCAAATTAACCCCTTACCAAATTACCAAAATACCCTTGAATATTTTCAAAACCATCACATCACTAGAAGCATACTTACCATCAAACGTCACTTTGTACTTTATCGCTTTACTTATCATTTAAGTAAAGCATGGTTTGACTAGATTTGATTTGTGTTTTTTGACTTTTCTTACTTACTTTTACTAATTACTTTCTAGAATTTTCTAATTATGATTAGTAAAAGTAAACTTGTTTAGTTATTTAAAATGTTATATATATATATGTTTAAACATGTTAACAAAGTTGCAACAACTTATATTGAACAAAACGTTGATTTTCGACAAAATATTTTACAGTCATATTTTGACGTTTTTGTTACACTGTTTATTTATATAAACAAAACTTGAAAATTTATTTGTGATCATCGTTAAGTAATTAAAACAAGTTTATTTTAGTTATAAAATCATATTTAATGATATTAAAAATCAATTGTAAAAATACGACGTCGATTGTCGAACTACGAAGAAGTTTGTTTACCTTTATAAAACAAATATATATATATATATATTTATAAAACTTTTACCAACTAATTATTATCATTTTATAACAATTTTAAAAATAATTATTTATCATAAGAAACAAAAATTGAATATTTATCCAATTTTATCGAAAACCGGCTTTTGTCAATTTTACGATGGAAATCCAAACTTCTTGATTTTGTAATTCCATTCTAAAACTAAGTTTATCCTTCTTATTTATTACATAAAACATGATTATTTAAGTTTGAAAATTCTATATTTGAATATTTAAAGTTAATTAAATATTCCATTTAAAAGTGATAAAATTATGGGTCGTTACAGTGAATGTCACTTCCCTTTTGTAAAGGACATTGGAAATGAGAATTGCATAAAATTAGTATAATACTTAGTACAGAATGAAAATGTAACTTCTATTCCAAATATATTATATTTTATAAAACTATTTTCTATAACTTTATTCATATGAGTTTAAGATATTTAATCGAAACTCTCGACTATAAATTAGATAGAATATAAGGAATAAACATCCCATAATAAGTAGTTGAATGAAGTTTCATATTTCATGCACTGTTATAGTCATGGCAGAAATACTGGAAGCATACCATATGACACTTATAGATGGATGCATAAAGATACGAAAAATTGTTTTTGCATATGTACTAATTATTATTTATGAAATAATAATCATTTTTCAGTATTAACTAGAAATAAATATAGTTTTACTTTGTTATGAATATTATGAATATTCATTATAAAATAAATCTATAATTGTATTTGATTTTATAACATTAGCGATTCTTTAGTGATAGAAAATACGGAAGTATCTAAAAAAATTAATTATTAGTTTGGAATTATAGACCATGTCATACATTTAAGAAATAATTCCATGATCATATGATTATGAACCAAATGACACCAGTGAATTATATCTCAAGCGATTAATGGCAAAGCACATATTCAGTGGGAATGACAAAAGAGTTGATGGACTCTTTGAATTAATATATATATATATATATATGTTTGTATGTATGTATATATTTATGTGTGTACATGTGTATGCATATATGTATGCAATCCACATTTTCAAAAAAATATTATGTAATCCAAGGTCTAATAGTACCAAATGGATCCACTACTTCGTTAAATTCACTGGTGAATTATGATAGACGTGAACATATATATTTGATACGTAATTAATATTGGAATATATCAGTGATAAATCTCATATCACTCCTTGGCCAATAGTTTTCCCAAAATATCGCTTAAAATATCTTTACCAATATATTGTCCAATTTTTGTCAATATATCGCTCCAATAGTTAGTGTAAAGTACCTGATATGTTTTAAGAATATCGATCATTATTCTGAGTTTTAGAGAAAATAAATATCTTTATGTTCTCAATGTTTGTTATATTTGGGGAATAACAAATAAAGACCATATGTGGAATCCAAATGCACTAATTTTTCATTTTTAACCATTTTTTTTCAATCTTCTTAATTTGTATTTTAAAAAAGGAAACTCTACTTATTCCATTATTTTATATATTTTATTTTGTTTGAACGTTACCTCGACAAATGAGGTCGTGTAAGGGCTACTTCTATTTTTAGTTATTTTCTTTGTTCACTATTTCTAATTGGTATATAAACTTATGAAAATTTAATTTTGTTTAGTTAATATCATGCATAAAGAACTAAAAGTTAAAGAGCAGTAAAGTTATTTGACATATGATAAAGCGCGGGCTATAAGTAGTAATCGGTATCAAATCAGCATTACTTGTTTGGTAATTCAAGTTTAAATGAAAATGAAGAAACTACAAATATGGAAAAAAACTAAAAAATAATATAAATGATTAAATGACCGAAGAAACAATGAATATAGAATAAATATGAAATAATAAGAAAGATGCATATTATACAAATATCTCGATTTTCAAGAGCCCATTTTATGAATCGTATTTAATAGAATATCCTTGTAAACAAATTAGAATATGCAAACTATATGAAATCAGTCTATAGTAGTAAATTGATAATATAGATCCAAATTTTTAAAAACTTAATATCATTATAACATTATAACATATTAGTATATCGTTTATAACATGTTCTTCACATTCCGATATTTAATCGATATTTTCATGATTTGAAAAAATCTCATATCGGTACTCGATGCACGCCCGATACCGATATTAACTACTAAGTTTGATAAACAAGTAGTATATTTATATTATATACATTATATATAAAATGAAAGTAGGAAAACATAACATGCAAAGGAAATAATATAATTCGATGTGATCAAATAGGTGAATATATTGGAAAGAGTTACAAAAGTACCTAAAAAAGAATAACATTTAGCCTCAAAAGTCACTCTTCCCTATGATACATAAAGATGTATTGATAAGGAGTAATTAAACTTTATTGGATAAAGTACAATTGATGACGAATGATATGAGTTAACTTCTTTCTATAAGTATACGTGCTTAAGAGTAAGTACATACATTAAATTTAATTTCATCCAAAGTACAGTTTACAAGCTCATATATGATATGAGTTGATAAGAAACCTCTACATATCTTAGATCAAGGAGTTGACAAGTTGTGTGAGTCAAGAGGCCGCACGTAAAATTCGATCATGAGGGATCTTGTGTGAACCACCCCAAAGGAGTTTGGGACCGACCAACAATGGTCGACTAATTTATGTTATGAACGTAAGTTTCACAAACCCAAAATTAAATCAGCTTTATGAAAGTATTGGATACGATCCAAACACTCTAACATGGAAATTGATTATAAAAGATGAAAAGAAACTAACTGAGGCTGAAATAGAAATAATTCATTAGAATGTCTAATACGAATTCTCATGCATTAAAGTGAAACTATGAGTTTCATATCAATAACGCGAAAAGGTTGTTGGTAGTAACAATTTCCTCGGTTTCCAATAAGCTGTAAAGAGCACAGATTCTAACATATGGCATGACATATTAATATGGAATTGATTCTAGGTGCATTATCAAAATATGATTTTGATAGTTGTATCCAAAGGGATATGATCCATCGGCCCTAGGTGTGTCTTCAAAGGAATTCTAATGCAGTTGGAATATAGTAAGCAACATTGATGAGAATAACTGTGACGACCCGACTTTTTCTCCACAGAAAGTCGTATCATCATGAAGAAAGAAAGGGATAGAAGAAGAAAGGATAGAAAAGAAGAAACAACAACACAAAAGAATCTCACAGCGGAACGAATGAAATATAATATATCATATAAAATATTACATAGTATCATATACATCAGAGTTACACAACTTATACAACACATATTAGACAGTTATAAACATCTGTCTAATTCATACAACTCAAGTATCACAGATACAGACACAACATATACACAGCGGAATCATCATATATCTACACGGTGAAGCCTCCTGCTCCAAATCTCCTCCAGAATTCGTCAAAGCTAACCTGAATCCCTCGACTACTCAATACAATATCGAGTACCCAAGAGTTTAATAAAACAGAAAATAAACACTTGGGTCAGACATGGGTCTGGTGTGAGTAAACGGTTAGATTGCTTAACTTTGAAAACTTTTGAAAACAAAAGTATCACGTAAGACTCCCCACAAATAAACATGGGTAAGTTTTTACCTTACGCTAACTAAAACGTTTGATAGGAAATCTGATTGTATTATAATAGGGTCTAGGGTTTTCAAGTAAATACTCATATAGCTGAAATTGTTACATTATTAAATTCCAGCATACTAGCCACAAAGTGGGTTATACAATCAAAACCGTAAAGGCACGTATGAAGAATGGGTTTCCATCAATGGCAGGGCTACTGGGGTACCGCCCGTCACAGTACGTGGCCTAGATCACCGTACCGAGGAGTACGCCCGCTCCCCTGCAACACAAAGCCGGAACCATCCCTTACTGGATAATCCCGAACAAGATAACCCCGTAGTTGGCGCGACCAACCACACACTAAGCCGAATGAAAAGAAAAGGGACCTCTAGACAGGGATCTATCTTGCTCTCAGTGGGTGCTACCCACGAAGCCTTGCTGCACCTCCCCTGTTTTAGCCATTCCCGGTTGATGAGGCTTGAGGTTACGATTACCTTTAATCAGAACATATCACTTAGAATGCTCATCGTCCACCTGACGATGTGCTGAAAGCATTCAATCCATACAAGTTCGTTCCGGGTTCGAACGAAACCGAAGGCATTATCTCGTTACACTCGTTTTGGAATCACCCTCAGAGTTAACGACAATAACCCTTGCACTCTGAATCTTCATCTTCACTTGAGATTCACGACCTATCGTAAATTTGGATCGATGTGGTATTCGGGTCTCCAGACCTGGAATACCGGTATACGGAAACCCGATCCCGGTCTCATCGAAATCCAAAACGTATTTTTTTAAGGCCAAGTTGTTTAAAGGTTTAAACATTTAAACTTATTCAGGATGATATAAACAGATAGATAAATCATATTATCACAATTGATAATTCATATCAACATTCATCTCACAAAGCAGCATATATCATATATATATCAGAGATATTCAAATCATCCAATATCAACCAATCACCCAATATCAAACATCCAGTATTAATCAATTATCTAAACAGAATTGATTAACTCTAATCAATTTAATTAACCTTTAATTAAATTAATTACTATCCTTTAATTACTTGGATTATCTTAATCCTGCTTATTATCATTAATTAATTACAAATTAATTAATTAAACATCTAAATGATCTTCCTTAATTAATCTCCTTTGATTAATTATACTTTAATTACATTCAAGTAATTAGCCTTTAATTAATTTCACAAATTAATTATCCTTAACCATTTACAGTAATTAACCTTTAATTACTATCATTAATTACAATAATTAATGAACCTTTATTTACTTCCATTAATTAATCAACTATAATTAATTACATTACTCCTTAATTAATTACAATTAATTAATCATATTTTAATTAATTACTTTTATTAATCAACCTTGATTAATTCTATTAATTAAATAATCATTATTAATTAATTAACCTTTTAATTAATTAAATAATAAAATTTAATCAACTACTTCATTCATTTATTAGTTTTAATTAATCATAAACAGTAATTAACAATTTGTAATTACTTATCTTAATTAATTTACTCCTTAATTAATTATATTAATTAATTACTTCTTTAATCACTTATTATTGATTAATTAATCTTAATTAATTAACCCTTAATTAATTAATCACTTCCTTAATTAATTACTCTCTTTTAATTAATTACCTTAACTAGTAATTAATCTTAATCCTTTAATTAATTAATTACTCTTTAATTAATTAACTTCAAATCAATTATATTAATTAATCTTTTAATTAATAACATCAAGTGATTTACCTTAATCAATTACATTTAATTACTTCCATAAGTAATTCTTCTTAATTTAATTACATTCAGTAATTACCCATTTATTACTTCACTAAGTAATTATACTAAATTAATCACAAGTGATTATCTTTAATTAATTAGACTAATTAATTAACCTAAAATTAATTACTTAATTAATCATCACTTAATCTTAAATTAATTTATTTCTTAATTACATTCATTTTCACTAATTACTTCATTAAGTAATTACTCTTAATTACAAATAGTAATTAAGCTTTAATTCAATTTATTTATTAATTATCCTTAATAAAATTCACTCTTTAAAGATAAACTTTTCATTTAAATTACATATTAATTTCTATCATTAAACTCCATTTAAACATTTAGAAATAATTTTATATTTGAATAAAATTTTACCTTTAAACAAAACAATTTAAACCCATAATTTTATATACATTTAAACAAACATGTTTAATTAAATTAACCAAATATTCATCTTTGAAACTTGATTATCATATTCTTTAAAACTTATTTACTTAATTATATTTTAAAACTTGTTAAACATTTATCTTTGAAAACAAGATTATTTTCATAACTTAAACTTGTTTACGTTGCTTTGAACTCAAAAACAATTAAATCAAGCTTCCAGTTTTAAAACCCAGAACAACCCGAGTAAACCCCACCAAAAACACGAGTCTTCCCTGAGTCGATCCCCACGCTCGTCTACTTCGAGTCGTAACTCCAATTTGCACGAAACTGCATCGAGTCGCACTCTTCTTCCCCAAACTCTCGAACTCCAGTACACCCAAACGTGCACAAGACCACGGCAGCGCTTCGGCGATCTGCTCCTCCTCCGGCAAGTCATCGATCGCCTCCTCTAACGATTCCATCCACCCAGACATCGTCACGAACCCACAATCAAATTCGAGCTTCCAAGATCACTGGAAACCATCCCATCGACCAAAACTGCCACGAATCCTCCGATGCCGATCACCAGATAATCAAGAACTCCGGCCCCACACTTGATAGCCTCCACGCTACCATCCCCCAAATTCTGGTGAAGCTCGATCACCCAGAGACATCACAGTAGAGGAATTTCCGACCTCAACATAAACCCATTCGAAACCCTACTTGGCCCCCGATTGATCGCCACGACCATCGATAAATACTTTCAGTATTTTTTTCTACAATCCCCAACCCACTGACCTCCTCCAGTCCAAACTTCGCCCAACAACTCGCCGCCGATCAACGCAAATTGACGAAAACGACGAAACTGACCAACTCCAATTATCTCGACGAATACTGCACTAAAAATCACGATTTCTTTTTCTAAATCCATCATTTGCAAGCACTAATCAGATTATAGAATCAAAACGTGAGATTAAGTCATTTGATTTTCTGACTAATATTGATTATCACTGTGATACCTTATTTTAGAATTTATTGCTTAATATAATTACTTGAAATTATTTTTAAGAATGAATTCTGGGTAATACTAACACATTTCATTCAAAGATCATATCCTATAAAGGATTGGAAGAAGAGAATTTAAATTTCGAAATTGTTTAATGTCTGTATGTTTTTAACAGAGGTATATATATGTACATGAATTCAAACATGCATGCCTATATCTTTTTATATATATACATACAATACATTTTCATCTATATAAACACATTTCCAAATCATCAACATCACAAGCATAACAGTCAAGAATGATCAGGTTTAAAATAAAGTTTGTTTACTGGTTTAAAACAGAGGACAGAGAACATTTTGAATATATATATAAACAGACTAGCTCCTAACATATTCATACCAATTCATTCAGATTCAAGCAAAAGAATTTTGATATAAGTAAATATCATCACAAGCATCCAACTCAAACTGTTTTTAAAAAAATGTTTACTCACCTTATTTTGTATGCAGAGCAGAGAAGTTTAAATTCATCCCAAGTACTTGAAATCTGGGTTATTTTAAGTTGCCTTTGATTTGCTTTTGATTGAAAATCCTTTGCATGCTTACAATATGATGTTTTAAAGGTTGAAGCTGCTGTTGATCTTCATTTCAATTGCAGGTTGATTTGAAATTGCAAGTTGATCTCATTTTTGAAAATGCAGGTTGAAGCTGAAATCTAGTTGGTGAGTTAGTTGCTTGATCTTTTATTTGTTTGCAGATTTGATTTTTGTTTCTGTTTTGATTTTGTTTTTAGTTTCAGAAAAGAGGAGAAAAAGAATTGAGAAAGTATGTTTTGAACGATTTTGAACTGAAGAAGAAAATGAAGATCATCTCTTATTCTATATTTACTTATAATTAAATTTCAAAAGAAATTAAGTATGCCACTTGTATTATTGCATGCATATACAAATGTTAAGGCATATTTAGTTTTCTTACAAATGTTATTACCATGTGTTAAGATATTAACACATGTCCTAAGTAAATTAAAAAAAAAATTTATTTAATTTAAATGTTAATATCTTACCTTTCATACTTACTTTAATTAATTAATAACATTATCTTAGTATATATGTATATATATAATTACTTTTAGAGAAAAATATTATAAAACAAATCCTAGTTCAAATAAATTCTTATACATATATCTTTAACTCCAAAATAATTATTTTTATTGTTTAAGAGATAATTTTTAAAAGAAAGTTTATTTTAAATCTTAATATATAAATTTATAAACCATTTTAGTCTTATACTTATTAAAAGAAACAAATTAAAACCTTTATTAAATTTTAAACACTTTAAAGAATACAAAATAAAACTTTATTTAAACTATCATATTTAAAATAAACAATTATCTTATATTTTGAAAACAATTGAATAAATCTTAAAGTAACTTTTGGAAAAATATTAATTTTAAAACAAAGCTTTAGATCACAATATATACATACATATATATTACAATTTGAAAAATTCATCTTTTAATTAAAACAAAAGATCTCTCTATCCACAATATATATAAAATATATATATTATAAATAGAATAATATTTTATTAGCTTTATCAAACAAATCTTATCAATTTTAAATTATTAGAAAATATCAAGTATTACCAAATTAAATATAGCCAGATTAAATATTTATTGATCTTTAAAAGATTAAATTACCAAATTAAATTAAAATTATAAAGAAAATTATCAATCCAGTTAAATTATTAATACAGATTATTAAATTTAAACTGCCCAAAAACCCGGGATATCACATTCCTCCCCCCTTAAAATAATTTCGTCCCCGAAATTTAAAAGCAAAGATAATTTAATAACCCAGTAAAATTTTATATTTTAAACAGCAACCATACACCTATCATCCAATTACTAACAACCAAAGCAACCATTCAAACAATCAAACCTAACTAACTATTCTGATAAAAATCAGGATAGACTTACTAACACTATCTAGAGTTTCCCCGGATATAAATCACCGGGAGACTCGCTCTACAGAAGCTAAACAAACTACACCACTATGATCCAGAGCTCCTCACTTCTCTAGATCCACTAATCTGAACAAGATATCAGATCATACCCAAGTCCAACTCAACTTCCAAATCCATCTGTATTGCAGATTCTACAATCAGTAATAGATCATACACGTACTTCCTCAGAGATACGTGAAATACAACGAATTTCCAGATATCCAAACTGGCCATTCAATCCTGTAGACAAAGAACTACTTCTCTCGAGAACACAGGAAAATCCAAAATACTTTTGGAGCTAACTTTCCAGACTTACCAAATCTTATAGTTCTTTAATCGGAGAAAAACTTAAAACAATTTCCAATCTCCAACTCCGAATTCCAAACTCCGTCTCATATCTGCCTAACTCATCAGACGATCCTGTGCTACCTCATCTCTTCCCGATCAACTCAACCCTTGCTGATGCCTCTAAAAACAAATCTGGACCAAGAACAAAATGATCTCTAGATCCTATCAACAATATGATCTTTCCAAAATCTGCTGAAATCCAAACTTGAAAACTAGATCCGACCAATCCATTTCCAAAAATTTCTGAGCTACTACACCAACTCTTCTTTTTCTAAGAACTATCCTACTACCAGACTAACCACCGGTATCGCTGCTGAACCAAGTTGATACGGAACTCAACTCCAAATGCAAACAAACTTCTACTTCCTCTTGAGATGCCTCAACCCCATACAAAAGATTACTCAAGATGAACTCTCAAACTAATCGCAAGTCACTTTTGCGATCCTACCTAGTTCGGATTCCAAAGAAACTATTCTCTCTTTACTAATTAAAACAGCCTTAAACTTTTCCAAACAAGGTTAACCCGTCAAGAAAACCTTCACCAACTGCCCGGACTGCTAATAGAAGAACCACAAAGATTTCTGAATCAACGGAGAAACAAACCACACTGCTGCTTCCAAACTCTATCTCGACAGCACACCGAACACTCCGAGCTGCACTGCTATCACAGCTAACCAAGAACTTCTAATCCAAAGGCTTCTCAACTAAAACCATCAACTAACTTCACAACGGACCTCCGAGATGGCAGACATTCCAAAAGAAAACTCGGCTCCAAACCAAACGCCAATAACTTACTCTTCTTAAGGGAAACAATGAGACCATGTCCGAAGAACAACTAATCGACCTTAGTCCCATACTTCAAAATAAACAAAACTCTCTTACTTGATATCAGAGAATTCCTATACAGTCGAGTCTTTCCTGCGGTAGACATCAACTGTTCCTCCAATACCTTCTTAATCTTGTTCCAAAAGAAAATCTCCTTCGGGAACATCCATAGATACTGCGTCTTATCACACAACTGCTCCTTCCTGAAGTCGCCAAGCTAACATCACTTACTTCTGCACAACTGATAGATTCAACTCTAGAAAATCTGCTCACCCGAGCTCAACCAATCTTACATTCCAATAATGGACTCCGAATCTTGAAAAGGATTTTCTTCAGAGATCCGAGACATCCTTACTCCATACTGCCAACTTACTCGAGACGATATTGGGTTTACAGTCTCGATATATACTTCCAACCTCAAACATTCAAACTCCAACTATTGGTAATTGTGTTACACACACTACCACCTTATCTACCTTTATAACTTATATTGGAAAACCCGAACATGTTACCCAATAAATAGGTAGAAATACATAAATATATATATTTAAAATGATATATATTTTTTTTATATAGAAATTATTTCTGGGTAAAATTATTTCATCTACCTCTTTAAAACAATATTGTGTCCGTTGGCCTGGTTCAAGTGTTTAGAGATCCCTATCAATAACGTTAGCTACTCGTATTGACCAGAATCCATATACCACTCAACCGATCAATTAACACAATATAAAACCATTTTTATATAACTAACAATTACGCGCTCTCAAGATAGACACCACTTCAGAGCCTAGGTATTCACTCAACCTACTGCTCTGATACCAACTGTGACGACCCGACTTTTTCTCCACAGAAAGTCGTATCATCATGAAGAAAGAAAGGGATAGAAGAAGAAAGGATAGAAAAGAAGAAACAACAACACAAAAGAATCTCACAGCGGAACGAATGAAATATAATATATCATATAAAATATTACATAGTATCATATACATCAGAGTTACACAACTTATACAACACATATTAGACAGTTATAAACATCTGTCTAATTCATACAACTCAAGTATCACAGATACAGACACAACATATACACAGCGGAATCATCATATATCTACACGGTGAAGCCTCCTGCTCCAAATCTCCTCCAGAATTCGTCAAAGCTAACCTGAATCCCTCGACTACTCAATACAATATCGAGTACCCAAGAGTTTAATAAAACAGAAAATCAACACTTGGGTCAGACATGGGTCTGGTGTGAGTAAACGGTTAGATTGCTTAACTTTGAAAACTTTTGAAAACAAAAGTATCACGTAAGACTCCCCACAAATAAACATGGGTAAGTTTTTACCTTACGCTAACTAAAACGTTTGATAGGAAATCTGATTGTATTATAATAGGGTCTAGGGTTTTCAAGTAAATACTCATATAGCTGAAATTGTTACATTATTAAATTCCAGCATACTAGCCACAAAGTGGGTTATACAATCAAAACCGTAAAGGCACGTATGAAGAATGGGTTTCCATCAATGGCAGGGCTACTGGGGTACCGCCCGTCACAGTACGTGGCCTAGATCACCGTACCGAGGAGTATGCCCGCTCCCCTGCAACACAAAGCCGGAACCATCCCTTACTGGATAATCCCGAACAAGATAACCCCGTAGTTGGCGCGACCAACCACACACTAAGCCGAATGAAAAGAAAAGGGACCTCTAGACAGGGATCTATCTTGCTCTCAGTGGGTGCTACCCACGAAGCCTTGCTGCACCTCCCCTGCTTTAGCCATTCCCGGTTGATGAGGCTTGAGGTTACGATTACCTTTAATCAGAACATATCACTTAGAATGCTCATCGTCCACCTGACGATGTGCTGAAAGCATTCAATCCATACAAGTTCGTTCTGGGTTCGAACGAAACCGAAGGCATTATCTCGTTACACTCGTTTTGGAATCACCCTCAGAGTTAACGACAATAACCCTTGCACTCTGAATCTTCATCTTCACTTGAGATTCACGACCTATCGTAAATTTGGATCGATGTGGTATTCGGGTCTCCAGACCTGGAATACCGGTATACGGAAACCCGATCCCGGTCTCATCGAAATCCAAAACGTATTTTTTTAAGGCCAAGTTGTTTAAAGGTTTAAACATTTAAACTTATTCAGGATGATATAAACAGATAGATAAATCATATTATCACAATTGATAATTCATATCAACATTCATCTCACAAAGCAGCATATATCATATATATATCAGAGATATTCAAATCATCCAATATCAACCAATCACCCAATATCAAACATCCAGTATTAATCAATTATCTAAACAGAATTGATTAACTCTAATCAATTTAATTAACCTTTAATTAAATTAATTACTATCCTTTAATTACTTGGATTATCTTAATCCTGCTTATTATCATTAATTAATTACAAATTAATTAATTAAACATCTAAATGATCTTCCTTAATTAATCTCCTTTGATTAATTATACTTTAATTACATTCAAGTAATTAGCCTTTAATTAATTTCACAAATTAATTATCCTTAACCATTTACAGTAATTAACCTTTAATTACTATCATTAATTACAATAATTAATGAACCTTTATTTACTTCCATTAATTAATCGACTATAATTAATTACATTACTCCTTAATTAATTACAATTAATTAATCATATTTTAATTAATTACTTTTATTAATCAACCTTGATTAATTCTATTAATTAAATAATCCTTATTAATTAATTAACCTTTTAATTAATTAAATAATAAAATTTAATCAACTACTTCATTCATTTATTAGTTTTAATTAATCATAAACAGTAATTAACAATTTGTAATTACTTATCTTAATTAATTTACTCCTTAATTAATTATATTAATTAATTACTTCTTTAATCACTTATTATTGATTAATTAATCTTAATTAATTAACCCTTAATTAATTAATCACTTCCTTAATTAATTACTCTCTTTTAATTAATTACCTTAACTAGTAATTAATCTTAATCCTTTAATTAATTAATTACTCTTTAATTAATTAACTTCAAATCAATTATATTAATTAATCTTTTAATTAATAACATCAAGTGATTTACCTTAATCAATTACATTTAATTACTTCCATAAGTAATTCTTCTTAATTTAATTACATTCAGTAATTACCCATTTATTACTTCACTAAGTAATTATACTAAATTAATCACAAGTGATTATCTTTAATTAATTAGACTAATTAATTAACCTAAAATTAATTACTTAATTAATCATCACTTAATCTTAAATTAATTTATTTCTTAATTACATTCATTTTCACTAATTACTTCATTAAGTAATTACTCTTAATTACAAATAGTAATTAAGCTTTAATTCAATTTATTTATTAATTATCCTTAATAAAATTCACTCTTTAAAGATAAACTTTTCATTTAAATTACATATTAATTTCTATCATTAAACTCCATTTAAACATTTAGAAATAATTTTATATTTGAATAAAATTTTACCTTTAAACAAAACAATTTAAACCCATAATTTTATATACATTTAAACAAACATGTTTAATTAAATTAACCAAATATTCATCTTTGAAACTTGATTATCATATTCTTTAAAACTTATTTACTTAATTATATTTTAAAACTTGTTAAACATTTATCTTTGAAAACAAGATTATTTTCATAACTTAAACTTGTTTACTTTGCTTTGAACTCAAAAACAATTAAAATCAAGCTTCCAGTTTTAAAACCCAGAACAACCCGAGTAAACCCCACCAAAAACACGAGTCTTCCCCGAGTCGATCCCCACGCTCGTCTACTTCGAGTCGTAACTCCAATTTGCACGAAACTGCACCGAGTCGCACTCTTCTTCCCCAAACTCTCGAACTCCAGTACACCCAAACGTGCACAAGACCACGGCAGCGCTTCGGCGATCTGCTCCTCCTCCGGCAAGTCATCGATCGCCTCCTCTAACGATTCCATCCACCCAGACATCGTCACGAACCCACAATCAAATTCGAGCTTCCAAGATCACTGGAAACCATCCCATCGACCAAAACTGCCACGAATCCTCCGATGCCGATCACCAGATAATCAAGAACTCCGGCCCCACACTTGATAGCCTCCACGCTACCATCCCCCAAATTCTGGTGAAGCTCGATCACCCAGAGACATCACAGTAGAGGAATTTCCGACCTCAACATAAACCCATTCGAAACCCTACTTGGCCCCCGATTGATCGCCACGACCATTGATAAATACTTTCAGTATTTTTTTCTACAATCCCCAACCCATTGACCTCCTCCAGTCCAAACTTCGCCCAACAACTCGCCGCCGATCAACGCAAATTGACGAAAACGACGAAACTGACCAACTCCAATTATCTCGACGAATACTGCACTAAAAATCACGATTTCTTTTTCTAAATCCATCATTTGCAAGCACTAATCAGATTATAGAATCAAAACGTGAGATTAAGTCATTTGATTTTCTGACTAATATTGATTATCACTGTGATACCTTATTTTAGAATTTATTGCTTAATATAATTACTTGAAATTATTTTTAAGAATGAATTCTGGGTAATACTAACACATTTCATTCAAAGATCATATCCTATAAAGGATTGGAAGAAGAGAATTTAAATTTCGAAATTGTTTAATGTCTGTATGTTTTTAACAGAGGTATATATATGTACATGAATTCAAACATGCATGCCTATATCTTTTTATATATATACATACAATACATTTTCATCTATATAAACACATTTCCAAATCATCAACATCACAAGCATAACAGTCAAGAATGATCAGGTTTAAAATAAAGTTTGTTTACTGGTTTAAAACAGAGGACAGAGAACATTTTGAATATATATATAAACAGACTAGCTCCTAACATATTCATACCAATTCATTCAGATTCAAGCAAAAGAATTTTGATATAAGTAAATATCATCACAAGCATCCAACTCAAACTGTTTTTAAAAAAATGTTTACTCACCTTATTTTGTATGCAGAGCAGAGAAGTTTAAATTCATCCCAGGTACTTGAAATCTGGGTTATTTTAAGTTGCCTTTGATTTGCTTTTGATTGAAAATCCTTTGCATGCTTACAATATGATGTTTTAAAGGTTGAAGCTGCTGTTGATCTTCATTTCAATTGCAGGTTGATTTGAAATTGCAAGTTGATCTCATTTTTGAAAATGCAGGTTGAAGCTGAAATCTAGTTGGTGAGTTAGTTGCTTGATCTTTTATTTGTTTGCAGATTTGATTTTTGTTTCTGTTTTGATTTTGTTTTTAGTTTCAGAAAAGAGGAGAAAAAGAATTGAGAAAGTATGTTTTGAACGATTTTGAACTGAAGAAGAAAATGAAGATCATCTCTTATTCTATATTTACTTATAATTAAATTTCAAAAGAAATTAAGTATGCCACTTGTATTATTGCATGCATATACAAATGTTAAGGCATATTTAGTTTTCTTACAAATGTTATTACCATGTGTTAAGATATTAACACATGTCCTAAGTAAATTAAAAAAAAAATTTATTTAATTTAAATGTTAATATCTTACCTTTCATACTTACTTTAATTAATTAATAACATTATCTTAGTATATATGTATATATATAATTACTTTTAGAGAAAAATATTATAAAACAAATCCTAGTTCAAATAAATTCTTATACATATATCTTTAACTCCAAAATAATTATTTTTATTGTTTAAGAGATAATTTTTAAAAGAAAGTTTATTTTAAATCTTAATATATAAATTTATAAACCATTTTAGTCTTATACTTATTAAAAGAAACAAATTAAAACCTTTATTAAATTTTAAACACTTTAAAGAATACAAAATAAAACTTTATTTAAACTATCATATTTAAAATAAACAATTATCTTATATTTTGAAAACAATTGAATAAATCTTAAAGTAACTTTTGGAAAAATATTAATTTTAAAACAAAGCTTTAGATCACAATATATACATACATATATATTACAATTTGAAAAATTCATCTTTTAATTAAAACAAAAGATCTCTCTATCCACAATATATATAAAATATATATATTATAAATAGAATAATATTTTATTAGCTTTATCAAACAAATCTTATCAATTTTAAATTATTAGAAAATATCAAGTATTACCAAATTAAATATAGCCAGATTAAATATTTATTGATCTTTAAAAGATTAAATTACCAAATTAAATTAAAATTATAAAGAAAATTATCAATCCAGTTAAATTATTAATACAGATTATTAAATTTAAACTGCCCAAAAACCCGGGATATCACAATAACCTCATGAATTATAGTTTTTGAAATTAGTGTAGCAGGTTCGTCAATAGATGTGCTTAATTTAACTTAGATTATACTCGCAAAATTATCGCCCAGTATGACTATGAACTTCGGTACGTCTTTTTTGAAATAGAAATTCTAAATAACGATTTTGAATAAACTATTTGTGAATAATAACAAAAAATGTCACAATGTTAGTGGAAGCGATAACTGAGTTTGTAAGTGTTAGATAAGATCCAAGAACTGATACGACAGTATTATTCAACAAGCATCAAAATTAAGAAATTATCTAGATAGAAAAATCAAATAGATTGATTATCAATCAAAATGCAGATGAAATGTATGTTGTAAGAAAGAATATTAAGAAGTACAAAAGTATTTCTAAAACTAAAAGTAAGGATGTTGGGATTTTCCCAAATGATATGCACAGACACCATATTAGAATATTTAAGATGAGGCATTTGAAATGGATTCCTTATGCGTCGGTGATAGGAACTATCATGTATGCCATATTGTCTACTATATCGCAATTCGCTTATGTAACTGGTACATGGAGCGAGTCTTCAAATTCGAGTTAAAATTGCTAAATGGTAGTTATTAGTATTCTCGAGTATTTATGGAATACTAAATAATTATTTATAGAACCAACAAACTCCTAATAAAGGAGTATTCAGACTTAAACTTCATAAGTGATATAAAATATAGTATGTCAATCCTAAATACATATTCAACCTTAGTTAAGGACTTTTGAGTTTGAAATATTACAAATGAGAGGTGGTGGCCGAGTGACAAAGGCTAAGTGCATTGCATTAAATGTTATGGCAGTGAAAGTAGTATAAATATAAATATATATCTCCAAATGTTGAGAATCTCCTGAAATTGTTTTGTGAAAACAATTTTACAATATATATCGTGAAAGAAACTAGGGCTTACAAGATGTCTAGACACATGTTCTAATTGTCTGATGAAGAGGGTTTATCAACAACAAAGAGATGTTGGCTGACAAAGTAGATAGTAATACAATATATCAGATCCATTCACAAAAGGACTAGTTCGATTAGTTTTGAATTGATCAAAGGAATGAGATTTAGCTGATAATAAAAAGGAGAATGTTTATTTAAAATTCTATTTTGAATTTTGAATTCTGTTTTAATAATCCAAAATTTATTTATGTTAGCAAAATAAATAACAATTGTGAAAGTTTTGTAATGCCTTGGATAAACTTTCAAAGTAATAAAGTGCTTTGATTTGAATTTAAATTAGGTAATAGCTTTGCAAATTGAATTAAAAATTAATTTTGTTTTTTAGGCCTAATATATCCTAAAGCCCATACCGAAACTCTTACATCCTTATCTTTATTCACCCTTATCTAAATTTTTGAATCGCCTCAACCAGTAATAAAAACCCAACCCCATATTCCAATTTTACTCTCCCGCCCTAATTCTCATGATTGAAAAAAATAAAAATAAATTGTGCAACGCAAGGAAGGTGAGGATGAGGAGGAGGGGATGCGACTTCGGCGGCGAGTGTGAATGATGTCAGGGTGGCGTGACTAAGCTGTGTCATGTTAGGAGGAGGCGCTGACTATGGCAATGACGCGGAGGTGGAGGTGCAGATTGGAGTTGGCGACATGAGCAAGGTATGGTGCTGACGTTTGGATGTTAACGTGAGGTTGGTGGCGACATTAGGTGATGGCTGAGGCGGTGGAATTGAATGTTGTTAGGAGCTTTTAAGAGCAAAGATCGTGAGTAAATTTATCGCTATTTTGATACTTAGTCCTTGAATTGAGTATCTAAATCTATTATTGGCTTTTTCACTGGTATGACTTTAATTGATAGTATATATTTTAGTGAGTATATCAAACAAACTATATGATTATCATATATTATTTTGGTTTAGGTGAAGTATATGAACTTTATACTTGTTGCTTGGATTGATATTGGGTAGATAATCTTGTTATTTAATGCTAGAATTAATATTAAGTGAGCTAACTTCTTTAATTTTAATTAATGTACACATTTAGTGAATATACTTTTCTTTGACGTGTTTCGATAAGTTTTATGTGATATAAAATTATGATTATTTGTTGTATGTGGAGATAACTAAAACCAAGTTTTGAAAGTGTTCAAATGTTTAATTTTTTAGTACATGAATCAAGTTGCTAAGGTTAGAGTGCAAAACTATATATATATATATATATATATATATATCTATGTGTGTGTATGTGTGTGTGTTTGCACGCGCGTGTGCATATATATATAATTATACATGTGAATATGGATTATTGTTTGATATTATATATTCAAACGTGGTTGATAATACTTGCTATTAGGATTATGTTTTCACCTTCATATCATTGTTTTGATTTCAAGTAGAATTTTTTAAAGAATGAAAGGCATTTGTTTATTTGTTTGAAACTAGTAGTGTTGAATATTTTGACATAATTCAAGTTGTTTAAATGGAATGGTTGATATGATATTGATTGTTTTGTATATTGAAAACTAAACCGAATTAAGTAATCATACTGAATTTGATATACTATTATATTGATTTCAAATGAATATTAAAATATGGATTAAAATAATGAATGCCTTTTAATAGATAAATTTGATATTTTAACTCATTTCATTATACTGAAATGATAGAATATTGTAATAATAAAAATATTTAGGATGAATAATAATTGTTGCTATGATATGATTTATTAAAAAATATTTAAATATTGGTTATTCATTTAAAATATTCATCCCAATAATTTGATTTGAGAATTATTATATTTGTTTATGAAATGAATTAATTGAATGCGATTTGGTACAAACAATTTTAAATAGGCAAGAAAGTGATTTTTATATGGCTAATAGTCATTAGAAAATGATTATGTGTGTATACACAATTGTGATTTGAATTCGACAACTGATAATAACGATATTTTATTTGTTGAGTAGAATAAAACACTGTTCTGCTAAAAGGTGGTCACACCCAATAGCTTTGTTAAATTATAAAAGAATATTTTGAGAATTAAAATTAGATTTTCAATATAATTGTTATAAAGTTGGATTTTGGAAATTATTTAATATTTTAAATTGATTTTTATAACATAAAGCGATTTATAAAAAATAAACCATATGTATTTTGATGGTGGTTCTTACTATTGAGAATTTCCCAATTTGAAAGAAATAAAGTTACAATTTTGTGTATTTCCCCATTTGGAAATAGTTTTAGTGATTTTACCTTTTTACAAGGGATTGCTACTTGTTCTATAAACTGTTTGGATATTGTTACTTTTGACACACACACACACACACTCAAAGGCAATGCCTTATATGTGTAAAGCCTGAATCATTGGGGTTGGAATAAGGGATTCCTTCCCTAGGTGTCGATTCAGATGATTTATTGTGACTAGTTTTTATCATGTGAGGATATTTATTTTGTACTGAATTTGGTGAAACCGTATTATATTTTGAAATCTATCTTTTGATAAAATTGTTGAATATTGCAAAACTAGTTTTGGTAAATGGAAAACTACATTTTAAATAAATAAAAGTGAGATATTATTTTGCATACTGTTTTGGAAATGTGTTTTGGGTGAATTAGATTTTGCAAATTGATTTGAGAAATGTATTGCAAAGGTTGTTTTTATACAAATTAGGAAATGTGTTGATAAATTATTTGTATTTAACCAGTATTTTGATCTTGGTTTCAAAGCGGACCTCTTTAATATGATTTCTAAATATAAGAGATTTTTGCGATTAAAGTGATTTTTTGAAGGTAATATGGAAATTCCTTCTGAAGTGATTTTAGGAAAAATGATTTTGGATTTCTATTTTTAAATAGTTTTTGTTATAAAGCTTAAAGAAATTATTTATGGGTGTAGACTATGGCGACAAAGATGTGTTTATAACTGAGTAGAGTTATATAGTTTATAGCATATTTAAACCTAACATACTCATTATGTTATGGATTGAGCACAATTACATTCACAGCTAGATTCTAGCTTACTCAGGGTTTGTTATGTATTTAACAACCTCGGGCTAGACTGGGGTTGTTGTACAGGTTGATATTGTGATTGTATGCGCTATGTAGGCTACAATATGGAGTTGGAGCAGATGATGCTGGCGAGTATTTGCTTTTGTTATATTATGTTGAGATGTTATTATAATGGTCAATGTAATGTACTTGTGTAATGAGTTATGTATATGAGATAATGTATCAAATTTTCAAAACTTGTATAATATTCAATGCATTTGTTCATTCTGATTCTGTTGGTTAGGTAATTTTCATCATTATCTGTAACACTGTATTATTTAGTCTGGGAAACTCATATTCTTGCTTTGTGTTGAGATAAGATATGAATTATTGCGTATGTGTTCGGGTATCGTAACGTATTTGTGTTGACCAAATGTAGCATGTATGAGAGATCGTTCATTCCGTGGTCTTTGATCCCGGTTATCAGGTTAAAATCCCACTAATATTGGTTCGTAAAGCAGGGGCGTTATAAGTTGGTATCAGAGCCGAGGTTAGAATAATGCACAGATAGAGATATATTTTAACCCTAGAGGAGTGACACTTAGGACAATTTACCCATTTTGTTTGACTCGTAAATGTAATGTGCGAGTTATTGAATGATCAAAGGGGTTGATCATCGGGGTTGGATACACACGTGCGTATTTGTATTAAAAATTAATCAAGTAAAAGCTATATATCTTTTGAAAAAATATATTCACATGTATGATGTGAATATTTGTGTGATTGTAATATGTTAAAATGAATTTTATTGGAATGTAATGGATGCTCGCTTGATGATTTGTATGGTTTATTCGAGTGTTTGATTTATAATGTATTACATGAATTTAAATGAATATTTAAAAATAAATATGTGTTAGGATTTTTAAAAGAAAGTTCAATTTTCAAAGAATAAGGAGGTTTATTTATGAAAATATTTCGAAGGAAAAACGCAATGGTTGAAAAAGTTTTTGTTATTGTCTTTTGGTCCATTTTATTATGTGGAAACATTGGTTGATGTGCTTTATCGTTACGGACATAACTTTGTTTCTATAGTCATATTTTGGTGAATTTTTTCATTTGAAGGATATTTTAATATGGAACAACATTCGTTCTCTTCACTTTTTGAAATATTGAAATTTATTGATGTTAAAGTTTGTTGGAAGTTAAATTCTGGCCTATTATATAATTTTTTAAACTACAGAACCCTAGTATTTTGGTCATAACTTTCAAACGCTTTATCTGATTTCAACGATTTTGTACTTCCTAGAAAGCTAACATGATAATGAACAACTTTTATTTTAAGAGTATTGCAAAATATTAATGCTTGCTAGTAAAATAATGTTGTTTTATTGATTGGGCCTACGGATTAAATTAATTTCAAATTTTGCATTATTTAATAAAACCACCCTAACTTCTATTGCACGTAGTATTTTTGTGATCTGTAAATTTTTGGGAAATTATATAAACTATGCTACAACTTTACTCTTGAAAGTATTTAATAATTTTGTGTTTTTAACACATTGAAAGTCAGTCACAAAGTTACATATGTGTAATCAGTTGAATGAATGACATGTTATTGAACTTTATATATATGAGACTTATGTTTTGTTTTGACTTTAAAATAGGTGCACGAAGATCATATGGAGTGAATTTGGCGTATACTTATATATAAATTAAGCAAACTCACTTAAAAATATTAAATAAGGTATGTTTTATGCGCACGTGCGCGCGCACACACACATATATTTATTTTGAAAATGGGTTCCGTTATTGCTACTAAAAGGTTATTACAATACAAATCATACCATCACTAACCACTTAAATAGTGTTGAGGTATTTTCATATACTTATACATATAATAATGTAAAGAAACTAAACATTTAGCCACACATATTAAATAAACAGTTTCAAGAAATGATATCCTTGCATAGTACTGATAGAATGTGTGCACCCACATTGCAGTAGTTTAAAAATGGGCTCTTCATAGTATTTTCTATTGAACAATCAGGCCCATTTAATCTTCTCTAACCATTAAAATCGAATAAACCTAACTGTCACAAATGCTATCACACGATTATGCACGTGCTTCTTCCTCACAAATATATACACACACACACATACATACATACATACACACACACACACATATATATATTATTGTATATTTTGAGAATCTGATCATGTTTTGATCATGCATGCTTATATATTCATATTGTAATTGTTCGTAAGCCTCTACGTATAAAGAGACCATGTTGAAATTTTTTACAAATTTTGACACTTGGAAATTTTATGAGTTTTGAATTTAACAAAAAATTTCAAAGAAAAAACAATTGAAATTTATACGTATATTGATCGCTATATTTATAATATTATGTGAAATATTTGAATGAAATAGAGTGTTTACTTTTCTTGTGTATGGTTAACTTGACTAGATAAATTCATATAAGTGATATAGATTGTATGGGATTTTATTAAAGTGGAACAACGAAAGCCCATTAAAGAATTATATTTTGTAGTTAATGTTATTGGTTAGATCTATTACAGTACTCTCCTAAACTGCAAGGATGCAATTTCTTTAAGGAGGAGAGTCTATAACATTCATGTTCAAAGTTAAAAATAAATATTTTAATATGGGTAAATATAGTTAAAAGGTTATTTTGGATATTTATTTTATTGAAAATAATTTGAATTATTGGATTTATTTGATAATAAATTTTGAAATTTGAATTGTGTTTTAAAAATCCAAAAGTTGACTAAAAATTTATCTTGGCAAAATAAATAAAATTATGAAACTTTTGTAATCATGAAAACTTTATCATATTGAAAAATAACATACTGTTTTAAATATTCCTATTTGAGATGTTTTAAGAAAGGATATCAATTCATTCATTGAGACTAGAATATGCAATGCTATCCAAATATTAGACAATTATTACTCATGATTACTGGGGGAACCAAGGGGTTACACTAGTAGTTTTTAGATAACTATCGAATGACTCACTCGAGAGTTCTGTGTTGGTTAATATAAGCAAGGTCAAACAGACAATCTCCAAGTGAAGATGTTACATAGTTCCTTCGGCTTGATAATACCATGGAACTTCAATGTAGATACTCCAATTTGATTATAGTTAAATCTTGGCATGACTTCCATCGAACGACTATAGCTGGGTTCGAGTTGAACTATTGAAAGCGAACACTATTCAATAGAGAATTTGTCTTCTCGATTATACGAGGTTAGTGTCACGGTCAATTGTAATCACAACTCAAAGTCAAAGTCCTGACCACGATAATACGATTAATAATAATTATTATTATTAAATCAAGGATTATTTTTTGACTTATAAAGTTGAATATGGATGATGTTGGAAACTTTGACCAAAACCAAATTCCATAAGTCCTAATATGATATAGTTTTAACGAAGAGAATTAGTGTAAATAATCGTTACTACAAGTCCCGCTTATAATAAGTGAAATTGGATTTTACCAAAATCATGTATAAGCGATAAATTCAGTCAAAATGCCACACCACTAGCTAAAGTGACATGTGGACGTTAATATTTGAATTGTTCGATTTTAATTGCTGATTGAATTTACACCTTTGAGCTGCACAATTGTAATGATGAATACTTCAAAAAATCAACATGAATTAATTAATTTCTAATTGTTTTAAATTAATTAAATTAATTAACATTTATGAAATATTAATTATTAAATTTTATTTCATTTGTTTGAATACATTAGTATTTAATAAAGTATGTATACAAAAGTTATAAGCATGCGTACCGATATACGATGTTATAACATTTAATTTGGATTTAAATAGAATAAGTACTAAGTGGGCATTTAAAAAAAATTAAATTAATTAGTATTTTAGAAATACAAGTTACTAAAATTTTATTTATTTGTTTGAATATCATAAGTATTTAATGAGGTGCGTATATAAAAGCTATTAACACACATGCAATATTGGTAGAATGCTCAAATTGAATTTAAATAGATTAAATGCTAGGCGATTTTGCAAATTTGAGGGCCATATTGCATCTATTATGGTCGTCCATAGATAATAAAGAGTGGGAGATGATTTGATGATATTTAATTAGGAATTAAATAGAGAAAGTTTGAAAGGAGGGAGTTGGATGGTTTCAAGGTTTTCTTTAAAACATATTCTTTCTTATTCATTTCATTGCTCTCTGCAGACAATTCTCATTATATTATTTTTCTTCCTCCCAACCAAGTTATGGATGAAACTCTAATGGGTTCTATGGCTAAATATTTATAAAAAATCAAATCAAAAATAAAAGGTGGGTTTTATCTCTTAATTCCTGCAAAATCTAGAGGTTGATATAATAATCTAGGAGCCATTTTTCATCATTCAAGGTGCTACTTTTTAGTCATGTCCTAAGGTGATTTTCAATGTTATTTATTCATATATTAACTACGTTTATGAGCTCTAAATACCCTTGCAAACTATACATCAAATGTTTGTATATTTATATTGTAGCATAATTTCATATCTCCTTTTTTACATCTAACTTAATTATTGTTAATATAATTTGGATCCACCCTTTTGCTATTCCTAAATTAATTTATATGAAAAATATATTAATATGGTTTAGATACTTCCTCTTGTAATATTATTGATATAGGTTGGTATTGAATCGTTTATAATGAATTTATATGTACCTAAGTTGTTTGATCTAATTTAATTGTTTTTTTGAAATCATTTTGGTTCCATTCCCTTTAATTAAGTATATATGCATGTTACATGGTTGTTTTAATTTTGCTTCAAAATAATTTTGATTAACTTTCATTTAATTTTTGATTGAAAACAATCATTGATTGAATCAACTCTAATCACTTGAACTTACTATTAAAATTAAAACATATATTACATAGTTGTTGTTTGAATAATTTTGTTAAGTTGTTGTTTACACAGGTGTAAGAGTATTTCAATTTAAAATACACAGGTGGAATTTTATGTAAAATTTTAATTTAAATGATTTCTATCCTAAATTTAAAGTTGGATTTAAATTTATCAATTTTGGATTCATACATGTATATATTAAATTGCAATCTTCAAATACACATGTTGTTTTATATTTAAATTTTAAAATAGACTTTTATGTAAAACTATAAAACATATTTCAAATCCTTATTTAATATATATATATATATATATATATATATATATATATATATATATATATATATATCTATACTATAATATAAATAGCCAGTTCAATTTCAAGAGCACACAAGCTCTCTAGAATTTTGGCAACTGAACAGTCTCTAAATTTATATTATCTATACTATTTATGCTGTATTATTATTATTATTACTGAGTTTTTCTAAAGCGCAGCAGCCTCCTCCGAATTTCTGTTAGATCTAAACTAAGAGTCGTGCAATATTTTTCCTCCATTTTTACTGTCCCTCTCTCGCGTTTTCAGCCCTAGATGCTAATCTCACCTTCATTTGTTCCTTTTCGACCTATCGCCTTCTTCCTCCCCTCCTACCATTGCTCCATCGCAATCCTCCTCCCCTCCAACCGCCATCGCCAGGACAATCGGCTTTAAGTCATCTAATAATCGCTTTCGCCTCTTTGTCGCTTTCGACTATCCTCATCCCACCTACCACCAATCTGTCGCAATCGCCCTCCCCTCCTACCGAAGTCGCCATCCCTACTGACTCCGCCTCATCCCCCAAAAGACTAACAACCCCCTTCGCAGCAGTAAATCTTACCGTCTCCTCCCTTCCAAAATCGCCAAACCCTAGCCTACAAGCATCTTTGCTTCCACTGCAATTTGGTAATGGTGAACGGAAAATATGGTGGCGTTGCAAGGTATATTCGTACGCTAGCCAATTCAAACTGGAATCACTTCCAATACGTCCATCTACCGATTAGTCATATCCATCTCTTCAGTTCTCATAATAATTTGCTCAGCAGTCTCCATCTTCTACAATCATTTTTATTTTGTTTTTCAGGTCAACCGTTCATGCCCAGTTTATTGTTTATTTTCTTTGTTGAATAAGCATAAACGAATTTCATAAGCCTGCAAATGCTTCAAGCTGATGCAAATTATTCAGGTAAAATTATCTCTATTTTTTTACGCATCAGATATACACCTAAAATTTGTTGATTGCCACTCTTTATTAATCGGTTCTAATAAAGGCAAACGTGGAAATTTTTTTGATTGCTATATTGGTTCCGTGGTTGTTTATTCCTACAGCCAGATCTCATCGACTCTAATTTTCTTCTTCTCGCAGCAACCCAAATTCTATTTTAAAGCAATCAACATCGGATCAATTCATCAGACCATTAATGATGTCCACATCGATCATCTTATGAAAACTTAACCGCGGACATCAGGGTAAAATTCATAATTTTGATTCCCATCTGTGCTTTTTCTTCTTTCTCCATGATTTCAGTTTCTAAGTTTATGACGACCTATAATATGAATTGTAATATGAAGTACTAATCTTTACATTTGAACTCCTTCAATAATGAATAATATTTTTATGATAAACTAAATAATTGCACACAATTTAAATATTTTATTATTTACTAATAAGTTAACTGATTTTGCAAATGGATCATTTTTGGTAAATCAGTAGGAAATTAAGGATGCATTTCTTAGGTACTAAGTGAAAACTAAGCTAAAAATAGAACTCCACTTAACATTTTCACATTTCATAGTCTCCTATCTTTTTTCTTCTCGAATTTAACTATTACATGTACCTAACAACTTTAAGGTCTGATGTTTGTGTTTTGCATGATTCTCCATAAGGCCGTAGCTTAAGTGGGTTTAATGGTTGATCATGTTTATAAAAACATGTCATAGATATGAAGATATAATGGTTGTGCTCATTAATTTCTCCCTTTAATCTTTTTATACTACAGAGTACTTGTGCTCTTTGTTGTCTGTTGTGATGGTCAAAGGAACCAAGGTATATTAACATTTCCACAATTCATAACCTCCTTTTCTGTTTTCAGCATTTAGTTATTACATGTATATAATACCTTAAAAGTTTGTTTTAGTATGTTCTTTATCATTCTCCTTAAGGTTACAGCTTTGTTAACTTTAATGGTTGACCTTATATAAGAAAATGTGCTATAAACGGTTGTACTCATTCTTCGTTTCCCTTTATTTATTTTTGCAGTGCAGGTATGTGTGTTCTTTGTTGTTTGTCGTGATGATCGAAGGAGTGCGGGTATATTTATGAATTTGTGAATTATTTTACAAAATTTTACAATTCATTATGCTGTTGCATTTGTTTAAGTTATGATGATCTTTGTAATTAATCGTACATTGATTGTTGGTAGACTTTTACTTGAAATGTTAGATGGTTACACATTTAAAATTGGACAACAAACTATTTATTACATACAGGTTTGACAACTAATTATAAAAGTTGTTTACTGGAGGTTATAATGTTGGTTTATAAGTGATGTTTATGAAAACTATATTGTAAATAAAATCATAAAAATGAACTTGGACCATGATTGAGGGATTTATGATTATTTCTAACCATGTTATTTTAACAGTTTAATGAAAACATAAAGTTAGATGGTAACCTAATAATTTTTACTGCCCTATATGCACGACTATAAATATATGTTGTTCCACTTTTTATTATTCATTTGTTAACATTCAAATAAATTAGAAAATGTAAATCTGACATTTAGGTCAGTAATTTTAAGGACCAAAATCATATATATGTATATAGTTCCAAGATTATCTTTGAATTTCAGAATAACCCGAGAATTTAAAATAATAGTAATTGAAGATATTCCATTATACTCAAGTGGAAGTGGAACATTGTAGTATATTTACATGATTTGGCATAATCCATGGATCTTTGAAGGTCCACACAATGTTTGTCATTAATTTTGTGATTTTTTATTTTTATTTCATGTAGTGGAATTGTGAGTACTTAATTTCCTTAAATAACTATTTAGACTTTATTGCTTCGTTTTGTTAATTAACCATTTTCGGTTTGAATTAATAACTTTGCAACTTATACATTAATTTTCTATTTGAAATTCCAATAGTATTTCCATTATATATATATATATATATAATTTTTGATGTACACCTTTTCCATCAAGATAGTAATTTAATGAAAATATGGATATTACATAGGTGTACCCAAGTTAATGAACTAAAATTAAAATAGCCTTGGCTATGCCAATATAAGCATGCTACTTGCAATTGACACGATTATTTGTCTTAGAGGGTTAATACATTTTTTGCCTAATTGGTTATTTGCCTATATTTTACTTTGTCTTTTCGAGTTAATGGTTTTATACTACTTTTACCTTTTTCCCTCTTTTTTGTGTTGAAAATCACATTGAGTTTTTATGATCAGTTGTAAGATACCATTATAATTGCTTACTAGACAATACAACATTATGTTTTTATACATGGTTTCTTATCTGAAGCTATTTGTCTCTCCATCTCAAATCCTAATACTAGGAGAAGTGTTACTCTATTATGTTGTGGATGCAATACTGGTAGCATTAGGTCTTCCTGACAGTGGCCAGCTTTTTCCCCATTCTGATCCAAAATGGAAGGGAATTGCTTCTTCTCTATTCATGAGAGAAGCTGTGAGTTTTCTATATTTTTTTATTCTTATTAACTCATTAAAGGTTCTTTTCACATCATAATTAATTTAGTTTTCAAAGGTTCGTGAAGATTCAGTTTCAACTGAATTCCTAACTATGGTATAGGACCATGTGTCACAAAATTTGTAGCAAGTAATGCATGTAGTACGCTTACTCTCAATGAAGTCACAAGCAATTTAACGATAAAGGAACATAATTTTGACGGGTTTAGATCAAACTCCGTCTACGTTCTCTGCCCAAAAAACCTCTGTTCCTTTTAAGTTTCAAGTTTCAACTATATGGTAAATTACAAAGGATTTAATCAACTTACAAAATAATTACAATGGTTAAAGCAAACTGTAATTTTTTAGAAAGAAGATATCTAACTTGAAAACAATAACCAATTTGAAAATAATCACCTTGGAGATTGAATCATTCTTGATTTTATTTTATCTCTCTAATCAAGATGTAAAATTTGCTGTATATAAAATCCTAGATGAATAGTAAAAGCTAGATGGAAAGAAAGCGATCTGGTGCATCAAAAGTAGCCAAAACCTATGTTTCTAAAATGTGGCCAAAGTCATAACCTCCATGGACACATCCAACAAAAGAACCATGCAAATAGTGATTTGTAAATTCCTCTTCAACTATTACATTTGAAATTCCTTTCATTTTCACGTGTCAATATCACAAGTCAATGTATTTTTCACATTTCAATAGTAAATACCTCTTCATGTAGATAAAGGCATGAGTCATTTATGATATCTTGCATGTTAATTGCTCATCATTGTCTTCTTTTGTGACTAAATACACAACATCATAAATTTTTTATTTTGAGCTTTGTGAAATGCGGTCTTCAGTATTCCATGTTTTCACTACATTTTCAAATTTATCAATGTGTCATTGCTTAATATTCATGAGCAGCCTCAAAGAAAGTTACTTTTATTCTTTTTCTCTGAAATCTGTTAATAGTTTAATATTTTGGTTTACTTAATCACTAATCATCTAACTTGCCTTCTTCATAACTATTATTCCCTTATTATTCACCTTTGGATTCTTATAGTCATTATTTTATTATTTCGTACTTCAAAAGCCAAAATTTGTTGGAATTATTTTGTTTGTAATATGTTTCCACCATTTATGTTTGATGTGGACAATATTTTAACCCTTATGTAAGTGTGGATAATATTAAAAAATAGTTTATTTTTTGATTCAACTTTAGTTTGTTTTATAATAGTCATGCAATTAGAAGTTTAAATCCTATGTTATGATTTGTATAAAGTAGGATAGTTTGTCTTATTTTATAATGAATGCATTTAAAATTTTACTTTTTCAAATTAAACCTTAAAAATTCTAGCATGCTAAATTGAGTTACTTTGAATATTTTCAATCGTTTAACAATAACATTTGAATGGTTCAAAGTACTCATCATTTCATATCTTTTGCTTTATTGGAATTCATCATTTGGAATTAATTTAATTTATTATTATGAAGGTCTGGCGCTAAGAATTTTTTTTCCACCGCCATTAAATTCTGAATGTTTTTTGCTTCAACCTTGAAAGCTTCCATCAAATTTGGAATGTATTTTTGCTTCAACCTTGAATGTTTTTTCAATCAAAGATCAGTTACACATCTTATTTCGATTACTTAAAAAATTCTAATTATATGAAAAATAAATAATGAAATTTGAAAACAATACTTGAACCGAAAATTTTGATATATAGAAAGTAGATCGAAATTACTAAAGTTATAAAAGACCGAGACCAAAAATGAAATTTTAAACCTTTATATTAAACCTACTAAACTTTAAAACTTAAAAGTATTAACTAGATACTTTGTCATCTATTACATTGAATGCATCTTATAATTTAAAAATATGAAACTACTTGGTTTTCATTTTTAATCTGATCTGAAAATTTGGCAGTTAATGGGTTAGATTCTTGATTTTATTTAAAAAATCGCACTTTACGATCATTACATGAGATTTTTATACTTGCCCTTCCCATTTTATTCTTTCTTCTAAGGTTCTACCTTTTTATTTATAACCTACAATATAAGATATTTTATTGTAACCAGTAAAGGTAATGAGATTTAGAACAATTACTTGCCATTTTATACATTGGGAAATTCAATTAATACACCATAAATTACTATACGTAGACCAATATTTCTGTCAAAATCATATGCACCATATATCACTTAATGTACACTATCCATATTACAAAACAACCCTCGCTCTAAATTAAAGTAAAACACTAATCTCATTTCTCCCTTTGGTCAGTCTACATGTAAATTCTAATTATTACATCTACTAACTTTAGATTTTCAAGTTCCAATCTTTTAGTTTCCCAACAATTATCTTGAGAATACACATTCCAAATCATCACACAAATCAATAGTATTTTTTGTTCTCACTTATTACAACTTTTTAAATTTAGCCAAGAATATTGTTCAAATTTTAGAGATTATGTTGTATTAAATAATTATAGGGAGAATTGAATTTGGTTGTGTAACTAAACCCACATTTATAAATTTCACATTTACTACTTTTATATAGAGATAAATTCTAAAGCTAAATTTTAAATTAAAATCTAATTTTAGTTAACATTGAGTTTAACTATGAATTTATAGTGTAGGAATTTAAAATGGTTAAACTAGATATTAGAAATAGTTTGTTTTGAGTTTAGATTTTGAATTAGAAACTATTAAAATAGAAACTTTGAATTTAAACCGTTAAGATATTAGGGCATTTTATCTTCATTTTTATTCAAAAATTATAGTGCATGTAAAATAATTTATGATGTGTGAATAGAATTTTCCATTGTACATTCATATAGGATATCCAATGCAAATACTATGTATTCTTAAACTCTTCATGCTCTAACTTCATGCTCTAATAGGCTATGTTATACTCTTCACTCTACCTTGCAGCTATGGGCTTGGAAAATGAAAAGATGAATATTCCTATGGGGATAGAAAGAAACTAAAGTTATTTTTTCAACAAAGGAGATTGGTCCAACAAAAGAAAGGTAACCAACTCTGGACTGCAAGATACACATAAATACAAATTTGACATATATGACCTTTTTCAATGGATTGCAGTTGGGTTCAAAAAAACCTTTACAATGATCAACCTTGGTACT
This sequence comes from Allium fistulosum, assembly GCA_030737815.1. Taxonomy (NCBI): domain Eukaryota; kingdom Viridiplantae; phylum Streptophyta; class Magnoliopsida; order Asparagales; family Amaryllidaceae; genus Allium; species Allium fistulosum. Next base: position 1,112,678,552 of record CM060905.1, read on the forward strand.
ACGTAATTTGTTTTATAGATTTTGTGTTAGTATCCACTATACACTCAAACACAAAATGTTTAATTATAGTAATTAATTAACATGTTAAGACGATATCAATTGCATGATATCAGCAACATTTATAAACTCTTTGTATAACATTTTCACCATTGCGTTCGATAACATCTGAAATTTAGTTTGAACCACTCATACTACTATATTTCATTATAGTCAAAAATTTTGTTTTCTCTTTCCCGTACATTATTATACCATCCTTTTTGGTTTATTACTGCAATTCTTTTAACATGTCTTGATATTGAAACATTTGCTGATTATAGTAGAATTATTTTACCAGAAACGATTCATGTTTATTACTCCAAATTATTGTTGAACTTAGCTTTAAAACTTTCACTATCCGTCATAATCATTTTTCTTGAATCAAACTATTGACAATTTTATTCACACTCACTGTGATTTCCATGCTTGAGCCTATATAATGACTACCCATTATATTATTCCCATTGAATTACAATTAGAAAATCAATCAATGTAATTGTTTTGACTGCCACAAAACCCACAACATGCACTAAATTACTTATGAAGTTGTTTATCTACCTTGGGCACCCATGAAATTTTGCTAAAATTAGAAAAATAAAATAAAAAAAGGATTATAATTATGACTATAAACATCCAAAAAAAAGTTTGACAATACAAAACAAAAGCTTATTTATATCACCATGTAATATTCCATGTACCCCAATTATTAGAGTTTCAAATGATAACAGAAAATTCTGTTTCAAAACATGTAGCAATTTGTTTTATCTCATAATCGATCTCTGCATCCACTCTTTACTGTCCCAAAATTTATCTTTGATTTTATAATATATTTTCTTAGCTTCCCACGCTATTATAGAAAAAATCATTAAAATAAAGAGGGAGCAGGGAATAAGGAGAACGACTTAAGAATTTTCAAGATGAAGAAGTTGAAAATTGGTGCAGTGAGATTCATGTTATTATCTGGGTATTATAATTTATATGGCTATTACACATTTTTGTATCGTAGGTTCTACTATTATTGTTTTTTGTTCTTAAATATTATGTTATAGGTTGTATGGATTGAGTTAGAGGTTTGACTAACATTTACACATATATGTGTTGCTTTACACATTGAAGGCACCTGCTTTGTACAATTACTGTAGTTGAAACATATGTCCAATGTATATTTATCGTGAAAGAAAAAAAATACTTCAATGTTACAAATGCATGATGGCAAATGAAACCAACGCTTTATATGTACGTATCTTAAACTAAGTTGGTGATCATAATTCATTGTTACATTGTTGAATAAGCATTCTAGATGTTGGTCATTATTTATATTGGAGCTAAATTCATGATTTACAAATTGATAGAACATGTGTATTTAGTAATTTATAGACTAAAACATTGCTATAATTATCCTAACTCAATTAGTATTGTAGAAGTTAATATTTACATAGAAATATACATCATCTATACTATATGGACTGTAATCTGATAAGTATTTACAATAAAAGCATTAATATTATTAATCATTGGAAATTTTGCATTTTTCTTTCATATATTGATTGCTTCTATAAACTTTTTATTTCTTGATAGATTTTTTTATGCATACATTTTCTTTTTTTGGAAGTTTATAGTATATTAATGATTTATGGATTTTTTGTACCCTACCAATATTTCTAACTTCATTTTATCCAGTAAAAAGATTTTTTTTTCATTTTTCAAGTTTCAACCAGCTGGTTGAAAAAATCAAAATTTATTTCCTACTTTTAAATGTTCGTTAATCTTAGTCAAGAATTGTTGACATAGTTTACACCAAAAAATCTTTAATGTCTCAGATCAGATTCATATGTACTTTTTTATTTTATGTTTGCAAGCAACATTTTTGGCAACTACCGTGTGCGTAGCAACGTTGTTTCATGAAGTGTTAATTTATTGCTCGAAAATCTTGACTTATTTTTTAGTAGTATACAAATAATTGTGTTTACTTTGGATGAATCATGACCCTTTAGAAATACAGTTATCATATTTTAGTTAAAAACTTTTAGATTGGTTAGACAAATGAAAGCTTCTTGATCATTTTGTAATGATTACTTATGATAGAAGGGGATTTCATTGTTATATCTGTAGATGAAGAAAAACTCATTGTTGGATTCAAGATAGATAGACTTAATAGCTCACTTTCCTGATTTAAAAGGCAATACTTTATTTTGTCTATATATGGTTACAAATGCACATTTCCTTGGCTGCAGATCCCTCTAATTATGCTAAATATTGGAAATTAACCTGTTACCCCCTTTTTTTATGATACAAGTAGCTCTACATAATTAAGAAAAATAGAGGTCAGCTTGAGTGATATGGTTGAACCAAATAAACAAGTTATCTTTATTTCAATTTCATCATCAGTCAATATTCTATATCAAGGTTCTTAGGCGTTATAGTTTAGAAACTTTTTGACTGTAATACTAAAATTACGAAAATAGAAATAATTTTAAATGATGCAAAATATTTACAAATTGTTTCTTTCCTATATTCAACAAAATATTTTGATAAGGGGGACAAACTTTTCTAATAATTTTTTGGTCATCTTATATTTATGTCGTTGGCTATGAAATGACATTTTATTTTAGTAATTTGGAATATGATTAAGAAATTGTTAGGAGATATCAAATGAATCCTGACTTATATGTTTAACTTGACATATTAGTGTTAATGTTGATGTTGATATTTTTAATGTTTAGGCATATTGCTTTGTTTATTACATTTTTAATCAGTTGATTATTGGGTCATAGTTATGCAGTTTATTTTAAAAACATCAAATTACAAGGTAATGTATCACTATTTTACATAAATAGTTAGATTCTCTATTGGTTTAACAGTCGTGGTCCGCAAGCAGAAGTGTTTTAGTGGTGCAGTAGAACATTTCCACATTTCTCATTTGGAAACGAAGGTCTGTTGCATACTTGACGATACCTATCATGGTGTGGAGGTAATTTTCTATACATTTTTTCACCTGAAGGAAACATTATCCCTTTCATTATTTTTCACATATTGTTTACGAATAGGAAAAAAACTATGGTTATCATTATATCTGAATGCATGTCCTAAATATTTCACTTAAACCATCTTAAAATCCGGCAAAAAAAAGGAAAAAGAGAGAAGAAACAAGCTTTTGTAAACACTTCTTTAAATTTTATAACAAAAAGAAATGCGCTTACATCTTTACATCTAATACAATAAAATAAAATGAAATAAAATACCTGTAAGATTACAAAAGCAACAAATATTACAGTATCCCTCTTTGCTTCAAACCAATATATCATAGTTGCTACTTTAATTATTTGACCCTTTGTCTTTCAATTATTTGGAGATTCATCTTTGGCATAAAGATCTATGTGATGTTCTATCAGAGTTCCGAAGTATTCCTTGATTTGGTTTACTTGGAGTCCTCTTGAGTAAGATTTAAAAGTGTTTTGGATGGCACATATTAAATGCAGGTTGCATTTTTGATGTTCAAATTATTATTCGGTTATTAATTTTAAGGATAAGTTAAAAATATCACTCTACCAATCTAATTTTAATTCAGCTTGGGGCACTGATATTGACTAATGGTTAAAGATGTTTTCCCTTTCAGGGTTGTCATCCTCAGTACACTTCTTCTTTGGTACAACCTAAAGCAGACCAATCTGTGACAATGGCACCTGTAGGTCGCTTCTAAGCTTGACCGATTGATGCATCCGTTAAACCCTAGCAGTTCAACCGATCCCTTTTCCCAGACAAACTTTCAAGTATTTTTCTTATTACCTTCGTGTTCTAAAATATTCGTGTTCTTAGCGTTTGGAAAACATGAAAACAATGTCGTGATTTATTTCCTCTAACTATTAGAAAACATTTACACCATCAGAACAACATGTAAGCGGGTTCATCCATTCTGTGAACACTAGAAAACACTCTATGATGTGTAAAAAAGTTGGATTAAAGTTCCACTCTCACTATTAGAAAAAAAATTAGTTACCTTGCTATGGATCAGCTACTTCATGTCCCTCTAATATGATTTTTTTTAACTTTACTCTTTATTTAGTGAATAAGAATGCAAACTTTGAATCTTATTTTGTGCAAGCTATACTTATGAATTCATGAAGCATAGAAAATTATCATACTTTTACTGTAGCACCTTCATCTTTCTCTCTACTGCTCAGGGTCTTCAGTTAGTCCGATTTGATTGTTTTTTACTTTCATTTTTATAATTTTGCAGGGAACGTAGGTACTATCATCAACAATATTACAGGAGCAATGAATTATGTGAATAGTTTTCTTTATTATTAATCGTTAATAATTTCATAATTTTTATTTGTTAATGTGCATCTAAACGAGTTTATATAAATGGTGCCATGTTTTATATTTTTGTTCACACATGTATATATATTTGTGTGTATGTGCAACTTCCGATTGTTTATTAATCTATTTTCTTTGGACTAAAGTTGAATATTTACTGAGACAAATTAATTTCGAGCATCATTTTCTTTGATACATAATTTACACAAGTATGTAAGATATTATTTACAAAAATTGATATAATATTGGAATAGGCAGTGGAAAACATGTACATATTTTGATTTGTAAACTATTACAAAAAAAAGTAAAAATCAACTCACATACTACGTGAACATTATGCTGTCTTATTTTTGTGAAATTAAATATTAAAGTTACTTATAGTTACAGTGAGGAGATTATTTCATTTATAGTAGTGCACTTCCATAGTTCACAACATTATCATGAGATTATTTTGCTCATAATAGTTGCAGTTTTATCCCAACTATTTGCATTCTTTGTTCTACGAAGATTTTTGAAATCGGTATGCTCTTAGGATAATATATGATCGGACGTGACAATGGAAATTGACTTTTAAACAGAGCATTTTATAACGTAAATAAAAGTGTTAATTTTTGAATAATTCTTTTCTCAATACTTGGATTGTTTTTTTGGTTCTACGTGTAATTGTGAAAATTGTCCAAGTTATCCTAAAATAAACAAATATGATTATGTCATAGAAACAATACAATTTGAATTGTTTGCGGTTTGAAGTTTTCTATTTTTCTCTGTGACTCCCTCTCTACTTTTAGTACTCACATGAATGATTTTTTTCCGTTATAAAATCTTGGATTCCAAGATATATGACAGGTCTGTTGTTTGGGTACTTACCATGCATGAGTCCTTTGTATGGGTACTGGAGTTGGAGGGCAAAAGAAGAGATTTAAGTTCAAACATCTTAAGACGACTTAAATTGTCCGCTAAAATATAAACTTAACTATTGCATACACTAATGATGGTAAAAGATATATAACAACAAACCGTATGCGAAGCACGGGTTCACACTAGTATATATATATATATATATATATATTTGTGTGTATGCATGTGCATGTGCATGCATATATTTTATTAATCAAAACCTTGGACAACAAAGGCATGTGTCAATATAGTCATAAATGTTATGCAATAAATTAATCTATCTAATTATACATATATACATACATACATACATACACATACACATACACATACACATACACATACACATACACATACACATACACATACACATACACATACACATACACATACACATACACATACACATACACATACACACATAGATATATGCATACACACACATACATACATACATACATACATACATACATACATACATACATACATATATATATACATATAAATGAAAGGTTTCTCTCTATATGTATACCCATATCTTCCCTCAATTAATTGTATAAGTTAATAGAGAGAAACGAAAGGTTTCCTTCTCTATATTATTTTTGCATGTTACTGTTACACACATGCATGCTGCTTTATGTTACACTTAAGCTCTACACATATGAATGTATTAGATACATTCATTATAATATAAGTAAATTCAAATTAAATTTTAAACTCCATTTTAACTATTTAAATAAAATAATATTTTATTTAAAGCTTTTAGGTTAGATCTAAAATCCCTTTTGATTTCATAGGCCCAATTGTTTCAAAATAGGAATTATTCTTCAAAATTTACTTATTTCATCCACTTCCAACTGGCACGGTTCCTTCGGTGGCATTGAAACTAAAAGTCTATATGGTCTAAATTAGCAATATTAGGCTAATTGATCAAAGCATACCCATTTAGTAGGGTATCTAGAATGGTAATGTCCAAAGATTAGGTTTGGGTAATTAAGTACTCTACCCTACCTGGCTACTTGCCTGGCCCGAAGGATGAAGTAAGCCTTAAAGTTATCCCTAATATAAAGGTCCAAATTAATTTTGGGCATTGGGCTAATTTTTCAAAATATGTTTCGAAAATTCAAAAAACTATATTTTAAATTTAAAGGTTTAGTTTAAAATACGACATGTTGTAAGTGTTATAAAATTTTCAAAATTAGTTTTGAAAGTAAATATATTAACTCCAAAATCATTTATTTCTTAGTTATTTATTTAACCGAATTAAATAAATAATTAAATTAAAACATATATAATGATATGTGCATATCGAACCAAAAATGGCATAACTTTCCAAAATGAACTAAAATGTAGCGATTGAGACAAATAAAGTACAAAACACGGAGAATTTTTATAGTGGTCTGGCAAATCTTAGGCCTACATCCACCGTAATGTTATTGCTAATAAATTTAGGACACGAGTACAAGGTTTTACTGATCTAATAGCCTAAAACAGCAAAAGGTAGTTTCCTTTGTGACTAAGGTCGTGTAGAAAAAGAGGGTGGAGAAGGCGAAGTGATAAAAGTCCTTTTTCAAATGCTTTAAGTCTCATATTTATAGAGATATCGCCCCTACGGAGTCGTAGATGTATGAAATACCAGTTCTAACATCAGATCTAAAAATATAGGAGGGGGGATGAAGTTCTCAAAGCCAAAAAATCAATTCGATACCGACCTGAAGTGCTCGAAACTGATTTGAATTCTTGAGTGCCAACTGTGCCTCTTTCCTCTACTGTAACAATCCGCACCTTAATAGGCCTGAATTTTGACAAAGTCGAAACCCAAGTCCATTAGAGCATGGATCGTTGGTTTTGGTAATCTGTAATAAGCATAAGCATATCAGAGAGCAATCAATATAAACAACGGAATAGAAAATCATAATAGAACATACATACTGACTGAGGCTACTACCTTGGAATCAATTGTATTCCTTGGATATCTAGTTGCCTTGTCATCATCGAGCGTGAATAAGAAGACTTCTCCATCCACCATTCTCGTGTTGCTCTAGTAGTATGTCCCTCAAAATCTTACCTATGGGTTGTAATGAGGAAGGGGGTCAGAACAACGTTCGAGTGACTGGAAAATTACATGCATTACACATAACACTAAGTTATGCCAATTGATTTCCATGTAAGTGTTATGTCAATTATTTACAGCTAATCTGCCTAGTCCTATATACGCGAACGATATGTCTAACCTTCCCCGACGTATAACTATATATATGTATATATGCCTATATACATACATATCTAAAAGATGTACTACCCAAACGAAAACCCGACCACTTAATGCTTCTTAAATAAGGAGGAGGCAGACCCATTGGCCAATTAATACCACAACCCCGAAGCAGGCCCTCCGTAATGTAATGGTTGGTAAATCGGCTCTAGTTACAAAGACCATTGACCCCTGAAACCGCTTTATGATTTAATTACCGTACTACTAATGCATCTAAAAGACTCATCAAGAGTTAACTAACCCCTTTTCGATAAACAAACAACTAAATAATTAAACTTGAGGACTATGTGTATCACATACATATTCTACACTAGTAGGAAGCGAAATCCGTTAGGGCATAACCCGAGTCTTTGCTACCAACCACTCGGGACCAATGGTGGCCATAACCTATATGCCAAGCTTACTACTAAATACCGGTTCAACAACAATACTGACATAGCCCGTTGATCCACCACAACTGAAACCCCATTTACACTAACCTAATGTAAGTTAAGGAAAATGTCCATTCTAGTTGCTTAGTACCTCTTATTAGAAATGAAGCAGACCCCATTTCCTAAAAGTACTGGGACATTTAATACTTCAAATCCAAGATGAACCCTTGGTATATTTTCCCCTACCTATACGCAACTGCATATCCCTTTCCCATAGGTCCTATGGTTGGAGATGCCCCTCATCAATAGTAAGTACACACAAATGCTGGTAGCTTCTAGGTGAATGGCAGACTTCTATTCTGTACTTTACCAATCTCGAATCCTAACCCACTAAACCAAACAAATCAACCTATGCCTAAATGTTGGGCTAGGTGTAACATCCTCCATTTTGAGGTATGAAACTAAGCGCTACAGATGCTGCAGTCATCTATAGTATTAATTTCCGATGACAAAATACGGTCGTGTAAATGGTATCCATAATATCAGAAGCACAAGAGTATGAAATAATTTTAAACACAATTTCCAAAGCAAACTTTCTGATTTTATTTCAAAGATATATTTCATATTCATTATATAATCTCCAAACATTGTCCAGGTTAGGATAAAATATAATTATTACAAAATAGTTCAAGAGCGACATATGAAGATGCCTCCTTGGTTGATCAATGTTACTAAATAGATAGATACATCCACTGTCAATACATTCATACAGCAAACAACATAACACAGTGGATAATAGTAATAGATAGACTCCTACATAGCTAGCTTTGCCTCGTGCACGTCTCTGGAAGCTTTATTCGCCAAAACCTACTTAACTTGTAAAGCCCTTACTCTCGATCGACTGAAACCAAAATTTGAGCACCCGAGACTTTAAGGGGAAAACATAACTTAAAGTCAGATAAAAAGCCTGGTGTGAATAATAATATGCCATCTCGGTTTTATAGATGTTCAGCGAGACCACGCTGCTGAGTGGAACAGGTTTCCCCTCACTAATATCCCTTCTAAAATATATCTTTTGATAATCAAATTCCTACAACCAAACTGGTTAGAATAGATAATATAAATAATAATGTGCATGCATGCTACATGGGTAATCATGACTATCCGTCATATCAGTGGACTATCCGTCCCAATGTTTAGTTTTCATAGGGTAACTACCAACCTACATGGCTGACTCGAGCCTACCGGATATACCAAATTTTCTAATTGACTATTAGAAGAAAACTAGACAGTTTATCCAAATATACTTATCCTATAGTTTATCTTACTATCTGTCAATCTCATAGTTTTGCTATGATTACTATGAACCTAAAGGTTTTGCAGGTTCCAACCTATAACCTACCTTGTCTTTGTGTAATACTTTCTGTGCGTAAAGCTACCTTTTGTCTTACCCTTGACAAAGCCCTATACACTGGAATTTTGGACTTATATCAGCTAGGGGCTAATAGCTAAAGTATAAGGCGCTACCCTACACTAGTTCCCATTTGTTCTTCTAATCTCCGAGTCAATTCATCTTATCACAATTTATCCAAAGTGATAAGAAGCATAAATTCTTTTAGTAAAATTCTAGGCTAAATACCCTTTTCAATTTCCTTAAAAACTCTTTCTTAATAAATGATTTAACCCTTGAAATCATATTTTCAAAACAAGGAAAATATAGCCATTTACTATATCCAAAATAATTATGCCATGATATATACTTTTATAAAATAGTATTGGTGAATCTCAAAACCACTTGGAAATTAACTCACTTCGAAACCATAGGCCATAGAGCCAAAACAATATAAAACTTTTATATTGATAATGTTGGCGAGGATATAAGGGTCTTCGCCTCTCAAAACATAAGCTATAAGCCAAAGTTAATTAAACCATTTAATTTATAACGTCGGCGACCTTATCGCCACCAAGGGTCTTAGCCCTTCTTTAATATAAAAATATATTAAAGCCTTTAACTTTTAAAACATAAGGCCATAAGGCCGATAACGTGGACGTCGCACTTCATAAAATGTCGACGTCCTAAGGTATAAAACTTGGTTTACATATTTATAAGCATTAAAGGATAGGGTCGACATAGTTAAATCTTTGCGTCTCTGCCTTAAAGAAAATAAGTAGTTTCATTAGAGCCGAAGTCATTAGGAGTGGCACCATAGCTGACTTCGAAAACATATGTTTTGGAATAAAGGCGGCATCATCATCAACGATGTCGACATAGCTAAAAGCGGCACAGTTGCTTATATTGCCGAAGTCAATCGATATAAAAAAGGCGGCATTGCAAAGCTAGCTGCGGGAGTCGCACGAAACCAATGGAGTTGGCGATGTTATAGGTATGCGGCCCTACACCCTTATATATATAATGCGACACTATAGCAATGCATGCGACAAGGACGACGTCGACGATGAGGTTGTCGACTTCGAACCTCATCAACCCTAGCTGATTCACTACATACCAACACAGGTTAGTATCATGCGCATCGCTATCAGTTAATGTCGAAGTCATAGCAGCAATGAAGAGGAATGACGATGTCGTCATTACCGACATGGCATTTCCATAATTAATATTAAAACTGTTTATTTGCTAATGAAAGTAAGCTCCTTTTCACCAACCCCTATTGTTTGTCAAAATCTTATTGTTTAACCAATACGTTTTCATAATTCTTTTTAGAAATCTTCCCATTACCAGAATTTTTCATTCCCCAGAACCTTTTGTAAACCATTAACTTATATCAATAATATAAATATTAAGCTTTTCTTGCCCAATAAATTTATATAAAATCATAAACTCATGGGAAAAATCCCCAAAAATCATAATAAATCTGATTTACTATATTCTTTAACATATAAAAATTTCAGGGCCAAAAACATAATTTAATTATTTTTAATAATTAAAACCATAAACAGACCATTTCCCAACCTCAGGAAAATCACCAAATATTCTCATTAAATCAGAAAATTATGAAATTAAAAACTCACTTTGAAAATAATGTTTCTAACATCATATCAAAATCTCAAGTCATTTGGATATCATATTATAGGTTTTCTAACTCAACCATATCACTTAATTTCATAAATAAATTCCATAAATTCACCAATAAGCATATAATCATACAAACTATCATAGCATGACATAATAAGAGAAAAAGAATCAGATTTATACTTAAAACCGAAAATAATACTTAGAATATGAGGTGCATAACTATTATTCACTTGAGTGGTGTAAGAAGGTGGAGATTTGTATTTGATTTGATTCTCCTATGCTTTGATCTTGTTTTCCCTAGCTTTACTTCCCTTGAAACCCTTATTAATGGCCGACCTCGATTCTTTTAGTTTTGTTTGTAATGAATGAAATGGCGGAGGAAACAAGAGAATACGGGTTTATGTTTAGGAATTTAGATCTATTCTCATTCTGCCTTTAGCATATATTCCTCCTTCTTATCAAGTCTTAAACCATTCTTATTAACTCATTCATTAAGGCACGACCCCTATTAATTATCAAATCTCAATCTCCTTAACCTTCTACATTTTTTTTAAATATCCAATTAAATCTTCTAAATAATATTAATTAAAATTAGGGTTGTTACAGACTCCTCTCCTTAAAGAATTTCGTCCCCAAAATTACGATAAGGTACATACATCAAACATAAAAGCATAGATGTAAAACATACCATCAAATAAGTCAGGATAAGTATCCTTAATACCGCTCTCCATTTCCTAAATACAGTCTCTCTCGTCGTCACTCCACTGTACCTTGACTAACTTGTCATGTTCCTTAGCTTCTTCTCATCCTAGCCACAATATGAACTGGTTGTCTGACAATGGTCATGTCCGGTTCCACTACTAAATCTTCTAATTCATTTGGAGTAATAGTAGTATATGGATCTCGAACACACTTTCTGAGATGAGAAACATGGAAAACATTATGGATTCCTACCAAACTGCTCGGTAACTCTATCCTGTAAGCGAATTTCTCGATTCTTTTGGTGATAGAAAATGGTCCAACGAATCTAGGTGCCAATTTCCCCGACTTCCCGAATCTTACTACACCCTTCATTGGTGGTACTTTGACGAAAACATAATCTTCGAATGAGAATTCTAAGTCCTTCCACCTCTTATCTACATAACTTTTCTGCCTAGATTGAGCTTTCTTCATTCTAGCCTGAATCAACTCAATCTTTTCCGCAGCTTCTCTTACCATATCCGGACCAAGAACCAATTTATCCCCGGTCTCTAACCAACATACGGGTGATTTACATGGCCTTCCGTTTAAAGCTTCCAAAGGCGTCATTCCTATACTAGTTTGATAACTATAATTATAGGAAAACTCAACCAACTGCAAATGGACTTCCCATGACTCGCCAAAATCTAGTACACAAGCTCTCAACAATCTTCAAATACCTTATTGACTATCTCTGTCCGCCCATCCGTCAGTGAGTGATAAGTGGTACTCATCTTAAGCTTGGTACGTAAAACCACTTGTAGACTCTTCTAAAATCCGCTAGTAAATAAAGAACCTCTGTCATTGACTATACTACTAGGAATCCCATGCTGTCTAACTATATTCTTCATGAACAATTTAGCTAAAATAGGTGTCGTCCTTGTCGATTTAACGGGTATAAAGTCTGCACTCTTAGTCAATCTATCCACTATAACCCAGACACTTTCATTTCCCCTATTCGACCTTGGCAGCCTATTAATAAAATCTATGGATATCGAATCTCATTTCCAAACTAGTATAGCTAAAGGCTGAAGCAATCCATTCGGCTTTTGATGCTCGGCTTTTACCTGATGACAATTCAAACATTGTTTTACCCATAAGCCTACATCCATTTTCATAATCTCCCAGAAGAAACTCCTTTTCATATCCTAAAACATCTTAGTCCCTCCAGGATGAACAATAAACTTCGATTGATGACACTCCCTAAAAATTCTTTTCTTAGGTCACTAACATCAGGAACACACAATCGTCCCTTCTTTCTCAACCATCCATTCTGGTCAAGGTAAAAATCTGTCAATTCATCAATCTCAGCTTTATCTTCTAATATTCTAATTCATTCAGCTAGCAATGAATCATCTCTTTTCTTAGAAGCGATTCTTTCAATCAATATTGGTCGAACTTCCAAACAAGATAACATTGTGGTACTCTGACTAGAACTGGCAGTCAATCTTAAATGCATGCTACAAGTAGTCAATGCTACCAAATCTTTCCATTCAGCCAACATAGCTAACACCACATTATGATGTTTCCTACCAAGTACGTCTGTCACTTTATTTCCTTTCCCAGGTGTATACTCAAATCCAAAATCATAAGCAACTCTAAGCACCTCTAGTGTCTCATGTTTAACTTCTTCTGAGAGAATAAGTATTTTAGCAACTTGTGATCCGTATACAACTCGAATCGTTCTCCCAAAAAATAACGTCTCCATACCTTCAAAGCAAATATTACGGCAGCCAACTCTAAATCATGAGTCAGATATTTAACTTCATGCAGTTTGAGCTGTCGCGAAGCATAGACAATCACTTTACCCCTCTGCTTTAACACAACTCCTAATCATGTTCCACATGCATTAGTATACACCACTAAATCCTGACCCATCTGGAACTACTAACACGGCGCATTGGTCAATAAATGTTTTAGCTTCTGGAATGCCTCCTCATATTTATCGGTCCAAACATACTTCACATCCATCCTTTTTGGCTTAGTCATCGACACTGCTATTGTGACGCCCCACCCCAAGACCCACATTAACAAAGAGTATTACTGGGTAATACTGTCTGCTAATGCGGAGAATATGGCTGGTTAGGAGCGACCATCTATAGCCTTATCTTAAATATCTATTGAATATGTCGACAAATGCCAATTTTTTTTTCTAACTCAAGTGGATCGACATATCCAATAAATACTTAAAACAAAGCCATAGGTGGCTGTAGGAACTATCAGAACAAAATACAACAACTCAAATGCATAATACATCACAGAACAACAAACAAATATACTGATACATCCCAATACAATACAAATAATACATCATACGTGGTATGACGACCACAATAGACACATGAGTCAAAACAATGAATACATATCAGAGTTATACAGAACAATTATAAGACTACAACAAAAAGAGACAAGCTGAAGTCCAAGGCGGAAGCATCAAGTAAAGTCCAAAAGTAAGTATCTTACCTAAAACATCTAAGTATGACCCGAGTATAAAATACATGGGTCAGTCTAGCTAAACATACCAGATATAAGGATAAGCAGTAATAGATGCATAAGGATAAGGGTAATGTTCTTCTTAAACAAGAAGGAACAATACTGAGTTTAAGCATGAGTATAAGTATGGTATGGCTACTACAAGTGATGAGATGATTTCACTTACACAAACATATTATCTCAAAAGAGATAAGACAATCCATCAAATGCTAAATATAGCAAGCATCATATCAAACCCGCCATATCAAATCATTAACAGTGGTTTAGGGAAAAATATAAATTCTAAAAAGGAGAAATCCCAAACCCGCCATATCGGCAAACTCAAAGAAATCTCAAAGAAATCACCATCTTAAAATACGCCATAAGGCAATCAAAAATAATTCTCTAACATAGGAGAATATAATTCCAAATAAACGCCAAATGGCAAATCTCATGTAAAAACGCCAATAGGCAAATCTCAATAACGCCAGTGTAGGCAACTCAAATCTCAAAATAGAACTCCCAGGAGTTTAAATTCCCGAAAGGTAATCGCCACAAATGTATATCGAATGGTTCAAAGGACCAATTTCGGGAAGGGCGATATGCTAGGGAAAATAGTCAAAGAAATCATCTCAAAAGTGTTTGCACGTGCATGTGGCCGAAGCCTTGCCAAGTACTGTTATCTCAAATAGGTACCTCGCTCGAAGGTAAAACGTCACGATGACAAATACGCCGCAATGGCACACGCCGCAATGGCAAATATGCCGCAATGGCAAATGCCGTAATGGCAAACGTCTCAAAGACAAATACACCGCAATGGAAAATGCCTCAATGGCAATGAACTGAAGGTCCAACTGGCACACCGCAATGGCAAATGTGTCACAAACTCTCGGATAGGAACCCGAACAATGTTAACGTGTGTCCTATACCACACGTTCACACTAAACGGTTTACTAACCGCTAGTAAATTTCACACCCAAAGCAGTAAAAAGTTCACCTCATCTCATCGGTAAACTCGACTCGAAGGTCAAAACGATCAAACAGACAAGTTGTGAATTAACAGATAAGATAAACACACGTGTCTCATACCACGTGTTTTACTAAACCGTTTAATTCTCCTTCTCATTCGCACGAATAGTGCAAAAACTTGTAATTTTTATATAAAATAATTTACTTTGGAAAACAAGCTTTGAAAACCAATTTGAAACCCATATTTGAAAATTCCCTTATTATAGAGAATAAATAGATTTTACCCTTGAAAATACTTCAAATATTATATAATAATTATTTTGAAATGCCCATTAATTATAAATATCATTTCAAAAGATTCGGAGAAAACCGTGCTCGGAAACGAATAAAAACAAGGAAATTCACCCAAAACGATATTCGAATTTAAATTCAAATTAAATTCAAAATAATTCAAAATTTGAATTTCAAAATCTCCAAAATTTGGCTAGTCTATTGATAGACATCATGGCCTATGATTATCATCAAAAACATCACGAATATGGTTGGAAAAATGAAGCAACGAAAGTGGGAAACATCAAAACCAAAGAGGAGAATAAGGCAGAATTTTGCCTTTTACCAGGTCGGCCCTGAGGTCGACATGGCAGTCGACCTCCTTGGTCCCTAGGTCGACCATACAGTCAACCTAGGTGGCACTGGGTCGACTTGCATGTCGACCTCAGGGAGGGTGGTAGTCGACTTGGCATACGGACTTTTATTTCAAGCGATTCCTGCTCGTGAACTGATTTTCTAGCCTAAGTTTAGCACAGCAAGTGACCTCAGTTTTCAACAAAAATTTACAGAGATGTAATTCAACATGCAGGCTACCAAATGCAAGAAATTCGGCAGCATTTCTTTGCTGGAATCACAAGATACAAGGTCTCAAAGTAGCAACAGAAACTGAATATAACTGCAAATGAAAGCTTCTCAAAATTCATATATACAGTAAGAAAAATTTCTCACAGATCTTTGCATTAGCAACATCGTTTCAGCTAGAAATGTGAGTTAACAAACTCACCTTGAATTAGAAAAGATCAAACCTCGGATTTTTGCTGAAAGAAGCGAGTTTTGAGGAGAAGAAAGCTTCCAATAATCTGTAGACTTCCTTAAATAAACATGCAAAGGAAAAGAGATATATTACAGACAAATCCAAACTCAAAATAGGAATTTGATGAATTAATCTCATTTTGGAGTTGATTACCTGTTGTAATACTCTTTAATTTGATAAAAGAAACAATTTTGATTTGAAGAAATGGAGATTTAAGGCTATAAATTGAAAGAGGAATAAGTTTCTTTCTGTTTCCTTTTTTCTGTTTATTTACTAGAGAAGAAGAGTAGTGTTTGTACGTATAGGAAAAGAGATAATATTTCTCACTTCATGTTTTTGAATTAATGGGCTTTGGACCCAAATAAATGAAGGAATTAAATTACTTAACCTAAGTAATTAATTCACATAAGAAACAAATATTCACATATTTACACTATATAATAAAACAAAGTCATTTTCTTTCCAATTTTCAACCAAACAAAATATGTAAATTTACATACACATGAAATAAATTATTTTACACTGTAAAAGATTAATTTTTATTTTTAAAACATTATTATTATTAAAATCCTTTATTTTTCAAAAATACACTATTTACTCAAATAAATGAATAAAACTCTATTTTGGACTTCTAAAATTCCACAAAAATACTTTTCTCAGTTAGAAAAAATATTTTAAACCATTTTAAACTCAAATTTATAATAAAACTCATTTTTAAACCAATTTCCATCTTTTTATTTAAATAAACAATCTTTAAAAATCTCATACTTCTTTTAAAAATTATTAAAAGAAGAGTTTGGCAATAATTAATACAATTATTGCATTTTCTCCAAATAAAACCCATTTTCCAATCATTATTAACCCAAATAAATAAAATAAAGTTCCAAACTTTATTTTTCTCATTTTATTTTCAAAATTCATTGTTTATTCCAAATAAACAATTAAAATTTCCAATTTTATTTTAATTTACAATATTAAATTATAACTAAACAGGTAATCTCCAAAACCAGGGTTATTACAGCTATACGAGAGAAATCCTTGATGAATCTTCGGTAATAGCCAACCAGTCTAAGAAAACTCCTTAATTCTGTCAGAATCTCGGGTCTCTTCTAATTATTTACAGCTTCTATCTTAGCTGGATCCACCGACAACCCTTTTTCTGAGACTACATGACCAAGAAGCTTCACCTCCTTCTTTCAAAAATGACACTTCGAAAACTTCGCTTTTAACTAATGCTGCCTCAGCATCTCAAGCACTATTCTAAGATGAATCTCACGATCTCTTTCATCCTTAGAATATGTCAAAATGTCGTCTGTGAATACTGATATAAATCTATCTAAATGCTCTCGGAAGATTCGGTTCATTAAATATACGAAGAAAGCAGGTGCATTAGTCAATCCGAATGGCATTGCTAACCACTAGTACGAACCATATCTTGTTCTAAACGTCGTCAACAGAATATTGTCCTCCGCCACTCTTAATTAATGGAACCCTTTTGCTAAATCCAACTGGGAAAATACTTCGACTCCACTCAACTAATCAAATAAAACATCAATTCTCGGCAAAGGATATTAGTTCTTTATCATCTTTTCATTCAACTTACGATCGATACACAATGTTGACGACCCGTCCAGTTTCTTCACAAACGCTGCGGCCGCTCCCCAATGCGAACTGTTTGGTCTAATAAAATTATTTCCTTCTAAGTCCACCAGCTGCACCTTTATCTCCTTAATCTCGGTAGGTGTCATTCTACTAGGCGGTCTACTTACGGGTTTAGCTCCAGATAAAAGATCTATTCGAAACTCAATAGCTCATTTTGGCGGTAGTCCTTTAATAGGCTCAAAAATATCTACAAATTCTCTAACTACGAAGACCTGATTCAACTCATCATCCTCCTATATTACACCAATAAAGCACAGACATCAAAACTTGGATTCTCTACTAAGTATATAATTCGGTCGCTACTATTATGGTGTCTTAGTGATATTTTTCTATCATGGCAAAATATCCTAGCATCATACTTACTTAACCAGTCCATACCCATAATAATCCCAAAGCCTACGAAATAAAACACATGCAAACTGTAGGCAAATATATAACCTAATAATGCAAACTCTAAATGGTCACATCTCATCCCTAGAGTTGCATATCATCCTATCGGATTTGCAACCCTTAAGGAAGTAACTAGGTATGAGGGTTTTAGGTTAAGCTTATCTACCAAACAATGAGATATAAAAGAATGTGATGCACTAGTATTAAACAGTACTCTAACAGATATACCATGAATCAGAAACGTACCTCCCATCATAGCTTTTCCTTTCTCCTCAGTTGTTAGTCTCAAGGTAGCCATTTCCAAAGCAAATACTTTTCCTTTTTCTACCTTGGCCACTTCCAGACATTTGTTCTTGTAATGTCCTACTTGGTCGTAGTTAAAGCACTTAATGTTCTTCTTTCTAATGACATCCTTTCCCTTGCCAGTTCGGTATTCATGAGCATAATTTCCCTTCTTGTCACACTTGTAACACACAACATTAGACTTCCCTTTCTTGGCAACTCCACTCTTCTAAACTCCTTTCTTTTGGCAAAACTTTCTCTTCTTATTTCGTACATCCTGACTCTCTGCTGGCTTGTTATTACTAAACAAAGCAAGCATCTCTTTATTTCGCAAAGCCATCTCCATGACTACATCGCATGGATCCCTGAAATGTGGTAAAGTTTCTCTAGTAAGCTTAGGTCTTAGTCTACAGATGAACTTATCATTCCTTCTGATAATTGTGTCTATTATAGCATATCCATATCGGGACAACTCCTTGAATCTGGTTGCATACTCAAGCACCATCATATCACCTTGCACTAACTCAACAAACTTCCTCAATAGAGTTGACTTAAGGATATCAGACTTTCTCCTAAACTCTGCCCAAGTCATAGTCTCTTCTGCTATCCCACCGGTCACACTATTCCACCAGTATAACACTGCTCCTTGCAATTGCTTCGATGGCAATCTCCTCTTTTGTTCATTATTCAAACCAAGATCAGCGAAAATCCTTTCGCAATGAAGCAACCGATTCTCCACTTCAATTGCATCCTACGATCCAACAAATGGTCTCCCTGCAAGTCTACTCAAAATAACATAATTGTTGACAACTGGAACTTCCCGATAGCTCCTCCAACATTTCCACCAACCAATCCAGCAGTAGTTCTTGCTTGCATCATATTGACAAAGAAAACTGATACATTGCTCCCATATCAACCTGTGGTGTTCCGGCACCTACATTTGCAGCTATTTGTCAACCTGGATTCCTTCTAGTGTTGGGTCTGACATTCCCACTGGTAGTGGTGCTTCCTCCATCAAGATTCACTGTTCCACTTCCTACCTCCATATTTTACTTCTTTAAATCTGCATTTAAACCTTAGTAAGATACAGAAGAACGGTCTAAGAGAGAGAGGGAGAATAGAGGAAAAGCGTATACTTATATATAACATATACAAGTATGTTACTGCAGCATCATCCCATACCCCAATCTTATTCTCTGATTCATTAGGATTATATTTTCAAAACTCTTATTTAAAGTTCAAAATTCTTTAGTTTTACATAACCTATGCTCTGATACCAAGTTGTAGCATCCCCCACTTTAAAGCCTGAAACTAAGGGCTATAGATGTTGTAGTCATCTATAGTATTAATTTCCAGTGACAAAATGCGGTCATGTTAATGGTATCCATAATATCATAAGAATATGAAATAATTTAAAACATAATTTCTCAAGCAACCTTTCTCATTTCATTTCAAAGATATATTTCATATTTATTACATAATCCCCAAACATTGCCCTGGTTCAAATAAAATATAGTTGCTACAAAATAGTACAAGAGCGACATATGAAGATGCCCCCTTGGTTGATCAGAGTTACTAAATAGACAGATAAATCTGCCATTAATACGTTCATACAACAACTGACATAACACAGCGGATACTAGTAATAAATATACTTCTACATGGCCAACTTTGCCTCCTGCACATCTCTGGAAGCTTTATTCATCAAAACCTACTTAACCTGTAAAGCCCTTACTCTCGACCTACTCAAATCAAATTTTGAGCACCCGAGAGTTTAAGGGGAAAACATAAACTTCGAGTCAGACAAAAAGCCTGGTATGCATAATAATATGCCATCTTGGTTTTATAGATATTCAGTGAGACTGCACCACTGAGTGGGATGAGTTTTCCCCTTTTTAATATCCCTTTTAAAATATATCATTTGCAAATCAAATTCCTGCAACCAAACTGGTTAAAATAGACAATATAAACAATAATGTGCATGCATACTACATGGGTAATCATGACTATCCATCAAATTAGTGGACGATCTTTCGTAATGTTTAGTTTTCACAAGGTAACTACCAACCTACAGGCTTGCTCGGGCCTACTAGATATACCAAATTTTCTAACTGATTGTTAGAAGAAAACTGGACGGTCTGTCAACATACAGTTATCCTAGTGTTTACCTGACTATATGTCAATCTCATAGTTTTACAATGCTTACTATGAACCTAAAGGTTTTCAGGCCAACCTATAACCTACCTTGTCTTCGTGTATTTCTTTCTATGCATAAACCTACTTTTTGTCTTACCCTTGTTAAAGCCCTACACATAGGAATTTTGGACTTATATCAGCTAGGAACTAACAGCTGAAGTATAAGGCGCTACTCTACATCAGTCTCATCCGGTCTTCTAATCTCCGAGTCAATTCATCCTATCACAATCTATCCAAAAGTGATAAGAACCATAAATTCTTTTAGTAAAATTGTGGGCTAACTACCCTTTTCTATTTTTCTTGAAAACACTTTCCTACTAAATGATTTAACCCTTGAAATCATATTTTCAAAATAAGGAAAATATAGCCATTTACTATATCCAAAATAATAATTCTATTACATATACTTTTATAAAATAGTGTTGGTGAATCTCAAAACCACTTGGAAGTTAACTCACTTTGAAACTGTTTGCAACCAAAGTGGTCACAAACACCCAATAATATATTTGTGTAGAGAAGTAAATAAACAAAATAAAATTAAAACATAGGAATAGAGCAAACTAACAAGCAAATCAAAGCTACAATCAAGAACATAAGGATTTATAGTGGTTCGGTGTCGTATGCCTACGTCCACTTTGAAGATTCTCTTTATTGATTCATTATTAATTTGATTACAACAACGAACAATAAGAATTTAGGAAAAAACTTGATTACAATAAAGAACTATGTAACCACCAATGTAAAGATCCTCAGAATGACCCCCTAGGCCAGTATTTATAGGTGAAGGCGATCACCAATCTCTCTAAAACTTTGGTTACAGGACCTTCTTATCCATACGGGCCCACCATAGGGGTCGCTAGGCCCAAATCCCAACGAAGAGGGATTGGTACCGATCCCTTCATTGGTCGATTCTTGGGCATCGATCCCTATGGTAGCTTCTTCGTGTTTAGACATGTTGGCTCTTCAAATATCATGTTGATTAAAAAAGTGGAACTCGTGCTTTTGCTTGATCCTTGGTTCAAATCCACTTGGAGGTTATCTCTACCGAACCCTTCTAATGGATCATGCCGATCCCTCATGACCGACTCCAGC
The DNA here is from genome assembly GCA_030737815.1 of Allium fistulosum. Lineage (NCBI taxonomy): Eukaryota > Viridiplantae > Streptophyta > Magnoliopsida > Asparagales > Amaryllidaceae > Allium > Allium fistulosum. Next base: position 1,112,700,364 of record CM060905.1, read on the forward strand.
ATGCCGATCCATGCCCTTCTATGTATGTCGATCCATGCTTGCTTAATCATGCTCATCCCTTGAATTCTATCATGTAATGCCGATCCCTCTAATTACACTAAGTTATGCCGATCCCTCTTATTCCACTGAGCTATGCCGATCCATCTTATCACACAATGCTATGCCGATCCCTCCCATTACACAATGCTATGCCGATCCCTCAATACTCCATATGACCGACCCCTATACTACTGACCCCTATATAGCCTCCCCTAGGCGGGAAATCAATGTCTATCCCTTTCCCTAGGGGGGGCGTTATTCCATACTTAGAATATTCTAGAGAGTCTATCTCTTAGCTTCGGTTGATCGTCACTTCATATCATTGCCTGCGCTTGATCTTTGAGCATAATAACCATCTCTTCGGGCTGTCTTCCTCGATGATCGTCTAGTCTAACTTGTCCAGTCAGCCTGAATATAGCCAGACCAAAAGGCCGGATAACACTGATTATAAAAATAAATCGGGCGGATACCGATTGCCCACGAAGCAACTCTAGGTCCCCAGAGTGCGGACTGCAGTATAAACATAAATCAGGCAGATACCGATTGCCCACGAAACAACTCTAAGTCTCCAAAGTGCAGACTGGAGTATAAACATAAATCGGGCGGATACCGACTGCCCACGAAACAACTCTAAGTCCCCAGAGTGTGGACTAGAGTATAAACATAAATCGAGCAGACACCGACTACCCACGAAATAACTCTAAGTCCCTAGAGTGAGGACTGGAGTATAAACATAAATCAGGCAGAACCGACTGCCCACGAAACAACTCTAAGTCCCCAGAGTACGGACTAGAGTATAAACATAAATCGGCCGGATACCAACTGCCCGCAAAACAACTCTAAGTCCCCAGAGTGCAGACTGGAGTATAAACATGAATGAATAGATGAGTGGATTTCGACCGCTCTCTATTCTACAAAATAACTCGAAGTCTCCAGAGTGTGGACTGGAGTATAAACATGAATGAATAGATGAGTGGATTTCGATTGTTCTCTTTTCCATAAAATAACTCTAAGTCCCCAGAGTGTAGACTGGAGTATAAACATGAATACATAGATGAGTGGATTTTGACCGTTCCTTATTCCACAAACTCCGACCTGAAATCGACAAGAGGAGTATAAACTCGCTAAGGATGTAATTCGACCATCCGACTTATGGCCTCACCAAATCAATGCTGAGGGCAGGAGTATAAATCACTAAAAGCTGAATACGACCGCTCATTATAGCTCTGGCTCGGTGTTCTTTAAAGGTAACGACCGCAAGGAGGCCTTAATACAAAACTAATCCGAACGACGTCCGATGTTACGGGCGACTGATAATATTGTGCCACTGGGTCGATGGTCAATATCGATCTACACCAAACACAAACAGATGTGACCCGGATGTCCCTCGAAAAACTATGATCACCAGAGTGCAGATAAGAGAATAAACCACAAAGACTTGATCATTAATTCTCCAGCACCCTCCTTCGATCCGTCAGGAGGAGTATGAAACCGGATGAGCATGATCCGACTGCACCTGAGCCAACTCTACCCCTAGATCTGATTAGAGAATATGAATCAAAGTGAACGTGGTTGACCGTCCAACACCCAACTCATGTCCGAAATCCAACGGAGCATCGAAGTATTCCCCTTGGAAGGAAAAACCAGAATACAATCCAAGATAGGCGAGACTCAGCCTTCCATCAACTAACCTGATCTCACGATTCAACGGGAGCGAGTGTAAAGCTAAAGTGGACATGGCTTGCCTCCTACTTATTGATGTATGCCCCAGACTTAGGGGCATTAGCGAGAAACAAGATGAATGTGAATCGACCACTCATCGATAAACTCTATGTCTTTGGAGCTTAGGTGGGAGTATAAACATAGCTAGGATGAGACTCGACCGTCCATGTAGTACATTTATAAACCCGAGACTGGGAGCAAAAGTGTGATCATTCAAAGACTGGCTGTGATAGCTCAATATTGTAACTTATATACAGTGTTTACAATGACTCGAGGCTACGACCGAAAGGATGCCTAGAGATAAAATCATCGAACGATGCCCAAGCTCATTTGCAACTGACTATCATTCCAACCTAAACGACGGGCAATAGATTGCCAATACATTGAATGGAAAGCACGTTAGTCGAATACACAAGCAGATTCAAACTCAAAGCAAGAGTCAGCTATGTAGCTGCATGAAACTCGAGGCTGACCCCTATACGACATTTGCTTCAACGTGCTTCTAAGCCTGATCTTTGACTATTTGCAGATAATCTCTCAAATCATTTAGAGCCTTCACTATCAGACTTAATAACTCATGACAAGACTTTGGGATTCCACTAGAGTAACCGTCATCATTGACCGTCCTAACCAGATTCCACGTTGATGATTACGCAAAATAGTTACATTTGAACTCAAAGAATTCAAGACTACACCCGCTGAGCTGATAGTCGACATTACAGTCAGCCATGGCGACCTATCACGAGTACTAAAGATCGGATCATAGCTCAAAGCAACGATGGTGAAGGAATTAGCTGGCTTTCTGTGAATGAATCTTGATGTGTTCACTTGGACCCATTCTGACATGCATGTGATCTCACCGACTATCGTGAGCCATGCATTGAATATCGACCCGAGGCATGTCCTGTTGAGACAAAAGCTAATGCGTCATGGATCCGCAGAGGTCTGCGGACTTAAAGTGCAAGTGGTAAACTAAAAAACAATTGGTTTACCCACACACCCTCTACCTGAAATAGGTATCCAATCTAGTTCTTGTGAAAAAAGATAATGGAAAGTAGCGGTCATGCGTCGATTACTCAGACCTGAACAAGGCATGCCCGAAAGACAGCTTTCCACATTCGAGGATCGACCAGCTGGTAGACTCAACTGCTGGATATGAACTGCTTTCATTTATGGATATGTACTCTGGGTACAACCAGATCCTGATGCACGTCCTCAACCATAAGCACATCAGCTTCATTACCGATCTAGGGCTATATTGTTATGCTTTGATGTCGTTTAAACTAAATAATGCTGAAGCTACTTACCAGAGACTGGTCAACAGGATTTTTAAAGACCGGATCGGGCGATCAACGGAAGTATATGTGGATGACACGCTTGTGAAGTCACGACGATCAAACGACCACATCGATGACTTAGTGGAGATGTTTGGTTCTATTCGAAGAGATGGAATGAAACTCAGTCCCTTGAAATGCTATTTCGGCGTTGCATTAGGGAAGTTCCTGGGTTTAATGCTTAACACTCGCAGAATTGAAGCCAACCATAAGAAGATTAAGGCAATCAAAGATATCTAGGTACCGAAGACAATCAAGTAGGTATAGAGTCTAAATGGGAGGTCATCACCCTAAGACGAGTCATCTCCAGGGCCACCAACAAGTGTACTATCTTCTTCGACCTAATCAGGAGATGGAAAAGAAACTTTGAATGGATGCAAGGCTGCATTGACACATTTTAAGCTCTGGTAGATCACTTAAAGAGACCTCTCATCCTATCCAAGCCGTCGGATCACATAGATTTATTCATCTATTTAGCTATGTCGGTACATGCCATAAGCACCGCAATGCTATGCGAAGAGAAACAGATCCAAAGACCAGTATATAATGTAAGCAACGATTGACAGGCTCAACCCATTAACGTCTATACCGAACAACCGTTACGACAGGTCTTATAGCAACCTTAGACATCTGGAAGGTTACTCAAATGGTATATCGAGCTAAGCCAATTCGATATCACTTATCTCCCTCGGAGAGCTATCCATGGACAAACATTAGCATACTTCATATCTAAATTCACTGCATCGGACGACTATTTGAAGACCAGTGGAGAACCAACCAACCGATGGATAATGTACGTAGATGGAACTTCCAATGATCGATGTTCCGGTGTTGGAGTTACGTTAATGACTTCTGGGGAACAATCGATCTGCTATGCCTTAAAACTCGACTTCCCTACAACAAATAACGAGGCTATGTATGAAGCCTTGATCGCCACACTCAAACTTGCTAGAGAACTGGGAGTGAAAACTTTACATATCTTTTGTGATTTCTGGTTAGTAGTATTCCAAGTCAGGGAAGATTATCTTTTTAGGGGGCAGCGTCTTGCTCCTTATCTTAGCAGGGTCCAAAAGCTACTGGTCGACTTCGAGTATTACACCATTACACACATCCTCAGAAAACAAAATGAAAAATCCGAGTCACTGGCCATGCTGCCAGTTCTGAGGATGTGCAACATATAGACTTTGTCCCGGTTGAAGTACTTAACATTCCAAGCATTGATAGATGGAGATCAACTAGATCTTGGAGATGGAGCCAGAAAAGGAGTCGTGGATGACTCCTATCAACGACTATCTACAAAGGGAATTCTTCCAGAATAGAGGAATGAAAAACGACAAATCCTTCTAAAAGCTTCACGCTATGTCATCCAATAAGGAGTCATGTATAGAGAGGGTTTCTTCGTTCCCCTGCTTTGGTGTATCGCCCATAATGAAATCAAACGAGTCTTGAGAGAAGTCCATAAAGAAGAATGCAGCAATCACACCAGGGGGCAAACCCTAACAAAGAAAATACTCAGCTACGGGTATTACTGGCCAACTGTCAATCAAGATGTAGCTGATCACGCTAGATAATGCAACGAGTGCTAGATGTTTGCAAAAATTCTAAGAGCCTCACCGACGAAAATTACACAAATGGCCATTCCATAGCCGTTTGCCACTTGGGGTATTGACATCATCAACTTCTTGCCAATTCTAAAGATGGTGCAAAATACGCCATTGTAGCAGTGACTACTTCACTAAATGGGCTGAAGTAGAACTTTTAACCACAATCATGACAAAGAAAATAATTAACTTCATTGTCCATAACATCATCTGTCGTTTTGGCCTTCCGCGAACAATTATAACTGATATTGGAACCTAATTTGACAGCGCTAAATTTAAAAAATTCTACCGGTCGGCATTATATTGAAAGAGATTTGCGGCAATTGCTCGCCCTCAAGAAAATGGACAAGTTGAAGCTGTGACCAAAATCATAAAGTCCATCCTAAAGAAACATTTGGAAAAGGCTAAAGGTAAATGGGTGGATGAACTCCCAACAATATTATGGGCTTACAGAACCACCCACGAGTCTGTGACTGGCCATACTCCATTCACCCTTGCTTACGGCTCCGAGGCCGTCATCCCTGTAGAACTTGAAGTTCCCTTTCATCGAGTAGCTGATTACAACCCTTATTTCACAAAAACTATAAAAAAGGAATTACAGTTAAACTAGAAGGAATTGGTGATGACTCGTGAGCGTATAAAACACATCCGGGAGCTAATGATAAGAACGTGTACCTGAACGTACACGTGTATATACAAAAAATTCGATTTCTTGAAATTGATAGAAATTGAATTTTCACCTGGAGTTATTAATGAAAAGACTGGATTAGATAGCCAAAGCTTACTAGCCATGTAGAACCGGACACAGATAGCAACTAATGGAACACAATCCTGAATTTATACTATTGGAGATCGACCAAGCGTCATGACGATCAAAGAGAGATACAACACTTTGGGAAGATAAATCAACGGAAGGATAACGACTATTCAAGAAGCTAAATGGATTTCTTTTTTGGTGACTCTAACTTGCTTCAATTCAAAGCACGTCATGTATGCAACAAAACATACTTTTGGGGGCAAGTATTATCCGGCCTTTTGGCCCGGCTATATTCATACTGACTAGACAAGTTAGACTAGACGGTCATTGAGGAAGACAGCCTAAAGAGATGATTATTAGGCTCGAAGATCAAGCACAGGCAATGATATGAAGCAACGATCAGCCGAGGCTAAGAGATAGACTCTCCAGAATATTCTAAGTATGGAATAATGCCTCCCCTAGGCAGGGGATCAGTGCCTATCTCTTTCCCTAAGGGATCGGTACATATCCTCAATTTTTGTCCCAAACTTGGTAAGATCCTTATTGAGTGACAAAGAAGGCTCCATGAGGCTACAATTCAAGTTTTAAGTCATTTGGAGTTCGCATGCTCAAGTTATGGGCAAATTACTTCACCTATTAAAAGGGATCGATATAAAAGGGATCATCCATATTCAGCTTTCACTACATATAGCAACAATGATCGGTCAATAACTCAAAATCTACAGATGCTATCAACATGAAACTTGGAGTATAAGCTAATTAGAACATGTGGAATAATCTATAGGGATCGCATGGCATTTGGAGCAAGTTGGAGGGATAGGGATCGGCTATAAACAGCCTTCACAGCATATTGCAACAAAGATTGATCAATAGCTCGAGTTCTCCTAATCCAGTTGACATGAAACTTGGAGGTTAAACATAATACAACATGGAGAAGCTTCCCTAAAGATCACATGGTATTTAGAAGAGATTGGAGGGATTGGTACCTATCCCTCTAGAGAGATCGGCATAAATCAGAATTCAAGCAACACTACTTCACGGCAAATGCGATATCTCACAAACCGTATGTCGGAATTGCATGGAATTTGGGGAGTAAGTAGCTAACATCATAGGACATACCTCCTAGGGATCACAGGCCATTTGGATGCATTAATAGGGATCAGTACCGATCCCTATTGTGGGCCCCGATGGGCCTGCAAATTTTTGGGTAGCCTTGTCTTGGTCTCTCGAACCTTTTGCCAAAATTTCAGTCCGATCCATGCACGTCTTCCCCTATAAATACAGCAGGCATGGCGTAAGAAAAGGGATCCTGCTTTCTCTACCGAGGCTCTGCCATTTTTATTTTCACTTTTGTACTAATGGATCCCAGCTGTTCCAAATACTCTTGTAATCATAATCAAGTGGAGGATCAATAAAAATATTAAGTGAACGTAGGCCAAGATTGTCGAACCACTATAAAAATCTGTGTGCTCATTTTTGATTTTTGCTCTGTTTTAGTTTCATTCTTCATTTAATCTCTACTAGATTCTATTGGGCGTTAATGCCCATTTTTTGCATCAACAGAAACCATAGGCTATAGAGCCAAAACAATATAAAACCTTTATATTGATAGCGTCGGCGAGGATACGAGGGTCGCCTCTCAAAACATAAGCTAAAAGTTAATAAAACCATTTAATTTATAATGTCGGTGACCTTATCGCCGGTCTTAGCCCTTCTTTAATATAAAAATATATTAAAATCTTCAACTTTTAAAACATAAGGCCATAAGGCCAATAACGTGGACGTCGCACTTTATTAAATGTCGGCGTCCTAAGGTATACAACTTGGTTTGCATATTAATAAGCCTTAAAAGGATAGGGCCAACATAGTTAAATCTCGACATCATTACCTTAAGGAAAATAAGTGGCTTTATTAGAGCCGATGTGACGACCCTAATTTTGAGTAACATTATTTAGGATATTTAATTAGTTAAATAAAATAAAATAATGTAATGATTAGGGAATTGAGATTTGTGATTAATAGAAGGGTAGCCGTGCCTATTAAACAAATAAACTAAGGGAATTAAAATGAATCAAGTTGGGGTAAGTAGACAAGGACAATATAGGAATAAGTATATTCTTATACCCTAAACCCTTAAACCATATTCATTTTACACGTTCATAAACATAAATCAAACACTATAGAGGTCGAACACTATTAAGCAAGAATAAGAGGAAGATAAGCTAAAGGAAGAAGCTAAATCAACACTAATCCATTCTCAAATCCCAACTTCTTAATCTCAAAGTTAAGGTGAATAATGACTACATCTCATGTTTTCTATTGTTTTGGTTTTAGGTTAAATCCAAATTATTTTGCAAAGTTATTTGCCATGTTTTTGAATGTTAAAATGGATATATATGCTTATTGATGATTTATGATATTTCATATGGATTTTATGATATGTTTTAATGTGAAAACCCTATTAAATGACACCCTAATGCCTTGCGATTTTAGATTTAGATCAAAAATGATATTTTAGAGATGAGTTTCAATTTTCATAATCTTCTGAATTAATGTGGATTTTATATTAATTTTCTAGTGAGGAAAATGGATATTTGGATAAAAAATAATTTACGGCAAAATTATATACGTTTTGGGTCTAAAATTTATATATGTTAGAAAACATATTGAAAATGATTTATAGGAATTTTTGTAGAATTTTCTAAGCGTTTTAATGAATATATAAAATTATTTAAGGTATCAGACTTAAATGTTTTATATATTTTTAAAAGGAGAAGGGGTATTTTATAAATAATTTAATTAGTTATTGCTGAAATTTTGGCAATACTTTTAGAAAATAAAATTAGCAACTAATAATATTTTGACAAACAAGGCAGGTTAGTTGAAAAGATTACTTTAAAAAGCTAAAAATCGGATTTTACATGCTTTTTACATGTTTCACCACTTTCGGCAGCTAGGTTCCGACTGAGTACTTCCGCCTCCATCACCATCGAAACCACTGCATATAGTATCAATGATTTGGTACATAGTGAATTGGATATAGGCGGAAAGTATTGGGTCAAAACAAGGGGTTCCGATGGGGTGGAAGCGCTATTTTGCTTCCAAATGGAAATGCGCCTGCTTTGCTTTCAACTTGGTTGGCTTCCAACTAGGTCAAATTGATTTAAGGAATGGTTTCGAATGAGGTTGTATCTTTTGTTTTAAGTAAATACTTTCGAAGGGGCCGAAACCCCTTGCTATCGCTTTCTACCTTTCGAAGTAAATGGTTTCGAAAGGGTAACTTTGTTTTCAAAACCTAGCCACTTCTCCAATGCTTTCGAAGGGTTGGTTTCGACACCATCACTTCTTTACTTAGGAATTGCTTTCGAAAGAGTGCTTTCGACTTAGTTGTTTTATGACCCTTTTGTTCCATTGAAGATAGAACCCAAAGGTTTCGAAAGGAAAGGTTTTTAAATGGTTTTGAAAGGTTTCCACATGTTTTACTTGAACCGAAATGCTTTCGAAAGGTTTGATGTTTATAAAGGATTTAATACTTTCGAAAGGTCTAAATGAAAGTTTCGAAGGGGTGGTTCCCCAATGGTTTCGAAAGGTTTAAAAGGAAAGTTTCCAATGTTTTCAAATGGCAATGTCAAGCGTTTTAAAAATAGGATGTCTAAGGTTTTAAAGCTTTCGAATGGGATGATTTCAATGTTTTTGAAAGGTGATTATGAATGGTTTCGAAAGGGTATGTTTTGGCCTTCGGCCTAAGGTTTTACTTGTATCGAAAGGGGTACTTTCAATGGATCCGAAAGAGGTACTTTCAATGGATAAATGTTTTCACCAACAAAGTTTTGTGTGAAGTATATATAAGATGGCAAGGTGGTTTGAGTAAAGTATAGACTATATTTTCCTTGTTTAAAGAATGATTTAAAGGTTTAAATCAATTTGAAAGAAAAGGTTTTCAAGGAAAATTTATGGGCAGATGATCCTAAGTAAAATGACTCAGATATTAGAATACCATATGAGACTGGTATATGGTCGCACCCTATACATTAGCTATTATCCCCTAGCTAATTTAGTCCAAAATTCCAGTGTGTAGGGCTTTGTCATATGTAAGACTAAAATGATGTTACACAAAGAAAGGAATGTACAGAGAGAGAATAGGTTATTGGTGAACCTGCAAAGCCATTAGGATCAGTTGACCCTAGAGAAGTAAGTTAGGGACAGACCGTTAAGAAGAGGAGCATCTAACAGAAGTTAGATTATTTGTTTATTTTGTTTAGTAGGCCCGAGTCAGCCAGAGGTTAGTAGTTAGCCAAACAAAACTATATTGTTTGGACAGATAGTCCATTTGTTACCTGATATATATATATATATATATATATATATATGCTTTCAAGATATTGACATTATTATTTTAACCAGTTTTGGTTGCAGGATTAAGATTTGCAAAAGATATGTTTTAAAAGGGTATTAGTGAGGGGAAACCCGTTTCGCTAAGCGGCGTGGTCTCACTTAATATCAAATAACCGAGATGTATAGTATTATTCACACCAGAATTTATGCCTGACTCGAAGTTTATGTTTTTCACCTTAAACTCTCGGGTGCTCAAAATTAATTTGAGTAAGCCGAGGGTTGAGGATTTTCAGGTTTTAGTTGGTGGACGAATAAAGCTTCCGAGGACGAGCATGAGGCTGATGGCTAGCTATTTAGGAGTTGTTTTGTTTGTTTTATTCCGCTGTGTTGTATTAAGTCAGTTATGACTAGTTAGTACTCTGGTCAACCAAGGGATCATCTTCATATGTCGCTCTTGGTGTATTTATGTAATTATTATATTTGATCTAAATCCAGGAAATGTTTGGGATTATGTAACTTGGATATGAAATGTTGTTTTGAAATGTAATCATAAAACTGTTTTAACCTGTGATGATTTTAGTTCGTATTCAAGTGCTTCTGATATTATGAATACCATTAACATTACCGTATTTGGTCACCGGAAGTTAATACTATAGATGACTGCAACATCTATAGCGCTTAGCTTCAGGCTTTCAGATAGGGGATGTTACAGCTGAAGTCATCAGGAGCGGCACCATAGCCATCTTCGAAAACATATGTTTTTGAATAAAGGCGGCAGCGTCGTCAACAATGTCGACATAGTTGAAAGTGGCATAGTTGCATATATTATAGAAGTCAATAGATATAAAAACATGCGACATCATTATTGCCGCTATAAGACACTTCAAAACAAATGGGGTCGGCGACGTTATGGGTGTGCAGTCCTATAGCCTTATATATATAATGCGGCACTATAGCAATGCATACGGTAAGGACGACGTCGGCGATGAGGATGTCAACTTCAAACCTCTTCAACCCTAGCTGATTCACTACATACCAACACAAGCTGGTATCATGCGTATTGCTATCGGTTGACGTCGAAGTCATAACAGTGATGAAGAGGAATGACGATGTCGTCATTGCTGACATGGCATTTTCGTAATTGATATTAAAATTGTTTATTTGCTAATAAAAGTAAGTTCTTTTCCATCAATCCATATTGTTTGTCAAAGTCTTATTGGTTAACCTATACATTTTCATAATTCTTTTCAGAAATCTGCTAATTACTAGCATTTATCATTCCCAAAACCATTTACAAAACATTAACTTATATTAATATTTTAATAAAAAGATTAAGCTTTACTAGCCCTATAAATTTATATAAAATCATAATAACTGATTTACTATATGCTTTAACATATAAAAATTTCGGGACTAAAAAAATAATTTAATTATTCTAATAATTAAAACCAGAAATAAATCATTTTTAAATTTTAGGAAATTCACCAAATATTCTCATTAAACCAAAAAATTATAAAATTAAAAACTCACTTCTAAAGTAATATTTCTAACAACATATCAAACTCTCAGGTCGTTTGGATATCATATGATAGGTTTTCTAACTCAACCATATCACTTAATTTCATAAATAAATTCCATAAATTCACCAATAAGCATATAATCATTCAGATTATTATAGCATAGCATAATAAGAGCAAAAGAACCAGATTTATGCTTAAAATAAAAAATAATATTTAAAACATGAGATGCATAACTATTGTTCACTTTGAATGGTTTAAGAAGGTTGAGATTTGTATTTGATTTTATTCCCCTTAGCTTTGATCTTGTTTTCCCTAGCTTTACTTCCTTTGAAACCCTTGTTAATTGCCGGCCTTAATTCTTTTAGTTTTGTTTGTAATGAATGAAATGAGGGAGGAAACAAGAGAATAAGGGTTTATATTTAGGAATTTAGATCTATTCCCATTCTGCCCTTAACATATATTCCTCCTTCTTATTAAGTCTTAAACCACTTATTAACTCATTCAATAAGGCATAACCCATATTAATTATCAAATCTCAATCTCATTAACCTTCTACATTATTTTATTTTATTTATCCAATTAAATCTCCTAAATAATGTTAATTAAAATTAGGATTGTTACACTAGGTCCCTACTTGTTCTAAACGTATAATTAAGGCCGTATAATTTCCCACTATGAAAATTGTACTGTCTTCCAGTATTTAATTCCTATCTTATATGCTTATTTATTATATTCCATAAATGTCAATTGTCCGTAATAAATGATCATTATTTTTCTATTTGGAGAATCTCTAATAACATTTACTTATTCATTCTAATACATCTATTATACCTATTTCATTTCCCCATCAATGCCATATTAAATCCTTTAACATGTCTCATTAAACGCATTTATATCTCCATTTAATTCATGTAACTCTCAATTAAATGCACATTTATTGCCCTATTAATTTTGGAGTTACTATCTCTTTTCCATCTACACCTCATAGTCCTATAATTTAATATGCTATTATAACTAGTCGTCCTAATTATAACTAATATGAATATCAACGTATAGTACATTTTATATACACATTTATATTTTTAATCGGTTGTCGTGGTTGTAAATATATATACACCCACATATACACCCACACACATACACACGTGTATCTATATCTATTCCTAAAACATTAATTCATATGCTTAGGAATTCCATAAAATTAATTTCCACATTTTAATTTATTAGACCTATCCTTCCCGAAAAGAATAACCGTTATAACTTTCCATTAATTATCCAAAGTGAGACTTGTGCTCCGTTTGAAATTACAAAAAATTATATCTTTTCTGTAATTGAAATAGACAGTGCAAACAATGGAGGAGAACATCAGTACTTTACCCATCTCTTTCTTTTTTGGTATATTCCTTGTTAAAGCAAACAACACACTTTTTATACATATTTTGGAGTTAGATAATTTATGGAAATTGCATGGAAATGTATACAACTAAATTGTACCTACAACGGTAAATTAAAATATAGAAATTCACATTTTAGGTCAAATTAAGGCAGTCTAAGTTAATACTAATAATTTACAACCCAACTACCATAAATGTGGAATAAAACTTACAATCTTATCAACATTCTACTTAAATAAATTTAGGGACTGATTTCCAAATTTCCAGATTAGGGTCTAAATACCATTCATATTCCAATTACCTAACTTACAGAATATGTAGGTGATATTTCATCTTCCTACACCTACCACTCCATAGAATTTGCATATGAATGATAGTTAAATAAAACTCAACGGTAAAAATTTCAATGTTATAAATAAATCATATAATTTCCCACTCACCTTTCTACCTTTCCAACTCTCCCAAATCCGAATCCATCCTTTAGTCAATTTCTTTTCCTTTCCAATCCAAATGAATACGTATAACAAGATATATACATACTATTAGAATTACAGATCTAAGAACAGATTTAAGGTCAAGGGGATATAGATTTATAATAATGAAATTTACCTTTTTTCGTTGTATTGATTCGCTCCTTATCTTCTTATCTTTTATCTTCTGCCATTCTCTGATTATATATATAATATAATATTTTATAATTAATAGAAATAGCGGCAAAGGGAAAATGGTAAATCTTTGTTGCTTTAATCAGAAAATATGAGAAGAAAAGTGAAGGGATTGGCTTGTATTTATAAGCGCTCGAATAGATCATATCCATTAGATTTAAATAATTAAATCAGGGCCATTCGGTGAAGGTTCAACCCTAGTCGCCACCTTGACGATCGGTCGACCGCTCCCTTATAAGCGATCGATCGGCCCAAGGAGGGGGTCGACCGGGGGTTTCACATTTATTATTATTTATTTTCTATTTTACTTATTTAACTATTTTCATTCTGAAAACTTCAAAATCTAATAACCTTTTCGTTTAAGCTCCGATCACAAAACTCCAAATATGAAAGTTGCTTAGAAAATCGCCACGAACACAATGTTGTAAGTTTCATAGCCAAATTCTGATGTTTGCTCAAATTCCATGTTTGAGCCTTACTAATTATTTATTAATTATGGGGTGTTACATTCTCCCCCTTAAAAAATATCATCCCCGAAATTTCTCAAGGGTTGAATCATGTAACTTAATGCGCAATCATTATAAACTATCCAACCAATTAGTGTACAACCAATTTTGCAGCCAAATGTGTATAAGTGCACTATGTATCACAACATACATGATATGCATGCTAAATAATTCTAAATCGACGCCTTCTATATTAATGCATTCTTTTAAAAACATTTTAAAAATATGATGCAAACAACCTATATATACTGGCAGCTCTATATGTATGCAAGTTTTCCAAAATCAAAAATTATTTTTCACACAATAATTTCCACACTTCTACGAGTAGGAGCATGGTTCAACTTATTCTGCATCCAATCCCTGCAATCCAATATCTAATATACAACTTCTAACATCCAAAGTTTTGAAAATCAATTTTTCTTAAATCTATACTCCTATATCTATACCCCACAATTTCTAACATCCAAAATTTTGAAAATCAACTGCCACAATAGCGTACTACGCGCCACCATTAGAGATTGGTAAAGAACCGATAATGTATATACCCCACATAGCGAATGGCCATGGGCTGACCATTTGCGTGATTTCTGTTGGCAGTGCTCTTGGGACATTTACATATATCTGGCATTTATCACATCGTCTTACATAATCAGCGGTGTCTCGATTTACGGTTGGCCAATAATACCCGTAATGGAGTATTTTATTTACCAGCGTTTGCCCCCCAGTATGATCGCCGCATTCTCCTTCATAAACTTCTTTTAAAACACTCTTTATCTCATAATGAGCGATACACCGGAGTAGAGGGATCGAGAAACCTTTCCTGTACATAATTCCTTCTTGCATAATATACTGTGAAGCATTGCAAAGGACTTATCGTCTTTCATTTCATTTATCAGGCATGACTCCATGCATAAATAGTTTTTAATTAGAGTCATCCACGATTCCCTTTCAGATTCCACTTCCTGTGTTTGAACGATTTCCATTTTGTTTATACTTAGGGTATTTAATACTTCTACCGGAACCAAGCCCATCCATTATGCGTCGCTGATACTAGTAAACTTTTCCAACAAATCAGCTTCTCTGTTATGATCGTAGGGAATATATGAAATGTCATAGCATTCAAATTCCGTTAACAACTTCTGAACTCGGGTAAGGTATGGGGCAAGCCTTTGTCCCTTAGCCTGATAGTCTCCCCTAACTTGATACACCACCAACTGCGAATCACAAAAGGTTTCAAGAGATTTAACTCCAAGTTCTCTAGCAAGCTTAAGTCCAACAATCAAAGCTTCTTACTCAACCTCGTTGTTTGTTGCTGGGAAATCAAAGTTCAAAGCATAACAAATCGACCAGTTTTCAGGGGTTACAAGCACAATCCCATCTCTAGAACAATGATCATTAGATGCTCCATCAGTATACAATTTCCATCGTACAGTAGGGATTTCGCTACCTTCTGGATGACCATCTCAAACAGTAAACTCTGCTATAAAATCCGCCAAAGCCTGTCTCTAGATAGCTCTTCGAAGGAGATAAATAATGTCGAATTGGCTGAGCTCAATGTTCCATTTGAGTAACCTTTCAGACATCTCAGGTCACTGTAGGACCTATCGTAACGGCTGGTCGGTGTAAATATTGATCGAATGTGCCTTAAAGTACGGATAAAGCTTTCATGATGCAATTAGCAAGAAGTACGCCAATTTCTCTATTTTCAGATAGTTACTTTCTACTCCTGTTAATCATTTGCTGACGTAATACACCGACCTCTGGATCCGATTCTCCTCACGAATCAAGGTGGTACTTATAACGTGTGCTGATACAGCCAAATAAATGTACAACTCCTCATGATCTACTGACTTTGACAAGATATGGGGTCTCTCCAAATGATTCACCAGAGCTTGAAATGCATCCTTACAATCCCACGTCCATTTGAAGTTTCTTTTTCCTTTCCTAATCAAACAAAGAAAGGAATACATTTGTCAGTAGCTCTGGAGATAAATCGACTTAAGGCAGCAACCTTCCCATTCAAATTTCGTACTTGTTTAATAGTTCGTGACGCTTGGATATCTCGAATAGCCTGAATCTTCTCTGGATTAGCTTCTATTCCATGAGCATTGATGATAAAGCCCAAGAATTTTCCCGAGGCAACACCAAACGAACATTTCAAAGGATTGATTTCATCTTGTAATATTAGAGGATGTCAAATATTTCCACCAAGTCCTTAATGTGGTCTCTTGATCGTTGTACTTCACGAGCATATCATCCATATACACTTCCATTGTTTTTCCAATCCGATCTTTAAACATCCTGTTAACTAAGCGCCGATAGGTTACTGCGGCATTCTTTAATCCAAACGGCATTACTACGTAACAATACAGCCCAACATTTGTAACAAAACTGGTGTGCTCCTGATCGGGGATATGCATCGGGATTTGGTTATATCCCGAATACGCATCCATAAAAGATAGCAATTCATAACCTAAGACCTTATTGCTCCATTTTATTGACCATGCCGATTTGGTAGATGCTTTCTTCTCCACTGTGAAGTAATTGCTTGCCATAATATTAATACTATCGAAGCTAATATAGTTTATGTGTTTGCTAACCTGTTTTCTAAACAGATTTTTGAAGGGTATCCCAGAGTGAAGGTTGCGTCATTAGTTCAAAATCTGGATGATGCAATACGAAGTCAATTTAACCTTGGTCCATCAAGAAAAAAGACAATTGATCATAATTTGACTTGTTTTCTTGTTGATCGAGATTTTATCACCATAGTTAGCGTTACTATGAAGTTTAAGAATACAAAGAATCAAAAGGGTCCTAAAAAAGTGAACTATCCTTGTGTTGAATGTAATTTCAATCTAAAATTACTACCGTTGAGAGTGAATCTTTCAATGGTTATTTCTCCTCGAAAATGATTTATAAATCCTAAGCGCTTACAAGGAGGGGGTGATATCAAACTTAATGAGTTAACAGGTGGTTATCTGACAATATCATCTAAGGATTATAATCGTTTTGGTCTATTAGCATCTCATGATACTAATAATTTCAATATTATTCTAAAGGATGTTCCTGCTTTGTGTTATACTTTGAATAATCTATAGTCTACTGCTTTCCGAATCAATGAGACTATGTTAGATTTTATCCTTCATAATTGTTCCTTGTTAGTAGGTATGCTTATGGATAGACGAATAGCCCATGTGAAAATAAGCAATTCCTTTCCCGTGTTAAAAGAATTGTACTTTAATAATAGAGCAACGAGGATGAAATATAAAAATATTTCCGAATTGGAATTGGAATTCTCTAAGCGTGTGCAGCAAGCTAGGTTTGAAGATTTCATTCTAGATATAGCAAAAGCATACCGAGGTTATGAGTTTTATCTTCCCGCTTTCTTGGACTTCTGTGGTCGAATCTACCATACAGGTCTCTTACATTTTCACGAGCGTGATGTCGCAAAATCTTTGATTCTTCTTTCAAATAAAATTGATAAACCTTCTGGAAGTATTACTTATGAACAAATCAATGTATTATACTCTGCAGCTGCAACATTTAAGTATAAAAATATGATAATTATTCTAATGCTGCATCATGGTATAAAAAATTTGTTTATCCACTCTTTTTTGATAATGATAGCTCTAGTTCTCTTATTGAGTTTTCAAAGAATGCAAGTGATCCATTTCAGTTCTTATCTAAGGTTCTTTCCCATATGGATAATAAAAATTCTTTGACAAACTGATATGTGACTGTACCAGTTAGTCAAGATGCATCTGCATTTTCTTATCAAATCATGAGTTACTTTCTTCTCAATGTAGAGATAGGTTTTCTAACGAATCTTCTACCCAATAAAGATGCTAAAACCTAAGATATTTATCTATTTATTCTTTCCGAGCTGCATACCTTCTTGAAGGAATTAATGCCCAAGGTCTTTCCTTTGATAGAACCAAGGTTGAATCATAAGCTGGTGAAAACCATCTTTATGCCTATGATATATGGTAAGACAGTGATGTCTATGATAGATGATATCACAGCTTCTTATGGTGACATACTTAATTTTAATGAATGTAAGCTATTAGCAAATAACTGCTGGAAGTATTTACAAATAAAGTATCCTGATATCTTATCATTTATGAATATGATTAATAGTATTGGTTATATATGTTCATATATAGATAGAGCTGTGAGCTATGATATAGAGTACTTCAGGACTATGCAGGACTATATAAAATATAAGAAAGAAGTTCTTAGGGTTAAACTATTCAAAAAATATAGCAAGAAGACATAAGAATGTAGGGTAACTTTCCAATTTCCAACAAAAGATAGAGATAGTCGTAAGACAGCTATTTCTACCTACGTGAACTTTATTCATCAGAAGGATGCCTATATAGCTATGAAACTGCTCTATAAAGTCTTCCATAATAAGAGGAGTTCTATATACACAGTACACGATAATTTCATTACTCCTCTGAGTAACTCCTATAACTTACCATAATGGTACCCTGAATTTTTGCTAGACCTTCCTCATCCACCAATATTGGTTAATAAATTTATATTAATTAATATTAGAGCTGACTTAAGTGAATGGGAGTTGGATAAACTAATTAGCAATCTTTAAGAGTTGATAATGAATCAAGTAACCCAACACCATAAGAAAGTAAAAACAATAGATAAGAAGGTTGATGAAACCGTCAAACAATATAATTATTATGTTAAAATAGTGACTCAATCTAATCAATATAACAACTTTAGATTCTGTTTATTAGCTGGGAAGAGTGGTTATTCCGTATGCTTTTAATAAATTGCCCTTGGTGAGCAGGTTGATGACTATTGATGTATATTAATTGAAGGCTTGTTAGGTTGATAACTATTGATGTATATTAATTAAAGGCACTGGAACGCTAATACATGTGCGTAGTCTTAGGCTTCATAGAAGGAAAGAATGAAGCAATGTAAGCAGCATAGAAAGGGTAAGTAAGGTAGTCTAAAGCGAGGCTCATAGAAAGGTCTAAAGGATACTATGGTGAGAGGACTGAGAGTACAGGGGATAGGAGTCGGGCTCCCATGGAGGGAGGCCATGCTAATAGTCTTAGGACCCGGCTCTCATATATAAGCCGTCTTAGAGATGCAATAAGCGTAGCTAAGAGAGATGGCGCTTCTTACTGATAGTCTCCAACCCGCTCACGCATTAAGAGTATAAAACAGGGCTAAATAATCATAGTATGATCTAGAGTATACTTCGAGCTCATGATTCTATTTAAAAGGGCTCAAGATTCTTCAATTAATATATCTTTATCTCAACATCGCTATCATTTAATGGAAATAGCCAATGCATTCTTTCTTTCGCCCGTTCAACATTGCTATCACAGGAGTCGTATGATGACTCCCTTTTGATATCCCTTTCGATATCACTTTTGAAAGAATACCCAATCATTTCCATATCAGCATCAGCATTTTTTGTAACAAATAATTTACGACAACTATAACAGCAAGCATATCTCTTAGAGCCATATATCATGTTCATTAGATAAAACCCAAAAAACATATGACAGGGGTTGAAGTCTGCTATACAGACCCATTCAAATGTATGGGAAGAAAGGCACATTTATCCATAAGTTACTTTATTACTTTTATAACTTATGCGTAGTTATTGGTCTCTTGTCAGCTTAGCCCCATCAAATCAATGTTTGTTGCCTAGGCAAACATCAGGGAGAATCTTCATCTTACAATAGAGAATTCATCTCTCACATCAAAGACTCAAGCTGTAATAAACATGACTTTGTTTGAAGAGGGCATCAGAAGGAAAGGAAACAGATGAAGCTATGCTCAAGCTCAATGGCAAGAAATTATTTCACGGTGGAGAAGAAAGCATATACCGAATCAGAGTTCAATTCCTTAAAGATCGCTGGCAGTTTTCATGAAATCAAATCTATAACGAAATGTCATGGTGGAGAACTCAGTGTTAACCAAAATGGATTGTTATCATTTCATAAATCCCGTGAATAGAGTAAATTATATGAACAGAGTCAATTCGAAGATAACATTAAGGCCTTTAGGCTAGAAGACCCATAGTGTGTTCGTAAGCTAATAGAGTGTTCGTAAGCAATCAAATAGCAGGGCCAATGTAAGAATAGGGCTTCAAGTGTTAATTAGTTTAATAGCTCCCACATTCGATACTTTAGTTATTCAGTGCTCCTTGTAGAGCCTGGTTTCTTATGGAGGTCTCCTTTTCTTATTATGTTTGGACCTATTACATCCTGATTCTCCCTTAGGTAGCATTTGGTGACCTAGATCAGATTCTCTTTAGCGGAAGCCACTGGTGGGTCTGAAGCTTCTTGATTGTTGTCTAATTTGGTGCTTTTGGCTTTCTTTTCTCTTTTGACTTTCTTATCTCTTTAGTTTAATAGGTTCTGTAGACAAGCTATTTCCTTAGTTTATTCTAAGATTTCTTGGTCTTTATTGATGTCTATCGATTCCATGATTTTTTTTCATGAGTCTGGTGTGATTACCATAGTCACATACTTCTTTTGGTAAAATTTTAATTGGTCATGTTGATTCCTTAGTTATAAGATCAGCTAAGTCGTATTTGGCTACTCTAGGAGCGACTGTTGTGTCTACCCACACATCTTTTCGTTGTATAGTATGGATATTTTTTCTATTAATTTGATTCTCTTGTCGACATGATATTATTTCCATAGAATCAATAGGTTTTCCTAATCGTGATTGAAGTTATCTTCTATGATTTTGATTTCGCTCCTATCAACATCTATATATTGATCCTTAAACCATTTATCATCAACCAAATCATGTGCTCTCCCTTTATGCTTGATGACTTCCTTACCTTTATCATACATATAGTTATAGCTCTTTGGAGCAAAGAAGTATCCTTTTCTGATTTTATCCTCTAGTTTCATTTTACCTAGGATGGTGGAGGAAACTTCATCATCTGGCAGTGGGCTTCCTAGAATTGCAGAGTCGGTATCGGTATAGTAACAATCATCTTTGGAGATGTATTTGTACATATGGATACGTGCGTAGGCTACTGTTTAATGGCGGAATTTATATCGGATTAGAAAACCGTCGAAAAATTTATAATAAAATTTATACCGCAAGCGCACGGCGTACTATCGTAGTACGTGGTGAGTACGAGTCGATCCGTAGGGAATTGTTGATTTTAACTTCCTATTCAATCAAATTAAACCAAAGCAGAAAGTGATTAGCTAGAAAATGTTTAAAAAAATGACAAAAAGAAAGTGAGAAAATTATGAGAATAAATGACAATTTAGAGATAATTCCACTCTCTCTATCATATAGTTCAACAAAACATGAAATTATTATCTCTCTTTTTTAGTCGTTAGTAAGTTTAATTGATATGCTTATCATAAGTATGGCCCATTTGTGCTATTAATTAGCTCAACATAAGCCATCAAACTATAACACACCATTTAAACTACTTTTCAACTCTCATGAAAAATGACAACAAATTGAAAGCAAAATCTATTTTAAGTATGGTCTATTAACTATTAATTAGAAATATAGACCATCAAATTTGAATTTCAACATTCACTTCTTTGCCATAATCATATTTATATGAAGAGGCAATTTGTGTTTGTGATTGTTTAAGCATAGCCTATTTGTTATGAACAACATAGACTATCATATTCAACATGAAACAATAAATAACATCAACATTCATTTAAGCACAAAAGAGAGCAATAATTACCAAAATGTTGAAGCTACATGATTAGAGGCTTCATTACCCCTAAATTGAAGGGATTAGCCTCTCATTTGTGTTATCATATCAACACTTGTAGCTTGCAACATGAAATAAATAAGAGGAAAAAGAGAGTAAAATGAAAAGAAAAGCTAAGTAAAAAGAAATGAACACTAAGCTACTAACAACATAAGAAAAAAAGCATGTAAATGTAAAAGAACATTAACTAACATTGCATAGAAAAAAAAAAGATTACATGAAATAAAAATGGCTAAGTAGCCATGAAAAGAGAAAGAGGATTTTCTTTTATTTTTTAAGCTAAAAACTAACTAAGAGGAAGAAGAGGTTACATGAAGATATGGGGTATTTAAACAAGTTAGAAACCATAATCCATATTTTTGGGGAATGCCCAAACTACCCCTTAGGAAGTGTGGTGGCCAAGTAACCATTAGCATCCACTAATCATCCAATAAGTATGCATGAAGATTTAATGGCCTTTTAGCATGTGCATTAGCTCCTAAGTGTACATTAAGGTAGGTGGGTAAGTGGGGTCCTCCATGATCTTCACTTTGAATTATTTCCATCTTCATTTGTTCTCTTCACTCTTGTGCATGCATATATCATCATGAAACCACTTGTAAAATTCAATAAATTTCCTACAAAACAACATAGAAAATTCCAAGTAATTTTTACAATTTAATAAATGCACAAAAATGACCATTTTGCCCCTATATGAAGATGAATATGTGACCAGTTGAAAATAATTTGAATTTTGGGTTAAACAAGTTAAAATACACGATATGATCATTTATTTAATTTAAATAGATTAAATATGGTGGTAAAAATATGCACATTTACGTGCACATCAAATACCCCCACACTTGTCTTTTTATCCGTCCTCAAATAAAGAAAAACTAAGATAAATTCGTTTTCGTAGGGAGCACGATTGCATTGAGCGTATGCAACAAGCCATTAAACCTTTGGGTGTACCCAATAGGATGAGTGTTGTCTCGTGAGGGTTTTCAGCGGATACTACCCACAAAATCCAAATGCAGAATGAAAATATTTACAAAATGCAAGATTTATTTACAAAGAGATGAATGCAAGTTTTTGGAAATATTTACAAATGAAAGATTTACTTTTAAATTGACACAAATAAGTTAAATATAAGTTTTCGTCATTATCTTGAAATTTACGTCATTTACTCATCAAAACATCCAACAAAAATCAAGTTATCAAAGCAAATATACTATAGCTTAACTCATTGTTTCAGTTGATTACACAGTGTAACTATGAAATAGATCCTTATTTGATTATCAAAGTTTATCAAAGTGGTATTTTCATTTCTTTTCAATAACAAGTCAAATCAAATAAGTTAAAATAGTGCTTGGATTTCATTTGCTTACTCTCTCCATTTTTTCTTTTGAAAATTTTATTGATATTAACAATATTTACATATGCCTAACTCAGATAAATCGAGGCCAGATATATTACCCATGCACTGCCTTGTGGACTGATGTGAGGGGAACACAGAGCGTGGCGAGTGAACACACAAGTGTGAACACTTATTGACTATAGGCGTTATTAGTAAAAGAAATTTTATATACATACACCTAACTCAGATAAACCGAGGCCAGATATACCGATCGTGCACCGCCTTTCGAGCTTATGTGAGAAGGGTATAGAGCATGGCGAGTGAACACACGAGTGTGAACACATGACTCTAGGTGTTAAAAATATATACATATATACAATATATATATATATATATATATATTTGTGTTTTTTTTCTATATTATATATATATATATTTGAAAAGAGAGAGTTTTGCAAAATCATCTTAGCACCATTTAACTTAGAAGACAAAAAAATGTTATATCTTTACTTTAAATCGACCACTTTTCAAAACAAAGATTTTCAATTAGGATATATTTTACAATTAACACGTATGAATCTTCCTATATACTAGTCAAACCATTGTTATTTGTAATCAAACTTCATTTTTATTTTTGTTAAGACAAATAGATTTTCAAAATTTTCAATTTAATTAACCAAAACCATATATTTATCCTATAGTGTTTCTTTAAAATAAATCAAAAGAAAATTTGTTTTTGGGATTTTTTTAAAATTAATTTTTTTATGGTTTTTTAAAAGAAAAAGCAAAAATAAACCATGAAAAATTAAAAGTGAAGATGAGTCCCCCCCACACTTGATTTTGACTATGTCCCCACAGTCAACCCAAGTGGAAGGAGAAAAATAAAAATAAAAACATGATCTTTATTTAAATGAAAATTAATGGTATTTACACGAGATCAGAAAGTATATCGTCAAAAAGTAAATGAAATAGTCTTCCAATGACCGATTCATTTGTCTCGTCAAATATACGAGACACAACTTAAGCTCGGAAAACCAAACCATATAAGATTTCGAAGTTGAATTTGGATTTGGAAAAATGAATGCCGTTTTATTGAAAATCGTACGAGTTGTTTTATTTTCAATGATTTTTAGGGTCTATAAAACAATTGATTGAAATTCAAGTTCATTTTCACCATATTGAAATTAAAATTTATCATTGAAAACTTCTTCAAAATTATTGATTTCAAAATCAAAATGGTGATTTAAATCTTCCCCTTCAGAATTTGACAACTCATTTTCGAAAAGTCCAAAGAAATCGTGTTCGTTAAATTCGTCTTCCTTTATTGGATTATCAACAACTTCATTGCATATATTAAGTTCAAAATCCAAAGTTGTTGTATTTAAATTTTCAAAATCGAGAAAAGGAAGATCGAATTTTAAATTTGGTTCCACACTCTCAGAAGAATTGAAATCCAACTCAATTACCGTATTTTCAACAACTTCATTAAGATTGTCGTTTTCAATTTCAAAAGTTGTTATTTGAAAATCGTCAATTATGGTAAAAGATGGATTATTATTTGACTCGTCACATATTGGGATTTTTTTTCACGTTGTTTCATATATGTTTCAATCAACAAATCCGTGTGATCATTGTAAATTTCGTCCATTTGTTCAACAAAATCCAATTTATAGTTATTAACATGAGGATTTTCACTTTGAAATTGTTGAGAACAAAGATTTTCAATCAAACGTGGTTAAGATTATTCCCGTTGCCAAATTTGTTTGAAAAGTTGTTTCCATTTTCATTTCGGTTTTGAAATTCATTTTGAAGTTCGAAATTGACTTGGCATGAGTTAAACTCGAAATCGTTTGAATTTGAAGTGAATTCAAATTTTGATTGTTTTGAAAACATTGATTTGAGTTATCGCACAGATATGAATTACACAACTCATTTATCTCTTGATTTTGTTGTGTAGAGAGTTCGAGTAAAGATGAAATCATTTCAATGCTTCTTTCAAGATTTGAGGGTTTATCATTGTTTTGAAAATTTTGTTGTTCGAAATTCGAATTGTTTATACAATAGTTGTCGTTAAAATACCCATACGAATTTGGAGTGAAATCATATGGATTATATTGATTTCCATAACTATTGTAAAATTCTAGTGAGTAAGGGAAAGGAAACTCGGACATTTTCAAGAATTTTTTTTCTTTTGGTTTTTTTATAAAGGAAATATATTTACAAATAGAATTTTTTTTTCAAAATGGAAAGTTGATTTTTGTTTTGTATTTTGGTTTTTTAATTTTTTTGTTTTTGAAAAGATTTTATATATATATTTTTTGGATTTTTGATTTTCTAAAGAAGAAAACTAAGTAATTTTTTTTGGATTTTTGGTTTTGAAAATTTTCAAAGGAAAAGGATTTAAAAATAACTATGTTAAGAAATATTTACAATTTTTTAGTTTTAGATTTTGAATTTTTTTGTTTTGTTTTTTTTTTAAATATGGTTGAACTAATGCAACTAAATGAATGCAAGGCTGAATTACAAATGATTTATCCTAAGTTAACCCAAAATTGTATAATCACACTCTGTCTTAAATCAACAAGATAGTTCTTAGCCAGGTAACAGATATGATTTATCGCTGCACCACGAATCACCATAGCAATGCAGCCGAAGGTTTAAGTACCTTCAGAGAAACAATTCAGTATAATATTTACAAATCACCATAATATTTATAACTGATTATTGCTCTGCCGTAGCCTAGACACCAAGAAATTAAATTGTTCAAAGAAGACAAATTGTTAATATACAATTAAGTGCGTTTTTTAGTCAAATTCTAAGATGAAATGCAAAACTGAAATTAAACGTGTATTAGCAATGCAACTACGATTGGAATTTTTTTTGGTTTTCTAAAATATTTAAAAAAAATGCATGTAAACAACAATGCAAGACAACAAAAACAGTAGATATATACAATGCAAGGCAAATAAAAAGAAAATTGTAAATAAGCAAGCAGTTGTTATTTTTTTGGCAAGCTCAGCAAAGCAAGCAATTTATTTTAGCAAGCACTTCTACTCCTTCTGCAATCCTACTTTGATAACCTAAAAATAAAACAAAGATATATATATATATATACAGTTTTTTTAAGGATAAATCAAAAAAAAAAACAAAAACTAAAACAAGATAAACAAAACAAAGTAAACAATTCTTTTTTTTTTAAATCAGAAGGGGATAAGGCAGTTTGTATGGGTGATTAAACAAAAAGAAAAAAGGAAAAAAAACAAAACAAATTAGAAAAAAAAGAAATACCAAACTAAAATAAATAGACCAATAATCAACCCAATATCCGGCCCATTAACACAAACGAACCCACTTAAAAAAAAGTTGCCCAGGAACTTTTCAATTATCGTTTCAACACACCTCTTTTTTTTTAATATCCCAAAATAAAATCGAAAATTGAAATCAATTCAGGGATTCCAAAATAGAATCGAAACTAAAATCCCAAGTTTTTCGAAGATCGTTCTCAGGGATTCGATGGTAACGAGGCGTCGATTTGTCATGGATTTCGGTTGTGGTCAAGGTGAGGCTGCGGTATTCGATTGGTAGTGGGTTGTGCGATTCGAATTAGTTTTGGGTTTGAGGGGATTGGAGTGGAGTTCGACTGGGGGTTGATTTGGTTGGCGAGGAGCGAAGGTGGACTATGGGGTTATTCGAACTCGTGAATTGCGGTGGTGAGATTGTATGTGGAGTCGATGTCAGTTGGTGGAAGCTCGGTGGTAGAGGCGAGTGTCGCGATTTTGGGTGCGGTCGTTCAATTCGGTTGGGCAATGGATGATGTCGAATTTGGGTAGGCCACGGGGTTTGAAGCGATGATGGGAGGCAACAGCGACTTGGTTGAAGTTCTGGTAGGTTGACAGCCCCTTTTTTGTTACTGCAGTTTTGAGTAGCAACGAAGATGATGAGTGATGTTCTCTGGTCAGTGAGTCATGATTAGTGTTGTTTGCACGTACTCTTGATGAAAGAGTGGTGGGTTGTTGCGGAGTTGGCTGTAGTTTGGGTGGTGGTTGTCTTATTGAGTGGTTGGTAATTGGTATGCAGGTAGAGGAATTTGTAGTAAGATGGTGAACCAGAGATGTTGTTATGGTGAAATGTTTGCAGTTTTGTAACAACAGAGAGTAACAACAGAATGGTTTGAATGAATGATATGGTGTAGTGATATGGTGTAGAGTAATAGCAGAATGGTTTGCAGTTTTGTATGAATGTACGAAGAGATATGAAGCTTGTATGGTATGTTGATACGATGGAACAGTGAAAGCTTAGGGTGGTTGGGGAATGATGTATGTAACAACCCGGTTTTTTTGCGTCAGTTTATAAATGACGATTAAATCATTGTTAATCGCTAGTGTAGATTTTAATCGAGTCGGAATCCTTTTTGTAAAAGTTTGTTATCGTCACTAGACGATTGAAATTGATAACAAATTTCTATCAGCAATTTTGATCGAATTGAAATTCTTTTTTTTAGTTGTAAAATTTTTTATAAGTGTTTGGATATGTTGAAGGGCTTCAACTTATAATCTCGGCCCACAGTTATCTGGAATGCTGTGATAATATCAGAGAAACCCGACCCCTTTTTCTCATTCCTAATTTGAAAACCCTAAAAATCAAAAGGCAAAACGAGCGAAAATAATGGCGGCCACAAGAAATTCTCGCGTTTGTTCATTCCCCTGTTCGAAGCTAAGGCTTCTAGCAAACAAGAAGAGATGATGGCCTCGTCCTCATCTTCGTTCCTCTACAAATTAGGGCATGCTCAATTAGCTTCGTTCGGCTCCCAAAGGCTCCTGTCGATTTCGTTCATTCGCCTCTGTGTTGCCTGCTTCAATGGATGCGTGCGCAATTTCGTCAACTCAGTCGAGTTCGACTTCTATCTCTCGACCGATCAAAGGTGAGTGATTTTAAAATCGTCACTCACATCTAATTTAAACCTTTATAGTTGGGACTTGCGATTCGAGATTTTCCTTGGTTTGCTTTGATAATGTTGCTCTGTGAATTCCTTGCTTTGACTTGTTCGACTTTGGCTTCGATCATTTATAACTTTGTTAATGTGATGTTGTTTAAGACTTGGTTCGTTTTCGTGATTGCTATGGCTTTGGTTTCGATCACTTGGTTGACTTCTTCTTTCTGGACACTGTGATTTCTGGAAACTGTAGTTGACTTTGTAGACTTTGATTTTGTGAATTTCTGTCTTGTGATGTTCACGGCTTCATCTTTCTGTAGCATACTGTATTAAGTTTATATGCTTGCTTTCCCATATCTGTTCCATTACAATCTGCACGTGAGTATGCTTTGAGTCACTATTTATCACTTGAAACTATTTATTGAACTTGAATACGTTGATTGCTTTGTAGTTGTGCATTGCTATACTGTTTTGAGTTCGAGACTTGTTCATTCTATTTGTATCACTACTTTATCTTCGAACTGCACTCGGTTTTGCTCCATGATGAACTTGATAAATGCACTTCCCCTAGGACTGCATTATAGTGTACCTGTAGCTTAACTTCAGTCAATTGGACTTGAGTTGTTAGACTTCAATCACCTGAACTTGTTCATGTTGTTCATTCTGACATCACCTCTGTTTTACTTGTCCTGTCTACTGTTTCCTTTAGTTGTTGTTGCCTACTACTGATCTTCATCTCTATTTCTCTGGTCTATGCATCTTCCAGTTACATCACTGCTTCTTGTGTCTTACAATATATGTGCATACCCACATGTGTTTTGTGTGCATATATTGTACTGTGTAGTGATGTACTTGTAGTTGTAGCGTGATAATCTTGTGTCACACTATCCTCTGACTTTTGTCTAGTTACATTATGTTGAACTTGTCATGCATTCACCACTTGCTGTTGGTCTTCACGCATGTATATTCTCGAGCTTTGTAGCACTACTTGCCTCCCAGTTTGGGTGCATTTCGACTGCTGATCTTGGCATTGTTGAGTCTTGTTCATTTGTGCAGTATACTTATTATATACATATATACACTGTTGCATGATATCTAGAGCTTGCTGCCCTTGTTCATTTGAATTTTGGTTAGGTGGTATTGTCCATACCTGACCTTGTTTGAATTCTTTGTATTGATGTGAACTGAGCATGGTCCTTGTATCACTTGAGTTATTCGAGTCATTTAGCATTTTGATGTTCACTTGGTTTGTGATTTCATGTAAGACTGTAGAATCTTCAGTGTGCTCTTGTTGCACTGTCACTTGTTCAGTTTTCTCTGGTTTGATTTCATGGTCATGTGTACTGATCAGGTTGCTTCATTTTTGAATTGTGGTTATGTTAACATAGTGTACATACATTCATGTACATTTGCCTTGTTGCCATTCGCTGCTGCACTCAGGTCTGTGACATTTTGAAATTCTGGTTTGAGTCACTTTTGAAGTTAGATTCTCTGATCTATGACTTCGACTTGTCTGCATTGCATTCATGTAGCTGATATACTTCTCTCTTGCCTGGTCTGGAATTGGTCTTCACCGTATTGAGTTGCACCAGTCTTCGAGTTGAGTTTTATCTTCACTTTGTTGCACTGCCTATTCCAGTGTTGCATGTCTTGTGATCACTGATGTACTCTAGTCTGGTTTGATGTTGTATATTTTGAATTGTACAGTCTTTGAAACACTTGAATTGAATCCAGCTTGTCGCTCAGGTTTGACCTTGCGATCATTGTGACTTTCACTGAGCCTTTGTATATCTCCTGCGATAGTGGCAAGGCAGTACACGCGTGCGTGTACTGCAGCCCTATCAGATTTGACAGTTTTAAATTGTTGTTTCGATTTGTTGAATTGTTCGTTGGTTAATTTCCATGTTTTGGAATTGTATCCTGATTTGGATTGCTGATTTGTTGTTTAACACCGTTTAGTGTTATATCTGTCGTTATCCGATTCTTTTATCGAGGAATCGGATATATGTGATTCCTGTGACTGTCATCTATTTGAGATTATTATTGCTTCTAGGCACTAATAACTGAGTTTGAATTAGACTGACCCGTGTATTATTTTCTTTTGAATGTAATACTCGGGTCAGACCCGAGTTATTTCAGGTTGTAGATTTTCTTCTTTGAGTTGCTGTTCAGGATATGAAGACTTTTCACATCTTCTGAAGTTGTCAGTGTCATTTTGTAGTAGTCGTGTCCTTGTATAGAACGATATGTATTCATGTATATTAGTCGATAATGTACTTGTATATATAACTTCTAGAGTCGACAGTTGTAGTTGTATCATATGTATCGTGTCAACTATATTGTAACTGACATCGGTTATATATATGAGATTTTTTTAATCTGTGTTCCGCATTTATATTATCTGTGTTATTGTTATATCTAATGTCCTAAACTATTATGAACTATCGTAGTTTGTTTTATACTGATGATTGGATATGTCGATGGGAGTAAATAAATAATAGATGAAAAAAAAAGTATATACCACTCCTACCGAGATAACCAATATTAGTGTAAGGCCAATTACGGATGATCGCTCCTATCCAGCCTTATTCTTTGTAGTAATAGACAGTATTTCTTTTAATACTCTTTATTATTATGAGTATAGAGGTAGGGCGTCACAGTTGGTATCGGAGCTTGGGGTTTATGGACATAATATAAAACATAACTTAGATGGAACATATGTTACAACTATTGGTCGATGTTTTATTTGTGCTTGAGTCAAAACTAAAGTTTTGAAATTTGGATGAAATTTTTAAATAACTTTATTTAAAAATAATAGTGAAATTGTGTTCTGATGATTTGATTGATTTGTGTTCTGTTTATCAGAGTGCGCAGCGGAAACAGTAAAACTGTCTTCGCTGAGTACAACTGATAATCTTTTTGATTTAAAAATCAAAATACGAAATGGATATGAATTTCATTTGTCG
The DNA here is from genome assembly GCA_030737815.1 of Allium fistulosum. NCBI lineage: Eukaryota > Viridiplantae > Streptophyta > Magnoliopsida > Asparagales > Amaryllidaceae > Allium > Allium fistulosum. The sequence goes on from CM060905.1 coordinate 1,112,731,213, forward strand.
GTTACATAGCTGTAATTATTTTGTTTCTTTGAGAATTTCGAATCCGAATTGAGGATTCGAAGAAATTGCAGTTATGTGATTTTTGTTGAAATTTCCGCTGGCTTTCTTTGGTACTAATCATTTATTGATTAGATTTTTGCTGTTTTGAATTATCTTCATTGAAGATATATTTGAATGATTTCTTTGTTTATTTTGTAGTACGTGCAAAAAAAAAAAATTTGAATTGCACGTTATTGCATTTATTTTACGTTGAACCGATGCTTGGTTATGAAACGTATTTTGTTGCCGTTATTTTTATAACGGGATTTTTACACCAGTGCTATATTTTTGAAGCACGGTGTTTTGTGACATTTTGATGAATGAAAATTCACTGATATTACATTTTGATGTAAATTGTTTTGATGTGATTTTGACGTTTTAAAATTACTGTCGTTTTGGCTTCAGTAACCGTCATGTTTTAAAAGTGGATTTTCGAGCGGTTATTCCGCAATACTGATTTGTAACCGTTTTACGGTATTTTGAGAAGTATGTTTTCCTTACCGAAATTGTTACTGATTTGCTGTTTTAATCACATGATTGGAAAATCGTTTTTAAAATGAAAATTGTTTTATAAAATTTTAACAGTTTGCGTTTTCAAAAGAATGAGGAAGCGACTTAAACGATTCAGCAAAATCGAGGATTATGACCCCTTTCTTTTACTGTTTCGCTTAACTCCGGACTTGTCCAGTTGAGATTGTGAATTGTTATTTTTACAAAATAAATAAAAATTGTTTTCAGAAATTTTAACAGTTTGCGCTTTCGAAAGAATGAGGAAGCGATTTAAACGTTTCAGCAAAATCGAGGACTATGACCCCTTTCTTTTACTGATTCGCTTAATTCCAGACTTGTCCGTTTGAGAATGTAAAGTGTATTTTTACAAAATACACTATTTTGCACTTTCAAGGAAATGATGAAGAGATTTAAACGATTTAGCAAAAGTGCGAAGTATGGAACCACACTTTTACTATTTCGGTTAATTCCGGACTCGTTAATTGAATATCTGGTATTTTGATGATTTTGATGAATTTTACACTTTCAAGGAAACGATGAAGAAAATTAAACAATTTAGTAAAACTCGTGGTTATGGGACATGTGCGTTTACTATTTTGGTTAATTCCGGACTCGTTAATTGAAATATTTTGATGCTTTCGTGTGCTTTCGAACCACTATGTTGGACCTTCGGGTCATATGTTGGACCTTCGGGTCAAATACCAGTACTAGACCTTCGGGTCAAATACCAGTACTAGACCTTCGGGTCATATGTTGGACCTTCGGGTCATTTGTTGGGCGCCAAAATTATGTTGAGTACTTGGTAGGCTTCGGCCATTTGTTGATGCACGTGCGACGAATTAAAAACTCGCCATCTGATGGGATCGATCCAAGCTTTTATGTTGATTTTCTAGTCTTCTTAATTGATTTCTAGATATTTGTTTTTTCCAATTATCTGCAATAATTGGATATTTGTTGATATGAGTTCTGATTATCGTTTTTGATAATCGGATATTTGTTGTTTCTAATTATCGCTTGTGATAATTAGATATTTGTTGATATGAGTTCTGAGTATCGTTTTTGATAATCGGATATTTGTTGTTTCTAATTATCGCTTGTGATAATTAGATATTTGTTGATATGAGTTCTGATTATCGTTTTTGATAATCAGATATTTGTTGTTTCTAATTATCGCTTGTGATAATTAGATATTTGTTGATATGAGTTCTGATTATCGTTTTTGATAATCGGATATTTGTTGTTTCTAATTATCGCTTGTGATAATTAGATATTTGTTGATATGAGTTCTGATTATCGTTTTTGATAATCGGATATTTGTTGTTTCTAATTATCGCTTGTGATAATTAGATATTTGTTGATATGAGTTCTGATTATCGTTTTTGATAATCGGATATTTGTTGTTTCTAATTATCGCTTGTGATAATTAGATATTTGTTGATATGAGTTCTGATTATCGTTTTTGATAATCGGATATTTGTTGTTTCTAATTATCGCTTGTGATAATTAGATATTTGTTGATATGAGTTCTGATTATCGTTTTTGATAATCGAATATTTGTTGATTTGAGAAATTTGATTATCGTTTTTGATAATCGAATATTTGTTGATTTGAGATTTAATTATCGCTTGAGATAATTAAATATTTGTTGATTTGAGATTTAATTATCGCTTGAGATAATTAAATATTTGCTGATTTCGAATTTAATTATCGATTTAGATAATTAAATTTTTTCTGATTTGAGATTTAATTATCGCTTGAGATAATTAAATATTTGTTGATTTGAGATTTAATTATCGCTTGAGATAATTAAATATTTGCTGATTTCGAATTTAATTATCGCTTTAGATAATTAAATATTTTCTGATTTGAGATTTAATTATCGCTTGAGATAATTAAATATTTGTTGATTTGAGATTTAATTATCGCTTGAGATAATTAAATATTTGCTGATTTCGAATTTAATTATCGCTTTAGATAATTAAATATTTTCTGATTTGGAATTTAATTATCGCTTTAGATAATTAAATATTTGCTGATTTGAGATTTAATTATCGCTTTAGATAATTAAATATTTGCTGATTTGAAATTTAATTATCGCCTGAGATAATTGAATATTTGTTGAATTTGAAATTTGATTATCGTTTGTGATAATCGAATATTTGTTGATTTGAGAGATTTGATTATTGTTTTTGATAATTGAATATTTGTTTTCTGAATATCGTTTGAGATAATCAGATATTTGATTTGTTTTCTGATTATCGTTTGAGATAATTAGATATTTGATTTGTCTTCTGATTATCGTTTGAGATAAGTAAATATTTGCGATTTGAAAATTCAATTATCGTTTTTGATGATTGAATATTTGCGATTTTTGAGATTTGAGCTTCGTCTTTTTCTCTGGCGATTCAGGTGAGTAATTTGATTTACTCACATTCAATTCGTGCTCTGTATGGGATTTCTGCTCTGTTTTTCCTTCTCTTTTAGTTGCTGGAACTCGATTGTTCTTGCTATTGTTAGTCGTCTGATTTTGATCCCTGATTCCCATGATGTTGATTCTTTTGATTTGAAGCAGTCGAACCTTTTGATTTCTTATCTAATACTTCCCCGCTGACACTTGCTTTGCTTATACATTCGACATTGCCATGCTCTTTTGGTTGTTACCTTTTATCCATTTATTCCCTATGATTGCGTGGACACAATTTCTTTAAGGAGGGGAGTCTGTAACAACCCGGTTTTTTCGCGTCAGTTTATAAATGACGATTAAATCATTGTTAATCGCTAGTGTAGATTTTAATCGAGTCGGAATCCTTTTTGTAAAAGTTTGTTATCGTCACTAGACGATTGAAATTGATAACAAATTTCTATCAGCAATTTTGATCGAATTGAAATTCTTTTTTTTAGTTGTAAATTTTTTTATAAGTGTTTGGATAAATGTTGAAGGGCTTCAACTTATAATCTCGGCCCACAGTTATCTAGAATGCTGTGATAATATCAGAGAAACCCGACCCCCTTTTCTCATTCCTAATTTGAAAACCCTAAAAATCAAAAGGCAAAACGAGCGAAAATAATGGCGGCCATAAGAAATTCTCGCGTTCGTTCATTCCCCTGTTCGAAGCTAAGGCTTCTAGCAAACAAGAAGAGATGATGGCCTCGTCCTCGTCTTCGTTCCTCTACAAATTAGGGCATGCTCAATTAGCTTCGTTCGGCTCCCAAAAGAACTTAGGCTCCTGTCGATTTCGTTCATTCGCCTCTGTGTTGCCTGCTTCAATGGATGCGTGCGCAATTTCGTCAACTCAGTCGAGTTCGACTTCTATCTCTCGACCGATCAAAGGTGAGTGATTTTAAAATCGTCACTCACATCTAATTTAAACCTTTATAGTTGGGACTTGCGATTCGAGATTTTCCTTGGTTTGCTTTGATAATGTTGCTCCGTGAATTCCTTGCTTTGACTTATTCGACTTTGGCTTCGATCATTTATAACTTTGTTAATGTGATGTTGTTTAAGACTTGGTTCGTTTTCATGATTGCTATGGCTTTGGTTTCGATCATTTGGTTGACTTCTTCTTTCTGGACACTGTGATTTCTAGAAACTGCAGTTGACTTTGTAGACTTTGATTTTGTGAATTTCTGTCTTGTGATGTTCACGGCTTCATCTTTCTGTAGCATACTGTATTAAGTTCATATGCTTGCTTTCCCATATCTGTTCCATTACAATCTGCACGTGAGTATGCTTTGAGTCACTGTTTATCACTTGAAACTATTTATTGAACTTGAATATGTTGGTTGCTTTGTAGTTGTGCATTGCTATACTGTTTTGAGTTCGAGACTTGTTCATTCTATTTGTATCACTACTTTATCTTCGAACTGCACTCGGTTTTGCTCCATGATGAACTTGATAAACGCACTTCCCCTAGGACTGCATTATAGTGTACCTGTAGCTTAACTTCAGTCAATTGGACTTGAGTTGTTAGACTTCAATCACCTGAACTTGTTCATGTTGTTCATTCTGACATCACCTCTGTTTTACTTGTCCTGTCTACTGTTTCCTTTAGTTGTTGTTGCCTACTACTGATCTTCATCTCTATTTCTCTGGTCTATGCATCTTCCAGTTACATCACTGCTTCTTGTGTCTTACAATATATGTGCATACCCACATGTGTTTTGTGTGCATATATTGTACTGTGTAGTGATGTACTTGTAGTTGTAGCGTGATAATCTTGTGTCACACTACCCTCTGACTTTTGTCTAGTTACATTATGTTGAACTTGTCATGCATTCACCACTTGCTGTTGGTCTTCACGCATGTATATTCTCGAGCTTTGTAGCACTACTTGCCTCCCAGTTTGGGTGCATTTCGACTGCTGATCTTGGCATTGTTGAGTCTTTGCAGTATACTTATTATATACATATATACACTGCTGCATGATATCTAGAGCTTGCTGCCCTTGTTCATTTGAATTTTGGTTAGGTGGTATTGTCCATACCTGACCTTGTTTGAATTCTTTGTATTGATGTGAACTGAGCATGGTCCTTGTATCACTTGAGTTATTCGAGTCATTTAGCATTTTGATGTTCACTTGGTTTGTGATTTCATGTAAGACTGTAGAATCTTCAGTGTGCTCTTGTTGCACTATCACTTGTTCAGTTTTCTCTGGTTTGATTTCATGGTCATGTGTACTGATCAGGTTGCTTCATTTTTGAATTGTGGTTATGTTAACATAGTGTACATACATTCATGTACATTTGCCTTGTTGCCATTCACTGCTGCACTCAGGTCTGTGACATTTTGAAATTCTGGTTTGAGTCACTTTTGAAGTTAGATTCTCTGATCTATGACTTCGACCTGTCTGCATTGCATTCATGTAGCTGATATACTTCTCTCTTGCCTGGTCTGGAATTGGTCTTCGCCGTATTGAGTTGCACCAGTCTTCGAGTTGAGTTTTATCTTCACTTTGTTGCACTGCCTATTCCAGTGTTGCATGTCTTGTGATCACTGATGTACTCTAGTCTGGTTTGCTGTTGTATATTTTGAATTGTACAGTCTTTGAAACACTTGAATTGAATCCAGCTTGTCGCTCAGGTTTGACCTTGTGATCATTGTGACTTTCACTGAGCCTTTGTATATCTCCTGCGATAGTGGCGAGGCAGTACACGCGTGCGTGTACTGCAGCCCTATCAGATTTGACAGTTTTAAATTGTTGTTTCGATTTGTTGAATTGTTCGTTGGTTAATTTCCATGTTTTGGAGTTGTATCCTGATTTGGATTGCTGATTTGTTGTTTAACACCGTTTAGTGTTATATCTGTCGTTATCCGATTCTTTTATCGAGGAATCGGATATATGTGATTCTTGTGACTGTCATCTATTTGAGATTATTATTGCTTCTATGCACTAATAACTGAGTTTGAATTAGACTGACCCGTGTATTATTTTCTTTTGAATGTAATACTCGGGTCAGACCTAAGTTATTTCAGGTTGTAGATTTTCTTCTTTGAGTTGCTGTTCAGGATATGAAGACTTTTCACATCTTCTGAAGTTGTCAGTGTCATTTTGTAGTAGTCGTGTCCTTGTATAGAACGATATGTATTCATGTATATTAGTCGATAATGTACTTGTATATATAACTTCTAGAGTCGACAGTTGTAGTTGTATCATATGTATCGTGTCAACTATATTGTAACTGACATCGGTTATATATATGAGATTTTGTTAATCTGTGTTCCGCATTTATATTATCTGTGTTATTGTTATATCTAATGTCCTAAACTATTATGAACTATCGTAGTTTGTTTTATACTGATGATTGGATATGTCGATGGGAGTAAATAAATAATAGATGAAAAAAAAAGTATATACCACTCCTACCGAGATAACCAATATTAGTGTAAGGCCAATTACGGATGGTCGCTCCTATCCAGCCTTATTCTTCGTAGTAATAGACAGTATTTCTTTTAATACTCTTTGTTATTATGAGTATAGAGGTAGGGCGTCACAATGTATCTAGATGGGTATGTGCAGGCTGTGTGCACAGTTAAGGCAGTTTTGTATGAAGTTTGTCGATGGTGAATAGCAAGACAGTAGAGTGATGGGAGAGTTTGGGAAGTAGTTTGTAATGAGTGATGGGGGTATGTGAAATGTATGTTTGTTGAATGAAGTGGTTTGTGGCAGCTTGTTCGGTCAGGCAGCAAGCAAGAGGAGGAAGTGAGGTTGTGTCAGTTAATAAACTATGCAGTGTCAGTTGAAGGACTGTGTTCGAGTTTAGGGTGAGGCAAGTTTGGATGGTGAAACTTGTTGGAGGCAGCAGGTAGTGATTATGGTGGAAGAGGTTGGTGCAATGTAATGGTTAAGGTTGGTATGGTGGGAGGCTATTTGAAGGGCACAGTCTTGATGAAACTGTCAGGCAAGGTCAGATGACGGGCAGTGGGAGATGAAACTGTTCAACAGTGATGGCAGCAAGTCGTTTGGGTGTGGGATGTTGTATATATGTAAATGGTAGCAGTAGTAGATGTATGGAGTGAATGTAGCGATGCAGTAGTATGTAGTGTTCTGGGCTGTTGATGATGGTTTGAAGTAAGAAGTCTGTTGCAAGGCAGTAATGTTTGAAGATAAAAGAATTGAACAGAGAAAGAAATGCACCGTTGTGAAAGCAATGTAACAGTAAAAGCTAAACAATTTTTTTTGGTTTTGAATGCAATGTAAATAAAAATTGTAAAATGAAATCAAGTATTTTTGTTTTTGTTTTGAAATTGTTTGTGTATTTTTTGTAGAAATGCAAATGAAAAAAGAAAATAGAAAGAAAGAAATGCACACAAGCAAATGCAAACAAAAGTCACACACAAACACAAATTTTTTTTAAATATAAACAAACACATACAACAAACACACGATAAAAATCAGCGAAAATAATTCGAAGAATAGAAATCTAAAATCAAAGCAACTCCCCGACAACGGCGCCAAAAACTGGTTTAACGGCGGAATTTCTATCGGATTAGAAAACCGTCGAAAAATTTATAATAAAATTTATACTGTAAGCGCATGACGTACTATTGTAGTACGTGGCGAGTACAGGTCGCTCCGTAGGGAATTGTTGATTTTAACTTCCTATTCAATCAAATTAAACCAAAGTTGAAAGTGATTAGCTTGAAAATGTAAAAAAAAATGGCAAAAAGAAAGTGAGAAAATTATGAGAATAAATGACAATTTAGAGATAATTCCACTCTCTCTATCATATAGTTCAACAAAATATGAAATTATTATCTCTCTTTTTTAGTCGTTAGTAAGTTTAATTGATGTGCTTATCATAAGTATGGCCCATTTGTGCTATTAATTAGCTCAACATAAGCCATCAAACTATAACACACCATTTAAACTACTTTTCAACTCTCATGAAAAATGACAACAAATTGAAAGCAAAATCTATTTTAAGTATGGTCTATTAACTATTAATTAGAAATATAGACCATCAAATTTGAATTTCAACATTCACTTCTTTGCCATAATCATATTTAGATGAAGAGGCAATTTTTGTTTGTGATTGTTTAAGCATAGCCTATTTGTTATGAACAGCATAGAGTATCAAATTCAACATGAAACAATAAATAACATCAACATTCATTTAAGCACAAAAGAGAGCAATAATTACCAAAATGTTGAAGCTACATGATTAGAGACTTCATTACCCCTAAATTGAAGGGATTGGCCTCTCATTTGTGTTATCTTATCAACACTTGTAGCTTGCAACATGAAATAAAAAAGAGAAAAAAGAGAGTAAAATGAAAAGAAAAGCTAAGTAAAAAGAAATGAACAATAAGGTACTAACAACATAAGAAAGAGAGCATGTAAATGTAAAAGAACATTAACTAACATTGCGTAGAAAAAAAAGATTACATGAAATAAAAATGGCTAAGTAGCTATGAAAAGCTAAAGAGTGCTTTCATTTATTTTTTAAGCTAAAAACTAACTAAGAGGAAGAAGAGGTTACATGAAGATATGTGGTATTTAAACAAGTTAGAAACCCTAATCCATATTTTTGGGGAATGCCCAAACTACCCCTTAGGAAGTGTGGTGGCCAAGTAACCATTTGCATCCACTAATCATCCAATAAGTATGCATGAAGATTTAATGGCCTTTTAGCATGTGCATTATCTCCTAAGTGTACATTAAGGTAGGTGGGTAAGTGGGGTCCTCCATGATCTTCACTTTGAATTATTTCCATCTTCATTTGTTCTTTTCACTCTTGTGCATGCATATATCATCATGAAACCACTTGTAAAATTCACTAAATTTCCTACAAAACAACATAGAAAATTCCAAGTAAATTTTTACAATTTAATAAATGCACAAAAATGACCATTTTGCCCCTATATGAAGATGAATATGTGACCATTTGAAAATAATTTGAATTTTGGTTTAAACAAGTTAAATTACCCGATATGATCATTTATTTAAGTTAAATAGACTAAATATGGTGGTATAAATATGCACATTTACGTGCACATTAGCTACAATAGCAGTAGAGATTTGCACAGCCGATAATCGAGGCAAATCTTCATCGAAAAAATCCGTTGGATTGGAAATACAGGAAACCATATAGTATTTATCACCCAACCGAGTTGAAAGCTGAATATTTCCTTTTTCTAGTAGCTTATCATGTCGTGCTTTCTCACATACCTTTGTAATGGTACTTCCAGGATTGATACCAAATCTTCCATATTGCGAATTCATCAATATTTTATAGATAAAGACCAATGCATTATCTCCTCTTTTCTTTGCCTCTACCTTTTTCTCATAGGTTTCCGTGATAAAACGATCGAGGAGATTGTTTCTTTCTTAGAGATCAAGTACCCACAATTTGGGTGAATATCATACCCTATGGTTTTAGCGTAAATCAACTCCTCGCTAAAGAATACCCCTACAAAATTACCGGTTGGGAAGATTAAAGTTTGAGTCTTGGGTTCCCTATATGGTAAGAAAGGATGATCTATAGTCCGCGGACACTCTACATATGCCTCGATAAAGCTAAATAGGCCATCAAGCTCTCTTCCTGATAAATCACTATACCATACAGGTTATCCAACCAGCATTGGGTAGTTTTACATAATGTATGGGTAGAGTGAGTTGACGCCATAAAAGTACAGATCCTCACCATAGGGCTTATAAACATCGGAGTGACCTCCATAGTAACCACTTCAAATAAACATATCGACATTTCCACAAGGGATATAGATAGGGAAAGTCTTAGGATCGTAATAACTACCACGAAAATAGTCATGGCAAGTGATGATAGCGTCAAGCAAGTTGTGATATCCACTTTATAATTACTAAAATACAGATCTTGTGCATTGAGTATTATACCTGCTAACAAGTAATATCATGTTTCATATATGGAATTACCTCATTTATCTTTTCCATCTCATTATTGGTATTAATTGATTTATGATCAAATGATCCTTTAGAGCCTAATGAAGGGTAGAAAGTAGATCCCAAAGAAGTAAGGCTACTGGGAAGGAGAGTTAATGAATCTCGGAAACGTAAGATAACTTTACCAACACCTTTAAAGAGGCGCTCATAGATAGCTATCTCGTAAATCACATTATTTCGAAGTAGAGGTTTCATTGCATATCTCTTATCTTTTTTAGCAAAATAGCTTAATAAGAAAATTCCATCAAATTTAGCAAAGTTATGGAAGTAAACCTTTGCTATTTTCTCTTCATTAAATTTCACTGCTAAACGAGAAATAAAGTTTTCCAACATGTTATTACTTCTTGCAACGAAGTCCGACTCCAACGAGAGCTTAGCAGATTCACAATAATAAACTTTTATAGGATCTTGTGAAGGAAGACCTTTTTCGGGGTTCACCGCTAAGAAACAAATTGCAAAAGGTACATGTTCAAGGGCTACATTTCCTATAGAGGCCATAAGTTTTTCTGTATCGGCTATAATAAATGAACTACACTTCTTAGTAGAAGCTTTCAGGGCTGGTATGATACCGGGCTTTTTATTCGTACGATGAATAAAGGGTTTCACTTGACCGGTAGGAGGAGAACTGACGGCTTCCCATAGTTTATTTCTTATTTCTGATTCAGGGAAAATTCTCAACTCATTACTGGAACAACCCACCAAAAAGATATTCACAGAGATAGAGAGAAGTGGAGCATCATCATATATCTCATCTTGAATGTGAACCAGCATTTTGATGAATTCATAAATCATAAGCTGTTATTCAGAGAGATTGAACCTCAATGATCTTTGGTGGTTATAATATGTGAAAGATGTCGGGATTCCTCTTTCCATTTATTACCTTTCTTTACCTCTTCCCATGTATAACCTATCGTAAAATGAGACTTCTTCACTAAAGAAAGAGGATATGCATACTTAGTCAATAGTCACATTATTATAAAAGTACTAACTTCCTCGTCCTTGCAACTAACATCCTCATAAAGACGGGCTATACCCCTTCTACACTGTGGATACAGATCAGTATAATAATCTTCTTCAATCATACCAAGCATACTATCGTACAAAGTAGAAAACTCATATTGACTCATCCTAGAGGAATACTGATTCAGAATGTAAATATGATCGCCTAGCTAATCCCCCGGCACTTATGCTACCTTTGGTACCATACACTTTTCTAGTGTCCATAACAAGATAAAGAGAGGGATATAGCTTGAGCATTTCCTTTTTTATTTAGATTTTTTTTAGACTTTTGACCGGTTAGTTAACTGCAAAACTACGAACTATAGAGGAAGGAAGGCACATTTATTTGTAAGTATAAGTATCTTTTATAACTTATGCATAGTTATTGGTCTCTTGTCAGCTTAGCCCCATCGAATCGATGCTTGTTGCCTAGGCAAACATCAGGGAGAATCTTTATCTTACAATAGATGTATTCATCTCTCACATCAAAGACTCAAGGTGCAACAAACATGACTTTATTTGAAGAGGGCATCAGAAGGAAAGGAAACAGATGAAGCTATACTCAAGCTCAATGGTGAGTAATTACTTCACGGTAGAGAAGAAAGCATCTACCAAATCAGAGTGGTCAATAAAACCGGAACAATAAGGTCTCAGGTTTTATTGATAGTGTTTCCTTTAAGAAGGTTTTTGTCTCTATAAGGTCACCAAGCTCAAGAATGAAATAATGATGAATTCATCTATTGTAAGATGAAGATTCTCCCTAATGTTTGCCTATGCAACAAGCATCGATTCGATGGAGCTAAGCTAAGACCAATAACTATGCATAAGTTTTAAAAGATACTTATACTTATGGATAAATGTGCCTTTCCTCCTTTATAGGTCATAGTTATGCAGTTAACTAGCTGGTCAAAAGTCTAAAAATAAAAAGGAAATGCTCAAGCTATATCCCCCTCTTTATCTTGTTATGGAAACTAGAAAAGTGTATGGTATCGAAGGTAGCCTAGGTGTCGGGGGATTAGCTAGGCGGTCATATTTCCATTCTGAATCAATATTCTCTAAGATGAGTTAATATGAGTTTTCTAATTTATACGACAATATGCTTGATACGATTGAAGAAGATTATTTTACTGATCTGTATCCACAGTGTAGAAGGGGTATAGCCCGTCTTTATGAGGATGTTAGTTACAAGGATGAGGAAGTTATTACTTTTATAATAATGCGACTATTGATTAAGTATGCGTATCCTCTTTCTTTAGTAAAGAAGTCTCATTTTATGATAGGTTATACACGAGAAAAGGTAAAGAAAGATTATAGACGGAAAGAGGAATCCCAACATCTTTCACATATTATAACCACCAAAGATCATTGTAACAACCCGCATATTTTACGATTGTATATTAATTTTTTTTATTTAAATATAGCATCGTTAATCGGATTAAAGTCCGAAAAGCTAATTTTTGTAAACAGTCGAATTGGGACTCGAGACCACTTCCATCGAGTCCAAAATGGCGTTTACAACTTTTTTGAGTATAAGCATTGATAGGTTTGGAGTAAGTTGAATTTTGCTATTTTCTATTTGGGCTTTTGGATTTGGGTTTCACCCAAATCATCCTATAACCTAACTCAGCCCCTCTCTTCATCCATTCATTCTCATTTCATTTCTTTTTCTCAAGCAAAACTGAAAATGGGGGAAGAGAATGGGAAATAGAAATTGCCAAGCCCTAGTTCCTCTTGCAAACTCAAATTCTTGCTCCAAATTCAAGGTGAAGCTTTGGTAAGCATCTCCTCCTTCTTCTCCAACTCATTCTCTCTTTAATTTCAGAAATTTCCTAAACCTAACTTAGGAAATGTTCTTCTTTTGAGCTTAGATTCAAGCTTCTAGAGTTGAAGTGGAAGAGTAGTTGATCTTCCTTTGCTTTCAAGCTTCTCCTTCATCGTTTTTGGGTTTAAAGGTGAATTTTTGAACTCACATCTTTGTCTATTTCTATCATTGATGTTAGGTATGAATTCCTAACACTTATTCATGTTCAATTGCATTTGGTTTGAATTGATTTGGTGAACATTTCAATTTTTGGTGGTTTGAAGTCAAAACTTTGAAAATCCTTGCTTTGATTTGTGAACATGTTTTTGGTGGCGAATCGGAAAGCCTATAGGGCTGGGTTGTCGATTGGCAAAAGCCCTTAAAGTCCATTGCTCGTCCGATCGTGAATTGGAAGAGTTTGCACTTCATTTGAATAAGCTGAAAAATAGCCCCAGTGCCAGTCAGTCGACTGACCCCCTGCAGTCAGTCGACTGGCTGTAGAAATCAGGCAAATCTGGGTCTGTCTGCAGAGAACAGAAGTCTCTGTTTTCTGCAGTCAGTCGACTGGCCCTCTGCAGTCAGTCGACTGACTGCAGGAAATGAAACATTCTGGTTTCTGGATCAGTCGACTGACTCCCTGCAGTCAGTCGACTGACCTGCTTGATTTTGCCTATTTTGCCTATTTAACTTGAGATTCCAACTTTTATCGATTCGTGATTATCCGATTTATTGTTATCATTTATTATTGACTTTGATGACTTCTTTTTCGGGATTTTTGAGAAGGTCCGTTTTAATGGAATTGATATCGATTTCTTTGGATTTGATTCACGTCTTCGAACGTGGATTTTGGTCATTGATTGTTTCTACAATCACTTCTGTGATTTGTCGCTTTATATAAAGGTTTTCTATACTAGTAGTAAATATTCAAACTCTTTTACAAAGATGATTTCAACTCTATTTTAAATATAAAGATTTTTTTCAAAACCGTTTTCCAATCTATTAGTATATACAAACCTTTACCTCATTCGTATGAGAAAATCTAATTAAACGGCTTAGCAAAACAAGTGGTATGAAACGCTTGCGTTTATTTCGTCGGTTAATTTATGGACTTGTTCGATTGAAAATCTTGTGACAATTTTCGAGTGGAAATCTACAATCTGTTCGTAAATATTTTAGTTAAGCTAGTGGTTATGGGACATGAAGCTAAACTCTTATATTTACTAGCTTAGTGTAATCGACACTTCTTGATGATCGATGATGATCATTTTGTGATTTAGACTAGCATTGTGCGATGTCTCTTTGTCCACGTGGGGGACTATACCCCGTTCCTTTGAGCTTCGTCTCATTTTTATGGGCTAGCGACCCATGGTCTTTGGACCGTTCGTGGAGCAATCGGCTCATTAAGTCGGTGCATGGGGTGTATCTTTTCAGGTGCATCGATGTTCCACTAGGCATGGGGTGTATCTTTTTAGGTGCATCGATGTTAGTTTAAACATGGGGCGTATCTTTCCAGGTGCGTCGATGTTCGACTGTGCATGGGGCGTATCTTTCTAGGTGCGTCGATGTTCAGTTTATGGTTAGCGACCATGGAATAGCGTTCCGTTTGTGATACACGTGTTGGTGAGTTTTCATGCTCCGTCTGTGATAGGCCTTTTCCCTTTGTGATTTTTGGATTTCTAATTGCTGATTTCTAGAACTTATGGTTCACCAACTTTTGCGATTGGTATTAATATGTTTGTCAATATTTGTGGTTTGGTGAATAAAATAAAGAATATGATATTCTTTTTGGTGCTTTGAAATGATTTGAGATATTGTATGATTTTTGTGTTATTTGATGTATACTTGACACAATATGACATTTTTGGTTATCATACGTTTTCGGTCATATCTCTTATCCTATATCATTTTATCTGATATTTATAGCTAGACTGATCCGTTTATTATTTTCTTCTTAAATAATACTCGGGTCAGACCGAGGTATTTCAGGTGATCCTGCTTGACTTCCTATCAGGGATTATCATTTGATTCATTTGGCTAACTACTTTAGATTAGTAGTTTTTGTTATTATACATTTGAGATATAGACTCCTTGATGTATAATTATTCTTTTGTCTAGCACTTGTATCTATTCTTTTGTGTTGTAGTGGATCTTCTATGACCACTACTTTGATGTACACTTCCATGTATTATATTCATATTTGTTTCCGCCTTTGTGATATGAATATCTGTGACTGATTTGTGTTATGTTTATTTCTATATTTGTTTCCGAAGGTCCACTTAGCCACTGTGTGGTAGCTTTGAGTTTGTATCGGTATGTCGGATTTACTCTTGAAATGAAATGCTTGTTATACTATCTGACATATCGGTACTCGCACAAGATAATTACACAGATGGTCGCTCCTCAACAGCCTTATTCTTCGCGCTAGTTGACGGCATTACTCCGTAGTGTCCTTGGCTAGCGTGAGCATAGAGGTGGGGCGTCACAACATCGTATCAGAGCCAAACTTCGGAACAATGTAGAATAATCTAGCAAGGATCATTGTCCTAAGTCTTTCTTAGGAATCTTGCCGTAGGATCTGATTCGAGTATTCGTACCGTTCTATCCTATTTTTCTTTTGTGATGCCTTGTTTTATCAATCAAGGTTGTTTGATATTCATTTTGAGAATAACCTTTTTCCTCTTCTTTCTTTCTTAGAGAAGAGAAATGGTTAGACCTGGCCGTCCTAGCGCCGGTCAATCTAGTGCTACTCCTCAGGATGGAGTATTTATGTCAGCTCAACAACTTTTAGATCTTGTGAACAATGCCCAAGCTGCCGGACCCGTTCCAGCGCCTACTCACCCTAAATCCGGGTTTGCACGCTTGTGCAGAGATTATACCACTTTGGGTGGAAGGCCATTCAAGGGATCCGAAAGTGTTATAGAAATTCAAGCTTGGCTTAGATCATGCGATCACATCTTTTCCCGCATGGATCTTATTGATTCACTTCGAGTCCAACTGGCTTATAGTATGCTCCAAGAAAGAGCATTAGATTGGTATGAGCTTTTGATTTCTGAAATTATCAAAGCGGATCTTACTTGGGAGCAATTCCGGGAAAGGTTCGAATTGAAGTTTGTGCCGGAGGCTGAAAAAGTAACTTTAGCCCGATGCTTTATTGACCTTATTCAAGGTGAATCTTCTGTGACGGATTACGTCGCATCTTTTGAATCTCTCTCTAAATATGGGGTCAAGTATATTTTTACCCCATTGAAGAAAAATCAGAGATTTGTCTATGGTTTGAATAAGAACCTTAAAAATCCTTTGATTCTGAAACTGGAAGTTTCTTTTGATCAGCTTATTGATATCGCTCTTCGACTTGAAGAGGTCGATAATGAAAGTAATGTTGAAGTTGTGGGTGCCAAACAGAACTTCAACAAATAACATGAAGAGGCCTATTAAGTTCAAAGGCCCCAATCCCGACAAGAAAGGGAAGCAAGAAACTTCTGTAGCAAAGACTCATACCCCTAGTCGTGGACGATGCTACAATTGTGATTCTATGGACCACTATGCAAGCGAGTGTCCGCAACCCCTCTATTGTCGCTATTGCAAAAGTTTGAGTCATCATATATCTGCGTGTCCCATACTTCAAGCATGAAGGAGGGAAAGCTAAAGGTTGTGCAAGCCTCTACTAGCACCTCTCTTGGTCAAGGTATTTCTCATTCTATCCTTGACGATATTTGTTTTGTGATTATCTTATTCGAGTTCATTTTGATTTGGGTTCATCTCATTATTTTATATCAGAAGCACTTGATGGTTCTTTCTCTTTTAATATTATGGGCTTAATGACTTCATTGAGAATTGCGAATTCGATTGGTGGATCCGCAACACTCAGTTTGCTTTGTTCAAATGTCGAGGTTATTTTATGTGATTATTCTTTTCGAGCCGATTTGTATGTCATGCGTTACCTAGGCTTTGAATTTTTTTTTTGGGAAAGGATTGGCTTAATTATTATGAAGCCCATATCCTATGTCCAATGTGGACTATTTATCTTCGACATTCTCAATCTGTTAAGCAGATTTCTATTGTTTTCAAAGATTTTGATTTCTAAATTTTGTGGCAACATTTTATTCTTTAAACCCACTCGATGAGGAAAGTGTTATTTCTCTCATTCAAGTAATTTGTGGATTTTCCGGTATTTTTGTGCTTGTCTTAGGATTACCACCTAAGCAATCTATTGGGTGGTGCTAAGGTCTTTCCAGCTCGACCTTTCCACCGGTTTTCATCAGCTACGAGTTGCGGAGGGTAGCATTCCACTTACCGCATCCCGCACTCGTTATGATTCTTTTGAGTGGTTCGCTATATGTCATTCGATTTGACGAACCTTCTACCTTATTTCATCCATTTTGTGAATCGAGTATTCTACGAATATCTCGATTAGTTTATCCTTATATTTATTGATTATGGATGAAAATAACAAATTTAAAATTTGCAAATCTTTTTAATAAGGTATCTATAAGTATGATTGGGTTTTGTTCTTAAACGAGCAAAGAATATTTGTAAATTTTATAAGAGACTTGTTTATCATAGAAGATGATTTTGTGTTGTTTTGCCTATTTAGTGCTTTAAGAATTATGGTCGGTGCGCTTGATCAACGTTATCGATAGGAATCTCCTAAACGCTTTGATGAGACAGTTAAACACAGTAAATTCTTGTGAAAAGTTAATTTTTCTAAAAAGATATATATATAAAGTTAATTATAACTTTGAAAGTCTTAGCTTTTCGGGAAAGAGAAAGGAACTCTTTTCCGATGCTTTTATTCTTGCGGTTCCCGAAGGGAACGAAGATTTTATTGTTTTTACCGATACTAGGCGTATTGGTTTGGGTGCCATTCTCTTGCTTAGGGAATGTGTTTTATCATATGCTTCTTGACAATTGAAGCCTGCCGAGACTAGATATGCCACTCATGATTTAGAGCTCGCGGCTATTGGTTTTGCTCTTAGATTTTTGTGTCATTATCTTTTGGGAGAGGAATTTGTTCCCTACTCCGACCATAAATCTTTGAAATATTTATTTTCTCAAAAGGAACTTAATTTGCATCAACAACGTTGGCTCGAGTTCCTTGCATCTTATGATCTTGATATTTTTATACTTCCGGAAAGGGTAATCGTGTTGCCGATGCCCTTGGCCGAAAACAACAAGTAGTTGTTTCTATGATGATATCCGAATGGAATGATCTTGAGACTTTATCCACTTGCGAGATTCGAGATCGTTAATCCGATTCATGTTCATCTCTTGTTTTGTGTAGCCTTGAGGCTCGTCCTTCTCTTTTGGACCGTACCTCTTTTGGCTAAACTCCATGTCCTGTTAATTGCATGGAGTTCCTACTTCTATTGTTAGCAATCGTGATCCATTATTTTCTAGTGGATTTTCGTAGGGTCTTCAAAAGCTTTGGGAACAAAGCTTAATTTTATCACCGCTTAGTGTCCTCAATCCGATAGACAAATAGAGCATGTGAATCAACTCTTGAAGATCTCCTTCGTGCATGTGTTCTTGATTTTGGTGGAAGTTGGTTAGATCATATTTCTCTTGTTGAGTTTTCTTCCAATAATAGCTTCCAATCTAGTATTGGTATGGCACCTTTCGAGGCGCTATACGGAAGTCCATGTCGATCTCCTTCGTGTTGGCCTGAAGCCGGTGAGAAGCTGGTTTTAGGTCCAGATTTTATTGGTATTCATTTGTGTTTCACCTATGATGGGTGTTGTGCATTTCAGTTGATCGGGAAAGTTAGCACCTCGATATGTTGGTCCCTTTCCCATCACCGAGCATATTGGTTCCGTGGCTTATCGCTTTTATTACTGGCTCAATCATTTGCTATTTATGACGTTTTCCACGTCTCTCTACTACGGAAATACCTTAGAGATTCCAATTTTTATTCTTGAGCCTGGTGTAATTGAAGAAATTGAAGTTTCACAAAATTTGACTTATGAGCAACATTCTATTCATATCATTACTTCGAAGGTTAAACGCCTTCAAAATAAAGATATTCTTCTTGTGAAAGTTCAATGGTCCTCAAATCCTTAGGATTGCTCTTGGGAATCTTGAGAATTCATCGAGCAAACACATCCGGACTTACTCTTTTGTGCTCTTTATGGTGAACTTCTTATTTCAAATTTTCTTTTGTGTTGTTATGCTTTTATGGTTGTTACTTTTTATTTTTCCTCTTAATTATTGCGAGGACGTAATTTCTTTAAGGAGGGGAGTCTGTAACAACCTGCATATTTTACGATTGTATATTTAAAAAATTTATTTAAATATAGCATCGTTAATCAGATTAAAGTCCGAAAAGCTACTTTTTGTAAACAGTCGAATTGGGACTCGAGACCACTTCCATTGAGTCCAAAATGGTGTTTACAACTTTTTTGAGTATAAGCATTGATAGGTTTGGAGTAAGTTGAATTTTGCTATTTTCTATTTGGGCTTTTGGGTTTGGGTTTCACCCAAATCATCCTATAACCTAACTCAGCCCCTCTCTTCATCCATTCATTCTCATTTCATTTCTTTTTTCTCAAGCAAAACTGAAAATGGGGGAAGAGAATGGGAAATAGAAATTGCCAAGCCCTAGTTCCTCTTGCAAACTCAAATTCTTGCTCCAAATTCAAGGTGAAGCTTTGGTAAGCATCTCCTCCTTCTTCTCCAACTCATTCTCTCTTTAATTTCAGAAATTTCCTAAACCTAACTTAGGAAATGTTCTTCTTTTGAGCTTAGATTCAAGCTTCTAGAGTTGAAGTTGAAGAGTAGTTGATCTTCCTTTGCTTTCAAGCTTCTCCTTCATCGTTTTTGGGTTTAAAGGTGAGTTTTTGAACTCACATCTTTGTCTATTTCTATCATTGATGTTAGGTATGAATTCCTAACACTTATTCATGTTCAATTGCTTTTGGTTTGAATTGATTTGGTGAACATTTCAATTTTTGGTGTTTTGAAGTCAAAACTTTGAAAATCCTTGCTTTGATTTGTGAACATGTTTTTGGTGGTGAATCGAAAAGCCTATAGGGCTGGGTTGTCGATTGGCAAAAGCCCCTAAAGTCCATTGCTCGTCCGATCACGAATTGGAAGAGTTTGCACTTCATTTGAATAAGCTGAAATACAGCCCCAGTGCCAGTCAGTCGACTGACCCCTGCAGTCAGTCGACTGGCTGTAGAAATCAGGCAAATCTGGGTCTGTCTACAGAGAACAGAAGTCTCGGTTTTCTACAGTCAATCGACTGGCCCTCTGCAGTCAGTTGACTGACTGCAAGAAATGAAACATTCTGGTTTCTGGATCAGTCGACTGACCCCCTGCAGTCAGTCGACTGACCTGCTTGATTTTGCCTATTTTGCCTATTTAACTTGAGATTCCAACTTTTATCGATTCGTGATTATCCGATTTATTGTTATCATTTATTATTGACTTTGATGACTTCTTTTTCGAGATTTTTGAGAAGGTCCGTTTTAATGGAATTGGTATCGATTTCTTTGGATTTTATTCACGTCTTCGAACATGGATTTTGGTGATTGATTGTTTCTACAATCATTTCTGTGATTTTTCGCTTTAAAATATAAAGGTTTTCTATACTAGTAGTAAATATTCAAACTCTTTTACAAAGATGATTTCAACTCTATTTTAAATATAAAGCTTTTTTTCAAAACCGTTTTCCAATCTATTAGTATATACAAACCTTTACCTCATTCGTATGAGAAAATCTAATTAAACGGCTTAGCAAAACAAGTGGTATGAAACGCTTGCGTTTACTTCGTCGGTTAATTTATGGACTTGTTCGATTGAAAATCTTGTGACAATTTTCGAGTGGAAATCTACAATCTGTTCGTAAATATTTTAGTTAAGCTAGTGGTTATGGGACATGAAGCTAAACTCTTATATTTACTAGCTTAGTGTAATCGACACTTCTTGATGATCGATGATGATCATTTTGTGATTTAGACTAGCATTGTGCGATGTCTCTTTGTCTACGTGGGGGACTATACCCCGTTCCTTTGAGCTTCGTCTCATTTTTATGGGCTAGCGACCCATGGTCTTTGGACCGTTCGTGGAGCAATCGGCTCATTAAGTCGGTGCATGGGGTGTATCTTTTCAGGTGCATCGATGTTCGACTAGGCATGAGGTGTATCTTTTTAGGTGCATCGATGTTAGTTTATACATGGGGCGTATCTTTCCAGGTGCGTCGATGTTCGACTGTGCATGGGGCGTATCTTTCTAGGTGCGTCGATGTTCAGTTTATGTTTAGCGACCATGTGATGCAGCAGCGGATAACAAAAATGAATGATACGGTGAAAGTAGCAATTGGTGAATTGAAGAATACCAAAGGTCCAAATCCGTTGATCCAAAGATGCCGGATTCTAGCTATCTCAAACACGTTGATCGCGCACGATACCGTGTTTAAAGATCTACGATTCTTCGTACGTTGATCTAACGTACTAGATTCCGTGAATCGGCTTCAGCAATCGTTGATCCGAGCGCACTCGAATACCGAAAGTGGAGATAGGAGATCACACTCAACTACCAATTTGAGAAGTGGCACAAAGCACACAAACAAGTTTTATTCAAAATCAACTAACTATTACAAATGACACCACCCGCCTATTTATAGGCTTACAACTCAACACTACTCAACACTTGACAACACTTAGGTCGCTCACGACCTAAACATCTCGACCTACGACCTAAAAACAAAATACAAGTAAACAACTTAAGTACAACGACATAAGAACAAATGAATTAACAAACACGAGTTACAACACATAAGTACACGACTTAACAAAGAAACGACCTAAAATCAACATATACAACCCACGACTTAACAGCACAGTACAATACCACGACTTACGACATAATCTTCTTGCGACCTAAAGTTCTTTGCGACCTAGTTGCTTGCGGCATTGTCTCTTTCACGACCTAGGGCGGAGCTTCTCGCGCTTCACTACTTCAACGACCTTGGCGTTAGGTCGCTCGCAACTTGAGGAGGCGAAGTTAGGTCGCTCGCGACTTAGGGAGGCGGAGTTAGATCGCTCGCGACTTAGGGCAGAGGAGTTAGGTCGCTCGCGACTTAGGCCAGTGGAATTAGGTCGCTCACGACTTAGGGCAGAGGAATTAGGTCGCTCGCGACTTAGGGCAGAGGAGTTAGGTCGTGATGATGGAATCGTGGTGGAGTTAGGTCGCTCGCGACTTAGGGCAGTGGAGTTAGGTCGTGGTGATGGAATCATGGTGGAGTTAGGTCGCTCGCGACTTGAAGAGGTGGGGTTAGGTCGCGGTGATGGGCGTTCGCGATTTAAGGTATGTCTCGTTGCCTCCTTGCTTTGCCACGCTGCATCATCCTCCCCTTGTTGAAAAGAATTCATCCCGAATTCACACGTTTTCCTTCTTCGGGATGCTGTCTTCCATTCATTATCTGGTCTGATGCGGCTCTGGTGATAACCACTCTTGAGATTGATTTTGTCTTGACCCTTTGAAGATGCGGCTCGACATAAGGAACACATTGCGTAAAACAGACATGGCGTTTAGGCAGGCGGCATAAGGAAATGATCTGAGGGAGATGACATATGAAAAAATGTGGAATGAACTAAGTACTAGGTGCCAGATCCCATTCATGTAGCATAGAACTTCATAAGAATAGTGTCGTATACCATATTGCTTGTGCCAATAGAAAGATGTGATATAGAACCAAAACGTGTCGAAAATGTAAGACGCTATAAGGAAGTTTAAAATCACGGAACGACTTAGGAAATCACGACCGAATAAGTGTGAGGACTCATGCTCAGATTCTCGTCTTTCCTTATCTCGTTCATTTTCATGAAACGATTCCAAGCAATTGACGTTGATAACGTCAGCAGTGCGGACATGATCTAGCAATTCCAACGGACGATCATTCTCTTCATCCTGTCTTATCAACTCTTCTTGTTCTTTCAGATTCTGAAGATCATACGATCCCTGTAGTAGAATAGCATCTGGTACTAGTTCAGTGTGAGGTTGAATGTCCTGTAGTGGTGGTAACTCTTCGGGTAGTTCCTCAGGATATTCGACTTCAGACTCATTGAATTCTGACCCAACTTCCTCGAAAACCTCAAGATCTTTACTCGTTCCTTGCTCGGTCAACACAAGCAATTCATTTCTAATTTTCACAGACTCTTCCAAAAATACAAGATTAGTCCCTTCAAGCAGTTCCTCAGACATCTCATCTTCACACTCCTCAAATACTTCAATCTCTTCGGGATTCTCAAAATCAGAACTTTCTCCAGATTCAATCAACGTTGATAATTCATCACTATCTTTCATTTTATTGACGAGCTCTTTCAAAGACAATAAACTCTCTGATTCTGCCTTCTCTTCTGTTTCACTTTCACTTTGTTCGGGCTTCTCGGAGATTATGGAATTATCAGTTAGCGGCCTCTCGTCCATAAGCTCAGGTGTTAAACAAGAATCCTCCATCATCAAGTAATTTCCCTCAACTCCGAACACAATTTCTTCTTCCATACTATCGACATCAATCTTCGGCGGTGAAGAATATTCAACTTCTACATCCACATACTTTGACTCAATTTCTTCATCATCATCAAATTTCGGCGGTTGATAAAAGTCAAATTCAGAAGTCCTCCTCAACAAGTTACATCCTTCATCTCCTGACAAAACTCCTTCATCGTTGTCAAATTTCGGTGGTAATTCTTCGAACGATTCTGTAGGACCGACCTCTTCAAACTCTTCTAACATTGGTTTAACCTCCTCAGGAGTTTTAAGCTCTTTACTTGCCTCATACCTAACCAATGATTCAGCACTACCTTCCGCTTCTTCAACACTCTCGTTGAAAGATAACGGATTAGTCGGTTCCTCTTCCCTTTCCGGTTCGCTTTCAGTAGAATCATCCACATCCTCGTTTTCACATTCTTCTACAACTAAGGCTTTCATCTTGGCCTCCGTACATTCATTACTTCTAAGGCCAGACTCCTGATAATGATAGCGCTTAATTCGGTCATCAACATTTGTCTTCGTGATTTCATGTACAACTAGTTTGTTGACTCTCTTAGAAACATTTATACTGCAATTAACGCCTTTATTCTGATTGCTGGGGTTGGTAAACACACCCTTTCCTCGACTCCCTTGACTCAACTTCTGCAACTGTTGGTTCACACGAGTTTGATAATTGTAGGGTAAGAAATTTGCCTTCATCATCCTTTTCATCTTATCCCACGTGACAACTTTGGATTTCCTCATTCTCTCTCTGGTTGATTTAGTTTGTTGCCACCAATCCATAGCTCTTCCTTCAAGCTGGTAGCAACTAACTTAACTTGACAATCCTTGGACACGTTGTTGAGTTTAAAAATCTTTTCAATCGTTGATAACCAATCCAAGAATTCCTCTGCTTGTAGACCACCTCGGAATTCTAGAATCTCCATATCCTTCCTTGATTCTCGTGTATGACCATTCTCTTCAACATTCCTATATCGATTTTGCCCTTGACCTGGATATCGAAGTGAACACTATCACCATAACTATCTTCTTCAAACTTAGATGAGCTTCGATGTCGATTCTAAACATTGACTCTTCTATGACCATGCACGTCCTCTCTACTTCTTCTTTCCTCTACTCGATACCTTTCATAATCACAATATGGTTCATGTTCGTAACCACGATAAGCTCTTCTTTCTTCATCCTGATAATCATGATTGTCTCGAACTCCACGATCTCGATTTATCGACAAAGATGATTCTCTTCTTTCTCTATCATAATGTGGTGACACTCTCCTTTGATTTCGATTCTTGTTAGACTTCATTCTCTCCACTCTCTCGAAACCCTGACTGAACCTTTCATCGATGCATTGTTCCATATGTTCAGCATCTTCTCTCCCATACAAATTTGCAACATTATGATAATGGTTAACACTTCTCGGAGGCATGATCAAATCGTCAATAGATCCAAACACAAACTTCACTTTGACCCAAAAATTCTCGAATCAAACTTCCCACTTGTTTGAAATTTCACGAACACCCCAAATAAACAAACAACTTAATTTGAACTCCAAAACTTCAAATCTTTAACTCGGCCTTGATCTACAAAGTGATGCACGGCTTCTTCACTAAGCTCGGATCTACACTTCAACACTTTAACTCTCGGCCTTGACTTTCAAATGAACAAACTATGCACGGCTCAAACACTTCACGCCCTTCGACTAGCTCGGCCTAAACTCAATTGGCTCGGCTTGAACTTCTTCAATAGAAATTGGCTCCAAGACTCGCCTTAGCTATGATTGGCTAAGTCGAGCTCTGATACCAAATGACGCAGCAGCGGATAACAAAAATGAATGATACGGTGAAAGTAGCAATCGGTGAATTGAAGAATACCTAAGGCCCAAATCCGTTGATCCAAAGATGCCGAATTCTAGCTATCTCAAACACGTTGATCGCGCACGATACCGTGTTTAAAGATCTACGATTCTTCGTACGTTGATCTAGCGTACTAGATTCCGTGAATCGGCTTCAGCAGTCGTTGATCCGAGCGCACTCGAATACCGAAAGTGGAGATAGGAGATCACACTCAACTACCAATTTGAGAAGTGGCATAAAGCACACAAACAAGTTTTATTCAAAATCAACTAACTATTACAAATGACACCACCCGCCTATTTATAGGCTTACAACTCAACACTACTCAACACTTGACAACACTTAGGTTGCTCACGACCTAAACATCTCAACCTATGACCTAAAAAAAAATACAAGTAAACAACTTAAGTACAACGACATAAGAACAAATGAATTAACAAACACGAGTTACAACACATAAGTACACGACTTAACAAAGAAACGACCTAAAATCAACATATACAACCCACGACTTAACAGCACAGTACAATACCACGACTTACGACATAATCTTCTTGCGACCTAAAGTTGTTCGCGACCTAGTTGCTTGCGGCATTGTCTCTTTCATGACCTAGGGCGGAGCTTCTCGCGCTTCACTACTTCAACGACCTTGGCGTTAGGTCGCTCGCGACTTGAGGAGGCGGAGTTAGGTCGCTCGCGACTTAGGGAGGCGGAGTTAGGTCGCTCGCGACTTAGGGCAGAGGAGTTAGGTCGCTCGCGACTTAGGCCAATGGAATTAGGTCGCTCGCGACTTAGGGCAGAGGAATTAGGTCGCTCGCGACTTAGGGCAGAGGAGTTAGGTCGTGATGACGGAATCGTGGTGGAGTTAGGTCGCTCGCGACTTAGGGCAGTGGAGTTAGGTCGTGGTGATGGAATCGTGGTGGAGTTAGGTCGCTCGCGACTTGAAGAGGTGGAGTTAGGTCGCGGTGATGGGCGTTCGCGATTTAAGGTATGTCTCATTGCCTCCTTGCTTTGCCACGCTGCATCACCATGGAATAGCGTTCCATTTGTGATACACGTGTTGGTGAGTTTTCATGCTCCCGTTTGTGATAGGCCTTCCCCCTTTGTGATTTCTGGATTTCTAATTGCTGATTTCTAGAATTTGTGTTTCACTAACTTTTGCGATTGGCATTAATATGTTTGTCAATATTTGTGGTTTGGTGAATAAAATAAAGAATATGATATTCTTTTTGGTGCTTTGAAATGATTTGAGATATTGTATGATTTTTGTGTTATTTGATGTATACTTGACACAATATGACATTTTTGGTTATCATACGTTTTCGGTCATATCCCTTATCCTATATCATTTTATATGATATTTATAGCTAGACTGATCCGTTTATTATTTTCTTCTTAAATAATACTCGGGTCAGACCGAGGTATTTTAGGTGATCCTGCTTGACTTCCTATCAGGGATTATCATTTGATTCATTTGGCTAACTACTTTAGATTAGTAGTTTTTGTTATTATACATTTGAGATATAGACTCCTTGATGTATAATTATTCTTTTGTCTAGCACTTGTATCTATTCTTTTGTGTTGTAGTGGATCTTCTATGACCACTACTTTGATGTACACTTCCATGTGTTATATTCATATCTTTTTTCGCCTTTGTGATATGAATATCTGGGACTAATTTGTGTTATGTTTGTTTCTATATTTGTTTCCAAAGGTCCACTTAGCCACTGTGTGGTAGCTTTGATTTTGTATCGGTATGTCCGATTTCCTCTTGAAATGAAATGCTTGTTATACTATCTGACATATCGGTACTCGCACAAGGCAATTACACAGATGGTCGCTCCTCAACGGCCTTATTCTTCGCGCTAGTTGACGGCATTACTCTGTAGTGTCCTTGGCTAGCGTGAGCATAGAGGTAGGGCGTCACAATCATGGAGGTTCAATCTCTCTGAATAATAGTTTATCTAATATTTATGAATTCATCAAAATGCTGGTTCACATTCAAGCTGAGATATATGATGATGCTCCACTTCTCTCTATCTCTGTGAATATCTATTTGGTGGGTTGTTCCACTAATGAGTTGAGAATTTCCCCTGAATCAGAAATAAGAAATAAACTATGGGAAGCCTTCAGTTCTCCTCTTACCGGTCAAGTGAAACACTTTACTCGTCAGAAGAATAAAAAGCCTAGTATTATACCAGCCATGAAAGCTTCTACTAAGAAGTGTAGTTCATTTATTGTAGCCGATACAGAAACAATTATGGCCTCTATAGAAAATGTAGCTCTTGAACATGTACCTTTTGCAATTGGTTTCTTAGTGGTGAACCCCGAAAAAGGTATTCCTTCACAAGATTCTATAGAAGTTTATTATTGTGAATCTTCTAAGCTCTTGCTAGAGTCGGACTTCGTTGCAAAAAACAATACCATGTTGGAAAACTTTATTTCTCATTTAGCAGTGAAATCCAAAGAAGAGAAAATAACAAAGGTTTACTTCCATAACTTTGCTAAAT
This sequence comes from Allium fistulosum, assembly GCA_030737815.1. Classification (NCBI taxonomy): domain Eukaryota; kingdom Viridiplantae; phylum Streptophyta; class Magnoliopsida; order Asparagales; family Amaryllidaceae; genus Allium; species Allium fistulosum. The sequence continues at coordinate 1,112,758,835 of CM060905.1, forward strand.
TCGAAGGAAATTTCTTTTTAAGCTATTTTGCTAAAAAAGATAAGAGATATACAATGAAACCTCTACTTCGAAATAATGTGCTTTACGAGATAGTTATCTACGAACGCCTCTTTAAAGGTGTTAGTAAAGTTATCTTTCATTTTCGAGATTCATTAACTCTCCTTCCCAGTAGCCTTGCTTCTTTGGGATCTGCTTCCTGCCCTTCATTAGGCTCTAAAGGAACATTTGATCATAAATCGGTAAATATCAATAATGTGATGGAAAAGATAAATAATATAATTCCATATATGAAACATGATATTTGCTTGCTAGCAGGTATAATTCTCAATGCAAAAGATCTATATTTTAGGAATTATAAAGTGGAAATCACAACTTGCTTGACGATATCATCACTTGCCATGACTATTTTTCGTGGTAGTTATTACGATCCTAAGACTTTCCCTATCTATATCACTAGTGGAAATGTCAATATGTTTATTCGAAGTGTTTACTATTGAGGTCACTCTGATGTTTATAAGCCTTATGGTGAGGATCTATACTTTTATGGCGTCAACTCACTCTACCCATACATTTTGAAAAACTACCCAATGCTGGTTGAAAAACCTGTATGGCATAGTGATTTATCAGGAAGAGAGCCTAATGGCCTATTTGGCTTTATCGAGGCATATGTAGGGTGTCCTCAGACTATAAATCATCCTTTCTTACCATATAGGGAATCCAAGTCTCAAACTTTAATCTTCCCAATTCATAGGGGTATTCTTTAGCGAGGAGTTGATTTATGCTAAAACCATAAGGTATGATATTCACCCACTTCGCGGGTACTTGTTCTCTAAGAAAGAAAACAATCTCTTGATCGTTTTATCATGGAAGTCTATGAGAAAAGGGTAGAGGCAAAGAAAAGGGGAGATAATGCATTAGTCTTTATCTATAAAATAGATGAATTCGTTATATGGAAGATTTGGTACCAATCCTCGAAGTACCGTTACAGAGGTATGTGAGAAAGCACGACATGATAAGCTAGTAGAAAAAGGAAATATTCAGCTTTCAACTCAGCTGGGTAATAAATACTATATGGTTTCCTATATTTCCAATCTAACAGATGTTTCTGATGAAGATTAGCCCCGCTTCGGCTGTGCAAATCTTCGCTGCTATTACTGTCTGTGTTCGTATCCATATGTACAAATACATCTCCAGAGATGATTATTACTATACCAATACCGACTGTGCAATTCTAGGAAGCCCACTACCAGACGATGAAGTTTCCTCCACAATCCTAGGTAAAATTAAACCGAAAGGTAAAATCAGAAAAGGATACTTCTTAGCCCCAAAGAGCTATAACTATATGAATGATAAAGGTAAGGAAGTCAACAAGCGTAAATGGAGGGCACATGATCTGGTTGATGATAAATAGTTTGGGGATCAATATATAGACGCTGATAAGAGAAAAATCAAAATCATAGAAGATAACTTCAATCGCGATTGGGAAACCCTATCGATTCTACAGAAATCGTATCATGTCGATAAGAGAATCAAATTGACAGAAAAAAGATCACTACTATACAATGAAAAAAATGTATGGATAGACACAATACCAAAAGAGGTATGTGACTATGGTTATCATACCAGACTCATGAAAAAGATCATGGAATCGATAAATATCGAGAAAGATCAAGAAATCTTAGAACAAAGTAAGGAAATAGCTTATCTACAGAACCTATTAAACAAAAGAGATAAGAAAGTCAAAAGAGAAAAGAAAGTCAAAACCACCAAATCAGACAACAACCCAGAAGTTTCAGACCCACCAGTGGCTTCCGCTAAAGGAGAATCCGATCTAGGTCACCAAATGCTACCTAAGGTGAATCAGGGTGTAATAGGTCCAAACATAACAAGAAAAAGAGATCTCCATAAGAAACCAGGCTCTACAAGGAGAAGTGAACGATTAAAGTTTCGAATGTGGGAGCTATTAAACTAATTAACATTTGAAGCCCTATTCTTACATTGGCCCTGTTCTTTGATTGCTTACGAACACTCTATTAGCTTACGAACACACTATGGGTCTTCTAGTCTAAATGTCTTAATGTTATCTTTGAATTGACTCTGTTCATTTAATTTACTCTGTTCATGGGATTTATGAAATGATAACAAGCCATTTTGGTTAACACTGAGTTCTCCACTATAACATTTAGTTATAGATTTGATTTCATGAAAACTGCCAGAGATCTTTAAAGAATTGAATCCAACTTTGTTGTCCACTGTTGATTGATTGAAGGCAGGATATGATAGATCCTCTTTATCGATCGGGAAATTCGATGAGATAACAACCTCATGCATATAACTAGTATAGTGAGCTGATTAAATTCTTTTTCGAACGAAACATCATTTATTTGATAAAATATGTTCATTAGAATATCACTAAAGAATCCTATAGGGGGATAACAACAAAGATTGTTGACCTTCTTTATAGAGTGATTGGTCGTCTAGATATATAAATTCTTTGATGAATAATAATATATATTTATCCTCAACAAAATGTGATAAAGAGAATAAGATTGTTTCACGCTCAACTCTTTTAATTGTTTTGGATAGGTCTAATAAATAATGATACCTAAAGGATTGATTACATACAACTGAATAATGAGCATCGACTTCTAGTACCATATGCTTATAATATGGACTAAAACAGAAAGATGCAAATCGTGAATAGAGAAAATTGCCTAAAGAAGTAAGAACTAGATCATCCTCTAATGTAGGTCTTATATAGTAATAATGATCATCAGTACTATGAAATACGAGTCTTCGACATAAAGGAATATCAGGTGGCAGTTTCACTACTGGTTTGAATACAAGAGGTGATAGAGAGTACTTACCTAAAGAAACATTATGCAAAATATGATCAAATCTATCCTCACTAATATCATCATAAAGTAATTTCATTAATGAGTAAAAGGTGTAATTATTTGATTTCAAAGATTAGCACGAGTTAACAACAAATCATTAGATTCCTTAGTTAATCTATCCATACACTTATTATGCCCGTTATTTCTCATCATCATGTTGGAAATTCCAATTGAGGATTGATATTGATTAGGCTTAATCCATCAACTGGAAACCTTAACCATATAATTGTTAATATACAACACCACTTATGATAATAGAATTCGTACTATAACCAACAAAAATATCATTCACAATAAGGCCATTAGCTTGAGACCCTGTCACTTTACTATCAAACGGACTTGAGACCCTGTCACTACACTATTAGATAGAGCAGGAGGTAAAGCGTTTGTAGGAGGTATCTCTGGCAAAGCTGTAGGGTCTGGCAAAGCAAGAATATTCAAGATTGTAAAAATAACCATCACACACAAAGAAATGAACTCATGCAAAGACACAATTCATGCATAACAGAAAGATATGTCTCCTCAGATGAAACAAAGTGAAAGGAAGAGGAAGTGGACATAGGCGAGTCAGAAGAAGACTGATGGTCTGGAGCCGATTGATTGGAGGTGGTGATCTCTGGTACCTAGGACTGAAAGGAAGTATGGATACCAACAACATTGGAGCTCTCTGGAGTGAAGTTTGCTTCCACCGACTGAAGGGATGAAGGGTCTTCATGAGGCCTAGTAGACTGAAGGGATGAAGAGTCTGTATGAGGTCCAGTAAACACCGACTGAAGGGATGAAGGGTCTTCATGATGTCCAGTAAACACTGACTATAAAATGGAATTAATAGAATCATGGAACTCAGATTTAGTATAATCAGAAAAAGTAACTCTTTCGGGAGAACCGCTTCTAACCATCTCTCTGAGAATTTGAATAACTAAACCTGGGATAAGTGGATGAGCAGTAGAATTAGTAGTAAGACCAAGTGAGCGGGCAATGGAAGAAAGGACTGACTGATTATCCACACTAGAACTCTGATTCTGTGATGAAATACCTTGCATAGAAAGAATAGGTAACTCCCGCCTTAGAACATTAGAAGCCAAGTTAATATACTTAGAATTGAGTTGATTATCATTTGATGCTGCTAAACTAAGCAGTGATGCTTGAGATAAACAACTTGAGTTAAGGATATCCCTATTTACAACAGACCTACTACGACCTATATCAAAATTCCATTGTAGAAAATTTCTATAATAATTATGGCGATTCATTCTACAATGACGAACGCCACTTGGTGAAAATGATATATTTGTTAGAACAGAAAAATGGTCAATCAATTGTTGAAGGAGCTCATAATATTTTTGATTCTTTTGCTTTTAATAACTTTAAGTGACTTTTGACCAGCTAGTTAACTGCATAACTACGACCTATAGGGGAAGAAAGGAACATTTATCCATAAGTATAAGTATCTTTTATAACATATGCATAGTTATTGGTCTCTTGTCAGCTTAGCCCCATCGAATTGACGCTTGTTGCCTAGGCAAACATCAGGGAGAATCTTCATCATGAACTCATCTCTTACATCAAAGACTCGAGCTGCAAAAAACATGCCTTTTGTTTGAAGAGGGCATTGGAAGGAAAGGAAACAGATGAAGCTATGCTCAAGCTCAACGACGAGCAATTACTTCATGGTGGAGAAGAAAGCATCTACCAAATCGGAGTGGTCAATAAAACCGGAGCAATAAGGTCTCAGGTTTTATTGATAGTGTCTCCTTGAAGAAGGTTTTTATCTCTATAAGGTCTCCGGTTTTTGTTATAGTCTCTCTGGGATATGCATCGGGATTTGGTTATATCCCGAATACGCATCCATAAAAGATAGCAATTCATGTCCTAAGGTTGAATCAACTAGCTGATCAATCCTTGGAAGGAGAAAACTGTCTTTTGGACACACTTTGTTTAAATCTATGTAATCAATGCACATTCTCCATTTTCCATTCGCCTTCTTCACAACTACGGGATTAGATACCCATTCAGGATAGTGGGAGTCGCGGATAAACCCGTAGACTTTTAGTTTATCCACCTCCTCTCTAAGAGTAGCAGATCTCTTCGGATCCATGCCGTGTCTTTTTTGCTTCACCAGAACATATTTCGAGTTAATATTCAATGCATGGCTCACAACGGCGGGCAAGATTCCACACATATCAGAGTGAGTCCAAGCGAATACATCTAGATTCGCTCGAAGAAAACTAGTGAGTTCTTTCATTATCGGGGGGCTGAGCTGTGACCCAATCTTCAGAACTCATGATGGGTCGTTGTGGGTGACTGTGATATCAATCGTCAACTCAGCCAATGCGGCCTTGGTCTCTTTGGGCTCCTCTTCATAATCTCTCAGATCTATATCTCTATAAAATCGACTGTGGTGCCCGAGCCAAGGCTCAGGTGCTGGTTGTCAATCTTCGGTAGCTTGGATGCGGACAATCTTGTCCACGCCCTTTCCTTTTTCTTTGCACCGAGCTTCCCTCAACTCAGCTACATAACAGGAACGTCTAGTCGCCTGATCGCCATGAACAACTCCTATGCCATTATCCATCAGAAACTTTAAAGTTAAACACCATGGGGCAAGATCTGTCCGAAATTCAGCCAGGTCGGTCGGCCTAGAAAAACATTGTACGGAGAGTCAACATCCAAAACAATAAACGGTAAAATTCGCACTCTCCTTCATTCACCTTCTCCCAATTCAATAGGTAATTCCATATAACCAACAACCTCGGTCGCAATGCCATTAAAACCATGAATACGAGCTTTATATGGTTTTAAATCTTTGGCTTTCATTCTCATCTGATTATATGCCGTTTTGAAGATTATATTCACCGAACTTCCACAATCAATCAAAATCCTTCTTACCAATGCAGGACTAATCATAGCTAAAATGACCATCGGGTCAATTGTTGGGGCCTCTACTTTGTCTGCATCCCTGCTTCTAAACACTATATCATCCGCCATTATGCGGAGCTTGTCCTCGATTGGGGTCAGATGTCCCCTGTCCACCATCCTGCGGAATTTTCATAAACTATTGCAATTTCTTTCCCGAATCAACTTTTCTATAACATCCTGGAGATGCCTACATTCATTTGTATTATGCCCATAACACTCATTAAACTGACAATATTTCCCGGTCTGCTTTTGCTTATTTGTAGACTCCTTTGGAGGCGGCTTCCTGTATTGCAAGTAGATAGATAGATATTCTCCAGGGACGTGTTTAGCGGCGTGTAGTTGTCGTACATTGGAATCCTAGGCTTTAATCTCCCGGAATCCCTCTTTCGCTATCGATTCCTATCTCTCTCTTTTTTGCTGATTCGGCTTATTCTAAACGTTTACCTGGATTTTTCTGGAACAGTTATCAGATTGTTTTATTGCAAAATTACTCTGTACTGCTTCTCCACTCGATCCTGCAACGTTCTTTTTCCTGGAGGACCTGGCTTCCTCCTTTCTCAAGAACTGAGCTGCCTTTGAATAGAAGCGCTCCAACGTGGCAGGCGGTTTTCTAGCTAGCCAATCGTCAAATTCAGATCGGATCAATCCCTCTCGTCACGACCATAAGTATAGCATGATCATTTCAGTTACTAACCTCTATGGCGGCAGTATGAAATCTCTCCAAATAATCTTTCAACGACTCCCCTGGAGCCTAGATCACACTGGAAAGGGACATTATGTCTTTAGAACGAGTCGCGTGCATCCGGACTTGCTCTACAAACTTGGTTGTCAACTCATCGAATCTCGAAATTGATCGCAGGGGTAGTCTCATGAACTACATCCTTGCTATCTCGGAAAGGGTTATGGGAAAACATCCGCTCTTAGTCGCATCATTGGCTTGCGTAGAATCCATCAGCCATTCGTCTCTCATAATATGCTGCCTGGGGTTCTATTTTTCTCTCATAGGAAGGCATTGATGATATGTTGAACCTTCTCGGATATTCTGCATGAAGAACATTATCAGTAAACAAGGTATGGCTTCTCGAAATTCCCCATTTATCATTAGTCAAGCCTTGGTTCTCTCTCACTAACTGTCTGACCATTACCGATAATTTCGGCGTTTAGATGGGTGTTGCTAAGCGGTGGTCACGCTCCACCTCACGTGAATGGTCTGTTCGAAGTCTACAGGCCATTTCATGCCTTCTTAGTTTACCATCCACCTCACGTGAATGGTCTGTTCGAAGTCTACAGGCCATTTCATGCCTTCTTAGTTTACCATCCTCTTAGTACAAATCTCGAACGTTTATCCCATCGTCATTCCGGAGGGGTACCTAGTCAACATTCAATTGAACTCTACCATCCAAGCCTCTAGAAATTGTTCCAACATGATTCCCCAAGTGTTTAGGGGGGGGATCCCTCCTCTGGAGGAGGGATCGGTACCGATCCCTAGGGAGGGATCGACATCGATCGGTCTTGGCAGACCATGATGATCTGCCAAGTTATGCTCTGAAGTTTCTACACGATCTTCTTCGACTCTGCAATTCATATGCCTGTGATATTCATCCGATGAGCTTGAACTTTCCGATGCCGAGTAAGGAGTGGGATCCCACCTGGCCTTCCCACGCTGCTGCTGAGTGATTTGGTTCATCAGGTAAATATTAGCCTAAATTTTTTGATTTAGTTGTTGATGGCTTTCCATCAACTCTCTCATTAGATTAAGAAATTTAGCTTTGGTTATAGAATCAGTAGGGTTCTAAACTTCAACCGGATCAGCATTCAAATTTGTAGGTTGATTGCTTAGGCCTCCTTGCTGAATGCTAGCAGTCTCATTTTCATCCACATTCCGAGAAGTAGATCTAGTATGTCTCACCATTATCGATCTCCTTACTTAGATTTCAGCAAATCTGAGTAGTATAAGCAACTTTATGAAGATAACTACTGATCACCTTCGGGGGATTTACCCAATCCAGTTGCAACAAAGGGAATCCTAGCAAGCTGAGAATCAAGCTTCTCAATGAAAGCACCAAAATGTTTGTAACCAAATTGGTCACAAACACCCAAGAGTAGATTTATGTAGAGAAGTAAATAAAGAAAATAAAATTAAAAACGAGGAATAGAGTAAGCTAACAGACTAATAAAAGCAATAATCAAGAACACAGAAATTTACAGTGGTTTGGCGTTGTATGCCTATGTCCACTTTGAAGATTTTCTTTATTGATCCACTAATAGTCTGATTACAACAGCAAGAAATTGAAAAATCTTGATCACAATAAAGACTAAAGTAACCAACAGCGTAAAGATCCTTAGAATGATCCATTAGGTCAGTATTTATAGGTAAAGGTGACCACCAATCTCTCTAAAACTTCAGCTATAGGACCATCTAACCCAGATGAGCCCACCAGTGGGGTCGCTAGGCCCAAATCCCAATGAAGATGGATCAATATCGATCCCTTCATTGGTCGATTTTTGGGCAGTGATCCCTATGGCGGCTTTTACATGCTTAAATATATTGGCTCTTCAAATATCACGTCATTTGGGCCACTGGAGTTCAAGTTATAGATTGATCTTTGATTAAACTTCACTTGTGAACTGCTTCCTGCCGAACCTTCCAGATGGTTGTATGCCGATCCCTCTTTCTTTGCCCATTTTTCATGCGATCCCCAGGGTAGGTTTCTTATGGTCCATATACTTTGCTCTCCAAATTTCATCTGTCTTAGACTTTCAGATTCCAAGATATCAATCGCTGAATGCAAGAATGCACTTGGTCTCTGATGTGTGCCGATCCCTCCCTGGTGGACTTAAGTATGCTGATCCATCTACTCCATATATACTGAGCCCTTCTTTATGAGTCGAAGCACGACCTTCCAAGTTAACAAGTCATGTCGACCCCTTTCTTGCTTCGAACATACCGACCCTTCTTTTGTTCAATCGTACTGATCCCTATGGTCCTACTAAGCTATGCCGATTCCTTGCTTGTCTAAGCTAAAGTCCATATTTCAAGAATCCTACATTGTTTATCCATTAACTCCGTCCAATTCTAGCTTTATATAATTGTTATCCCGCCTTTTGGCAAGGCCGTGATACCAAGAACTTGACTAGAAACCAAAGATAGTTCGTCCTAGAGATCGGTTATACATAGGTTCACTATGGATACCGATAAATTTTGCCCGAGTCCGGATCGAGCTACAATTGATAAGACACGACAAGCAAAGCTACGAAAGCCAACGTTCCAAATTTCATGTTAATCGGAGTTCGTATGCTCAAGATATTGATCGATCAATGTTGAGAAATCCAACTCTATTCGTATCCTCGTATCCATTCCCCAAGAGAGAATCAGTTCGTATCCATCGCCTACTAACTTCATTCGTATCCATCAAAATGAAGTTACCTCGTATCCATCATGTTAACAACACTTCGTATCCATTAACAAATGTCCATTTCGTATCGGTCTCCCTCCATCCATCTCATATCGATCTCCCACCATCGATACGAACATCAACAACCATCGATCGATACGAAGAAAGCAACATGAAGCATCGATACGAAGGCGGCTTCCAACCATCGATACGAAGTAGCATGCAAGCATCGAGATGAACAAAGCCACGCATGACCGATGCAAAATAGTATCGATACAAAGACGATAATGTCATACAAATCCAAACTTGCATCGATCATAACTCGAGATCTATAAGTCCAAATGCCACCAAATTTGCACAGGAGCTTGCCTACAACGTCAAGAATGCACCAGATAAATTTCAACCAAAAAGGATCAATTCTTGATCGATACGAATTCCATTCGTATCGCTCCCAGATCAAGTCGAAACCACCTGAACTCGATTCTGTGGGCCCACCCACGTGAGAGAAGAAATACTCTGAGATCAGGGCGAGATATTTGCTGCCTACGCCCATAAATAGCGACCCTGGACCTATAGAAAACAGACTTTTGGCTCTTCTATGTCCAGACTCTGCCGAAATCACTATTGTACTTGGATTGTACTGTTGTAACTCATTGTAACCAGCAAGCAAAAATCAATAAAAGTTAGTCATTTCATAGTGGATGTAGGCCATACACTGAACCACTCTAAATTCGTGTGTTTCTGTGCATTTTCTTATCTGTTGATTGGTGTGTTAGTTAGATCTACTTCATTTTACATTTATTTTGTTCATTTTATCTCTTCAAACACATCCGAAGAGTGTTGTGCCCAATTTTGGTACAAATAATAATCATCTGTACTTTACTTTCGGGTCCTACAACCATTGCTCCATGGTCATCGTTCTTGATAACAGTCGAATCTCTCTTGTGAAATCAGTTCAATATAGTCGGGTCAAGATACCGGGTAACAATATGGATATCAATGTATATTACGCTATATATACAATTCTATTTTTAATTGGTAGGTGCAATTGTACGTGTGCGTGTGTGTGCGCATATATATATAACACATTAATTACTATGTTTAGCAATTCTAGAACATTTACTTCCACATTTTAATTTATTAGAGCTATACTTTCCGAAAAGGATTACCGTTATAATGTTCCATAAATTAACCAAAGTGAGATTTGTGCTCCGTTTGAAATTACAAGAAATTGTTTCTTTTCTTTTATCGAAATAGACAGTGCAAATAATGGAGGAGAACATCCATAATTTACACATCTCTTTCCTTTTTGGTATATTCCTTTTTATTTCAAATGTTGCACTTTTTATACATATTTTCAGAGTTAGATATATGAAAATTACACGAATATAGATACAACTAATTTGTACCTACAATGCTCCCAATAAATTAAAACATAAAAATTTGCATTCCAAGTCAAATTAGGGTAATCTAAGTTAAAACTAATAATTTACAACCTAACTATCATAAATCTGGAATAAATCTTGCAATCTTATCAACATTCTACTTAGATAAATTTAAGGGCTGATTTTCAAATTTCCAGATTAGGGTGTAAATACCATTCCTATTCCTATTACCTAACTTACAAAATATGTAGATGAGATGTCATTTTGCTAAGCCTATAACTCCAAAAATCTTGCATAGGGTAAGGCTTGTAATTATAGGCACTCGAATATATCGTATCCATTAGACTTAAATAATTAAATCCGAGCCAACTGGTAGACCACTCTTGTATAGGCGGTTGATCGCTAGTGGTAGACCAACCTAAGGAGGGCATCGATCTATGGGGTCTGACATTTATTATTATTTGTTTCCTATTTTTCATATTTAATTATTTCGTTTCGAAAACTTCAAACGTTAGTAACTTCATTGTTTGAGCTCCGATCATAAAACTCCAAATACGAAAGTTGCTCAGAAAATCGCCATGAACACAATGGTGCAAAATTCGAGGAAAAATTCCAACATTGCTCAAATTCGATTATTGATCCTCATTAATTATTTACCGGTTACCATTAATTTTACGGGGCGTTGCACCTACCCTATCACATTGCTTAGATCCATCAAGTTTCGAGCATATTGTCCTTAGAAACCATGCTGTTTTTAAGAGGTTCTAATATCTTCAATACTTGTCCTTCTCCTTCAGAGCTTGCTTGGAGTTCTCACCAACTCCTTTAGAAATGTTCCTCAAGACAATCATCTTAACTCTTGAAAGAGGTCGGTATCGACCTAAATTTACAATCCTGTCCCATATTTATCATTATTTATTTCCTTTCTTCAATACTTGTCCATAAGCCATAGTTTCAAAGATACATACGGTGCACAAAAAATGCTCGGTACTAACCTGTTTTTTGGCACATATTGGAATCTCAACTCTCTTTAAAACACTTCCTATTTGTAACGACCCGTAAATTTTAATAAATTTTATTTGTTTTATTAATATATTTAATTGAAATTTTGTGAAATTTCAAACAATAAAATTTTGAAATAAAAATTTGATATTTGAAATACGTCTTCTTAAACATAGCAACTGATAAATTTCCATCGGATAATATGGAAGTTTATTTTCTAGTGTAATTTTATTTCAATTTAAATCTGTTAATATTGATGAAAATAAAGTGTTTTCCAAACCTGAATATTTTTATACAGAAAATTTGTAAATCATCTTCTGAGTGAGACGTCATATTTCGTTTCTCCAAATTTGAACAGCTATTGCTTCATTTATCTTATTTTCGACAGATTTGTAGCATTTTTGGTACCAGATATCGACTTTTGATCGAATGGTCGTATCGTTGATATTTGTATACCGTTTTGATCGTCTCGTCATGCTGATCTATATGGTATATTCATATTTGTGGTTCGACGTTCGGTGGATGGCGAAATCTGTAAAACATTTTCTCGTCGATTCCGCAATGTGGACTTTTGGGTTTTCTGTAACCATTCGTTATTCATCGAGAGAAACAAATGGACAGTAACCATTTCGATTCCCAAAATTTATTATAACTCTTGATATCCCAGCTATTGAACAAAATTGCTATTTCTTTTGTTCATTTCTCTCTACCCCCATCTTCTTCTTTTCATTTTTTTTCTGTTCCGTCACTTTCTCCTTCAATTAGCCTTCCCTTCTCTTCTCTATGTTTCGGCCTGCTCCTCTCCCTCCCTCCTTCCGCATGACCCCACCTCTCACCATCCCCTTCTCCCACGTCGGCCTTCCATCTCCGCCCCGCAAACATCTCTAAAGCCACGCCCATGGCCACCACCGAGAGCCCACAACCTCGTGCCTCCCCTCCTTCACTGCCAAGTCTTCCACCAAACAATGCAGGACCGTCTCCCACAACCGAAACACCCCACATCCTAAAGAACAACTGCGACCAGAGCTCCCTTGGGCCTTCGCTTACCTCACACTCTCCATTTCCACAGCCTTCACTTCCTCCTCGCTGAGTCCACGTGAAGACACCTCTGCTCCCATCCTTCTTCTTCTTGCTTTGAAATGGGTATAGATATTTTATTTTATTTTATATGCATGTTGTAGTACATATAAATAGTTCTTCACATAGATGTTATTGTCTTTATATAATATGTTTATATACGTATGTGATATAGAATATGTTTAAATGGGTTTGTATATATATATATAGTTGTTATACATATTAAGTTGTTTTATACGTTGTCTAACATGTTAGTAATATAAAGTTTTTATTTTGTTAGTTTATATATATAAATTATAGGTCCAATACTGTTACATACACACACACACACAGATATATATATATATATATGTTTAATGTGTTTGTATATATTCCACTTAGAGTAGCATGTATTATCTGTTAGAGTTGTATATATTTTCATACACATATAATCTATTAATTACTATATAATAGATTTAAATGGTAAATGTTGTTTATACATGTATGTATATATATAAAGAAGAAGTTTATAATATAATACAATATACATAGTTTTAGATCTGCTATAGTCTGAGCCTTCTACTTTACAGTTTTGCATTGCCTAAGTTGCTTTGTAATTACATATTTTATATATCATAAGTTGTTTTGGTTTTACTTGTTGCTTATATATATGACTTATATCTGAGCGCATAAACTAGCTGGCATATTGTAAAGGGTGATTTAAAGTATATAACGTGTTGTGTTTGTATATGTATAATTGTTTTTATATATATATATATATATATGGATGATCTGAGGGGTTAATATGTAAGTTATAATAGTTTTCATATATAATCTGCTATTTTCAGTAAGGTAATATGTTAGTATTGATATATTTTAATAACACACATTTTTAATGCATATCTTATGAATTATATTGTATGCACATGTATATGCGCAAGTTTGTATATTTAGATTTAAAGAATATATTTTTAAATATAAAATATACTTGCATACCACTTTTAAAGTACATATATATGTTTGTGTCTGTAAGTATACATATAGGTTGATCTATTGTGTCGATTTTATAATGTAGGTATAGGTTGATTTATATATATGCAGAAATAAATGATGATATTTTGAAATATAGATGCGTATGATATGATAAGTGATGCAGCCCAAGTCTTAGGTCGCGAGCAACCTAACGTGCCGTTGAGTCGCATACGACCTAACATGGAAGATAAGTCGTTGGAACGACCTAACGAGGAAGATAACCAGCTGGAACGAGCCAACGAGTTAAAGAATAAGGCGCTCAAACGACCTAACAAGTTACTCATTCCTTTAGGCCGCTCCGAATTACTCAAACGACCTAACAAGTTACGACCTAAGCTAGGTCGCGAGAATGACTTACGACATATGTTAGGTCGTGGAGAAGAGATACGACCTAAGTTAGGTCGCGGGAAGATATGGGAAGATAGGTCGCTCACTTTAGGTCGCTCACTATAGGTCGCGAAGATTTCCTGAAGCAATGTTTTTAGGTCATTCGACCTTATGCTGCTGTGAAGTTAGGTCGCTGCCATCCATTTTTAAGTCGCTTAAGTATAGGTCGCAAGACTTAAGTCGCTGGAGGAGCTTAGGTCGCTGCTGCCGTGTGTGTGTTGTATTTTAGGTCGTTATGTTGTATTTCTTATGTCGTTGTAATGTGTTGTAACATGTTTTCTTATGTCGCTTTGTATATAAGTCATAGGTCGCGTCTGTTAGGTCACGTGTGTTGTACTGTTAGGTCGTTTACGACCTAAGTGTTGTGTCATGGAAGTGCGTGAGTTGTAACCCTATAAATAGGGAGTATTGGTCATTTGTAATAGTTAGTTGATTTTGAATAAAACTTTATTTGTGTGCTTTGTGCCACTTCTCAAATTGGTAGTTGAGTGTGATCTCCTATCTCCACTTTCGGCATTCGAGTGCGCTCGAATCAACGACTGCTGAAGCCGATTCATGGAATCTAGTGCGCTAGATCAATGTACGAAGAATCGTAGATCTTTAAACACGGTATCGTGCGCGATCAACGTGTTTGAGATAGCTAGAATCCGACATCTTTGGATCAACGGATTTGGGCCTTTGGTATTCTTCAATCCACCGATTCCTACTTTCACTGCATCATTTATTTTATTATCCAGTGCTGCATCATTTGGTATCAGAGCTAGACTTAGCCAATCATAGCTAAGCCGAATCTTGGAGCCAATTCTTATAGAAGAGTTTGAGGAGTTAGTGAAGCCGAGCTACATCAAGCAAAGCCGAGCTAGGAGAAGTGTTTGAGCCGTGCATAGTTGTTCATTTATAAATCAAGGCCGAGAGTTGAAGTTTGACAATGCCACCGAGAAGAGCTAATCCCCATCAGAATGTTGAAGCGTTGTATAGAAGAAAAGAAGCCGAGCAAATGGAACAACGCATCAATGAAAAGTTTGATGAAGGCATTGGGAAGTTAGAGAAACTGATGATTGATATGAACCAAGGACAAAGGAGAAGATCGCCAGTCTCGAACCATGGAGGAAACAGAGTTTCGCCATCGGTTACGGAAGCGAGGAGGGTGTCGCCGCAATCTTTTCGAGGAAGAGGAGAATGTTCAGTTTCAATGAGAAGAGAACATCATGAGTATAGAGATGAAGAGAGAAGAACTCCACGTGAGTTTGAACATGAACCATACCGTGATGATGAAAGACAAAGTCGAAGAGATATGCATGATCATAGGAATGTGGATGGTCGAGATCGTTATCGAAGTACATCTGTTTTTGATGAAGATGGTGGTAGATGTAGTGTTCATTCGTGAGATCGAGACCAAGTGCAGAATGCATATCGGGTTGTAGAAGATGATCGCCGATGGAGTCGGGGATGAAAACTGAAATTCCAGAATTCAAGGGTGGAATGGTAATGGAGGAATTTCTGGATTGGGTTTCAAATGTTGAGGAAATTTTTGACTTCAAAGAAGTTCCCGCGGATCGAAGAGTAAAGTTGGTTGCTACGAGATTAAGAGGGAGAGCTATGGCGTGGTGGCAGCAAACTAAACTTACACGGGAGAGAATGGGGAAGTCAAAGATTGTTACATGGGATAAGATGAAGAAGTTGATGAAAGTTACTTTCTTGCCGCACAATTATCAATCTCTTATGTATCAACGTTTGCAGAACCTAAGACAAGGGGCGAGATCAGTGAATGAGTATGCAGATGATTTTTACCAATTGATTGCAAGGAATGACATTATGGAAACAGAGGAACAGCTAACAACTAGGTATGTTGGAGGGTTGCGAACACAGATTCAAGACATGGTGAATATGTTTGATCCCAGATCTGTTGCTGAAGCACACCAGAAAGCATTGGCTTGGGAGAAGCAAGGTAGGAGAGGAGGTGGTGTGTTTACGAATTCCAACAACCAGAACAAGGATGTTAGTAGCAGTATGGATGTTTCCAAAGTCGTCAGTAAGTCGATTGTGAATGAAGCCAGCAAAGCAAAGGTCAATAGTAATCTCAAATGTTTTAATTGTCAAGAGTTGGGCCATAAAAGCAATGAATGTCCAAGACCAAAGAAACGAGCAATGATTGCGGAGATTGAGAATGAAAATGCAGAGGTAGGGTGTGTCAATTCTATACCAGTTGAAGAAGAAGAATTATTGTCTGGTGATGAGGGTTGTAGTTTGTTGTTGAGGAGATCTTGTTTAACACCAAAGCAAGAAGATGATTCTAGTTGGTTGAGGAGCAATATTTTCCAGTCAACATGCACTATTCTGGGGAAAGTTTGTAAATTTGTGATTGACGCAGGAAGCTGTGATAATATTATTTCTTCAGAAGCTGTAAAGAAGTTGTCATTGAAAACAGAGAAACATCCCAGTCCCTACAAATTAGCTTGGTTGAGGAAAGGAGGGGAAGTGAAGGTTAATCGAAGAGCTTGTGTTAATTTTTCCATTGGGAAGAAATACAAAGACGAAATTTGGTGTGATGTGGTTGACATGGATGTATGCCATTTGTTGTTGGGAAGGCCATGGCAATACGATAGAGCTGTGCAACATGATGGACGCACAAACAGCTATAGTTTTATGTTCGAGGATACACGAATCGTTTTGGTTCCTAAGAAGCGTCAACAGAATGAAAACAAATTGGAGGAAATCGAGGAGCTAAAGACTTTGTTGTCTTTAAAGGAACTTGTTGATGTGGAAGATGAAGTAGATTGTTGTCAATCATCAAAGTTTGATAAAGATGAAGTTGATGAGTTTCAACCAACGAAATCTATTGAACATGAGGTTGAAAATTCACAATCAGCAAAGTTGGATGATGGTGAAGAAAGCAAGTCAGGAGATGAAGAGGGTAAATTGTTGATGAAGGAAGTGGATTCGACTAGTCTACAATCTACAGGAGAGCTTGTTAAAGAATGTGAAGATGTAGTTCCTGTAGAAATGTTCAAAGAATTACTGCCACTGAGGAACATACATCATGTTAATCCAGTGTCGAGTGCTATTGTACCGTGTATGCCACGTAATCATATGGGTCCGACAGAGCAGGTAGAGTTGAGAAGATTGGCTGATGGGTTACTATTCAAAGGAAGGCAGTTGTATACTCCTGATCGCAGTTGGCAAAAAAAGTTATCAAAGACGTGCGTGTAGGAAGACACGAGGGCCGTGATCATACCATGCAGTTGGTTACAACGTTTTGTTTGGGACCGTCAATAAGAAAAGGGGTTAAAATGTTTGTTTAGAAGAGTCAGAGTTATCAAATTTCAAAAGAGACCGCGACGAAGTCAGGATTATGTATGTCATTACCTATACATACTAGATCATGGGTGGACGTAAGTATGGACCCTGTATTGGATTTAATGAAGACGCAAAGTGGCAACGAATCTATCTACTTGAAGGTTGGACGATCTCTTGTTGGTACGTACAACAAGCTGGATGCCGGTGGAATGGGTCGTTTGGAAATTGTGAAGGAAATTTGTGAGAATGATTGTAAGTTGAGTTTGCCGGATCATCTTCCTATTGCTAATGTTGACAATACAAACACTTGGTTATGTTTCACAAGGACGAGAATGTCGAAGTCGAAGAATTTTTAAATTCGAGGACGAATTTTTTTCAACCAGGAGAGGATGATGCAACCCAAGTCTTAGGTCGCAAGCGACCTAACGTGCCGTTGAGTCGCATACGACCTAACATGGAAGATAAGTCGTTGGAACGACCTAACGAGGAAGATAACCAGCTGGAACGAGCTAACGAGTTAAAGAATAAGGCGCTCAAACGACCTAACAAGTTACTCATTCCTTTAGGCCGCTCCGAATTACTCAAACGACCTAACGAGTTACGACCTAAGCTAGGTCGCGAGAATGACTTACGACATATGTTAGGTCGCGGAGAAGAGATAAGACCTAAGTTAGGTCGTGGGAAGATATGGGAAGATAGGTCGCTCACTTTAGGTCGCTCACTATAGGTCGCGAGGCCTTAGGTCGCGAAGATTTCCTGAAGCAATGTTTTTAGGTCGTTCGACCTTATGCTGCTGTGAAGTTAGGTCACTGCCATCCATTTTTAAGTCGGTCAAGTATAGGTCGCAAGACTTAAGTCGCTGGAGGAGCTTAGGTCGCTGCTGCCGTGTGTGTGTTGTATTTTAGGTCGTTATGTTGTATTTCTTATGTCGTTGTAATGTGTTGTAACATGTTTTCTTATGTCGCTTTGTATATAAGTCGTAGGCCGCGTGTGTTGTACTGTTAGGTCGTTTACGACCTAAGTGTTGTGTCATGGAAGTGCGTGAGTTGTAACCCTATAAATAGGGAGTGTTGGTCATTTGTAATAGTTAGTTGATTTTGAATAAAACTTTGTTTGTGTGCTTTGTGCCACTTCTCAAATTGGTAGTTGAGTGTGATCTCCTATCTCCACTTTCGGCATTCGAGTGCACTCGAATCAACGACTGCTGAAGCCGATTCACGGAATCTAGTGCGCTAGATCAACGTACGAAGAATCGTAGATCTTTAAACATGGTATCGTGCGCGATCAACATGTTTGAGATAGCTAGAATCCGGTATCTTTGGATCAACGGATTTGGGCCTTTGGTATTCTTCAATCCACCGATTCCTACTTTCACCACATCATTCATTTTGTTATCCGCTGCTGCGTCAATAAGTTAGTATTTTGAAAATGAATATGCACTATCTATATATACTTTATTTCGTGTGTTGAATTAAATTCGATTTTTATATTATATGTGAAGATTTGATCTTATATGTATTTTAATCGAATATTTAATTTAAATTATAATGTATACTTCATATAAAATTTTATATTTTGTTCCATCGTATCTAAGTTCAATTTGTTTTGTCGCCTCTACCTAGATTTACAACCACAATTCTAGCCTTGTCACCGTCCCGCTTGTTCGACCTGTGTGTTTGTCCATATCCATTCGCTTTCATTCTAGTTCGCCTCTAGCCTCGAAAGGTGAGCAATCACTCACGATTAATGTTCTTATATGTATTAAATTTGATTTCAATTGAAATGACAATTGAAATATGAGAAAATCGTTATGGGTTGAAATGATACATACCCGAACGATCTGTAGAATATGAGAAAATCGTTATGGGTTGAAATGATAAACCCAAGCGATTTTCATTGACATTGAATTTGGGATTGCGGGTTGAAAAAATATATACCCCTATATATTTAGATTGCGGATTGAAATGATAAATATCTGTATCACTTGACCATAGGATAGAAAATTATATACAGACACCGTTGGTCTATATATAAATATTTTGAAAATGATTTCTATGGTTTTGGAAAGGAATATATGGTTTTAATAAATATTGATTTTAAAGATTTATTAAAGTTGATTTAATAAAGTTGATTTAATCAATATATAATATGTTTAACTATTTATATAAAATTTATATTTGCAAATATAGAGTTTATAATGATTCAAGATGGAAAGATAAATTTGAAATTGATTTGAAATTATATTTATTTAAGAATTATACTTAAATAAGTTTGATTTGAAATTTAGAAAAATTGAAATTTAAAGATATGTTTTATAACTTGAATTTGATTAAAAGTGACTTAAATCAATATTTCAAACTTATATAAATTTAAATGGGATATTTTATTTATTCAAATTTGTAAATTGAAGTTGTATTTAGATGTTATTGAAATGATTAAGTAAATATTTCAAAACTAAATAATAGTATAGAGAATTTGATATATATATGAAATTATCGAATTTAGTTTTGAAATGTTAAATATTTAAAGCTTTGAAATATATTGAAATTGAAATAGCTTATTTTATGGTTCAAATATGTATTTGAAATCGATAATTTGAAATGGTTTACTAAGAAACTGAATCGAATTGAATTTGATGAATTGTGGTTGAATTAAATTTGAATTTTGGAATTCGAGTTGATTTGAATAGATTTGTGAAATTTGAGGAAGCTATTTTATTTCCTATAAAGTATTTTTAAAGTTATTTAAAACTATTTATATATTTTACTTTATAAATTATTTTAATATAAATCATTTTAATATAAACTATTTTAATATAAACTATTTTTATTTTTATAAACTATTTTATTATATATACTAATTTTTTTATATCTAAACTGTTTAAGAGGAAAGTGTTATGAATTTCAAGGTTTTGATTTCCAAAGTGTTTTAATTTTTAAAGACTTATGATTTCGAAAGCGTTATAACTTTGGAAAGTGATATGATTTTTGGAAATAAATATTATTTTAAGTGAGAAGTGATATCGTATAGATATGGTTTTGAAATGAAATGATATTTTGGTTTTGAAGTATAAACTATTTTGAAATGACCGCGGTGTTATAATAACGTTTGGTTGTTAAAGAGACCGAGATCGGATATGGGCATACTCTCTGTCGATACCGAAAACCACTTTAACAACTGTGTACGCGGTGGAGATTCCAGAATAAAGTAGGATGGTGGCGACGATCCTATATGAGGTATATACGTGGACCCTACTCCCGTGAGTTGGCATAAGGTGGCTAAAACAGGAGCAATTGACGGGCTAATGAGGTAGCTCCTCTGATCGGACACACTCCATCGTATGCCATTCTATTACTTGGTGATTGATTTGGTGCGCACCTTCGGATTTCGGGAGTGTGGCTCGAGGTGGGCGGTAGTGGCTGTAATGCGTTGCCACCGGCCCGGAAGTGTAATTGGTATATCTACCCTGGCATTGCCTTGTTGTGCCGTGTCACCTACCCTAGCATGCCTTTTACGAGTTTGTTTTGTACCATACCTATGAAGTGCCCTCTGACGATGCCCATTACGGGGGAGATTACGGTACTGTATAGACTATGGGAATATATAAAATGTGTTAAGGTGGAAAATGTAAAGCCTTAACGCTATTTTAATAGTTTACCTTACTATAGACATATTATAATAGCGTATTACTACACAATAGATAGTTTAACAGATCCTTAGAGGATGGTTATCCCAAACATCCTTTGAGTTACATGTATTTAAGTTGATATTTCACCTGAGTTGGATTTATTAATATAAGAATATTAATCTTGACTCGAATGTTTTGTGTTTTGCTTTACGCTCGGGTCAGACTGAGTGGTTCAGTGTTCGAGACTCACCTTTGGAGTTGGAGCTTCGCTTGGAGATCCAACTATCTATCCAGCTTTCTGTTATTTAGTTGATTCCAGTGATGTATTCTAATCTTGTATTTGACTATTGTATTGAGACATCTATGTATTCGAGACTTCTGTTGTATCTTGTTTAACTCTGTTATATATATATATATAGTAGCTTCATGAACTACTATTCTCTTGTTTCCGCTGCATTATTGTTATATTACTCTGTGTCTGTGATTCTGTGATTATTTATTTACTGTATATGCTGAGTTTTGCCAAATTTACATTAACAATCTGATATTTTGAGCAATTCAAATCCGACATGTATGGATGCGAATGGTTGAAAATTTCAGGTCGTTACACTATTTCCCTTCCAAACTTATTCCCAAGTCCTTGAACCATCTTGTCTTCATCCTTACATCTAGATTCATTTGAAAGCCGCTTGGTCCGAAAGCGAATAACACTTTCCCTTAGAGTATACTTATATTGGAAACAAAGCATGCTCTGAAATAAGACAAGCGTATACCATCGTCGATACAAATCTGTTGGTTATTCAAAAGTTCCTTCAAATTTTTGTCTTCGTTCCAAAGGCATTTGTTTTAGTACTTTAAATAGAATAGCTCCATTCCTCATGCCAAGGCCAAGGTCTACACTCCAAAGATCGATCCTCGCCTCTGTCAAGTACACACTTCCTTCCCTCTTTTCCCTTTTTCATTTTTTAGCAAAAAATTCATCTCGATACCGACTTGAACAGGTCGGTACAGAGTTCTTTTGCTAAGTCACTTAACTTGAAAATTGTTTTAAGTACCGAATACTTAAATTTTTCTTCTTTCACGCCTTCACATTCTCATTGACATAAGTGTACTCCCTCTGTTGACTCTAAGCGAGCTAATCTCCTAAGCCTTAACTTCTCACCGCTGCTTCCTTAAGACCACCGCTAACCGCCTGAAGATGCATAGGAAAGGGTATTGTGCCGTATTGAGGTGTTCGACAAAGGCCTCATCGAAGATGAGTTAAAAGCTAAATATATTGATGCTGATGACATTTTGAAACTTGAAGAAGGAAAGGCGATCCTAGCTGTTGAGGATGCCGTCGCTGCTAAAGCTACCGCTGAAGCTTTTGTTGGTCCTAGCGCATCGGACCACACAAAGTCATCATCTATAAAGATCCAAGAGCTTATAGATTCCATCATCCGAGAGACTTTCTCTGAGGCCCCCCAAATTTCCTAGCTTCTATAGCAGTTACTTTTGTAGAGCTCTACGTTACCCCTTCGATGACCAACCAATATAGCCTGCACTTGAAGAGGGGGAATTACTAAGTCTTCTACTCAACATTTATGTCCGGATGAAGGTTTATCTCTTGTCTCCCTGGTATTCGAGAAACCCCAGTTCTTGCTTGAGACCGTTACCAACATTTACCGCTCTGTTTGTAACCATGTAGGTCATCCTTCTCTTCCACCTCCTCTGCCACCAATTACATAAGGCTCGGGCCCTACTGCAATTACTACCGAGTCAACCTCCATAACATCGGAATTGGTCATTCCAAGCATTCCCTCCACTTATTCCCGGTCCTGATTCAGAGAGTACTGCAGATTTGGAGGGATTGGATGATACCTCCCAGTCCCTGCGGAAGGCATCACTATTGCAAGCTCCTCGTGCTTGACTGGATCCATTTCCATAACGGAGAAGTTGAAGATTGATATCTCCAAAGTAAAAATGAAGACCGAGCCTGGACTTGAAAAGGCCGTTGATATCAAGGAGTCAAAGCTTTCCCAGGAGTCCTTCCTATTACCATCAAGGCTTCGAAGGGCAGCAACATCGATGCAACTACAAAGACCTCTATGCCCCATGTTGATCGTCCTGAAGATCATATTACTACTATTACTGAAGGTGACACTACTCCATCTGAAGATAGCACACCAAAGGGTGACAAGGGCCAAAAGAGACATAGTGATGGCTCGAGCATCAAGGGCAGCAAAAAGAAGAAGACACACAAGAAGTAGGCTCCTTAGTTAGCCTTCTACGATGACGAGACAGTTCCATTTTGTCTCTTTTTAGGTTGCACTTTTCTATTTTCCTTTTGTACATAGGCCGTGTTTGTGTGGGACCAACCTCTAAATCAATTGTATATAAACTTTAAATGTAATGAAAGATTGTTTTTCCTTTTCAATTTTTGTTCCGTTTACATTTCCATACTTTATATATTATTCCTGCTTGTATACAACTGCCTGCTTATATAATATAACTGCTTGTACTATGATCTATCCATGTTATACATGCATATGACTATGCAATACTTTCACTTATTATAACTCTGTATATAAGTAAAATTTCTACAATTGCTTTAGTGATATTTTGTCATCCAGTTATGTTCTATTATCGCTAAAGTGTTTCCGTTTGGCTAAACAAAACTAGTATTAACCGATTTTGCGATTATTCTTGTTTTTACGGGTTGAGTTTCCTTTGACCAATAACCAATTGTAAATAAATTAGGTTCCATGTAGTTTCCTATCTTTAGGAAATAATGATTTGGACATTCACATCCTGACATCGTCGACCTTGACTATCATGTATGATAGATATTATCCGTAAAATTCCACCACTCAATTTCGGCTAAGCGTGTTCCGCTGGGCCATAAGTGAAACAATACCTATTGTAATTCTATCATATACCGAGTCCTATATTCAGGACTTGGTGTTTTGGATGCTAGAATCCTGGAAACAAATCTAATCTGGCCTACCTGAGCATCAGTCGAAGGTTAATAACGTCGAGTAAATTATTCGATTACCTCCAGTCTAATTATACTCTCTCGATCTTGATCCTGGACCAAAGGAGTCTGGTGGTACTTATTTCTAGGTTTTGGCTTTCAACCTTACATGTTTTGAGTGTTGATTGAAAGAACTCACTAATCGTCCTCGCTTATCCTTGGCCGAGCATCTCTTGCTGGGTCGAAAGCGCGGTCGTGAAAATATTGACCGTATACCAGTTCTTATATCTGAGAACATGTGCCTTTGGATGCCTATCTCTAGGCATCCACCCTCAGCCTCTGCTATCTCCAGGTGTTGACCGTGAGTGTCCATTGACCGTCATTGCTTATCCTTGGCCAACCACATCTTACTAGGCCGTAAGCGTGGTCATTAAATTTCCATCCATGCACCAGTCTCTATCTTTGGAACTGGCTCTTTTAGCTACCTGACACTAGATATTCCTTACTGACCTTGCCTATTTTTGAAGAATAGTCAATATCGGAGGGACAGGGTCGAATTATCCGATTGACTCTTATGGTTATACTACCTTGTCCTAGTTCTAAACTAATCACGTAGTTCAAGATTTTGCTTATAAGAACATAGTTCCATTGGTTCAAGATGCTAACTTTTATTGATAAATGAAAAATGTGGCAACACTTGCCTTATTACATTGTCCTCAAAATTCTTGGAGGGCTTATTTGTGGAAAATAAACTAAATAAAACTAAGTAAAATAGCATCGTAATAAGTCGATATTCCATGCCCCTAGAACAAGATTCCATCAATAGTAGCCAGCTTGAAAGTTCCATCTCCAAGCTTCTGTTTGATCACATAAGGACCTTCCCAATTCGAACAAAGTTCACCCATACTCGGGAGAACCTATTTCAAAATAAGATTCCCTATCTTGAAGGTATGGTTTCGGTCCTTGGTGTTGAAATGTCATGCTACTCTTTTCAGGTGAGCACTACCCTTAATTCCGTCTATTCTCAATTTTCATCAATTAAATCGAGGGAGTCAAGCAAATGTTCCTCGTTGACCTTGGGGTCGTAATGCCTTTTCTGATGAGAAGTGACTTCTAGTTCAATCGAAATCATTATCTCTGACCCATATGCTAAAGCGAATGGTGTATGTCCAGTCGTAGACTTGTTGGTCATCCTGTAAGCCTACAATACTAGTGGATGCTCATCAATCAGATTGTCCTTAGCTTTAGGTAACCGTTTCTTCAAGATGGACTTGATGATTTTATTCACCGCCTCCACCTATCCATTCTACTATGGGTGTACTACTGTCGAAAAGCTTTTCTTGATCTTGTACAGGTTGTAGAAATCCTTGAACTCGATACTTCTAAACTTAGTTTTGTTATCCGTTATAATTTTCTAAGGTGTTCCAAATCTGCATATAATGTTCTTTGTTACAAAGTTGATCACTATCTTTTTCATAATCGAGGCAAGAAGTTCTGCTTCAACCCACTTTATGAAGTAATCCACTACAACAATTGCATATTTAGCTCCTTCTTTCAGTATCAGTAGCATACCTATTATATCGATTCCCCAAACTTTAAACAGCTACAGGCTAACCATTTGTATAACGTCAATGGATGCGGCTCTTGCTACCTTTGCAAACCTTTGGCATCGGTCACAGTGTTCAGTGTATTCAGTAGCATCAAAGTTTATTGTTAACTAGACATATCTGCAGTGAAGTATCTTCTTCGATGGATGGGGCTCTTCCTACCTTTGCAAACCTCTAGCATTAATCACACCATTCAGTGTAGTCAACAGCATCCTAGTTTATTGTTGGCTAGACATATCCGTGGCGACATACCTTCTTCCCTAATGTCTATCCCCGATGTGATCACTACTGCTACCTTTATGGAAATCCATGAGGATTTTCCTAGCCTCATTCTTAATTACACATTAAAGCATGGGAGTCCAGAATCCCCTCCTGTATAGCATTCTTTCTTGCTTTACAAACCATGGTACTTTACGAGGGAAATTTCGTCATTCATTGTGATAGAGTAAGGGGTATGCCCTAGGGGAAATCATGTGATTTGTTACATAAATCTAACTCAATAACCAATTTTCTTCAAAATAAAAGGTGTTTCCATTCTATTATATACTTGACATAAAATGTTATAAATAATTAATTAGTTAATTTAAGTTTCTATCTCGGAAAGTCCATAAATGATGCATTTGTTATAACTATTTAAATAGTTGCAACCATGAGTATTATATCACAATATGATAAGCGCTCCATTTCAAGTATTCCTAGTCAAGATGTATTGAGAATGGACATCGATGCTTCCGTTGAGACAAGAGAACGTAACACTCTCCAAATATTTAGGCAGTGCATTACTCATGGCTATTGGGGGCACCAAAGGGTTACGACTGATAGTTATTAGATAAAGATGGAATGACCTCCTTGATATTTTTCTACTGGTTATTATAACTAAGGTCCAATAGAAAATATCAAAGTGACTAATTTATATACTTCTCTTGACTTAAGAATGCCGTTGGTCATTAACCTTTAATATGAAAGCTTCTCTTTGATTATAATTAAATTGTGGCATGGTGTCCATTGAATGTCCATGGTCGGGTTAAGTGGAAGTAGGGATGAGCATTTGGTTGGTTTGGTTTATCTGATGATAAAAATAGTTAAACCAAACTAAAACCAACAAAAATGAAAACCAAACCAACTCAACCAAATTAAGTTTGGTTTGTTCGGTTGGTTATCCGATTTAACCGAACTTAAAACGATTTAAATTTTATGTTTCGAATATTCATTGTAATTGAAATAAAACCTAAATATATGATTAAAGTATTCTCGTTTAGCATTTTTATGCTTTTTAATAGTAATTTTGACACATATTTGGTAAATAAAATTTATTTTGATCACTAAACTAATCTAATAAAATTATTACAACATTAGTAACTTTGAAAATATAATAAAAGCTCGGTTAATTTGGTTAAATTGATAACCAAACTAAATTTTTTTACGTATCGATCATAAGTCAGTCTAGTTTCAAAACCAAACTAAACCAACTGAAATTAATTGGCTTGGTTGGTTATTAATCCCAACATTAACTCTCTTTTCTTAATTTGGTTGGTTGCCTTAGGTTTGGCTGGCCATACTATGGGAGAATGAAGGGGTTTTCTATTAGTTTAGAAATGAAAAGAGAATGCAAGTTACAAGTTTATTAATCACAACATTAACTCTCTTTTCTTTAATAAAACTTAACCCTTTCATTTATTTAAACCACTTCACTAAGAACCACATTCCCAAACTAACATTTTTTGTCCATGGCTTCCTAATAACAATGCAAAATATTCCCAAGTTCATACTATGTCAAATTCAACACTATTCGATAATTGGTGGTCTGCAATTCGGGAGCTAGCACCTTCTGATTTGTGAGCTAATTCAAGGTGATCAATTCAACGTTTCAACGTGTATGCAAAGGCTTTAGTGAAAGGTAAATCTATGTTTTAATTTTGTTACTTCATATTTATACATTATATTATAGGATGTTAGATTATATCACGAATCTTGTATATCAAAATGCCGTCGCAAAATTGGTTTGTTGTGTGTACAGTTGCATCGGTAATATATATATATATATATATATATATATATATATATGATAGAAATAAATACATAAAATTCATTTTATGAGTATTTGCTATTCTATTGCTCATGACCAACAAAAAAATATTTTTATAAGAACATATTACCATTGCCGATTTCGGTAAACTAGTAATTGTTTCTAAACGTTGCAAATCATGTATTACATGTTCTAAAATTAATAAATTGATTTATGTAAAATATACTTTTAAAAGAATTATTTTATTTAATATATGTACATTTATTACATTAATTTATAATTGATTATTCAACTTAAATTGATCATATAAATAAATCTATGAATATACTTTTATATGTATAATATTAAATTTGTATAAACTTTATAAAAATTATATTATGTATTTCTGGACTTGAACAAAGCAAATGAAGGAATTTTTCCTTTTGAATTTTGAAATGAAACGGTTGTATTAAAGAAGATTAACGATCATATTAATCACAACATTAATTATTTTTCTTTAATATGACTTGACCCTTTCATTTCTAATAGAACTTGATTCCAAATAGTGAGCATAAGTAAGTAAATATCTAACTATAAAGTTTATCATTATTATTTACATATATGCATATATATTATTGTATGATAATTTAAATATACATACATACATACATATGTATATATGTATGTATATGTATGTATATATATGTATGACAAATAGAAGAATTAATTTTAAATGAGAAGTCTATTTTCATTACAGGGAGATCAAAAGGATATATTAATTAGTATTAATCACATATAAATCTCTACATTCAATTGCTGCTTTAATAAGAGATCGTCGTTTCATTTTCATTCATTCTTCTCTTTAACCTAATACTTAATTGATTTTATAATATGGTTTTATATGTGTGTTTATATATATATATATATATATATATATATATATGTGTGTGTGTGTGTGTGTGTGTGTTTATAAACATAGTTTACAAATGTTTTACAAAACTGTTTACATTTATTATTTTTACTTCAGTAGAAATGGATACACATATATGTACTTGTATATATTCATATATATATATATATATGTATTTATATAATATTTTGACGCATATATACAAACACATTTAGACAACAAATTGAATACAAGAGGGGCTAACATGTCCGTTGTAGTGTAAATCCCAACACCTACATACGACATATTAAACCAAGCACATTATGTTGCACATTGACGAACCGCATATGTGTATATGATACACATATACAAAATATAATACATATTAAACTATAGTAAAACTTTACTTATTTAATAAATAAAACACTGATTTTATTTAAACAAAAGTTAGAAAATTTCTAAATTTAATTAGACTTCATAGGCCCATTAAAAATCCTATAAGGAAAATTTTAAAATGTATCCTTTAACTCTATTGCAGGCTGGCCCAGTTCCTTCACATTATCTTCTCTCAGGAGAGTTCCCTTAAGTAAGTAATCCTTGATTGGAGTCATCCATGACTTCTTCTCCTCTTCGCCCTCTAAAATTCAGTCGATAACCATCTGGTTGATGCTTGGAGTCGACAAAATCTCCACTAACTAATCCCAATAGTTGCGCATCTCCAGAACTAGATAACTTGGCCAGTGAACCAGCCTTTGCATTTTCCTCTCTAGGGATGTGCATGATCATATAATGCTCTATATCATTTAACAGTTCCAGTGCCTTGGTCAGTTAAAGGGAAAGTCTCATGCCCTTAGCCTGGAAATCCTTTTTCACCTAGCAAACTACAACCTGCAAGTGTTATCCAGCCTTTTAACTAGGCTATTCAGATAGACTGGGTGAGTCGAACTTGGGAGTTATCAAGGCAGGCAACTCGAAGAGATAGCTCTAGAGTCCAAAAACCAAGGGAAAACAGAGTCATGAGATAAAAACCAATCCACTACAAGAAACGAGGATCAAATATCCACCAAAGTGCACTTGGATCATTATCGATCCATGATTCTTCATCCAATCTTGCCTCCACTCCTACTACTTGGAAGTAATGGTGCCAAGAGCCTATTTCATGTTCCATTTCATTGTTCCCATATAATTCTCTATCGATCTCCTTGAGCACTTGAATAAATAACTCCATTCTTCCACTGATCCATTATTTGGACTCAGAAACAATCTAGCGATGACACAAACAAGATGGAAATCATGAAGCCAATCATGAATCGAGCCAAGAGAATACATTCAAAGTGATCCATATGACAATCTTGTGAATCAGTACCGATCCAAGCACATGGATCGATACCGATCCACAAATGTTGGTGAGGTATCCATCATTTTCTCAGGAGAACTAGTCTTGGACATGCAGTACGAGATGAAGATCATGGAGCAAGATTTTAGGCATCCTACAGCTATAAATAGGAAGGAAGGGGCTCTTTTTTGAGGATCTTTTTCACTTCTCTACAACCTTTCTATAATTCTCTTATACTCCCATGGAACCTTATCGATCTGTAAGAAAAGAAGTGTAAACAACACTATAAACCATTAACAAAGTTAAGTGGACGTACGTAAGATATTAGCTAAACCATTATAAAACTCTAGTATCTTGTTTCTATGTGTTTTTATTTAGTTTCTTCACTCTTTTCTCTACTATACTCATTTGGGTGTTTGTGTCATTTTTGGTTCAAACATTTTGGTGCTTTCACCGAGAACCACTTGAATTCGCTGATTTAAGATTTAATTTTTTTTCAAAATGATGAGACAATCTAATAGAAGACCGTTATTGGAGGAAATCAACAAGAAGGCAGCCAAGAGGCGTACTTAGAAGCCAACCCATCATCCATCTACATAACTAGAGATGAGATGGAAACCATGATGAATACAATGTAGGAAAGGATGATAGCTTGCTAGAAAGAGATGGTGGAGAGTTTCTTCAGGAAAATGAGATAAATAGCAACAGCTGGAGTCGTTGCAAAACCAGAACCAAAGGGCAGAAGTTGGAGGAAATGCACTAGAAAGTAGAATGGAGCAGACTGGAATGACCCTTGAACGAGTCGTACGAATCAGTGCCGATCCATAAGCAATGATCAGTACCAATCTACAGGAACTTGGAGGCATGACCAGAGCTAATCTGGAATGAAATGGTGCACATCCAGGGAACAACGCTGAATGTTTGAATGTGAATCAAAATGCAGAAGCACGACCGGATGAGTATGTGCCAGAATTCTCTTATGGAAACGAGGGGCAAGCTGAGAATGCTAACTTGAGAATTCCTTTCAATGACGATGACAGACTTGATAATATTGTAAGACGAGCAATGAGAGGTGGATTGCCCAACCGAAGCCTGGAGAACGTGAACATGAGTCCATTCACCCCAAACATTCGGTGCGCTTAGAATCTGCCTAATTTTAAGCTACCTATGTTGGAAATGTATGATGGAAGGATGGATCCAACAGTTCATTTGATGAGGTACTCTGGCACATGGAGGTGTTGGGTGTGTCTGAAGAAGTGATGGGACATTGTTTCCCTTTGTATCTAATGGATTTGGCAACGTTGTGGTTTAGACAACTAGAAAATGGTTCCTAAGCATATGGACCGAGTTAGTGGATAGATTAATGAGACAGTTTCTGGTCCATATTGAAATGACCCTATTTATTTTACCTAATTTTTACTATGATTTTTTTTTTGCATTAATAAATTTCCTAGAGTCATTTAGCTTTCTATTAAATTATCCAGGATCCTAATTTTTCCACTAATATATTTATATCAGTTCATTAATAAATATTCACACACATATGAAGATGTATGTGACCCTCTTGCTTGGATCAGAGTGTTGGTAAGCAAGAGTGCATCCTGATTGAATTTGAGTTTCTAATCAACCAGTACATAGCTCATTTTCTTTGGTTTTGATATTTGAGTCATGGGAGTGAATCCCATAATCATATATAATTTATACCTAGTAATTTTGATCATTCTTATGGTGATTGTCTGTTAGTTTGACTTAGCAAAGTGATCTCAGATTATATAGCAAGTCATCATAGTTTTAATCTAATTGTTTGATATTTGATCAAAAGCCAGAAAGAAAAATGATATACACATTTATCATTTTCAACATGAGTGATTTTATCACAAATTCCTTTACTTATAACCAAGCTAGTTGAGTGATTCATTCACAATTTATATAGTTGTGTTTCTCTGAATCAATTCCATTTCCCTAATCCCTGAGTTACCTCAGCTTGCATCCTAATTTAAAGGTTGCTTTACTGGATTTAGAAAATCCAGATTTTATGGTCATTTAACAAAAGTAGTATTTAAGTAATATGTGTGCATATCAGATGTATTGTGCTCTCTGGACTAAGAAAGCTACTCAAATAGAAGTGAATTGTTCAAGTATTTGAAAATGTCTTTGTACATGCATTTGCAAAGAAAGCTTCAGATTTTACAAAGTGCATTTTCTTCCTTTAAACCCAAAACTCTGGTCATCTTGATCAACCTAGACCTCACTCCTTTTGAGGTGGGTTAACCTTATGACTAGGTTGTCCCAAACCTTAATGCCTAACCATTACAATGTCAATCCAGATACAAGATACTTGAAAATACCTTAAAACATATACACACCATAAACCAGTGTTCAAAAATACATAATTTCTTTTATCAAAATACTTTAGCATATAGACACAAAACTCTTTAAAGAATATTCTTAACCAAACTCAGATTTTAACCACAAAACTTAAAGCTTTTATGTGACTCAAGATTGACTAATACAATATATATATATATATAAATGTATCCATTTCTCAAATATAGGCACATGTCATTTACATATTTCTACCATAATACTCAAATATATTTTCTTGCATAAGATTCAACTAAGTCTTTGGTTTTTCCTAATCTTAATACATTACCAAATTCAATTGAAACAACTAAATAAAATCCAAACATTCAAGATCATTACATAACAAAAAAAGAAGAATTATAAAACTTCCAAGATTACATGCATATAGTTCATTCTAAGCTCTTATTTAATTCTAATTTAGCATGCTTATCCAATCATTCTCATTAGCCATAGCAGCTTCCTATTTAGAACCAGCATTCCCTGAAAGAGCATTAGAGGCTGCCCCATTTTAAATGAGACACCCCAGATGCCATAAGCAAACAAGGGTCAGATACAAGATCTGGTATGAGCAATATCAAAAATTCCATGATATTAAGTAGATAAGTGAGACATAAGCATTTTGTATAGGTTGGCATAACTTCTTTAATCAATTTGCCTGACTTGTTTCTGATATATTATACATATATGATGAGTATTAAAACTAATTATGTACACACTTTCAACTATGCAAACATACATGTCAAACAGAGATACTCAGGAACTATCATAGCTCCAATCCAACCAACCTAGGAATAACTCAAGTTCCTACTTCATCAATTTAGGGTTGCATTTGCTAAATTAATTCCTAGCCTCATCGGCCATAAAGGAATCACGGGGACACATTGCAATAAAATAATTCACAATATTGCACAAAGATCTCAGGGCTTAAACAAACCATGTGCCAACTTGCATACTTTAAATATAACAAGCATTCCAGCAGTCTTCTTGGCTCACAATCCTTAGTTTATTTACTAAGTGTTCATGTTTGATCCTATCATGAGATAACTAGGTGATTAATTCATAGTGTACATGAAACATTACATAAAACTTGCAAGCATACTTCAAAGGCAAGCTAACATTCATATCCAGGGGAAATCATATTTTCAAATATTCTAGCTTAAAGAAAATACAAGAATATTTACAACTGTGAATAGAGACTAGGCATGTGGGTTATTATTGTATCATAAGCAACCATGTTTGAACTAAATTCAAGATCTAGCTTAAACAAGATTTCTGGCTCATGGGTTTTCTGTTTGATCAAGGGTTCAGCACTTTTGGGTATTTCCATTGCTCCAATGAATCTTTCATTTGAGCCTCAGCACTTACACAAGTGTAATGGAACTCATATATATATTTTGATTTCTGTATTTTCCATGCCATGTCTAAACCAGTTACAAGTATTCTCTATTTACTTTCATGATTTCATACTTTAACATTTCTTGGTGTAACCAAATAGAGCAAAATACTCAACCATCAAAGCAATCAAAAGAATTCATAAACACCCATTAAAGCATCCATTAAAACCATAGTAATAAAATCAGAAATATGTAGAAAAATAACATAAACTTGGCTTTCTCATAACAGGACTTAATGCCATGGGTTTAGTGAGATTACTCACAGAAAAATGCTCCTCTAGCTTAATCCAGAAAAGAAACTCTTTGAAACTTTGCCTTTCTTCTTGCAATATTTTTCTTCTTTGTTTTCTTAAATGTCTCGGGTAGAAAATGGTTTTTCTGGTTTAAACTTGGATTTATAAGAGAGGTTTTTCTAGGGTTTCATCATTGTAAAATCCCATTCCTACCCTGGCCAATACTCATGCATTTTGCATTTCAGATTTGCTTATTTTCACCCTTAATACCCCGGCCATGTAATGCTTATTCCCCGTTTTCTTTTCCAGAATATCTATTTTGTTCTCTTTCTAAATCATGATAATTGTGTGACATTGTCACTTGTTTATTTTCTAAAAATCCTCCTTTCTATTTTCTGCCTAAAGCAATTGTTTTGCTTGCAATATGTCTTTTGCTATTTTAATGTTATGCTTTTCCTTGCTTATTTCTTTTTAATACTTTCAGTACTTATAGAAATGTACATATGCATACATATCTTATCTAGGCTTACTTAACTCCTCCTTAGTTTCAGAAAGACATACACATATATGTGCATACATGTTTCAAATCCTTATCTAATTTATCCTGGGTTTAAATTAAGTAAAATCTGTTTACTGGTTCAAACAAAACTTGCTTTGTCTTATTTTCTAAAATAATCCTTATAAATCCAGAAATCAAATATCCATGTCTGATTTGATAATTTTCATTACAAAATCATGTTTGTAAGGCTTTTCCAGTTCTTGTTTTAATTTTAGGAAATTTGGAGTTCTTCCTTGTGCCATATCAGTGTGCACGTGCACACATGCACACACACTTGCACACAATTAATTCCATACATTCCTATACAAATAAATTCATATATTTTCAAAATTCAACCAAAATAAGGTTTCATGAATTTCTGGGGCATTACAATCACCCCACCTTTTTAGGAATTGTGCCCTCACAATTTTCTTATTTTTACTTTAAACATTTCCAGATTTTTATAAAATCTATCAAACATTGCACAAGCAAACAATTCAGTCAAAACAACCATACATATTAAACTTTTTTAGGAAATTAGAATTTACCTTCCACTGCAAAAAGCTTAGGGTAATCCATCTTTATCTTATCCTCTAACTCCCATGTACAATCATTAGGGTCTAGGCTCCATTGAACCTTCACCAATTTCAGAGTTTTGCTCCTCAACTTCTTTTCCTCTTTAGCTAAAATCCCCACTGGTTCTTTCTCATAGACCAAATCAGGATTTAATTGAACTTGAGTGGGTTTCTCTAGAATTTCCTCTTTATGATGTACCCATCTCCTAAGTTGTGACACATGAAATACATTGTGCATTGCACTCATCTCTTCTGGTAGCTCTAACTTGTATGCTAATGAACCTATTCTTTCCAAGATCTTGTAAGGTCCAACATATCTTGGGGTAAGTTTTCCCTGCTTGCCAAACCTCAACACCTTCTTCATAGGTGAAACTTTGATGAAAACATAATCACCAACTTCATATTCTACCTGCTTCCTTCTTACATCTGCAAACTTCTTTTGCCTATCTTGAGCTGCTGCCATTCTTCTCCTCACAAGCTCAATTTTCTCTGTAGTCTCTTTAACATACTCAGGCCCTAAGACAGCCCTTTCTCCTACTTCAACCCAACATATTGGTGACAAACATGGTTTGCCATACAAGGCTTCAAATGGTGCCATGCCTATGGTGCTTTGATAACTATTGTTATATGTAAATTCAGCCAAGTGGAGGTGATTTTCCAAATTACCTCCAAAGTCCAATGCACATGCCTTCAACAAATCCTCCAAAACTTTGTTTGTTACTTCAGTTTGACCATCTGATTGGGGGTGGTATGCAGTACTCAAGCATAACTCACTCCCCATGGCTTCTTGACAGCTCTTCCAAAATCTGGATGTAAAGATTGTGTCCCTATCACTCACTATAGTTTTAGGAATTCCATGCAACCTTACTACTTCTTTCATGAATATTTGAGCTAGTTTAGGTGCATTTCTTTCTGCCTTCACTGGTATAAAGTGTGCCACTTTAGTCAATCTATCAACTACTACCCAAATGCTTGTATTTCCTCTCTTTTATCTAGGCCTATTTATGAAATCCATAGATATATCTTCCCACTTCCACTGTGGTATGCTTAGAGGTTGCAATAGGCCTGAGGGTCTTTGGCTTTCTGCCTTGACTTGTTGGCAAGTCATACACTTTGCAACATGTTTGGCCACATCTGATTTCATCCCTCTCCACCAATAATCCCTTTTTAGGTTTTGGTACATTTTGGTGCTGCCTGGATGTATGAAATATTTACTCCTATGATATTCATTAAGTATCTCTTCCTTCAACCCTATATCTTCTGGAACACATATCCTACCTTTATTCCTTAAGCAACCATTCTTATCAGTGTGGTAGTTTACTACTTCTTCTCCTTTTTCTATTAGAGTTTTCTTTTCTAATAAATCTGGATCTTCCTCTTGCATTTTCCCGACTTTCAAAATTAAATCTGATTGCAAAGTTATCAAACTTAATTTTCCTTTACTCCCTTCTTCAATCATCTCCATGTTCACCTCATTGTTTTCCTTAATTTCCAAATCAGTAAGTAGAGATAAATTTCTAAACTCTTATATCATTAACATGGCTACTTTTGCATGCTGCCTGCTCAAAGCATCTGCAACCTTATTAGCTTTTCCTAGAGTATAAAGTATGTCTAAATCATATGCTGCTAGAAACTCAACCCATCTATGCTGCCTCATATTCAAATATTTTTGTGAAAAGAGATATTTCAATGCTTTATGGTTAGTGTATAAAATAAACTTAGCACCTAGAAGATAATGTCTCCAGAGCTTTAGTGCATATACCACTGCTGCCAACTCAAGATCATGGGTTGCATACCTTGATTCATTTGGCTTCATTTGTCTTGATGCATAGGCTATAACTTGATCTTGCTGCAACAATACAGCTCCTAGCCCAGAACCACTTGCATCAGTATAAACAATCAAATCCTCATTTGCCTCTGGTACTCTCAACACTGGTGCATTGACTAAGGCCTCCTTGATTTTACTAAAGGCTTGCTCACATTTCTCAGTCCATATAAAGGGTTGGTTCTTTTTAGTTAGGTTGGTAAGAGGTGATGACATCTTAGAAAAATCCTTTATAAATCTTCTATAATACCCTGCCATCCCCATAAATGACCTAACTTCTCCTATTGTGCTTGGTCTTTTCCATGTTTGGATAGCCACAATTTTATTGGGGTTCACTGAAATGCCTTTGGCAGATATAACATGCCCAAGGAAATGCACTTCTTCTTTCCAAAATGCACACTTAGAAAATTTTGCTTTTAAATCTTTTTCTCTTAATCTAGACAAAACAAGGTGTAAGTGATTTTTATGTTCCTTTACTGTTTTAGAATAAATAAAAATATCATCAATAAAAATCAATACAAACTTGTCTAAATAATCCCTGAATATCCTATTCATCAAGTCTACAAAGTATGATGGGGCATTTGTCAACCCAAATGGCATGACAAGAAACTCATATAAACCATACCTAGTGTTAAAGGCTGTATACTTAACACTTGAGTCCTCAACCTTCATCTGATGGAATCCAGATGCCAAGTCTAACCTAGAAAATATTTTTGCTCCACTAAGTTGATCAAAAAGATCATCAATTCTAGGTAAGGGGTACTTGTTTTTGATAGTGACTTTGTTTAGTTCCCTGTAATCTATACACATCCTTAAAGTACCATCATGTTTTCTTACAAACACTACTGGAGCACCCCAGCATGAATTACTTGGTCTTATAAATCCTTTGCTTTCCAATTCTTCTAACTGTTTCTTCAACTCCTTCAACTCACTTGGCCCCATCCTAGTGGGTTTCTTAATAATTGGACTTGCTCCTGGTATGAGACTAATCTGAAATTCCACTGGTCTGTGGTGTGGAACACCCTTAACTTCTCCAAACACATCCAAGTATTTGTTAATTATGGGGATTTCTTCAATAGAAGGCTCACTGGAATCCTTATCTAAGTCAATCAAATGATATAATTTCCTTTCTTTGGCTACTTCACACAAAATTGTGATTCTTTGGCCTCTAGAATTTTGTAATGATATGGTGGATGAGTCTAAATTAATTATGGCTTTGTATTGCCTTAACCAGTCTACACCCAATATAACACCTATATTTGGGTAATTTAAAACATATAAATTGGAAATAAAAACATTTCCTCCTATGTTTAATTCCACATCCACACAAATCATGTTTAAAACACTAGAACTTCCCAATGGGCTTTGCACTAACAAAGGGGTTTCAACCAGTATGCAATTTAATTTAAGCAATGCAACTAATTCATGGGAAATCAGAGAATGTGTTGCCCCTGTATCATACACTACTGATATGGGTAGGGTACAAATAAATAAGGTACCTTCCACTTGACCATGGTTTTCTGCAATAGCTTCTACTATGGATTTGCTTTTGCTCTCCAAACTTGCTAGCTTCCCTTGCTGTTTATACTCAGGGCAATTTCTCTTGATATGTCCCTCCTTACCACATAGGTAGCACTTGAAAGCTCCTCCCTTCAATTCTGGACATCTTGGTTTGATATGTCCTTCTTTTCCACAATGATGACACACTATTTTCCTCTTTGTATCAGTGGTCTTAGTATCATTGGTTTTCTTGCTTTCTGTCTCCTCCTTCTTTTTGTCATAGGGGTGATACCTTCCCTTATTCTTCTTATTGTTGTTGTTCTTAAGACTCCTATACTTCTCCCTCTCCTTGTCATGTTGCTCAAACTTTAAGGCCAGATCAATGACTTGATCAAAGGTTTTATCTGCATATGGCAACATAGCCCTACTAAGCCCTGGGTTTAAACCCTTAATATACCTATCATTCTTTGATGCCTCATCAGCCACAAGCATAGCTCCATACTTAGACAAGCCCTCAAACCTTTGAGTATACTCAATCACATTAAAGGTTCCCTGCCTAAGTCTGATGAATTCTTCAAGCAATAGAGTTTTGGCTGATGTTGGAACAAATCTAGCTTCCAACATCTCCTTGAATTGATTCCAAGTGATATCCTCCCAGCTATGACTACCTCCCACCAGCTTAAAGCCACACCTTTCAGTTGTCTTGAGGCCACTTGCCTCTTCCTTTGATCATCCAATTGCATGTCATTGAAAATTCTATCCAGTGTTCTCAACCATGCTTGAATTTCCATCACATTTTCAGTCCCTTCAAAGCTCTTGCCTCCCAAATTGGTATAAGTCTTTAATAGTTTTGAAAGTTCCTCATGTGGGTTCTCAAGTCTTTGCCCTACTCCATCCGTTAAAGCCCTCATAAAGTCTTGCATATCAAGCATTTATGGTGCACTTGATCCTGCATTGTGATGAGATCCTCTTCCTACCATGATTGGATAACTAGGGTATGGGTAGATAGGGTTAGTTTATCATGAGTATTTTTCTTTTGCTATAACTTTCTATCTGAATTATTATTTTACTCAAACAAACAAACAGTACATACATATGGCTATAGTACTTCAATCAATCAATACAATCATTCTCAGCTATGTATAGTTTTAACATAGCTCTGATACCAAATGAAATGACCCTATTTATTTTACCTAATTTTTACTAGGATTTTTTTTTGCATTAATAAATTTCCTAGAGTCATTTAGCCTTTCTATTAAATTATCCAGGATCCTAATTTTTCCACTAATATATTTATATCAGTTCATTAATAAATATTCACACACATATGAAGATGTATGTGACCCTCTTGCTTGGATCAGAGTGTTGGTAAGCAAGAGTGCATCCTGATTGAATTTGAGTTTCTAATCAACCAGTACATAGCTCATTTTCTTTGGTTTTGATATTTGAGTCATGGGAGTGAATCCCATAATCATATATAATTTATACCTAGTAATTTTGATCATTCTTATGGTGATTGTCTGTTAGTCTGACTTAGCAAAGTGATCTCAGATTATATAGCAAGTCATCATAGTTTTAATCTAATTGTTTGATATTTGATCAAAAGCCAGAAAGAAAAATGATATACACATTTATCATTTTCAACATGAGTGATTTTATCACAAATTCCTTTACTTATAACCAAGCTAGTTGAGTGATTCATTCACAATTTATATAGTTGTGTTTCTCTGAATCAATTCCATTTCCCTAATCCCTGAGTTACCTCAGCTTGCATCCTAATTTAAAGGTTGCTTTACTGGATTTAGAAAATCCAGATTTTATGGTCATTTAACAAAAGTAGTATTTAAGTAATATGTGTGCATATAAGATGTATTGTGCTCTCTGGACTAAGAAAGCTACTCAAATAGAAGTGAATTGTTCAAGTATTTGAAAATGTCTTTGTACATGCATTTGCAAAGAAAGCTTCAGATTTTACAAAGTGCATTTTCTTCCTTTAAACCCAAAACTCTGGTCATCTTGATCAACCCAGACCTCACTCCTTTTGAGGTGGGTTAACCTTATGACTAGGTTGTCCCAAACCTTAATGCCTGACCATTACAATGTCAATCCAGATACAAGATACTTGAAAATCCCTTAAAACATATACACATCATAAACCAGTGTTCAAAAATACATAATTTCTTTTATCAAAATACTTCAGCATATAGACACAAAACTCTTTAAAGATTATTCTTAACCAAACTCAGATTTTAACCTCAAAACTTAAAGCTTTTATGTGACTCAAGATTGACTAATACAAAATATATATATGTATCCATTTCTCAAATATAGGCACATGTCATCTACAGATTTCTACCATAATACTCAAATATATTTTCTTGCATAAGATTCAACTAAGTCTTTGGTTTTTCCCAATCTTAATACATTACTAAATTCAATTGAAACAACTAAATAAAATCCAAACATTCAAGATCATTACATAACAACAAAAGCAGAATTATAAAACTTCCAAGATTACATGCAAATAGTTCATTCTAAGCTCTTATTTAATTCTAATTTAGCATGCTTATCCAATCATTCTCATTAGCCATAGCAGCTTCCTATTTAGAACCAGCATTCCCTGAAAGAGCATTAGAGGCTGCCCCATTTTATATGAGACACCCCAGATGCCATAAGCAAACAAGGGTCAGATACAAGATCTGGTATGAGCAATATCAAAATTCCATGATATTAAGTAGATAAGTGAGACATAAGCATTTTGTATAGGTTGGCATAACTTCTTTAATCAATTTGCCTGACTTGTTTCTGATATATTATACATATATGATCAGTATTAAAACTAATTATGTACACACTTTCAACTATGCAAACATACATGTCAAACAGAGATACTCAGGAACTATCATAGCTCCAATCCAACCAACCTAGGAATAACTCAAGTTCCTACTTCATCAATTTAGGGTTGCATTTACTAAATTAATTCCTAGCCTCATCTGCCATAAAGGAATCACGGGGACACATTGCAATAAAATAATTCACAATATTGCACAAAGATCTCAGGGCTTAAACAAACCATGTGACAACTTGCATACTTTAAATATAACAAGCATTCCAGTAGTCTTCTTGGCTCACAATCCTTAATTTATTTACTAAGTGTTCATGTTTGATCCTATCATGAGATAGCTAGGTGATTAAATCACAGTGTACATGAAACATTACATAAAACTTGCAAGCATACTTCAAAGGCAAGCTAACATTCATATCCAGGGGAAATCATATTTTCAAATATTCTAGCTTAAAGAAAATACAAGAATATTTACAACTGTGAATAGAGACTAGGCATGTGGGTTATTATTGTTTCATAAGCAACCATGTTTGAACTAAATTCAAGATCTAGCTTAAACAAGATTTCTGGCTCATGGGTTTTCTGTTTGATCAAGGGTTCAGCACTTTTGGGTATTTCCATTGCTCCCATGAATCTTTCATTTGAGCCTCAGCACTTACACAAGTGTAATGCAACTCATATATATATATTTTGATTTCTGTATTTTCCATGCCATGTCTAAACCAGTTACAAGTATTC
The DNA here is from genome assembly GCA_030737815.1 of Allium fistulosum. NCBI lineage: Eukaryota > Viridiplantae > Streptophyta > Magnoliopsida > Asparagales > Amaryllidaceae > Allium > Allium fistulosum. The sequence goes on from CM060905.1 coordinate 1,112,800,632, forward strand.
TCTATTTACTTTCATGATTTCATACTTTAACATTTCTGGGTGTAACCAAACAGAGCAAAATACTCAACCATCAAAGCAATCAAAAGCATTCATAAACACCCATTAAAGCATCCATTAAAACCATAGTAATAAAATTAGAAATATGTGAAAAATAACATAAACTTGGCTGCCTAATAACAGGACTTAATGCCATGGGTTTAGTGAGATTACTCACAGAAAAATGCTCCTCTTGCTTAATCCAGAAAAGAAACTCTTTGAAACTTTGCCTTTCTTCTTGCAATATTTTTCTTCTTTGTTTTCTTAAATGTCTCGGGTAGAAAATGGTTTTTCTGGTTTAAACTTGGATTTATAAGAGAGGTTTTTCTAGGGTTTCATCATTGTAAAATCCCATTCCTACCCTGGCCAATACTCATGCATTTTGCATTTCAGATTTGCTTATTTTCACCCTTAATACCCTGGCCATGTAATGCTTATTCCCCTTTTTCTTTTCCAGAATATCTATTTTGTTCTCTTTCTAAATCATGACAATTGTGTGACATTGTCACTTGTTTATTTTCTAAAAATCCTCCTTTCTATTTTCTGCCTAAAGCAATTGTTTTGCTTGCAATATGTCTTTTGCTATTTTAATGTTATGCTTTCCCTTGCTTATTTTTTTTTAATACTTTCAGTACTTATAGAAATGTACATATGCATACATATCTTATCTAGGCTTACTTAACTCCTCCTTAGTTTCAGAAAGACATACACATATATGTGCATACATGTTTCAAATCCTTATCTAATTTATCCTGGGTTTAAATTAAGTAAAATCTATTTACTGGTTCAAACAAAACTTGCTTTGTCTTATTTTCTAAAATAATCCATATAAATCCGGAAATCAAATATCCATGTCTGATTTGATAATTTTCATTACAAAATCATGTTTGTAAGGCTTTTCCAGTTCTTGTTTTAATTTCAGGAAATTTGGAGTTCTTCCTTGTGCCATATCAGTGTGCACGTGCACACATGCACACACACTTGCACACAATTAATTCCATACATTCCTATACAAATAAATTCATATATTTTCAAAATTCAACCAAAATAAGGTTTCATGAATTTCTGGGGCATTACACATATCTCATGACCCAAGAATGTAATGAATTGTCGAGCGTGAAGTAGAAGGCCAGAGAGTCCCTTAGGAGTTTTTTGACGAGATTTAATGCGGCAGCTGCCACGGTAGATATGTCGGATACATCAATGGTTATGATGTCGGAAGTTTCAGGAGTGGCTAGTAAAATAGATTTCAAAGTTGCTTTGGAACAAGATCCAACAATGGATCTCGTAGAATTTTATCATGAGGCCAAGAGATACTTGCATCAGGAGGATGCTAAAACTGAAATGGAATAAATTAATGTCGTGGATGACGGAGGACCATCCAGAGCGGGATCCAGTATGATAGAGGCAAACGAAAGATAGATGATGGCTTTGAAGGATCAAAGCGATAGAGAAGGGAGCCAAAATTCTCTTCTTATATGGATTTGAATAAAACCCCAAAGCGGATTTACCAAAATACCAAGGGACAGATCCTCTATCGAAAACCAACAAGGAGAGAGCCCATTGACTATGAAAGGAAGTCGGGAAAGTACTGCCTATTTCATGAGCTGGATGGGCATAACACAGCTGATTGTAGGCACTTGTGTGACCTTATCGAGGAATAGGTTAGGAATGAACAATTGCAGAAGTATGTGAAAAACTGAGCTGTGATGGTGGAACAAGAACAACCATCATCCGCAGCGAATGGAAACGGCCTTGGATCAAGGTTGAGGATAGTCAACACATGATCGGGATGGACGGGGGTCGAATTCGATCCCGCACTTTGCATTTTCGTTTCTTTTCTTGAATTTTACATTTTGTATTAAGCAATATTGACAATAATAACCTCAGGACATTTACACGTGTATGGAATCCCGAATAGTCCCTAGGCACGCTCTAAGTCGGATGCCTGAGATGACAACTTAGGACGATAATAACCTCAGACTACTTACACATGTATAAGATCAAGATTGGTCTCTTAGCATGCTCTTAGACGGATGTTTGGGATAAACACTTAGGATTTCTGCTTGTTCGCTTTGATTTGATTTAAATATTTGGATTTTGGAACAACCACATTGAATGTGATGACTGATATTAATTTCTTTAAGTCTTGTTCGGAGAGATGAGAATGGATTGCAAAGTGCAATTTCCCTCGTCCGAGTGCGAGCGGATGGATTTGTATGATATTGATTGCTTTAAGTCCTAGTCGGAGAGCAGGGACCGGAGTGCCAGAAGTTAGTCGCCTTACCGAAACGTGAGTAGACCGGCTTGCTTGTCGTCGAGTCCCTTTGTAGGAGAGCTAGTAGATTGAGCTCAATAAGGGTCCGAAGAAACCATGAATTTGATTATTTGCTCCGAATGGCCATGGAGTTGATTAATGGTCTTGAGAGACTATAACATCCCCCATTTGGAGGCCCAAAACTAACTACTATAGATGCTGCAGTCATATATAATCATTATTTTTCGATGACCAGATGCGATAATGTTAGATACATTGATATACCAGAAACACATGGATCTGAAAAATTTTAAGCTCAATTTTAACACAAATTTCTCATTCCATTTCAAATTTCATTTCAGATTTATTACATAATTCTAATTCGTAAACCACATACCGAGAAATATAATTATTACAATTTACGCGAATAGCGATATATGAAGATGCCCCCTTGGTTGATCATAGTCTAAATATAAGCACTAAACAACTTTGCCATTCATCTAATTAAACAGCGGAATCAAATAGAAAGAACTCCTAATAGCTAGCTTGCCTCCTGCACATCTCCGGAAGCTTGTTCGTCTAAAAGAGAACCTAAAAACCTTAATCCTCAAACTACTCAAAAACAATTTAGCACCTGAGAGTTTAAAGGGAAAAAATAAACTTTGAGTTAGAAAAAAAGTCTGGTGTGAATAATAACCTACCATCTCAAACCATATGGATATCCAGTGAGGCCACACGGCTTAGTGGAACGAGTTTTCCCCTCACTAGTATCTTAACCCAATTTTATAATTACCATATACTATGCACCTGCATCCGCAATGGTTAAGACATAACATAGTAAAATGTATCATGATGACATGCACACATGCAATATTCTTTGGATTTCCCATCCCCATTCACCTGACTATCTATCTCAAGTTATAGTTTCTAAGGTCACTATTAACCTATTAGTTTTCATGGGCTGAGTAATAACCTATTCCAAGTTTACGGACCATCTATCCGGTTTCATAGTTTTCATGGGATCATTAAGAACCTATTAGTGTCTACCAATAACATCTTTCAATCATAGTTTTCATGCGGTCACTATGAACGTATTGGATTCTCCAATAACATCTCTCATTTCATAGTTTTCATGGGCAGACTATGAATCATCTGATCTCTATCAACAACCTGTTACAGACATAGTTTTCATGGGATCACCAAGAACCTATGGCCCTTGCCAATAACAATTCCCATAACATAGTTTTTATGGGCTTACTAAGAACCTGTCTAAACCAATAACCTTTTAATTAGTCTTGGGCATCCTGTATTCTGGTCTATCTGACCTCTTGGATGCAATTCTACTCATATCGGAGTTAATTCATCATATATTAACTACTGGGTCAACCTAGCCTGTTATTCTACCCTTAACATCCCAAAATGCAGTTGTGGGTTAATAATGAAGTGAATATGATTACAATAGCATACATGATAACTGATTAAATAACACAATAACATAAACATCCATGGTTTAATTCCTTGTAATCATTTTCTAATGAAATATGGTTAATACCCTAAACCCGCTATCTTTAGCAAGGAAATCTTCCACTAAAATTTCAAAGTTAAATTCTATATTGCCATGTGTTACTTTAAAAAAATGAGTTCAAGTTCTCTAATTAGAAAACTAAGGCTTTCGTCTATATCCTTCGGATCATTGTGACATCATGGGTTACCCTCCATCACTCTCCCTTTCGACATCATGGAGCAAACAAGCCCTCCGTCTCTTCCATTTAACTAATGGGTAAGAAGCAAGTGGCTATGCGCCTTTCGCTACTCTACTTTAGCGGTAGGACCTTTCGAATTCATTGCTTAAAATTTCAAACATCCTCTTTCTAAACCATGAAATATATCTTTCGAACACTTGGAAACATTCCTTTCGATACACTTAGAAACATGCCTTTCAAAACACTCAAAAACATACCTTTCGAAACCATTAATTGAAAACAAAACAAACTTCAATGTACAAAAGGGAATGCATTCGGAAGCTACCCTTCGAAAACCACTGCCTCCGAAACTATTTGCAAAGTGGCTAAATCAATCCTTTCAAAACACTAGGGAAGGTCGCTTCAATGGTAGCGTAGGGGTATTGGTTCGAAACCTACCTTCCGCACTCATTGACCTAAGGGTTATAAAAGTGGCTTCTAACTAAGGTAGAAGTATTGGTGCGGCAGCATGGGTGTCGAAGGGTTCAAAGTGGAAACCCTTTCGAAAGCTTACTTTTAGAACAAGGGTGGGTCAATGGGTTCTTATGCAAATAAAAGCGGTTTCGACCCTTTTGCAAGCATGCCTTTGACACCATTCTCTCCTTCCATCTTTCTCCAATCACTACGTATGAAATGGTCAATACCATGTGCATTGGTTTTGAATGGATGCGAAAGGTTATAAATGGGAGTATGGTGGCGAAAGCAAGCATGGTAAGTGGCGAAGTGGTAATTCACTATAAAACTGATTTTATGCTTTTTAAAGTAATTTCTTTTTACCCAACCCCTTATTTTGTCAATTTTCTATTGGATAACCAAACTTATATAAAATTCTTTTCAGAATTTACTGCCTTATGTAATTACCAATGCTCCACTTTTTAATAAAAATTTATTAACTAACCCCTTGTATTTAATTAATCATTAAATACTAATCTTTCTAATTAAATCCAAACTCACCCAAATCTCTTGAGAAAACCTCAAAAATTAACAAAAATTCCAAAATGATAATATCTTTATCATATAAAATTTCCAGCTTGAAAATAATTAATTCCTTAAATTAATTAAAACCAAAATACTACTTCTTTCACTCAAAAATTCATAATAAATTATCCATAGCTTGGAATATTATGAAAATATAAACCCATCTCCAAAATAATGTTTTACATAACATATTCGAAAATCATGGCATTTGGAAATCATTTTGCATTATTTTAGCCTTAAAATCGAACTATATTATTCCACAAAATCCTTGTTCAAATTATAACATGGCATTTAAATCAAAATATATCATCATTCATCCATCATCCTGATTTAAACCTCGAACCCAAATTAAAACATTTAGGATGACTTATATGAGATGGTTTAGATCATTATTCACCTTATTTGGGTAAGGAACTTGAGATTTGTTCTTGCTTTAATCTTCCTAGCTTTAATCTTAGCCTCTAAATGGATTTTGTGCTCCACTTCTTCTTAGGGTTATGGCCGGCCTTCAACTCTCTTTGTTTATGTTGTTGGTTTATGAAAATGTGAATGAGAATGAGGTAAGGGGTTTTGGGGTTATGGTATACGGCTATTCCCATATTGCCCTTGCCTTATTCTCTTAGGTTTTTAAGTCGTAACTCTTTCTTAATAATTAATTTAGTTAAGGCATGACCTTAATTGGTTATCAAATATCAATTCCCTTATCACTCTAGTATCTACATTATTCTATTTAATTTCTCTAATTAAATCGCCTAAAAAATGCTATATTAAATTAGGGGTGTTGCAGGCTCCCCTCCTTAAAGAATTTCATCCTCGAAATTCAGTAAGGACCATATACTAAGCATAGTAATCATCTATAACATCTCCTAACTACCATACTTGCCAACCTGACTAGCAAATAGTCTATATATATATAACAGATATAGAACATAGCCTTATAATAGATCAGGATAAGTATCTCCAATCCCGTCTTCGGTCTCCTAAGTACAGTCCTTCTCGTTGTCACTCCATTGAACTTTTACCAACTTGACTGTCTTGTTTCTTAACCTCTCCTCATATCTCATTACAACCAGAACTAGTTGCCTAATAAAAGTCAGATCCGGTTCTACTATTAAGTCTTCCAATGCAGTCGGAGGGATAGTAGTCTCTAGATCATGCACATACTTACGAAGATGAGACACATGAAACATATTATGGACATCTGCTAATCTACTCGGCAACTCTACTTTGTATGCGAGCTTTTCGATCGTCTATATAACTGGAAACAGTCCAACATATCTTGGTGCCAGTTTCCTGGACTTTCCGAATCGTACCACACCCTTCATCGGTATACTTTAATGAAACCTTATCTCCAACCGAGAACTCTAGATCCTTACGCCTCTTATCTGCATAACTCTTTTATCTAGATTAACCTTCCTTCATTCTACCTCGGATCAACTCAATCTTCTCTGTGGCCTCTCTTACCAGATCTGGACCTAAGACTAATCTGTCTCCATTTTCCAACTAACATGCTGGTGACTTGCATGGCCTTTCATACAAAGCTTTGAAAGACGCCATTCCTGTACTAGTATGAAAACTGTTGTTATAGGAAAACTCAACTAAGTGTAGGTTATCTTCCCATGATCCACCAGAATCTAGCACACAAGCTCTCAACAAAATCCTCGAGTACCTTGTAGACTCTCTTTGTCTGCTCATCTATCTGAGGGTGATAAGCAGTACTCATCTTGAGCTTAGTACCTAACACATCCTGTAGACTCTTCCAGAACTCGCTAGTACTATACTACTAGGAATACCATGTAGTCTAAATATATTCTTCATAGACAATTTAGCTTAAACAAGTGCCGTCCTGGTTGACTTAACTGGAATGAAATGGGCACTTATGGTCTACCTGTCCACTATGATTCATATACTTTCATTTCCTTGATTCGACCTTGGCAACCCATCTATAAAATCCATGGATATCGAATCCTATTTCCAAACTGGTATCTCCAAAGGTTGAGGCAACCTACTCTGTTTCTGATGTTCGACCTTTACTTATTGACCGTTCACACACTGCTTTATCCACAAGCCAACATCCCTCTTCATACCTTCCCAGTAGAAACTCCTCTTCATATCCTGATACATCTTGGTCCCCAGGATGAATCGTAAACTTCGATCGATGACATTCCCTAAGAACTTCTCTCCTTAGGTTCTCTACATTTGGGACACACAATCGTCCCTTCTTCCTCAACCACCCTCTCTTGTTAGGACTAAAATCCTTCAGGTCATCGATCTCGGTTCCGGCCTCTAGCCTTCTAATCTTCTCAGCTAACACTGGGTCATCCTTCTACTTAGATGAAACTCTTTCGATCCATCTTGGTCGAACTTCCAAGCAGGATAATATGGCAGTGCTATGACTAGAACTAGCAATCAATTTTAACTGCACACAACAAGTAGTCAAAGCCTCTAGGTCCTTCCACTCTGCTAACATATCTAACACCACATTCTGATGTTTTCTACTAAGAGCATCCGCTAATTTATTTCCTTTTCCAAGTGTATACTCTATACCAAAGTCATAAGCTGCTAAAAACTCTAGTCACCTTTGTTGTCTCATATTTAACTCCTTTTGAGAGAATAAGTACCTAAAGGACTTATGATCTGTGTATAACTCAAATCTCTCCCCTAAGAGATAATGTCTCCATACATTCAATGCGAAGATCACCGTTGCCAACTCTAGATCATGAGTAGGATATCTCACTTCATGCTATCTAAGCTATCGTGAAGCATAGGCAATAAGTTTTCCTTTTTGCATCAATATAGCTCCTACTCCGGTTCCACATGCATCTATATACAAAACTATCCTTGATTCCCATCTGTAACTACTAACACAGGCGCGCTGGTCAACAAGTGCTTTAACTTAAGGAATGCTTTCTTACATTTGTCAGACCAGATAAATTTTGCGTCCTTCCTAGTCAGCTTAGTCAAAGACGCTGCTACCCGCGAGAAATCTTTAATAAATCTCTAGTAGTAACCAGCCAGCCCAAGAAAACTTTTGATCTCACTCACCGTCTCTAGTCTCTTCCAGTTATTAACAGCCTCGATCTTATCCCGATCAACTGACAAACCTTTTTCTGAAAACACGTAACCAAGAAACTTAACTCCTTTCCACCAAAAATGACACTTTGAAAACATCGCTTTCATTTGATGCTGCCTCAGCATCTCAAGCACAACTCTAAGATGAACTTCATGCTCTCCTTCATTCTTAGAGTATATTAAGGTGTCATCTATGAATACAAATACGAAACTGTCCAAGTGCTCTCGGAAAACTCAGTTCATCAAATCCACGAAAAAAGCTGATGCATTCGTTAATCTGAATGGCATCACTAACCACTCGTACGAACCATACCTAGTCCGAAACGCCGTCAACAGAATACTGTCCTCTACAAATCTTAGCTAATGGAAACCCATCACCAAATCCAACTGGTAAATTACTCTGGCTCCACTTAACTCATCAAACAATTCACTGATTCTCGACAAAGGATACCTATTCTTGATCATCTTCTCGTTCAACTTATGATATTCGATACACATCCTTAACGACCCATCCGGTTTATTTACAAACACCGCTGCCGCTCCCCAAGGAGAACTGCTTGGTGTAATGAAATTCTTTCCTTCAAATTCCACTAGCTGCACCTTCAATTCCTCCATCTCGATAGGTGTCATTTTGCTAGGTAGTCTACTTACAGGTTCTGCTCCTAGCACAATGTCTATCCAAAATTCAATGGCTCACTTCGGTAGTAGTCCTGTGACTGGCTTAAAAACATCTGCAAAATCTCTTACTACCAACACGTGATCTAATTCTTCTTCCACTTACATTGCATTCAGCAAAGCACAAGCACTTGAGTCTGACTTCTCCACCGAGTATATAATTCGGTTATGATTATCAATGCATCTTAGTGATATTTTCCTATCTTGGAAAAATATCCTAGCATCATATCTATCTAACCAATCCATACCCAATATGATCCTGAAACCTACGAAATAAAAAAACATACAGACTGCATGCAAACTTATGACTTAACAAATCAAGTTCTAACCGGTCATATCTCATCTCCAGAGTTGCATACCCTCCTATCGGATTCGCAACCCTTAAGGAAGTAACAAGGTACGATTGTTCTAAACATAACTTATCTACCAAACACTGAGATATAAATGAATGCAATGCACCGGTATCAAATAGTACCGTAACTAGTATACTATGTATTAAAAGCGTACGTTCCATCATAGTATTTCAGTTCTCAGCAGCGGTTGGTTTAGAAAATGATGGTTCCAAAGCAAAAACTTGTTCCTTGTCTGCTCTAACCGATTCTTGTAATGCCCAATCTGGTCACAGTTGAAGCACTTCACTCCTTTCTTATCTACAACCTTCTTCCTTTTTCCAGTTAGACAATCATGAGCAAAATGTCCTTTCTCGATGCATTTGTAGCAAACTACATCGGCCTTCCCTTTCTCAGTAGTTCCTCCTTTCTGAGCTCCTTTCTTCTTAAAGAATTTCCTCTTCTTGCTCTGAGAATCATGGGTTTCAACCTGCTTCTCTTTCCCAAAAGTAGAGAGCATCTCTTCATTCCTAATTGCCATCTCCACTACAGCTATACTTGGATCGCAAAGATGTGGCATAGTCACCCTAGCAATCTCAGGCTTCAACCCTCTAATAAATTTCTCATTTCTTTTGATGACGGTGTCAATGGTAGCATATTAGTATCTGGAAAACTCATCAAACTTCGTAGCATAATTAATCGCCGATATCTCACCTTGCACTAAGTCCATGAACTTTCTCAGCAATACTGACTTGGCAACTTCAGACAAGAACCTCCCTTCGAATCTCATTCGATACTCTTCCCAAGTCAACTCTTCCTCGGGAACTCCCATGGTAATACCATTCCACCAATAAAGTGCTGGTCCCTGCAACTATCTAAAAGCAAGTCTCCTCTTCTGCTCATCATCTAATCCCAAGTCAGCAAAAATTCTTTCATAGTGCAATAACCAGTTTTCTACTTCAATGGCATTCTCTATTCCCACAAACGGCTTCCTACCAAGATCGGTGTAATTCCTGCTCAGCTTGGCATAGTTATTGCCAACCGAGGCAACGAGATTAACTACTCCAATATTCACGACGTTTTCCCCAACTACTCCTGTAGCTGCTCCAGCTTGCATCATATTGACGAAGAACTGATGCATCATCCCCATATCTACTGGTGGGGTTCCAGCACCTACATTGGCATTTGCCTTTGGATTAGCATTTGCCCGTCGACCCGGATTCCTCCTGGTATTGGGTCGAGCATTTCCATTAGTTGTGGTGCTTACTCCACCTATATTTCCTCTTCCATTTCCTACCTTGATGTCTTCCTTTGTCGTATATATCTGCATACGAGCCTCAGTAAGATACAGAAGAACAGTCTAAGAGAGAGGAGAATATGTACTTATATATATATATATATATAGCAAATACAAGTATGTTACTATGGCGTTTACCCAAATCCCGGTCTCATTTTTTGATTCATCAGGTTATGATTTGAAAATATTTTAGGTTCAAATTTCATTTAAATTTTCATAAACCTATGCTCTGATACCAACTTGTAACATCCCCAGTTGGAGGCCCAAAACTAACCGCTAAAGATGTTGCAGTCATGTATAATTATTATTTTTCAGTGACCAAATATGGTAATGTTAGATACATTAACATACCCAAAACACATGGATATGAAAAATTTTAAACTCAATTTTAACACAAATTCTCATTCCATTTTAAATTTCATTTCAGATTCATTACATAATCCCAATTTGTAAACCACGTTCTAAGAAATATAATTATTACAAATTACACCAAGAGTGACATTTGAATGTGCCCCCTTGGTTGACCAGAGTCTAAAATAGGCACTGAACAACTTTTCCATTCATCCAATTACACAGCTGTAGCACCCCATATTTTTAGTAACATTATTTAGGATATTTAATTAGCTAAATTAAATAAAATAATGTGATGATTAGAGGATTGAGATTTATGATTAACATAAAAGGGTAGCCGTGCCATGTTAACAAATGAACTAAGGGGGGGTTTGAACTTAAAATAAGAAAGAGAAATAGGTGAGGGTAAAAAAAAGAAAAGGAAACATCCTTATACCTCAAACCATCTACACTCATTCACTTCACACATTCATTTTATACAAACTAAAATCATTGAGGCCGACCACTGTTAAAGGAAAAACAAGAAGAAGATAAAGAAATTAAAGGAAGGAAGATTAAGCAATCAAATCCATTCTCAAATCTCAATTCCTTAACCAAAATCTAAGGTGAATAAGGACTACATCTCATTTTTCTATTTGTTTTTAGTTTTAAGATGAATCTGAAATAGTTTGCATGATTATGCCATGTTTTTGAATGATAAAATGTTTATACATGCTTGTTGATGATATATGCTTATTCATATAAGTTTATGTTATGTTTTAATGCAAAAACTCTATTTAATGACATCCAGTTGCCTTGCGAATTTAGATTTAGACCAGAAATGATAATCTAGAAATGGGTTTCAATTTTCATAATTTTCTGAATTTATATGGATTTTATATGAATTTTCTAGTGAAGAGAATGCTATTTTGGATTTAAAAATTTATTACGGCCAAATTATATTGGCTTAGGGTCTAAAATTTATATATGTTGGAAAACATATTGAAAATGATTTATAGGAATTTTGTAGAATTTTCCTAAGTGTTTTAATGGATATATAAAATTATTTAAGGTATGGGACTTAAATGTTTTATATATTTATACAAAAAGAGAAGGGGTATTTTGTAATTAATTCAAATTGTTATTTCTGAAAATTGGCAGTACTTTTAGAAAAGAAAATTTACAACCAATCATAATTTGACAAATAAGGCAAGTTAGGTAAAAAGAATTAATTTAAAAAGTCAAATCAGTTTATACATGCTTTTTCCTGTTTCAATGCTTTCGGCACCAGGCTTTCGACTCCTTACCTCCGCCTCCGACTCCATCAAAACCAATACACATAGTATCAGATACCTAGTACATAGTGAAGTGGATATAGGCGGAAGGTACTGGGTCGAAACCAAAGGTTCCAAGGGGATCAAGGCATGCTTTGTTTTCAAATGAAAATGAACCTGCTTTGCTTTCAAAAGGAATGCTTTCGACTTAGTTGGCTTTCGACCAAGTCAAATGGTTTTAAAGGAATGGTTTTGAATGGGTTATGTCTTTGGTTTTAAGTAAATGCTTTCGAAGGGGTCGAAACCCCTAGCTACCGCTTTTCTTACCTTTCGAAGTCAATGGTTTCGGAAGGTAAACTTTGTTTTAAAACTTAACCATTCTCCAATGCTTTTGGAAGGTTGGTTTTGACATCATCACTTCTTTATTTAGGAACTACTTCAAAAGAGTACTTTCTGCTTAAATGGTTTTAAATGACACTTTTGTTCTGTTGAAGGTAGAACCCAAATAGTTTCGAAAGAGATAGTTTTCAAAGGTTTTGAAGGAGTTAAACTTGAATGGTTTTGAAAGGTTTTTCCATATTTTTAAATTAAACCCAAATGTTTTCGAAAGGTTTGTTTTGTACGAAGGATTTGATGTTTTCGAAAGGTTTTAAATGAAGGTTTCAAAGGGGTGGTTCCCCAATGGTTTCGAAAGGTTTGAAAGAAGGTTTCCAATGGTTTTGAAAAGTCTGAAAGGAAAGGTTTTCCAATGTTTTCGAAAGGTAGTGTAAAATGTTTTAAAGATAGGATGCCTAAGGTTTTAAAGCTTTTTAACGAAAGGTTTTTCAAGTGTTTTCGAAAGGAAGATTGAATTGTTTAGAAAGGAATGTTTTGGCTTTCGGCCTAGGTTATAATAGGATCTTACTTGGTTTTGAGAAAAGTACTTCCAATGGTTTTGAAAGGGATACTTTCAAAGGTTTTGAAAGGGGTACTTTAAAAAGTTTAAATGTTTTCATCAACAAGGTTTTGTGTAAAGAATATGTAACATGGAAAACAACTTAGAGTAAAGCAAAGAATGTATTTTCCTTATATAAGTATGATTTAAAGGTTCAAATCAATGTTGAAAAGGTTTTTAAGGAAGATTTTATAGAGTAGTTAACCCTAAGAAAAATGACTCAGATATAGAAGACTAGATGGGACTGGTGTAGGGTCATGCCCTATACATTAGCTTTAGCTCCAAGCTAATTTTAGTCCAAATTCCAGTGTGTAGGGATTAGTCATAGTTAGACTTAAATGATGGTTACACACAAAAAGGAATATATGTACAAAGACAAAAAAGGTTATCGGTGAGCCCGTAAAACCATTAGGATCAAGAGACCATTAGAGAAGTAAGTTAGGGATAGACCGTCCAGAAGACTTATCTAACAGTTGTTAGATCATATTTATTATTTTGTCTTGTAGGCCCGAGTCAGCCAAGGTTTAGTAGTTAGCCAAACAAAACTACGATGTTTGGATAGATAGTCTATTCGATAACAGATATTGCTTTACAAATCTAACCAGTTTTGGTTGCAGGATTATAATCTGCAAAAGATATGTTTTAAAAAGATATTAGTGTGGGTAAAACTGTTCCGCTAAGCAGCATGGTTTCACTTGATATCGGATAACTGAGATGTATAGTATTATTCACACCAGGCTTTATGTCTGACTCGAAGTTTATGTTTTTCCCCTTAAACTCTCGGGTGCTCAAAAAATTATTTGAGTAGGTTGATGGTTCAGGTTTATAGGTTATTAGTAGGTTGGTGAATAAAACTTCTGGAGAAGAGCAGGTGGTTGGCGGATAGTTATTTAGGAGTTGCTGTTTTATTTTGTTTGATTCCCCTGTGTTGTATTAAGTCAGATATGACTATATAGTACTCTGGCCAACCAAGGGCGCATCTGCATATGTTGCTCTTGGCATATTTTGTAATAATTATATTTGATCTTTACTTGGGAAACGATTATGGGATTATGTAATTTGGATATGAAACTTGTGTTTTGAAATGTAATGAGAAATGTTGTTTTTCTTGAAATATGTGATTTTGTTTCATATTCAGGTGCTTCTAATATTATGGATATGACTAATATTACCGTATTTGGTCACCGGAAGTTAATACTATGGATGACTGCTGCATCTATAGCGCTTAGCTTCGGGCCTCCATATAGGGGATGTTACAACTTGGTATCAGAGCACGATTTATGAAAAACTTTAACTAAAAATGACTTTTGAAAACATAATCCTTAGGAAATAGAGTTAAGATCGAGGTATGGGATAACGCTATAATAACGTACTTGTATTTGTTATATATAAGTATGTGCTTTATTTCTAGTCTCCTATCTCTATTAGGTTATTTTTCTGTATCTCACAAAGATTCGAATGCAGATATGGATTCTCGAAGAGTTCATGTTGGAGGAGGAAGCACCACTATGGATGGAAATGCTCGACCGAATACTAGAAGGAACCAAGGTCAGACACAAGCAGGAAATGTTGGTGCTGGAGTCCTACAAGTGGATATAGGAGCCATGTATCAGCTTTTCGTGAATATGATGCAAGCGAGGGTTACTGCTGGAGTAGTTGGAAGAGGAGTCCAGGAAGCTCCAGCAGTCAACAATTATGCTGCTTTGAGTAGGGACTATGCTAGGTTGGGAAGAAAACCATTCATTGGGACTGAATACGTCATAGAAGTGGAGAACTAGTTGCTGCATTGTGAGAGGATTTTTGCAGATTTAGGGCTCTGTGATGAGCAGAAAAGAAGGCTTGCTTCGAGACAGCTTCAAGGAGTAGCTTTATACTGGTGGAATAGTGTGACGGTTGGAGTGGATGAAGAAACGATGACATGGGCTGAGTTTAAGAGGAGGTTCGAGGAGAGATTCATGCCTGTGATGGCGAATTCTACCTTACTCAGAAAGTTTTTCAAGCTAGAGCAGGGAGAGTTGACTGTGTTAGAGTATGCTACAAGGTTTGAGGAGTTGGCAAGATTTGGTTATGCCACTGTGGATACCGGATTAAGAGAAACAAGAAGTTCATTATGGGGTTGAAACCTGAATTGGCCAGGCTACATTACCTCATATCAGGGATCCTTGTGATGTTGTAATAGAGATGGCTTTTAGACATGAGGAAATGATTGCTTCTGTGGAGAAAAGAATAAGGCGAAGGGGTCCAGGTGGGGCAGAATCAAAAAAGGAAGTTCTTTCCTAGGAAGAGAGCCCATAAGGGTGGAGCCATGAAGAAGGGAAAGTCAGAAGTTGTCTATTTTAAGTGAAACAAGAAAGGGCATTTGGGGAATGAATGTTGTTATGGAGAGGCAGAGAAGGTGACTGGGAAAAACAATATCAGGTGCTTCAACTACGATTAGATTGGTCATTATAAGAATCTATGCAAAGAGCCTGCTAAGGGTGGAAGGGGCAAGGTATTTGCATTGGAGCCTACTACTTCGAAGCCAACAACGTAAGAGAAAGGGAAGGCAGTGTTGGGATGTACGGTTCAGATCTACGGTATGTCTGTTAACATTCTGTTTGATACCGGTGCATCGCATTCTTTTATATCTCATTGTTTGGTAGATAAGCTTAACCTAGGACCCTTATACCTAGTTACTTCCTTAAGGGTTGCAAATCCGATAGGAGGGTATGCCACACTTAGGATGAGATGCGACCATCTAGAGTTTGACTTGTTATGTCATACCTTTGTTTGCAGTTTGCATGTGTTTGATTTCATAGGGTTTGGAATCATAGTGGGTATGGATTGGTTAAGTAAGTATGATGCTGCGATATTTTTCCATGATAGGAAAATATCGCTTAGACACCCTGACTGTAGTGATCGAATAGGATATACCGTAGAAAACCCTAGATGTAAGGTGAATGCTTTGTTGGGTGTTGTGGAGTTTGAAGACGAGTTGAATTGAGTTTTTTTGGTTAGAGAATTTGCGAATATTTTTGAACCTGTAGTAGGATTACCACCGAAACGAGCCATTGAGTTTTGGATAGATTTGGTACCTGGAGTAGAACCAGTGAGTAGACCACCAAGCAGGATGATACCTACCGAAATGAGGGAGCTCAAGGTGCAGTCGGTGGAATTAGAAGGCAAGAGTTTTATTAGACCGAGTAGTTCACCTTTGGGAGCAGCCGTAGTGTTTGCTAAGAAGCCTAACGGATCGTTGAGGTTATGTATCGATTATCGTAAGTTGAATGAGAAGACGATAAAGAATCGATATCCATTGCCTAGGATTGATGATTTGTTCGATCAATTGAGTGGAGCCAAGATATTTTCGCAGTTGGATTTAGCAATAAGTTTCCATCAGCTTAGAGTGGCAGTGGATAGTATTCCTTTGACGATGTTTAGAACTAGATATGGATCGTATGAATGGTTAGTGATGCCGTTTAGACTAACTAATGCGCCAGCTTTCTTTGTAGAATTGATGAATCGAATTTTCCGAGAGCACCTGGATAGGTTCATATTTGTTTTCATAGATGATATTTTAGTGTACTCTAAGGATGAAAGAGAGCATGACATTCATCCTAGAGTAATGCTTGGGACATTGAGGCAGCATCAGCTGAAGGCAAAGTTCTTAAATTGTCATTTCTGGAAGAAGAAGTAAAGTTTCTTGGCCATGTAGTTTCAGAGAAAAAGTTATTAGTGGATCCAGCTAAGATCGAGACCGTGAATAGTTGGAAGAGACCAGAAATGGTGACTGAGATAAGAAGCTTTCTGGGATTGGCTGGTTACTATCGGAGGTTTATTAAGGATTTTTCATGGATAGCGGCACCAATGACCAAGCTAATCGAAAGGATGTGAAGTTCGTTTGGACCGATAAGTGTGAGGAGGCATTCCAGAAGTTGAAACACTTATTAACTAATGCACCTTTGTTGGTTATTCTAGAGGGGAATCGGGATTTGGTGGTGTACACGGATGCATGTGGGACTGGGTTAAGAGCTATGTTAATGCAGAGGGGTAGAGTAATTGCCTGTGCTTCTTGATAGCTTAGACCACATGAAGTCAGATACCCAACCCAAGATTTAGAGTTAGCTGCGGTGATTTTTGTGCTGAAGGCATGGAGTCATTATATTTTGGGAGAAAGATTTGAGTTGTATAAGGATCATAAGTCGTTGAAGTATTTGTTCGCTCAGAAGGAGCTGAACATGAGACAATAGAGGTGGTTAGAGTTCTTAGCTGCTTATGATTTCGGTATTGAGTATACACCGGGGAAAGGCAACAATGTTGTAGATGCACTTAGCAGAAAACATCAGATGTGGTTTAGCAATGATAGCTGAGTGGAAAGATTTGGAAGTGTTAGCGACTTGCAGAGTACTATGGAGAACTAAGAGTAGTTAAAGTACAGAAACTTCTTTGTTATCATGTTTGGAAGTTCGACCAGTTACGATCGAAAAGTTTGCTTCTAAACTGCTAGAGGATCTAGTTTTGGCTGAACGGGTCAGAAAGTTAAGAGATGGAATGGAGAGCGATGACTTAAAGGATTTTAGTCTTGACCAGAATGGGTCGTTGAGAAAGAAAGGAAGGTTGTATGTTCCGAATGTAGGAGATATTAGGAAGGAAGTTTTGGAGGAATACCATGGTTCGAAGTTCACAATTCATCCTGGAGGGACTAAGATGTACCAGGATATGAAGATGAGTTTCTTTTGGGAAGATATGAAGAGAGATGTAGGCTTATGGGTGAAGCAGTGTTTGAACTGTCAATAGGTAAAAACCGAACATCAGAAGCTAAGTGGATTGCTACAGCCATTGGATATTCCGGTATGGAAGTGTGATTCTATTTCTATGGATTTTATAGATGGGTTGCTAAGATCTAATAGAGGAAATGAAAGTATATGGGTCATGGTGGACAGATTGACCAAGAGTGCCCATTTCATTCCAGTTAAATCTACTAGGACGGCACCTGTTTTGGCTAAGTTATTTATGAAGAATGTGGTTAGGCTGCACGGAATTCCTAGTTGAATAGTAAGTGATAGAGATTTCTTATTCACTAGCGAGCTCTAGAAGAGTCTACAGGATACTTTAGGTACCAAGCTAAAAATGAGCACCGCTTACCATCCACAGACTGATGGGCAAACAGAGAGAGTTAACAAAGCCTTAGAAGACTTGTTACGAGCTTGTGTGCTAGATTTTGGAGGATCATGGGAAGACCATCTACACCTAGTCGAGTTTTCGTATAACAACAATTATCAGGCTAGTATAAGGATGGCACCATTTGAAGCTTTATATGGATGGCCATGCAAATCTCCAGTTTGTTGGTTAGAGACCGAGGATAGGTAGGTTCTAGGTCCGGATTTGGTTAGAGAAGCTGCAGAAAAGAATGAATTGATTCGAGCTAGAATGAAGGAAGCTCAATCTAGGCAGAAGATTTATACGGATAGAAGACGAAAAGACTTAGAGTTCTCTATTGGAGAGCATGGTTTTATTAAGGTGTCACCGATGAAGGGTGTGATTCAATTTGGGAAATAAGCGAAGTCGGCACTGAGATTCGTTGGACCATTTCCTATTATAGAAAGGATCGGGAAACTCTCATATAGAGTAGAGTTAGCGAGCAATTTGGCAAGAGTGCATGATGTTTTCCATGTTTCTTACATAAGGAAGTGTGTTAGAGACCCGGAGACTACTATAGCACCGACTATGTTAGATGATTTAGTAGTAGAACCGGACTTGACTATAGTTCAAAAGCCGATTCTTATATTCGCGAGAGATTAGAAGAGGTTAAGGAATAAGACAGTCATATTAGTGAAAGTCCAGTGGAGCGACGACGAGAGAGACTGTACTTTGGAGACTGAGAGCAGGATTAGAGATGCTTATCCTGACTTGTTTGATGGTATGTTATACCTTTTTGATTGATTTGTTGTGTACCTTATCGTAATTTCAAGGACGAAATTCTTTAAGGAAGGGAGTCTGTAACACCTCATATTTTTAGTAACATTATTTAGGATATTTAGTTAGCTAAATTAAATAAAATAATGTGATGATTAGAGGATTGAGATTTGTGATTAACATAAAAGGTTAGCCGTGCCATGTTAACAAATGAACCAAGGGGGGATTTGAACTTAAACTAAGAGAGGGAAATAGGTGAGGGTAAAATAGGAAAGGACACATCCTTATACCCTAAACCCTTTACACTCATTCACTTCACACGTTCATTTTCTACAAACTAAAATCATTGAGGCCGACCACCATTAAAGGAAAAACAAGAAGAAGATAAAGAAATTAAAGGAAGGAAGATTAAGCAATCAAATTCATTCTCAAATCTTAACTCCTTAATCAAAAAGCTATGGTGAATAATGACTACATCTAATTTTTCTAATTGTTTTCGGTTTTAAGATGAATCCGAAATATTTTGCATGATTATGCCATGTTTTTGAATGATAAAATGTTTATATATGCTTGTTAATGATATGCTTATTCATATAGGTATTATGATATGTTTTAATGCAAAAACCCTATTTAATGACATCCAATTACCTTGCGAATTTAGATTTAGATCAGGAATGATAATTTAGAAATGGGTTTCAATTTTCATAATTTTCTGAATTTATGTGGATTTTATATGAATTTTCTAGTGAAGAGAATGCTATTTTGGGTTTAAAAATTTATTACAGTCAAATTATATTGGCCTAGGTTCTGAAATTTATATATGTTGGAAAACATATTGAAAATGATTTATGATTTTTTTTTAGAATCTCCTAAGTGTTTTAATGGATATATAAAATTATGGGTGCGTTTGGCATACATCTTGGGTAAGGTTTGAAAATACACAAAACATCCCTCCATTTTTTTAATAAGTTTTCGGTTCCTGTTTTCAAATTCACGCGCGCACAAAGACCCAAATACTCTTTACGTTTTTAACATTTCAAACGCATATAACTTTCTGTAGAAACATCAGATCAGCATACCGTTTTCACTAAAAAATAAAAAAAAATTATGATCTTTAAAATGAGATCCATTATTGATACCAAAAAATCATATTTGCAATAAAGGTGCAATTATTCAATATATTTGCAGATAATTCTGCAAATTTTAAACATCTACGATTTTTTTCAAATCTGCAACTATTGCATATAATTACAGACATCTCTGCAATTATATGGTATAATTGCAGAGATGTCTGCAACTGTTGTATATAATTGCAGATATTTATGCAATTATATGCTATAATTGTAGACATGTCTACAATTATTGTATACAGTTGCAACTATTGCATATAATTGCAGACAACTCTGCAATTATATGGTATAACATGTCTGCAATTATTGCATATAGCTGCAGAAATGTCTACAACTGTTGCGTATAATTGCAATTATATGGTACAATTGCAGACATTTCTGCAATTATTGCATATAATTGTGGATAGCTTGTCCTGCCGTTGTTTTTACATATGCACAATGCCACTCGTTAGAAAGATAATAAAATTTGTGATTTAATGGTGAAAACGGTTTGTTAATCAGTCATTTCTATAAGAAGTTATTGCGTTTTAAAGATTGATAATTAATGGGGTGCAAATTTTAAGTATGGATGTGAGAATAACATCCATATATGAATAATCAACATTGCTGCAATCAAGGTTTTAAATATCGGATTTCGGTCACGTTTCGTCTCAGAATTTTTACACAAGTTATCTCGTATCGGAGGAGATCTCGGACGAGATGAGTATATATCGGGTGTACATCTCGGATTGACATCTCGGTTCTTATAATGC
Source organism: Allium fistulosum (assembly GCA_030737815.1). NCBI lineage: Eukaryota > Viridiplantae > Streptophyta > Magnoliopsida > Asparagales > Amaryllidaceae > Allium > Allium fistulosum. The sequence goes on from CM060905.1 coordinate 1,112,821,333, forward strand.
ATCTCGGAATATCTCGGATGTACTTATGTGTCTAAAATTGATGTGTCAATAATTTATTTAACGGTTATAATTTTCTTAGTAAAAATAAAAATGGTAACATACTTGATTTATATGGAAAAATGAATATTTTTAGAAGAGTAGTAGCTTGGTTAGCTTAATTGATTTGGTAATGATTGAATAATATCCTTTTATTTGAACATAATAAAGAAGTGAAACCTTTCGCTATGACTCATTAAGATAAAAAGTAAAGAATATGTCCAAGAAGTTGATAAATTATAATTGGATCGAGTAGTTTCTTTTGAATCAATATGGAAAATAAAAAATATTATGCAAAATAAGGAAAATGTATAATTTCGGATGAGATCTCGGATTGAGATTTTGATCCATATATCGGGTGAGATTTGAATATCTCGGACGAGATGAGTGTTGAGGGAGATATGGAGGAGATTTGATGTCTCGTCTCGTTTATGTGTGAAAAGGAGATCTCGGAGGAGATCTCGGGCGATATATAGGAGATTTAAAACCATGGCTGCAATGGAGAAGAGAGGTACACTGTAGGGAAGAAAATTGTAGTATTTGAAAACAGGGATGTAATTTATATCTTTTTTATGAGGAGGATGTTTTGTGTATTAAGTTTGATTTTAGGGATGTATCCCTTATTTTCACTAAAATTATTTAAGGCGTGGGACTTAAATTTTTATATATTTATAAAAAAGGAGTAGGGGTATTTTGTAAATAATTCAAATTGTTATTTCTGAAAATTGGTAATACTTTTAGAAAAGAAATTTGGAACCAATCATAATTTGACAAACAAGGCAGGTTAGGTAAAAAGAATTAATTTAAAAAGTCAAATCAGTTTATACATGCTTTTTCATGTTTCAATGCTTTCGGCACCAGGCTTCCAACTCCTTACCTCCACCTCCGACTCCATCGAAACCAGTGCACATAGTATCATATACCTGGTACATAGTGAACTGGATATAGACGGAAGATACTGGGTCGAAACCAAAAGCTCCGAGGGGATCGAAGCATGCTTTGCTTTCAAATGAAAATGCGCCTGCTTTGCTTTTGAAAGGAATGCTTTCAACTTGGTTGCCTTTTAACCAAGTCAAATGATTTTAAAGGAATGGTTTCGAATGGGTTGCGCCTTTAGTTTTAAGTAAATACTTTCGAAGGGGTCGAAACCTGTAGCAGCCGCTTTTCTTACCTTTCGAAGTCAATGGTTTCGGAAGGTAAACTTTGTTTTAAAACTTAACCACTCTCTAATGCTTTCAGAAGGTTGGTTTCAACACCATCACTTCTTTACTTAGGAATTGCTTTCAAAAGAGTGCTTTCGACTTAAATGGTTTTGAAAGACCCTTTTGTTCTTCTGATGGTAGAACCCAAATGGTTTCGAAAGAGATAGTTTTCAAATGTTTCGAAGGAGTTAATCTTGAATGGTTTCGAAAGGTATTTCAACATTTTTAAATTGAACTCAAATGCTTTCTAAAGTTTTGTTGTGTACGAAGGTTTTGAAAGGTTTTAAATGAAGGTTTCGAAGGGGTGGTTCCCTAATGGTTTCGAAAGGTTTGCAGGAAGGTTTCCAATGGTTTCGAAAGGTCCGAAAGGAAGGGTTTTCCAATGTTTTCGAATTGCAGTGTAAAATGTTTTAAAGATAGGATAACTATGGTTTTAAAGCTTTCAAAGGAAAAGTTTTTCAAATGTTTTCAAAAGGAAGATTGAATGGTTTCGAAAGGAATGTTTTGGATTTTGGCCTAGGTTATAAGAAGGGTTTTACTTGGTTTTAACGAAGGTACTTCCAATGGTTTCAAAAGGGATACTTTCAAAGGTTTCGAAAGGGGTACTTTCGAATGTTTAAACATTTTCATCAATAAGGATTTATGTAAAGGATATGCAACATGGAAAATAGCTTATAGTAAAGCAAAGAATGTATTTTCCTTATATAAGTATGATTTAAAGATTTAAATCATTTTGAAAAGGTTTTTAAGGAAATTTTTAAAGGGTAGTTAACCATAAGAAAAATGACTCAGATATAGAAGAACATATGAGACTGGTGTAGGGTCGCGCTCTATACAGGGGGAATTAATTTAAAGGACAAAAATTTGTATATTTTTAGCCTCAAGGACACGACCTCAATATTTTAACCACAAGGACAAACATTCTCCAAAAAATTATTCATAAGGACAAAATTATTTCAAAATTATTCATAAGGACAAACATTTTTCCAAAACTGCTACCAAACTAAAAACCGATACCTAAAAACTGCTACCGATAACTACAAACTGATACCTAAAAACTTAAAAACCGATACCTAAATAAAGTTGTCCTTCAGGCTAAAATACTGAAGGTCTGTCCTTGAGACTAAAATGCTAAGAAATTTTGTCCTTGACAATAATTTCCTACCCTATACATTAGCTTTTGCCCCAAGCTAATTTTAGTCCAAATTCTAGTGTGTAGGGCTTAGTCACAAGTAGACTTAAATGATGGTTACACACAGAAAGGAATATATGTACATAGAAGAAAAAGGTTATTGGTGAGCCCACAAAATCATTAGGATCAGGATACCCATGGAGAAGTAAGTTAGCCGTCCACGAGACTTATCTAACAGTTGTTAGATCATATTTATTATTTTGTTTAGTAGGCCCGATTCAGCCAAGGGTTAATAGTTAGCCAAACAAAACTACAGTGTTTGGACAGATAGTCCGTTCAATAACAGATATGTACATTTACTTGATATTGCTTTACAGATTTAACCACTTTTGGTTGCATGATATAATTTTCAAAGGATATGTTTTAAAAAGATATTAGTGAGGGGAAACCCGTTCGCTAAGCGGCGTGGTCTCACTTGATATCAGATAACTGAGATGTATAGTATTATTCACACCAAGCTTTATGTCTGACTCAAAGTTTATGTTTTTCCCCTTAAACTCTCGGATGCTCAAAAAATTATTTGAGTAGGCTGAAGGTTGAGATTTACAGGTTATTAGTAGGTTGGCGAATAAAGCTTCCAGAGACGACCAGGTGGCTGGCGGATAGCTATTTAGGACTTGATGTTTTATTTTGTTTGATTCCGCTGTGTTGTATTAAGTCAGATATGACTATGTAGTACTCTGGTCAACCAAGGGGGCATCTTCATATATCGCTCTTGGCGTATTTTGTAATAATTATATTTGATTTTCACCAGGAAAACGATTATAGGATTATGTAATTTGGATATGTAACATGTGTTTTGAAATGTAATTAGAAATGTTTTTTTAAATCTGTGATTCTGTTTCATATTCAGGTGCTTCTGATATTATGGATACCATTAACTTTACCATATTTGGTCACCAGAAGTTAATACTATGGATGACTGCATCATTTGTAGCACTTAGCTTCGGGCCTCCAGATAGGGGATGTTACAACAGTGGAATTAAATAGAAAGAACTCCTAATAGCTTGCTTGCCTCCTGCACATCTTCGGAAGCATATTTGTCTAAAGGAGAACCTGAAAACCTGTTTCCTGGAGATTTGAACAGGAAACTAAGTACTCGGCATTAGCATACTGTCCGGCATTTATGGGTCATTCGGCATCCATACCGTTTGGCTCAACTGGGTTGTTCGGCATCTCGTTACGCTCGGCATCCACAAAGCGCTCGGCATTAGCAAGCGCTCGACATCCAAGAAGTGCTCGGCATCCAAGATCGTCCGGCATCTATGGGACGCTCGGCACGCAAGAGCATTCGGCATTAAGAGACGTTCGATATTGTGTATCGTTCGGCATCTGTGAACATTCGGCACAAGAGGTTTGCTCGGCATTTGAGTTCGTCCGGCATCCAAAGACTGTTCGGCATCCCGAGAATGTTCGGCAGCCAGTGGTGATCGACATTCATCCAACCTCAGTCAACTTCAACCATTGCTCGACATACACTCCCCACTCAACACCTCACTTCGATCGGCATGAAGATGGTCGTTCGGCACACATACTTCTTATGGCATTCAGAGTGGTCGACCTCACTTCGATCGGCATAAGAAGATCGTTCGGCATTCATGCCCTGTTCGGCATTTAGCCGTTCGGCATATTTGGGTCGGCACATAGAGTTACTCCATTTGGGCCAAGGTATTCAGCTACCAGGCCCACCAGGGAAGTCCAACCCATCTTTGTCTATAAATAGAGAGGCAGGGACACAGTGAAATGGACCTTTTTTCGAGAACACTGGGGAGACTCTGCCGCTTTAAAGACTCATCCTCTCTACTTAGCAATTGTATTCAAGTAGTTGGTAAACGGATTGTATTTGTAATCAATTATCAAGTGAAGAAATAAAGATTAACCTCAAAGTGGACGTAGGCAGTTACGCCGAACCACTATAAATCTGGTGTTCTCGTCTTTGCATTCAATTTAGCATATTGATCTTTGTTTAAATTTACTTTCATTATTTATCTCTCTACACAATCTTTCTCAACGAGGTTAGTGACCAATTTTTGTGCTAACACTTTGGTGCTTTCACCGAGAATCGAATTCTCAGACCTCAAGGATCTGCTTTGAAGCTACTGGATTGAATAAATCCCCCAAAGAAGATCTGATTCATTCGTAGGACGTCCGTTGATTCTACTCAGAGTTCATACCGATAACTCTACAATGGCAAGACCACGTACTAGATCAGCTTCTCATAATGCGGACGCCCACGAGACTGCTAGCGTACAACAAGCAGGACCTAGCAATTAGCAAGCGATTCCAGGTGCAGGGACTACCGCCCAGGACCAAATGCTAGTTGTCACCAGAATAGAGTTCAACGACTTAATGAGAGAACTCAGGGAAAGCAGGAGACAACTCGGAGAGCAGATGCAAGCCAACGCCAACCTTATGGCACAACTCACTCAACAACAGCACCGGAATGCTAGGGGCAATCCCGCTCCTTATTCTTCATCCAACAGCTCAACTTCGTCCGATGAACCTCCCAGGCGTAGACGCCGTAAGACTGAAACTACGCTGGCAGGTGCTGCTGTCCAAACAGTTGGAGACCGTGACCAAGCCAGAGCTGGAAACTTAGGAGCTGGAGTGCAGGTGGAGGCTGGAGGCCCAGACCATCAAGATGCCAACAGTGTCGAACCTCAAGATGCACATTTGGCAGATCGCCAGCAGAGGAGGCATCAGCATGATCAATCATGTAGAACAGACTCCAACCTTCCACCTTCCATACAAACACTAGACCTGACAGCCATGATCAGACAATTGATGAAAGAGAATCAAGACTTATCGAACGACGATTGGGGAGTGTCAAGAAGTCATACTCTGTTCACAGACATTATTCTACAGGCAGCGTACCCCAGAAAGTTTAGTATGCCAACTATCCCGGCTTATGAAGGAAAGACTGATCCCATACAACATGTCATGAGGTACGAATGGATGATGGATTCAGCTAGAGCAAATGATGCAACCAAGTGCAGGTGCTTTCCGATAACCCTATCTAGGATCTCTACCATGTGGTTCACCCGACTTCCTCCGCGGTCCGTATCCAGTTTCGAGGAGTTGGCGAAGAAGTTTATAGAACAGTTCAGGATACACACTACTCGTCCAAAGGACGTGATGTCTCTATCAAGTGTAATCCAAGCTCCTGGGGAGTCATTGAACAAGTATTTACAGAGATTCCATGTTGCGGCGACTGAAGTCAGCAATCCCAATGATCATGCAATTCTTATGGCTGTGATGCGAGGTGTGGATCCGGATTCAGAGTTTGGAGACTGGCTGGCAGGAAAACCTCCGACTACGCTAGAGCGTTTTTATTCAAAGGCACACCAGTTCATAAGAAGAGAGGAAGCCAGGTGGATAAGACGAGATAAGGCACCAGGGCCTGTCCAGGAGTCCGTGAAAAGCAACATTGCTGTGAAGTAGTCCGGAGACAACTCGGGAAAGGTTCAAGTCAATGTCCAGAACAAGCCTGGGCAATCTAAGGAATCCGGAGGAAGAAATCAAGGGAAGAAGAGAGAAGCAGGGAAATGGAAGCCGAGAATTCCAACCTACAACGAGTACACCCCGCTGAATGCGTCTCTTGAGAACATTTACCTATTGACCTGCAATACCTTTCAGTACAGAAAGCCACGTCCAAAGGAGTCGACCGAGGAACAAAAGCGGACCGGGAAGTACTGCCGCTTTCATGAGACTTATGGGCACAATACTGAAGAGTGCAGACACTTACACGACGCTATAGAGAAGTTGATCAGGCAGAAAAAGTTATAGGAGTTTGTGAAGAATCCACAGGAAGGAGGACAGGAAACATCCAACCCAGGTCGTGCACCAGTTTCGCGTCATCCTGAGGAGCCTGCCCGGACTGTGGGCAGACTAGTCATAAACATGATCATCGGCGGTCCTCACCCTGCGGATAAGAACTAGCAAGAGATGGAGCGGTATGCTAGTTCCCTGAAGCACGCAGATTTCGAGTGTTGTTCCAACGTAGAGGATGGGACCCCTGCTAAACCGTTGAGCGTGATGACAGACGATATAGTATTCAGGAGCAGAGATGCTGACCAAATAGAGGCTCCTACTATCGACCCGATGGTCATATCTGCGATATCGGGCCGGCTTATGTGAAGAAAATTTTGATTGATTGCGGAAGTTCTATCAATATCATCTTCAAGAAGGTTTATGACCAGATGAAGATGGAGACGAAGGATTTGAAACCGTCTAAAGCTCGTATACATGGCTTTAATGGCGCAGCGACCGACGCAGTGGGGTATGTTGAGTTACCAGTTGAACTGGGACAATGCGAGCGTAGGAGGGTGCGAATCCTACCCTTCGTAGTTTTGGATGTGGATTCTCCATACAATGTGTTCTTGGGTCGACCGGCCCTGGCTGAGTTCAGGGCAGCATTAGCCCCGTGGTGCTTGACTCTGAAGTTTCCGACTGACAAAGGAGTAGGTGTTGTTCACGGCGACCAGGTGACCGGTCGTGCATGTTATGTGGCTGAGCTCCAAGAGGCCCAGCGGAGAGAGAAAGGAAAGGTTGCGGACAAGCCCGTCCGCATCCAGAATAACGACAATTGACAAATAATGCCCGAGCCCTGGCTCGGGCATAATTCTCGGATCTAAAGAGACATAGATCCGAGAGACGACGATGAGGAACCCAGGGAAGAAAAAGCAGCACCGGCTGAACTGACAATTGAAATTTCGGTCAGTCGAGACGATTCATCGCGAGTACTAAAGATCGGATCACAACTCAGCCCCGCAATGACTGAAGACCTTAGTGATTTCCTCCGAGCGAATCTTGATGTTTTCGCTTGGACACATTCTGATATGTGTGGGATTTCTCCCGCTATTACGAGTCATATGTTGAACATAGACCTGAAGTACGTTCCAGTTAAACAAAAGAGGAGAGGAATGTACCCGGAGAGGTCCGCTGCTCTCAGAGAGGAGGTGGACAAACTCAAAGCCAATGGGTTCGTCCGCGATGCCCTCTACCCTAAATGGGTATCAAACCCCATGCTAGTGAAAAAGGCGAATGAGAAATGGAGAACTTGCATAGATTATTCCGATTTGAACAAAGCGTGCCCCAAGGACAGTTTCCCGTTGCCCAGGATTGATCAGTTGGTCGACTCCACTGCAGGACACGAGTTGTTGTCATTCATGGATGCGTACTCGGGATACAATCAGATCCCGATGCATATTCCAGACCAGGAACACACCAGTTTTGTCACAGACGTTGGGCTACATTGCTATGTAGTAATGCCTTTCGGATTGAAAAACGCAGGAGCGACCTATCAGCGTTTGGTGAATCGAATGTTCAAAGACCAGATTGGTAGAACGATGGAAGTCTATGTGGATGACATGCTCGTGAAGTCACGACAGTCAAACGACCACATTCGAGACTTAGCAGAGATGTTCGATATACTCAGATATTTTGGGATGAAGATCAACCCTCTGAAGTGTTCCTTTGGCATTGCGTCGGGGAAGTTTTTGGGATTCATTGTTAATGCTAGGGGAATTGAAGCTAACCCAAAAAAGATTCAAGCTATTCGAGATGTGCAAGTGCCAAAAACTATAAAACAGGTGCAAAGCTTGAATGGGAAAGTGGCTGCGCTGAGTCGATTTATATCCAGAGCCACGGACAAGTGCATTCCTTTCTTCGATATAATAAAGAAAGGGAAGAGGAATTTCGAATGGACATCTAATAGTGAGGAAGCATTCCGAGATCTGGTGAGGCATCTGGAGAGTCCTCCAGTGCTGTCGAAGCCAGTAGACCACGAGATGCTGTACGTATACTTGGCCGGATCCCCGCATGCTATAAGTGCGGCTTTGGTCTGCGAGGAGGACCGAGTCCAAAAGCCGGTGTATTACGTTAGTAAACGTTTAACGAGGGCAGAAAGAAATTACCCCAAAATCGAGAAATTGGCATATTGCTTGGTGATTGCATCACGTAAGCTACGTCCATACTTTCAAGCACACTCGGTCAGTGTCTATACCGATCAGCCCTTACGGCAGGTACTCCAACGACCAGAAACTTCTGGAAGGATGTTAAAATGGAATATTGAGTTGAGTCAGTTCGATATTACCTACCAGCTAAGAAGAGCCATACAAGGGCAAGCACTAGTAGATTTCATCGCAGAGTTTACTGTACCTGACGAACCAGATAGTCGCAGTGTCATTCCCCCCATTCGATGGAAATTGTACACCGATGAGGCATCAAATGACCGTTGCTCCGGAGCTGGTGTAGTTCTCGTAACTCCAGAAAATCGATCGATTTGTTACGCTTTGAAGCTCAATTTCTCGGCTGCAAATAATGAAGCAGAATATGAAGCACTGGTTGCTGGCTTAAAACTCGTTGGAGAACTTGGGGTTAAATCAGTTGAAATCTTTTGTGACTCGCAGCTGGTGGTGTACCAAGTGCGAGGAGACTACCAAGCAAGGGGACAAAAGCTCGCTCCATACCTTGCTCTGGTTCAGGAACTATTGGCGAACTTCGAACATTATGACCTTTCGCATGTCCCGCGTGAACAAAACAAAGAAGCCGACTCATTGGCCAAATTCGCAAGCACTGGCGATCCGCAGCAAATGGGATTAGTTCCCATCGAAACCTTACACACTCCAAGCATAGATGTGATGGAAGTCGATTTTGCGTTGGAAACAGAAATCGAGAGGGAGTCATGGATAACCCCATTCAAACTATACCTGATGACCGGGACTTTACCAGAAAAAAGGAGCGAAAGACGACAGGTCATTCGAAAAGCCGCACGATATGTGATGTATGATGGAATAATGTATTGAAAGGGGTTCTCGGTCCCCTTATTACGATGAATTGCCCATGATGAGACAAAGCGGGTCTTGGAGGAGGTTCATGAAGGAGAATGTGGCGACCACACTGGGGGGCAAACGCTAGCAAAAAAGATCCTCCATTACAGATACTATTGGACAACTGTGAATCGGGATGCTGCAGACTATGCAAGAAAATGTGACAAGTGTCAAAGATATGTGAAAATCCCGAGAGCTCCTCCAACGGAACTCACACAAATGGTTAGTCCCTGGCCGTTTGCAATCTGGGGAATCGACATAATCGGTTCTTTGCCTATATCCAAAGGTGGTGCAAAATACGCGATAGTTGCAGTCGACTACTTCACGAAATGGGCCGAGGTAGAACCTTTAGCCACAATCACCTCCAACAAGGTCATTAATTTCGTTGTACGAAACATTATATGCCGCTTTGGCCTCCCGCAAACCATCATTACGGACAACGGAACTCAGTTTGAAAGTAAAGAGTTCAAAGATTTCTGTTCGAAGTATGACATTGAGAAAAAGATCGTCGCCGTTGCTCATCCGAAGGCTAATGGACAAGTTGAAGCCGGGAACAAAATAATCAAGTCCATATTGAAGAAGCGTTTGGAAAAGGCTGGAGGCAAGTGGATAGATGAACTCCCAACAGCACTGTGGGATTATAGAACTACTCACAAGTCCGTGACTGGCCACACTCCATTCGCATTAGCGTACGGCTCAGAAGCTGTTATACCCGTGGAGCTTGCAGTTCCATCACATCGGGTGACACATTATGATCCTAAGACGAACCAAGATCTCTTGTTGGAATCACTAGACTACGTCGATGAAAAACGTGAAGAAGCTGAATTAAGGGTGGCAGCATATAGGCATCGAGTCAAGCGATATTACGACAAGAAATTCCGCCCAAGAATCCTTGATGTGGGTGATCTCGTTTTGAAACGAGTTTTCACGGTACCATCACGTATGAATCCCAACTGGGATGGTCCATATGTCATTAAACGGAAGCTTGGAGAGGGAACTTTCAAGCTAGCGACCGTTGATGGCGTGACGCTCCCCCGAGCGTGGAACAATGAACATTTGCGACGTTATTACACTTAGCTTGTTTCTTTCATGTTTTAGGTGAAGTTATTTCCTGTATGTTTTTGTTCCGTTGTCTCTTAGTTTCTTTTCAGCATGTAATCAGACAATTTGGTTTGTTTCATTAATAAAGGCTTGAAGCCGTCTTTTCCATGAATTACTGATGTTTCTATACCTTTAGTCGGGTGATAAACAATTGGAGTCACATTATTCCGTACGACGTACGAACTCGCATAAACGACTTCAATCTCCGAGTCCCCTGAGTGCGGACCGGAGCACTCTAAGTCCCCTGAGCGCGGACTAGAGTATAAACGACTTCAATCTCCGAGTCCCCTGAGTGCGGACCGGAGTACTCTAAGTCCCCGGAGCGCGGACTAGAGTATAAAAGAATTGAACCTCCGAGTCCCCTGAGTGCGGACTGGAGTACTCTAAGTCCCCAGAGCGCGGACTAGAGTATAAACGACTTCAATCTTCGAGTCCCCTGAGCGCGGACCGGATTACTCTAAGTCCCCAGAGCGGGGACTAGAGTATAGACGATTCGAATCTCCGAGTCCCCTGAGTGCAGACCGAAGTACTCTAAGTCCCCTGTGCACGGACTAGAGTATAAACGACTTCAATCTCTGAGTCCCCTAAGTGCGGACCAGAGTACTCCAAGTCCCCGGAGCGCGGACTAGAGTATAAATAACTTCAATCTCCGAGTCCCCTGAGCGCGGACCAGATTACTCCAAGTCCCTGGAGCGTGGACTAGAGTATAGACGATTCGAATCTCCGAGCCTCCTGAGTGCGGACCGGAGTACTCTAAGTCCCCGTAGCGCGGACTAGAGTATAAACGACTTCAATCTCCGAGTCCCCTGAGTGCGGACCGGAGTACTCTAAGTCCCCTGAGCGCAGACTATAGTATAAACGACTTCAATCTCCGAGTCCCCTGAGCGTGGACCGGATTACTCTAAGTCCCCGGAGCGCGGACTAGAGTATAGACGATTCGAATCTCCGAGTTCCCTAAGTGCGGACCGGAGTACTCTAAGTCACCTGAGCGCGGACTAGAGTATAAACGACTTCAATCTCCGAGTCCCCTGAGCGCGGACCGGATTACTCTAAGTCCCCGGAGCGCGGATTAGAGTATAGACGATTCAAATCTCCGAGTCCCCTGAGTGCGGACCGGAGTACTTTAAGTCCCCTGAGCGTGGACTAGAGTATAAACGACTTCAATCTCCGAGTCCCCTGAGTGCGGACCGGAGTACTCTAAGTCCCTAGGGTGCGGACTAGAGTATAGACGATTCGAATCTCCGAGTCCCCTGAATGCGGACCGGATTACTCTAAATCCCCGGAGCGCGGATTAGAAAAAATTCTAAGTATCCAAAGAATGTTCGAATAATGTAAGAATGGATTGGGAAATTATGCGACTCATAAGAACTTGAGTTTCGACCACAGTTATACAGAAAGCTAAAAAAGCAAAAGAATCGTTCAAGTGACAAAGAAACTAAACTTTATTCAATAATCCAAAATGGGGTTACACAACTACTCCTCCAAAACTTGGAGTCAAAAATTCTATCTACATGAACTACGAAAACGAAAAAGTGAAAGTAGTTACAGGACCTAAGCAAAATCTCGTTGAACGAGTATAGCGACTATTTCTTCGGCTTCTTTTTCTTGTCTTCCTTTGTTTTCTCAGATGACTCCTCTCCCTCACGCTTCCTCTTGGATTTTTTGCTTGCCAAGGAAGCGGAGTCAAGAGTGGGAGAAGGAACATCAAGCGGTTTGGATTTGCCGGGGAGAATGATTTTCAGAGGCCTATTCAGCGGGTCGGTAAGTTCCAGTATTTGAGGCTCGACCTTGATCTCGACCTTCTTCTTCTCTTCTGAGAGTCGCTCTTTCATGCTCATCTTCGAAGTATGTTTTGAGGCACCAGTGATCTCGATTTCATCACTCCCTTCAACGGGAGATGAAGTGTCAAACTTATCATCATCTAGCGCCTTGATCACTTGAGCGTTAGGGCCGGGAGTTACTTCCGCATGAGCAATATCGCCTGTTCTCCCTGCCTCCTGCTTGGCATCGTCGCTCCTTGGAGTTGTTTCAGGATTAGAGCGGCCTGCATAAAACATAAAGAATGAACGTTAGGACCAATAACCGCTAACAGAAAGTGACAGATCTTTGAACTTCTAAAAGAAGAGTTTTATACCGGTTTTTGGCTGGCTATCAACTGTGCGCGGAGTTTCACCCTCTAGAATAGGGGATAGGACATGAACGCCGAGACCAGGATCTTCCAGATCATAGCCGGCATGCTGCTCAAATGGGTCAAGTACTGGCCGACCGGCCAGTTGAGTGGGAGGAGGAGCTGCAGCCTCAGCTCTAGATGGACCAGCTCCGGCGTGTTTCTCTTTTGATAGGAGAGAGCTTTTACCATAGAGAGCCATAGCTGCAGACAAATCTGATGGCTCGTTCCCCCTGAGAAATTCTTTCACTAGAGCCTCCTCATCGACTTCCTCAGTGCCCGACTCGATCTTTCTGATCTTTATTAAAGTCTCCCAGGTCTCAGCAAGAGATTCAAGATAGCCCTCGCCTAAAAAAGTCAGGTCCCGGTGCATGAGGATGCGGGCGCTGTATTCGGCGATCAATGGGTCGAACATACACTTGACCTCTTCTCTACCAGCCTCTGCAGCTGCTTCAAGGCGGGAGTCGATCTCCTCGGAAGCCAGTCTCTTGCCCTCCTCACGAGCTTCGCTCTTCATCGTCTCAACCTTGGAAAGCTCATCATCGAGCTTTGCTTTTAGGAGACGTGTATCAACGATCACGTTAAAGTACCGTTGAGACTCTTTTTGAGCCGCTATTTTTTCTTCCCTCTCCTTAGAGAGTAGCTCTTTGACCCGCAGGGCGAGTGTATCCCTTTCTTTTTGAATAGAATCTTTTTCCAGAGCTAGGGCCCCACTGCGTTGGACTGCAATGTCAAGTTCTTTCTTATGGGCCGTGTCTAGACGAGCGACGACCTCTGCAATCTCCTTAGCATTCTGTTTTGTGGCTTCCAGTTTGGACTTGTATGAAGCGAGCTCTTCGTCTTGATTCTTGATGATGTCCTTGTCGAAGATAGCTTCAAGCTTCAAATGGTCAATTTCCTGTTGTCGCTCAACGGATACTTCCGAGACTTTTTCGACCAAGTGTACAAACGCGTCATGTTGAACATAGACGTTGTTGTTGTAGGCGATGGCACTCTGCTTGACATGCCCTGGGATGTGATGAATAGCTGGGAGGAACTTCAGGCCGTCAAAGCAAATTTTTGGGAATTTAGCCTTAAGATAGACCATCTTCTCTGCTATCGTTGGGTCAGCCGCAGTAACAGGGGGAGGAGGCTTTGAAAGTTCTGTTCTCTTCCGATGTTCCCGAGATTGCCGTGTGCTGGATGAACCGGAATGTTGATCTCGGGAAACATCGGGTTGAGACCCCTTTTGCGGAAGTTTTTCTCTGTCTGGCTCAGTTTGAGGAGGGGGATCGCGAGAATATGAAGACTGGGAATATGTTTTCTTTCGATAAGACGATTCACGGGGACGGTTGTCTCGATCTTCGTAATCGTCTCTGTCCCTACGTCTACCTGAGCCTGAATCCCGTCCAGGATGGTGAAATACAGAAGAACCGTGGAGGCGATCGAACCCATGGGAGCGCCCCATGTCACCTGCATAAAATAAAAATAACAACGAATTAGGAAAAATCGGGGTAATGGCAAAAATTGAGGTGTATGGTGAAGTGCGTGTGTGCGTGTGTGTCCTAGTGTTCCCCCCGACGGACCAGTTCCTTTATCTTTACCGATTGGAGTGTTATCTCCCTGGACTGGGGCTTGAACTCCCGTGTCGCCTCTAGCGGGTGAATGAATCTTAAGGGCTTCTGGATCGTCGAAACCGTAATTGAGTAGATCGTCGGGAATGGTGAGGTTCGACAAACCCTTTAAAGAACTTTCCATGTGCTGTGAAGAAGCCTCTTTCTCTGTCGGGATGAGTGTAACTTTGGAAGTTCCGCCAACCTTCTCCTTCCGTATCTTATACGTCAATTTCTTTTTCCCCTTCGAAGGGGAAGTTGATGTTTCAATATCATGCACCTCGACCGACGGGTCCCAAGCAGGACCCACATTCTCGCCTTGTGTCTCAGGAGCTTCATCCTCTTTGTTTTTCCCCCCTTCATGTACATCATGGGTATGGCGTGATGACGATTCAACTAGTTTTTTCCCTTTACCGGATGCGGGCTTGAGAATGGAGGCACCCTGAGGAAGGCTAATCTGGCGACCTCCTGCTAACAGTCCGAACCTCGATAATGACTCATTTGAAATGAGGGTTCGGATGTCCCGTTCCTCGGTAGGAAGAGCTCTAATGGCTTCGACGATCTCAGAATATCCTCGGCCCTCAGGATGCGGGTTGATACCTGAAAAGATGAAACAAGAAGTTAGAAAAAGCATAGCTCCAATTGAGCGCGAATGTCGACTCAGGGAAAAGACATACTGCCTTCAACCCATCTCCTCGCGAAACCAGGAGGGCTACGCACATAGAACCATTCCTGTTTGTACAGGGCAAATTTGCTACATGCTCCGAACAAGATTTGGCATTTGTTGTGCGGCTCGAGAAACACGAAGGAGGGGCTATCTCTCCGCTTCTTAATCATGTAAATATATCTGATGTCGCCAGGGGTTGGAGGCCTAGAAAAGACGGTCATGAAGAGGAGGTAGGTGCCATAAATGAACGCTTGACCGTTTGGGTGCAATTGCGACGGGGCGATGCCTATGTATTGCAACACGTCGCGAAGAAATAGATTGAATGGAGGAACGCTGCCCATCCAGCACATAAACTTATTACAGGCAGTATACCCAACTGGGGGCAGATGTGGGCGATCATGCCTCGACGGAACCAACACGTCGGCGAAAGGGATTCCGTGGATGGAGCATATTCGCCGAAGCGCGACTTCGTTAATCTTCGAAGCCTGTGAATCGATCGGATCATCCAAGAGAATCGATGCCTCCAGGGCATCAGGAGCTAAATTATGCGCGGGGGAAGTCGACGGATTTGAAGCGTCTGCGACTTCTTGCTTTGAAGACGGCCCGGGCCTATCCGAGATAGTGGTGGAGCTAGATTTTTTAGACATCTCCAATAAATAGTTGTTTGCACAAAAAATGGACAAACACCTCGAAGTTGTATGATTTAATAGATCTTATGTTATTCTTAGTGATTTGAGCGATTTATGCAAATATATGAAAAACAGGGGCTAAACTGTAAAAAGACACGCAGGTTTATAGTGTTTCAGCCAGAATGTGCCTACGTCCACTTTATATGTTATTTCTCTTCTTTTATTCTGATTACAAGTACAAAGCTTTGATACAAGTAAAAGAAAGTTGTTTGAAAGTTCCTTCCGTGCTTGAGCTCTCAAACTTGTCCCCATTGCTGTACCCCTGCCCCTCTATTTATAGAGTGAGGCTAGGGGTAGGGGTCCAGGATGTTTATAGTCGCTGATGGGCCTGGGCTGATGTGATTTAGCCTGGCACGTCTTGGTTCGTCATTGCTTGGTTCGGAGGTGGTTGGAGTGTAGAGTGGACCGGTAGTTGCTTGGACCGGTGGTGGGATGGAAGAAGGATGGCCCGGTGTCACTTGGTTCGGTGGTTCGGTGGCAGAAGGCTGGTCCGGTGGGATGGAAGAAGGATGGTCCGGTGGCACTCGGTTCGGTGGTTCGGTGGCAGAAGGCTGGTCCGGTGGGATGGAAGAAGGATGGTCCGGTGGCACTCGGTTCGGTGGTTCAGTGGCAGAAGGCTGGTTCGGTGGGATGGAAGAAGGATGGTCCGGTGGCACTCGGTTCGGCGGAAAGAGGTTGGGCTTGGAGATGGAGTTGGTTTGGCGATGAGGTCGAAATATACCCAACATTTGCCCTCCAAAGCAGGTTATGTGCCAGCACATGGCGTGCTTTGTTTCTCCTTTGAATTGTTATATCCGGTTCCAGACGCCGAACCGGTTGGTTCGGAGGTCCACCTTCGTCTATAAGTACGGAGCTAGGGCCCATGTTATTTCCTACCGAACGAAGCACTTGAGTCAAATTTGTTGCATAGCCGAATCAATCCACCGACTTGCCTACGCCTGCCGAATCAGGTACCTAATGAACTCTATTAGTAAATGCCGAATGAACCATTGAGGAGTGAGAATGCCGAATGAACCATTGAGAGTGAGAATGCCGAATGAACCATTGAGGAGTGAGAATGCCGAATGAACCATTAAGGAGTGAGAATGCCGAATGAACCATTGAGAGTGAGAATGCCGAATGAACCATTGAGAGTGAGAATGCCGAATGAACCATTGAGGAGTGAGAATGCCGAATGAACCATTGAGAGTGAGAATGCTGAATGAACCTTTCATATTGCGAGCGAAATCTTGGACTGTACTCACTTGCTCCTTTACTTCCTCTATTCTAATAATGTGTTTTTCCGGTGTTGCAGATAATGTCTCGTAAAGCGGAAACTCGATCAGACAAAAAGAAATCCGGGGGCGAAGGAGGTTCCTCTGCCGTACCCCCAGCTCAGCCGAATCCAGAACGTCACGGACCAACCCCGAGATCACTAGTGGACGGGTACGGCCCTCAGGAACTTCTGAATTCCCCGCTCGATTGCTTTCCTAGCTCCCTTAAGGAAGAGCAGCTTGATGTCATCTCTCGTTCTTTCGGAATTGATAGGGCGCAAATGCTGTTGCCAGGGAGAGATGTTATGCCATACGACCCTCCTGAAGGGTACTTTGCTTACAGTAGATACCACTACATGTGTGGTGCCATTCCACCTCTTCATGCTTGGGTAACCAGCTTCCTCACATATCTCAAGGTGGCCCCATTCCAGCTTCAACCCAACTCCTATGCTATACTGGTGAGCCTCTTCGTCATTTTCCAGAGGAAGTATGGTCGTGCTCCTTCTAACCGGGAGATCCGATACTTGTATAATCTGAGGGGCTATAAGAAGGGGTCCCCATACATTAGCTTGGAGTCAGTCGTGACCTTCAAGCCGGTCTTGGATCTGTATTCTAAATTCAGCATGTTCAAGAAGGAGTGGTTCTTTGTCACGGACGACTCCGTTTCAATTTGGCGCTTTACTTCTGGATGTAAGTTGATGCTTTTACTTATAATTTCCATTCCGATTGCGATGCTTCTTCTCATACTTTCTCATTTTTGCTAGCGACAGGTGGCTTTGCGATTGTGGAGACTGACCGCCTGGTTCAGACGGCGGCTGAGATAGAAGCTATTCTCGGGAAATATAGATCATCTGCCTTCCTGATCAGAAATGCGATCCTTCTGGAGTATAACTTAATCCTTCCACAGCAGTCAGTAGTTAAGATGAGGGAAACGGCGGAGGAGAGGGCGGCTGCTCAGACCAAGGAAGGTGTTACGGTAGAGAGTAGCAAGAGGAAACCTTTCACGAAACCTCCAGCCGTCGGAGGTAAGAAACTCAAGAAGTCGGACGGTCCCTCCCCCAGCAATTGTCCACTTACCCAGGAGGAGGAAGACATAGAGGAGGAAAGAGGTGAGGGTGGAGATGGTCGGGAAGGTGATAAAGGTGGCGATGGCATCGGGGCCTTGCTTCCTGGGCAAGCGGGCGAGATTTAGGAGTGGACGGACGATGCGTTCCACCAGGCTTTCGAGGGGCTGGACGAAGATCCGGCTTTGGTAGAGAAAACTGGGAAAGCGGACAAGGCCGGGACCGGTGCAAGTGAGTCTTCTCAGACCATCCCAGCCAAGGTGGCTCCAACGACTCAAGGTGAACTTTTGATTCCTGTGGGCTCCATTTATGATAGGGACTTAGGAATATTTTATGACCCGCTCCCGTCCTGGAATGAAATCCAGGACTTATTGCAGTATCCTACTCCTCCCCAGGGTTTGTACAACCACAAATGTGTTTCTTTTCTTATTATCTTTTAATTTGCCGTGTTTTCTCGAATTATAGATCAATATATGCTTGTGACACTTTTTCTTCATATCAGAAGCAGGTAAAACGGCCAAGGCCTCAGATCTTCGGCACAGGCTTGAACAGTACAAACTTTCCAAAACTTCTGTCAAGCCGAAGCCTTCGACCCACCGCTCCGGGGATGTAGTCGGCTACCGTCCTCTTCTCGGGGTTATCGAAGAGGGTATTCAGCAAAGAAAGAGGAGTCGTCCTTTATCCAAACCTTCGCCCGGTCCTTAGCTCCCGGCTCAGCCTCTTCATGATATCACGGAGGAGGACGGCGAGTTCGCACCTTCTCCGCACCCGCCCGGAAACCCTTCTGTTACTCATATCGACCGTCCTGACTTGGCTCGTAACCCATTTGCGGGTCATCCTGATCTGGATCCAAGTTCCCACGACATCATCTTTGACGAGGTTACTGGTGAGCACCTTCTTCCCCGCAATCCCATGGTACGGGTGCTTGATGAGGCTAAGTCCTTAGATCTTGATCTACTTACCACTCGGATAGTTATCATGGGAGACGAGGCCAAGGCTAGTATTGATCGGGTGGCGGAGGAGACTGGGAAGCTGATGGGGCATCATGCCCGGCTGGTTAAGGATGGAGAGGAGATTGGGAGTGCCAACATCCGACTAAGATTGATGGTTTCGGACCAGGCCAAACAGCTCGCTGACCAGGCCATTCAGATTTCTCAGCATGAGGCTGCCTCCGGGCGATTGAGGAAGGCTATGAAGGAGGCTAGTAAGGCGGAACTGCGGAAGATGGAGGCCGCCTGCAAGGAACAGATAAATATGGCCATCTCGACAGTGGATGAGGTTCGGAGGGCGGATCTTGAGCGAGTAGAGGAGCTGTCGGGGAAGCTTGAAGCCGCAGAGCTCGCTCAGGTTAGGCTGAAGGAGGAGATGGAGGCGATGCGGAAATCCCTTCAGGCTGACTGCTCGAGATACCGTTTGGAGAGAGAAGCTGCTGTGGGAAGGTTGTCGGCTTCCGAGGCCCGGATGAGGGAGTTTGAGGAGAATGAGGGGATGATGGATGAAATGCTTCAGGACATGTACTTTCGAACTTGGAAGCAGGGCAACCTATCTTGGATGGATGATTATCCTAGGGTCATGGCTAAGATCTATCTTCGGGCTTTGGAGGAGGCTAAGGCCGATGCGGATAAAGATGGTGGCGTGGTCTTCAGCATGGATGCGGTCACTGCTCAGTTTGCCAAGGAGGAGAAGGTGGCGGTGAAGGAAGGTATGCGGTTGCTTGCCGCTGAGGAGGTAGGCGTGCAGGTAGAGGATGACGATCAGGATAGTCAGGAAGTAGGCGCTGGTAAGTCTCCCTTTTTAGTTTCTCCATCAACTTGGTTGCTTATTGCTAATGAATCCTTTTTCTGACTGGACAGGGGGTCAACAGGACAAGGATAAAGATCCACTGCAGCCGGCCCCTTGATTATACCTGGAAAAACTCTTTTTGTGGATTTGACAGTGTTGTATATGTTAGTCGAAAAATAGTAAAGTAGCCTTTAGGTTGTAATATTTTGCCACTTGTAATAAATAGTCTTATTTTTGACGTGTAATTCTTTAACTTAAGCTGATTTTGTCGTCTTTTGAATGTTTGCTGTTATTTTGGCATGTCGTATGAGAAATATAGCTATGTATATTCTTGTAATTAAATTGTGTTTGATGTCGGGTTCTGGTTTAAGACATGATTCCATGACTTGCAATGTTAGTGTGTGGTGTGAACAAATTATAGTCATGCATCTGCACATAAAGGAAGAAAATACCGCCTTTCATGTTCTGTTTGTAGATGGCAGTTTCGAATATCTTGTATGACCGAGCATGGAAAGCAGTTGAATGCCCTGCCATCCGATTGTGAATCTCTTCATCCATTGGCGAGTATCTCCTACTTTGTATCCTGTACTTTATGGATTGTTATAGAGGATAGGAGGAAAGCTTTTCAAGTAAAATTGAAATATGTGAAATAGTAAAACTTCCAATCACGGAAGGCCTTCGATGTGCTTAAGTTCGTGGCAAACGGGTTTTGTAGTCACTTTCCCTAGCTGTGGGTCTTGGAGACATTTGTCACCCATCTTACGCCTCCGCGGGGAGTTAATTCTTTTTTACCACAGCCGCACTTAAGACACATCGGAGCCGAGATCGCGCACAGTAACTACCCGGGCCATTATGGCCCGTAATCATGGGTATTATTCGACTTACTGTGGCCGGCTAGCGTGGGTGCCGATCATCAACTGTGAACTTCCCCTGGCTGGCCACACCTTATGTTGGGGCTTATAGTCGGTTCACAGTTGCCGGCGAGCCTAACGCCGTAATGAGCTGCCTCGGCTATAGTCGGCCTTCTCGGTGGCTTATAATCGGCTCATTATAGTTGGCTTTAAGTGCCGTCGCGAGCAATGAGTTAACCCGCAACAGAGGGATGCTGGAGCAAAAGTGTCTCATTGGCGAGGGCATAGATTCACATAGTACCTGTTGGGTTTTGCCTAGGTGAAGTTGCGCCGTGGGGTGCTTTGAGTGGAGATGCTATATGCGTAGGATTTTGTTCAACAGAAAAGGATAAAGTTAACAAGTATCCAAGATATAAAGGAACAAGTTAAAAAAGAGACAAAGTTTTTTAAAGTGGTTCGGCACGAAAAGGCCTACGTCCACTGATTCTCTTTGTTAATTCACTTCATATGGGCAATACAAGTTATGAAAAGTATCGACGGAGGTGTTGGATGTTCCATGCCCTCTGGAACACCTCTCCGTCCACTGTTGACAAAATATAGGCTCCGTTGTGGAGATCTTTATGAATTACATATGGCACATCCCAGATTGGGTCTAGTGCTCCGGGGCGAGGGAAGATTCGCTTGAGGACAAGATCCCCTTCTTGTAAGGTACGATGCTTGACTTTGGAGTTGTATTGCGCTGCCACTTTCTGCTTGTGGGCTGCTGTTTTAAGGACTGCATCATTTCTTCTCTCCTCAACTAGATCCAAAGACATGTGGAGGAGCTCTTCATTCTCTTCCGGGTTATAGTGGATTCTACGGTGGGAAGGCACAATGGTTTCAACTGGGAGCATAGCCTCCGATCCGTATGCCAAAGAGAAAGGAGTGTGCCCTGTTGATGTTCTGAAAGATGTGCGATAGGCCCATAGTGCCGTAGGGAGTTCATCCACCCAAGCGCCCTTTGACTTTTCGAGCTTCTTTTTTATCAGAGTTTTCAGAATTTTGTTGACTGCTTCGACTTGTCCGTTTGCCTGGGGATATGCTACGGATGAGAAGCTTTTATGAATTCCGTGTTCTTGGCACCAGTTGGCGAATTCCTCGCTGTCAAACTGAAGTCCATTGTCTGATATGATTTTGAGTGGGACTCCGTACCTGCATAGAACATTTTTGATTAAGAAGTTAATAACTTTTGCTGAAGATACCTTATTCAGGGGTTCCGCTTCCACCCATTTGGTGAAATAATCAACTGCCACTATAGCATATTTGGCCCCGCCTCGGCCCATCGGTAGCTCGCCGATTAAGTCGATTCCCCATATTGCGAAGGGCCAAGGGCTGGTCATTTGAGTAATCTCAGTTGTTGGTAGCCGCGGAATCTTAGCAAATTTTTGGCATCTGTCACACTTCTTGACGAAATCTAAGGCGTCCTTGCTTAAGGTGGGCCAGAAATATCCGTATCGGAGTATCTTTTTTGCTAATGTTTGCCCTCCGGTGTGATCTCCGCAGCTCCCCTGATGGATGTTGGATAAGATTTCCTTGGCTTCTCTCCCAGCGACACACCTTAATAACGGGTTAGAGAATCCGTGCCGATAGAGGATGTCTTCTTGTATTGTGTAGCGGGATGCTTTCCTCAAGATTTTCTTGACTTCGTTACGCCCATTGGGTAGAGTGCCACTTCGTAGGTAGTCTCGGATGGGAGTCATCCAAGTTGCTTCTTCGATTGCAGCTATCAGATTTACTTGCTCAAAACTTGGGGCCAGTTGCTTTGAGATGGTTACTGCCCCGAAGATGGTGATGTCTCTCACACTTGATTGCTTTGCTAATTCGTCGGCCTCTCGGTTCTCCTCCCGAGGGATGTGTTTGACTAAGTAGTGGTCCAATCGGCTGAGAAGTAACTTGGTCTTCTTTAGGTATGCTATGAGTCGTTCTTCTCGAGCTTGGAATTCTCCTAGTATTTGATTAACAATAAGTTGAGAATCGCTGTGAAGACACAAAGAATTGGCCCCGATTTCTATGGCAATTTCTAGTCCAGCTATCACTGCTTCATATTCTGCATCGTTGTTGGTGGCAGCGAACTCCAATCTTATAGCATAGTGCAGTTTGTTTCCCCTGGTAGTGATTACTACCACACCTGCCCCCGAGCCTTGTTCGTTCGATGCACCATCCACAAAGAGATTCCACTTGATATCTTCTGCTATTTCCAATTGCTCCTTATCTTCGTTGGTAGTGAATTCTGCAATGAAATCAGCCATGGCTTGTCCCTTGATGGCGGTGCGAGGGTGATAGGTGATATCATACTGACTTAGTTCAATGCACCATTTAAGTAGTCGCCCAGAAGTGTCAGGACGATGGAGTACCTGCCTCAGTGGTTGATCGGTCAGTACTTTGATGGAATGGGACTGGAAGTAGTGACGCAGTTTTCGTGATGTGATTAGTAAACAGTACGCTAACTTCTCAAGTTTAGGATATCTAACTTCTGCCCCAGTAAACCTTTTGCTGACGAAGTAAACTGGTCGTTGCGTTCGATTACGTTATGGAAAGCGGTTAAGTATTCGTCCGTCCATTCGAACTTTCCTTTATCTTTCTTTAGAGCTTCGAAAAAGGGGACGCACTTGTCCGTTGCCTTGGAGATGAATCGGCTTAGGGCGGTCACTTTTCCATTTAGGCTTTGCATTTCCTTTCGGGTGGAAGGTATCTTGATATCCCTTAGCGCTCGGACTTGTTCAGGGTTTGCTTCTATCCCTCTGGCATGAACGATGAATCCTAAGAACTTCCCTGATGACACACCGAAGGAGCATTTTAGCGGATTCAACTTCATTCCATATTGCCGAAGTACTTGAAACATCTTGCCTAGGTGGCTTACGTGATCTTTGGCCTTCCTTGACTTTACCAGCATGTCATCCACATATACTTCCATAGTTTGTCCTATTAGCCCTGCAAACATCTTGTTGACGAGGCGCTGGTAGGTGGCTCCTGCATTTTTAAGTCCGAAAGGCATTACTTTGTAGCAGTATAAACCTCGGTCGGTGATGAAACTAGTGTGGTCTTGGTCGGGAGCATGCATAGGAATTTGGTTATATCCTGAGTATGCATCCATAAAAGATAGGAGTTCGTGCCCGGCTGTGCTGTCTACAAGTTGGTCGATTCTGGGAAGTGGGAAGCAATCCTTTGGGCAGACGTCGTTTAAGTTGGAAAAGTCAATGCAGGTTCGCCACTTCCCATTAGCCTTTTTTACTAGCACCGGGTTGGCGATCCATTCCGGGTAGATAGCTTCTCGTATGAAGTCATTGGCGAGTAGATTCTTTACTTCTTCATCGAGGGCTGCTGATCGCTCTGTCCCCATACTTCTCTTTCTTTGCTTTACAGGCGCCTTGGTAGGATCAATGTTTAATACGTGGCATGCTATATCGGGGGAGATTCCGGTCATGTCAGCGTGTGACCAAGCGAATACATCCAAGTTGTGGCGAAGAAAATCGATGAGTTGTTCCTTCAATTCGGCTTTTAGTTGGGACCCAATTTTCAATAGTCTACTTGAGTCGTGCTTGTCTACAGATATGAATTCCATAGCCTCGGCAGGCTCGGCGGTGGCCTCCTCCTCTTTGTCCCTAGGGTCTAATTCATTGAAAGGGTCGCTGGTATATCGAAGAGGAGGGGCTTTCTTTAGTTGCTATGCTTCTAGGCTTTTCGTGCAGAGGGCAATCTCTATACCCTTCCCTTTATCCTTCCTGTGGTTGTTGCGAAGTTCAGTCACATAGCAGTCTCGAGCAATGTCATGGTCTCCTTCCACTTCCCTTATTCCATTGTCTGTTGGAAATTTCATCTTTAGGCACCATGGGGCTAGGACAATTTGGAAATCAGACAAAGCTGGCCTTCCTAAGAAGGCGTTGTAGGCCGAACAGTTTTCTATTAGCACAAATGTCTGTTTCCGTACAACGGAGCGGGGATGGCTTCCAATTTCAACAAAGAGGTCCAGTTGTCCGAGAGGCATCTTCGCATCTCCAGAGAAACCGTGTAGTGGTTTATCGCATGGAGATACATCCTTCATTAATAGCTTCATTTTGTCGAATGCGTGTTTGAACAGGATGTTTACTGAGCTTCCAGTATCTACCAGGATTCGGTAAACTTCGGCGGGACCGAGACGGGCAGAGATAACCATGGGATCTATGTGAGGGTACTGCCTTCCTTCTAGGTCACGCTTACCGAATGTGATGTCATCACTTTCTTTCCGCTTCGGGTGGCGTTCTTCTATAACCGAATTGACATAGTCTTTACTGTCTCTAAGCGACTTTCCGTACCTTTCCATCTCTTTCCAGCTTCTGTCTGCGATGTGTGGCCCTCCTGAGATGGTATGGACCACTATCTTTTCTTGACTAGAGCTGCTAGCGTTGCGGTTTCCTCTGTCGGCCCCCGGTGAGGGTAGCCTTGGGTTTTCATTGGCAGGAGCTGGGGTCCTGTCCTGACCTTTTACATAACGTTCCAGTTTCTTTCTTCTGATGTGTTCGTCAATCAGATCTCGGAGATGATGGCATTTGTTGGTATCATGTCCGTGAGATTCGTGGAAGCGGTAGAACTTTCCAGACTTCTGTGCGTTATCTGATTCCTTCTTGTATGGTGGGCGTTTGTATCTAACTTCGCCTTGGGTGGCAAGGAAGATATTTTCGACGGTCTCGTTCAAAGGGGTGTAAGTGTCGAATCTTGGTCCTGGCCGATATAGGCGCTTTTCTCCTTTCTTGCCCCCAGTATTGTCTCTGGAATCATTTCTTCGAACGTCCCTTGCCACAGCAGGGGCATTGCCATGGGTTGTCTTATTTTGCTGTCCTGACTGCCCCTCAACGGCAGCATCCTCAAGCCTCATGTATTTCCCGGCTTCATGGAAGAAATCGGGTAAAGTAGCTGGTTTTTCTTTTGTCAACCTTCTAGCAAATTTAGTGTCCGGATGCACACCACTGCAGAGGGCCATTAGGATAAGCTTCTCATCGGCATCTTGGACTGCGGCTGCTGCGGCGTTGAATCTGGTTAGGTATTGCTGCAGCTTTTCTCCAGGTTTCTGTTTGACGCTGGATAAGGAATAAGCGTCCTTAGGTTGCTCCACATGAATGCGGAACTGACTGATAAATTTTTCTTTCAACATTTCCCACGAGCTGATGGATCCTTGGGGTAGATGACAGAACCAGGAGGTAGCAAGATCTGCTAAGAAGAGCGGAAAGCATTTGCACAGTACTCCCTCTGTCGCTCCACTCATGAGCATATGCTGCGTGTACCTCTGTAAGTGTACAACGGGATCGGAGGTTCCTTTGTAGGGTTCCATTGTTGGCATCTTCCATTCTCGGGGGGTGATAGCAATTTCGATATTGCGGGCGAAAGGGCTGGTTACCCTAGCGCCTATCCCTCGATCTCTTTGCTCCCGTTGGACACACTCTCTGAATAAGCATGCCATCCTTTCATCAGAACTTGGAGCAGATAGAAATGAGTTTGGTTCTGTTCTGTGGGATTGATTCCGTCCAGATGACCTGTAGGGATGGTATCGTCTATCATTCCTCATATTTTCCAGTGGCTGCCTTTGATCTTCTGGGAGCATGCTTGGGTCAGCTACAGTTGGCCATTGCCTTGATCTACCCCTGTTGGGTTCTGATCTAAGCACTTCCTCGGGTCCAACTTCGGGCTGGACTCTAGCTCGGCCCCGTTCACTGGCATTTCTGTGGTTAGGCAGCATGACAGGCTCAGCTACAGTTGACCTTCTCCCGGTACCTTCCCCGTTGGGTTCGGTACCAAACGTTTCCTCAGTCCTAACTTCGGGCTGTGCTCGGTCTTGGCTCCTACCACGGCTACTTCTGCCGTTAGCTCCTTCAAAGAAGGAAGATCTTTGTTGTCTCTGAGATCCTCCAGACTGGGACTCGCCCCATGATTCAGTGTTGTGGTTGGATTCTTCAGCGTCCCTTAAGCGTGACATGAGATGGTCCACCAAGGCTTCCTGCTGGGATGTGAAGCGGTTAGTTACTTCAACCACAACTCTGTCCAGATCTGCTCTAGTAATTGCTGCAGGCTGTTCTGTGGCAGGAGTGGTTGGGTTAGCCTGTTCTTCATTTGTTACTGTTGCTGGAGGAGGACGATTTACTTGATTCGTGACTGCTGGATCTGGAAGACTGCTGGATGCGATGTTTTTTCCTTTGTTAACATCTTTTCTTTGTTTGGGAGGCATGTTTTCCAAGTGGCGGACGATGCTGTTAGGAAAACTTGTTAAGCGGATGAAGCTGAAGCTTCGAGCTTCTAGTTCTCAGTGAAAGCACCAAAAATGTTTACACAAAAAATGGACAAACACCTCGAAGTTGTATGATTTAATAGATCTTATGTTATTCTTAGTGATTTGAGCGATTTATGCAAATATATGAAAAACAGGGGCTAAACTGTAAAAAGACACGCAGGTTTATAGTGGTTCAGCCAGAATGTGCCTACGTCCACTTTATATGTTATTTCTCTTCTTTTATTCTGATTACAAGTACAAAGATTTGATACAAGTAAAAGAAAGTTGTTTGAAAGTTCCTTCCGTGCTTGAGCTCTCAAACTTGTCCCCATTGTTGTACCCCTGCCCCTCTATTTATAGAGTGAGGCTAGGGGTAGGGGTCCAGGATGTGTATAGTCGCTGATGGGCCTGGGCTGATGTGATCTAGCCTGGCACGTCTTGGTTCGTCATTGCTTGGTTCAGAGGTGGTTGGAGTGTAGAGTGGACCGGTAGTTGCTTGGACCGGTGGTGGGATGGAAGAAGGATGGTCCGGTGTCACTTGGTTCGGTGGTTCGGTGGCAGAAGGCTGGTCCGGTGGGATGGAAGAAGGATGGTCCGGTGGCACTCGGTTCGGTGGTTCGGTGGCAGAAGGCTGGTCCGGTGGGATGGAAGAAGGATGGTCCGGTGGCACTCGGTTCGGTGGTTCGGTGGCAGAAGGCTGGTCCGGTGGGATGGAAGAAGGATGGTCGGGTGGCACTCGGTTCGGCGGAAAGAGGTTGGGCTTGGAGATGGAGTTGGTTTGGCGATGAGGTCGAAATATACCCAACAATAGTGAATCTGGCAAAGCACCTGTGAGAACTATACTTGAAAAATGTTCAACGTTAGAATTAACAACACGAATATTCCCCCCACATGGTGTGTGAACTAGTGCAATCAATCATGTATAAGCGTTGAAAATTTGAAAGTCACAAGGTTACTGATATAAAACTGAGCTTCAAATCATCGCCTTCGAAGACCGTCATCGCTGACCATCTCCAAAAGCCTGCCTCATGGTGATTACTGTTTCAGATTCAGAAAACGTTAAAAGAAGTTATCCGATTATGTCAATCTAAGTTCAGATTTATGTCTACTGAAACTAGGTAGTTAATGGTCTGGATCAGTTTGATATGCTAGTATGCTAGAGTCCTTGTCCTTGTTTTGTTATGTGATTAGGCAAGGCAATTGATTGTTCGGCATTTATGATTGTTCGGCCTTGATATGGTTCGGCATTTGTGTTGTTCGGCCTAAGTGTGGTTCGATATTTATGATTGTTCGGCCTTGGTATGGTTCGGCATTTGTGTTGTTCGGCCTAAGTGTGGTTCGACATTTATGATTGATCGGCCTAAGTATGTTTCGGCATTCACGTTGTTCGGCCTTAGAATCGACCGGCCAAACTATCGTCCGGCCTATCTATCGTTCGGCCTAAATCTCGTTCGACCAAATTTACGTTCGGCCTAACTATCGTTCGGCCTGGGTATCGTTCGGTCAAAGCGCTGTTCGGTCTATGTTCTGTTCGGCCGAAGTATCGTTCGACATCCTATCTAGTTTGTACTTCCTCCCTATCCTTCCATTCCACTGCTCGACATGTGGTGAATCACGCCGAACCAAAGTTACGCCGAGCCCCAACGCTAGGCACTCCTTCCTTAAACAACGCTTTCAATTTTCTTTTCTTCCTCCATCCACACCGAACAACGAGGACGTATCGTTCGGCGAGTCATACCGGATCATTCTGTTCGGCATTCCATCCAATTCCTGCTCCTCCTCCATTCTTTCCCTCCAATCTCGGTCGGCATGGAAAAATCATGCCAGACCATAATATATCTCCCAACTATCCCCTCGTATGCTCATCATTGGCCACTCCTACTTTCCTCCACGTCATCTGGCCCTAAAAGAACATCCTAATCGCAGTTCGATTCTCTCATCCACGCAACACCTATCGGCTACAATTCTGATTTATGAACTTGAGCCTCTTATTAAAACTTTTAGTCAGGGGAAGGATTTAAATAAGGGGATCAATACTTAATTAGTAGATCGAGACTTGGGAGAATTCTGAAGTTGAGGGCGCGGGTTTAATTAATGCCGAGTGGATGGGGAAAGATTGTAAAGTCTTTGGAGGCTGTTAACAGGCGAGTTTCTCAAGTACAAGATAGAAGAAGTGAGTGTAAAAAGAGAAGAAGATGGAGCATGCTGGTCTTTATATAGGGAAGAAGAAGAAGTCGAAGAGACGATGACCGTTATAACTGGTCAAAATGAAGTCATTCGGCATACACGGCGCTCGGCTTCAGCTGTACTGTTCGGCATTCGCATGTCGTTCGGCACACACCACCTAGTAATCACAAGATGACACCTCCGAGAGAAATAAGACAAGGATCGAAGCGGAACACAGAGAGCATGTAATTCAAAGCGTATCACGTTCGCTCATGTGATACACTTTGGGGGGCAAGTGTTTCCTGGAGATTTGACCAGGCAACTAAGTACTCGGCATTAGCATACTGTCCGACATTTATGGGTCATTCGGCATCCATACCGTTTGGCTCAACTGGGTTGTTCGGCATCTCGTTACGCTCGGCATCCACGAAGCGCTCGGCATAGCAAGCGCTCGGCATCCAAGAAGCGCTCGGCATCCAGGAGTGCTCGGCATCCAAGATCGTTCGACATCTATGGGATGCTCGGCACGCAAGAGCATTCGGCATTAAGAGATGTTCGATATTGTGTATCGTTCGGCTTCTGTGAATGTTCGGCACAAGAGGTTTGCTCGGCATTTGAGTTCGTCCGGCATCCAAAGACTGTTCGGCATCCCGAGAATGTTCGGCAACCAGAGGTGATCGGCATTCATCCAACCTTAGTCAACTTCAATTATTGCTCGGCATACAATCCCCACTCAGCACCTCACTTCGATCGACATGAAGATGGTCGTTCGGCACAAATACTTCCTATGGCATTCAGAGTGATCGACCTCACTTCGATCGGCATAAGGAGATCGTTCGGCATTCATGCCCTGTTCGGCATTTAGCCGTTCGGCATATTTGGGTCGGCACATAGAGTTACTCCATTTGGGCCAAGGTATTCAGCTACCAGGCCCACCAGGGAAGTCTAACCCATCTTTGTCTATAAATAGAGAGGCAGGGGCACAGTGAAATGAACCTTTTTTCGAGAACACTAGGGAGACTCTGCCGCTTTAAAGACTCATCCTTTCTACTTAGCAATTGTATTCAAGTAGTTGGGAAACGGATTGTATCTGTAATCAATTATCAAGTGAAGCAATAAAGATTAACCTCAAAGTGGACGTAGGCAGTTACGCCGAACCACTATAAATCTAGTGTTCTCGTCTTTGCATTCAATTTAGCATATTGATCTTTGTTTAAATTTACTTTCATCATTTGTCTCTCTACACAATCTTTCTCAACGAGGTTAGTGACCAATTTTGGTGCTAACAAAACCTTAACCCTCAAATTACTCAAAATCAATTGAGCACCCGAGATTTAAGGGAAAAAAACTTCGAGTCAGACAAAAAATCTAGTGTGAATAATAACTTACCATCTCGAACCATACAGATATCCAGTGAGACCAAACCGCTTAGCGCAACGGGTTTTCCCCTCACTAGTATCTTAACCCAATTTTATAATAACCATATACCGTGCACCTGCATCCACAATGGTTAAAGCATAACATAGTAAAATGTATAACGATGACATGAAAACATGTAATATGCTCTGGATTTCCCATCCCCATTGACCTGACTACCTGTCTTAAGTTATAATTTGTAGGGTCACTATCAACCTAGTAGTTTTCATTTGCTGACTAATAACCTATTCCAAGCTTACGGACCATCTGTCTGGTTTCATAGTGTTCATGGGATCACTAAGAACCTATTGGTGTCTCCCAACAACACCTTCCAATCATAGTTTTCATGGGTTCACTATGAACCTATTGGATTCTCCAATAACATCTCTCATGTCATAGTTTTCATCGGCTGACTATGAACCATCTGATCTCTATCAACAACTTGTTCCTGACATAGTTTTCATGGGATCAACCTAGTGGCCCCTGCCAATAAAAATTTCCATAACATAGTTTTTATGGGCTTACTAAGAAACTGTCCAAACCAATAATCTTTTGATCAGTCTTGGGAATCCTATATTCTGGTCTATCTGACCTCCTGGATGCAATTCTACTCACACAGGAGTTAATTCATCGTATATTCACTACTAGGTCAACCTAGCCTGTTATTCTGCACTTAACATCCCAAATACAGTTATGGATCAATAATGAAGTGAATATGATTACAATAGCATACATGATAACTGATCAAATAACACAACAACATAAACATCCATGGTTTAATTCCTTGTAATCATTTTCTAATGAAATATGGTTAATAACCTTAACCCGCTTCTGGTCCGGTGTCAGGTGAGCATACCATCCCCCTTCTGGTCTGGTGTCTTATCAACCCTACCACGCGTCATACGGCTCTTCCATGTCAACCTGGGTAATGGGGCTAATTGCCTCTTCTGGTTGGATACATGGCATAGTCAGCTTCCCCTCTCCTCCACCCTTCCCAACCTCTTCTCTCTCACAACTAACACCTTCGCTTCCACCCTGGAGATTTCTACTTCAGGCCCAGATCATCTTCTCCCGACCTCCTACTTCGACCTCACCACCCTCGCCGAGCTTCACCTTGCCGCCTCTATCCTCCGTAGCATCCATTTCAACCCCCGGCCAGATACCTACACCTGGGCCCCTAACCCATCAACCGGCTTCTCTGTTGCCTCCTGCTATGCTCACCTGAACAACCCTGGACGCCTCTTCGCCTTCCCCAGACTTTGGAAGTTTCCGGATCCAGCCCCGCTTCACCTTCCTGCAATGGTGCCTTATCCACGGGAGCATCAACACAAGAGACAGGCTCCTTCGTCATAATATCGTAGTTGACCCCTGCTGTGCCTTATGCTCCACCTCAACAGAAAGTTTGCAGCATCTATTCTTCGAGTGCGATTTTGCTGTCAGGGTTTGGGCTGCGGTGACTGTTCACATTCTTGGTCACATACCCACATTTAACTCGTTTTTCGACCACTGGCAGTATAACCCCCCAACTATCACTTAGACCTCGTTGTAGCTATATTCAGTTGGTGCATTTGGGCCGAGCGAAATGCACGTGTGTTTTGCAAGCCCGTATCCAACTTCGACGGAACTTGTAGACGTATTATTCACTATTTCTCATCTGTATCAGGACACAGCTTCTCCGCGCCATTCAGGCTGAGATTGCCATTCCCCAGCTCTCCACCAGCCGAATCAACAGGCAGCACAACAACAGCTCCTTCTGGTAGGCATCAAGGACATCGGTAACCGCTATGTAGTTCTAGCCTTTTTTCATTTCTGTTGTTTGCATCATGTACTATGTATATAAAACTCTGTCTCGTAACGACTAGCTTGCTGTTTCCTACTACTTTTTGGTCAGCGATCAGGCTTGTTAATCGCGCTATTTACCTATTAGTATGATATCTAATCGGCTGTGTAGTATCACGCTACACAACCGTTTTGCTCAAAAAAACCTTAACCCGCTATCTTTAGCAAGGAAAGCTACCTCTAAAATTTCAAAGTTAAATGCCATTTCAAAACTCTTTTACATTGCCATGTGTTTACTTTCTAAAAAATGAGTTTGGGTTCTCCATTTCGAAAACTAAGGCTTTCGACTATATCCTTTGGTTCATTGTGACATCATTGGTTATCCTCCGTCACTCTCCCTTTCTACATCATATAGCAAACAAGCCCTCCATCCCCTTCCATTTAACTAATGGGTAAGAAGCATGTGGCTATGTACCTTTCACCACTATAATCTAGCGGCAGGACCTTTCGAGTTCATTGCTTAGACCTTTCGAGTTCGTTGCTTAAAATTTTAGACATCCTTTTTCTAAATAATGAAATATATCTTTCGAACACATGGAAACATTCCTTTCGATACACTTAAAAACATGCCTTTCGAAACGCTAAAAAACATACCTTTCTAAACCATTGATTGAAAACAAAACATACTTTAAAGTACAAAAGGGAATACATTCGAAAGCTACCATTTCGAAAACCACTACCTCCGAAACTATTTGCAAAGTGGCTAAATAAATCCTTTCAAAAACATTGGGGGAGGCGGCTTCAATGGTAGCGGAGGCGTATTGTTTCGAAATCTACCTTATGCACTCATTGACCTAAGGGTTATAAAAGCGGCTTCTAACTAAGGTAGAAGTATTGGTGTGGCAGCATGGGCATTGGTGGGGTTCAAAGTGGCAACCCTTTCGAGGGCTTACTTTTAGAACAAGGGCAGGTCAATGGGTTCGAAAGCAAATAAAAGCGGCTTCAACCCTTTAACAAGCATGCCTTCGACACCATTCTTTCCTTCTGCCTTTCTCCAATACACTATGTACAAAATGGTTGATACCATGTGCATTGCTTTCGAATGGGTGCTAAATGTTATAAATGGGAGTATGGTGGCGTAAGCAAACATGGTAAGTGGCAAAGTTGTAATTCTCTATAAAATTGATTTTATGCTTTTTAAAGTAATTTCTTTTTACCTAACCCTTTATTTTGTCAATTTTCTATTGGATAACAAAACCTTTATAAAATTCTTTTCTGAATTTACTGCCGCATGTAATTCCCAATGGTCCACTTTTTAGTAAAAATTTATTAACTAATCCCTCGTATTTAACTAATCATTAAATACTAATCTTTCTAATTAAATCAAAACTCACCCAAATATCTTGTGAAAAACATCATAAATTCACAAAAATTCCAAAATGATAATATCTTTATCATATAAAATTTTCAGCCCGAAAATAATTAATTAACTCCTTAAAATAATTAAAACCTGAAATATCACTTATTTCACTCAAAAATTCATAATAAATTATCCATAGCTTGGAATATTATGAAAATTTAAACCCATCTCCAAAATTATGTTTTGCATAACATATTCAAAAATCATGGCATTTGGAAATCATTTTGCACGATTTTAGCCTTAAAATCGAACTATATTATTCCACAAAATCCTTGTTTAAATTATAACATGGCATTTAAATCAAAACATATCATCATTCATCCAATCATACTGATTTAAACCTCAAACCCAAATTAAAACATTCAAGATGACTTACATGAGATGGTTCAGATTATTATTCACCTTGTTTGGATAAGGAACTTGAGATTTGTTCTTGCTTTAATCTTCCTAGCTTGAATCTTGGCCTCCAAATGGATTTTGCGCTCCTCTTCTTCTTAGGGCTATGGCCGGCCTCAACTCTCTTTGTTTATGTTTTTGGTTTATGAAAATGTAAATGAGAACGAGGTAAGGGGTTTTGGGGTTATGGTATACGACTATTCTCATATTTCCCTTGCCCTATTCTCTAAGGGTTTTAAGTCATAACACTTTCTCAATAGAGGTAATTAGGCACAAGGACAAAATTTGAAAAAAATTTAGACTAAAGGATACCAAGTTTCATTTTTGGACTGAAGAAAAAACTTTGAAAGAAAATTAGATTGAAGGACATTGCTAGTTATAACTAGCATTATATTTAGTTTTTACATTATACAAAATGCTAGTTATAACTGGCATTATATTTAGTTTTTACATTATACAACATGCTAGTTATAACTAGCATTATATTCAGTTTTACACTGTACAAAATGCTAGCTATATTTAGCATTGTCTTTTAGCCTAATTTTTTTCAAAGTTTGTTCTTCAGCCTAAAAATTAAACTTGTTGTCCTTCAGCCAATTTTTTTTCAAATTTTGTCCTTGTGCCTATTTTCCACTTCTCAATAATTAATATAGTTATGGCACGACCTTAATTGGTTTTCAAATCTCCATTACCTTGTCACTCTAGTCTCTACATTATTCTATTTAATTTATCTAATTATATATCCTAAATAATGCTCTTTAAAACTAGGGGTGTTACGGAGACTATGGATTTGATTATCGGCCCTGAACGACTATGGATTTGATTAATGGTCTGGAGAGAACATGGATTTGATTATGGGCCTCGAACGGCCATGGATTTGATTAAAGGTCCCGAGAGACCATGGATTTGATTATTGGCGTTGAATGGCCATGGATTTGATTAACGGTCCAAAGAGACCATGGATTTAACTACTGGCCCTGAACGGCCACGAATTCAGCTAATGATCCGGAGAGATCGAGAATTCAACGCACGACTGCTAACTCCTAGTTGAGCATGGGATGATTTGATTTACGGTATAATGAATGAAATAGCTATTCCAGGAGAACACAGAATAATTATCTGTGACTGACACTCAAGCAGGGGCTCAAGTCCTTATCATGGTCCAAAACAATATTTGATTTATAAGTGAATCCAAAGGAACGGGATGATTTGTAACAGCTTGATCGGCTGTTAACCAGAAGATTCAATTATTAGTATTCCATCAACTTCGATATTTTTTCTTGAGTAAAGCACACCTTCCATTCACAAGGCGTCCTTTGGGGGGCAAATGTTATCCAGCCTTTTGACTAAGCAATATTCAGTTAGACCAGATGAATCGAACTTGGGAGTTAAAAAGGCAGGCAACCCAGAGAGAGCTCCAGAGTCCAAACACTAAGTGCAAACAAAGTCACGGGATAAAAACCAATCCACCACAAGAAACTAGGATCAAAAATCCACCAAAGTGGTGGATCGATACCGATCCAACCACTTGGATCAGTACCGATCCATGATTCTTCATCCAATCTTGCCCCACTCCTTCTACTTGAAAGTAATGGTGCAAAGAGCCTATTTCAAGTACCATTTCACTGATGACCAAAATTATTTGTTATTTGAAATTGGAATGTTTAATTGGTTTTAAATATTAAAAAGTAAATTTTAACGTGAATCTCAAATATAATGATTTATTGGATAATTTAATAATTGGAATTTACTAAAATAATTAAATCTTTGGATTTTAGCTTGATAAAAATAATTTCAAAGCTTATTAAATTTATATTAATAAGAATGAAGGTAATAGAACTTTTATATTGAATGTAAAAGTGATTTGTTCGATTTTAAAAATAGCTCGTTTAAATTAACATATAAAAATAGCCTTCCGGGGCACGGTCTTGGAATTCGACGAAACCAGTTCCATTGGATCTGTAATACTGTATTATTCTCGAATTTCAAATTTGATAGCGTTTGGAGTTAACGTTTGGTCGTATGGAATAGAAACACTTTGAATTTTATATCGAAAATTTAATATTTTAATTGGGTTCAAAAAGCTATCTTCTCTATACGATCGAATTATAACTCGAAACTTGTTCCATTGCATTCAGAAAGGCGTATAACATTATGAACGCCTAGCGACATGCCTCGATAGGAGTTCGAAATTTTAAGCTTCTTTTAAATGAGATATTTGTAATTAAATAATATTTTAAATTGTTTTAAGTCAATCACAGCTGTATATTCCATCAAATTAGCCGCCCTATGATTTGATCTTGCCTATTCCTTCTATAAGACGTGTTTCTTTTCTCTAATATAAAATAACACGCTATAGCAAAAAAAATGAAGATGAAAATTTCAAAAATCGATTTCTCCTTGTATACTCGACAAATTTTTTTGAAACCACTTCCTAAATTCGTATTTATCTAAGAGCTTCAATTTGATACGGGGTTTGTAGGGTGCGGCATCAGTTGGTGGTACTCAACTCTGTACAGTGATGAGCTATGGAACTAGGGTTCCACTTTACTCGGCCTTTGAGCGATGTTTGTGGACGCGGGTTGTTTCGATGGGTTTCTCGAGCTGTTTAGCAACTATGTGCCAAGTCATGTGCTACTCGATGGTGGTTTGGGATTTGCGACCTAAAGGTCGACGAGGAACTTGAGGTGGGTGTCACCTTTTGATTCGGTGTCTTGGTCGAGGTGGGAAGGTACTAGAAAGGTGGAGATTTCAACGAGAGAAACGATGGCGAAGTCGATTTGGAAAAGCATGGAGAAATGCTTGAACCAGGGAGTGCGTACACGTATGTTGCATGGTAATGTATCACTATGCAGGCGAAAGAAGAGAAGGGGGAAGAAGAGGAGTGTTGGGTCGAGCCTTCGGTTTTGGGTAATGAAAATAAAAAGAAATTGATTTAGTATATAAATTGTTTTATAAAAATTCAAATTCTTATAAAATGCGTATCTCGTTCGTTTTAGGTCAAAATCCAACGCGGTCAGTCACATTGGTTTCGTATTAACGAGATCTTGGCTATGGAATCAGTTTGGTTGAAATAAGAGCTTGCAGAATTTTAAAAAAAATTCAAACGCGTTCGAATTTAATCTGAACCAGAACGCGAAAGCGACAATAAAAATCAAAGTGAGTAAATCTCACTCATTTTTGGATTGCTAGTTTAATTTAAAATGTTGAAAAGTTAATTATTGGTTGATTTGATAATTATTATTATCAGTTGGATGTTATAATATCTATATAGTAGTATATATTAGTAATTGGATATATTTCTCGGCTATTGGAGCGAATGACCCTATATTACTGCGATATCCCGCCTCGAAGCGGGATTGGTATTTTTATGTTGTATTAACATTTGTGGTTGCAGGAAAATAGGTTGGGGGAATCCAACTGGATTCCTCAAAAATTTTGAATTTAATTTCATATATAGTGATATATGATATGTTTGAATAATCTATGATAGATTATAGTGTGATTTGAATTTATTTGATGCTATGGTAGCACTGACCTAGATTTTGGTATATTTAAAGTACCATAAATATATATTTTGAATTTGAAAAGAAAATAAAAAAAGGATTTTGGAGGTGAAGTATTTATATAGAATTTTGGATTAGTTAAAGAAATTGATTTGGATAAAATAAATGGTTTGCCTTTAAATTTGTACTTAACTATTTTGTGGTATTGTAAATGGAGATTTTGGAATAATGTATATAAAGGATTTTAAATAATAATTCTTAAGTGATGCTTGTTTAAATATAAAAGGTTTTAAAAATCAAGATTTTTAATAGATTGGGAGAATAAAAGGGAATTTTGGAAATAAATATAAAATTGGTTATGCTGGATCTTAAATAAGATTTTTAACTTACGAAATGGAAGTAGAATCGAGATTTGGTTGGTTTTGGAATATAGTTTGGGTTATTTAAGAAATTGATTTATAAATGGAATTTAATTTAGAAATCGATTTATAAAGGATTAAAGTGACGTGAACACCGTTGTAAACTGGAAATGAGACTATAGGATTTATAAACAATGTTTATAAATAAAGTGAAATGATTATCATTTGATAAATTGAAGATATAAATTCACAATAAGAATTTATGATGAGATGGGTAAATCAATTTAAAAAGAAAGGACAGAATTTTCTTTTGGAAATGTGAAAAAGGGATTTATGAAATTGGAGACGTAAATATATTGGTGATAAATCGAGAGAGATTTATAAATATTATATTGGTTATACTAGAATTGAAATATATATTTTTATCGAGAAGTTGAGCTTGTTTCAAAATGAGGACTTTTAATTATTAAACTAGGTGATTTAAAAATGTTTTAAAATAAAAATATTTCGGAAAGTTAATTATTTAAATATTTTTAAATTGTCAAAATGAATTATAAGTTTTATAAACAAGTCTTGTAAATCGATTAGAATTTTATTAATAAATCAGAATTAATTATTGTTTCAAAGTTATGTAATTATTTTAATTGCCTAAAAGTATATTTGATTATTAAATAAAGTTTTTGGAAAGTAATGGTATACTTTCATGGCAGAAATCGGAGGCGGAGATTGCCTGTAGTTAAGTTTGGATTTCTCTGGGATAGGGACGTAATCATTGAGCTGCGAATCCATGGTTGATACCGCATGGTGCTTTCCATATTTATTTTAAAAAGTTTTCAAATATTTTTGAAGGGAATGGTTTGTGAATATACTTATTTCGGTGAGATAAGTATATACTTTTGAATAAAGAGATTTAATTAAGGAACCTCAGAACTTATAGAATTCGTTATAAACGAGTTAAGGAATTTACAATAAAAATTGTGAAGGATTTTGAGAAGATAGAATTAAACGGAACTTTCCTAAGTGTTGGGAAGTAAGGGGTCTAGAAAAATATACTTTTAAATATTTTTCTAAGTGTTGAAATAACAGATGGTTTGAAATATCCTGATATGGATAAAAGTATTTGAGTTGTCTCAAATATTAAAAATTTGGAAGGAATTTGAATATATATCTTATAAAGATATTTTGAAAATAAATTTTGGAAAATTATAATATGGGCCTAGTGACTGCTTATGGATGTTATACTGATAGTTAAATAACCAACTATCAAGTGTCGGCCAATTTCGTTGATCATTTCGAAGAGACCGGGATCATATTTAATTATCTGAAAACCACGTCGATCCGATTTGTGCGTTACGAATGGATATCGTGAAGATGGTGAAGATGGTTATTCGGTTTCGTTCAGACCCAGAACGGACTTGTGACACCCCACCTCTATGCTCACAATAACAAAGAGTATTAAAAGAAATACTGTCTGTTATTACGAAGAATAAGGCTGGATAGGAGCGGCCATCCATAGTTAGGCCTTACACTAGTATTGGTTACCTCAATAGGAGTGGTATATTTATTTTCATCTCTGGTTATTCTCCCATCGACATACCCAATTCCAGTATAAAACAAACTACGATGGTTCATAATAGTTTAGGACAGTATATATAAAATAATGACACAGATAAGCTAAATGCGGAACACAGCTAATATCAAATCTCATATATATATATATATATATATATATATATAACTGAAGGCAGTTACAATACATTTGATACAATACATATGATACAACTACAACTGTCGACTCTGGAAGTTATATATACAAGTACATTATCGAATAATAACATGAATACATATCAACCTAGATCAGATACACTGACTACTACAAAATGACGACTACTCCAAAAGATATGAAGAGACTTCATAGCTCAAGCAGCAACCCAAAGCAAGATATCTACAACCTGTAATAACTCGGTCTGACCCGAGTATTAAATTCAAAAGAAAATAATACACGGGTCAGTCTAATTCAAACTCAATTATTAATGCACGGAAGCAATAATAATTAAATAATCAATAGACGACAGTCACAGAAATCTCGTATATCCAACTCTTCGATAAGAGAATCGGATAACGACAGATATAACACTAAACAGTGTTAAACAACAAATCGGCAAATTCAATCATCAACAAGGATCAGTAAAAAGATTATTAACGGAGGTAATTTGAAAACCACAGAATTGCCTAAACAGCAATTTAACAACAAAATCCAATTATTAAATAAATATAATCAGAAGCTCATAATCTAATTATCAAATAGATAATTAGACACAACAAAATGATCAATCAAACCAAATCAAATACAATTTCAAAATATTGAATTGAACACATAAAACAATTCAAGTAATTGAAATAACAATTCAAAATGCCAATTCTGTGTGGCTGCAGTACACACACGCGTGCACTGCCTTGCCACTACAGTATACAAAATCATCACAACACCAAATGCTAACAACAAATCGAAACTGCAGAGGTCAAGTCACGACTATCGTGACTCAACACAACTATAAACAAAATGAATCAGTGAATTCAACCCAAACATCAGCAACATTAACCATGGCTATAATAAATACATGAAACTACATGGCAACATGTATTCCACGTGTCTGCGACAAATGAAGCACAGATGCAAGCACACTCAAGGCGCAGTGCACACCAAACCAGAAGTGTGCTCACAGAAAATCCACCAGATTCAAGTCACGCTTGAAAATAACTCAACTGTTGCAACCAAACAAAAGCAATAGTGGAAAGCAACAAACTCAGTGAGACTCAAAGCCGCACAACAATGAAGACTATGAGTACAAGTCCAGATACAAAAAGGATATGGCAACACAACACCAAAGCATGAAGGCTCGAATGACCAAGTGCACAAAGGAAGTGGTACAAACTACTTAAAGATAGCAGAATGAAGGTGAGAGCACCAAAATATGGCACCACAGCACACAACATTAAAAGACACAGAACAGCTTCAAATGAAAATAGTGTCACCAGTGAAACACAGTGACCAAATGCAAATGAATACAATGCATCTATGCACTTTATCAGTATAAATGCATGAAGACTTGAACGAGACTCAAAGTCAAAACAATGCACAGGTAACCAAAACAGTGAAACAACACTGTCCCAAAACCACTCGACTAAAACAGTGGACAGAACAAGGCTACAACCCAAAACCATAAGCAAATTGAAACAAGCAATGGCAACAACAATGATTCAATGCTAATCAAGTCGAAGCCATGATCAACAGAGATCGAAGTCACAAAAGAAATCAACATCGTCAACTAAATTCAATTGTAACAGTTTCAAACCAAAACCAAGTAAAGCAGACTACCATGAGCATATATGTGTACAGTGAAGTTTATATGCAACCAAACTGCACATATACATGGAT
The DNA here is from genome assembly GCA_030737815.1 of Allium fistulosum. Taxonomy (NCBI): domain Eukaryota; kingdom Viridiplantae; phylum Streptophyta; class Magnoliopsida; order Asparagales; family Amaryllidaceae; genus Allium; species Allium fistulosum. Next base: position 1,112,862,517 of record CM060905.1, read on the forward strand.
GAGTTCAACCACACAGTGAAGACATGCACACGAAGACAGCGACTACACATAAGGTTCAAGGTGAAGTCAGAATGAATGCATGAAGGCGGTTCACAAGTCAAAGACACAGAACAAACTCAAGTGAAGTAAAAGTCAGGGGAACTATGAATTTCACAACACACATGTACAAGCTTCTGCTGGAACATCAGATAAGGCTACGACTTCCAACATATCAGACTGCAACAAGATATAAATGGATCATATACTTGAACTAGAACAAAACACATGCACCAGTGAAATGTCGATGACCAGAAAACATAACATACAGTGACAATGCAAGTGTATATGAACTCAAAATCGATCAAGTCTACATGACACAGACAGATGCAGAACTAAACATTGAAAACCAACATCAATGCATATGAACTCAAGTGGACAGCATGGCCAAGAAACATTTATATGAAATGCAATAGTGACAAATAGGATATGTGCACAAGCACATATTAGTTCATATGCAAACAGTTCAAGTCGAACATTTTTACGTAGCAGTTTCGAAGGACAAGCTACGTGAAGTCCAACGGCAAGTGCACATCAATAATGCAAACAAAACAATATCTCGGAGCAATTTCCAAATGACAGTGAAATTTCAAAAATGGCCAAAGTCAAAATGGAATCAAACCCAATGCCAGAGAATTCTAAGCAGCGATTTCTCAAAGGCCAAAATCAAAACCGAGAAGAAGCCGTGGGTCAAAATCCAAGCAGTAATTTATCAAAGTAAATTATCAAGTCAAATGCCAGAAATTCAACACCGTGATGACCAGGGGAACCAAAATCAACCAAATTAGAAATCATCTCAACCATTCAATCAAAATCAAGTGGCAGAGATAAATTAATCGACAAATTCAAACAATTGAATACGAACGAAAATCACAGAGTTCGAACCTTAAATAAGCTCGAGATATGAATTAGATGTGAGTGGATCACTCACCTTGCTTCGCAGAACCAAATCCCATTCGCAGCCGAAGTGAGCAACAAGAAAACGATCGATCCAAGCTACTCGCGAGTATCCACCGATCGATCAACAGAGGCGCGACTTCGAAGAATTTCTCAGAAGCCCTGATTTTGCAAAGAGGACGAACGAAACAAAGTCGCCATTTTCGTTCCTCTCTTCGTTTAATTTCGTTTTAGGGTTTCGAACGAAATGAATGAAGGGGTCGGGTTTGCCTTTGATAGTTATCATGGCAAAACAAACAAATGAAAATGTGGGCCAATATTAAGTTTTAAAGCTCGCATAACAATCAATGAATTTACAAAAGAATTTCAACTGATCAAAACTCCCAAAAGCAATTAGCCAACAGATTAATCGTTTAATGACGATTATCAATTGATGCGAAATCCCGGGTTGTTACAAACACCCCTCCTTGTAAAAATTGCGTCCCCGCAATTTTCATAACTAAGGTCGTCAATAACAATTATTTTTCTAACATAAACTGGTTAAGCTAGAAAAATAAAAGTCAAGAACACTAACTCCAAAGAAATCTTTTAATTTCATATAAGAAATTCACAAATTCTCAATTTGATCTAATTATCAATTAGATAATAAAAAAAAACAAAATTGAATAAATACAATTACATCAATATTTAATTATCAGCTAGATAATTAAAATACAAAAAATCACAAAACAGCAATATCTAATTATCGATACGATAATTAGAAAACAACAAAATATAATTACCAATAAAGACAATTAGAAAACACAAATCACAATTCGCAAAATTGCAATTATCTAGTTATCAACCAGATAATTTGAAAACAACAATTATCTAATCACCAAAAACGATAATCAGAAATCTCAAATCAACAAATATCTAATTATCAAAAACGATAACCAGAAAACATCAAATATCTAATTATCAAAAACGATAATCAGAAATCTCAAACCAACAAATATCTAATTATCAAAAACGATAACCAGAAAACATCAAATATCTAATTATCAAAAATGATAATCAGAAATCTCAAATCAACAAATATCTAATTATCAAAAACGATAACCAGAAAACATCAAATATCTAATTATCAAAAATGATAATCAGAAATCTCAAATCAACAAATATCTAATTATCAAAAACGATAACCAGAAAACATCAAATATCTAATTATCAAAAACGATACTCGGAAATCTCAAATCAACAAATATCTAATTATCAAAACGATAATCAGAAATCTCAAATATCTAATTATAAAAAACGATAATCAGAAATCACAAATCAACAAATATCTAATTATCAAAAACGATAATCAGAACTCACAAATATCTAATTATCAAAAACGATAATCAGAAACCTCAAATCAACAAATATCTAATTATCAAAAACGATAATCAGAAATCTCAAATATCTAATTATCAAAAACGATAATCAGAAACAACAAATATCTGATTATCAAAAACAATAATCAGAAATCACAATTATCTAATTATCAAAAACGATAATCAGAAACAACAAATATCTAATTATCAAAAACGATAATCAGAAATCACAAATATCTAATTATCAAAAACAATAATCAGAAACAACAAATATCTAATTATCAAAAATGATAATCAGAAATCACAAATCAACAAATATCTAATTATCAAAAACGATAATCAGAAATCTCAAATATCTAATTATCAAAAACAATAATCAGAAACATCAAATATCTAATTATCAAATACGATAATCAGAAGTCTCAAATCAACAAATATCTAATTATCACAAACGATAATCAGAACTCAAATCAGCAAATATCTAATTACCTGCAGATAATTAGAAACAACAAATATCTAGAAATCAATTAAGATACTCTAGAAAATCAACATAAAAGGTGGATCGATCCCATCATATGGCGAGTCTAAGCTACGCCGCACGTGCATCAACATATGGCCGAAGCCTACCAAGTACTGTCATCATAATTTTGGCGCCCAACAAATGACCCGAAGGTCCGCAGAGTGACCCGAAGGTCTAGTACTGGTATTTGACCCGAAGGTTCGTCATATGACCCGAAGGTCCAACATATTGGCTCGAAAGCACACAAAATCATCAAAATCATCAAACAACAGATGTTTCAATTAACGAGTCCGGAATTAACCGAAATAGTGAATGCACATGTCCTATACCACGTGTTTTACTAAATCGTTTGATTCTCTTCATCGTTTCCTTGAAAGTGCAAAATGGTGTATTTTAAATAACAACATTTTACGTTCTCAAACGGACAAGTCCGGAATTAAGCGAAATAGTAAAAGTGAGGGTTCATAGTCCTCAATTTTTCTGAATCGTTTAAATCGCTTCCTCATTCTTTTGAAAGCGCAAACTGTAAAATTTTTTGAAAACAATTTTATTTTAAAACCAATTTTTCAAATACGTGATTAAAGTAGCAACATCAGTAACAATTTCGATAAGGAAATTGTACTTCTCAAAATACCGTAAAAACGGATCTCAAAATCAGCATTGCGGGCTAACCGCTTGAAAATCCACTTTTAAAATTTGACGGTTACTGAAGTCAAAGAGACAGTAATTTTTATACGTCAGAATCTCATCAAAATAATTCGCATCAAAATATAATACCAGTGAATTTTCATTCATCAAAAATGTCACAAAACACCGTGCTTCAAAAATTTAGCATCGGTGTAAAAATCCCGTTATAAAGATAACAGCAAAAAAATACGTTTAAACCAAACACCGGTTCAACGTAAAATTAATGCAGTAACGTGCAACTCAAATTTGCACGTATACTACAAAATGAGCAAAGAAATCATTCGAATGTATCTTCAATGAAGATAATTCAAAACAGCAAAAATCTCAACAAAAATCACATAACTGCAATCGCTTCGAATCCTCAAATAGGATTCGAAATTTTCAAAGAAACAAAATAAACCCAGCTATGTAAACAACAAATGAAATTTATTTCAATTTCATATTTTGATTTTTTTAAATCAAAAAGGTTATCAGCTGTACTCAGCGAAGACAGTGTCACTGCTTTCGCTGCGCACTCTGATAAACAGTCACAAATTAATCAATCAACAAAACACAATTTCCCTTTTTTTAATATAAAGATATTTAAAAATTTCATCATAATTTCAAAACTTTAGTTTTGACTCAAAGCACAAACAAAACATCAACAATAGTTGTAACACATGTTCCATCTAAGTTATGTTTTATATTATGTCCATAAACCCCAAGCTCTAATACCAACTGTGACGCCCCACCTCTATGCTCACAATAACAAAGAGTATTAAAAGAAATACTGTCTGTTATTACGAAGAATAAGGCTGGATAGGAGCGGCCATCCGTAGTTAGGCCTTACACTAGTATTGGTTACCTCGATAGGAGTGGTATATTTATTTTCATCTCTGGTTATTCTCCCATCGACATACCCAATTCCAGTAAAAAACGAACTACGATGGTTCATAATAGTTTAGGACAATATATATAAAATAATGACACAGATAAGCTAAATGCGGAACACAGCTAATATCAAATCTCATATATATATAACTGAAGGCAGTTACAATACATTTGATACAATACATATGATACAACTACAACTGTCGACTCTGGAAGTTATATATGCAAGTACATTATCGAATAATATACATGAATACATATCAACCTAGATCAGATACACTGACTACTACAAAATGACGACGACTACTCCAAAAGATATGAAGAGACTTCATAGCTCAAGCAGCAACCCAAAGCAAGATATCTACAACCTGTAATAACTCGGTCTGACCCGAGTATTAAATTCAAAAGAAAATAATACACGGTCCAGTCTAATTCAAACTCAGTTATTAATGCACGGAAGCAATAATAATTAAATAATCAATAGACGACAGTCACAGAAATCTCATATATCCAACTCTTTGATAAGAGAATCGGATAACGGCAGATATAACACTAAAGAGTGTTAAACAACAAATCGGCAAATTCAATCATCAACAAGGATCAGTAAAAAGATTATCAACGGAGATAATTTGAAAACCACAGAATTGCCTAAACAGCAATTTAACAACAAAATCCAATTATTAAATAAATAATCAGAAGCTCATAATCTAATTATCAAATAGATAATTAGACACAACAAAATGATCAATCAAACCAAATCAAATACAATTTCAAAATATTGAATTGAACACATAAAACAATTCACGTAATTGAAATAACAATTCAAAATGCCAATTCTGTGTGGCTGCAGTACACGCACGCGTGCACTGCCTCGCCACTACAGTATATAAAATCATCACAACACCAAATGCTAACAGCAAATCGAAACTTCATAGGTCAAGTCATGACTATCGTGACTCAACACAACTACAAACAAAATGAATCAGTGAATTCAACCCAAACATCAGCAACATTAACCATGGCTATAATAAATACATGAAACTACATGGAAACATGTATCCCACGGGTCTGAGACAAATGAAACATAGATGCAAGCACACTCAAGGCGCAGTGCAGACCAAACCAAAAGTGTGCTCATAGAAAATCCACCAGATTCAAGTCACGCTTGAAAATAACTCAACTGTTGCAACCAAACAAAAGCAATAGTGGAAAGCAACAAACTCAGTGAGACTCAAAGCCGCACAACAATGAAGACTATGAGTACAAGTCCAGATGCAAAAAGGATATGGCAACACAGCACCAAAGCACGAAGGCTCGAATGACCAAGTGCACGAAGGAAGTGGTACAAACTACTTAAAGATAGCATAATGAAGGTGAGAGCACCAAAATATGGCACCACAGCACACAACAGTAAAAGACACAGAACAGCTTCAAATGAAAATAGTGTTACCAGTGAAACACAGTGACCAAATGAAAATGAATACAATGCATCTATGCACTGTATCAGTATAAATGCATGAAGACTTGAACGAGACTCAAAGTCAAAACAATGCACAGGTAACCAAAACAGTGAAACAACACTGTCCCAAAACCACTCGACTAAAACAGTGGACAGAACAAGGCTACAACCCAAAACCACAAGCAAATTGAAACAAGCAGTGGCAACAACAATGATTCAATGCTAATCAAGTCGAAGCCATGATCAACAGAGATCGAAGTCACAAAAGAAATCAACATCGTCAACTAAATTCAATTGTAACAGTTTCAAACCAAAACCAAGTAAAGCAGACTACCATGAGCATATATGTGTACAGTGAAGTTTATATGCAACCAAACTGCACATATACATGGATGAGTTCAACCACACAGTGAAGACATGCACACGAAGACATCGACTACACATAAGGTTCAAGGTGAAGTCAGAATGAATGCATGAAGACGGTTCACAAGTCAAAGACACAGAACAAACTCAAGTGAAGTAAAAGTCAGGGGAACTATGAATTTCACAACACACATGTACAAGCTTCTACTAGAACATCAGATAAGGCTATGACTTCCAGCATATCAGACTGCAACAAGATATAAATGGATCATATACTTGAACCAGAACAAAACAAATGCACCAGTGAAATGTCGATGACCAGACAACATAACATACAGTGACAATGCAAGTGTATATGAACTCAAAATCGATCAAGACTACATGACCCGGACAGATGCAGAACTAAACATTGAAAACCAACATCAATGCATATGAACTCAAGTGGACAGCATGGCCAAGAAACATATATATGAAATTCAATAGTGACAAATAGGATATGTGCACAAGCACATATTAGTTCATATGTAAACAGTTCAAGTCGAACATTTTTACGTAGCAGTTTCGAAGGACAAGCTACGTGAAGTCCAACGGCAAGTGCACATCAATAATGCAAACAAAACAATATCTCAGAGCAATTTCCAAATGACAGTGAAATTTCAAAAATGGCCAAAGTCAAAATGGAATCAAACCCAATGCCAGAGAATTCTAAGCAGCGATTTCTCAGAGGCCAAAATCAAAACCGAGAAGAAGCCGTGGGTCAAAATCCAAGCAGTAATTTATCAAAGTAAATTATCAAGTCAAATGCCAGAAATTCAACACCGTGATGACCAGGGGAACCAAAATCAACCAAATCAGAAATCATCTCAACCATTCAATCAAAATCAAGTGGCCTAGATAAATTAATCGACAAATTCAAACAATTGAATACAAACGAAAATCACAGAGTTCGAACCTTAAATAAGCTCGAGATATGAATTAGATGTGAGTGGATCACTCACCTTGCTTCGCAGAACCAAATCCCATTCGCAGCCAAAGTGAGCAACAAGAAACGATCGATCCAAGCTACTCGCGAGTATCCACCGATCGATCAACAGAGGCGCGACTTCGAAGAATTTCTCAGAAGCCCTGATTTCGCAAAGAGGACGAACGAAACAAAGTCGCCATTTTCGTTCCTCTCTTCGTTTAATTTCGTTTTAGGGTTTCGAATGAAATGAATGAAGGGGTCGGGTTTGCCTTTGATAGTTATCACGGCAAAAACAAACAAATGAAAATGTGGGCCAATATTAAGTTTTAAAGCCCGCATAATAATCAATGAATTTACAAAGGAATTTCAACTGATCAAAACTCCCAAAAGCAATTAGCCAACAGATTAATCGTTTAATGACGATTATCAATTGATGCGAAATCCCGGGTTGTTACAGGACTAGTATGGATGAATGCTATCAATACATTGTCATTGGAGGACAATGAGCATTCTAACTGAAAATTCCTTAAAAAGGTAATCGTAGCCTCAAGCCTCATCAACCGGAATGAGTGAAAATCAGAGGATATGCAGCAAGGCTAAGTGGGTTGCACCCAATTAGGGTATGTTATCACCTTTCTAGATGCCCTCGGATATATTATTACTTATGGATACGATGGTGCATGGAAAAAGAGCTCTCGATAAGGGTAGGAACACCCGAGTGATAGCATATTCGGTGCTATCCAGGTTAGGGGTAGTCCGGTCTTGTGTTGTAGGAGATCCCGGCGAGGTCCTCGATACATTTTTCTAGACATGTACTGTGATAGGTGGTACCCAATGCCTAGTCATTGTATGAAATCCATTCTCCAATAAGCGCCGTACGTTTTTTATTGTGCCCAATTATGTTGAAATGTGAGATGAAAGAATTTCGGCTATTTTCTATTTTACTTTCTATAGACACTATAATAATATCAGATGATTTTGATATCAAATGTTTTGGTTATCGTAAGGGAAAAAACCCGTCGTGTTTATGTGTGACATGGTCTTACGAGATACCTTTGTTTTTCAAAGGATTTTGAAAATAGTAATAATTCAAATTGAGTGTGTTTTCTCACGCTGGTTTTCCAGACTGACTCTGGTATTATTTTATTATAATGCTCGGGTCAGACCATGTATTACAGATTCAGGATAGGATGCTATGGAGCTCAGGAGACGAGCTGGATGACGAAGACGTATTACGTGTATTTGATTTTATTCTGCTGTGTTTTGTAGGCTGTATATTCAGAACTAGTGAGGACAACAAGTTACTATAACTGTCCAGTATTGGTTTGTTGACTGTTGTACTCTGATGATTGGTATGTATATTAACAGCTACCGTTTTTCTTTGTACAAGATCTGTTGATATATATTATACTTTGTTCTGCTGCGATTGTGAGATTCTCTATTGTTGTTTCTGTTTCTTCTTCTATCTTTCCTTTTTCTTTCCCCCTAACAATCGTGTTTTCCGACATTCGATTTCTCGGCATGAGATATAGTGGACGTATTGGTGTAGATTTTCAAGGGTCGAAAATCCCGATCGTCACAAATTCTCTATCGATCTCCTCAAGCACTTGAATCTGCAACTCCATTTTTCCATCGATCCATCATTTGGACTCAGAGCTAATGATGATGCAAACAAGATGGAAATCACGAAACCAACCACGAATCGAGTCAGGACTAGACATTCAAAGTGATCCATATGACATCTTGTGGATCGATACCGATCCAAGCCCATGTATCGGTACCGATCCATGAATATTGGTGAGGTGTCCATCATTTTCTTGGGAGAACTAGTCTTGGGCATGGAGAACGAGGTGGTGGGGCGAGATTTTAGGTCTCTTACAGCTATAAATAGAAAGGCAGGGGCTCATTTTAAGGATTTTTTTCACTTCACTACAACCTTTCTATAATTCTCTTGTGCTCCCATGGATCCATACCGATCGTAAGAACAAAAGTGTATAAATAACACTATAAACTATCAACAAAATTAAGTGGACATTGGCAACGATTAGCCGAACCACTATAAAACTCTAGTGTCTTGTTTTTGCGTGTTTTTATTTATTTTTTTCACTCTTTTCTCTACTATACTCATTCGGGTGTGTGTGTGTGTATGTCATTTTTGGTTCAAACAGCGAGCCACTGAATATATGCAGCATCCTTACCCTAGTTCCTTCGCTATCTCGAGTCCCGCCATCAATGCCTCGTATTCAACCTTGTTGTTCGTTGCGAGGAACTCTAGCTTCAATGCACAGTAAATCGATTGTTATTCAGGAGTCACGAGTACCACTCTTTCCCTAGAACTACATTAATTAGAAGCTTCATCAACAAATAGTTTCCATTGAGAAGGCATGACCATATTGTCTTCCTCTTCACCATCTCGTGTGGAAAATTCAGCGATGGAATATGCCAATGCCTGTCTTTTTATCGCTGTCCCCGGATGGTAAGTGATACCATACTGACTAGGTTCAATATTCCACTTCAGTAACCTTCCTTAAGTCTCAGGTTATTAAAACACCCGCTTCAAAGGTTAATTCGCAAGCACCTTAATCAAATGAGCCTAAGAATATGGTTGCAGCTTCCTCGATGCAATCAACAAGTAATAAGTGAGTTTCTCCAATTTCAGATAGTTCTTTTCAGCTCCGCTAAACAGCTTGCTAGTGTAGTAAACTGGTCTTTGAATCCTTTTCTCCTCGCTTACAATGTTGTGCTTAGTGCGTGAGAAGACACTACCAAATAGATAAAAAATCCTCCCCTTCCAACGGTTTGAATAGAACTGAGGGTGTTTCCATATGCCTCAGCAATTCCTCGAAGCATCCTGGCATTCCTCCATCCATTCAAAATTCTTCTTTCTCTTATTGAGGGCATGAAAGAACAGTATACACTTATTTGTTGCCTTTGAGATAAACTGACTCAATGTGGAAACCTTCCCGTTCAAGCTTTGCAACTCCTTCTTCATGGCGGGACAGTTGTGTTTCTCAAGGCATTAATCTGCTTTGGATTAGCCTCAATGCCCCTTGCATTCACGATGAATCCTAGGAACTTCCTGAATGGAACTCCAAAATTGCATTTCAATTGATTTAACTTCATTCCATACTTCCAAAGCACTTCAAACATCTCTGCAAGGTCATCTATATGGTTCCTCGATATCCATGGCTTCATGAGCATATCATCCACATACACATCCATCGTCCGTACAATCTGATTCCAGAACATATAATTCACCAACCTTTGAGAAGTAACTCTAGCATTCTTCAGACCAAATGACTTTGCTTAGCAATAGGATAACCCTAAATTAATTATAAAAACTGATGTTCTCCTTATTCGAAACACACATCGTTATCTAGTTATGACCAGAATAAGCATCAATAAAAGAGAATAATTTATATCCTGCAGTCCCACCTACCAACTGGCCAATCCTAGGAAAAGGGAAGCTGTCCTTCGGGCTTGCTTTATTTAAGTCCGAATAAGCAATACACATTTGCTATTTTCTATTTTCTTTCTTAACCAACACGGGAGTTGGTATCCTTCAGGGTATAAAGCATCGTGAATAAAGCCGTTCGCTTTCGACTTATCCACTTCCTCTTTCAACGCGGCGGATCAGTCCGAACCCAGACTGTGTCTCTTATACTTCACATGTGGATATTTTAGGTACACATTCAGTGTGTGGCACACTACCTTCGATAATATCCTACATATATCTAAATGTGTCCAAGTAAGCACATCAAAGTTTGCTCGGAGAAAATTAACTAATTCGTTTCTTAATCCGGCCCTGAGTTGAGCTCCGATCTCAAGAGCCCAAGTTGGATAATCCATATCGATCAGAACGTTGACCGTCAGCTCAGCTACTGAAGTCCGCACTTTCTCTGACTTCCTCTTGGGATCTATAGACTTATAGAATCTGCTATGGTTCCCAAGCCAGGGCTTCGGTTGTAATTGCTATGCTTCCTAGTTTTAAAGCAGAGAGCTTTCTCTACATTATTCCCTTTCTCTCATCATTTTGCTTCTTAGCTCGGTAACATTACATTCCCGTATGATCCTACACCATTTTCCAAGCGGAACTTCATTATCAAGCATCAAGGAGCTAGTGTTATCCTGAAACCAGTAAGGATCGGATGGCCCAAAAAGGCATGTAACGCAGAGTGCTCATCCATAATTATAAACTTTTGAACCTATATAATCTTGGGTCTCCATGTCCTAGTTCAACTGACAAATCAATTGTCTTAACATGTTGTTTCACCTCACCGGTAAATCCTTGAATCCAAGATTCACAAGACTTAACATCTTTCATACTAATCCTCATCTGATCAAACATTCTTTTGAACAAAATATTCATCGAGCTTCCACTATCCACCAAGACTCAGTGAACTATAACAGGGACAACAACATCCGTAATCACCATGAGAATAAAGATTGTAGCTTCTAACTCGTCAAAATACTTATTCTAAAAAACAATATCATCAGTCATCATCCTTTGCTTTTTAGCCGGAGCTCCATCCTCAATGGCAAAGCGGATCTCCTATGGTATGTGCCTTAACAAACTTGCGTACCGTTCCATTTTATTCCATCTTTTCTCTGCTGGATGAGGTCCTTCAATTATGGTATTAATAACTACCCTTTCATCTGGCCACCTAGGCCCCTCTCCATTGGGTTCGGTTTGATTCCCTTAAGCATTCAGCCTTTGGAGTCTAGCATTTTATCCGCCGTCCTTTGGTTTTCTCACATATTGTTGTAATTTCTTCTTGCTCACATATTGTTATGCCCATGAGTTTCATGGAACCAGTAATACTTGCCAAAGTGCCTTTCTTCCTTAGTCTCCTCCCTTTTAGGCGGCTTTTTATACTTTTCCATACCTTGAGTGGAAAGGTGTATGTTTTTAGGTGTATCATTCAGAGGAGTATATTGATCCGACCTCATATTCCTCTAGCGCATTTTGGCTTCAATCCGCCTACCGCCGGAGCCTTAGTTTCTCTTCCTTTGATTACCAGAATAACCAACATTCACAACCACGTTATCGGAACCCTCATCAGTTTGTTTAATTGCTTTATTGCTTTGAATTACCTCCTTTGACTCCCCACCACCAGTCATTCTAACAACCTGACTTGCTTCTTCCAAATGCAAGAATTGATCAGCTTTCCAGCGGAACACCACCATGGTAGTTGGCTTCATCTTCGGCCAGTTCCCAAAGTCCTTGTCTGGATGTATGCCTCAGACTAGTGCCATCAACACCATACTTTCATTCGGATTATTAACTTCGGTAACTATGATATTGAACCTATTTAGAAACCCCCTCAACGACTCCTAAGGTCCCTAAGAAAGGCTCGATAAGGAAATCACATCTTTAGGCCAAGCGGTATGAAGCCTGAACTACTCTAGAAACGTCTTCCCTAAATCATTAAAAGTTGATATGGACTTCGGCGGGAGCCGAATAAACCATATTGATGCAACTCCATCCAGAAAAATTGGGAGACACCTACATCGAATTGCATCCGTTGCCCTGGCACCATTGATATTCCATCTATACTTAAACAAATGCTGCTTGGGATTGTTAGTTCCGCTATACGATGATATCTTAAGCATCGTAAACTTCCTGGGATACTCTTCCTTTAAAATATTCTCTGTGAATGGAGTTTTACGTGGCGTAGAACCCCAGTCCTCATTCTTTCTCCACTTATTTTCCTCTATTAATTGCTTAAACATGTCTATTATATACTCCTCACTAACTTGGAACTCCGAAGGATGACTATCAAGAGTAGCGTCGAGTGTTTAACTCCACAAACCATCTCGGTTTGCTCGCTGACGTATATGTTTTGCATTCTTTGGGAGAACCACTCCTTCAGTTCTTCTCTGATGTTTGATTGGCTCCATAATGTATATTTAAACACAACTGTCCCAAGATTCAACATCCAGTCCATCATCACCACCAACATGCTACAAATCATCCTCGAAATAAGATAAGTTGATAACCTTAGCTTCCTACCCCTCTAAGAGCTTCAGATTCATCTCGGTACCGACCTGATTGTGGTCAGTACTGGTCTGAATCCCTTAACATGAGCTCTTCCAATCCTCCCAACACTCGTCCTTACTGCTCCGGTAGTCTTTTCCTTCTGCTTTTATTTTTCATTCCTTCTATTCTGACCAGAAATAGACGAGTTCTCCTCTTCAGATCTAACAAGCGATGTCTCTCTCCTGCTCCTTTTGATCCTCTACGACTGATGGGTCAACAAGGCTATGCTAGCATCCATTTTGTCAAGCAGAACCTTCTGACTATCCACCATCTTCTGATTTAACTCTACCATCATCTTATCAAACTCTACTCTTATGACCATCTCTTGAGGGCCAGATGGTCCTGGCAATGCTAATGTCGGCTGGTTGCTAACTTCAATATGATTAGAAGCTCCTTCATCTGCACTAGTTACTACTCCAGATCTACCAGTCTTCCTTGATTGTGCCATTGATTCCAATATGAAATTCCTTTAAATTCTTTGATAGAAAACCTTTCGGATCTAACCTCTGGAACACTCTAATCCACAATAGATAGCTAGATCAACTCTACAGAAACACCTTTCTCAATGAAAGCGCTAAAGATGTTGAACCAAAAATGGCACAACACCCCAAAACGAATTGAAATGTAGGGATCTGGACAAATAAAATAGAAAACATAGAGAACTTTTATAGTGGTTTGATAAATCTTCGTCCTACGTCCACTATAATGTTATTGCTTATAGATTTAGGCCACAAGAACAAGGTTTTTATAGATCTAACAACCTAAAACTGCAAAAAGTAGTTTCCTTTGTGACTAAGGTCATGTAAAGAAAGAGAGGGTGAAGAAGATGAGGTGCCAAAAGTCCTTTTCCAAATACTTCAAATCTCATATTTATAGAGAAATTGCCCTTATGAAGTCGTAGATCTACGAAATACTACTTCTAACATCAGACCTGAGAATGTAGGAGGGGAGATGAAGTCCCTAGTGCCAAAAAATCATCTTGGTACTAACTTGAAGTGCTCGGTACTGATTTGAATTCTTGAGTGCCAACTGTGCCTCCTTCCTCTACTCCATCACTTTGCTTAGATCCATAAAGTTCCGAGTACTTTCACCTTAGAAATCATGTTGTTTTAGAGAGGTTCTGATATTTTCAGTACTTGTCCTTCTTCTTTAGAGCTTTCTTGGAGCTGTTCATCTACTTTCTCAAAGAAGTGCCTCAAGACCTTCACCATAACCAGTAGTCCATAAGTTATAGTTTCGAAGATCCATATAGTGCACAAAAATTGCTCGGTACTGATCTAAAAGAGATCAGTACCGACCTGTTTCCTTAGTACCAATTGGACTCTCAACTACTAAAACCACTTCTTATTACCCTTCCAAGCATATTCCCAAGTCCTTAAAACGTCTTGTCTTCATCCTGATGTCTAGATTCATTTGAAAGTCGCTTGGTCCAAAAGCCAACTGATAGCATATATTTATCTTAAAATGTTTGAGGTAAATGATGATAAAATGTTGACTTTAATTAATGTTATTTTAATAAAAAATAATTAATTAATTTAATAATAACTTAATTAATAAATAATGAACATGTATAATGATATGTGTACATAATTATTATAAATGTTATAGTTCTTCATCTTTAAATTATTAAGGATGAATGAAGTAAAATTCAATAATTGAAATTTTAATTCAATTATTAAAATGTTGATTAAACAAATTAATTAAATATGATTCAACGAATAAAATTAAAATTAATTAAATATGATTTAATTAATAAGACACATGTATATGTTATATAAGTAAATTTAATTATAAAAGTTATAAATAAATTATTACTTTATAATTATATATGTATAAAATTAATAAGAATTGGAAAGAAACCTAAATTAGTAGGAGTAAATTCATATGTATAGTCTGTGTACCATGATTTCATATGTGTTCGACACTTTAATCATGAGGGTATTTCCAAAATGAAACATTATTCCCAAAATCGATATCAACTTATTAATTAAATATATTAAAGATTATGAATCTATAATACAGAAGGTGTCCTCTACCATTTATGTGTTAATAAATTACATGTTTACTCTTTAGCCATTGAGCAAACTCAAGTAAGAGAAGTTATGCGTAGTACTATTAATATATTGATAGACGTGGTAAGGTACATGTACGTATTTGTTAAGCAAACTTAAGGTATATACATTTATACTTAGGCTATTGCAAAATGGTCGGTGTGAGTGAATAACCTCTTTCGATTTGTTGAGCAAACTCAAGGTCGAGATTGAGAATATGACAAAAACCATTGGTTATGAGTTGTGTATGATACAACCAATAAAGTATTATCCATCGTTTGTGGGCTTATGAATTGTTGAGCAAACTCAAGGTTAAAATCTCAAGGAAAGCGAGTCCTAACATCTAGTAGAGAAATCAAAAAAGCATATTCTATGTTTTTCTTAGGGTTTTAAGAAACATAAAAATATATTGGAAGCCTTATTAGAAAAATGAAATGGTAAAGTTTAACCAATCTAATACTTTAAGAACATTTTTTATATAAAGTTAAAATAATCTACCCTAATAAATTTGTGCAGCTAATAAATATGGATAAAATGTTTATCAACTACGATATACAAATGAACTAAATTAAAGGTTGACAAAGAAATATAAAATGTACTTACCTTAAATATTTTGGCATGTTGTCGCTTTAAGATCCATGCAAGAGCCTAACTATACACTACTAAACATTCTTAACTTAGTCGCTTAAGCGTTTATTTGCCCAAGACTTTATATTGTTTCCATGAGTTTTGTAATCTTAAGTAATACAAATACAAATATATATATATATATATATGTATATATGTATATATATATATTTGATCCATATTCGATGTCATATAAATGTTATATGATGAACGATCGTAGTTCATAATGTCCGAAATTTTAATGAAATTAGTTCATTGACAATAAGCAAGTAAAACATAATCTTACGTCATGTATTCAATACGATTGAATACAATAAGAATTTCCTTTTGAATGGTTCGACCATTTAGAAAAAGAAAGCGAATGTATAAGAGTGGATGTACCTTAGGCATTACTGGGATGAAGAGAGTGAATAGTCGGCTCTCCTTCATAAAGTGATATTGAATATGAGAATAGTATAAAATGCTAGTAGATACTTAATAAATGAGAAATGTAATTTTTTTATTTCAATTGCACTTCTCATATTGAAAATTGTTTCTATATAAAATTCATTTTCTATGAATTTAGGATCTTTGATCGAAAAATCTCGACTGTAAACTGGTTATAATAAAAGAAATGAATAGCTCATAATAAATAGCTGAATTGAGCTTCATATTTCATCCATTATTATAGTAATGGTGGAAATGGTGGGAGCATGCCATTTGTGAAATATTAATTATCAATTTCATAAACATACCAAATATTATTTATGAAATATTAATTATTTTCAAGATTGACTAAAAGTGTTTTGATTTTATTACGAATGTTTTGAATATTCCCTATGAATAATGGTATTTCTTGCATTATCTAAATAACGCAGAAGTATCTATAATTTTTTACAATTATTTTAGAATTTAGGAGAAAGCACCCATTTAGTGAAGGTGACATAAGAGTTGGTGAACTCTTCAGATTGATACATAAAGATGTATGACAGTCAAAAAGTCTAATGATATAAAAAAAGTTCAACATACTTCGTTTAATTCACAGATGAATTAACATTAAATGAACATCTGTATTTGATGCACAAGTGATATATTTATGGTAAGTTCACTGAATATAAAACGGAAGCAAAAAACATAACGTGCAAAAGAAATAAGAAAAATCGATTTGATCGAATATGTGAGTATGTAGGAAAACGGTTCCAACATTACCAAAAAATGAAGAAAGATTCAACCTTAAAACTCAGGTCTCCATATAATACATAATAATGTATCGATTAGGAGGAATCAAACTTTATTGAACAAAGTACAACTAACAACGAGTAAAGTTGGGGTAACTTTTTTCTACAAGGTCGAGAACTTAAAAGTAAGTACATAAGGTTAAGTTCAATTTCATCCAAGGAAAGGTTTACAAAATCATACAAGTTGAGAGTTAATGAAACAAGCCATACATATTTTAGGTAAATTAGTTGACAGGTTTTATGAGTCAAGAGGCCGCATACAATATTTACTTATGAGGGATCTTGTGTGAAACCCCCCCAAAGCACTTTGTGATTGACCAATGTTGATTAACCAATTTAAGTTTTGAACATAAGTTTGTAAGCTTTAAACCAAATCAGTTTTATACACACACACACACACAAAGATATACACACACACACACATACAAGCAACTCAAAAAATGCTTGTGAATGTTGCACTGAGAAACAACTGTTGTTTCAAGAAACATCATCTTCATGATGAAGGAATTTCTTTTAGAAATTATTGATAGTAAAATGGATTTGGATATGATTCAAAGATAAAAATGATTACGATGGACGAAGTGAAATTGAGCAAATCTATAAAGACAACTAAATAGAATGTCTAATAAGATCTCTTGCACATTAAAGAGACCATGATTTTTTATCAATGACGAGAAAAGAATTTCGTTAGTTGCTAATAAAACCATAAAGAGTATTGACTCTACCATATAAGATGATGTGCAGATATGAAATGGATTCCAAGTACATTATCCAAATGTGATTTTCATGGTTTTACCCAAAAAGATATGATATGATCCATCGACAGCTAAAGTGTTTTGAAAAAGAAAACCAATGTAGTTGGAATACAGAAAGCTCTGTTAAAAAAGATAACAACGTAAGTTTCAATTAATGAAATTAACTTAACAGATTCATCATTCAACGTACTTAAGTTAATTCAAATTTTATTCACAAAAATATTGTTCGATGTGATTTTGAGTTTTGGTATATGAAGCAGAAATTCTAAATAAATGTGTTGTTTGCGCTTAATAACCCAAGTGTCTGAAAGTTTGTGGGAGTACTTAACTTGTGGGTTTTGGATATGATTCAAGAAATGATACGAAGTGTTATTCAATTAACATCAGAGTTAAGTCTGTATTTTGACAAAGAAATCAAGTAGTTAAATTCTCTCAAACTCTAAAGGAGCATGTGTCTATACGAAAAAATATTAATATGTACAAATATTTTTAAAACTATAAGTAAACAACAAACTTATTATTGTTAACAGTACATATAAGTTAAAATCATGTTAGTTTGGTTGTATAACACTCGATATTGGATCTGAAAATGACATCTTTTATGGTCGGTATAAAAGAAATTTGGATTGTCCCAAAATGATATACGCAGACACAATATTAAAATTATTTGATATGGAGCATGTAAGAGAGTTCCTTATGCATTGACAATATGAATTATCATACATACTATATTTCCTACAACATCATGCTTCACTTATGTATTTGATATGTAGTGAAAGTACTCAAATTACGATTACTATATGAAAATTGAGAACTTTCTTGAGTATTTACGAAATACCGAAGAATTGTTTATAGAAACAATGATTCCCTATGAAGGAGTACGCAGACTCAACTTCGTAAGTGATATCTAGTGCAATGTGTCAAACCTAATTTCTTTTTCAATCTTATGTTAAGAACTTTATGTTGAAAATGTTCTAAACTACAAGTAGTGGTTAATTAAACCAAATGCTACGTGCATGTCCTTGAAAAACACTCTAATAAAAGAAGTATAGATGAAAGCAAAAATTTATAACTGAGCTAAGGTTGATTCCAAATGTTGAGAATCTCATGACATTGTTATATGATAACAATGCTGCGATATAAATTGAATAAGAACCTAGAGCTCATTAGAAGTCGAGAGACATATTCCGAATAGTTATACATGATAAAGGCAATTTATCAACGATGGAGAGAGTTGATTGACAGAGTAGGAAATTAAAACAAAATAACACTCATTCACTAAGGGACAAACTCGATTAGTTTTGAGAGGACCAACCAAAGAAGTTGGAATAAGATTCCATTATTGACCATAAGTGTAAGTGGAAGATTATAGAGTTAGAGGTATGCCCTAGGAGAAACTATGTAATTTGATACATATATATAACTTATAACCAATATTGTTCAAAATAAAAGGCGTTTTCTTTTTATTATATATGTGTTATATTATGATTAATTAATTAAGTAATTAATTTAAAGTATATTAAATGGAAAATACTTAAATGATATGTTATGCGATAGTAATGGCAATATGTTGTAATCATTAGAACTATATCACGTTTACCGTTTTCAAATTCCTAGTCGAGATGTTTCGAGAAAGGATATTGATTGATCCATTGAGACCGGATTACGTAACGCTCTCCAAATGTTAGTAAGTGTACTACTTATGATAGTTGGGGACACTAGTGGGTTGTGCATGGATAATTGTTGGATAACTATAAAAAGATTTACTCAAGGGCTCTCTGTTGTTTAGTATAATGAAGGTCAAAAATGCAATCTCGAAGTGATGGTATTATATAGTTCCATTGACTTTAGAATAATAGAGGACTTCAATGTGAACACTCTACTTTGATTATAGTCATATTGTGATATTATATCAATCGAACGACTATAATTGGGACTGAGTTGAAGCACTGGAAGTGAAATACTTTTTCATAGAGAATTCATTCCCTTAGTTATATGAGGTTAGTGTCACAGTAAGCTAAAGTCAACTCAAGATTAGAGTCTTTGGCCATAGCAATATGATTAATAATTTTTGTGTTTGGACTTCAAAGTTGAATGTGGATGTTTTCGAATTTTGAACAAAACCAAATTCCGTAAGTCCTATTGTGATATAATTTTATGAAAATAATTGGCATAAATATTATGTACCACGGGTACTGCTTATAGTAAGTAAAACTGGATTTTACCAAAAGGATGTGTAAGCGATAAATTTAGCCAAAATGTCACACCACTTGCTAAGGTGATGTGTGAATGTTAGTATTCGGATTTTTTTATATTAATCGCTAAATGAATTTACACCTTTGAGTCACACAACCGTAATAATGAATACTACAAGAAAACCACACGATTTAATTACTTAATAATTGCCTTAGTTTGGTTAAATTAATTAGTAGTTATGAAATATAAATTATTAAATTTTATTTCACCTACCATTGGTATTTAATGAAGTACGTATATAAAAGTTATATATATGCATACAGATATATGGTGCCAGTAGAATATTTAAATTAGATTTAAATAGAATATAAAATAAGTGTATTTTCATATAAATTAAATTAAATAATATTGCTGAAGTACTAATTATTAAAAATTTATTTGATTTGTTTGACTACAATTAGTATTTAATAAAGTGCATATATAAAAGTTATAAACGCGTGTATCGATATACGATATCAATTGAATGTTTAAATTGGATTTAAATAGATTAAATGCTAAGCGATTTTGGAAAGTTTTGAGGGCCATGTAGCAACTATTATAGCCCTTCATAGATAATAAAGAGGGTGGGGATTTGATGATATTTAATCAGAAACTAAATAGAAGGATTTTTGAATGAGGGAATTTGAAGGTTTTAAGGTTTCCTATAAAACATATTCTCCCTTATTAATTTCATTACTCTCTATAGACAATTCTCATTCTATCATTTTATTTCTTCCTAATCAGTTAAAACTTTAATGGGTATATGGCTAAAATTCCCAAAAAAGCCAAATTAAAAATAAAAAACAAAAGGTGGTTTTTATCTCTTGATTCCTGCATAATCTAGAGGTTGATTTAAGAATCTAGGAGCTATTATTAATCGTTCAAGGTACTACATTTTGGCTACATCCCAAGGTAATTTTCAATCCTATTTATTCTTGCATTAACCATGTTCATATCTTTGAAAATCCCTTACATATTGTACATCAAATATTTGTATATTCATATCGTAGCATAATTTTAGATCCTCTTTTTTACATCTCAATCAATTATTGTTAATATAATTTGAATCCACCCTTTTGCTATTACTAAATTAGTTATATGAAAAAATGTTAATATGGTTTAGATCTTTCATCTCATATGATTATTTAGTCATATTGTTCATATAGTTTGGTATTGAATCATTCATAACAAATTTATATGTGCCTAAGTTATCTTATCCAATTTAGTTGTTGTTTTGAAATTATTTTGATTGAATTCCCTTTAATTAAATATATGCATGTTACATGGTTATTTTAATTTTTCTTGAGAATAATTTTGATTAACTTTCATTTAATTTTTGATTAAATCAACTATAATTACTTAAACATACTTTTAAAATGAAAATATGTACTATATAATTGTTGTACGAACAATTTTGTTTAGTTGTTTACACACTTGTAAGAGTTGTTTCAATTTAAAACAAACAAATGGTTTTTTGTGTAAAATATTAATTTAATCTACTCCTTTCCTAAACTGAAAGTTGGATTTAAATTTATCAACTTTAGATTCATATATGTATTTAATAAATTGCAATCTTCAAAGATACATGTTGTTTTATATATCAAAGATATTGATTATAAATAAACATATGTATGTGTATCCTAATTTAACTTCAATTTTTAAATAGACTTTTATGTAAAACTATAAAATTTATTTTAAGACCTTCCTTAATTATATATATGTATGTATGTATGTATGTATGTATGTATGTATGTATGCGTGCGTGCGTTTGTGTGTATATATATGCACACATATATTTTATTAATCAAAACCTTGGAGAACAAAGGCATGTATAAATTTAGTCATAAATGTCATGTAATAAATTAATCCATCTAATTCTATAGATAGAAAGAAATGAAAGGTTTCTCTCTTTATATATAAACCATCTCTTCCCTCCGTTACTTTTATAAATTAAGAGAGAGAAATAAAAATTTTCCTTTCCTATATTATTTTTTCATGTTACTATTACACACATGCACATTGCTTATATGTTGTACTTACACTCTACACATATGAATGTGAAAGAGAGTGTGAATCGTGCAATATGGAAATATACTAAATATGTATGAGATTAAAACAAAGATAGTAGATAGCAGAGTAAAGTAAAAATAAAAGTGAGCACACCAAGACTTTTATACTGGTTCGAACTTCCTGTTCCACGTCCAGTCCCAGACTCCTTCTGGAATTTAACTAATCAATAACCCTTACTTAACCCGGAGGAATAGGTATCTAACAAACTCTTGAGTAGCAGAACTGGATGCCTCAGCAATTGAAGAGGACTTCACAATGCCTGAGCAGCAGAACATGACTTCTACTAGTATATAAAATTGTTTGACTAATGTGTTCTTGATAACACAGATATGTCAATGTGTGTACACCCTTCCTATAATCAAATCCTCAAGTATATGAGTGTGTGTGAAGATATGAAAGAAAGATTATCGCTATGAATCAAAGAATATGAATATGAATTCAAAGATTCAAGCAATGAAGATGGTTTGATTGCTTTTGAATGTAGAGAATATAGAGAGTAAGTAAGATTAGTAAATTATTCAAGAATCGGTGATTTGGAAAATGATTTTGATGTGTTTATATAGTGCATAGATAGATGTAACCTTTTGCTAAGAGATTCAATCAATAGATGCAGCCATTACTCTACGAATTAGATTGAAACTCCTTGCGAGAGGAAGCATCCGTTCAGAAAATATAGCCGTTATACGCAGGTCAGTCGACTGAGTTCAGAAGCTCAGTTGACTGAAATTCAAATTTGCATATATATTCTCTGTTCATTGTGCATTTTGCACCAGGTCAGTCGACTGGTCGACTATAATCAGTCGACTGACCTGTGCAATTTTGCACAGTGAATTTCAATGCATATACAAACGAAAATAATTTGTTTTGTGTGCAAGTGTAACTACTTGAGGAATGATTTTAACAGTATCTAAACATACCTAAGACTCAAAAACATAATAAATAATCATACGAAAACTAGTTTTGAAGTCTCTTCTTTTTGTAGTTTATACCATGTATATGTTACTCTCTTTTTGTTGCTATCGCCATATAGTCTTTGTTAATGCTCCTTGTCATGAATCAAAACTCATGATTCAACAGAATGTATTAGATACATTCAGTATAGTACAAGTAAATTCAAGTCAAAATTTAGATCTTCATTTTATCAATTTAAATAAAATAAACTTTATTTTAGATTTCATCTTAAATCCCTTTATACTTTATAATCCCGGTACATCCAAAATAGAAATTTTTGTGAAATACACCTACTTCACTTGCTTCAAACTGGCACGGTTCCTTCTAAGATGTCCATGATAAATGTCTTTTCTGATCACTAACAAACCATGTGTTCAAAAATATATTTTTGGCTTTTTTTCCTTATTTTGACATAGGAAATTATCATGAGAAATTCAAATGAAAAATTCCTTTCGAACAACATTGTTGTAACAACCCACCCTAAAACATACCTAAATTTCAAGAAAAGGCCCATCGAAACGTAGGGGCTATTGGTTAGTAAAAAGAAAATCTATACAAAGCTATCTATCTATTCTTTCAGAAATCATAGCGGATGGAATATAATATAATAAAAATAAACCCATTTATTACAAATAATTTCAAATGTCATAATACTTACAACAGTCGTTACATCATTTTGTTCAAAAATACATTTCATGTGTAAAATAGAAAATAATACAAAAAGATAGATAGTAACTACCACAGGTTTCACTGCAGCCATCTTCAAGCTTAATCAACTCCTTCTTTAACATGTGTTGTAATGAGGAGGGAGTCAGAACAACAAGTGTGGTGAATAAAAACCTCGAGTCTTATCATTTCAGTACTTGGGCAGTATATTTTAAAATAAGTATGTCTACGTACATTAAACAGTCTAATACTTCTTATAAGGAAAGGAGGCGGGTCCAGAATCAATCACTTAATACCTTTCATTCCCGAAGCAGGTTTCTAAATCTTATAACCCAAATCTCATGTCATAAATATCTAACAATGCGAGAGATAGTACCCAAGCCACTTAATACCTTTTATTGGAAAATAGGCAGAATCTGGCCATTTAGGACCTCAATTGAGGCAGACACCATCATTTTATACCTATTCTCAAGGCGGACACCTCGATGGTAACTATCTAGCTAACATCATATGGAATCTCTCGAGCCACTTAATACTTCTTTATGGAAAGGAAAACCCTCTATCAGTCACGTAATACCTCAACCTGAAGTATACCTCTATCGAGATACCACCAAACGTGCCTAATAATTAGCCCCTTGGCCATTTAATATTTCATTCAGGGAAA
The DNA here is from genome assembly GCA_030737815.1 of Allium fistulosum. Classification (NCBI taxonomy): domain Eukaryota; kingdom Viridiplantae; phylum Streptophyta; class Magnoliopsida; order Asparagales; family Amaryllidaceae; genus Allium; species Allium fistulosum. The sequence continues at coordinate 1,112,886,947 of CM060905.1, forward strand.
AAAGGCGGGATCTTAAACAACCACTTAATACTTCAAGACCCCGAAGCAGACCGTTCTTATTATGGCCCATATTTAGAATGACGTCTCACATTAGTTTGACTATTCGTAGAAACTGGTAGCCAGATTAACTTGGAAGATTTACCCCATAGAATTTGGGACTAACCTAGCGTCATCAGAAATATATATCACAAGAGATCTCTCACATCAACAGGAAGCATACACAACTGCTGGTAGCCTCAAAGTGAAGGGTAGACTTCTTTTGTGCAACTCTACCGACCTTGCATCTCTATGACTTAAGCATAATTTAAATACTCTCTCTATATATAATACTCATCTTACCGTTTCATAATTAAGGCTTTATAACGAATCTTCCTTATTATGTCTTAAAACACCAATTACTTTCCTAACGGGGATTTAGTGACAATTACTACCTAATAAACTATGTAATTATACACCATGATTATACGTTTATTAAGCTAATAGAAACAATATATATTCGCACATAATAAATTCTAAGCGTGTAGTTCATACGCCCTAAACTAGCGTTAAATGTCAACTCTTTTAACCATAATACTAATATAAGTCCTTTTTCTTCAAATTTTCAAGATTTAATATCCATAATAATGGATTCTAATATCCATAACAAGGATGAAATATCCATAACCAAACTGCAATAAAGAGACCTGTAAACAGAAATAGAAACCCAATTTATTACATCAATTAAATGGAATATCCTAAATAATAGGAATTACAATTCTAACTTCGTATTCTATTCAAGTCCTCTTTTCAAAGAGCAAAGGATGGAATTTGTGCGGAATAAGTGGTGTAAACTACGAATAGAATTCGTACTCTAAACCCTTATTTTGTTATTGAAAACTCACAATTTGAATCAAAGAAGGAGGAGAAGTGGAATAAACTATGAAATTATCAAAAATTGCAGAAACAATATAAATTCCATCAAATTAACATAAATAATTGAGAATCTCCATCTAGAATTGACATTGCAAAATAAAAAGGTATTTTGGAGGATTTTATATTTTTTTCGCAATTCCGAAATCCCTAAGGCATATTCAAATCCATAGATATATACTAATCAAATATTGAAATAAAAACACTAAGGTTTTCACTTACTTAATAGCCTTAGCTTTGCCTTCCTTGGATTTGCATGCCTCACAATCTCTTCTAGAATCTCTTTCTTTTGATATATATACATATAATAGGGGAGAGGTATATATATTTATTAGATTCAAAATAGTTGAAAGAGAATAGAATAAGAATGGTTTGGTGGGAGAAGAAATAAATAGAAAATATATTTGATTCTTACCTAAATTCTCTAAGGAGTTTCTGAATCTAATTTGGGGAGATAACAACGATAGAACATAAAAATAGGAAGATTCAAGAATGTGCTAGAACTATGCTAAATGATAATAATTTGCCTAAAAAAATTTAGGCTGAAGTAGTTGGTACTGCATATTATATATGAAATAGATTTTTAATAAGACTATTAACTAAGAAAATACCATATGAATTATTCTATAATAAAAAGCCTAAAGTATCATACTTTAGAATTTTTGGTAGTAAATACTAAAGATAATTTGGATAAATTTGATGCTAAATCAGATAAATGAATCTTTATTAGATATTCAAATAGAAGGAAAACTTATAGAGTTTTCAATACAAGAACTAATACTATTGAAGATACATTATATGTCTCATTTGATGAAAATTTTAAAGTGTATAATCCAAATATTGATGAAGAAGAAAATATTGATAACCAAAACGAAATTAGTAATAATGAGATTACCCAAAATGAAAATGATAATAATTCAAAAAATTCATATCAATATAAAAGAACAAGATACCTAAAAGTTCATTCTATAGAAAATATACTTGAAAATATCGAATCTGTTGTTTAAACTAGAAATTAACTAAATAAAATGAGTAACGTTGCTTTTATTTAAACTATCGAACCTAAAAATCTAAAGGAAGCATCAACTTATGGTTCATGTGTTCTCGTTGAATCAATTTACAAGAAATGATGTATGGAAATTAGTCCCAAGACCTGAGGATAAATCCATAATAGGAACTAAATGGGGTATAGAAACAAAATGAATGAACAAGGAGAGGTTGTGATAAATAAAGCTCGATTAGTTGCACAAGGTCATTGTCAAGAAGAAAGAATATATTTTGATGAAACCTTTGCACCCATAGCAAGATTAGTAGCTATAGGAATTTTACTTTCTTTCGCTAATCATAATAATTTTAAGTTATATCGAATGGATGTTAAAAGTGCATTTTTAAATGGTTTTATTAAAGAAGATGTATATGTAGAACAACCCTCACTTTTTGAAGATGTAAAACTACCTAATCATGTTTACAAATTAAAGAAGGCTTTGTATGGTCTGAAACAGGCTCCAAGATCTTGGCATGACGGACTTAAATCCTATATATTACTATCAAATTTTGAAATGGGCAAAGTAGGTAGTACACTTTTTATTAAAAGGGATAAAAATGGTATTCGGTTAATACAAATATATGTAGATGATATCATTTTTGGATCCACCAATGAAAAAATGAATAAGGAATTTTCAAAAATAATGACTAAGAAATTTTAAATGAGTCGTATGGGAGAACTAAATTTTTTTCTAGGATTACTAAAACAATTAAGTAATGGATTTTTATTAGTCAAGAAAAATATGCTAAAGATTTAGTTATGAAATTCAATATGTCAAATACCAGTGGTAAACCAACTCCCATGGCAACTAATGAAAAATTTAATAAAGAAGAAAATTCAAATGTTGTAGATCAAAAATTATATAGAGGAATACTTAGGTCACTACTCTATATAACTACTAATAGACCTGATATAGTGCATAGTGTTTGTCTCTGTGTAAGGTATCAATCTCGATCTAAAGTAACTCATTTAAAATCCATAAAATGAATTTTGAGATATGTAAACAACACAATAGACTATGAACTCTTTTACACAAAAGAAGACTCCTTTGAACTAATTTCATATAGTGATGCTGACTATGCTGGTTACAAATCAGACCGAAAAAGTACAAGTGGAACTTGTCACTTTTTGGGACACTCTCTGATTCCCTGATTTAGTAAGAAGCAAAACTCTGTATCGACAGAAACATAATATATTTCAGCAGCATTAGCATGTTCACAGGTTATCTATATACAACAAACATTAAAAGATTTTGGTTTAAATTTTACTTAATCACCAATATATGATAATACAAGTGCGATCAATCAATCTAAAAATCCAACTCATCATGCTAGAACTAAACATATTGATATAAGGTACCATTTTCTAAGAGATAATGTAAACAAAGAAATAATATCACTTGAATTTATAAACACTGAAAATCAAATAGCTGATATATTAACAAAACTATTGAATCAAACATCCTTTATTGAGTTAAGAAGAGAGTTAGGAATTTGTTCTCTGTCGAAAATATAAAAATAATGAAGTAAAAATTATGAAATATAAAGAAAAACAAAGTAATCAAAATAAAACTATGTATGTCGACATACCCTAACCTCCTATGTCGACATATAATGGTAATTTCTATTTTCTAAATTTCCCTCTAAAATTCAAATTGGTGGTTATATAATAACTAAATTTCGACTTTCTTCTTCGTTTTTTTGTATTCTCTCTGTTTTAAACTTCTGAAACAAATAAACCATGGCCTACTCTAATCCCAAACATACTAGAGAAGAGAATTCATCATTTTCCTTCCCTTCTCCAACCCAAAGGCCCCTTCCAAAACACTACTATGGCCAAGATCACTAAAATGGAGGGTGAAATGAAGAATATTCTGCAAATGCTCACTGAAATTCAAGTGGTGCAACTTCGTACGACCTATGAGCAATAGAAGCAAAGCATAATTCTTTGCAATTTGCAAAAATATCTGTTGAATAATCCTATGAATCCAATAGTTATTGAAGATGATTCTTCAAATTTGGCTATTTGTAACCCCATTCAAGGTAGCGATGATGAGGAAGAAGAGGAAGAAGAAGAATAAGAGGAAGAACATATGGAGGAAGATGATGAAGTCTGATGCGTTGGAGAAGTATGTTTCGATCGAGATGGAAATCTCGTCGAACAAAAAGGGAACTTTTGCCTTCATTATCCTCATTGTCCCATTCACCAATCCCCAATCATTAGAAATTCACGTTAGATAATATTTGATTTTCTTTGATTGCTTTGAATGTGTGGTATGTATATTTGATTTGATTTGACAAGTTTACTTTGAACTTATATGTATAGTTTAGGATTTGACTGGATTGTGATTACTTTGTATTATGATATTGAATGAATATATATTTTGGTATGGTTACTATTAATGACTTGTGTTATCACTCATCTTTTCTTATATATCATTCTTATCATTATTACTATAGTATCTTAGTTAGGGGGAGTTATAGTTGGTTATTTTTGTTGATGACAAAGGGGGAGAAATATATAAAATCTAGGCATAGATTATGGGGGAGTTGCATAGATTAAGGAGGAGTTTTGTAACCCAGAGGAAGTTATATTATATTTATATACAGATTTATCATCATGAAAAAGGGGGAGATTTTTAGTACCTTAAATATTGGTTTTGATGATAACAACTATAGGACATTATATAAAATATAGATACCAATGTCTTATCAAGATATATAGTATATAGTGCAAGATATTAGACAGGTGTTGATTAAGAAGACTGTACAGTATCAAGAGTAGATTCAAGATGATGATAATTGAAAAATCATGAGTATTAAAGAGTTCAAGATTTCAAGATATTCCAAATAAGTTATATAGTGATAGAATTTATGTTAAAACCTTAATAGCACTTTCCTAATCTCTCTCGCATTCTCTAATTTTGTTTTAAATTGTTTTTCAAATATCCTGTTTTTAAAATAATCTTTCAAAATATTACTCCAAATGATTTTCAATTTCTTATACTTATAAAGATATTATTTTAGTGTCTTTAAGTTTATATATATACATACATATATATACATACATACATATATATATATATATATGTATGTATGTATATTGAATTTTTGTTTATACTTTAATAAGTTATAATTGTATTGATTTTTATATATATTATTGAATACTCTTATTAAATCTTTTAAAATTATTTTAAAAAGTTTTATTAAGTTATATTTTGATTAATATATGTATAAACTATATTTAAATGATTCTACAAAGTATCAAATTATTTTACAAAGCAATGGATTTTAAAAATACTATTTTTAAAGTGTTTTTCAAAATACAAAGTGATATGTTGACATATCCTATCCATGTATGTCGACATAGTGGCCGTATTTTCAAAATTTAAATTTGAATGGAAGTGTCTTTTCATCGTCTCTCTTCGCGAATGGACATGACCGTTGTTTCTCTATATATACCAGACTTCCAAATGAATTTTTAACAACTACTTTCTTATTTTTCTCTCCTCTTTTCACTCTCTTGATTTCTAAATCAATTTTTACCCAAACTTTACCGAAATTCAACTAGAATCAAATTCAACCATCACTAGTTTGATTCTCCTTCATCTACTCTCTGATTTCTCTTATATCTCTCACTCAAACCAAGATCTAAGTGCTATTCAAGAGTTATAGGATCAATTGTAATTAAGATCGAAGATCTGAGTTTGTAAAACTCTATCAAATCATGCTGCTATACTTGTGGGTATGATTGTAACCCGTAAAATCAATTGGATGTGATTGTAGCCCATAAAATCAATTGGGTGTGCTTAGTAGCCCGCAAATCTAGTGGATGTGCTTGTTGCCCGAAAATCGAGTGACTCTACCCAAAGGTTGGAATTCTGGAGGTGTGTTTTGTAGCCTTGAAATCGAGATTGTATTTGCATTTACTAGTTGAAAAGAAATCTATATAAGGAATTATGCAGGACTGGATGTAGAGTAATCCGAACCAGTATAAAATCCTAGTGTGTTCTTTCCTTTTTACTTCTACTTCATTTATTTTTATCTATACTTTGATTCTATTATTGTTAATTATATGATTCCAAGTAGAATCTTAAAGAATTTGAAAAAAATTCATATAATTAATTAAACACTATTCATCTCCCCTCTATTGTTAGTTTAGTCTTAAGATACTATTCCGCTGACTAACAATAAAATTCATGGTCAAATTTTTACTTTTATAAAATTTTCTTTTTCTATCCTATCACTTTTAATTCAATTTACTCCATTTATTTATGGTTAAATTTACGGGATGTTATAATTATGGAGTACGAAGTGCATGGGTTTGATGATGGATGACGGTCGATTGAAAGGATTGTGAAATTTCTTGGGTATAGATAAGCGTTGATGGAAGAATACAGTAATTTGCTCATTTTTTCTAAAATATCAGGGAACGACTTTTAACCTTTATAGTTTTTTCTTTCAAACTCGATATATATTTCTATTTTCATGTAGTTCTTGACTTCCGCTATCTTTTCATATGCACATTATTGAAATATGGAGGGCTTGTTTCTACTTTTTATACTTTTATTTTGATTTCTGTTATTATTCAAATTTGAAAAAAAACTAGAAAATACTATGAAATTTTTTATAATGACCATCGAAAATAAACATTCAAATATGGAACTTTGAAATAAAATCATTGATGAATTTTTTTTTAAAATCGGTCACCAATGCCTTCTATATTAGTATGACGCTTTTGGCCATATATTCCTGTTTTATCTCAAATATATTTAAATTTTCATTTCCTTAATATGTTTGAGTTTAAAATATGAAAATAAAAGGATATTAAAAATTTTCAATTAATTTATTTTTACTATTATAATGACTAATCGAACTTATTAGGATTGTCAAAATATATTTGTTACTTGTGTAGTTGATAAAAGATATTGCACTGTGTCCTCGAATAAAAAATAACATTTTTTTGATAATAAAACGTATTTTATAGTTTTCTACTTTTGATTATAACATATTCCATATCATCTCTGAATCTTCCTTTTTGCATTCCTATTTTATAGATTCATTTTATTTTCTTTCATACAATCACCACTTCTCATTTTTATGCATTCGTTGGCAAGGTTGACATAACCTAAAAATTGATTGATTGAAAGCTAATTTTTGAGAAAATTAAATGCATAAAATTCAAAATGTAATATAACCGACTCCACATGTATTTCTGACATGCTTGAAAATATAGTTGTGTTGGTTCATTATGTAACATCCAATCTTATTTAAGAGACCTCACGACAATACTTGGATGGAAATTTCTTGGTCCCATTTTTAATGATTATGGATAAGTTACCTTGAATTAAAATAATATAATTAAATAATATCCATTATGATCTAAGAGACATGTGGCAATGCATAGATGAAAGTGTCTTGACCTAATTTATAATGAGTTAGGAATAAGCTACTTAACCATGAAATATATTAGAGGTTGTGACAATTGAACCACAATATATATATATATATATATATATATATATAGTGCGTGTGTGTATGTGTGTGTTTTCACACCCTTCAGTCTTACGTGATATGTGTTCGATCATAAATCGTAATAGTTAGTATAATTTTATGTTTGATTATTCACTGTGTAATTAGTGTTACTATTTTAATCATTTTTATAATGCCTTACTCTATTCTTTTGCTATATTAATTTGACATTTATACTTTTGATGAAACCTAAAGCTGAAGAGATGTTAATATTTGGTGGTAGTGGATTTCTTGATCATATTTAAATTATAATATTATTATTTGAACATTTCACCTTTGTACATATAACTAACGTAGGGAAAGCATAAAATAAGGGAAGCATGTAATATATTGAGACATTGAGTAAGTATAATGAACACACATTCATGTTATACTTTTCCAAATCTTTACTTTATGGTTTATTATCATCAAAAGTAGGAGATTATGGAGTATGAAAGTCGATGATTTTGTTTAATGACAACAAACATATATTTGCATTTAATATTTGTTATTGAGTGTGATGCAGATATCGATTATACAATGGTACAAAATTGGTTTTTTTATAAAATTCGATGATTTTGTTTGATGATAAAAGATATTTATTTATGTTTGATATTTTTATTGACATTGTTACAGATTAAATACCTGAAAGAGTTGGTGCTATGCCCTGGAGCAATTATGTAATTGTTTCATATATCTAACTTTGTAGTCAATCTTGTTCATTATAGTAGTGTTTGTTTTCATTTATGTACTTTGCTATACAATGATATACAAAATTAAGTAATTAGTTTATAGTATATAATGAGAAATTCCATAAATAAAATGTTATGTAATTTTTGTTGGAAGTAGTAGCAATTGTGAGTAATTAATCACAATATAAAATTATATTTTATTTTAAATATTTCTTGTCAAGATGTTTCTAGAAAGGATAACGAAACATCCATTGAAATCATAGCGTGCGATGCTCTTCGAATTTTGAGCAGTGTATTTCTCATAGCTACCAGGGGCATTAAGGGTTTACATACTCATAGTTATTGTATAACCATGGAACGACTCAATTTAGAGCTTCCTGTTGGTAAATAAAAACTAGGTCAAACAGGAAATCTTAGGGTGGTGATGTTGCATAATTCCCTCGACTTGAGAATACTATGGAGCATCAATGTGAATACTTTATGTTAAGACCTGTTTCTTCGACCCTTAGAAATCGACACTAATACATCCTCGGTATCCAAGTGCCAGAGAGGCGGTTCTTTAAGGGTAAGAAAGAAAATAAAGATAGAACAGAATCTCACATGAATGGAATAACATATATTATTTTAATATAAACTTTATAGTGGAAAATTTTAAATACATTTATCATAGTTAAACACAGATAGTTATAAATATCTATCCTTACAAATGCGGAATACAATAGTAAACGAGTGTGGTGAAAAAGAGGTAATAGTCTACTGAAGAATCATCTAACTCCATGCTCTGAGCTCTTCTGGATTCTTCTAATGAAACCTGACTACTAGGCTGCCCGAAAAAATATAGGGCACTCAGAGTTTAAGTGGAAAGAAAATAAACTCTGGCTCAGTCATGGGACTGGTGTGAGAAACTCAAAATACGGATATTTAAAAACAAATGGACACAAACACGGAACGGGTTTTTCCCTTATGATAACCAAACCATTTGCTACACAAAATCTGAGAATATTATTTTTAATGACATTCTTTGAAAAATGTTTTTCATATAACATATTGAAATAGCTGAAATTATTACATTGGTTAAATTTAACGGCATAATAAGTTTACAAATAAGTCCGAAGGCACTTATTGGAGAATGGATTTCCATACTATGGAAAGGTAAGGGACTAACTTCCATACAACACATCTCTAGAGGGATGTACCGAGGATCGACATCTTCGAAACCTCTGCGAATCAGAACCGGCCTACTCGTAGTCCCATCTGGTGGCGGATAGGACCGAATATGTCATCACCCCGGTCGTAACCGACCTATCCATGGCCACAGCATACACAACATACACGACTATAAAGAGTAATCTAGAAGGGTGATGACCATACACTTATGGGCATGACCCACATAACCTTGAAGCAACCCTATTTCAGCCACTACCCGTTGATGAGGCCAGAGGTAATGATTACCTTTCACATAGCACACATTCCACTTTGAATGCCACACTGCCATTCCATGATCACACAACTGATTTCTACAAACATATAACTCATGAGCTCGTTTGTCTCGGGAAAAAGTGTTAAGCTAAGAGAGTTGCCTTGTCCGCCACCAAATAGATGATATGTTTATAGAAATCAATCAATGTGATTAGAAATGCAATGTTAGGCATTCATCCATACAAGCTGTCTGAGAACAGGACAAATTGAAGGAACTCTCCTACCACATCCTATCGAGAATCATCCCTATGATTAGTAGCGAGCAGCCTTTGCATCGAAGATCAAATGAGGATACTACTGCCACATATACATAATATGGGAAATTTCACCCTGAGGGTCAGTGACAAGTAGCCTTTTATTCATTTATTATCATTCCATGTCTTCACTTCGAATACCTAAATTGGTTTGAAGTGGTTTTTGGATAAGAATCACTCAAATCCGACCCCGGTTCCTTCAAACTAACCATCGATAAAAAGATGTTAAATAAATAGGTGCTTATTATTTTATTAATTACTTTCTTTTTATCAAAAATATCTTCTGGAGATATATATTTTTAAACATTTATTTTTAGTATATACGAAATCATTAAACCTCTCTTTAACTTTGGAAATACCAAATCATTTTCACAAGTCATATTGCAAAAACCTTTTTGAGTTAAAAAGGGTCGATAGAAATTATACCAATTCTACTCGACATCAATTTCCGTATTCAACCTTTACTATCCGTCAAATAGCGGTGAAATCACTTTTAAATTCACATGGATAGTACAAGTTCCCTCTTTGGAATTTATTACCAAGTGTAAAATGATTATCTCTACACAATCCAAGTTGTATCAATTCAAATTTATAAATTTTGAATCTTTTATACCTGTCTCGTTTCCAACATTTCACCCTTATCTATCCCTCGCCCAGGAAAGAGACTAGGTGAGCCAGGGTACTGGTTGCTCCTAAACATCTCCTTAGTTTAAGCACCCCACATCCGGATCTCATGAATAGAAAAATCCAATCTACTCGTCGGCTTTAGAGTCAAGATTAAATCAGTTTATTTATAACAGCTTTTCTTCAAATCATTTATTTAAACTGTTTAAAATAAACTATAAAACCTCCAAATAATTATTAAAACACTTAATCATTCATTTGAAAACATTTATAAAAGATTTGGAAAAGAATTGTTAAGTTTAAATCTATATTTCAATAGTTCTTAAAAGTGTTGCGAATAGTGCGCAAATAGTGTTTTAAGGCTTATTTGTTCAAAACAACTTTTCAATCATTTAGAAATTCAGTTTTATAACTCAAAAATATTTTTAAACATATTAAAAGATTTATAGAATTTATTCCATATTTTTAAAGAATTAAAAATATCATTTATAAAGATTTTATCGCTTTGGTTTTCGAACTGCCAAACCGCGACTATTTTGAAAACTTGTTTTATTCATATTTCAAAATATACTAAACGAAATATTGATCCTTTTCTTTTGTTTGATAACTATGGTTATAAGGATTCAGAAAATTCTTATTTCAAAGAATTTTGACTCCGAATCCATCATATAGATGGATTTAACTTTATACGACACGAAATCATGAACTACCATAACGCGACGTGCCTATTTTTGACTTAATGTTTCATAACTTGTCAAAACTTCACTATATTGGATTTCAGTGTTTATAAAACATATATAAATCTTTTTAAACCATTTTCAAGAGGTTTAACAATTTCATATACACACTTTCATTTATTAAAAGAAAGTTATTATTAGAAACTGAGATGTTGGTTTTGATGACAACAACCTTTTTAACTTATCTTATTATAAAATATATATTAACACTATTGTCTAGATAGATATGTATATGCAGGAACTATGCAGGATATATATATATATATATATATATGTATATATATATATATATATGTATATATATATATGTATGTATATATATATGCAGGTATTGATTACTAAAGACTGATCTGTATAAAGACTCAAGACTCAAGATTTAGAATGGAGATATCAAGATTGAAGACTCTAGAGTATCAAAATCAAGATTTCAAGATAAGTGTCTAGTTTTTGTTAAAACTTCATAATAGCACAGAAATCTTCATTCCAAATTTCATCTAGGATGGAACCCATTTCTGTCTTCTTAGTGGCTTACAAACCCACAACAAGTAGCTTACAAACCTACGACAAGTGGCTTACAAACCCATGAACATCCTGCTTTGGTACAAGTTCTCGAGTCCTGATGTGATGAGATATTCTGCAGGAAAAAACTTGCAAAACTACTTCAAAATGGTTTTTCAAAATGATTTTTAAAAATGCTTTACAAAATGTTTTCGCCTTAAAAATTATCCTTTCAAAAAGATGTTTTAGCCTTAAAATATTCTTTGTTTTTGTTTTTAAATAAACTCTTGTTTTAAACTTCATTTGTTTTTAAAAACTATCTTCTAATTTTTAAAATATTCTTTTATAATATATATATACTTGAGATTTAAAATCAAATTTATATATACATTCTAAAATATATTTTTCTACTCTTCTTTATTTTAAAACATAGGAAAATTAGTTTATTTTACTCCAGAATCATTTCTTCTTGTTTTCCTTTCAATACCATTTTCAAAACAAATTTTTCATTGTTTTTAACTAAGGGATGTCGACATCATGGGATACCCCATGTCGACATGGTGGCCATTAAATTCAAAAGTTTTAATTTTCAAAAGAAGTGTCTATTCGTTTAAATCTCTTCACGAATGGTTATGACCATTACTGGTCTATAAATAGCCTTCACAAACGAATTTTTTGACTAACTATTTTCTTATTTTCTTCACTCCTTCTCCACAAATCCATATTCTAAAATTTTTATATTTTTAAGATCGTGCCGAATTTTTGTCGAATTCTCAAGTGAATCAAATTAGATTCTCATTCTTGTTTGATTCTCTGCCCTCTCTCAAAGATCATAGTGCTATTCGAAGTTATAGGATCAATTTGTAATCAAAAGTTTATTGAGTCTCTCTATAAGGTGTGGTTGTGCCTGGAAATCAATTGGGTGATCTTGTGTCCCGTAAATCAAGAGCGTTTGCCCCGCACTCGAAGACAAGAGGGTACCTCAAGGCCTTTAGAAATTGAGGATTGTAATCTCGACATTGGTATAATAAAAATCTGTACAAGGTGTTTGCCTTGGTGCAGGACTAGACGTAGGGTAACTCCGAACCAGTATAAAATCTGTTCTGTTCTTTCCTTGTACTGTTTTTTTATTTACTTTCTACATTTGTGTTTGATTCTGTGATTGTTCTGTGATTAAGTTCTGCATTTGTTTATATCATAATTTTTAAATTAGTCCATATAAGTCTTAGAATCCATTAAACACTATTCACCTCCCTCTAGTGTTAAATTAGCCTTAAGATCCTTAACCCGCACTCCCTTTCAATTGGTATCAAAGCATTGGTTTTTATAGTTTTCATAATCTGAAACTTGAAAATTGTTTTAATGGATACCAACACTGGTAATGTCAAATCTGGCACTAGTTCTGTTAACACTAACACTAGTTCATTTGTAGAAGGTCAGTATACTGTCAGACTACCATTTTTCAATTGCCGTAATTATGCATATTAGGCTTGTAGAATATAAATTTATTTACAATCCGTAGGATTAGACACTTGGAATATCACACAAACTGAGTATGTTGAACCAACTACCGAGTTTGCCCAGTGGACTGCTGAGCAAAAGGGTGTTGCACAAAATAACTCAAATGCCATGAATATATTATTTTGTTCACTAGATAGGAATGAGTTTAATAGAGTGTCTGTTTGTAAGTCTGCATTTGAAACCTGGAAAACTTTGCATGTTACTCATGAAGGAACAAACAAAGTTAAACAGACTAAAATTTCCATATTAATTAATCCGTTTCAATTGTTTAAAATGCATGCAAATGAGTCCATTTCCGAGATGTATTGTCGATTTCAAGATATTGTTCATTCACTAATTGCACTGGGAAAAGCTTTTCGGAAGAAGACCAAGTCAGAAAAATTCTAAATTCACTCACTCCAGAATGGGATCAAAAGACACTTGCAATCAAAGAAGCAAATGATATCAGTCTAATGAAAATAGAAGAATTGATTGGGAATCTGATGTCTTATGAAGTTCAACTGCAAGGAAGAAGAGAAAACAAGGCTACAGAAAAGAAGTCATTAGCATTCAATGCAACAACTGAAGATTCAGAACCAGACAGTGATGAGGAGATTGCTTTCATGACAAGAAACTTCCGGAAATTCCTAAAATATAGAAAAATGAATAATTACAAAATAAATGATCAAATGAATTTCAGAAATAATACGAAGAACGTCAACAATGATAGATGCTACAATTATAATAAAGTCGGGCATCATAGGAAAGATTGTCCGTATCCAGATAAACAGTTGTTCCCTCCACACAATGATTCATCAAGGACAAGAAAGAAAGCATACACAACAACTCTTGATGACTCAGACTCATCATCTAGTGACGATGTAAAGAAGACGGATAATTCAAATCTGTGTTTCACTGCTATTCATGAATCAGACGACGATGGGAGTATGGATCTAAAAATAGGTACGCATTTACATTATTTTTAATTTTTCTTGTTTGAATGGATGCTTGTTCGTTTGCTTGATTTTTTTTAAATTCCCTGAATTTTAAATTCAAATTTATCCCTTGAAATTTTAATTTTAAATTCAAAAATAATATTATTTTAATAATATTTTAAATATTAAATTATTATTATATTTAATGTTATCACAGGAATTATATAAGTAGAATATAGGTTATAATATATACATTTATTAGAAATTAGGAATAGACACTTGTCCTTTGATTCAATAGGCACATGTCGACATACCTGGATACCCCATATTGACATGCCCCTTAGAAATTTGATTTCAAAATTTGAATTCAAACTTTTGAATTTCCCTCCACCTTTTCACCAACTTCAATGCTCTGGAAAGATGCCTCTTGACCAGAGAACATGTCTATAGAATCTCTATTTAATTCACTCTCCTTATCATCACTTTTCACTTTTATTTCAAATTTCAAATTTATCTTCATTATCTTCAACTCCTCTCAAACTTCTTCAATGGCCTCTTCAAGCACTCCTAACACCATTAGGCTTCCAAAAGCTATCAAAAACTTTCTTTTTAATGACCCGGAAGCTATCAAAGCTTACATCAACTATGTAAACTTTGGTAAAATTCATATGGGGAAATTTGCTATTTTTGATGATTTTCCTTCTTATGAAATTGAAAATCTTTTTCAACAATGTTCTATTCTTAGTGTAGTAGATAACAAACAAAATGATTTTGTATGTTATTCAAATCTTGTTAAGATGTTTTATGCGAATTTGAATCATGGTTTTTATGATGGGCAAGATGGATAAATTTGGAGTAGTGTTAAAGGAACACAAATAGTTTTGGATTGTGAAATTTTAGGAAATATTTTAGGATGCAAGTATACCGGAATGAATCTCTCGGAATTTCAAATAAATGAAAATGATCGAGAGACATTTCATCACATCTTTGAAGGGGATGACAATTTTGAATTCAAAAATCATTATTTTCGTCCAAAAGCAAGAATGGTTAACCTTCTTATTCAACACACCCTTATACCAAGATCGGGAAACTACAACAACCCAACTTTGAAAGTTTGCAAAGCTCTTTTTGCAATTTTTGGAAATTATTATATCAATTGGGCTCAAGTTATTTTGGATGAGCTAAGGCCCAAGAATTTTACTATGGGTGAAAACACATTATATCATGGAGTTTATCTCACTCGGATTTTTAATTACTTTGGAGTTGATTTCAAAAGGGAAGAATTTATAACTAGAAAAGTGTTCAACCATGGAAACATTTCCCTTATGCAAATTCCATTAGTGTTTCAACCATATGAAACACTTACGGAAAAGGAAGAAAGGCTTGCTCACGAAGAGATGGAAGAAATGGAGGAAGAAGAAGAAGAAGAGGAAGAGGAAGGAATGGAAATTGAAGAGGAGGAAGAGGAAGATCAAGAAACTTCCTTAGAGAGTATTGAATATCCCACTAATCCATCCAATAAGACCATTCTCAATAATCAAAGAATTATAGTGGAAAATCAAAAGACACTCAAAAGATCAATGAGTAAGAAAATGGATAAGATTTCCACTAAAATCAACAAGTTCTTCGGGAAAGTTAGTAGAAAGCTTGGACTATCATCTTCTTCATCTTCATCTAATTAGTTTTAGTTCATGTTATCTTGTTTGCTTCAAGTTCTATCCATGTATTTTCCTTTATTTTAGTTAATACTATATTATTTTATGTAATGTTGACTAGAATCATTAATGAAATCTTTTATTTCCTGTTATTCAACTTCACTTGTCTCTGTAATTGCTTGTTTTTATATTATACAAATTTTAGTTGCATAGATTTGATCATAATATTCAAAACAATGCAAATTGTCACTTTAGGTAGAGGCATGTCGACATCCCCCATCCCCCCATGTCGACATGCAACGGGAAGAAAGTAGTTACACTTTCAAATTTTAATTTCATGTAACTAACATGTGTCTATTCATTTTAAACGACTTTCTACCCCTATTTATACCTGTTTCTTCCAGAATAAATTATCAAACTTCATTTCTAATCACTCCCTTTCGTATTTCTTCTTATTTAATGAATTATGGCTTCTCCGATTAAGAATCTAAGTCATAATCTTGAGGAAACTCTCACTTCCTTCAAGAATATCCTTACATTCATACTTCGTAATCAGCGTCACTTAGAATTGAGTCAAATGCAGATGATCAAGGAGAAAGAGAGACATTTCGATGCCCTTCGTTGGATGATCTCATCCCTTAACAAGGATAATCTCGAAGGAAATCCACCAGTCACTCTCGACAAAGATAAAGAAGAATGGGATGCCATCAAAGTAGACCCTATCTTTGGAGAAGATGGATGGGTGGAAGTACCAAGGAATGTCTAGTCATTCTGTATGTTATTTGTTTGATTTAATTGGTGTGTTTTAAACTTGATTGACTTGACTCATTTAAAACATTTGGTGTGGTTTGTATATATGATTGGATTGAATAATTACTGTAAATATGATTGGATGATGATTGATTTACTTCTAGATTACACTTACGATCACACTCATGATCACATTTCACATTTATGATCACATTTCATACTTATGATCACACTTAGCACTTATTACACTTATATATGGATTACTCTATTGTATTATGGTTGATTATCTTATATCAAGTTCAGGGAATTTATTAGTAAGAAGTTTTTGTTGATGACAAAGGGGAGAAGTTATAAAATAATAGTTGGCTTAGAGTAAGGGGGAGTCATGGAGTAAGGGGGAGTTATGATAGGAGTTATGGTATGGTAAGTATATTTTATAAATACAGGTTGTCATCATCAAAAAGGGGGAGATTATTAGGAACTGAGATGTTGGTTTTGATGACAACAACCTTTTTAACTTATCTTATTATAAAATATATACTAACACTATTGTCTAGATAGATATGTATATGTAGGAACTATGCAGGATATATATATATATATATATGTATGTATATATATATATATGTATGTATATATATATGCAGGTATTGATTATTGAAGACTGATCAGTATAAAGACTCAAGACTCAAGATTTAGAATGGAGATATCAAGATTGAAGACTCTAGAGTATCAAAATCAAGATTTCAAGATAAGTGTCTAGTTTTTGTTAAAACTTCATAATAGAACGGAAATCTTCATTCCAAATTTCATTTAGGATGGAACCCATTTCTATCTTCTTAGTGGCTTACAAACCCACGACAAGTAGCTTACAAATCTACGACAAGTGGCTTACAAACCCACGAACATCCTGGTTTTGTACAAGTTCTCGAGTCCTGATGTGATGAGATATTCTGTAGGAAGAAACTTGCAAAACTACTTCAAAATGGTTTTTCAAAATGATTTTCAAAACTGCTTTTCAAAAGGTTTTAGCCTTAAAAACTATCTTTTCAAATAATTTTCAAAAGGATGTTTTAGCCTTAAAATATTCTTCGTTTTTGTTTTTAAATAAACTCTAGTTTTAAACTTCGTTTGTTTTTAAAAACTATCTTCTGATTTTTAAAATATTCTTTTATAATATATATATATACTTGAGATTTAAAATCAAATTTATATATACATTCTAAAAATATATTTTTCTACTCTTCTTTATTTTAAAACGTAGGAAAATTAGTTTATTTTACTCCAGAATCATTTCATCTTGTTTTCCTTTCAATACCATTTTCAAAACAAATTTTACATTGTTTTAACTAAGGGATGTCGACATCATGGGATACCCTATGTCGACGTGGTGGTCGTTAAATTCAAAAGTTTTAATTTTCAAAAGAAGTGTCTATTCGTTTAAATCTCTTCACGAATGGTTATGACCGTTACTGGTCTATAAATAGCCTTCACAAACAAATTTTTTAACTAACTATTTTCTTATTTTCTTCACTCCTTCTTCTCCACAAATTCATATTCTAAAATTTTCATATTTTTAAGATCGTGCCGAAATTTTGCCGAATTCTCATGTGAATCAAATTAGAATCTCATTCTTGTTTGATTCTCTGCCCTCTCTCGAAGATCAAAGTGCTATTCAAAGTTATAGGATCAATTTGTAATCAAAAGTTTATCGAGTCTCTCTATAAGGTGTGGTTGTGCCTGGAAATCAATTGGGTGATCTTGTGTCCCGTAAATCAAGAGCGTTTGCCCCGCACTCGAAGATAGGAGGGTACCTCAAGGCCTTTAGAAATTGAGGATTGTAATCTCGACATTGGTATAATAAAAATCTGTACGAGGTGTTTGCCTTGGTGCAGGACTCGACGTAGGGTAACTCCGAACCAGTATAAAATCTGGTCTGTTCTTTCCTTTTAATGTTTTTTTATTTACTTTATACATCTGTGTTTGATTCTGTGATTGTTTTGTGATTAAGTTCTGCATTTGTTTATATCATAATTTTTAAATTAGTCCATATAAGTCTTAGAATCCATTAAACACTATTCACCTCCCTCTAGTGTTAAATTAGCCTTAAGATCCTTAACCCGCACTCCCTTTCAATTGGTATCAATGCATTGGTTTTTATAGTTTTCATAATCTGAAACTTGAAAATTGTTTTAATGGATACCAACACTTGTAATGTCAAATCTGGCACTAGTTCTATTAACACTAACACTAGTTCATTTGTAGAAGGTCAGTATACTGTCAGACTACCATTTTTCAGTGGCCGTAATTATGCATATTGGGCTTGTAGAATATAAATTTATTTACAATCAGTAGGATTAGACACTTGGAATATCACACAAACTGAGTATGTTGAACCAACTACCGAGTTTGCCCAGTGGACTGCTGAGCAAAAGGGTGTTGCACAAAATAACTCAAAGGACATGAATATATTATTTTGTTCACTAGATAGGAATGAGTTTAATAGAGTGTCTGTTTGTAAGTCTGCATTTGAAACGTGGAAAACTTTGCATGTTACTCATGAAGGAACAAACAAAGTTAAACAGACTAAAATTTCCATATTAATTAATCCGTTTCAATTGTTTAAAATGCATGCAAATGAGTCCATTTCCGAGATGTATTGTCGATTTCAAGATATTGTTCATTCACTAATTGCACTGGGACAAGCTTTTCGGAAGAAGACCAAGTCAGAAAAATTCTAAATTCACTCACTCCAGAATGGGATCAAAAGACACTTGCAATCAAAGAAGAAAATGATATCAGTCTAATGAAAATAGAAGAATTGATTGGGAATCTGATGTCTTATGAAGTTCAACTGCAAGGAAGAAGAGAAAACAAGGCTACAGAAAAGAAGTCATTAGCATTCAATGCAACAACTGAAGATTCAGAACCAGACAGTGATGAGGAGATTGCTTTCATGACAAGAAACTTCCGGAAATTCCTAAAATATAGAAAAATGAATAATTACGAAATAAATGATTAAAGGAATTTCAGAAATAATACGAAGAACGTCAACAATGATAGATGCTACAATTACAATAAAGTCGGGCATCATAGGAAAGATTGTCCGTATCCAGATAAACAGTTGTTCCCTCCACACAATGATTCATCAAGGACAAGAAAGAAAGCATACACAACAACTCTTGATGACTCAGACTCATCATCTAGTGACGATGTAAAGAAGACGGATAATTCAAATCTGTGTTTCACTGCTATTCATGAATCAGACGACGATGGTAGCATGGATCTAAAAATAGGTACGCATTTACATTATTTTTAATTTTTCAAGAGAGTTTGCCCCGGACTCGAAGACAGGAGGGTACCTCAAGGCCTTTAGAAATTGAGGATTGTAATCTTGACATTGGTATAATAAAAATCTGTAAGATGTGTTTGCCTTGGTGCAGGACTGGACGTAGGGTAACTCCGAACCAGTATAAAATCCGGTATGTTCTTTCCTTTTACTGCTTTTTATTTACTTTCTGCATCCGTGTTTGATTCTGTGATTGTTCTGTGATTAAGTTCTGCATTTGTTTATATCATAATTTTTAAATTAGTCCATATAAGTCTTAGAATCCATTAAACACTATTCACCCTCCCTCTAGTGTTAAATTAGCCTTAAGATCCTTAATCCGCACACCCTTTCAGTTATTTCCTTTCTGATTTTGACGTGTATTAAACGTGACTTGTTAAAAAACCAAAAATCATATCATCATCGTCCAAACATGATAAACAATCATCATAACCAAGCAAAACGAAACATATGTATCATCCGATATATCAGATTATAAATAGAGTTTATCACCTTCATTTTCATTCGAACTAGTTTTAAAACGGTTGTAGCTCCGCTATCTCGAAATCAAACTCCACGAAATTGAGCTCGAAAGCCTTTGGAAGGCTCGACCTACCGTTGGAAGATCACTGCCTTTGCTTTGGGTTGTGGATGGCTCAGCTTTGGGGAGTAGAAGTTGGTGGTCATGGGTTTAGGTGGAAGAATGGAGTGATTTGAGCTTAGTTTTGAGTGGATTGGATAATGTATGTGAAAGCCCGCAAATCCGTAGCCCTTGAATTGACATCAATTTCCAACAAATCAACTCAAGAAGAACAGAAATACGAACCATCAGGGTTAAAAAGAAGAGGTAGAAGAAGAAAGAAAGAAAAAGAAACAACAACAGAATCTCACATTCGCAGCGGAACAATATATAATAGATAAATGAATAATCTTTATAACAAAGAACCATATCAGTTTATACAATACATCATCAGAGTTTACAACAACAACACACATCACTGGACAGTTATATAAACTTGTCCACATAACATAATACACAGCGGAATAATACTAGTATAAGTGATACGTCTCGCCATCCAGCTCGCCTCCAGATCTCCACAGCAATCCATCCAGATCCAATTGATAACCTGACTCTAGGCTGCCCGTGTGGAAAATTATGGGCACCCAGAGTTTAGAAAGGGAACAATAAACTCCAGGTTAGTCATGGGACTGGTGTGAGATCTTAAAAACAGTTATTTTCACAAAGAAAATAAAAGAAATTCACAATGCTTTTGGAAAGTGAAACTACCATAAGGCCTCCCGCCACACACACAATGCAAACGCAGAATTGGAGGAGATTTCTCCTTATGATAGTCAAACATGCTTGATACGCAAAAATTCTTTTTAATATTATCATTAGTGCATAGTGTTGAAAACATTTCGAAAATATAATATTAATCTTAGCCAGCATAGGTACCATGATACTATGCCTACTATAGCTGCCATGTTAAATAGCATGTTCTACAACTAAAACCGTACTGGGTTCGTATTGGGAATTGGATTTCCAACAAATGGTCAGACTAAGGAACTTCCTATGCCACATGGGACGTCCCGTGAACTAACTAGCTCTCTGCCAACACAAGGCCGGGTTACCTCTTACTAGGTAACTACTACTCGAGTATGCCACCCCCGGATCGTTTGTGACCTTTATCCGAGGGCCCTCGATCACAAAGCAACAATCACATAGTAAATGAGATTGGAGCAACCACACATGTAAAGTATCTGGGCTCCATACCATGATATCACCTTTTTCCAGAAGGAAATGACATACCCTAAAGGGAGCGACCCTCATAACCTTGCCGCATCTTTCCTGTTTCGACCATTTCCGGGGTGTGAGGTTCGATGAGGTCTTGTCCACAAAGCTACGCTTTACACGAAAGCCATGCTTTGATCAACAAATGATCAACAAATGACCATCAATACACAGCAGCACTTAGCATGCCACACTACCAAATTGGGAGTATATCACCAATAACCTTCAACTACATAACCTCTGAGCTCGTACGTCTCAGAGAAGGGTGTTAAGCTAAGAGAATAAATTCTCCGCCAGCAACAGATATGTATTTGAAAGAAATCTGCTTTATATCTCAAAGTGTAGTGTCAGACATACGACCATACAAGTCTGTTCCGGGTTCGAACAAAATCGAAGACACTTCGTCCAATAAAGGAAGAAGCCCTTGCAAATCCGGTCTTCAATTGCAAATCCATAACGTCGTATCATTATTCAGAATGGGTTATATGACACAAATGTCCTCTCCCGGCTAAACCGAATAATGAACGCTTGTTTTTAAAAACAAATTCAAGTGCCATTTCTAAGGCAAATATTGAAAGTCGGTTATTTAACTATCAAACAACATTCACAACAATCAAGCCTCAATAATTTCCCCAAATTGTTTATACTGACAGTTAGATATTTTACTATCAAACAATATTCACAAAAATCATCCAATCTAAATAATTTTTCCCAAATTATTAAATTTCAAAATATCTTTGCAAGATATATATTTCCACACTTCATCACTTTGAAAACCAATTTCAAATCACTCGCGGAATAAAATTCCCGATATTATTTATTTCCCTTTTTCTTTATAAATTCCATTGTGAATTTAAATTTCCAAATATTCACTTATATACAATTTTTCAAATATTCACTTTCAACCCCCAAATCAAATTTCAAATTGATTTCTAAATTTATTTCAAATACCAAATCAATTTTACAAATTGATTCCTAAGTCTATTTTCAATAGAACGGAACATTTGCAAATTGATTTCTAAGTTTATTTCCAAATAACAAACCATTTGCAAATTTATTTCTGAATTTATTTCCAAATAACAAACCATTTGCAAATTTATTTCTGAATTTATTTCCAAATACCAAATCATTTGCAAATCGATTTCCAAATTTATTTCAACACAAAATCTATTTTCATTCAACACCAAATAAATTTTCATATCGATTTCCCAAAGATTTATTTTCAAATACCAAATCAATTATCAAATTGATTTCTAAAATTTATCACCTTTTAAATAAATCTCTTTATTCTTTCCAAATTATTTAAAATTCCATTTTCAATAAATTCTTCAACTTTTAAACAATATTATTCAAAACCCATTTATTAATATCTTTTCCCATATTTTGGAAATAATTCGATAAGCTTTCAAAAATCAACCTTTTGCTTTTAAATTCCTTCTTTTAAATTCACCCAATTCCTTCAAAAAGGATTTACTTAAAATTTCTTACTTTAATTTCAAAAATCCAATTTTATTTATTTCTCGTATCCAACGATACCAAAAATTCATTCGGCTAAATTATAGCCTTTAGCAAATTCAATCATCAATATAATCATTCACAGATTATCAATAAATCATCACACCACATATGAAACAAATTCATACAATTTGAGGAATCCAGTTGGATCCCTCCAACTTGTTTCCCTGCATCCACAGATGTTAGCACAACAATTAAATACCAATTCCACTTCGAGGTGGAATATCGCGGTATATGGGATTTATAAAATATCATCCGCTATTATGCGACGCATAGGGTCTCATCCGCTATATAATGCGGGAAATCAACAACTCCAAATATATATATATATATATATATATATATATACACTACTATATATATACTATCGCATCCAAACAATCAATCAATCAATAACTGAAATTCAATTTTTAATTTGAGTGAGAAGATCTCACCTTTGCTTTTATTGTTTTGCAATCCATTTCCCTCACGACTCATTTTCTTCAAACTTTGGACCTTACAACAACATTATAAGGTTTATTAACATTTTGAACTAATCGAAAACTTTTTTTTAAATAGATTTAATTAACTAATTATTAAATTTCCTTTTAATAATTATTTTCTGCAACTAAAACCCTTAAATAATTTTATAAAAAAATCAATCTTTATCATATATATATATATATTCTATTTTTTTTCTTTTAAAACCTTGTCTAAATATATGTGTGTGTGTGTGTATATATATTTACCAATTCAAAAATTAAATAGATTAATACTTTACTACATGTTTATTCATGAATAACCTTACTGTAATTCTTTCTAACATATATATATAAATTCAAATTTAAAAACTGCTAAATAAAACTTACTTTACCAAATAGATTTCGAACCAGATTACCCAATGCCGACAGCTCCTCCTCCATGTGGCGACAGAGTCCATCGGCAGCTCGCGCACGAGCATCGAACCCATCTACGTCGTTCCAAATCACCACACGTGAGCCCAAACTGCCATGCCGCCATCCTTCTGCCACGTCCGCGATATGATCAATCGCGCGCCCTCCATCATGCGCTGCCACTTCTGTCTCGACGCCGACGAATCCACGTCGAAGTCACCGCAACTCTTATCGAACTCGCGACCCTGCTTCCCATCGTCGGCGAAGACCTCAGCCCCTTCGTCCTTGCGCGATTTCGATTAGGGTTTCATTTCATTTTTTTCTTTCTTCGTATGAAATGGGGAAGAGGGAAAGAGATTCACGGTTTTGATTTCGATTTTCAATTTGAAAATGGGGAAGAGGAGGAGTTCCCTCTGAGTTCGGCCATTTATTTTGATTTTGTTTACTCGTTCGACTTGATACTGAAAGGGTAAGGAGAAGACGTGATTTTGATTTTACTTTTGACCGGTTGTGTGAGGAAGACTTCTTGCTAGAGTAACACGAAGTGGATAGAAATACAACTGATGTGAAGGAATTTCAACTGATGTTTGACCAGGATATAATTATATATTATTCAAATTCAAATCCAAATTGACTCGATAACCGTAACTCAAAATCTTGACCTCCTATCGAGGCGTGCCGCCAGGCATTTATAATGTCATACCCCCATTTTGAACACAATAAAAAAGGTTCCGGGTCCAAATTCGATCGTATGAAGAAGATAGCTTTTTGGACCCAGTTATTATATTGAATTCGATATAAATTTCAATGCGTTTATATGTCGTACGCTCACATAACAACTCTTATCACTACGAAAATTGAAATCTGAAAATAATACACTATTACGGATCCAATGGAATTGGTTTCGTCGAATTCTGAGACTGTGCCTCAAAAGGCTATTTTTAAATTCAATTTAAACAATATAAATTCAAAACTGAACAAAACAGTTTCAAATTCAATTCTGAAGCTTTTATTATCTTCAGTATTATCAATATAAATTTTCTAAGCCTTTAAAATATTTTTAATCAACTTAAAAATTGAAGATTCAATATTTTTACCCAACTGCAATAAATAAAATTCAATAATTAAATTGCCAAATTCATTCTGATATTTGAATTTCAAATTAAACTATCTTTCGGATATTTAAAATCAATTAAATATTCTGATTTCCAATGTCAAAAATTCAGGGTCGTAACAATGTATGTATATCAATATAATTTAATTTCCTTTTGTAATTAATTTCTCCATAATTTTCTTTATATATGAAGCTATTAGAATAGCTTGAAGAAGGAGGAAGAAGATAAAGGAAATAGCTTAAGAATTTATGAAAGAGGGGTGGTGTATTTATAGGAAATTTTGAAAACAAAATATCTAAACATGAATGGACCAAAATGCCCTTGCCCACACCCCCTCCATCACCTCAAACGCACGGCTCCGCCTCCTTTCCACCTCCATGTGCTTGTGTAAGAGTGTAAGGTGAGTTGATGTTTGCTTTTGAGTTGCTTAAGTATTAAGTTTGTAGGAAAATATCTTAATATTTTCTAATATATGTATATTTAAATGTATATGTATATATGTATGTATATGTATACAAGTATGTATATATATGTTCATGTGCATGTTAGGGTGTGGACGTTTATGTTATATATGTGCACATGACATATAAATAAGGTTGCAATGACTTTTGAACAACTTCCGTTCGTTAAACCGTTAAAAATCGGGAAACCGATTCCCGATCATACTTTCACTTATAAGTTAATCTACATATAAATGTATTTGAAAATATATATCTAATAAATTAATTAAAATGATCTCTTTTGAATTATAAAACCTTATAAATAAATATTAAGCAATTATTTACAAAAAGTGATGTTATAGCGATAAAGTGATATGAATTTTCCTTATATTTTCAAATCGAACATATATCTTTATAAAACTATTGTAAATGATTTATCATCACTCTATAACTAATTAAAATGAATAATTATCTTTTAAAAACAATTATTTGAATAATTATAATAATGATTAAATCATTAAATCACAATTTAAAATCATAAATTAATATTTAAATATATGAGCATCATTGATGATATCATAATTACATTTAAATCCCAAAAATAAAATAATTAATTTTATTTCATATTTCTGTTTAACTATAGAAATAAGTGTACGTATCCAGCTCCGTGTCCAACGTTTGGTAATCATAGAGCTGTTTATTGATAAAATGATTTTTGACCATTTTATTAATATTTTTCCAAAGTATATATTTTGTAAACATTTTTCCAAAATAAGTTCATTATTATTATTCATCACTTAAAACTTGACTATTTGTTGACAAAATAATCTATATTTAAATATTTAAAATATTTAAATATCTTTAATTAAAGCGATCAAATTACGGGTCGTTACATACTTCCCCCTTAAAAGAATTTCGTCCTAGAAATTACAACGCAAAACCCAAAAGTATTTGCCCAAAATATTTATTTTCTAAACTTACACTTGTACGATGTATATAGATTGTTCATATGCAATAATTGTTTCGATCTACTATTCGAATCCACAACTTTACTTCCGAACTAGTATTGATCCCCCGATCCTCTAGTGCGGACTCTGATCAGAATTTTAGTTTTCCATGCATAACTCTCAACTATGATAGAAAACTCAAGTATCCAACCACAAAACCTCATCAATGTTCATCATTAAGAATCGAGTGATAAATCCTTTTTTGGAATGGTGTAAACACCTCAAAGTTCTGTAGTCGAATCTTAGATCAGAACTGTCCGATGAAACAATCCATACTCTTTATACATAATAATCTTTCCTGGTAATCATTCAAGATAAAAGATAACTTACCTTTTAAACCACTTATATTATCTTTTACTTCTTTTAAATCAATATTAATTATATCTTTGTATTTAATAAAACTTCTTTGTTAGTCAAAACTTACTTAATTAATTAATACCTCTTTCTTAATCAAAACTTCCTTTACATATAATTTTTTTTAAATGTTTAGCGAAATTCCGTTTCGAGTTCAAAAGAAGATTTTTCCCTTAAATTTTGCTTCTTTAATCAAGAATTCTCATTGATTTATTTAAGAGATTTATGCAATTGTAATGAACGATGTTGTAAATGAAATAGCATATTTATATTATACACTTCATAATTTACATCAACATTTCAATTTCTTGATACAGGTCATACCTAAAGCATACAACTCCTATAGTAGGATACATAACACTAATACTATACATCACCCACTAGCATAACATCTCATCTCACATCATACATAAGCTATATATAGATATACTAAATAGATAGATAAAAACTCCCTTCAACTATCATACTCATCATCTTCCTCATTCTTCTGAATCGAAGGCCAATGGGACGCTCCAATATCTTAAATCTATCATAACTTCTCCAATTCTTTCTTCTTCACTCTCCTGCTCTTCATCCACATTATTTTGATCTTCCAATTGCTGCATCTCTCCTTCAACAAAAGGTAGCCATGGCTGTCCATGGACTGTGGCCGAGACCAACAGTTGCTTCCTGCATTACTTCACCTTATGCTATTTCTTCGAGTCCTTGCATCTCAACCTCCCATGGGTTTTGAAATACTTCAGCTTCTTCCTCAAATATTTCCTCCTCATCACCTTCCATGTCATCCCAGTTGATGTAAGAATTGGATGATTCTTCTCGCCAGATAACATATTCCCCTTTCATTTCCTAAATCACATTGTTGTTTACGCTACCGTGGTATGATATTAGGGTTTCTAGGCCCTCCATAGGTTCGGATTTCTCCTCATAGGTTCGGTTTCCTCCTCCATAGGTTCGGGTTCCTCCTCCATAGGTTCGGGTTCCTCCTCCATAGGTTTGGGTTCTTCCTCCATAGGCTCCGATTCTGCTATGAGTTCTAATTCAGAATTAGCCGGATCTGTTATCCATATTCCTTCGAAGGCTCGTGCAGACTTATCATCACTGGATATATGGATCATTTCTAGAGTAGCGGGTGGGATGAGCATTTCCGCCATTGGCTGCCTGCCTTTATCCCTTTTGATGTACGGAAGACACTCCTCATCAATTCGAGGAAAACTGTTGCTTGGTGACTGTTTCGATGGTTCTTCCTCATCGCTTGAGAGAATAATGAGATTATCCTTTTCGCCCTAATTTGCTCGTGATGACTCACACTTGGAATACTTTTTTCCATATAGTTTCTATAAATGTAAACACAACCGCTCAGATATAGGCACTAAGCATTTTACTTATTCTAACTCATTTTAGTGTCAAGTTATTAATATCTTATTTACTCAGGCATATTCTAATATAAATCGGCCTTAACTATAATTTTTTAAGGGAATAGGATTTTCCAAGCACTTGCTGTTATTTTCCTCCAAACCAATCTTTCAAAACAAATTGAGATTTCTATCAAAATGTTTTTTCTCCTTCAAAATCCTTTTGAAATCCTTTGTTAAGAAAACATTCCAAATATATAATTTCAAATCTTTTCCAAAAATTCTGTTCTTTTGTACATTCCTCAACTCATATAGTTTTCATTCCTTATTAATCCTTTCAGTTTTATTATAAGCATCTTGTAGTCAAATGTGAAATTCTAATCACAAGATGTTTATACTTAGTTTTACCTAACTTGAGTTTAATCATCCAATATTAAAATTTTCAAAGATATCCCTTTTTTTATTCAAAATGTAATCTTAGGTAAAATTATTTCATTTACCATAATTTCAAAACAAAATCATTTATATATATATATATATATATATATATATATATCATAAACAAATACACGCTCATATATAATACACCCAACTCAATCTAGTGTGTTACTAACCCTATCTCTAATAAGTAACTCATCCTAGGGTATTACTAACCTTATCTCTGATAAGACTTTACCCCTACTAGTCTCAGGTGTTCGCTCAACCTAAGCTCGGATGCCAAATGTGCAGACCCATTTCTTCGACCCTCGGAAATCGACACTAATACATCCTCGGTATCCAAGTGCCGGAGAGGCGGTTCTTTAAGAGTAAGAAAGAAAATAAATACAGAACATAATCTCAAATGAATAGAATAACATATACTATTTCAACATATAATCTTTACAGCGGAAAATTTTAAATACATTTATCAGAGTTAAACATGGACAGTTATAAATATCTGTCCTTACAAATGCAGAATACAATAGCATACAAGTATGGTGAAAAAGAGGCAATAGTCTATTGAAGAATCTTCTAACTCCATGCTCTGAGTTCTTCCAGATTTCTTCTAACTAAACCTAACTACTAGGCTGCCCAGAAAAAAATAGGGCACCTAGAGTTTAAGGGGAAAGAAAATAAACTCCGGGTCAGTCATGGGACTGGTGTGAGAAACTCAAAATATAGATATTGGAAAACAAATGGTATCTCATAAGACCATGCCGCACATAAACACGGAACAGGTTTTTCCCTTATGATAACCAAACCATTTGCTATGCAAATATCTGAGAATATTATTTTTAATGACATTCTTTGAAAAACATTTTTCAAATAAACATATTAAAATAGCTGAAATTATTACATTGGTTAAATTTTACGGCATAATAAGTTTAGAACTAAGTCCGAAGGCACTTATTTGAGAATGGATTTCCATACAATGGCAAGGTAAGGGACTACCTTCCGTACAGTACGTCTCTAGAGGGATGTACTAAGGATCGACATCTTCGAAACCTCTATGAATCAGAACCGGCCTATCCGCAGACCTATCTACGGGTGGGATCAAATATGACATCACCCCGGTCGTAACCGACCTATCCGTGGCCACAACATACACAACATAATCGACATATAAAGAGTAATCTATAAGGGTGACGACCATACCCTTATGGGCATGACCCACCACTACAACAAAAACACCCTTTAATAGCGTTGAAAAAACGCTATTACAGGCTACTATAGCGTGTTTTGGTACGCTGTATATTAACATGTTGTAATAGGTCAGTGACCTATAATAGCAACATAAAAAACGCTGTAGAGACGCTATGGTCAAGGACTTTTCATAGCGGTTTAAACGTGCTATAAATGACGTTACTTATAGCGTTTCTGAATTGCTATTAAATGGACGATTCAGGACATACAAGTACCTTTCTATAGCAATTGTAAACGCTGTAGATATATCATTACCTGATTATTATAGCAATTATAAATGCTATAGAAATATCATTGGCTGATTATTATAGCAAATATAAATGCTGTAAAAACGCTATAGAATGTTTACTTTAGTCTTTCATAGCATTATTTACTTGCCATGAAAACTGTTTAATCGTTGTAGAATATTTTTATTGCACTAGCATAATGCTATAATATGTATAGCCATGACAATTTTTTTTCCTAGCATTAATATAAAAAGGATGTAATATACGGTATTTCACACAGTATTAACAATTAAGCATAAAGAAATATAAATGAATAAAAGCATTTCATGCACAATATTAAGCATTTACTTAATTTTATGACTGTTACATATTTGCAAATTTCACAATACATACAACAAGTTTACACACTTCTAACCACAAACTCAGACCACAACATTACCTCAAACTCCATTATTTCCCACTGTTCAAACTATTAGTGCAAGCTCACATCTTCATTACACATAACAACTTCTATACAGCAGCTCCTATTCACGTCAAGAAAAAAGAAGAACATCCACTGTTGCAATTTCCATCTTAAGGCACTGTACACATCTTTCTTCATCACAAAATGCACTGTGCACATCTTTCTTCATCATAAACATACTGCCACCATCCTCTCAGACTCTTCAAGTCACCTGAAAACAACATCTTCAACAAATAATCCTCTGCCCTTCATACAAGCCTACTACCATTCATACATACTGCCTAAGATCCACTACAGTAAAACTCTACCTACTTCACTTTAAATTTGTTTGCTTCACACTTCATCAATCACACTGCCTCCAAAACCTATCATGACCTGCTGCCTGACCACCCATAACCCCTTTCAACCCCATTTTCAAATATTTTTTCATGCCTTCCACCATAGCGTAAACCCAGAGCATCATTTGCTCAATAAAGAACAACACTGCAGACTTATAGTAGTGTTGCAATAATTCTCCAGTTTGCTTATATATGGTTACCTTTAGCTCCCATGTAAACGAAGCGGTAGTCGGAGCAGTTTATTTCATTAGCATTGTGATTGTTGTAGGTAACTTGATGCATAGAATAATTGTCAAGATATAGATTCAGCCAATCATCAGCAAAAGAATGTGGTGTTGTGTAAGCCACATTCTGGATACCCTTGGAAATGAACAAAATTTAAGTAAACTAATACGATGCAAGAAAAAAATTAGCCTAAGTCGATGGAATAGATTGTGATTTGATATGAGTTTAATTTATTTCTTTATTGTGCATAAGCACTCACATAATCTTCTGATATACAAAATATGTTACAGGATGAAGGTTGGAATCAGTGGTAGATACAACTAAATATTACTATAAAATAACCAAATATTATGGAAAAGGCCAACCAGTGATTTTGTTGATAAAGATACTCAATTATACCTTAACAAAATGCCAGTCCTTTAGATATAGTAATGTCTGACTATTGTCACTATAAACCAAATTGTTACCATGATTTTTTGCAGAAAGTCCAAGCCAACAATCTATGAATTGTGATGCAGACAGTTGTAATCTCTTCTGATCAGTAAACTCTCTTGTACAACTTTTCTGCAACCTGCATAAACACAATTCAGCAATATCGCATTAGCATATGTAAGCCAAGTTTTCATTTTCCATCATATCATTTAAACTAAAATATTATAAGGATATCTTGGTCAATAATTGTTTTAGAAACAACATAACCACTTTAACGTTTTCTCCTTATCAAATTATCCTATCTTCAGAATTTTCCCCTTAGCCTATCATGCCCTTTATCTAATTTGTTTCTCCCTTTAATAACCACCCAAATCAATTCTCCTGGTTTTTAGACTTTCCTAGTGGTATAAATGCAATGTAATATGGATTTTTTTTCTCTCTTTTTTTTGGAAAATGAAACTAATATTGTGTGTTTAACTTCTGTAACTTTCTAAAATTGTGTATTTAAAGCCTTATCTCCAACCTTGGTTGTATCATACTTTACTCGAACATCAATTTTTAAACCCAAACCAACAATTTCTATTTTTGACAATGTGCTTATCAACAAACGTCTAAGATACCATGATAAATAAATAAAATTTGTTCAACGTAATCACAATAAACGTATCAGATTTATCAATTTGGTGAACATTCCTTATTTTCTTTTTTGAAAAGATCAAAGTTGAAAATGAAAATGAAGTAGAAGAAACTTCTAATCCTGTTCTTATGAAAATGAAAATGAATGACATCTGTGACATTAACTTCATCAATAAAAGTGCTTGCATATGCATAGAGAGGTGGTGTTTCTATGTCTCCATAGTCTACTCTTATGCTTTGCAATGCATATTGCATTGTGATTTCCAATTCAATGAGTATAATTGAACCATTGTGTGTATAAGTCACATAAAAAACTTCTAATATTACATTTGTTAGTTTAAATAGGTAGACATTATTAGGGAGTCGCATATGTATAAAAAAAAGTGTAACATGCAGTTAATTTTACATCGAAGCGTGATCTGTGAAATGTAAATAAATTTTAAAAATTGCTCGTCTTCTGCTATGTCAACGCTGATAATATACAACATAAAGAGAAACTAAGTTTACTAATGATAACACTGATAAGCTTTAAAAATAAATGTAACCATATACATAGAGAAATGGATACTTACTCTGTTGAGTACCATAAATAGTCTGTATGATCCCATGTTGTGCTTAGTTGCTCTATCAATCCATTTTTTGTGATATTGATAAGGCAAGAGATAAATAGCATAAAATTTAGGAATCTTCCCAATTTTTATGCTATTTAGCTATGCCTCATCAATATCATTTAGACCTTATATGTAATGACCCGTAAAATTTCAACTTTTTAATAACGTAATTAGTTGAAATTTTACGAAATTTTAAACGATAAAATTTTGAAATAAAAAAATTAATATTTGAAATACGTCTAGTTAAACATAGCAACTGGTAAATTTTCGTCCGAAAATATGAAAGTTTATTTCACGCGAAAATTCACTTCAATTTAATCAGTTAAAAAGCGATGAAAATAAAATGTTTCGAAACCAAAATATTTTTACATAGAAAAATTCTAAACCATCTTCTGAGCAAGATGTCAGTTCGTCGTTTTTCCATATTCGGACATCTTTGGCTCCGTCGATCTTATTCTTCAGCGTTTTTCTTGCATTGTCCGCTATTAGAAAATTCGAATTTTTATAATTAAATCGTACCGCTGTTATCTGTATACCGTTTTGACCGTCTCGTCGCACTGATCTCAACGGTATAAAAATTTCTGTATTTTGAGGTCCGGATCACGACGAAACGTTGATAGCAGTCCGTTATACCGGTACCGAAATAGTGACTTTTACTTTCCCAATCCTTCTTAAAATCTTTACCGTGCAACTCAAGAGATTAATCAATTACATTGAATGGCTTTTCAGCTGAAATCAAGGAAATTGAACCGTTACCGAAATTCAAAGCGTAGCTACTTTTAGTTCTCATCAGTTCCCAATATGAAATGGCACCATTTCATTTTCGTTCGTATATACTTCTCAGAAGAAAATAGTGTGCTCTGTTGTTTTCTCCACCTCTTCTTCTTCCCTACCAAATTCACTTCCTCACAGACCAGCCCCGCCTTCAACAGCTCCTACCATAGCCAAGCACCTTCCCAAATCCCCACGACTGCACACACCCCTATCTTCTGCCTCACCCACCAGCAGCTCCACCCTCCAGCCGTCACCATCAATCGAGAACCACCTTCCGCTTCCCTTCCATATTTCCATGACCGAGGCCATTCCTCACGTCAGTCCACTGGCCTTCCCCCCTCTGCCTCGACAACCGCCACCAGCCACCTCAGCTTCCCACCTCCGCCCCATGCGAATCCACAGCCTCCCTTCACGGCAGCCCACCCATGCTAGCAGTTCCGCCTCGACCACTCTATGCGAGCGATCCAAACCCGCTGCCCAGATCCGCCTTCCACCACCTTCCCACCCACTGCCTTGTCGACCGCCTACACCCATGCAGTCACCTTCCACTCGCCAACGCACTGCCTTCCGCCTTGCACTGCACCTAACCCGATAGCCTCTGTGACCCATGCTTCGCAGCCGATGCTCACCACTCCTTCATGTTCCGCGGCCCTTAGCTCCGCCAACCTCCGCTTGCTCCTTTCGCCAAACCCAGTCGAGCTCCACCTTTTGCCGTCAAGCTCATCCTCTCTTCTTCTGCTTTTCTTTTGGTTATATATAGGTAACGTATATATTTTATATATGCTTCATATTAGTTGTATATATGTTACGGATTCATTTATATAGTATGTGTTATACAGTTAGTATATACATGAGCTTTGAAGTCGTATATACATTCATATTTGCAAATCTGAAAGCTACTTGTTTATTTGTCTTATATTTTACAGTACGTGTATTGTTTTGCATAAACGAGCTGTTGTATATTTATATAAATATATATTATTTTATAATATGGTACTTAATATAATATGTTACAGTATGTTTAATTGTTATGTGAAGACTAGAATAGCTTGTCCAAATCAAAATTTTATACATTCATTTGAAATAGGTGGTCTGCGTATTTTCCTTAGCCTTCCCGATTGTATATAACTTATAATTTATATACGTAAAGTTTACATGTGATTTTACATAATAAGTTATGTTAAGGTTGAGTACATATGTAAGTAGTTATTCCACAATATATGATGTATATATGTTGATTTTATTTTATGTGTTTTAATTAAAACCAAAGATTTTTGACATATGTATATAATTTAATATGTGTTTGAAATTTAAAATATGATTTTATATATAAATAGTTGTATATAGCTATATACGAGATCACTTATATCCAGTATCTTCATCGGTCCAGTTCTGATTCATTTTATTAATTCTTGATTATCAGCCTTGATCGTCCATTTCGCGTTCAATCTTGCTTTTCTTTGAAATCCGTGTCTGGAATCGTAACTCACTCTATCGTCGAATCTCTCTCTAGCCTCGAAAGGTGAGCAATCACTCACGATTAACGTTCTTTTATTTATTAAATTTGATTTCAATTGAAACGACAATTGAAATATGCTGCTGTTAGTTAATTACACTGTTATATATGCTATTGCCTGTATCAGTTCACCTGTGACATCTGACCCCATTATCTGTTAATTATTTATGCGTTGATAATACAGTTTGGCTGATAATTGATTGATTGTTGATGTTTATATTGGACGTTAAATTGTTAATGTTAAAATGATAAATAGTATGAAATTGAACTTGATATAGGATAATTAAATGTTAAATTTGATTAACTGACATTTGTATAATATGACCCCTTTAACTGTTAAATCCATTGACACGTATGATTTGCTTAATTACATTTTGAATCACTGAATGTATGTTGTTAAATTGATGATGTATGAAATTGTAAATAGATGACAAGTGAAAAACCGTAATGTAATAATCTTTAATCTACATGAAATGATAGTGTAGATTCTAGAAATAATTATATTAATTCGTACAAATGACAATACGAATTAATACGGTTATTTCGGGATTATTTGAATTGATTATTGGATTGTTATTGATTGTTGTTAATTGCTTGTTTATTTACTTTGACACCATCCCTGTTATCACACTGCAAGTTCCCTTTGATATGTTTTGATTTTGAATTGAATTGGAATCGGGTTGAAATGATAAATACCCAAATTGAACTTTGACTTAGGATAGAAAATTAAATAAAAACCCGATTGGTCAATAATTTGATTTGAAAATAAACGAAGATTTTATTTGAATAAAGAATATGGTTTTGAAATGAAGTTGAAATTTGAATTTTAGATGAAGGGAAAATGGTAATTTTTAAAAATCTGAAACAAAAGATTAACAATGTAATCAATGAAAGAATGTTGTTTAATTTGAGAAATGATTGAATTAAGTTTGAAATGATTTAATAATTAAGTTTGAAATTATAATTAAGTTTGAAATTATTAAACTTTGAAATTATTTAATAATTAAGTTTTGAACTATTTAATAATGAATTATTAAATGATTAAATTGAATTGAAATTCTTTAATAAGAAAAATTGAACTTTTGAATAAGTGAATTTTACTTCATAAATAATTGAAATTGAATTTCTTTATTAAGTAAGTTTTGGAAAATTATTTAAGAAAGTAAATAAGTGAAATGGATTTTCTTTGACAAGAAATGAAAATGTGATATTTTGGAATCAATGTAAGACTTGTAATTGAAAGAATGGATTTGACGAATTTAATTTAATTCAAAATTGTAAGTTTTGATTTAATGAAGTTGAACTTAAGAAATTGATTTAATGAATTGGAAATTTAATAGAAATTGTTTTGAAGGATAAAGTAACTTAACGAATATTGAATGAAATCGATAAATGAATTTGGAATTGATTTGAATGATAAATTAAATTGATTTAAACGATTTCGAAATGAAACTTATATACGAACTTGAACCAATATTTGAATTGTTTTAAAAAGAGATTGAAATTGAATTATAAGATTTTGAATGATAATTTGGAAGTTTTGAAACGTAAATTTTTGGAAATTGGTTTTGAAAGACAAATGAATGTTGATTTACGAATTCTAATTGAAATTGTAATTGATTTGGTTTTTGAAATATATAAACGACCAATCGGTGTAATAATTACGAAAGTTATTAAAGAGACCGGGATCGGTAATGGATATACTCTCTATCTGAACCGAAACCACTTTAATAACTATACGCGGAGTGTTGATCCAGAACGAAGTGGATGGTTTTGGTGAACGCGTTGACTGAAGAAAGAGAACGATTTTGGATGACCCCTGACATGACTAAAACAGGAGCCGCGCCGGGCCATTGAGGATCGCCATCTCTAGCGGACACACTTCTTCGATACCATATCTATTACTTTTGTGATTCGATTTGGGTGCACCCCTTGATTTGGGAGTGTTGTTTCGCGGTGTTGGGATAGTAGCTGCTATGCCCAACATCAGTCCGGATCACGCAACTACTAGTATCCTAGTTGGTATCGCCTCATGTACCTTGTCATACTGATTATCCTATTCACGACCACTACGATTTTGATTTGTACCTTGAGTATATGGATTGCCCTCTGGTGACTTCCGGTTTTGGGGAAACTACGGTCTTGTATATGCTTTTGGGAATAAAAATGTGTTAAGGGTGGAATGGGCCATGACTTAACGCTATTTTGATATCTTATTATTACTGATAGACATTATCTACTTATCGTACATTACTACATAGTAGATAGTTTAACGGATCCTTAAAGGATGGTTATTCCAAACATCCTTTGAGTTACTTGTATTTCAATTGCTATTTCACTTGAGTTGGATTTATTAATATGAGAATGTTAATCTTGACTCGAGTGTTTTGTGTTTTGCTTTACGCTCGGGTCAGACTGAGTAGTTCGGCTTTCGAGACTCACCTTTGGAGTTGGAGCTTCGCTTGGAGATCCAGCTATCTATCCAGCTTTCAGATATTCGATGATTCCAGTGATGTATTCTGATTTGTATCTGTTACTCTTCCGTTGTATCTAGTTTAACTCTGATGTATCGTATTACTCTTCTGTTGTAAACTCTGATGTATTTTATAGATTCATATAGTAGCTTCATGAACTACTATCTCTTTTATTTCCGCTGCAATTATTACTCTGTGTCTGTGATCTGTGATTATTTATTTACTGAATATGTTCAGTTTTGCCAATTTAAATTAACAACGCGGTATTTTGAGCAATTCAACTCCGGCATGAGTGTCTACCTATACACTTATAATGGATGCGAATGGTCCAAAATATCGGGTCGTTACAGTTGGTATCAGAGCTTTGGTAGCTCTAGGCAAAACTTAACATATAGGGTAAATGTATTTACAGAATCACTCTCATTCGAGTTTCAATCTCTTCCCTTGACTCAATTCCTTTGAATTTTGGAACGTTCCCCTCGGTTTCGAAATTCATTCGTGTCCTTCACTATTCGACTTCTTTCAATTCTGGAGCATCACATAACTCCACTTCGAATGACCCTTATAGTGAATCGGCGGTCTCGCCAAACTTCGAATAATTTGTAAAGGGTGAAACTCCTTTATAATAGGCATTGATTTACCGAAGATTTCTGTATTTTCGGTTTACGATGCTATCTATCTCCTGCTATACCTAAATTCTATTTCTTGAGATCGAATGTCAATTTCCTCGGAATTCTACACCGATCTTATTCTTGAAGTTACGGACGACCCGGTTAAGGCTGGCCGTAAATTAAATAAACTCATTCATCTCCCGATTGTGGTAATTGAATTATCTTATCTTCTATTTCAAACTTATTTTTTCGAATCAAAATTTTCTTTGATTTGAGTCCATCAAAAATTTGAATCTCTATCTTTGTTTTGAAATCTATTCTTGAATCGTCGAGCAAAGAAATGTATTTGTAAACTTATATTAAAATGTTTTATATATTGTGTTGTTTGAGTTGTTGATGTTGATTTGGGTTTCCGATCGATACGTCTGATCAACGCTATCGATAGGATTTCCAAAACACTTGAACAGAGCAAACTGACATCATATTATTTTCAAATTGGAAAATGAAATAAATTGTTTGATTAAATTGTGAAAATATAAGTAAATTTTCTGGAATTTAATAGGTTAATTAAATTGTTTGTTGAAATGATAATATTTGATTATCATTTATTGTTCTAAATAAATTTATAAATACGGTTTATAAATTAATTTGGAATTTGAAATGAATTTAATTCAGAAATTTGAGAATTTATTAGTTTCTGGTGATTTCGAACTTTGTTTTTTTTAATTTTTAAAGTATATAGTATTGAAAGTATTTTCGAATAGAAATCGTTTTCAAAGGATTTTTTTAAAATGTTGAAATCAGTGCTCTTCTCTTTGTCGCTGGAAAATAATTTCGGTGATGGCGGCCGCATCATCGACATTCATTTTCGAGTTTCGAAGTGGAGATACTATTCTGTAGCTTTGCTAAGGTTTTGTTTTGAAAAATATTTTGATTTGAATTTCTTCGGTATAATTTGATTTATATATATATATATAGGTATCTTATTTTAAAATTTAATTTGATTTGATATAAATATAATATATATCTCTAAATTGTTTAAAGTTAATCGGAAATCTAATTCTTAAATTTGGGTAAAGAATGATTCAATTTTAAATAAAACAAAAATTTGGAATAAATATTTAAACTTGAATAATTGAATTGAGAAAATTCTATTTGTATATTGTTCAACTGCATTCTAATACAACTTACCTAAATCGTTCAGAAGTTGAATATGTAATTGGATAATATATAAGATAAATTGAATTTATAAATAAAATTTGAGTGTTTATAATAAATGTTATACACTAAATTTTGATTATAAAGATGTCAATTGAGTTAGATTGGATAATAAATAAAACTCAGTTAATAATGAAATAAATTTGTTTTGAAAGAATTAATAAATTGAAATTTGATCAACATATGAAAATACCTTGAATTTAAAAGAAATTAATAGATGTAAATTAATTTAAATCGAAACTTTTATGTTTTAAATTAATTTACATGGGTTAAATATATGTGAGAAGATATATTAAGTGGAATAAAGTTAATAATAATTTGTAATAAAGAAGAATTTAAAATTGTTGAAGAAAATATGATTATAATAAAAGACTATTCAAATTTATTGTTTTAGAAATTTTAAATTGAAGAAAATGGGAATAAGATAATGAATTTAGAAATAGTTGAGATTGATTTTAGTGAAATCAAATGGATTAAATCAATTATTGAATAACAATCAATTTAAATTTGAATTTATATGGTTTAAATTAATTGTTATTTTGTATTTCAAATCTGTTTTTCTTTCTGGTTGTTTCTATTCTCCTACCTCGTTCCTTTTCGAGGACGAAAAGTTTTGAGTGGGGGAGAGTGTAATGACCCGTAAAATTTCAACTTTTTAATAACGTAATTAGTTGAAATTTTATGAAATTTTAAACGATAAAATTTTGAAATAAAAAAATTAATATTTGAAATACGTCTAGTTAAACATAGCAACTGGTAAATTTTCGTCCGAAAATATGAAAGTTTATTTCACGCGAAAATTCACTTCAATTTAATCAGTTAAAAAGCGATGAAAATAAAATGTTTCGAAACCAAAATATTTTTACATAGAAAAATTCTAAACCATCTTCTGAGCAAGATGTCAGTTCGTCGTTTTTCCAAATTCGGACATCTTTGGCTCCGTCGATCTTATTCTTCAGCGTTTTTCTTGCATTGTCCGCTATTAGAAAATTCGAATTTTTATAATTAAATCGTACCGCTGTTATCTGTATACCGTTTTGACCGTCTCGTCGCACTGATCTCAACGGTATAAAAATTTCTGTATTTTGAGGTCCGGATCACGACGAAACGTTGATAGCAGTCCGTTATACCGGTACCGAAATAGTGACTTTTACTTTCCCAATCCTTCTTAAAATCTTTACCGTGCAACTCAAGAGATTAATCAATTACATTGAATGGCTTTTCAGCTGAAATCAAGGAAATTGAACCATTACCGAAATTCAAAGCGTAGCTACTTTTAGTTCTCATCAGTTCCCAATATGAAATGGCACCATTTCATTTTCGTTCGTATATACTTCTCAGAAGAAAATAGTATGCTCTGTTGTTTTCTCCACCTCTTCTTCTTCCCTACCAAATTCACTTCCTCACAGACCAGCCCCGCCTTCAACAGCTCCTACCATAGCCAAGCACCTTCCCAAATCCCCACGACCGCACACACCCCTATCTTCTGCCTCACCCACCAGCAGCTCCACCCTCCAGCCGTCACCATCAATCGAGAACCACCTTCCGCTTCCCTTCCATATTTCCATGACCGAGGCCATTCCTCACGTCAGTCCACTGGCCTTCCCCCCTCTGCCTCGACAACCGCCACCAGCCACCAGCCACCTCAGCTTCCCACCTCCGCCCCATGCGAATCCACAGCCTCCCTTCACGGCAGCCCACCCATGCTAGCAGTTCCGCCTCGACCACTCTATGCGAGCGATCCAAACCCGCTGCCCAGATCCGCCTTCCACCACCTTCCCACCCACTGCCTTGCCGACCTCCTACACCCATGCAGTCACCTTCCACTCGCCAACGCACTGCCTTCCGCCTTGCACTGCACCTAACCCGATAGCCTCTGTGACCCATGCTTCGCAGCCGATGCTC
The DNA here is from genome assembly GCA_030737815.1 of Allium fistulosum. NCBI lineage: Eukaryota > Viridiplantae > Streptophyta > Magnoliopsida > Asparagales > Amaryllidaceae > Allium > Allium fistulosum. The sequence goes on from CM060905.1 coordinate 1,112,928,423, forward strand.
ACCACTCCTTCATGTTCCGCGGCCCTTAGCTCCGCCAACCTCCGCTTGCTCCTTTCGCCAAACCCAGTCGAGCTCCACCTTTTGCCGTCAAGCTCATCCTCTCTTCTTCTGCTTTTCTTTTGGTTATATATAGGTAACGTATATATTTTATATATGCTTCATATTAGTTGTATATATGTTACGGATTCATTTATATAGTATGTGTTATACAGTTAGTATATACATGAGCTTTGAAGTCGTATATACATTCATATTTGCAAATCTGAAAGCTACTTGTTTATTTGTCTTATATTTTACAGTACGTGTATTGTTTTGCATAAACGAGCTGTTGTATATTTATATAAATATATATTATTTTATAATATGGTACTTAATATAATATGTTACAGTATGTTTAATTGTTATGTGAAGACTAGAATAGCTTGTCCAAATCAAAATTTTATACATTCATTTGAAATAGGTGGTCTGCGTATTTTCCTTAGCCTTCCCGATTGTATATAACTTATAATTTATATACGTAAAGTTTACATGTGATTTTACATAATAAGTTATGTTAAGGTTGAGTACATATGTAAGTAGTTATTCCACAATATATGATGTATATATGTTGATTTTATTTTATGTGTTTTAATTAAAACCAAAGATTTTTGACATATGTATATAATTTAATATGTGTTTGAAATTTAAAATATGATTTTATATATAAATAGTTGTATATAGCTATATACGAGATCACTTATATCCAGTATCTTCATCGGTCCAGTTCTGATTCATTTTATTAATTCTTGATTATCAGCCTTGATCGTCCATTTCGCGTTCAATCTTGCTTTTCTTTGAAATCCGTGTCTGGAATCGTAACTCATTCTATCGTCGAATCTCTCTCTAGCCTCGAAAGGTGAGCAATCACTCACGATTAACGTTCTTTTATTTATTAAATTTGATTTCAATTGAAACGACAATTGAAATATGCTGCTGTTAGTTAATTACACTGTTATATATGCTATTGCCTGTATCAGTTCACCTGTGACATCTGACCCCATTATCTGTTAATTATTTATGCGTTGATAATACAGTTTGGCTGATAATTGATTGATTGTTGATGTTTATATTGGACGTTAAATTGTTAATGTTAAAATGATAAATAGTATGAAATTGAACTTGATATAGGATAATTAAATGTTAAATTTGATTAACTGACATTTGTATAATATGACCCCTTTAACTGTTAAATCCATTGACACGTATGATTTGCTTAATTACATTTTGAATCACTGAATGTATGTTGTTAAATTGATGATGTATGAAATTGTAAATAGATGACAAGTGAAAAACCGTAATGTAATAATCTTTAATCTACATGAAATGATAGTGTAGATTCTAGAAATAATTATATTAATTCGTACAAATGACAATACGAATTAATACGGTTATTTCGGGATTATTTGAATTGATTATTGGATTGTTGTTAATTGCTTGTTTATTTACTTTGACACCATCCCTGTTATCACACTGCAAGTTCCCTTTGATATGTTTTGATTTTGAATTGAATTGGAATCGGGTTGAAATGATAAATACCCAAATTGAACTTTGACTTAGGATAGAAAATTAAATAAAAACCCGATTGGTCAATAATTTGATTTGAAAATAAACGAAGATTTTATTTGAATAAAGAATATGGTTTTGAAATGAAGTTGAAATTTGAATTTTAGATGAAGGGAAAATGGTAATTTTTAAAAATCTGAAACAAAAGATTAACAATGTAATCAATGAAAGAATGTTGTTTAATTTGAGAAATGATTGAATTAAGTTTGAAATGATTTAATAATTAAGTTTGAAATTATAATTAAGTTTGAAATTATTAAACTTTGAAATTATTTAATAATTAAGTTTTGAACTATTTAATAATGAATTATTAAATGATTAAATTGAATTGAAATTCTTTAATAAGAAAAATTGAACTTTTGAATAAGTGAATTTTACTTCATAAATAATTGAAATTGAATTTCTTTATTAAGTAAGTTTTGGAAAATTATTTAAGAAAGTAAATAAGTGAAATGGATTTTCTTTGACAAGAAATGAAAATGTGATATTTTGGAATCAATGTAAGACTTGTAATTGAAAGAATGGATTTGACGAATTTAATTTAATTCAAAATTGTAAGTTTTGATTTAATGAAGTTGAACTTAAGAAATTGATTTAATGAATTGGAAATTTAATAGAAATTGTTTTGAAGGATAAAGTAACTTAACGAATATTGAATGAAATCGATAAATGAATTTGGAATTGATTTGAATGATAAATTAAATTGATTTAAACGATTTCGAAATGAAACTTATATACGAACTTGAACCAATATTTGAATTGTTTTAAAAAGAGATTGAAATTGAATTATAAGATTTTGAATGATAATTTGGAAGTTTTGAAACGTAAATTTTTGGAAATTGGTTTTGAAAGACAAATGAATATTGATTTACGAATTCTAATTGAAATTGTAATTGATTTGGTTTTTGAAATATATAAACGACCAATCGGTGTAATAATTACGAAAGTTATTAAAGAGACCGGGATCGGTAATGGATATACTCTCTATCTGAACCGAAACCACTTTAATAACTATACGCGGAGTGTTGATCCAGAACGAAGTGGATGGTTTTGGTGAACGCGTTGACTGAAGAAAGAGAACGATTTTGGATGACCCCTGACATGACTAAAACAGGAGCCGCGCCGGGCCATTGAGGATCGCCATCTCTAGCGGACACACTTCTTCGATACCATATCTATTACTTTTGTGATTCGATTTGGGTGCACCCCTTGATTTGGGAGTGTTGTTTCGTGGTGTTGGGATAGTAGCTGCTATGCCCAACATCAGTCCGGATCACGCAACTACTAGTATCCTAGTTGGTATCGCCTCATGTACCTTGTCATACTGATTATCCTATTCGCGACCACTACGATTTTGATTTGTACCTTGAGTATATGGATTGCCCTCTGGTGACTTCCGGTTTTGGGGAAACTACGGTCTTGTATATGCTTTTGGGAATAAAAATGTGTTAAGGGTGGAATGGGCCATGACTTAACGCTATTTTGATATCTTATTATTACTGATAGACATTATCTACTTATCGTACATTACTACATAGTAGATAGTTTAACGGATCCTTAAAGGATGGTTATTCCAAACATCCTTTGAGTTACTTGTATTTCAATTGCTATTTCACTTGAGTTGGATTTATTAATATGAGAATGTTAATCCTGACTCGAGTGTTTTGTGTTTTGCTTTACGCTCGGGTCAGACTGAGTAGTTCGGCTTTCGAGACTCACCTTTGGAGTTGGAGCTTCGCTTGGAGATCCAGCTATCTATCCAGCTTTCAGATATTCGATGATTCCAGTGATGTATTCTGATTTGTATCTGTTACTCTTCCGTTGTATCTAGTTTAACTCTGATGTATCGTATTACTCTTCTGTTGTAAACTCTGATGTATTTTATAGATTCATATAGTAGCTTCATGAACTACTATCTCTTTTATTTCCGCTGCAATTATTACTCTGTGTCTGTGATCTGTGATTATTTATTTACTGAATATGTTCAGTTTTGCCAATTTAAATTAACAACGCGGTATTTTGAGCAATTCAACTCCGGCATGAGTGTCTACCTATACACTTATAATGGATGCGAATGGTCCAAAATATCGGGTCGTTACATTATATCATAGTGACAACATCTATGATTGATGTAAACGCAACTGTGTTAAAACTTATAATTCAGATTTTACCAAATTGGGATTATTTGTTGTAAACGCACATGTGTTAACATCTATATTCATTCACAAAACATATCATAGGTTCAGTCTCCACAGTCCAAGCCACTTGAGCACATCAAACACACAGTAGAAAAAAACATATATATTGATTGTATTTTCTATCCATAGTCCATGCAGAACCATAATCCATGTTGAAACATGCATTGAATGCATCAAAAAAGTCAGTCCTGTGAATCCTTTATCACCAAAACCTTGCATGGAAAACAGTCAGCAAACATAAGTACACTACATACAAACCAAGGCCATGCATATATGCAAGCACATTCAAAGAAACAAGACCATGCACATCACAGGACAAAGCGTGCTAGAAAAACGATAGTGAACTAAGGAGAACAACACCCTCAACTAAAACCAACTGACTACTCTAAAAACAAAGTAGAACAATGCTTAAATGGAGTTACCTACTTTAATGCAAGAGTTATCTACTTTAATGCAGGCAATATTTTAGATTACTTCAAAACAACAGTGTTTCCAGCAGCAATTGCTCCAATTACTGGATCGATATGCAGCAATTGCTCTCAGCAATAAAGCCGATAAGATGTGTTAGCTCAGATACAAATACACAGGAAGTTGAAAACCCAAAAGTGTAGAATAACTTACACTGTGGCTTTATAGCAAGAAGAAACTTCTCGCTCTTCTTCATTGTCTTGACAGCTTTGGCAAGTGCAGGACAGAAAAACGCTGGAATACACCTTTATTGTTAGTAATAGCTCACACAAAAATAATGCTCCTTCCTCAAGGCATGCTTCATATTTTACTGAAAACAACACCGAACAATATTAATTCCATGCCATCTACATTGAATATTGAATACATCCATAATACATACTATGATGGTACATATTTTTTATAATAATATACAACATTGAAAAAATTTAGAATTTTAAATCATATAGAAGTTTAGTAAGAGTTCCATACCCAAAACTTCATTATGGTCTTTAGGATTCCCCCATCCATAAATAAATTAGTATGAAAGACTAGGACAAGTACACTACCACCTGCAACTAGCCCTGTTACTTCTAAAATTTGAATGAACAATGCATTATTGATGTTGGATTATCAGCAATCCCAATCCTTACAATCTAACACCCAATTTGTAGGCATCTTGTTTTCTTTTAAATTCAAAAGAAAACTAATTTGTAGGCAGCTGCTAGTGAAAAACTAATTTGCTTCAATAGAAAACTAGTTCGTAATCAATTGAATAACATTATTTAATTTGCAAATAAGGAAAATAATCACAAGCCAAGAAAAATCGAAACCTAAAAATAATAAACAGCAAACTTTCTAACTCATTTTCATGTACATCACTTATATATAATACTCTCTTCACCAAAGATTTCCAAAACCATTCAAAAAACTTTAATTAAATCATTAAACGCACAACTAAAAAAAACAGAACTTGAAAAATATACCTAAAGTCAAGTTCGCAAGTTGAAATCACTCTTCGGTCGAGCTACAGAATAATGCTTAAGATGCCTTGAGGAATCGCGCTTTAGCTTCACTAAGATTCACATTTTTGCTTCGTAAAGGAATCAGCTTTGTAGATGAATGTCACGGTGAGCTTTGAAGAATAGAGTGGGTGGCAAAATCGAGCTTTCAAACCGAGGAGAGATTCGTGATTGAAGACAGTTCGTGTGAGTGGAGAGGAGATTCATAGATGCTATTATTGAATTTGGAAGCGAAGGTAAAAGGAATGTTTGGCGGCTTAGGAGTAAGAAGGGAAAGAGGGAAACCTAAAATTTCACCGCCAGATTTTCGTTTAAGTTAAAAGATTGCGTGAACATAAGCTATGGTTTACCCTAATGATCGTTAACATATATAACTATATGAAGGGAAGTTTTTGTGCAATCCCTACTTGCTATTAATATAACATTTTCTTGTAGTGCACATAGCCCTGAAGGAACCCGTTTTAGCCATTACTGATTGATGAGGCCAGAGGTAATGATTACCTTTCACCTAGCACACATGTCACTTTGAATGTCACACTGCCATTCCATGGTCACACAACTAATTTCTACAAACGTATAACTCCTGAGCTCGTATGTCTCATGAAAGTGTGTCAAGCTAAGAGAATTTGCCTTCTCCGCCACCAAACAGATGATACGTTTATAGAGATCAATCAATGTGATTAGAAATGCAACGTCAGACATTCGTCCATACAAGTTGTCCAGGAATAGGAAAAACCAAAGGAACTCTCTTACCATATCCTATCGAGAATCATCCCTAGAATTAGTAGCAAGCAACCCTTGCATCGAAGATCAAATGAAGATAATATTGCCATATATATATGACATGGGAAATCCCCCCAAGGGTCAGCGACAAGCATCCCTTCATTCATTTACTATCATTCCATGTCTTCACTTCGAAGGTGTAAATTGGTTCGAAGTTGTTTTCGGATAAGAATCGCTCAAATCTGACCCCGGTTCCTTCGATCCAACCATCAATAATTTTTTTAAGTAAATAGGTGCTTATCATTTTATTAATTACTTTCTTTTTATCAAAAATATCTTCTAAAAATATATATCTTTAAAACGTTTCTTTATAGTATATACAGAATCATTAAACCTCTCTTTAACTTTGAAAATCCCTAATCATTTTCACAAGTCATATTGCAAAAAACCTTTTTAATTTAAAAAGGGTCGATAGAAATTATAATATCTCTACTCAACATCAATGTCTGTATTCAACCTTTACCACCTATCAAATAGCGATGAAATCACCTTTAAATTGACACAGATAGTATTGGTTCCCTCTTCGAAATTTAATACTAAGTATAAGAAGATTATCTCTACACAATCCAAATTGTATCAATTCAAATTTATAAATTTTGAATCTTTTATACTTGTCTCGTTTCCGACATTTCGAACTTATCTATCCCTCGCCCAGGAAAGAGGCCTGGTGAGCCAGGACGCTGGTTACTCCTGAACATTTCCTTAGTTTAAGCACCCCACATTCGGATCTTATGAATAGGAAAATCCAATCTAATCGTCGTCTTATAGAGTAAAGATTAAATCATTTTATTTATAACAACTTTTCTTCAAATCATTTATTTAAACTCTTTTAAATAAACTATAAAACCTCCAAATCAATAATAAATGTAACGACCCGTAAATTTAACTGGTTTTAATAACGTTATAAATTGAAATTTTGCGAAATTTTAAACGATAAAATTTTGAAATAAAAATTTTATATTTAGAATGCGTCTAGTTAAACATAGTAACTAGTAAATTTTCGTCCGAAAATATGAAAGTTTATTTCGCGCGTAAATTTACTTCAATTTAATCAGTTAAAAAGCGTTGAAAATAAAATATTTTCGGAACCTAAATATTTTTAGATAGAAAAATTCTAAACCATCTTCTGAGCAAACATCATTTTTCGTTTTTCCAAATTCGGACTTCTTTGGCTCCGTTGATCTTATTTTTTCTGCGTTTTGCTGCATTTTCCGCTAGTAGAAAATTCAAATTTTTATAATTTAACTTTACCACTGATATCTATATACCGTTTTGATCGTCTCGTTGTGCTGATCTCTACGGTATATTCAATTATGTGTTTTGAAGTTCGGTACGCCGTTGAAACTGCAAATTTGGCATCCGTATCAATACCGTTTTAACCTTTTGTCTCCTTACCCATTCGTTTTCTCTCAGCTGAAACGAACAGCCATAACATTTAATATTTCTGAATTCTAATCGTACCTGACTTTTATTTTATTTTATTATTATTTTTTTTCTTCTGGTTCCAATATTTTGTGACTTTCACTATTCCTAGTTTCCAATGTAATCTGTACTGTTTCATTTTCTTCTGTGTATTTCTTTCTATCCCCTCTGATATTTCTCCTACCATTTCTATTTTCGAACAAACTACATTTCTATTTCCAGCTCACTTCTTCTCCCTCCTTTGTTTTCCTCCTTCAGCTCTGGCATATAAATGGAAAGATATTTATACTTTTAAAAGTTTATTCAACCATTGCTGCTAGCCGTAACCATAGATGCTAACCTCTATCACCGCATGAGGCCAAGCCCAGTCATCCACCTCCGCATCAAACCCATCTCCAACCGAGCCCGAGCCTCCACTACCTTTGTTTCTCGAAGCCACCACACTCGAAGCTCAGCCGAACACCAACCTCGCCCGCGCACCAACCTCCACCACCAGAGAAACCAACCCGATCCAAACTTCTTTCCCGGTCTCTCTTCCCCTTCCTTCCTCAACCCACTCACGTTCCAGCCACTAGCCGGCCTCGACTTCTCGTGCAACCTCTGCATCACTTCCAGCAACCAGTAGATCACCTTCGCCTGACCATACTTTGCCTAGCCCTCCTCTTTTCTATTTTTGCCATACTTCCCTGTATTTATATTAAGGTATATATATATATATATCGTATAATGTGTATATGTATTTATATGGTTTGTTTTGAAGAAAAAGTATATATATACATATGGAAGCTTTTGTGTATATTTCAGTCTATATGGGCAAGTTATAAGATTTTGCACTGTCAACGTATTTAAGCTTTAGCCTGCTACTTTATATATATTTATAAATGATCTATTGTTATAAAAGTTATAAAAGTGTATAAGATGTTTTTATACTAGCTGATTGTATATATATAGAATAAGTTAGCTTTATATACTTTGCAACTGGTTACATATTAATTAATATGTTAAGGTTATATATATAGTTGAATATACATATAAAGTTTTATAAAATGTTTATACACTTCGTGGTTGCTGCCGAGTATATTTGATAGTGATTTTGCTGTTGCATCATATATTGTTAAGCCCGAGGAACTATAATTTTACACTGTAATACATGTCTTTTGCAGATTAGTATATGAGTTATAAATTTTATTTGCAGTTAGTTTATGTATACATTATTTGTCGGTTATAACAGATTTTAGTTTAAAGGAAATATCACATACAGTTTTACAGTGTATCTCCTGTATTTCTTGTCGAAATTCAACGATTTTTTTTTGTTTGGAAGTTGAGATTCTCTAGTATAGGTCTACAAAATTTCATTTCATTCGGATGTAATTTGTTACACCGTTTTGATGTCCGAAAGTTGGACTGTTGAATGTTTTCAGCTGTACTTAGAATTATTCGCGCTGTTACAAACACGACCAGTGTCCATGTTTGACGCAGCGTATCTCTTTCATTACCTATCGAAATTCAACGATTCTTTTTTTGATTGAAAGATGAGATTCTCTAGTTTATGCATGTAAAATTTCAGTCTAATTCAAGGCCGTTTGGTCCTCTGTTTTATACCTGAAAGTTGCAACCAAACTGATTTTGCACTTGTTTGCATGTTTTTTTTTCTTCTGAACAGCAGTTAGACTTCATGTTCACGATATCATATCTCACTCATGTTTTATCGGAATGGGTTGATTCAATTTTTTTAAAAAGAGTCGAAGTTACCTAGTTTATGCATGTCAAATTCCAGCAAAATCCAACATCGTTTAATTAGTGGTCGAGGATCTGGAAGTTAGACCCAGGAAGCTGTTCTTTTGTACTTGAAATTATTTTACACTACTGCAAATACAACCTGAGTTCATGTTTGACGCATCGTATCTCTTCCGTCTTACGTCGGAATACAGTGATTCCCTTTTTGTTTAAAAGATAAAGTTTTCTACTTTCAATATATGAAATTTTAGCTTCATACGAGGTGGTTCAGTTCTCTGTTTCTTACCTGAAAGTCAGACCCAGAGGGGTTTTCAGACCTGAACATTTGACAGTCGCAACATGGCCTGAGTCTATGTTCGTGCCATCGTAACTTTTCTGGTCTCTTGTCCAAATCAAGTGATTCTTTTGCAGTTTGAAATACAAGCTTTGATCTTTATTCATACCAAATTTCAGACCATTTCGATCTCGGTAGTACATAGAATTATATTGTAAAACTTTGACGCAGGACATGTTTTTTTATTTGTTGCTATGTTGAATGTTTTGATTTGATTTCGGCAATTCCTATTTAACATCTTTGCTCGTCGATTCGTGCCAATCTAGTTTATTCCGGAAGTCGTGCATGCAATTCGTAACTCAACTTCGTTGTCTATTCTCGCTCCCTAGCCTCAAAAGGTGAGCAATCACTCACGATTAATGTTCTTTTATTTATTAAATTTGATTTCAATTGAAATGACAAATTGAAATATGCTGCTATTAGTTATTTACACTGTTATATATGCTATTACCTGTATCTGTTCACCAATGACATCTGACACCATTATCTGTCATTTATGCGATGATGATATAGTTTGGTTGATAATTGATTGATTGTTGATGTTTATATTAGACGTTAAATTGTTAATGTTAAAGTGATAAATAATATGCAATTGAATTGATATATGATAGTTAACCATATAAATTGAATCTATATGTTGAATTTGATTAGTTAAATTTTGTATAATATGACCCCCTTTAAATGTTAAACTAGTTGACACGTAGAAATTTGGTTAAATACACCTTGAACCATTTAATGTATGTTGGAAAATTTTTATAGTATGGAATTGAATAATTGATATCAAGTGAAGAACCGTTTAAATATTAATGTAATAATCTTTAATCTACATGAAATGATAGTGTAGATTCTAGAAATAATTATATTAATTTGCACAAACAACAATGTGAATTAATACGATTATTTCGGGATTATTTGAATTAACTATTGGATTGTTATTGATTGTTGTTATTGCTTGTTTATTTACTTTGACACCATCCCAGTTATCACACTGCAAGTTCCCTTTGTTATGCTTTGATTTTTGAATTGAAATGGATTCGGGTTGAAATGATAAATACCCAAAATAAAAACTTTGACTTAGGATAGAGAATTAAATAAAACCCGATTGGTCAATAATTTGATTTAAAAATAAAATAAAGATTTTATTTGAATAAATAATATGGTTTTGAAACGAAGTTGGAATTTGAATTTTAATGAAAGGGAAGGTTAATATTTAATAATCTGAATCAAAATATTAACATAGTAGTTGATGAAAGAACGTTGTTTTAAAATTTGGAATTATTAATAATTAAGTTTGAAATTATTTAATAATTAAGTTTGAAATTATTTTATAATTAAATAAGATTGAATTATTTAATAATTAAATAAGATTGAATTATTTAATAATTAAATAAAATTGAATGCTTTAATAAGTGAAATTGAACTTCTTGAATAAGTGAAATTAAGTTTCTTTATTAATTGAGTTTTGAAATTGTAACTAAGTAAATTAATAAATGAAATTGAATTTCTCTAATAAGAAATAAAATGTGTTTTATTGAAATTAATGTAAGACTTGAAATGTAAAGAATTTGATTTGATGAATTTAATTTAATGCAATTTGTAAGTTTTGATACAATGAAGTTAAACTTAAGTAATTTATTTAGTGAATTGGAAATTAAATAGAAATTGTTTTGAATGATAAATTAACTTAACGAATATTGAATGAAATCGATAAATGAATTTAAATTGATTTGAATGTTAAATTAGATTAATTTAATTGTTTTTGAAATGAAACTTATATACGAACTTGAATCAATATTTGAATTGTTTTAAATAAAAATCGAAATTGAATTATAGGATTTTGAAATCAATTTGGAAGTTTTGAAACGTAAATTTTGGAAATTTGTTTAGGAAGACAAATGAAATGTTGATTTACAAATTCTAATTGAAATTGTAATTGATTTGGTTTGGAAAAATAAATAAACGACCAATTGGTGTAATAATCACGAAAGTTATTAAAGAGACCGGAATCGGTTAGGGACATACTCACTGTCTAAACCGAAAACCACTTTAATAACTATGCGCGGAGTGTGATCCAGAATGAAGTGGTTGGAATGATGTTCGTGATGACTGAAGAAAGAGAACGATAATGGATAGCCTTGCACTTGTGTCAAATTGGAAATGACTAAAACAGGAGTCGTGCCGGGCCAAATGAGGGTTAGCTACCTCGAGCGAACACACTTCTTCGAAACTACTCCTTACTTGTTGTCGATTGGTGCACCCTTGATTTGGGAGTGTTGTTTCGCGGTGTTGCGATCGCTGCGGCGATGCGTTTTCACCAGTCAGGATCAGGCAAACGGCAGTTTCACTACCTTGGGTATTGCCTCATGTGCCTTGTCATATTTGTATCCCTGTATACGTGACCACTACGATTTGTTTTGTGTTATACCTATGGAGTACTCTCTGATATCCCACTAGTTTACGATGGAGTTTATAGTGCTATATAGTCTATAACGCTTATATAAAATGTGTTAAGGGGGATAATGGTAACGCCTTAACACTATTTTGATATTTTATATTACTGATAGGCATTATCTACTTATCGTACACTACTACATAGTAGATAGTTTAACGGATCCTTAAAGGATGATTATTCCAAACATCCTTTGAGTTACTTGTATTTCAGTTTGCTATTTCACTTGAGTTGGATTTATTGATATAAGACTGTTAATCCTGACTCGAGTGTTTTGTGTTTTGCTTTACGCTCGAGTCAGACTGAGTGTACCAGTATTCGAGACTCACCTTTGGAGTTGGAGCTTCGCTTGGAGATCCAGCTATTTATCCAGCTTTCAGATATCCAGTTGGTTCCAGTGATTGTATTCTGATTCTTGTATTTGATTATTGTATTCGAGACTACTGTTGTACCTTATTTAACTCTGATATGTATATAGCAGCTTCATGAACTACTATCTTTTGTTTCCGCTGCATTTATTACTCTGTGTCTGTGATCTGTGATTATTTATTTACTGTATATGTTCAGTTTTTCCAAATTTAAATTAACAACGCGGTATTTTGAATTATTCAAGTCCGACATGTGCGGATGCGAATGGTCCAAAATAGCGGGTCGTTACAGTTGGTATCAGAGCTTTGGTAGCTTTAGGCAAAACTCAGCATATAGGGTAAATGTATCTAAAGAATCACTTCATTCGAGTTGAATCTCTTCCTTTTGACTCGATTCCTTTGAATTTTGGAACGTTCCCTGCGGTTCCAAAACTCATTCGTGTCCCTCACTATTCGTCTTCTAATTCCGAAGTATCCCATTACTCCACCTTGAATGATCTTTATAATGAATCGGCGGTCTCGCCAAACCTCGAATGATTTGTAAAACGGTGAAACTCCTTTACAATAGGCATTGATTTACCGGAGATTTATGTATCCTCGGTTTACGATGCTATCTATTTCCTGCTATACCTGAATTCTATTTCTTGAGATCAAATGTCGATTTACCTTGTAATTCTACATCGATCTTATTCTTGAAGTCTCGGTTGACCCGGTTAAGGTTGCCCGCGATTTATATAAACTTATCAATCTTCCTACTTTGTTATTTAATCATCATATCTTTGTTTCGAACTTATCTTCGAATCAAAATTCTCTTTGATTTGAGTCCATCAAATTTGAAACCCTATCCTTATTTTGAAAATTCATTCTTGTATCGTCGAGCGAGGAGGTGTATTTGTAAATATTTAAAATGTTTTAGATATTGTGTTGTTATTGTTGATTTGGGTTTTCGATCGATTCGTCTGATCAACGCTATCGATAGAATTTCCAAAATGCTCGAGCAGAGCAAACTGACACAATATTGTTTTCAAATTTGGTAAATGAAATAATTTTGTATGATTATATTATAAATATATAAGTAAAATTTTCTGAAAAAAAAGGAAGAGGTAAATTAATTCGTGTTTGAAATGATAATATTTGATTTTCGTCTATTGTTCGATAAATGAATTTATAAACTTGGTTTATAAACTGATTTAGAATTTGAAATGAAATTAAATTAAGAATTTGAGAATTTAATTTCCAATGATTTCGAACTATGGTTTTAAAGGTTTAAAATGCACACTATTTAAAGGTATTTTGACTATAATTTGTTTCTAAAGAATTTTAATGTATATTATTTAAAGTATTTTCAAATAGGAACCGTTTTCAAAGAATTTTAAAATGTTGAAATCAGTGCTCTTCTCTTTGTCGCTGGAAAATAATTTCGGTGATGGCGGCCGCATCATCGACATTCATTTTTGAGTTTCGAAGTGGAGAGACTATTCTGTAGCTTTGCTACGGTTTTGTTTTGAAAAAAATATTTTGATTTGAATTTCTTCAGTATAATTTGATTTATATTTATATAGGTATCTTATTTTAAAATTTTAATTTGATTTGATATAAATATATAGATATATCTCTAAATTGTTTGAAGTAAATCGGAGATTTAAATTCTTAAATTTTAGGTTAAAGATGATTTCAATTATAAACTGAAGTCAAAATTCTTGGATAAGTATTTAACTTGAAATAACTGGATTGAGAAAAAAAAATTATTTGTATAATACTCAATTTCATTTCAACATAACTTACCTAAATTATTCAGAAGTTAAAATGTAATTGGATAATGTACAATAAAAAAATGTCTTTATAAATAAAATCTGAGTGTTTATAATAAATGTTATACACTAAATTTTGATTATAAAGATGTTAATAGAGTTAGATGGGATAATAAGTAAAAATCAGTTAATAATGAAATAAATTTGTTTTGAAAGAATTAATAAATTGAAATTTGATCAACTTATGAAAATACCTTGAATTTAAAAGCAATTAGTGAATATAAATTAATTTAAATCGAAACTTTTATGGTTTAAATTAATTTATATGGGTTAAATATATGTGATAAGATATATTAAGTAGAATAAATTTAACAATAATTTGGAATAAAGAAGAATTTAAATTGCTGAAAAAAATATGATTATAATAAAAAGACTATTCAAATTTATGGTTTTAGAAATTGTAAATTGAAGATAATTGGATAATAAGATAATGAATTAAGAAATAGTTGAGATTGATTTTAGTGAAAATGGATTAAATCAATTATTGAATATCAATTAATTTAAATTTGAATTTATATGGTTTAAATTAATTGTTATTTTGTATTTCAAATCTGTTTCTTTCTGGTTGTTTCTATTCTCCTAACTCGTTCCTTTTCGGGGACGAAAAGTTTTGAGTGGGGGAGAGTGTAACGACCCGTAAACTTAACTGGTTTTAATAACGTTATAAATTGAAATTTTGCGAAATTTTAAACGATAAAATTTTGAAATATAAATTTTATATTTAGAATGCGTCTAGTTAAACATAGTAACTGGTAAATTTTCGTCCGAAAATATGAAAGTTTATTTCGCGCGTAAATTTACTTCATATTAATCAGTTAAAAAGCGTTGAAAATAAAATGTTTTTGGAACCTAAATATTTTTACATAGAAAAATTCTAAAACATCTTCTGAGCAAACGTCATTTTTCGTTTTTCCAAATTCGGACTTCTTTGGCTCCGTCGATCTCTTTTTTTCTGCGTTTTGCTGCATTTTCCGCTAGTAGAAAATTCAAATTTTTATAATTTATCCGTACCACTGATATCTGTATACCGTTTTGATCGTCTCGTCGTGCTGGTCTCTACGGTATATTCAATTATGTGTTTTGAAGTTCGGTACGCCGTTGAAACTGCAAATTTGGCATCCGTATCAATACCGTTTTAACCTTTTGTCTCCTTACCCATTCGTTTTCTCTCAGTTGAAACGAACAGCCATAACATTTAATATTTCTGAATTCTAATCGTACCTGACTTTTATTTTATTTTATTATTTTTTTATTATTTTTTTTCTTCTAGTTCCAATATTTTGTGACTTTCACTATTCCTAGTTTCCAATGTAATCTGTGCTGTTTCATTTTCTTCTGTGTATTTCTTTCTATCCCCTCTGATATTGCTCCTACCATTTCTACTTTCGAACAAACTACATTTCTATTTCCAGCTCACTTCTTCTCCCTCCTTTGTTTTCCTCCTTCAGCTCTGGCATATAAATGGAAAGATATTTATACTTGTAAAAGTTTAGTCAACCATTGCTGCTAGCCGTAACCATAGATGCTAAGCTCTATCACCGCATGAGGCCAAGCCCAGTCATCCACCTCCGCATCAAACCCATCTCCAACCGAGCCCGAGCCTCCACTACCTTGCTTTCTCGAAGCCACCACACTCGTAGCTCAGCCGAACACCCACCTCGCCCTCGCCACCAACCTCCGCCACCAGAGAACCCAACCCGAGCCAAACTTCTTTCCCGGTCTCTCTTCCCCTTCCTTCCTCAACCCACTCACGTTCCAGCCACTAGCCGGCCTCAACTTCTCGTGCAACCTCTACATCACCTCCAGCAACCAGTAGATCACCTTCGCCTGACCATACTTTGCCTAGCCCTCCTCTTTTCTATTTTTGCCATGCTTCCCTGTATTTATATTATGGTAAATATATATATATATATATCGTATAATGTGTATATGTATTTATATGGTTTGTTTTGAAGAAAAAATATATATATACATATGGAAGCTTTTGTGTATATTTCAGTCTATATGGGCAAGTTATAAGATTTTGCACTGTCAACGTATTTAAGCTTTAGCCTGCTACTTTATATATATTTATAAATGATCTATTGTTATAAAAGTTATAAAAGTGTATAAGATGTTTTTATACTAGCTGATTGTATATATATAGAATAAGTTAGCTTTATATATTTTGCAACTGGTTACATATTAATTAATATGTTAAGGTTATATATATAGTTGAATATACATATAAAGTTTTATAAAATATTTATACACTTCGTGGTTGCTGCCGAGTATATTTGATAGTGATTTTGCTGTTGCATCATATATTGTTAAGCCTGAGGAACTATAATTTTACACTGTAATACATGTCTTTTGCAGATTAGTATATGAGTTATAAATTTTATTTGCAGTTAGTTTATGTATACATTATTTATCGGTTATAACAGATTTTAGTTTAAAGGAAATATCACATACAGTTTTACAGTGTATCTCCTGTATTTCTTGTCGAAATTCAACGAAATTTTTTTTTGTTTGGAAGTTGAGATTCTCTAGTATAGGTCTGCAAAATTTCATTTCATTCGGATGTAATTTGTTACACCGGTTTGATGTCTGAAAGTTGGACTGTTGAATGTTTTCAGCTGTACTTAGAATTATTCGCGCTGTTACAAACACGACCAGTGTCCATGTTTGACGCAGCGTATCTCTTTCATTTCCCATCGAAATTCAACGATTCTTTTTTTGATTGAAAGATGAGACTCTCTAGTTTATGCATGTAAAATTTCAGTCCAATTCAAGGTCGTTTGGTCCTCTGTTTTATTCCTGAAAGTTGCAACCAAACTGATTTGGCACTTGTTTGCATGTTTTTTTTTTTTCTGAACAGCAGTTAGACTTCATGTTCACGATATCATATCTCACTAATGTTTTATCGGAATGGGTTGATTCTATTTTTTAAAAAAGAGTCGAAGTTACCTAGTTTATGCATGTCAAATTCCAGCAAAATCCGACATCGTTTGATTAGTGGTCGAGGATCTGGAAGTTAGACCCAGGCAGCTGTTCTTTTGTACTTGAAATTATTTTACACTACTGCAAACACGACCTGAGTTCATGTTTGACGCATCGTATCTCTTCCGTCTTACGTCGGAATACAGTGATTCCTTTTTTGTTTAAAAGATAAAGTTTTCTACTTTCAGTATATGAAATTTTAGCATCATACGAGGTGGCTCAGTCCTCTGTTTCTTACCTGAAAGTCAGACCCAGAGGGGTTTTCAGACCTGAACATTTGACAGTCGCAACATGGCCTGAGTCTATGTTCGTGACATCGTAACTTTTCGGGTCTCTTGTCCAAATCAAGTGATTCTTTTGCAGTTTGAAATACAAGCTTTGATCTTTATTCATACCAAATTTCAGACCATTTCGATCTCGGTAGCACATAGAATTATATTGTTAAACTTTGACGCAGGACATGTTTTTTTATTTGTTGTTGTGTTGAATGTTTTGATTTGATTTCGGCAATTCCTATTTAACAGCTTTGCTCGTCGATTCGTGCCAATCTAGTTTATTCCGGAAGTCGTGCATGCAATTCGTAACTCAACTTCGTTGTCTATTCTCGCTCCCTAGCCTCAAAAGGTAATCAATCACTCACGATTAATGTTATTTTATTTATTAAATTTGATTTCAATTGAAATGACAAATTGAAATATGCTGCTATTAGTTATTTACACTGTTATATATGCTATTACCTGTATCTGTTCACCTATGACATCTGACACCATTATCTGTCATTTATGCGATGATAATATAGTTTGGTTGATAATTGATTGATTGTTGATATTTATATTGGACGTTAAATTGTTAATGTTAAAGTGATAAATAATATGCAATTGAATTGATATATGATAGTTAACCATATAAATTGAATCTATATGTTGAATTTGATTAATTAAATTTTGTATAATATGACCCCCTTTAAATGTTAAACTAGTTGACACGTAGAAATTTGGTTAAATACAACTTGAATCATTTAATGTATGTTGGAAAAATTTTATAGTATGGAATTGAATAATTGATATCAAGTGAAGAACCATTTAAATATTAATGTAATAATCTTTAATCTACATGAAATGATAGTGTAGATTCTAGAAATAATTATATTAATTTGCACAAACAACAATGTGAATTAATACGATTATTTCAGAATTATTTGAATTAACTATTGGATTGTTATTGATTGTTGTTATTGCTTGTTTATTTACTTTGACACCATCCCAGTTATCGTACTTCAAGTTCCCTTTGTTATGCTTTGATTTTTGAATTGAAATGGAATCGGGTTGAAATGATAAATACCCAAAATAAAAACTTTGACTTAGGATAGAGAATTAAATAAAACCCGATTGGTGAATAATTTGATTTAAAAATAAAATAAAGATTTTATTTGAATAAATAATATGGTTTTGAAACGAAATTGGAATTTGAATTTTAATGAAAGGGAAGGTTAATATTTAATAATCTGAATCAAAATATTAACATAGTAGTTGATGAAAGAACGTTGTTTTAAAATTTGGAATTATTAATAATTAAGTTTGAAATTATTTAATAATTAAGTTTGAAATTATTTTATAATTAAATAAGATTGAATTAGTTAATAATTAAATAAGATTGAATTATTTAATAATTAAATAAAATTGAATGCTTTAATAAGTGAAATTGAACTTCTTGAATAAGTGAAATTAAGTTTCTATATTAATTGAGTTTTGAAATTGTAACTAAGTAAATTAATAAATGAAATTGAATTTCTCTAATAAGAAATAAAATGTGTTTTATTGAAATTAATGTAAGACTTGAAATGTAAAGAATTTGATTTGATGAATTTAATTTAATGCAATTTGTAAGTTTTGATACAATGAAGTTAAACTTAAGTAATTTATTTAGTGAATTGGAAATTAAATAGAAATTGTTTTGAATGATAAATTAACTTAACGAATATTGAATGAAATCGATAAATGAATTTAAATTGATTTGAATGTTAAATTAGATTAATTTAATTGTTTTTGAAATGAAACCTATATACGAACTTGAATCAATATTTGAATTGTTTTAAATAAAAATCGAAATTGAATTATAGGATTTTGAAATGAATTTGGAAGTTTTGAAACGTAAATTTTGGAAATTTGTTTAGGAAGACAAATGAAATGTTGATTTACAAATTCTAATTGAAATTGTAATTGATTTGGTTTGGGGGTTAGCTACCTCGAGCGAACACACTTCTTCGAAACTACTCCTTACTTGTTGTCGATTGGTGCACCCTAGATTTGGGAGTGTTGTTTCGCGGTGTTGCGATCGCTGCGGCGATGCGTTTTCACCAGTCCGGATCAGGCAAACAGTAGTTTCACTACCTTGGGTATTGCCTCATGTGCCTTGTCATACTTGTATCCCTGTATACGCGACCACTATGATTTGTTTTGTGTTATACCTATGGAGTACTCCCTGATATCCCACTAGTTTACGGTGGAGTTTACAGTACTGTATAGTCTATAACGCTTATATAAAATGTGTTAAGGGGGATAATGGTAACGCCTTAACACTATTTTGATATTTTGTATTACTGATAGGCATTATCTACTTATCATACACTACTACATAGTAGATAGTTTAACAGATCCTTAAAGGATGGTTATTCCAAACATCCTTTGAGTTACTTGTATTTCAGTTTGCTATTTCATTTGAGTTGGATTTATTGATATAAGAATGTTAATCCTGACTCGAGTGTTTTATGTTTTGCTTTACGCTCGGGTCAGACTGAGTGTACCAGTATTCGAGACTCACCTTTGGAATTGGAGCTTCGCTTGGAGATCCAGCTATTTATCCAGCTTTCAGATATCCAGTTGATTCCAGTGATTGTATTCTGATTCTTGTATTTGATTATTGTATTCGGGACTTCTGTTGTACCTTATTTAACTCTGATATGTATATAGTAGCTTCATGAACTACTATCTTTTGTTTCCGCTGCATTTATTACTCTGTGTCTGTGATCTGTGATTATTTATTTACTGTATATGTTCAGTTTGCCAAATTTAAATTAACAACGCGGTATTTGAATTATTCAAGTCCGACATGTGCGGATGCGAATGGTCTAAAATAGCGGGTCGTTACAATAAAACACTTAACCATTCATTTGAAAACATTTATAAAAGATTTGGAATAGAATTGTTAAGTTTAAATCCATATTTCAGAAGTTTATAAAAGTGCTGCAAAAAGTGCTGCGAATAGTGTTTTTAAGGCTTATTTGATTAAAACAACTTTTTGATCATTTAGAGATTCTTTTCAATAACTCAAATCTCTTTGAAAACATTTTAGAAGAATTATGGAATTTATTCCATATTTTTAAAGAATTAAAAATATTATTTATAAAGAATTTGTCGCTTTGGTTTCCGAACTGTCAAACCGCGACTATTTTGAAAACTTGATTTACTCATATTTAAAAATCTACTAAAAGAAATCTCGGTCCTTTTCTTTTATTTGAAAACTATGACTATAAGGGTTTGGAAAATTCTTATTTCAAAGAATTCCGACTCTGAATCCATCGTAATGATGGATTTAACTTTATGCGAAATTGCGACCTACCATTACGTGACGTGCCTATTTTTGACTTAATTTTTCATAACTTGTCAAAATTCACCAAACAAGATTTTAGTGTTTATAAAACATTTATAAATCATTTTGAACCATTTTCAAGAGGTTTAACAATCTCATATACACCATTTCATTTATTAAAGGAAAGTAATTTCCTTTGTGATTTTCGACGTGTATTAAACGTGACATGTTAATACAATCAAACAATCATATCATCATCGGCCAAACATGATAAACAATTATCACAACCAAGCATAACCAAATTTATATATCATCCAATATATCAGATTATAAATAGAGTTTCTCACCTTCATTTTCACTCAAACTCGTTTTAAAACGGCTATAGCTCCGCTATCTCGAAATCAAACTCCATGTAATCGAATTCGCCCTTGGAAGCTCACGGACTTGCCTTTGGGTGGTGGATGCCTCAGCTTTGGGGAGTAGGAGGTGGCGGTGATGGGTTTAGGTGGAATGAAGTGATTTGAGCTTGGTTTTGAGTGGATTGGATAATGTATGTATATTGATATAATTTAATTTCATTTTGTAATTAGTTTCTCCCTAATTTCTTTATAAATGAGACCATTAGATTAGCTTGAAGAAGGAAGAAGAAGATGAACAAAATACTTAGGAATTTATGAAAGTGGGGTGGTGTATTTATAGGAAATTTTGAAAACAAAATATCTAAACATGAATGAACCAAAATGCCTTTGTCTGCACCCTTCCATCACCTCAAATACATGGCTCCGCCTCCTTTCTTCCTCCATGTGATTGTGTAAGAGTGTAAGGTGAGTTGATGTTTGCTTTGAGTTGCTTAAGTTTTAAGTTTTTAGGAAAATATCATGATATTTTGTAATATATGTATGTTTAAATTTATATGTATATATGTATGTATATATATGTTCATGTGCATGTTAGGGTGTGCATGCATATGTTATATATGTGCACATGACATATAAACAAGGTTGCAATGACTTTTGAACAACTTCCGTTCGTTAAACCGTTGAAAATAAGGAAATCGATTCCCGGTCATATTCTAACTTATAAGTTAATCTACATATAAATGTAAACAAAATTTGAAAATAAATTTTTAATCATTATTAGTTAAATAAATTGATCTCATTTGAATTATAAACCATATAAATAATTATTAAGCAATTATTTACAGAAAGTGCTGTTATATCGATAAAGCGATATGAATTTTCCTTATATTTTCAAATCGAATATATATATATTTATAAAACTATTATAAATTATTTATCATCACTTTATAACTAAATAAAATGAATTATTATCATTTAAAAACAATTATTTAAATAATTAAGTATCGTATCATTAAATCTCAATTTAAACTAATAAACCAATATTTAAATATAAGGGCATCACTGATGATGTCATCAATACATTTAATTCCCAAAAATAAAATAAATAATTTTATTTAATATTCTTGTTCAATTATAAAATTAAGCGTATGTTTCTAGCTCCATGCATAACGTTTGGTAATTACCGAGCTGTTTATTGATAAAATGGTTTTCAACCATTTTATTGATATTTTTCCAAAGTATATATTTTATGAACATTTTTCCAATATAAGTTCATTATTATTCATCAATTAAAACTTGATTATTTTTTGAAAAATAGTCTATATTTGAATATTGAAAATAATTTAAATATCTCTAATTAAAGCGATCAAATTATGGGTTGTTACACTTCACTTTGATTATATAAAATCAATGCATAGCGATTCATCGACGATTGGTTTGGTCTAAGATAAACCATTGGGAGTGAAACATTATTCAAGGAAGAATTTATCTCCTTATTGAGGTTAGTATCACGGCCAACCGTAGTCAACTCAAAGTCAAAATCTCTGGCCAGAGTATAATGGTTAATAGTAAATGTTATTATTGAACCAAGAACTTTTTTATGGACTAATTGAGTTGAATGTGGATAATGTGACGCCCCACCCCAGACCCATACTAACAAAGAGTATTACCGAGTAATACTATCTGCTATATCAGAGAATAGGACTTGTTAGGAGTGACCAACTATAGCTTTGTCTTAAACATCTATTAAATACGTCGACTTGGTGCTCCATTATTTTTTTTCCTTTCTCGAGTGGTTCGACATATCTAATAAATGCTTAACATAAAACTATGGTGACTACAGGATCTATTCAGAACAAAACACAATATAAATGATAATAGAGGTCACAGAACAACAACACAGTCGAATACATACATATACATATCAAATACAACACATAGCATCAGAACTGGTATTACAACCACAATATACATATACATACATCAGTCCCCCAAAAGAATATACATAAGCAAGTCAACTACAAAGTAAACTACACAAAACTAAGCATCCTAGCCAAAAAGTCGATAGAAGAGTCCAACAGGTACCGCTAAGCAACAACCCAAAACCTAACCTGCAACTCGGTTTGACCCGAGTATATAAAATACACGAGTCAGACTAGCTTAAATAACTAATTAGAATATAAGATGAAGTATGATATAAGGGTAAAGGGATAACACTCTTCTCAAATAAGAAGAAGTAATATAAGATATGTGCTAATTATCTAGTCATAAGGTCTCAAGTGAGTAAGTTTCAAAAATAGCATCAATAAATAAAAACAAGTATCCACAAACTCAAGCCTCATATCGTCGCCAAGTTTGATATCCAATGTAATGGTTACCTTCAACTATATCCCCTAAATAGGAGATTATAAATCTCAAAACAACAAAGTATCGCAACATGAAACACAATATAAATAGAACTCGTCTTCGAGTTCAAATCACTAAATGTAATCACCATATAATCCATGCGATAACACTCAGGCTATATAATAAGCCACAAAGGCGATAATGGTGAAAACATATATAAACAGCATCAAAATTCCAGAAATCATCACAAAGAAATCTAAAAACACAATATAAGAAAAGGACTCAACAGTCCATAGTGTAGCCCAACAACTATAGTAAATAGAACCCAACAGTCCATAAGATGGCCCAACAGCCTGCCAACTACTTATGCATAAGAGACCCAACAGTCCATGGATAGCCCAACAGCTGTATATATGCACATAGGACCTGTTGGACGTGTTTCACCGAACCAGAGTAAGGAGAGCATTGCCGAACCAACACTCGTTTCACTACCTGCCGAACCGGACCATCAACCATCTACCACCGGACCAAGGTCCCACCGAATCAACCATCTACCACCGGACCAAGGTCCCACCGAACCAACCATCTACCACCGGACCGAGGTCCCACCGAACCAAGGCGCCACCGAGCCAACGTTGCCAGGCCAGATCGCATCAGCCCAGGCCCACCAGCAGCTATATACCTCCAGGACCCCTACCCCCAGCCTCACTCTATAAATAGAGGGGTAGGGGTACAACAATGGCGGACAAGTTTGAGAGCTCAAGCACGGACAGAACTTTCAAACAACTTTCATATACTTGTATAAAAGCTTTGTACTTGTAATCTGAACAAGAAAGGAGAAATAATATATAAAGTGGATGTAGGCACATTCAGGCTGAACCACTATAAATCTGTGTGTCTTTTACAGTTTAGTCCCTGCTTTTTACATATTTGCATAAATTACCCAGACCACTAAAAACAACATAAAATCAACTAAATCACACGACTTGAAGGTGTTTGCCCATTTTTTGTGCAAACATTTTTGGTGCTTTCACTGAGAATGAGAAGCTCGAAGCTTCAGCTTCTCCCACTTAACCTTCTTCCTATCAGCGTCGTTCATTGCTTGGAAAACATGCCTCCGAGGCAGAAAAAAGACGTTAACAAAGGAAAGAACATCGCAACTAGCAGTGTTCCAGATCCAGTGGTCATAGATCAAGTAAATCGTCCCATTCCAGCAGCAGTACCAAATGAAGGTGGGGCAAATCCGACAACCCCTGCCACAGAACAGCCGGCAGCAATTACTAGGGCAGATCTAGACAGGGTTGTGGCTGAAGTGACAAACCGCTTCACATCCCAGCAGGAAGCCTTGGTGGACCAACTCATGTCACGCTTAAGGGAAGCTGAAGAGTCCAACCGCAACACTGAATCATGGGGTGAGTCCCAGTCTGGAGGATCTCGGAGACAACAAAGATCTTCCTTCTTCGAAGGAGCTAACGACAGAAGCGGCCATGGTAGGAGCCGAGACCGAGCTCAGCCCGAAGTTAGACCTGAGGAAATGCTTGGAACCGAACCCAACGGGGGAGGTACCGGGCGGAGGTCAACTGTAGCCGAGCCTGTCGTACTGCCTAACCACGGAAACACCAGTGAACGGGGCCGAGCTAGAGTCCAGCCCGAAGTTGGACCCGAGGAAGTGCTTAGATCAGAACCCAGCAGGGGAAGATCAAGGCAAGGGCCAACTGTAGCTGACCCTAGCATGCTCCCAGAAGACCAAAGACAGCCACTGGAAAATATTAGGAATGATAGACGATACCATCCCTACAGGTCATCTGGACGGAATCAATCCCACAGAGCAAAACCGAACTCATTTCTATCTGCTCCAAATTCTGATGAAAGGATGGCACGCTTGTTCAGAGAGTGCGTCCAACGGGATCAAAGAGACCGAGGAATAGGCGCTAGGGTAACCAGCCCTTTCGCCCGCAATATCAAATTGCCATCACCCCCGAGAATGGAAAATGCCAACAATGGAACCTTAGAAAGGAACCTCTGACCCCGTTGTACACTTATAGAGATACACACAGCATATGCTCATGAGTGGAGCAACAGAAGGAGTGTTGTGCAAATGCTTTCCGCTATTCTTAGCAGATCTAGCTACCTCCTGGTTCTGCCATCTACCCCAAGGATCCATCAGCTCATGGGAGATGTTGAAAGAAAAGTTCATCAGCCAGTTCCGCATTCATGTGGAGCAGCCCAAGGACGCTTATTCCTTATCCAGTATCAAACAGAAACCTGGAGAGAAAGTGCAGCAATATCTAACCCGATTCAATGCCGCAGCGGCCGCAGTCCAAGATGCCGATGAGAAGCTTATCTTAATGGCCCTCTGTAGCGGTGTGCATCCGGATACTAAATTTGGTAGAAGATTGACCAAAGAAAAACCAGCTACTTTACCCGATTTTTCCATGAAGCTGGGAAATATATGAGACTTGAAGATGCTGCCACTGAGAGGCAGACAGGGCAACAAAATAAGGCAGCTCACGGCAACACTCCTGCTGTAGCAAAGGACGTTCGAAGAAATGATTCTAGAGACAACGCTGGGGGCAAGAAGTGAGAAAAGCGCCTATATCGGCCAGGACCGAGATTTGACGCTTACACCCTGTTGAATGAAACGATCGAAAACATCTTCCTGGCCACTCAAGACGAAGTTAGATACAAACGCCCCCCGCACAAGAAGGAATCAGATAACGCAATTAAGTCTGGAAAATTCTGCCGCTTCCACGAATCCCATGGGCATGATACCAACGAATGCCATCATCTCTAGGACTTGATTGAAGAACACATCAGAAGAAGAAGACTAGAACGCTATGTAAAAGGTCAGGACATGACTCCAGTTCCTGCCAATGAGAACCCAAGGCTACCCTCCCCAGAAATAGGCAGAGGAAATCGCAACATCGGCGGCTCCAGTCAAGAGAAGATAGTGGTCCATACCATCTCGGGAGGGCCACACATCGCCGACGGAAGCTGGGCAGAGATGGAAAGGTACGGAAAGTCACTTAGAAACAATGAAGAATGCGTCAATTCCATTATAGAAGAACGCCACCCGAAGCGGATAGAGAATGAGGACATCGCATTTAGTAGGCGTGACCTGGAGGGAAGGCAGTACCCTCACACGGATCCCATGGTTATCTCTGCCCGGCTCGGCCCTGCCGAGGTCTTCCGAATTCTAGTAGACACTAAAAGCTCAGTAAATATCCTATTCAAGCATGCTTTTGACAAAATGAAGCTGTCATTAAAGGATGTTCTTCCCTGCAATAAACCACTACACGGTTTCACAGGAAATGCGAAGATGCCCCTCGAACGACTGGACCTCTTTGTTGAAATTGGAAGTCATCCCCGCTCCGTTGTGCGGAAACAGACATTTGTGCTGGTAGAAAACCACTCGGCCTACAACGCCTTCTTAGGAAGGCCAGCCTTGTCTGACTTCCAAATTGTCCTGGCCCCATGGTGCCTGAAGATGAAATTTCCAATGGACAATGGAGTAGGGGAAGTAGAGGGAGACCAGGACATTGCTCGAGATTGCTATGTAACCGAACTTTGCAACAACCACAGGAAGGATAAAGGGAAGAGTGTAGAGATTGCCCTCTGCACAAAAAGTTTGGAAGCATAGCAACTAAAGAAAGCCCCTCCTCTTCGATATACCAGCGACCCTTTAAATGAATTAGACCCCAGGGACAAAGAGGAGGAGGCCACCGCCGAGCCTGCAGAGGCTATGGAATTTGTATCTGTAGACAAACATGACCCAAGTAGACTATTGAAAGTCGGGTCCCAACTAAAACCAGAGTTGAAGGAACAACTCATTGATTTTCTCCGCCACAACTTGGATGTATTTGCGTGGTCACACGTTGACATGACCGGAATCTCCCCTGACATAGCATGCCACGTACTAAACATTGATCCTACCAAGGCGCCAGTAAAGCAGAAAAAGAGAAGTATGGGGGTAGAACGATCCGCAGCCGTCGATGAAGAAGTAAAGAACCTACTTGCCAATGACTTCATACGAGAAGCCATCTACCCAGAGTGGATCGCCAACCCGGTGCTGGTAAAGAAGGCTAATGGGAAGTGGCGAACATGCATTGACTTCTCCAACTTAAATGATGCTTGCCCGAAGGATTGCTTCCCACTTCCCCGAATCGATCAGCTTGTAGACAGCACAGCCGGGCACGAACTCTTATCTTTTATGGACACATACTCAGGATATAACCAAATTCCTATGCATGCTCCCGATCAAGACCACACTAGTTTCATCACTGACTGGGGATTGTACTGCTACAAGGTAATGCCTTTCGGACTTAAAAACGTAGGGGCCACCTATCAGCGCCTCGTCAACAAGATGTTTGCAGGGCTAATAGGACAAACTATGGAAGTTTATGTGGATGACATGCTGGTAAAGTCAAGGGGAGCCGACGATCACGTAAGCCACCTGGATGAAATGTTTCAAGTACTTCGCCAATATGGAATGAAGCTGAATCCTCTAAAGTGCTCCTTCGGAGTATCATCAGGAAAGTTTCTAGGATTCATCGTCCATACCAGAGGAATTGAAGCAAACCCTAAACAAATCCGAGCTCTGAAAGATATCAGGATACCTTCTACCCGAAAGAAGATGCAAAGCCTAAATGGGAAGGTGGCCGCCCTGAGCAGATTCATCTCTAAAGCAACCGACAAATGCATCCCCTTCTTCGAAACTCTAAAGAAAGGGAAAGGAAAATTCGAATGGACTGATGAGTGCTTAACAGCTTTCCTTAACTTAATCGGACACCTCCAGAGACCACCAGTACTCTCAACTCCGAACAAAGGCGAAGAGCTATACCTATACCTTGCTGTGTCATCTCATGCTCTAAGCGCCGCATTGGTGAGAGAAGACAAACGCACGCAGCGGCCATTATACTTTGTAAGCAAGAGGTTTACAGGGGCAGAAGCCAGATATCCTAAACTTGAGAAACTAGCGTAATGTTTACTAATCACATCACGGAAACTGCGTCACTATTTCCAGTCTCATTCCATCAGAGTTCTGATCGATCAACCACTATGGCAAGTACTCCATCGTCTCGACACTTCTGGGCGACTACTTAAA
This sequence comes from Allium fistulosum, assembly GCA_030737815.1. Lineage (NCBI taxonomy): Eukaryota > Viridiplantae > Streptophyta > Magnoliopsida > Asparagales > Amaryllidaceae > Allium > Allium fistulosum. The sequence continues at coordinate 1,112,956,975 of CM060905.1, forward strand.
TGGTGCATTGAATTAAGTCAATACGATATCACCTACCATCCTCGCACCGCCATCAAGGGACAAGCCATGGCCGATTTCATTGCCGAATTCACTACCAAAGAAGGTAAGGAGCAATCGGAAATAGCAGAAGACATCAAGTGGAATCTCTTTGTGGATGGTGCATCAAACGAACAAGGCTCGGGGGCAGGCGTGGTAATAATCACTCCCAGGGGGAATAAGCTACACTATGCTATAAGGTTGGAATTCGCTGCCACCAACAACGATGCAGAGTACGAAGCAGTGATAGCTGGATTAGAACTTGCCTTAGAAATCGGAGCCAATTCTTTGTGTCTTCATAGCGATTCCCAACTTATTGTAAATCAAATACTAGGAGAATTCCAGGATCGAGAAGAACGACTCATGGTATATTTAAAGAAGACCAAGTTGCTTCTCAATCGATTGGACCACTACTTAGTCAAACACATCCCTCGGGAAGAGAACCGAGAGGCCGACGAATTGGCGAAACAAGCAAGCGTGAGAGACGGCGCTATTTCCGGAGCAGTAGCCATCTCAAAGCAACTGACCCCAAGTTTTGAGCAAGTGAACCTGATAGCTGCAACCGAAGAAGCAACTTGGATGACTCCCATCCGAGACTACTTACAAAGTGGCACACTGCCCAACGGGCGTAACGAAGTTAAGAAAATCTTGAGGACAGCTTCCCGCTACACAATACAAGAGGGCACCCTCTATCGGCGCTGCTTCTCTAACCCCTTATTAAGGTGTGTCGCTGGAAGGGAGGCCAAGGAAATATTATCCAACATCCATCAAGGAAGCTGTGGAGATCACACTGGAGGGCAGACTTTGGCAAAAAAGATACTCCGATATGGATATTTCTGGCCCACCTTAAGCAAGGACGCCTTAGATTTCGTCAGAAAATGTGACAGATGTCAGAAATTTGCTAAGATTCCACGGCTACCAAAAACTGAGATTACTCAAGTGACCAGCCCTTGGCCCTTTGCAGTATGGGGAATTGACATGATTAGCGAACTGCCAATGGGCCAAGGCGGGGCCAAATACGCTATAGTGGCAGTCGACTATTTCACCAAATGGGTGGAAGCAGAACCCCTAAATAAAGTATCTTCAGCAAAAGTTATTAACTTCTTGATCAAAAATGTTCTATGCAGGTACGGAGTCCCATTCAAAATCATATCGGACAATGGGCTTCAGTTTGACAACGAGGAGTTCGCCAACTGGTGCCAAGGGCACGAAATTCACAAAAGCTTCTCATCCGTAGCTTATCCCCAGGCAAATGGACAAGTCGAAGCCGTCAACAAAATTCTCAAAACTCTAATAAAAAAGAAACTCGAAAAGTCAAAAGGCGCTTGGGTGGATGAACTTCCTACGGCACTGTGGGCCTATCGCACATCTTTCAGAACATCAACGGGGCATACTCCTTTCTCTTTGGCATACGGATCGGAGGCTATGCTCCCAGTTGAAACTATAGTGCCTTCCCACCGTAGGATACACTATAACCCAGAAGAAAACGAAGACCTCCTCCACATGTCTTTGGATCTAATTGAAGAGAGAAGAAACGATTCAGCACTCAAAACATCAGCTCACAAGCAAAAAGTGGCTGCGCAATACAACTCCAAAGTCAAGCATCGTAGCTTACAAGAGGGAGATCTTGTCCTCAAGCAAATCTTCCCGCGCCCCGGAGCACTAGATCCAATCTGGGACGGACCATATGTAATTCATAAAGATCTCCACAATGGAGCTTATATTTTGTCAACAGTGGACGGGGAGGTGATCCAGAGGGCATGGAACATCCAACACCTTCGTCGATACTTTTCTTAACTTGTACTGCCCATATGAAGTGAATTAACAAAGAGAATCAGTGGACGTAGGCATTTTCGTGCCGAACCACTTTAAAAAACTTGTCTCTTTTTAACTTGTTCCTTTATATCTTGGCTGCTTGTTAACTTTATCCTTTTCTGTTCAACAAAATCCTATGTAATGACATTTCCATTCAAAACACATCGCGACACGACTCCACCTGGACAAGACCTAACATGTATTATACGAATCTATGCCCTCGCCAATGAGACACTTTTGCTCTGGCATCCCTCTGCTGCGGGTTAACTCGTTGCTCGCGACGGCCCTCAAAGCCAACTGTAATGAGCCGATTATAAGCCACCAAGAAGGCCGACTATAGCCAAGGCAGCTCATTACTGCGTTCGGCTCGCCAACAACTGTGAACCTACTTTAAGCCCCAACATAAGATGTGGCCAGCCAGGGGTAGTTCACGGTTGACGATCGGCACCCACGCTAGCCGGCCACAGTAAATCGAATAATACCCACAATTACGGGCCATAATGGCCCGGGTAGTTACTGTGCGCGATCTTGGCTCTGATGCGTCTTAAGTATGGCTGTGGTAAAAAAGATTAACTCCCCGCGGAGGCGTAAGATGGGTGACAAATGTCTCCAAGACCCATAGCTAGGGAAAGTGACTACAAAGCCCGTTTGCCACGAACTTAAGCACATCGAAGGCCTTCCGTGATTGGAAGTTTTACTATTTCTCATATTTCAATTTTATTTAAAAAACTTTTCTCCTATCCTTTATTACGATCCCTAAAGTACAGGACACAGAATAGAAGACATTCAGTAAAGGGAGTGGGAACTCACAACGGGACACTAGGCTGCATTCCATACTCAGTCACACAAGACATTCAAAGCTGCCATCTACAAGTAAAATATGAAGGGCGGTATTTTCTTCTTTCGTGTATAAATACGTGGCTATAATTTATTCACACATCACACTAACATTGCAAGACATGAAATTGTACTTTAAGTAAGAACTTTGCGTCAAACACAATTGAATCGCAGGCATATGCATAGCTATATTTCTTATACAACATGTCAAAATAACAAAAGCATTCAAATACGACAGAATCGGCTTAAGTTAAAAAATTACACGCCAAAAATAATGTTGTTTATTACAAGTGACATAATTACAACCTAAAAGTTACGTTACTATTTTGAGACTAACATATGCAACAATGTTTAGTAAGCAAAAAGATATCCAGGTCAAGTCAAGGAGCCGGCTACATCGGGGCTTTACCCTTATCCTGTTGACCGCCTGTCCGATCAAGGAGAGAATTCATTAGTGATAAGCAACCAAGTTAACGGAAAGACTAAAGGGGAGTACTTACCAGCATCTGCTCCTTGATCATCTTGATCATCATCTTCTACTTGCACACCTACCTCCTCAGCAGCAAGCAGCCGCATGCCCTCCTTCACCGCCACCTTCTCCTCCTTGGTGAATTGGGCCGTAACCACATCCATTCCGAAGACCTCGCCACCCTCCTTATCCGCATCAGCCTTGGCCTCCTCCAGAGCCCTGAGATAAATCCTGGCCATAACCCGGGGATAATCATCCATCCAGGATAAGTTACCCTGTTTCCAAGTACGGAAGTACATATCCTAGAGCATCTCACCCATCATCCCCTCGTTCTCCTCGAACTCCCTCATTCGGACCTCAGAAGCCAATAGCTTTGCAACGGCAGCATCCCTCTCCAATCGGTATCGCAAGCGGTCAGCCTGAAGGGATTTCCTCATCACCTCCATCTCATCCTTTAGCTTGGTTTGAGCCAGCTCTGCAGCTTCAAGCCTCCCGGATAACTCCTCTACCCACTCGAGATCCGCTTTCCGAACCTCATCCACCGTTACTATAGCCATGTCAATCCATTCCTTACAGGCGGCTTTCATTTTCCGCAACTCTGCCATGCTGACATCTTCCATAGTCTTCTTTAATTGCCTAGATGCAGCCTCATGCTGAGAAATCTGGATGCCTTGATCAACAAGTTGTTTAGCCTGGTCAGAAACCATTAACCGCAGTCGAATATTGGCGCTCCCGATTTCCTCCCCAGCCTTGACCAATCGGGCATGATGTCCCATCAGCTTCTTGGTTTCCTCGGCGACCCGGTCGATGTTCGCCTTAGCTTCGTCCCCCAGAGTTACAACCCGAGTGGTAAGCAAATCAAGGTCCAAGGACTTAGCCTCGTCAAGCACTCATACCATAGGATTGCGAGGGAGAAGGTGTTCACCAGTAACCTCGTCGAAGGAGATATCCTGAGAGGCCGGGTCCAGATCTGGATGACCCGCAAACAGATTACGAGCCAAGCCAGGATGATCTATCGAGGTAACGGTAGGATTTTCAGACGGATGCGGAGAAGGTATGAACTCAGTATCCCCCTCCGTGATATCGTGAAGGGGCTGGAGTGGGGGCTGAGGACCAGGTAAAGGTTCGAACAAGGAGCGGCTCCTCTCCTTCTTCTGAATGCCCTCTTCAATGACCCTAAGAAGAGGACGATAGCCGACTACATCCCCGGAGCGGTTGGTCGGAGGCTTCGGTTTAGTAGAAGCTTTGAGGGACTTATATTGATCAAGGCGGTGCCGAACATCTGAGGTCTTGGCTATTTTGCCCGTTCCTGGAATAAAAACCAAGTGTCACAAGCATGCATTGAACCGTAATTCAAGAAATGTGTCAAGTTAAGAAGAGTAAAAAAGTCTGCAGGAGTCAAAAATTCACCTTGGATCGCAGAAGTTGCCTCAGCGGAAACACTCCTGGAAGATAAATCGGCACCAGCCCCGGCCTTACCAGCTTTCTTGGGCTTCTCCGCCAAAGCCGGTCCTTCCTCCAACCTTTCGAAGGCTTGACGGAGAGCGTCATCTGTCCACTCTTGAATCACGCCTGCTTGCCCAGGAGGTAAAGCCCCGGTGCCCTCACCGCTTTGTCCTTCGCCACCATCATTGCCGTGACAATCACCGTCACCTTCTCTACCACTTCCGCTCTCTGCCTCACCTCCTTCATCCTCGTCTCTTTCCTCCTCGACATTTTCCTCCTCCGGAACATCTGGATATGTGCTGGGAGAGGGTCCATCGGACTTCTTGAGTTTCTTCCCCCCGGGACTGGATGTATCGAGAAGGGTCTACTTTTGCTGCTCTTCGCCGCAACCCCTCCTGTAGCTTTGGCAGCCCTCTCCTCTGTCGTGTCTCTCTGCTTGACCACGGACTGATGTGGTAGAATCAGGTTGTGCCCCAGAAGTGTAGCGTTCCTGATCAAGTAAGAAGCCGACCTATCCCTTCTCGAAATGGCTTCTATTTCCGCAGCCATCTGAACCAGGCAATTGTTCTCCACGACCGCAAAGCCACCTGTCGCTAGCAAGAAATAAAAACACATAAGAAGAAGCATTGCAGTCGGAACGGAAATTATAAATAAGCTTCAACTTACAGCCAGAGGTGAAGCGATGGATAGAAATAGAATCATCCTTGATGAAAAACCATTCCTTCTTAAACATGCTGAACTTTGAATATAAATCCAGAATTGGCGTAAAGGACACGGCCGACTCCAAACTAATATACGGAGACTCCTTTTTGTAGCCTCTTAAGTTGTACAGATACCGGATTTCCCGGTTGGAAGGAGGACGCCCGTATCTCCTCTGGAAGATAACAAACAGGCTCACCAAGATGGCGTAGGAGTTGGGCTGAAGCTAGAATGGAGCCACCTTCAAGTAGGTGATGAAGCTGACTATCCAAGCATTGATCGGGGGAATGGCCCCACACATACAATGGTACCTACTATGAGCGAAATATCATTCGGGGGGATTATATGGCATCACTCCTTCCCCCGGCAATAGCATACGCGCTCTGTCACTCCCAAAAGAGCGAGAAATAGCATCGAGCTGCTCATCTTTGAGGGAGCTAGGAAAGCAGTCAGGCGGTGAGTTCAGGAGCTCTTGAGGACCGTACCCATCCACTAGCGATCTCGAGGTGGGTCCACGTCGTTCTGGATTCGGCTAAACTGGGGGCACGACGGGGGACTCTCTTCTGTCCTTGGACTTCTTCTTGTCAGAGCGAGTTTCAACTTTATGAGACATTATCTGCAAACGCGAGAAAGCTCGTTGTTAGAACAAGGGATGAAGAGATATAAACAGGCAAGTGTATGCTGTCTGGAGTTTCATTTGTAATTCAAAACATAAACTCATTCGGTACTTAAAATCCCCAAGTTCATTCGGTACTTAAGGTCCCCGAGTTCATTCGGTAAGACTTGTCTTTGAATCCATTCGGTACCTAAGGTCCCCGAGTTCATTCGGTAAGACTTGTCTTCGAGTCCATTCGGTACTTAAGGTCCCCGAGTTAACTCGGTAAAACAGGTCTTTAAGTTAATTCGATACTTGGAATCCCCAAGTTCATTCGGTAGTCCATAGACTTCGAACTCATTCGGTAGTCCGAAGACATCAATCTCATTCGGTAATTCAAAGTGTAATAGTCATTCGGCGAAAGAAGGCCTCACCTGATCCGGCAAACAAGTCTAATTCGGCACAATAGTTGATTCGGTATTTAAGAATTTGGTTCAGCTCTTTCAGTCGGTAAGGAAGGATGGATGCATGGAGCCCCTACTTATAAAAAAAAAGTAAGATAGCCGGACCAACCAGTTTGGTTCTCGGGCCAAACAAGGGTGTCAGAAAGAAACAAAGCGCGACATATGCCCCACTTTGGGGGGCAAATGTTGGACGTGTTTCACTGAACCAGAGTAAGGAGAGCATTGCCGAACCAACACTCATTTCACTACCTGCCGAACCGGACCATCAACCATCTACCACCGGACCAAGGTCCCACCGAATCAACCATCCACCACCGGACCAAGGTCCCACTGAACCAACCATCCACCACCAGACCGAGGTCCCACCGAACCAACCATCTACCACCGGACCGAGGTCCCACCGAACCAAGGCGCCACCGAGCCAAAGTTGCCAGGCCAGATCGCATCAGCCCAGGCCCACCAGCAGCTATATACCTCCAGGACCCCTACCCCCAGCCTCACTCTATAAATAGAGGGGTAGGGGTACAACAATGGCGGACAAGTTTGAGAGCTCAAGCACGGACAAAACTTTCAAACAACTTTCATATACTTGTATAAAAGCTTTGTACTTGTAATCTGAACAAGAAAGAAGAAATAATATATAAAGTGGACGTAGGCACATTCTGGCTGAACCACTATAAATCTGTGTGTCTTTTACAATTTAGTCCCTGCTTTTTACATATTTGCATAAATTACCCAGACCACTAAAAACAACATAAAATCAACTAAATCACACGACTTGGAGGTGTTTGCCCATTTTTTGTGCAAACAGGACCCAACAGTCCATAAGCGACCCAATAGTCTAAGTATTGGCAATCACTCGTGAATGTGTCACAAACTCCCAAAGAGGAACCTGAAAAGTGGTAACGGTGCGTCCCATACCACACATTCTCACTTAACGGTTTTTTAACCGCTAGTCAATGCCACACTAGAAAACAGTAAAAATATTTGCCTCATCTCATCGGCAAAAACGACCCAAAGGTCAAAACATTCAAATTGACAAGTCAGGAATTAACCGAAAAGGTAAACGCACGTGTCCCATACCACGTGTTTTACCTAATCGTTTAATTCTCCTGCTCATTCACTTGAATAGTGCAGAAACATGTATTTTTATATAGAAAATAATTTATTAGAGAAAACAAGCTTTTAAAACTATTTTCGAAATCGTTTTGGAAAATAACTTTTGAAATTCCCTTATTATAAAGAATTAATAACTTTTATAGCTTTAAAATAATTTTAAAAATATTATATAATATATTTTGAAAGCCATTTTATTTTAAAAACCAATCCGAAATCATTTTGGAAAAACCCATGAACAAAAACAATTGTGTTCATCGGAAACGCCAATCATCGGCTAGAGAATTCAACACAAAATGTGACAATCCAAAACTCAAAACATCACAATTTCATTGGCTTCTCTATTGATAAGATGAAGCACTTCAAAACAGTTCGAAAAGTCACAAAAACAAGCAAGAAAAATGGACTAGAACAAGCTAAAATAGGCAGAACAAAGAAACAGAAGAAGGGCAGCCGACCCGGGCTCATTCAAGAGCCTAGGTTGACCCATAGGTCGACCTATGGATGCCTTGGGTTGACCGTACGGTCGACCCAAGCATTTCTTAGGTCGACCTGTAGGTCGCGAGACCTACAGGCTTTTTTGCCTCTCACGATCTCAACTTTGAGCTGCATTTTAAGGCATCAAAACACTGAATTTTCAAACGAAATTTGCCATGCATGATCTAAAGAACATGGACTATAACTCAAAGAAAATCCGGTAGCATTTTGTTGCGGGAATAGAGAGATACAACAACACAAAGATGCTACTCAGAGCAGTTTTCACAGAAAATCAAAACAGCTCAAAAAAAGGATTTACAGTAAACGAATTTTCATTTCAGTTTGCAATTTTTGGCTTTGCTTTAACTAGCTTTTGTGAGATTGATACTCACCTTGCAAAACTGTAGAGCTACAAGATCAATTTAATGAGAAGTTGCAAACTTTTACTTTGAAATGGCTTCAAGAGGGCTTCAACAACCTGGATAAGAAGTTTTAACAGACATGCAACACCAAAATAATGTTACAGACAATCAAATTTCTTCAAAATTAGGATTTTATGAGGTAATTAGGTTTAGAGATTGATTACCTAAATGAATTGATTTTAGTTTGATAATTTACAGCAAAGATTTTGATAAAAATTGGAGATTGGCTTTGTTTTTGCAAAAGGGAGATGAATTTTCCTTTTTCTTTGTTTCAGGAAGATGAACTACTGTACGTACCAAAATGAGAAGCAGAGAAACTTCTCAACATTTTTGGTTAAGTTTCCTAAATGGGCTAAGACCCAAAATCTTAAGTAATACACTAATATATACCAAGTTATAATCATATATATGCAATGTTTTCACTTTAAAAAAATTACCCAACACATACTTATGTTCCAAAAGTTATTTTACATTGAAATAAAAGATTATTTAGCTTTAAAAATTATTTCATTAATAAAAACTCTTATTTTAATTTAAATGCACAAATTACACCATAATTACATAAAACTTCATTTTAACTTCAAAAATTCCATAAAATTTATTTTCTTATATAATGAAATATAATAAAGCATATTTTCATCATTTTACAACTGAAACTTTTTTTAAACCAAATTTCTCATTTTTATTTATAATTAACCACATCTTAAATCAAATGCTTCTTTTAAAAATATAAAGGAACATTTGGCAATAATTATCAAAATTATTGCATTTCTCTTAATTAAATCCATATTTTGCACATTTTAACACAAACAATCAAAAATAAAGTTCAAAACTATATTTGCACATTTTAAATCCATTGTTTATTTAAAATAAACAATTTTAAACTCCAATTTAATTTTATTCACAATATTAAATTATAACCACTATTATAATTTAATATTACAGGTAATCATCTAAACCAGGGTTGTTACAGACTCCTGCGCTTATAAAAATTGCGCCCTCGCAATTTGTAGAGGAGCTGTATTCAACACACATTACTTCATTTAGGAAAAAAAATTAAATAGCTTGAGTTTAGAAATTCTCACCAGTGATAAGAGAAGATAAGAATCCAGGATATGACTGCTAGATAGATTCTCTGGTTTCCCGAGTACAGTCGTTGGGATTGACTGACCGTTGAACCTTCACGAGCGATATGTTATTATTTTGAAGGTGTCTCACCTCCGTAGCAAGAACATGAATGGGATGCTGCTTGATAGATAAGTCTAGAGAGATCTCAAGCTCTTGCAGATCTGGTGAATCAATAACAGAATCAAAATTCCGAAGACACTTCCAAAGCTGAGAGACGTAAAACACGTCGTGAATGCTAGATAAATCCGACGGAAGTGAAGCTCTATAAGCAACAGGGCCAATACGTTCAGTAATAGGAAATGGTCCTATAAAGTGAGGAGCCAATTTCCTAGTCCTACTGAAACGCATCACCCTCTTCAGAGGAGATACACGGATATAGACAAGGTCACCAATAGAGAACTCAAGAGGCTTCCTACGGTTGTCCACGTAGGATTTCTGACGGCTTTGAGCTTCTTTCATTCTCTGATGAACAAGAATAATCTTCTCTGAAGCTTCAGGAATGGAATCGGGGCCTAAAATCAGTCTTTCCCCATATTCAAACCAACAAGAAGGTGATCAGCATGGCTTCCGTATAAGGCTTCGAAAGGAGCCATACTGATACTGGACTAACAGCTGTTATTGTAGGAGAACTCGATAATAAGTAGGGGTCCTCCTAACTACCACCAAAATCCAGAATACAAACTCGGAGAAGATCCTTCAAAATACAATTCACCCATTCAGTCTGTCCATCATGTTGTTGATGATAAGATGTGCTGAAATTTAGCTTTGTTTCCAAATCTTGCGGAAGACTCTGCTAGAAATGACTCGTGAAGTATGGATCACGGTCACATACAGTCGAACTAGGAATACCATGCAATCGCACAATTTCCTTAATATATAGCCTAGCTAGCTGAGAAGCTGTCCTATTAGATTTAATAGGAATGAAATGTGGGTACTTGATAAGACGGTCCACAATAAACATACACTGCTATGGCCCGATCTCGAGTGATGTAGGCCATCAATGAAATCCATAGAGATCTGATCCCATTTCCACAACTAGACCTCTAAAGGCTAAAGAAGACCACTAGGACGCTAATGCTCGGCCTTGATGAGTTGACAAGTCATGAAATTACTCACATAACTTACCACATCTCGCTTCATGCCTTCCCAGTGATATAAACGACGCATATCGGCATACATCTTTCTGCTTCTTGGATGAATAATATACTTTGAAGGGTGACAATCATCAAGAATGTCCCGCCTAAGATTAGGATCACAAGGCACGACACAATGGTTCTTCTTACGAAGACATCCATGAAAATCGATGCTGAAGTCCCTCATCTCAATATCATTGTGGGATTCAGACTTACACTTCTGAATAAGAGCAGAGATATCAGAATCTTGCTCCTGAGCCTTGGCAATCCAATCTAAAAGAGCAGGACGAGCTTCCATGCTACATAATAAAATAGGAAGTCTGAAGTAGAAGCACGATCTCGAATATCACACATAAATAGAGTCTCTAAGGCTTTTCATTCTGCAAAATCATGGAAACAACAGCTGATTGCTTTCGACTCAAGGCATCAGCAACTCGATTCCCCTTGCCTAGGGTATACTGAATATCGAAGTCATATGAAGCAAGAAATTTGAGACAATGCTACTCTCGCACGTTGAGCTCTTTCTAAGTGATCAAATACTTGAGTGACCTATGGTCAGTGTAGAGAATGAAGTGCTCAACCAATAGATAATGGTGCCATATCTTCAATGCGAAGACGACGGCGGCTAGCTCAAGATCGTGGGTAGCATACCGAATCTCGTTCGGATGTAATTACCTTGAAGCATAGGCAACTACCCAATCCCTCTGCATAAGAACGGCACCGAGGCCATAATGACTAGCATCGGTATAGAAAATAAGATCCTGATTCCCTTCGGGACGACAAGAACATGAGAATTAGTGAGAAGCTACTTCAGTTTCTGAGAAGAAGCTGCACACTTATCAGACAAAATAAACCGAACGCCTTTTCTAGTAAGGCTTGTCATAGGAAGCATGATCGGAAAAAGTCTTTGATGAATCAATAGTAATAACCCGCCAATCCAAGAAAGCTAAGAATCTCAGATACATTCTCAGGCCTCTTCCAATTTTGAATGGCTTCGTTCTTAGATGGATTGACCGAAATACCCTTAGAAGATACAACATGGCCTAAGAACTTGACTTGCTTTTCCCAAAAATGGCACTAAGAGAATTTTGCTTTGAGTTGATGCTATCGAAGAGTACTCAAAATAATTCTTAGATAATGGGCATGATCAGCTTTAGACTTAGAATAAACAAGAATGTCGTCGATGAACACAAGGACGAACTTATCGAGATATTCCCGGAATACCCGATTCATAAGGTCGACGAAGTAAGCAGGAGCGTTCGTCAAACCAAACGGCATGACAAGCCACTCATAAGATCTATATCGAGTGCAGAATGCTGTGAGAGGAATGTTATCCTCCGCAACTCGAAGTTGATGAAATACTATGGTGAGGTCAAGCTAGGAAAAGACCTTAGCACCACTCAACTGATCAAACATATGGTCGATCCTAGGCAACGGATACTTGTTCTTGATGGTCAACTCATTAAGCTTGTGGTAATTAACGCAAAGCCTAAAGTACCATTAGACTTCTTCACGAATACCACCGTGGCTCCCCACAGTGATGAACTAGACTGAATGAACTACTTTGCTTCAAGCTCCAAAAGGTGCTCCTTGAGTTGCTCATTTTCCTTTGTAGACATCCTTGTGGGAGGACGACTAACTGGCTGCCCACCTGGAATGAGATCAATGCAGAACTCGATAGCCTGCTTGGGTGGCAAACCCAAAATAGACTCAATATATTAGGGAAATCACAAACTACTGGAATCTGAGACACATCATCATCGTCTTGAGATTCGAGAGAAAATAGAGAAACTTCGAAATCGTGATCGACGTCCTGAAGAATAAGAGATAACAAAGCAGGTGAGTTGGGATGTCAAAGATATAAAATTCTCTTAGAACAAAGAATTCTGGCTTTGTATCGAACTAGCTAGTCAATACCTAATATCATGTCAAAACCAAGAAAATGTATCACGTGCAGATTCGCAAGGAAAGGAAAACCACAAAGAAATATCTCAACATTCTCACAAAGCATACTAAGGGTTGTGGATCCCTCGATAGGATTCATAATCCTTAATGAAGTAACATGGCGGGCAACATCCAACTGAAAAGCATCGATGAGCTCCTTCGATACGAATGAATGCGACGCACCCGTATCGAAAAGAACTCGAATAGATCGATCATGAAATAATATGGAACCTTCAAGAATAGAAGGAGTAATACCTATGGGCTGAGAAGATCCACTTAAAGCTTCCACTACACTAAGCTTCCCAGAACAAGTACCCTTAGAAGAGTTAGGGCACTCAGAAGACCAGTGTCCTTCTTGCTTGCAATCACGGCAAATAACTGGCTTAGGACACTCCTTAATAAAATGATCATATGCACCATAATTGAAGCAAGACTTATGAGTAGGAGGGGCTGCACCAGAATGAGTACTAGAAACAGGAGGCTTCTTCTTCGGAGGAAAGGATTTGAATCTCTGAAAGGGAAATTTCTTCTAATTTGGGTTCTTTCGAACCTCGGCCTCATCACTACTATCCCTTTTCGTTTCGACGGCTTCGAGGTGAAGCGCCGAATCAAAAAGCTCCTTGAATGAGAGCTTAAGCTGATGCATAAGTGACTTCTTCAAATATTTCTTCAATCTAGAAACAAACTTCAAATTCTTCTTATAAGGAGTGCTAATGAACTCGAGCCCATATTTGGATAAGGACTCGAAAGAAGATACATAGTCAAAAACATATGATTTCCCTTGCTTCAACTTAAGGAAGCGACGGGCAAGAAAAGCCTTCTAAGATTCCGGCACAAACTTGAGCTCAAACCGCTCTCTAAACTGTTGCCAAGTAAGGGTAGACTCATCCATCTCGGCGATAAGGAGCTCGTACTAGTCAAGTGCACGTTCTTGCAACATACTCGATGCTACAAGAACGCGATGATGATTACAAATCTCCATGGGAGTGAAAATGCGCTCGCATGTATGGATCCAAGCCTAGACCTCTAAAACAGACTCAGAGCCTCTGAATGGCTTGCCTCCAAGATGGGTAAAGTCGCTACAAATACACGCAAATGCGGATTTGCACGGAGTAGAGGAATGAGCTGGAGCTGGAGGCTAAGTGCTCCAGATAAGCTTGAGAATAAATAATTTTTTTAGCTTTAAAATAATTTTAAAAATATTATATAATATATTTTGAAAGCCATTTTATTTTAAAAACCAATCCGAAATCATTTTGGAAAAACCCGTGAACAAAAACAATTGTGTTCATCGGAAACGCCAATCATCGGCTAGAGAATTCAACACAAAAATGTGACAATCCAAAACTCAAAACATCACAATTTTATTAGCTTCTCTATTCGTAAGATGAAGCACTTCAGTACAGCTTTAAAAGTCACAAAAACAAGCAAGAAAAATGGAGTAGAACAAGCTAAAATTGGCAGAACATAGCAACAGAAGAAGAGCAACCGACCTGGGCTCATTCAAGAGCCTAGGTCGACCCATAGGTCGACCTATGGATGCCTTGGGTCGACCGTACAGTCGACCCAAGCATTTCTTAGGTCGACCTGTAGGTCGCGTGACCTACAAGCTTTTCTGCCTCTCGCGATCTCAAGTTTGAGCTGCATTTTAAGGCATCAAAACACTGAATTTTCAAATGAAATTTGGCATGCATGATCTACAGAACATGGACTATAACTCAAAGAAAATCTGACAGCATTTCATTTTCGGAATAGAGAGATACAACAGCACAAACATGCTACTCAGAGCAGTTTTCACAGAAAATCAAAACAACTCAAAAAAAGGATTTACAGTGAATGAATTTTCATTTCATCTTGCGATTTTTGGCTTTGCTTAAGCTAGCTTTTGTGAGATTGATACACGCCTTGCAAAATAGTAGAGCTATAAGATTAATTTGGTGAGAAGTTGCAAACTTTTGCTTTGAAATGGCTTCAAGAGGGCTTCAACTACCTGGATAAGAAGTTTTAACAGACATGCAACACCAAAATAAAGTTACAGACAATCAAATTTCTTCAAAATTGGGATTTTGTGAAGTAATTAGGTTTAGAGATTGATTACCTGAATGAATTGATTTTAGTTTGATAATTTACAGCAAATATTTTGATAAAAGTTGGAGATTGGCTTTGTTTTTGCAAAAAAGGAGATGAATTTTTCCTTTTCTTTGTTTTAGGAAGATGAACTACTGTACGTACCAAAATGAGGAGTAGAGAAACTTCTCAACTTTTCTGGTTAAGTTTTCTGAATGGGCTAAGACCCAAAATCTTAATTAATTTAGTCTAAAAAGGAATTAACACACAAATTCACTAATACACTAATATATACCAAGTTATAATTATATATATGCAATGTTTTCACTTTATAAAAATTACACAACACATACTTATGTTCCAAAAATTATTTTACATTAAAATGAATAATTATTTATCTTTAAAAAATTATTTACATTAATAAAAACTCTTATTTTAATTTAAATGCACAAATTACACCTACATAAAACTTCATTTTAACTTCAAAAATTACATAAAATTTATTTTCTTATGTAATTAAATATAACAAAACATATTTTCATCATTTTACAACCAAAATTTATTTTTAAACCAAATTTCTCATTTTTATTTATAATAAACCACATATTGAATCAAATGCTTCTTTTAAAAATATAAAAGAAACATTTGGCAATAATTATCAAATTTATTGCATTTCTCTTAATTAAATCCATATTTTGCACATTTTAACACAAAAAATCATAAATAAAGTTTCAAAACTTTATTTTCACATTTTAAATCCATTGTTTATTTAAAATAAACAATTTTAAACCTCCAATTTAATTTTATTCACAATATTAAATTATAACCACCGTTATAATTTAATATTACGGGTAATCATCTAAACCAGGGTTGTTACAGATAATGTTGGAGCTTTGACTAGTACCTTACTCCATGCATCCAAATAAGATATACTGTTGATGAAGAGAACGTGTGTAAATTATTATCACCGTAGGTACCGCTTGAGATAGTAAAAATTATGATTTTACTAAAAAGACCCGTAAGGGATGAATATACACAATCTATCTTGCCAATAGCTATGCTGATGCGTGAACTTTAATATTTGAATTATCACTATACCACAAAGTGAATCAGATAATAGTGATCACATAACATAAGGTAGATTTTCTATTATCCCAATATTTACCACTATTTCACACAACATATGGAAAAATCCGTTGTTTGACATTGCACCTGAAATCTCAATGTTCATGTTTGTCATTCAGACAACATTTTATTATTGTCTGATTTAAGTTATAAACAAGTTTAGTTTTAACTCCACCAATATTTTGGTTTCCCTCTCAATTATTTTGTGGCCGCCGGTTCTTTTAATTATTTCTCTCTTCTATTTCTCTCATTCCATTTTTCCCTCTTCGAAGTCAAACAAACGATTAAACCCCTTATCCCATTTTCTTCTATACATACTCTCTCAATCTCAATACCAAACCAAATCTTCTGGAATTAGAGTTTCAATTGGAAGAAACCTAATCTCGCCTTGTCGATTGATCTTTTGGAATTAGGGTTTCAATTGGTCGAGTTCTTTCGATCTGAGAATTGGTATGTTTTTTTATTTGGATCTTGATTTCTGCCTTTTTGAACTTGACAAATTATTGCCGATAATGATAATGGATATTTATAGGAATTTGACTTGTTCATCCTTCGATTCTTAATGGTTGACTCTGGTTGATTTCCCTGACTTCGGTCTTGACTTCGGTTTGCTGTATTGGTTGATTTCCTTGGCTCTGAGTATTGGTTGACATTTTGTTGTTTGTTTAGTGATGAGAATCATATAAATGTTGCCTTGTTTTGGGAAGTTAAGTTTGACTAGTTTTGTTTGTGACTAATTTTGTTTCCAACTGATTTTGTTTGAGTTTTCTGATAATTTCTGAAATGTATGCTCTGCCTTATTCAATGTGTATACTTATATGTATATATATGTGTGAATACTTGCTAAGCTAGTGCATACATGTATATGCATACTTCCATGTATATTTATAATTTTTGGCACTTTGATTGCTTGAATCTATGGCTGCGCTTTGATCTCGAACTTGAACTGCCTGGACTTGAACTGCTTGGACTTATTGTTATGTGATAAGGGTCCATGTTGCTTTTGCATTATGATTTCTTGTTATGCTATCTTAGTTCATCCTTACTCATGTGTTTGTATGTTTATATCTACATATCACTACATATGTGTGTGTATGTGTGAACTTCCATGTACATACATACATATGTATGTATATATGTGTGTACTGCCTTTTGGGAAAGAGTCTGATCTGGTTCTTATCAAGTAATTTGAGACTTCCATGTATATACATACATACATATGTATGTATATATGTGTGAATGTTGCTTTTGCAATGTGATTTCTCGTTATGTTGTCTTGGTTCATCCATACTCATGTATATGTATGTTTATATATCTACATATTATTTGTGAACTTCCATGCATATACATACAGACATATGTATGTATATATGTGTGAATGTTCTTATATCTGCATATATATGTGTGAACTGCCTTTTGTACATGAGTCTGATCTGGTTCAATTGCAAATCTTGCTCCAGTTCAGTTCTTGTATATACTTGTATGTATTTGTATATGCATGTATATACTTGTATATGCTTGTATATACTTGTATATATACTTGTATATACTTGTATGTTTATATGTACACTCGATTTGCCTTAAGCTTGAACCATTTTGAGGTTTAGTTGAACTTGTTGTTAGTTCTGAACCATTTTGAGTTAAACTTATTTTCAGTACATAAATGGCGTATGCACCGAGTTAATTTCTTGATGTACATGTTATTGAGTTGCAACTGTGTGTACCTTCTCTTGATACACTATGTGTCTGCCCGAATCAGAGTTCCATCTTGTTGTCATGTTCAATCTGAATCACAATTCATGCTTGTTGTTGCATTAGTATTTACCTAATACACATGTACATGCATTTTTTTCATGTCTGAATTCATTTTCTGGCCTGAATCTGATTTCCATTTTGTTTCATTTAGGTTTACTAACATGAGCTTATGCACTTGTGTTCTCTGCACCATATTCTGGTCTTCACTTCTGTTGAACTATCCCTTTGGTGATGTTTGCTGCACTTGTGTTCGTTGCACCATATATTCATGCATATATATGTATGTATATATGTATGACTGTGTAATGTTGAATGCCCTATGTATAATGCTTGGTCTGACCTTGTGCATACTTTCTGGAGATTGGATTGAGGCTCGGCCTTGTGATATTCACAGTGATACAATGTGTGTATCATAAGTTGTCCGTGCACATACATATTTGTCGCTATCTAAAAAATGAAGGGAAAAAACCCATAAACTGAGGCAATATTAAAATTCAAATTCAATTTTATTTTAGCAATTTAGGTTTGTTTCCTTTTTCATTTTACTGCATTTTTTATTTGACAAGTATAAGAGATAGTTGGGCGCAAGTTGGAGCAAGCAAATCAAGATCAACATAAAAAATAAACTCGTGTGAGTGTGAGTAAAAGAGATGTTTTATATGAGAGTGTATTGTAATGTTCTATATATGAGAGTGATAGCAAAAGTTGTATTTAAAAATGTAAGTAGAGTGATAGTCAAAATTGTAGTGTATTAGAATTTGATTTGAAATAAAATATTTGTTTAAATAAAATATTTGAATTTCATTTTGTGAACAATTATTCATATCAGTCAATATTTATATGTTGTCTAATAAGAATTTCTAGAAATGATACTATAAATCAGTCAACATATAGGGTTTTTTATCATGCTAGTGCATATCAGACGACGGGGCATCTCTGTGGTCTAATGTGCAATCAGACGACATGGGATTTAATGATAGATAGATATGCAATCGGACAACGAAGCATATTCGTCGTTTGATACCTTTTTTCCCATAGTGTAATCAATATTAATGCTGACTAAATTCACACCTTTGAGTCAAACAACTGCATTTATGAATTCTCCGAAAAACCACAAGATTTAATTTTTTCTATAATGTTTTATAAATTAATAAATTAACTAATAATTAAGAAATATTGATTATTAAGTTTATTTGATGTTCTAGGTGTTGTAAATAATTATTTGGATGTGTATATAAAAGTTATATATACATATATCGATATAAACTTGAATGGGCTTTAAATGTCAATTATTATGTAACAGATTATGTTATTTTTTTGTCCATAAATGGATCATGCATTGCCAGCCATAAGGGAAGAATGATCTATCCACAACATAAAATGCACTTAAAATTACCCAATTTTATTTTTAAATGATTACAACATAACATCTTAAAATTACCCAACTATCTCTTAATCTTCATTTCTATTTACTAATTCTTATTAACAGTAAACCCTAAACCTTTCAACTTCATTACCATTAGGAAGAAATAAATTTTAAATTTAAAAATTCAATTACAAACTATGGATGATCAGGGAAAAGATATATGAAAAGATAGTATTTAAGGAACATTTGATTCGGAATTCATTTTTAATATCTTAGATTAACTTAATCGCTTAAGAATTTTGAAAAAGTCAAAAAATATTTAGTGCCAGGAAAACTCAAAAAATTCAATTTTAAATGGCATAATATTGTTGGTTGCATTACTGTGTGAACGTCATACAGTTGTTATTTAAATCTATTTTGTGGTTTTTTAATTTTGCTTTAATTTTTTAATTTTAATTTTTTATACAGCAATACAATATTGATTTGATTGTAAACTCAACTATTGGTAATAATGTGTTGCACATCATTACATTTGAAGATGTTACAATAGAGGAAATTGAGTTGAACATAGGAGAAAATGATACTCAATGTAGTAATATTGTGAACAAAGGAATAAAAAAGAACAGAGAAGATGTACAATTAAATGATTTAACAAAGGATGTTGAATAAGGGTAAAAGTAAGTGTGATTGGGTAATATTAAGATATGGGTAATAATTAGTACAAAATATGGGATAAATAGCAACACTCTAAAGAAAGGGGATTGTCTAGATATTAGATATAGAGTTAATTAAGAATTAAAATTGGAGATTTTAAAGAGAGAATAGGAAAGTCACTCTCTTATTAAAACAAATCCTCTCATTTGTAACGACCCAGAAAGTTTTACGATTTAAACAACGTAATTAACTAAATTTTTCATGAAATTAAACAATAAAATTTTTGCAATGAAAATTTGATATTTTATGTGTCTATTTAAACATAGCAAGTGTCAAATTTTCATCTGATAATATGTAAGTTTGTTCAGTTGTGAAATTTCAATTTTTAAATTTAAAATCAGTTAAAAAATTGATGGAAATAAAATATTTTTGAAATCTGAATATTTTTATATAATAAAAATGTAAATCATTTTCTGAGTGAGACATCGTATTTCGTTTCGCCAAATTTGGAATGCTCTAGCTCCGTTTATATTATTTTCGGCGTTTTAGCAGTAGTTTTGGGAGCGAATATCGAGTTTTGATAGTTTGGTCATATCGCTCAAATCTGTGTACCATTCTGTTCGTCTCGTCGTGCTGATCTCCGCGGTATATTTATTGGTGCATTTCAAACACTGGTACGCGGCGAAATCTACAAAACGATTAGCCGTATCGGTTCCGCATTTGGGTCCTTTGGGTTTCTATGTCCATTCATTAGTCCATCGACTGAAAGATGCTAGCTTTTATTATTTCCAGAAATCAATATTTGACTTTCTCTATTCCCTCTTCCAATTTATATTATGGTTTGTCCTTTCATTTTCATTCTCTCCATTCCTATTCTTTATCTTCACTCCATTTCCCTCTGTCATGCAAGAAAAAATAAATAAATATAAAATAAAATATAGTTCGTGTATTGCCTATAGCTTGCTTGCTCTTCCCGTTTGCTTGTATATTGTTTCTTGAAACCCATGCGCCTGCTCGTTTCTTGTGACGCCCCACCTCTATACCCAAGCTAACCAAGAACACTACGATATAGTGCTGTCAATTAGCACGGAGAATAAGGCTGTGGAGGAGCGACCATCCCTGTAACTTCTTTGTGCGAGCACCGATATGTCAGATAGAATAGAATGCATATCTTTTAAGGAGGAAATCCGACATACCGATACAAACACAAAGCTATCACACGGTGGCTATATATAATCTTCGGAAACAAATATAGAAATAAACATAACATAAATCAGTCACAGACAGTTCATATCACAAAGGCGGAAATAGATATGAATACAACACATGAAAGAGTACATCAGAGTAGTGGTCAAATAAGATCCGCAATAACACAAAAGAATAGATACAAGTGCAAGGCGAAAGAATATGTATACATCAAGGAGTCTAAATCTCTAATGTATACAACAAAAACTACTAAACTAGAGTAGTTAGCCAAAAGTCAGAAGATGGCTCCAGATAGGAGGTCATGAGGAAGCACCTGTAATATCTCAGTCTGACCCGAGTATTATTTAATAAGAAAATAATAAACGGATCAGTCTAGCTATAATTATCAGATAAAATGAGATATAAGAAGAGATATAATAATAAAACGTATGATAACCAAAAATGTCATACTACGCCAAGTATACATCAGAAAACCCACAAAAGTCATACAATATCTCAATAATCTCAAAACACAGAAAAGAACATCATATTCTTAATTTAATTCACCAAGCCACAAAAATGACATACATATCAATGCCAATGGTAAAAGCTGGTGAAACATAAATTCCAGAAATCAACAATTAGAAATCTAGAAATCACAAGAAAGAGGATGGCCAATCCCATAAACTGAACATCGACGCACCTAGAAAGATACGCCCCATGTAAAGTCTAGCATCGATACACCTAGAAAGATGCACCCCATGCAAAGTTGAACATCGACGCACCTAGAAAGATACGACCCATGCACTAGCATCGACGCACCTAGAAAGATACGCCCCATGCATAAATAAACATCGACGCACCTAGAAAGATACGCCCCATGTAATGTCTAACATCGATGCACCTAGAAAGATACACCCCATGCAAAGTCGAACATCGTCGCACCTAGAAAGATACCACCCATGCATAGATGAACATCGACGCACCTAAATAGATACGCCCCATGCCCCGACTTATTGAGCCGATTGCTCCACGAAGTAAATAAACATCGACGTACCTAAATAGGTACGACCCATGCAAGAAATAAACATCGACGTACCTAAATAGGTACGACCCATGCGTAGAAATAAACATCGACGTACCTAAATAGGTACGACCCATGCGTGAAGTGAGACGAAGCTCATTAAAACGAGGAACAGCCCTCCACGTGGACAAAGAGACATCGCACATTGCTAGTCTAAACCATAAAATGATCATCATCGATCATCAAGAAGTGTCAATTACACTAAGCTAGTAAATATATGAGTTTAGCTTCATGTCCCATAACCACTAGCTTAACTTAAATATTTACGAACAAATTGTAGATCTCCACTAGGAAATTGTCACAAGAGATTCAATCGAACAAGTCCAAGAATTAACCGGCGAAGTAAACGCAAGCGTTTCATACCACTCGTTTTGCTAAGCCGTTTAATTAGATTTCTCATACGAGTGAGGTAAAGGTTTGTATATACTAGAAGATTGGAAAACGGTTTTATAAACGAGTTTGATATTGAAAATAGAGTTGAAATCGTTTTGATGAAGAAGTTTTGATATTTAATACTAGTATTGAAACCTTTATATTTTAAAGTGACAAACCACAAAAATGATTGCAGAAACAATCAATCATAAAATTTCACATTCGAAGACGCGAATCAAATTCAATTAAACCGATAAAGAATCCATCAAAATGGATATTCAAAATCCCGAAAAAGGAGTCATCAAAGTCTTAATAAATGATAACAACAAATAGGATCATCACGAATCGATTTAAAATTGAAAATTCAATCCAAAAAGGCAAACTGGACTGAAACAGCAGGTTCAGTCGACTGAACAGAGTTTTCAGTCGACTGACCCTGTACCTGGAAATTTTCCAGGTTCAGGAATCTTTCTGTTTCCAGGTTCAGTCGACTGAACAGAGGTTTCAGTCGACTGAATCATGTCTGGAAACTTTCGGGTTTCAGGTTCAGTCGACTGAACAGAGAATTCAGTCGACTGAATCATGCCTGGGCTGTTTTTCTGCCTATACAAATGAAGAGCAAACCCTTCCAAAACGCAACCGGACGAACATTGGCTCTAAGGGTTTATGCCAAACAGCAACCCGGCCCTATATGCTCCTCGATGCATCACCAAAAGCATGATCAAACATCCATAAAAGGATTTTAACACAAATTTGACTTACAAACCGAAAATTGGAATATTCACAAAACCAACCCAAATCAAGGGCAAATGCACATGAAGAAGTGTTAGGAATTCATACCCAACAACTAAAGATAATTATAGTCATAGATGTGAGATAAAAATCTCACCTTTGAACCCAAACAAATGAAGAAGAAGCTTTGGAGCAATGGCAAGAGCAATTACTCTTCAATTCCAACACAACAAGCTTGAATCAAAGCTTAAAAGAAGAACATTCCCAAAGTTAGGTTTAGGAATTTCTGAAATTGGAAGGAGAAAGAGTTAAAGAAGAAGACGGAGATACGTACCAATGGGTTCTCTTTGATTTTGGAGCAAGAATTTGAGATTGAAAGAGGAACTAGGGCTTGGAGTTTTAATTTCCCATCTCTCCCACCATTTTTGCTTTAGAGCTGAAAAGAGGAGGAAGTGAGAGTGAATGGGGAGGGATGGTTCAGTTTGGGGTATAAGGATGACTAGTGGGCTGAACCCAAACCCAAACCCAAAGTGAAAAAGGTCAAATTTTTAGCTAGCTCCAAACATATCAAAGTTTATACTCAAAAAGGTTGAAAACGGCATTTTGAACTCAATGGAGGGGGTCTCGAGTCCAAATTCGACTGTTTGCAAAAAGTAGATTTTTGGACTATAATCCGACGAACGATGTTATGTTTAAATAAAATATTTAAATATAAAATCGATAAATATGCGGGTTGTTACAGACTCCCCTCCTTAAAGAAATTGCGTCCTCGCAATACTTAAGAAGAAAATAAAGAGTAACAACCATAGAAGCATATCAACACAAAAGAAAATTTGATATAAGAAGTTCACCATAAAGAGCACGAAAGAGTTAGCCCGAACGTGTTCGCTCGATGAATTCTCTTGATTCCGAAGAGAATTCCTTAGGATTTGAGAACCATCGGACTTTCACAAACAGAACATCTTTATTTCGAAGGCACTCAACCCCCGAAGAAATGATGCGAATAGAATGTTGCTCAAAAGTCAAACCTGGTGAAACTTCAATCCCTACTATAACACCAGGCTCAAGAATAAAAATCGGAAACCTAAAATCATTTCCATAGTTAAAAGACGTGGAAAACGTCAAGAATAGCAGAAAATTGAGCCTGTGCAACGGCGTAGTACAAAAATGGTACGCCCGAGAAATGAGAAACCCGAATAATTTGGAACAACGGCGTAGTACAATAACGGTACGCCAGATGAACCAAAGCTCGAATAATTTCGGAACACCAACGTAGTACAAAAACGGTACGTCCAATGAACCGAACACCATAAAAGAACATCGGACGCTAGTCCATAAAAGAAATGAGATAAAACTCAATAAGACGAAGTATATCAAAACGTCCGATGAACTTGATAAAAAGATAATTCCATTCAGACATCATCAAAGAATCAACCACTGGTTGCTTACGACTAAGCGCATTGGCAACACGATTTCCCTTCAAGGAATAAAAAAATATCAAGATCATAAGATGCCAGGAACTCGAGTCAACATGAAGTTCCTTATGAGAAAATAAATATTCCAAAGATTTATGATTGAGGTGGAGAACAAATTTCTCCCCCAAAATGATGATGCCAAACTCTAAAAGCGAAAACAATAGCCGCGAGCACTAGATCATGAGTGGCATACCTAGTCTCGATCGGCTTTAATGATTTAGAAGCACAAGTGATAGCACGTTCTCTTTCGCAAGAGAACGGCATCGAAACCAATACGATTAGCATTGGTACAAAAGATAAGGTCTTGGTTCTCTTCGGGAATCACAAGAATAAGAGTATCGAAAAGAAATAATTTCTTTTAAATAATCTTCTTTCCCGAAAAGCTAAAACTTTCAAAATTACATTTATCTTTATGTAATAATCTTTTTTAAAAAAATTTACATTTTTACAAGTCAATATATTGTGTCTGACTGTCTCATCAAAGCGTTTAGGAGATTCTTATCGATAACGTTGATCAGGCGCATCGACCAGAATTCTTAAAGCACTCAATGGGCAATACAATCACAAAACCATCTTCCATATGATAAAAATATCTCTTAGAAGTTTTAAGAATATTCTTTGCTCATTGAAGAACAAAATCCAATTATACTTATAAATAAATCTTATGAAAAAGATTTGCAAAATTTTAAATTGCCATTTCCATCCAAAATCAATAAATACAAAAATGAAGTCATCGAGATCGTAGAATACTCGATTCATAAAATGGATGAAATAAGCTGGACAAACCGAATGACATAACAAGTCATTCATAAGTTTCATAACGACTGCGGAATGCGGTAAATGGAATGCTAACTCCCGCAACTCGTAGCAAATGAAAATCGGTGGCAAGGTCGAGCTAAAAAGACCTTAACACTACTAAATAGATTTCTTAGGAGATAATCCTAAGACAAACTCAAAAATACCGGAAAATTCCACAAACTACCCGAATGAGAAAAATAACACTTTCCTCATCAAGTGAGTTTAAAGAACTAAAATGATATCACCGAATTTGGAAATCAAAATCATTAAGAAAAAAAGAAATCTGCTTAACAGATTGAAAATGTCGAAGATAAACAGTCCACATTGGACATAGGATATGGGCTTTATAATGATTAAGCCAATCCTTTCTCAAAAATCAGTTTCGAAGCCTAAGTAAAAATCAGCTCGGAAAGAAAAATCACATAAAATAATTTCGACATCAATAAAAAGAAAATTGAGTGTTGCGGATCCACCAATCCGGATTCGCAATCCTCAAAGAAGTCATCAAGCCCAGAAATGTCTAAAGAAAAGGAATCAACAAGTTCTTTTGTTATAAAATAATGAGACGAAACCCATATCAAAAAGAACTCGAATAAAATGATCACAAAATAAATGTCATCAAGGATAAAATGGATACCTTGACTAAGAGATGAGTTGCTAGGGGCTTGCACAACCTTTAGCTTTCCCTCCTTCTTGCTAGAAGTATGGGACACGCAGATATATGATGATTCAAACTTTTGCAATAGCGACAATAGAGGGGTTGCGGGCACTCCTTTGCATAGTGGTCCATAGAATCACAATTGTAGCATCGTCCACGACTAGTGGTAGGAGTCTTTGCTACAGAAGTTTCTTGCTTCCCTTTCTTGTCGGGATTGGGGCCTTTGAACTTAATAGGCCTCTTCATGTTATTGTTGAAGTTTTGTTTGGCACTCACAACTTCAACATTACTTTCATTATCGGCCTCTTCAAGACGAAGAGCAATATCAATAAGCTGATCGAAAGAAACTTCCAATTTCAGAAGTAATGGCTTCTTGAGATTCTTGTTCAAGCCATAAACAAATCTCTGATTTTTCTTCAATGGGGTATTAATGTATTCAACCCCGTATTTAGAAAGAGATTCGAAAGATGCGACGTAGTCCGTCACAGAAGATTCACCTTGAACAAGGTTGATAAAACGCCGGGCCAAAGTTACTTTTTCAGTCTCCGACACAAATTTCAATTCGAATCTTTCCCGAAATTGCTCCCAAGTGAGATCCGCTTCAACGATTTCAGAAATAAGAAGCTCATACCAATCCAATGCTCTTTCTTGGAGCATGCTAGAAGCCACTTGGACTCGGTGGAGATCAACAAGATTCATGCGAGAAAAGATGCGGTCACATGATCTAAGCCAAGCTTGGATTTCAATGACACTCTCGGATCCCCGGAATGGCCTTCCACCCAAATCGGTATAATCTCTACACACGCGTGCAAAACCGGGTCTAGGATGAGTAGGCTCTGGAATGGGTCCGATAGCTTGGGCATTCTTAACGAGATCTAGAAGCTGCTGGGCAGACATAAATACTCCCTCCTGAGGAGTAGCACTGGATTGACCGACGTTGGTACGGCCAGATCTAACCATTTCTCTTTTTTAAGAAAGAAAGAAGAAGAAAAAGTTATTCTCAGAATGAATATCAAACAATCATGATTGATAAAACAAGGTATCATAAAAAGAAATAGGATAGAACGGTACGAAGACTCGAATCAAATCATATGGCACGATTCCTAAGAAAGACTTAGGACAATGATCCTTGCTAGATTATTCCACATTGTTCTGAAGTTTGGCTCCAATACCAAGCTGTGACGCCCCACCTCTATACCCAAGCTAACCAAGAAATCTGCGATGTAGTGCTGTCAATTAGCACGGAGAATAAGGCTGTGGAGGAGCGACCATCCATGTAACTTCTTTGTGCGAGCACCGATATGTCAGATAGAATAGAATGCATATCTTTTAAGGAGGAAATCCGACATACCAATACAAACACAAAGCTATCACACGGTGGCTATATATAATCTTCGGAAACAAATATAGAAATAAACATAACATAAATCAGTCACAGACAGTTCATATCACAAAGGCGGAAATAGATATGAATATAACACATGAAAGAGTACATCAGAGTAGTGGTCAAATAAGATCCGCAATAACACAAAAGAATAGATACAAGTGCAAGGCAAAAGAATATGTATACATTAAGGAGTCTAAATCTCTAATGTATACAACAAAAACTACTAAACTAGAGTAGTTAGCCAAAAGTCAGAAGATGGCTCCAGATAGGAGGTCATGAGGAAGCACCTGTAATATCTCAGTTTGACCCGAGTATTATTTAATAAGAAAATAATAAACGGATCAGTCTAGCTATAATTATCAGATAAAATGAGATATAAGAAGAGATATAATAATAAAACGTATGATAACCAAAAATGTCATACTACGCCAGTATACATCAGAAAACCCACAAAAGTCATACAATATCTCAATAATCTCAAAACATAGAAAATAACATCATATTCTTAATTTAATTCACCAAGCCACAAAAATGACATACATATCAATGCCAATGGTAAAAGCTGGTGAAACATAAATTCTAGAAATCAACAATTAGAAATCTAGAAATCACAAGAGAGAGGATGGCCAATCCCAAAACTGAACATCGACGCACCTAGAAAGATACGCCCCATGTAAAGTCTAGCATCGATACACCTAGAAAGATGCACCCCATGCAAAGTTGAACATCGACGCACCTAGAAAGATACGACCCATGCACTAGCATCGACGCACCTAGAAAGATACGCCCCATGCATAAATAAACATCGACGCACCTAGAAAGATACGCCCCATGTAATGTCTAACATCGATGCACCTAGAAAGATACACCCCATGCAAAGTCGAACATCGTCGCTCCTAGAAAGATACGACCCATGAATAGACGAACATCGACGCACCTAAATAGATACGCCCCATGCCCCGACTTATTGAGCCGATTGCTCCACGAAGTAAATAAACATCGACGTACCTAAATAGGTGTTGGGCGTGTTCTCACCCAGGAGATCTCAAGACCAAGAAGCACCAGGTTCGACTAGGCTTGCTTAAGCTTCATTCTTCATCCCTACCACTGCCGAACCAGACTCACAACCGAACCAGACTCACAACCGGACCAACTCAACTCACTACCAGACCAACCTAGCTCCCCTCACTACCGGACCAGCTAGCTCCCAGGTGCTACCGGACCAACCCCTACTCCACCTACCACCGAACCAGCCTCTACCACTCCTACCACCGGACCAAGTTCCACCGGACCAGATCCCACCGGACCAAGGCGTTCCGGACCAACTTTGCCAGGCCAGATTGTATCAGCCCAGGCCCACCAGCAGCTATGTACATCTAAGACCCCTACCCCCAGCCTCACTCTATAAATAGAGGGGTAGGGGTACAGCAATGGAGGACAAGTTTGAGAGCTCAAGCACGGATAGAACTTTCGAACAACTTTCATTTACTTATATCAAAGCCTTGTACTTGTAATCTGAACAAGAAAGGAGAAATAATATATAAAGTGGACGTAGGCACATTCTGGCTGAACCACTATAAATCTGCGTGTCTTTTACAGTTTAGTCCCTGCTTTTCATATATTTGCATAATTCATCCAAATCACTTAGAACAACATAAAATCAATTAAATCATTCGACTTTGAGGTGTTTGTCCATTTTTTGTGTAAACATTTTTGGTGCTTTCATTGAGAGCTGAATTCAGGCTTCAGCTTCTTCCACTTAACCTTCTTCCTAACAGCGTCGTTCATTGCTTGGAAAACATGCCTCCCAAGCAGAAGAAAGATGTTAACAAAGGAAAAAACATCGCAACCAGCAGTCTCCCAGATCTAGTGGTCACGGATCAAGTAAATCGTCCCCCTCCAGTAGCAGTACCAAATGAAGGGCAGGCATATCCGACCACCCCTGCCGCGGAACAGCCAGCAACAATTACTAGGGTAGATCTAGATAGGGTTGTGGCTGAAGTGACTAACTGCTTCACGTCCCAGCAGGAAGCCTTGGTGGACCATCTCATGTCACGCTTAAGGGATGCTGAAGAGTCCAACCGCAACACTGAATCATGGGGTGAGTCCCAGTCTGGAGGATCTCAGAGACAACAAAGATCTTCCTTCCTCGAAGGAGCTAACGGCAGAAGCAGCCATGGTAGGAGCCGAGATCGAGCACAGCCCGAAGTTAGGCCTGAGGAAATGCTTGGAACCGAACCCAACGGGGGAGGTACTGGGCGGAGGTCAACTGTAGCTGAGCCGGTCGTACTACCTAACCACGGAAACGCCAATGAACGGGGCCGAGCTAGAATCCAGCCCGAAGTTGGACCCGAGGAAGTGCTTAGATCAGAACCCAGCAGGGGAAGATCAAGGCAAGGGCCAACTGTAGCTGACCCTAGCATGCTCCCAGAAGACCAAAGATAGCCACTGGAAAATATCAGGAATGATAGACGATACCATCCCTACAGGTCATCTGGACGGAATCAATCCCACAGAACAGAACCAAACTCGTTTCTATCTGCTCCAAATTCTGATGAAAGGATGGCACGTTTGTTCAGAGAGTGCGTCCAATGGGATCAAAGGGATCGAGGGATAGGCGCTAGGGTAACCAGCCCTTTCGCCCGCAATATCAAAATTGCTATCACCCCCCGAGAATGGAAAATGCCAACAATGGAACCTTACAAAGGGACCTCCGACCCCGTTGTACACTTACAGAGATACACACAGCA
This sequence comes from Allium fistulosum, assembly GCA_030737815.1. Lineage (NCBI taxonomy): Eukaryota > Viridiplantae > Streptophyta > Magnoliopsida > Asparagales > Amaryllidaceae > Allium > Allium fistulosum. Next base: position 1,112,986,964 of record CM060905.1, read on the forward strand.
TATGCTCATGAGTGGAGCAACAGATGGAGTACTGTGCAAATGCTTTCCACTATTTTTAGAAGATCTAGCTACCTCCTGGTTCTGCCATTTACCGCAGGGATCCATCAGCTCGTGGGAAATGTTGAAAGAAAAGTTTATCAGTCAGTTCCGCATTCATGTGGAACAACCCAAGGACGCTTATTCCTTATCCAGTATCAAACAGAAACTTGGAGAGAAACTGCAGCAATACCTAACCCGATTCAATGCCGTAGCGGCCGTAGTCCAAGATGCCGATGAAAAGCTTATCCTAATGGCCCTCTGTAGTGATGTGCGTCCGGATACTAAATTTGCTAGAAGGTTGACAAAAGAAAAACCAGCTACTTTACTCGATTTCTTCCATGAAGCCGGGAAATATATGAGGCTTGAAGATGCTGCCACTGAGGGGCAGTCAGGGCAACAAAATAAGGCAGCTCACGGCAACACGCCCGCTGCAGCGAAGGACGTTCGAAGAAATGATTCTAGAGACAACGCTGGGGGCAAGAAGGGAGAAAAGCGCCTATATCGGCCAGGACCAAGATTCGACACTTACACTCCTTTGAATGAAACCGTCGAAAACATCTTCCTTGCCACCCAAGGCGAAGTTAGATACAAACGCCCACCGTACAAGAAGGAATCAGATAACGCACAGAAGTCTGGAAAGTTCTGTCGCTTCCACGAATCTCATGGGCATGATACCAATGAATGCCATCATCTTCGAGACTTGATTGAAGAACACATCAGAAGGAAGAAACTAGAACGCTATGTAAAAGGTCAGGACAGGACTCCAGCTCCTGCCAATGAGAACCCAAGGCTGCCCTCACCAGAGATAGGCAGAGGAAACCGCAACACTAGCGGCTCCAGTAAAGAGAAGATAGTGGTCCATACCATCTCAGGAGGACCGCACATCGCCGACAGAAGCTGGGCAGAGATGGAGAGATATGGAAAGTCACTTAGAAACGATGAAGACTGTGTTAATTCTGTTATAGAAGAACGCCACCCGAAGCGGAAAGAGAGTGATGACATCACATTCAGTAGGCGTGACCTAGAGGGAAGACAATACCCTCACATGGATCCCATGGTTATCTCTGCCCGGCTCGGTCCAGCCGAAGTTTTCCGGATTCTAGTAGACACTGGAAGCTCAGTAAATATCCTATTCAAGCATGCGTTCGACAAAATGAAACTATCAATGAAGGATGTTTCTCCCTGTAATAAACTGCTACACGATTTCACTGGAAATGCGAAGATGCCCCTCGGGCAACTGGACCTCTTCGTTGAAATTGGAAGTCATCCATGCTCCGTTGTGCGGAAACAGACATTTGTGCTGATAGAAAACCAATCGGCCTACAACGCTTTCTTAGGAAGGCCAGCCTTGTCTGACTTCCAAATTATCCTGGCCCCATGGTGCCTAAAAATGAAATTTCCAACGGACAATGGAGTAGGAGAAGTAGAAGGAGACCAGGACGTTGCTCGAGACTGCTATGTAACTGAACTTCGCAACAACCACAGGAAGGATAAAGGGAAGAGTGTAGAGGTCGCCCTCTGCACAAAAAGTTTGGATGCATAGCAACTAAAGAAAGCCCCTCCTCTTCGATATACCAGTAGCCCTTTCAATGAATTAGACCCCAGGGACAAAGAGGAGGAGGCCACCGTCGAGCCTGCAGAGGCTATGGAATTTATATCTGTAGACAAGCATGACTCGAGTAGACTATTGAAAATCAGGTCCCAACTAAAAGCTGAGTTGAAGGAGCAACTCATTGACTTTCTCCGCCACAACTTGGATGTATTCGCATGGTCACATGCTGACATGACCGGAATTTCCTCTGACATAGCATGCCAACGTACTAAACATTGATCCTACCAAGGCACCCGTAAAACAAAGAAAGAGAAGTATGGGGGCAGAACGATCAGCAGCCCTCGATGAAGAAGTAAAGAATCTACTTGCCAATGACTTCATACGAGAAGCCATCTACCCAGAGTGGATCGCCAACCCGGTACTGGTAAAGAAAGCTAATGGGAAGTGGCGAACATGCATTGACTTCTCTAACTTAAATGACGCCTGCCCGAAGGATTGCTTCCCACTTCCCCGAATTGATCAACTTGTAGACAGCACAGCCGGGCACGAACTCTTATCCTTTATGGACGCGTACTCAGGATATAACCAAATTCCTATGCATGCTCCCGATCAAGACCACACTAGTTTCATCACTAACCGGGGTTTGTACTGCTATAAGTGTTGGGTATATTTCGACATTGCCACCGAACCAAGCTCCATCCCACGACCACCGAACCATCCCTAGCCGAACCAGGGTATCACCGGACCAACTCCATCACCAGGGTATCACCAGACCAACTCCATCACCAGGGTATCACCGGACCAACTCCATCTAGAACCACCGAACCACTCATCACCATTCTACACCGGACCAGAACCACCGAACCACTCTTCACTACACACACCACCGAACCAACTCCATCCCACAACCACCGAACCACTCTTCACTACACACACCACCGGATCAACTCCTCTTCCATGCCTTGCCGGACCAACCACCAGTCCACCTACCACCGAACAAAGTATTACCGGACCAAAACGTGCCAGGCCAGACCACATCAGCCCAAGCCCACCAGCAACTGTACACATCCAAGACCCCTACCCCCAGCCTCACTCTATAAATAGAGGGGCAGGGGTACAACAATGGGGGACAAGTTTGAGAGCTCAAGCACGGAAGGAACTTTCAAACAACTTTCTTTTACTTGTACCAAAGCGTTGTACTTGTAATCACAACAAAACAAGAGAAATAACATATAAAGTGGACGTAGGCACATTCTGGCTGAACCACTATAAATCTGCGTGTCTTTTTACAGTTTAGCCCCTATTTTTCATATATTTGCATAAATCTCCAAAATCACTAAGAACAACCTAAGGTCTACTAAATCATATAACTTTGAGGTGTTTGTCCATTTTTTGTGCAAACATTTTTGGTGCTTTCATTGAGAGATAGAAGCTCGAAGCTTCAGCTTCATTCACTTAACAGTTTTTCTAACCGCATCGTTTGCTACTTGGAAAACATGCCTCCCAAACAAAGAAAAGATGTTAACAAAGGAAAAAACATCGCATCCAGCAGTCTTCCAGATCCAGCTGTAACGAATCAAGTAAATCGTCCTCCTCCGGCAGCGGTAACAAATGAAGGACAGGCTAACCCAACCACTCCTACCACAGAACAGCCTGCAGCAATTACTAGGGCAGATTTGGACAGAGTTGTGGTTGAAGTAACTAACCGCTTCATGTCCCAGCAGGAAGCCTTGGTGGACCATCTCATGTCACACTTAAGGGACGCTGAAGAATCCAACCGCAACACTGAATCATGGGGCGAGTCCCAATCTGGAGGATCTCAGAGACGACAAAGATCTTCCCTCTTCGAAGGAGCTAACGGTATAAGTAGCCATGGTAGGAGCCGAGACCGAGCACAGCCCGAAGTTAGGCCTGAGGAAACGTTTGGTACCGAACCCAACGGGGGAGGTACCGGACAGAGGTCAACTGTAGCTGAGCCTGTCATACTGCCTAACCACGGAAACGCCAATGAACGGGGCCGAGCTAGAGTCCAGCCCGAAGTTGGACCCGAGGAAGTGTTTAGATCAGAACCCGGCAGGGGAAGATCAAGGCAAGGGCCAACTGTAGCTGACCCTAGCATGCTCCCAGAAGATCAAAGGCAGCCACTGGAAAATATGAGGAATGATAGACGATACCATCCCTATAGGTCATCTAGACGGAATCAATCCCACAGAATAGAACCAAACTCATTTCTATCTGCTCCAAATTCTGATGAAAGGATGGCACGCTTATTCAGAGAGTGTGTCCAACGGGAGCAGAGAGATCGAGGGATAGGCGCTAGGGTAACCAGCCCTTTCGCCCGCAACATCGAAATTGCTATCACCCCTCGAGAATGGAAGATGCCAACAATGGAACCTTACAAAGGAACCTCCGACCCCGTCGTACACTTGCAGAGATACACACAACATATGCTCATGAGTGGAGCGACAGAGGGAGTACTGTGCAAATGCTTTCCGCTCTTCTTAGCAGATCTCGCTACCTCCTGGTTCTGTCATCTACCTCAGGGATCCATCAGCTCGTGGGAAATGTTGAAAGAAAAGTTTATCAGTCAGTTCTGCATTCATGTGGAACAACCTAAGGATGCTTATTCCTTGTCCAGCGTCAAACAGAAACCTGGAGAGAAACTGCAGCAATACCTAACCCGATTCAATGCTGCAGCAGCCGCAGTCCAAGATGCCGATGAGAAGCTGATCCTAATGGCCCTCTGTAGTGGTGTGCATCCGGACACTAAATTTGCCAGGCGGTTGACAAAAGAAAAACCAGCTACTTTACCCGATTTCTTCCATGAAGCCGAGAAATATATGAGACTCGAGGATGCTGCCGTTGAGGGGCAGTCAGGACAGCAAAATAAGACAACCCATAGCAACGCCCCTGCTGTGGCAAGGGACGTTCGAAGAAATGATTCCAGAGACAGTGCTAGGGGCAAGAAGGGAGAAAAGCGCCTATATCGGCCAGGACCGAGATTCGACACTTACACTCCTTTGAACGAGACCGTCGAAAATATCTTCTTGGCCACCCAAGGCGAAGTTAGATACAAATGCCCACCATACAAGAAGGAATCAGATAACGCACAGAAGTCTGAAAAGTTCTGCCGCTTCCACGAATCTCACGGGCATGATACCAACGAATGCCATCATCTCCGAGATCTGATTGAGGAACACATCAGAAGGAAGAAGCTGGAACGTTATGTAAAAGGTCAGGACAGGACCCCAGCTCCTGCCAATGAAAACCCAAGGCTACCTTCACTGGGGGCCGACAGAGGAAACCGCAATGCTAGCAGCTCTAGTCAAGAGAAGATAGTGGTCCATACCATCTCAGGAGGGCCGCACATCGCAGACAGAAGCTGGAAAGAGATGGAAAGATATGGAAAGTCGCTTAGAGACAATAAAGACTATGTCAATTCGGTTATAGAAGAACGCCACCCGAAGCGGAAAGAAAGTGATGACATCACATTCGGTAAGCGTGACCTAGAAGGAAGGCAATACCCTCACATGGATCCCATGGTTATCTCCGCCCGACTCGGTCCCGCCTAAGTTTACCGAATCCTGGTAGACACTGGAAGCTCTATAAACATCCTATTCAAACACGCCTTCGACAAAATGAAGCTATCAATGAGGGATGTGTCTCCCTGCAATAAACCACTACACGGTTTCACTGTGGATGCAAAGATGCCTCTCGGGCAACTGGACCTCTTCGTTGAAATTGGAAGTCATCCATGCTCCGTTGTGCGGAAACAGACATTTGTGCTGATAGAAAACCAATCGGCCTACAACGCTTTCCTAGGAAGGCCAACCTTGTCTGACTTCCAAATTGTCCTAGCCTCATGGTGCCTAAAGATGAAATTTCCAACAGACAATGGAGTAGGGGAAGTGGAAGGAGACCAGGACGTTGCTCGAGACTGCTATGTGACTGAACTTCGCAACAACCACAGGAAGGATAAAGGGAAGGGTGTAGAGATTGCCCTCTGCACAAAAAGTCTAGAAGCATAGTAACTAAAGAAAGCCCCTCCTCTTCGATATACCAGCGACCCTTTCAATGAATTAGACCCTAGGGACAAAGAGGAGGAGGCCACCGCCGAGCCTGCAGAGGCTATGGAGTTTATATCTGTAGACAAGCACGGATCAAGTAGGCTACTAAAAATTGGGTCCCAACTAAAAGCTGAATTGAAGGAACAACTCATCGATTTTCTCCGCCACAACTTGGATGTATTCGCATGGTCACACGCTGACATGACCGGAATCTCCCCCGACATAGCCTGCCACGTATTAAACATTGATCCTACCAAGGCGCCTGTAAAACAAAGAAAGAGAAGTATGGGGGCAGAACGATCAGCAGCCCTCGATGAAGAAGGAAAGAATCTACTCGCCAATGACTTCATACGAGAAGCTATCTACCCAGAATGGATCGCTAACCCGGTGCTGGTAAAGAAGGCTAATGGGAAGTGGCGAACCTGCATTGACTTTTCCAACCTAAACGACGCCTGCCCAAAGGATTGCTTCCCACTTCCCCGAATCGACCAACTTGTAGACAGCACGGCCGGACACGAGCTCCTATCTTTTATGGACGTATACTCAGGATATAATCAAATTCCTATGCATGCTCCCGACCAAGACCACACTAGTTTCATCACCGACCGGGAATTATATTGCTATAAGGTAATGCCTTTTGGACTTAAAAATGCAGGAGCCACCTACCAGCGCCTCGTCAACAAGATGTTTGCAGGGCTAATAGGACAGACTATGGAAGTATATGTGGATGACATGCTGGTGAAGTCAAGGAAAGCCAAAGATCACGTAAGCCACCTAGGCAAGATGTTCCAGGTACTTCGACAGTATGGAATGAAGTTGAATCCACTAAAGTGCTCCTTCGGAGTGTCATCAGGAAAATTCTTAGGATTCATCGTCCACGCCAGAGGGATTGAAGCGAACCCTGAACAAGTCCGAGCGCTAAGAGATATCAAGATACCTTCCACTCGGAAGGAAATGCAAAGTTTGAACGGAAAAGTGGCCGCCCTAAGCCGATTCATCTCCAAGGCAACGGACAAGTGCGTCCCCTTTTTCGAAGCTCTAAAGAAAGACAAAGGAAAATTCGAATGGACCGGCGAATGCCTGACCGCTTTCCTTAACTTAATCGAACACCTCCAGAAACCACCGGTACTCTCAACTCCAAGCGAAGGAGAAGAATTATACCTATACCTCGCTGTGTCATCTCACGCCCTAAGCGCTGCCTTGGTAAGGGAAGACAACCGCACGCAACGGCCAGTTTACTTCGTCAGCAAAAGGTTTACTGGGGCAGAAGTTAGATATCCCAAACTTGAGAAGTTAGCATACTGCTTACTAATCACATCACGGAAACTGCGTCACTACTTCGAGTCCCATTCCATCAAAGTTCTGACCGATCAACCACTGAGGCAGGTACTCCACCGTCCCGACACTTCCGGGCGACTACTTAAATGGTGCATTGAACTGAGTCAATATGATATCACTTACCACCCTCGCACCGCCATCAATGGACAAGCCATGGCTGATTTCATTGCAGAATTCACTACCAACGAGGATAAGGAGCAATTGGAAATAACAGAAGATATCAAGTGGAATCTCTTTGTCGACGGTGCATCTAACGAACAAGGCTCGGGGGCAGGTGTGGTAATAATCACTCCCAGGGGAAACAAACTGCACTATGCTATAAGATTAGAGTTCGCTGCCACCAATAACGATGCAGAATATGAAGCAGTGATAGTCGGACTAGAAATTGCCATCGAAATCGGAGCCAATTCTTTGTGTCTTCATAGCGATTCTCAACTTATTGTTAATCAAATACTAGGAGAATTCCAAGCTCGAGAAGAACGACTCATAGCATATCTAAAGAAGACCAAGTTACTTCTCAGCCGATTGGACCACTACTTAGTCAAACACATCCCTCGGGAAGAGAACCAAGAGGCCGACGAATTGGCGAAGCAAGCAAGTATGAGAGACATCACCATCTTTGGGGCGGTAACCATCTCAAAGCAACTGGCCCCAAGTTTTGAACAAGTGAATCTAGTAGCTGCAACCGAAGAAGCAACTTGGATGACTCCCATCCGAGACTACCTACAGAGTGGCACACTACCCAACGGGCGTAACGAAGTCAAGAAAATCTTGAGGAAAGCATCCCGCTACACAATACAAGAAGACATCCTCTATCGGTGCGGTTTCTCTAACCCGTTATTAAGGTGTGTGGCTGGGAGAGAAGCCAATGAAATCTTATCCAACATCCATCAGGGAAGCTGCGGAGATCACATCGGAGGGCAAACGTTAGCAAAAAAGATACTCCGATACGGATATTTCTGGCCCACCTTAAGCAAGGACGCCTTAGATTTCGTCAAAAAGTGTGACAGAAGCCAAAAATTTGCTAAGATTCCGCGGCTACCAACAACTGAGATTATTCAAATGACCAGCCCTTGGCCCTTTGCAGTGTGGAGAATTGACTTAATCGGCGAACTGCCAATGGGCCGAGGCGGGGCCAAATATGCTATAGTGGCAGTCGACTATTTCACCAAATGGGTGGAAGCAGAACCCTTGAATAAAGTATCTTCTGCAAAAGTTATTAATTTCTTGATCAAAAATGTTCTGTGCAGGTATGGAGTCCCGTTCAAAATCATATCAGACAATGGACTTCAATTTGACAGTGAGGAATTCGCCAACTGGTGCCAAGAGCACAAAATTCACAAAAGCTTCTCATCCGTAGCATATCCCCAAGCAAACGGACAAGTCGAAGCTGTCAACAAAATTCTGAAAACTCTAATAAAAAAGAAGCTCGAAAAGTCAAAAGGCGCTTGGGTGGATGAACTTCCTACGGCACTATGGGCCTATCGCACATCTTTCAGAACATCGACGGGGCACACTCCTTTCTCTTTGGCATACGGATCGGAGGCTATGCTCCCAGTTGAAACCATTGTGCCTTCGCACCGTAGGATCCACTATAACCCAGAAGAGAACGAAGAACTCCTTCACATGTCTTTGGATCTAATCGAGGAGAGAAGAAACGATGCAGTCCTCAAAACAGCAGCCCACAAGCAAAAAGTAGCAGCACAATACAACTCCAAAGTCAAGCATCATACCTTACAAGAAGGGGATCTTGTCCTCAAGCGAATCTTCCCTCGCCCCGGAGCACTAGACCCAGTCTGGGATGGACCATATGTAATTCATAAAGATCTCCACAACGGAGCCTATATTTTGTCAACAGTGGACGGAGAGGTGTTCCAGAGGGCATGGAACATCCAACACCTCCGTCGATACTTTTCTTAACTTGTATTGCCCATATGAAGTGAATTAACAAAGAGAATCAGTGGACGTAGGCCTTTTCGTGCCGAACCACTTTAAAAAGCCTTGTCTCTTTTTTAACTTGTTCCTTTGTATCTTGGCTGCCTGTTAACTTTATCATTTTCTGTTGAACAAAATCCTGAGCATATAGCATTTCTATTCAAAGCACTCCACAATGCAACTTCACCTGGACAAGACCTAACAGGTACTATGCGAACCTATGCCCTCGCCAATGAGACACTTTTGCTCCGGCATCCCTCTGCTGCGGGTTAACTCATTGCTCGCGACGGCCCTCAAAGCCAACTGTAATGAGCCGATTATAAGCCACCGAGAAGGCCGACTATAGACGAGGCAGCTCATTACGGCGTTAGGCTCGCCGGCAACTGTGAACCGACTATAAGCCCCAACATAAGGTGTGGCCAGCCAGGGGCAGTTCACAGTTTACGATCGGCACCCACGCTAGCCGGCCACAGTAAATCGAATAATACCCACGATTACGGGCCATAATGGCCCGGGTAGTTACTGTGCGCGATCTCGGCTCCGATGTGTCTTAAGTGCGGCTGTGGTAAAAAAGAATAAACTCCCCGCGGAGGCATAAGATGGGTGACAAATGTCTCCAAGACCCACAGCTAGGGAAAGTGACTACAAAACCTGTTTGCCACGAACTTAAGCACATCGAAGGCCTTCCGTGATTGGAAGTTTTACTTTTTCACATATTTCAATTTTACTTGAAAAAACTTTTCTCCTATCCTCTGTAACAATTCTTGAAGTACAGGATACAGGGTAAGAGATACTCGCCAATGGGTGTAGGGACTCACGATTGGATGGCAGGGCATTCAACGTTCCATGCTCGGTCATACAAGATACTCAAAACTGCCATCTACAATTAGAACATGAAGGGCGGTATTTTCTTCTACATAACTATAATTTATTCACACCACACGCTAACATTGCAAGTCATGAAATTATGTTTTAAACAAGAACCTGACATCAAACCCAATTTAATTACAAGAATATACATAGCTATATTTCTTGGGCAACATGTCAAAATAGAAAAAACATTCAAAAGACGACAAGATCAGCTTAAGTTAAAGAATTGCACGTCAAAGATAAGGCTATTTATTACAAGTGGCAAAATATAACAACCTAAGAGTCACTTTACTGTTTTAAGACTAACATATACAACCCTGTCAAGTCCACAAAAAGAGTTTTTCCAGGTCTAATCAAGGGGCCGGCTGCATTGGAGTTTTATCCTTGTCCTGTTGACCACCTGTCCAGTCAAAGAAAGGATTCATTAGTGATAAGCAACCAAGTTAATGGAGAGACTAAAAAAGGAAGACTTACCAGCACCTACTTCTTGACTATCCAGGTCGTCATCCTCTACTTGCACACCTGCCTCCTCAGCAGCAAGCAACCGCATACCCTCCTTCACCGCCACCTTCTCCTCCTTGGCAAACTGGGCAGTGACCACATCCATGCTGAAAGCCACACCACCATCTTTATCCGCATCGGCCTTAGCCTCCTCCAAAGCCCGAAGATAGATCTTAGCCATGACCCTGGGATAATCATCCATCCAGGATAGGTTGCCCTGCTTCCAGGTACGGAAGTACATATCCTGAAGCATTTCGTCCATCATCCCCTCATTTTCCTCAAACTCCCTCATCCGGGCCTCGGAAGCCAACAACCTTTCAACGGCGGCATCTCTCTCCGATCGGTATCTCGAGCAGTCAACCAGAAGGGATTTCCGCATTGCCTCCATCTCCTCCCTCAACTTGGCTTGAGCAAGCTCTGCAGTCTCAAGTTTCCCGGATAGCTCCCCTATCTGCTCAAGATCCGCTTTCCGAACCTCGTCCACCGTGGCAATGGCCATGTCGATCCGTTCCCTGCAGGTAGCTTCCATTTTCCGCAGTTCAGCCCGGCTGGCCTCTTCCATGGTTTTCTTTGGTCGTCCAGAAGCAGCCTCATGTTGAGAAATCTGAATGGCCTGATCAGCAAGCTGTTTGGCCTGATCCGAAACCACCAATCGAAGTCGGATGTTGGCACTCCCAATCTCCTCTCCAGCCTTAACCAGCCGGGCATGATGCTCCATCAGCTTCCTAGTCTCCTCCGCCACCCGATCAATATTAGCCTTAGCCTCGTCTCCCATGGTAACTATCCGAGTAGTAAGTAGATCAAGATCTAAAGACTTAGCCTCATCGAGCACCCGTACCATGGGATTGCGGGGAAGAAGGTGCTCACCCGTAACCTCATCAAAGGTAATATCGTGGGAACTTGGATCCAGATCAGGATGACCCGCAAATGGATTACGGGCCAAGTCAGGACGGTCGATATGAATAACGGTAGGGTTTCCGGACGGGTGCTGAGAGAGTGCAAACTCGCTATCCTCCTCTGTGATATCATGAAGAGGCTGAGCCGGGAGCTGAGAACCAAGTGAAGATTCGGATGAAGGATGACTCCTCTTTCTCTTTTGAATACCCTCTTCAATAACCCCGAGAAGAGGACGGTAGCCGACTACATCCCCGGAGCGGTGGGTCGAAGGCTTCGGCTTGGCGGAAGCTTTGGAAAGCTTGTATTGTTCAAGCCTGTGCTGAAGATCTAAGGCCTTGGACGTTTTGCCTGCTCCTGATATGAAGAACAAGTGTCACAAGCTTACATCGATACATAATTCGAGAAACGCGGTAAATTAAAAGTTAAAAGAAGAAAGAAAACATGTCTGTTATACAAACCCTGGGGAGAAGTAGGATACTGCAATGAGTCCTGGATTTCATTCCAAGATGGGAGCGGATCATAAAATATTCCTAAGTCCCTATCATTAACGAAGCCTGCAGGAGTCAAAAGTTCACCTTTAGTCGTCGGATCCACCTTGGCTGGAGTGGTCTGAGAAGACTCGCTTGCACCGGTCCCGGCCTTATCCGCTTTCTCGGATTTCTCTGCCAAAGCCGGATCTACGTCCAGCCCCTCGAAAGCCTGGTGGAACGCAACATCCGTCCACTCCTGAATCTCGCCCGCTTGCCCAGGAAGCAAGGCCCCGACGTCGTCGCCACCTTCATCACCTTCTCGACCGTCTCCACCCTCACCTTTTTCCCCCTCCGCGTCTTCCTCCCCCTGGGTAAGTGGATAATTGCTGGGGGAAGGACCGTCCGACCTCTTAAGTTTCTTACCTCCAACGGCTGGAGGTTTTGTGAAAGGTTTCCTCTTGCCACTCTCTGCCGTGACACCTCCCTTAGCCTGAGCAGCCGCCCTCTCCTCCGCCGTTTCCCTCAGCTTGACTACTGACTGCTGTGGAAGGATCAAGTTATACTCCAGGAGGGTCGCGTTTCTGATCAGGAAGGCAGCTGATCTATCCCTCCCGGGGATAGCTTCTATCTCAACCGCCGTCTGGACCAGGCGGTCAGTCTCCACAACCGCAAAGCCACATGTCGCTAGCAAAAACGAAAAAGTATGAGAAGAAGCATCGCAATCAGAATGGAAATTATAAGTAAAACATCAACTTACATCCAGAAGTAAAACGCCGAATAGAAACAGAGTCTTCCCTGACAAAGAACCACTCTTTCTTGAACATGCTGAATTTGGAATACAGATCCAAGACCGGCTTGAAGGTTACAGCTGACTCCAAGCTGATGTATAGGGACCCCTTCTTATAGCCCCTCAGATTATATAAGTACCGGATCTCCCGGTTGGAAGGAGCACGACCATACTTCCTTTGGAAAATGACGAAGAGGCTCACCAGTATAGCATAGGAGTTGGGTTGAAGCTGGAATGGGGCTACCTTTAGATATGTGAGGAAGCTGGCTACCCAAGCGTTAAGAGGAGGAATGGCACCACACATGCAGTGGTATCTGCTGTAGGCAAAGTACCCTTCAGGAGGGTCGTATGGCATAACTTCTCTCCCTGGCAACAGCATTCGCGCCCTATCAATTCCGAAAGAATGGGAGATGACGTCAAGCTGCTCTTCCTTAAGGGAGCTGAGAAAGCAATCAGGCGGGGAGTTCAGGAGCTCCTGAGGGCCGTACCCGTCCACTAGTGATCTCGGGGTAGGTCCGTGACGTTCTGGATTCGGCTGAGCTGGGGGCACGGCAGAGGAACCTCCTTCGCCCCCGGTTTTTCTTTTTGTCCGATCGAGTTTCCGCTTTACGAGACATTATCTGCAAACACAAAGAAGAACGTCGTTAGACTAAAGGAAGTAAAGGAGCGAGAGTGTGCAATCTAGAATTTCACTCATAAAATCAAAATGCCCAAATTCCTATTGTCATTCGATAAGGTGAAGGTTAAAATTCATTCGGTATTCAGAGTCTCAAGGTTCATTCGGCATTCCCCGTGTGGAATTCATTCGGTGATCCAAATAAGAATACTCATTCGGCATTCATAAGTCTCGAACTCATTCGGTACACACAAGTCTCATTCGGTGAAGGGAAGTTAAGTACCTGATTCGGCAAGCGTAGGCAGTTCAGTAGATTGATTCGGCTATGCAACAAATTTGGCTCAAGTGCTTCGTTCGGTAGGAAATAACAAGGGCCCTAGCTCCGTACTTATAGACGAAGGTGGACCTCCGAACCAACCAGTTCGGCGTCTGGAACCGGATGTGACTATTCAAAGGAGAAACAAAGCACGCCATGTGCTGGCACATAACCTGCTTTGGGGGGCAAATGTTGGGTATATTTCGACATTGCCACCGAACCAAGCTCCATCCCACGACCACCGAACCATCCCTAGCCGAACCAGGGTATCACCGGACCAACTCCATCACCAGGGTATCACCGGACCAACTCCATCACTAGGGTATCACCGGACCAACTCCATCCAAAACCACCGAACCACTCATCACCATTCTACATCGGACCAGAACCACCGAACCAACTCCATCCCACAACCACCGAACCACTCTTCACTACACACACCACCGGACCAACTCCTCTTCCATGCCTTGTCGAACCAACCACCAGTCCACCTACCACCGAACCAAGTATTACCGGACCAAAACGTGCCAGGCCAGACCACATCAGCCCAAGCCCGCCAGCAACTGTACACATCCAAGACCCCTACCCCCAGCCTCACTCTATAAATAGAGGGGCAGGGGTACAACAATGGGGGACAAGTTTGAGAGCTCAAGCACGGAAGGAACTTTCAAACAACTTTCTTTTACTTGTACCAAAGCGTTGTACTTGTAATCACAACAAAACAAGAGAAATAACATATAAAGTGGACGTAGGCACATTCTGGCTGAACCACTATAAATCTGCGTGTCTTTTTACAGTTTAGCCCCTATTTTTCATATATTTGCATAAATCTCCAAAATCACTAAGAACAACCTAAGGTCTACTAAATCATATAACTTTGAGGTGTTTGTCCATTTTTTGTGCAAACATTTTTGGTGCTTTCATTGAGAGATAGAAGCTCGAAGCTTCAGCTTCATTCACTTAACAGTTTTTCTAACCGCATCGTTTGCTACTTGGAAAACATGCCTCCCAAACAAAGAAAAGATGTTAACAAAGGAAAAAACATCGCATCCAGCAGTCTTCCAGATCCAGCTGTAACGAATCAAGTAAATCGTCCTCCTCCGGCAGCGGTAACAAATGAAGGACAGGCTAACCCAACCACTCCTACCACAGAACAGCCTGCAGCAATTACTAGGGCAGATTTGGACAGAGTTGTGGTTGAAGTAACTAACCGCTTCACGTCCCAGCAGGAAGCCTTGGTGGACCATCTCATGTCACACTTAAGGGACGCTGAAGAATCCAACCGCAACACTGAATCATGGGGCGAGTCCCAATCTGGAGGATCTCAGAGACGACAAAGATCTTCCCTCTTCGAAGGAGCTAACGGTATAAGTAGCCATGGTAGGAGCCGAGACCGAGCACAGCCCGAAGTTAGGCCTGAGGAAACGTTTGGTACCGAACCCAACGGGGGAGGTACCGGACAGAGGTCAACTGTAGCTGAGCCTGTCATACTGCCTAACCACGGAAACGCCAATGAACGGGGCCGAGCTAGAGTCCAGCCCGAAGTTGGACCCGAGGAAGTGTTTAGATCAGAACCCGGCAGGGGAAGATCAAGGCAAGGGCCAACTGTAGCTGACCCTAGCATGCTCCCAGAAGATCAAAGGCAGCCACTGGAAAATATGAGGAATGATAGACGATACCATCCCTATAGGTCATCTAGACGGAATCAATCCCACAGAATAGAACCAAACTCATTTCTATCTGCTCCAAATTCTGATGAAAGGATGGCACGCTTATTCAGAGAGTGTGTCCAACGGGAGCAGAGAGATCGAGGGATAGGCGCTAGGGTAACCAGCCCTTTCGCCCGCAACATCGAAATTGCTATCACCCCTCGAGAATGGAAGATGCCAACAATGGAACCTTACAAAGGAACCTCCGACCCTGTCGTACACTTGCAGAGATACACACAACATATGCTCATGAGTGGAGCGACAGAGGGAGTACTGTGCAAATGCTTTCCGCTCTTCTTAGCAGATCTCGCTACCTCCTGGTTCTGTCATCTACCTCAGGGATCCATCAGCTCGTGGGAAATGTTGAAAGAAAAGTTTATCAGTCAGTTCTGCATTCATGTGGAACAACCTAAGGATGCTTATTCCTTGTCCAGCGTCAAACAGAAACCTGGAGAGAAACTGCAGCAATACCTAACCCGATTCAATGCTGCAGCAGCCGCAGTCCAAGATGCCGATGAGAAGCTGATCCTAATGGCCCTCTGTAGTGGTGTGCATCCGGACACTAAATTTGCCAGGCGGTTGACAAAAGAAAAACCAGCTACTTTACCCGATTTCTTCCATGAAGCCGAGAAATATATGAGATTCGAGGATGCTGCCGTTGAGGGGCAGTCAGGACAGCAAAATAAGACAACCCATAGCAACGCCCCTGCTGTGGCAAGGGACGTTCGAAGAAATGATTCCAGAGACAGTGCTAGGGGCAAGAAGGGAGAAAAGCGCCTATATCGGCCAGGACCGAGATTCGACACTTACACTCCTGTGATAAGGTAATGCCTTTCGGACTTAAAAACGCAGGAGCCACCTACCAGCGCCTCGTCAACAAGATGTTTGCAGGGCTAATAGGACAAACTATGGAAGTGTATGTGGATGACATGCTGGTAAAGTCAAGGAAAGCCGACGATCACGTAAGCCACCTGGGCGAGATGTTTCAAGTACTTCGCCAGTATGGAATGAAACTTAATCCTCTGAAATGCTCCTTCGGAGTATCATTAGGAAAGTTCTTGGGATTCATCGTCCATGCCAGAGGGATTGAAGCAAACCCTGAACAAGTCCGAGCTCTAAAAGATATCAAAATACCTTCCACTCGAAAGGAAATGCAAAGCCTGAATGGGAAAGTGGCCGCCCTAAGCTGATTCATCTCCAAAGCAACAGACAAGTGCGTCCCCTTCTTCGAAGCTCTAAAGAAAGACAAAGGAAAGTTCGAATGGACAGACGAATGCTTAACAGCTTTCCTTAACTTAATCGAACACCTCCAAAAACCGTCGGTACTCTCGACTCCAAGCGAAGGCGAAGAGTTATATCTATACCTTGTTGTATCATCTCATGCTCTAAGCACTGCTTTGGTAAGAGAAGACAACCACACGCAGCGGCCAATACACTTTGTAAGTAAGAGATTTACAGGGGCAGAAGTCAGATATCCTAAACTTGAGAAGCTAGCATACTGTTTACTAATCACATCACGGAAACTGCGTCACTACTTCCAGTCCCATTCCATCAAAGTTCTGACCGATCAACCACTGAGGCAGGTACTCCATCGTCCCGACACTTCTGGGCGACTACTTAAATGGTGCATTGAACTAAGTCAGTATGATATCACCTATCACCCTTGCACCGCCATCAAAGGACAAGCCATGGCCGATTTCATTGCAGAATTCACTACCAACGAAGGTAAAGAGCAATCGGAGATAGCAGAAGACATCAAGTGGAATCTCTTTGTGGATGGTGCGTCAAACGAACAAGGCTCGGGGGCAGGTGTGGTAATAATCACTCCTAGGGGAAATAAGCTGCATTATGCTATAAGGTTGGAGTTCGCTGCCACCAACAACGATGCAGAGTATGAAGCAGTGATAGTTGGATTAGAACTTGCCTTAGAAATCGGAGCCAATTCTTTGTGTCTTCATAGCGATTCTCGACTTATTGTTAATCAAATACTAGGAGAATTCCAGGCTCGAGAAGAACGACTCATAGCATATTTAAAGAAGACCAAGTTACTTCTCAGTCGATTGGACCACTACTTAGTCAAACACATCCCTCGGGAAGAGAACCGAGAGGCCGACGAATTGGCGAAGCAAGCAAGCGTGAGAGACGGCGCTATTTCCGGAGCAGTAGCCATCTCAAAGCAACTGACCCCAAGTTTTAAGCAAGTGAATCTGATAGCTACAACCGAAGAAGCAACTTGGATGACTCCCATCCGAGACTACTTACAAAGTGGCACACTACCCAACGGGCGTAACGAAGTCAAGAAAATCTTGAGGAAAGCTTCCCGGTACACAATACAAGAAGCCATCCTCTATCGGCGCAGATTTTCTAACCTATTATTAAGGTGTGTCGCTGGAAGGGAAGCCAAGGAAATCTTATTCAACATTCATCAAGGAAGCTGTGGAGATCACACCGGAGGGCAAACCTTAGCAAAAAAGATACTCCGATATGGATATTTCTGGCCCACCTTAAGCAAGGAGCCCTTAGATTTCGTCAGAAAATGTGACAGATGCCAGAAGTTTGCTAAGATTCCGCGGCTACCAACAACTGAGATTACTCAAATGACCAGCCCTTGGCCCTTTGCGGTATGGGGAATTGACTTGATCGGCGAACTACCAATGGGCCGAGGCGGGGCCAAATATGCTATAGTGGCAGTCGACTATTTCACCAAATGGGTGGAAGCAGAACCCCTGAATAAAGTATCCTCAGCAAAAGTTATTAACTTCTTGATCAAAAATGTTCTATGCAGGTATGGAGTCCCATTAAAAATTATATCAGATAATGGACTTCAATTTGACAGCGAGGAGTTCGCCAGCTGGTGCCAAGAGCACGGAATTCACAAAAGCTTCTCATCCGTAGCTTATCCCTAGGCAAACGGACAAGTCGAAGCCGTCAACAAAATCCTAAATACTCTGATAAAAAAGAAACTCGAAAAGTTAAAGGGCGCTTGGGTGGATGAACTCCCTACGGCACTATGGGCCTATCGCACATTTTTCAGAACATCGACGGGGCATACTCCTTTCTCTTTGGCATACGGATCGGAAGCTATGCTCCCAGTTGAAACCATCGTGCCTTCCCACCGTAGGATCCACTATAACCCAGAAGAGAACGAAGAACTCCTTCACATGTCTTTGGATCTAATTGAGGAGAGAAGAAATGATGCAGCCCTCAAAGCAGCAGCCCACAAGCAAAAAGTGGCAGCACAATACAACTCCAAAGTCAAGCATCGTACCTTACAAGAAGGGGATCTTGTCCTCAAGCGAATCTTCCCTCGCCCTAGAGCACTAGATCCAATCTGGGACGGACCATATGTAATTCATAAATATCTCCACAACGGAGCTTATATTTTGTCAACAGTGGATGGAGAGGTGTTCCAGAGGGCATGGAACATCCAACACCTCCGTCGATACTTTTCTTAACTTGTACTGCCCATATGAAGTAAATTAACAAAGAGAATCAGTGGACGTAGGCATTTCCGTGCCGAACCACTTTAAAAAATCTTGTCTCTTTTTTAACTTATACCTTTATATCTTGGCTGCTTGTTAACTTTATCCTTTTCTGTTGAACAAAATCCTTTGCATATAGCATTTCCATTCAAGGCACTCCACAGCGCAACTTCACCTGGACAAGACCTAACAGGTACTATGTGAATCTATGCCCTCGCCAATGAGACACTTTTGCTCCGGCATCCCTCTGCTGCGAGTTAACTCATTGCTCGCGACGGCCCTTAAAGCATAATACAACTCCAAAGTCAACCACCGTACCTTACGAGAAGGGGATCTTGTCCTCAAGCGAATCTTCCCTCGCCCCGGAGCACTAGATCCAATCTGGGATGGACCGTATGTAATTCATAAAGATCTCCACAATGGAGCTTATATTTTGTCAACAGTGGACGGAGAGGTGTTCCAGAGGGCAGGGAACATCTAACACCTCCGTCGATACTTTTCTTAACTTGTACTACCCATATGAAGTGAATTAATAAAGAGAATCAGTGGACGTAGGCCTTTTCGTGCCGAACCACTTTAAAAAAAAACCTTGTCTCTTTTTTAACTTGTTCCTTTATATCTTGGCTGCTTGTTAACTTTATCCTTTTCTGTTGAACAAAATCCTATGCGCATAGCATTTCCACTCAAAGCACTCCACAGCGCAACTTCACCTGGACAAGACCTAACAGGTAATATGCGAACCTATGCCCTCGCCAATGAGACACTTTTGCTTCGGCATCCCTCTGCTGCGGGTTAACTCATTGCTCGCGACGGCCCTTAAAGCCAACTGTAATGAGCCGATTATAAGCCACCGAGAAGGCCGACTATAGCCGAGGCAGCTCGTTACGGCGTTCGGCTCGCCGGCAACTGTGAACCGACTATAAGCCCCAACATAAGGTGTGGCCAGCCATGGGTAGTTCACGGTTGACGATCGGCACCCACGCTAGCCGGCCACAGTAAATCGAATAATACCCACGATTACGGGCCATAATGGCCCGGGTAGTTACTGTGCGCGATCTCGGCTCCGATGTGTCTTAAGAGTGGCTGTGGTAAAAAAGAATTAACTCCCCGCGGAGGCGCAAGATGGGTGACAAATGTCTCCAAGACCCACAGCTAGGGAAAGTGACTACAAAGCCCGTTTGCCACGAACTTAAGCACATCGAAGGCCTTCCGTGATTGGAAGTTTTACCATTTCACATATTTCAATTTTATTTAAGAAACTTTTCTCCTATCCTCTGTAACAATCCCTGAAGTACAGGACACAGAACAAGGGACATTCGCTAATGGAAGCGGGTACTCGCAACGAGACACTGGACTGCATTCCATACTCGGTCACACAAGACATTCAAAGCTGCCATCTACAAGCAAAATATAAAGGACGGTATTTCCTTCTTTCATGTGTAAACACGTGACTGTAATTTATTCACACATCACGCTAACATTGCAAGTCATGAAATTATGTTTTAAAACAAGAACTTGACGTCAAACACAATTTAATTACAAGAATATGCATAGCTACATTTCACATACAACATGTCAAAATAGCAAAAACATTCAAAAGACTACAGAATCAGCTTAAGTTAAAAAATTACACGTCAAGAATAGTGTTGTTTATTACAAGTAGCAAAATTACAACCTAAGAGTTACGTTACTGTTTTGAGACTAACATATACAACAATGTCAAGTTCACAAAAAGATTTCTAGGTCCAATCAAGGAGCTGGCTGCGTCAGAGTCTTATCCTTGTCCTGTTGCCCACCTGTCCGGTCAGAGAAAGAATTCATTAGTGATAAGCAACCAAGTTAACGGAAAGACTAGAAAGGAAGACTTACCAGCATCTTCTCCTTGATCATCTTGATCATCATCCTCTACTTGCACACCTGCCTCCTCAGCTGCAAGCAACCGCATGCCCTCCTTCACCGCCACCTTCTCCTCCTTGATAAACTGGGCGGTAACCACATCCATCCTGAAGGCCACACCACCCTCCTTATCCGCCTCAGCCTTGGCCTCCTCTAGAGCCCTGAGATAGATCCTAGCCATAACCCGGGGGTAATCATCCATCCAGGACAAGTTAGCCTGCCTCCAAGTACGGAAGTACATATCCTGGAGCATCCCATCCATCATCCCCTCGTTCTCTTCAAACTCCCTCATTCGGACCTCAGAAGCCCGCAGCTTTGCAACAACAGCATCCCTCTCCGATCGATACCGTAAACGGTCGGCCTGAAGGGACCTCCTCATCGCCTCCATCTCCTCCTTCGATTTGGCCTGAGCAAGCTCCGCAGCCTCAAGTCTCCCCGATAGTTCCTCTACCCGCTCGAGGTCCGCTTGCCGAACCTCATCCACCGTGGCAATGGCCATGTCAATCCGCTCCTTACAGACGGCCTCCATCCTCTGCAACTCCGCCCTACTGGCCTCTTCAATAGTCTTCCTCAATTGTCTGGATGCGGCCTCATGCTGGGAGATTTGGATGGCATGGTCGGCAAGTTGTTTAGCCTGGTCGGAAACCATCAACCGCAGCCGAATGTTGGCGCTTCCTATCTCTTCCCCAGCCTTGACCAATCGGGCGTGGTGCCCCATCAATTTCCTGGTCTCCTCAGCAACCCGATCAATATTTGCCTTAGCCTCATCTCCCAGAGTTATGACCCGGGTAGTAAGCAGATCAAGGTCCAGGGACTTAGCTTCGTCAAGCACCTGTACCATAGGATTACGAGGGAGGAGATGCTTACCAGTAACCTCATCAAAGGAGATGTCATGAGATGCCGGGTCCAGGTCCGGATGGCTCGCAAATGGATTGCGTTCTAAGCCAGGATGATCTATCGGGATGACGGTTGGATTCTCAGACGGATGGGGGGAAGGCATAAGCTCTGTATCCTCCTCCGTAATGTCGTGAATAGGCTGGATTGGGGCCGGGGGGTCAAGAAGAGGTTCGAACGAAGATCGACTCCTCTTCCTCTTTTGTATATCTTCTTCAATAACTCCGAGAAGATGACGATAGCCGACTACGTCTCCAGGGCGGTTAGTAGAAGGCTTCGGCTTGGCGGAAGCTTTGAGGAGTTTGTATTGTTCAAGCCTGTGCTGAAGATCTGAGGTCTTGGCCGTTTTGCCCACTCCTGGAGTAAAAATCAAGTGTCACCAGTATGCATTGAGCCATCATTCGAGAATTAAAAAGAATAGAGAGAAATTCACCTTGAACCGTGGAAGTTGCCTCAGTAGAAGCGCTCCCGGAAGATAAATCGACGTCGGTCCCAACTTTATCAGCTTTCCTGGACTTCTCCGTTCCCTCCAAACCTTCGAAGGCTTGGCGGAAAGCGTCATCCGTCCACTCTTGCATCTCGCCTACTTGCCCCGAAGACAAAGCCCTGGTGCCGTCACCACCCTGTCCTTCGCCACCATCATCACCGTGACGGTCGCCGTCACCTTCTCTACCACTTCCGCTCTCCACCTCACCCCATTCGTCCTCACCTTTCTCCTCTTCCTGAACATCCGGATGTGTGCTGGGAGCAGGCTTTTAAATCTCCCCGAGATGGCCGAGATGAAAAATCCGAGATATCAGCCAAAATCCGAGATTTGGCAGCCTATTTAGTTATAAGTGTTTTAAATATCGCCCGAGATAGCCGAGATATTTTCCCGAGATATTGGCCAAAATCCGAGATTTAAAACACTGGCTGGGAGAGGGTCCATCGGACTTCCTGAGCTTCTTCCCCCCGGCGACTGGATGCGCCAAGAAGGGTCTCCTTTTGCTGCTCTTCGCCATGGCCCCTCCTGTAGCTTTGGCAGCCCTCTCCTCCGCCGTGTCTCTCTGCTTGACCACAGACTGATGTGGCAGGATGAGGTTGTGCCCTAGAAGTGTAGCATTCCTAATCAAATAAGAGGCCGACCTATCCCTTCCCGTGATGGCTTCTATTTCCGCAGCCATCTGAACCAGGCAGTCACTCTCTACGACCGCAAAGCCACCTGTCGCTAGCAAGAAACAAAAACACATAAGAAGAGGTATTGCAGTCAGAACGGAAATTATAAATAAGCTTAAGACTTACAGCCGGAAGTGAAGCGACGGATGGAAACAGAGTCATCCTTGATAAAGAACCATTCTTTCTTAAACATGCTGAACTTCGAGTATAAGTCCAGGACCGGCATGAAAGATACGGCTGATTCCAAGCTAATGTATGGAGACCCCTTCTTATAGCCCCTCAAGTTGTACAAATACCGGATCTCCCGATTGGAAGGAGGACGCCCGTATCTCCTCTGGAAGATAACAAAAAGGCTCACCAGAATGGCGTAGGAGTTAGGCTGAAGCTGGAATGGAGCCACCTTCAGATATGTGACAAAACTGACTATCCAGGCATTGAGAGGCGAGATGGCACCACACATACAGTAAAACCTGCTGTAAGCGAAATATCCTTCGGGGGGATTATAAGGCATCACTCCTTCCCCCGGCAACAGCATACGCGCTCTGTCAATCCCGAAAGAGCGAGAAATGACATCAAGCTGCTCGTCTTTGAGTGAGCTAGGGAAACAATCAGGAGGCGAGATCAGAAGCTCCTGAGGACCATATCCATCTACCAATGATCTCGGAGTGGGCCCATAACGTCCCGGTCCTGACTGGACTGGGGGCACGGCAGAAGGCTCTTCTCTGTCCTGGGATTTCTTCTTTTCTGATCGGGTTTCAACTTTATGAGACATTATCTGCAACACAAAAGAATACATCGTTAAAACAAAGAATGTAGAGATATAAACAAGCAAGTGCGTATAATCTAGAATTTCGTTTGTAATTCGAAACATAATACGGGTCTCAAGGTTCATTCGGCACTCGTGCTCCCCAAGTACCATTCGGTAATACGGGTCACAAGGTTCGTTCGGCATTCAAACTCCGGGTCTCGTTCGGTATTCCGAGTCATAAAAATCCATCCGGCAGTTCAAGGCAAAAAGCCATCCGGCAATACAGGTCACAAGGTTCATTCGGTTATCACACTCCCTAAAAGTCCATTCGGCAGAAGGAGGGCTCACCAGATTCGGTAGGCGTAGGTTTGGTCCGGCTCTTCCTAATAGTTGTGGATAACAGGAGCTTGAAGCCCATACTTATAGGCGAACATAGACGACCGGACCGGCTGGTTCGGCAGGAGCATCCAAGCTAACGTCATTGATTTTAAAACAAAGCACGGCATATGCCGGCATATGCCCCACTTTGGGGGGCAAATGTTGGGCGTGTTCTCACCCAGGAGATCTCAAGACCAAGAAGCACCAGGTTCGACTAGGCTTGCCTAAGCTTCATTCAGCATCCCTACCACTGTCGAACCAGACTCACAACCGAACCAGACTCACAACCAGACCAACTCAACTCACTACCGGACCAACCTAGCTCCTCTCACTACCGGGCCAGCTACCTCCCAGGTGCTACCGGACCAACCTCTACTCCACCTACCACCGAACCAGCCTCTACCACTCCTACCACCGGACCAAGTTCCACCGGACCAGATCCCACCGGACCAAGGCATTCCGGACCAACTTTGCCAGGCCAGATTGTATCAGCCCAGGCCCACCAGCAGCTATGTACATCCAAGACCCCTACCCCCAGCCTCACTCTATAAATAGAGGGGTAGGGGTACAGCAATGGAGGACAAGTTTGAGAGCTCAAGCACGGATAGAACTTTCAAACAACTTTCATTTACTTGTATCAAAGCTTTGTACTTGTAATCTGAACAATAAAGGAGAAATAATATATAAAGTGGACGTAGGCACATTCTGGCTGAACCACTATAAATCTGCGTGTTTTTTACAGTTTAGTCCCTGCTTTTCATATATTTGCATAATTCATCCAAATCACTGAGAACAACATAAAATCAATTAAATCATACGACTTTGAGGTGTTTGTCCATTTTTTGTGCAAACAATAGGTACGACCCTGCGAGAAATAAACATCGACGTACCTAAATAGGTACGACCCATGCGTAGAAATAAACATCGACGTACCTAAATAGGTACGACCCATGCGTGAAGTGAGACGAAGCTCATTAAAACGAGGAACAGCCCTCCACGTGGACAAAGAGACATCGCACATTGCTAGTCTAAACCATAAAATGATCATCATCGATCATCAAGAAGTGTCAATTACACTAAGCTAGTAAATATATGAGTTTAGCTTCATGTCCCATAACCACTAGCTTAACTTAAATATTTACGAACAAATTGTAGATCTCCACTAGGAAATTGTTACAAGAGATTCAATCGAACAAGTCCAAGAATTAACCGGCGAAGTAAACGCAAGCGTTTCATACCACTCGTTTTGCTAAGCCGTTTAATTAGATTTCTCATACGAGTGAGGTAAAGGTTTGTATATACTAGTAGATTGGAAAATGGTTTTATAAACGAGTTTGATATTGAAAATAGAGTTGAAATCGTTTTAATGAAGAAGTTTTGATATTTAATACTAGTATTGAAACCTTTATATTTTAAAGTGACAAACCACAAAAATGATTGTAGAAACAATCAATCATAAAATTTCACATTCGAAGACGCGAATCAAATTCAATTAAACCGATAAAGAATCCATCAAAATGGATATTCAAAATCCCGAAAAAGGAGTCATCAAAGTCTTAATAAATGATAAGAACAAATAGGATCATCACGAATCGATTTAAAATTGAAAATTCAATCCAAAAAGGCAAACTGGACTGAAACAGCAGGTTCAGTCGACTGAACAGAGTTTTCAGTCGACTGACCCTGTACCTGGAAATTTTCCAGGTTCAGGAATCTTTCTGTTTCCAGGTTTAGTCGACTGAACAGAGGTTTTAGTCGACTGAATCATGCCTGGAAACTTTCGGGTTTCAGGTTCAATCGACTGAACAGAGAATTCAGTCGACTGAATCATGCCTGGGCTGTTTTTCTGCCTATACAAATGAAGAGCAAACCCTTCCAAAACGCAACCGGACGAACATTGGCTCTAAGGGTTTATGCCAAACAGCAACCCGTCCCTATATGCTCCTCGATGCATCACCAAAAGCATGATCAAACATCCATAAAATGATTTTAACACAAATTTGACTTACAAACCCAAAAATTGGAATATTCACAAAACCAACCCAAATCAAGGGCAAATGCACATGAAGAAGTGTTAGGAATTCATACCCAACAACCAAAGATAATTATAGTCATAGATGTGAGATAAAAATCTCACCTTTGAACCCAAACAAATGAAGAAGAAGCTTTGGAGCAATTACTCTTCAATTCCAACACAACAAGCTTGAATCAAAGCTTAAAAGAAGAACATTCCCAAAGTTAGGTTTAGGAATTTCTAAAATTGGAAGGAGAAAGAGTTGGAGAAGAAGAAGGAGATACTTACCAATGGGTTCTCTTTGATTTTGGAGCAAGAATTTGAGATTGAAAGAGGAACTAGGGCTTGGAGTTTTATTTTCCCATCTCTCCCGCCATTTTTGCTTTAGAGCTGAAAAGAGGAGGAAGTGAGAGTGAATGGGGAGGGATGGTTCAGTTTGGGGTATAAGGATGACTAGTGGGCTGAACCCAAACCCAAACCCAAAGTGAAAAAGGTCAAATTTTTAGCTAGCTCCAAACATATCAAAGTTTATACTCAAAAAGGTTGCAAACGGCATTTTGAACTCAATGGAGGGGGTCTCGAGTCCCAATTCGACTGTTTGCAAAAAGTAGCTTTTTGGACTATAATCCGACGAACGATGTTATATTTAAATAAAATATTTAAATATAAAATTGATAAATATGCGGGTTGTTACATTTGTCCTTCCAAGCTCCAACCGAACCACCTCGCCTTCTTCATCGACTGCCCCCTATCCCTTCCACCAAACGAACCCTCTTCGCGACCGTACGCCCAGCCTGCGCCCTCCACCATGGCCAAACTTCTCCACCCGACCACAACAGCGACCACAGCCCTCCACTGTTGCGTCCCTGCCCTTCCACCGACCCACTCCGGCCTCGAGTTTCCCTCACAACCATTACCCTTCACCCCGATAGCCTCTCCGCCCATCCTCCCCACCTAATCCAATAGCCATCGCCTATGACCACCCCTCCACCTTGCTTCCCAAGCCAACCCTCCAACTGTGCAGTCCCACCACTGAACGGCACGCGAGCGCCTGCAAACCCTTCACCCCTCCTCACGCCCATTGCTCCGACCAAGCACCTCAGCCATTCCACCTTCATCCAAAGCCACAGTCCTATTCCCCCCCCACACAACCGAATGCCTAACTCCATCAGCCGACCAGTAGCATGCCCACACAACTCCCTCTATCGACTTGCAGTCGGCATTGCCTTACATAGCCGAGCAAACCATCTACTTCTCCTTCTTTGAAAAAAAGGGCAAAAGTATATAAGGTTTGCTTATATATATTTATACCTAAAGTATGCACGCCTCCACTCCATTGAGCATGCAACACCCCTTCAATATATATTCATATATATATATATTCATATATATATATATATTGTATTGTTTTGATTCATCGATTTGAATTCAAGTTTGTCTAGCTTTGCTTTGCTTTGTTCACCGCTGTCTGGAGATTTCAACAGCTGTTTCCTTGCTTTGCCGCTGTCCAGATCCGCATCCAAATCATCGGGGCTGAATCCGTGTGCGTGTCTATGTCTCCATCTTCGCTATTGTTGTTTTCATAACCACGAAAGGTGAGCCATCATTCACGATTAACATTCTTGTGTTTAGTAAATTTATTTCACATGAAATGACGATTGAAATATGTTGTTAAAATTTGAATTGGATAGAAATTTAAATTGTTAAGTATGATATGTTATTATTTGCAATTGTTTACCTATATTAATTGACATATGACACCCTAAGCTGTTATATATACATTATTTAATTATTAATTATAATTATATATGCTTGTCATTGATATGTATGTCATTTTATGCCATTTTATATTCTCACACAGTAAGTACCATGTTAGTTAGGAATTCCCTATGGGTTGAAATGATACACACCCGAACGATAATATAGATTAGGGAAAATCGTTATGGGTTGAAATGATAAACCCAAGCGATTTTATTGATTTTGAAATTTTGGGATTGCGAGTTGAAATGATATATACCCGTAAAATAAAATTATTGCGGATTGAAATGATAAATATCTGTATCACTTGACCATAGGATATAAAATTATATACGGACACCGTTGGTCTATTTTTAAATGATTTCCAAATTTTGAGAAAACAAAATTATAAGGTTTGATTTTTAAATATAATATAAAGATATTTTAATTTTAATATATGTGAAAATTTTAGATTTTTAAAATTATATGTTTGGAAATTTTAAATTTATTAGTTAAGTTTTAAAATGTAAATTATAAAATTTACTTATAACTTTATTATTTTTAAAATATATAAAATAAAATTTAAATAGATTTACTAATAATAAGATTTAATTTAATAATAATTAATATAATAAAATTTAGTAAGAATTTAATATAACTAATATATATAAATGTTTTAAATATTTATTTACATTTATATTAATATTTTAAAATGGATTTTTTAATAATTTATATAAATATATTATGTTTAAATATTTATTTAAATTTATATTATTATTTATAAAATAGATTTTTGTAATAACTATAATAAATTATGGTGGGAAAGATAAATTGAAAGTGATTTGAAATTTAACTTGTTCAAGGATTGAATTTAAATAAAATTGATTTGGAAACTTATTGATTTGAGATTTTAAGGATATGATTTTATAACTTGATAACTGGATTTTTGATTAAAGGTGATTAAATGAATATTTTCAAATTTAAATAAAATTGAAATTGAATATTTAATATTGATTTAAATTTGTAATTTGAGATTTTATTTAAATGTTATTAAAAATGATTAAGTAAATATTTTCCAATTTAAATAAAATTAAATTTGAATTTTGAAATATAAAAGAAATTTATCAAATTGTTATTGTAAATTGTTTGAATATTTAAACTTTGAAACCTATTGAATTGGAAGTTGTTTAAATTTGTAGTTCAAACTTGGATTTGAAATCGATATAAATTAAAATGGATTTAATGAGAACTTGAATTGAACCTTTAACTTTTTAATTGAAGTTGTTGAACCGAGATTGATCTAAATTGAATTTTGGAACTAAAGTTGTTTTGAATTGATTTGTGAAATTGGAAGAAACAATTCTAATTTGAAACTATTTTCGATATAAACTCTTTTAAATATATATATATATATATATTTTAATATATATTATTTTAAATTTATAAATAATTTGAAATATATATAATTTAATTTATAAACTATTTTTAATATATAAACTATTTTAATCTATAACCTATTTTTAAATATAAACTATCTTCAATAGCAATTCTAGTATATAAACTACTTTCAATATTAAAACTGTTTAGGTCGGAATTGTTATGGTTTAGATTTAATGGATTTAAATGTGAATACTTTGATATGATGGTTTAACCTATTTTGTGGTTATGATTTTTGGAAATGAATATAATTTAAAGTGAATATGATTTTGAAAGTAATATGATTTTGAAAGTGAATATGATTTCGAAAGTGATATGATTTTGAAATGAATATGATATTTTGATATGAAGTATGAACTATTTGAAATGTAAAAATGACCACGGTGTGAAATAAGCATTTGGTTGTTAAAGAGACCAAGATCGAATATTGTCATACTCTCTGGCGGTACCGAAAACCACTTTAACAACTGTGTACGTGGTGGAGAATCCAGAATGAAGTAGGATGGTTTGCCGACGTCTATATGAGGTATGAAAACAGCCCTGACTCCCGCAATTCAGCTTGAAGTGACAAAAACAGGAGCTATACCTGGGCTAAGTGAGGTCGCACCTCCGATCGAGCATACTTCTTCAATACCATATCTATTACTTTGTGATTTGATTGGGTGCACCTTTGATTTGGGAATGTTTCTCGAGGTGGGTGGTAGTAGCTGCTATCCATTACCACCAGCCCGGTTCTGCATAACAATAGAATCCTACCCTAGGCATTGCCTCGGGTACCTTGTCACATGCCTTACCGCGCCCACTACGAGTTTGGTTTGTGTCGTACCTATGGAGTGCTCCCTGATAGCCCACCGGTTTGGTGGAGTTTACAACACTGTATAGACTACAACATTTATATAAAATGTTAAAGGGGATATGAGGAATGCCTTAACGCTATTTTAATATTTTACTTTACTGTAGACATTATCTATGTAGCGTATTGTACTGTATATGTAGATAGTTTATAGGATCCTTAAAGGATGGGAATCCCAAACATCCTTTAAGTTATATTGCATTTCACTTGATTTGATTTACTTGCATAAGAATGTTATTCCTGACTCGAGTGTTTTATGTTTTGCTTTATGCTCGGGTCAGACTGAGTGTCACAGCATTTGAGACTCACCTTTGGAGCTTGGAGCTTTGCTTGAAGATCTATCTTTAATCTACTCAGTTTTTCAGTTATTTTAGTTATTCCAGTTGTTTTTGTTCAGACTTGTCATTTGCATATGTATTGGGACTTCTATGTACTTGGGATTTTCTGTTGTATTTGTTTCAGACTCTAATGTCCTGTAGTAGCTTCATGAACTACTATTTTTCTATTCCGCTACTTATTGTTGTTTTACTCTGTATCTATGATTCTGTGATTGATTTATTTACCGTATATGCTAAGTATTAACAAATATAAATTAACAATATGTTGTTTTGAGCAATTCAAGTTTGACATGTGTGGATTATTGTCGATTTGAATGGTTCGAAATGGCAGGTCGTTACATGTGGTATTAGAGCTCTGGTTTAGGAAAACTTAGCATATGGAGTAATAACTCATTAGAGATATGGTGGTAATACTCTAGAATGAGTGGAATTGATTATGGAATCATATTCATTCGAGCTTGAAATTCTTTGTTAGGATCCTCTTTGATTAGGATTTCTTTTGAACTTTTGATCTTTACCTTTGTTCTAAATCCATTCTTGACTCTTCCTGTTTGTGTTCTTCTTGATACTGGAGCATCCCATAGCTTTATTTCTATTGATCTCTGAATTAAATTTCAGCACATCTTGCAACCTCAGTTGGCTAATTCATCCTTATGTGCGACTAATCCCATCGGCGGTCCCGCCAACGTTGGTATGATTTGTAAAGGGGTGAAACTCCTTTACAACAGGCATCGATTCACTAGAGATTTCTACGTCCTCGGTTTGGATGCAGTTATTTCTTGCAAAGCCCGAACCGTTTCTTTAGTAGACGTCCAGGGTAATTCTCTAGTGATTGAATGTCGATTGCCTCAGAATTATGCAAGCGGTTTACCTTTCCACTCAATGCTCAGCCTAGTGATCTTGACTCCACCCCTATTGTCCAACTATTTCCGGATGTCTATGGTGAAGTCCCTTCTCTTCCTCCCAAGCGGGAAATTGAATTCCGCATCAATCTTATTCCTGGAGCTCGATCTTGCTACCAGTTTTCACCAGCTTCGTGTAGCCGAGGAGAGCATTTCCAAGGCAGCTTTCGAATAGAGAATGGTTTCTATAAATAGTTAGTCATGCCCTTTGGATTAACCGATGCTCCTGCCTTCTTCGTCGATCTCATGAATTGCATTTTCCACGATGTTCTCAACGTGTCCGTCCTGGTTTTTGTTGATGATATTCTCGTCTTTTCTAAGTTCGAGAAGGAAGATGAATCTCATTTGAGCTATGTTCATCAAACTCTTGGAGTCATCAGTTGAAAGCCAAATTTTCTAAATGCCATTTCTGGAGAGATGAAGTTTGATTCCTTGGGCACATTGCTTCTGAAAATGGAGTCTCGGTTGACTCGGTTAAGGTTGCTACGATTAATATAAGTGTAACGACATGGTATTTCAAACCATTCAAATCGACAATCATCCACTCATGTCAGACTTGAATTGCTCAAAACAACATATTGTTAATTTATATTTGGCAAAACTTAGCATATACAGTAAATAAATCAATCACAGAATCATAGACACAGAGTAATAAACAATAAGGAGCGGAATAGATAAATAGTAATTCATGAAGCTACAACAGAACATCAGAGTTTAAAACAAAATACAACAGAAATCCCGAATACATAGAAGTCTTAATACATAAGCAGATGACAAGTCTGAATAGAAACAACTGGAAATAACTGCAAAGCTGAATAGATAATAGATAGATCTCCAAGCAAAGCTCCAAGCTCCAAAGGTGAGTCTCAAATGTTGTGACACTCAGTCTGACCCGAGCATAAAGTAAAACATAGAACACTCGAGTCAGGATTAACATTCGTATACCAGTAAATTGAACTCAAGTGAAATGTCAACTGAATACAAAATAACTTAAAGGATGTTTGGGATTCCCATCCTCTAAGGATCTGTTAAACTATCTATATACATAGTACAATATGCTACATAAATAATGTCTATAGTAAAGTAAACTATTAAAATAGCGTTAAGGCGTTACCCATATACCCCTTAACACATTTTATATATTCCCGTAGTCTATACAATGCCGTAAGCTCCACCAAACTGGTGGTTTAGCCAGAGGACACCCTATAGGTATGGTACAAAACAAACTCGTAGAAGGCGCGATAGGGCATGTGAACACGGCACGCGAGCCAATGCCAGGGTAGATATACCATTTGCAGATCTGGATTGGTGGTAACGCATAGCAGCTACTACCGCCCACCTCGAGACACACTCCCAAATCAAAGGTGCACCCAATCAAATCACAAAGTAATAGAATGGTATCGAAGAAATGTGTCTGATAGGAGGAATAACTTCACTTGGACCGGCATGGCTCCTGTTTTAGTCACATCTAAGCTGACTCACGGGAGTCAGGGCTACGTAAATACCTCATACAAAATCTTCGCCAAACCATCCTACTTCGTTCTGGAATCTCCTCCACGTACACAGTTGTTAAAGTGGTTTTCGATATTGGCCGAGAGTATGACAATATCCGATCCTGGTCTGTTTAACAACCAAACGCTTATTTCACACCGTGGTCATTTTATGAAATCACTTTTATATTCAATTTAAACAATTCATACTTCATATCAAAATATCATATTCTTTTCAGAAACATATCGCTTCCGAAATCATATTCACTTCCGAAATCACATCACTTTCGAAATCATATTCATAAATAGTTTAAACCATCATATCAAAATATTAGTATTTAAATCCATTAAATCTAAATCATAACAGTTCCAACTTACATAATTTAAACATTGAAAATAGTTATATATATATATATATTTAAATACTTATAAATTAAAAATAGTTTATATTTAAAAATAGGTTATAGATTAAAATAGTTCATATATTAAAAGTAGTTTATATATATTAAAATACTTTATATAATAAAATTAGTTTCCTCCAATTTCACAAATCGATTCAAATCAACATAAATTCCAATAAGATTCAAAGTTTAAATATTCAAACATTTACAATATAAGTTTCATTTATATTTCAACATTTAACTTTAATTTTTATTCAAATTGGAAAATATCCACTTAATCATTTTAATAACAATTAAATAAAATCTCAATTTATAAATTTGAATCAATAATAAATATTCAGTCTCGGTTTTATTTAAAGTTGAGAATATTCATTTAATCACTTTCTATCAAATCAAGTTATAAATCATACCTTTCAAAATCTCAAAATCAAATAGTTCTTATTTAAATTCAATTATTAACCAATTTAAATTGTAAGTCAACATTAATTTATCTTCCCGACCTTTATTATTTAAGATACAAAAAATTTATTTTTAAAATATTAATATAAATTCAAATAAATGCTTAAATATATTATATACTAATTAATTTAAATTTTATTAAATTAAATCTTATTATTAAATTTATTTTATATTAAATCTTATTTTATATATTTTTAAAATACTAAAATTATAAGTAAAATCTTAAAATTTATATTTTCCAAAACTAACTTATAAATTAAAATTTCCTAAACATATTATTTTAAAATCTACATTTTATACATATATAAAAATAGCATTTATATATTATATTTTAAAAATCAATATTCATTAAAACCCATATATTTCCTTTTTTTGAGAAAAATGTGTGATCCTCTAATAAAAGAGGAGAGCACACATGAAACTATATATATAACACATAATATGGTGCTGCCAACATGCCTGGCAGGTGACATATCTATGTACTGATAATAAAAAACAGGTACCCCTAAAATGAGCTCCGGCAAAGCCACCGCCCATTTCACCCCAATACCAAGCTCCGACATGGCCACCGCCCGATAATGAGGTGTTAGAAGTACCTGGAAAACTGAAATAAAGATTTAAATCCAGAGATGCTGGAAATATGCACCCTCTAAAAGAAGACTCTATGAAGCTGCCTTTGAGGAAAAAGGCTAATCTGAAGAAGAAACTGATGTATAAAGAAGAACTCCTCTCTGAAGATATCATAAGGCTGAAGGTAACGCCTGATGCAATCAAAACTCCTGGAAAAAGCTATCATGTACACCTGCACGAAACCGCAAGCTATCCTGCAAACCTGGAAAGAGACACTAGCAACCTATCTATTCCAGACCTGAAACAAAACTAGGAAACAAATTAGTAAAAGTCACATATATGTATATAAATAGAATTTATATACATATATGCTTGAACAAAAACCCTTTATGGACCCACAATAGAAAGCAGATTATTATACACCGAATTATCATCGTTTAAGTTAGAAAAATTATTAGTATAAATATTATTAATGTCAAAATTATTATTGTTATGTTTGAAAATATTAATATTATTACTAACCTTATTAAGATATTCCTTAAAAATATTATTTTTGGCTAATTTATATTTAGGATTAGAGATCCAATTTAAGCAGAAAGATGAAATTAAAAATATCAATTTATTAATGTGATTATTGTTGTTATTAAAAATTCTTTGGTTTCTTTCAAACCAAATGTACCAACTAGATATGGTGAATAAAGAATCAAGCAAGTATCTATTATCCTTATTAAACTTAAATCTAAAAGAATTCC
Source organism: Allium fistulosum (assembly GCA_030737815.1). NCBI lineage: Eukaryota > Viridiplantae > Streptophyta > Magnoliopsida > Asparagales > Amaryllidaceae > Allium > Allium fistulosum. The sequence goes on from CM060905.1 coordinate 1,113,021,567, forward strand.
AATAGAAAACACAATCAGTAATTCTAGTACTTATATTAAATTCAAATATATTAAGGGTATTCTTAAGAATAAAATGAGTGTCCATACAATCATAGTAAATATGATTAATATCTTCTAAATGTATATTACAAAAATAACATTTATTATCAATGCAAATATTTTTCCTTTTTAAAAATTCTATAGTATTTAATTTACCATGAATAATAAGCCACATGTGTAATTTAGATTTCGAAGGAGCGTTAGATTTTGAAATATACTTAAAAAAACTATTAGATACCTCTGAAAAGTTGATAAATCTATAGAATGAATTAGTGGAATATTTCTTGCTCTTATCCCATTCCCAACTAATATAATCATTATCATTATCAATATTAAAAAGATTTAATCTTGCATAAAGCAAATTGAGCTGTCTAAGAGTTGAACCTACTAAAATTCTGTTAAAACTAAAATACCAAGAAGGGTCATTTTCAAAATCAAAAACTTCAGATATAAATGCATATTTGAAGTTACAAATAGCATATAATTCTTCAAACTCATTCCTAAGAGGAGTAGCGAAAATCCAACTATCATGCCAAAAAGATGTATTATTACCTGAGTGAACTATAATATTGATACCTAAGTTAAAAATTTCACTACATTTTAAAATGGATTTCCAAAAATAAGATTGCTTACGAGAAACCGATGGACTAATCTGATAAAGATTATTATTGCCATTATAGTAATATTTAGAAATAATCTCCTTCCAAGTGGCATTATCATTGGTATCTCTAAATTTCCATAACCATTTACCTAGAAGAGCCAAATTCATATTACGCAAAATTAATGACTCCTAAACCACCATCCTTTTTGGATTTACAAATGGTTTCCCAATTAACAAGACATTTGATGCTACTGTTTGGATTATCGCCACTCCATAGGTAATCTCTTCTAATTTTATCTATTTTATCTATCACCCAATCAGGAAAAAGATGCATAGTCATCCAATAAATTGGGAGAGCTGATAAAACAGAATTAATTAAAACCAATATACCTGCTCTAGATAGAAGTCTCCCATTCCAGTTAGAAATCCTTTTTTTGATTTTATCAATGATTATTAACCAATCATCATGTTTAAGTTTAGTGGGTCTAATAACAAAACCTAGATAATCAATCGAAAAGTTCATTATTTTACAGTTTAATGTATTAGCAACTAAATTTTCAACTTTCTCAAAATCATTTAAAACTAAAACAGAACTTTTATCAAAGTTTATTTTTAAACCCGATAAAAGCTCAAAACTATATAGAATAAACTTAAGAGTAATTATGTGTCTAGGAAGATGAGAGGAAAAAAGCAAGGTATCGTCTGCAAATTGAAGGACTGATACACCATAACTCGATATATCATTACCTATATTACCCAGAGAACCATTATCGACTGCTTTTTTAATAATCTTAGCAAAAACATCAGCAGCTAAGTTAAACAGAAGGGGCGATAAAGGGTCCCCTTGCCTTAAACCTCTCTTAGACTGAATTTTATTACCTAAAATACCATTAACCATAATACTAGAGTTGCCAGTTTTAAGCAAATTCATGATCCAGTTAATCCATCTATTACTAAAGCCTCTAGCATGAAAAATATCAACAAGAAAATCCCAATCAACCAAATCAAAAGCTTTAGCGAAGTCTAATTTTAAGATAGCACAAGTAATATTATTCTTACAACAATGGTTAATAAATTCTTGAACCACTGCCACACCATCTGTGATAATTCTTCCTTTAATAAAAGCATAATATATATATATATATTATGTTTAAAGTATTTATTTAAAATTATATTAATATTTATAAAATAGATTTTTGTAATAACTTTAATAAATATGGTGGGAAAGATAAACTAAAAGTGATTTGAAATTTAACTTATTCAAGAATTGAATTTAAATAAAATTGATTTGGAAATTTATTGATTTGAGATTTTAAGGATATGATTTTATAACTTGATAACTGGATTTTTGGTTAAAGGAGATTAAATGAATATTTTCAAATTTAAATAAAATTGACATTGAATATTTAATATTGATTTAAATTTGTAATTTGATATTTTATTTAAATGTTATTAAAAATGATTAAGTGAATATTTTCCAATTTAAATAAAATTAAATTTGAATTTTGAAATATGAAAGAAATTTATCAAATTGAGTTATTGTAAATTACTTGAATATTTAAACTTTGAAACCTATTGAATTGGAAGTGGTTTAAATTTGTAGTTTAAACCTAGGTTTGAAATCGATATAAATTAAAATGGATTTAATGAGAACATGAATTAAACCTTTAACTTTTTAATTGAAGTTGTTGAGCCGAGATTGATTTAAATTGAATTTTGAAACTAAAGTTGATTTGAATTGATTTGTGAAATTGGAAGTGGTTCCATCCCACAAAGAGGTTGTGGGTTCCATCCCACTATTAAAGCAAGAAAGTGGATTCCATTCCACAATTAAAATCCGAATAAAGATTTTAGTGCTATTATGAGTTTTAACATAAATCTAGACACTATTACTTATCTTGATATCTTCAACTCTTGAAATCTTGAACTCTTGATATCTTGAATTCTTAATACTCATGAGTCTTCAATCTTGGTTTCTTCAATCTTGAATTCGTCGGTCTTGAATCTCTATACGCAGTCTTGAATCTTTATACTCAGTCTTGAATCTTTATACTGTACAGTCTCCATTCTTCAGTACCTGCATATATATATATATATATATATATCTAGAGAAGAATATTAGTATTTATATTTTATAACAAGTCCTAAGGTTGTTGTCATCAAAACCATCATCTCAGGAACTAACAATCTCCCTCTTTTTGATGATGACAACCTTTATTTATAAAATCTACTCCACAAAACTCTGTTTCTACTCTAACTCCCCCTTATTCCAACAACTCCCATTTAATCTACTAACTTCCCCTTAATCTAAGCCTATCTTACCTATTTTATAATTCTTCCCCTTTGTCATCAACAAAAACTAAGCCTAAACTACATAACTCCCCCTTAAACTAATACTTATGAAACTAAATACTAATAACGAAGTATAATTAAGTGAAACATAAATATAATTTTATTATATATATTTATATATATGTTGTTATATTACACATATAAATATATACAAATACACACAATATATAAAAACATTAACATAAAAACAATCTAATGAGAGTCTTTGGTAATTAGTGACTTGTGAATCGAACAATTTGGGTAATGGAGACAAAAGTTTCCACGTTGTTCGACCAAATTACCTTCTTTATCAAAACACACTTCTCCAACGCAAATAATTTTATCGTCTTCATCCATTTGCGTTTCTTCTTCTTCGTCGTCGTCTTCCTCTAATGGATTATGAATATGAATGTTAGAGGAGTCATCTTCAATCATGATCGGGTCCGCATGATTATCCATTAGAAATTTTTGCAAATTTTTAAGGATTTTCCCTTTTTCTCTTGTTCCTTAGTCACCTTTATTTGTATGACTTGTGTGATGCCCCACCTCTATACCCACGCTAGCCAAGAACATTACGGTGTAATGTTGTTAACTAGCATGGAGAATAAGGCTGTTGAGGAGCGACCATCCCTGTAATTGCTTTGTGTGAGCACCGATATGTCAGATAGTATAACGTGCATTTTTATTTAAGGAGGAAATCCAACACACCGATACAAACTCAAAGCTACTACACAGTGGATATAATAGTTTAGGACAATAAATATAAAAATAACACAGATAATATAAATGCGGAACACAGATAGAACAAAAAGTCTCATATATATAATAACTGATGTCAGTTACAATACATTTGACACAATACATATGATACAACTACAACTGTCGACTCTGGAAGTTGTATATATACAAGTACATTATCGACAATATACATGAATACATATCAACCTAAAACAATACACTGACTACTACAAAAAGATGAAGACCATTTCAAAAGATATGAGAAGTCTTCATAGCCCAAACAGCAACTCAAAGCAGGAAATCTACAACCTGAAATAACTCGGGTCTGACCCGAGTATTACATTCAAAAGAAGATAATACACGGGTCAGTCTAATTCAAACTCAGTTATAAATGCACAGAAGCAACAATAATCAATATCAAATAGACGATAGTCACAAAAATCTCGTATATCCAACTTCTCGATAAGAGAATCGGATAACGACAGATATAACACTAAACAGTGTTAAACAACAAATCAGCAGATTTAAATCATCAACAAAGATAAGTGAAAAGAATATCAATGAAGATAATTTAGAAAACATAAGAATTTCCTAATTGGCAATTAACAACAAAATGATCAAATCACCAAAGCAAAATACAATATCAAAATATTGAATTGGCAACACGAAACAATTTCATCAATTGAAATCAATCAATTTAAAATCGGTCAATTCTGTGTGGCTGCAGTACACGCACGCGTGTACTGCCTCGCCACCACAGTACAAGATGTCATCATAACTCCAACCATTGACAGCAAATCAATACTACAGAGGTCAAGTCACTTGAAGATCAGACTTCAAGTCAACATGACCGCATAAAGAAATCAAGTCCAGACTGCAACAGCTTGCACAAGTGTGGAAACAAATACAAGTGCAAGTGCAAAATGAATTCATATACATCAATGTGCACGGGAGCAAGGTGTACCAACAAAGGCAAAGCCCAAATGATCTGGCGACCATTTAGAAATGAAGCCAAAAGTGTAGATTCAACAACATATGCATGCACACATACAATGGTATGTATGCACATATATGAAGACACACAGAAATAAGAACAAGCCTGCTAATAAAATGAACAACACCCAGAACTAACCAATGCTTCACAATTCAAAACAGCAGAAAAGCATAAGCATCAGACTAAAGTATACATGAACCAGCCATGATATGGAAGCAAAACCATTTCAGGTTAAAGCAAGAAAGAATGTATATGAAAATGAAACAGGTCTGCCACAATTGAAGCATATGCTCCAGCATTTCATATCTCAAAACCAAGCACCAAAAATACAACATTCAGTATGCTGTGATACAAGTAAACAAAAGTATAGCCTCAATAAGGAATAGATAGTGAAGATTCAAATATCAATGTATAAAGATAGTGTAGTCTAGGCAACATGCATTGAAACCAGACCACACGATCAATACTTAAATCTAACTTGAGACCAAACCGACAAGTGAATAAGATCTCAAAGCTCAGTCTAAATAAAACAACGCTATAGGCAAACACAGTATACAACTCGAGCTCCAAAAGCTACAAAACAATGCACTAGTGGACAACAAAACTGTCCAAACTAAAAACCCAGTCCAATACATCACAGTCCAATATATATTATGGACAGTAGAAAATACAACACCAAGCTCAATAAATTCAAGAGCAAGCAATGCAAATTCGAACATACATATATACATATCAAATGATGTATATACATACATGAATGCATACATATATATAAAGACTAAAATGCAACTGTATGCAAACAGCCTCAAAAACATGAATGTACAAATTGCGAACATAAATATGGTACTGTAAACTAGACAGTACTAGCATCATAATCATACCGCAGTGACAACCAAAAGTCGAAGTCAGGTATGTCACAGGAGAAACTCCTGGACTAAGGCTGCAATATGCAAAGATATGCAAATAAATGCGTAAGGCCAAAGCCAACAAGGAAGACAAGAACAGTCGAACAAATTCATCTCAATAGCCAAAAATAACGAACAAACCAAACTGTGAAACCCAAAATCACGAAATATATGAATTTGAACAAAGTCCTAGTAAACAAAATTGGAACAAGTCAGAAAATCAAACAGTGAAAGCGAAGCCAAGCTAACCACGAACAGAAACGAACGAAAATCACAAAGTTCGAGTGAACTAGATGTGAGGGAATATCCACTCACCTTTGATCGGTCGAGAGTTTGAAGATTCGAAGTTCCAATCGCAGCTGAAATCATCTTGAGAGACGATGATTCGAAAAATCGCGAAGCCCTGATTTGTCGAAGAGGAACGAACACGAACGAGCCGCCTCCATTTTTCTTTCGAACGTTTGATTTAGGTTTAGGGTTTTCGAATGAACAGATACAAAGGGGAATGGGTTATCACTTATCACGGCAACCAATTAAGTATGGGCCAAGATTTAGAATTTATAAAGCCCGTATACCCTTTAAATCAAAATTGTAAAAGAATTTCTACCGATCAAAAACTTCCATCAGCAATTAACAACCAGATTTAATCGTCTAGAGACAATAATTAATTGGTACGAAACCTCGGGTTGTTACAGACTCCCCTCCTTATAGAAATTGCGTCCCCGCAATTTTCATAATTAAGGTCGTTATAAAAAAAAATTTCTAACATAAACTGGTTAAGCTAGAAAAATAAAGGTAGAGAATTCAAACCTCAAAGAAATCTTTTAATTTCATAAAAGAAATTCACAATTCTCAACAAAATATAATTATCAAATAGATAATCAGAAAACAACAAAACTAAATGAACGCAATTATCAGCAATATTCAATTATCAATTAGACAATTAGAATTCAGAATCACAAAACAGCAATATCTAATTATCGATACGATAATTAGAAAACAGCAAAATCTAATTATCAACAAAGATAATTAGAAAACAAAATTCGCAAATCGCAAAACTGCAAATATCTAGTTATCCAGCAGATAAGTAGAAAACACAAACTTTATAATCAGCAAACTCTAACTATCAACAGAGATAGGTAGAAAACAGCAATTCAATAAAATTAACATACTCTAGAATCAATTAGAGACTAGAAAATCTTATAATCAGCAAAATTAGCAATTACCTAATTATCAACGGTAATCAGATCTCAAATCGCAAATATTCAATTATCAAAAACGATAATCGAATTTTCAAATCACAAATATTTAATTATCTCAAACGATAATCAAATCAACAAATATCTAATTATCACAAGCGATAATTAGATTTCACAAATATCCGATTATCAAAAACGATAACCAGAAATCACAAATATTCGATTATCAAAAACGATAATCAGAAATCACAAATATCCGATTATCAAAAAGGATAATCAGAAATCACAAATATCCGATTATAAAAAACGATAATCAAAAATCACAAATATCCGATTATCAAAAACGATAATCAGAAACACAAATATCCGATTATCAAAAACGATAATCAGAAATCACAAATGTCTGATTATCAAAAACGAAAATCACAAATCACAAATATCCGATTATCAAAAACGATAATCAGAAATCACAAATATCCGATTATCAAAAACGATAATCAGAAACACAAATATCCGATTATCAAAAACGATAATCAGAAATCATAAATATTTCAATTAACGAGTCCGGAATTAACCGAAATAGCAAACGCACATGTCCCATAATCCACGAGTTTTACTAAATCGTTTAATTCTCTTCATCGTTCCTTGAAAGTGCAAAATTGTGTATTTTTAAAAATAACATTTCACATTCTCAAACGGACATGTTCGGAATTAAGCGAATCAGTAAAAGAAAGGGGTCATAGTCCTCGATTTTGCTGAAACGTTTAAATCGCTTCCTCATTCTTTTGAAAATGCAAACTGTAAAATTTTTGAAAACAATTTTAATTTATATTTTGAAACAACTTTTAAAATAACGAATTTTGAAAACACGTGATTAAATTAGCAACATCAGTAGCAACTTTGATAAGGAAATTGCACTTCTCAAAATACCGTAAAAACTTACAACAAAATCAGCATTGCGGGAGAACCGCTTGTAAATCCATTTTAAAATTGACGGTTATTGAAGTTAGCACGTCAAAATCACATCAAAATAACTTGCATCAAAATATAATACCAATGAATTTTCATTCATAAAAAATGTCACAAGAATCTTCTCAAAGATAGAAAGGGATACCATACCCTAAACTTGTATTCGTAACAAGTCAATGACACACGAATTCACCAATGCACAAGATAAAACATATCAATGATAATCACGAAAATTGGTGAAGCACAAATTCCAGAAATCATCACACGAAATCCAGGAAAAACACATAAAAAGGGGGAGGCCTAACACATGAACGGGAGCATGAAAACTCACCAACGCGTATAACACATGAACGAGAAGCTATCTCATGGAAGCTATCCATTAAATTTTAACACAGGAATGGCCCGAAGACCGTGGGGCGCTACCCCACATATGTGATGGCGAAACATCACAAAAACGGGGTTTAGTCTCCCTCGCAGACAAAGAGACATCGCTCAATCGCTAGTCTAAATCATAAAAAGGAGAAGGCCTATCACAAAATGGGAGCATGAAAACTCACCGACGCGTATAACACATGAACGAGAAGCTATCTCATGGAAGCTATCCATTAAATTTTCACACAGGAATGGACCGAAGACCGTGGGGCGCTACCCCACATATGTGATGGCGAAACATCACAAAAACGGGGTTTAGTCTCCCTCGCAGACAAAGAGACATCGCACAGTTGCTAGTCTAAATCAAAAAAATGATCGTCATGATCATCAAGAAGTGTCAATTACACTAAGTTAGTGAATATAAGAGTTAAGCTTCATGTACCATAACCACTTGCTTAACTCAAATATTTACGAACAAACTGTAGATCTTCACTAGAAAATTGTCACAAAAGGTTCAATCGAACAAGTCCAGGAGTTAACCGACGAAGTAAACGCAAGCGTTTCATACCACTTGTTTTACTAAGCCGTTTAATTCAATTTCTCATACGAGTGAAATAAAGGTTTGTATATACTAATAGATTAGAAAATGGTTTAGGAAAAGGGCTTTGTAGTAAAATAGTTTTGAAATCGTTTGAAGAAAAGGATTTTAATATTTACTACTAGTATAGAAAACCTTTATATTTTTAAAGTGACAAATCACAAAAATGATTGTAGAAACAATCAATCACAAGAATTCACATACAAAGATGTGAATAGAATCCAAAGAAATCGATACTGAATCCATCAAAAAGTATGTTCACAAAGTCCCGAAGAAAATGTCATTAAAGTTGCTAATAAATGATAGCAACAAATCAGGGAAATGATCAAGAATCGATTAAATTTGGAAACCAAATCAATTCACTAAAATTCGCATTCGAAGACGTGAATAAAATCCAAAGAGTTCGATTCCAAATTCATCAAAGTAGAAATACCCAAAAATTCCAGAAATAGAAGTTATCAAAGTCGACAAAGGTGATAACAACTAATTGGAAAAGAAGAATCGATTATCAATTGGAAAAACAACGCAAAACGAGCATAAATGCATATAAGGATGTAGACATAATATTCAAGCTGCAGATCAAAGGTATAATGGCCGAAGTCAACAATTAATGGCCACTGTCGAGTACAAAATGAATCAACATCATCATCAAAGAATCCAACGGCAAACAAAGTCAGAGTCTTGGAAATCAAGAAATTAGCAATTTTCACAAAAACAAAGTGACCGAAGTCGAATGGAAATCAAGCCGAGGAAAACACAAAATATCAAGTTCAAAATCGTTGAGATTCGAACTAGATATGAGTGAAAATCAAAATCACTCAATTTGCAACCGGTCGAGCCATTTTTCATCATAGTGTAACAGGTACCCAATGACACCCATAGCATAGCACAAAAGTGGAACAAAGTCCAGAGGTCAAAATAGCTTTAACTGGCCAAATTCGAACAAAATCAACATCGGCTAAATCAATTCAAAGCCGAAAACACAAGAACAAAATCCTCATCATCAAAAACCCAACTTGAGTTCGCAAAGCAAACGGAGGCAGAAGCCAAAATACTTTCACGAAATCAAAATCAAATGCACATGAATAAGCGTTAGGAATTCATACCTAACAATCAAAGATAATCATATGTAAAGATGAGAGATAAAACATCGACAAATAGTTGTAACACATGCTCTGTAACGACCCGCCATTTTGGACCATTCGCATCCATTATAAGTGTATAGGTAGACACTCATGCCGGAATTGAATTGCTCAAAATACCGCGTTGTTAATTTAAATTTGGCAAAACTGAACATATACAGTAAATAAATATAATCACAGATCACAGACACAGAGTAATAATTGCAGCGGAAATAAAAGAGATAGTAGTTCACAAAGCTACTATATGAATATATAAAATACATCAGAGTTTACAACAGAAGAGTAATACGATACATCAGAGTTAAACCAGATACAACGGAAGAGTAACATATACAAATCAGAATACATCACTGGAATCATCGAATATCTGAAAGCTGGATAGATAGCTGGATCTCCAAGCGAAGCTCCAACTCCAAAGGTGAGTCTCGAAAGCTGAACTACTCAGTCTGACCCGAGTGTAAAGCAAAAACACAAGACACTCGAGTCAGGATTAACATTCTTATATTAATAAATCCAACTCAAGTGAAATAGAAATTGAAATACAAGTAACTCAAAGGATGTTTGGAATAACCATCCTTTAAGGATCCGTTAAACTATCTACTATGTAGTAGTGTACGATAAGTAGATAATGTCTATCAGTAATATAAAAAGATATCAAAATAGCGTTAAGTCATGGCCCATTCCACCCTTAACACATTTTTATTCCCAAAAGCATATACAAGACCGTAGTTTCCCCAAAACCGGAAGTCACCAGAGGGCAATCCATATACTAAAGGTACAAATCAAAATCGTAGTGGTCGCGTATAAATGGAATACAAGTATGACAAGGCACATGAGGCAATACCCAAGGTAGTGATACTACCGTTCGCCTGATCCGGACCGGTGAGAACGCAACGCCGCAACGCCCGCAACACCGTGAAACAACACTCCCAAAATCAAGGGTGCACCAATCGACAACAAGTAATAAGTAGTTCGAAGAAGTGTGTCCACTTGAGGTAGCAAATCCTCCATTGGCCCGGCACAGCTCCTGTTTTAGTCATTTCCAATTTGACACAAGTGTCAAGGCTATTCATTATCGTTCTCTTTCTTCAGTCAACACGTACATCATTCCAACCACTTCATTCTGGATCATCACTCCCCGTATAGTTATTAAAGTGGTTTTCGGTTTAGATAGAGAGTATATCCATAACCGAATTCCGGTCTCTTTAATAACTTCCGTAATTATTTCACCGATTGGTCGTTTATATATTTCAAAAATCAAATCAAATTCAATTTCAATTTCAATTCGTAAACCAACATTTCATTGGTCTTTCAAAACCAATTTCCAATAATTTACGTTTCAAAACATTCAATTTACCATTTCAAGATCTTATAATTCAATTTCAATTTCCTTTAAAACAATTCAAATATTGATACAAGTTCGTATATAAGATTCATTCCAAAATTATTTAAATTTATTTATTTTAACATTTAAATCAATTTAAATTCATTTATCGATTTTATTCAATATTCGTTTAAGAAAATTTCATTCAAAACAATTTCTTTTTAATTTCCAATTTATTAAATCAATTACTTAAGTTCAACTTCATTAAATCAAAATTTACAATTTTGAATTAAATTAAATTCGTCAAATCAATTCTTTAAATTACAAGTCTTACATTAATTCCAACATATCACATTTTCATTTCTTGTTAAAGAAATTCCATTTCACTTATTTACTTTATTAAATAATTTTCCAAAACTTAATTAATCAAGAAAAACTCAATTTCAATTATTTACAAAGTAAATTCACTTATTCAAAAGTTCAATTTCTCTTATTAAGGAATCCAATTCAATTTAATCATTAAATAATTCAATCTTATTTAATTATTAAATAATTCAAAACTTAATTATTAAATAATTCCAAAGTTTAATAATTTCAAATTTTATTATAATTTCCAACTTAATTATTAAATCATTTCAAAGTTTAACAATTTCAAACTTAATTATCAAATCATTTCAAAGTTTAATAATTTCAAGCTTAATTCAATAATTTCTCAAATTAAACAACATTCTTACATCAATAACATTGTTAATATTTTGTTTCAGATTATTAAATATTACAATTTCCTTTCATTAAAATTCAGATTTCAACTTCATTTCAAAACCATAATATTTATTCAAATAAAATCCTTATTTTATTTTCAAATCAAATTATTGACCAATCGGTTTTATTTAATTTTCTTTCCTAGGTCAAAGTTCAATTTGGGTATTTATCATTTCAACCCAATTCCAATTCAATTCAAAATCAAAACATAGCAAAGGGAACTTGCAGTGTGATAACTGGGATGGTGTCAAAGTAAATAAACAAGCAATAACAACAATCAATAACAACAAACAAATAATCAATTCAAATAATCCCGAAATAACCGTATTAATTCGCATTGTTATTTGTACGAATTAATATAATTATTTCTAGAATCTACACTATCATTTCATGTAGATTAAAGATTATTACATTACGGTTTTTCACTTGTCATTCAATTACAAGTTCATCCATCATCAATTCAAACAACATACATTCAGTGGTTCAAAGTGTAATACAAATCCTACGTGTCAATAAATTCAACAGTTAAAGAGGTCATATTATACAAATGTCAGTTAATCAAATTTAACATTTAACTATCCTATATCAAGTTCAATTGCATACTATTTATCATTTTAACATTAACAATTTAACGTCCAATGTAAACATCAACAATCAATCAATTTTCAGCCAACTGTATTATCATCGCATAAATAATTAACAGATAATGGTGTCAGGTGTCACAAGTGAACTGATACAGGCAATAGCATATATAACAGTGTACTTAACTAACAGCAGCATATTTCAATTGTCGTTTCAATTGAAATCAAATTTAATAAATAAAAGAACGTTAATCGTGAGTGAGTGCTCACCTTTCGAGGCTAGAGAGAACAGGAGATGACACGGATAAGCTCACTGATGCAGACAAATTGAATTACAAATCAAAGCACGAATTCCCAAGACAAAGCTAGATGGACATGATGCGATGATCGCAGCTGATAAATAGGGGTAGACGAAATCAGATCAGAACTGGATTGGTGAAGATAATTTGAATAAGTGCACTCAAATATATAACTATATACATATATAAAAATCGTATTTTATATTCAAACAAACTTTTAAAAATCAATATTTGAGAATATATAGCAGTGTAACAATATATAAAATCGAAATATAAATAACAATTAAATATAAATGTAACAAATTACACACACTTACACGTTACTTAAAATAAACTAATATATGAATACCCGCAACGTATCAAGACAAAATATACTCCACAAAACAACTACTTATATAAGCCTATAATTTAAATCTATATGAACCCCAGAATTTAAAGTAGCCATATATATGCGTACAGTTTTAAACTTATAGTTAGTAAGCAAATATACTATGCAGATATAGAAATATATATGCGGATCATATGACAAAGCAAAATAGATGAGCAAATTAAACAAAATGTACTTAGACAATAAAGATGTAAATCATATATATCAGAAATAGCTTTATCCTTCATATATAATATACACACACTACTTTTCTGCACGCAACAATACCATATAAAATATTCATCACCCTTGTACTGTATGTACACCAAATCAAAACTTTATACATATATTATAAAATATTCTACACGATATTACCTAAACTATTACCTAACAGTATCATGATATAAAAAGAACAGTAGACTCATATCTATAAATTGGCATGTACTAAACTTTCATAAAACAACATATATAGTTGACCTATATACACTAACATATAAAATATATATATATAGACTAATAGATTATGCAGGCTAACATATTATATCTACAACCATATATACATAACTTTATCAAAACCATTATATATAAAAAATGAAAATCGAAATATCTTCATAATATAACTAACGTAAATTTATATTCAAACAAGATATTGCAACATGCAAAGTGGACCAAAGACTTGAATATGAACACACGTTTTAAAACACATATAATGAAACTGTAAAGTATGAATATATAAAAACTATATATGTTTACAGTAAATAACTAAACTTGTATACCTTAATATATATAGGACTCATAGATCAAAACACCAAAACATTAACAGTATAACTAATATCTCTAGTATTCAAGCTCAACAGATGAAGGTTCTGGATACATGTACTTATATAACATATTATATATTCTTATTTCACTTTATATAACAACACTCATAACATAGTATTACTGAATGAATATAAACCAATATATATATATATATATATATATATAACTCGACAAGTTGTATTACTTATATATACCTCAAAGAAACAGGTTGAGCAATGCAAGAAAAACAGGGCGGAGGGTAGATCTCGGCTACAGGTGGCAGTTTCAGGGTGGGAGCTGAGGCTCGGGTAAGGAGGCGTGTGTTGTTGGAGGTGAGGTGCGTGAAGTGGCGTGGCAGGCTCGGTTGAGGGAAGAATGGTGGAGAGATGGGTGTATGCATCCGCGAGAGGGAGGGGACGTGTAGCATGGTCGGAGGAAGACGGCTGGAAGTGCTTTGTTGGGTTCGGGTTGCAAGGCCAAGGGGAGGGGAGGTTCTGACCGTTGGTTTGTTTGAGGCGGTTTGTAGTGATGTTCGCGCAGGCAGGAGGTGGAGCCTGGCGCGTGCGTTGATGAGAGAGGGAGAGAACGACGAGGGTGAGGCCTAGGGCAGAGCGGAGTGTTGACGCGGCGTTCCGGTGGTTGCGCGATGAAGAAAAACGAAAGAAATCCCCAATTTTTTTTATATAGCAGCTCGGAAAAAGAAATGGAAGGAGATGGGTTTTTTGAGAAGCAACAGGCACGCGAATAATGAAATGAGCAGAATGGAATTGCAAACGAACCAACTATATTTGTATCAGAAATAAAATAAATTGAAACGGTGGAATCACGAAATTCAAAATGTTGAAAATATTAACTGCACGGCTATTGGTATTATACGATGGAAAATAAATGGTCACGGAAAACAAAAGGACTCGAACAGGTACCGATACGGTTGAATTGTTTCACGGTTTCCGCAGCGAACCGGACACCAAATCGTAGAAATAAATATACTGTGAAGATCAGCATGACGAGACGGTCAAAACGATATATAGATATCAGTGGTACGATCATCCGATAAAAATCGATATCGGTACCAGAATACTGCTATTTTGCAGAAAATAAGAACGACGGAGCAATAGATGTCCAAATTTTGAAAAACTACAAACTGACATCTTGCTCAGAAGATGGTTTAGAATTTTTGTATGTAAAAATATTTAGATTTTGAAAACGTTTTAATTTCAACGCTTTTTAACCGATTAAATTGAAGTAAATTTACGCGCGAAATAAACTTTCATATTTTCGGATGAAAATTTACCAGTCGCTATGTTTAACTAGACGTATTCCAAATATTAAATTTTTATTTCAAAATTTTGTCGTTTTAAAATTTCACAAAATTTCAACTAATTACGTTATTAAAACAGTTGAAATTTACGGGTCGTTACACTCTCCTCCACTCAAAACTTTTCATCCCCGAAAAGGAATGAGGTAGGAGAATAGAAACAAGCAGAAAGATAATAGATTTGAAAACAAAGTAAAACAATTAATTTAAACCATATAATTTCAAATTTAAACTAATTTATATTCAACAATTGATTTTAACCCATTTAATTTCACTAAAGTTAAATCAATCTTAACTATTGCTGAATTAATTATCTTATTATCCAATTATCTTAAATTAACCATTTCTAAAATTACCAATTTGAATAGTTATTTATTATAATCATATTTTCTTCAACAATTTTAAATTCTTCTTTATTCCAAATTACTGTTAAATTTATTCTACTTAATATATCCTATCACATATATTTAACCCATATAAATTAATTTAAACCACAAAAGTTTCGATTTAAATTAATTTATATTTACTAATTGCTTTTAAATTCAATGTATTTCCCTAAGTTGATCAAATTTCAGTTTATTAATTCTTTCAAAACAAATTTATTTGTCTCATCTATTATTCAATTAACTTATTATTCTATCATCTTTATTTGCATTTTTATATAATCAAAATCTAAGTGTATAACATTTATTATAAACACTAAAAATTTATTTATAAATTCAATTTATCTTATATATTATCCAATTACATATTCAACTTTTGAATGATTTAGGTAAGTTGCATTAGAATGTAGTTGAACAATATACAAATAAAATTTTCCCAATTCAATTATACAAGTTTAAATATTTATTCCAAATTTTGATTTTTATTTATAATTAAAATCATCTTTTAACAAAATTTAAGAATTAGATTTCTGATTAACTTTAAACAATTTAGAGATTATATATCATGTATTTATATCAAATCAAATTAAAAATTTTAAAATAAGATACCTATATATATGTAAATCAAAATATATAGAAGAAATTCAAATCAAAATATATTTTTCTCAAAACAAAACCGTAGCAAAGCTACAGAATGGTTTCTCCACTTCGAAACTCGAAAATGAATGTCGATGATGCGGCCGCCATCACCGAAATTATTTTCCAGCGACAAAGAGAAGAGCACTGATTTCAATATTTAAAATTCTTTGAAAACAGTTTCTATTTGAAAACACGTTCAATAATACATACTTTAAAATTTTAAAACCAAAGTTTGAAATCACCGGAAACCAAATTCTCAAATTTCTGAATTAAATTCATTTCAAATTCCAAATCAATTTATAAACCATATTTATAAATTCATTTAGAACAATAAATGATAATCAAATATTATCATTTTTGGACAACAGATTCATTAACAATTTAATTTCAGAAAACTTATATTTATATATAATATAATCATTCAAAACTATTTTGTTTATCAAATTTGAAAACAACATTTTAATATAAATTTAGAAATACATTTCTTTGCTCGACGATACAGGAATGGATTTCAAAACATGTATAGAGATTCAAATTTGATGGAAATCAAATCAAAGAGAATTTTGATTCGAAAATAAGTTTGAAACAGAAGATAAGATAATTTAAATAACAAATAAGAAAATGATGAGTTTATTTAATTCACGAGCAACCTTAACCGGGTCGTCCGTAACTTCAAGAATAAGAACGTTGTAGAATTTTGAGTTAATCGACATTCGATCTCGAGAAATAAAATTCAGGTATAGCAGGAGATAGATAGCATCGTAAACCGAGGATACAGAAATCTCCGGTAAATCGATGCCTATTGTAAAGGAGTTTCACCCTTTTACAAATCATTCTAAGATTGGCGAGACCGCCGATCTATTATAGATAATATTCAGAATGGAGTTATGGGGTACTCCATGATTGAAAGAAGACGAATAGTGAAGGACACGAATGAAATTTGGAACCGTAGGGAACGTTCCAAAATTCAAAGAAATCAAGTCGAAAGGAAGAGATTGAAACTCGAATGAGAGTGATCTTGTAAATACATTTACCCTATATGTTAAGTTTTGCCTAGAGCTACCAAAGCTCTGATACCAACTATAACGACCCGGTATTTTGAGCAATTCAATTCCGGCATGAGTGTCTACCTATACACTTATAATGGATGTGAATGGTCCAAAATGGCGGGTCGTTACAGTTTGAACAAAGTCCTAGTAAACAGAATTGGAACAAGTCAGAAAATCAAACAGTGAAAGCGAAGCCAAGCTAACCACGAACAGAAACGAACGAAAATCACAAAGTTCGAGTGAACTAGATGTGAGGGAATATCCACTCACCTTTGATCGGTCGAGAGTTTGAAGATTCAAAGTTCCAATCGCAGCTGAAATCATCTTGAGAGACGATGATTCGAAAAATCGCGAAGCCCTGATTTGTCGAAGAGGAACGAACACGAACGAGCCGCCTCCATTTTTCTTTCAAACGTTTGATTTAGGTTTAGGGTTTTCGAATGAACAGATACAAAGGGGAATGGGTTATCACTTATCACGGCGACCAATTAAGTATGGGCCAAGATTTAGAATTTATAAAGCCCGTATACCCTTTAAATCAAAATTGTAAAAGAATTTCTACCGATCAAAAACTTCCATCAGCAATTAACAACCAGATTTAATCGTCTAGAGACAATAATTAATTGGTACGAAACCTCGGGTTGTTACAGACTCCCCTCCTTATAGAAATTGCATCCCCGCAATTTTCATAATTAAGGTCGTCATAAAAATAAATTTTCTAACATAAACTGGTTAAGCTAGAAAAATAAAGGTAGAGAATTCAAACCTCAAAGAAATCTTTTAATTTCATAAAAGAAATTCACAATTCTCAACAAAATATAACTATCAAATAGATAATCATAAAACAACAAAACTAAATGAACGCAATTATCAGCAATATTCAATTATCAATTAGACAATTAGAATTCAGAATCACAAAACAGCAATATCTAATTATCGATACGATAATTAGAAAACAGCAAAATCTAATTATCAACAAAGATAATTAGAAAACAAAATTCGCAAATCGCAAAACTGCAAATATCTAGTTATCCAGCAGATAAGTAGAAAACACAAACTTTATAATCAGCAAACTCTAACTATCAACAGAGATAGGTAGAAAACAGCAATTCAATAAAATTAACATACTCTAGAATCAATTAGAGACTAGAAAATCTTATAATCAGCAAAATTAGCAATTACCTAATTATCAACGGTAATCAGATCTCAAATCGCAAATATTCAATTATCAAAAACGATAATCGAATTTTCAAATCACAAATATTTAATTATCTCAAACGATAATCAAATCAACAAATATCTAATTATCACAAGCGATAATTAGATTTCACAAATATCCGATTATCAAAAACGATAACCAGAAATCACAAATATTCGATTATCAAAAACGATAATCAGAAATCACAAATATCCGGTTATCAAAAACGATAATCAGAAATCACAAATATCCGATTATAAAAAACGATAATCAAAAATCACAAATATCCGATTATCAAAAACGATAATCAGAAACACAAATATCCGATTATCAAAAATGATAATCAGAAATCACAAATGTCTGATTATCAAAAACGAAAATCACAAATCACAAATATCCGATTATCAAAAACGATAATCAGAAATCACAAATATCCGATTATCAAAAACGATAATCAGAAACACAAATATCCGATTATCAAAAACGATAATCAGAAATCATAAATATTTCAATTAACGAGTCCGGAATTAACCGAAATAGCAAACGCACATGTCCCATAATCCACGAGTTTTACTAAATCGTTTAATTCTCTTCATCGTTCCTTGAAAGTGCAAAATTGTGTATTTTTAAAAAGAACATTTCACATTCTCAAACGGACAAGTCCGGAATTAAGCGAATCAGTAAAAGAAAGGGGTCATAGTCCTCGATTTTGCTGAAACGTTTAAATCGCTTCCTCATTCTTTTGAAAATGCAAACTGTAAAATTTTTGAAAACAATTTTAATTTATATTTTGAAACAACTTTTAAAATAACGAATTTTGAAAACACGTGATTAAATTAGCAACATCAGTAGCAACTTTGATAAGGAAATTGCACTTCTCAAAATACCGTAAAAACGGACAACAAAATCAACATTGCGGGAGAACCGCTTGTAAATCCATTTTAAAATTGACGGTTAATGAAGTTAACACGTCAAAATCACATCAAAATAACTTGCATCAAAATATAATACCAATGAATTTTCATTCATCAAAAATGTCACAGGAATCTTCTCAAAGATAGAAAGGGATACCATACCCTAAACTTGTATTCATAACAAGTCAATGACACACGAATTCACCAATGCACAAAAATTGATAAAACATATCAATGATAATCACGAAAATTGGTGAAGCACAAATTCCAGAAATCATCACACGAAATCCAGGAAAAACACATAAAAAGGGGGAGGCCTAACACATGAACGGGAGCATGAAAACTCACCAACGCGTATAACACATGAACGAGAAGCTATCTCATGGAAGCTATCCATTAAATTTTAACACAGGAATGGCCCGAAGACCGTGGGGCGCTACCCCACATATGTGATGGCGAAACATCACAAAAACGGGGTTTAGTCTCCCTCGCAGACAAAGAGACATCGCTCAATCGCTAGTCTAAATCATAAAAAGGAGAAGGCCTATCACAAAATGGGAGCATGAAAACTCACCGACGCGTATAACACATGAACGAGAAGCTATCTCATGGAAGCTATCCATTAAATTTTCACACAGGAATGGACCGAAGACCGTGGGGCGCTACCCCACATATGTGATGGCGAAACATCACAAAAACGGGGTTTAGTCTCCCTCGCAGACAAAGAGACATCGCAAAGTTGCTAGTCTAAATCACAAAAATGATCGTCATGATCATCAAGAAGTGTCAATTACACTAAGTTAGTGAATATAAGAGTTAAGCTTCATGTACCATAACCACTTGCTTAACTCAAATATTTACGAACAAACTGTAGATCTTCACTAGAAAATTGTCACAAAAGGTTCAATCGAACAAGTCCAGGAGTTAACCGACGAAGTAAACGCAAGCGTTTCATACCACTTGATTTACTAAGCCATTTAATTCAATTTCTCATACGAGTGAAATAAAGGTTTGTATATACTAATAGATTAGAAAATGGTTTAGGAAAAGAGCTTTGTAGTAAAATAGTTTTGAAATCGTTTGAAGAAAAGGATTTTAATATTTACTACTAGTATAGAAAACCTTTATATTTTTAAAGTGACAAATCACAAAAATGATTGTAGAAACAATCAATCACAAGAATTCACATACAAAGATGTGAATAGAATCCAAAGAAATCGATACTGAATCCATCAAAAAGTATGTTCACAAAGTCCCGAAGAAAATGTCATTAAAGTTGCTAATAAATGATAGCAACAAATCAGAGAAATGATCAAGAATCGATTAAATTTGGAAACCAAATCAATTCACTAAAATTCACATTCGAAGACGTGAATAAAATCCAAAGAGTTCGATTCCAAATTCATCAAAGTAGAAATACCCAAAAATTCCAGAAATAGAAGTTATCAAAGTCGACAAAGGTGATAACAACTAATTGGAAAAGAAGAATCGATTATCAATTGGAAAAACAACGCAAAACGAGCATAAATGCATATAAGGATGTAGACATAATATTCAAGCTGCAGATCAAAGGTATAATGGCCGAAGTCAACAATTAATGGCCACTGTCGAGTACAAAATGAATCA
The DNA here is from genome assembly GCA_030737815.1 of Allium fistulosum. Lineage (NCBI taxonomy): Eukaryota > Viridiplantae > Streptophyta > Magnoliopsida > Asparagales > Amaryllidaceae > Allium > Allium fistulosum. The sequence continues at coordinate 1,113,042,716 of CM060905.1, forward strand.
ACATCATCATCAAAGAATCCAACGGCAAACAAAGTCAGAGTCTTGGAAATCAAGAAATTAGCAATTTTCACAAAAACAAAGTGACCGAAGTCGAATGGAAATCAAGCCGAGGAAAACACAAAATATCAAGTTCAAAATCGTTGAGATTCGAACTAGATATGAGTGAAAATCAAAATCACTCAATTTGCAACCGGTCGAGCCATTTTTCATCATAGTGTAACAGGTACCCAATGACACCCATAGCATAGCACAAAAGTGGAACAAAGTCCAGAGGTCAAAATAGCTTTAACTGGCCAAATTCGAACAAAATCAACATCGGCTAAATCAATTCAAAGCCGAAAACACAAGAACAAAATCCTCATCATCAAAAACCCAACTTGAGTTCGCAAAGCAAACGGAGGCAGAAGCCAAAATACTTTCACGAAATCAAAATCAAATGCACATGAATAAGCGTTAGGAATTCATACCTAACAATCAAAGATAATCATATGTAAAGATGAGAGATAAAACATCGACAAATAGTTGTAACACAAGCTCCATCTAAGTTATGTTTTATAATTGTCCTAAACCCCAGGCTCTGATACCAAGCTGTGGCGCCCCACCTCTATACCCACGCTAGCCAAGAACATTACGGTGTAATGTTGTCAACTAGCACGGAGAATAAGGCTGTTGAGGAGCGACCATCCGTGTAATTGCTTTGTGTGAGCACCGATATGTCAGATAGTATAACATGCATTTTTATTTAAGGAGGAAATCCGACACACCGATACAAACTCAAAGCTACTACACAGTGGCTATAATAGTTTAGGACAATAAATATAAAAATAACACAGATAATATAAATGCGGAACACAGATAGAACAAAAAGTCTCATATATATAATAACTTATGTCAGTTACAATACATTTGACACAATACATATGATACAACTACAATGTCGACTTTGGAAGTTGTATATATACAAGTACATTATCGACTAATATACATGAATACATATCAACCTAAAACAATACACTGACTACTACAAAATGACGAAGACCATTTCAAAAGATATAAGAAGTCTTCATAGCCCAAACAGCAACTCAAAGCAGGAAATCTACAACCTGAAATAACTCAGGTCTGACCCGAGTATTACATTCAAAAGAAGATAATACACGGGTCAGTCTAATTCAAACTCAGTTATAAATGCACAGAAGCAACAATAATCAATATCAAATAGACGACAGTCATAGAAATCTCGTATATCCAACTTCTCGATAAGAGAATCGGATAACGATAGATATAACACAAAATAGTGTTAAACAACAAATCAGCAGATTTAAATCATCAACAAAGATAAGTGAAAAGAATATCAATGAAGATAATTTAGAAAACATAAGAATTGCCTAATTGGCAATTAACAACAAAATGATCAAATCACCAAAGCAAAATACAATATCAAAATATTGAATTGGCAACACGAAACAATTTCATCAATTGGTATCAATCAATTTAAAATCGGTCAATTCTGTGTGGCTGCAGTACACGCACGCGTGTACTGCCTCGCCACCACAGTACAAGATGTCATCATAACTCCAACCATTGACAGCAAATCAATACTACAGAGGTCAAGTCACCTGAAGATCAAACTTCAAGTCAACATGACCGCATAAAGAAATCAAGTCCAGACTGCAACAGCTTGCACAAGTGTGGAAAAAAATACAAGTGCAAGTGCAAAATGAATTCATATACATCAATGTGCACGGGAGCAAGGTGTACCAACAAAGGAAAAGCCCAAATGATCTGGCGACCATGTAGAAATGAAGCCAAAAGTGTAGATTCAACAACATATGCATGCACACATACAATGGTATGTATGCACATATATGAAGACACACAGAAATAAGAACAAGCTTGCTAATAAAATGAACAACACACAGAACTAACCAATGCTTCACAATTCAAAACAGCAGAAAAGCACAAGCATTAGACTAAAGTATACATGAACCAGCCATGATATGGAAGCGAAACCATTTCAGGTTAAAGCAAGAAAGACTGTGCATGAAAATGAAACAGGTCTGCCACAATTGAAGCATATGCTCCAACATTTCATATCTCAAAACCAAGCACCAAAAATACAACATGCAGTATGCTGTGATACAAGTAAACAAAAGTATAGCCTCAATAATGAAAAGATAGTGAAGATTCAAATATCAATGTATGAAGATAGTGTAGCCTAGGCAACATGAATTGAAACCAGACCACACGATCAATACTTAAATCTAACTTGAGACCAAACCAACAAGTGAATAAGATCTCAAAGCTCAGTCTAAATACAACAACGCTACAGGCAAACACAGTATACAACTCGAGCTCCAAAAGCTACAAAACAATGCACCAGTGGACAACAAAACTGTCCAGACTAAAAACCCAGTCCAATACATCACAGTCAAATATATATTATGGACAGTAGAAAATACAACATCAAGCTCAATAAATTCAAGAGCAAGCAATGCAAATTCGAACATACATATATATATATCAAATGATGTATATACATACATGAATGCATACATATATATAAAGACTAAAATGCAACTGTATGCAAACAGCCTCAAAAACATGAATGTACAAATTGCAAACATAAATATGGTACTGTAAACTGGACAGTACTAGCATCATAATCATACCGCAGTGACAACCAAAAGTCGAAGTCAGGTATGTCACAGGAGAAACTCCTGGACTAAGGCTACAATATGCAAAGATATGCAAATAAATGCGTAAGGCCAAACCAACAAGGGAGACAAGAACAGTCAAACAAATTCATCTCAACAGCCAAAAATAACGAACAAACCAAACTGTGAAACCCAAAATCACGAAATATATGAATTCGAACAAAATCCTAGTAAACAAAATTGGAACAAGTCAGAAAATCAAACAGTGAAAGCGAAGCCAAGATAACCACGAACAGAAACGAACGAAAATCACAAAGTTCGAGTGAACTAGATGTGAGGGAATATCCACTCACCTTTGATCGGTCGAGAGTTTGAAGATTCGAAGCTCCAATCGCAGCTGAAATCATCTCGAGAGACGATGATTCGAAAAATCGCGAAGCCCTCATTTGTCGAAGAGGAACGAACACGAACGAGCCGCCTCCATTTTTCTTTCGAACGTTTGATTTAGGTTTAGGGTTTTCGAATGAACAGATACAAAGGGGAATGGGTTATCACTTATCACGGCAACCAATTAAGTATGGGCCAAGATTTAGAATTTATAAAGTCCGTATACCCTTTAAATCAAAATTGTAAAAGAATTTCTACCGATCAAAAACTTCCATCAGCAATTAACAACCAGATTTAATCGTCTAGAGACAATAATTAATTGGTACGAAACCTCGGGTTGTTACAACTTGCAACTCAGTCATCATTTGCATAGTCCTTTAAAGTTTCCTCTATCTTCATGACTCGGGCCAGTGTAGTTCGCTGAAATGGACCGCCATTAGGAGAAGGGAAAGAAAAGGTCGCATTTTGGTTTGATTTGGAAGAGGAGGCCATTATTTTATATTTTCAGAAGTTTATTACAGAGAAAATGAAGAGAGAAGACAGAAGAATTCGAAATATTGTAGTTTATATAACCACCAAACTGATTTTAAAGGGAAAAACAAAATTTCAAATTTTACCGTTGTATGTCGACATGGGGGGTAGGGGGATGTCGACATCCTTATGGAAATTTTGACAATTTTATTTTTCTTTATTTATTAAATATATATGTTACTATATCTATATTCTATATCTCAATTGTAGAGCAAATATGTAACGACCCCGAATTTTATATAAATTTAAATTGATAATTAATTTAGTTTTTGAATAAAAATTGTAAAATTAATTGATAAATTGATTCGAGTTTCCCCGAATCCAAATGAAAATATATTAAATCATTTTAAATATAGAAATTGTATATATATACATATTTGATTTGAATTTAAATCTTAGATAAATGGTTTAAAAATAAATAAAAATATAGAAAAATACAAGACAAATTGTATGAAGATAAAACAAATACTTAAGCTGGAAATAGAAACAAAAGTTTATAAGATGAATTGTGTAATATAAAGTGACCCATTAGCTAAATTCTAACAACATATTAAAAATAGAAAATTATTTACAGTATAAAATAATAAGATTAAAGAAAAATAAAATACACTTAAATATGAAAATAAATATATGTATACACTTGTAAAAGAAAAAAAACTAACATATTCAAGAATGAAACAAGTAAACAAGCAAATGAAGATAAGTATGAATCAACTTGTAAAAGGAAACAAAAAAATATACATAAGTGTGTAATCAAGTAGAGGCTTCCAATACAAGCCAAGTAATAAATGCAAATATCCTTAGTACACAAGATAAATACCATCAGCCCCCAAACGAAAAAAATCTCTGACTTGATTTTGTACAAACAAAATATCAGCTTGTACAAATTATATCACCTATAACTCATTTTGTATCAAAGCCTTTTCATCTCAGTTTTCGTCCATTCCAAGCTGGAAAAAAATCTGAAGTAAGAAAAATCATTCAACCCTTAAAACAACAATACAACTTCATATCAAACCAAAGATTAAAGAAGAAAAAGTTTCAGCTTGCATTTTTACAACCTGTTCAACATGACAGAAGCTCTGTTCATCTTCACAAAAACACTATGAGTAAACATACATTTTTTTTAAATTTAAAAATCTGTGTATTTGATTTATGATTAGTATGTGTTTTGCTGTGTATTCTAAATAAATAGTTCTGGGCATTTCTGTGTACTGTGAATTTTTTTATGGTTTATTCTCCTGTAATTCTAGTTTCAGAGCAAAGCAAAGTGGAGAAAAATTTATAAATCTTAATACAAACATTTTTAAACTTAAGATTCTACACAAAATAAGTTGTTTAAACTAAAATCATAGCCTAGAACTTGTTTAAAGCTTGATAGTGGAATATGGACTCTGTAAACTTAGTTTTACAGTAAAAAGAAAATCAAATGTTAAATTCAAATATTTTAATTTGTTAATTTGATTATATATCTAGAATAAACATACAAAAGTAAGATTTTTGAAACAAAGATGATAATTTTTAGTTAAGTATTCTAGGTGCTGTTCATTTTTGAACCAAAAATGCTTTTTTATAAATTTCTGATGATTCAACAAATCTTAAATGCCAAAATTTGTTGTATAGCTAGCTTGATGATTTTCGAATCTAGAAAAAAATGTTAAAAAAATTTCTATTGCATGAATTGTTGGGTAGAGACGAATTTAGGGTTTAACGTGAAGTTTTTGGTCGGCTTGGTTCTTGTGCTCGTGAGGAGTCAGTGGTGGATCGAGTTCGATGATACTCAGGGAGGTGTTGGCTTGGGGGTTGTCGAAGACGTGGCTGAAGGTGGCGACGCTCTGGTGGTCGGGGTTGCGCGTGCGAGACGATTTCGTGATGACCTTTTTCGTGCTAATCTGGACCTGGTAGTGAAATTGCAAACTCGTCGTCGTTGATGATATCTGGGTGGTCAGGATCGAAGGGGTAGGTGATCGTCGACGTGCGGGAAGTATTGGTGATGGTCGAAGCCTCGCCGTGGATGGTGCAGGTGCACGGTGTGTCAGGGATGTCAGTTTTTGTTTTGTGGTTTGGAAAGCGCAGTTGTCTCGGGAAGAACTCGCGTAATTTTGGTTGGGTCTCGGGTTTTGTTTCAAGTTGTATGCGAGGAAAATTAATGTATTAACTGTTATGGTTTTAACAGTTTTTAAATTTAAACTGAACTAATAAAAAGAAGGGAAGAATGAAGAAATGCTCGGGATTGATTCGAGTATGTACCGGGTTGAACCCGAAGTAATGATGTATAGCAGTTTTAAATTTAAATAAAGCAAGGCTTAAAATTTAAATGAATCTAAGTTTTTGGGAAACTTTTAACCGAAGTAAAGGCAGAGCTGATATTAAAAAGTTTTTAAAACAAGTTTATCTTAAATTTAATTAAGATTTAAATGAATTGAGTTTGGATAAATTAGTAAGATAATTAAAGAGTCATTAATTGATTTAATTAATAAACGATCATTTATTGTAATTAATTAAAGGTAATCAATTAAATGGTAATTAATTAAGGGGTAATTAATAGGTAATGATAATTAATTAATGTAATCAAAGGTTGATTTATTAATTAAGGTTAATTAATTACTTAAATATAATTACTTAATAAAAGTAATTAAGGATATTTAATTAAGGATTAAAGTTGATTAATCAAGTGATTAAGCAATAATTGATTTAAGGATAATGTGATAAATTAATTAAGATAATTAATTTGAGGAAAATTAATCTATTAAAGGTTAATTGATTAATCAAGTGATTAAGAAATAATTATTAATTAAGGAGTAATCAATTAGTTATTGTAATTACTTAAGAATAATTTATTAATTGAGAATAATTAATTAAGGTGATTGATTAATTAATTTATACCAAATGATTTGGGATTAATAAATCAGGATTGAATAATTAATTCATAAGTAATTAATTTAATTGAATTAATTAGGATTAAACAATTAATTAATACTGCTTATAAATGATTATTGAATGCTTGACCTTACTTATGAATGATTGTATTGTATGAGATGCCTTGAATTGATTGTCCTATCTGATCTGTGATATTTTGTTCTGTGAATTGAGCTGTGTATAATTTATTCATTTTATCTGTGATTTATTTGTGAATCTGTGAATGAACGATAAGCATTATAGTTTATACCGCTTATCAAATATATTGCTGTATTTGAATCTGTGATGATTGAATGATGTTGCACTACTGTGTAAAATCCCTGGACCACACTTTTACACACACAAATATGGATTTCCCGAGGAAATCGATTAAGTCACAGATGATTTAAATTTAATATTTTTGAAATTGAAATTTTAATTTCAATTGATTTTGGAAATGAATTTGGGTTAAATGCTAAAGCTTTCGAAAAGGAGTTTTTAAGATAAAAGTTATTTTGAATAACTTGGTAAGTTTTCCAATTTAAATAATTCAATTTGAATTTGAATTCAAAATTTAGAATTGAATTCCATGGTTGGAAATTATGGTTAAAGATGTTATAAATGTGTTTATATGAATTTAAACCATTTTAAAAGTATGGTTTTGAGAATTTGAATTTAACCCAAAAACATTAACTCGTATATATGGATCAGATTTTTTGAAATGAAAACTATTTGTTTTCAAATAATAGAAGCTTTCATATAATAAAAGAATTTCCAATTTGGATTAAAGGAATTTCAAGTTGAATGGAAAATGGTTTTCCAAGTGACGAATAAATCTTTGGAATTGTTTTTGAAAGCTATAAGTAAATCTTGATTTAAAGATTTAATGAGTTAATCCAATTGAAAGGGAAATTGTTTGAAAATCTATGAATGAATCTTTGTGAAACTGGGTGAACTTTGTGAATTGAATCTGTTTATTTTTAACAGATTTAAAATGGTAATTTGTTTAAACCATTTGAAAGAGGAATTTTGGGTAATAAGTTGTGACTTAATTGAAATCCCAATATCCATATGTTTTTAAATATTACGCTCATTATTCGGTTTAGCCGGGAGAGGACTTTGTGTCATATAACCCATTCTGAATAATGATATGACGTTATGGATAGCATTTGAAGACCGGTGGCGAAGACCGGATATTTTCGAAAATGAAAGGACAACTCATCGAATGTCTCTACACTGACTAGTCCCCGGTATAGAGATTTGATCACCCTTTGTGATGGGAAGTCCGGACGTGATTAGAAATTATCCGGATTTGCAAGGGCTTCTTTGGAAGTGCCTTCGGTTCTGTTCGAACCCGGAACAGACTTGTATGGTTGTATGTCTGACACTACACTTTGAGATATAGAGCTGATTTCTTTCAAATACATTTCTGTTTGGTGGCGGAGATTTATTCTCTTAGCTTAACACCCTTCTCTGAGAAGTACGAGCTCAGAGGTTATGTAGTTGAAGGTTATCAGTGATATACTCCCAATTTGGTAGTGTGGCATGCTGAGTGCTGCTATGTGTTGATGATCATTTATTGATCAAAGCATGGCTTTGTGAAAAAACGTAGCTTTGTGGACGAGACCTCATCGAGCCTCACAGACCTGAAATGGTCGAAACAGGAAAGATGCGGCAAGGTTTCAGGGGTAGCTCCCCTAGGGTATGTCCATTCCTTCTGGAAAAAGGTGGTATCATGGTATGGAGCCTAGATATTTACCTGTGTGGTTGCTCCAATCTCATTTACTCTGTGTGATTGTTGCTTTGTGATCGAGACGTCTCGAATAAAGGTCCCAAAGGACCGGGGGTGGCATATCTCAGGTTTACTACCCGGGAAGGGGGTAACCGGCCTTGTGTTGGCAGAGAGCCAGGTGGTTCTCGGGGCATCCCTCCAGAGGCGTTCCCATGTGGCATAGGAAGTTCCTTAGCCGACCATTTGTTGGAAATCCAAAGAAAAAATACGAGCCCTTTATGATTGCAGTTGTATATCCTGTCTCCTCGGGCGGCAGCTATAGCAGGCATAATATAATGGTACCTATGCTGGCTAAGATTAATATTATATTTTCGAAATGTTTTCCACTATGCACTATTAATAATAACAAAAGAGTTTTCTTTGTGTAGTAAGCATGTTTGACTATCATAAGAAGAAATCTCCTCCAAGTCTGCGATTGCATTGTGTGTGTGGTGGGAGGTCTTATGGTAGTTTCATTTTCCAAAAAGCATTGCAGATTTCAATGTTTAAAATTCTTTTGTTGTTGTTTAAAGTTAAACTGTTTTTGTTTACTCACACCAGTCCCATGACTGACCCGAAGTTTATTGTTCCCTTCCTAAACTCTGGGTGCCCACAATTTTCCACACGGGCAGTCTAGAGTTGGGTTTTTCGGATAGTCAGGTTTAGTAGATTATCTGGAGCTAGTTCACTTCATCGGAGTTGATGACTGCACTTGCTTATCATTGTACATCGTGATGGTGGTTCGAGCTTGTTGTTGGAGTTGTTGGACTCATTCTCTTTTGAGGATCATTTGGAGTATCACTTCTGTTTTCCGCTGTAGTATCTTTATTTGTCTCTGATATTCTTGTATCATATTGATATCATTGTTGTATATCATTCTGGATATTGTATTTATTGGAGTTGTATATGATATCATCTATTTCTTTATTCCGCTGTGTTGTTATACTTACTGTGTTATAAGCTCCGGCGAGCCAGATTCGACGTTTGAATCTACGACATTCGAGTACAAGTGAAGTACTAGTGTCGATTTTCGAAGGCCGAGTCAGGATCGTTATAAAATACCTAGTTCTCTTCTAAATTTAGTAAAGGTTGATTGATTCAAGGGTTTGGTAAGAATATCAGCTATTTGATTTTCAGTGATGATGAATTCAAGAGAAATAATCTCTTTACTTATATTATCTCTGAGAAAACGATGTTTGATATCAATATTTTTTGTTCTGGCATGATGAGTAGGATTTTTGGATAAATTTATTGCACTTATATTGTCACAATAAATTGGTGATTTTGAAATATTTAATCCAAAATCCTTTAGGGTATGTTATATGTAGATAACTTGAGAACAAGCTAAAGCAGCAGAGATGTATTCTGCTTTAGTTGTTGATAGTGAGAGAGTATTTTTCTTTTTACTAAACCAGGAAACTAGAGAATGTCCTAAAAAGTGACAAGTTCCACTTGTACCTTTTCGGTCTGATTTACAACCAGCATAGTCAGCATCACAATATGAGATTAAATCAAATGAATCATTTTTAAGGTTAAATAGGCCATAGTCTAAAGTGTGTTTAACATATCTTAGGATACGTTTAATAGCTTTTAAATGGGTTTCTTTGGGTTGAGATTGGTACCTTGCACAGAGACAGACACTATGCATGATATCAGGCCTACTCGCAATTATATAGAGTAGTTATCCAATCATTCCCCTGTATAATTTTTGATCAACATCTTTTGACTTGTCTTCTTTATTTAAGGCTTCATTGGTTGCCATAGGAGTGGGTTTTCCACTCGTAGTGGTCATACCAAACTTATTAATTAGATCCTCAGCATACTTTTCTTGACTAATGAAGATACCACTATCTAATTGTTTTATTTGCAATCCTAAAAAGAAAGTAGTTCACCCATATGACTCATCTAAAACTCTTTTTTCATTATTTCAGAAAACTCTTTGTTCATTTCATTGTTCGTTGATCTAAAAATTATATCATCTACGTAAATCTGTACTAATTGGATATCATTTTTGTTTCTATTAATAAATAGAGTATTATCTACTTTACTAATTTCAAAATTTGATTGTAACAGGTAAGATCTTAGTCTGTCGTACCAGGCTCTAGGAGCTTGTTCAGACCATATAAAGATTTCTTTGATTTGTAAACATGATTTGGAAATTTTCATCTTCAAAAAGTGGGGGTTGTTCAACATAAACATCTTTCTTAATAAAACCATTTAAAAATGCACTTTTGACATCCATTTGAAATAATTTGAAATTGTTATGGTTTGCGAAAGCAAGTAGAAATCTAATGGCTTCTAATCTTGCTATGGGTGCAAAGGTTTCATCATAGTCTATTCCTTCTTCTTGACAATAATCTTGTGCGACTAAACGAGCTTTATTTCTAACGACCTCACCTTGTTCATTCATTTTATTTTTATAAACCCATTTAGTTCCTATTATAGTTTTGTCCTCAGGTCTAGGAACAAGTTACCATACATCATTTCTGGTGAATTGATTCAGTTCTTCTTGCATAGCAAGAATCCATGAATCATCAGATGATGCTTCCTTTGGATCTTTGGGTTCAATAGTTGATATAAATGCTACATTACACATCTTGTTTAATTGATTTCTAGTTCTAACAATAGATTCAAAATTTCATAGTATATTCTCTATAGGATGATCTTTTAAAAGCCCGATATTTTTATTAGGATGAATAGTTTCACAATTTGTTTCATTTGATTCATTATTTAAAGTAACAAAATCATCTTCATCATTTATTTGAACAAAATCTTTGAAATTTTCATCAATAGGTACATGCATTGTTTCTTCAATGGTGTTAGTTTTTAAATTGAAAATTCTGTATGCTTTAATTCTATTAGAATACCCGATAAAGATTCCTTTGTCGGATTTAGGATCAAATTTATCCAAATTGTCCTTTGTATTTAGAATAAAGCATTTACTTCCAAAAACTTTAAAATAAGATACCTTTGGTTTCTTATTGAAAAGAAATTCATATGGTGTTTTTTTGGTTAGAGGTCTAATTAAAATCCTATTCAAAATGTAACAAGCTGTAGCGATTGCTTCAGCCAAAAAATTTCTTGGTAATTTACTATCTGAAAGCATAGTTCTTGCACACCCTTGAGTCGTCCTATTTTTATGCTCTACCACTCCGTTTTGTTATGGAGTTCTTGGAAAGGAAAAATTATGAGTTATTCCTTTTTGATTATAGAAATTCTCAAAATTTTCATTTTCAAATTCTCCACCGTAATCACTATGAATAATTTTTATTTTTAAAGAAAGTTGATCTTGAATTCTTTTTGCAAAAGTTTTAAATAAATCAAAACATCACTTTTAAGTTTCAGAAAAATTGTCCATGTAAATCTAGAATAATCATCTATAATTACAAAAACATATTTACTGTGATTTATTGACTGAATTTTTGATGGACCAAACAGATCTAAATGAAGTAACTCAAGAGGTTTTGAAGTTGAAATCATATCTTTCAATTTAAATGAACTCTTTCTAAGTTTTCCTAATTGACAAGCATCACATATACTATCTACTTTAAAATCCATTTTAGGAAGACCTCTTACTAGATCAAGTTTTGAAAGTCTAGTTAAGAGTTTGAAATTCAAATGCCCAAATCTTTTATGCCAAATCCAAGAGTCACTTGTATTAGCCAAAAGACATAGGTTATCATTTAAGATTTTCATACTGAGAATATAAATATTTTTCTTCCTAATTCCTTCAAAGATAATATTTGATTTATTATCTTCGATGTGACACTTATCCTTTTCAAATTTAATTTTGTATCCCTTATCACATAGTTGACTTATGCTAAGTAAATTGTGTTTTAGATTCCTAACTAACAAAACATCAGAAATAGTAGGGGTTTTAGAGTTACCGACATTGCCTATGCCAATCACATATCCTTTTGAGTTGTCTCCAAAGTTGACCTGTCCTCCATCTTCATAAATTATGTCATTCCGTATCTCCGGATTGCCAGTCATGTGTCTCGAACATCCACTATTAAGTATCCATTTATTTTTCCTGATTTTTCACAATCTGTCCATTGAGTGTTGATTCATCAAAAGCCATGTAACACATCTGTTCCTGCACAACTGATGCAGCGCAGAATGTTAAAGGCATAGGTCGTTCACGACCTAAGGGGTTTGTAGGTCGTCCACGACCTAACAAGGTAGAAGTAATGAACGAGTCACGACCTAAAGAGCTCCGATCTAAGGAAAGACGACCTAGTGATGAAGGACGAGCTAACTGTGCCGAGTTACGACCTAAGGAGGCATGTGAGCAGGAACTACGACTTAACTGGTTACTCAGTGAGAAGGCAAAGCAAACTGATGAAGAGATAAGTGATAAGTCGGAGACGTGTTACGACCTAAAGAAGACCTACCATAGGTCGCTGAAGTTTAACTCGTGAAGTCCTTAAGTCGTAAGTCACGTAAAGATGGAAACCGTTGATTTTTTTCTGCCGAGTTAATCTCAGCCTTTGATTTCTTTAAGTCGCTGTTCTGGGATGCGCATGTTTTTAAGTCGTTGAAGCTTGTTGCCGTTGATTCTTCTGCCGAGTTAATCTCTGCCGCTGATGGAAGCTGGAGCATTGAAGTAAGGTTGCGTAGAGTTGTTAAGTCGGCAACGACTTAAGTGATGTTGTCTGTTTGTATTTTCCTGTCTTTAAGTCGTATGTCTCCATGTACTAAGTCGGAGGTTTCTAATTTGAGTTGTTTTTCTTTAGGTCGTACCAGGATAGGTCGGCTATGCTTGTAAATCATTGAAAGTTATAATTAGGTCGTTACCGACCTAAGATGAGTCGTCCTGTACATAAGTCTTGAGTCGTAGGTGTTAGGTCATTACTCCTAAGTCGTAAGTCGGAAATGGGTAAGTCGGAGCCGACTTATGAGTTGGTAATTTGTGTTGTAATTTTGTAACGCCTATAAATAGGCAAGTGGAGTCATTTGTAAGGTTGTTGATTTTTGAATAAAATTTTCTTTTGATTGCTGTGTGCTTTCATTCCAATTGGTAGTTGAGTGTAATCTCCTATCTCCTCTTTCGGTTAATCGAGTGCGCTCGATTCAACGATTGTAGAAGTCGATTCACGGAATCAAGTGCGCTTGATCAATGCTTGAAGAATTGAAGATCTTTGAACCCGGTATCGTGCGCGATCAACGAGTTCGGGATAGCTAGAATTCGGTATCTTCGGATCAACGAATTTGGGCATTTCAGTATCTTCCAATCCACCGATTACTACTTTCATCGATTGAAGATTGTTTTGGTTAATCCGCTGCGTCAACAACATACCAATTCGGTAGATAACTTGATTTTCTATAATAACAATATGCATACTTATGAAATAATGATGATATGGACAGTTTTGAACTAGTGTTTACAAAATCTCCAAAAATTGCCATTTTAAACTTTTTCAAAATTCAGGTTATGATAACTTTGAAAACCAATGCTCTGCTCTGATACCAAATGTTAGAAATGCGGATTACGAATCTTAAGGCAGAATTAACACTAGAGGGGGGGTTGAATAGTGTTTAATTAATTTTATGAATCTTTTCAAATTAAACCCAAACAGAAGCAATTCACAAGCACAGAAACAATCACAGAATCAGATACAGATGCAAATAGTAAATAAAAGTAGTAAAGGAAAGAACACACTGAAATTTATACTGGTTCGGAGTTACCCTACATCTAGTCCCACACATTTTCTTGTGCATATTTCTTTTCAAATATAATGTCGATATTACAACCTCGATTTCAAGGCCACGAGATACACCCTCCTGTCTTCAAGTCTAGGGCAAACTCTCTTGATTTAACCACGCTACAATATCACCTAATTGATTTACGAGCTACAGTTGCACCCAATTGATTTACAGGCTACAATCACATCGTTTCCAATATCACTTTGATAGATAGAGAGACTCAATACACTTCTTTGATTACAAATGATTCTATAACTCTGAGTAGCACTTAGATCTTTGAGAGAGAGTGATAGAGAATCAAACTAGAGATGATCGAGTTTGATTCACTTAGATTTTGATAGAGTTTTGTTAAAATATAAGAGAATATTTGAGTGGAGAAGGAGGAGTGAAGAAATGAATAAAAACTAACTTAATATTCATTGAAAACAACTATGTATTTATAAAAGAACAACAATCATGTCCATTCGTGAAAGGTTATAACGAATAGACACTTCATTTGAAATTTTGAAATTTGAATTTCTATGGCTACCATGTCGACATGGGGGGATGGGGTATGTCGACATGCCCTAGTCAACTCAAAGTAAAAAATCGCTCGCCAGAGTAGAATGGCTAGTAATAAATGTTATTATTAAACCAAAGATTTTTTTATGGACTGATCGATTTTAACTGGATAATTTTGGAATTTTGACCAGTATATGTCTCCATACATTTTAATGTGATATAATGTTCATAAGGAGAACGTTTGTAAATTATTATCACCATAGGTACTGCTTAAATAATGTAAAATAAAATATTACTAATAAGGTTCGTAAGCGATGAATTCAGTCAAACCATCACACCACTAGCTAAGGTGAAGTGTGGATCTTAATATTTGAATTGTTTAATATAAATTGTTGTCTGAATTAACACGTTTGAGTCATACAACCATATTTATGAACTCTATGAAAAACTACATGGTTTAATTATTTTATATAGGGTTATAAATTGATTCAAAAAGTTATATATGAGAGAGTCAAGGGTATTGTCTAGGGCCCAAATTTGTAATTTATTATTAATTGTTAACTATAATAAAATCTCGTCTGGAATAAAAGGTTTTTGTTTTCTATTACATACTTTGTTATATATATATATAGCGATATAATTAATTAAGTAATTAACTTGAAGTATATTAAATAGGAAGTCCTTAAATAAGATGTTATGTGATTGAAATTAAAAGCAGTTGTAATCATGTGTAATAAATCACAATAAAAATAGTATCCTATTTTAAATATTCTTGGTCAAGATGTTTCAAGATAGGACATCGATACATCTGTTGAGACTAGAGTATGTAAAACCCTCCAAATGTTGCACAGTCCATTACTCATGGCCATTGGGGGTATCAAGGGGTTACATACCGACGGTATTGGAAAACCATAAAATGACTCCGACGAGAGTTTCCTATTGGTCAATTATAACTAAAGTTAAACAAGAGATCTTTAAGTGACGATGACACAGTTCCCTCAACTTGAGAATATCGTGGAACTTCAATCTGTATACTCCGCTTTGATAATAGTTAAATCAAAGAATGGCGATCCATCGAACGACTATTATTAGTTTGAGCTGAAACATTAGAAATGAAACACTATTCAATAGAGAATCGTCTCCTAAGTTATCAGAGGTAAGTATATGGTCAGAGTAGTACAGTAAATAATAAATATAATTACTGAAGCTAAAACATTTATGGCTAACCGAGTTGAATGTGGAAGATATTGGAATTTCTAGCCAAAATCAAATTCCATAAATCCTAGAGTGATATAGTGTTGATGAAGAGAATTGGTGTAAATATTCCTTACTAAAGGGTAGCACATTTAAATGTGTAAAATTGGATTTTACCAAAAAAGATGTAGAAGTGGTAAATTTGGCAAAACCGACACATTTGGAAAAACTATCACACAGCTAGCTAAAGTGAAGTGTAAACATTAATATTTGAATTGTTCGGTAGTGATCGTTGGATGAATTTACTTCTATGAGTCGCACAACCGTATTGATGGGTTCTTTGAAACACCACACAATTTAATTGATTTATAAGTTGTTATAGATTAACTAAACTAATTAGTATTTACGAAATATTATTTATTTATTTATTTATTTGATGTATTGGGTGCCATTAGTTTTTCTCTCGAAGCTACTAGTAATTAATTGGGTGTCTATATAAAAGTTATATTGTATACTAATCGATATATGATATCGATACACATATGAATTTGATTTAAAAATAATTAATTACTAAATTTTTTGAGACATTTGAAGGGTCCATCTAGTCTTATCATGGAAATTAATATTTGATTCCCTCTATAAGTACCATACTCAACTCCTCATTCCTCACTTGATCACTCTCTCTCTCTCTCAAACCCTAGCCTCTATCTTTCTTTTTCATCATTCTGTCTGAAGTCTCAAAGCTAAAAATAAAAATAGCATCCAATTATTCAAGAAGATAAAATGTGGTTCTTCTTCTCTTGTAAATCTAGGAGCAAGTATTTCAAATCGAGAAGAAGGGATTTCAATCAAGGTGCAGTCAAAGGTTGCATCAATAATGTTTAACCAATTCTATTTTAGATATTTTTATCATGATGAAATAGATCTAGCTATTTAATTACTTCAACGAATTTATATACACATTGGTTGTCTACTTTTAATTTACACATGTGTAGATTTGAATTTTTTATGAATTTGTTGATTTGGATCGTATTTTAAATTAACAATAAAGATTTTGATTTTTAATTCTTATTGCTAATTTCTATCATTATTGATGCTGTTTTAGATCTTGATTAAATAACTAATTTATTATTTTATACGTATACATTCCTTTAATTAAATACCACAGTTAATTTCCATTATTCATAATTAGTTTTCTATTTCAAAACATATATACATATGTAATTATATATACATACATACATATATATATATAATTATTTTTAAAATAATTTTACAATAGATGGCTTAACAAAAAAACGAGACACGCATACATATAGATACACACACATTATTGAAGGAGATCTATTTTAATGTATAAACCCACATAAATTAACATCCTAGTTTTATTTAATAAATTTTTTATTTTTGGTTAAACAATAAAATAATTTTTTGTTAGTCGGATTTTTTGTCTCACAACACCTTATGGTCGTATTGTAATCAAGGCTTTAATTACTTCCACGATTTTTGAATCAGCAAATTCAAGTGATCTTAAATTTGCCTATGAGTAGTAATTGCATTGTTGGAAGATTATGCAATCAGGTAATTGCACTTTAAGTGTTTGTTAAAATGTCGGACTAGGTTTATACTCTACCAACGGATTAAAGTTACGGGGAATTTGAAGTAGAGTAAGTAAGTAATAGTGCATAAAATAAAAGACATAGAAATTTTACATGGTTCGGATTCTTTCAAGATCCTATATCCATGGGTTAAATCTTTTTTTTGTATATTCCTCCTTGATATCGCTTTACATGGATCAATGTCAAGATAAAGATACAGTGCTTTCTTTTTCTATATTCTTAAAAAAAGGAAGAACATGATCCATTTCTCCTTGCAATATCTCTCCTATTTATGGTGTAGGGATGCATACGGACCCTTACATTCTCACTTCTTCCACTATTTTGTTGTCCATCATTGGATCATGCCATGTTTCATCCATTCGCATCATTTTCTTGGTGTGTGTAAAGTGCCGATGTGTTTTTAGCGGAAAGTCATAATTTGAGCTGCTAAATTCTGGATATTGGCGGAAAGTTCAGAGTTTAAGCGGGAATGTCTAAATTTGAGTGGGGATATTCAAATTGGAGCAGGAAACTTGAATTTGAGTAAATTCCATGCTTCTGACCTGGAAAGCGGGCAACATCAGAGTTTCCCCCATTCAGGAATAGGAGTGTGATGAGGCGTCCCTCTTTTGTTCAGTCCTAGGTGTCATTGATGTCCCTGAGGTTCACTTGTAAGGTCCGCTTGTGCACTGTAGATATGAAACTGCTTGGACAGTAGAGGTGAAGTTGAGTTGTTAGCGGGGGATGTTGCTTGAGCCCCTTTTAAGAAGCCTTAGCTTGCCATGTTTGTATGACATTGTGCTAAAGGTAGTTAGAGTTGAGTTGCTTTGCTTAACGGTCTATGCGAGTCATTGATGAAGGAGATTTACATCTTCACTGCTTACTCGCAATCGTAGATCTGCGCTGGTGCACTGTTTGAGTGGCTTGTGTTCAGCCCTTTGATTGCTCTTGAATCCATGTGGTACTTCTTAGGTAGCCTTCAATGAGCGCAATGCTTCTTGGAGATATTAGCAATTTGTAAGCTCAGAACCGATATTAAGGATTATTAAGCCCTTTTAGTGCAGCGCGGTCCTTTTCTTTGTACTCATGTCTTGATGGTGGTGCATCTCTTTATTGACTTACCTTGATAATGGCTAGTTTATGTTCGTTTGTATTCATATGAATCTATACTAAGCTGTGCATATAAACTATTCGGTATATAAAATGTTATATTTTGAAGTTCGAGTCTGTGGTTGTATATATATATTATATTATATATATTTTCGGTAATATTTATATTTGACTAAGTGAGTTATATGGGTTTATATAATATATGTTACAGTCTTTAGCCTATATTTCGTTATTTAATCCTAACTTTATATATGTCGTTATAGTATAGCTATATATGAGTTATATATATCTAAGTTATATTTGTCTATGTTGTTTTATATGTATTTTAATTAAAACAACGATTTTGAGATACATATATGGATATATATAGATTTTGAATATGTATATTGTTGATTTTGAAACACACACACACACACACACACACATATATATATATATATATATTTAATTCAGTATATGCTTAAATTTATAATATGATTTTATATATACAGTTATATATGAGTTCACTTATATCAATTATCTTTATCGATCCAGTTCTAATTTGATTTCGTTGATTCCTTATCATCAGCTTTGATCGTCAAACTCGTGTCCATCGTGCTTGCTTTGAAATTCGTGCTTGGATTCATAACCCGTCGCGTAGTCTATTTCTTCTAGCCTCAAAAGGTGAGCAATCACTCACGATTAATGTTCTTATATTTATTAAATTTGATTTCAATTGAAACGTCAATTGAAATATGCTGCTATTAGTTATTTACATTGTTATATATATGCCATTATCTGTATCTATTCACCTGTGACATCTGACACCATTATCTGTTATTTATATTGATGATATATCTCTGTTACTGTTGTTATTTTATTATCATATCTGTTATCACTCCGCAAGTTCCCTGTTAGTATAGAATCACTATGGGTTGAAATGATACATACCCGAACGATCTTGTAGAATATGAGAAAATCGTTATGGGTTGAAATGATAAACCCAAGCGATTTTCAATTGAATTAAATTTGGGATTTCGGGTTGAAAAGATATATACCCGAATATGTTTAAATTGCGGATTGAAATGATAAATATCTGTATCACTTGACCATAGGATAGAAAATTTTATACAGACACCGTTGGTCTATTTATATATTTTTGAAAATGATTTCTATGGTTTTGAAAAGAAATATATGATTTTTATAAATATTGATTTTTTAAAGATTTATCAAAATTGATTTAATAAAGTTGATATATATAATATGTTTAAGTATTTATTTAATATATATATTTTCAAATATAGAGTTTATAATGATTCATATTGGAAAGATAAATTTTGAAATTGATTTGATGTTTATTTAAGAATTTTACTTAAATAAGTTTGGTTTGAAATTATTAAATTTGAGATTTGAAAGATATGATTTTATAACTTGATCTTGATTTAAAGTGATATTTCAAATAAATTGAAGGAAATATTTAGTTTATTGTAATTTGGGTTTGTTTTAAATGATATTGGATTTATCAAGTGAATATTTTAAGACTAAAATAATAGTAAAATGAATTTGATATATATATATGAAATTATCGAATTTAGTTTTGAAATGTTGAATATTTAAAGCTTTGAAAAATATTGAAATTGAAATGGCTTATTTTATAGTTCAGATATGTATTTGAAATCGATAATTTGAAATGGTTTATTGAGAAGCTGAATCGAGTTGAAATTGGTGATTTGAGATTTGATTAAATTAAAATTTTGGAATTCGGATTAATTTGAATCGATTTGTGAAATTTGAGGAAAATATTTATTTTATTTTATAAAGTAATTTTAAATTATATTTAAAACAATTGATATTTTACTTTATAAATTATTTTAATATAAACTATTTTAATATAAATCATTTTTAATATAAATTATTTTATTTTAAACTATTTGAACTTATAACTATTTATATAAACTATTTTATTATGTATACTAATTTTAATATCTAAACTGTTTAAAAGGAAAGTGTTATGATTTCCAATATGCTATAATTTCAAAGTGTTATGATTTCCAAAATGCTATGATTTCAAAGCTGTGATTCCCAAAGTGTTTTGATTTTTTTTAAAAAGACTACGATTTCGAAAGCGTTATAACTTTGGATTTTGATATGATTTTTGGAAATGGATATATTTGAAGTGAAATTGATATCGTATTGATTTGGTTTTTGAAATGAAAATGATATTTCGGTTTTTGAAGTATAAACTATTTTGAAATGACCACGGTGTTATAATAACGATTGGTTGTTAAAGAGACCGAGATTGGATATGGACATACTCTTTGTCGATACCGAAAACCACTGTGTACGCGGTGGAGTTTCCAGAATGAAGTAGGATGGTGGCGACGATCCTATGGTATATACGTGGACCTAACTCCCGTGAATTGGCATAAGGTGGCTAAAACAGGAGCGATCTCGGACCAGTGAGGTAGCACATCTTATCGGACGTACTTCTTCGATACCATTCTATTACTTTGTGATTGTTTGGGTGCACCCCTTGATTTGGGAGTGTTGTTTGAGGTGGAGCGGTAGTGGCTGTTATGCGTTTCCATCAGTCCGTGTGCGTAATTGGTATATCTACCCTGGCATTGCCTTGTGTGCCGTGTCACCTACCATATCAAGCTTTACTACGAGTTGTGATTTCTCCTGTAGCTTGTGGAGTATCGAGGGTAGCCCCCATTTTGGGAGTATGCTAATACTAGATAGACTACTGGGACTATTACGTGTTAAGGGCTATTTGGGTAACCCCTTGACGCTATTAAAAAGTATGTTTATTTAATATTAGACATTATTATAATAGCGAATATTACTACATAGTAGATAATTTAACGGATCCTTAGAGGATGGTTATCCCAAACATCCTTTGAGTTACTTGTATTTCAGTTGATATTTCACTTGAGTTGGATTTATTGATATAAGAATGTTAATCCTGACTCGAGTGTTTTGTGTTTTGCTTTACGCTCGGGTCAGACTGAGTGATTCAGCATTTGAGACTTACCTTTGGAGTTGGAGCTTTGCTTGGAGACCCAGCTATTTATCTATCCTGCTTTCAGTTGTTCAGTCGATTCTAGTGATGCATTCAGATCTTGTATTTGATTATTGTATTAAGACATCTATATACTCATGACTTTTGTTGTATCTTGTTTAACTCTGTTATATATATGTAATAGCTCCATGAACTACTATTCTTTTGTTTCCGCAGCATTATTGTTATATTACTCTGTGTCTGTGATCTGTGATTATTTTATTTACTATATATGCTGAGTTTTGCCAAATTTTATTTACAATCCATTGTTTTGAATTATTCAAGTCCGGCATGTGTGGATTTATTGTCGATTTGAATGGTCCAAAATACAGGGTCGTTAAAAAATGTCAAATTTTGACTGTAAAATTTGTCAACAAAAAACACTGTTTTCAACCAAAAGAAGTTGTCGTCAAGTTGTTGCAACTTGATACATTTTCTAACATATAAATACAAGTTTACAAACTTTTTAAACACTTTACATTTAGCACTAAAAGACAAAAGAAGTTTACTTTTGAAAAGTTTAAATAAATAAAAAAGTATAAAAGTATGATTTGACTAATTTCAAATTAAATTAAACTTTATAAAACAACATCATTACCTTACTTCTTATCTCATTAATGAGATATTATGCTTATACATAGAAAAGGGGCAAAATTTAGGTTTAAACAACTACAAACCATAAGAAAGTGACACCTCTTCAACTCTTAACACACTCTTCCATAACCATCATTCCACACATTAAATGCAACTCAAATCAAAGCTAATCAAAGTTCAAAAGTAAACAAGGCTATTTGTGTCATTTACCACTAAAATCTCCACTTATAAATACAATCTCAAATCCCTTCATTTTCACTTCACTTTCATTTTACAAAATTTCCAAAATCTTTCTCTACTTCTTCATTTCCTTCCACCACCATCACCAAACATCACCACACTTCCACATCACCAAAACCTAGCCACACCATAACCCTACACCCTCAAAACTCATGGTCAAACCCACCTACCCCTTCCAAAACTCCAAGGTCGAGCCCAAAAGACCCAAACCCGAGCACCTACAAGCCAACCTGAGCCCAAACTTCCACCTACCCACCTCCCACGCCCACCTACACACCTCCTACACCACAAACCCGAGCCCAAAGATCCCATACCCGCCGTGTACAAGCCCTACCCAAGCCCAAAGCAACTACCCAAGCCGTACACACCCCACTACCCTAGGCCGTACCCACCCCTATTGCTCAGACACCTCCAAAATAAAATACAATGAAATAAAATAAAAGGGAAGAAAAAGAAAAGAAAAGGAAAGAAAAAGAAAAGGAGAGGAAACGACAAACTCGAGACGTTCGAGAAGAAGCACACTAGTTCAGAAAAAAGTTTGACGGAGTGGATATGAAGGTGAGAAGTTCTCATTGCTTTTGAAATTATATTTTGGTTATGTTAAAACAATCACATTTATACCCTTATAACATATGAATGTTTATACCAATTTGATTGTTAATATGGATGATTGGATAGTTTGGTTAGATAATTGAATTATGATAATATATCCCGTTATGGTATTAATAGTGAATGCTAGATTTGAAATCATATGTTATGTAATTGGTTGAATGGATGTTATGTTAGTGATAATTATGGACATTGGTTACGTTCATTTTGCCCTTTGTTAAGAAAGACCAAAATTTAGTGATATGAGATACTTTGGAAAAATAAGTCTCTTTTCAATTAGAAGTAAAGTTAAAGTTAAAATAAAAGAGAATTTGAAATTTGAAGTGAAACGGATCTGAAAAGGATAGTTAAATTAAAATTGAAATTGAGATAAATAGTGAAATTGAAATTGAAATCGATTTTGGAAATTGAAGTAGAGATTAAGGTTGAATTGAAGTTTAAATTGAAATTAGATTTGAAATCTAAGTTTTAAATGAGTTTAATTTGAAGTTAGAATTGAAATTGAATTGAAATTGGAATTTAAAATTTAATATTAAAATAATAGGAGTATAATAATATTATAATATGGTAATAGTGAAAATACATTTTAAAAGCTTTAAAAAGTGAAAATATTGATTTAAAATGATTTGTGATGATTTTATAAGTGATAAAATCCAATTTGAATAGAATATTTTAGATATTGAAAAATAAGTTAAACTAGATGCGTCGCGCAATGGTAGTTCACGATTTCGTGCCGAAAAGTTTAAATGAATGTGTAGAGTGGAATATAGCTCGGAATTCTTCAAGATAAGAAAATTCCGGACTATTATATCCATATCTTATAAACGGAGAAAGAAAATCAAAATTTCGTTGAGTAGGTTTTGAATTAAGTCTAAATCAATTTTCTAGAAAGATCGCGCTAGTGCAGTTAAGTGACCATAACGAGAAATCCGTTTAAATAAACGTTTTTAATAATGGAAAAATATGGAATAAATTTGATAAATCTATTTAAATAGTCTAAAAGAGATTTGAAATGGCAAATATGAATTTTCAAATATTTCAAAATT
Source organism: Allium fistulosum (assembly GCA_030737815.1). Classification (NCBI taxonomy): domain Eukaryota; kingdom Viridiplantae; phylum Streptophyta; class Magnoliopsida; order Asparagales; family Amaryllidaceae; genus Allium; species Allium fistulosum. The sequence continues at coordinate 1,113,066,595 of CM060905.1, forward strand.
GTCTAAATCAGATAAGCTTATAGAGCACTTTTCGCACAATTTTATGTTGCGAATTGTATAACCTTTTGAATACGAGTTTAAATGCAATGATTTTTCCTAGAATCAAGTGTGAATGTTTTTAAAAGGGAAAATTAAGCATTTGAAAGATAATTTGGAATCTTTATAATCAATTTCAAAATAAAGTTGATAACTGAGTATGCGGAAACGACTAGTACATTTGTCCCGCCTGTGAGATCTGGGAATATAAAACAAGGTGTTTAACTAAGGTTAGGGATGGAGCAACCAGTGCCCTGAACTTACCTTGCCTCTGTTTTCTTTTCTTAGGCGAGGGGTGGAACAGATCGAAAGGAAAACCCGGACGCTCTAAAAAGATTGTATTAAGTTTTCCAAAATAAAAGAAGATTGGTATTATCCAAAATTTAAGCAATCCCCAAAATGAACAAACTACGACTTGGATTGCATAGAGATAATCTTCTTATACTTGGTATTAAAATCCGAAGAGGGAACTCGTCCTATTCGTGGAATTTAAAAGGTGATTTCACCGTTATTCCGCCCATAGCACTTGTTGAATATGGAAGTTGATGTTGAGTAAAATTAGAATGATTTATATGATCCTATTTACTCAAAAATATTTGCTAAGATTGATTTAGGGTTTATTATAAACGATGTCTTAAATAACATTGTTTTTGACCCGCCTAAAAAAAGTTAAGGAATTTGGATTGAGAGTTAAGTGTGGAAATTTGAGATATTATCCAAAGCAAAAGAATGAATTACTTAGAATTATTCTAAGTCAAAAGAAAGAGATTTCAAAATCATCCGTAAAGAATTAAAGTAAAAAGGGACTTAATAATCATGTATACTCATATTCACTTTTTATCGATAATTGGATTTCGAAGGAACCGGGGTCGGATTTGAGTGATTCCTATCCGAAAACCACTTCGAACCAATGTATACGTTCGAATGTGAAGACATGTTGAAGATGATGATTATTGAATATCGTAGATCTTCATAGCGTGAGGACTGCTTATTGACATGCTCTGGGTAGCTCCCATTATAGAGTTAATTATACCCGTGGTCTCCTCGTTGTGGAGATTTTTCGGATTGTAAGGACTACTCGCTGCTAGTGGTAGTAGGAGAGTGTCTTCGGTTTGTCATGTTCTTGGACAACTTGTATGAACGTATGTCTGACATTGCATTTCTAAAGATTATGAACATTGGTTTTTACAAACGTACATCTGTTTGGTGGCGGAGAAGGCAACTGTTGGGTGCGTTTCCACCACCACCGAGCCATGCACCGACGCATCTCCAAGTCATAGCCGAACCAACCATTCTCCAAGGTATAGCCAGACCAACTCATAACCGAACCAACCATTCTCCAAGGTATAGCCGGACCATCTCATAACCGAACCAACCATCCTCCATTACTTACCGAACCAGCTAACCACTCACCACCGGACCAAGCTATGCACCCACTACCGAACCAAAGCCACTCACCTACCACCGAATCAAACCCCAAACCAACTACCACCGGACCACAATGCTACCGAACCAAGTGATGCCGAACCAAAACAATGCCGAACCAACGCTACCAGGCCTGACCACACCAGCCCAGGCCCACCAGCAGCTCTATACATCCAAGACCCCTGCCTCCAGCCTCTCTCTATAAATAGAGGGGCAGGGGTACAGCAATAGGGGACAAGTTTGAGAGCTCAAGCACGGAGAGAACTTTCAAACAACTTTCTTTTACTTGTATCAAAGCTTTGTACTTGTAATCTAAGCAAGAAAAGAGAAATAATATATAAAGTGGACGTAGGCACTTTCTGGCTGAACCACTATAAATCTACGTGTCTTTTACAGTTTAGTCCCTGCCTTTCATATATTTGCATAGATCACTCGAATCACTAAGAACAACATAAAATCAATTAAATCAAACGACTTTGAGGTGTTTGTCCATTTTTTGTGCAAACATTTTTTGTGCTTTCACTGAGAGCTAGAAGCTCGAAGCTTCAGCTTCATCCACTTAACATTTTTCCTAACAGCATCGTTCGTCGCTTGGAAAACATGCCTCCCAAGCAGAAAAAAGATGTTAACAAAGGAAAAAACATCGCATCCAGCAGTCTTCCAGATCCAGCTGTCACGGGTCAAGTAAATCGTCCTCCACTAGCAGCAGTACCAAATGAAGGACAGGCTAATCCGACCACTCCTACCACAGAATAGCCCACAGCAATTACTAGGGCAGATTTAGACAGGGTTGTGGTTGAAGTAACTAACCGCTTCACATCCCAGTAGGAAGCCTTGGTGGATCATCTCATGTCACGCTTAAGGGATGCTGAAGAGTCCAACCGCAACACTGAATCATGGGGCGAGTCCCAGTCTGGAGGATCTCAGAGACAACACAGATCTTCCTTCTTCGAAGGAGCTAACGGCAGAAGCAGCCATGGTAGGAGCCGAGATCGAGCACAGCCCGAAGTTAGGCATGAGGAAACGTTTGGAACCGAACCCAACGGGGGAGGTACCGGGCGAAGGTCAACTGTAGCTGAGCCTGTCATACTGCCTAACCACGGAAACGCCAGTGAACGGGGCCGAGCTAGAGTCCAGCCCGAAGTTGGACCCGAGGAAGTGCTTAGATCAGAACCCAGCAGGGGAAGATCAAGGCAAGGGCCAACTGTAGCTGACCCTAGCATGCTCCCAGAAGACCAAAAGCAGCCACTAGAAAATATGAGGAGTGATAGACGATACCATCCCTACAGGTCATCTGGACGGAATCAATCCCACAGAACAGAACCAAACTCGTTTCTATCTGCTCCAAATTCTGATGAAAGGATGGCACGCTTATTCAGAGAGTGAGTCCAACGGGAGCAAAGGGATCGAGGGATAGGCGCTAGAGTAACCAGCCCTTTCGCCCGCAATATCGAAATTGCTATCACCCCCCGAGAATGGAAGATGCCAACAATGGAACCTTACAAAGAAACCTCCGACCCCGTTGTACACTTACAGAGATACACACAACATATGCTCATGAGTGGAGCAACAGAGGGAGTACTGTGCAATTGCTTTCCACTATTCTTAGCAGATCTCGCTACCTCCTGGTTCTGTCATATACCCCAGGGATCCATCATCTCGTGGGAAATGTTGAAAGAAAAGTTTATCAGTCAGTTCCGCATTCATGTGGAACAACCTAAGGACGCTTATTCCTTATCCAGCATCAAACAGAAACCCGGAGAGAAACTGCAGCAATACCTAACCCGATTCAATAACGCAGCGGCCGTAGTTCAAGATGCCGATGAGAAGCTTATCCTAATGGCCCTCTGTAGTGGTGTGCATCTGGACACTAAATTTGCTAGAAGGTTGACGAAAGAAAAACCAACTACTTTACCCGATTTCTTCCATGAAGCCGGGAAATATATGAGGCTTGAGGATGCTGCCGTTGAGGGGCAGTCAGGACAGCAAAATAAGGCAACTCACAGCAACGCCCCTGCTGTGGCAAGGGACGTTCGAAGAAATGATTCCAGAGACAATGATGGGGGCAAGAAGGGAGAAAAGCGCCTATATCGGCCAGGACCGAGATTCGACACTTACACTCCTTTGAACGAGACCGTCGAAAATATCTTCCTTGCCACCCAAGGCGAAGTTAGATACAAACGCCCACCATACAAGAAGGAATCAGACAACGCGTAGAAGTCTGGAAAGTTCTGCCGCTTCCACGAATTTCATGGGCATGATACCAATGAATGCCATCATCTCTGGGACTTGATTGAGGAACACATCAGAAGGAAGAAATTGGAACGCTATGTAAAAGGTCAGGACAGGACTCCAGCTCCTGCCAATGAGAACCCAAGGCTACCCTCACCGGAGATCGGCAGAGGATACCGCAACACTAGCGGCTCTAGTCAAGAGAAGATAGTGGTCCATACCATCTCGGGAGGACCGCACATCGCAGACAGAAGCTGGAAAGAGATGGAAAGATATGAAAAGTCGCTTAGAGACAATAAAGACTATGTCAATTCGGTTATAGAAGAGCGCCACCCGAAGCGGAAAGAAAGTGATGACATCACATTCGGTAAGCGTGACCTAGAAGGAAGGCAATACCCTCACATGGATCCCATGGTTATCTCTGCCCGGCTCGGTCCCGCCGAAGTTTACCGAATTCTAGTAGACACTGGAAGCTCGGTAAATATCCTGTTCAAACATGCATTCGACAAAATGAAACTATCAATGAAGGATGTATCTCCCTGCGATAAACCACTACACGGTTTCACTGGAGATGCGAAGATGCCCCTCGGGCAACTGGACCTCTTTGTTGAAATTGGAAGCCATCCCCGCTCCGTTGTACGGAGACAGACGTTTGTGCTAATAGAAAACCACTCGGCCTACAACGCCTTCTTAGGAAGGCCAGCCTTGTCTGACTTCCAAATTGTCCTAGCCCCATGGTGCCTAAAGATGAAATTTCCAACGGACAATGGAGTAGGGGAAGTAGAAGGAGACCAGGACGTTGCTCGAGAATGCTATGTGACTGAACTTCGCAACAACCATAGGAAGGATAAAGGGAAGGGTGTAGAGGTTGCCCTCTGCACGAAAAGTCTAGAAGCATAGCAACTAAAGAAAGCCCCTCCTCTTCGGTATACCAGTGACCCTTTCAATGAATTAGACCCCAGGGACAAAGAGGAGGAGGCCACCGCCGAGCCTGCAGAGGCTATGGAGTTTGTATCTGTAGACAAGCACGACTCGAGTAGACTGTTAAAAATTGGGTCCCAACTAAAAGCAGAGTTGAAGGAGCAACTCATCGACTTTCTCCGCCATAACTTGGATGTATTCGCATGGTCACACGCTGACATGACCGGAATCTCCCCCGATGTAGCATGCCACCTACTAAACATTGATCCTACCAAGGCGCCCGTAAAACAAAGAAAGAGAAGTATGGGGGCAGAGCGATCAGCAGCCCTCGATGAATAAGTAAAGAATCTACTCGCCAATGACTTCATACGAGAAGCCATCTACCCGGAATGGATCGCTAACCCGGTGCTGGTAAAGAAGGCTAAAGAGAAGTGGCGAACATGCATTGACTTCTCCAACCTAAACGACGCCTGCCCAAAGGATTGCTTCCCACTTCCCCGGATCGACCAACTTGTAGACAGCACAGCCGGGCACGAGCTCTTATCTTTTATGGACGCATACTCAAGATATAACCAAATTCCTATGCATGCTCCCGATCAAGACCACACTGGTTTCATCACTGACCGGGGTTTATACTGCTATAAGGTAATGCCTTTCGGACTTAAAAATGCAGGAGCCACCTACCAGCGCCTCGTCAACAAGATGTTTGCAGGGCTAATAGGGCAAACTATGGAAGTATACGTGGATGACATGTTGGTAAAGTCAAGGAAAGCCGACGATCACGTAAGCCACCTAGACGAGATGTTTCAAGTACTTCGCCAATATGGAATGAAGTTGAATCCTCTAAAATGCTCCTTCGGAGTATCATCAGGAAAGTTCTTAGGATTCATCGTCCATGCCAGAGGGATTGAAGCAAACCCTGAACAAGTCCGAGCGCTAAGGGATATCAAGATACCTTCCACTCGAAAGGAAATGCAAAGCCTGAATGGAAAAGTGGCCGCCCTAAGCCGATTCATCTCCAAAGTAACGGACAAGTGCGTCCCCTTTTTTGAAGCTCTAAAGAAAGACAAAGGAAAGTTCGAATGGACTGACGAATGCTTAACCGCTTTCCTTAACTTAATCGAACACCTCCAGAAACCACCGGTACTCTCGACTCCAAGCGAAGGCGAAGAGTTATACCTATACCTTGCTGTGTCATCTCACACCCTAAGCGCTGCCTTGGTAAGGGAAGACAACCGCACGCAGCGGCCAGTTTACTTCGTAAGTAAGAGGTTTACGGGGGCAGAAGTCAGATATCCTAAACTTGAGAAGCTAGCATACTGTTTACTAATCACATCACGGAAACTGTATCACTACTTCCAGTCTCATTCCATCAAAGTTCTGACCGATCAACCACTGAGGCAGGTACTCCATCGTTCTGACACTTCTAGGCGACTACTTAAATAGTGCATTGAACTAAGTCAGTATGATATCACCTATCACCCTCGCACCGCCATCAAGGGACAAGCCATGGCTGATTTCATTGCAGAATTCACTACCAACGAAGATAAGGAGCAATTGGAAATAGCAGAAGACATCAAGTGGAATCTCTTTGTGGATGGTGCATCAAACGAACAAGGCTCGGGGGCAGGTGTGGTAATAATCACTCCCAGGGGAAATAAGCTGCACTATGCTATAAGGTTAGAGTTCGCTGCCACCAACAACGATGCAGAGTATGAAGCAGTGATAGCTGGATTAGAACTTGCCTTAGAGATCGGAGCCAATTCTTTGTGTCTTCATAGCGATTCTCAACTTATTGTTAATCAAATACTAGGAGAATTCCAAGCTCGAGAAGAACGACTCATAGCGTATTTAAAGAAGACCAAGTTACTTCTCAGCCGATTGGACCACTACTTAGTCAAACACATCCCTCGGGAAGAGAACCAAGAGGCCGACGAATTGGCAAAGCAAGCAAGTGTGAGAGACAGCGCCATCTTCGGAGCAGTAACCATCTCAAAGCAACTGACCCCAAGTTTTGAGCAAGTAAATCTGATAGCTGCAACCGAAGAAGCAAATTGGATGACTCCCATCCGAGACTACTTACAAAGCGGCACACTACCCAATGGGCATAACGAAGTCAAGAAAATCTTGAGGAAAGCTTCCCGCTACACAATACAAGTAGACATCCTCTATCGACGCAGATTCTCTAACCCGTTATTAAGGTGTGTCGCTGGGAGGGAAGCCAAGGAAATCTTATCCAACATTCATCAAGGAAGCTGCGGAGATCACACCGGAGGGCAAACTTTAGCAAAAAAGATACTCCGATATGGATATTTCTGGCCCACCTTAAGCAAGGACGCCTTAGATTTCGTCAAAAAATGTGATAGATGCCAGAAGTTTGCTAAGATTCCGCGGCTACCAACAACTGAGATTACACAAATGACCAGCCCTTGGCCCTTTGCAGGATGGGGAATTGACTTAATCGGCGAACTACCAATGGGCCGAGGCGGGGCCAAATATGCTATAGTGGCAGTCGACTATTTCACCAAATGGGTGGAAGCAGAACCTCTGAATAAAGTATCTTCAGCAAAAGTTATTAACTTCTTGATCAAAAATGTTCTGTGCAGGTACGGAGTCCCACTCAAAATCATATCAGACAATGGACTTCAGTTTGACAGCGAGGAATTCGCCAACTGGTGCCGAGAGCATGGAATTCACAAAAGCTTCTCATCCGTAGCGTATCCCCAGGAAAACGGACAAGTCGAAGCCGTCAACAAAATTATGAAAACTCTAATCAAAAAGAAACTCGAAAAGTCAAAGGGCGCTTGGGTGGATGAACTCCCTACGGCACTGTGGGCCTATCGCACATCTTTCAGAACATCAACAGGGCATACTCCTTTCTCTTTGGCATACGGATCGGAGGCTATGCTCCCAGTCGAAACCATAGTGCCTTCCCACCGTAGGATCCACTATAACCCGAAAAAGAACGAAGAACTCCTTCACATGTCTTTGGATCTAGTTGAGGAGAGAAGAAATGATGCAGTCCTTAAAGCAGCGGCCCACAAGCAAAAAGTGGCAGCATAATACAACTCCAAAGTCAACCACCGTACCTTACGAGAAGGGGATCTTGTCCTCAAGCGAATCTTCCCTCGCCCCGGAGCACTAGATCCAATCTGGGATGGACCGTATGTAATTCATAAAGATCTCCACAATGGAGCTTATATTTTGTCAACAGTGGACGGAGAGGTGTTCCAGAGGGCAGGGAACATCTAACACCTCCGTCGATACTTTTCTTAACTTGTACTACCCATATGAAGTGAATTAATAAAGAGAATCAGTGGACGTAGGCCTTTTCGTGCCGAACCACTTTAAAAAAAAACCTTGTCTCTTTTTTAACTTGTTCCTTTATATCTTGGCTGCTTGTTAACTTTATCCTTTTCTGTTGAACAAAATCCTATGCGCATAGCATTTCCACTCAAAGCACTCCACAGCGCAACTTCACCTGGACAAGACCTAACAGGTAATATGCGAACCTATGCCCTTGCCAATGAGACACTTTTGCTTCGGCATCCCTCTGCTGCGGGTTAACTCATTGCTCGCGACGGCCCTTAAAGCCAACTGTAATGAGCCGATTATAAGCCACCGAGAAGGCCGACTATAGCCGAGGTAGCTCATTACGGCGTTCGGCTCGCCGGCAACTGTGAACCGACTATAAGCCCGAACATAAGGTGTGGCCAGCCAGGGGCAGTTCACGGTTGACAATCGGCACCCACGCTAGTCGGCCACGGTAAATCGAATAATACCCACGATTATGGGCCATAATGGCTCGGGTAGTTACTGTGCGCGATCTCGGCTCCGATGTGTCTTAAGTGCGGCTGTGGTAAAAAAGAATTAACTCCCCGCGGAGGCGTAAGATGGGTGACAAATGTCTCCAAGACCCACAGCTAGGGAAAGTGACTACAAAGCCCGTTTGCCACGAACTTAAGCACATCGACGGCCTTCCGTGATTGGAAGTTTTACTTTTTCACATATTTCAATTTTACTTAAGAAACTTTTCTCCTATCCTCTGTAACAATCCCTGAAGTACAGGACACAGAACAGGAGACACTCACTAATAGAAGTGGATACTCAAAGCAAGATACTAGACCGCATCCCTTACTCGGTCACATAGGATATTCAAAGCTGCCATCTACAAGCAAAATATAAAGGGCGGTATTTCCTTCTTTCATATGTAAACACATGGCTATAATTTATTCACACCTCACGCTAACATTGCAAGTCATGAAATTATGTTTTAAAAATGAACCTGACATCAAACACAATTTGATTACAAGAATACGCATAGCTATATTTCTCATACAACATGTCAAAATACAAAAAAAAAAACATTCAAAAGACGACAAAATCAGCTTAAGTTAAAGAATTACACGTCAAGAATAGAGCTATTTATTACAAGTAGCAAAAATTACAACCTAGGAGTTACTTTACTGTTTTAAGACTAACATATACAACCATGTCAAGTCCACAAAAAGAATTTTCCAGGTCTAATCAAGTAGCCGGCTGCGTTGGAGTCTTATCCTTGTCCTGTTGCCCACCTGTCCGGTCAGAAAAAGAATTCGTTAGTGATAAGCCACCAAGTTAACGGAAAGACTAGAAAGGAAGACTTACCAGCATCTGCTCCTTGATCAACTTGATCATCATCCTCCGCTTGCACACCTGTCTCCTCGGCTGCAAGCAACCGCATGCCCTCCTTCACCGCCACCTTCTCCTCCTTGGTAAACTGGGCGGTAACAGCATCCATCCTAATGGCCACGCCATCCTCCTTATCTGCCTCAGCCTGGGCCTCCTCTAGAGCCCTGAGATAGATCCTAGCCATAACCCAAGGGTAATCATCCATCCAGGACAAGTTACCCTGTCTCCAAGTACGGAAGTACATATCCTGGAGCATCCCCTCCATCAGCCCCTCGTTCTCTTCAAACTCCCTCGCCCGGGCCTCGGAATCCGACAACCTTACAACGGCGGCATCTCTCTCCAATTGGTATCTCAAGCAGTCAGCCTGAAGGGATTTCCACATCGCCTCCATCTCCTCCCTCAACTTGGCTTGAGCAAGCTCTGCAGCCTCAAGCTTCCCAGAAAACTCCTCTATCTGCTCAAGATCCGCTTTCCGAACCTCGTCCACCGTGGCAATGGCCATATCGATCCGTTCCTTGCAAGTAGCCTCCATTTTCCGCAGTTCGGCCCGGCTGGCCTCTTCCATAGTTTTCTTTAGACGTCCGGAGGCGGCCTCGTGCTGAGAGATCTGGATGGCCTGATCAGCGAGTTGGTTGGCCTGGTCGGAAACCACTAACCGCAGTCTTATGTTGGCACTCCCAATTTACTCCCCGGCCTTGACCAATCGGGCATGATGCCCCATCAACTTCCTGGTCTCCTCAACAACCCGGTCGATATTTGCTTTAGCTTCGTTCCCCATAGCGACAACCCGAGTAGTAAGCAAATCAAGGTCCAGGGATTTGGCCTCATCAAGCACCTTTACCATAGGGTTGCGAGGAAGAAGGTGCTCACCGGTAACCTCGTCGAAGGAAATATCATGAGAACTTGGATCCAGATTAGGATGACCCGCAAATGGATTACGAGCCAAGCTAGGACGATCAATCTGAGTAACGGTAGGATTTTCAGACGGGTGCGGAGAGGGTGTGAACTCAGTATCCTCCTCCGTGATATCATGAAGAGGCTGAATTGGGGGCTGAGGACCAGGTGAAGGCTCGGATAGGGAGCGACTCCTCTTTCTCTTTTGAATATCCTCACCAATAACCCCGAGAAGAGGACGGTAGCCGACTACATCCCCGGAACGGTGGGTCGGAGGCTTTGGCTTGACGGAAGATTTGGAGAGCTTGTATTGTTCAAGCCTGTGCCGAAGATCTGAGGTCTTGGCCGTTTTACCTGCTCCTGATATGAAAACCAAGTGTCACCAACATGTATTGAGCCATCATTCAAGAATTAAAAGAGTAAAGTGAAATTCACCTTGAACCGCCGAAGTTGCTTCAGTAGAGGCGCTCCCGGAAGATAAATCAACGCCGGTCCCAACTTTATCGGCTCTCTTAGATTTCTCCGTCCCCTCCAGACCTTCGAAGGCTTGGCGGAAAGCGTCATCCATCCACTCTTGCATCTCGCCTACTTGCCCAGAAGACAAAGCCCCGACACCGTCGCCACCTCCGGCGCCTTCTCCTCCATCTTCGCCTTGCTCCTCCTCCACCTCTCCCTCCTCTGGGATATCTGGACATGTGCTGGGAGAGGGACCGTCAGACTTTTTGAGCTTCTTCCCCCCGGCAACCGGATGTTTCGGAAAGGGCCTCCTTTTACTGCTCTTCAACTCGGCCCCTTCTTTAGCTTGGGCAGCCTTCTCTTCAGCCGTGTCCCTCTGCTTGACCATGGACTGCTGTGGAAGGATCAAGCTGTACTCCAAGAGTGTAGCGTTCCTGATCAGGTAGGCAGCCGACCTATCTCTGCCAGTAATAGCTTCTATTTCTGCTGCCGTCTGAACCAGGCGGTCATTCTCCACGACCGCAAAACCACTTGTCGCTAGCAAAAAATAAAAACACATAAGAAAGAGTATTGCAACCAGAACGGGAATTAAAAAGCTTTGACTTACATCCGGAGGTGAAGCGCCGAATAGAAACGGAGTCATCCCTGACAAAGAACCATTCCTTCTTGAACATACTGTACTTGGAGTATAAATCCAGGACCGGCTTAAAGGTTACGGCCGATTCCAAGCTGGTGTAGGGAGACCCCTTCTTGTAACCTCTCAAGTTGTACAAATACCGGATCTCCCGGTTGGAAGGAGGACGCCCATATCTCCTATGGAAGATGACAAAGAGACTCACCAGAATGGCATAAGAGTTGGGCTGAAGCTGGAATGGAGCTACCTTTAGATATGTGAGAAAGCTGACTACCCAGGCGTTGAGAGGCGGGATGGCACCACACATGCAATGGTATCTGCTGTAGGCAAAATATCCTTCGGGAGGATCATACGGCATCACTCCCGCATCCGGCAATAACATGCGTGCTCGGTCGATCCCGAAAGAGCAAGATATAGCATCAAGTTGCTCGCCCTTGAGTAAGCTAGGGAAGCAATCAGGAGGCAAGTTAAGAAGTTCCTGAGGACCGTATCCATCCACCAATGATCTCGGGGCAGACCCATGACGGACAGATCCGGACTGAGCTGGGGGCACCGTGGAAGGCTCTTCTCTGTCCTGTGTTTTCTTCTTTTCTGATCGAGTTTCCACTTTATGAGACATTTATTTGCAAATACAAAGAGGTGTGTAGTTAGAATGACGGAAGTAAACAAGCGACTGTATAAAGACTAGAATTGCATTTATAAGCTCGAACTCCCAATCTCATTCGGCAGAAGAGAACACACCTGGACCGGCACTTAGTCGATTCGGCACTCAGGCGATTCGGGACTTAGGTGATTCGGCACTTAGTCGATTCGGCACTCAGGCGATTCGGGACTTAGGTGATTCGGTACTTAGTCGATTCGGCACTCAGGCGATTCGGGACTTAGGTGATTCGGTACTTTGTTGAATCGGCCCTTTAGGTGATTCGGCACTTAGGTGATTCGACTATCTCAAAAGGTGAAGGGTGAACAGAGGCACGAAGCCCATACTTATAGGCAAACACGGGCGACCAAACCAGCCGGTTCAACACTTAAAACCGAATGAACTCGAAACAAAGCGGGACATACGATGGCATATGCCCCACTTTGGGGGGCAAATGTTGGGTGCGTTTCCACCACCACCGAGCCATGCACCGACGCATCTCCAAGTCATAGCCGAACCAACCATTCTCCAAGGTATAGCCGAACCATCTCATAACCGAACCAACCATTCTCCAAGGTATAGCCGGACCATCTCATAACCGAACCAACCATCCTCCATTACTTACCGAACCAGCTAACCACTCACTACCGGACCAAGCTATGCACCCACTACCAAACCAAAGCCACTCACCTACCACCGAATCAAACCCCAAACCAACCACCACCGGACCACAATGCTACCGAACCAAGTGATGCCGAACCAAAGCAATGCCGAACCAACGCTACCAGGCCTGACCACACCAGCCCAGGCCCACCAGCAGCTCTATACATCCAAGACCTCTGCCTCCAGCCTCTCTCTATAAATAGAGGGGCAGAGGTACAACAATAGGGGACAAGTTTGAGAGCTCAAGCACGGAGAGAACTTTCAAACAACTTTCTTTTACTTGTATCAAAGCTTTGTACTTGTAATCTAAGCAAGAAAAGAGAAATAATATATAAAGTGGACGTAGGCACTTTCTGGCTAAACCACTATAAATCTGCGTGTCTTTTACATTTTAGTCCCTGCCTTTCATATATTTGCATAGATCACTCGAATCACTAAGAACAACATAAAATCAATTAAATCAAACGACTTTGAGGTGTTTGTCCATTTTTTGTGCAAACAGCAACTTCTCTTAGCTTAACACCCTTCCTTGAGACGTACGAGCTCAAGGGTTGTATTTTTGTGGAAGGCAATTAGTTGTCAACGGAAATGGCAATGTGACATTCAGAGATGTGATACGTGCTATGTGAAAAGGTAATCGTTGCCTCAACCCTCATCAAACCGGAAATGACCAAAACAGGATTAGATGCGGCAAGGCTAAGTGGGTCATTCCCAATTAGGGTATGATCATCTCCTTCTAGATATATTTCTTCCTGCTATGACGTTCAGGATGTAAATTAATGTGGTGTAAAAAAACGAGCGCTCGGTTAAAGGTCGGTAACAACCGGGGGATGACTAATTCGGTACTATCTAGTTATAGAGGTAGGTCGGTCTTGTGTTGGTAGAGAAGCTTTGCGATTGTTCCTCTGGACATCCATCTAGAGGTGTACCTATTCGAAAGGTAGATCCTTCACCTGGTCATTTGTATGGAAATCCATTCTCCAATAAGAACCTGTGGTTTTGTTTGTATTGGCGTAATGAATAGCCTCGAAATGCTATATGGGTAACCATTTCAGATAAGATTAATAAGTTTGTTTGCAAATGTTTTCAAAGAGATGTCATTAGAAATAATATCAAATGTTTTGATATAAAAGTGCTTTAGTTATCATCAGGTAAAAACCCGTCCGTGTTTATGTGTGGATGTGGTCTTTTGAGATACTCTTTATTTTCAAAAGTTTTTAGTCAAAGGCTGATGTATGACACTGTCATTTATTATTGAGTTTTCTCACGCTGGTTTATCAAGCCTGATCCGGGTATTTTCAATACTCGGGTCAGATCCGAGTAGTTTCAGGTTAGTCGAAAACGGTTGGAGTTTCCAGAGGAGAGCTGGAGATATTCATCTACGTATGGACATATTCTATTATCCGATGTACTTAGATTGTTTTAGTTTGATGTTTGTCAGCAATTGTAAGGACAGATGTTTATAACTGTCCAAGCTGAATTTAGGTTAGACTCTGGTATATGTATTTACAAGTTTTCCGCTATAAAAATATTTGTTCAATATTATATGTTATTTCATTCGTGTGAGATTTTGTTCTGTCTATTTTTCTTTATTACCCTTCATGTTTCGTATTTTCATGCAATTTGAGTTGGACATTTGTGGTTTATTATCGGTTCAAAGGGTACGGAAAAATGGGCCGTGACATTTGGTATCAGAGCTTTTGGTTGAGCGAACACCGAAGCCTGATAGGGGTAAGTCTCATCGGAGATAGGATTAGTAATATCCTAGGATGAGTAACTCATTAAAGGTAGGGTTAGTAACACCCTAGAATGAGTTATGAGAGTGTTATATATATATGAGCGCATATTTGTTAATTTTATAAAAGTGATTTTGTTTTAAAGAAATTGGTAAATGAAATAATTTTACCTTGGGTTTATATTTTAGAATATCATAAGGGATATTATTATTTTGGGTTAGAAATTAAGGATTATTTGTAATTTTTCTTAGTAAAACTAAAATATGAATATCTTGTGATTAGAATTGCACAATTTGACTATAAGATATTTCATATAGAATCAATTAGTTGAAAGCTAGAATTTAGAACATTAATCATATAACCCTAGACATTTAGTTAGTAAGAAATAATGATATAATGATCATCAAAATTCATTGATTTAAAAGGTAAGTACAAATATCTTGTGAAGTAAAATTCACGATTTGATTATAAGATATTTGATGATAATATTGAAGCTAGAAGTTGTAACTAGAGAAAGTAAAGAGAAAATGCACGCTTAGAAAAAAATTCTTATCAATAAGATAGAAAATGATAAGCCGAAATTGAGATTTTGGGTAAATATAATATATAAGGATAAGTTCTATAACTTATAAAGGAGTTAAGATAATTTGAAATTTAGACACTTTGATTAGGTTAAAAATCAAAGTGAAATTTAGGAATTAGAGATATAAGAAATATCATCCTAATATAAAACTTTGAATTAATGGTATGTTTAGGGTAACATTTGTAATTCATGATAAAGTAAGATTAGAAGTGGATAGTTTTGAATAATATGGTTAGTAGGTTGATTGTTGGATGAAAACGGTTAATAACAAATACCATGTGAATTAAGTTTCACAATTTGACTATAAGGTATTTGATGGATTTAAGGTTAAGAAATTCGATTTAAAAAAAGTAAATGGTTGTGAAGTAAACTTGGATTAATTGAAATTTTGAAGAAATATATTAGGTAAAGATGAATGTGAATAAGTACATAAGTTAAACATACATCTTTTCGGCACATAAATTTTTGATATAAGATTTGAGTACAGAACTTTGAGGTGTTTACACCAATCCGAAAAAGGATTTATCACTCGATTCTTGACGGTGAAAATTGATGAGGGGTTGTGATTGTGAACTTGAGTTTTCTATCATAGTTGAGAGCTATGCAAGGAACGCAAGGGTTTGTGATCAAGAAGTCTATTCAAAGTCCGCACTAGAAAATCGGGGGATCGATACTAGTTCGGAAGAAAAGTTGTGGATTTAAATAATAGATCAAATCAAATATTACATATAGTATGATGTATTGAGTCTATCTATATAGTAGTTGGATAGTTATCTTAAATAGTAGACACTATGATATAGGGATTGGACTGATGTTTTGGTATGTATATATATAAACCTCAGATGTAGTACATGCTCCAGTCAGGGGATGAGTTATGGTGGATGTATTCATTTATATTAATATAGTATTAGTGTGTTTGTTTTTGGATGTATAGTCTTGTTTGATTGTTGTATATATTATCCTAAGTGTGTAGTACGCACTCAGGTTGGGACTAGGATCGATGATTGTATTTCATGATCAGTATTTAGTAGTAGTATTTCCTTTGACATATATTGTTGACCTTTATAGTTTTGTATCTTTGATTTCATTTCGAGGGCGAAATGCTTTTAAGTAGGGGAGAATGTAACGACCCGTAATTTCTCTACCTCGATAATGAGACATTTTGCTTATTTTAAATTTGGAAGAATTTAAAGCTTAAATAAATAAGTTATATATAATAGATAATAATGAAGAAATTATTTATTCTAATAGTTAATAATTAAAAAGCATAAATTTGGATTTTATCACAAATCAGCAAAAGTTAAGTTTTGTTAAAAATAAATAAATGCTTAAATAAATAGGTTTAAATAATTATTTGATAAGTTAAATCTTATTTAAAACATCTAATAAAGATAATAAAAGTATATTAATATATTTAAAAATATGTTAATAATCGTTTTACAAAAATAACCAAATTTTGTCGCATTTTGTCACTTTTACGTACACTGTAAAAATAGAGATTTTGATATTAATTAAATATGATTTTTAAATATAAAGTGACATGTTTTAATTTATTTAAAGAGGTAGAAAGTTCATTTTAAAGTCTGGTTTGCATCACTATATATAGCTTAACAAAAACGTCAAACTTTGATTGTAAAATATGTCAACAAAAAACACCGTTTTCAACCAAACAAGTTGTCATCAAGTTGTTGCAACTTGATACATTTTCTAATATATAAATACAAGGTTACAAACTTTTTAAACACTTTACATTTAGCACTAAAAGACAAAAGAAGTTTACTTTTGAAAAGTTTAAAAAATAAAAAAGTATAAAAGTATGATTTGATTAATTTCAAATTAAATTAAACTTTATAAAACAACATCATTACCTTACTTCTTATCTCATTAATGAGATGTTATGCTTATACATAGAAAAGGAGCAAAATTTATGTTTAAACAATTACAAACCATAAGAAAGTGACACCTCTTCACCTCTTAACACACTCTTCCATAACCATCATTCCACAAATTAAATGCAACTCAAATCAAAGCTAATCAAAGTTTAAAAGTAAACAAGGCTATTTGTGTCATTTACCACTAAAATATCCACTTATAAATACAACCTCAAATCCCTTCATTTTCACTTCACTTTCATTTTACAAAATTTCCAAAATCTTTCTCTACTTCTTCATTTCCTTCCACCACCATCACCAAACATCACCACACTTCCACATCACCAAAACCTAGCCACACCATCACCCTACACCCTCAAAACTCATGGCAAAACCCACCTACCCCTTCCAAAACTCAAAGGTCGAGCCCAAAACACCCAAACCCGAGCCCAAACTTCCACCTACCCACCTCCCACACCCACCCACACACCTCCTACACAATAAACCCGAGCCCAAAGATCCCATACCTGCCATGTACAAGCCCTACCCGAGCCCAAAGCAACTACCCAAGCTGTACACACCCCACTACCCTAGGCCGTACCCTCCCCTATAGCTCACACACCTCCAAAATAAAATAAAATAAAATAAAATAAAAGGGAAGAAAAAAGAAAAGGAAAGAAAAAGAAAAGGAGAGGAAACGGCAAACTCGAGACGTTCGAGAAGAAGCACGCTAGTTCATAAAAAAGTTTAACGGAGTGGATATAAAGGTGAGAAGTTCTCATCGCTTTTGAAATTATATTTTGGTTATATTAAAACAATCACATTTATACCCTTATAACATATGAATGTTTATACCAATTTGATTGTTAATATGGATGATTGGATAGTTTGGTTAGATAATTGAATTATGATAATATATCCCGTTATGGTATTAATAGTGAATGTTGAATTTGAAATCATATGTTATGTGATAGGTTGAATGGATGTTATGGTAGTGATAATTATGGACATTAGTTATGTTCATTTTTGATGTAATAAATCTCTTTTCAATTAGAAGTGAAAATAAAGTTAAAATAAAAGAGAATTTGAAATTTGAAGTGAAACGGATTTAAAAAGGATAGTTAAATTGTTTGAGATGAATAGTGAAATTGAAATTGAAATCAATTTTGGAAATTGAAGTTGAGATTAAGGTTGAATTGAAGTTTAAATTGAAATTAGATTTGAAATATAAGTTTTAAATGAGTTTAATTTGAAGTTAGAATTGAAATTGAATTGAAATTGGAATTTAAAATTTAATATTAAAATAATAGGAATATAATAATATTATAATATGGTAATAGTGAAAATACATTTTAAAAGCTTTAAAAAGTGAAAATATTTATTTTAAATGATTTGTAATGATTTTATAAGTGATAAAATCCAATTTGAATAGAATATTTCAAATATTCAAAAATAAGTTAAAACTAGGTGCGTCGCGCAACGGTAGTTCGCGATTTCACGCCGAAAAGTTCAAATGAATGTGTAGAGTGGAATATAGCTCGGAATTCTTCAAGATAAGAAAATTCCGGACTATTATATCCATATCTTCTAAACGGAGAAAGAAAATCAAAATTTCGTTGAGTAGGTTTTGAATTAAGTCTAATTCAATTTTCTAAAAAAATCGCGCTAGTGTAGTTAAGTGACCATAACGAGAAATCCGTTTAAATGAACGTTTTTAATTATGGAAAAATATGGAATAAATTTGATAAATCTATTTAAATAGTCTAAAAGAGATTTGAAATGAAAAATATGAATTTTCAAATATTTAAAAGTTGTTTAAATCAAATAAGCTTATAGAGCACTTTCCGCACACTTTTATGCTGCGAATTGTATAACTTTTTGAATACGAGTTAAATGTAACGATTTTTCCCAAAATCAATTTTGAATATTTTTAAAAAGAAAAATTAAGAATTTGAAAGATAATTTGGAATTTTTATAATCAATTTCAAAATAAAGTTGATAACTGAGTATGCGGAAACGACTAGTACATTTGTCCCGCTTGTGAGATCTGAGAATATAAAACAAGGTGTTTAACTAAGGTTAGGGATGGAGCAACCAGTGCCCTGAACTTACCTTTCCTCTGTTTTCTTTTCTTAGGCGAGGGGTGGAACAGATGAAAAGGAAAGCCCGGACGCTCTAAAAAGATTGTATTAAGTTTTCCAAAATAAAAGAAGATTGGTATTATCCAAAATGAACAAACTACGACTTGGATTGCATAGAGATAATCTTCTTATACTTGGTATTAAAATCCGAAGAGGGAACTTGTCCTATTCGTTGAATTTAAAAGGTGATTTCACCGTTATTCCGCCCATAGCACTTGTTGAATACGGAAGTTAATGTTGAGTAAAATTAGAATGTTTTCTATGATCCTATTTACTCAAAAATATTTGCTAAGATTGATTTTAGGGTTTATCGTAAATGATGTCTTAAATAACATTGTTTTTGACCCGCATAAAAAAGTTAAGGAATTTGGATCGAGAGTTAAGTGAGGAAATTTGAGATATTATCCAAAGCAAAAGAATGAATTACTTAGAATTATTCTAAGTCAAAAGAAAGAGATTTCGAAATCATCCGAAAAGAATTAAAGTGAAAAGAGACTAAATAATCCTGTATACTCATATTCACTTTTTATCGATAATTGGATTTCGAAGGAACCGGGGTCGGATTTGAGTGATTCCTATCCGAAAACCACTTCGAACCAATGTATACGTTCGAATGTGAAGACATGTTGAAGTTGATGATTATTGAAGACCTTAGAACTTCATAGCGTGAGGACTGCTTGTTGACATGCTCTGGGTAGCTCCCATTATAGAGTTAATTATAGTAGTGGTCTCCTCGTTGTGGAGATTTTTCGGATTGCAAGGACTACTCCCTGCTAGTGGTAGTAGAAGAGTGCCTTCGGTTTGTCCTATTCCGGGATAACTTGTATGGACATTTGTCTGATATTGCATTTCTAAAGATTACGAACATTGGTTTTTACAAACGTACATCTGTTTGGTGGCGGAGAAGGCAACTTCTCTTAGCTTAACACCGTTCCTTGAGACATACGAGCTCAAGGGTTGTATTTTGTGGAAGGCAATTAGTAGTCAACGGAAATGGCATTGTGGCATTCAGATATGTGATATGTTGTAACGACCCAGAATTTTCGATCCCGAAAAATTCCAGATAGTTAGAAAAAGAAGAAAGAGATAGAAGAAGAAGAAACAGAAACACAACACAGATTCTCACATTCGCAGCAGATCAAAATATAATATCAAATAATACCTATTTACAAAGAATATTGTATTTGTCAATTATATTTTAATACATCAGAGTTCACACATACACAATCACTGGACATATACAAATCAACATATCTCAGATAAATAGAAATATATCATAGCGGAAACACTCCATACGTTCCTGCCACCCAGCTCGTCTCCTGAGCTTCAGAACGTCCTTACCTGAAAATCTGCAATACTCGGTCTGACCCGAGCATTACATCAAAGTAACACCCAGGTCAGGCTGGAAACCAGCGTGAGTAAACCCATCTCACAAGGAATACTAATGCATAAACTTATTTAAAACCCGGGTAACTCGTACTTCACAACGAGTTCTCAACTTATTATAGTCAACACTTATTCATATATCATTATCTATGTACTTCTACAAATTTAAAATGGTCCAATTACTTAAATCATTCCATTCAGCCTATTTATTTCACATATCAATTCTATAAAGAATTTATAGAAGATTTACGAATCGAAGTGGTTCCGGGTATTTGCAAATGCCCGACTCGGGTCTCTTCGAATTTCATGTCATCTTAACCCAAATTATTCAAATGAAATACCCTTCAAACTTAAAATACAGGATGTCACTGTTTTAACCCAACATATTAAATCACATAGCATCACACATCACATACCAGAGATATCAACTATTCTAAGGCACACAATATCATTCAATCATTCGTGAGCAATCATTCGTGAGCAAGATTAATCAACCATACCATCTCTATTTAATTTAATTAACCACAACTAAATCAATTACTTTAATTACTTTTAAATCCTGCTTATTAATTAATTTCAAACCAATTAATTAATCATCCAATAATCATCCATCTTAATTAATCCTCCTCGATTAATTATTCTTTAATTACAATAATTAATTAACCTTTAATTAATTACACAAATTAATTACCTTATAATCACTTACATTGATTAATTATCCTTTAATTAACCATACTCATTGATTTACTAACCCTTCATAAATTTCTTCAATTAATCAATTCTTCAATTAATTACATTGAGTAATTAATCCTTAATTACTTCCCTTAAGAAATCTAATTTTAATTACTTTCATCGAGTAATTATTCCATTGGTTAATTATCCTCTGTTAATTAACCTTTAATTACTAATTTACTTAACCTTTAATTACTAATTAAATTAAATCAACCCGTGATAAATTTGTCGTTTAACTTAGGTAATTAATCTTTGATTACTAATCAATTTATCCTTAATTATAGATTTATTTATAAATTAATTAATCTCTAATTAATTAACTCAGTTATTTAATTTGCTTAATTAATCTCAAACCATTAAAACTTTAATTAACTTTAAGGTGAACCATTTCCTTAAAAATGACAAAATTATCATTAACATTTTAAACTTGATTTAATACATTACATAAGCACTTACCATTTGAAATAACTCTAAACTTGGGTTTTATTTAACACTAATTTTAAATATTATTTACTTAATCAATAATTAAAATAATTAAATACACTTTATTTAATTATCAAAAATCTTAATTACTTTTAAGTTAAACATCCTCTTTGTTAATTACTTAATCACATCATTGACTTTAACTTTTAATTAACATTTAACTTTATTTATAAAAATAATTAAGTTTAAAATATCTTTAAGTTTTAACAAACTTAATTTAATAAACAACCCATTTCTAAATTAAGTTTTTAAGAGACATTTATGAGAGAAAGAATTATTTAAGAAAGTATTAAAACAATTTCATTTTAAAATTTCCAAACAAACTTTATTAAAACAGGTTTTTAAAAAACTTGCTTTCCTGCTTCGGGTTAGACCCGATGATAAGTCTATGCTGCTTCGAGTCTTCCTCTTCTCCTCCTATATATTTTTTTTCTTTTTAGTTTAAGTTTAAACTTTAGTAAACTGGAAAAGAGCAGGCTCCCGAACTCGGGTTCCAACCCGAGGCAACCCTCTACCTACTCGAGCATCTACTTGAGTTGCTCACAACCCAAAATTTCCTGACACCATATCAATGCCGTGCACATGCACATGCCATCAACGGCGTCGCCACCTCCGGCGACTCCCTCCACACATCGGCGATCGACCAAATATTCGAACCTAGCCTTCGAACCAACTTCGCGAGGACAAAAGAAAATTCGAGACTTCCAGCCGAAACTGGAAGCCCACTACCTCACTAGAATCCACCTCGTCACAGCAATCCCGACCACCAGAATCGTCGCGCCTTTGTCCACCCTTTCGTCCACGTCTCAGGTCCATCCCCTCCCAACCTGGCCACGCTCGATGCATTGTCGAGTGCGAACGAACCCAAAATCCAAACACTTATCTCGCGACCCTTAAACCCTAGTTAGGCCTCATTCCATCATCTCCTGCAATGGAAAAATCATTGAACAATTTTCCCGACTTCACCGATTACCAAACTGGCTTCGTGCAAAATTTCAACATCCAACATTTCCTCGATCACCAGAAATCGATTCAAACTCCCTTTTTGATCAACTTTAAACTGCTCTTAGCATACCCAACTAAAAATCACCATTTAAGTCTTAAAAATCCTATTTTCTAATGATGATCCAAGTTATATAATTGAGTTGATATTTTAAAATATTTGAATTTAACATATGTTTACATTTTGCACTGTAAAACTAAATTTTTAGCTGTAATAATTCACCAACATGCTTAAAACAAATTATAGATCTTGATTTATGTTTAAACAAACTTTTTTTTGTTTGAAACTCCAAGTCTAACAATGCGAGATGAAGATATATTGAATCCTTTTTGCTTGTTTTTCTCTCTGTAACCAAAAACAGAGAAGGAACAGGTTCATTCCAAATACACAGAATAATCATATATATATATACAGAGCTACTTGCTTAAAAATATACATGCAAAGCACAATATCAACCATGAATCACATGCCCAGATTCAATTATACTTAAGCTTAAAAAAATGTGTTTACTCACTTGTAAAAAGAATTTGAACAGAGAACAAAAATTCTATTTTGAAAAGCTACTAGCCTGATCCCCTTTTGATCTTCTTGTTTGGTTTGGATTTGTGATTTGATTTTAAGTTGAAAAATGCAGAAATGTTTATCTTTGTTACTTAACAAATTTTCGAATCCAGGAAGAATGAAGAAGGCGGAGGAGATATATATAGGAAAGTGTTTGTACAAAAAATGGACAAACACCTCGAAGTTGTATGATTTAGTAGATCTTATGTTATTCTTAGTGATTTGAGCGATTTATGCAAATATATAAAAAACAAGGGCTAAACTGTAAAAAGACATGCAGATTTATAGTGGTTCAGCCAGAATGTGCCTACGTCCACTTTATATGTTATTTCTCTTCTCTTATTCTGATTACAAGTACAAAGCTTTGATACCAGTAAAAGAAAGTTGTTTGAAAGTTCCTTCCGTGCTTGAGCTCTCAAACTTGTCTCCATTGCTGTACCCCTGCCCCTCTATTTATAGAGTGAGGCTGGGGGTAGGGGTCTAGGATGTGTATAGTTGCTGATGGGCCTGGGCTGATGTGATCTGGCCTAGTACGTCTTGGTTCGTAATTGCTTGGTTCGGAGGTGGTTGGAGTGTAGAATGGACCGGTAGTTGCTTGGACCGGTGGTAGGATGGTGAGGTTGGTCTGGTGTGGAGATGGTTCGGCATGGGTTGGTTCGGTTATGGAGTTGGTTCGGCATGGGTTGGTTCAGTTATGGAGTTGGCTCGGTGGTTCTAAGGAGGAAGGGTGGTCCGGTAGGAGCTAGGAGGGGTTGGTCTGCCGAATGGGTTCGAATGAGGTCTGCCGAATGGGTTCGAATGAGGTCTGCCGAATGGGTTCCTACGAGGCATGGATACCGAATGAGGTCTGCCGAATGGGCCCTGGAAAACGAGAATGTCGAATGAATCAAGCTTCTTGGTCTCGAGGCCTTCTGGGTGAGAACTCGCCCAACAGAAAGGTAGGCTTTGTACCCAGTAAGCCTCCTTCATTTTCTTTTAATTTTTTTCTATCTAATTTATCCTTTGGTCAGATATTTTTGACCTGACATGAATTGTGAAAGAAATGAAGTGATTTATTAAAGTTGAGAAATGACTTTTTATGTGCTTGAGTTGATAGCATTTAATGCATGTGTTCCCCTTCATGTTTACATACATATCCATACTTATGCATATCTAAATTTCACAGGCAAACATACATTCCTTTGCCTGGTCTATTTTATACCCTATGTGCATAATATAAAGTTGTTATAGTTATTGGTATAGGTTTTTACTTATGTTGCATACACTTAATAACCACTTATATATATTTTTCTATCCTTATACACATATATTTTGAGTTTAAGTTATCAATACTTAATTTATATCCTTGTATATATATATATATACACTTATATTCAGTGTGAATAAGATAGATTTTATTTTAAATATTTTTGAGAGTCTTTATTTTGAATTTTCAAATCACAATTTTCTTCACAAATACACACGTATATATATAAATAAATGGTAAATGGCCAAAAGTCTTATTTCTTTTTAAAATGCTAAGTTGTATTTTAATTAATCAGATTAGATGCTTATTAAAATAATTATTGCCAAAATCCTGGGTCATCACATTCCTCCCCCCCTTTGAACTTTTCATCCTCGAAAAGGAACGGAGCCAGAATTATTAAAATGCTTAAAATCAGATAAATTTTCTTTGATCATTTTTAAAATACTTTAAAAATCTATATAATATTACTAAAATAGTTTTTATAAAAATACTTTTATAACTCGATGTTTCGACAAGTCCATCCTTGTTCTCACAGAAATTCGGTCATACGTTGATCAGGCGTAGGACTAAAAATCTATAAATACTTGGTAAACCCGTTTTCAACACCCAGTGAAAATACTTGGAAAATAATTTTATTGAAAATATAGAAAACTGTTTTTGAAAATAGAGGAAATATCTTTGGTGAGAATGCTCTGGAAATCATCACCCCCATCCATGGTCGCAGTTAACCCGATGGTTACGTCGCCATCCCGGCAAAATCCATAGATAACTATAGGCCTCCGCGCCCCACGATTACACCATGAAACTTGCTACAGATTGCAGTTATACCCGGGCTTTACGTTGCTATCACAGCAAAAACCCATATAACTGTAGGCATCAGCGCCCTCGAATTTCGCTGCCAAAAGAATAAAACTCCTCCACTCGACCATAGATCGCAGTCTACCGATGTTACGTTGCCATCTCGGCAAAATCAAGTGTAGAGGGTTGGCACTCATCCTCCACACGATTTCCGCTATGGTCCACACACAGTAGATCGCAGCGACATCGAGTTACACTATCGTCACAGCATAACCCAAATGCCCTTGTAGGCATCAGCGCCCTCGACTTTCGCTACACAACAATCCTCAGGAACTAGTTTGTCCGGACTCCTCACTGGAACAACTTTAGAGCCTCCCCCTCTTTGAGGCTCAAGGCAGTACCACCTTGTGGCACTCCTGAGAAGTTCATTCAAGGGAGCGCCTTTTTCCCCAGAGCCACTTCAAAACACTTTATATTATACACATATAGTATTTTTCAAATCATACACCTAGTATGAATTTCATATAAATCTCCTTTCTCAAAATCGATTATCCCAAAATCGATAATTCACAAACTAGGCTTTCCAAATTCCAAATTTGATTTTCCTCAAAAATCAAAGCCTTTCCAAATTCAAAGGTTCCCAAAACTTTTCCTCAAAATCATTTTCACAAAATCCTTTATATATACATATATATATATATATATATATATATATATAATAACCTTGGGAAATTTTTGAATCACTTCATACTTGTATAAATTCACTTTTATACTTCAAATACTTTCAAAACCCTTTTATTCCTGGCAATAGATTCATTAAGGGGAGTTTACCATATATAACAAAGATATATAACTTTGTTTATCCCAAATCAAATAGTCAAATTTTGATTACTCTTTTGTAAAGTCATTTACCATATTGCTTACTTCCATAAAGTAAATTTTAATCATAGGAATATTCAATTCCCACTTTATTTCATCACATATTTCACAACATATACTTTCCATTTCAAAAACCATATTACAGTTCTTATCTCCAATTTCAATATCAATCTCATACAAACCCGTACGATGTACACATATCATCCGTACGCCATACCAATTTGATCGCTCACTCGATCACACAATTCCACTTCTGAACTAGTATCATCCACCCGACTTTCTAGTGCGGACTCAGGTCTGGTTTCTTGATCAGAAACCGTTATTCTCCTTGCATAGGTCACAACTATGATAGAGAATTTCCAGAACCAATCAAAAATCCATATCCAGGTTTGTCGTCGAAAATCGAATGAAAAATCCCAACTCGGATCGATAATATTATCTCAAAATTATGTGCTCGAATCTGGATCAAATCACTATGCGAATAGAATAATATATGTACATTCTACGTATTTATCTTCATTGATTATCAGTTAAATCAATTTCCTTTCTATTCATCCTCACTTTGATTTTATTCACTTATTCACATTTGCCTTAATCCCCATTTGGATTATCACTTCAATTCTTATCTCAATTGGGTATTTAATCAATAACAGTTTGAACTCCAACCAGTTTATATTTAGAAAATAGCTTGAAAAATTTAAAAATAGATAAGTAGTTGAAAAATAATTATTAGTTTGTAAAATAGCTGTAAAATAGTTATGTATTGATAAAATAGTTAAATAGTTATATAAATTTTAAATAATTGCAAAATAGTTGTAAATTAGTAATTAATTTGTAAAATAGTTGAGAAATAGTAATTAGTTTATAAAACAGTTGTAAAATTGTGAAATAGTTTAAAAATAATTTTAAAATAAGTATAAAATAGTTTGGCTTTAAAAAAAGAAAGGTTGTGAATAGCTTGGAAAATAGATTTAAGAAAACTTATACTAAAAAATAATTTGTTGAGAATAGTTTTAGAGTCAAACAGTTCCACTACCCAATCTTTATCCCCATCAATTCAGTTTTAATTTTCCACTTTCATTTAAATTGACTCAATTCCAATTTAAATAACTTCAATTTCCATTGAAATTGATTTGATCTCAATTCAAGTTGAATTAACCTCAATTCTTTTCAAATTTAAATTAAATTCCATTTGAATTTGAAACTATTTAACTTCGATTTCCTTTCAAATTTAAACCAATTCAAATTTTCTATTTGAATTTTAAACTTATCCATCTTAAATCACAATTCCCATTAATTCAAATCAAATTCAGTTTGAACTAATTCAATTTAAATCTCAATTTTAAACCATCTCGAATTATATAAATTCGAGTTAAATTTTTAAATGTTGATTTAATCCCTTAAGTCAAATTAACCCTTATTTTTAAACCAACAATCTAAGTCTTTAAACAATTAAATTTTGAGTCCAAATTTCAAAACTCCATTTAAAATTTTCTTCATAATAATAGATATATCCAATTTATTCCCCAATTTCAATTTTGAAACCAATGCTTAACAATTTAAATTTCCAAGTTCTTTTTGAACATTTAAATCTTAAATTCAAAGTGGTTTTATCTCCTTAATTTCAAATTTTAATTTCCCTTTTTATCTAAATAATGGATATATCACCACAATCCATTTCTTCATTCATTTAAACAAATCCAATTCACGATCTAAAGATTATTAATAACAATAGGATAATATTATCCAAATTATTTTAAAACATCCATTTTCAATTTCCAGATCTCAAACCCATTTTGAGATCTCACAAACTCCCCATTCAAATCAACCATTTAACCTTCCAGTTAAATCCCAATTTTATTTTGAAATTTCCAATTTAGGTTGCTTGTTAACTTATTTAACTTTGCCAAAGTTAAATTCAATTTACTTAATCCAGCCAACCTTACCCAATTTGAATTCCCATTTCAAATTTTAAACTTCACATTAATAATCTTATAAGTTCAAAAACTTATCACCTTGGATATCACATCTCATTTCAAATTAAAAACTCAACATTTAGAGTTTATTTCAAACCATTTTTGATATTATGTATATTCCTCATATATATACATATTATTTCCTTTACACACTAAGTTATCCTTAAATTTTAAATCACCTTTGGTTTTTAATTCAAAACAAATTTTCAAACAACCCTTGTTTGCAACAAGTCCCTTTTATTCAAATAATACTTATTTATTATTTCTTTTAGCACTTTGAAACAAATTCCAAATTTTCTGGCTTAGATTTAAAACTTCACAATCTAGATCATCTTCAGTTCCAATTTATAAGTCATACTTATCTAAAACATTTCATTTTGCTTACTCATTAATACACATCTTATTATTAAACACAACAATCATTTATGATAATAACCAAGATTATCATATCTGGAAACCAATTCATTATTATCTTATTCTGAAACTTTTCCCCAAATTCAAGATTTAATTTCAGTTTGAATCCATTTTAAACTTACCTTTATTTAATTTCAATTTGGTTGTATTTCTATTACCTCTTAATTTAATTCCAATAATTTAACAACCAATTACCTTAACATTTATTGGTTAAGGAATATTGCTTTATATATATCAAAATATATTCTTATATAAAATCATTTAAAATCTTTATATAAGAAAATAACAAGTACGCTCTCATATATATATACACACTCAACTCATTCTAGGGTACTATTGACCCTATCCTTATGAGTAAACCCACCAGAGCCAAGGTTCTCGCTTAACCTTTGCTCTGATACCAAATGTAACGACCGGGAATTTTCGATCCCGAAAAATTCCAGATAGTTAGAAAAGGAAGAAAGAGATAGAAGAAGAAACAGAAACACAACACAGATTCTCACATTCGCAGTAGATCAAAATATAATATCAAATAATACCTGTTTACAAAGAATACTGTATCTGTCAATTATATTTTAATACATCAGAGTTCACACATACACAATCACTGGACATATACAAATCAACATATCTCAGATAAACAGAAATATATCATAGTGGAAACACTCCATACGTTCCTGCCACCTAGCTCGTCTCCTGAGCTCCAGAACGTCCTTACCTGAAAATCTGCATTACTCGGCCTGACCCGAGCATTACATCAAAGTAACACCCGGGTCAGGCTGGAAACCAGCGTGAGTAAACCCATCTCACAAGGAATACTAATGCATAAACTTATTTAAAACCCGGGTAACTCGTACATCACAACGAGTTCTCAACTTATTATAGTCAACACTTATTCATATATCATTATCTATGTACTTCTACAAAGTTAAAATGGTCCAATTACTTAAATTAATCCATTCAGCCTATTTATTTCACATATCAATTCTATAAGGAATTCATAGAAGATTTACGAATCGAAGTGGTTCCGGGTATTTGCAAATGCCCGACTCAAGTCTCTTCGAATTTCATGTCATCTTAACCCAAATTATTCAAATGAAATATCCTTCAAACTTAAAATACAGGATTTCACTGTTTTAACCCAACATATTAAATCACATAGCATCTGTAACGACCCGAAATTTTCGATCCCGAAAATTTCAGATAGTTAGAAGAAGAAGAAAGAGATAGAAGAAGAAGAAACAGAAACACATCACAGATTCTCACATTCGCAGCGGATAAAATATAAAATCAAATAATAGCAGTTTTCAAAAGAGTACCATATCTGTCAATTTTCAATTTAATACATCAGAGTTACACACATACACAAACACGGAACATATACAAATCAACCTGTCTCAGATAAACAGAAATATATCACAGCAGAAACACTCCTTACGTTCCTACCATCCAGCTCGTCTCCTGAGCTCCAGAGCGTCCTTACCTAAAAATCTGTAATACTCAGTTTGACCAGAGCATTACAATAAAGTAACACCCGGGTCAGGCTGGAAACCAGCGTGATTAAACCCATCTAACAAGAAATACCAATGCATACAACTTTTTAAAACTCGGGTAACTTATTTAAATTTACCACTTCACAGATTGTTATAGCCATTACTTATCACACATATCAATTTCTAAGTATCCATAACTTAGATTAAATGGTCCAATTTACTTAAATCATTTAATTTCAGCTTATTTATTTCACATATTAATTTATAAAGAATCGAAGTGGTTTCGGGTATTTACTAATACCCGACTCCGGTCTCTTCGAATTTAATACCATCTTAACCCAAGTTATTCAAATGAAACACAATTCAACTTTAAATACAAGATGTCACTCTTCCCACAGAAATTTATCATCCTTCAATAACCACATTATAAATGTTCACTCAAACATATCATATCATAAAACATTTCATATCACAGAATATCACCTAATAGATATCAACCAATTTAGATATTCTACTCAAACAATCATTCATAAGCAACCATTGTTAATTCCTATTATAATTAATTTAATTAACCTAAATTAAATCAATTACTTAAGAATTACTCACTTAACCTTGCTTAATCAACCATTAATTAATTACAACCTTTTAATTAATCAATCATCCTTAATTACTTCTCCTATTTATTATTAATCATATTTAATAATAAATCTGAAAAATAATTATTCATTAATCAGCCTTGATTAAGCACACTAATAATTAATTTCCCTTAAATAATTACATTACTTAACTATCTTCAAATATTAATTACACTAAGTAATTAATTATTTATTTACTTCCACTAAGAAATTTCCCTTCTTATTAATTTCACAAGGTAATTAAACCCAAATCCTTTCCATTAAAATTACCATTCCAACTCAATTTGACATCTAGTAATTATCCATTAATTACCTTACTAACTACTCCTTTCCAATTACATTCAGTAATCATACTTTAACAAATCATCACGTGATTATCTTAAGTAAATTAAACCAATTAAATAACTTGACTAATCACATTACTTTAATTAACTACATTGAGTAATTAATCACTTAGTCACTTCCATTAAGTAATTATACTTAAACAATTCCATAGATTGATTATCCTTAATTAATTTATCTAATTAATCATCTTAATTAATCCTTTGATAATCCTTAGTTAATGATCCTTTGTTAACTAGTAACAATTCTTTTATTTCACAAGTTAAAGAAATATTTATCTTATAAAGAAGCTTATAGAATTCTAGACCAAATTTATTTTAAATACAAACCATATTTAAAATACACTTTAAACATACAAAGTCATTTAAAACAATTTAAATTTTAAATTGTCCTTCATTTCAAAACTAGAGTACAGATTTAAATTTTGATTTCAGATTTATCTTAGATTTAAAAAACTTTGCTTACATTTTAATCTACTTTTTTTTTAAACAGACAGGTTTAAAACCTGTAACCACTCAATCTACCCGAGACCATACCCACTTGACTTCGGGTCGAAACCCTTGCTGCTTCGGGCAAAGCACAAAACTGCTCGAGAAAAACTCGAATACTCACTTCTGTTCAAACTAACAAAATCACATCATCAGAACAAAGTGCTCCGTGCACATGCACAGTGGCTTGGATCGCCTCCGATCGACTTCGACGATCATCCCACATCGACAAACACCCAAACACCCTAACCCAAACATCAGATCACCATCCTCATAATTCGAAATCGAACTTGAGTTTCAACCAAAACCTGGAACATCAACAGAAACCACCATCAAAACCTGGAACATCGCCGTTCATGAAACTCCGACCACCAGAGGGTCTGTAACTTCGACCACACCATCCCCTACCTCCATGCTTCCATCCCCTTGAGTTTGGTTGAACTCGATCAACCAGCGCAGGCGCACAATTCAAAACTTCAGACCTAGTTAAAACTAGGGTTAAAATCCTAATTCGATTGCCGCCGTCACCACGGTGTTATGATCAACATCCTGACAATTTTTGTGACGCCCCACCTCTATGCTCATAATAACAAAGAGTATTAAAAGAAATACTGTCTATTATTACGAAGAATAAGGCTGGATAGGAGCGACCATCCGTAGTTGGCCTTACACTAATATTGGTTATCTCGATAGGAGTGGTATATACTTTTTATTTTTCATCTATTATTTATTTACTCCCATCGACACACCCAATTATCAGTATAAAACAAACTACGATAGTTCATAATGGTTTAGGACATTAGATATAACAATAACACAGATAATATAAATGCGGAACACAGATTAACAAAAATCTCATATATATATAACCGATGTCAGTTACAATATATTTGACACGATACATATGATACAACTACAACTGTCGACTCTAGAAGTTATACATACAAGTACATTATCAACTAATATACATGAATACATATCGTTCTATACAATGACACGACGACTACAAAATAACAGAGACAACTTCAAAAGATGTGAAAAGTCTTCATATCCTGAACAGCAACTCAAAGAAGAAAATCTACAACCTGAAATAACTCGGGTCTGACCCGAGTATTACATTCAAAAGAAAATAATACCCAGGTCAGTCTAATTCAAACCAGTTTATTAGTGCATATAGGCAGTAATAATTTAAATAGACGACAGTCACAATAATTCCCGTCTATCCGATTCTTTAAACAAAGAAACCGGATAACGGTCAATATAACACTTAACAGTGTTTAACAAAAATCAGCAGATTTAAATCATCAACAGAGATAAATAAACAATTTATCAAATCGACTAAATCAATTTAAAGCTGTCAAATCTGATAGTGCTGCAGTACACGCACGCGTGTACTGCCTCGCCACTATCGCAAGAGATACGCAAAAGCTCAGTGAAAGTCACAAATGATCACCAGGTCAAACCTCGAAATCGGGTTCAACTCAGGTGATAACAAACAATGCATTTCAAATAAATGGTCAAGACATAAAATCAAGTCTCGGCCCAAGTTCAAATCAATCAACAGAAACAGTGGCTGCACAGAGACAGCAGGGTACAACACGCCTCAAAGTATCGGTCGATACCAACAAGCATGTGGGGTCAGGGAAACCCAAATACTACATGAAACAGGTATGCATATACATGAAGGCTACGCATGAATACATTGGAGCAATGCCGCAGTCAGCAACTAAAGCATGAATGCTACTGTGGAGACCAGAGTATAGAAATGCCCAGACTCGAGTGGAATCAGCAAACCAAGGAACTGACAACCAGAATGAATGTAATTCAAGTGACAGTGCAACCAAAAATGGTGATAATGAAAAGGTTCAAATGAATACCAGTGCACGACCATACAATGAACAGGAGGAACTTAAGGCAACTTATAGTGCAACATGACAACAAACAGTGTAACAACATAATCACGATGCCAAGTACTACAAAATCTTGAGTATCATCAACGAAAGGATACAACATATATGCACTGTAACACTAGACAGTGCAAGTGACAATGCAAGCTACAGGTTGGTATAAAGTCAAAGTGAACAATGGAATGCAAGTGACAACAAGACTCCATTATACTCGAGTCCAAATGCAACAGTAGGCAGACGCACTCAGGCCAAAGCCAGGTGAGAAATCACATATTTAAATAACTGAAGTAGCAAGTTGTACCAAAGACCAACGACAATAACAAAAAGGCCGTCCAAGAGGCAAGAACCAATGACAACGAGTGATACAAGACTCTATATATGCGGGCACAAAGTCATGAAATATGAAACTACAAAAGTCAGAAGCAGTTTCACATTTTAAAATCAAGGCCGAGACCAACAGTTAATGGCCCTAAGCAAATTAAGGTACAAGCCGAGATCAACATAAATGGGCAGTGACAGTGGTAACTATACAAGTGAAAGCAACCAGTGAAGAACACTATCAAGTCGAATGCAATAGGGAAACAAAGGCACCAGTAAACAAAATGTCAAAGCAGTAAGCATCAGAAATTCATGTCATTAGAAAACAATGAATTCACAAAATAAAAATCATAGTCAAGTTCGAATCACGACGACAATTCGACTGCCGAGCATAGTACTGAACGGTGGATAAACAAATTCGAAGACAACATTCTCAAAAGCCAACTAAGTCGGAAATCAAAACCCAAGCATCAAATAGAAACATACGTTCAAGAGAATAAACTGCCCATTCCAACCAATATATGCGACGAAGATAAAGGGATTCAAATCCTAATTAAACAACTTAAAACCCAAATCACGAAACTGAGCAGTTGAATTAGATGTGAGCGGTAGCACTCACCTTTGATTCGACGAGCAAGCAACATGTTTCCTCACTCGATCGAGCAAAACGAAGTCGAAGTCAATCGCCTTGGAGATACCAAAGCCCTAATTTTCGGTGCCGAGGAATGAACAAAAGACGAGCTGCCTCCATTTTTTTCTTCCTTTTCGAATGTTTGCTAAGGCTTGGAACGATTGGAATTGGAGGGGGAAAAGGAACGAACGATAATGTCGCGGCCGCCATTAAAATTCTTTTTGGTTTTAGGGTTAGCTTTTGTTTTGGTTTCGAACGAGAAAAATGAATGAAAGGGGAGCGGTTGCCTCTGATATCATCTCAGCATCAACAAATATGGGCCTCGATTTAAAATATAAAGCCCACTCAACACTAAACAATTTTTACAAAAGAATTTTACTTGAAATAATTGCCAAACAGCAATTAACCATCAATTTAATCGTCATTTGACACAAATAAATTTCCACAAAACTCCGGGTTGTTACAGACTCCCCTCCTTAAAGAAATTGCGTCCACGCAATCATAGGGAATAAATGGATAAAAGGTAACAACCAAAAGAGCATGGCAATGTCGAATGTACAAGCAAAGCAAGTGTTAGCGGGGAAGTATTAGATAAGAAAGTGTAACAACCCTCGATTTCTACATATATTTAAATTTGACTTTATTTTTATTTTAAATTTTTTAAACTTGTTTTATTTCAAACATTTCATTTCAAAATAAAAAAAATTATAACTTCAAATGGTATAAATTGGATATTTTACTAAAAAGTTGATTTCTGTTCAAACTGGTCAAACTATGACTTTTAATTTTTAAATTTAAATATTTAAATTCTTGAATTTTATCTTTTATTATGAAAATAGATACAATAACTTGAATACTGCTTTTTGTTTCGTTGGAATTGGATTTAAATTGTGAAAGTTACACCATTTACAATATTGTGTGTATATTGAATTATTTAA
Organism: Allium fistulosum; assembly: GCA_030737815.1. Classification (NCBI taxonomy): domain Eukaryota; kingdom Viridiplantae; phylum Streptophyta; class Magnoliopsida; order Asparagales; family Amaryllidaceae; genus Allium; species Allium fistulosum. The sequence goes on from CM060905.1 coordinate 1,113,101,728, forward strand.
CAATATTCTTCATTTTAGATTATAAATAATATTTTTATTTGTCAAACCATGTTCTAATTTGTGTTATATGACATGTTAGGTATATATTTTATTTTTAAAACATTTTAAAGTGATGATAGAATTTTCCTAAAATTTATTGCATTTATTTCCTAGTTTTAAAGGCTGTTTTCTTATTTTCTGTTATTTTCTTCATTTAAAATTATATTTAAATTAAATTTTATATATTTATTTTGCGAATTCATTTTTATTTTATGTTATTATTTATGTTTAAAAATATATTACAAGCTCATATGAATTTTCCCAAATTTATTCCAATTAATTTCAAATTTTCTAGACTAGTTTACTATTTTTAGCTATTTTCTTATTTTTACTTTATATAATTTATAAATATTATATATATTTTTATATTTTGATAATTTTCGAAATTTTATCTGGTATTACTATTATTACCAGAAATATAAAGTTATAAAAACAAATTAAAGAAATATGAAAGGGTTTTTGACCTTTGAATTGCCTTGTGGCTTTTTGAATTCCACCTCTTCATTTCCACACAACTTTTCATTTTCTTTGACCTATACCCTACACTCTTCAGATGATATTCATTTTTATTTTCACATACATCATTTTCCTCCTTCCTGAGAAAAAAATTTCGGCCTCCATCATTTGGGAAAGTTTGGTAAAAATCTTTGTTTATTTTACCTTTTTTCCTACTTTTATTGCTTATTTCTACTTGATTTTTGCACATGCTTTCTTCCTCTTTAGGTTCGGCCATGCCTCCCTTGCTGCCTAGATGCCTCCACCACCTGATGGCACATCATCACCACCTCCTCCTCACAAAAAAATACAAGCCATGAACCCCTTGGCGATGCAATTGCACAAAAGTTTCAAAAACCATCCAAATTCCTAGCCTAACCACCACCACCTCATCTCTATCACCTCACCAACCCCCTAGCCGCCACCTACCACACCACCATCACCTCCAGCAACCTTTGCCACATCACTCCAGTGGACCCCACCTCTCTGGCCATGACCATTAGAGCCTTGGCCGAGCCCAAATCCTTGACCCAATCCATGTGACTGCATGCTTGTGTTGTATTTTCCCTCTACCACTTTTGCACCATCATTCCACCATTTGGGCCGAACCCATACTCATCCAAACCTGACCCAAACACCTGCCATGGCCTTGTATTACCCTTATGTCTTAGCCTAGTAAAGGTTAAAAGCAAGTGCAAGCATTTCTATTTGATTATGTGCAGTTTATTCTAGCATAGTTTATCGTATTTTGGTTTTGAAACTCATCGTTGTTATATTGTTTTTGTTTGATGTGTATCCAAAGAATTTGACATTTGGCTCCTCCATTCGAATCTGTGTCGTGCTTTTGTGCTTGTGTAGATCCCATTTGTGCAATTCGTCGTTGTGTCTTTAGCTCAAACCGGTGAGTTATTCTCACCAGACAGTTTTATACTTATATTAATAGTAAATCGATCACATGTGAATCTGTAAATTGCATCACCATATTATATTTGCTATGTCACTATTATATGATGTTCACACATGCTTAAACACCTGTTATATCATATGTTACTGTTATATTATGTTGTTCTGTTATTTTTATCAGTTTATCACACTGCAAGTTCCCTTTAGATTAGAATCACTATGGGTTGAAATGATACATACCCGAACGGACTTTAGAATAGGAGAAAATCGTTATGGGCTGAAATGATAGGCCTGAATGATTTTCAATTATTTTCATTTACTTGGGATTGCAGGTTTGAAATGATCAAACCCGGGCATCTTTGTAAATTACGGGTTGAAATGATAAATTACCCGTATCACTTTACCTAGGCTAAAAAAAAATGAAATACAGCCCCGTAGTTAAAATATGTTTTTCCAAAAATTTTAAAATATTTTAGAAATGTAAATATTATAATATTTTGATTTAAATTTGATTAAAAATGATTTCTGTAAAGCATTATTGATTTTCTGAAAGTTTATAAGTGAAATAAATTAATGGTAAAGTTAGAAAATCTGAAATGTAAGTTATTTTGGGAAATTTTAATTTGGTGATATTTGGAATTTAAATTAAATATGAAATATGATAAATTCATGATAATTTGGATTAAAGTGAATTTAAACGATTTTATAATATATTAATGATTTTTGAATAAAGTTAAAATGTGAAATGAATGAATATTTAAGTTCAAATTTTGACATATAACTAAAATTGGAAATTTATGAATTTGGCTTAAAAGTGAATTTTAAGTTAAGTAAATAAAAATGAAATTAAGTTATATTTGAAAATTTAAACTTAAGTGTTAAGTTAAATTTAATTTAATGAATTTAAATTTTAATGTTGGAATTTAATAAGTGAATTATTATTAAATTTTGATTTTTGAATGGAAATTTAACTTTATAAAATCATGAATATAAGGGTATTTGAACGATTGTTTTAAAAGTGAAATTATATGATTTTATAAGTTAAAAATGATTTATATAAAAATATAATTGTTTGTGAAATTATACTGAATATTTGAAGTTAATTAACTGCATTTCTGAAATGCTATTAATTCTAATGTAAATGATAATACAACATTTGTAAGTGCTGTAGTTGATAATAATGAACCAAATGGCTAAATTTAATTAAAGGCTATTATAGCATTTTTGTAAATTTTATAATGGTTGAATTTAACTAAGTTTATTTGAAACTACTGTAACCCTATTACAGCATTTTAAATGATGTCTTTTGTTAAATTGAACTGTTTTAAATGTGACTTTCCGTAGCATTTTCTAAATGCTGCGAAAGTTGAATTTTCATTGTTTTAATTAATTTAAGTGAACGAATGAACTTTGAAAGATTAAAATTTTGGAAATTTAATTATTAAATATAATAACTTCATTTTTATGATTTAAAATAAAGTAATTTGTTTCGAAATATAAACTATTTTGAAACTATGATATTTTGATATTTTGAAATGGATTTTTGAAGGATATTGAATTTTGAAATGATATTTGATTTCGAAGTATAAAATACCATTTTTAAATTTTAACCACGGGATGTATTTAATTTATAGTTTAACTGATCCTTAAAGGATGGGCGATCCCAAGCATCCTTTGAGTTATTGTGCATTTCTACTACAGTTCACTTGAGTTGGTTTACATTATATAAGTATATATTGTCCTGACTCGAGTGTTTTGTGTTTTACTTTACGCTCGGGTCAGCCTGAGTATTTACAGCTTAGCTTTGGATTTCTTTCTGGAGCTAGGAATCGCTGGAGATTCTGCTTGTCTAGTTATCTGTTCCTTTCAGTTCAGTTGTTCTATTTCAGTTCCGGTATTCATAAACTTCTATTTATTTGAGATTTCTATTGTATATGTTTTCAAACAAATATTATGTATTTTGTTTTGAAAGTTTGTTATAGTAGCTTCATGAACTACTATGGTATTTTTAATTTCCGCTGCGAGTTATTCTGATATGTTCTGTGTTTGTGATTCTGTGTATTTGATTTCATTTGCTCCAAATTTTTTTACAATCTGTTATTTTGAATTATTCAAGTCTGACATGTGTGGATTATTGTCGATTTGAATGGTCCAAAATAGTGGGTCGTTACAGAAATCAAAAGGTTCGACTGCTTCAATCAAAAGAATCAACATCGTGGGAATCAGGGATCAAAATCATACGACTAACACAAGCAAGAACAATCGAGTTCCAGCAACTAAAAGAGAAGGAAAAACAGAGCAGAAATCCCATACAGAGCACGAATTGAATGTGAGTAAATCAAATTACTCACCTGAATCGCCAGAGAAAAAGACGAAGCTCAAATCTCAAAAATTGCAAATATTCAATCATCAAAAGCGATAATCAAATTTCTCAAATCAACAAATATTCGATTATCACAAGCGATAATCAAATTTCAAATTCAACAAATATTCGATTATCAAAAACGATAATCAAATTTCAAATCAACCAATATTTAATTATCTAAAACGATAATTAAATCCCAAATCAACAAATATTTAATTATCTCAGGCGATAATTAAATCTAAAATCAACAAATATTTAATTATCTCAGGCGATAATTAAATCTCAAATCAACAAATATTTAATTATCAAAAGCGATAATTAAATCTCAAATCAGCAAATATTTAATTATCAAAAGCGATAATTAAATCTCAAATAAGCAAATATTTAATTATCAAAAGCGATAATTAAATCTCAAATCAGCAAATATTTAATTATCAAAAGCGATAATTAAATCTCAAATCAGCAAATATTTAATTATCAAAAGCGATAATTAAATCTCATATCAACAAATATTTAATTATCTAAAGCGATAATTAAATCTCAAATCAACAAATATTTAATTATCTCAGGCGATAATTAAATCTAAAATCAACAAATATTTAATTATCTCAGGCGATAATTAAATCTCAAATCAACAAATATTTAATTATCAAAAGCGATAATTAAATCTGAAATCAGCAAATATTTAATTATCTAACAGCGATAATTAAATCTCAAATCAACAAATATTTAATTATCAAAGACGATAATTAAATCTCAAATCAACAAATATTTAATTATCTAACAGCGATAATAAAATCTAAAATCAACAAATATTTAATTATCAAAGACGATAATTAAATCTCAAATCAACAAATATTTAATTATCTCAGGCGATAATTAAATCTAAAATCAACAAATATTTAATTATCTCAGGCGATAATTAAATCTCAAATCAACAAATATTTAATTATCAAAAGCGATAATTAAAAGCAACAAATATCCGATTATCAAAAACGATAATCAGAACTCATATCAACAAATATCTAATTATCACAAGCGATAATTAGAAACAACAAATATCTGATTATCAAAAACGATAATCAGAACTCATATCAGCAAATATCTAATTATCACAAGCGATAATTAGAAACAACAAATATCTGATTATCAAAAACGATAATCAGAACTCATATCAACAAATATCTAATTATCACAAGCGATAATTAGAAACAACAAATATCTGATTATCAAAAACGATAATCAAAACTCATATCAACAAATATCTAATTATCACAAGCGATAATTAGAAACAACAAATATCTGATTATCAAAAACGATAATCAGAACTCATATCAACAAATATCTAATTATCACAAGCGATAATTAGAAACAACAAATATCCGATTATCAAAAACGATAATCAGAACTCATATCAACAAATATCTAATTATCACAAGCGATAATTAGAAACAACAAATATCTGATTATCAAAAACGATAATTAGAACTCATATCAACAAATATCTAATTATCACAAGCGATAATTAGAAACAACAAATATCTGATTATCAAAAACGATAATCAGAACTCATATCAACAAATATCTAATTATCACAAGCGATAATTAGAAACAACAAATATCTGATTATCAAAAACGATAATCAGAACTCATATCAACAAATATCTAATTATCACAAGCGATAATTAGAAACAACAAATATCTGATTATCAAAAACGATAATCAGAACTCATATCAGCAAATATCTAATTATCCCAAGCGATAATTAGAAACAACAAATATCTGATTATCAAAAACGATAATCAGAACTCATATCAACAAATATCTAATTATCACAAGCGATAATTAGAAACAACAAATATCTGATTATCAAAAACGATAATCAGAACTCATATCAACAAATATCTAATTATCACAAGCGATAATTAGAAACAACAAATATCTGATTATCAAAAATGATAATCAGAACTCATATCAACAAATATCTAATTATCACAAGCGATAATTAGAAACAACAAATATCTGATTATCAAAAACGATAATCAGAACTCATATCAACAAATATCCAATTACCTGCAGATAATTGGAAGCAACAAATATCTAGAAATCAATTAAGAAGACTAGAAAATCAACATGAAAGCTTGGATCGATCCCATCAGATGGCGAGTTTTTAATTCGCCGCACGTGCATCTCAGAGTGGCCGAAGCCTACCAAGTACTCAACATAATTTTGGCGCCCATCAGATTGACCCGAAGGTCCGTAGAGTGACCCGAAGGTCTAGTACTGGTATTTGACCCGAAGGTCCGCAGAGTGGCCCGAAAGCCCAACAAATGACCTGAAGGTCCGCAGAGTGGCCCGAAAGCCCAACAAATGACCCGAAGGTCCTCATAGTGGCTCGAAAGAACACGAAAGCATCAAAATGTTTCAATTAACGAGTCCGGAATTAACCGAAATAGCAAACGCACATGTCCCATACCACGTGTTTTACTAAATCGTTTGATTCTCTTCATCGTTTCCTTGAAAGTGTAAAATTCATCAAAATCATCAAAACAACATATATTCAATTAACGAGTCTGGAATTAACCGAAAAAGTAAAAGTGTGGTTCCATACTCCGCACTTTTTCTAAATCGTTTAAATCTCTTCATCGTTTCCTTGAAAGTGCAAAATTGTGTATTTTGTAAAAATACACTTTACATTCTCAAACGGACAAGTCCGGAATTAAGCGAATCAGTAAAAGAAAGGGGTCATAGTCCTCGATTTTGCTGAAACGTTTAAATCGCTTCCTCATTCTTTTGAAAGCGTAAACTGTTAAATTTCTGAAAACCATTTTATTTATTTTGTAAAAATAACAATTCACCTTCTCAACTGGACAAGTCCGGAGTTAAGCGAAACAGTAAAAGAAAGGGGTCATAATCCTCGATTTTGTTGAATCGTTTAAGTCGCTTTCTCATTCTTTTGAAAACGCAAACTGTTACAATTTTATAAAACAATTTTCATTTTAAAACAATTTTCCAATCACGTGATTAAAACAGCAAATCAGTAACAATTTCGATAAGGAAATTATACTTCTCAAAATACCGTAAAAACGGTTACAAATTAGTATTGTGGAATAACCGCTTGAAAATCCACTTTTAAAATTTGACGGTTACGGAAGCCAAAGCGACAGTAGTTTTAAAACGTCAAAATCACATCAAAACAATCTACATCAAAATGTAATGTCAGTGAATTCTCATTCATCAAAATGCCACAAAACACCGTACTTCAAAATATAGCATTGGCGTAAAATTCCGTTGTAAAAATAACGGCAACAAAATACGTTTCATAACCAAGCATCGGTTCAACGTAAAATAAATGCAATAACGTGCAATTTAAATTTTTGCACGTACTACAAAATGAACAAAGAATCATTCAAATGTATCTTCAATGAAGATAATTTAAAACAGCAAAAATCTATTCAATAGATGATTAGTACAAAAGAAAGCCAGCGGAAATTTCAACAAAATCACATATCTGCAATTTCTTCGAATCCTCAATTCGGATTCGAAGTTCTCAAAGAAACAAAATAATTACAGCTATGTAAACAACAAATGAAATTCATATCAATTTCGTATTTTGATTTTTAAATCAAAAAGATTATCAGTTGTACTCAGCGAAGACAGTTTCACTGTTTCCGCTGCGCACTCTGATAAACAGAACACAAATCAATCAAATCATCAGAACTCAATTTCACTATTATTTTCAAATAAAGTTATTTAAAAATTTCATCCAAATTTCAAAACTTTAGTTTTGACTCAAGCACAAATAAAATATCGACCAATAGTTGTAACATATGTTCCTTCTGAGTTAAGTTTTATATTATGTCCATAAACCCCAAGCTCTGATACCAACTGTGACGCCCCACCTCTATGCTCATAATAACAAAGAGTATTAAAAGAAATACTGTCTATTATTACGAAGAATAAGGCTGGATAGGAGCGACCATCCGTAGTTGGCCTTACACTAATATTGGTTATCTCGATAGGAGTGGTATATACTTTTTATTTTTCATCTATTATTTATTTACTCCCATCGACACACCCAATTATGAGTATAAAACAAACTACGATAGTTCATAATGGTTTAGGACATTAGATATAACAATAACACAGATAATATAAATGCGGAACACAGATTAACAAAAATCTCATATATATATATAACCGATGTCAGTTACAATATATTTGACACGATACATATGATACAACTACAACTGTCGACTCTAGAAGTTATACATACAAGTACATTATCAACTAATATACATGAATACATATCGTTCTATACAATGACACGACTACTACAAAATAACAGAGACAACTTCAAAAGATGTGAAAAGTCTTCATATCCTGAACAGCAACTCAAAGAAGAAAATCTACAACCTGAAATAACTCGGGTCTGACCCGAGTATTACATTCAAAAAATAATAATACCCAGGTCAGTCTAATTCAAACCAGTTTATTAGTGCATATAGGCAGTAATAATTTAAATAGACGACAGTCACAATAATTCCCGTCTATCCGATTCTTTAAACAAAGAAACCGGATAATGGTCAATATAACACTTAACAATGTTTTACAAAAATCAGCAGATTTAAATCATCAACAGAGATAAATAAACAATTTATCAAATCGACTAAATCAATTTAAAGCTGTCAAATCTGATAGGGCTGCAGTACACGCACGCGTGTACTGCCTCGCCACTATCGCAAGAGATACGCAAAAGCTCAGTGAAAGTCACAAATGATCACCAGGTCAAACCTCGAAATCGGGTTCAACTCAGGTGATAACAAACAATGCATTTCAAATAAATGGTCAAGACATAAAATCAAGTCTCGGCCCAAGTTCAAATCAATCAACAGAAACAGTGGCTGCACAGAGACAGCAGGGTACAACACGCCTCAAAGTATCGGTCGATACCAACAAGCATGTGGGGTCAGGGAAACCCAAATACTACATGAAACAGGTATGCATATACATGAAGGCTACGCATGAATACATTGGAGCAATGCCGCAGTCAGCAACTAAAGCATGAATGCTACTGTGGAGACCAGAGTATAGAAATGCCCAGACTCGAGTGGAATCAGCAAACCAAGGAACTGACAACCAGAATGAATGTAATTCAAGTGACAGTGCAACCAAAAATGGTGACAATGAAAAGGTTCAAATGAATACCAGTGCACGACCATACAATGAACAGGAGGAACTTAAGGCAACTTATAGTGCAACATGACAACAAACAGTGTAACAACATAATCACGATGCCAAGTACTACAAAATCTTGAGTATCATCAACGAAAGGATACAACATATATGCACTGTAACACTAGACAGTGCAAGTGACAATGCAAGCTACAGGTTGGTATAAAGTCAAAGTGAACAATGGAATGCAAGTGACAACAATACTCCATTATACTCGAGTCCAAATGCAACAGTAGGCAGACGCACTCAGGCCAAAGCCAGGTGAGAAATCACATATTTAAATAACTGAAGTAGCAAGTTGTACCAAAGACCAACGACAATAACAAAAAGGCCGTCCAAGAGGCAAGAACCAATGACAACGAGTGATACAAGACTCTATATATGCGGGCACAAAGTCATGAAATATGAAACTACAAAAGTCAGAAGCAGTTTCACATTTTAAAATCAAGGCCGAGACCAACAGTTAATGGCCCTAAGCAAATTAAGGTACAAGCCGAGATCAACATAAATGGGCAGTGACAGTGGTAACTATACAAGTGAAAGCAACCAGTGAAGAACACTATCAAGTCGAATGCAATAGGGAAACAAAGGCACCAGTAAACAAAATGTCAAAGCAGTAAGCATCAGAAATTCATGTCATCAGAAAACAATGAATTCACAAAATAAAAATCATAGTCAAGTTCGAATCACGACGACAATTCGACTGCCGAGCATAGTACTGAACGGTGGATAAACAAATTCGAAGACAACATTCTCAGAAGCCAACTAAGTCGGAAATCAAAACCCAAGCATCAAATAGAAACATACGTTCAAGAGAATAAACTGCCCATTCCAACCAATATATGCGACGAAGATAAAGGGATTCAAATCCTAATAAAACAACTTAAAACCCAAATCACGAAACTGAGCAGTTGAATTAGATGTGAGCGGTAGCACTCACCTTTGATTCGACGAGCAAGCAACATGTTTCCTCACTCGATCGAGCAAAACGAAGTCGAAGTCAATCGCCTTGGAGATACCAAAGCCCTAATTTTCGGTGCCGAGGAATGAACAAAAGACGAGCTGCCTCCATTTTTTTCTTCCTTTTCGAATGTTTGCTAAGGCTTGGAACGATTGGAATTGGAGGGGGAAAAGGAACGAACGATAATGTCGCGGCCGCCATTAAAATTCTTTTTGGTTTTAGGGTTAGCTTTTGTTTTGGTTTCGAACGAGAAAAATGAATGAAAGGGGAGCGGTTGCCTCTGATATCATCTCAGCATCAACAAATATGGGCCTCGATTTAAAATATAAAGCCCACTCAACACTAAACAATTTTTACAAAAGAATTTTACTTGAAATAATTGCCAAACAGCAATTAACCATCAATTTAATCGTCATTTGACACAAATAAATTTCCACAAAACTCCGGGTTGTTACAATTTTCACTTAGTCTCTGATCATCAGACTACCACCAGAAATAACCCCTTCCTTCCAGACTACATAGATTATCAGAAAGTCCCTAATTTCTATTTTCTGGTCAAACCAGAACTGCACCTTAAATCTATTATTAAAAATTCAGATTTTAGTTTTAAAAATCATCAATTTGTATAACGTTTTAAATTATATTCCTGAAACCATGAATTAAGAAATTTAAATTTTCACTTATATTCAACTTGGTCTATTATTTTAGTTTCCAGTACCATTACCAATTTATTTTGACTTAAATAAAATTTTAAACTAAAGTTTATGATGAAACAGCCAAGTTTTGTTTGAGTCTTAAATCCATATCATGCCTAGATCAAAAGGAAATGATTTTTAAATCACACCGATGCTTGAAACAAAGAACAGAATATCACAGAAGACAACTATGCACACACATACATCCATCATTCAAATATACTCAGTGAATTCATATATACACGAACATACTTATTCACAGATATAAACATGCAACAGATTCATATATTAAATTTTTAAAAGTGATGTTACTCGCTGTTTGAGGTGCTTGGATGGTCATGTTGTTTGCTCTACTATTTATTTGAGTTGCTCTGATTCCTTTATTTTATGATGGTTTTTTGTTTTCTCTTTTTTACTTGTTGATCGAATGAGAAGAATAAAACAGGGTAGGGGATATATATAAAGAATGTATACTGCATTCTGTTTTTGTTGTATACAGCAAGCTTCTTAATTTTTATTTTTATTATATTTTTCCTTTTTGTTGACCAGTCTAGATTTGTGAAAGTTGAGATGATTTTGTTTTGGTTGTGAAATGACTCATCTTGTGCTAGAATTGATAGCATTTAATGTAAATGTCTCTTCATTATTTTCATACTTATCCTTCTGATTCCTATGTTCATAGATTTTTTTATTTTTATTTTATAGCTTTCACATATGCATATGGGTTTACAATTGTCTTTACACCACTTAAATGTGCTTTCAAGTGTCATTCATGTCTTTATTTATTTAAGCTATGTATAATTATGTAATATCTACATGTATATAAAATGTATTTGCCTTTTTATAACTAAAGCTTTTAGATTTATATATCTATACATATGTGAATTCAAGTAAACATTTATTTATAAATAACTTATGTTTGATCCAATTAAATGTATCATCTGTTTATAAATTTGAAAAACATATTTTAACTCTATATACAAAATTCCCAAACCAAATTTATCTTATGTTAGAATTTTAAAATGAAAGAGTATTTAAAACAAATGAACTTTTTAATTAAAACTTATTGAAAACTCAAGTTTAATATATATATATATTTATTGAGAGATTATCACAATCAAATAATAAATCAATGTTTTAATAGATTAAATCCTGTAAATTTCCAATTAACAGATATCTGAAAATCTAGGTTATCACAGCATCACACATCACATACCAGAGATATCAACTATTCTAAGGCACACAATATCATTCAATCATTCGTGAGCAAGATTAATCAACCATACCATCTCTAATTAATTTAATTAACCACAATTAAATCAATTACTTTAATTACTTTTAAATCCTGCTTATTAATTAATTTCAAACCAATTAATTAATCATCCAATAATCATCCATCTTAATTAATCCTCCTCGATTAATTATTCTTTAATTACAATAATTAATTAACCTTTAATTAATTACACAAATTAATTATCTTATAATCACTTACATTGATTAATTATCCTTTAATTAACCATACTCGTTGATTTACTAACCCTTCATAAATTTCTTCAATTAATCAATTCTTCAATTAATTACACTGAGTAATTAATCCTTAATTATTTCCCTTAAGAAATCTAATTTTAATTACTTTCATCAAGTAATTATTCCATTGGTTAATTATCCTCTGTTAATTAACCTTTAATTACTAATTTACTTAACCTTTAATTACTAATTAAATTAAATCAATCCGTGATAAATTTGTCCTTTAACTTAGGTAATTAATCTTTGATTACTAATCAATTTATCCTTAATTATAGATTTATTTAAAAATTAATTAATCTCTAATTAATTAACTCGGTTACTTAATTTGCTTAATCAATCTCAAACCATTAAAACTTTAATTAACTTTAAGGTAAACCATTTCCTAAAAAATGACAAAATTATCATTAACATTTTAAACTTGATTTAATACATTACATAAGCACTTACCATTTGAAATAACTCTAAACTTGTGTAACGACCCGGAAATTTCGAACCCGAAAATTCCAGATAGTTATGAAAAGAAGAAGAGATAGAAGAAAAGAAACAAAAACATAACACAGATGCTCACATTCGCAGCGGAACAAAATATAATATCAAATAATAACAGTTTACAAAAGGATACTGTATCTGTCAATTTACATTTATTTACATCAGAGTTATATTCCAATACACAACGATGGTCATATATAAATCAAATATGTCTCAGATAATCAAAAATAATAGTCACAGTAGAATCACTCCATACGTCCTGCCATCCAGTACTCCTCCTGAGCTCCAAAACGTCCTTACCTGAAAAGCTGTAATACTCGGTCTGACCCGAGCATTACATCAAAGTAACACCCGGGTCAGGCTGGAAACCAGCGTGAGTAAACCCATATAATTTGAAATACTAAGTTCAAACCATAAAAAAAAACCCGGGGTAACTCATACTTCACTACGAGCTCATTACTTGTTATGCTCAATACTTCACATATCGATCTATAAAGAATCGAAGTGGTTTCGGGTATTAACTAATATCCGACCCCTGTCTCTTCGAATCCAATGTCATCTAAACCCAAATTATTCAAATGAAATACAATTCAAATTTTTAAATACATGATGTCACTTTTTACACAGCAATTCATCATAGATAACCACATTCACCTCTTCAACCCAACATATCATATTACAAAAGCATTCCATTACACCAAGCGTTACAATCACATATTAGGGATAACAAATAATTCAAGACATTTAAATATCACTTTACCATCCATAAGCATGATAAACTAGTCTTTCCATTTCTAATTAATTTAATTTACTACTCATGAATTAAATTAATTACTTCATTACTTATAACTCTCGCTTATTTAACATTAATTAATTATATTCAGTTGATTAATCATCCCTTAATTATTCATTTTGATCAGTCATCCTCGATTAATCATTCTCTAATTTCCTTTCGTAATTATCCTTAATAAATTACCCAAATAAATTATTCCCAGAATTATAATAATTAATCGTTAATTACTCCTATTATTTAATTAATTTCATTATTCCATAATCAATTACCCCAAGTAAATAATCCTTAATTACTTTTACTAAGTCACTATCCCTTAATTACTACACATTAAATAATTCAACTAAATTAATTACATCCTGTAATTATACATTAATTACTTACAGTGATTGCTCTTATCAATTTAATTAGGTATTTAAACTTAATCAGCATCAAGTGATTAACTTTAATGAATACTTAATTATATTTTAAAAATTAAGTTTTAAATGACTTAAAGATTTACTTAACAAAAGTTAAACAAATCATACACTTTTTAATCACTTGTTAAGGAACATTTATAAAAATATTTGTATTCAGAAAGATTCCAAAACCCCTTTGCTTTTAAAAACCTTACATCATGCTTTGAAGCCTGCTTCGGCTTCACCCCGATCTATACTCGAGACTGGCTACGAGTTTCTCCAGCTTCTTCTATTTGCAAAACTTACATTTATGTTCAAGTTTAAAACTACAGGCAACAAAAGACACATGATCCACTCGAGTTTGCTCTCGAGCCTCTACCCAAAATCCTCGATACTATCTTCTAGCAAAACTCCACATGACTCACAGATCACTGTGCACATGCACCCAATCGCGATCACCCAAACCCACGCACATGTCACAGATCAAATTCGAGCATTCCAAGCAGACTTGGAACCAAAGACCCACACCTGAAAATGCCTCAACCAGCCATCACCGATCACCAAAAGTCCAGAGGTTCTAGACACACATTCCTCGACCATCAACGCCGCTTCCCTCCAAGCCTTGCACCATTCGATCACAGGAAGACAGTGCTTCACCCCCATTTCCACACTCAACCCAAACTTGGTTTTAAACCCTAAATCGCCTCCTCAATGTCGCCTCGATGCCCTAGAACACCTCCCCTCATTTTTTTCTAACTCGCCATAAACCTATCCACCTCCAGTTGAAATCCCAGGGCCTCACTACCCCCTGTTCTCCAGAGGGAGCCTCAAAAACCAAAATCCAGACATCACCAAGATTCTTACCCAATATATTTATAAAAATTTGATTTTTAGTCTTAAAAATCCTACCTTCCTAAGTAGATTCTAATGGTAATCCTGCAACATCAATTTGCAGAGTTTAATTTTTCATGATTTCAAGATTTCCATTGTCTTCCCTTTTTTTCCAGATAACTTTTCATATGTTTTACTCAAATTTATTTTAAGCTTTAATTAATGACTAAACAAACATGTATTGTTGTAAACTAAGTCACTACAGGGATCAGAGGAAGAGAAATTGGAATTTGAACTAATTTAAACTTTGTACTACGAAACAGAGAAGAACATGGATTCAATCAGATATGCAACATGAATGCATTCATATAGATTTACACTTATTTATACACATGCAGGCATCCTCATCACAAAGATTTCACAAGCAACAACCATTAACTTATTTACTTTTTTTTAAAAAAAATAAATAAATAAAAATAAATGTTTACTCGGTTTTACACTACCTAACTTTACACTGGTTATACTTAACCTATGTTCGTATACAAGCATTCTTGTATTACTGTTTCAAGCATCCCTGACAACACACTTCAAGGCTACATAACCATAATTTTAGACACATATAATTTTGCTCACTGCAAATAAAGGTTTGGGTTTGTTTTACCCATCATTTAAGATGATATTTAATGATATAGATTTTTAAACACTTTGTACTTGAAGGCAAACAGGTTACCTTGTTGAATCAAAACTTAAAAATAAGAATATATGGAGTTACTTTTTTTTAGTAACAGTTTTAAAACTATCTTCAGAAAAACAGGAACAGAGGGTATTTTTAGGCAAGGATCCAAGTTTTGATGTTCAGGTGGAACCATTTAAGTCTAAACATGCATGATCAATTTCATAACAACATCACAATCCTTTGTAATGTTGATTTCAGATCAAGGTTTGTTCATACCTATGGCTATATATAAAATATAAGAAATCATATCAAAAGTTTTAAGGTTTTGTTTACTCACCTTGTGGAAGAACAGAAACTGGAAATAAATTGAAAGCAGGAATTTTGTTTGAACTGGAGTTGATCTAGATTTTGCTGAGTTTTTCCTTTATTTTCAGTTGAGCTTTTGAGATGGTAGTAATGTCTACCAGTTGTACTTAGTTCGAATGCAAGAAATTGAAACAATGAGGAGATATATGTAAAGAAGTATAGGCTGCAGCTTACACAGCAAGCTTCTTTATATTTTTTTATTTAAATATTTTTTTTTCTTTGGTCAGCCTTGACCTGATTTGTATACTTGATATGAACCCTTGTGTGCCTGAACATTAAATGCCTGAGATTGATATTTTATGTACTTAAGATAATGTTGTATGCTTGCATTAATTGTTTGTTCCCTCTTTTGTTTACATATATATTCATATGAATTGAAATATGTGTATATATACATGTCCTTATGTATATACTTATTCACACATGTACTTATATTCTTTATGTATACTATTATATAAGTATATACTTATACATACACTTATCTATATATAATTATGCATATGATTTTTTTCTTTCTATATTCCAATTTACTTGCATTTCATATTTTCATTTCTTATATAAAGTTGTATATGTTCACTATTTAATACAATATGCATTCATTGGGTGATGTTTCGCATTAAATTTTAAATAGTGGGGTTTATGTACATTTCCAGTGAGATTTATCATATCCAGCGATTTTTATAATCCAATCTTTAATATAGTTTTAAATCAATTTGTATATATTTAGATTTTTTTTATTATTTGAAATTTATTTGTTCAAATTATAGAATTATTATTTCAATAATAAAAATCAGTTAACTACTCAATATTCGATAGCCAAAAATCCGGGATGTTACATCCCTCCCCCCTTTGAATCTTTTCGTCCTTGAAAAGGGACAAAGCCAGAATTTATGAAAATGCTTAAAATCAGATAAATTTCTTTGATCATTTTTAAACTACTTTAAAAATCTATATAATATTTCTAAAATAGTTTTTATAAAATACTTTTATAACTCGATGTATCGACAAGTCTATCTTCGTTCTCATAGAAATTCGGTCATACGTTGATCAGGCGTAGGACTGAAAATCTGTAAGTACTTAGCAGACCCATTTTCAACATCCAGTGAAAATACTCGGAAAATAATTTTATTGAAAACATAGGAAACGGTTTCGAAAATAGAGGAAATATCTTTGGTGAGAATGCTCTGGAAATCATCACCCCCATCCATGGTCACAATTACATCCTGGGTTACGTTGCCGTCGCAGCAAAAGTCCATGTAACTGATTACACCATAGAACCCACAACAGATCGCAGTTACATCCAGGGTTACGTTGCCATCACAGCAAAAGTCCATGTAACTGTTGGCTCTCAGCGGCACACACGATTACGCTGTCAAAATGAAACTTCTCCACTCCCACATAGGTCGCAGTCTACCGATGTAAAATCAAACATAGACTGTTGGCTCTCAACGGCACACACGACTTTCGCTATGTTACCATAGTGTCGCAGTCTACCGATATAAAATCAAATGCAGACTGTTGGCTCTCAGCGGCTCACGCGACTTTCGCTATGGTCTGTAGTAGATCGCAGTGACATCGAGTTACACTGTCGTCACAGCATAACCCAGATGCCTCTGTGGGCACCAGCCCCTCGACTTTCGCTACAAATAATCCTCAAGAACTAGTTTTGTCCGGACTCCTCACAGGATCAACTTTAGAACCTCCCCCTTAGAGGCTCAAGGTAGTGCCACCCTGTGGCACTCCTGAGAAGTTCATTTCAAGGGAGCGCCTTTTTCCCCAGAGCCAATCTCAAAACACTTTATACTATACACATATAGTATTTTCCAAATCATACACCTAGTATGAATCTCATATAAATGCTTTTACAAAAATCGATTCTCAAAATCGATAATTCACAAATCAGGCTTTCCTAAATCCCAATATTGATTTTATCCAAAAATCAAAAGCCTTTTCCAAATCCAAAGGTTCCCAAAACCTTTTTCTCAAAACCATTTCCATAAAATCTTTTATATATATATATTCATATATATAATTTTCTTGGGAAATCTTTAAATCACTTTATACTTATATAAGTTTCCTTTGTATACTTCAAAAACTTTCATAAATCTTTTTCTTCTGGCAATGGATTCAATAAGGGGAGTTTTATCATATATATAACAAAGATACGTAACTTTGTTTATTCCCAATCAAATATTCAAATTTGATTACTTTATAAAGTCACTTGCCAAATTTCTTACTTTTATTATAAAGTAAACTTTAACTCGGAAAAATATTCAATTTCCACTTTATTTCCATAAAGTTAATTTCTACCATAGAAATATAAATTTTAAATTTATTTTATTTTAGTTCCTCATATATTCACAAATATATTTCCCATTTCAAAAATCATCTTATAACCTTTTATCTACAACTTCAAAATCAATTTTCTACCTTTATTCATTATCAATTTCTCAAAATATACTTTCAATTTCAAAAATCTTTTCAGTTTTTTATCCACAAATTTTCAATGCCAATTTCATTCAAACCCGTACGATGTCCCCATATCATTCGTACGCAATACCAATCTGATCGCTCACTCGATCACACAATTTCCCTTCCGAACTAGTATTGTCCACCCGATTCCCTAGTGCGGACTCAGATTTGGTTTCTTGATCAGAAACCGTCATTCTCCTTGCATAGTCACAACTATGATAGAGAATATCCAGAACCAATCAAAAATCCATATCCAGGTTCGCCGTCGAAAATCGAGCGAAAAATCCCAACTCGGATCGATAAACTATCTCGAAATTCTGTGCTCGAATCTGGACCAAATCACTATGCGAATAGAATAATATACGTACATCCTACGTATTTAACTTCATTGATTATTAACCAAATCAATTTCCTTTCCATTCACATTCACTCAAATTTTATTCACTTATTCCCATTTGCCTTAATCCCCATTTGGATTATCACTTCAATTCTTATCTCAATTGGGTATTTAATCAATAACAGTTTGAACTCCGACCAGTTTATATTTAGAAAATAGCTTGAAAATTTTGAAAAATAGATAAGTAGTTGAAAAATAATTATTAGTTGAAAAATAGATGGTAAAATAGTTAAGTAGTTGTAAGATAGTTGAAAAATAGTAATTATTTATAAAATAGTTGAAAAACAGTAATCAGTTTATAAATCAGTTGTAAAATGGTTAAATAGTTCCAAAAGTAATTGTAAAACGAGCTTAAGATAGTTTTAGGTTTAAAAAGAAAAGTTGTGTAGTAAATAGTTTGGAAAAATAGGTTTATATTAAACAATTTATTTTGAAAATAGTCCAGAGTCAAACTGTTTAATATCTCATCTCCATTTCCATAAATTCAATTTAAATTTCCACTTACATTTAAATTGACTCAATCCCAATTTGAATAACTACAATTTTATTACAAATTAATCCAATTCAAATTTCTCATTTGAATTTTATACTTATCCATCATAAATCACAATTCCCATTAGTTCAAATCAAATTCAGTTTGAACTAATTCAATTTAAATCTCAATTTCAAACCATCTCGAATTATATAAATTCGAGTTAAATTTTCAAATGTTGATTTAACCCCTTAAATCAAATAAACTTATATTTTTAAACCATTAACTCCGAGTTCAATTCTCAAAATTCCATTTCATATTATCCTTACTTAACTTATTTCGAAGTCCAAATAAGAATTCAAAACAATTTTATCATAAAAAGTTCATTTATTACCAAATTTTATCTTCCAGTTTTGAAATTGGTTCTTAAACAATTTTAATTTTTAAATTCAATTATTAACATTACAGTTCAAAATGATCTCATATCCTTAATTCAAAGTAAATTTAATTTCCATTTAATTTCAATACTGGAGATATTACCACGCTTCATTTCTCATTCATTTAACAAATCCAATTCAAATGCGAAGATTATTAATAATAATAGGATGATATTATCCAATTATTCTAAATCATCCATCCATTTTCAATTTCCAAGTCTCAAACCCATTTGAGATCACTCATAACTTCCCAGTTAAACCAATCATTTGACTTTCCCAAGTTAAATCTCAATTTCATACTGAAATTTCCAATTCAGGTTGCCTTTTTAATATTTAACTTTCCCAAAGTTAAATTTAATTTACATAATCCAGTCAATTTACACAATTTGAATTCCCATTCAAATTTTAAACATCAGATTAATAACCTTCCCACTTAAGTTTAAAACTCGCTTCCCTTTGGGTTTCACATCACATTCCAAGGAAAATTCAAAACTCTACCTTAGAGTTTATTTCATATTTATTTCCTTCACACACTAGTCCATCTTTAAATTTTAAACTACCCTTGGTTTTAAATTCAAATCAAATTCTGGACCCAGATTTAAAACTCCATAATTCAGATCAACTTTAGTTCCAACTTATAAGTCAGACTTGCCTAAATGTTTTACTCCCAAATATTTTATTATTGTTTACTCATTTATACTCGCCTTATTAATCATTTCTGATAATAACCAAGGTTATTGTATCTGAAAACCAATTCATCACTATCTTATTCTGAAATTCTCCTTAAATTCAAGATTAAAATTTCAGTTTGAATTCATTCCAAACCAATCCTTATTTTACTTTAAATTTTGTTATATTTCTATTATCACTTAATTCAATTCCAATAATTTAACAGCCAATTACCTTTGTATTCATTTGATAGAAATATTACTTTATATATATATGAAAATATATTCTTATATGAAATCATTTAAAATCTTTATATAAGAAAATAACAAGTACGCTCTCTCATATATATATACACTCAACTAATTTAGGGTACTATTGACCCTATCCTTATGAGTATACCCACCAGAGCCAAGGTTTTCGCTTAACCTTCGCTCTGATACCAACTGTAACGACCCGGAAATTTCGAACCCGAAAATTCCAGATAGTTATGAAAAGAAGAAGAGATAGAAGAAAAGAAACAGAAAACATAACACAGATGCTCACATTCGCAGCGGAACAAAATATAATATCAAATAATAACAGTTTACAAAAGGATACTGTATCTGTCAATTTACATTTATTTACATCAGAGTTATATTCCAATACACAACGATGGTCATATATAAATCAAATATGTCTCAGATAATCAAAAATAATAGTCACAGCAGAATCACTCCATACGTCCTGCCATCCAGTACTCCTCCTGAGCTCCAGAACGTCCTTACCTGAAAATCTGTAATACTCGGTCTGACCCGAGCATTACATCAAAGTAACACCCGGGTCAGGCTGGAAACCAGCGTGAGTAAACCCATATAATTTGAAATACTAAGTTCAAACCATAAAGAAAAACCTGGGGTAACTCGTACTTCACTACGAGCTCATTACTTGTTATGCTCAATACTTCACATATCGATCTATAAAGAATCGAAGTGGTTTCGGGTATTAACTAATATTCGACTCCTGTCTCTTCGAATCCAATGTCATGTAAACCGAAATTATTCAAATGAAATACAATTCAAATTTTTAAATACATGATGTCACTTTTTACACAGCAATTCATCATAGATAACCACATTCACCTCTTTAACCCAACATATCATATTACAAAAGCATTCCATTACACCAAGCGTTACAATCACATATTAGGGATAACAAATAATTCAAGACATTTAAATATCACTTTACCATCCATAAGCATGATAAACTAGTCTTGCCATTTTTAATTAATTTAATTTACTACTCATGAATTAAATTAATTACTTCATTACTTATAACTCTCGCTTATTTAACATTAATTAATTATATTCAGTTGATTAATCATCCCTTAATTATTCATTTTGATCAGTCATCCTCGATTAATCATTCTCTAATTTCCTTTCGTAATTATCCTTAATAAATTACCCAAATAAATTATTCCCAGAATTATAATAATTAATCGTTAATTACTCCTATTATTTAATTAATTTCATTATTCCTTAATCAATTACCCCAAGTAAATAATCCTTAATTACTTTTACTAAGTCATTATCCCTTAATTACTACACATTAAATAATTCAACTAAATTAATTACATCCTGTAATTATACATTAATTACTTACAATGATTGCTCTTATCAATTTAATTAGGTATTTAAACTTAATCAGCATCAAGTGATTAACTTTAATGAATACTTAATTATATTTTAAAAATTAAGTTTTAAATGACTTAAAGATTTACTTAACAAAAGTTAAACAAATCATACACTTTTTAATCACTTGTTAAGGAACATTTATAAAAATATTTGTATTCAGAAAGATTCCAAAACCCCTTTGCTTTTAAAAACCTTACATCATGCTTTGAAGCCTGCTTCGGCTTCACCCCGATCTATACTCGAGACTGGCTACAAGTTTCTCCAGCTTCTTCTATTTGCAAAACTTACATTTATGTTCAAGTTTAAAACTACAGGCAACAAAAGACACATGATCCACTCGAGTTTGCTCTCGAGCCTCTACCCAAAATCCTCGATACTATCTTCTAGCAAAACTCCACATGACTCACAGATCACTGTGCACATGCACCCAATCGCGATCACCCGAACCCACGCACGTGTCACAGATCAAATTCGAGCATTCCAAGCAGACTTGGAACCAAAGACCCACACCTGAAAATGCCTCGACCAGCCATCACCGATCACCAAAAGTCCAGAGGTTCTAGACACACATTCCCCGACCATCAACGCCGCTTCCCTCCAAGCCTTGCACCATTCGATCACAGGAAGACAGTGCTTCACCCCCATTTCCACACTCAACCCAAACTTGGTTTTAAACCCTAAATCGCCTCCTCAACGTCGCCTCGATGCCCTAGAACACCTCCCCTCATTTTTTTCTAACTCGCCATAAACCTATCCACCTCCAGTTGAATTCCCAGGGCCTCACTACCCCATGTTCTCCAGAGGGAGCCTCAAAACCCAAAATCCAGACATCACCAAGATGCTTACCCAATATATTTATAAAAATTTGATTTTTAGTCTTAAAAATCCTACCTTCCTAAGTAGATTCTAATGGTAATCCTGCAACATCAATTTGCAGAGTTTAATTTTTCATGATTTCAAGATTTCCACTGTCTTCCCCTTTTTTTTTCAGATAACTTTTCATATGTTTTACTCAAATTTATTTTAAGCTTTAATTAATGACTAAACAAACATGTATTGTTGTAAACTAAGTCACTACAGGGATCAGAGGAAGAGAAATTGGAATTTGAACTAATTTAAACTTTGTACTACGAAACAGAGAAGAACATGGATTCAATCAGATATGCAACATGAATGCATTCATATAGATTTACACTTATTTATACACATGCAGGCATCCTCATCACAAAGATTTCACAAGCAACAACCATTAACTTATTTACTTTTTTTTTATAAAAAAAATAAATAAATAAAAATAAATGTTTACTCTGTTTTACACTACCTAACTTTACACTGGTTATACTTAACCTATGTTCGTATACAAGCATTCTTGTATTACTGTTTCAAGCATCCCTGACAACACACTTCAAGGCTACATAACCATAATTTTAGACACATATAATTTTGCTCACTGCAAATAAAGGTTTGGGTTTGTTTTACCCATCATTTAAGATGATATTTAATGATATAGATTTTTAAACACTTTGTACTTGAAGGCAAACAGGTTACCTTGTTGAATCAAAACTTAAAAATAAGAATATATGGAGTTACTTTTTTTTAGTAACAGTTTTAAAACTATCTTCAGAAAAACAGGAACAGAGGGTATTTTTAGGCAAGGATCCAAGTTTTGATGTTAAGGTGGAACCATTTAAGTCTAAACATGCATGATCAATTTCATAACAACATCACAATCCTTTGTAATGTTGATTTCAGATCAAGGTTTGTTCATACCTATGGCTATATATAAAATATAAGAAATCATATCAAAAGTTTTAAGGTTTTGTTTACTCACCTTGTGGAAGAACAGAAACTGGAAATAAATTGAAAGCAGGAATTTTGTTTGAACTGGAGTTGATCTAGATTTTGCTGAGTTTATCCTTTATTTTCAGTTGAGCTTTTGAGATGGTAGTAATGTCTACCAGTTCAGTTGTACTTAGTTCGAATGCAAGAAATTGAAACAATGAGGAGATATATGTAAAGAAGTATAGGCTGCAGCTTACACAGCAAGCTTCTTTATATTTTTTTATTTAAATTTTTTTTTTCTTTGGTCAGCCTTGACCTGATTTGTATACTTGATATGAACCCTTGTGTGCTTGAACATTAAATGCCTGAGATTGATATTTTATGTACTTAAGATAATGTTGTATGCTTGCATTAATTGTTTGTTCCCTCTTTTGTTTACATATATATTCATATGAATTGAAATATGTGTATGTATACATGTCCTTATGTATATACTTATTCACACATGTACTTATATTCTTTATGTATACTATTATATAAGTATATACTTATACATACACTTATCTATATATAATTATGCATATGATTTTTTTCTTTCTATATTCCAATTTACTTGCATTTCATATTGTCATTTCCTTATATAAAGTTGTATATGTTCACTATTTAATACAATATGCATTCATTGGGTGATGTTTCGCATTAAATTTTAAATAGTGGGGTTTATGTACATTTCCAGTGAGATTTATCATATCCAGCGATTTTTATAATCCAATCTTTAATATAGTTTTAAATCAATTTGTATATATTCAGATTTTTTTTTATTATTTGAAATTTATTTGTTCGAATTATAGAATTAATATTTCAATAATAAAAATCAGTTAACTACTCAATATTCGATAGCCAAAAATCCGGGATGTTACAACTTGGGTTTTATTTAACACTAATTTTAAATATTATTTACTTAATCAATAATTAAATACACTTTATTTAATTATCAAAAATCTTAATTACTTTTAAGTTAAACATCCTCTTTGTTAATTACTTAATCACATCATTAACTTTAACTTTTAATTACCATTTAACTTTATTTATAAAAATAATTAAGTTTAAAATACCTTTAAGTTTTAACAAACTTAATTTAATAAACAACCCATTTCTAAATTAAGTTTTTAAGAGACATTTATGAGAGAAAGAAGTATTCAAGAAAGTATTAAAACAATTTCATTTTAAAATATCCAAACAAACTTTATTAAAACAGGTTTTTAAAAAACTTGCTTTCCTGCTTCGGGTTAGACCCGATGATAAGTCTATGCTGCTTCGAGTCATCCTCTTCTCCTCCTATATATTAATTTTTTCTCTTTTTAATTTAAGTTTAAACTTTAGTAAACTGGAAAAGAGCAGGCTCCTGAACTCGGGTTCCAACCCGAGGCAACCCTCTACCTACTCGAGCATCTACTCGAGTTGCTCACAACCCAAAATTCCCTGACACCATATCAATGCCGTGCACGTGCACAGGCCATCAATGGCGTCGCCACTTTCGACGACTCCCTCCACACATCGGCGATCGACCAAATATTCGAACCCAGCCTTCGAACCAACTTCGCGAGGCCAAAAGAAAATTCGAGACTTCCAGCCGAAACTGGAAGCCCGCTACCTCACTAGAATCCACCTCGTCACAGCAATCCCGACCACCAGAATCGTCGCGCCTTCGTCCACCCTTTCGTCCATGTCTCAGGTCCATCCCCTCCCAACCTGGCCACGCTCGATGCATTGTCGAGTGCGAACGAACCCAAAATCCAAACACTTATCTCGCGACCCTTAAACCCTAGTTAGGCCTCGTTCCATCATCTCTTGCCATGGAAAAATCATTGAACAATTTTCCCGACTTCACCGATTACCAAACTGGCTTCGTGCAAAATTTCAACATCCAACATTTCCTGGATCACCGGAAATCGATTCAAACTCCCTTTTTGATCAACTTCAAACTGCTCTTAGCATACCCAACTAAAAATCACCATTTAAGTCATAAAAATCCTATTTTCTAATGATGATCCAAGTTATATAATTGAGTTGATATTTTAAAATATTCGAATTTAACATATGTTTACATTTTGCACTGTAAAACTAAATTTCCAATTGTAATATTTCACCAACATGCTTAAAACAAATTTTAGATCTTGATTTATGTTTAAACAAACTTGTTTTATTTGAAACTCCAAGTCTAACAATGCGAGATGAAGATATATTGAATCCTTTTTGCTTGTTTTTCTCTCTGTAACCAAAAACAGAGAAGGAACAAGTTCATTCCAAATACACAGAACAATCATACATATATACAGAGCTACTTCCTTAAAAATATACATGCAAAGCACAATATCAACCATGAATCACATGCCCAGATTCAATTATACTTAAGCTTAAAAAAATGTGTTTACTCACTTGTAAAAAGAATTTGAACAGAGAACAAAAATTCTGTTTTGAAAAGCTGCTAGCCTGATCCCCTTTTGATCTTCTTGTTTGGTTTGGATTTGATGATTTGATTTTAAGTTGAAAAATGCAGAAATGTTTATCTTTGTTACTTAACAAATTTTTGAATCCAGGAAGAATGAAGAAGGCAGAGGAGATATATATAGGAAAGGTAGGCTTTGTACCCAGTAAGCCTCCTTCATTTTCTTTTAATTTTTTTTCTATCTAATTTATCCTTTGGTCAGAGATTTTTGACCTAACATGAATTGTGAAAGAAATGAAGTGATTTATTAAAGTTGAGAAATGACTTTTTATGTGCTTGAGTTGATAGCATTTAATGCATGTGTTCCCCTTCATGTTTACATACATATCCATACTTATGCATATCTAAATTTAACAGGCAAACATACATTCCTTTGCCTGGTTTGTTTTATACCCTATGTGCATAATATAAAGTTGTTATAGTTATTGGTATAGGTTTTTACTTATGTTGCATACACACAATAACCACTTATATATATTTTTCTATCCTTATACACATATATTTTGAGTTTAATTTATCAATACTTAATTTATATCCTTGTATATATATATATATACTTATATTCAGTGTGAATAAGATAGATTTTATTTTAAATATTTTTGAGAGACTTTATTTTGAATTTTCAAATCATAGTTTTCTTCACAAATACACACGTATATATATAAATAAATGGTAAATGGCCAAAAGTCTTATTTGTTTTTAAAATGCTAAGTTGTATTTTAATTAATCAGATTAGATGCTTATTAAAATAATTATTGCCAAAATCCCGGGTCATCGCATATGTGCTATGTGAAAAGGTAAACGTTGCCTCAAGCCTCACTAAAGCGGAAATGACCGAAACAGGATTAGATGCGGCAAGGCTAAGTGGGTCATTCCCAATTAGGGTATGATCATCCCCTTCTAGATATATTTCTTCCCGCTATGACGTTCGGGATGTAAAATTAATATGGTGTATGGAAACGAGCGCTCGGTTAAAGGTCGTAACGACTGAGGGATGACATATTCGGTACTATCTAGTTATAGAGGTAAGTTGGTCTTGCATTGGTAGAGGAGCTTTATGATGGTTCCTTGGGACATCCATCTAGTGGTGTACCCATTCGGAAGGTAGATCCTTCACCTGGTCATTTGTATGGAAATCCATTCTCCAATAAGAACCTGCGGTTTTGTTTGTATTGGCGTAATGAATAGCCTCGAAATGCTGTATGGGTAACCATTTCGGATAAGATTAATAAGTTTATTTGCAAATGTTTTCAAAGAGATGTCATTAGAAGTAATATCAAATGTTTTGATATAAAAGTTCTTTAGTTATCATAAGGTAAAAACCCGTCCATGTTTATGTGTGGACGTGGTCTTATGAGATACTCTTTCTTTTCAAAAGATTTTATTCAAAGGCTGATCTATGACACTATCAAATATTATTGAGTTTTCTCACGCTGGTTTATCAAGCCTAATCCGGGTATTTTCAATACTCGGGCCAGATCCGAGTAGTTTCAGGTTAGTCAAAGACGGTTGGAGTTTTCAGAGGAGAGCTGGAGATATTCATCTACGTATGGACATATTCTATTATCCGCTGTACTTAGTTTCTTTTAGTTTGATGTTTGTCAGCAATTGTAAGGACAGATGTTTATAACTGTCTAAGATGAATTTAGGTTAGACTCTGATACATGTATTTAAAAGTTTTCCGCTGTAAAAATATTTGTTCAATATTATATGTTATTCCATTTGTGTAAGATTCTATTCTGTCTATTTTTCTTTATTACCCTTCATGTTCCGTATTTTCGTGCAATTTGAGTTGGACATGTGTTGTTTATTGTCTATTCAAAGGGTACGGAAAAATAGGCCATGACAGTAACGACCCAGAATTTTAGTCATTGATTTTAAGATATTTAATTTATTTTAAATATTGAAATACTAGTTTTACAAGTCTAACAACTTAAAATTTCAACTATAGGGATTTATTTAAATATGTGAATTGGGAAATTTATAATTGAATCCTGGATTTAATTTGGATAAAAATGATTGCAAAACTTATTTAAAATTCTGTTTGAATAAGAATAGTACTAATAAACTTTTAATTTAGATTTAAAAGTGATTAAACAGCTTTTAATAATAAATAATTTTAATTAACATGTGAAAATAGCCTTCCGAGGGACTATCTTGGATTTTGACGAAACCAGTTTCATTAGATCCGTAATAGTGAGTTATTGTATGCTGTCGATATTCATGGCAATTCGATGTATCTTGTGGTTGTACAAATTTGAAACGTATATAAATTAATTTCAGGAATTTATATAATATAATTGGGTTTGAAAAGCAAACTTCTGTATATAATCGAATTAGGTCTCGAAACTAGTTCCATTACATTCGGAATAGGGATATTACATATAGAGAACCAGGCGACATGCCTCGATAAGAGTTTGGAATTTTTTCGAACATGTTGGGTTGGATATTTTTAAATAAAATAATATGTTGCCCATCATTTCAGCCATAACCTACCCATATATTTCCCCCACGTCTTTAAATGTTTGGCCATACCTTAGCCCTATGCTGCACTGTTCACCTATACTGCTCCCTTATAAATATTGCGACTAACCAAGGAAACGTTCGTTTTCTTCCTTTTCATTTCAAATTTTAACGTCTGCCATCGGACGTTCCACGTGCCCCGGCATCACTGTGAATGTTTTTTGGCTTCATGTGAAACACACTCAACTGGATTTTAAAGTAATCAAACTCTTTTCAAAATAAAGGTATCTCATAAGACCACGCCGCACATAAACACGGACGGGTTTTTACCTTAAGATAACCAAAACAATTTCAATAGAAAGCCATTTATATTATATTAATTTCAAGGGTTCAAAGTAAAATATGAACATAGCTAAAATGCTTGCATCTCACATTTAAGCATAGTTGGGCACAATTAAGTTTGTACGGCGTTTATTGGAGAATTGATTCCATACAATGACTGGGCTACTGGGGTACCACCAATCGCGGTGCATCTCTAGATAAAATAACACCAAGGACCTCGTCGGGATCCCTTACCAATACAGAACCGGCCTACCACTTGACTAGTAGTACTGAATATGATCACCCCTCCATTAATGGGACCCGAAGCAAACAAATGAGAGATAATATCGACTCTAGATAGGGATGATCATACCCTACTTGGGAACAACCCACTTAGCCCTACTGCATCTTTTCTGTTTTAGTCATTCCCGGATGATGAGGCTTGAGGCTACGTTTACCTTTATATAAACTGATTCAATAATCTCTGAAATCATTTATAAAACTCCCTTTTATACATTCCTCAAATCGTTTATAACCCTTTATGAATCTATAAACCATTTATAACTACTTTTATAAATCTACAAATCCTTTTCTAAAATTTCTTTATAAATATCTAAGACCTTTTTCAAAACTCTTTTTACCCTTTAAGTAATCTTCCCTTAAGTTTTCCAAACCATGTTATAAGATTCCTCTTATAAAACCCACATCTGTTTATAAAACCCTATTTAAGAATCTCAAAAACATTTATAAATAAATTCAAATCATTTACTTTTAAACACTATTATATAATAATAAATAGTATAAATAAATAGTAATTAACTTCAAAACATTTTAAAAATAACAATTAATAATTTCAAACATTCTTAATAAAACAATAATAATTTATCTTCAACATTATTATAAATAATAATAATTAGCTTCCAAAACCTCATTGATAAATAATTATAATTAATTTCAAACCATATTGATAATTTAAATAATTAACTTTTCAAAATATTAAAATATTGATAAACAACTTTAAAACAATATTAATATAAATGAACAGCTTTTAAACATAAATATATTTCCTTGATAAAAATCCATACTTAAATTTCAACATAATCATTTCCATACTTATAAAACTATATTTATATATCTCTTTCTATTTTATAACATATTATTTAACGTCTCCAAATCTATCTTCACTTTCAATTCCCAAAATGGAATCAACTATTTCTCAAAAACAACATCCCATAAATTTTCATAAATCCCTGATTTGATTTATTTCCACAATCTATCCAATGATAATGGTTTCCTTTTTATTTATAAATATAAACACCATTTATAAATCTGCCAATTTATTAATAAATATACAACTTTGCAAATCTTCACTTTATTTGTAAAATGCCACCTTTATATATTATCCCAATTATAAATTCCCACATTTATAAAATAAATCTTAATATATGTATATATATGCATTTGTCTATATATATATCACTCTATATAAAATGGTTATTAATTATTTATACCAAAATATTTCTATCTTTTTCTCAACTGTATTCCTTTATTATAAAAGATCGACTTATTTTTTAAGATTTTAAAAATCTTTACTTTACAGTTCAAAAATCTCTCTTTAAAATATTTCATAACTATTAATTTATAATATCTAAAAATCATACTTTTTATTTTAAAATAAACCCCTTCTTTAAATAAATTCAAGCATAACTATTAAAATATATGAAAATCCCTAAATTAATTTATAATATCTAAAAATCATACTTTTTTTAAAGAAGGGGTTTATTTTATAACTATTAAAATATTTCATAACTATTAATTTATAATATCTAAAAATCATAACTATTAATTTATAATATCTAAAAATCATAACTATTAAAATATTTCATAACTATTAAATTATAATATCTAAAAATCATACTTTTTATTTTAAAATAAACCCCTTCTTTAAATAAATTAAAGCATAACTATATAAATATATAATATCTAAAAATCCCCATACATATTCATATGTGTTATGGAATTCTTAGCTGCTCAATTCAAACATGCTCTGGCTAACAAGTTACTTGATAACCATCCCAAATGCAGGAATCCCGAAATTTCAAGCCTCATGTTTGCTGATGATTTAATGCTCTTCTATAAACCAAATGCCAAACCCATTTCCTGTATTTTTTCAGTTCTTTCCACCTTCACACTACTCACTGGTTTGAGTATAAATTTATCAAAATCCAAAATTTGTATTGCTGGAGTGCCAGATGATATTAAAGAAATTTTAATTTCTTTATCAACATTATCCCCATTTTCTAATAATGAAGTTTACTTCGGTGCACCCCTAACCTCTTCCAGTTTCAAAACATTCCACCGCCTTCCCATGTATGAAAAAAATAATCTCTAGGCTTTCTTCTTAGCCTGCCTCTAAGCTCTCCATAGCAGGTAGGCTGCTCATCATCAAATACATTGCCTCTTCCATGTGCTCATACTATGCTAGGATGTTCATTATGCCCTTCAAATTAATTAGTATGATCAACTCTGCTATGAACCAGTTTCTTTGGCATGGAAACCCCTACTCCATGAATTATACCAATTGCATTCAATTCTATTTGCTGCCCTCTAGCTAATGGTGGCCTTGGGGTCATGAATATTAAACAATGGAATAGGGCAGCTCATTCAACTCACATTGATAAATTACTCATAGCTGACCATAATCTATGGGTTGTCTGGTGTATAAATAACTTACTCAAATCAAACCATTTTTGGACTATGCAAATTCCTCATGACTGCAGCAGTACTTGGAGATATATGTTGAAACTTAGGCAAAGTCTCCTCCCTATCTTCAAATATACCATAAAAAATTGTCACCCATTATCATTTTGGTATGATCCCTGAGCTGGTAATGGCATGATTCTTGGTCATCTAATCCCATACAATTTAAGAGCAATGACTGGAATTCTTGAGGCTACAAAAATGTCAAACTTTCTATGTAAAGGGAGAATCTCCCTTCCTTACTCTAGCTTCCCAATCATAAGAAAAGCCTAGACTTACATTCATGATCAGACTTTCTTATCTTCTGAGCATTTTACATCGTGGGATGGTGGTCCTCACTCTATTAAAAAGGTAAACAATGCTCTCAACAAACTGCATATTTATGTTGAGTTTCCATGGTACAAGAGAATTTGGAAAATGAATTCCTCTTCTGCTCAGAACTTATTGTTCTGGAGAGTGATCAGAGGTGGATTACACACACGTGATAAACTGTATGCTATGGGCTTAATAAACCAATCTTCATGTGTCCTCTGTGGTATTGCTCCTGAAACTGTCCAGCATCTTTACTTTACATGCCCTTATGTCTTCTTCATTTGGAAGCATATCCTAAGACTTAAAGGTTTGCACTCCCCTTCAATGAATGCGAGAATTGAGTGGTTTACTATTTTTAAAGCTACTAGATGGAGATCTTCTCATACAAGATTACTGCTGCATATTTTAAAATCCTTTATCCATCTGATTTGGGCTGAAAGAAATATTCATGTGTTTTCAGGAAAGTTTTCCTCTAAACACGATCTCTTTCGTGCCTTAGTTAAAAAATTATGAGGTGGTTTTGGCCTCCTTCAGCGTTT
The DNA here is from genome assembly GCA_030737815.1 of Allium fistulosum. Lineage (NCBI taxonomy): Eukaryota > Viridiplantae > Streptophyta > Magnoliopsida > Asparagales > Amaryllidaceae > Allium > Allium fistulosum. Next base: position 1,113,134,301 of record CM060905.1, read on the forward strand.
CTGTCATTAGTTATCACATGCTATAGGGTTGTTGGGCTGCTTCGAGTCATAATGTTTCTTACTTCAGTTTTTGTCTGTAGTCTCTTGAAATATCTGTCATGCTTCGAGTCGCCTAATGAAAAGCTTCGGGCTCCCTTTGGTGCAGCTCCTTGCCGTTTATTCTTCTCTTGGCTAGCACACTTTTGTCTCTTTCCTTTTCTTTGTTCTCTATGTGTTTCTCCTTTATACTTATAATCTTTACTAGGTATAAATATAAGGTAGGGGTCCTTTTAACCCCGCTGGCTTTGCCAAAAAAAATTTAAATTTTCGAAATCACTTAAAATTCTTTAAAATTTTATATCTTCACTTTATAGTATTTCAAAATACTAAAAATATGGCCCAGTGCTACTATAGCACTAAATAGGGAGAAGTCATACATGTCATCAAATATGGCATCCAACACATCATATCTCAGACTATATGAAAAATAAAATCAACAATGTGAGGAATCCAATTGGATACCTCCAACCAGTTCCCTATATCACATATAGTATGTAACCAAATAATATATGTAACGACCCGATATTTTCAACCATTCGCATCCGCACATGTCGGACTTGAATTGCTCAAAATACCGAATGGTAAATATAAATTTGGCAAAACTCAGAATATATAGTAAATAAATCACAAATCACAAACACCGAGTAATATAACAATGCAGCGGAAGTAAGAAATAGTAGTTCATGAAGCTACTATATAAATAATAACAGAGTTCAACCAGATACAATAGAAATCACGAATACAAAGATGTCTCAATACAATAGTCAAATACAAGATCTGAATACATCACTGGAATCAACTTGATAACCGAAAGCGAAATAGATAGCTGGATCTCTGTTGGATATGTTTCTACCATCATCGAGCCAACACGAGGAAGCAAGAGACGAGCCACCAGAATAACCGAACCAACTATACGGCATTCCCTAACCAACCTCGCCTACCGGTCCAACCTCACCTACCGGTCCAACCTCACCTACCGGGCCAACCTCACCTACCGATCCAACCTCCCCTACCGAACCAACCTCAGCTACCGGTCCAACCTCACCTACTGGTCCAACCTCACCTACCGGTCCAACCTCACCACCGAACCAACCTCACCACCGAGCCAACATCTCTACCGGTCCAAACCCCACTTCCATGCATAGCCGAACCAGAGTGCTTCCGGACCAAGATGTGCCAGGCCAGATCACATCAGCCCAGGCCCACCAGCAGTTATGCACATCCAAGACCCCTACCCCCAGCCTCACTCTATAAATAGAGGGGCAGGGGTACAACAGAAAGGGATAAGTTTGGGAGCTCAAGCACGGAGAGAACTTTCAAACAACTTTCTTTTACTCGCATCAAAGCTTTGTACTTGTAATCTAAATAAGAGAAGAGAAATAACATATAAAGTGGACGTAGGCACATTTTGGCTGAACCACTATAAATCTGCGTGTCTTATTATAGTTTAGCCCCTGCTTTTCATATATTTGCATAAATCACCCAAACCACTAAGAACAACACAAGATCTACTATATCATACGACTTTGAGGTGTTTGTCCATTTTTTGTGCAAACATTTTTGGTGCTTTCACTAAGAACTAGAAGCTCGAAGCTTCAGCTTCATCCACTTAACATTTTTCCTAACAGCATCGTTCGCCACTTGGAAAACATGCCTCCCAAACAGAAAAAAGATGTTAACAAAGGAAAAAACATCGCATTCAGCAGTCTTCCAGATCCAGTTGTCACGAATCAAGTAAATCATCCTCCTCCAGCAGCAGTACCAAATGAAGGACAGGCTAATCCGACTACTCCTGCCACAGAACAGCCCGCAGCAATTACTAGGGCAGACTTAGACAGGGTTGTGGTTGAAGTAACTAACTACTTCACGTCCCAGCAGGAAGCCTTGGTGGACCATCTCATGTCACGCTTAAGGGATGCTGAAGAGTCCAACCGCAACTGTGACGACCACCCATGACCCCCGCACGGAATCTAGAGAAAGTGCGTTGTAAAGGATGCCAGGCGACCATGGACGATTGTCAAGGTAAATTAAAACAGCAGAATCTATCGTATTACTCACAGCGCATGGATAAAATACAATAGAACATATGTATAGTGAAGCTTTACAGAACAAAATGACATCATATAAAACTTCATAATAGTTGAATACAACATCTCTATAATCAATACAACAAGCCTCACTACAACACTCAGAGAATACAAAGCAGCGGAACATCCAGTACATATAGTAAGAAAGAAACAATATGCAATACTCCAGCTCGTCTTCGATATCAGCACCGTGAAAAGCTAGAACGGCACATGTCACCTGCTACCTAGTCTGCCCGTCCCAAAATGGACGAACAACCCAAGGCAATAAGAGTTAAAACATAAAGCCTTGAGTTAGACAACAGTCTTAGTGAGCAGTAAATTAACAATCAACATGCCAAAAGAGCATAAAGGAAAAGGAATAGGAATACAACCCTCCCACTCCAACCTCTTTCTACAGTGATAGCCCCCAGACACACACTAAGCAGAAGCAAACATAGCAGAGCACACAATTTAAAGTAAAGCAATTATCACTCGAGTCAAGGGCGATGTTTTCCAAGAACAAACCCCCAAGGCCTAAACCAAGATCAGATAAGCACCCGGGAAGTACCGCTCTTGAGACCGAATGACGATACAACCAAACATCCATGACTCTGGCTATCACTATTATCACTGCTTCGGTTTCACCGTTAATTGAATGACCGGCACATTCTTTCAGCCGTCCGTCAAGGGCTAATGGTAACCCCGGTTCTAGACATAACTCCTGCACGTCATTGTGACCCGTGCCTAGGACTATCGAATCTGCCCAGAGTACTCGACTATCAACAATTAGTCGTTGGGACTATCGAATCTGCCCAAACGTACTCTTGCTTGGAGCATGCTAGAACCTTCAACAACGATGAGACCCAAGCCTCCTAGTCATCCTCCTCGACGACCATTCTCATATCCATCCATTATCCTCAACTCGAACCATTTCACCGAGTTATCAACATGCTTGGGATGATCCCGTCTGGATTAAACCAAGTCGTCATCACATGATGCCTCGCTTCATCACATCCTCGCAAAGCCTCATCTCAACATCATATCATCAAATCTATGCATAAGAGCTTCATCATCCCGCTACATATGCCACAAGCAGCTTTCCCAATTCAAGAGCCTTTCCCTTAGCTTTTGAATCATCTTCGGTCTAAATCAAATCATCAATCATCTAATTTACAGCAATCAATCAAATCAAACATTAATCCAAACAATCAAGCATTCAAATATGATCTAAGTAGACAATTATAACAATAATGGCATTTTCGTAATTAAAGGGTTGAAAGTCCAACAAGTATGAAAACATGAACAATATCTCTACAAACTTGATGAATGAACTTGCATAGGTTAACATGTGATAAAATGGATGTAACATCATCATGAACAATGAATCTATATGGATCTACACTTAGGATGAAGAAAATGCATGGAAATCACTATTTTAACACCAAATCGAGCCAACGATCCGATATACTCCTTTGGATCCGTGTGAGAGATAATCACCACTCACCAAATCACCTAAACAACCCCAAATCAACACGCTTCAGATCTGGACAGCAAAGGATCAAGCTTGATCTATCACGAATTCGCTTCAAATGAAGAAATCTCACTTCAAAGGATGAAGATCTTCAATCTAAGCTCTTGAATCTTCAATTTGATCTTCAACTTGGATGGATGGAAGCACTAGATTAGAGTGGAGAAGAGAAGTGAAGAAGTGTAGAAGTCAAGCTCTCAAAATGGCAGCACTTCGTCGCTTCGAAATCCGGATCCCAAAAAGTGAGAACAACCTTCCTATTTATAGCTGAAAATCCTTAAGTCGCAGCCACGGAGTTAGGTCGTCCACGACCTACGACCTAAAAACCAACCGACCTAAAGACTTCGACTTAACAACCTAGACCATAACGACTTACGACTTAACTCTCCTTCGACCTAACACGTGCGCGCGCCTATACGACCTAACAGAGCCACCTGTCTACGACTTATAGCTTAGCAGCGCTCGCGACTTAAAAATTCTTAGGTCGCTCGCGACCTAACACTTAGGCAAAAACCCAGCGACCTAAAGCAAACTGCCTCTACGACCTAACAACTTAGCAACCCACACGACCTAATAGTGATACGACTTACGACTTAGCAAGTGCGCGACTTACGACTTAGCAATCACGCGACCTAACACTTAAGCTATCCTTGCGACCTAACAACTTACACTGCAAAACTACTCACGCGACCTAACTGGGTTATGACCTAACTCCTTAAGTCGCCTCTCTTAGGTCGCTAACTCGCTATCCCTCTTAAGTCGCTAACCTATAGGTCGCTCCAAGATACTAAGTCGCTACATTCCATAAGTCGCTGGCTTTCTTAAGTCGTCTACGTCCTATCCCACGACTTCCTTAGGTCGTAAAACCTCCTTAACTCGTCTACGACCTATCTCTTAACTAGGTCACGACCTTAGATCGCTCCAAAACCCTACGACCTAAGCTACCACGACTTAATTCCTATATGACTTAAGCTTCCAAATGCTCTCTTAAGTCGTTCAATCTATAAGTTGTTCACGACCTAGGACTTAGAAAAATTATGCCCAAAATCTGAAATGACTTAACAAATCTAAATTTTCCAGATTTTGACGAACTTGTCGATCCGTAAAAATACGGGTCGTTACAGCAACACTGAATCATGGGGCGAGTCCCAGTCTGGAGAATCTCAGAGACAACAAAGATCTTCCTTCTTCGAAGGAGCTAACGGCAGAAGTAGCCATGGTAGGAGCCGAGATCGAGCACAGCCCGAAGTTAGGCCTGGGGAAATGTTTGGAGCCGAACCCAACGGGGGAGGTACCGGGCGAAGGTCAACTGTAGCTGAGCCTGTCATACTGCCTAACCACGGAAACGCCAATGAACGGGGCCGAGCTAGAGTCCAGCCCGAAGTTGGACCCGAGGAAGTGCTTAGATCAGAACCCAGCAGGGGAAGATCAAGGCAAAGGCCAACTGTAGCTGACCCTAGCATGCTCCCAGAAGATCAAAGGCAGCCACTGGAAAATATGAGGAATGATAGACGATACCATCCCTACAGGTCATCTGGACGGAATCAATCCTATAGAACAGAACCAAACTCGTTTCTATCTGCTCCAAATTCTGATGAAAGGATGGCACGCTTATTCAGAGAGTGCGTCCAACGGGAGCAAAGAGATCGAGGGATAGGCGCTAGGGTAACCAGCCCTTTCGCCCGCAACATCGAAATTGCTATCACCCCCCGAGAATGGAAGATGCCAACAATGGAACCTTACAAAGGAACCTCCGACCCCGTTGTACACTTACAGAGATACACACAGCATATGCTCATGAGTGGAGCGACAGAGGGAGTACTGTGCAAATGCTTTCCACTCTTCTTAGCAGATCTCGCTACCTCCTGGTTCTGTCATCTACCCCAGGGATCCATCAGCTCGTGGGAAATGTTGAAAGAAAAGTTTATCAGTCAGTTCCGCATTCATGTGGAACAACCCAAGGACGCTTATTCCTTATCCAGTATCAAACAGAAACTTGGAGAGAAACTGCAGCAATACCTAACCCGATTCAATGTCGCAGCAGCCGCAGTCCAAGATGCCGATGAGAAGCTTATCCTAATGGCCCTCTATAGTGGTGTGCATCCGGACACTAAATTTGCTAGAAGGTTAACAAAAGAAAAACCAGCTACTTTACCCGATTTCTTCCACGAAGCCGGGAAATATATGAGGCTTGAGGATGCTGCCGTTGAGGGGCAGTCAGGACAGCAAAATAAGGCAACTCACAGCAACGCCCCTGCTGTGGCAAGGGACGTTCGAAGAAATGATTCCAGAGACAATGCTGGGGGCAAGAAGGGAGAAAAGCGCATATATCGGTCAGGACCAAGATTCGACACTTACACTCCATTGAACGAGACCGTCGAAAATATTTTCCTTCCCACCCAAGGCGAAGTTAGATACAAACGCCCACCATACAAGAAGGAATCAGATAACGCGCAGAAGTTTGGGAAGTTCTGCCGTTTCCACGAATCTCATGGGCACGATACCAATGAATGCCATCATCTTCGGGACTTGATTGAGGAACACATCAGGAGGAAGAAACTGGAACGCTATGTAAAAGGTCAGGACAGGACTCCAGCTCCTGCCAATGAGAACCCAAGGCTACCCTCACCGGAGATCGGCATAGGAAACCGCAACACTAGTGGCTATAGTCAAGAGAAGATAGTGGTCCATACCATCTCGGGAGGACAGCACATCGTAGACAGGAGCTGGAAAGAGATGGAAAGATATGGAAAGTCGCTCAGAGACAATAAAGACTGTGTCAATTCGGTTATAGAAGAGCGCCACCCAAAGCGGAAAGAAAGTGATGACATCACATTCGGTAAGCGTGACCTAGAAGGAAGGCAATACCCTCACATGGATCCCATGGTTATCTCTGCCAGGCTCGGTCCCGCCGAAGTTTTCCGAATTCTAGTAGACACTGGAAGCTCAGTAAATATCCTGTTCGAACATGCGTTCGACAAAATGAAACTGTCAATGAAGGATATATCTCCCTGCAATAAACCACTACACGGTTTCACTAGAGATGCGAAGATGCCCCTCGGGCAACTGGACCTATTTGTTGAAATTGGAAGCTATCCCCCTCCGTCGTACGGAGATAGACGTTTGTGCTAATAGAAAACCACTCGGCCTACAACGCCTTCTTAGGAAGGCCAGCCTTGTCTGACTTCCAAATTGTCCTTGCCTTATGGTGCCTAAAGATGAAATTTCCAACGGACAATGGAGTAGGGGAAGTAGAAGGAGACCAGGACGTTGCTCGAGACTGCTATGTGACTGAACTTCGCAACAACCTCAGGAAGGATAAAGGGAAGGGTGTAGAGGTTGCCCTCTGCACGAAAAGTCTAGAAGCGTAGCAACTAAACAAAGCCCCTCCTCTTCGATATACTAACGACCCTTTCAATGAATTAGACCCTAGGGACAAAGAGGAGGAGGCCACCGCTGAGCCTGCAGAGGCTATGGAGTTTGTATCTGTAGACAAGCACGACTCGGGTAGACTGTTGAAAATTGGGTCCCAACTAAAAGCAGAGTTGAAGGAGCAACTCGTCGACTTTCTCTGCCACAACTTGGATGTATTCGCATGGTCACACGCTGACATGACCGGAATCTCCCCCGACGTAGCATGCCACGTACTAAACATTGATCCTACCAAGGCCCGTAAAACAGAGAAAGAGAAGTATGGGAGTAGAGCGATCAGCAGCCCTCGATGAAGAAGTAAAGAATCTACTCGCCAATGACTTCATACGAGAAGCCATCTACCCGGAATGGATCACTAACCCGGTGCTCGTAAAGAAGGCTAATGGGAAGTGGCGAACATGCATTGACTTCTCCAACCTAAACGACGCCTGCCCAAAGTATTGCTTCCCACTTCCCCGGATCGACCAACTTGTAGACAGCACAGTTGGGCACGAACTCTTATCTTTTATGGATGCGTACTCAGGATATAACCAAATTCCTATGCATGCTCCCGATCAAGACCACACTAGTTTCATCACTGACTGGGGTTTATACTGCTATAAGGTAATGCCTTTCGGACTTAAAAATGCAGGAGCCACCTACCAGCGCCTCGTCAACAAGATGTTTGCAGGGCTAATAGGGCAAACTATGGAAGTATACGTGGATGACATGTTGGTAAAGTCAAGGAAAGCCGACGATCACGTAAGCCACCTAGGTGAGATGTTTCAAGTACTTCGCCGGTATGGAATGAAGTTGAATCCTCTAAAATGCTCCTTTGGAGTATCATCAGGAAAGTTCTTAGGATTCATCGTCCATGCCAGAGGGATTGAAGCAAACCCTGAACAAGTCCGAGCGCTAAGGGATATCAAGATACCTTCCACTCGAAAGGAAATGCAAAGCCTGAATGGAAAAGTGGCCGCCCTAAGCCGATTCATCTCCAAGGCAACGGACAAGTGCGTCCCCTTTTTCGAAGCTCTAAAGAAAGACAAAGGAAAGTTCGAATGGACTGACGAATGCTTAACCGCTTTCCTTAACTTGATCGAACACCTCCAGAAACCACCGGAACTCTCGACTCCAAGCGAAGGCGAAGAGTTATACCTACACCTTGCTGTGTCATCTCACGCCCTAAGCGCTGCCTTGGTAAGGGAAGACAACCGCACGGAGCGGCCAGTTTACTTCGTAAGTAAGAGGTTTACGGGGGCAGAAGTCAGATATCCTAAACTTAAGAAGCTAGCATACTGTTTACTAGTCACATCACGGAAACTGCGTCACTACTTCCAGTCCCATTCCATCAAAGTTCTGACCGATCAACCACTAAGGCAGGTACTCCACCGTCCCGACACTTTTGGGCGACTACTTAAATGGTGCATTGAACTAAGTCAGTATGATATCACCTATCACCCTCGCAACGCCATCAAGGGACAAGCCATGGCTGATTTCATTGCAGAATTCACTACCAACGAAGATAAGGAGCAATTGGGAATAGCAGAAGACATCAAGTGGAATCTCTTCGTGGATGGTGCATCAAACGAACAAGGCTCGGGGGCAGGTGTGGTAATAATCACTCCCAGGGGAAATAAGCTGCACTATGCTATAAGGTTGGAGTTCGCTGCCACCAACAACGATGCAGAATATGAAGCAGTGATAGCTGGATTAGAACTTGCTATAGAAATCGGAGCCAGTTCTTTGTGTCTTCATAGCGATTCTCAACTTATTGTTAATCAAATACTAGGAGAATTCCAAGCTCGAGAAGAACGACTCATAGCATATTTAAAGAAGACCAAGTTACTTCTCAGCCGATTGGACCACTACTTAGTCAAACACATCCCTCGGGAAGAGAACCAAGAGGCCGACGAATTGGCAAAGCAAGCAAGTGTGAGAGACATCGCCATCTTCGGGGCAGTAACCATCTCAAAGCAACTAACCCCAAGTTTTGAGCAAGTGAATCTGATAGCTACAACCGAAGAAGCAACTTGGATGACTCCCATCCGAGACTACCTACAAAGCGGCACACTACCCAACGGGCGTAACGAAGTCAAGAAAATCTTGAGGAAAGCATCCCGCTACACAATACAAGAAGACATCCTCTATCGGCGTGGATTCTCTAACCCATTATTAAGGTGTGTCGCTGGGAGGGAAGCCAAGGAAATCTTATTCAACATTCATCAGGGAAGCTGCGGAGATCACACCGGAGGGCAAACATTAGCGAAAAAGATACTCCGATATGGATATTTCTGGCCCACCTTAAGCAAGGACGCCTTAGATTTCGTCAAAAAGTGCGACAGATGCCAGAAGTTTGCTAAGATTCTGCGGCTACCAACAACTTAGATTACTCAAATGACCAGCCCTTGGCCCTTTGCAGTATGGGGAATTGACTTAATCGGCGAACTACCAATGGGCCGAGGCGGGGCCAAATATGCTATAGTGGCAGTCGACTATTTCACCAAATGGGTGGAAGCAGAACCTCTAAATAAAGTATCTTCAGCAAAAGTTATTAACTTCTTGATCAAAAATGTTCTTTGCAGGTACGGAGTCCCACTCAAAATCATATCAGACAATGGACTTCAGTTTGACAGCGAGGAATTCGCCAACTAGTGCCGAGAGCACGGAATTCACAAAAGCTTCTCATCCGTAGCGTATCCCCAAGCAAACGGACAAGTCGAAGCCGTCAACAAAATTCTGAAAACTCTAATAAAAAAGAAACTCGAAAAGTCAAAGGGCGCTTGGGTGGATGAACTCCCTACGGCACTGTGGGCCTATCGCACATCCTTCAGAACATCGACGGGGCATACTCCTTTCTCTTTGGCATACGGATCAGAGGCTATGCTCCCAGTTGAAACCATTGTGCCTTCCCACCGTAGGATCCACTATAACCCAGAAGAGAACGAAGAACTCCTTCACATGTCTTTGGATCTAGTTGAGGAGAGAAGAAATGATGCAGTCCTTAAAGCAGCGGCCCACAAGCAAAAAGTGGCAGCACAATACAACTCCAAAGTCAAGCATCGTACCTTACAAGAAGGGGATCTTGTCCTCAAGCGAATTTTCCCTCGCCCCGGAGCACTAGATCCAATCTGGGATGGACCATATGTAATTCATAAAGATCTCCACAATGGAGCTTATATTTTGTCAACAGTGGACGGAGATGTATTCCAGAGGGCATGGAACATCCAACACCTCCGTCGATACTTTTCTTAACTTGTACTGCCCATATGAAATGAATTAACAAAGAGAATCAGTGGACATAGGCCTTTTCGTGCCGAACCACTTTAAAAAACCTTGTCTCTTTTTTAACTTGTTCCTTTATATCTTGGCTACATGTTAACTTTATCCTTTTCTGTTGAACAAAATCATATAGCATTTCAACTCAAAGCACTCCACAGCGCAACTTCACCTGGACAAGACCTAACAGGTACTATGCGAATCTATGCCCTCGCCAATGAGACACTTTTGCTCCAGCATCCCTCTGCTACGGCTTAACTCATTGCTCGCGACGGCCCTTAAAAGCCAACTGTAATGAGCCGATTATAAGCCACCGAGAAGGCCGACTATAGCCAAGGCAGCTCATTACGGCGTCTAGCTCGCCGGCAACTATGAACCGACTATAAGCCCCAACATAAGGTGTGGCCAGCCAGGGGCAGTTCACGATTGACGATCGGCACCCACGCTAGCCAGCCACAGTAAATCGAATAATACCCACGATTACGGGCCATAATGGCCCGGGTTACTGTGCGCGATCTCGGCTCCAATGTGTCTTAAGTGCGGCTGTGGTAAAAAAGAATTAACTCCCCGCGGAGGCGTAAAATGGGTGACAAATGTCTCCAAGACCCACAGCTAGGGAAAGTGACTACAAAGCCCGTTTGCCACGAACTTAAGCACATCGAAGGCCTTCCGTGATTGGAAGTTTTACTTTTTCACATATTTCAATTTTACTTAAGAAACTTTTCTCTTATCCTCTGTTACAATCCCTGAAGTACAGGACACAGAACAGGAGACACTCACTAATAGAAGCGGATACTCACAGCAAGATACTGGACCGCATCCCTTACTCGGTCACACAGGATATTCAAAGCTGCCATCTACAAGCAAAATATAAAGGGCGGTATTTCCTTCTTTCATATGCAAACACATGACTATAATTTATTCACACCTCACGCTAACATTGCAAGTCATGAAATTATGTTTTAAACAAGAACCTGACATCAAACACAATTTGATTACAAGAATATGCATAGCTATATTTCTCATACAACACGTCAAAATAGCAAAAAACATTCAAAAGACGACAAAATCAGCTTAAGTTAAAGAATTACACGTCAAGAATAGAGCTATTTACTACAAGTAGCAAAAATTACAACCTAAGAGTTACTCTATTGTTTTAAGACTAACATATACAACCATGTCGGGTCCATAAAGAGAATTTTCCAGGTCTAATCAAGAAGCCGGCTGCGTCGGAGTCTTATCCTCGTCCTGTTGCCCACCTGTCCGGACAGAAAAAGAATTCGTTAGTGATAAGAAACCATGTTAACGGAAAGACTAGAAAGGAAGACTTACCAGCATCTGCTCCTTGATCAGCTTGATCATCATCCTCCGCTTGCACACCTGTCTCCTCAGCTGCAAGCAACCGCATGCACTCCTTCACCGCCACCTTCTCCTCCTTGGTAAATTGGGCGGTAACAGCATCCATCCTAAAGGCCACGCCACTCTCCTTATCTGCCTCAGCCTGGGCCTCCTCTAGAGCCCTGAGATAGATCCTAGCCATAACCCGAGGGTAATCATCCATCCAGGACAAGTTACCCTGCCTCCAAGTACGGAAGTACATATCCTGGAGCATCCCCTCCATCAGCCCCTCGTTCTCTTCAAACTCCCTCGCCCGGGCCTCGGAATCCGACAACCTTACGACGACGGCATCCCTCTCCAACTGGTATCTCGAGCAGTCAACCTGAAGGGATTTCCGCATCGCCTCCATCTCCTCCCTCAACTTGGCTTGAGCAAGCTCTGCAGCCTCAAGCTTCCCGGATAACTCCTCTATCTGCTCAAGATCCGCTTTCCGAACCTCGTCCACCGTGGCAATGGCCATATCGATCCGTTCCTTGCAAGTAGCCTCCATTTTCCGCAGTTCGGCCCGGCTGGCCTCTTCCATAGTTTTCTTTAGACGTCCGGAGGCGGCCTCGTGCTGAGAGATCTGGATGGCCTGATCAGCGAGTTGCTTGGCCTAGTCGGAAACCACTAACCGCAGTCTTATGTTGGCACTCCCAATTTCCTCCCCGGCCTTCACCAATCGGGCATGATGCCCCATCAACTTCCTGGTCTCCTCAGCAACCCGGTCGATATTTGCTTTAGCTTCGTTCCCCATAGCGACAACCCGAGTAGTAAGCAAATCAAGGTCCAGGGATTTGGCCCCATCAAGCACCTTTACCATAGGGTTGCGAGGAAGAAGGTGCTCACCAGTAACCTCGTCGAAGGAAATATCATGAGAACTTGGATCCAGATTAGGATGACCCGCAAATGGATTATGAGCCAAGCCAGGACGATCAATCTGAGTAACGGTAGGATTTTCAGACGGGTGCGGAGAGGGTGTGAACTCAGTATCCTCCTCCGTGATATCATGAAGAGGCTGAATTGGGGGCTGAGGACCAGGTGAAGGCTTTGATAGGGAGCGACTCCTCTTTCTCTTTTGAATATCCTCTCCAATAACCTCGAGAAGAGGACGGTAGCCGACTACATCCCCGGAACGGTGGGTCGGAGGCTTCGGCTTGGCGGAAGCTTTGGAGAGCTTGTATTGTTCAAGCCTGTGCCGAAGATCTGAGGTCTTGGCCATTTTACCTGCTCCTGATATGAAAACCAAGTGTCACCAACATGTATTGAGCCATCATTCAAGAATTAAAAGAGTGAAGTGAAATTCACCTTGGACCGCCGAAGTTGCTTCAGTAGAGGCTCTTTCGGAAGACAGATCGACGCCGGTCCCAACATTATCGGCTTTCTTGGACTTCTCCGTCCCCTCCAAACCTTCGAAGGCTTGGCGGAAAGCGTCATCCGTCCACTAGCGATCTCGGGGTGGGCCCATGTCGTTTTGGATTCAGCTGAAATGGGGGCACGACGGGAGATTCTCTTCTATCCATAGTTTTCTTCTTGTCAGAACAGGTTTCAACTCTGTGAGACATTATCTGCGATACGAAAAAGTATGCCGTTAAAACAAAGGATGTAGAGGTATAAGCAGGCAAGTGCGTACAATCCAGAATTTCATTTGTAATTCGAAACATAAAAGGTTCAAAGTTCATTCGGCATTCTAAACATGGAAGCCCATTCGGCATTCCCAACAAAGAAGCTCATTCGGCATTCCGAATATGGAAGCCCATTCGGCATTCTCAACATAGAAGCTCATTCGGCATTCCGAATATGGAAGCCCATTCGGCATTCTCAACATGGAAGCTCATTCGGCATTCCGAATATGGAAGCCCATTCGGCATTCAAAACCACGAAAAGCTCATTCGGCAGAAGTAAGCTAACCTGGTCCGGTAGCTGAAAGTGGCTCGGCACATATCGATTCGGCAGTTCAAAAGTTGGTTCGGCTATGTCGTTCAGTAAGGAAGGACAAGGGCCTGCGTCTCCTACTTATAGGGGAAGGTCGGATAACCAAACCAGCCGGTTGGATTCTCAGACCGGATATGGCTGTTAAACCAAAACAAAGCACAACATATGCTGAACATATGCCCTACTTTGAGGGGCAAATGTTGGATATGTTTCTACCATCATCGAGCCAACACGAGGAAGCAAGAGACGAGCCACCAGAATAACCGAACCAACTATACGGCATTCCCTAACCAACCTCGCCTACCGGTCCAACCTCACCTACCGGTCCAACCTCACCTACCGGTCCAACCTCACCTACCGATCCAACCTCCCCTACCGAACCAACCTCACCTACCGGTCAAACCTCACCTACCAGTCCAACCTCACCTACCGGTCCAACCTCACCACCGAACCAACCTCACCACCGAGCCAACATCTCTACCGGTCCAAACCCCACTTCCATGCATAGCCGAACCAGAGTGCTTCCGGACCAAGACGTGTCAGGCCAGATCACATCAGCCCAGGCCCACCAGCAGCTATGCACATCCAAGACCCTTACCCCCAGCCTCACTCTATAAATAGAGGGGCAGGGGTACAACAGAAAGGGACAAGTTTGGGAGCTCAAGCACGGAGAGAACTTTCAAACAACTTTCTTTACCTCGCATCAAAGCTTTGTACTTGTAATCTAAACAAGAGAAGAGAAATAACATATAAAGTGGACGTAGGCACATTTTGGCTGAACCATTATAAATCTGCGTGTCTTTTTACAGTTTAGCCCCTGCTTTTCATATATTTGCATAAATCACCCAAACCACTAAGAACAACACAAGATCTACTATATCATACTACTTTGAGGTGTTTGTCCATTTTTTGTGCAAACAATCTCCAAGAAAGCTCCAACTCCAAAGGTGAGTCTCGAATACTGGTACAGCTCACTCTGACCCGAGCGTAAAGCAAAACACAAAACACTCGAGTCAGGACATACATACTTATACAATGTAAACCAACTCAAGTGAACTGTAATAAATGCACAAGTAACTTAAAGAATGCTTGGGATTGCCCATCCTTTAAGGATCCGTTTAACTATCTACTATGTAGTAATATTCGCTATTATAATAATGTCTAATAGTAAAATAAACTTACTTTTAAATAGCATTAAGGCTTTACATTTTCCACCTTAACACATAATAGTCCCAGTAGTCTATCCAGTATCAGCGTACCCCCAGATCGGGAGCAACCCTAAATACTCCCTAGGCTACGACACAAATCCAAACTCGTAGTAAACCTCGCTATGGTAGGTGACACGGCACAACTAGGCAATGCCAGGGTAGATATACCAATTACGCATCCGGGCTGGTGGTAACGCATAGCAGCCACTACCGCCCACCTCGGAACACACCCCCAAATCAAAAATCGAAGGGTGGCCACCAAATCAATCACAAAGTAATAGAATGGTATCGAAGAAATGCGTCCGATCAGAGGTGCTACCTCATTGGCCCGTCAATCGCTCTTGTTTTAGCCACCTTGTGCCAACTCACGGTAGTCGGGTCCACGTATATACCTCAGTAGGAATCGTCGCCACCATCCTACTTCATTTTGGAATCTCCACCGCGTACACGGTTGTCAAAGTGGTTTTCGGTATCGACAGAGAGTATGCCCATATCTGATCTCGGTCGCTTTGGCAACCAATCGTTATTATAACCCATGGATATTTATTTCGAAATAATTTATACTTCAAAACCAAAATATCATAACCCTTTCAAACTAGTTTATATTTCAAAGTCAAAAATATCATATTCAACTAGTTTATACTTCAAAACCAAAATATCATTTGAATAAACCCAAAATTTCCCATCACTGAATATTTCTTTCAATTTATTTAAACTTGAAATATTCCTTTTTAAATCATCTTAAATCAAAACAACTTTATAAAGCCATATTCTTAAATCTTCAATTTCAATAAGCTTCAAGTTAATATATTTAAAGACAATTCTTAATTAAATACAATTTCAAAAATCTCATTTTCAAACCATAGTACTTTTCAAAGTTATAACAACTCTGAAACCCAACACTTTGAAACCATAATATTTTGAAATCATAACAATTTAGAAATGTAATTCTTTGAAAATCATAATACTTAGAAAATCATAACACCTTTAAAATAATATTCATTTAAACCATTTAAATTCATTGTCAAATAATATTCATTTCAAAGTTGTAGCATTTCTAAGTTCATTCATTCAATTATAAAATTTCCAAAACATTATACTTTCAGCTAACAACAACACTTATAAAGTGTTACAGTAGATATATTAGTAATATTTCAAAACATTGTCAAATTCAGAAATAGCAGCACTTATAAAGTATTGTAATAGATATTTAGTTATTTTCAAACAGCTTAGTTTCAGAAACAGTAGCACTTATAAAGTGTTGTAATAGGTATTTAGTTAATTCAAAACATAGTTAAATTTCAGAACAGCAGCACTTATAAAGTGCTGAAATAGGTATTTAGTTGTTTCAAAACATAGTTAAATTTCAGAACAGCAGCACTTATAAAGTGCTGTTATAGGTATTTAGTTCTTTCAAAACATAGTTAAATTTCAAAACAGCAGCACTTATAAAGTGCTGTAATAGGTATTTAGTTATTTCAGAACTTAGTTAAATTTCAGAAATGATAGCACTTAACAGATGCCATCTTAAAACCACAGCATTTTATAAATGCTACCAATAAAATTCCAGATTTTATATAACTTTTCAGAAACATTAAAACTTCAATTGTAGCCATTTTTAACAAAAAAAATCATATTTCATGCTTCAAAAAACATTCATTTGGATATCATTTAACTTATGATTTAATAAAATAAAATTTTATAAAAAATATCCAGTTTTAAACCATAATTCATTTATTAAGTCAAAATACACTATTTTACTTAACTTTTATTTTTAACCACTAACCTAACACATTATTTTAAAATACCCATTTCATAAATAAAACTAAATTTCTATTTATTTACTTAACTTAAAATTTCCATTTGAAAAACCAAATTTCCAATTACCAAGTTAGGTCATAAATAAAGTTACATTTTTCCATTTAAAAATCATAACTATTTATTTTACAAAACATAACGTTTCACAAAAGAATATTTTATCATAGTTAATATAACAATCAATTTTTTTTAGATCTATTCATTTAGACATCAATTAACCATCATTTTCTAGTTAAATAAATTTTATTACAAAATGTCCAATTAAAACTATATTCCATTTTATCAATTCGAAATACTTTATTTATTACACAAAACATGTTCGTTTCATAAAGTAAAATTCATAACAATTACTAGGTTAGATTTAAAACTTCCATATTAAGTCAAGTTCAATTATTAAGTTATTTATCATCAATAAAGATCCTTAATTTAACTTAAAACCAATTCTTAACTTATAAAAATTTAACTTATAGAAAAACCAAAACACCTTTATAATTTAAAGCATTAAATCAAAATTTAAGTTAAAATTTCATATATCTATAAAACTCAAAATAATTAATAATCTTTTAGGAATATATTATTTAAAAATACTTAATAAATTTTAGGAAAATATTATTTAAAAATACTTAATAAATTTAAAAAAATATTATTTAAAATATGACCATGGGCCTGTATAATATTTTCCAACCTAGGTCAAGTGATACGGATCTGTATCATTTTAATCCGTGATTTAAAAAGAAAAATCCGAGTTCTATCATTTCAAACCCGCAATCCCAAGTCCAATAAAATAAATAAAAATCACTCGAGCCTATCATTTCAGCTCATAATGATTTTTCCTTATTCTAATGTCCCTTCGGGTATGTATCATTTCAACCCATAGTGATAGGGAACTTGCAGTGTGAGAAACAGTAAATAAATGAACAGTAGAACATATAATATCATATCAGATGATGTACAAATATATAAACAGAATTTAACATCATATAATCATATCACAGGCATATATGAACATATTAACATAACATATAAATTTTCTACAATTCACATGCCATTGTTTCACAATTACAAAATTACGTACGTCGAGAGTGATAAACTCACCTTTTAAAGTTAGAGTTGACAATTCAAGACACACAACTACACTTCGAAAAGCATGAATAGATTTGAGGAGAAGATGATGAGCCAATATTCAGATCTTGCACCAAATAAAAAAATAAGAATATGATTCAATACAAAAGATTAGAATCAAAACAATGAACAAAATATGAGTCAAAATGACATAACCTTGCATCCACCAACAAGTGGCCGGCTCAGTCACTTTGTATTTTGGCTTGACCACATCAATACATGGCTCGGCCATGATGGTTTTGATGCAAGCTAGGCTCGACCATAGGTCATGCAAGGCACAGCTAAGGCTTGGGAATTGAAGAGGGATTGTGGTCGGTCATGGTGGTGGTGGTGGAGGTGATGAGGTCGGCTAGAGGTGGAGGCCGAGCCAAGGTAGAAGGAGAACAAAGAAAAAATAGAAAAGAGAAGGAGGAAGCCATTGAAACTTGAATATATTTTTCTCAAGAAGTAAAATGAGAGATGAGAAGGGATGAGAAACATTTTGTACGTGATTTGCAAATAGAAGTGGCGGCTAGGGTTTAGGGAATGAACGGCTAGAGATGTGGAATGAAAAGGTTAGAAAATAGAAAGGCTTTACTTGATTTCCAAGAAAAGAAACCTAAGTCCCTTTGTATTTCAAAGCCAAAATTCAAATAAAAATCAAATAGAAAAGCGATTTGAAAATAAAATAAATGTTTAAACAAAATAAACTAGAAAATAAAATAGAGAATGAACATAGGAAAATAGAAAATAAAACACAGAAAATAATTGCGTGTAAAACGCTGTATTTTATCAAATTATAAAAGTATAAAATAGAATTTGATGAAACGAAAAGCGGAACAGATATCAGAATTATATTCTGCTTCAAAGAAAAAGAATAAAATTTAAAAATTCAAATTTAAAATTTAAAATTTAAATGAAAATCAAAGTTAGACCAATCTTGACCAAAATATAAAATTTTCAGAAAATCATTATTTTATTATATTTGGAAAATAAGTTATACATAAAGTCCAAAATTACATTGGAAATTTCCAAACTTCCAATTTTAAATGATTTAAAAAATCCAAGTTTTCAAATAAAAATTAATTAAAAATATTTACAAAATTATGGGTTGTTACACTCTCCCCCACTCAAAACTTTTCGTCCTCGAAAAGAAACGAGACAGGGAAAACAAGATAAAATGAGATAGGATCAAGACAAGATGAAAAAGAAGATTGAAATTATACCTGATAACTGTTGTTATAGGTGAATTCAACAAGATAGAGATGATCTTTCCAAGATCCTCCAATATCAAGAATACAAGCACGAAGAAGATCCTCTAGAATCTGATTCACTCTTTCCGTTTGACCGTCGGTCTATGGATGGTAAGAAGTGTTCGGATTCAGGTGAGTACCCAAAGATTCTTGGAAAGCTTCCAGAACAGACTGGTGTAAGCAACAGCCTTCCCAAATCCTGCAAAAAGATAGGGAGGAATAGAGACAACCGAAAAGATAGAGTTATGAAATCATAAAGGAAGATGAGAAGAAAGACTTACATTGATCGCAGCGATCATAACTGGATCAATGGAAATTCCATTACCAGAACAATATGCCCGAGAAATCGGACTACATTCTTCTAGAAATGGCCTTTCAAAAATTTAGCCTTCAACTGATGATTCCTAAGAGCCTCCAGAACAGATTTCGAATGTGACTCCTATTCTTTCCTTGACTTGGAGAAGACAAGGATATCATCAACAAAGACTAAAACAAACTTGATAAGCACAACACGGAAACACGATTCACCAAATCAACAAAGGAAGCAGGGACATTAATCAAACCAAAAGGCATAACTAACCATTCATAGGAAAACCATTCTCAGTACGGAAAGCAGTCTCAGGAATACTTTCCTCAGCAACACTGAGCTGGTGAAAATCAGTGGCAAGATCAAGCTGAGAGAAAACAGTAACTCCATAGAGCTGATCAGACATATCATAGATACGAGGCATTGGATATATGCAACCCAAAAGAAAAATAGATTGGAAAACAAAATAAGATAATAAATTTTAAAACTATGAAAATTTCAACTTACATTAATAATTAATTTCATCCATTTGATTTCACTTAAGTTAAATAAATCTTAACTATAATTTTAATCTCATTATCTCATCATACAATTATCCTAAATTAACAATTTTTCAAAGTCATGAATTTGAAAATCATTTACTATACTCATAATTTATTCAATAAATTTCATTCTTCTTTATTCCAAAATTATTATTAAATTTATTCCACTTAATATATCAAGTCATATTATTAAGTTTATTTACACTTATTATAACTACTCCAGTTTATTTATAAATTCCTTTAACACCATTTTATATTGTAATAATTCAATTAACCTTTTATTCTATTTACCTCTATTAATCTTTTATACTAAAATTTAAGTGTATAACATTTATTATAACCACTCAAATTCTATTTATAAAATCCTTTTATATTGTATATTATCCAATTACATATTCAACTTCTTATTAATTTAGGTAAGTTATATTGGAATGCAAATGAGTATTATACAAATAAACTTTCTAATTCAATTATTTCAAGCTTAAATATTTATTCAGAATTTGGCTTCATTTTATAATTGAAATCATCCTTTAAGATAAAATTTAAGAATTAAATTTCCGGTTAACTTCAATCTATTCTAGAGATAAATAAATATATATACAATATATATATATATATCAAATCAAATTTTAACCCATATATATATCAATATATATATTATAAATCATGTCGATTTTTAGAAATTCCAATCAATTTAATTCTTCAAAGCAAAACTGTAGCAAAGCTACAAAATGGTCTCTTCACTTCGAAACTCGAAAATGAATGTCGATGATGTTGCAGTCATCATCGAAATTATTTCCCAGCGACAAAGAGAAGAGCACTGATTTAAAACTTTGAAAATTTAGAAACGGTTTCTATTCGGAAATATTTCAAATAATATACCCTTTAAAACTTTAAAACTTTAAAACCAAAGTTCGAAATCATCGGAAATTAAATTCTCAAATTCTTGATTTTAAATTCATTTAAATTTCCAAATTAATTTATAACCATATTTTATAGTTTAATTATTTATATATGAAACAAAAGCCAATGATTACAAGATATATACAAAGTCAAATATTATTTCTTAACATCCAATTCAATTAACTATCAAAATTCAGAAAATTATACATATATAAAATATAATTATACAAACTTTATCCATTTACCAAGTTTGAAAATAATATGGTGTCAGTTTGCTCTTTTCAAGTGTTTTGGAGATCCTATCGATAGCGTTGACCAACGAATCGATCGGAAACCCAAATCAACATCAACAACTCAAACAACACAATATATACTAAAACAATTTAAATATTAGTTTACAAATATACTTCAAGAATGATTTGAAGATAAGTTGAAACAAAAGACAAGATGATTAAATAACAGAACAAGGGAATGAATAAGCTTATATAAAACACTGACAACCTTAATCGGGTCGACCATGACTTCAAGAATAAGATCAATGTAGAGTTCTGGGACAAACGTACATCCGATCTCAAGAGATAGAATTCGGGATAACAAGAGATAGATAGCATCATAAACCAAAATCTTCGGTGAATCAATGCTAATTGTAAAGGAGTTTCACCCCTTTACAATCATTCGTAGATTGGCGAGACCGCCTATTCATTATAAAGATCATTCGAAGTGGAGTTATGGGATACTCCAGAATCAAAAAAAGACAAATAGGGAGAGACAAGAATGGATTTTGCAACCGCAGGGAACGTTCCAAAATTCAAAAGAAATTGGCACGAAGAAGAAGGAATTCAAGCTCGAACGAAAGTGATTCTGCAAATAAATTTACCATATATGCTAAGCCTTGCCTAGAGCCAAAGCTCTGATACCAACTGTAACAACCCGATATTTTCAACCATTCACATCCGCACATGTCGGACTTGAATTGCTCAAAATACCGAATTGTAAATATAAATTTGGCAAAACTCAGAATATACAGTAAATAAATCACAAATCACAGACACGGAGTAATATAACAATGCAGCGGAAGCAAGAAATAGTAGTTCATGAAGCTACTATATATATAATAACAGAGTTCAACAAGATACAATAGAAATCACGAATACAAATATGTCTCAATACAATAGTCAAATACAAGATCTGAATACATCACTGGAATCAACTGGATAACCGAAAGCGAAATAGATAGCTGGATCTCCAAGAAAGCTCCAACTCCAAAGGCGAGTCTCGAATACTGGTACATCTCAGTCTGACCCGAGCGTAAAGCAAAACACAAAACACTCGAGTCAGGACATACATACTTATACAATGTAAACCAACTCAAGTGAACTGTAATAAATGCACAAGTAACTTAAAGAATGCTTGGGATCGCCCATCCTTTAAGGATCGTTAAACTATCTACTATGTAGTAATATTCGCTATTATAATAATGTCTAATAGTAAGATAAACTTACTTTTAAATAGCGTTAAGGCTTTACATTTTCCACCTTAACAGATAATAGTCCCAATAGTCTATCCAGTATCAGCGTACCCCCAGATCGGGAGCTACCCTAAATACTCCACAGGCTACCGCACAAATCCAAACTCGTAGTAAAGCTCGCTATGGTAGGTGACACGGCACAACGAGGCAATGCCAGGCTAGATATACCAATTACGCATTCGGGCTGGTGGTAACGCATTGCAGCCACTACCGCCCACCTCGAAACACACCCCCAAATCAAAAGTCGAAGGGTAGCCACCAAATCAATCACAAAGTAATAGAATGGTATCGAAGAAATGCGTCCGATTAGAGGTGCTACTTCATTGCCCCGTCAATCGCTCCTGTTTTAGCCACCTTATGCCAACTCACGGGAGTCGGGTCCACATATATACCTCAATAGGAATCATCGCCACCATCCTACTTCATTCTGGAATCTCCACCGCATACACGGTTGTCAAAGTGTTTTTCGGTATCGACAGAGAGTATGCCCATATCCGATCCCAATCTCTTTGGCAACCAATCGTTATTATAACCCATGGATATTTATTTCAAAATAATTTATACTTCAAAACCAAAATATCATAACCCTTTCAAACTAGTTTATACTTCAAAGCCAAAATATCATATTCAACTAGTTTATACTTCAAAACCAAAATATCATTTGAATAAACCCAAATTTTCCCATCACTGAATATTTCTTTCAATTTATTTAAACTTGAAATATTCCTTTTTAAATCATCTTAAATCAAAACCACTTTATTAAGCCATATTCTTAAATCTTCAATTTCAATAAGCTTCAAGTTAATATATTTAAAGACAATTCTTAATTAAATACAATTTCAAAAATCTCATTTTCAAACCATGGTACTTTTCAAAGTTATAACAACTCTAAAACCCAACACTTTGAAACCATAATATTTTGAAATCATAACAATTTTGAAATGTTATTCTTTGAAAATCATAATACTTAGAAAATCATAACACCTTTAAAATAATATTCATTTAAACCATTTAAATTCATTGTCAAATAATATTCATTTCAAAGTTGTAGCATTTCTAAGTTCATTCATTCAGTTATAAAATTTCCAAACATTGCACTTTCAGCTAACAACAACACTTATAAAGTGTTACAGTAGATATATTAGTAATATTTCAAAACATTGTCAAATTCAGAAATAGCAGCACTTATAAAGTGCTGTAATAGATATTTAGTTATTTTCAAGGCCGAGAATTGAAGTTTGAAAATTCCACCAAGAAGAGCTAATCGCCATCAGAACGTTGAAGCGTTGTATAGAAGAGAAGAAGCCGAGCAAATGGAACAACGCATCAATGAAAAGTTTGATGAAGGCATTGGGAAGTTAGAGAAACTGATGAATGATATGAATCAAGGAAAAAGAAGGGGATCGCCAATCTCGAACCATGGAGGAAACAGAGTTTCGCCATCGGTTGCGGAAGCAAGGAGGGTGTCGCCACAACCTTATCGAGGAAGACAAGAATCTTCAGTTTCTGTGAGAAGAGAACATCATGAGTATAGGGATGAAGAGAGAAGAACTCCACGTGAGTTTGAACATGAACCATACCGTGATGAAGAAAGACAAAGTCGATGAGATATGCGGGATCATAGAGATGTGGGTGGTCGAGATCGTTATCGAAGTACATCTGTTTTTGATGAAGATGGTGGTAGATGTAGTATGCATTCGCGAGATCGAGACCAAGTACGAAGTGCATATCGGGTTGTAGAAGATGATCGCCGATGGGAGTCGGGGATGAAAACTAAAATTCCAGAATTCAAGGGAGGAATGGAAGCGGAGGAATTTTTGGATTGGGTTTCAAATGTTGAAGAAATTTTTGACTTCAAAGAAGTTCCCGAGGATCGAAGAGTGAAGTTGGTTGCTACGAGATTAAGAGGGAGAGCTATGGCATGGTGGCAACAAACAAAACTTACACGGGAGAGGATGGGGAAGTCAAAGATTGTCACATGGGATAAGATGAGAAAGATGATGAAAGCAACTTTCTTGCCGCACAATTATCAGTCCCTTATGTATCAACGATTGCAGAATCTAAGGCAAGGGACGAGGACAGTGAATGAATATGCGGATGAATTTTATCAATTGATTGCGAGGAATGACATTATGGAAACAGAGGAACAGCTAATAGCGAGGTATGTTGGAGGGTTGCGAACACAGATTCAAGACATGGTGAATATGTTTGATCCAAGATCTATCGCCGAAGCACATCAGAAAGCACTTGCTTGGGAGAAACAAGGGAGGAGAGGAGGTGGTGTGTTTACAAATTCCAACAACCAGAACAAGGATGTTAGTAACAGTGTGGATGTTTCCAAAGTCATCAGTAAACCGATTGTGAATGAAGCCAGCAAAGCAAAGACCAATAGTAATCTCAAATGTTTTAATTGTCAAGAGTTTGGCCATAAAAGCAATGAATGTACAAAGCCAAAGAAGCGGGCAATGATTGCGGGGATTGAGCATGAAGATGCAGAGGTAGAGTGTGTCAATTCAATACCTGTTGAAGAGGAAGAATTGTTGACAGGAGATGAGGGTTGTAGTTTGTTGATGAGAAGATCGTGTTTGACACCAAAGCAAGAAGATGATTCAAGTTGGTTGAGGAGTAACATTTTCCAGTCAACGTGCACCATCTTGGAAAGGGTTTGTAAATTTGCGATTGACGCAGGAAGCTGTGATAATATCATTTCTTCAGAAGCTGTAAAGAAATTGTCATTGAAAACAGAGAAACATCCAACTCCCTACAAATTAGCTTGGTTAAGGAAAGGAGGGGAGGTGAAGGTTAATCGAAGAGCTTGTGTTAATTTTTCCATTGGGAAGAAATACAAAGACGAAATTTGGTGTCATGTGGTTGACATGGATGTATGCCATCTGTCGTTGGGAAGACCATGGTAATACGACAGAGCTGTGCAACATGATGGATACGCAAACAGTTACAGTTTTATGTTCGAGGATACACGAATCATTTTGGTTCCTAAAAGGCGTCAACAGAGTGAAAATAAATTGGAGGAAATCGAGGAGCTGAAGACTTTGTTGTCTTTAAAGGAATTTGTTAATGTGGAAGATGAAGTCGATTGTTTTCAATCACCAAAGTTTGACGGAGATGAAGTTGTTGAGTTTCAATCAACGGAATCTGATGAACATGAGGTTGAAAGTTCACAGTCAGCAAAGTTGGATGAGGGTGCAGAAGGCAAGTCAGGAGATGAAGATGGTAATTTGTTGAGGAAGGAGGTGGACTTAATTAGTCTATTATCTACAGAAGAGTTTGTTAAAGAAGTGGAGGATAGAGCGGAAGTGTTAATGTTGAATGGGAATGAAACCAGTAGAGATCTCGAGACTCCGGAGGAGGTTAAGTCGATGGTGAATGATTGTGAAGAGGTAATTCCTGATGAGTTGACCAAGGAAATACTACCACAGGGAAACGTACATCATGTTAATCAAGTGTCAAGTGCTATTGTACCATATATGCCACGTAATCAGATGTATCCGACAGAGCAGGTAGAGTTGAGAAGATTGGCTGATGGGTTACTATTCAAAGGAGGGCAGTTGTATACTCCTGATCGAAGTTGGAAAATAAAAGTTATCAAAGATGTACGGGTAGAAATACACGTGGACAGTGATCATACCATGCAGTTGGTTACAATGTTTTGTTTTGGGTCATCAATAAGGAAAGGGGTTGAAAGGCTTGTTCAGGAGAGTCAGAGTTATCAAATTTCAAAAGCGACCGCAACGAAATCAGGATTATGTATGTCATTACCTATACATACTAGATCATGTATGAACTCTGTAGTGAATTTGATGAAGACGCAAAGTGATAATGAATCTTTCTACCCGATGGTGGAACGATTTCTTGCTGGTACGTACAACAAGCTAGATGCTGGAGGGATGGATCATTTGGAAATTGTGATGGAAATTGTTGATAATGGTCGTAAGTTGAGATTGCCGGATCATTGTCCTATCACTAACATTGATAATATCAAACCCTTGGTTCTATTTCGCGAAGATGAGAGTGTCGAAGACGAAGAAACTGTAAATTCGAGGACGAATTTCTGTCAACCAGGGGAGGATGATGCAGCCCAGTCAGAAGAAGTCTTAGGTCGCGAGTGACCTAACGAGTTGTTAAGTCGCGTGCAACTTAACGGGGTAAAGAATGACGCGAACTATGTGGAAAATAGTAGTTTAACGACCTATGACAAGTCACCAAGCGAGCTAACAAGCGGCAACTTAAATGAGTTATGACCTAACAGGGTTCTTAGGTCGCGTGAAGAGTTAGGTCGCTCAAACGAGACCCAACGACCTAACTATGAACGAGCTAACAAGATAGGTCGCTATAGTGTACCACCTAACTTAGGTTGCGAACGACCTTTCATCCTTAGGTCGCGAACGACCTTACTTAGATCGCCTGAAGTTCTTGAGTCGCTTGAAGACAAAACTCTTAAGTCCAGGAAGCTCTTATCCTTAGGTGGCCAACGACCTAACAAGAAACCACCCTATCATAGGTCGCTATAAGTCACTGAATTACGACCTAAGTTAGGTCGCGGGAAGATAAATCGCTCAACTATAGGTCGCTCGAAGATTTCCAGACAACATTTCCTTAGGTCTCTCGACCATATGTCGCTCCCGAAGTTTTAGGTCGCGAACGACCTATCTTAGGTCGTGCATCCTTTAGGTCGCCAAAGCTGAGTTTCTTATGTCGCTGTGAAGATAGGTCGCGTGAAGTGTCCTAAAGCCGCATTTACTTCTTAGGTTGTGTGCGTTGTATTCTTAGGTCGTTTATGTGTTGTAAATATTCTAAGTCGTAAGTCGTTGTTGGTCTTAGGTCGTTACCGACCTATGTGATGTAATATGTTGTAAAGTGTTTTCGTATGTCGCTCTGTACATAAGTCGTAGGTCGAATGATTTTTAGGTCGCAAGTTGTTAGGTCGTTGCCGACCTAAGTGTTGTCCAGAATTGAGTCGTGTTGAGTTGTAACTTCTATAAATAGCGGAGTGTTGGTCATTTGTAATGTAAGTTGATTTTGAATAAACTTTTGTTTGTTAGCTTTGTGCTTTCATTTAAATTGGTAGTTGAATGTAATCTCCTATCTCCTCTTTCGGCATTCGAGTGCGCTCGGATCAACGATCGTAGAGTGCGCTTGATCAACGTCTGAAGAATTGCAGATCTTCTTTCACGGTATCGTGCGTGATCAACTTGACGAAGATAGCTAGAATTCGGTATCTTCGGATCAACGAATTTGGGCCATTCAGTATTTTCCATTCCACCGATTGCTACTTTCACAGAATCATCATTTTGTAATTCCGCTGCTGCATCATATACGTACACTTGCGCATTTATTTCAATTGGTTTCTTATTATATCCCATTCCTTTTTATTCTCATTCCATTAATTTATATTCAATTAATTTACATTCCATTAATTTGGTATAGTTCTTTTAATACTAATAACACTAAGGACCATTCCATAGAATTTACTTAAGTTTATTATAAACATTTATACGATACCACTAATGTTTATTATCACTTCAATACTTAAGTTCATATTCAATTCTAACAAATAACATTCCAAAACATATTCAATTCAATTTACAACTTAAATTTCATTCTATAACTCAAATTCATATTCATTCCATCACTTCATTTCCTTAATTCAATTTATTAATTCATCTAATTTATTTCAAATCCAATTCAATTTCATTTAACCTTTCTTAAGTCAAACTTCATTTCATTTAATTAATTAACTCAATTTATTTAACTTTACTTACGTTAAATTTTAATTTCATATTTCGATTCCAAATTTTCTTTTCTTATCTATACCATTTTCAAATTACAAGTTCAAAAACTTATTTTCATATATCTATCAAATCATACCATGGATTTTAAAATTAAAACTTGTTTTACCAAAACAAAACTCCAATGGTAGCAATCCATCACATCGAAACTCGAAAATGAACGCCGACGATGCTACAATCATCACCATAATTATTTTCCAGCAACTGGAGTGAGTTCAGTGCTTTCTATTTCCTATGAATCCTTTTAAAATATTTCTGGTTAAAACATTTTCTAAAATAACGAGATTATTATTCATCCAGAAACTTTGAAAACAATTTCAAATCGGTGGAATTTAAATTCTCAAATTTCTTGTTTTAAATCCATTTTTATTTACAAATCATATTTATAATTATACTTATACATTTTCATATCATTTCCATTTATAAATCACATTCATAAATCATATTTATATAATCTCACTCCTCATGTAATACCATTTCACAAATGTTAATTATTTTAATTGTAATCAATACTCTATTATTCATATTTATAAACTCACTCTCTTATATAACTCATTTTACAAATGTTTGTCCTTATTTAGATTATAATAATAACTTTTATTAGAACAACCAACAAATGATAATAATCAAATATTATCATTCATTAACAAATAAACACAACATACATAACTATAATAACTTCTGAAAAATTATTCCTTTATATATAAAAAATATAATTTAGGTAAAATGATTTCATTTACCAATTCTCAAAACAATATTATGTTGGTTTGCCTTGTTTAAGCATTTAGAAACCACTATCGATAACATGGCGTTCCACGCACCGACCAAAATTCATAAGCCACTCAACAAATAAATTAACACAATATAAAACATCTTTATAATCACTAACAAATACGCTCTAATATATATATAATGCACTCAAAACTCATAATACAGCATTTTATTACCTTATCTCTTACTGAGTTATCCCATCAAAGCCAAGGTTCTCTCTTAACCTGGATATGATACTATGATGACCCACCTCTTCGGCTCTTAGAAATCGACACTAATATATCTTCGGTATTCACGTGCCGCAAATCCAAGCGTCGGAGAGGCAGATTAACATGGGGTAAAAGAAAATAAATACAGAAGACAGAACAATAATAGAATCTCACGTCGTATTTAGCAAGTGGAAATCATAAAGGTAGTATATATAGTCACTCTCAAAGTGAGATATCAGAGTCATGATAAGTACTAACACAACTGGGATAGTTATAAAGGCATATCCCTACAGGTGCTGGTAGAAACATCTTTACTACTAATAATGAAAATTAAATCAACTACCTTCAACCGCGTTTTTTTGAACTTCCCGAAATGCCCTTCCGTATCTATTCAGGCCCGCTTGCGTTCCTCCACTTTCCATTCCCGCTTCATAAAACCTAACTGAGTTTCTCCCAAAATTCGTCCGCCTTCCTCAATCAAACTCCTCAAAACCTTGATTCATAAAAGCTAAAAACCCTTCCCAACAATCATCTTCTCTTACTTGCGAATCAATATTGGCAGCGTCACTAGAGAGAGCATGGACAATAGGTGATTCAATTGACTACCAAAGATAGGTCAGGCGTATTATCAGCTTCTTTTTTTCCTTGGTGAAATAATTCGATTTTCTGTATACAATTTATGTGACGGCCCGGAATTTTGGATATTTGAAATTGGAATATTTAATTGATTTTAAATATTTAAAAGTTAATTTTTGACTTGAATTTCAAATATCACAATTCATTGAGTAATTTAATTATTAAATTAAATGATTTGAAGTTGGGTAAAATATTGAATCTGGGGTTTGAAGCCAGTTAAAAATAATTTGAAGGCTTATAAAATTCATATTAATAATACTGAGGGTGATAGCACTTTTAAAATTAAATTTAAAAGTGTTTTATTCAGTTTTGAAATTATATCGTTTAAATCGATATTTAAAAGTAGCCTTCTGAGGCACAGTCTCGGAATTCGACGAAACTAGTTCCATTGGATCTGTAATATTGTATTATTATCGGATTTCAATTTTCGTGGTGATTGGAGTTGTTATGTGAGCGTACGATATATAAACACGCTGAAATTTATACCGAATTCAACATAATAACTGGATTCAAAAAGCTATCTTCTCCATACGATCGAATTAGGACTCGAAACCTTTTCCAATACGTTTGGAATAGGGATATAACATTGTAAACGCCTAGCGGCATGCCTCGATAGGAGATTGAGATTTTGAGTTGCGTAATTCGAGACGATTTAAAATTTCAAATATAAATATAAAATATACATATTAAATTGATTGGTCAAACTATTTCAACAACAGCCTACTTTCTATCAATATCAACACTTTTTGAAATCACTGTAGCTTCCTTCTGGCACGCAAACTCCTTTTCAACATCACCTCGCTCTTTTCCCTCCCATCACTGCCAATCAGAGAAAAAAAATATAAAGGTTCGATGCTCTCCTGTATAAAATCTCGATTCCCCTTTCCATTTTTCCTCATTCAAAGGCCGAACCTACTCTTCGTTTTTCCTCTTCAATCTGGAAAAGAAATTTCTCAAAAAAAAATGAAAACGAACTGTCGCACTAAATGTAAAGACGAATTCGAATCGAAATCGAGTCCATGGTGACATTTTCGAGCAACTTATGGATCTCGAAGCAGTTCAGCTGTTCTCGCAGTCGAATTGAAGCAATCGAAAACAAGGAAGGGGATCGCGATTGTGAGCACGAGACGTGGTAGGGTCAACGATCTGGGCGGTGATCAGGCTCGCGACATATGGCCGTCTCGAAGTCCTCGTGTTCTCGCAGGGGTAGGTGTTGGCTCGAAGTTCGATGCATTATTGGCAGCGTGGTCGGCAAGGCTGGCTTTGCCCAGAGGATGGAAGGCGGTCGTGGGAGGGTCGCGAGGCTAGGGTTCCGATAGACAGTGAGGTATAACATACTTTTTGTAGTATATATGTATATGTGTATAAGTTTATAGTAAAATATAAGAATTTAAATAAAATTAGATTTTGAAATCTATATAGATTATTGTATAAGTGTTATATATAGTTTCAAAGGAGAAAAAGTAAATTTACACACACATTTTAACTTTACTAAAAATAAGGGATTTTGATGATTAACTTATTTTATTAACTCATTCAATTATTTTAGTCACCAAAAATATTTTTATATAAAGGAATCAGTTTAGAATTAAATTACTAGTTAATTAAATTTATAATAATAATAATAATAATAATAATAGAATTATTACTATTCGATTTACTTCAAATATTAATAAATCATATAATGTTTATTCAAGGTCTGAAATCGTGAAGAAAACAAGACGGCTTGAATTGGATTACAAAACAAAAATCAAAGGTGAGTTAATCTCACTCTTTTGGAATTCCATTTAAATTTAAATGGTTAAATTTAAATTATTGGTTGAATGATTGAATTGATTGGTTATGATATTATATATGATAGTATATATATATATTGGAATTATTGATTTCCCGCATTATATAGCGGATAAGACCCTATGCGCCGCATAATAGCGGATGATATTATATAAACCCATATACCGCGATATTCCACCTCGAAGTAGAATTGGTATTGTGCTAACATCTGTGGATGCAGGGATAATAGGTTGGAGGGATCCAACTGGATTCCTCAAAATTATTTAGATTGTTTTATATTCTGTGTTATGAATATCGGATATTCTGTGGTGAATAATATTGATAATTGGAATATTGAATGTTATGGTTTGCTTGAATATTCGGTACCCTAAATTACCAAAATATATAGAAGTGGATTTTGAAGGAAAATAAAGGAAAATAAAGGAATGGATTCTCAAGTAAACTAATTTTAAATAATTTGAATAAATTTAAGAACAAATTTGGAAAAGAATAAAAGTGATTTCAAAATTCAAATAAATATAGAAAAAGGGGATTTTGAATAAGCAGAGAAATAATGAATATTAAGCTTAAGCAATATTATTTAAAAGAATAAAGAATTTATTTTAATTCAAGGTTTAGATTTAATTAAAAAGAAAAAGAAAAGGGATTTGGGAAATCTGAAATTGGTATTCTCAGTTTAAAGGGATTTTTCGATCATAATAAAGAAATGGAATTTAAAGTTAAAGGATTTTGAAATAAACGGAGTAAGTAAAGAAATTTATTTAAAAGTAAAGTAAATCGGAAATCAATTTGGGAATTGATTTAAGTGTTTAAAACGGGATTTTTTAAAAGAGAAGTGAGACTTTGGAATTTATAAACTGAGTTTATAAAAGTGAAGTAATATATTAGTGGATATTTGGAAGAATAAATTCAAGGTGTGAATTTATAAAAAGAATGGGTAAATTTGATTAAAAATAAATAGTGATTTATTTTTAAAGATGTGAGAGAGAAGTGAATTTCCCTGAATAGCCAGGAACGTTTCAAAGCAAATTTTTAATTATAAGCTAAAGATTTAAAAGTTGATTTAAAGTATGTTTTGGAAAATCTATTATTTTTAAATGTTTAAACATTAAAGTAAGTATTTTTTTTC
Source organism: Allium fistulosum (assembly GCA_030737815.1). Taxonomy (NCBI): domain Eukaryota; kingdom Viridiplantae; phylum Streptophyta; class Magnoliopsida; order Asparagales; family Amaryllidaceae; genus Allium; species Allium fistulosum. The sequence continues at coordinate 1,113,166,942 of CM060905.1, forward strand.
AAATCTATTTTAATAGTAATTATTTAAAGATGGTTTGGTATTATGTTTTAAATGATAAACGAATCTAGCTTTATATTTTATTAAGTAGCTTTATTTTAAATATTCAAAGTATATATCTTTGAATAAAGTATTAAAGTAGTTTTAATTTAAATGTTTCAAAGTATATATTATAATAAGGTGTTTCTAAATTATTTTAAAAATCTAATGTTCTTGGTACTTGGTGATTTCAGTGGAAATAGGAATATTTGGAAAATTTATTCCATGAGAGAAGGACGGTTTGAAATTGTTTTCAAAGGATTGAAAATAGAAATATATCTTGCGAAGATATTTTGAGGTTAATAAATAATTTGGAAAATTATTTATTATTTGATGGATGTTTGTGAATGTTAATTGATAGTTAAAGAACCGACTATCAATATTGGCCAATGCGTTGATCGTTTCGAAGATACCGGGATCGAGATTAATTTCTCGAAAACCACTTCGATCCGGTTTGTACGTTTTCGTGGAAAAACGAGTTTGGGATCGAAGAGGGAGCAGTGAAGTGCATGGGCTAGTCGCTACTAATCCCGAGGATGATTCCAAAATGGATGTAGTAGGAGTAGTGCCTTTGGTTCCGTTCGAACCCGGGACGGACTTGTATGGACGAATGCTTTCGGAACATCGTCAGGTGGACGATGGGCATTCTAAGGGATATGTTCGAAAAGGTAACGTTTAGCCTCAAGCCTCATCAACCGAGAATGACTGAAAATCAGGGGTTATGCAGCAAGGCTTCGTGGGTAGCCCCCACTTGAGAGTAAGGTCATCCCTGTCTAGATGTCCCTTATATTTTGGCTTAGTGTTGCGGTTGTTGATCCCAACCGTGGGGTGATTTTATTCAGAATTGTCCAATAAGTGATGATTCCGGCCTTGTGTTGCAGGGGAGCGGGCGTACTCCTCGGTACTGTGATTTAGGCCACGTACTGTGACAGGTGGTACCCCAGTGCCTAGTCATTGATGGAAATCCATTCTCCCTACGTGCCTTGTACGGTATTTGTTTGTATTACCCACTTTGTGGCTAGTATGCTGGAATTTAATCATGCAACAATTTTAGCTATTTGAATAAGTATTTGTATATAGACACTATTATAATATCAGAGGATTTGATAAGAAAGTGTTTTGGCTATCGTAAGGTAAAAACCCGACATGTTTATTTGTGGCATGGTCTTACGAGATGCTTTTGATTTCAAAGGGTTTGGAAAACTTTAATAATCCAATTGAGTGAGTTTTCTCACGCTGGTTTTCCAGACTGACTCGGGTGTTATTTTATTATAATGCTCGGGTCAGACCGAGTATTATAGGTTACAGGATATGATGCTATGGAGCTCAGGAGACGAGCTGGATTTCGAGACGTATCACACGTATATGATATATATTCCGTTGTGTTGTGTATGTTGTGTATTCTATGTGGGACAAGTTATTATAACTGTCCTGAATCGTGATGTTGATTGTATTATACTCTGATTCTGAACTCTGATGATGTAATGTATAAACAGATGTATTTTCTTTGTGTAAAGATCATTTATTATCTATTATATTTTATTCCGCTGCGATGGTTAAATTCTGTTGTTGTTTTATTTTCTTCTTCTACCTCTTCTTCTTTAACCCAAATGGTTCGTATTTCCGTTCTTCTTTGAGTTCATTAATGGAGATTAATGTCAATTTAAGGGGTACGGATTTGCGGGCTGTTACAGTAGTATCAGAGCTGAAGGCTAGCGATAACCTTTGCTCTGGTGGGGATTACTCATTGAAATAGAGTCCATAGAACTCTAAAATGAGTTTGAGTGTATTAATAGATATGAGCGCATATTTGTTAGTGAATATAAAATGGTTTTATATTGTGTTGATTGGTTTATTGAGTAGTTTATGGATTTTGGTCACTACGAGTAATTAACGTTATTGATAGGGATCTCTAAACACTTGAATAGAACAATTCGATACAGTATTGTTTTAAAATAGGGTAAATGAAATAATTTTACCCAAATTATTTTGTATATAAAGGAAATAATTTTCGAAAATTATTATAGTTATATATATGGATGCTTGGTTGTTAAGGAGTGATAATATTAAGTTATTATCACTATTGTGAGAAAATTAAATAAGAAATTGAAATCATAACTAAAAGCTAAGAAATAAATTCATATACAAATGGGATATGTAAATGCAAATTTGTAAATGTGATTTATAATTTGAAATAAAATTCCAGAGTAATAGTTGTATGTGAATTGAAAGGATTTGGAATTTGAAATTTTGAGAAAATTTAATTCCTTTGAGTTTGAAAATGGTTTTCAAAAGGTTTTGAAGAAATAATAGTGATATTATTTTAGAAATAATTTGAATTGGATTGGAAATCTAGTGAGGTTTGGGGTTTAAAAATATTTGAAATGCTTTTAATTGGGATAAAAGCACTAAACTCTCTTCGGTCGCTGGAAAATAATTCCGATGATGATCGCGACATCATTGGTGTTCATTTTCGAGTTTCCAAGAGAGGAATTGCTACCTGGATGTTTTGGATTGATGTTTGTTTGCAAAACTGGGTTTTGGTTTCGAAAATTTAAAGAAATAGTTGGTTATACCAAAGGATTTTGGATATAGTCGATTCCAAAGGTGATTTTGAAGTGCTGAGAAATTGCTTAAAACTCTGGAAGTTAATTAAAAGTGTTTATAGAATAATAAATAAGTTGTGGCTTATAAAAATTAAGAAGTAGGATAAATAAGCCTAGAATATAATAGTTTTGTATTTTGGAAGATGAATAAAAATCCAAAACTTAAATTATAAAATAGATTGAGACTTAAGTAAAATAGTTAAAGTGATTTTTGAGATAAAAATCAAAAATTGGGCATAAAATTGGAATAAACAAATTAATAATTAATTAGTTAATGAAATATGGAAATGGAATTTAAATTGGTTAAATGAAAGTTGAATTGTAAGTTAGTAATGGAGTGGAAATGTTGTTGAATAAAATAGAGCTGGATTTTAGTAGTTATGGTTTGAATTTGCAAATAATATCCAAGTGAGTAGAAATAAATTGAATGGCCTTGTTATTAATAAATTGAATTCAGAAATAAAATGTGAATGCATGTAGAATTTATAATGGATTGAATGAGTATACTAATTGAATTAAATTAGTAAAATAAAATGGAATTGAATAAAATTCTATGGATTGATAGAAGTAAACAAAATTGATTTTTGAATCAATTGTCATGAATATGAGCTTGTTTGGATTAAAAATGGATCGAATGTAAGAAATTGAATTGTAAACCATTGAAATTGAATGAAATGGCATATGAATTGATTGTGAGCAGTTGAATTAGTTTCGAAACCATATAATTTGCTTATGGAAGTGTTTAGTACTTGTTGCTTATGAAATGTATGTATTTAGCTATTGAAAATAAGTGAAATGTTAATAAAACTTTATATATTTGTCACTTACATATTTACATTGAGTAAGTACAGGTATAGGGGAGCCATGTGGCTGGATTTGGTTGTGCAAATTGCTAAAATAAATAACCAATTTGCTTAAAAATGCTAAATAAGGTACGCCTACGCAATAAAAATAGGAAATATGAACTGTTTTTGTTTTTCCGACCGTGTGGGTCGATGTATATATATTTATATCTCTTGTCAAATTGCAAAAGCTCCTCCGTACAAAGGGGACTCTGCCAAAATTTTCTGAAAATTTTGGGAGTTAGAAAAATTTTGAAATTTTTCACTAACGACAAATGATTTAAAATTGTGTATGTAAAGTAAAGTGGATAAAAATTCAATATTCAGAATTTGCAGACAAATTGAATTCAAGTAAAATTTGAAAATGAAAATCTGAATGAAAATTTAGAAATAAAGGTATTGAGATTTGTAATGAATTAGTAAATCTAAGAAAATTGAAATTCATATGGGATTGGAGTTCAATTTGAATGTAAACTTCAGTAGTGAAGTAGTGAAAATAAATATAAGAAATATTTATATCGGACTTAAGAAATGAATGATGAAGTTCTTAAGTAAATTGGTATTGGGAATATACTAAGTAATTTTGGGATGGAGGAATATACTAAGTGAATAATTGAATGAAGATTAAAACTGAAAGTTGTGAAATGGGATAATTGTGGATAAGTGAATAGAAATCAATTGAAATTAATACGTAGGATGTACGTATATTATTTTATTCGCATAGCGGTTTGATCCAGATTCGAGCACAGAATTTCGAGATAGTATATCGATCCGAGTTAGGATTTTTCACTCGATTTTCGACGGCGAACCCTGGATATGGATTTTGATTGATGCTGGATATTCTCTATCATAGTTTGTGGCTATGCAAGAAGAATGACGGTTTCTGATCAAGAAACTAGATCTGAGTCCGCACTAGGAAGTCGGGTGGACGATACTAGTTCGGAAGTGAAATTGTGTGATCAAGTGAGCGATCGAATTGGGTATTGCATACGGATGATATATGTGCATCGTATGGATGTGAGGGAAATGGATATTGAAATTTTTGTAATGAAAGGTATAAAATGATTTTGAAATCTGTAATTGGATATTATTGCTAAGTAGGGTATACAGGTGTTTGAAAAGCAAAAAGGAAATTGGGATTTTTGATTTCCGAAGATAAATTGAAATTTGCTCGGCAAAGGTATGAGTTTAAATTTCTGTATGAAATTTGATGGGTTTTTTATTTTGCCACTTAGCATTTTGTTTTCTTTTGGAATTTGGGGAGCCCGTAGAGGCATTTTGTAGTAGTACCGAGCTAGCCGCGCAAGGGAGACGCTGGCAAAAAAATTCAATAATTTAGAGAGTTAGAAAAATTTTGAGAAAATTTTAATAATTCAAATTTTGGTTCCAAATTTAAATTTGAATTGTTAAGTAAGTAATATTGTTTGGAACTTATAGATAAGTTTGAAAGGTTAATAAGAGGGATATTGTGTCTTTGATAAAAAGATTTGTTTTGGCAAATTGTTTGAAACTATTTGGATTGGAAAATAGTATCGGGTATTGGACCATTCCTCTTATCTAGTAATTTCGGGGACGAAATTCTTTTAAGGGGGAAGGAATGTGACGACCCGGAATTTTGGATATTTGAAGTTGGAATATTTAATTGATTTTAAATATTTAAAAGCTAATTTTTGACTTGAATTTCAAATATCACTATTCATTGAGTAATTTAATTATTAAATTAAATGATTTGAAGTTGGGTAAAATATTGAATCTGGGGTTTGAAACCAGTTAAAAATAATTTGAATGCTTATAAAATTCATATTAATAATACTGAGGGTGATAGCACTTTTAAAATTAAATTTAAAAGTGTTTTATTCAGTTTTGAAATTATATCGTTTAAATCGATATTTAAAAGTAGCCTTCCGAGGCACAGTCTCGGAATTCGACGAAACCAGTTCCATTGGATCCGTAATATTGTATTATTATCGAATTTCAATTTTCGTGGTGATTTGAGTTGTTGTGTGAGCGTACGATATATAAACGCGCTGAAATTTATATCGAATTCAACATAATAACTGGATTCAAAAAGCTATCTTCTCCATACGATCGAATTAGGACTCGAAACCTTTTCCAGTATGTTCGGAATAGGGATATAACATTGTAAACGCCTAGCAGCATGCCTCGATAGGAGATCGAGATTTTGAGTTGCGTAATTCGAGACGATTTAAAATTTCAAATTTAAATATATAATATACATATTAAATTGATTGGTCAAACTATTTCAACAACAGCCTACTTTCTATCAATATCAACACTTTTTGAAATCATTGTAGCTTCCTTCAGGCACACAAACTCCTTTTCAACATCACCTCGCTCTTTTCCCTCCCATCACTGCCAATCAGAGAAAAAAAAAATAAAGGTTCGATGCTCTCCTGTATAAAATCTTGATTCCCCTTTCCATTTTTCCTCATTCAAAGGCCGAACCTCCTCTTCGTTTTTCCTCTTCAATCTGGAAAAGAAATTTCTCAAAAAAAACGAAAACGAACTGTCGCACTAAATATAAAGACGAATTCGAATCGAAATCGAGTCCATGGTGACATTTTCGAGCAACTTATGGATCTCGAAGCAGTTCAGCTGTTCTCGCAGTCGAATTGAAGCAAACGAAAACAAGGAAGGGGATCGCGATTGTGAGCACGAGACGTGGTAGGGTCAACGATCTGGGCGGTGGTCAGACTCACGACATATGGCCGTCTCGAAGTCCTCGTGTTCTCGCAGGGGTAGGTGTTGGCTCGAAGTTCGATGCATTATTGGCAGTGTGGTCGGCAAGGCTGGCTTCGCCCAGAGGATGGAAGGTGATTGTGGGAGGGTCGCGAGGCTAGGGTTCTGATAGACAGTGAGGTATAACATACTTTTTGTAGTATATATGTATATGTGTATAAGTTTACAGTAAAATATAGGAATTTATATGAAATTAGATTTTGAAATCTATATAGATTATTGTATAAGTGTATATATATAGTTTCAAAGGAGAAAAAATAAATTTACACACACATTTTAACTTTACTAAAAATAAGGGATCTTGGTGATTAACTTATTTTATTAACTCATTCAATTATTTTAGTCACCAAAAATATTTTTATATAAAGGAATCAGTTTAGAATTAAATTACTAGTTAATTAAATTTATAAAAATAATAATAATAATAATAATAGAATTATTACTATTCGATTTACTTCAAATATTAATAAATCATATAATGTTTATTCAAGGTCTGAAATCGTGAAGAAAACAAGCCGGTTTGAATTGGATTTCAAAACAAAAATCAAAGGTGAGTTAATCTCACTCTTTTGGAATTCCATTTAAATTTAAATGGTTAAATTTAAATTATTGGTTGAATGATTGAATTGATTGGTTATGATATTATATATGATAGTATATAGTATATATTGGAGTTATTGATTTCCCGCATTATATAGCGGATAAGACCCTATGCGCCGCATAATAGCGGATGATATTATATAAACCCATATACCGCGATATTCCACCTCGAAGTGGAATTGGTATTGTGCTAACATCTGTGGATGCAGGGAAAACAGGTTGGAGGGATCCAACTAGATTCCTCAAAATTATTTAGATTTTTTTATATTCTGTGTTATGAATATCGGATATTCTGTGGTGAATAATATTGATAATTGGAATATTGAATGTTATGGTTTGCTTGAATATTCGGTACCCTAAATTACCAAAATATATAGAAGTGGATTTTGAAGGAAAATAAAGGAATGGATTTTCAAATAAACTAATTTTAAATAATTTGAATAAATTTAAGAACAAATTTGGAAAAGAATAAAAGTGATTTCAAAATTCAAATAAATATAGAAAAGAGGGATTTTGAATAAGCAGAGAAATAATGAATACTAAGCTTAAGCAATATTATTTAAAAGAATAAAGAATTTATTTTAATTCAAGGTTTAGATTTAATTAAAAAGAAAAAGAAAAGGGATTTGGGAAATCTGAAATTGGTATTCTCAGTTTAAAGGGATTTTTCAATCATAATAAAGAAATGGAATTTAAAGTTAAAGGATTTTGAAATAAACGGATTAACTAAAGAAATTTATTTAAAAGTAAAGTAAATCGGAAATCAATTTGGGAATTGATTTAAGTGTTTAAAACGGGATTTTTTAAAAGAGAAGTGAGACTTTGGAATTTATAAACTGAGTTTATAAAAGTGAAGTAATATATCAGTGGATATTTGGAAGAATAAATTCAAGGTGGGAATTTATAAAAAGAATGGGTAAATTTGATTAAAAATAAATAGTGATTTATTTTTAAAGATGTGAGAGAGAAGTGAATTTCCCTGAATATCCAGGAACGTTTCAAAGCAAATTTTTAAGTATAAGCTAAAGATTTAAAAGTTGATTTAAAGTATATTTTGGAAAATCTATTATTTTTAAATGTTTAAACTTTAAAGTAAGTATTTTTTTTCAAATCTATTTTAATAGTAATTATTTAAAGATGGTTTGGTATTATGTTTTAAATTATAAAAGAATCTAGCTTTATATTTTATTAAGTAGCTTTATTTTAAATATTCAAAGTATATATCTTTGAATAAAGTATTAAAGTAGTTTTAAATGTTTTAAAGTATATATTATAATAAAGTGTTTCTAAATTATTTTAAAAATCTAATGTTTTTGGTACTTGGTGATTTCAGTGGAAATAGGAATATTTGCAAAATTTATTCCATGAGAGAAGGACGGTTTGAAATTGTTTTCAAAGGATTGAAAATAGAAATATATCTTACGAAGATATTTTGAGGTTAATAAATAATTTGGAAAATTATTTATTGTTTGATGGATGTTTGTGAATGTTAATTGATAGTTAAAGAACCAACTATCAATATTGGCCAATGCGTTGATCGTTTCGAAGAGACCGGGATCGAGATTAATTTCTCGAAAACCACTTCAATCCGGTTTGTACGTTTTCATGGAAAAACGAGTTTGGGATCGAAGAGGGAGCAGTGAAGTGCAAGGGCTAGTCGCTACTAATCCCGAGGATGATTCCAAAATGGATGTAGTAGGAGTAGTGCCTTCGGTTCCGTTCGAACCCGGGACGGACTTGTATGGAAGAATGCTTTCGGAACATCGTCAGGTGGACGATGGGCATTCTAAGGGATATGTTCGGAAAGGTAACGTTTAGCCTCAAGCCTCATCAACCGGGAATGACTGAAAATCAGGGGTTATGCAGCAAGGCTTCTTGGGTAGCCCCCACTTGAGAGTAAGGTCATCCCTGTCTAGATGTTCCTTATATTTCGGCTTAGTGTTGCGGTTGCTGATCCCAACCGTGGGGTGATTTTATTCGGAATTGTCCAGTAAGGGATGATTCCGGCCTTGTGTTGCAGGGGAGCGGGCGTACTCCTCGGTACTGTGATCTAGGCCACGTACTGTGACAGGTGGTACCCCAGTGCCTAGTCATTGATGGAAATCCATTCTCCCTACGTGCCTTGTACGGTATTTGTTTGTATTACCCACTTTGTGGCTAGTATGCTGGAATTTAATCATGTAACAATTTCAGCTATTTAAATAAGTATTTGTATATAGACACTATTATAATATCAGAGGATTTGATAAGAAAGTGTTTTGGCTATCGTAAGGTAAAAACCCGACATGTTTATTTGTGGCGTGGTCTTACGAGATGTTTTTTATTTCAAAGGGTTTGGAAAACTTTAATAATCCAATTGAGTGAGTTTTCTCACGCTGGTTTTCCAAACTGACTTGGGTGTTATTTTATTATAATGCTCGGGTCAGACCGAGTATTATAGGTTACAGGATATGATGATGTGGAGCTTAGGAGACGAGCTGGATTTCGAGACGTATCACACGTATATGATATATATTCCGCTGTGTTGTGTATGTTGTGTATTCTATGTGGGACAAGTTATTATAACTGTCCTGAATCGTGATGTTGATTGTATTATACTCTGATTCTGAACTTTGATGATGTAATGTATAAACAGATGTATTTTCTTTGTGTAAAGATCATTTATTATCTATTATATTTTATTCCGCTGCGATGGTTAGATTCTGTTGTTGTTTTATTTTCTTCTTCTACCTCTTCTTCTTTAACCCAAATGGTTCGTATTTCCGTTTTTCTTTGAGTTCATTAATGGAGATTAATGTCAATTTAAGGGGTACGGATTTGCGGGCTGTTACAATTTAATTAAAATGTTTCAATGTTTGGATTTGCTTCAATTTTTTACGTCCTCGCTCATTGTTTTTTGCATTGATTTGAATTGTGAATATCGAACATAATTGTTTCATTCTGATTTATAATTCGTGAAATAAATTTGTTATCAACAAAAATTCTAAATCCATACAACTTTTGATATCATTACTCCTTATTTTTTGTCCTTTTACATCTGATTTTACTGAAGAAAAATATTCTCAGATAGTCAAATAAGTCAAACTCACAATTTGATTATTTTGAAGTTTCTAAATACCACTTTATATGGTATGTAAAATTTACCAAGTTCTTACGGAGAAAATCTGCAGCATTTGACTTAATGTATTTATGACTTGGTATTGCGCAGATAGGGGTATGTATATCGATTATAATTGAAAGTGAAGAAGCATTTTAATGAGCATGAAAGCTGATAATCAAAAGATAAGTGGGGTCTTGCCTTGCTTATAAAATGAAACCCTAATATTGAAATGCCGGTCCACAAAAAATGAAAAACCAGTGGAATTAATAAGAATTTTACAAGCGAAGCTTGGTTCTTTGGGTATTCCAAAAAAAAAGGTGCTGAGGCATCTACCAAAGTCCAAAAGCGTATTTCATAAAACAGACATATTTTTAAGAAAACAACATACAAATTTGGGCTGAATTTCGTATGGGTACCATTATATTAATCGCAATACCAATAAGTGGGTGGCTATATAAACAAATATGAAAAAGACAGATAATAAATTGCATACAGTTTAAATAAAGTAGGATAAATATGTCAATCTAGACAGTTTCCTTTGAGTAATAAATGGCATAACACACAAGACTTTGCCCTTTTGAGTCGATAATCAAGTTAGTGCTATAAAATATTTTAATGCATATAAGATGTAATTTAACTCTTTGCAATGCAATGGTAAGTGGGTTGATGGTTAAGGTGAAGGAGAGGAAGTGATGGTGAACAGATGGTTTATGTTGTTAATTTTAGATAGTACTATATATATGATATGCATACATATATATATGTGCGTGTTTGTGTTGTGTGTGTATGTACATATATGTATGTGTGTGTGTGTCTGATTGTAATGCAATGGTACAATGGTTTATGTTAAACGTGCATGGTAATGAACTAAAATATGACCCTTACTGGGTTACAGTTGTATGAACGAGTCTGCTTTATGTGTGATATTCAATGATTATTCAATAATGAGCTTAAGAGTACTGAACACGAGCCGTGACATTAGATTGAGCTAATTTAGAACTAAACTTTAATGCATTTCAGGAAGAAAAAAAATCATTTTGTATGCATGCTGCCAGTAATCTGTAAAGTGAGAGTGACCTATCAAGTTACAACTGGGTTTTTTGAATATCTGTCGATAGGCTTATATATCCATGATTATATCACAATTTAATCTATAGTGTTAAATCACAAAAATAGTAGTAGCTTCCTATTTAACTTGATTGCACTGATTGACCACTTTACATGCTATTAATTTATATATCTCGGTTGTTGTAAACTAAACGATGCCATCTCCAGTCCACTCATGCTAAATGTAGTAATTCTAAAATTGATAAAACCTAAAAGGATATAGAGTTAAAGTATATTTCTTAATGATATCACCTGTTGACACTCATGTGGGAGCATGGAGAGGCCATATCATAATCCATAGGAAAATGCAGCCCAACATTAGACATGTTGACGACATTTCTTGATTCTAGAGCCAAAGTCATAAAAAATTTAACCGAACATTTCACCAGTTTCTTCATCTCTGACCATAAATTTGTCATTTTTAGAGGTGTTGGATACATATAAGTGAAGCCAGTATAAGAATAATATATAATCATTGTTCAAATTTAGGTGTTTCATACCTTATCTAACCTTTAGGTTTCTTATAATTTTTGTTAGTTATTATTTGTTTTATTTTCTTCCAGAATATGAGTTATCGATTATTTAATTAAGATATGTTAGAATATTTGTTTGATACTATATATTGCCATTGCTTTAACTATTTTGGGTTCACTGATTGTAAATTTGACTAATTATGAAGCTACCATTTTAAATGGAAAGTAAATGTATTTGACTTATAATTTTTTTCTACAGACGAGTTTTGAAGTTTTAGATGTACAATCCAAATTCTAGATGTTAGGTATAATATAATTTATCTTTTCTCTTACGAGTTGAAGAACTCATCCACATGTTCTTTTCACCAAATTAATCCATCATAATTTTTTTACCAATGAATTTCGGATAATGAATAGAAACATAATGATGACCATCATATACTAGCATTTTAATAATAATAAAAAGTTTATTTATTTCTTTATGGTCATATCAGAATGGATCATGATGTGGACATGCATAAGAAAAATGTATTGTGTACAATTTGTATCATTTATATATATATATATATATATATATATAAATGATACAGAGAGAGTACGTTGGGGAAAGAAATTATAATCAAACAAAACACTCCAGATGATAACTGTGTAGTTACTCCGTACTCATTTTTTCCGGTCATTGGGAATATAACTAAAGTATCTTAAGTAATATGAAAACGATAAATATGCTTAATTACGAAACAATTGTAACTGACAAGGAAAGGTAAAACGTAAGTGGAGCAAATAAAGTCATTACAAGGCATTAATGATCATTAAGTCTAACATTTATTTTAATTAAATATGAATTAATTGCTAATATAAAACTATAAAATGCATAATATGATTAATTATAACCAGAATTTTTTTTATTATGAGAGTAAATTTTAATAGGAATATGATACCATTAATGCTTCTAGATATCAAAGTTTGATATAAGTGGTAGAAGAAACAACAGTTGAGCATGAGAATAGAAATTAATATGATGTGACAAACGCATGCCTATAAAAAAACAGTATATATTTGTATCTCTGTGTTTGAAAATTATATGAAAAGCCTGCACTTGGTTGGACATTAACAACTATATGTGGATCTACTATAATCTCTAGGTTTAGACAACATCAAACTCCCATAATTGTTTCTTTATGACTTCATACATTTTTTTCTATTTGGTGGCTTCCGAAACTGATGCAGCCCACTATGGGTTAAGACACAACAGGGTACAAACAGCACATCAAGTTTTAGGTCGAAGGTCGCGTGCCCCAAGTCGCCAGCGATCTAGTGGGTTACGGCCTAGAGAAATACGAGAGATGGATAATGAAGAGTTCCATGATGTGTCGCTCAAGCGACCTAACCATCTTATGCCGCTCCTTCTTAAGACGTTCCAGTGGGTATGTCGCAAGTTCATGAAGTTTAAGTCGTTAAGTTTTAGATCGCTCAAGTGACTTAGCGAGTTAAAGGCCATTTCCTTAGGTCGCTCACGACCTAACGAGTCACGAGATAAGGAGTTGCGACCTAACTCTATCTGCAAGCTCCGAACTAACTCGAGCGGGATGGCATTCCAGCAACCTAACTAGGTCATACATTCACTTAAATCGCTCCTTGCTTAAGTCGTTCATGTTCTTAGAAGTTATGACGCTAATTCATTAGGTCGCTCACCTATGCCGTGCTTTCCCTTATGCCGCTGTGAAGTTAGGTTGCTGCCGAGTTCCATTAGATTGCTACTGGATGCTGAAGCTTAAGTCGTTGGGAAGATAGGCCGCTAAGTCACTCCTGGAGGATATGTTATGTCGTTTGAGTCGTAGATCGTGTGAGTTGTATATATTAGGTCGCATGGATGTTGTACATAGTGTTATGCCGTGAGTCGTTTGTGATGTTTTGTACTTAGGTCGTAGGTCGTTGAATCACCTGCATGTATAGGTTGTAAGTCGTTCATGTTGTGTGTGATGTTGTAACTAAGCGTGAATGTTAGGTCATTAACGACCTATGTTAGGTCGGTCATGTGTAAATATGTTAGGTCGTGATGGCCTTGTAATGTGTTGTGCTTTGTGATGTAAGTGTTGTGTTGTGTTGTAAACCTATAAATAGGCGAGTCGTGTCATTTGTAAAAGTTAGTTGATTTTGAATAAAACTTTGTTTGTGTGCTTTGTGCCACTTTGAAATTGGTAGTTGAGTGTTATCTCCTATCTCCACTTTCGGCATTCGAGTGCGCTCGAATCAACGATTGTTGAAGCCAATTCACGGAATCAAGTGCGCTTGATCAACGTTCGAAGAATTGTAGATCTTCTTTCACGGCATCGTGCGCTATCAACGTGACGAAGATAGCTAGAATCCGGTATCTTCGTGATCAACGGATTTGGGCGTTTGGTATTTTCAATCCACCGATTGGTACTTTCATCGTTTCATCCATTTTTGTTATTTCCGCTATGTCAGAAACAATCACTTCTGTAATGTGATTTCGCTCCTCATTTAGCTTTTCAAATAACTTTTCCTTTTTCATTTGTGTTTTTATTATTGTATTTTGTGGCCAAAATTTATTCCGTATTTCCCTTCACTTAAAAACATGACATAAATAGCAAATAAGCTATATAAATGGTTTCCCAAATTATACATGTTTGCATTAGTTTTTATTGTATTTTGTGGTCAGAGTTTGTACTTTCCATTAGTTTTTACGTTGAAAATCCTAGAATATAATTCATACGTAATTTGCATTATTAGTGGGGAAACCACTAATGATTGTTTACCATTATGTACTCACCAAATTATACATGTTGACCATATCATCCATGTTTCGTTTGCCAAGCATGCATCATCATTCTCATAGGCTATCAAAGTTAATGATCTTTTCGTGCTCAGAAAAATCATATGATAGACAGATATTTTTTATGTATTTGGTTTAAATTAGTACGTAAATTGTTAAAAACAGCTGCACTGTTTATACCTTTACCTTAGTTCGCAAAAGCAGCGGTTCACTTTACACATGTAAAGTAGTTGTCTTTCCTGTGTTACGAACTACTACAGATTGCTCAGGATAGGTAAGTCCAGCCATCTGATGTTTCAAATTAATCTCTGCAACATATACAGTGTACCCTTTTGCTGATTGGTAAGAAAGAGTTAAAAATAAAAAAATTAGTATATCATTTTTCCCTTGGTGGCATGAGATGTTAACTTTGGCCTATATACATTCATATAAAACTTAAAAGCAGTGGCAAAAGAAGGACATTAAGAGTTGGATTTCAGCAATACCCACAGCGTAAAGAGATGCTGAAGAAGGCAAAAGAGAGAGTGACGATGTTTTAATATAAATTTTTTGATGTGTCGATGAGTATAACTGAACCTAAACAATCACACTTCATCATCTGACTACATATTAATATGGCCAACCAAGATGCAAAAAATGATCATAGAATGCAGCAAGCTCTGTTTTTTTAAGTTAATACATAAATATATCTTATTGATCAAGCATCTGATATATGAAACATTGACACTTGACAGTGCCTTCATATATAAAATCTCTTTACCCAAGATATTAAGTTAATTGGTTGTTTAATAATGCTTATTAAGCTGTGGTATCATTTAAACATCAAATTCATATGCAGGGCTTATCAGACATGTTGAGTGGTATATATTGGGATAAAAGAATAGGGGAGATGGATAAGGTCGCATTTATCAAATTGCAAGTAAGCGACTATTCCCAAAGGCTGAAGCAAAAGACATGGTAGAGGCATACTTTTTGGATTGGAAAGAGCGTTTAAGGGATCCAAATTATTGTAATTAGTTTTTAAAATTGGCCTAAATTTGAAATTTATCCTAAAAATTCCAAATTATTGTTCACATTGTTGTTAATTTACTGCTGCTTTTCCTTATTTTTCCCAACATTAACTTTATTACAAATAGTTTAGCAGACACATTAGATGATTGTTACAAACCATCCACTTTGATACAACACATCACCTTTATTTTGTGAATTTCATTCCAATTATTCTTATGAAACAATTTATGGTCTTTGCAAATTTAAATGATACTGTTTTTTTAATTAACAAGTTAATTATGGATTAAATGTTTTCACCTGAAGTAACTATGTACTTTATTGTCTAGGTTGATGCAAAGTTAGATGAAGTTATGAAGAATAGTCGTGGAAGAAACAGGGATAAAAGACGGACTTAGCTATGGAAAACCAACATTTGTGATCTACTACTACTTTATAACTACTTCACCTGGACATAGTTTAACTCTATTTGCATCTTTGTATTTTTTTTCACAATTGTTTAGGATAGGAACTCTGTATCTACCATTGTTATTTTATATGTAAATTTTAATTTCCATTGCAATAGCTGTCGTCCACATTTCAATAATTAAACTGTGTGATTATGACCATTTACTACTATAATATTATTTGCTCTCAGTGCATTTGCACCTGGAACATTTAATTTCAAACAACATAAACTAAATGTGTGTTCATCATAACAGAACATGTGATGCAATACTTTAATTTTAATATCTAATACACACTGTAAATACTGTACATGTGACCACTTTGGAATTTAGTTATTTTCTTTGCCGGAATGAGATGTTTTATGTTTTCCATCATAAATTCCGATCCCACATTTTTTTGCTACAATCTGTAAATGCAATTTATTATCAGATAAATTAATATCATGCAAACATCTAGCTGATAGCACGAATGGAATAAATCTATATACGGGTGCCAACATGAATGAATGTTGTCCCATGTGCATGAATTGTAAATGATACTTCTATAAAAAATTGAGCAATCAAGTCATATGCTCCAACCTTCAACTGATAAACGTTATACCGACTGCACTAAATTACCAACACAAATTAATTACCAACAATGGAAAGAGCCTTTAAGGGATCCAAATTGGATCGTATGGTCTATGCTTTGTGGCACTACCACATGGTGCATTTACGCTGCGTGCATGCTCTTTTACCGTGTGATTATAAAGCAGGTTGATAATAAAATAGTTATTGTAGATAGTATTACCATGAACAATAGCGTTAGTTGGGTTCTTTGTAATCAAAGTTCTTTATAATAGTTGTGATACCTTTTGGTGTCATACTTTTTTGTGTCAGCGTAAATTATCAAAAATGTCATTTTATAACATTAACAAATCTTAATAGTTCTTAAAAATAGAATCTAACAGTTAAACTTGCCTGATATTAACAAATCTTAATATCCCCTAAAATAGGATTTAATAGTTAAACTTCTTTACAAATTCAAAACGTCTGTCTACACTTAAAAATATGATCTAACAAATAAACATTTTTTTCTTTAATTAACTACAAATTCATTGTTTATTAATTAATAATAATAATTAGATGTTGCAACTTATAAATAATAAAAGTTTAAATTAACTATACATTATTTCAACGTAAAAATATTGCTAAATATTTGTGCAAACCATTTTTTCTTGAACGTGTTAATCATATATAATCTGTAGAAATGTGGGAATGCTACTATCAAATCTACTTCCACAGGTACAAAAATGCATGCACATTGTGGTTAAATGCAGGCCCACCTGGGCGTGCATATGTACTCGTATACATAATAAAAACATAGCGGAAAGTGGTGGTAATAACAAAAGGATCCAAATTGTTTCGTGCTTCAGGCATCATGCTCCAAATACTCCAAAATGCTCCTAATCACTACTAGGCTGCCCGAGGAAAATTAGGGCACCCAGAGTTTAAGGGAAAAGGAAAATAAACTCAAGGTCAGTCGTGAGACTGGTGTGAGAAACTCAAAATATGTACTTGAAAAAGAAAAGGTATCTCATAAGACCGTGCCCATACATAAATACGGATGAGTTTTTTCCTTACGATAACCGAAACATTTGATACACAAAAATCATTTGATATTATTATTAATGAAATTCCTTTGAAAACATTTGCAAGTAAACCTATTAATCTTAGCCAAAATTTTTACCATATTAAATTTCGTATGTTAGGTTCTACAAACAAAACTCTTACAGGGTCCGTTCAGAGAATGGATTTCCATACAATGGCAGGTAAGGGACTATCTTGTGTACAGTACATCTCTAGAGGAATGTACCGAGGATACACAAACAACCCTCCGCATTTGGCAAGACCGGCCTATCCCTATTTGTCACTCATACAAGGCCTGGATAGAACCAAATATGACACCACCCCGGTCATAACCGACCTATCCGGGATCCCATAGCATACAACACATACTCGACATATAGAGAGTAATCTAGAAAGGTGATGACCATACCCTAATGGTTTTAAACCATATAGCCTCGTGGCATACGCTGTTTAAGCCATTACTGGGTGATGAGGTCTGTGGTAGCGATTACCTTTCACATAGCACATTCCACTTTGAAGCCACATTGCCATTTCATAGTCACACAACTGATTTCTACGAACGTATAACTCCTGAGCTTGTACGTCTCAGGAAAGGATGTTAATCTAAGAGAAGTTGTCTTCTCCACCACCAAATAGATGATACATTCATAGAGATCAACTTATGTAACTAGAAATGCAACGTCAGACATCCATCTATACAAGTTTCCCGGGAACAGGGCAAACCGAAGGCACTCTCTTACCACATCCTGTCGGGAATTACCCCTAGGATTAGTAGCGAGAATTCCTTGCATCGAAGACTTAAATGAAGAACTACTACCACATAACATAATATGAGAAATTTCCCCCGAGGGTCAGTGACAAGCAACCTTACCTTCCATCTTCCAAATCAAATCCATGCCTTCACTTCGAATACGTAAATTGGTTCGAAGTGGTCTTTGGATAGGAATCATCCAAATCTGAGCCCGATTCCTTCGAACCAATTATCGATTAAAAGATGTTCTGTAAATTGGGATCATTTTTTAATTGATTAAGTTCTTTTTATCAAAATCTCTTCCGGAGATACATATTTCTAAAACATTCTTTCCAATATATAAGGAATCATTAAACCTCTTTTATAAAATCCTTCGATTACTTTAAACCTTTTTAAACTAGGAATAATTCGAAATCATTTCATTTTTCACATAAAAAATATTGATCCAAGCAAAAAGAAAATTCACTATCCCATCCATCGGGCCAGTCTGGATAGCCAAGGAGAGCAGGAAATTGGTTTCCAAACTCAAGCCTAGACACTATCTCTCTGAAACCCATAAGGCAGTCAAGTTATTTGATCGACTCTAAATCATTTAACATTTAACCATTCCATAAATCCTTCAAAACATCTTTAAAATACTTTATTAATCATTTGAAAATATTTACAAAAGATTTGGAAAAGAACGGTTGTGTTTAAAACTATATTTCAAAAGTTATAGAAAAGTGTTGCGGAAAAGTGCCGCGGAAAGTGCTTTTTAAGCTATATTGATCGAAACAGCTTTTTATCATTTGAAAATTCATTTTTTATAACTCAAATCACTTTTAAAACATTTTAAAAGATTTTTAGAATTTATTTTTTATTTTTAAGCAATTTTAAAATATCATTTTCAAATAAATCCTACTATGCATTCCGAACTACAAAACCGTGATTTATTCAAAAACTTATTTTACTCATATTTCAAAATCTACTAATCGAAATCTCGATTTTCTTTCTTTGTTTGAACTTTTACGGCGCGAAATCGTGAACTACCGTTACGCGACATGCTTATTTTTGACTAAATTTTCAATTACTTTTCAAACTTCACTAAAACCTTTCAAATGTTTATAAAACATTTCAAACTCATTTTTAAACTTTTGTAAAGAGGTTTAATATTCCCTATACACCAATTCCTTAAATAGAGGAAAGTGATTTTCTTTGTGCTTATCGACGTGTATTTTCGTGGTTTACATATATATTCAACATTCATATTATACAATCATCATTAACAATTATAATCAAACATATATAACATCCAATGGCATAAAATACTATAGTTTAGGAGTTTCTTACCTTGGGTTTAAACGATTAACTAAAAATCAGCTATAGCTCCGATATTCGGGTTTTAAAGTTCACGATCCTCCGGACTTAAGCTCCTAGGTGGCTCGGCCTAAACTTGGAATGGCTTGAAGAGCTCACGGCCTAGGGTGGAAGAATAGGAAGGCTCTGCCTTCAATGGAAGAGGAGGAGGTCGTGAAAGATGAAGAGGAAAAGTGGAGTTTGGGAATCGTTTTGAGGTGATTAAGTGTATATAAGTATATGTTATAATTTAAATTCTTTTGAGAAATATTTTGGCATTATTTCCTTTATATTGGAAGCTATGAAAGTGTGGAGAGAGAGAGCTTAGGAAATGAAGAGGAAGATGAATGAAAATGAAGAGGATAGTGTAGGGTATTTATAGGGATGGAAGTGGAGTAAAATATCTTGGATATTTTATGCAATACATCATCACTTGCATCATCACCCACTCCCCCTACCTCACCAAGTTTCGGGCGCAAGTATCCCCCCCCCATGTGCTTGCAATGATTTTTGTACCATGGTGGACTTTTGATTAGCTTACGAAGTAAGGAAAGGAGAAATATCTTGAATATTTTATACACATATGTTTTTATATTTATATGTATATGTGTGCATATATGAATGATCATGTACATGAGAATATATCTTCATGTATGCACAGGTATATGTGCACATGTATCTCTACGTCGCTGTACAACCTTTGTGCGTTGTATCGTTACGAATCCCAATTTCGATTCATGGTCATATTTTTACTTTTTAGCTAATATACATATTATTGTAAACCAAATTTGAAAGTAAATTTCTTATCATTTTCAACTAATTAAAATAATCATATTTCTTTTATAAAACTATATAAATTAATATAAATAATTTATTTACAAAATTGTTATTATACCGATAAAGAGATACAAATTTTTCATATGCTTTTATATCAAGTATATATATTTATAAAATTAATGATAAATTATTACTCTATAACTATTTAAAATGAGTTATCAAAATCATTATAATAATTATTAAATCATTTTAATCTCAATTAATTCAAACTAATAAATTTATTAAAGTGGTATATTTGTGGGTCGTTACAAACTTCCCACCTTAAAAGAATTTCGTCCTCAAAATTGAGGATAAGAAGAAGATAACTCGGAAATAAATATATATAACGAAGTTATGCATATGTATAAGATATAGAAAGTGACACCACCACAGGCCGGTGAGTACACTATACAACATACAACTATGTATCCATTCTAAACTCAGGATAGGCTTTACGCATTCCCTCTTCTGTCTCCCATGTGCAGACTGATGCGCCTCCACTCCATTGGACTTTAACTAGTCTTACAACTTTCCTCCTTATTCTCTTCTCATCAATCGCATAGGTCGCCTTATAACTGCCAAATTAGGTTCAAATTCTAATTCTAAATCTTCTTGGGTAGCTGTTTCAATGATTTGCTTTTGATCATGCACATATTTTCTTAAGTGAGATACGTGAAAGACATTGTGCACACCCGACAATCTTTCGGGAAATTCTACATGGTAAGCCAATGGGCCAATCCACTCAAGAATGCGAAAAGGTCTAATATATCGAGGCGCCAAATTAACATTTCTCCCAAATCTTACTACTCTCATTGGGGAAACCTTCAGGAATACATAATCTCCTACTAAGAATTCCAAATTTCTACGCGTCCTATCCGCATTACTCTTTTGCCTACTTTGGGCTCCTCTTATCTTTTTCCTGATCATATTGACCTTTTCAGAAGCTTCTCTAATCATGTTAGGGCCATGAACCAATTGATCTTCAGTCTCGATCCAACATACTGGGATCTACATGGACAACCATATAAAGCTTCGTATGGGGCCATGCCAATATTGGCCTGATAACTGTTATTATAAGAGAATTCTATCAGATGAAGGTAGCCTTCCCATGAACCTCCAAAATCTAAGATGCAAGCTCTTAGAAGATCCTCAAACACCCGATTTACCCTTTTTGTTTGTCCATTGGACTTCCCAAAGCTGTCTACAATACTTCCCAAAACTTACGGGTAAAGATTGGGTCTCGATCACTGACTATGTTGCTTGGGACACTGTGCAATCAAACTATTTCACTCATGTATATTTCCACAAGGCTTGCAGCAGTTCGTATTGACTTTACAGTGATGAAGTGTGCGCTTTTGGTTAGCCAATCTATGATGATGCAAATGCCTTCATTCCCTTTTTCTGATTGAGGCAAACCGTCAATGAAATCCATCGATATTTGGTCCCATTTCCAAGTCAGGATTTCAAGAGGTCAGAGTGGTCCAGCAGTCTTTCGTTGATCACTCTTTATTTGTTGACAATTTGCACACCTTTTAACATGGATGGAGATATCCCTCTTCATACTTTTCCACCAAAATGTCCATTTTACGTCCCTGTACATTTCGTTAACTCCTGGTTGGATATTAAGCTTAGATTGATGGCACTCTGTCAATACTTCTTGTTTGAAGTTATCAACCCCTGGGACACAAATTCTCCCCCTCAACCGTAATATCCCATGGTTATCGACTTCAAAGCTTGAACCATACCCTTGGTGCATTCTCTTAAAAATACTCCTTAGCCACTGATCTTCATTCTGCTTGTTGGCGATTTTCCTTAGAAGGGTCGAGGTAACTACAAAATAACCTATAATGGCAGGCTTTCTACTCAATGCATCTACTATTCCCGGGTGTATATAAGATCAAGATCGTATGAAGCAAGAAATTCTAACCAACGTTGTTACCTCATGTTTAAATCCTTCTGAGTGAAAAGATATTTCAAAATTTTATGGTCTGTGAAGAGCTCAAACTTTTCACCTATTTCAAGAAGGAATATTATTTACTAGGCTAAATAAAAGTCTATTTAAAATAAACTATAATGAATTCATACCCAGTAGATAATGTCTCCACATTTTTAATGCGAACACAACGGTTAGCAACTCCAAGTCATGTGTTGCATGATTCCTCTCATGGATCTTCAGTTGTCTACTTGCATAAGCAATGACCTTTCCGTGCTGCATTAGAACAGCACCAACTCCCACCCCACAAGCATCTGTATATACAGTAAATCCACCGTTTTCATCAGCTACTGCTAATGTGGGAGCAGTGGTTAATCTTTTCTTGAGCTCTCGAAAAGCTTCTATGCATTTTTGTATCCACTCAAACTTCATCTTTCATATTCAGCTTTGTTAAGTGAGAGGAAATTTTGGAGAAATCTTGAATATATCCTGCTAATCCCAAGAAACTGCTAATGTCCTTCTGTAACGACCTGTATTTTTAACACTTTAAAAATACGAATTAAAATAAAAAAAATTGGATAAAAATACGAAGGAAATAAAATTTTGTGTTGTTAAATGTGAATTACAAGTTAAAATGCAAAACTGAATTCTGAAATAACTTATTTGTAAATTAAATATGGATGTTAACCTGTATTGAATGTAAGCAATAAATTGAGTTTGATTGTAAACCAAATTGGTTATGATTGTAAACAAAGAATAAATAAAATGGTAGATTTAATAGTGGAAGTTTATGTTATTGAAACTAATATAAATAAATGTAACTTAATATTACAGTTGATTGAAATCAAATAATAACCGAAACTGTAATTTGATAAAGATGTTAACTGGTAATTGAACGTAAGTAAAGATTTAAATTTGAATGTAACAAGTAATTGAATTGAATTGAATTTGATTGTAAACAACGAAATAAATAAAATGTACATTTAATATTGAAGTTATAATATGGAAATCAACGTAAATGAATGTAATTTAATATTACTGTGAATTTAAATAAGATGATAGCTGAAGAAAATGAAAGTAAATTAATTATAAACTATTGATAATAATGTATAAGTAAATGGTTGATTCAATAATGAAAGTGTAAATCGAAATAAAAAAATTCATTTGGAATTAAATAACTTGAATTTGAATTACAATATAATTGAACGCTGAATCTAATATAATCTTTTATATTGGATTTATAATGGAAAATTGCATTGTAAAAGATTGTTAATTACTATGAAATTAAAAATGAAATTTGTGAACAATTGAAATTTGATTTAAAAGTTAATAATTTAAAATTGGGAATTTTATATTGAAATTAAACAGTAAAAATAGCCATTTTTACAACTGTCTCGAATTTCGACGAAACCAGTTTCATAGGATCCGTAACAGTGAATTATTGTAAGGTTTCAATTTTCGTAGCAATCGGACTTGTCGTTTGATCGTACGGACTCGAAACGCCTTGAAATAAATGCAATTATAATCAATTAAAATCAATTTGAAATTTTGATTTTAGCATAACTTCTTCATACGATGGAATTTGGACTTGAAACCTTTTCCATTGCGTTTAAAATATTTTAAAACACCTATTTTGATATATGAGTTTACCCAATTTCGTTCCGGGGTCAGAACGGGCTTTTCGGGCCATAGTTTGTTCCGCACGTTCATCTATCCAGTCTATCTACTCTATCTCTAACATACCTATATAAACACAGTTATAAACCCTAGCCTCCCTAATTTTTTTTTTCTGTACGTACAATTCATCTTCTTCTTAGCTTCTCATTCCAATGGCAGACAAAACCTAATTCCCAAATTCCAAAATCAAAAAAAAAAAATATTCGAGATTTACGCGCTTCGGGTCGCGCTTGGGGTTTCAGGGGGAAAAACCCTGGAGCTACTTCGAGTCGGGAAGAAAACTACTCGGGTCATCGGGTCGTTTTCGCAAAAACTCCAAGCAGGCATCGGGTATTTGAGGTGGGAAATCGAAGTCGACTCAGCACCAGAATTTTCCAATCTTCAAATTTTCATAACTTTTGCATAAGGACTCGGATTTGGACGAGGTTTCTTTTGTTAGGATCGTATCAAAATTCCGGACACTTTGACGCTTGTTTGGATGGATTTGGAGACTGTCAAAATTTTGGGTTTAAATTGAATTTAAATTCAATTTAAATTCAAAAGGTGAGTGTTTTATAACGCTCACAATGTACTGAATATTTTTATGGTAGTTAAATTTGACATTATGAAGTGATATGAATTTATTTGTCGTTGTTTGATAAATTTTAATTGTCATATAGATTGTCGTGTGAATTCACCGTTGAAAATTTAAATTGACAGTAAATTGAAATTAGGATTTAATTGAAATCAAATTTCCCGATATTGATAACTATGAAATTGCCGTGAATTGTATTGACTATTGGATGATTTATTTCGATGGATGCTATTGGTTGATATTTAAATGTTTGGATGTTTATTTGCTTATATATATCCTGTTATACATGCACATGACACTGTGATTGGTTTAAGTAATATATATTCATCCCTGACATTTAATTGAAATAACTAACCACTTGGCCATAGGTTAGAGAATTATATACGGACACCGGGTTGGTTAAATTAAATGATTTTAAAGTTTTTTTGAAATTATTTAAATGAATTGATTTTAAGAATAAAAATCCAATTTATGGAAATTGAATTATTTTGAATTGAAGCTCAAGATGTTGGAATTTAAACTTGGTAAATGAAATTGTTTAATTATTTGAAGTTTAGATTTTTTTTTTTAAAAAGAAAAAAAAAATTTGAAATACGGCGTAAATTTTCGAAGGTTGATTTGTTTTAAAAGATTGGACTTTTAATCGAACTCTGAATATTTCTAAGAAAATTTTTATGAAATGATATTTCAAGTTTGAGTTTGGAATTGAAAATTTATTTAAAATTGAGATTTAATTAATTTGGAATTTAATTGAAATTCAAAGAAATTTGTGAATTGGACTAAATTGAAACTATTGAATTATTTAATAATTAAATAAGGTTAAATTATTTAATGATTAAATTGAATTGAAATTCTTTAATAAGAAAAAATTTGAACTTTTGAATAAGTGAATTTTTACTTCGTAAATAATTGAAATTGAGTTTCTTTATTAATGAAGTTTTGGAAAATTATTTAAGAAAGTAAATAAGTGAAATTGAATTTTTTTAACAAGAAATGAAAATGTGATATTTTTGGAATTAATGTAAGACTTGTAATTGAAAGAATTGATTTGACGAATTTAATTTAATTCAAAATTGTAAGTTTTGATTTAATGAAGTTGAACTTAAAAAGGCAGTGTAATGGATTTGAAATTTAATAGAAATTGTTTTGAAT
This sequence comes from Allium fistulosum, assembly GCA_030737815.1. Taxonomy (NCBI): domain Eukaryota; kingdom Viridiplantae; phylum Streptophyta; class Magnoliopsida; order Asparagales; family Amaryllidaceae; genus Allium; species Allium fistulosum. Next base: position 1,113,192,584 of record CM060905.1, read on the forward strand.
GATAAAGTACCTTAACGGATATTAAATGAAATCGATAAATGAATTTAAATTGATTTGAATGTTGAATTAAATTAATTTAAATGATTTCGGAATGAAACTTATATACGAACTTGAATCAATATTTGAATTGTTTAAATTGAAATTGAAATTGAATTATAAGATTTTGAAATTTTGATTTGGAAGTTTTGAAACGTAAATTGTGGAAATTGATTTAGAAAGACAAATGAAATGTTGATTTATAAATTCTAATTGAATTGAAATTGATTTGGTTTTGAAATAAATAAACGACCAATCGGTGAAATAATTACGGAAGTTATTAAAGAGACCGGAATTCGGTTATGGATATACTCTCTATCTAAACCGAAAACCACTTTAATAACTATACGCGGAGTGATGATCCAGAATGAAGTGGTTGGAATGATGTTCGTTGATGACTGAAGAAAGTGAACGATGATGGATAGCCTTGACACTTGTGTCAAATTGGAAATGACTAAAACAGGAGCTGTGCCGGGCCAATGGAGGATTTGCTACCTCAAGTGGACACACTTCTTCGAACTACTCATTATATGTTGTCGATTGGTGCACCCTTGATTTTGGGAGTGTTGTTTCACGGTGTTGCGGGCGTTGCGGCGTTGCGTTCTCACCAGTCCGGATCAGGCGAACGGTAGTATCACTACCTTGGGTATTGCCTTATGTGCCTTGTCATACTTGTATTCCATTTATACGCGACCACTACGATTTTGATTTGTACCTTTAGTATATGGATTGCCCTCTGGTGACTTTCGGTTTTGGGGAAACTACGGTCTTGTATATGCTTTTGGGAATAAAAATGTGTTAAGGGTGGAATGGGCCATGGCTTAACGCTATTTTAATACTTTTACTTTAATGTAGACATATTATAATAGCGTATTGTACTACATAGTAGATAGTTTAACGGATCCTTGAGAGATGGAAAATCCCGTAACATCTCTTAAGTTATTGCACTCACGTTGACACTGGATAGGAGATGTCAAAACCCGTAAACATCTCTGACGCCGTCACACTCATATTTTCTTATTCGATTTGACTTACATGAGATATTTTAGTCCTGACTCGAGTGTTTTGCCTTTTCATTACGCTCGGGTCAGCCTGAGCATTTCAGATAAGGTTGAAGATCTATTCTGGAGGACGAAGACGGAGTTTGGTATTACATCATTTGTATTCTACTACTGTATTATTTTTCCGCTGCATTGTTGTATTATCTCTGATATGTATGTAACTCTGATTTATGATGTATAATAATAATCAAATTTATTTATTTAACTGCTTCATGAACTGTTATTTTATTATTATATCTTGTTCCTTCCGCTGCGAGATTCTGAGTTTGTTTCTGTTCTTTCTTTTCTTTCTTTTCTTATTTACCCCAATAACTATCCGTATTTCGTATTGTTTGAGTCAGCATGTGTGTATGTTTTGTCGACTTGAACGGTCAAAAAAATGCGGGTTGTTACACCTTCGGAGTTTGGGGCTATTTCCAGTCTAGAATAGCCGTAATCTTTGTTGGATCAACTGCAATTCCATCTCCTGACACCACGTGTCCAAGGAACCTTGCTTCTTTTTCCCCGAAGTGGTATTTTGAGAATTTAGCTTTCAGCACATTTCTCCTAAATGTTTTAAATACGATTTAAAGATGCCCTTCATGTTCTTCCTCATTCTTATGATATATCAAAATGTCATCGACAAAAACTAATACGAATTTATCGAGTACTTCTCTAAATACCCTATTCATAAAATCAACGAAATAGGCAAGAGCATTTGTTAGCCCAAAGGGCATAATCAACCATTCGTAGAATTCATTTGAGCTTCTGAATGCTGTTAAAGGAATGCAATCTTCTGCTACATTAGCAGATGGAATCTGGTGACCAGGTTCATTTTCGAGAATACTCTAGCCCTATGTAATTGGTCAAACATACCATCTATGAGGAGTAGAGAATACTTGTTTTTTATTGTTCTCTTGTTTAGATCTCTATAGTCCATACACAACCTTAGTGTGCCATTACACTTTACAACAAAGACCACTGTTGCCCTCCAACTTGAGTGACTAGGTCTTATCAATCCCTTCTTCAACAACTCATAAGTTTATTTTCCTAATTCTTCCTTTTCTTTAGGAGCCATTTTCCAAATTGGGTGAACAACTGGACTTGTATTGGGAAGTAAATCTATGTGGAACTCAATTTCTCGATGTGGTGGTAGACTTTTTACTTCTTCAAAAACATCGGATACTAGACTAGGGTTCTCGCATTTTATCACAAAATGTCTACCTCTTTTATTTCATAATAGTACTGTCATTTTATTACAATCAAGAATAGCTTTATATTTGGACAACCATTCCATATCGAGTAAAATTTCAAATTCATCAAAAGTTAAGGACTATTGGATCACATGGAAAAATCTAGGATAGGTAGGTAATTTGGATTCCTTCACAAATCATAACGAGATTAGCCGTTCTGCCTATTGGGTTAGACACAAATATGGTAATATCTAATATTTGTGGTTTAAGTTCAAGTCTATCAACTAGTTTCTTGGAAATAAAGCTGTGGGAAGCCTCGGTATCAAATAATGCTCTAACTACTATGTCATTAATATCAATTTTACCTTCCAATACTCCCTTTCCCTTTGCATTTGTTGAGGTTGAAGGTTCATCTTTAATAGCAAACACTCTAGCTTCCTCTCCTTTCTTTATTAAGGGACATTTTACTATCCTGTGCCATGGCTTGTGGCAGTTGTAATAGGTTCCTCTTTGTCTCTTAGGATTTTTGCAGGTTGTGGAAAGGTAGCCTTTTTGTTGGCAATTATAATAGGTTACATCTTTCCAATGATCTACTTCCGACTTACCATGCTCTAGTTTCTTCCCTTGCTGGTTAAATTTTCTTTTCTTCTAATAGTTGTTGCCATTGCTTTGGGTTGCGGGTGGGTCTTTCTTGTCAAGGGTTTCGTTTCGAAAACCCATATCCACCAAATCCATGAAAGTCCCTTTCACATGCACTATCATTTTTTCTTGATATTGTTTCATCATTCTAGAAATAAACATTTCATTCTTTTTTAGAGGAGTGTCAATTAGACAAGGTCCAAATCATGACAATTCATTAAATTTGTTAGTATAACCTTCTAAGGACATTTCCCCCCGTTTCAAATCCATAAAGTTTCAGCAAAGGCATGCTTTTCCAGATGCAGGTATATACTGCTGTAACGACCCAAAATTTTCAACCATTCGCATCCGCACAAGTCGGACTTGAATTGCTCAAAATATCATATTGTTAATTTATAATTTGGAAAAACGCAGCGTATACAGTAAATAAAATAATCACAGAATCACAGACATAGAGTATTATAACAGAATGCAGCGGAATAGATTAATAAATAGTAGTTCATGAAGCTACTACAATAACAAAGTCTCGAATACAATAGTCAAATAACAAAATTTGAATACATCACTGGAATCAACTGAATGACTGAAAGGTGAATCGATAGTTGAATCTCCAAGCGAAGCTCCAAACTCCAAAGGTGAGTCTCAATTGCTGTATCACTCAGTCTGACCCGAGCGTAAAGCAAAACACAAAATACTCGAGTCAGGATTAACATTCTTATATCAATAAATCCAACTTAAGTGAAATATCAACTGAAATACAAGTAACTTAAAGGATGTTTGGGATAACCATCCTCTAAGGATCCTTGGAACAATCTACTATGTAGAAATATACGTTATTAACATCCAAACGTCATTATAACACCGTGGTCATTTCAAAATAATTTATCTTTCAAACCAAAATATCATTTTCATTTCAAATATATATATTTCCAAATTATAGTACTTTCTAAACTAAATTGATAATTTCATATATATCTTATTTTATCTTCATTATTATTTAGTTTTGAAATATTCACTTAATAAATCCATTATCATTTAAATAACCTTAAATTACATTAAACTAAATATTCCCTTCGATTTATTTAAAACTTGAAATATCCATTTAATCACTTTAAATCAAAATCAAGTTATAAATAAATCATATCTTAAAACCCTCAAATTCAATAAGTTTCAAAATTGTTTATTTAAGAAAATTCAAATTAATTTCAAATTAATTTACATTTCTCTTCCTAACTTAATTTATTAAAATTATTATCAAATTTATATTAAAGATATAATATCTTAAAATCAATATTTCTTAAAACCACATATATTTCTTTCAAAACCTTGGAAATCATTTTTCAATATATATATATATATATAGACCAACGGTGCTTGTATATAATTTTCTATCCTATGGTCAAGTGGTACAGATATTTATCATTTCAATCCGTAATTTAAATATATACGGGTATATATCATTTCAACCCGCAATCCCAAATTCAATTCAATGAAAATCGCTTGGGTTTATCATTTCAACCCATAATGATTTTCCCCCATTCTACAGATCGTTCGGGTATGTATCATTTCAACCCATAGGGAATTCTATACTAACAGGGAACTTGCAGTGATAACAGATATGATAAAAATAATAACAAGCATATATTATTAATAACAATATAATATAAATGGGATATGGTGTCATATCCCACAGGTGAACAATTTCATATAAATGCATATTAAATAATTAACAGTTCAATTCAGCAGTATATTTCAATTGTCGTTTCAATTGAAATCAAATTTAATAAATATAAGAACGTTAATCGTGAGTGATTACTCGCCTTTCGAGGCTAGAGAGATAGACAATGAAGTTTAGTTACGAAACACAAGCACGAATCCAAAACAAACAAGGTTGGCCCGAATTCGACGGACAAAACTGATAAATAGGAATAGACGAAATAAATCAGAACCATCAAGATATAACTGAAACAAAATGTATGTTATATTGTTAATATTATTAAAAAAAATTAACATTAATATTTTTAATTTACGACCAAAGTTAAAATAAAATATACAAATCTGATTCAAAATCATTATTCTTAAAATACAACATTTAAAAGAAATCAAAGGTATATATATTATATTTAAAATCAATACTTATATATATACTTTAAAAGTGGGTCCAAGTATATTTTTATTTAAAATATATATGTATATATATGTTTTAAACTTAGAAATCTTTTTTATATACATTAAATCTAAAATATACCGACTTTAAAATCACAGTATCTACAATTTGTAAAACACATACATAAATCCCTATATCTATATTATAAAATCAGTATAGACCTAGTTCATTATCAAATAAAATAAAAATCCGACCGATTGTATATGTATGCTTAGCTAATAAAGTTGTATGCAGACTAAAATATATTATAACGAAATGTATATGCAGGTAGGCTTGCAAATATAGGTGAAAGCTTTTAATACAGTAGACTACTGCAATATAGCACTATAACTTAAGTAATAATATAACTTATATATATATATATATAGTACTGTAACCTATACATAGTAGACTATAAACAAAATGTATGCAAAGTATATTCAAAACCAAATACATATATAAAATCATACTGTAGACAAAACATGATATAACACTGTCACCTATATATATTACAGTAACTTATATGTACCTTAGACATAGACAGTAAAGCTATATATACATCAACCAGTTTTGTCTAATACTCATATAGATATATGTGAACAAAATTTGATATTATATATATTCTTACATAGAATTGCATATAAACCCAACAGATCAGGTAAATAACTTACATATATTTTGTAAAAAAACAAAATCGATATAGTTTACTTTGTTATAAACTCAAACAACTACACGCAACTCATATAAACATTACATATAAACTTAAAATATGTACTAATATATAAAACTGCCATCATTTATAGGACCAACAAAACAAAATATGTATACAACTATGCAGAGCATAATCAAGAACAAAGTAAGAGTACATATGAAACAAAATTGCATGCAAACTAAATATAGGTGGAAAAAAAAGAAAATATATATATATATAAGATGATAAATTATAAAACTTAAATAAACTAACCTAATATATAAAATGATATATATTACCTATTTAAGAAAGAAGGAAAAAAATAGGGAGTTCGGCTATCTCCAAGAGGAGGAGGAGCGGTGATGGGTGCTGGATAGATGCTTCGGCGGTCAAGGTGGCAGCACAAGGAGGGGAGTTTGGGATGGGAGTGGGTTCGGTCATGGCAAAAGGAAGGTGGTGGAATTCCGGTGGGCCGTGTATGTTGGCTGCTTGGAGGAAGAGGTTGGGCGGTGGTGAGGAGACGCGGCTTCGGGTAGGGCCGAGCATGTACGGGTGTTGAAGGCTTCGGAAAATGATGGGTGAGGGAAACATAGGGGAGGTGGCGAATTACATGCAGGCTTTGGAAATGATATGCCATATCATTTCTTTTTTTCTTCAAAGAAGCAGATCAAAGAACAGAGAGGAGAAGAAGAAACAAGATGAAGAAGAGGTTTGCCTTCCGAAAAAAATGAGTGCAAATGTAATATAACTAATATACATTGATATATTTTCCACTCAGATAAGAAAACAGAGAGAAATTGTGAAAGAAGAACAAATGGTAAGACAATGGAAGAAAATAACAAGCCAGAGTTATACCGGGACTGAAAAAAGACTATTGGGAATAGAGAAAGACATGCACGATAATTCAGGAAACATTAATAGCTAATGACTGTTTGTTTCAACGGTTAGATAGATGAAAGGACAAGAAGCCCAAAAGATTGAGATTGGATACCGGTACGGTTAAATCATTTTATAGATTCCGCCGTGCACCGCACATCGAAATTGACAATTGAATATACCGTAGGGATCAGCACGACGAGATGATCAAAACGGTATACAGATATCAGTGGTACGATCATTCAATCAAAAGTCGATAATCGGTACCGAAAATGCTGCTATTTTGTCGAAAATAAGGTAGACGGAGCAATAGCAGTTCAAATTTGACGAAACGAAATATGACATCTCACTCAGAAGATGGTTTAAAAATTTTCTATAGAAAAATATTCAGGTTTTGAAAATATTTTATTATCATCAAATATTAACTGATTTAAATAAAATAAAATTACACAAATAAAATAAACTTCCATATTATCAGATGAAAATTTACCAGTTGTTATGTTTAAATAGACGTATTACAAATATCAAATTTTTATTTCCAAATTCAATTATAAAATTTTAAGCAAAATTTCAGTTAATTACGTTATAAAACAATTAAAATTTCCAGGTTGTTACACTCTCCCCCACTCAAAACTTTTCGTCCCCGAAAAGGAAGGAGGTAGGTAAATAGAAACAACCAAGAGGAAATGGATTGGAAAAACAAAACAAACAATTAATTTAAAACCATATAGATTTCGATTTCAATTAATTAGCATCTGTTACAAAATTTCCTTTTCAAAACAAAATTTGTTTGATTTAGCTCTTTTATTTACGCATTTGTTAAATCTATTTGACCCTAGTTAAGTTGCTTTCCCTTAAAATTTCAATTTCACTATTCTTAAGTTCATATTTATTTTCTTAACTAGCATCCTCCTTTATTTATTTAATTTATTCCACTTAATATACATTTTGCAACATATATTACGTGTATAGATATCTTATAACCATATAATATTCAACAAATAAATTTTCCATTTTTTTTATTATTAGTAAATTCCCTTAACAAATATCATCTTTGATGTTCTATTTCTTATCTGGGTGTATACTATCTAATTTACATTCTAATTACATTTAAACTTTTCTAGATAAGTTATATTAATGTCCTGAGTGTAATTAAATACTACACAAATTTTCCTTCTATCTACAACCTTTATAATAAGCCAGATTTTTTTTGATCAATTTATTACTTAAGTTTTCTTCTTGTACAACCTTTTATTATATCCTAACATTCTGAATTTTTGAATACTCTAGGCAAATTATATATATTAGAACAAATAAGTTTGTTTAAATTCATTATTTCGGGTTGGGTTGATTCTATTTATCATTTTAGATATTCCAATTATTCAAATATTTCACTTTATTTCAATAATTGAAACCATTTCTTAATATAAAACTTTAAGATTCAAATTTTCGGTTTCACTTATTTATATGAAGATCAATCACTTACATAAAACACTAATAATTTTCTATTAAACCATGTAGTATATAAATAAACAATATTTTAAACATTTTAAATTATTTAGAAAGAAAGAGAAAAAAAAGCAAGAAAAAAAAATGATCAAAATATCCTTTATATAATACTTTATCAAAATACTTTTATAACTCGATGTCTTAACGGGTTTATCCTCGTTCTTGCAGACTCTGGCCATGCGTTGATCAGGCGCAAAGCTAGAATTCTCCAAGTACTTAGTAGACCTGCTTCAACACCTAGTGAAAAAAATACTCGAAAACCTTCAAAACTGATATGGAAAGTACAATCCAAACAAATCAACCAAATCGAATCGAATCATGGATCGCAGATACACAATGGTTATGCATGGGTCCCCTAGGAAACATCTGTACCTTTTAAGCAATCACTGTCTTGCGAATTTCGCCATGATAACAAAAACTGTAGACTACGGATACACAATGGTTACGCCTGGATCCCCCAGGAAACATCCGTACCCTTTAAGCAATCTCTGCCTTGCGGATTACGCTACTAAAACGACCATAGATCGCAAATACACAATGGTTACGCCTAGATCCCCTAGGAAACATCCGTACCTTTTAAGCAATCATTGCCTTGCGAATTACGCTATGCAGTTGAGTTCGTAAGACCATGGGTAACGCTATGAAATTCGAAGGACACTCGAGTATTATATCCGGAAAACCCAAATCAGAGAGAATAATATCGATAGAATGAATCCAAAATGTGGCCACAAAGAGGATATCAAGCAGAAGGCACTTTCCATGTCTTTACTTCGAAAATATGTATCATATAGTACCCTTTCAAATAAATTTCAAATATCATACTTATATAAATTCCATTATATATAAGATTTTATTTTCAAATCGAATACTTTCCAAAATCAATAGTATATCAAATCACACTTATATAGACTTCGATTATATAAGATTTCACTTTTCAAATTGAGTACCTTTCCAAATCAATAGTTTCGAATCAACTTCATACTTATACAAATCAATTTTATATAAGTTCGACAACTCCCAAATCAAGTATTTAGTAAAAAAGATTCTCAATTTCAATTCGCTTCAATATCAGTTCAGTTTCAAAAATCATATACGATTCCACCAAATTATTTATCCCAAACTAAATATCTTCAGTTTCAAAGTTTCTAAAATGATAGGTTTAGAAAATAATCCTAGTTTCCAACTCAACATAATTTAGGTTAAACAAATTCATTTCCAAAATCATCATATAAATACTGGGTTTTAAAATCCCAGTCTATTTTCGAAACCAAATATTTTTCTCAAAATCAATTATACCCAAAATGATTACCAAGTTTATAACCATCCCTTTTAAAACCTTTAAACTATTTATTTCTATTTGAAGATCCAATTTACCTTTTGAAATTTATTATTCTATATATATATATATATATATATGTATAGTTTTATAAAAGATGTTACTAAGTTAAAACATTTAAAACAAAATTTTTATATCAGTATAATTCAAAATAGTCTTATTCATTTTCTTAACAAAACAGTTCCAAACTTATTTAAATCATGTTACTTCATAAAACATACAAAACTAAACTTATATACTTTATCAAATAATTTATACTTTTCGAAATTACTTAGCTTTGAAAATTTAAACCTCGATTTGGAAGTGTTCGAACATTCAAAATAGTCGGTGAAATCAAATTTCCAATCCAAGAGTTGGAAATCAACAACAAATCAGTAAATCTATTTCAATAGATAGGGTTATACCAAATCAAATCCGAAACTCGAGGACTGAACACCGGGCTCACTTCAAATTGTTTGAAATATATATACATATATCTTTCGAATATCAAATCATACTTCGGAATTTGAAATCAAAATTGGTTTCACAAAATCAATCGGATAGAAAGGCTACTAAAATGGCCTCTCCCCCACTCTGAAACTCGAAAATCAATGTCAATGATGCGTGCACTCATCACCGAAATTATCCTCCAGCGACATAAGTGGGTTCTGGACTTCTATTTTCTTGAAAACTTCTTTGAAATTTCTTCGAAATCATTGGAATTCATTTGAAGTCATTTGAAACATTCCTTATTCGAAAAATACTTCTAAATCGTATTATTATATATTTTCAAAATCTTAAAATGAATTTCCAAAATACCGGAGTTCAATCTCTCAAATTTCCAATTTAAAACCCTTCAGTTATAAATCATTTTTATATAAATCAATTTCTTATATAATTTCAAAATTCAAACCCTTTCGAAACTTCAAATTCTCGTTTCTACAAGGTGTATAATCATTATCGAAAACATTTTCACTTTTATATATAGAATATAATCATACTTATCAAAATAATAATTTCGATATATAAAACAATTTTTAAAATACAAACAAACACGATTTTTCAAAGGATGATTCAAGCATGGATTCAAAACAAGGATAAAGATTCAACTTAGAGGGACTCTAGTCAAAATAGAATTCTGATTCGAAGACAGGCTTGAACGAAGATGAGATGATTAAATTACAAAATAGAAGATGGATATACTTATATAAATCGCGGGCGACCTTAACCGGGTCAACTATGACTTCAGGAATATGATCGATGCAGAATTCTAAGGAAAATCGACATTCGATCGCCAGAGATAGAATTCGGCATAGCAAAAGATAGCAGCATCTAAACCGAGGGTATAGAAATCTCCGATGAATCAATGCCAATTGTAAAGGAGTTTCACCTCGTTACAAATCATTTAAAGATTGGTGGGATCGCCGATTTTTATAGAGATCATTCGAAGTGGAGTTATGGGATGCTCCAGAATCAAAAGAATACAAATAGGGGAGACAAGAGTGGATTTTAGAACAAGGGGGAGCATTCCAAATTCAAAGGAAACTGAATCAAAGAGGAAGAGATTCAAGCACGAACGAAGGTAATTCTATGATTAAATCTACTACATATGCTACGTTTTGCCTAAAACCAGAGCTCTGATACCAACTGTAACGACCCGGTATTTTCATCCATTCACATCCGCACAAGTTTGACTTGAATTGCTCAAAATATCAGACTGTTAATTTATAATTTGGCAAAACGCAGCGTATACAGTAAATAAAATAATCACAGAATCATAAACACAGAGTATTATAACAGAATGCGGCAGAATAGATTAATAAATAGTAGTTCATGAAGCTACTACAATAACAAAGTCTCGAATACAATAGTCAAATAACAAAATTTGAATACATCACTGGAATCAACTGAATGACTGAAAGGTGAATCGATAGTTGAATCTCCAAGCGAAGCTCCAAACTCCAAAGGTGAGTCTCAATTGCTGTATCACTCAGTCTGACCCGAGCGTAAAGCAAAACACAAAATACTCGAGTCAGGATTAACATTCTTATATCAATAAATCCAACTCAAGTGAAATATCAACTGAAATACAAGTAACTTAAAGGATGTTTGGGATAACCATCCTCTAAGGATCCTTGGAACAATCTATTATGTAGAAATATACGCTATTAACATCCAAACGTCATTATAACACCGTGGTCATTTAAAAATAATTTATCTTTCAAAACCAAAATATCATTTTCATTTCAAATATATATATATATATATTAAAATTATAGTACTTTGAAAACTAAATTGATAATTTCATATATATCTTATTTTAACTTCATTATTATTTAGTTTTGAAATATTCACTTAATAAATCCATTATCATTTAAATAACCTTAAATTACATTAAACTAAATATTCCCTTCGATTTATTTAAAACTTGAAATATCCATTTAATCACTTTAAATCAAAATCAAGTTATAAATAAATCATATCTTAAAACCCTAAAATTCAATAAGTTTCAAATTGGTTTATTTAAGAAAATTCAAATAAATTTCAAATTAATTTCCATTTCTCTTTCCAACTTAATTTATTAAAATTATTATCAAATCTATATTAAAGATATAATATCTTAAAATCAATATTTATTAAAACCACATATATTTCTTTCAAAACCTTGGAAATCATTTTTCAATATATATATATATATATATAGACCAACGGTGCCTGTATATAGTTTCTTATCCTATGGTCAAGTGGTACGGATATTTATCATTTCAATCCGTAATTTAAATATATACGGGTATATATCATTTCAACCTGCAATCCCAAATTCAATTCAATGAAAATCGCTTGGGTTTATCATTTCAACCCATAATGATTTTCCCCTATTCTACATATCGTTTGGTTATGTATCATTTCAACCCATAGGGAATTCTATACTGACAGGAAACTTGAAGTGATAACAGATATGATAAAAATAATAACAGGCATATATTATCAATAACAATATAATATAAACAACAGGATATGGTGTCATATCCCACAGGTGAATAATTTCATATAAATGCATATTAAATAATTAACAGTTCAATTCAGCAGTATATTTCAATTGTCGTTTCAATTGAAATCAAATTTAATAAATATAAGAACGTTAATCGTGAGTGATTGCTCACCTTTCGAGGCTAGAGAGATAGACAATGAAGTTTAGTTACGAAACCCAAGCACGAATCCAAAACAAACAAGGTTGGCACAAATTCGACGGACAAAGCTGATAAAAAGGAATATACGAAAGGAATCAGAACCATCAAGATATAACTGAAACAAAATGTATGTTATATTGTTAATATTATTAAAAAAAATTAACATTAATATTTTTAATTTACGACCAAAGTTAAAATAAAATATACAAATATGATTCAAAATCATTATTCTTAAAATACAACATTTAAAAGAAATCAAAGGTATATATATTATATTTAAAATCAATACATATATATATACTTTAAAAGTGGGTCCAAGTATATTTTTATTTAAAATATAAATGTATATATATGTTTTGAACTTAGAATTTTTTTTATACATTAAATCTGAAATATACCGACTTTAAAATCACAGTATCTACAATTTGCAAAACACATACATAAATCCCTATATCTATATTATAAAATCAGTATAGACCTAGTTCATTATAAAATAAAATAAAAATCCAACCGATTGTATATGTATGCTTGGATAAAAAAGTTGTATGCAGACTAAAATATATTATAACGAAATGTATATGCAGGTAGGCTTGCAAATATAGGTGAAAGCTTTTAATACAGTAGACTATTGCAATATAGCACTATAACTTAAGTAATAATATAACTTATATATATATATAGTACTGTAACCTATATATAGTAGACTATAAACAAAATGTATGCAAAGTATATTCTAAACCAAATATATATATAATCATATTGTAGACAAAACATGATATAACACTTTCACCTATATATATTACAGTAACTTATATGTACCTTAGACATAGATAGTAAAGCTATGTATACATCAACCAGTTTTGTCTAATACTCATATAGATATATGTGAACAAAATTTGATATTATATATATTCTTACATAGACTTGCATATAAACCCAACAGATCAGGTAAATAACTTATATATTTTGTAAAAAAACAAAATCGATATAGTTTACTTTGTTATAAACTCAAACAGCTGCACGCAACTCATATAAACATTACATATAAACTTAAAATATGTACTAATATCTAAAACTGTCATCATTTATAGGACCAGCAAAACAAAATATGTATACAACTATGCAGAGCATAATCAAGAACAAAGTAAGACTACAGGTGAAACAAAATTTCATGCAAACTAAATATAGGTGGAAAATATATATATATATATAAGATGATAAATTATAAAACTTAAATAAACTAACCTAATATATAAAATGATATATATATTACCAATTTAAGAAAGATGGAAAAAAATAGGGAGTTCAGCTATCTCCAAGAGGAGGAGGAGCGGTGATGGGTGCTGGATAGATGCTTCGGCGGTCAAGGTGGCGGCACTAGGAAGGGAGTTTGGGATGGGAGTGGGTTCGGTCATGGCAAAAGGAAGGTGGTGGAATTTCGGTGGGCCGTGTATGTTGGCTGCTTAGAGGAAGAGGTCGGGCGGTGGTGAGGAGACACGCCTTCGGGTGGCGCCGAGCATGTACGGGTGTTGAAGGCTTCGGCAAATGATGGGTGAGGGAAACATAGGGGAGGTGGCGAATTACATGCAGGCTTTGGAAATGATATGCCATATCATTTCTTTTTTTTCAAAGAAGCATATCAAAGAACAGAGGGGAGGAGAAGAAACATGATGAAGAAGAGGTTTGCCTTCCAAAAAAAATGAGTGCAAATGTAATATAACCAATATACATTGATATATTTTCCACTCAGATAAGAACACAGAGAGAAATTGTGAAAGAAGAACAAATGGTAAGAGAATGGAAGAAAATAACAAGCCAGAGTTATACTGGGACTGACAAAAGACTATTGGGAATAGAGAAAGGCATGCACGATAATTCAGGAAACATTAATAGCTAATGACTGTTTGTTTCAACGGTTAGATAGATGAAAGGACAAGAAGCCCAAAAGATTGAGATTGGATACTGGTATGGTTAAATCATTTTACAGATTCCGCCGTGCACCGGACATCGAAATTGACAATTGAATATACCGTAGGGATCAGCACGATGAGACGATCAAAACGGTATACAGATATCAGTGGTAAGATCATCTTATCAAAATCGATAATCGGTACCGAAAATGCTGCTATTTTGTCGAAAATAAGGTAGACGGAGCAATAGCAGTCCAAATTTGACGAAACGAAATATGACGTCTCACTCAGAAGATGGTTTACAAATTTTCTATAGAAAAATATTCTGGTTTTGAAAATATTTTATTATCATCAAATATTAACTGATTTTAATAAAATAAAATTACACAAATAAAATAAACTTCCATATTATCAGATGAAAATTTACCAGTTGTTATGTTTAAATAAACGTATTACAAATATCAAAATTTTATTTTCAAATTCAATTATAAAATTTTAAGCAAAATTTCAGTTAATTACGTTATAAAACAATTAAAATTTCCAGGATGTTACAACTGCTCTTCCAATACCTTCTTGAATTGTGCCCTAGAAAAATTGTCTTCCGATTCAGTCATAGTAAGGTACTGCCACCAGGCAAGAGCTCCATCCTGTAATTGCTAAGCGCCCAGGATCCATGCTTGAACTTCCATGATGAATTTTATTCAATTGAACGGCTTTCCTCCCAAACTGGTATAGTCCTAGCATAAAGTGGCAAAGTTGATTTGGGGTTGTACCCGAATTGTTGCTTCTTCGATTATTGTGGCGACGGGAGTTCGACCATTTGTGTTTTTGGTACTGCTACCTCCCCTTCCCCTACCTTATCTTCTTCTTCCACTCATTTCCGATTATCTGCATATAGTAAGGAAATATCTTTTATAACATATAGACGAGATATTTTAGGAAATTGGCATAAAGTTTGAATATACTTTTTCGGATAAAAATTTTAAGTGTGCGCTCTCTCAGACTAAACTCATTCTAGGGTATTACTAACTCTATCTCTACAGAGTTGATCCCATTAAGGATCAGGTATTCACTAAACCATAAGCTCTGATACCAAATGTGACGACCCACCTCTTCAGCTCTTAGAAATCAACACTAATACATCCTCGATATTCATGTGCCGCAAATACAAGTGCTGGAGAGGCAGATTATCATGGGGTAAAAGAAAATAAAGATAGAAAACAGAAGAATAATAGAATCTCACGTCATATTTAACAAATGGAAATCATAATGGTAGTATATATAATCACTCTCAAAGTGAGATATCAGAGTCATGATAAGTACTAACCCAGCTGGGATAGTTATAACGTCCCATCCCTATAGGTGCTGGTAGAAACATATACATAATACAAACATAGCGGAAAGTGGTGGTAATAACAAAAAGATCCAAATTGCTTCATGCTTCAGGCTTCAGGCTTCAGGCTTCATGCTCCATATGCTCCAATACTCCAAAATGCTCCTAATCATCTAACTACTAGGATGCCCGGGGAAAATTAGGGCACCCGGAGTTTAAGGGAAAAGGAAAATAAACTCCGGATCAGTCATGGGACTGGTGTGAGAAACTCAAAATATGTGTTTGAAAAAGAAAAGGTATCTCATAAGACCGCGCCCACACATAAATATGGATGAGTTTTATCTTATGATAACCAAAACATTTGATATGCAAAAATCATTTGATATTATTTTTAATGACATTCCTTTGAAAACATTTGCAAGTAAAGCTATTAATCTTAGCTGAAGTTGTTACCATATTAAATTCTGGTACGTTAGGCTCTACAAACAAAACTCTTACAAGGCTTGTTCGGAGAATGGATTTCCATACAATGGCAGGTAAGGGACTACCTTTCGTACAGTACATCTCTAGAGGAATGTACTGAGGATTCACAAACAACCATCTGCATCTGGCAAGACCGACTTATGCCTATTTGGGACTCATACACGGCCTGGATAGAACCGAATATGACATCACCTCGGTCGTAACCGACCTACCCAGGATCCCATAGCATACACCACATACTCAACATATTGAGAGTAATTTAGAAAGGTAATGACCATGCTCCTAATGGTTGCGAACCACATAGCTTTGCGACATACCATGTTTAAGCCATTACCGGGTGATGAGGTCTGAGGTAGCGGTTAGCTTTCACATAGCACATTCCATTTTAAATGCCACATTGCCATTCCATAGTCACACAACTGATTTCTACAAACGTATAATTCCTGAGTTCGTACGTCTAAGGGAAGGGTGTTAAGCTAAGAGAAGTTACCTTCTAAGCCACCAAACAGATGATACGTTTATAGAGACCAATTTATGTAACTAGAAATGCAATGTTTGAAATATGTCCATACAAGTTGCCCAAAAACAGGACAAAATGAAGGCACTCTCCTACCACATCCTGTTGGGAATTACCCCTTGGATTAGTAGCGAGAAGTCCTTGCATTAAAGATCTTAAATGAAGAACTACTACCACATAATATAATATGGGAAATTTTCCCCAAGAGTCAGTGACAATCAGCGCTACATTCCATCTTCCAAATCAAATTCATGTCTTCACTTCGAATACGTAAATTGGTTCGAAGTGGTCTTCAGATATGAATCATCCAAATCCAACCCCAGTTCCTTTGAATCAATTATCGATAAAAAGATGTTTTGTGAATAGGGAATCATTCTTTAATTGATTAAGTTCTTTTTATCAAAATCTCTTCTAGAGATACATATTTCTAAAACATTCTTTTCGGTATATACGGAATCATTAAACCTCTCTTATCAAAACCTTTAATTACTTTAAACCTTTTTAAACTGGGAATAATTCGAAAACATTTCATTTTTCACTTAAGAAAATATTGATCCGAGCAAACCAAATTCACTACCCATCCATCAGGCCAGTCCCGATAGCCAGGGAGAGTAGGAAACCATTTTCCAAACTCAAGCCTAGACACTATCTCTCTTACACCCATAAAAATTGTATTTCCGTTGTGTTTGTATTAAGTCTATTATGACTATATGACTCTAATCATCCAAGGGGGTATCTCATATACCGCTCTTGGCGTATTTTGCAATAAGAATATTTTATCTGTGCTTGGGAACGTATTGGGGTTATGTAAGTTGAATATGGAACATCTATTTTGAATGTAATGAAGAAATGTTATTTTGAAATCTGTGTTTTATTTCATATTCAAGTGCTTCTGATATTATAGATACCATTAACATAGCCGTATTTGGTCGCCGGAAGCTAATACTATAGATGACTGCAGCATCTATAGCGCTTAGTTTTGGACCTCTAGATAGGGGATGTTACAGCTTGGTATTAGAGAATGGTTTATGAAATACTTTAACTAAAAATAGTTTTTGAAAACATAATCCTTAGTAATTAGAGTTAAGGTCAGGGTATGAGATAACGCTATAGTAACATACTTGTATTTGTTATATATAAGTATACGCTATATCTCCAGACTCCTGTCTTAAATAGGCTATTCATCTATATCTCACGAAGCTTGAATACAGGTATGGAAGGAAGAAGAGGCAGAGTTAATCTTGGAGGAGAGAGCACCACCACTAATGGAAATGCCCAACCAATGCTAGAAGAGGTCCAGGTCAGGCTCAAGTTGAAAATGTTTGTGATGGGGTTCCCCAAATGGATATGGGAGCCATGTATCAGTTTTTCGTAAACATGATGCAAGCCGGAATTGCAGCAGGAGTTGTTAGAGGGAATGCTGCTGGAGGAGGAGTTCAGGAAGCTCCAATAGTCAACCATTATGCTAATCTGAGCAGAGACTACATTAGGCTTGGAGGGAAGCAGTTCGGAACTGAATACGCGATTGAGGTGGAAAATTGGCCGCTACATTAAAAGAGGGTTTTTGCTGACTTAAGCTTGAATGATGAACGGAAAAGGAGACTAGCTTCAAGACAGCTTTACGGAGCTGCTATGTTTTGGTGGAATACTGTTATAGCTAGTGTTGATGAGGAAACCATGACTTAGGTAGAGTTTAAGAGAAGGTTCCAAGAAAGATTTATGTCAGTGATGGCATAGTCGGTGTTGGTTAGGAAGTTCACTGAACTGGAACAAGGAGAGATGTCTGTTCTAGAGTAAGCTAGAAGATTTGAAGAGTTAGCCCGGTATGGGTATGCCATGGTTGATATGGTGATAAAGAGAAACGAGAAGTTTATGTGTTGTTGTATTTCCGCTGTGTTTGTATTAAGTGTATTATGACTATATGACTTTAATCATCCAATAGGGTATCTTCATATACCGCACTTGATGTATTTTGTAATAAGTACATTTTATTTGTGCCTGTGAACGTAGTGGGGTTATGTAAGTTGAATATGGAACATCTGTTTTGAATGTAATGAAGAAATGTTGTTTTTAATCTGTGTTTTGTTTCATATTCAAGTTCTTTTGATATTATAAATACCATTAACGAAGCTGTATTTAGTCACTGGAAGCTAATACTATAGATGACTGCAGCATTTGTAGCGCTCAGTTTTGGGCCTCTAGATAGAGGATGTTACAAATTCATAAAATAGAGGAAAGTGATTTCCTTTGTGATTATCGACATGCATTTCTGTGACTTGCATATATATTCAACATTCATATTAAACAATCATCATTAATAATCATAATCCAATATATATAGATAACATCCAATACCATAAAATACTGTAGTTTAGGAGTTTCTCACCTTGGGTTTAAACGATTAAATAACAATCGGCTATAGCTCCGCTATTTGAGTTTTAAAGTTCACGATCCTCCGGACTTAAGCTCCTAAGTGGCTCGGCCTAAACTTGGAATGGCTTAAAGAGCTCACGATCTAGGGTAGAGGAATAGGAGGGCTCGGCCTTCAATGGAAGAGGAGGAGGCCGTGAAAGATGAAGAGAAAAAGTAGAGTTTTGGAATTGTTTTGAGGTGCTTAAGTGTATATAAGTATATATTATAATTTAAATTCTTTTCAAGAAATATTTTGGCATTATTTCCTTTAGATTGGAAGCCATGAAAGTGTGGAGAGAGAGCTTAGGAAATGAAGAGGAAGATGAATGAAAATGAAGAGGAGAGTGTAGAGTATTTATAGGGAAGGAAGTGGAGTAAAATATCTTGGATATTTTATGCTATACATCATCACTTGCTTCACCACCGACTCCCCCTACCACACTTAGTTTCGGCCGTAAGTACCTCCCATGTGCTTGTAATGATGTTTGTACCATCGTGGACTTTTGGTTAGCTTAGAAAGTTAGGAAGGGAGAAATATCTTGAATATTTTATACATATGTGTTTTTATATTTATATGTATATGTTTGCATATATGAATGATCATGTACATGAATATATATCTTCATGTATGCACATGTATCTCTACAAGGTTGTACAACTTCTGTGTGTTGTATCGTTATGAATCCTGATTTCAATTCCCGGTCATATTTCTACTTTTTAGCTAATATACATATATTTGTAAACCAAATTTGAAAATAAATTTCTTATCATTTTTAACTAATTAAAATGATCACATTTCTTTTATAAACTATGTAAATTAATATAAATAATTTATTTACATAATTGTTATTATAGCGTTAAAGCGATACGAATTTTTCTTAAGATTTTAAATCAATTATATATATTTATAAAGTTAATGATAAATTATTACTCTATAACTATTTAAAATGGGTTATCAAAATCATTATGATAATTATTAAATCATTTTAGTCTAAAATTAATTCAAATAAATAAATTTATTAAAGTGGTATATTTGAGGGTCATTCCAGATACCAAGTGTAACGACCCGCCAATCCACACAATTTAAGCTGACAATAAACCATACATGTCAATCCCAAATTTGATGGAAAGACGGATAGTTATGGGAAAAGAAAGAAGAAAGAAGAAGAGAAGAGAAGAAGAAGATAAAAAGAAACTAAAATAACACAGAATCTCACAATCGCAGCAAAACAATATATAATATAATATCAATAATCTTTACAAAAGAGGAACTATTATATACATACATCAATTCAGAGTACACAAATAATCAATCATCAGCCTGGATAGTCATAACAACTTGTGCTCAGAATTGCTGATAATTTCAACAACAATGCAGCAGAAATTAAAAATATACATGAATATGACTTGAAAACCTCCAGCTCGTCCCTCGAGCTCCAATGCATCTAAAGCAATCTATAAATATGCTCGGTCTGACCCGAGCATTATAATAAAATAACACCCAAGTCAGTCTGGTAAACCGACGTGAGAAAACACACCCTACTGGATTTTAAAGTTATCAAACTCTTTTCAAAATAAAGGTATCTCATAAGACCACGCCGCACATAAACACGGACTAGTATTTACCTGAAAATAACCAAAATATTTTATAGAAATCCATTTATATTATAATAATGTCTAGGAATCTAAGTAATATATGAATATAGCTGAAATGCTTGCATCTCATGTTTCAGCATAGTTGGGCTTATTGGAGAATGGATTCCATACAATGATTGGGCTACTGGGGTATTGTTCATGGTGCATCTTTAGGTAAAATAACACCGAGGACCTCGCTAGGATCCCCTGCCAACACAGAACCGGCCTACCACTTGTCTAGTAGTACCGAAAATGATCACCCCTCCATTAATGGGTCCCAAAGCATACAAATGAGAGATAATATCGACCCTAGATAGGGGTGATCTTACCCTACTTGGGAGCGACCCACTAGCCCTATTTGGAAGCAACAATGCAATGCCAGCATTCATCCATACAAGTTAGTTCTGGAAGTGAATGAAACGCTTAAGAGCACCGTCTTCAATTCCATCATCTTCAAGATGTCTTCACTTCGAAACACTTGAGTTGGATCGAAGTGGTTTTCGGATAACATACCCGATCCCGGTTTCTGCAAAACAACATTCTTTAATTTCTGGTAAACTCGACCTCGGTTCTTTAGGAAATAAACAGTCAAAAATAAGAGTGAAGGTCGCCTCCTAACCGCTGGTGGACAGATTTCCTTATAATTGTCTAAGGAGAACGAAATGAGATTTATACACACAGTACAACATCATCGGAGATGATTGTGCCATATAACTCATGATTTTCTTATGGCGACCCACCAATCCGCATAATTTAAGCTGACAATAAACCACACATGTCCAACCCAAATTGAATGGAAAGATGGATAGTTATGGGAAAAAAGAAGAAAGTAGAAGAGAAAATAAGAAGACGAGAAAAAGAAAACCGAAACAACACAGAATCTCACAATCATAGTGGAACAATATATAATATAATATCAATGATCTTTACAAAAGAGAAACTGTTATATACATGCATCAAATCAGAGCACAAAAACAAATCACAATCATCAGTCTGAATAGTTATAACAACCTGTCCTCACAAATACTGATAATTTCAATAACAATGTAGTGGAAAAATAAACAAATATGGAAATACGTCCTGAAGACCTTCAGCTCATCTACTAAGCTCCAATGCTCCAAACAATCTGTAAATATGCTTGGTTTGACCCAAGCATCATAATAAAATAACACCCAAGTCAATCCGGTAAACCAGCGTGAGAAAACATGCCCAGTTGGAATTTTAAAGTTATCAACCTCTTTTCAAAATAAAGGTATCTCATACGACCAGGCCGCATATAAACATAGACGGGTTTTTACCTTACGATAACCAAAACATTTTCTATAGAAAATCCAGTGAGATTATAATAATGTCTAGGAATTCAAAGTAAAAATATAAAATAGCCGAAATGCTTGCATCTCAAGTTTCAGCATAGTTGGGCACAGCTAATTCCGTAAAGCTCGTATTGGAGAATGGATTCCATATTATGACAAGGTAAGGAACTACCTTCCGATGGTACATCTCTAGATAAAATATACCGGGGTCTAATAAGAACATCTTGTACCCCTGCCACACAGGACTGGCCTATCACTTGAATAGTAGTGCCGAATATAATCACCACTTTCGTTAATGAGCCTCAAAGCATACATGAGTAGATGGTAATCAATGTATATTTTGGGATGACCATACTCTAACGCAAGTAACCCACTTGGCCCTGCTGCATGCTCGATTTTTATTATTTCCTGGTTGATGAGACTTGAGGCTACGTTTTACCTCTATATAGTACTCCCCACTTGAAATTCTAACACTGCCCTTCAGGCATCAAATGCAATGCTGGCATTCATCCATACAAGTTCGTTCCGGAACAGAACGAAACCAAAGGCACCATTTCAACAACATCCATTTTGAGAATCACCTTCAGGATTAGTAGCAAGTAGCCCTTGCACTTCAAAGCTCAATTTCGATTATCCTCAAGATATTCCAATTCGAACTGCTTATGCCGGTTCAAAGTGGTTTTCAGATAACATCTCTAATCCTGGTCTCTCCGAACCAACAACGTTAGTTTATAAACTGGCTAACCTTTGATAATCGGTTATTTAACTATCAATTAAACAAACAATCCAACCATAGCTCAAATTTCCAAAGGAAGAAACACTGGTTAAGCACCAAGCACACCAAGCCTCCTTAATTAATCTTTTCATCAATTAAACACTTTTCAAATATTTATCTCAAAATATCTTTGATATACCCACAAACCCCTATATTTTCGATACTTGCAAAATAAAATCTATATACTTATCTCAATGGTATAAGTATATTCACAGAACGGAGGAAAATTTTCTTTTCATACAATTCCAAAACAATTTATAAATTCCTTTATAAATCTCTAAACCCGTTTGTAACCCCATTCATTAATCTTTGAAATTATTTATAAAACTCTCTTTTACACATTCCAAAAATCATTTATAAACCATTTATAAATCCATAAAACCATTTATAAACTACTATTATAAATCTATAAAACCATTTCTAAAACTCTTCTATAAATATCTAAGACCATTTATAAAACACTTTTTAGCCTTTAACTAATTTTCCCTTAAGTTTTCCAAATCATGTTGTAAGATTCCTCTTATAAAACCCACCTATGTTTATAAAACCCTATTTATAAATCTCGAAAACATTTATAAATAAATTCTAATCATTTACTTTAAAACACTATTATATAATAATAAACATTATAAATAAATAATAATTAACTTCAAAACATCTTTAAAATAATAATTAATAATTTCAAAACATTCTAAATAAAACAATAATAATTTATCTTCAACATTATTACAAATAATAATAATTAATTTCCAAAACTTTATTGATAAATAATTATAATTAATTTATACCATATTAATAATTTAAATAATTAGCTTTTCAAAATATTAAAATATTGATAAACCACTATAAAACAATATTAATATAAATAAACAACTTTTAAAACATAAATGTACTTCCTTGATAAAAACCCAAACTTAAATTTTTAACATAATCATTTTCAAATTTATAAAACTGTACTTATAAATCTCTTTCTATTTTATAACATATTGTTAACATCTCCAAATATATCCTCACTTTCAATTTCCAAAATAGAATCCACTATTTTTCTAAACCAACATCCCACATCTTATTATAAATTTACAATTGTGATTTATTTTTTCCAATTTATCCAATGATAAAAGTTTCCCTTTATTTATAAACACCGTTCATAAATCTATCCTTTTATTAATAAAATACAATTTTACAAATGGTCACTTCATTTGTAACACTTTTATACATTATCACATTCATAGACTTCCACATTTATAAATAAATTTTAATATATGTATATATATATACATCACTTTATATAAAACGGTTAATAAATATTTATGCCAAAATATTTCTATCTTCTTTTTTAAACTGTATCCCTTTATTACAAAAGAGGGACTTATTTTTATGATTTTAAATATCTTTATTTTATAGTACAAAAATCTCTATTTAAAATATTTCATAAAACTATTAATTTATAATATCTAAAAATCATACTTTTTATTTCAAAATAAATTCCATTTTTAAACAAATTTCAAGAATAATTATTAAAACATATAAATTTTCGAAATCACTTAAAATCATTTTTTAGAAAACTAAACCTTCACTTTATAGTATTTCAAAATATTAAAATATGTTCCAGTGCTACTGTAGCGCTAAAGAGGGAAAAATTATCCATGTCATCAAATATGGCATCCAACGCATCTTATATCAAAATATATGAAATGTAAAATCAACAGTGTGAGTAATCTAGTTGGATCCCTCCAACCTGTCCCCTTGCATCACATACAATATAGAATCATAAAATATAAATCAACCGCTTCGAGGCGAGATCGTATACAAAGGGTCATCTGCTCTTACATGGGAACATAATAGGGTCTCATCTTCTCCATGGGCGGGAATATATCTAAACCAACAAATAAAATAGTAAATCATCCAAACAGTCAACAAACAATTTCCAATGAAATTGTCCACTTATATAAAAATATAAGTGGACCAGAGAGGTGAGTTAACTTACATTGATTCCATTTACCGCTGAAGCATTGTGATTCCATCGCGTTTGATTTTAGCTCAAAATTCCAATAGCTCCAATTCCTACCAAACTGATTACATCACGAAGCCTTCGCCATTACGAGCACAACGCGACTGACTACATTCGATATGGACCTTGTATTGACAAGTTATACATTTATGATATTGATTATTAATATATAATTAATTATTTCACTAGTTACACCTTAATAATTTAATTACCCAGTAAAAATACATTAATCCATCTTCTCAAATTGAAAACGAATCCCACCTCAACCTGCTGCCTTTTTCCTCCAGGTCGATCCTTCCTATCACCTAAGCTTCCCTATCCTTCCATGAGATTCCCCGAAACCACCACCAAACATCTCCTTTACGCGAGAGCTCCACCACTATCCCTAAATCGAGAAGCCCGCAAAACCCTATAGAAATGCGACAACGATGCCTACACGCGACATCACCAACATCACACTCCTCCTCCTCAACCCGCACGTCTCTAAAATCCACTTGCAGATGCTAAACCCAAAAACAACCTCAAAGTGACCTAATTCCTCAACAAATCAAGAAATGGCAGACCCTAGGCTAAATCTCCATACAACAATACTGACGCACGCCTTGGCAAGGAGTCGCACCATCAGATTCTTTAACTACATATTGATCGAGCTTCTACAAGTTCAAAGCTTTATGTTTTCCAATTTTTTAGAACCTAATTCAATATGTTTTGAATTTTTTTCTTTTTTATAGAAAGAGGATCAACCATTCTTTGAACAAAACATGGATAGATAGGGAGAGTACGCGGAAGACAAAATGTAGGCTATGGTACAAATGGTTAGGTTGACCTAAATATATTACAAATTTTCCAGTATCTCGTTGTACTACTTTTCATTTGTGCATGGACTCTGGATCGACAAAACAAAAATACGGTTGTGCTTAGAACAGCGACACGACCCTAAATCAATAGTAATATACATCGGTTATTGAGTTTTGTAAAAACACGAAAACACTACCGTTTGCCGATAAATCATCAAACGAGTAACATTAATATTTTCCAAATAAAAAAATCATGGATAAAACAAATAAATTAAATTAAAAATATGCTAATAAAAATCGAGCCGTTAATAATAGAAATAAATTTCTGATTATTTATTCGAATCAGTTATTACTGCCAATAAATTTACAATTGAATTCACTCTTTTTATTCATTTATTCAAAAGGAGTTAAATAAGTTCATTTAATTCATAAAATAAATATAAGACTCAAAATCCCGATTTTTAAATCATCATTCCAATATTAAATTCACAATTCCTAATATTTAATTAATCTTTATATTTAATTTTCTAGTTATTAATTCTAAAAACCAATATTCCAATATTTAAAATAAATTAAACATTTTTAGTTCAATGACCAAAATTCTGGGTCGTTACATTTCTCTCCCTTAAAAAAAAATTCGTCCTCGAAATTAGCAAGTAAGAGAAATGCCCAAACCCATTAACTTTTCAAAACTAATTAGTTGAAATAGATTCTAAGATTTCTAAGTCTTTTAAATTCACCCAACTATATCAACTAATTTCCTTCCGTTCATTCAATCCAAGTTATAACTCAAAAATCAAATTTTAGTTATCAAAATTTTTTCAAAATTCTCAAAAAATTTCTACCGCCTTAAATTTACGGAAAATTTCGCCAACATCTCCTTTGCGCAGCTCAATCAGAAAAATTTACAATATATATATAATATACATCTCATCTTCAAGGATGAGGTATACTGTAGGAAAAAATATAAAAATACGATATGTAATCCGAGATGTGTACCCGATATTAGCATTAGCAAGCATATACATCAAATACAATGCGAAAGCGAGCTCCAATTGCGAAGCTTACGTCATCCGCACCTACTAATCACTCAACAACCAATGAGAACAAGTATAGGGGAGGTAATATCAATATATAACATGGATTATCAAATATCATATGAAAATGTAACAAGAGAAACCATCAAAAAAATAATATCATACCAATTTATTTGTCATCATATCAATTTGCATTTCCAAATGTCAACATTATATTTATACACTTTCATTCCTTGTTAACATTCAGTTGATTCATTTTCAATTTATTTACATTCAATTAATTTACATTCAATTTATTCCCACTCAATTGATTTGCATTCAATTATTAACATTCACTTTATTTTCATTCACTTTACTTATATTCACTTTAAATTCAATTTATGTTTAACAACATTTAATTGCATACAAAATTTGTTTAGGGACCATTTCATACAATAATTACTTAAGTTTCTTATAAACATTTTATACTATACCATTAATGTTTATTGTCACTTCAATACTTAAGCTCATATTCAATTTTATCAAACCACATCCCAAAACATACTCAATTAATTTTATAACTCAAGTTCATGTCCATTTCAAAATTCACTTCATTTACCTTTTCTTGAGTCAAATTCCTTTTTAAAATTCAATTTATTTAACTTAACTTAAGTTAAATTTTACTTTCATATCTTAATTTCAAATTTTATTTTCTTACTTATACCATTTTCAAATTGTTAGTTTAAAAACTTATTTTCATATATTTATCACATCATACTTTGGATTTAAAATCAAAACCTGTTTTACCAAAACACAACTTCAATGGTAGCAATGCATCACTTAGAAACTTGAAAATGAATGTCGATGATGCTGTAGTCATCACCAGAATTATTCTCTAGCGATTGAAGTGAGTTCAGTGCTTTCTGTTTCTTCTTAAATCCTTTTAAAAATATTCCCCATTAAAACATTTTCCAAAATAATACTATTATTATTCTTCTAAAACCTTTGGAAAACAATTTTCAAAATCAACGTGTTTTAAATTCTCGATTTCTCAACTTTTAAAACCATTTCATTTACAAATCATATTCATAAATTTACTTATACAATCTCATTTCCTTTCCCTTTATAAATCACATTTATACTTTATATTTATATAATCTAACTTCTTATGTAATATCATTTTACAAATGTTGGTCTTTGTTTAGATTATAATAATAATGACTTTTATTAGAACAACTAACAACAAATGATAATAATCAAATACTATAGTTCACCAACAACCAAACAAACCATATATAGCTATAACAATTTCTGAAAAATTATTAGTTTTATATATAAAATATAATTTAGGTAAAATTATTTCATTTACCAATTCTAAAAACAATACCATGTCAGTTTGCCTTGTTTAAGTGTTTAGAAACCCGATATTGTGGCGTCCCACGTACCGACCAGAATTCATAAGCCACTCAACTGATAAATTAACACAATATAAAACATTTTTATAATCACTAACAAATATGCTCTTATATATATAATACACACTTAAACTCATTCTAAGGCATCCCATTACCTTATCTCTTAGTGAGTTGCCCCACCAGAGCCAAGGTTCTCGCTTAACCTTGCACTCTGATACCAAGTGTGGCCACCCGCCAATCCACACAATTCCAGTTGACAATAAACCACACATGTCTAATCCAAATTGAAAGGAAAGATGGATAGCTATGGGAAAGAAAGAAAAAGAAGAAGGAAAAAGGAAAACTGAAACATTATAGAATAACATAGTCACAGCGGAACAATATATAATATAATATCAATGATCTTTACAAAAGAGAAACTGTTATATACATACATCAAATCAGAATACAACAACAAATCACAATCATCAGCGTGGACAGTTATAACAACATGTCCTCACAAATTCTGATAATTTCAATAACAATGCAGTGGAAAAATAAACAAATACGAGAATACGTCCTGAAGACCTCCAGCTCGTCTCCTGAGCTCCAATGCATCCAAACAATCTGTAAATATGCTCAGTCTTACCCGAGCATTGTAATAAAATAAAACCTGAGTCAGTCTAGTAAACCTGCGTGAGAAAACACACCCAGTTGGAATTTTAAAGTTACCAAACTATTTTCAAAATAAAGGTATCTCATAAGACTACGCCGCATATAAACACGGACGGGTTTTTACCTTACGATAACCAAAACATTTTCTATAGAAAATCCAGTGATATTATAATAATGTCTAGGAATTCAAAGTAAATATATAAAATAGTCGAAATGCTTGAATCTCGCATTTCAGCACAGTTGGGCACACCTATATCCGTAAGTCTTGTATTGGAGAATGGATTACATATTATGACAAGGTAAAGAACTACCTTCTGATGGTACATCTCTAGATAAAATGTACCGGGGTTTGACAACAACATCTTATACCCCTGCCGCATAGGACTGGCCTACAACTTGACTAGTAGTACCGAATATGATCACCCCTTTCGTTAATGGGACCCAAAGAATACATGAGTAGATAGTAATCGATCTAGATTTTGGAATGACTACCCTGATGAGAGCGACCCACTTGGCCCTGCTGCATGCCCAATTTTTGTTATTTCCCGATTGATGAGGCTTGAGGTTACGTTTTACCTCTATATAGCAATTCCCACTTGAAATGCTAAAACTTCCCACCAGGTATCAAATGCAATGCTAGCATTCATCCCTAAAAGTTCATTCTAGGACTGAACAAAACCGAAGGCACCACACGTACAACATCCATTTTGGAAATCACCCTCAGGATTAGTAGCAAGTTGCCCATGCATTTCGAAAGCTCCATTTCGATTATCTTCAAGATATTCCAATTTGAAATTCTTATGTCGCTTCGAAATGGTTTTTTGATAGCATCTCTGATTTCGGTCTCTCCGAACCGACAATGTTAGTTTATAAACTGGCCAACATTTGATAATCGATTATTTAACTATCAAATAAACAAACAATCCAACCAGAGATCAAATTTCCAAAGGAAGAAATACTGGTTAAGCACCAAGCACACTAAGCCTCTTTAATTAATCTTTTCACTAATTAAAACACTTTTCAAATATTTATCTCAAAATATCTTTACAAAGATATACCCACAAACCCCTATATTTTCGATACTTGAAAAATAAAATATATATACTTATCTCAACGGTATAAGTATATTCGAAGAACGGAGGAAGATTTTCTTCTCATATAATTCCAAAACAATTTATAAATTCTTTTGTAAATCTCTAAACTTGTTTAAAACCCCATTCATTAATCTCTAAAATTATTTGTAAAACTCCCTTTTATACATTCCAAAAATCATGTATAAACCCTTTATAAATCTGTAAAAGCATTTATAAACTACTTTTACAAATCTATAAACCCATTTCTAAAACTCTTTTATAAATATCTAAGACCATTTATAAAACTCTTTTTACCCTTTAACAAATCTTCCTTTATGTTTTCCAAACCATGTTATAAGATTCCACTTATAAAACCCACATCTATTTATAAAACCCTATTTATAAATCACGAAAATATTTACAAATAAATTCTAATCATTTACTTCAAAATACTATTATGTAATAATAAACCTTATAAATAAATAATAATTAACATCAAAACATCTTTAAAATAATGATTAATAATTTCAAAACATTCTAAATAAAAAAGTAATAATTTATCTTCAATATTATTATAAATAATAATAATTAATCTCCAAAACTTTATTGATAAATAATTATAATTAATTTCATACCAAATTAATAATTTAAATATTTAACTTTTCAGAATATTAAAATATTGATAAACAACTTTAAAACAATATTAATATAAATAAGCAACTTTTAAAACATAAATATACTTCCTTGATAAAAACCCATACTTAAATTTTAACATAATCATTTCCATATTTATAAAACTGTATTTATAAATCTCTTTCTATTTTATAACATATCGTTAACATCTCCAAACCTATCGTCACTTTCAATTTCCAAAATAGAATTGACTATTTTTCTAAAAATACATCCCACATCTTATTATAAATCAACAATTGTGATTTATTTTTCTCAATTTATCCAATGATAAAAGTTTTCCTTTATTTATAAACACCGTTTATAAATCTATCATTTTATTAATAAAATACGATTTGACAAATCTTTACTTCATTTGTAAAATATCACTTTTACACATTATCACATTTATAAACTTCCACATTTCCAAATAAATAGTATATGTATATATATACATCACTTTATATAAAACGGTTAATAAATATTTATACCAAAATATTTCTATCTTTTTTTTAAACTGTATCCCTTATTTATAAAAGATGGACTTATTTTTATGATTTTAAAAATCTTTATTTTACAGTTTAAAAATCTCTTTTAAAATATTTCATAAGACTATTAATTTATAATATCTAAAAATCATACTTTTTGTTTCAAAATAAATTCCATTTTTAAAAATTTCAAGAACAATTATTGAAACATATAAATTTTCAAAATCACTTAAAATCCTTTTTAAAACCAAATCTTCACTTTATAGTCTTTCAAAATATTAAAAATATGGCCTAGTGCTACTATAGCACTAAATTAGGAAAAATCATCCTGGCATCAAATATGGCATCCAACACATCATATATCAAAATCTATGAAAAGTAAAATCAATAGTCTGAGGAATCCAGGTGGATCCCTTTAACCTGTCCCCATGCATCACATACAATATATAATCATAAAATATAAATCAACTGCTTTGAGGCAGGATCGTATACAAAGGGTCATCCGCTCTTACATAGGAACATAATAGGGTCTTATCCGCTCCAAGGATGGGAATATATCCAAACCAAAAAATAAAATAGTAAATCATCCAAACAGTCAACAAACAATTTCCAATAAAATTATCCACTTATATAAATATATAAGTGGGCCAAAGAGATGGGTTAACTCACATTGATTCCATTTGTCACCGAAGCGTTCTGATTCTGTCTAAAATCGAATAGCGTTCAATTTTATCTTAAAATTCCAATAGCTCCAAATCATACCAAACAGATTCCATCATGAAGCCTTCACCATTACGAGCGCAATGTGACTGACTGCATTCAATTTGGACCTTGTATGGACAAGTTATACATTTAAGATATTGATTTTTAATATATAATTAATTACTTCACCAATTACACCTTAATAATTTAATTACCCAATAAAAATACATTAATCCATCCTCTCCAATTGAAAATGAATCCTGCCTCAACCTGCTTCCTTTTTCACCATGCCGATCCTTCCTATCACCTAAGCTTCCCCATCCTTTCACAAGATTCCCGAAACCACCGCCAAACATCCCCTCTACGTGAGAGCACCACAACTATCCCTAAATCGAGATGCCCGCCACACCCAATAAAAATGCAACAACCATGCCTGTACACGACATCACTGACGTTGCACTCCTCCTCCTCAACCTCACGTTGCCAAAATCCACTCGCAGATACAAATCTCCACACTAAATCCAAAAACAACCTCAAAGTGACCTAATTCCTCCACAAATCCAAGAAATGGCAAACCCTAGGCTAAATCTCCATACGACAATACCGACGCACGCCTTGGCAAGGAGTCGCACCATCAGATTCTCTAACCACATATAGATCGAGCTTCTACAACTTCAAATATTTATGATTTTCCAATTTTTTAGAATCAAATTCAATATGTTTTTGATTTTTTTTTCTTTTTTTTATAGAAAGAGGATCGGCCATTTTTGAACAGAACTTGGATAGATAGGGAGAGTACGGGGAAGGCAAAATGTGGGCTTGTGGTACAAATGGTTAGGTTGAATAAATATATTATAAATGTTTCGGTATCTCGCTGTACCGCTTTTCATTTGCGTATGGAATTCGAATCGACAAAAAAAATACAATCATGCTCAGAACAGCAACGCCACCTCAAATTAATAATAATATACACTGCTTATTGAGTTTTGTAAAAACACGAAAACTGTGTCATTTGCTGATAAATCATCAAACGAATAACATCAATATTTCCAAATAAAAACATCATGGAAAAACAAATAAATTAAACTAAAAATACGTCAATAAAAATCATGTCGTTAAAAGTGGAAATAAATTTTTGATTATTTATTCGAACCATTTATCACTACCAATAAATTTACAATTGAATTCACTTTTTTATTCATTTATTTAAAAAGAGTTAAATAAGTTCGTTTAATTCATAAAATAAATATAAGATTCAAAATCTCAATTTTCACAATTCCAAATATTTAATTAATCTCTATATTTAATTTTCCAGTTATTAACTCGAAAAACCAATATTCCAATATTTAAAATGAATTAAACATTTTGAATTCAATGACCAAAATTCCGAGTCATTACATTTCTCTTAGATATTACCAAAGGTGCGTTTTGGATCCAAATTTGATAGTGGTTATTTAACTATCCATAAACACACATCCAAATTAGAGTTTTATTCAATAGGCAAAAAACGAACATTGATTAAGCACAAAAGTAGCCACTAGCCTCCTTAATTAATCTTTTCATTGTTAAATTTATCTTGTAAATACTTGTATCAATATACTTTTACAAAGATATATTCTAAAATCCCTATATTTTCAACACTTGGAAAAATATCCATATACTTATCTCAGTAGTATAAGTATATTCACAAATCAAAGAAAGATTTCCTTTTTACACAATTCTAGAACAGATTTATAAATTCTTTTATAAATCTCTAACTACCCTTTATAAACCCATTCATTAATCCCTAAAATCATTTATAAAACTCCCTTGTATACGTTCCTCAAATCATTCATAACCCTTTATAAATCCATAAACCTTTCATAACTACTTTTATAAATCTATAAACTCTTTTCTAAAATTTCTTTATAAATATCTAAGACCATTTATAAAACTCTTTTTACCCTTTAACTAACCTTTCCTTAAGTTTTCAAAACCATGTTATAAGTTTCCACTTATAAAACCCACATCTGTTTATAAAACTCTATTTATAAATCTCGAAAACGTTTATAAATAAATTCTAACCATTTACTTTTAAACACTATTATATAATAATAAGTAGTATAAATAAATAGTAATTAACTTCAAAACATCTTAAAAATAATAATTAATAATTTCAAACATTCTTATTAAAACAATAATAATCTATCTTCAACATTATTATATATAATAATAATTAATTTCTAAAACTCCCTGGAGTGTAGGAAATATCAAAGTCATAAGAGGCCAAAAATTCTAACCGTCGTTACTGTTGAAGATTAAGATCCTTCTGAGTTAAAAGTTTTCAAGGATTTATGGTCCGTGAATAGATCAAATCTTTCTCCTAACAAATAGTGCCTCCACATCTTCAAAGAAAACACAATCGCGGTCAACTCCAAGTCATGGGTTAGATAATTCCTTTCATGCGGTTTCAACTGTCGACTAGCATAAACGACAACTCTCCCTTTCTGCATCAACACAGCTCCAAGACCAACACCACAAGCATCCGTGTATATTGTCATCTTTTCATTCTCACCTGGAATAACCAATACAGGTGCATTGGTCAATCTCTCTTTCAGATTTAGCATGCTCACATCTAGCATCCTAAGTAAAAGTCTGATTCTTCTTGGTCAAGTTGGTTAATGGTGCTGCAATCTTTGAGAAGTCCTTTATGAAACGCATGTAATATCCTGCCAATCCTAAGAAACTTCTCACATTCTTGGGCTGGTTTCGATCTTGGTTCGCTGCCACCTTTGCAGGATCCACTGCTATTCCTTGTTCTGACACGACATGACACAAGAATCTCACTTCTTCCTTCTAGAAGTGACACTCAGAGAATTTAGCTCTCAACTTGTGCTTTCTCAAAATCTCAAGCATAATCCTCAAGTGGGTCTTGTGCTCTGCCTCAGTTCTAGAGTAAATCAGAATATCATCCACGAATACAAGCACAAACTTGTTCAACTGATATTTGAAGACTATATTCATAAGGTCCACAAAGTATGCCAGAGCGTTGGTCAACCCAAAAGGCATCACTAACCATCGTAGAAACCCGATGGTATCTGAAATGAAGTAGTAGGCACACTTTCTTTAGCCACTCTCAACTGGTGAAATCCCGTTGCCAAATCCATCTGAGAAAACACTTTCACACCATGCAGCTAATCAAACAAGTCATCAACCTGTGGAAGCGAATACTTATTCTACTTCGTAACCTTGTTCAGCTCACGATAATCCACACATAACCTCAAAGAACCATTTTCCTTAGTCGCGAATACAACAAGTGTGCCCCATTCAGATATGCTTCTCCGAATGAATCCTTTCTTCAGCAGATCATCCACTTGCACCTCTAACTCTTTCTGCTCTCTAGTTGCCATACGCCTTAAAGGCATCATTATGGGCCTGGCTCCATCCACTAAGTCGAACTGAAACTCGATCTCTCTATGCGGCGGCAATCCTGTCACTTCCTCGAAAACATCAGGGTACTCTCTAGCGATAGACACAGATGACAATCCTTCCTATAGAATCTCAAGCGAATATAGAAAGCTGACCAATGCCTCATCCTCTGGTACGCAGTGTATCACTATCATTCACCCTTTTATATTCCCGATTGTCACTTCTAGCTTCTCGCAATCCATAATAGTTGCATACCTCTTAAGCCAGTTCATTCCCAAAATAATCCAGAACCCACCAAAATTAAGAACAAAGCAATCACAATCAAAAGAACATCCATAACTCGATAACACTAAGCCACAACAAAAAATACAAAGATAAGTAGATCCTCCAACTGGGTTCAAAATCAAAGGTCGGTCTAATATCTCGGGTTCCAAATCTAGTCTGCATAGTAAATCACCATAGATGAAAGAATGCAAAGCTCCAGTATCAAAAAGAACTCTAACAAAAAAATCTTTAATGGAAAGCATACCTTGCACCACGACTCCTTTCCCCTTATTCTTAGTGGTAGGAGCACAAGATGAAGTCGGTACTACATCCAAAGCATATTCCTTCATAATCTGTTTATCCTTTGGCGGTTCTGGACAATCCTTCTTAATATACCCAGGCTTATCACAACTGAAGCACTTTCTAGTAACCTTACATTCCTTGACATAGTGGCCTTTCTTCATACAATTATGGAAAATTATCTCACTCTTTCCCTTTTTCTAGTCCCTTTTTCCTTGTTGTTGTTGCTTCCTCTTTCCATTCGATTTCTTCTTACCTCCACTGCCCTGCTGTGGTTTTATTCCTCTTTCTCAGCAACAGCAACAATAATAGTCATATTCTTCAGGTACAGACTCTCATGTCTAAGTGTTTTTCTTGTTATTTTGTGATTTTCCTCTGTTTTCATTTAATTTCTTCATTTATTTCACTACTTAAATCTATTATTGGGTATTTGTGGCCAATTTGGTTGCAAACAATTGACAAATAGAAATATATAATATACTTACCAATAAATTTTTGCATGTTGCTCCATGCAAGCACCTAATTATACAACCACTAAATACATTCGTAACTTGATCTCTTACGAGTTTACTTGCCCGAGGCTGCGTATTATCTTCAATGAGTTTTGAACTCTAAAAGCAATACACGAATATAGATATATTATCCATATATGATCACATATAAATGTTATATGCTAAACGATCATAATTCATAATTTACAAAACCTTAATGAGATTAGTTCATTGAAAATGAGCAAGTAAACTATAATGTAAGAATGTGTATTTAATACGATTAATTACAATAATGATCTTGTTATGTCAAATGTAAAACTGGACCAAAGGCTACAAGATAGATTTAAGTATTCGATCATTGAAATGTCAATTTATTGGTTGACGTAAAGTGCAATTTATTTAATATCCTTAAAGGTTAAGGGTGACCAAATGCACTTCTGTAAAGAGTTCAATATGATACTGTAGTAATAATTTCCTTTGAATTGTTCGACTACTTAGAAAAGAAATCAAATGTATAAGAGTAGATGTAACCTAAGGCTCAGTTTGGATGAAGAGAGTGAGTTGTCATATCTGCTTCATAAAGAAATTCAGATATAAGAACTGTAAAATAATAATAGACACTTAACATTGGAATAAGGAATATGATTTCTATTCGAAAAGTAGTTTCACATAGAAAATTGTTTTCTATGATACTATTTCTTTGAATTTAAGATACTTGATCTGAAAATTCTCGACTGTGGACCAGTTACAGTAAATGAAATAAATAACATATATTAACTAGTTGAATGTAGCTTTGTATTTCATATGCTATTATAGTAACAATGGAAATAGAGGGAGCATGCCATATAACACTTATTAGTTGCATCAAATTGTGAAAA
Source organism: Allium fistulosum (assembly GCA_030737815.1). Classification (NCBI taxonomy): domain Eukaryota; kingdom Viridiplantae; phylum Streptophyta; class Magnoliopsida; order Asparagales; family Amaryllidaceae; genus Allium; species Allium fistulosum. The sequence continues at coordinate 1,113,229,764 of CM060905.1, forward strand.
TTGGTTTCGTAAAACATATCAATTTTTATTTATGAAATGATAACTATCTTTCGATGTTGACTGAAAAACAAAGATAGTTTTAATTCAATATGAATATTATGAATATTTATCATAAAATAAACTGCAATAGTGGTATTAATGATGCATTGGAAAATACATAATATCTTAATATTTTTGCAATTAATTTGGAATTATGAATTATGCCACAGTTTTAAGAAAACAATTTTGATTATATGATTATGAATCATATGGTACTGCTAAATTATTTATCAAACAATTAAGTGCAAAGCACCCATTCAATGGGAGCATTATAAGAGTTGATGAACTCTATGGATTGATACATATGGATGTATGTAAGAGAAAGTATATTAATTCTAAAACAGTTCCATGTGTTTCTTTGTATTCACCGATGAGATATTACAAATGTGAACATGTGTATTTAATACACATGTAGTATGTCTATGATAAGCTTATAGAATATAAGATAGAAATAAAAAATAACGTGCAAAAGAAAAAAAAAGGATTCGATTTGATTGAATAAATGAGTATATTAGGAAGAGTTTCGAACGTACCTAAGAATGAACAAAGATTCAATCTCAAAATTCACTCCTCCCCGTGATACATAATGGTGCATCGATAAGGATTTATCGAAATTTGTTGAACAAAGTATGATTAATTATGAGTGAAGTTGAGTTAACTTCTTTCTATAAGATCCTGTACTTGAGAGTAGTACATGAGGTTAAAATTAATTTCATCTAATTAATAGTTTACAAAATATTACAAGGTAAGGGTTTATAAGAAACTCTAACATATCCTAGGACAAGGAGTTGGCAGGTTGTGCGAGTCTAAAGACTACATGCAATAATTATTCGTGATGGATCTTATATGAATCGCCATAAAAGGAGTTTGGGAATGATTGTCATTGGATGACTAATTTATGTTTTGAACATAAGTATTGTAAACTAAAACCAAATCAGTTTTATATAGAAGGAAATTCATAAAGTGCTTATGAAAACCTATTCCATTGCACTGAGAAACAATTGTTGTTTCAAGAAATACCAATTTCATAGCCAAGAATTTTTTTTATAGAAATTATTGGTAGTCAAATGGATTGGGATACGATCCAAAGATGAAACTGATTACATAGGATGAAATGAAATTAACCAAACCTGAATGAACATAACGTATTAGAATGTCTAATAAATAGCCTTGCACATTAAAGAGAAACTATGAGTTTCTTTTCAATGTCGAGGATAGAATATCTGTCGTAGTCAATTAAACCATTAAGAGTATAGACTCTACGATATGATATGATGCGCAAATTCAAAATGGATTCCAAGTATAATATCAAAATAAGATTTTGATAGTTGTACCCGAAGGAATATGATCCATCAGCCGCAAATGAGTCTTCAAGAGGATGACTAATGTAGTTTGAATACAATGAATAATGTTGGTAAGAATAACATTGTAAATTTCAATTATTGAAATCATCGTAATAAATTTGGTATTCGATGTGCTCAAGATAAATTAGATTTATTCACAAAACTATCGCTTGGTGCAAATTTGTATTTTGGTACATATGTGCTAAAATGGAAAATTCTAAATAATATTCAAAATAGATTGTTTGCACATAACAACCAAAGTGTCTCGAAGCCGGTGGGAGCGATATTGAGTTCATGGGTTTTTCGGATATGATCTAAGAAATGATACAAAAGTATCATTCTATAAGCATCATAATTGAGTAAATATTTTAATAAAATTCAAAAAGTTTGATTTTTAGTCAAATGCAGAGGAAGCATGTGTCCATAAGAGAAGTATTAAAGGTATAAAAATATTTTTAAAAAGGTAAACAACATACGACTAATGGTTGATGATGGACTTATGTTAAAATCAGTAACAGTTTGGTTGATTCAATACTCGATATTAGATTTCTGAATTATATCTTTTATATTAAGTATAAAGGATGCGGGGAATGTCCCAAACAATATCATATATGTTGTATTGCCTATAATATCATAATTTGCTTATGTATTTGATGCATGAAGTAAATATCAAATCCAAATTAGGATCACTAAATGGTATTTTAGAGTATTCTCGAGTATTTACAAGATGCTAAAGAATTGTTTACAGAAACAACGAACTTCTTATGAAGGAGTGTTTAGACTCGAACTTCATAAGTGCTATCAAGTATAACAATCCATATTAAATTCATGTTCAAACCTTAATTGAACAACTCTAAGTTAGAAATGTTCCAAACAAAAGATTGTTGTTGATTCAACAAAAAGGTCGAGTGCATCACCTTGAATAGCACCAAAATAAAATAAATGTATATAAATATAAATGCATAAATTTATAACTAAGCTAGGTAGATTCCAAGTGTTAAGAATACTACAACATTGTCATATGATAACAATGTAATAATAAGAGCTCACTAGAAGTTGAGAAACATGCTTCAAATGCTTCCCCATGATAAAGGTAGTTTATCAACATCGGAGAGAGTTGATTCGCAGAGTAGGTAATTAAACAACATAACAGATCCATTCACAAAAGGTCTAACTCGATCGGCTCTCATTAAAGTGATTGGAGGGATGGGATTGAGATTAAATAATTGGCCCTAAGTGCAAGTGGGAGATTTATAAAGTTACGGGTATGCCCTAGGGCAATTATGTAATTGTTGCATATATCTAACTCGATAACCAATCTTGTTTAAAATAAAAGGGGTTTTCTTTCTATTATATACTTGATATAATGTGTTATATTAATTAATTAATTTAATTAACATATATTTAATAGAAAATCCATAAATGATATGTTTTGTGATAGTATTATAATGTGTCGTAATCATGAGGTGATTTATCATAATAAAATAAACATACTATTTTAAATATTCCTAGCCAAGATGTATCGAGATCGAATATCAATGCATCTATTGAGACTAGAGTACGCAACGCTCTCTAAATGTTAGACAGTGTATTACTCATAACTGCTAGAGGAACCAAGGGATTACATACTGATAATTATTGGGTATCTATCAAATGACTCACTCAATAGTTTTATGTTGGTTAATATAACTAAGGTCAAATAGAAAATATCAATATGAAAATATTACCAAGGACTTTGTGTTTGGACTATAGAGTTTAATATGAATGATATTGGAATTTTGACCATTACCAAACTCTGTAAGTCCTAATGTGATATAGTTTTAACAAAGAGAATCGGTGTAAACAATTGTCACCAACAGGTAATGCTTAATAAAATGAAGTTAGATTTTATCGAAACTAAGTGATAAATTAGGTCATAATGTCACACACCTACTAAGTGACGTATGAACATTAATATTCGAATTTTTCGATATTAGTCGCTGGTCGAGCTTACATCTAAGAGTTACACAACTGAAACATTGAATACTCATGTACCACCTAATTTAATTAAATTGTAATTGTTATAAATTAATTAATAGTAAAAATTTATTCGGTGTTTATTGATCAATATTAAACGTGCGTATGTATATAATAGTTATAAATATACTAATCAGTATGCGTTTAAATTAGATTAAAATGTATTAATTATTAATCGAGTCTGAAATAATTTTAAGGCCCATACGGGGCTTGATAGAGTGCAGCCATGATTAGCCTACGGGAGGCTAGCCATATGATGGCTAAGGGTGGATTAGATTTTGAATTAAAGAAAGGAAATTAGGTAAGAGAAATACATGGACCTAGATCCTTATTTTACCCCTTAGGATCTCTTTTATTTAAATCACTCTAACCTTTATTGTCACTTTAGATTATTGCCTCTCATCTAGACTTGATTAGGCCAACTATATACCCTCTCCATACGTCAAATTATCAAGCTTTATAACATCAAATTAAACACAATTCGATGGTCAGTGGTAACTGTGTTCGGGAAGCTAGCAACTTTTGGATACGGGGTTCGATTCAGGGAGTTCTATTCTTCGTTTATAGGTGTAACAACTAGGCTTTGGTGAAAGGTACAATTCCTTATTCATAATTACATTTAAATGTTTGTTATATTTATCATATTGTATAGTTAATTAGTTAGTCAATTATTGTAACAAATCGTTATACATTGGCGTCATCAAATAATAATAAATTGTGCAAGATTTAAATTAGCAAAATGTTCAGTCGCACTTATAATAATTTCAGATTTGATATAAAAAATTGTATAAATATATATATATATATGTGTGTGTGTGTGTGTGTGTAATATATACGAGTATATATTTTATGTATTTGATTAACCTAAATTTAGTTATGTAGTTGTTAAATTTATATATATAACACAAAATATTCGACATAAAATTTTAATACAAAAGTACATAATAATTTTTCTTTCGAAAATTTAGAAAAAAGTATTTAAAAGGATTTTCATACGGAATTTAAACAAAAATTCAAATGTTAAATAAACATTATGCTAAAAAAAGTTAATTTTTTTGTTATAAGCACCAAAGGGTGTTTATGTAATCTTTTTAAATTATTATAATATATATTTACATGTATATATATACTATATATTTTAAGTATAATAACTTTAAAGTTATTTAAATATATATGTGTGCGTGCTTAAAAAAAGATTTTGAAATATATATAATTATATTAAAGTTTGTTAAATTAAATTTCAAAATAATTTGATAAATGTAATTATACTTATTTTATTTATATGAATTTAATTTATAAACTATATTTCTTATTATACAAAATTATATTCGGACATAAATGTATATATGTTTATATTATTTTTATGTACACACATATATACATTGGCTGCACACATGTATACAGAGGAGCTAACATGTCTGTTGTGGTGTAAATCCCAATATCTATATACAGACATGTCAAACCATGTGTAGGTAACTATGTTGCACGTGCAAAATATGTATATAAGATACACACACACACACATATATATATATATATATATTATATAATAGAAATTATACAATAAAAACATTATTTATAAAATAAATAAAATATTGATTTTATTTAAAACAATATTTAGATAAGATCTAAATAAATTTAGACTTCATAGGCCCAATAAAGATCCAGATGGAATAAATTTTTTGAAATTTACCCCCTTGCAAGCTTGCTTAGGTCCAACATAAAGCAAGGTTAGTTGCAAAAGGTTTTCGTCAAATCCAGGCATTGATTATGATGAAACGTTTTCCTATAACCATGCTTGAGTCTATATGGATAATACTTGCTATTGCCGCATTCTATATTTATGAAATATGATAGATGGATGTGGAAATAGCATTTCTAAATGGTTATGTAGAAGAGATCATTTACATGTTGTAGCCCAAGGGTTTCTAGATCAGTGGGAGTAAGGGAAAGGCATGCAAATTGTTAAGTCAATTTATCTTCTTAAAAGGCTTCAAAGAGTTGGAATAATTGCATTGGTAAAGTAATCAAACAGTTTGGTTTTTACTAGGGTATATAGGAAGCATGTGTATACCAAATAGAACAAGGGCGTGTTGTAGTATTCTTAGTCATATATGTCTACGGTTTGCTCCAAATTGGAAATGACATTACGTTGTTGCAATCGATGAAAGCATGGTTGCCTAAGAATTTTTCATGAAGGATTTGGGAGAAGCGACCTTTATATTTGGTATAAGGATATATAGAGAAATATCTAGAGGTTGTTGGGATTGTCCCAATCCCTATATATAAATACCATACTGAAAAGGTTTAGTATGGAGGATTCCAAGTGTAAAAATGTTCCAACACAATCTAGAGTCATCCTTTATAAAAAAAGGACGCTCCTCATATTGAAGAAGAGAAGGAGCATATAATGATAATGTATGCATCTACGAGCGATTCCGTTACGTACATTATGCTATGTACTAGACTGGATGTGGTTTATGCATTAGGATGCGTAACCAATATCTTTCTAATCCTGGAGAAAAACATTGGATGACAGTGAAATGTATTCCTAATTATTTAAGAAATACTAAAGATTTATTGCTTATATATAGAAATGAAGATCACGTTGTGAAGGGGCTATAGATTCAAGCTTTCAGAGTGATATCGATAATAGTAAATCGGTGTTTGATTATGCATTCACAATGAACAATGGAGTGGTTAGATGGAAAATTCCAAGGAAGAGATAGTACCTGATTCAATGATGGAGTCTAATACATCACCATCAATAAAGAAGCAAAAGAAGCAGCGTGGATGCGCAAATTTATAGCTAAGCTAGGAGTGTTCCAAAATGTTGAGAAACCCATAACATTTTTTTGATAATAATGCAGCAACGCAGATCGCAAAGGAACCTAGATCTCACAAGAAGTCAAGGCAAATTTGTAATGCCCTACCTCCATACCTATACTACCAAAGAGTATTACTAAGAATAGAATACTATCTGGTAATATGGAGAATGAGGATTGTTAGGAGCGATCACACGTGAATATTCCATTGGACTAACACCGTTAGGTATTTCTTTTACCGCGAAATACAATATGCATATACATCCTTGGTCTCGACATAAAGCAATAACACGTGGGCTTATCAGGATAGAACAATACATGGTATAAAATAAGATCACAGAGTCATAAATTGTAACGGAAAATATAATACATCACATAACCAAGCATAGTGAGTCTACAAATGAGTATATGACTCACATCCCAAGATAACATGCATAGATACACAGGAGACCCAAAAGATACAATACCAGTATTATATCATAATATACATATAGGAGACATGTCAAAATAAATATATACACATAGGTCAACAAAAATAGGTACTAAGCTGCTTCCCAAAAATGCCCCTCATCCATAAGTCTAATATCCATGTACCTGAAAGTCTCAGTATATAACATAATAAATGGGCTAGACTATATTTAACTTCAAAGGTGAGTACATAATAGTAAGCATGGTATATATAGATGTGGCATATGCATGACATAATATAGTATCTAACATAGCACCACAATAATATACCATATAACACAACTCAAGATCAACCATGGAATGCATACATACTAATAATCATGACATATATAAATTGAATGATAAAATCAACTCATCAAAACCATGAAATGCTATGGACGAGCTCATCTCCATCCAACAAAATTGCAAATAAAGGTATAAGCTTCAATTTATATAAAATACAAAAGATAGTAATATATATACATCTTAACTTATGGTCCAAATGGAAGTGAAGATTTCCAACCATAAGCTCCAAAAGATAAATCAAGAAATGCCTTATCCAAGGTAAATTATGACGACCCACATTTTCGTCCCTCGGAACTCGATACTAATATATCCACGGTACTCACGTATTGAACATCCAAGTGCCTAAAAGACATTTTGTTGGGGTGAAGAAAGAAAAGATATAATAGAATCACAACATGACGAGTAATATATAATATACCGCAGCTCTTTACAAAGAAAAATAGAACTTCAATATACATACTATCATCAGAGCAATGCTAACCTATTATCAGCCTAGACAGTTATAACAACCTGTCCTTACAATTGTTGATAAATATAGACAAGAACAAACAACAAAAGTTAAAACATGGGAATAAGTCTTGGAGGATCCAGCACATCTCCTGAAGCTCCAAAGTATCCAGCTAAATCTAGGAAATATAGTCGAGCTGACCCAAGTATTATAAGAAAATAACACCCAGATCAGTCTGGTAAACCAACGTGAGAAACTCAAATCAAATTGGTTATTATATCTTATAAAACCCTTTAAAAAGATAAAGGTACCTCGTAAGACCACGCCACACATAAACACGAACGGGTTTCTACCTTAAGATTACCAAATCATTTTATCGGAAATCCAGTGATTTATAATAGTGTCTAGGGTTTAAAATAAATATTAAATCATAGCCGAAATTGTTACTGATAAGGGTATAGCAAGGAAATAAGAGAGAAGAGAAGAATTACTAGGCAAAGGGGACGAAATGAGGTTGGAGAAGAAGATTAAAAGAGAGAGAGAGAGAGTTCACAATAATTTCTTCCATACATTTCTCTTATCAGGGTACAATTATATAGCCATATTTCCCCAACGACTTTGGTGACGTGGCTGCATTTAACGCCAACTTTATAACAGAATTGGCAGAAAAAAGTAGTGATAAAACAAAAAGCAAATAACATAATTAAAAATAAAATAGTAGCTGTTAATTTGATGCTCCTAATCCAGTAGCCTACTGGGTAGCCTTGTGACCCTCTTCGGACGTGTATTCTTCTCCTGTATGTTGTTAGTGTGTGCACCGTCCTGTATGTTGTTAGTTTGTGCATCAATGCCCACCCCATCGAGAACGACCTTGTCCTCAAGGTCGGTGTACTGGTCAGCAATTGTGTCTGGGAGGGTTATAGTTTCTGTTGCAGCTGGATTTGGATAGAACTTCAGCAATGATATATGAAATACTGGATGTATACATGCCGAAGGTGGCAGCAGTAGTTTGTAAGCAACCTGGCCAATTCGCTCAACTATTTGAAAAGGTCCATAATACTTCTTGATTAGTTTGTGGTGTTTGTTGCGCATTGTCTGTTGACGGTAGGGTTGTAATTTGAGGAAGACCCAAGAACCTACTTCAAATTGCTTGTCACTTCTGTGTTGATCAGCATGAGTTTTCATGCGTTGTTGTGCACGTTGGAGATTCGATTTAATAATATGGAGTAGACTGTCTCTTGAGGAAGCCCAATCATGTAAAGCTGGGATGGTGGACGTGCCGTGAATGTAGTCAGCAAAAGTAGGTGGTGATCTGCCGTAGACTGCCTGGAATGGCGACATTTCGATGGAGGAGTGCTTTGAGGTGTTATACCACCATTCTGCCCAAGGTAAGCATTTGACCCACTTTGTTGGTGTATCCTCTACCACAGCATGTAAGTACATTTGTAAGCAGCGGTTCAGTACTTCGGACTGACCGTCAGTTTGTGGGTGGTAAGCGCTGCTCATTTGCAGTTTCGTCCCATGAAGGCGGAATAACTCCTTCCAAAATTGACTCGTAAAAAGTTTATCTCTGTCGGAAATTATAGATCGCGAAAATCCATGAAGTCGGACATATTCTTGTAGGAAATATGTGGCGAGTTGAGCAACTGACACTGAAGTTGGCAGTGCACAAAAATGTGCATATTTAGAGAGCCGATCGACTATCACCCAAATCACTGTGCGACCATATGACAGGGGCAGATGAGTAATAAAGTCCATTGCAATGTCCTCCCAAATTTGAGCTGGTATCGGTAATAGTTGCAGCAGTCCCTTGTATAGCGTATTGTCAGGCTTGGTTTGGAGGCAAGTTGTGCACTATCGGACAAAGTTTTGAACAGATGCTGCTAACTTCGGCCAATAAAAATTGCTTGACACTCTTGCAATAGTGGCCTTAATGCCGGAATGACCACCAATTTTGGAGGCATGCAACTCAAGCATAATTTGTTTTTTAAGTTCATCATCAGCAGGGACATACACACGGTTACCCCAAAATAGTAAATTATTCCGAAATTGAAATTTGGGGTTAGGGCAAGTACCTGTAGCTAGCTGATGGATGATAGTTTGAGCCTTTGTGTCAGTGCTTAAGGAAGATTGAATCGTTGCCAGTAGTGGAAAAGTCGGCGCCGAAATTGCTTGCATGGTGGCAGCGGCGGAGAAGCGTGACAGTCCATCAGCGACGACATTCTGCATTCCTGGTTTGTAGTGTATTGTGAAATCGAATCCCAGTAACTTGGTGAGCCACTTCTGTTGTTATGGTGTCTGGATGGTTTGCGTGGTGAGTTCTCGAATACTCTGATGGTCAGTGACGATCTGAAAGGGGCGGCCGAGCAAATAATGTCTCCATTTTTTTATGGAAGAAGTAATCGCGAACATCTCTCTCGAATAGGCAGATGATTTTTGGAGGAGGCGGGGTAATTTGAGGCTGAAGAAAGCGATTGGGTGGTCGGCTTGGGAGAGAACTGCGCCTATGGCGGTGGATGAGGCGTCCGTGGTGACGGTGAATGGTTTAGTGAAATCAAGAAGCGAAAGAATTGGGGTATTGGTGACTGCGTGTTTCATTTGTTCGAAGGCGGATTGGGCTTCAGTGGTCCACGAAAAATTGGGTTGCTTCAACAGGTCCATAATTGGGCTAGCTATCGCTGCATAGTGTTTAATAAATCGGCGATAATAGCCGGTGAGGCCTAAAAACCGCGGACTACTGTGAGGGAATTTGATGTAGGCCATGTAACCATTGCAGCAATTTTGGTTGGGTCAACGCGAACACCCTTGCCCGAAATGATATGGCCTAAGTATTCAAGTTCGGTTAGCCCAAAAGTGCATTTAGACTGATTAGCATAAAATTGGTTTTGGTCAAGGATAGTGAGGGTTGTGTGAAGATGTTTTAGGTGATCGGTCCAAGAGGAGCTATATATGAGAATATCGTCGAAGAATACGAGTATAAATTTTCGCAAGTGTGGACGAAAGATGTGGTTCATTGTTGCTTGGAATGTGGATGGTGCATTGGTTAAGCCGAATGGCATAACAAGGAACTCATAATGGCCTTCGTGAGTACGAAAAGTGGTTTTTGGGATGTCGGGTGGGTGGACACGAATTTGAAAATAGCCACTGCGAAGGTCTAATTTGGAAAAAAATATTGATCCATAAAGTTCATCCAATAACTCGTCGACCGTCGGTATTGGAAATCTATCTTTAATTGTTATTGCGTTTAATGCGCGATAGTCAACGCAAAATCGCCATGATCCGTCTTTCTTTTTGACCAATAGAACGGGAGAAGAAAATGGACTTGTTGATGGTTGGATGATGTTGGAGTGAAGCATTTCGTGGATTTGTTTCTCGATTTCGTTTTTTTGAAAATACGGGTATCGGTATGGTTTAACATTTATCGGATCGGAATTTGGGTGGAGATTAATGTGGTGGTTTAGGTTTCGGTAGGGCGGAAGTTTCGTTGGTGGGGAAAATACATGTTTGAATGTGTGTAATATTGTCTGGAGGTCGGTTTTAACGGATTCAATGTGATTATGGGCTGGTGGGTCAGTGGTGGGCTGCAGTTGTAAATACAAATAATTGGAAATGGCTGAGGTTGCTTCAAGGCGTTTGAGCTGGTGGAAGGAAATTGGTGTTGGGTCAGTATATGGGCCGAGCCCAGTTAAACAAATAGGCTTGTCTTTGAGGGTGAATAGCATAGTTAATTTACGGTAATCCATTGTTACCGGGCCTAATTCCTCTAACCATTGTATACCGCAAAATGCATTCGAACCCACAATTTCAAGTAAATGAAAATCGATTGAGAAATTATACCCTTGGATATCCACCGAAACTTGTTTGCAGCATCCAGAGCTTCGCAGTTTCTCGCCATTACCAACCGTCACCGCGAAGGAGCTGTCGTTGTTGATATCGAGTCCCAGAAACTTCGATGTTTTCGGGTGTAGATAGTTATGCGTGGATCTCGAATCAACTAGTATGGAAATTGGGTTGCCGTTGACAAACGCTGGCAGGCGAATTGCTCTTGGATGTGAAAATCCGGTTAGAGCATGAAAGGATATTTCCTGTTGTGAGTCGTCAATTGGCTCGATGGCTTCTGGTTGTTCGGTTGGGTGTAGTAGATCAATAGGGTCGTCGTCTGGGGGCTTGGTTTCATCGGAATTGATGTCGGGAAGTATCATGAGGATGTGAGTTGGTTTGCAGCGGTGGCCGAAATGGTATTTTTCGTCGCAATTAAAACAGAGGCCCTGCTGTTTGCGAATATTCATCTCGGTTTGTGAGAGTTGTTTGATAGGTATTGAGGGTTTGGGTGTTTGAGTATGAGGTGTTTGAGGAAATGTCGGAGTCGTATTTTGTGAAGGATATTGTTTAGGTGTGTACTGGGTGAATTTGGTGAATGGGTATTTGGGCTGATCGGTGAGTTTTCTTTCGATGAGCTTGGCTGTATCAATGGCATCGGATAGGGATGGTGGTTTAAGAAGAAGTAGTTCGTTTTGGATGTGGGGCTTGAGGCCGGAAATGAAACATTGAAGGATTGATTCTGGGTTTAGTGTAGTGATACGATTGCAGAGTGTCTCGAATGTAGCTTGGTAGTTGTCCACGGTGGTGAGCTGTTTGAGTTTAAATAGAGTTGCCTGCGGATTTAAAAATGTGGGAGGACCAAATCGTTTTTCAACTGCTTTTGACAAGGCTGGCCATGATAATAGCTGGTTGTTACGATGCATCCACTGGAACCAGGTGAGAGCCTGACCTTGCATATGAAAACTAGCGAGCTCCACTCGCTGATCTTCCGGCGTCGAATAGTATGTGAAGTATCGGTCTGCCTGGAAGATCCATTCATGTGGGTCCGAGCCGTCAAAGTTGATGAGAGTGATTTTTGGGTTTCTGGTGTGGTTATGTGTGGATAACAGTGGTGGTTGTCTGGTGGGTAGGTTTTGGTTGTGAGAAGCTGTAGTATGATTGGATGGGGATGATGGATGGAGGTTGTCAAATTTTTGGTTTAGATCTGCTAATGATTGGTTAAGGGTTTGGGATGATTGGGTAAGGATTTGGATTACTGATTTGATGTCAATGATATCGGCGTTTTGAGATTCCAGCAGCGTGCCATGGCTGGTTTGTGTGGCTTGAATGGTGGAAATGGTGTCGGCCTGGTGGGTAAGTTGATTGACAGCGTCTTCAAGGCGAGTCATGGTAGTGGTATTGGATATTTAGGGAGAGGAGGCGGAGATCAGGAATGAAAGCACCAAAATGATAAGGGTATAGCAAGGAAATAAGAGAGAAGAGAAGAATTACTAGGCAAAGGGGACGAAATGAGGTTGGAGAAGAAGATTAAAAGAGAGAGAGAGAGAGTTCACAATAATTTCTTCCATACATTTCTCTTATCAGGGTACAATTATATACCCATATTTCCCCAACGACTTTGGTGATGTGGCTGCATTTAACGCCAACTTTATAACAGAATTGGCAGAAAAAAGTAGTGATAAAACAAAAAGCAAATAACAGAATTAAAAATAAAATAGTAGCTGTTAATTTGATGCTCCTAATCCAGTAGCCTACTGGGTAGCCTTGTGACCCTCTTCGGACGTGTATTCTTCTCCTGTATGTTGTTAGTGTGTGCACCGTCCTGTATGTTGTTAGTTTGTGCATCAGTTACATGAATTAAATTCCATCAAAACATGTATACAACTAAGTCCGACAACACTTATTGGAGAATGAATTCCATACAATGACAGGGCACTGGGGTATTACCTATCACAACATGCCTCTAGATAAAATCTACCAAGAGCCTCACATGGACCCCCTACATGACAAGACTGGCCTACCCCTTACTGGATAGTACCAAATATTTCATCACCTTATTTGCTTTGCAACCTTTCTTGTGAGCTCACATGCACATACCAAATCCATGAATATCAATCTAGAAGGGTGATGACAATACCCTAATGGGTGCGACCCACATAGCCTTGCGTCATATCCCCTATTTTAGTCATTCCCAGTTGTAAGGCTTAAGACTACGTTTTACCTTTTATACAGTAATCCCACTTGGAATGCTAACACTGCCCTTCGGGGACAATGCAATGCCAGCATTTGTCCATACAAGTTGTTCAAGATATGAACAAAATAAAGGCATTACTTCTACTACATCCTTCTTGGAATCAACCTCAGGATTAGTAGTAAGTAGCCCTTGCACTTCAAAGAGCTTCATCTCAATTCCCTTATCTTCAGGATATCTTCAACTCGAATGCTTGAGTTGGTTCGATGTGGTTTCGGATAATTCATATTTATCCGATCTCGGTCTCTTCGAACCAACATTCAATAGTTTCTGGTAAACTCAACTCCAGTTCGTTTGGAAATATACAGACAATACATAAGAGCGGAGATCACCTTCTAACCAATTAAGTGGATGTATTTCCTTATCATTTGTCCTAGGAGAACACAACGATTTTCTATGTACAATATAGCATCTCTGAAGATAACTGTGCTACATAATTCTCATGTTTCTCCTAGATATTTCTAGAATTAAAAATTGGTCCAGATTTGATAGTCAGTTATTTAACTATTAAACAAACAACCAACCAAACATAGATTTAATCTCATATGGAATCCACTAAGCCTCTTTTAATTAATTTGCATTAATTAAATCTCTTTAATTATTTACAAAAGTTTTCATATACTTATCTCACTAGTATAAGTATATTCGCAATCATTTAAGAAAGACTTCCTATTCCTAAAAATCATTTTTAATTGGATCAAAAACAATGTCATTTAAAACAGTATTCGCTATAAACCCAAGCCACTAATGCTATTAAGTATGGAAAAATGCTTCCATATCACCATGATTAAGAAGGATCATTTATTAAGTTCATAAACTTGATTTTCATAAGTGGTCCAATTTGTATATGGGAATAATACTTTGTACATCGAACATCAATTTTCGATTTCAAACTTAGACCATCCTTTGGATAACAACGAAGTCGTTCAAGTTGGGACATTATAACATCCCACCTTGACTTAACAACATTCTTACCTTTTAGGATAGGTAGAAGTTTCCCTACCTCGAAGTTTAATGTCAAGTGTATGGTTTTAAAAATGTCCATATACAATTCATTTAAAATCCAAGTTTACAAACCAAACTACTTTCCAAACCTCCAAGATCTCCTTCCAATTTTATAAACTCTTTTTATTAAATTCTTCATTTAAAAATAGCTCTCTTTAATTAAATAATTATAATTTTTAAACACCATTCTTAAAATGATTAATTAACCTTTAAAACATCATTAATTAAAAGATAAATTAACTTAAGATATCATTAATAAATTAATTAAAAACACATTACTAAATTAATTAAATTAAATTAACACCATTATTAAATTAATTAATTAACCATAAAACGCTATAAATAAAATGATTAATTAATTTAAAACTTTATTATTAAAATGATTAATTAGCCTTAAAATATCATTATTCGAATAATGATTAACTTTAAAATATCATTATTCAAATAATGATTAACTTTACCATTTCAATATAGAAAATAATTTACTTCAAAATATTATAAAGTTAAATTAAATTTAAATCCATTTCTTTTCAAATTTTGGAAAGAGGCTTAGCGACCACAATGACACTTAAACAGGCTATCACTTATTTCAGTTTAACATTCCAAATCATATCACTGATATTTACATAAGCAACATATACATAAAAAATCCATAATTATCAATCAAAAGATAACACATCATTTATTCAAGTCAACTGGCATATAAATACATATTCAAATTACTAAAATAGCAGAATTAGGATTTATTCTTCTAAACAGATGTATAGTATAATCTATTCAATTAAATATAGCAGAACGGTGTTTTATTCTGCTAACGGAATGTCAGTGATAAAATATAATTAACCAAATTGTATTTAGACTCCACTCACTCCATAAACCTGTTAGCACCAAAATTGGTCACTAACCTCGTAGAGAAAGATTGTGTAGAGATATAAGTGATGAAGATAAATTAAACAAGGAAGAATATGCTAATTTAAATGCAGAAAGTAAGAACACCGGATTTATAGTGGTTCAGCGTAATTGCCTACGTCCACTTTGAGTTTTGATCTTTATTTCTTTCACAAGTAGTTGAATACAGATACAATCCATATATTGATGACTTGCATACAAGTTTGAATTAAAAAGAGGAGAGTATAAAAAATGGCAGAGTCTCCCCAGTGTTCTCCAAAAAGGATCCATTTCATTGTGCCCCTGCCCTTCTATTTATAGAGGAAGATGGGTTGGACTTCCTTCATGGGCTTAGGAGCAAGGTGCCTCTGCCCATAGTGGGTGAATCTGCGCACCAGGCCAGGCAGGCCGAATGCTCTTGCTTTATTGTGGGCCTGACAACTTTCTACCACCTCCAGTCTCTCCTTGATCAGAATCTTGTCTAGTGCTAATGATAATTTCTTCAACCGTCGTTTTGTAACCGGGCCAAGATGCCGGTTAACACTTGCCCCTAAAGTGTGTCGTGTGAAGCAACACAACACGCTTTGAATCAGCGAGTATTCCTTGTCTTCAGAAAGAAATCCACCATGTTTCTTGAATAGTCATTATCCTCCAATTTATCCTCCCAAGGTGTTGTATCCTTCTTTGGTCATCGTGATGCTCGGTCGATTCCCAATATTATAAATCAAGGGTTGTAGTTCATTAGTGGCCATCCGTGTCTGATTCTGCAGAGCTAATAAGCTTCGGCTATATGATCTAGTCTTCTCTTAATAACCCTTAGTGAGAATTCAATTTCTGATGATTTCAAGAAGTCGAACTTTTTCGGATGTACACATGCACGTTCGGGTACATGTTCTTGCCATTGGCTCTCGGATGCGTTTTATATGCTTATAAGTCGTCGCCAACTCCATCCAGTTTAATTGTAATTCAATCGTGATTCCTTGTTTGTATTTTCTGTGAAATAAGGGTTACAATCAGCCACTTGAGGAGTTTTCCAAACCTCTCTTCAGTACAGACTCTATGATTTTGTTCACAGCTTCAACCTGTCCATTTGCAGTTATAATGGATCATGGAAGGTCATAAGGACAGATGACGTTACGGATAAAGAAGTTGATTATTTTCTTCATCTTGGTCGTGGTTAAGAGTTCTTCATCTGCCCATTTGGTGACGTAATCAACTGCTATGATGGTGTATTTCGCACCACCTTTAGGATCGACAAGAAGATGATTTCAGTGCCCCCAAGTGGCAAATGGCTATGAACTAGCCATTTGAATAATTTCCATCGGTGGGGTTCCCGGATTTTTTGCAAACATCTTGCACTCGTCACATTGTCTAGCATGATCAACCGCTTCTGGGTTGATAGTTGTCCAGTAATACCTGTAGCAGAGTATCTTCTTTATCATGGTTTTCCCCCTGATGTTATTACCGCATTCTTCTTCATAGAATTTGCTCAAGATATCATCATGGGCGATATGCCGAAGCATGGGGATGGATAGACTCCTTTTGACACACGACTTATTCTTAGATGATTTGGCGTGAAGCTTTGAGGAGGATCTGTCATTTTCCATTCCTCCGTTCAGTAAGAATTCCTCATTGTAGATAGTCTTTGATAGGAGTCAACCATGACACCTTTTCATTTTGTTCGCTGAGTACGTGTGTAATGATGTAATATGTGAAGTCGTTTAGCAGCTCTTGGACTTGGCCGAGATAAGGAGCAAGACAATGCCCCCTAGCAAGATCAACTTCCTTAAATTTGTACACTACCAATCAAGAATCACAAAAGATATGTAAAGTTTTCACTTCAAATCCTCTAGCAAGTTTGAGGCTGGCAGTCAAGGCTTCATACTAAGCATCATTGTTTGTTACAGGTAAATCGAGTTTTAGGACGTAGCAGATTGATCGTTCCTCAGGAGTCATTATCATGACTCCTATGCCATAACACTAATCATTGGATGCTCCATCCGCGTACATTTTCCATCTCATGGTTGGTTCTCTGCTACTCTTCGAGTAGTCATCTGAGGTAGTGAATTTGGGTGTGAGGTCTGCTAATTTCCGTCCTTGGATAGCCCTTCGTGGGAAATAAGTGATATCGAATTAGCTTAGTTCGATATTCTATTTAAGTAGTCTTTTGGACGTCTCAGGTCATTGTATGCCCTGTCGCAATGGCTGGTAGGCATAGACGTTGATGGGGTGAGCCTAAAAGTAAGAGTGGAGCTTTCATGATGAAATCAATAGGATTGTGCTAGCTTTTGTAGCTTCGGGTTGATATCCAATGCATGGCTCACGATAGTTAATGAAATCACATATGCATGTCAGAATGGGTCCAAGGGAACATATCATCATTTATTCAGAAAAATCCAACTAATTGTTTTATCATCACTGCACTGAGCTGTGATCCGATATTCAGCACCCGGAAAGGGTCGCCATGGCTGGCGGTAATGTCGACCGTCAGCTTAGCAGGTGCCATCCCAGATTCTTTGAGTAAAGATGTAACTATTTTGCATAACATTCAATGTGAAATATGGTTGAGACGGTCAATGTTGATGGTTATTCTGGTCGAATCCTAGAGTCTTGTCATGAGTTGTTAAGTCAAATAATGAAGGGCTCTGAATGCTCTAATTAATTATCTGCAAATGGCCAAAGATCAGGCTTAAAAGCACGTTGAAGGAAATGTTGAGTAGGGGCCAGCCTCGAGTTGCATGCAACTGCATAGCTAGATCATGCTATGAGTTTGAATTTGCTTGTATATTCGAGTAACGCATTTTCTATTCAATGCATTCATGATCCTTCACTCGCCCTTCGAGTTGGAGTGACAGTCAGTTGCCCACAAGCTTTGGCATCGATTTAATGATTCTATCTCTAGGCATCCTTTCGGTCGTTGCCTTGAGTAGCTGTAAGCAATATAAATAAGTTTTAATACTGAGCTATCGTAGCCAGTTTTTGAATGACCATGCATCTTCTCCCAGTCTCGGGTTAATAAATGTACTGCATGGACGGTTGAGTCTCGTCCTAGCTACGTTTATGCTTTCACCTAAACTCCAAAGACATAAAGGTGATTGGTGAATAGTCGGTTCACATTCATCTTGCTTCTCGCTCGTGCCCCCAGGTCTGGGGCATATACCGATAAGTAGGAAGGCCAGCCACGCCCACTTTAGCTTTACTCTCTTTCCCGTTGAATCGTGGGATCATGTCAGTCGATAGGAGACTAGGTCTCGCCTATCTTGGATTTTATCGTGGTTTTTCATTCCAAGAGGAATACTTCGATGCCACGTAAGTTTTAGGGCGTAATTTGGACAGTGGATGGTCATCCACGTCCACTTTGGTTCATGCTCTGTAATCAGATCTCGGGGTAAAGTTGGCTACAAATGCAGTCGGGTTATGCTCATCCAGTTTCATACTCCTCCTGACGAATTGAACGAGGGTGCTGGAGAATTTTTTGACCAAGTATTCGTGGTTTACCCTCCTTTCCATACTCTGGGGGTCATAGTTTTTCAAAAAAACAAACATCTGAGTCACATTCGTATGTGCTTGGTGCAGATCAGCATTGACCCTTGGTTTGAGGTATGATATAGTAGGTTGCTCGTAGCTTTGGATGCCATTTCGATTGGTTCTGTATTGAGGCCTCCCTGCAGTCGCTGCCTCAAGTTATAAAGAACGCCATGCTAGGGCTATAGTAAGCTGTCGTATTCGGCTTTTTAGTATTTTGTACCCCTGCCCCCAGCATTGATTTAGCCAGGTCACTAGTTGGATGGTCGAACTCCATCCTCAGCAGGTTAATAATCCTCCTGTCGATTCCAGGCCGAAGTTTACGGAATAGAAAATGGTCGGGATCCACTCGTCTATTTATCGATGTTTATACACCGTCTGCATTCTGGTGACTTAGTGTTATTCTCCCTCCGGTTGACTCGCACCCAATTTGTGTTCATGCTTCGGTCCACGCTCCGGGGACTTAGAGATTTGTCGAACGGTTTATGCTTTAGTCCACAGTTCGAGACGCATTCTAATGCTTGTTTTCCACGATTTTGTGCAGGCCGTTCTGACCCCGAGCCCACTCCGAGGAGCGATGTCGCCAAGGAAGTGGGGGAGAAAACAAGTGAAGCCACTCACGCAGAGGAGGCTCCTGGTCCATACGCTCAGGTGATCGGAGCGCTTGATGAAGACAAGTCTGAAACCTCCTCTCCTACCGACGGGGGTTATAAAGTAGAAATTACAAGCGCCTCTGAGCACACATCCGAATTGAGCATGGAGGAACGGCTCGAGATAGAGAAGGAGGAGACAGTCAAGGTAATAGTAGAGCCCCGAGTTGTGGACTTGGACGATCCTTTGAACAAGCCGTTGAAGGTCATCCTTCCTGGCGGGTCCAAGCCCATGGAAGGCCCCCGTACTCCTTCAGTTGCTACCCCTCTATCAAAGAAGAGTACCAAGGGTAAATGCTCTGGAGAGGAGCCGTTTGGAAAGAAGTTGAAGAAGCACAAGAAGTGACTACTATCCTCGTTCAACGAGAGTTAGTTTAAGTCATGTAATTATTTTCATCTATTTCCTTAGTCCTTATAAATAAAATGTCGACTCCGAACTTTGGAGGGGTTGTAATAGAAACTCATTTCTGAATAAGGTTTAGTTCCTTTTTCTGTCTTACAAAAGACTCTTATTGTTCAGTTTTCTTTGTGATTGTGACTTTAATCCAAGCAGTTGTGAGTAACATAGACTTCTCAGTCCATCTTCATATAACTCGGAAACTCTTCGGGAGTCGTTGAACTTCCATTCTGTGCTTTGAGCACTTAGAATACTTTTTAGCCCGTATGTCAGGGATTTGACAAATTCAAGTCATCTGTGTCATAGTTCATATTCAGGGAACTTGGAGATCCGATTCGCTTATATTCGAGTCTGCACTCTGGGGAGTTAGAGTACTCCAGTCCGCACTCTGGGGACTTGGAGGTTTAAGTCATTTATACTCTAGTCCGCGCTCTGGGGACTTAGAGTGCTCCAGTCCGCGCTCTGGGGACTTGGAGGTTTAAGTCGTTTATACTCTAGTCCACGCTCTAGGGACTTAGAGTACTCCAGTCCGCGCTCTGGGGACTTGGAGGTTTAAGTCGTTTATACTCTAGTCCATGCTCTGGGGACTTAGAGTAATCCAGTCCGCGCTCTGGGGACTTGGAGGTTTAAGTCGTTTATACTCTAGTCCACGCTCTGGGGACTTAGAGTACTCCAGTCCGTGCTCTGGGGACTTGGAGGTTTAAGTCGTTTATACTCTAGTCCACGCTCTGGGGACTTAGAGTACTCCAGTCCGCGCTCTGGGGATTTGGAGGTTTAAGTCGTTTATACTCTAGTCCGAGCTCTGGGGACTTAGAGTACTCCAGTCCGCGCTCTGGGGACATGGAGGTTTAAGTCGTTTATACTGTAGTCCGCGCTCTGGGGACTTAGAGTACTCCAGTCCGCACTCTGGGGACTTGGAGGTTTTAGTCATTTATACTCTAGTCCGCGCTCTGGGGACTTAGAGTACTCCAGTCCGCACTCTGGGGACATGGAGGTTTTAGTCATTTATACTCTAGTTCGCGCTCTGGGGACTTAGAGTACTCCAGTCCGCACTCTGGGGACATGGAGGTTTTAGTCATTTATACTCTAGTCCGCGCTCTGGGGACTTAGAGTACTCCAGTCCGCACTCTGGGGACATGGAGGTTTTAGTCATTTATACTCTAGTTCGCGCTCTGGGACTTAGAGTACTCCAGTCCGCACTTTGGGGACATGGAGGTTTTAGTTGAGAGCAGTCGTATTTCCACTCTTTAATTTGTATTCATCTACTGTATCGAGGCTAATGTCGTCGAATGAACAATCGAACCACATTTTCTCATGGAATGGGATTTTGCCCCACAGGATGAGGGAAGGAATTTGAAAAATGGACGATCGATTCTCGTCCGCTTGGTGATTATAGCTCTTCCAATCAAGTCAAGGAAGGAGGTATATGGCAGATGGTTGAATCACATCCATGTTGGGTTAGATAGCCAAATCTCTTACAATTTGCTTTGTATCTCCTTCTAGAAAATAAGGATAATAGATTGTTGAGTAGACAAAGTAAGTTGCATATGTTCCAAGGTGCAGTCGTGTCCATATATTGACAGCGATGGTTAGCGAGTACGCAGTCTACCATAGCTACTTCAAGTTGGGCTTTCGAACAACCTTTCGTGTTCAGGGTAGGATTTGATCGATAGATGATCAAATCACGTCCACTTTAGACGGATCCCGGCATCACTGAGCTTCATGAGGGGTATTTTGTCGAACTTTGTTCTATGACTCGATTGGAGTGGATGATCGGGCCATATTCATTCCAAGCAGTTTAGGTCTCCAAGTCAAATGTGGAGGTTGATGGATGGATGGTTGGTTGTTCGAATCGATCATAAGTTGAGCATACGAACTCGGATCGTCTTGAAACTTGGAACATTGGCTTCCCTGGCTTTGATTGTTATGTCTTGTTAATCGTGGCTCGATCCAGACTCGGACAAAATCCATCGATATCCATAGTGAGCCTTTGTGTAACCGATCTCCAAGACGAACTGTCACTGGTTTCTAATCAAGTTCTTAGTGTCACGGCCTTGCCAAAAGGCGGGATAACATTTGCCCCCCAAAGGACGTCTTGTGTAAACATGACGTGCTTTGAAAAACCGCAGTCTTTCATGCTGAATATTTCCATTCAGTTGATTGCTTGACAGTCGTCTTTTAATCGTTTCGTTGCAATCTTCTTTTAGACAAATGTTCAACTAGCGTGCTTTGCTTTGGTTCTGCCCCCAGTTTTGGGGATGAGTATGGAGTTGATGTATGTTTATACTCCGTCTCGCACTCTGGGAGTACGGAGTTGAGTAGATGTTTATACTCCGTCTCGCACTCTGGAAATACGGAGTTGATTAATGTTTATACCCCATCTCGCACTCTGGGAGTACGAAGTTAATCAATGTTTATACTCCGTCTCACACTCTGGGAGTACAGAGTTAAGTAGATGTTTATACTCCGTCTCGCACTCTGGGAGTACGGAGTTGTGCGAAGGATCGTCGTGTATCAACCCATTTTTAACCTTGATGTGATGGCTTGCCCCCGAGCTCGAGTTTCACTTAGCGAGTGGCTGGCCGTATCGTAGCCGCTCTCTACTTGAATAAATTCCACTTGCAGGATGGAATTCAGCTCTCTGTGCATCGTGATGTTGTACATTGTATTTAATCCATAGCCCCAAATCAAAGGCATATGGTTGATGATGAGCAATAGAATTATTCTCGTCCAGATGTAACTCCACACGTCCGATCATGGTCTGCGTAGATTGGTTGGCAACCAAATCTGAGTACCTGGACACCTGCATCGTTTTGAAAGTAGTTTAGTTCAAGCTAGTCGTAGTTCATAGAACAATTGAAATAGAGATGGAAATGGAAATAATTCAAAGAAGATTATGGTAAGTCTCATTGATATGTGAAGCAGCATCGTGTGCTCGCCATTCGACTTCGCCCCTGGCTCCTTTCAAAGGGATGTCGGCCGTCAACCGTCCAATTGATAATCATAGCCCTTTATTAATAGGCATCGGATATTCGCTTCCCGCCATTCTGCAGGACTTGTACATACTATTGAAGCTTTCCTTTCCAGGTCATCTTTTCGATCATACCTCGGAGATGTTTGTAATCGCCCGTGTTAGGATCAGTGAGCATTTGGGAATATACAACATTCCCCTGATTTTCTTTAGACTTTGGTGTACTCTCTCGAGGTTGGTTTCCAGTACCCCTCCGAGTCGTGAGTCTTCAAGTAGAGGTTGTCAATTGAATCTTTCAAAGAGCATATGAGCTGAATTCTGAAGTCTTGTTTCGGCTACTGGGATCTACATCCTTAGCCAACGGGCCTTCATTGTTATTTTTCTTAGTCTGCTCCACTCCTCCTCACTTTAGTTCTGATTCATTTTGCAAAAGAAACGATCCATAGTAGTAGGAGGCTCTTTAGCTAACTAGCTGCCAAAATATATCTGGAGGTCGACTTTCCTCAAACGCGATCAGTATGATACCCTTGTTAGTATTTGGAATAAATTGCTTAGAGCATTGGTTTTCTTGGAGTCACTAAATTCGAAGTGCTGGGTCAGCGGAGAATGGTGCTTGGAGTCATCTTGGCGTTTGCTAGAGTCATATCATCTATGTTCTCCAACCTTTGGGAGTACCGTTTGAATAGCGGTTGCTTTTCCGTTCCCTTGATGTCGTTCATAAGCTGCCGCTAGATCCTCTATGCCCTGGTCAATCATGGGATGTCAGGAAAGTGGATAGAATATTCCTTTATTAAGTTGAGTTTTGAATTCACTATCCGGAGGCACTTAAGTTGAGTTTTGTATTCAACTACTTGTGAAAGAAATAAAGATCAAAACTCAAAGTGGACGTAGGCAATTACGCTGAACCACTATAAATTCGGTGTTCTTACTTTCTGCATTTAAATTAGCATATTCTTCCTTGTTTAATTTATCTTCATCACTTATATCTCTACACAATCTTTCTCTACGAGGTTAGTGACCAATTTTGGTGCTAACACTTTCCATAAACCCAACCCAACATAATTCCCCTATGCCCAAACCAAAGCTTCTTCTCTAAACTTAAAATCCCCAAATTCAAACTTACCCCAAAATCAAAATCCTGGAGCCAAAACTCAAGTGCAAGAACATCCACATGAGGATGTGCATGCCATCTCCGACCGCCAATCACCATGTCGACCACCCCCATAAATGCCAAATGCCTCATTCGACCTAGCCACCACCTCGTCGTCATCTCTGGTGACCCCAGTCGACATCCGACTGTTCAACTCAAATGCGAAATCAAACCCCAGATGCGATCAAGCCCCAACACCTTACCCACTTCCAGACCTCACTGCCACCATCAATTTTATGCCCCTTCCATGCTTCCCCTCCAGGCCCAACGCGCAACCACCCGAAGCTTCCCTGCACCACCGCAACCCCAAAATTCGAACACCCAAAAACCAAGCCCTTAACCCTAACTTGAGCTCGACAAGACGACTCTGGCCACTGGAGCACTCATCACCACCTCCACTATCTTCGCCAAACCCCAAGGTTGCTCTAGCCATCACCGCTTCAACTCCAAGATCATCGGAAAGTGCCAAAGGTTCGAAAATTAATCATCTCAACACCACGACCCAACCCCAGACCGTAAAATAACACGAACAGCTCTAAAAATCATGATTTTCAGATACGAGCATGATTATATAATCCATTCGTCGATTCATGCTAGTCAAAAAATTGTAGAGACATGACCTCATCCTATTTTTAACCCATATCTCCCACCCTATTTGACGAAACCACTCCTGACTATTTTTTAAAAGAAACTAGAGTCTAAGACAAACAACTTTCCCATTGATCGTTTTGGCAAAAATTAAACGATTAAGGAGAAAGTAATTTTTGAATCATAGGGAAGAAGGTTTATCTTAAAACAAATAGAGAACAATATATGATTTTCTTTTACAGTAAACCTATTTTCCCATTTCAAACAAATATAAGTAAAAAAATATGAATTTTAAACCAGTTACTTAAACAAGGGAATTATGTAAGAAATCACAACCAATCTATAAGTAAAATTTTCACAACATTTATTTTCAGAACACATGGTGGATTTTAGAATGGATCAAGCACTTTTTGTAAATTTCCACACTTAAGAAATCTTTATAATTTTAAATCCAACTTTTCATCTTTTAAATTTTAAATATATTTTATATTAATTCTCATTATTATTACTTATTCATTCTTACATTTCAAAATATTTTCTCTAAACATTTTTAATGTGATTTTAAAGTGTATGCTAAGGTAAAACAACTTTCTATAACTTATCTTTTGATAAAAAGTTGAAAATCTGAAAAGCATGTTCCGATCATATTTTCAATTTTCCGTCGAACTACATATTTTTGTAATCAAAATTCAAAGATGAATTTTCCATTATTAGTTATAAATTAAAAGAGGGTTATTTAATATTTAAAACCATTAATTGAATATTTAAAATAAATTAAATATTCATAAATCAAAGCGATAAAATTTGGGTCGTTACATAAATCATCAAGGCATCAATAATAAAGCTTATAAATCTCGACTTACATTCCTAATGGAAGTAATTACTTCTGAATGTCAAGCCCTTAAAGATATAAAAGATGTGGAACTAAAACAACACATAATCCATGTCAAATATAGAAATCAATATCAAGAAATATTATCTTGACTTCTACCCTTGCTGGAAGGAATACCTTCTAGTTGTTAGTCCATAGAGATAGCAAGAAATGCAAGCTCAAAAGCTATAATTCATTCAATATCCCGAAACAATATCCAATAATAATCTCAACCTATCGTCCTAATGGAAATAGAAACTACTGATAGTTACGCCCTCTGAGATATTTTTTTAAACAAATCTAAACTCAAATAAATATTAAAGACAATCAGAAAACTCAATGTGTAAAACCACATATTTTGACCCACGGTCCTTAGAGAAGCAAAACTCTCGACTGAGTGGTCTGAGGAGACAGAAATAAAAAATATCATACTAAAAGATCTCTCAACCATAGGCTTTTATGAGAATACAAACATATATATATATATAATGATGAACGAGCACAAAACAAGTTCCTTATGTCAAATAATAGACAAGCCTTTCAGCTAGTCTTCAGGCTAGGCTAATCAAAATAACAGATGAGAACAGAGCAAGTCTTTAATGTCATAAACTCAATAATAATCAAAATGATAATAATTTCCTCTCTGATGAGATTACAAATCAAATAGATAATAAAATGAAACCCACCTTACGTACTAGAAAGGAGACTAACAAATACACAGTAATGCTTCAGGAAATGCTAATGGATGCGGACCTATTTCCTACAGTCCCTTGGTTACTTCCAGAGTTGTGGCCCCTAATTATCCATCTACATGTCATAAAAATGTCGCAAGCCAACGTTATGCAATGGTCACTTCTCCTACTTGTCCTTGGTAATGGAATGCTAGCCTTAAGTAACATCCGCACAATTGCCCTTATGAGAATAGTAACTCTCAGCCTACCAAAATCTCCAAAAATTGACATAACGGATCCAAGGAGCGACCCTGCAATCAAGGCTACTATGATGGATTCTAGCCAACCTGGTAGCCCTATTCCCGCATCCTCCATAATGGCGTGGACCCAATGACGTAGGTTCTAACCTCAATATAATTCTCTCAACTCGATAAGTCAAAAGAGAGATCAAAGCTAATCGAAAGATATATAAATAAGTATTCTTGACTTCTAGTCTGTGCGAACGTTAACTCCCATTAGAAAGTAGTTATGAGATAACTCCATAAATCATAGAAATAATACAATATGTAGTCTTTGGAGAGACGAGACTCTCGACTACTAACTCAAGTCAAATAAATAACCTCTAGATGATTTCCCCAAAAATGCCTAATCTATCTCCAAAATATAAGTGAAATCTACTCATCAGTGGTTATCGAACAAGTATTACTTAATGTCCCATACCACTCAGTATTGCTTGAACGTTACACTCATTAAAATATCAAATATTCTATAATATGAGTTAATAGAACAACTAGAAAAATATTATCAATCATCCCATACTACCTAGTATTACTAATTTATTTATTCAATGTCCCTACTATATAGAATTTAAAAATCAAAATAAATCAAATATTTTATACGAGGAGTAAAGAGAAAAATCAAAATAGCATTACCAAACGTCCTATACTACATGGTATTTCTAGTCCGTTTATCGAAAATTCTCATCATATAGAATTTCACATAAATCTCCATAGAAGTTAAATTCAATTCAGATATATATATTTGTGTGTGGGGGGGGGGACAAATTTCATAAATAAAACAAAGTGGTCAAGAATTCCTATTTCAAATACCATTGAATATATTTCATCAAAGTACTCTTTCACAAGAGAAATTATACTTTGAAAATACTTTCATACACTTACATTTATATTTATCGAAGTTCCATACTTTTTAAGAATACTTAAAAGCCTTTTATTTTCCTTTAAAAGGAAGTTTTACTACTTAAAGTAAAATTGTAATACTTATATTTGTTTTCCAAGGCACTTTTAAAATAATATATCCTTTCCAACATTATAGATAAGTTTTGATTTTAATTAAAATTCCTTTTTCAATACTTTTAGAAAATATATAAACTTCAAATCCATTTGAATAAAAAACTTTTAGGTTGAATTAAACTTTAATATTAATTCAGGAACTCTAATTAAATACAAATGATCTCATAAGGTTATATAAATCGATTTATACATGTCATGAAAATAAAATAGAATTTTATAAAAGTAAGCATTAAATAATAAATATTTTCAATGTTAAAATTGTGGGACAAAGGTACCATCAAAATAGAATTTCATAGAAAAGAAAATAGCTAAACAATTAAAATAAAATTACACAATCTATATGATATAATTTGGAGCCTGACTACTCTAGAATTGTCCTCATCGATGGATCGGTGATCCTTCCACTAGTGGAATGGTGGTCGTAATTCTTGGAACAGTCGAGCTCCAAGTTGCTAAGAAAATTGGTTGTTAGTGTTTTTCAAGTGATTGAAGGCAAACATCGGCAACTTCAGTTCATCTAAACAACATGCATTCATAATACCATGAGAGCATATAAGTCCCATACAGTTAAACAAAGTTTCCGATGCATTACTTCACAATTTCATCCATCAAACATCAAGCAGCAATATAAATTATTCAAGCAATTCACACACAAATAACAACATGCACCATAAATTCAGATATAGATGTGAATATTTAATCCTATGTAGTTAAAGCCCCACTGAATTCCCATTGTAGCACATGGCGCTCTTCCACCGCTACGCTATTTCAATTTAGCACTATTAAATAGTAGATCTGCTTTAAACCCTACTATTTTCCACTACACCCACTAAATTAAGGCTTTTTAGCACCCGCTTTAATAATATTAATATATAAAGGTTGATTTGAATAGTTTTCTTTTGAACTAGATCAACAAACTTAGGGTAAAGACCTAATTATAAGACATAAGTACTCCTATAAGTTAGAAACCTATTGTATTCACCAGATCTAATCCACATAAATCATGATATTTTTTTAGAAGGTTAAGTGGGGATTTAGAGAGGACCCCAACCTCTATATTATTTCAAAAAGAAAAGTACAACATACACAAAACAAATATAGATTACACCAGCACAACCTAACAACACACTCATAACAAACACACAGAAACCCGGCTACAACTTACACACTGAAATTAAACCATCTATTAAACACCAACTTATCTTCCAAGATTTGCAGAATTTCAGATCCCCAAGCAAGGATCTTCCTCCTTATTAGTTTAGTGCAATCCAGTAAGATAACACTTCCAGCTCTTTCAACCCAATCAAATATTCTTAAATTACGTTCCCTCCATATTTCATTCAGGCATATCTTCAAAAATAGCAGCAATATTTCATTTTCCATATTCCATATTTCATACATAAATCATGGTATTCTTTAGTTTTGCTATATAAGATTAAACAATATTTTATTTTCTTACACAAATGATGTGAGAATGAGAATAAATTAACTCTAAACATTTAGTTTTGTATCTGATGAAGCTTTTTGCACCTCCGTTATATCCTGCTATATCTCCACTTCATCTTCGTTATAACTTTTTGCATCTCCACAGCTATAGATCTGCTAAGCGCTTTAACTACATAGATTTAAACTCACCCTAGCCTCAAAAGTTACCAATTTATCCTCTTATGGCTTGAAGTGCACTACTCTCCCAAACCCTAACTGTTTCGAATTAAGATGCCATCAAAATCCAAAATGTTTAGCTCTTAAAGATGTAGAATAGGCTGATGGACACTCCTTGACTTTATGGCAATTTTTAGAATTTTATTGAAATTTATTTTGGTGAATTTCTATTCTAGGGTTTAGAAAAAAAGAGGAAGAAGTTTTGTTCTGGAGTAGAAAATAAACATACGGGCTTACAAAGAAAGGAGAACTTAGTTTCTTTTACTAAGTTTTGATGGGCTTGCTTCGGTATCAAATTTAAACCCAAACTTAATATATTAATTAAACCTTTTACCTCTTTTAATTTAAATTAAACTTAATCTATATAAAATTATTAAATCCTTATAGAAAATTCATGGATTGTATTTTATATTCAAAAATCATTATTTCAACAAATTACAATATTTTTGTTATACTGCCTTTTTATTATTCTAATTTAAAAATTAGATTTTCTTTTCTACAAGAAAAATAATATGCTTTTCTTTTTTAAATCACCAAAACTTTGCTTATAATTATTTTTAACGATATACAAACTATAATATAAAACCTTACATTACAATATTTCCACTTAAATTTTCCTTAACATTATTTTCCATTAAAATAACGGTTTCCTTTTCAAAATATTTACTTCCCTTTATAAAATCCATACTTAAGCAAGTATCCACTTATACTTTTCAAAAATATAAAAGAATTCTCATTCTTCTAACATTTTACTACCAAAATTTAGATTATTATCCATTTTTATATTTCCAAAATATTTAATTTAGACTGTCTTAACTAGGGTTGTTACAAAATTCTTCGAAAGTTCCATCTAAAAAGATAATTTGCTAATAATAAAGAAGTAGCGATTGAAGGAGTATAAGGACAACATGGCAGATTCATTCATGAAGGGGCTAACTCGACCGATCCTAAGCAACTAATCGAAGGGATGAGACTGAGATTCCATAATTGGCCCCAAGTGCAAGTCGGAGATAGATAGAGGTTGGGGTATTCCTTAGGGGCAATTCTGTAATTTATTGTAAAATATTAATTCTGTAACAAACTCTCGTTTGAAATTAAAGGTGTTTGTTTTCTCTTATACATATACTTGTTCTATTGTGATATATTAATTAATTGACTAATTAATCAATTTAAATATATTTAATAGAAAATACTTAAATGATATGTTATGTGATAATAATTAGAAGTTGTATTCATTAAAAAATTATCACAATATTAAATAACATATTATTTAAATATTCCTTGTCAGGATGTCTCAAGAAAGGATATCAATATATCCGCTGTGACCAAAGTATGTAACGCTCTCCAAATGTTGGGCAATGTATTATAAGGTTACATACAAATAGTTATTGCATAAATATGGAATGACTCGTCTAAAAGTTTCCTGTTGATTTATAACAAGTAGGACAAATAAAAGAATCTCAAGTTATGATATTACACAGTTTTCTCTACTTAAGAATACCGCGGAACTTCAATTTGGACACTCCACTTTGATTATAGTTAAATCATGGTGTGACGTCCATCGAATGACTATAGATGAGTCCAAGTTGAAGCATTGGAAGTGGAAAATTATTCAATAGAGAATTTATCCATTCGGTTATATGAGGTTATTATCACAGTCAACTATAGTCAAGTTAACGTCAAAATCTCTGGCCAAATTAGTATGGTTAATAATGAATGTTATTATTGAACCAAAGACTTTATTCATGGACTAACCGAGTTGAATGCGGAAGATACTGGAATTTTGACCAACAACCAAATCCCATAAGTCCTATGTGATATAGTGTCGATGAAGAGAATTGGTATAAATAATCATTACTAAAAGGTACTGCTAGAATTTGTAAAATTGGATTTTACCTATGAGATTTATGAGCGATGAATTAAGTCAAACTATCACACCACCAGCAAATGTGACGTGTGAACATTAATGCTAAAATTGTTTAAATATTAGTCGTTGGTTAAATTCACACATGTGAGTCGCATAACTGAATTTATTCGGTCTCTGAAACACTGTTCGATTTAATTGATTTACAATTATTATAAATTAATTAAATAACTAATATTTGTAAAATATTAATTAGAATTTCATTTATTATATGAGGTGTATTTAGTAAAATGGAGTTGCCTCTAGAATTGTTCGGGGTGCTATTATTAATTTATTGAGTGTATATATAAAAGTTATAAATATACATATCAATATATGATATCGATAACGATTTAAATTGGATTTGAACCGAATATATTGTTAATGGGTTAAGTGGGTGTTTTTGTCCGTTATGGACCTTGATCCATGTTACTAGAGATGAGGCGAAGAGAAGGTATTTGTGTTTTAATTGGTAAGAGAGAATTATGCAAGATATTTCCCTTTAGACCACACTATATATTCAAACTTTGGCCTTCATTTTTGGATAAACATTTTGCCTCCTCCCTCTTCATCTCTAGGCAACAATCATCCTCAAGCCCTTTCTTTGTTTTTCTTACCTCATTCACATCCAAAAAATTATACAATAGTAGATCCAGGTTTGCACGCTTCTTGTTCGCTGTAGAAGGTGTAGATTACTCAAATAAAGGAGACCAAGTAGATCGATATGTGGATCTAAGGCAACATCTGTAGGCATACTCATTTATCACATTTAGGTTATCGATAAGATATCAAATGTCCATTATAGAACGATTTTATATGTGCAACTGTTGTCACCTATAACTACCTAATTTTTATATAACACCGGATCATCTACATTATTTAATATAGTTATTGGATCTTTGTATAAAATTGTTAAAAAAACTTTCTACCACACACATATGATTTATAATTTATTTTAGTTTTGAAATATTAAATTACATTAAGTAGTTTAAAATCATTTACGTTAGTTTCAATCATATGTATATATAGTGTGTGTGTGTATAAATATATATTTAAAATGTTTAATATATATATATATATATATATATGTATATGTATAGCTTTTCGCTATAAAAAAATTACGTTTATCAAAATCTAACTTAAATATAATACAATTATGTTTAAATTAGTAATAATTTAAAATATCGTAATAATATATATGTATATATTTATATTTATTTTTAATAACAATAATAGAAAAATAGTTTTGGATTTTTTAAAAATATATTTAAACCTGGCCAACGGGATTTTAATTTATATATAACTTATATTTATAATTGTTTATTATTTAATGTATATATTAACTCTTTTATCCCCTTTAAATGTTTTATGTATATTTGAAATAATATGATTTTTTTCTTACTTTCGGTGATATGTTTACTTTGAGTATTTGATAAATATATTTTTAACTACTTATAGATTTTAAATTATTTACTTGATAAAAATTAGATATTTTGGATTTTGAATTTGAATTTGAATCTTATTGACTTGATCAAATCTGTTCAAATATTTTAAATTATTTATTTTATTAAATAAAAAAATATTAATTTTGAAATATATAAATATTTATATATGAATTTAAAATATGTTTTGTGACAACCATCACACATATAACTAACGAATGCATACGATATTGACGAATCTCAATATTTATATACATATACATCAACTATGTACAATATACACACACACACACATGCATGCATGCAATTAATTAAACCAGAAAAACTAAATAAAAGATGATTCTATTTAAATTAAATAGATTGGATCTAATAGAAATTTAGACTTTATAGGCCTAACATGATCCAAAATAGAAAAAAAATTGAAACATACCTATTCACGTGCTTTCGATCGGCTTGGTTCCAGCAGTTCCTTCAAAAATCCCTAGCTAATTACTTTAATGTTGGAAAATTTTCAAAATTAAAATTCATCTTTAAAAATACACTTAGAACATTTTATTAATTTTTTTATCATTTAATAATCATTAGAATAGGGACTCACGGTCAAACGTCCCCAGTAAAGCTATTTTATCCCAAGACATTTATTAAGTCATTTTCTATCATTTATAAACACTAACACATATGAACTATATCATATAAATCGTAACGGTATTCAATCATGGATAAATATGGTAAATATGGGAATGAGACCCTAGATTAGCTTTGATTTTTTAGGAGCCTTAAGTGTTCCTTTGTTTTTTCACCTTCTTCTTTCGCTTTTCTTAGCAATGGTGGACAATCATGATTGGTAGAGTTTTGTTTTGCTTTTAAAATTAAGAGAGAATGTATGAGAAGGATTAATTTAAGGATTGTGTGTGTGTGTATATGTATGTATGTATGTATATTAGTGATTTTAGTTTGGAAAATTCTTCCTTCCTAGTTTATTATTTTATTTCACTTAATACAAGGTCTTCGTCATTCAATATTCCTCGTCAATTTATTATTAATTTTTATTGCTTAACATAAGATCTTCTTCGTTCAATCATTCCTCGTCAAATTATTATTAATTTATTTTCTTTGACATAAGATCTTCTTCGTTCCTCATCAAATTATTATTAATTTATTTCCTTTAACATAAGATTTTCTTCATGCAATCACTCCTCCCCAATTTATTATTAATTTATTTTCTTTAACATAAGATCTTCTTCATTCAAATGTTAAAATATATTCCCTTATACATATATTGCCGAATTTGATAAATTTATTCACTTATACCTACATGGTGGCATTTAATAAATTTATTCCCTTTATATGTATATAGTGGAATTTGATAAATTTATTCCCTTTATATATATGTTGCACAATTTAATAAATTTATTCCCTTATACATACATAGCCGAATTTAATGAATTTATTCATTCTACTTTTGGTCCATTTTACCATATATAAATGTCACATAGCTAATTAATTAAACTTTTTTATGTAATTCATTAATTAAACTCTCTTAATTATCATTTAATAATTTTTTATTACTAATTTAATTCCATGTCTTAGTACTCTAAAATAAATATTTCTCGAATATTTATTTTGGTTAATTCACGCATTCCTTAATTCAGTTCCGTAATTAAATCAATTAAACATTTATTCTCATAATTAATTCCTCAATCAATGTTTTATTGATTCATAGGGTGTTAAGAATGTGGTGGAAACGGGGTTGGCCAAGATGAAGAACGAGACAGATAAAATGCAAAAATCAACAAAATAGTAGGGATTTAAATGGGGTTAGACAAGCACCATTGTCCCAGTGATTAAATGATTCGACTTTGGTGCGAGAGGTCATAAGTTCGAAACTTACGTAGCGTGATTCGAACATATATTGACTAGTGATTTGTGATATGTTGTCATAGTCACATGTTGTATCTAAGTAACATTTCAAAAAAAAAATTTAACTTAGGTGATCCAAAACCAGTATATATCGAGTTGAAACTTGGTCTAACGAAGCGGTTGAATGTAAACCCACGAACAAAATAGGATTGAAAATTATAAAATTAATCCGAGGCACAAAAAGCATAGTAGATGGTGAAAGATACGTATAGCAACATCTTTAGGACCATGTAAGAAAATTATGAAAGAGATTAACACTATCCTTCCCATAGGCAAAACCCAAGAGCTCGGTACTTGACTGGACATAACTCAACGTGTATGAAAGCGACAACTAATTAAGTGCATTTAAGCATATGAGTTGCAATGAAATCTATTGTCATTGCGAGGATTTATATATGCGATGTGAGAGTGCTCGTGGGTTGAGTACTCAAGGATGCATGTTTGCATGAGCTTATGCTCACATATCCTTTTTAGTAATTCAAGTATTTTAACTATGTTATTGATGCAGCGCGAACTACAAAGTTACAAGGTTTAAGTCACCCACGACTTAAGGAAGAAGCTTTACGACCTAAGGAGGAAGTTATAAGTCGTGTACGACCTAACTTGTTGATGAGTCGAGTTCGACCTAGCAAGGAGGCTAACGGTCTAAAACTTTGTGAAGAGTCGGGGGAAATTGAAGACTTAGGTTGTGGACGACCTAACAGGGACTTAGGTCGTGGACGACCTAACAAAGTTGAGAAGAGTGGGCTCAAACGGAAGAATAGGTCGTTGGAACGACCTAACAGGATACTACGACCTAACAAGTTGGAGAACAAAGTGATACGACCTAACGAGTCACGACCTATGTTAGGTCGCAGGAAACAGGAACGACCTAAGTTAGGTCGCGGGAAGATGGGGGGAGATAGGTCGCTCACTATAAGTCGCGAGGCCTTAAGTCGTGAAGACTTAGGTCGCAAAGACTTAGGTCGTGAAGACATAGGTCGAGCAGTTTTCTGAAGCTGCTTCGTTCAGGTCGCTGAAAAGGGATGCCATTCATTCATAAGTCGCTCGCTCCAGATGCCGCTCATTTTAGGTCGTTTACTTTTAAGTCGCCTATTTTAGGTCGCAGCCGGTTTATGTGTTGTAATGTGCTATGTTTAGTACTGTATTTCTGTGTTGTTCTTTAGGTCGCAGACGACCTTAGTTAAGTCGTAAGTCATGTGTTTTAGGTCGTGCTTTGTTAAGTCGCTGGTCTTGGTTAGGTCGGAAACGACCTAAGTGTTGTACGGTTTTGTGATGAGAATTGTAACTTCTATAAATAGGCCGGTGGTGCCATTTGTAATAGTTTAGTTGATTTGAAATAAAAACTTTGTTTTGTTAGCTTTGTGCTTTCACCAAATTGGTAGTTGAGTGTAATCTCCTATCTCCACTCTCGGATAATCGAGTGCGCTCGATTCAACGACAGCTGAAGCCGATTCACGGAATCTAGTGCGCTAGATCAACATGTGAAGAATCGCAGATCTTTGACCCCGGTAGCGTGCGCGATCAACGTGTTCGGGATAGCCAGAATTCGGTATCTTCGGATCAACGAATTTGGGCATTTTAGTATTCATCAATCCACCAATTACTACGTTCATCGTTCTACATTGTTTTGATTAATCCGCTGCGTCAGTTTGGTATCAGAGCTTGTTTTAGCCAATCATAGCTAGATCGAGTCTTGGAGCCAATTCTTTTGAAGAATTTCGAAGTTGAAGTGTTAGCCGAGCTTGAAGTGTGGAAGCCGAGCTAAGAAGAGTGTAGATCGAGCATCATTTCATTGTCTAGCCGAGAATTGAAGTTTTTGAGAAGCTTGTGTTCATCGAGTTCATCCTATTTTACAACAAGAGTGGAGTTTTCGATCCATTTCATTTTGGATCTAAATTCGAAAGGTGTTTGAAATTTGGAGTGGAGCCGAAAGTCAAAGTTTTGAAGAATCAACCATGCCGCCAAGAAGAGCTAATCGTCACCAAAACGTAGAAGCTTCGTATAGAAGAGAAGAAGCTGATGAGATGGAGCAAAGAATCAATGAAAACTTTAGTGAAAAGCTTAATGAAGGGATTGGACGATTAGAGAAGATGATGTTAGATATGAATCAAAATCGAAGAAGGGTTTCACCTGAATCCAACCATGGGGGAAGTAGAGTCTCACCACATTCCAATCGAGAAAGAAGTGTTGATGATGATCGAAGACGTGACAGGAATGTGAATGATCGAGAATGGAGGAATGTAGATAGAAGGGATGTTGGTGGAAGACGTGATGGTAGTAGAGATGTTGGTGGTCAGGATCGACATCGATATACATCTGATTTTGAAGAGGAGTATGATGGTGGAAGTGTTCATGGACAAGGACGTGGACAAGAAAGAAATCAGTCGGAGTATGATCACAAGTGGGAATCTGGGATGAAGACTGAAATTCCAGAGTTCAAAGGAGGTATGCAAGCTGAAGAGTTTTTGGACTGGTTGTCTAATGTGGAGGAGATTTTTGACTTCAAGGAAGTTCCAGAACATCGTAGAGTGAAGTTGGTTGCTATAAGGTTGAGGGGTAGAGCTTTGGCATGGTGGCAGCAAACTAAACTTACACGTGAACGGATGGGGAAGTCAAAGGTTGAATCATGGGAAAAGATGAGGAAAATGATGAAGGCCACATTCTTACCTTATAACTATCAGTCGCTTATGTATCAGAGGTTGCAAAACTTGAGACAGGGGACGAAATCTGTGATTGACTATGCTGACGAATTTTATCAACTAATTGCAAGGAATGATATTATGGAGACAGAAGAACAATTGACAGCTAGATTTGTTGGGGGGTTGCGAATGCAGATACAGGATATGGTTAACATGTTTGATCCCAGATCTATAGGGGAAGCACACCAGAAAGCGTTGGCTTGGGAGAAACAGGGAAGACGAGGTGTGTAACGCCCCACCTCTATACCCACGCTAGCCAAGAACACTACGGTGTAGTGCTGTCAACTAGCACGGAGAATAAGGCTGTTGAGGAGCGACCATCTATGTAATTGCTTTGTGCGAGCGCCGATACGTCAGATAGAATAAAACATGCATTTTATCTTTTAGAGGAAACCCGACATTCCGATACAAACTCAAAGTTACTACACAGTGGCTATAATAGTTTAGGACAATAGATATAAAAATAACACAGATAACATAAATGCGGAATAAAGATGGAACGAAAAGTCTCATATATACAATAACTGATATCAGTTACAATACATTTGACACAATACAAATGATACAACTACAATTGTCGACTCAAGAAGTTATATATATACAAGTACATTATCGACTAATATACATGAATACATTATCATCTTAAACAGACACACTGACTACTACAACAAGACGAAGACCACTTCAAATGATATAAAAAGTCTTCATAGCTCTAGCAGCAACCCAAAGCTAAAAATCTACAACCTGTAAATACTCGGTCTGACCCGAGTATTACATTCAAAAGAAAATAATACTCGGATCAGTCTAATTCAAACTCAGTTATTAGCGCATAGAAGCAATAATAATCAATCTCAATATAGATGACAGTCACAGAAATCTCGTATATCCAACTCTCGATACGAGAATTGGATATCGGCAGATATAACACTAAACAGTGTTAATCCACAAAACAGAAATCCAAAGCAGTTTAAACAATTGAAATGTCAATGTAAAAACATCAATGCTAATTGGCTGCAGTACACGCTAACGTGTACTGCCTCGCCAATACAGCCTACGAATTACGCATCAGGTCGATGAATTAAGAATAAAAGAGATATCGATTAAAATCTGTCAATTTGGTGTGGCTGCAGTGCACGCACACGTGCACTGCCTCGCCATAACAGAATATAAAGTCACCACAAGGGACGAGGGTAAAACTGCTACGAAAATGCAGCAGGTCAGCAAGTGCTCAGGGATGAACAGATGCAAGTGAAAATGACACATGGATATGCAGTGTATACCCAAGTACAACAAAAATAGAAATGGGTCGAGCATATATAGATATGCAGTGACAAAGTGAACCAAGTCGCAATGTCACAGCAAGATCAAGTGACCGTGGCAATCACATGATAAACAAGTCGAGGAAGTGAAACCAAGGGGCAACAGCATGAATGCATAAAGCTGGACAGTGCCACACATACTCGAAGTGAACAGTGGAAGAGTAAGTGCACCCCGAAACAGTTACAAGTGGAACTGGCAACAAGATGAATGCACAAAGTACACAAGTGCACAGCTACAAGGTAACTCAAAACAAGCACTACAGTGGCTCCAGGTCAGGGATGAACATACATGTATGGTGTCAAGTGAATATGCAACAGAGAGAATAGATGTTGTTCAAATACATCAGAATGCATCAGTGGCTACAAGGCAATGCATCAGAAAACTCAAATGAACCAGGGTACATAAGCAACTGTATACATGACAAACACTATCAAGTCAAATGCAACAGAAAAACAAGACCAACAATGCTACGACAAAGTGAAGATAACAAAGACCACAAGACAGTGAGCCACATGATGATCAAAATTACTCAAGTCAGCAGTATCATCGAGTAAGTGCAACCAGACAAGTGAACAAGCAAACAATTCGAGCAGAATAAAGATCAAAGTAAGGTGATGACACAAAGCATGTCAAAGTCAGGGTAGAATATAACTTGAAGTTCAAGTGAACCAGTGCAGAAAAAAAATAATATCAAGGCCATGATCAAAGTCGCAGAATTTACAGATGACCAAAGTCACAGTGAAACAGTAAACAATACCTTAGATCAACAGTGAACACCACAAGGTGAGGATGTCACAAAATCAAAATTACAGAGGAGATGACCAGAAGTCGAATGAACAACAACTACACCAAGGTCTGGACACACATGAATACATAACAGAGCATGATCAGAGTGGTACAAGATCAACACAGCATGGTTCAATGCAAATACAACCAGACTCGACGATGTTCACAAATGCAAACAAACCAATGAATGACCAAATGCATATATGGATGCAGACATGCCAAAAATTAGTATGAAGTTGAGAATGAACAGAGAAACAAAATTCGTCACCATGAAACTGTTGTGTAACAGGAAATCAGAAAGTCTAAAATTATCAAAGTCAACTGCAGTTTCAACTCTAAGTCAACAAGGTGATGACCAAGTGAACCAAACCAAAGCCGTAGCAATCATGAAAACGAACCAAGTCTTAAACAACATCGGATTAACAAAGTTATAAATGATCGAAGCCAAAGTCGAACAGGTCAGAGCAAGGAATTCACGGAGCAACATTATCAAAGCCGTGGTCATCACGGCAAAGCAATTAACAAAAAATCAAAACGAATGAACTGGAGCTGGAATTAGATGTGAGATGAACTCACCTTTGCCATGGAAGCGAAGACGAAGCCAGAGTCACCACCGAGGAGCTTCTTCTACGAGCGAGCACGAAGAGCAGAAACTTCGATCGAGACAGGCGACATCGAAAATCATCCAATCGAAACCATCGCATGCTTCGACATACAAAGCCCGAAGATCAGAGCGAACGAAAGCCCTAAATTTCTCAGATCGAAGAAAAATCACTGAAGCCCTAAGTTTTGTCGCCTTTATTTTGTTGATCACGAATTTGGGCTAGGGTTCACGAATGGAGGAGACGGGTTTTCTTTTTAACTGAACAAATAGGGAAAGAGGTTGTAACCTACAACGTTCATGACACTTAACAGATTGTTAAAGCTCGTTCATATACAAGTGCAAAAATTCCAAACAACGATTAACCAGGAAAAGAAATCGTCAAAAGATGATAGTTAAATCGGTACAAAATACCGGGTTGTTACAGACTCCCCTCCTTAAGGAAATTGCGTCCTCGCAATCTTAAGGAATAAGTGGGAAAGAGGTAACAACCATAAGAACTTAACAATGTCGAATGCATAAGCAAAGCAAAGATCAACAGGGAAGTATAGGAATTATGGAAGTATCAGACATAGAATCAAAAAGGTTCGACTGATTCAAATCAAAAGAATCATCATCGTGGGGATCAAGGAGTCAAAATCAGACGACTATCGAAAGCAAGAGTCAATCGAGTTCTAGTAATTGAAAGAAAAGGAATCAGAGCAGAAATCACGTACTGCACGAATTGAATGTGAGTAAATCAAATTACTCACCTGAATCGTCAGAGAAAAGACGAAGCTCAAATCTCAAAATCGCAAATATTCAATCATCAAAAATGATAATCGAATTTCACGAATATCTAATTATCAAAAACGAAAATCAGAAACATAAATATTCGATTAATCAAATCGAAAAATATTTAATTATCTCAAATGATAATCAAATTTCACAAATATCTGATTATCAAAAACGATAATCAGAAACACAAATATTCGATTAATCAAATCGAAAAATATTTAATTATCTCAAATGATAATCAAACTTCACAAATATCTGATTATCAAAAACGATAATCAGAAACACAAATATTCGATTAATCAAATCGAAAAATATTTAATTATCTCAAATGATAATCAAATTTCACAAATATCTGATTATCAAAAATGATAATCAGAAACACAAATATTCGATTAATCAAATCGAAAAATATTTAATTATCTCAGACGATAATTAAACTTCACAAATATCTGATTATCAAAAACGATAATCAGAAATCACAAATATTCGATTATCAAATCGAAAAATATTTAATTATCTCAGACGATAATTAAATTGGAAAATATTTAATTATCACAAAGGATAATCAAATTTCACAAATATCTGATTATCAAAAACGATAATCAGAAACACAAACATCTGATTATCAAAAACGATAATCAGAAGTCATAAATATTCAATTAACGAGTCCGGAATTAACCGAAGTAGTAAAAGTATGGTTTCATAGTCCGTACTTTTGCTAAATCGTTTAAATCTCTTTATCGTTTCCTTGAAAGTGCAGGATTGTGTGTTTTAAAAATAACATTTCACATTCTCAAACGGACAAGTCCGGAATTAAGCGAATCAGTAAAAGAAAGGGGTCATAGTCCTCGATTTTTCTGAAATGTTTAAATCGCTTCCTCGTTCCTTTGAAAATGTAAGCTGTAAAAATTTGAAAACAACTTTAATTTATATTTTTGAAACAACTTTTAAAAATAAAGAATTTTGAAAACGCGTGATTAAATTAGCAATATCAGTGTTGCGGGAGAACCGCTTGTAAATCCATTTCAAAATTGACGAGTACTGAAGTTAACACGTCAAAATCTCATCAAAATAACTGACATCAAAATATAATGCCAAATGAATTTTCATTCATCAAAAATGTCACAAGAATCTTCTCAAAGATAGAAAGGGATATCATACCCTAAACTTGTATTCATAACAAGTCAATAACACATGAATTCACCAATACACAAAAATTGACAAAACTTGTCAATAGAAATCACGAAAATTGGTGAAGCACAAATTCTAGAAATCATCACAAGAAATCCAGAAATCATAAAAAGGGGGGAAAAGCCTATCAGAAAACGGGAGTATGAAAACTCCAAAACACCGGTTTCACAAGACGAGAAGCTATCTCATGGTGGCTAACCATTAAAGTTTCGCACAGGAATGGTCCGAAGACCGTGGGTCGCTATCCCACGCGTGTGAGTCGGAATCACACAGATTGAGGTCTAGGCTAACCTCGCAGAGAAAGAGACATCGCACATTTGCTAGTCTAAACCATAAAAAGGAAAAGGGAAATGCCTATCACAAAATGGGAGCATGAAAACTCCAAAATACCGGTATCACAAGACGAGAAGCTATCTCATGGAAGCCATCCATTAAAGTTTCGCACGGGAATGGTCCGAAGACCGTGGGTCGCTATCCCACGCGTGTGAGTCGGAATCACACAGATTGAGGTCTAGGCTAACCTCGCAGAGAAAAAGACATGGGTGAGTGGAATCACACAAATTAAGGTCCAGACTAACCAAAAAGCAAAAAGGTATGTGTGAATGGAATCACACAAGTGGTGTCTAGTCTAACCTCGCAAACAAAAAGATATGTGTGAGTGGAATCACACAAATTAAGGTCCAGACTAACCAAAAAGCAAAAAGGTATGTGTGAATGGAATCACACAAGTGGTGTCTAGTCTAACCTCGCAAACAAAAAGATATGTGTGTGTCGGAATCACACTACTGCGGTCTAGACTAACCTTGCGAACAAAGAGATACGTGTGAGTCGGAATCACACCACTGCGGTCTAGTCTAACCTTGCAAACAAAAAGACATCGCACAATTGCTAGTCTAAATTATAAAATGATCGTCATGATCAACGAGAAGTGTCAATTACACTAAGCTAGTAAATATAAAAGTTTAGCTTCATGTCCCATAACCACTTGCTTAACTTAAATATTTACGAACAAACTGTAAATCTTCACTAGAAAATTGTCACAAAAGGTTCAATCGAACAAGTCCAGGAGTTAACCGACGAAGTAAACGCAAGCGTTTCATACCACTTGTTTTACTAGGCCGTTTAATTCAATTTCTCATACGAGTGAAATAAAGGCTTGTATATACTAATAGATTGGAAAACGGTTCAAGAAAAAGAACTTTGTAGTAAAATAGTTTTGAAATCGTTTGGAAAAAGGGATTTTAATATTTACTACTAGTATAGAAAACCTTTATATTTTTAAAGTGACAAATCACAAAAATGATTGTAGAAACAATCAATCACAAGAATTCACATACGAAGATGTGAATGGAATCCAGAGAAATCGATACTGAATCCATCAGAAAGTATGTTCACAAAAATCCCGAAGAAAATGTCATCAAAGTTGCTAATAAATGATAGCAACAAATCGGGGAAATGATCAAGAATCGATTAAATTAGGAAACCAAGTCAGTTCACTAAAATTTCACATTCGAAGACGTGAATAAAATCCAAAGAATTCGATTCCAAATTCATCAAAGTAGGAATACCCAAAAATTCCAGAAATAGAAGTTATCAAAATCGACAAAGGTGATAACAACTAATTAGAAAAGAAGAATCGATTATCAACTGGAAAAACAAAGCAAATCGAGCAGAAATGCATAAATGACTTCAACAAAAGTAAGAATCAAGTCAACGTCGAAGTCAACAATTAATAGCCGCAGTCGAGTATAAAATGAATCAATCATCATTATCAAAGAAACCAACGGCAAACAAAATCAGAGTCTTGAGAATCAAGAAATTAGCAATTTCTCAAAAACAAAGTGACCGAAGTCGAAGGGAAATCCAGATGAGGAAAACACAAAATATCAAGTTCAAAATTGCTGAGATTCAAACTAGATGTGAATGAGAAATCAAAATCACTCAATTTGCAACAGGTCCAGCTACTTTTCATCACAGTGTAACAAGTACATAATGACACTCATAGCATAGAACAAAAGTGGAACAAAGTCCAAAAGTAAAAATGGCTTTAATTTGCCAAATTAAAACAAAATCAACATCGGCTAAATCAATTCAAAGCCGAAAACACAAGAATAAGCGTTAGGAATTCATACCTAACAGTCAAAAATAGTCATATGTAAAGATGAGAGATAAA
Organism: Allium fistulosum; assembly: GCA_030737815.1. NCBI lineage: Eukaryota > Viridiplantae > Streptophyta > Magnoliopsida > Asparagales > Amaryllidaceae > Allium > Allium fistulosum. The sequence continues at coordinate 1,113,273,767 of CM060905.1, forward strand.
ACATCGACAAATAGTTGTAACGCATGTTTCATCTAAGTTATGTTTTATTATTGTCCTAAACCCCAGGCTCTGATACCAAGCTGTAACGCCCCACCTCTATACCCACGCTAGCCAAGAACACTACGGTGTAGTGCTGTCAACTAGCGCGGAGAATAAGGCTGTTGAGGAGCGACCATCTATGTAATTGCTTTTTGCGAGCGCCGATACGTCAGATAGAATAAAACATGCATTTTATCTTTTAGAGGAAACCCGACATTCCGATACAAACTCAAAGCTACTACACAGTGGCTATAATAGTTTAGGACAATAGATATAAAAATAACACAGATAACATAAATGCGGAATAAAGATGGAACGAAAAGTCTCATATATACAATAACTGATATCAGTTACAATACATTTGACACAATACAAATGATACAACTACAATTGTCGACTCAAGAAGTTATATATATACAAGTACATTATCGACTAATATACATGAATACATTATCATCTTAAACAGACACACTGACTACTACAACAAGACGAAGACCACTTCAAATGATATAAAAAGTCTTCATAGCTCTAGCAGCAACCCAAAGCTAAAAATCTACAACCTGTAAATACTCGGTCTGACCCGAGTATTACATTCAAAAGAAAATAATACTCGGATCAGTCTAATTCAAACTCAGTTATTAGCGCATAGAAGCAATAATAATCAATCTCAATATAGATGACAGTCACAGAAATCTCGTATATCCAACTCTCGATACGAGAATTGGATATCGGCAGATATAACACTAAACAGTGTTAATCCACAAAACAGAAATCCAAAGCAGTTTAAACAATTGAAATGTCAATGTAAAAACATCAATGCTAATTGGCTGCAGTACACGCTAACGTGTACTGCCTCGCCAATACAGCCTACGAATTACGCATCAGGTCGATGAATTAAGAATAAAAGAGATATCGATTAAAATCTGTCAATTTGGTGTGGCTGCAGTGCACGCACGCGTGCACTGCCTCGCCATAACAGAATATAAAGTCACCACAAGGGACGAGGGTAAAACTGCTACGAAAATGCAGCAGGTCAGCAAGTGCTCAGGGATGAACAGATGCAAGTGAAAATGACACATGGATATGCAGTGTATACCCAAGTACAACAAAAATAGAAATGGGTCGAGCATATATAGATATGCAGTGACAAAGTGAACCAAGTCGCAATGTCACAGCAAGATCAAGTGACCGTGGCAATCACATGATAAACAAGTCGAGGAAGTGAAACCAAGGGGCAACAGCATGAATGCATAAAGCTGGACAGTGCCACACATACTCGAAGTGAACAGTGGAAGAGTAAGTGCACCCCGAAACAGTTACAAGTGGAACTGGCAACAAGATGAATGCACAAAGTACACAAGTGCACAGCTACAAGGTAACTCAAAACAAGCACTACAGTGGCTCCAGGTCAGGGATGAACATACATGTATGGTGTCAAGTGAATATGCAACAGAGAGAATAGATGTTGTTCAAATACATCAGAATGCATCAGTGGCTACAAGGCAATGCATCAGAAAACTCAAATGAACCAGGGTACATAAGCAACTGTATACATGACAAACACTATCAAGTCAAATGCAACAGAAAAACAAGACCAACAATGCTACGACAAAGTGAAGATAACAAAGATCACAAGACAGTGAGCCACATGATGATCAAAATTACTCAAGTCAGCAGTATCATCGAGTAAGTGCAACCAGACAAGTGAACAAGCAAACAATTCGAGCAGAATAAAGATCAAAGTAAGGTGATGACACAAAGCATGTCAAAGTCAGGGTAGAATATAACTTGAAGTTCAAGTGAACCAGTGCAGAAAAAAAATAATATCAAGGCCATGATCAAAGTCGCAGAATTTACAGATGACCAAAGTCACAGTGAAACAGTAAACAATACCTTAGATCAACAGTGAACACCACAAGGTGAGGATGTCACAAAATCAAAATTACAGAGGAGATGACCAGAAGTCGAATGAACAACAACTACACCAAGGTCTGGACACACATGAATACATAACAGAGCATGATCAGAGTGGTACAAGATCAACACAGCATGGTTCAATGCAAATACAACCAGACTCGACGATGTTCACAAATGCAAACAAACCAATGAATGACCAAATGCATATATGGATGCAGACATGCCAAAAATTAGTATGAAGTTGAGAATGAACAGAGAAACAAAATTCGCCACCATGAAACTGTTGTGTAACAGGAAATCAGAAAGTCTAAAATTATCAAAGTCAACTGCAGTTTCAACTCTAAGTCAACAAGGTGATGACCAAGTGAACCAAACCAAAGCCGTAGCAATCATGAAAACGAACCAAGTCTTAAACAACATCGGATTAACAAAGTTATAAATGATCGAAGCCAAAGTCGAACAGGTCAGAGCAAGGAATTCACGGAGCAACATTATCAAAGCCGTGGTCATCACGGCAAAGCAATTAACAAAAAATCAAAACGAATGAACTGGAGCTGGAATTAGATGTGAGATGAACTCACCTTTGCCATGGAAGCGAAGACGAAGCCAGAGTCACCACCGAGGAGCTTCTTCTACGAGCGAGCACGAAGAGCAGAAACTTCGATCGAGACAGGCGACATCGAAAATCATCCAATCGAAACCATCGCATGCTTCGACATACAAAGCCCGAAGATCAGAGCGAACGAAAGCCCTAAATTTCTCAGATCGAAGAAAAATCACTGAAGCCCTAAGTTTTGTCGCCTTTATTTTGTTGATCACGAATTTGGGCTAGGGTTCACGAATGGAGGAGACGGGTTTTCTTTTTAACTGAACAAATAGGGAAAGAGGTTGTAACCTACAACGTTCATGACACTTAACAGATTGTTAAAGCTCGTTCATATACAAGTGCAAAAATTCCAAACAACGATTAACCAGGAAAAGAAATCGTCAAAAGATGATAGTTAAATCGGTACAAAATACCGGGTTGTTACAAGGTGGTGGTGTGTTTACAAATTCCAACAATCCAGTGAAGGGTGTTAGTGGAAGTTCTAATGTTTCAAAAGCTGTTGCAAAACCAGTTGTGAATGAGGTTGGGAAGATGAAAGTCAGTAATGGTTTCAAGTGTTATAATTGCCAAGAAATGGGCCACAAAAGTAATGAATGTCCAAAGCCGAAGAAGAGAGCTATGATAGCAGAGGTTGAGGATGAGGATGAAGAAGCTGAAGGTTCCAATTCATCACCTGATGAGGGGGAAGAAGAAGTGTCGAGAGACGAAGGTTGTAATCTGATGATGAGGAGGTCTTGTTTGACACCAAAGCTAGAGGAGGATTGTAGTTGGTTGAGGAGCAATATATTTCAGTCGACATGTACTATTCTGGGGAAAGTTTGCAAATTTGTTATTGATGCTGGAAGCTGTGATAATATAATTTCGTCAGAGGCTGTGAGGAAGTTGGCATTGAAGACTGAGAGACATCTGAAACCATACAAGTTGGCTTGGTTAAGGAAAGGCGGGGAGGTGAAGGTTGGACGAAGGGCTTGTGTGAATTTTTCAATTGGAAAGAAATACAAGGATGAAATCTGGTGCGATGTGGTAGATATGGATGTCTGTCATTTGTTGCTGGGGAGACCGTGGCAGTATGATAGGGCGGTGCAACATGATGGGCGTACCAACAGTTACAGTTTCATCTTTGAAGGCACGAAGATTACACTAGTTCCAAAGAAGCGACCACAAGAAGAAAACAAATTGGAGGAGATTGAAGAGCTGAAAACTTTATTATCCCTGAAGGAGTTTGTTGAAGAAGTCGCAGAGGAGCCGGAAGTATTCTTGTTAATTGGGCGTGAGAGCAGTGAAGAGGTTGAAATTCCAGAGGAAGTGAAACCAGTATTGAAAGAATTTGAGGATGTATTTCCAGAGGAGTTACCAAAGGAGTTACCGCCACTGAGAGACATTCAACATCAAATAGATCTTGTTCCGGGTGTTGTATTGCCACATAAACCACACTATCGAATGAGTCCGAAAGAACATGAAGAGTTGCGAAGGCAGGTAGAGGAATTGCTTGAACAGGGACGAATACATGAGAGTTTGAGTCCGTGTGCTGTACCAGCATTACTCGTACCGAAGAAGGATGGCTCATGGAGAATGTGTACGGATAGCAGGGCACTGAATAAGATAACGGTTAGATACAGATTTCCGATGCCGAGGCTTGATGATCTGTTAGATCAAATTAGTGGGTCTGTGATCTTTTCTAAGATTGACTTGAAGAGCGGTTATCATCAGATTCGCATTAGACCAGGGGACGAATGGAAGACAGCATTCAAGACGAGGGAAGGATTGTATGAATGGCTGGTAATGCCGTTTGGTCTATCGACTGCACCGAGTACATTCATGAGGGTGATGAATCAAATTTTCAGGCCGTACATTGGGAAATTTGTGGTGGTTTACTTTGATGATATTCTGATCTACAGTGCTAGTACAGAAGAGCATGTTCAGCATTTGAAGAAAGTGTTAATTATCCTTCGTGAAGAACAATTCTACGCTGCCACGAAGAAGTGTGTTTTTATGGCGAGGAGTGTTTTATTTCTGGGGTATGTTGTATCAGAGGGAGGAATACAGGTTGACCAGAGTAAAGTCGAAGCAATTAGAGATTGGCCACAGCCCAAGACGATAACAGAAGTTTGGAGTTTTCACGGGTTGGCTTCATTTTATCGAAGGTTTATCCCACACTTTAGTAGTGTGATGGCGCTTGTTACGGATTGTATGAAGGGTAAACAATTTGCATGGACGAAGGAAGCAGGGGTTGCTTTTGAACGAATCAAGGAATTGTTGACGACAGCACCAATTCTAGTATTACCAGATTTTCAGTTGTTGTTTGAGCTACACACTGATCCATCGAAGGTTGGAATTGGAGGGGTGTTGAGTCAAAGGGGGCGTCCTATTGCATATTTCAGTGAGAAGTTATCAGGAGCGAAGATGAGATATAGTACATATGATGTGGAATTTTATGTTGTTGTGCAAGCTATTAAACACTGGAGACATTATCTATTTCAGAAGGAGTTTGTTCTTTACACTGATCATGAGGCATTGAAACATTTACAAGGGCAAGACAAGATTTCAGAGAGACATGCATCATTGATTGCATATCTGCAACAATTTACTTTTGTTGTTAAACACAAGTCAGGAGTGACGAATCGCGTGGCTGGTGCTTTGAGTAGAAGGAATCATTTGTTAACAACAATGAAGGTTGAAGTGACGGGGTTTGATATGTTGCCAGAATTATTTGTCGATGATCCTTACTTTGCAAAGTTTGTTGATAAAGTCAAGGAGGGAGAGACGGATGAGTTTATGATGTTAGATGGTTTTCTGTTCAAAGGAAATCGATTGTGCATACCTGATTGTAGTTTGAGAATGAAGATTGTAAAAGAGCTACATGAAGAAGGACATGTTGGGAGAGATCGTACATTGCAGTTGATTTCACAGTCTTACTTTTGGTCATCAATGAGGAAAGAAGTGGAAAGGTTTGTGGAACGATGTCATATCTGTCAGGTTTCGAAAGGAACTGGGACTAATGCTGGATTATATATGCCATTACCTGTACCAACTAAACCATGGGTTGATGTGAGTATGGACTTTGTGTTGGGGTTGCCGAGAACACAGCGTGGAAATGATTCCATTTATGTGGTGGTAGACCGATTTTCGAAAATGGCACATTTTATTGCTTGTAAAAAGACGGTGGATGCTGTTCATGTTGCTCAATTATTTTTCAAAGAAAGCTATCGTTTACATGGTTTGCCAGAATCCATTGTTTCTGATCGGGATACTAGATTTCTAAGTCATTTTTGGCTAAGTTTGTGGAAGATGGTGGGAACGAAGTTGAACTTTAGCAGCGCTTATCATCCGCAAACAGATGGACAGACCGAGGTTGTGAACAGATCATTGGGAAATTTGTTGAGATGTCTTGTGCAAGACAATCTGAAAAGTTGGGATATGAAGTTATGTCAAGCGGAGTTTGCTCATAATCATGCTGTGAACCGTAGTACGGGTTTCAGTCCGTTTTAGATTGTATATTCTAGTTTGCCAAAGGGACCGTTGGAGTTAACGGTCATACCACAACCAAAGAAGATAGTTAAAAGGGCTGTTGATCTTGTTGAAGGGTTGACGGAATGTCATAAAGTCGTTCAGGAACGATTGGAGAAAGCGAATGAGAGGTATAAAAAGTCCGCAGATTTAAAGCGAAGAAGTGTTGAGTTTAATGAAGGAGATTTGGTATATGCTGTGTTAACTAAAGATCGTTTTCCAGTGGGCGCTTATAACAAGTTAAAAGCCAGAAAAATTGGCCCTGTAGAAGTCGTGAAATGGATTAATGAAAATGCTTATAAGTTGAAGCTGCCGAAGGATATGTACACGTCTGACGTATTCAATGTTAAGCATCTCATACCATATCATGGGGATGAATTTGTTGTGGAAGAAGAGGGTGCAAATTCGAGGACGAATTTTTCTCAACCTGGGGAGGATAATGTAGCGCGAACTACAAAGTTACAAGGCTTAAGTCGCCCACGACTTAAGGAAGAAGCTTTACGACCTAAGGAGGAAGTTATAAGTCGTGTACGACCTAACTTGTTGATGAGTCGAGTTCGACCTAGCAAGGAGGCTAACGGTCTAAAACTTTGTGAAGAGTCGGGGGAAATTGAAGACTTAGGTCGTGGACGACCTAACAGGGACTTAGGTCGTGGACGACGTAACAAAGTTGAGAAGAGTGGGCTCAAACGGAAGAATAGGTCGTTGGAACGACCTAACAGGATACTACGACCTAACGAGTTGGAGAACAAAGTGATACGACCTAACGAGTCACGACCTATGTTAGGTTGCAGGAAACAGGAACGACCTAAGTTAGGTCGCGGGAAGATGGGGGGAGATAGGTCGCTCACTATAAGTCGCGAGGCCTTAAGTCGTGAAGACTTAGGTCACAAAGACTTAGGTCGTGAAGACTTAGGTCGAGCAATTTTCTGAAGCCGCTTCGTTTAGGTCGCTGAAAAGGGATGTCGTTCATTCATAAGTCGCTCGCTCCAGATGCCGCTCATTTTAGGTCGTTTACTTTTAAGTCGCCTATTTTAGGTCGCAGGCGGTTTATGTGTTGTAATGTGCTATGTTTAGTACTGTATTTCTGTGTTGTTCTTTAGGTCGCAGACGACCTTAGTTAAGTCGTAAGTCGTGTGTTTTAGGTCGTGCTTTGTTAAGTCGCTGGTCTTGGTTAGGTCGGAAACGACCTAAGTGTTGTACAGTTTTGTGATGAGAATTGTAACTTCTATAAATAGGCCGGTGGTGCCATTTGTAATAGTTTAGTTGATTTGAAATAAAAACTTTGTTTTGTTAGCTTTGTGCTTTCACCAAATTGGTAGTTGAGTGTAATCTCCTATCTCCACTCTCGGATAATCGAGTGCGCTCGATTCAACGACAGCTGAAGCCGATTCACGGAATTTAGTGCGCTAGATCAACGTGTGAAGAATCGCAGACCTTTGAATCCGGTATCGTGCGCGATCAACGTGTTCGGGATAGCTAGAATTCGGTATCTTCGGATCAACGAATTTGGGCATTTCAGTATTCATCAATCCACCGATTACTACGTTTTGTTTTGATTAATCCGCTGCGTCGGTTATTTTGTTAAGTTTGGATATGTAGGATGATGAGTAAGTGCGAGCAAATGTCTATTGAATGTATGAAATAGTTTGTCAAATGTTTATCCTAACCCATATTTTGTCTCATGTTGCAAACTTTATTCTTTTGAAAATACACCCGATTACACAAATATAATCTACATTAAGGTTTCATTACAAACATTAGCCGATTTATTTCACTCCTCTCAAGTCATGGCGACTTTATCTCACTCCTCCTCAACCTCCGTCTTCATCATTCTCCTCTCGTAGGGTTGGGGACTTAAATATTATATTTAAAGTACAGTGAACAAGTAAACTTTAATCAGAATCGTAACATTGTGGTGGGACGTGTTTCATAAAGATAATAAAGTAGTGGTCTGTGTTGTGCAAAGACGTGGACAAAGCTCCCAAAAAGCTCTATCGAGTAGAAAGTGGTTCAAAGGTCAAAAGAACTCAAGGTCCAAACGTGTGCATTCACACCAATGACAACAATATAATAAAGACAGCTGATTTAACTTGGTACATAAACAAATGATTGCTTAATTCGTGAAGCTGAGCTTAGATTTTGTGTTAGTATTATATCGTAATATAATGGGTTTCGGTTAGGTTTACGATGATAGTTATAATCCATTTGTGTTTAAATAAACGTTTCTATTTGTCAGGTTCATTTCCTTTTCTCAGCTTGTGGTTGTCAGTTACCTGTATTTTGAAGTATTATAGTTCAATTTGCTAAAGTTGGGATATTTATTCATTTCTTTCTGAGACAAAACTACACTGTGCATTGGCTGTTCTCCTTTCTATTATTATTATTATTAAAGTCGTTGAACATAGTATTATTTTGTCATGCTCCCCATTAGAGAATTCTTTTATTGGAAAGAGACAAGTTTTCTGGTCCACTCATACAGGGAAAGAAGAAGAAAAAAAAAATCGATTAAATCTGAAAGGACACAATAATTTTGTTCCATGTAGTATGAACCTGGCGTTTGGGCCTTATATATTTTGATAAATATAGTTTTTCGTATACAACAGACAAAATACGTTTCTCTATATACATACCTCATATATGTAACTGCATATATGTGTACTTAAACTTGTAGCACCTTTGTATACTTAAATTTTGAGCACTTTTGTAGTACATGATCAGAGAAGCAAATCTATATTTGGGGCAAGTACGTGAAGACTTGGAAACAGGAGGCCAGGCTCTATAAGTATCAAATCATTCAATACAATAATAATTTGATATGATGGGGGATGGGCAGCAGTATTTGGCTATTTGCCCATTAGTTGGAGACATGCCAACTTACTTTGCTGTATAATAAGATATACTTAGGCTACGATGTTGTTTATTGAAAAGAATGTTCCACACAATGAAAAATAATATTAAAATATATTGATGCGTGTGTGTATATATACAAGTTTGGCTGCGTGTCACTTCTTTTGAGGTGAGATGTTAATTTAAAACTGATGACACTATATTTCCATTATACAATAGCTGAAATAAAATCTAATTTTATACATGTAACAGTGTATTAATATTCAAAATATTAAATAAACTATTTTTGTGAGTATATGAAAATATACATATAATATATTTTGAGGGCAAACGTGCATTTTTCCGCTATATTTACATACGTATGTAAAAGTAAAAGAATAATAAATTTATTTTACAAATTAAATATTTTCAAACAAATGCATAATTTACAAACATTTACAAGTTGAACTGAAATAAACAACTTTACTAAAACGTTTTTGAAACAATATACAAAAAACTCTTAGAGGTGAACATTACAAATTATCATGACAAATCCTTATCTTAACCAAAAGGAGGGTAACGCTTGTGAACGTGAAGTCATACGAAGACTTTTTTGTTATTTTAAGGGTAAAGTTAAAATTTAAAGCATAGTGAATAATATGGTTGTTATGATAATATTTGACGTTATTAAAAGAGAAAAAAATCATATATACAAGTTCTGCCTATAAAACAAAACCTAAAACCATTACTATTAAAGATTCGTTATATCAATAATTATATACCGTTAAATAAGTTATCCTTAACCAGTAATAGTAAATTTACCATTAATTGAAAGTGAAAAAAATATAGCTACATTTTAACAAACAAACTTCTCATATTTGGCCTACCCAATACTACATCTGATAGAGTTATGGATATGCCTTAGGACCAATTATGTAATCTGTTACATATATCTAACTCATTGACCAATCTTGTTCGAAATAAAAGGTGTTTTCTTTCTATTGCATACTTCATATAATGTGTTATATTAATTAATTTAAGTAAAAGTATATTTAATAGAAAATCCATAGATAATACATTTTGTGATAGTAGTTACAAAGTATGGTAACCGTAAGTAATCACAATAAAAACAAATATATCATTTTAAATGTTCCTAGTCAAGCTGCATCGAAACTGGATATCGATGTATCTGTTGAGACTAGAATATATAACGCTCTTCAAATGTTGGGCAGTGTATTACGTACCCATGACTGTTAAGGGCACCTAGGATTTACGTACTGATAGTTATTGAATGGAATGACCTACCCGATAGTTTTCTGTTGGTTAATATAAGTAAGTTCAAACAGATAATATCGATGTGACTGATTTATACAGTTCTCTCGACTTGAGAATATTGTGGATCTTTAATATGAAAGCTCCGCTTTGATTGTAGTCAAATCATGGCATGACGTTTCATCGAGTGACTATAGTTGGATCGAGTGGAAGTATTGGAATTGAAGCACTATTCAAGAGATGATTCATCTCATCAATTATATGGGTTAGTTTCATGGTCAACTCAAGTCAATTCAAAGTCAAACACTAGTACAAAAAATGCATATTGCTTCGCCTCATTTGAATCGGTTGAAGTAAAAACTGATGCAAATAGAACTATTTGCATCAGTTCTGTCTTAATAACCGATGCAATTGGTACGTGAAAAGCAATAGGTAATAAAAAATCAAATTTGCATCAATTGTCACCAACAACCGAAGAAAATACGTCGATGCAAATAGTTTTAGTCGCATCGGTTTTAAAGTCAACCGATGCAACTACGTTAATTTGCATCCAAAATAATTATTTTCGCATCGGTTCACTAGCGAAGGCGGTGCAATTTCAAATTATTTAGGTTATCAAACCACTTTCATTGCTCACTTGTTAATTCCTGCCATTCCATTTTTTTCGCCGCTTATTTTCCCATTCTTTTCCCCAAATATTTCGCCTGTTTCAAAACAAAAAAAACCTAAAATTGATTGTCACCGTACGTTATTTCGCGGATTAGATTTGGCCTATCAAATCACCGTTAAGCGATCAATTTTGAGTTTGCTGTGGAGACTGCTGTAGAGTTGAAAATTCTTGTGGAGAAGTGGAAGTATTTGCTTGCTGGATTGATTTTTCAGGTATAAAATGAATATATTGTTGCCTTTAATGTTTTGAATAATGAATGATTGTAAGCTAGCGAACGCCGGAAATTTGATGCTTCTAAACTTTGAAAGCAACTCGCATTTGCAATTTCCTAGATACAAATTCCGAATTAAAATTCAAATCGGAGAACGAAATTGCAATTGCGATTAGCAAATTAAAAGCAGCTTTCGAATCGCGATTGGGAGTGGCGACTGAATCGCGATTGGGGCGACTTGATGATTTGGGGGCGAGGTCGGTCTGTCTATATGATGGTTGATTCAGGCGATGGAGTTAAGGTTGGAGTTTGAAGGTTTGGGTGATGTGGTTTTGGATGATGAACGGGTTTTTTCGGGTTGGAATGATGTAAGAGGGATGAAGCTAGGTTATAGTACAGGTAGCGATGGCAATTGAAGTGAGTTTGGAGAACAGTTTGGCAGATTATGGTGAGTGATCGGAGTTTTTCTAGCAGAAGTGGAGATAGGGTGTGTGGTAGAGGCAGAAGTAGGTGATGATGATATGTTGTTGTGGTTTTGGGTTTGCAGCTGTATATCGCAGAGTTGTGCAGGTAGTTGTAGGTTGTTTATAAAGGAAGGTGGTGATGTTTGTGTTTAGGCAGTGTGTGTTGATGATGATGGAGATTAGTTGTTGGTTGTGAACTGAAGCAGCTAAGGTTGAGGCAGTGTGTTGATTAGAAAGTGGGATGGAGAGGCAATGAAAGTGTCCCTTATTTTTACAAAAAAAATTAAGAATCAAAATACCCCTTTAATTATTTTTATCTAAATTTATGTTTTATTTTTATTTTTTTTCAAATTTTTTATCCACCATGCAAAACAACTTGGAAAATTGATAGATCCCGCTAGAATTCTTACCATACATAATAGAAACAAAATCAAATTATATTTTGGTTTCAAGCCTATTAGATTTACATTATGGGTCACAAGAAAATAATCTTATTACATAATATCTCCTAAGGCACGCACAAATTTATTTGTATCTACCTTTCAACCAACTACTCCAAAGGCTATCGGTTGCGAGAAGATTCTGAATTCGGTTTGTTCCACAAATTGTATTCAAAACACCAAAGTTTCTCTCTCTTACCCACCTTCACTTTTTTGGGTAAAAACCGTTAGCCAAGGTATCTCTGTTAATTTCCCTTTCCATGAGAAGTTTGCACATATCATATTGATCCTTTTGAGCTTTATGTATAAATTTTAACTATACAGGTGCTTTTGATAATTCAGTAAAAGCTTTTTCTATATTCAGTAAAGTATATTATATGAGGTTAGATAAGTTATGTACATGTATACGTTGAATGAGGTTAAACACTTGTGTATAGGGTTACAATTGTCTAGTTAAAGGAATAAAATATGCTCAAAAATTTATAATAATACAACAAATACTCTACTCAAAAATAAATAATTTAGCACCGGATAATACATTACAAAGTGAAGTCCACACAAAATGCATTATAGAATTAATCCGCTATAATACAACATCAAAATTTTCACTACGTATGTTTTAAGCTACTGTAGAATAGGAGAACGATGAAATGAATATGAATGCTCAATGTTGAATGACTTCTTCTTTTGAACATGCGTTGATATGTGAACAGGTACTTAACGGGTGATAAATTTACATTGATACTTCCCTATGGTAAAGAAGGTTGGGTTCCTGGATAAGAGCTATGTTGATTTAATAATGAATGCTCTTTGTAATCCAATGTTTTTTTGCTTGTGTAGTGTGTCTCTAGCATTTGCATATGGATCGTAGTTGGATGTACAATGTAAAACGTAACGATGATGAGTTCCTAAACAAAATTGAAGAGTTCATCAATTGTGCACTGAATGATCAATTAAGAAGAGGGAAAGAAACTATTTTTTGTCCTTGTAGACACTGCAAAAATAAGAGGAGACTTCGTAACATAGATCAGATTAGAGATCACATAATCCGTTATGGGTTTAAGCAAAATTATACGCGGTGGATATGGCATGGTGAAAGTATACTTAGTAGAGCTAGTTCTAATAATCAGGAGAATGATGAGAATGACCGGGAAGATAACATGAATAATGACGCGAATGATGAGAATGATTGTGTTCATGAGATGTTTCGTGATGCTGAAGAACATTTGATGGAAGAGCCAAAGTTGTATGAAAGAATATTAATTGATGCTGAGAAGCCTTTGTTTCCTAATTGTGCTAAGTTCACAACATTGTCTGATGTGCTCAAGCTTTTCAATTTAAAAGCAAAGCATGGGTGGAGTGATAAAAGTTTTACATCTTTGTTGGAACTTTTGAATGACATGCTTCCGGAAGGTAATGAGCTTCCAACTTCTAACTATGAAGCAAAGAAAATTATGTGGCCAATTGGTATAGGATATAAAAAGATACATGCATGTCCAAATGATTGTATATTGTATCGAAATGAATATGAGAACTTGCACGAGTGTCCCAAGTTTGGATTATCCCGTTACAAGTCGCGAGAGAACGTTCACAATGACCCAGATAAGAAATGGCCTCCAGCAAAAGCCTTGTGGTATTTGCCAATTATACCAAGGTTTAAACGTTTATTTGCAAATAAAGAAAATGCAAAAAACTTAAGGTGGCATGCAGATGTGAGGAAAAATGATGGATTATTGAGGCATCCAGCTGATTCTCCACAGTGGAGAAACATTGATACAATGTATCCTAATTTTGGTGAAGAAATTAGAAATCTCAGACTTGGTCTTTGCACAGATGGCATAAACCCATTTGGCAACTTTAGTAGTCAACATAGTACTTGGCCTGTTCTTTTGGTGATTTACAATCTTCCACCTCATTTGAGTATGAAGCGCAAGTATATCATGTTGTCTCTTTTAATCTCTGGACCACGACAACCAGGAAACGACATCGATGTTTACCTAACTCCTCTTATTGATGATCTAAAACTTCTATGGGATAAAGGTGTGTGTGTGTTTGATGCATATAGTCAAAGTAATTTTACATTGCGCGCCATGATTTTTTGTACCATAAATGATTTTCCTGCGTATGGTAACTTGTCTGGCTATAGTACAAAAGGTGCCAAAGCATGCCCAATTTTTCAAGATGATATGGTTGTTGAGCGTTTACATTATTGCAAAAAAAAGTGTATATGCATCATCGAAGATTTCTCCCTCCTAATCATCCTTATCGTAAAAAGAAGAAGCCTTTTAATGGGGAGATAGAGAATGGAGTTGCTCGTTTGCCATTAACAGGAAATGATGTTTACGAACGGGTCAAGGATATTGAAAATGCATTTGGCAAAGTATTTCCTCTTTTAGAAGGCTCGATGAAGAAGAAATCTATATTTTGGGAGCTTCCGTATTGGAGACATTTACAGGTTAGACATTGTCTAGATGTAATGCATATAGAAAAAAATGTTTGCGATAGTATCGTTGGGACACTCTTGAATATACTTGGTAAGACAAAAGATGGTGAGAAACCTAGGCAAGATATGTTGAAAATGGGTATCCGGAAGGAGTTAGCACCGGTGCAGAAAGGTAAACGTACCTATTTGCTCCCCGCATGTTATACATTGTCCAAAAAAGAGAAAACTAGTTTATGTGAGTGTCTTCGTGGTGTGAAGGTTCCAACAGGTTATTCTTCAAACATTAGCAGTCGTGTATCTGTGAAGGATTTGAAATTGACCGGTATGAAGTCTCATGATTTCCATGTGTTAATGCAACATTTATTACCTGTTGCAATTAGAGGTATATTGCCTAAACATGTTAGGCATGTTATTACAAAGCTTTGTCTCTTTTTTAATATAATTTGTAGCAAGGTAATTGATCCTGATACGTTGGATGCTCAACAAGCCGATGTTATTGTTACCTTATGCCAATTTGAGATGTATTTTCCACCTTCATTTTTCGATGTTATGTTGCATTTGGTTGTTCATCTTGTAAGAGAAATCAAAATTTGTGGTCCTGTATTTATGAGATATATGTATCCGTTTGAAATGTCTATGGGAACTTTAAAAAGAAAAATAAAAAATAGATATAGACCTAAAGCCAGTATCGTAGAAGCTACTGTAGCTGAGGAGGTTATTGAATTTGTCACTCCATACTTAACCGGTGTTGAACCTATTGGACTTCATAAGTATCGACATGAAGGACGACTTGACGGCCAGGGCATAATTGGATCAAAATTGATTTCAATTGGTGATGAGATGTTTCACAAAGCTCAGCTGCTTGTTTTGCAGCACCTTAGTGAGGTACATCCTTACTTGGAGGAGCACATGCTAATTCTAAAGTCCCAGAATCCTTCAAAGAACGAAAGGTGGTTGACGAATGAACATAACCGCTCTTTTGTCATATGGTTTAAACATACGGTAATGTCTCAATTGTCTCAAACAAACCATGGTATTTCAGATACAATAAAATGGTTAGCATATGGGCCTCGATTTCATGTCAATTCATGGGAAGGATATGATATGAGCGGTTACGTCTTTTATACGAAGCGTCAGGATGAGAAGAGCAAAATGCAAAATAGTGGAGTTAGCATCGTTGCATCTTCAAGAGAATTTGCTAGTGCTAAAGATAACAGACCAATAAATGCGACAATGCTATATTATGGGATAATCGAGGATATTTGGGAACTTGAGTATAAAGACTTAACAATCCCGCTATTTCGATGTAGATGGACTGACAATCGTCGTGCTGTACGAGTGGATGAACATGGATTCACATTGGTTGACTTTGGTCAAGTGAGTCATGATAATGATCCACTCATCTTGGCATCTCAAGCAAAACAAGTTTTTTACGTGACTGATCCTGCCGATAATAAGTGGTTTGTTGTTCTTCCCAGCAAAATACGCATTGTTGGGATTGGTGATGTGGTGGATGAAGAAGAGTATAATCAATTTGATGAGAATCCACCTTTCTCTGTCGGCTTAAGACTACCAGAAGAAGTTGATTTAAATGCAAATTATGCACGTTCTGATCACGATGAGGGGGTTTGGATAGTTGGGTTTTTTTTATGCTCATCATGCTTTAGTTTCCAGTTGAAATCTTTCATTTTCTGTGATACTTTAGTTTTTTGAGAATAATTACTAATAAGATATTTTACAGGGATACTTGATCTCTGTTTTTGTTGCAGACTACGGACATTGTATCACTGCTTGCTCTCAGGTAGAGATTTTTTCTCAATGACTAACTCATACACTATACTGTAGGGCTTCAAGTACTTATCAATGTTGTACGAAATGGAAACGGGTAAATCATACATTATAAAAATTAAAGTATGATTTAGAGCTTGATGCAACCATATGTATAACAAAACTTATAGCGCTAGTGGGAGTATAAGTAATTTCTCAACTACATGTACTGCTGTTACTTCACAAACGATTGCTTCTTCTTCTAGTTTTTCTTTTTATTAATGAAATTTTCTATTCATTATTTGTTTTTGTAGTATGTCTATACATGCTGATGTTTGTTTTATCGTACAAATTCTTTGTATTAACGTTAAGAGTAAGTATATATTGCATTAATCTTTAGATTAAATGTTTTTTACCTTTAGTTGAAACCTTGATATTATGAATATCAACAACTGAGCTTGCAGCTAGAGGCTATGGGTACAAATCCCACTATGATCATATATTTATTATACCTAAATTATAATGGTTATGTGCACTTTACTAAAAGCATCAAACATTTCTTGCATTTTCAAGCTAGAAAACAAATAATAGGTCCACTCACATCCATATTTGCACTTTGATAATTGACAACTTACTGCTTATGCCAACTACCATTTTGTTTACTTTTGTTGGTTTCTGCAATTTACTGATGTGGTGTCAACTTGGTTTCTATTATGATAAATGCTAATAATTATGGTACGTAAGCCAAGTAACCCATGTATTTGTTTGTTAGGATAAAAAATTCACATGTTGTCTTTGTGAATTTTTAAAACAGTTCGTCCTTGGCTTCTCTTTCGCTATGTTAGCTTTCCCTCGTTGCTTATTAATAACATAAGCTTGCAATACTTGTTGGAACTCTTTGTTGTGAAATTGTAATTGATGATCCAATTTCAGTATGCTTCAAGTTTCAACCATCAATTTCTCTACAATTTACATGTGTTTAAAAAAGCATGACTTTTTCAATCTAGTTGTTGATGAGGTTACAATATGTCAATTTTTACATCCTCAATCTATACCAAAACACAGTCTCTCTGATTTATTATTTAGTTGTACATACTTTTTGAGTTTTAATACCATATGTAAGATTCATATATATAAACAATATATCAAAATACATTTGTCAGAAGAACTTAATTAATGGCTGTCATAGACTCAAAACAATGAATGGTCATACATAAGTATTATTTACAAAAGAGTTAATGATCATCTCATTTTGATTATATTCAAACTTACTGAATTATAAGAAGTAACATGTAGCACAAGAACAATTTGTTTATTCACAACTTGAGGGTTCAATGAAGAGGAAAACGTCTTTGTATAACATGACAGTATAGTTGTTATAATTTATCTGTATAACATGACAGTAACCTATAAAATACATTTCAATTTTCCATTAAATACTAATATATTTCATAACTTAAGTATATTACCAAAATGTTAAAAGATCAGACAGTATAAAATACATGATAGTATATTTCAAAACTTAAGTATAAAATGTTAATATATTTCAAAACTTAAGTATAAAATACATGACAGTATATTTATGAAACTTATTTCATTCTTACCTTTTTAACAATATTTCAAAAGTCTGTTAAAAAACTTGCAATGAACAATATTTTAATTAATATCACCTCAGGTTAAAAAAATCAGTTTTTTTAATTATTGATTCGCTTTCTGGAAAAAATGATATAACATAAGTTATTTAAGCATATGACAATAAATTTTTACTATCATGAATGCGTCTTCACGTTAGTGGGCTATGACAATAAATTTTTAAGCATATGCTTCTCTTATATTTGGTGTAACGTCTAATTTATGCCTCTTTTTCATGTAAACAATCTTAACAAGTGTTATCTTGTATTTTATAGGTTTTGTTGTATTATGCAGGTCACTGTTTTCGTGTAATGCTCAAACTGTTAAGATCAGACCTTCTGAAGTAGTTTGTGTGAACTGGCTATGAAATGACTGAAGACATGAACATTACATATTAACAACGAGTTACTGCACTGTTTGTGATGTCAAATCAGTAGTAGAAATGAATCCACTACCAGCTGCATCTTATTATTGTTGTATGTATGCACTTTTATTAGCTATAAATAAATTCACATTATCATGCTTTATATTTACCTCGATGAAATTTTATAATACATTGTCTTTTCTATTTATTTATGGTCTCCTACAAAATTGTTATAGTATCTCCAGTTATGTTCACCTTTAACCAGAATACTTCTTATTTCCAACTTCCATAATTAAATGGTCACTAAACAATCAACTACAGGAATAACGGAGATAGAACAATTTGGACAAAATGAAGAACATGATCCTTCTACTTCACAGTCGTTGTCTAAGAAGAGGCGAAGAGGCCCAACAACCGGGAAGAAATATAAAACACAAGAACCAAAATTCATTGAGTGGAGTGATAATGGCAAACCCATTGGAAAGTGGGCGAAGTCTTATAAGGCGTATGTGGGCGATACTGCTAGATCTAAAATTGATATCAATATTAAAAATTGGGATGGCGTTAGTAAAGGGCTTAAAGATACTATATGGGAAGATGTTAAGGTATTATAAATTCATTTGTTCACTTATTACTTATTTGGCTTTGAGACCCAATTGGACATTTGAAATCTTATAAGGCGTATGTAACTATGATTTTTTATTATCTCAGATCGAGTACCACATTGACGACAACATGAAAGATAATGTGTTAAAATATGTCTGTGGACGATGGAAAGATTTCAAAACAAAATTGGTTGGTGGTGTTAGAAATCTGCTATTAGAAACTACAATTGGCTCATTTACTTTTAACGTTATGCAGTTTCTAATCTTAATGTGACCCTATTAATTAGGTCATAAATAGAACATTTCATTTACCTTTAACGTTATGCAGTTTCTAATCTTAATGTAACCCGATTAATTAAGTCATAAATAGACCGTTCTATAATTAGAACATTAGGTCTGTGATTAATCTTAAGCGTTGAATTGGTATATGATGGACATACCGGATTTAGAGTTAAATGTTATATAAAGGATTGGGTCCTCTCTCTCCTAGCCAACAGATGTATTCTTCTCCATCAAGAAACTCATAAAGAAATAGGGTTAGAGAGAGAAACCGAATTCTGAGAAGAAGAGTAATTATTGGAAGTCAGAAGAAGAAGATGACGGCCATTACATCTTCCGTTGTTAATCAAGGTACGTCATCTTAAACAATAAATCATATTAAGTTTTGTTTGTGAAATATTCGGTATTGGTGATCCTTGGGCTATTACTTGAATTGTTCATCATTAATCATGAAAGATCGAACAGTAAAGAATTTCTGACATTTAGTATCAGAGCCACCAATCAATAACCGAATATTTCCTATGATTGCAATTGATTTGTTCTATGCTTTACTCATGATGTTTAATCAAGTATGTGTTATAAGTCAATTATGCACATGAGATTTATGATTTTGTTAATCACCAAAGTGGGCAAAATCAGAATTATCATTTAGTGCATAGATGACATAATGATTATTGATAGAAATTGCTAGTTATAATAATACCAATTAAAAACTGGCGTCACTAATTATAGAACCTGAGAACTTACGTACCCAAAGGAAAGTCTTGTTCTATAACTAGTTGACATGATGAGGTTTAATAGATATCTTGATTAAATAAATATTGATCATCCAAAGATGTCGGTTCTATTTAATTGAATATATTTATTACTTACTTATGTTTTGGTATTTAATTATGTTAAGTATAAGATAGTATCTACCCAAAGGAGTGCTATATTATACTATTATGTACATATTTGAATCGCGTTAGCTATGAGCTTATAATTATTTCAATTTTTTATATATTTAATTTGCAGTAGTTCCCATGAATACACATGCTTCATCTGTTACATTGTTCACTGGTGTTAATTTTTTTGAATGGAGAGAACAAGTCAATTTCCATTTAGGTGTTCAGGATCCTGACTTGGCACTCCTTGAGGATAAACCTATTGCTCTTACAACAGCTAGTACTGAGACAGAAAAATCACACCATAAAGCATGGGAACGCAGTAACAGATTGAGCCTTATGTTTATTAAGATGACTGTTGCTAACAACATTAAGTCAACAATTCCGCAAACAGAAAGTGCTAAGGAATATATGCAGTTTGTGGAAGAGCATTTTCGTTCAGCTGATAAGTCACTCGTTGGTACTCTTATGGCAGAACTCACGACCATGACGTTTGATGGGTCGCGAACTATGCAAGAGCACATTATAGAGATGACTAATCTTGCAGCAAGGTTAAACTCCCTTGGACTTACAGTGGAGGATTCTTTTCTTGTCCAGTTTATCCTGAACTCGCTACCTTCTGAATATGAACCTTTTCAAATTAACTATAACACTATAAAGGATAAGTGGAATGTTAATAAATTGGCTAGTAGACTTGTTCAGGAAGAAGGACGTTTGAAAAATCAAGTGAATCACTCAGTAAGTTTTATGAGTAATAAAGCTGGTAAAGAAAAGAATGGAAAATCAAGTCATTTAAAGAAGAAAAAGGCACCTACTAAGAATGGGCAGGATAAGGAAAAGAAGGAACTAAAGGATGTTCGATGTCATTTCTGTAAAAGGAAAGGACAATATCAAAATGACTGTCCGAAAATGATAGCTTGGTTCGAAAAGAAAGGTAATCATCTATCTTTCGTATGTTTTGAATCAAATTTAGTTGAAGTTCCTATTAATACATGGTGGCTTGATACTAGTGCTACAACTCATGTCTCCAATAATATGCAGGGATTTCTTATGATCCGAACCATAAATCCAAATGAAGATCGTTTTCTCTTTATGGGAAACGGAATGAAATCCACAATAGAAGGCATTGGGACTTATCGTCTAATTCTAGAAAGTGGATATGTATTAGACTTATATAGTACCCTTTATGTACCTTCATTATCTAGAAACCTTATTTCCGTAAGTAAGTTGGATAATTCTAGTTTTAAATGTACGTTTGGATCTGGTTGTTTTGATTTATATAAGAATACTGATAATGTTGGTTCTGGTATTCTAATTGATGGTTTATATAAATTGAAACTGAATGACACTTATGCGAATTCTTTGCTGAATATAATAAATAATGTTGGATGCAAACGTAGCATGTTGAATGAAAATTTTGCTTTCTTATGGCATAAAAGACTAGGTCACATATCCAAAGAAAGAATGATGAGATTAGTAAGTAATGAAATTTTTTCAAATTTGAACTTTAGTGATCTAGATTTATGTGTGGATTGTATTAAAGGTAAACAAACCAAACATAATAAGAAAGGAGCCACTAGAAGCAGCCAGCTTCTTGAAATAATACACACT
Organism: Allium fistulosum; assembly: GCA_030737815.1. NCBI lineage: Eukaryota > Viridiplantae > Streptophyta > Magnoliopsida > Asparagales > Amaryllidaceae > Allium > Allium fistulosum. The sequence goes on from CM060905.1 coordinate 1,113,295,308, forward strand.
GATATTTGCGGACCTATGGACACTCCAGCCTTTAATGGAGAAAAGTATTTCATCACTTTTATTGACGATTTTTCCCGCTATGGTTATGTCTATTTGCTTCATGAAAAATCTCAATCTGTGAATGTCCTTGAGACATTTGTAAAGGAAGTTGAGAGGCAATTAGATAAAAAGGTGAAAATCATAAGGTCTGATAGAGGTGGTGAATATTATGGCAAATATAATGACTCAGGCCAGTGTCCAGGTCCATTTGAAAAATTCCTCGAAAGTCATGGCATATGTGCGCAATACACAATGCCAGGTATACCACAGCAAAATGGTGTAGCAGAAAGGCGCAATAGGACGTTAATAGATATGATTAGGAGTATGATGTCGGATTCTACACTACCTAAGAATTTGTGGTCGTATGCTCTCAAAACCGCTAATTATTTGTTGAATAGGGTTCCTAGTAAAGCTGTTCAAAAGACTCCTTTTGAATTATGGACTAACAGGAAACCTAGCTTAAGACACCTGCATGTTTGGGGTTGTCCAGCGGAAGCGAGAATTTATAATCCACATGAAAAGAAATTAGATTCTCGAACGATTAGTGGGTATTTTTTAGGTTACCCTGAAAAATCTAAAGGATATGTGTTTTACTGTCCTAATCATAGTCCAAGAATTGTAGAAACTGGTAATGCAAGATTCATTGAGATTGGTGAAGTCAGTGGGAGTACTAGAAGAGAAATAGTGGAAATAAAGGAAACAAGGGTAAATGTTACATTGCCTATAATAGTTCCTCCATCTAATATTACTCCAAATGTTGTTCCAGCTATTGGAGAACAGCATGATGATGAACAACATATAAATGAAGAAGTACTTCCTGAAGGAAATGACTTACATAATGCTGATATGCATGAGCCACAACAAGTAGCATTAAGAAGATCTTAAAGAGATCGTAGGTCAGCTATTTCTAATGATTATATGGTTTATATGCAAGAATCAGATTATGATATAGGAATCAATAAGGACCCAGTTTTGTTTTCACATGCTGTAGAAAGTAAAGAGTCAAAGGAATGGATTAATGCCATGAAAGAAGAACTAAAATCCATGCAATAGAATGAAGTTTGGGATCTCGTTGAGTTACCACATGGCTGTAAAAGAGTTGGATGCAAATGGGTTTTTAAAACCAAACACGACTCTAGTGGTAATATCGAACGGTATAAAGCTAGACTTGTTGCTAAGGGTTACACTCAGAAAGATGGTGTTGATTACAAGGAGACATTTTCTCCTGTTTCGAAAAAGGATTCACTAAGAATAAAAATGGCATTAGTAGCACATTATGATTTGGAATTGCATCAAATGGATGTGAAAACAGCCTTTCTGAATGGAGATCTTGATGAGGATGTTTATATGGATCAACTTGAGGGTTTTTCTGTAAAAGGTAAAGAACAATTGGTGTGTAAACTTAAGAAGTCAATATATGGGCTTAAACAAGCATCCCGGCAATGGTATATTAAGTTCAATACCATTATTACATCTTTTGGTTTTAAGGAAAATACGGTTGATCACTGTTTATACCAAAAGACCAGTGGGAGCAAGTTTATTTATCTAGTCCTTTATGTTGATGACATCTTGCTTGCTGCAAATAATTTAAGCATATTGCATGAGACTAAGGAATTTCTCTCAATGAACTTTGAAATGAAAGATATGGGAGAGGCATCCTATGTGATTGGAATAGAAATATTTCGTGATCGATCACAAGGAATATTGGGATTGTCTCAGAAAGGATATATCGAAAGGAATCTAGAGAGATTTGGAATGAGTAAGTGTTCACATGGGAAAGTTCCTGTACAGAAAGGTGATAAATTCAATCTCATGCAATGTCCTAAGAATGATGCTGAACGAAAGGAAATGGAATCAATTCCATATGCATCTGTAGTTGGTAGCCTAATGTATGCTCAAACCTGTACTAGACCGGATATCAGTTTTGCGGTCGGCATGTTAGGGAGGTATCAAAGTAATCCAAGAAAGGAACATTGGCAAGCTGCAAAGAAAGTGTTGACGTACTTACAAGGCACGAAAGATTACATGCTCATGTATAGTAGATCCAATGAATTGTAGGTGATTGGATATAGCGATTCAGATTTTGCTGGATGCATCGATACTAGAAAATTGACTTTTGGTTACCTGTTTATGTTTGCTCAAGGAGCCATATCATGGAAAAGTGCGAAACAAACTATCGTTGCTTCATCTACTATGGAGGCAGAATTTGTGGCATGTTATGAGGCCACAATTCATGCATTATGGTTGCGGAACTTTATTTTAGGACTTGCGGTTGTCGACACCATTAGCAAGCCGCTGAAAATTTATTGTGATAACTCTGCAGCAGTGTTTTTCTCAAAACACAACAAGTACTCTAAAGGTGTCAAACATATGGAACTGAAGTATCTTGTTGTGAAAGATGAGGTTCGGAAACAAAGAGTGTCAATCATGCACATCAGGACAGAACTTATGATTGCAGACCCTTTGACGAAAGGGTTACAACCATGACAATTTAAGGAACATGTTCAAAGAATGGGTCTTGGTTGTATTAATAATAATTGATGTGTGACATTCTGAGCTCCTTTGTGTGTTTCTGATATACAATTATGTGTCTCTTATTTTAATGTGGTAGTACGTACTTTATGTAATTTTAAACAAGAAAGAGTCTTATAAAGATATTATGTTTAATCATTATGATATAAGACATTATGTGGACCATTATGCTGTTTTATATAAATTATGAGTATAAAATGATGGATTGCTGGTATTGTAGTATATGGAAGGGAATGCATTGAATTAATAATGCACAACTGCCATAACTCTCAGCAATTTGTCATAGTATGATGTTCAACACTTGATATTATGAATAATTGGGTCAAGTGGGAGAATGTTAGAAATCTGCTATTAGAAACTGCAATTGGCTCATTTACTTTTAACGTTATGCAGTTTCTAATCTTAATGTGACCCTATTAATTAGGTCATAAATAGAATATTTCATTTACCTTTAACGTTATGCGGTTTCTAATCTTAATGTGACCCGATTAATTAAGTCATAAATAGACAGTTCTATAATTAGAACATTAGGTCTGTGATTAATCTTAAGCATTGAATTGGTATATGATGGACGTACCAGATTTAGAGTTAAATGTTATATAAAGGATTGGGTCCTCTCTCTCCCAGCCAACAGATGTATTCTTCTCCATCAAGAAACACATAAAGAAATAGGGTTAGAGAGAGAAACCGAATTCTGAGAAGAAGAGTAATTATTGGAAGTCAGAAGAAGAAGATGACAGCCATTACATCTTCCGCTGTTAATCAAGATACGTCATCTTAAACAATAAATCATATTAAGTTTTGTTTGTGAAATATTCGGAATTGGTGATCTTTGGGCTATTACTTGAATTGTTCATCATTAATCATGAAAGATCGAACAGTAAAGAATTTCTGACAGGTGGTTGGATTACGAAGACAAGAAAACTTCCAGAGGACCATAAAGAGCTGTACGAGCTTTATGATGGCGTTACACAAGCACAGTGGGAAACGTTCAAGAAGAATTGTGAAACTGAGGAATTTAAGGTATTTTTTTGTTAATTATGTTTCATTTACTAAAACATTTACTAAAACTTCCAGGTTTCAGAATGCCTGCACAAATACATGCTTTTATTTCATTTGGTAGATAGGAACAATAACCAAGCTTCATGCACAAATACATGCATTATTTTTGACACTTTGGGTATACATTAATATTCATTATTTTTGACAGCGATTAAGCGAGAAGGGTAGGAAGAGTCAAGCATACAATGAGAATCCTCACTATTTGGGGCAAGCTGGATATGCAGGGAAGAAAGCTAAATGGATAACCGAAGGTCATAGTTCCTCGACTACATTACCAAGTGGTTCTTTTTTGGATCGAAGTGTTGACTGGGTTTTGGCAAGATCAAAAAAAGATGCTAATGGAAGTTATGTAATCCACAATGAGAAAACTAGGATAGTTGCAGATAAAGCGGTATGACTAATTTCGATGCATTTTATCCCATTTGGTTAATCTCTTACAAAACAAAGCAATAAATTATTGAGAAAACTAATTTTGTTGTTGTTGATAGAATGCTTGGAGAGAAAAAGCCAGCGAAGGAACATGGGTTCCAAATAGACATGATGATGTCTTAAATCGTGCTCTTGAAAAAAAAGAACATCCAGGTCGAGTTAGAGGAATTGGTAGGATGGTCGGTATCAAAGATGTATTTGGAAAGGTAGTGAAATATAAAGGTCCAAGTGGTGTAATATCAGTAGATGAACTACATCGTATCACCCAGGAAATAGTAACTAAAGCGAGCCAAAGATTCGAGTCTATGGTAGATACGATGGTTGAGCAAAAGATTGCAAACTTTTTCAATAGGATGGGTATGCAAATGCCCAATGATATTGTGGTCGAAAACATACCATCATTTGGTCATCGTAGCAGTTGTCAATCAGTACAATTGGACAAATTACAAACTACCAGCACAAATCAAGAGACGGATCCTTATGAAAACTTGCAGGTAACTAATTCAAAAGTATATTTTTGTAAAATTATACGATTCTAAAACGTGTACGTCAATAATTTTAATGTTGTACTTATCATTCTAGAGGCCAACTAAATGTCGTTTAGCTGTTAATTTGGACTCCAAAATTGTCGTAGTGGGTCATGGCATGGTGCATTCTGCTTCTAGGCCTGGAGATCAATGCCATAACCAACTAATCTTGGCCAATCATGTAAATGTTGGAATTGACGCAGTAGAGCCTATTCATGTAGGAACCCCTCTTCCGGTTCCATGTAACTATCACATCACGATAGGAGAAGCACTTGGTAGTTTTGTACAATGGCCTAAAAATCTCGTGCTTTTAGGCGATGATGATAAGGTAAAGAAAACACTTTTTATGTTTTTTTTGAGCTTTGCTTGAATAAAATATGCAGACTCCATGCTGCTTATGAATTTTTTGTGTGCAAGCTACACATATTAGGAGCAAAGACAAAGTGGAAGAGTGTGTTGCTATGGACATGAATAATAACAAAAAGGATGACAAATGAGCCTGCAAAGCGTAGGACGATCGTGGGTGAAGATATCATCAATACTTTAACGGATGAGTGCAAATATTTCCATGACCTGATAGTTCAAGTGCCATCCCATGATAATAATTTCACCAATGCAATTCATGTGAACAAGGATTTATTTACATATGATGAGGACTTTGAAATCCATATCACTATGGATGACATTATCCAATTCCTTAGTATGAGATGGTTGAATGGAGAATGGTTGCAAATTTGCATCATGTGAGTATTGTATATATATATATGATGAATATTTCTAGCTGTGTACCAATATAGCTACTATGTTAAATACTTAGGTTACATTTACAACAAATAGCTTATAAATTCATTATATATATATATATTCTATTTTATATTATGTATTATACATGAAATGGTAGAATAACAATATTTGTATGTTGTACTTATTTTAGGTGGTTAAATCATATGTGCAATGACCTCGGAGTGGATACCATCGGGTTTATGTGTCCATAAAAGTTGTCTCAAGTGCGAAAATATCCAGACGCGACAAATATATATATTTCGAACACATGGCGTGCGTCACAATCGAAGAGCTTACTCTTAGCCCCACACTACTAAGAGTATGAACAATAAACTTTTAAAAACTAGTTTACAAATCTAATGTTGATATTAACTTCAAATAAATCTTATAATGTAGGAAACATTGTCTACTGCTTGTTTTTCGTATAGAAAAGAATGAGGTTTATGTTTAGGATCCCCAAGTCGAATGCAAATCTAAACTGGAAATTAGACCACAAGTGAATATGTACGTTTTATTTATTTTCCTTCTGATATTTTTTTTGCTTGATGCAAGTGAATATGTACGTTGTATTTAAATTTTTATTTTATGTGTAGGGCCTTTAAAACTTATAAGGCATATGGTGGCAAATCTCGAGGAACTTACTTGAAATGGAAGACTGTTAAGGTGATTTATTTTGTACAAAATAAAAATAAACTTCTATGTTGGATATAAATTCAACTTAACCTAACTATTAAATTATTGTGTAATATTGTTGTAGTGTCCTCAACAATCTAGAACGACGGATTGTGTATATTATGCGATGAGGTATATGTATGATATAGTAAAAAACCACGATCAAAGCACCGAAATACTTGAGGTACCACTTTAATTTTTTTCCTTCATAATTTTTGTTAAGTAGTTATTCGATTAATGTTTCGAAACAATCTTGTAATTGCAGTACTTTGTACAAGATGGTTCTTATAGCCAGCAAGAGATAGATGAGGTTCGTGATAATTTAGCTAGTTATATCATGCATAACCGGATGTAGTCTTCTTATATGCTACTATATGGTGAGTTTATTCTTGTATCTTTCATACTTTCAGCATTACATGATTTAAATTAACCTTGTTTATATCATTGTTTGCACCTGAAAAACATCACAATGTTTTTGCTCCCATATGTTTAAGTTGTGTGGCCGGCTATGACTTTGATCATATTGTAAATACTTCTAATACTTAGAGGTTCTTGAATCTGTGTTATAACATGTTACATACATGTTATAATGCAGATTCATTTAAATTGTGGAATTGGTGTCAGACCAGGCATTGGTGATATGTCGAGTGTCTGGTTGAATATGATAAATATGATAAATAATTTTGGAAGCGTTCTCGTCTCTATGTAATCGATTATAACTGTAATTTTGAGTAAGAAGCGGAGAGTTTTCAAAATATATCTAAGATAAATTACAAGGCAAATCTTTTAGAAAGAGGGAAGAATATATAAAGAGTATAAACCTCTCCTTAGAAGTCGACCCAATCTATAAATTTCAATAAAGGGGATTTATTTTTATAAGAAAATTGGAAGCGAAGTAATAATTGAATATTTAGGGCATTTTTTATTTTATGGAAAATAATTCTTTGAGAAGAGAAATTATGGGATAAAATAAAATTATGTTGTGAAATTATAAAATCCAACTTAGGAAAAATCCTTGAATTTAATCATTTCCTCACACCTAGAATTAAATTAAGTAAAATCTTAAAATGTCATAGGTGTCCTTGAATTTGTAAGAGGTTCGTAAAAGATGTTTTCAATAGGACTTATTAAAAATGTGAGTAGTTATACTTCTTGGAAAGTACAAATTTTAGAGGAATTATTACTAGAGGAAAGATATGACCAATAGAATATTTTAAGTTAAGGAATACTGAAAATGTAATTTTGAAGAAGTGATTGATATGGTGATGTTTGACAGTGGTTGTTTTGTCTTGGTGGTTGGAGGTGAACAGTGGCAGTATTGAATTGAATGGACAGTTGAGTTGCTAGCAGTGTTGTGGTGAGTTCGTACAGAGAGTAGCTATATGGTTTGCAGCAATGTTTGTGACAGTGCAATGTAATGGTAGAGCAGGTGTGGGAGGGTTGACAGCAGGCAGTGGTAAAGGAGATGATTAGGTAGAATTGTTTAGAGGAGCAGCGATTGTGGATGAAGTTATATGACAGCAGTGTTGAGTGGATGTATGTGCAGATCCCTGTAGTTGTATGTTTTAGTATGGGCTTGTGGCACTATCAGGAGGAAACTAATGTTGTAAAAACTGATTTTGATTTGTAAAGTAAAAAAGGGATAAACATCATGGTTTCATTAATAAAAATTAGTAAAAACAACTCAAATCTAGTAGTAATTGAAGATTTTATCAAATGGAAACATGAATCATTTGCAAAGTCAAATCATTTTCATATTATTTTGAGTCCAGTAAACTCTGTTTCAACTTGATTAAACAACTGTTGCTCACCTAGTAAAAATAAATGATCCGAACAAATATGTAATGGCCTATAAAAGCATAAACTGGATTCACGAAAAATAAAGGCAAGAAAAGTAGAAGCATGCATCATAATTGATCAATTTTGTCATCGTCTTCAAACTCATATGACACTGAATCCAAAACTTACTTTTGTCATTTGGTAGCGAAACCTTCTTTGGTCAATTGCAAACTCAACGTTTTTTTTAATGTTTCTTTTGTTTGTTTTGTTTCTTCCATAATTGATACTTAGGATTAAATTTGTTTATGTACTCCTAAACTGACCCGATTGTGCTATATTACCCTATATGTTAAATTAATAAATTGGGTTCTTTAATTCTTCTAGGCTTTATGTTTATTCAACTATTGTTTTCAGTAAAAAAAGTGTGTTGTAAATGTTTGTTGATTGTTTTATTTGTTATTTTAAGTACTCAATAAGTGGCGATAATACGAAAACAAAATGCAATTGTTTACTGGTGGAGAGGAAGTTAAAGTTTGTTGGTAGAGCAGAGATCGTGACTGATATGTAGCGGTAGTTGTGTCGAATTGTTGTAAGTACGACCATGGTTTTTTTTATTGCAGTTGAAAATTTGATGTTGAAGTGGTGAGTGCTGGAAAATGAGTAAGTATGGCCAGAGGTTAGAAATGTTTGTTTGAGCAAGTTGAGGGAAGGCAGCTTTTGAGTACTTAGTGTACTCAATTTTTAAAACTAAGTACTCATTCAACACATGTTTTAGCTATTATTTTACCATCAATTCATTTTCCTCCTTATGCCTAATATATATGTTTTATTATTATTAAAGACTGGCTTCTTTTACTTAGATATCATTATTAGATACTAGTAGGTAAGCCAGCGCGTCGCAATTTCCAGTAATGCAGTATTGCTTTATGCATGAGTAAATAGCTGCTTTGAGATAAAATATTTATGACAATCGTCTTACAGTTGTTGATGGTATTTATAAAACAGAAATTGTAGGGTAAGCTAGTGTTATTCATACACTGTTGTTAAATTATCTAACGTGATAATGAATAGTGCATCTCCATGCTCGGTAAAAAAAACACATTTGTACGTGCACGCTATTTTTCTCTAAATATACTGTCCCGCATTTTAATTATTCTTTATCTGTTCTGCATTTGAATATACGGAGTATGGTTATACTATTCTGCATCTCCGCAAGTATATGTCAGTATAAGAATTTTTTTACGTACGAGAGTTTTTACAACGGTTTTGTGCATCTCTATGCTCGGTAAAAAAACACATATTATTACATGTATGTATGCTGCCGGGTGTCGCTATGTTATAAATATGTGTATATATGTGTATGATGTAGAGGTAAAATTGTTTGAAACTGACAGTATTTTAGGCAGACGACCTGTATGAAACAAACCTCTCTAACCTTTATTATACACAAACATACGCATATTGTTTATTTTTCCACCACCTACTTTCATCCAAATTTTTTAAGCTGTGTATTGGTTATTTCTCTATATTAGTTCGATGTAAATTTCTACGCTTGGTTGCCCTAGGTTGTAGTTCATTCCATGTGATCTATAAATATGATAGTATGTTAAATTTTAACTATAATTTGCAACTTTTCAACTCCCGGCTGATCATTATCTTAAACCAGTGAAGTAAAAACTGACAATGTTGATTTAATATTACTTCCAGTTGAAGTATAAAGTTTACATAAAGATTGTATCTTTATTCAGATTTCAATTTTCCATTTTTTACTATAAATTTAGTCAATTCATAATTGCAAGGCCCGTCCAATGCAAAGATTGAATAATGTATTAATTTTCAAATTATATCAACCAATGCACAAAAGTTGACGCATAAGACCGATTATGCTCAGCAAATAATTTAGCATCATGCAAGGGCAGAAGTTAGTCAAACAAAACACTTGCCTTGCTTCTTCTATTCAGCAGAATTTTATTTTGACACGCAGGTAGTGCATGACTAATTCACATGTTTATTTCTTGTTTTCCCAGGTTCAAGTTGACATTATAAAAAAAGAAATGCAGCATATGGTTTTGAGCTGAAGCCTAAAAATTTGGGTTTTCAAGATTCCATGAAGTTTTTAAGGTTTTTACTATACTATTTCTTAATGGTTGTACTAATTAAAGATCTGAATTAAGACTATACCACTTAATGATTGTACTAAAGATCTGAATTATGCTGCAAAAATGAATGTATGAACCATTATTTTGTATAGATTATTAACACTTTAATTGATATATGTTTATTTTGGTATTATGTTATTCAGTTTGTATTTGCCATCAAATTTAATTTTGAATGATTGTAATATTGCATGCAATAATTGTTTGTTACAATCAATAATATATATATATATATATATTGTCTATTTGAGTACTGTAATAATGGTTTCTGAGAATGGCTTTCTTGCATCAGGTATAAATAGCTGATGCAATAGAGGGATTAGTTTGCACCGGTTGTTATAAAAAACCGATGCAATAGAGGGATTAGTTTGCATCGGTTTCCAACAACAACCTATGCAACAAGTTCCTTTGTTGCATCGGTTTTCATTACAACCGATGCAACATGAGGGCTGTGTCCAAGCAACCAACCGTATTTTTGCATCAGTTGTTAGTAATAACCGATGCAAAAAGGACCGTTTTGCATCGGTTTTAGAACTGATGCAAAACTGTTAAGCCTGTTGCATCGGTTGCATATGCATCGGATGTTGAACTGATGCAAAAGGGGGGTAAACAACCGATGCAAATGGCCTGTTTTGTAGTAGTGAAAGTCCCTAGCTAGAGCATTTTGGTTAATAATAATTGTTATTATTGAACCAAGGACTTTGTGTTTGGACAATAGAGTTGAATGTGGACGATATTGGAATTTTGACCATTACCAAATTTCATAAGTCCAAAGTGATATAGTTTTGACGAAGAGAATTAGTGTAAATAAATATCAACCGGGTAACGCTTATTAAACTAAAATTGGATTTTACCGAAACCGAGTAAGCGATAAATTTGGCCATAATTTTCACACCGCTTGCTAAGTGACGGGTGAACGTTTACATATCGAATAATTCGATGTTAATCACTGACCGAATTTACATCCAAGAGTCACCAAACCAAAATGATGAATTCTCTTTAGACCGAATGATTTAATTAGTTTATAATTGTTATAAAGTAATTAAATTAATTAATATTTATGGAATATTAATTATGAAATTTGAATATGATTTGAGAAACAAATATTGTGTATGTATATTTATAATAGTTATAAATATGTCAATCAATATGAGATATTGATAAGAAATTAAATTTGATTTAATTACCATATTTGTTTAGGCTTAAATGGGATATTAATTCATAAATTTGAAAGAGATTTTTGGATGTAATTATATGATAGGGACGGCATAAAATAAAGGTAATTAGGGTTTAAAATAGATGGTGGAAATTAGGAAAGAAAAAGGAAAGATATGATCCTCTTTTATCTCCCTCAAACATTATAAAAGGCCTCTCTAACCCCAACCTAAATGATAGATTTTGAGCCGCCTCCATCTTCTAAATTATGGCCGCCGTTACCTTCCTATTGCCGTCGAAATAGATCTCCATTTATCTTTAAAATTCTCAAATCAAAATCGACTTAAAATAAAACTATTCGATAGTGGAAGGTCGCCGATTGCATTCTAGCAATTTGACGATCAAGGAATTTTTAGAGGAAGAGAATTCATTATTTCAACATGGACTTAAGGGCATCTGTTTTGGGTAATGTTTATTTATGTGTTGATTATACTTTCACGTTTTTAAGATTTATTAACCATGTAAACTTATGTATATAAACAGATTATTGTTATTTCATTAGTTAGGTGGGATTTTTGTATGTAATGTTGTTGTCACAATGGAGATTGGATATGTGTATAAAATTTGATGATCTAGTTCATGATTTATGTTTGTAATCTGATATTAAATATCAAAATAAATTTTAGTTTTAAATTATGTATGTTTATAGACACAGACATATTTATGATTTAACATTCACATACAATTTGAATTAAAACATATGTTTTCATATATAATGTATAATATTGATCTAAATTTCTTCAAACGCTTGTTTATGTTTATTATGAATTATAACTGCTGAAAATAATATTTTATTATTAATATATATATATACACACACACACACACTAGTATGAAACCCGTGCCGATGGCACGGGACAAATCTTTTGTTAGACATTACTTATGACATATAATTAATATTAAGAGACACAAAGATGCATATAACATACAACTGATACTTAGAGATAAAGTGATAAGAAAAAATTTATTGCATTCAACACTTAGATGATGCTCTTAAGCTAAGCAAGTAGTAAATTTTGTTAAGTTTTGAAATAAACATTGATTAATAAATATATTGCAATCCCGAGTTAATAGTGTTTAACTATGTATAAAGTAGGTTTGTATAATATTTGTAGTATCATTATGTCTAAAAATGAAAGTTAAATATTAATCATTTTGAAAGTAAATTTTGTTGCTATTTTATTTATTTATTTTTAAAACTGTAAAGCAAAATATATTCTTTGTTTGTTTTTTATAACTAATAAAACTTTATTAGTGAATAATTTGTTAATTAGCTTGAATGTTATTAATGCGCTTTGTCTTACATGAAAAACACACATTTGTACATTTACCCATTTTTGAACATTTAAGCAACTTCGAGCAAATTTAATAATAGGTAGCATGTTTTTATCATCCCCTTCTATCAGTAAAGTAAAGACCATCTTTAATTCTTCCTTCTCATGTATACATTTTGAGCAAACATCTATTCATGTTTTAGTGTGCATAACTTGACATGTATTTCCGCTCCTCACTTTTGTATCACTTTTACCACACTTGCCATTTTCTCATCCTTTTCTACTTCAGTGGTAGCATTTTCCTACCATCCAAACATTGTTCACCCTACCATTTTCAATGACACTTGGCTCTCTTGCATACGATTTACATAAAAGTCTGTTCCATTTTCAAAAGTGGAAATTAGGGAGGCATCCCTATCATACTTTCATATTGTAAAGCGGGTCCCTGTCAAAGTTTCATTGTAAAGCGGGTCCTTGTTTTCTGGAAACAAAGAAAATTTTTTGCTGAAATGTCAGCAACTTTTATAAATAAGTGCTGATATTTCAGCAACTATCTGTGTCAAAGTTTTATTGTAAAAACAATGAAAAATTATTGCTGAAATGTCAGCAACTTTTATAAATAAGTGCTGATATTTCAGCAACTTTCATAAACTGTGTTCACAGTGTACATAAATGTTGCTGAAATATCAGCAACTTTTATAAATAAGTGTTGATATTTCAGCAACTTTCATACACTATGTTCACAGTGTACAGAAATGTTGCGGAAATGTCAGCAACTTTTATGAAATGTTGCATCATGCTCTGCAATAATCGTGAATAAAAAACAGGGACCTAATTTACACTGAAATTTAGTGAAGGACTTTTCGTGAATTTTGAAACTTAATAAGGACCTGTGCCAAAAGTACCCTTTTCAAAAAACCCAAGCCTGGCATGTATTTTGTTACTATTCCCTGATACCATCATTTTGCCTGCATGCTTACTCAATTTTTTATGTGTATTTACTAACAATGCATGATACATCACCATTCAAACGTGCCAAAGCATTTTGCTTGTGCACACCATTATCATAGCATCAATATACATCAACTCATTCAAATCAGCATGCCTTACTACCAAGTTATCATCGCCATTGTTTAAACCCATTAGAGTCAACATGACAATTTTCAACTCACCCTTTTATATAAAATCAATAGAAGCCAATGTATCTTCCCTGGCTTCACCACCACTTCACTGTCAATAACCTTAATCTTTTTAGTTTTGTTCATAACACCATCGAGATCCAACAAATGCTCTGCCAATTCTTCATGAGCCTTATCTGCCAAACAGCCGATGTTAATATTTAACAGCAATTTGTGCACATTATAAATGTTAGTGTGCATATCCATGTCATGAAAGAAAAGGGAAAAAATGAAGTATAAAAGAAATTCAGATTTTAATTTTTTTTGTCACTTGGTATGGAAGAAACATTGTGCATTATTTTTATTTTGGTCAAAATTTAAAATCAGAGCAGTTAATCAACTAATACTGATGATAATTTGATATAGTAGGCAAGCATTCAGTAACAACAGAGAGACAGAGGAAGGGGAGTACGGTATAAATTTCAGTACAAAGTGTTTGTTTAGGAAAAAAATCTATAAAAGCACTAAAGCAGTTTATATTGTTTATGAAATGTCTACTCCAAGGCAAGCAAAAACATTTCACATACAACAACCTTGTTTAAATATAGTATATTGAATTATTTTAGGTACAGCCATAGATCCCTCATTGTAACATAACACAATTATGACAAATATGTAGCATGTAGTAGAAACGGTATAAAAAATTGTTCGAACACAGCATGTATAGATGAAATAGAAATAATTCATCCAAACTCATTAGAGAACATAGTCAAATGATCTAAAATCATTTACATACAACAGACCAGTGTAAAAAAACCATAAACAGAAGGCAAATGCAACCAAAACAACAAAGAAAAACATAATTAAAATAGGCTGGACGAAGAGGAAGAAAAACAACAATGAACATGGACCAGAAGAAACATTAGCAACTGAGTACTTGCAAGCAAAAAAATTATATTACCACTGCAACAACGAAATCATCATCTGAATCTTCAAGGATACAGAATGGTGAAGGTTGTCCATGATTTCCAAGATTCTTGTTTTCCGCACAAGCAAACGATTTTGCCATTAATAGTGGATCAACCACTACAACCGTAGCAATCTCCTTTAAATCCATGTGTACCGTCAACACAACTGCATCTTCTTCTTCTATTTGAACTATCTTACTTCTTCTTTATTTGATGGTACGTCATCTACTTCTACTTTCACTTCAGTGGGAGTCAATAGTTTTACCCTTCGATGCTTCTCTCCTCTGAACCATTGTTTTCTTCCATTTTGAAAATATGAAATGTGTGAGAAATAGAAGAAAAAAAAGTTGTACAAAAGTCAAAAATGATAGGAAAATATCTGGTTCATGTTGTAATACTTGATTGAATGCTCGAGGAAAACTAAAAAACAAAAGAATAGATAATTAGTAAGGTAGGTTAAGTATTGCTTCATGTATGCACAAAGTCAAACCGTTTGCGTGCAAACAGATAAAGTGAGTAATGGAGGAGATTTGGCTACAAAGAATAAGAGGATGGAAGAAATATACCTATGGTAAATGGAGAAGAAAGCATCACCCAAGAATTGAAATTTTTATTAGTGAATGGAGAAACGTATAAGTTAGAAGCAAATAACTGTAGCATAAATAAATGGGAAACGTTCATGGAGAAGTGGGCAAGTGGTTATTTTAGTGGGAAGTGGAGATACGTGGGAAGTAGGTGAAAATATGGTCTCGAACATGACTGAGTATCACGACTGAGTAATAGAGTTATATTAGAAAATAGCTGGAACATTTCTATCCATGTGATGTCTTTCAAGCTTTAAATCAGATGCGTTCTTTATCTTTTGTTTGTCTTCTGTTAACTTCTTCCATTAAAACTGATCTGTATTGTTATATAGATATATATATATATATATATTATTATCGATATTTAATGATTATGTGCTTCAATAAATTCATTTTAAATAATCCATGTCTCGAAAGTTCATTTTTTTTAATTAATTCATTTTGTCAAGTGCTTTCGCAAAAAAATTCAAAAATTTTCAACTTAATTTTATTTTTTTGAAAATTAATTTACTTTCGGCCTGTTACAAATAATTTAATTAAAAATATTACTATAATTGAGAAAATCCTATAAATTTTTCCTAAGCCATAAAACATGATTCTAGATTATTTGAAAATTTTAAATTTGAATTCTTATCATATAATTATTTTATACTAATTAATTATGGCCGAAACTGTCTAGTTCTTTATAATATATATTAAAATCATTATAACTTCAAATATGATATGATTTCGAATGGGTAAGTTATAAAAATAATAATTATTATTAATTATTGTATTATATATATATATATATATATATATATTATTATAATACAATGTGTTATATAAATAAATAAATATTTTTTGAAACATTTAATTGGTAAAACATAATTTTATATATACATATATACATAGATAATCAATTGAAATTTATTACTATATGTTCATGCACATATTTGATAACATACAATACATACAAAATGAGCTAATGTATCAGTTGTGATGTAAATCCGAACATCTATATACGGGCATGTTACACCTTGCACGGATTGCTATGTTGCACATGCACGCGCAGGCGCGCACACAAATAAATAAATATATATAAATAATATATATGTATGTATGTATGTATGTATGTATGTATGTATGTATGTATGTATGTATGTATGTATTAAGTAAAACCAAAATTAAATAACTTTTAAACTACAATTTATAAATTTAAATAAATACATGATTTTATTTAAACTAAATTTAGAAACGTTATAAATAAATTAGACTTCATAGGCCCAATAAAGATCCAATAGGGTAAAAAAAATTGAAATTCACTCATATATTCCACTATGGCTGGCCCAGTTCCAACAATGGTATCAAACCCAATAGCCTATGCGGTCTAAATTAGTCATGTTAAGATTAACTATTAAGCTCACAGCCTAGATAGTAGGGTGTCTCAAAAGGTAGTCGAAGGATTGGGTTTGGGTAATCAAGTACTCTGCCCTACCTGGCTACCCAGTATGGCCGAACATATATGTGAGCCCAAAGGTTTCCCTAATAGAACATGCCTGTTATCCTTCCTTTTGGCCAGGCATAATCCGGACAAACTAGACAGATGGAGCTTGAAATTATCAAGGCAGAAAGCCCAAAGGATAGCCCAGGAGTCCAGAAACCAAGCATAGACAGAGCCGCGAAGTCAAAGCCAAGATTATCCAAGACAACAAGGTAATGGGATCACCCAAATTGGGGATCGGTACCGACTCCCACTTGAGGATCAGTACTGACTCCCAAATGCAACTTGGATGGACACCATCTTCTACCTATAAGCTTATCTCGATGTCGAGAGTCATTTCCAAGGTTGGTTTGTTGAATAAATGCAATTCTCCATCGATCTCCTTTAACTCCTGAATCTGCAGCTTTGTTCTCCCGCAATTCCATCATTTGGGCTTAGAAACAAGCTAAGATTGGTGCAAACAACTACGGATTTACGAAGCCTACCACGGGATGATCCAAGCTAGGGAGTTGAAGACGCAAGAATCACTATTAGAGAAAACGAGAGAGAAGTACCTAAAATTAGGTACTTCTCTCTAGACGACAGATATGCTCCGTTGTTTGAATGAATACCTATCTGTCGTCTATTTCTGTGCCGTCTCATTACATATCAGACCACGGATATGCACCATCGTCTGATATGCACTAACACATCAAAAGAAAAAAACCATACGTTGTCTGATGTTATAGTATCATTTCTAAAAATTTCTATTAGACAACATATAAATATTGAATGATATGTATATCAATTACACTTATGTTATATTTGCAAAATGAAATAATGAATCATAATTTTATTTAAACAAATTTCAAATCAAATTCAAATACAATACAACTTTCACTATACTTATATTTTCAAATACAATACAACTTTCACTAATCTTACATTTTCAAATACAATACAACTTTCACTATCACTCTCATATATACAACTTTTCTCTACACTCTCATATATAACATTTTTTTTACCAGCACTCACTTACACTCACTCGAGTTTATTTTTGATATTGATCTTCATTTGCTTTCTCCGGCTTGTGTCTAGTCATCTCTTATACCTGTCAAACAAACAACGCAGTAAAATGGAAAAGGAAACAAACCTAAATTGCAAAAATAAAATAAAATTTGAATATTAATATTGCCTCAGTTTATGGATTTGTTTTCTCTTCATGTTTTAGACATGGCCGGACAAATATATATGTGCACAGACAACTTATGATATGCACATTGTATCACTATGAATATCATAAGGCCGGACATCGATTAAATCTCACATACTATTGCAAAGGTCAAGCCCAAAGGCTCAACACAGTAAAAGTGTGCACAAGGTCAGGCCAAGCAAGTTTCAGCCCAACTCAGGTGCACCATATACAAGTGTCAGCTGGTTTACATAGTCACACATATATACATGCATACATATGTATGCATGTATATATGTGGATGAACCAAGAAAGCATAAGTATCAATTTCAGGTAGCAAACCATATGTATCTGTTTCAGGCAGCAAACCATAGGAAAATTGAACATGCAAGACTCAAGCAATTGGACACGTATATACATACATACATACATATATATGTATGTATATGGAAGTTCAAAGAAAAAACAAGTTTCAACAATTCAACAACATGGAGCAATGAAAAGCAAAAACAAGATTACAACACATATGAGACAAATATATGGATGTTCAAAGCAAAACATGGTAATATTTCATACATATATACATACACATGTATATATATACATGGAAGATATTTCACAAACTAAAACAATGCAACAAGATCAACTAATTCCAAGAAGTGCTCAAACTGATACTATGCCAAAATGAAGTGCACAAATAGTCCAAGAAATATAGACACACATTAAGGACACATAGCATTAGGGAATACATACATGCGCACTGGCAAAGAGTAATAACACACCCGCATGATAATACAAGGTCAGGGACATGCACACATGATGGACTTAGATGATCAGGAAAAACAACTCAAGCAACAGAGATGCAGGCACAACAGCAAAGAGAAACCGTTTTAGAGATATACATATGTACAAACCGGACATGAATGAACTTACATGTATGTGTATATATATACGTATGTATATACATATATGTATGTATGTACATAAATATATATACATATATGTATATACATGTATACATGTACACATGGCCACTTCAAACTCCATACGAACATACAACTACATACATAAGGTGCAACAAACAGTCTAAACAACACAACAACAAGGTTCATCTCTCTTTCAAAATGGCGCAACAAAACAGTGCACACAAAGAAGTATTCAAAATGGCGCAACAACATGGTTGATGGGATATTCAAAATGGCGCAACAACTTGAGTTTTAAACCACATAGCAAGCTTCAGGGGACAAGCAAAACAATAAGTGCAAATTCCTTTTCAATCAGAAATTTGCAAGCCTCAAGGGACAAGCAAACCAAACAACAAGCTTTAGAGCACAAGTAATATAAATATATACACATATGTATATACATGTATATATGTACAGAAATGTACCTTTAAAGATGCACACATGAAGCATGTATAATGGTACATACATGACATGATGTAGATAAATAGGCAGTTACAAATAAGCATCAAAAGGAAGAAATCACCAAAATCAGGCAAGGCATCAAAAGGAAGAAATCAATTCATGCTATATCAAAAGAAAGAAATCACCAAAATCAGGCAAGGCATCAAAAGGCAAGGCAAGTCAAGGCATCAAAAGGAAGAAATCAATTCATGCTATATCAAACACCGGTTACAAATTAGCATAAGCAAGAATCATCAACCAAGATCAGGCAATAAGGTGCGAGCTCCACAAAGTCACAAAGTAAATTGCAAGCAGAACTAGGTGCAAGCTCAAGCAAACATCATGATGTAGATAAATAGGCAACATATACATATGCAAACATCATGATGGATACATAAATAGGCAGCATATACATATGCAAATGCAGTAATCAAGAGCAAGGTCCCAAAAAGCAAATGCACATAGAACAGGTTCATGAACACAAGTAATTTAGCAAAGAAATCAAGAATTTCAAAATCCAAATCACAGGAAATAAAGTAAAAAATGAATCTGTTCAAAATTGAAAATCAGAAAATCGAAAAAATCAAGGCCGAAGTTAGTAAAATCAATGTCCAAATTATATTTGAAATAGATTCAGGAATTTCAAAATGAAAATATAGGGATTCAAACCCTATAAGTTAACCTATATCATCATCGGCAAATTTAATCTAGTTCGAGCATAAAATTGAAAGGGGCAAAATTGCTAAACATACCAAATCGATAGCAATCAACTCGATAATGAAAGCAACCATGCAACAATCATAGCTAATCGAAGTTTGCGAGCATCAGAGAAGAAGGAGTATCATTCGCACTTCAAATTCCAAGCGGTGGTTTTCGATCTAGAAACCCTATATCAAAACGAAAAGGGAACGAGGCCATCAAGTTATTGAGAGTGAGAGAAGAGGGAAGAGGGAACGTGGTCGATTTTGTTCTGTCGATTTGGTTTTGAGAGTGAGATTAAAGGGTTTTGCTGATTTAGTTTTGAGAGGGAGAGAAGAGGGAACGCAAAATATTAAAAGGGAAAGAATTTAAGGAATGCGGCCATCAAAATATTAGAGGGAGAATATATAGCCATCAAAATATTTAGAGGAAAAATATGGAGCCAAAACTAAATTTTTTGATAACTTCAATTAGACAACATATATATTAGAGGGAAAATATGCGGCCAGCGAAATATTTAGAGGTAAAATATAGAGCCAAAACTAAATTTTTTGATAACTTCAATCAGACAACAGATAAAATGTTGTCTGAATGACAAGCACGAACATTGAGATTTCCGGAGCTATTCAAACAACAGAGTATTTTTTTTCCATATGTTGTGTGAAACAGTGGAAAATGATAGAACAACAACAAATTAACCTTATGTTGTGTGATCACTGTTATCTGATTCACTTTGTGGTATAGTGAATCGTTAAACTTGGGGATCGGTGCTGACTCCCACCTAGGGATCGGTACCAACTCCCACTTAGGGATCAGCACCGAGTCCTGGGTATTTTTGAGCTGGCACCATCTTTTTGGGAGAACGAGTCAACTTCGGGCACAACGGCTAAGAGATATTACATGTGAGATTGTAGGGCCCATACCACTATAAATAGGAAGGTAGTGCTCATTTTTGCGGATCTTTTGGCTCTAGTTCCATTATTCCTTATATTCTTGTAACTCTAAAATTCTAAGTGTTGGGTTGTACCAACGCTCAAGAAATTCTACCTTCAAGCCATAAACAAGTAACAAAATATTAAATTGGACGTAGGCCTAGCTTTGCCGAACCACTATAAATTGTTGTGTGCTCTATTTTCCTGATTTTTCATTTACTTTCTACATATTTTATTATCTACTTAAATCTTTGGGTGTTTGTTCCATTTTTGGTTCAAACATTTTGATGCTTTCACTAAAAAAATTGAACTCAGGCTATTTGGATCTGTCATCTACTATTAGATTTCCTATATCCAAGAGATAGATCTAATCTCTTTATCTTTTAGTTCTACAACTCAAATTTGCAGAGGTCTACCAAAAGCCTTCTTCCATAGCCCCATCAAAAAGAGATTGCTCTACCAATTCCAGAGCTACTACTGAAATCGAGGATCAGAATCCTCAGCGAGGAGATGGAGTTGTTCAGCCAACCCAACCCAAGTCCCAGGCTCATATTGACGTTGTGACCAGAGTGGAGATGGATTGGATGAGGAGGCAAATGGAAGACAGATTCCAGGCTAGCCAACAGGAGATGAACAACATGATGCAACAGAGGTTGAGGCTACTGAATGAGTTGACTCAAAATAGCCGTGAACGGAGTAGAAGAGATTCCAGCTTAGGGTTGGAGAGTTCTTCTTTATCCAAGCGAAGACGGAGGGAAGGAAGACAGAAGAAAACTCAGTACGCTATTGGAACTTCTGCATAAGGAAGAGGACGAGCCTTAGGCTCGAGTTCAGGGATCGCTAGTGACCCTCACTTAGGACTCGATACCAACCCCAAAATGGTAGGCCCAGGGCCCATCGTTCGGAAGGCAAGGTGGATGCCGTCCCTGGACGTGCTATTGAACATCTGAATCTGGAAAATCACAATATTGCTGATTATACTGCTCATGGGAATCAAGTAGGGGGGAATGCTGGACGAATGGGTCCTCCAAAGTTTGGGATGCCTAGGTATCGAGCATCTTTCCAAGAGCGTTCGTTAGGTCAAACACTTAGGGCAGGACCCGACCACCGCCGTTTGGTCGAACCTGTTGATACAAATTATCTAGAAGATATGGTTAGGAGGTTGGTTAGTAAAAACAGGTCCAGAAGTAATGACGGTTGGGGAACTTATGCTAGTCGAAACCCGTTCACGGAGGACATCCTTCATGCGAAATACCCTAGGAGATTCAACATGCTAACGATGTCGTTGTATGGAAGAACGATGGATCCTAGGCAACACTTATTGAGATATGAATGGCATATGGATACAGCGAGGGCTTTGGATACTATGAAGTGCCATTCTTTCCCAACTTTCTTAGATGGGGTGGCTACGATGTGGTTAACTCGGCTTCCGCTGAGGTCCATATCATCTTTTGCTAAATTGTCATGGAAATCCATGGAGCAATTCCATTTGCATACCTCATGTCTGAAGCATTTGATGTCATTGTTTAATGTATATCAAGAAGGAGAGTCACTGCAGGATTATTTAAATCAATTCCACATGGTTGTAGTGGAAATAACGGAGCCGAAAGAAGATATGGTTTTGATGGCGCTTGTATGGCTTTGATGGCGCTTGTAGAGTAGTTCATCCCGACTTAGATTTCAGGGATTGGATAGAGAAAGCAACCATCGACAATGGAAGCTTTCTACAGGAAAGCTAATGGGTATCTATGTTGGGAAGATGCGTGTAAGCGTACACGGAGAACTGACACTGTAATTTCAAATGAACCAATTCAGAGTAATATTGTTGTAAAGCAATCTGGAGGAAGCTTTGGAAACTTTGATGTAAAAGTTGGTGATCAGAACAAAGGAGAAAAAAATAATGATGTGGTAAAGAAGGGAAAGTCAGATAACAAGGGTCATTTCAGAGGTCCCAAATATGACAATTAGATTGAGTTGAACAATTCGATGGAGAACATTTATCTGGCTACTCAGAATACCAAACCGTATAGGAAGCCGACTCCTAGGTTGTCAACTGTGAAGGAGAGGAAGTCAAGAAAGTTCTGTATATTCCATGAGACTCATGATCATAATACTAATGAGTGTAGGCACTTGCGTGACATGATTGAAGAATTAATAAGGAAAAAGAAATTGCAGTAATATGTGAAAGCCCCACAGGATGGCGAGCAAGTAAATTCAAGAGCCTCTGGGATGTCTTCCCTGCAGGGGCAAGCCGAGCATGGTGCTGATGCATTCAGGCGGCCATAAAAACGGTTAGTGATAAACACAATAGTCGGTGGGCCTCATCCTGCTGATAAGAGCTTTGCGGAGATGGAAAGATATATTGGAGCCCTAAAGCATGATGAGAATGAAAGTTTCTATGCTATCGAGGATGGAGCTCTGGAACAACAATCTCAAACAATGATAGATGACATTGTTTTCCGAAACAGGGATTCTGACGTAGTCGAGACTCCAACAATTGACCCACTCATGATTCAGCAGCGATTGGTTCTGCTGTTGTATGAAAAGTGCTTGTTGACTGTGGGAGTTCAGTCAATTTTTTGTTCAAAAAATATTATGACCAAATGATGTTAGAGGAGAGAGATTTGAAGCTTTGTAGGTCTCATATATGTGGGTTCAACGGGATGGCTACTGAAGCCATAGGGTTTTTCGAATTATCGGTGGAACTTGGTGAGGGTGACCGCAGACGCGTGCGAGATGTGCCATTCTTAGTGTTGGATATCTATTCCACTTATAACGGATTCTTGGCCATATCGGCCCTAGTTGAATTCAGAGCAGCTATAGCTCTTTGGTGTTTAACTATGAAATTCCCTATAGATAATGGAGTGGGGATCATGCGCGAAGATCAAGTTGCTAGCCGAGAATGCTATATCGCTGAACTGAAGGAAGCAAGGTATAAAGAGAAAGGAGAGAGTGTAGAGGGGACCATCTGCATAAAGGCTTGGGACGCATAGCAATTACCGCCTGAGCCACGGCTCGGGCAAACTAGTCGGCTCTATGATGACATGGACCGATGAGAAGAGCCAGAGGGCGAACGAGCAGCTCCCACCGAGTTGACAATCATCGTTCCCGTCAGTAGGGATGATCCAAGTAAAGTCCTGAAGGTCGGATCTCATCTTGGCACTGGGGTGACGAGGGAGTTGGTTGCTTTTCTCTAAGCAAACCTGGATGTGTTTGCCTGGTCACACTTAGATATGTGTGGGATCTCGTGTAACACCCCTAATTTTAATAACATTATTTAGGAGATTTAATTAGATAATTAAATAGAATAATGTAAAGGTTAGAGTGATAAGGGGATTGAGATTTGGAAATTTATTAAAGGTCGTGCTTAACTAAATAAAAATTTAAAGGAATGAGTTTATGGAAATGGTTTTATAAGTAAACTAATAAGAGAATAAGGCAAGGGTATTATGGGGAATAGTCATCCCCGTAACCCTTAACTCCTAAACCCTTATTCTCATTTTCATTTCATAAGTTCATAATTTTAAAACATAAACCAAGGAGCTCAAGCCAACCATAACTTAGGGAATAAGAGGATTAAAATCAAGTAAAAGATAAGGAATCAAGCAAGGAGAATTAAGCAAGATCAAATCTCAAGTTCCTTATCCAAAGCAAGGTGAATAATAATCAAAACCATCTCATTTTCGTTTGTAAAGAGCATTTGATTTTGGGTTTTAAGTTTAAAACATTTATGATGATTTTAATGATGATATGCTTGGATTACATGACATGTTTGATTCAAACAAGTATGTTTGAAAAATGTTTTATTCGATTTTAAAGCTAAAATCATATATATTGGGTTTTGAATACCATGAGATTTAATATGTTATGTAAAACATTATTTTGGAGATGGGTTTAAATTTTCATAATTATCCAAGCCATGGATAATTTACTATGTATTTTTGAAGGAAGAAATAAATAATTGGGTTTAAAATTTTATTTTGGCTATTATATAAAGGATTTTGGGTCCGAAATTTATATATGTTAGTTAACATAGTAAAAGTGAATTATGATGATTTTTGGGGATTTTTCTTAAGTAATTTACTATGGAAATTAAATAAATTAAGTTGGAGGACTTAAATGTTTTAATTGTTTTGTTAAAAGGAAGGGCTTCTTTACTAATTATTTTTAATTAATTCTGGATGAATGCGGCAGTCTTTTAGAAAATATTTTGGTAAAGTTAAGGCAACCAATTATATTTTTACAAATAGGCAAGTTAGCTGAAAAGCATTTACTTAAAAAGGCAACAAAGCAGTTTTGCATAGTTTTATTGTTTCGCCACTTCCAGTAGCAACCTTTCGACCCCATACTTCCATCGCCAACCAAGTTAAAACCAATACACATGGTACCGAATCTTTGATATGTAGTGGATTGGAGAAAGGCGGAAGATATAGAGTCGAAACCATGCTCTCGAAGGGGTCAAGGCCATTTTAAATAGATTTTGAAGGTCTTTGTTTTGCTTTCAAAAGAGATGCCACTTGTCTAGTTTTTAATGGATGCTTTCGAAAGGGTTGAATTACTTTTATATAGCTTTTGAAAGGGTTTCCACCTTTTTGTTTTAATGGGTAGCTTTCGAATGAGTTGTCGCGTTTAATGTTTTAAAGAGAAGCTTTCGAAAGAATAGTTTTGAGCCAAGTCGAAACCTTGTTGTCATCTTCATACCTTTCGAATAGGTTGAAGTTTTAAATGAGATTGAAAGGCAAGCTTTTGTTTTATAAATATAACCGGCCGCTTCCCAATGCTTTCGAAAGGGCTCCAATAGCCAATTATACTAAAGGTTTCGAAGGCAATGGCTTCGAAAGGTGTTTCGAAGCTATCCTTCAAATTGCTTTACTTAAAGACTAATACTTTCGAAAGGAAGGTTCTGAAGCCATATGTTCCCCCCCCCCCAATTCTTTTGTTTGAAGGTTAATGGTTTCGAAAGGGTTACATTTGCTTATGTTCACTTTGACACAAAAATTATTTTTAAGGATAAACCCATTGGTTTCGAAACAGGTACTTTCAAATGGTTTCAAAGTTATGCTTCTACGAGTTGAAAAGACATGCTTTAATACTTTCAAAAGGAATATTTTGATGGTTTCGAAAGAAAGATTTGATGTTTTCGAAAGGAATAATTTAAAGTGTTTTGAAAGGCATATGTTTAAGTGTTTTGAAAAGAAGATTTGAATGCTTTCGAAAGATATGTTTTAATGGTTTCGAAAGTAAAGGTCTAACATTTTGAAAGACTTTGTTTTCAAGACAAAGAACCCAATCTCAGGAAAACCATGGCAATATAAAAGAGCTTTGAAATGGCTTATAATTTTGGAGTTTATGAAGAAGCTTTCCTTGATAAAAATAACGGGTTAAAGGGATTAACCATGTTTCATGTGAAAATGATTTCAAGGATATTAAACCCTAAATGTTGGTATTATTATGTTATGATCAGTATTTTTATATGCTTCTTCTATAAACATATTCACTGTATAATGGACCCAAACTGTATTTTGGGGAAAAGGGCAGAATAACAAGCTAGGTTGACCCAGTAATGAATATAAATTGAGTTAACTCATGTATGAGTAGAATTGCATCCACGAGGTCAAGTAGACCAGAACATAGGATGCCCAAAGACTGATCAAAGAAGTTGTCAGATTAGACAGGTTCATATTAAACCCATGAAAACTATGTTTGGAAAGAGTTATTGGCAAGGGCCATTAGGTTCGTAGTGATCCCATGAAAATTATATCCGGATAAAGATATTGACAAAAGTCAATAGGTTCATAGTTAACCCATAAAAACTATGATATGAGGGAAGTTATTAGAGATACTAATAGGTTCAAGGAGGACCCATGAAATAACTGAATGAAGTTATTGGCAGGGGATAATAGGTTCTTAGTGATCTCATGAAAATTATGAAACTGGACAGATAGTCCATAAGCTTAAAACATGTTATTAGTCAGCCCATGAAAACTAATAGGTTAATAGTGACCCTAGAAACTATAACTAAGACAGATAGTCAAATGAATGGGTATGGAAAATCCAGGATATTTTACTTGTTTGCATATCATCATGATATATTTTAAATTGTTGTGTTTTTAACCATTGTGGATGCGGGAGCACGGTATATGGTTATTATAAATTTTTGGGTAAGATACTAGTGAGGGAAAACCCATTCCGCTAAGTAGGGTGGTCTCACTAGATATCTAAATGGTTCGAGAAGGTAGGTTATTATTCATACCAGGCTTTATGTCTGACTTGAAGTTTATGTTTTCCCCATAAACTCTCGAGTACTCAATTGATTTTGAGTAGTTTGAGAGTTGAAGATTTTCATGTTCTCCTTTAGATGAATATGAGGCAAGATAGCTATTAGGATTTCTTTTCTACTTGATTCTACTGTGTTTTGATGTAAAAGCAAAGTTATTTAGTTGCCTATACACACACACACACACATACTCTGACCATCCAAGGGGGCATCTTCATATGTCGCTCTTGGCTTAATTTGTAACGTGGTTCTCAAATTTGGGATTATGTAATAAATTTGAAATATGATTGAAATAGAATGGGAAATTAGTTTAATGATTTTTCATATTCATGTGTTTCTGTTGTACCAATGTATCTAACATTACCGCATTTGGTCTCCGAGAATTAATAACCATGGATGACTGCAGCATCCATAGCTATTAGATTTGGGCTTCCAAGTGGGGGATGTACTCGGGATAGCAAGTCATGCATTAAACATAAATCCTAAATGATTTCCTATAAAACAGCAATGTTGCGGCCTTAGTCTGGAGAGATCCGCTGTGCTTAAAGAAGAAGTGGATAAGCCAATGGATAACGGCTTCATCCACGATGCCTTATACCCAAATTGGGTATCAAACCCTATTTTGGTAGAGAAAGCAAATGGGAAGTGGATGACATCCATCGATTATTTCAACTTGAATAAAGCATGCTCGAAGGACAGCTTCTCGCTTTCAAGGATAGACTAGTTGGTGGACTCAAATGCTTGCCATGAGTTACTTTCATTTATGGACGTGTACTCCGGATACAATCAAATCTGATGCACGTCCCAGATCAAGAACACACTAGCTTTATCATCGACATTAGACTCTATTGCTATATGATCATGCCCATCGGACTAAAGAACGCAGGAGCGACTTACCAGAGACTTGTGAATCAGATGATTAAGAACCTGATCGGATGATCAATGGAAGTTTACGTGGATGATACGCTCGTGAAGTCGCGACGTTCGAGAAATCATGTTGGTGATCTAATAGAAATGTTTGATGTCCTCCGACAATATGAGATGAAGCTCAATCCCTTGAAATGCTCTTTAAGTGTTGCATCAAGGAAATTCCTGGTTTCATCGTCAAATCTTGTGGAATTAAAGTCAATCTAGAAAAAGTTAAGGCTTTAAGAGAGATCGAAGCTCCAAAGACGATCAAGGAGGTCCAAAGCTTAAACAGGAAGGTTGCCATCCAGAGTTTATTCATCTCTCGAGTAACCGACAAATGAATCCCTTTCTTCGAGGCGATCAAGAATGGAAAGAGGAATTTCGAGTGGAGTCAAGACTGTAAAGATGCATTCCAGGCACTTGTAGACCACTTTGAGAGATCTTCCATTCTCTTAAAGTCGGTGGATGATGAGGTTTTGTTCTTATATCCGGTGGTGTCGGTGCACGCCCTGAGTGCCACACTCATGTGTGAGGAATCTCGCATCTAGTGACTGATTTACTATATTAGCAAGCGGTTAACAGGAGCAGAAAGAAACTACTCGAGACTGGAAAAACTCCCATACTATCTATTGATCGCTATTAAGAAGCTCCACCCTTATTTCCAGGCTCATCTGATTAATGTCCTTACCGACCATCTTTTACGACAAGTCTTGCAACGACCTGAAACTTCTTGAAGGCTGTTGAAATGGAACATTGAACTGAGCCAGTAGAATATCACCTATCACCCTCGGAGAGCAATCCGAGGTCAGGCTTTAGCGGATTTCATAGTTGAATTCACTGCACGAGATGATCCTTCGGAGAGCAGTGGAGAAAAAGAAGTTGGATGGAAGATGTACATGGATGGTTCATCTAACGATCGGTGTTCTGGTGCTGGAGTTGTGCTTGTCACTCTTGAAGAAAACCCAATCTGCTACGCCTTGAAACTCAACTTTCCAACAACAAACAATGAAGTTAAATATGAGGCATTGATTATAGGACTTAAGATCGCTAGGGAACTGGGAATAAAGACTTTACACATTTTTTGGCAACTTCCAACCGGTGGTATGCCAAGTCCAGAAAGAGTATCGAGCAAAAGGAGCAAGGCTAGCTCCTTATCTAAACTAGGTTCTTGAGCTACTTGACTTCTTTGAATATTACATGATCACTCATATTCCCAGAGAGGAGAATGAGAAAGCCGATTTACTGGCTAAGTTGGCTAGTTCTAGAGATATGCAGCTCATCAGCCTGGTTCCAATGGAAGTGCTTTCAGCTTAGAGCATCGATCGGATGGATGTCGATTGGATGTTGGAGACTGAGCCTGAATGGAAGTCATGGATGACTCTGATTCGGAATTATTTATAGAGTGAAATCCTTCCAGGAAGAAGGAATGAGAGATGCAAAATCCTTCGGCAAGCTATGAGATATATCATGCAAGAAAGAATACTGTATATGTAACAACCCTGGTTTGGAGATTACCTTTCAATATTGAATTATAACGATGGTTATAATTTAATATTATGATTTAAATTAAAATTGGAAATTTTAAATTGTTTATTTGGAATAAACAATGAAATTGAAATTAAAATTGTGAAAATAAAGTTTAGAACTTTATTTTATTTTGTTTGGGTTGATAATAAATGGAATATGGGCTTTAAAAATAGAAAATGATTTTTCTTTTAGAGAAAATGCAATAATTACATTAATTGTTGCCCATTTACTTCTTTTAATAATTTTTAAGAGAAGTATTTTATTTTTAAGGGTGGTTTATTAATTAACAAGGTAGAAATTGGGTTAAAAATATGTTTTGGCTATAAATTATGTTTGTAAATGGTTTAAAATATTTTTCTAAGTCAGAAAAGTATTTTTGTAGAATTTTAGAAGATTAAAAAATGGTTTTATTCATTTATTTGAGTAAATAGTGCATTTTTGTTAAATAAAGGAATTTAATAAAAAAAATGTTTAAAAAAATATAAATTTATCTTTTTATATGATAAAAAATGTTTTATTTTATATGTATACAATTATTCATATTTTTCTTGTGTAAAACTTGAGAGAAAATGCATTTTTCTTTTGTGTATATGTGATATATGCACATATTTTAACTAATGTTGTTTAATTAATCTTAGGCCAGGATAATTTCTTTTTTTATTTTTGGGTCCATTAGTCCATTATCCCTTAAACCTAGTAAGAAGTGAGAAAAAGAATTAACAGTATGTTCTTTTTCTCAACTCCTTCTTCCTCCTTCAGCCAGAATAAGAAATTAGAACCCCTCTCCAAAAATTGCAAAATCCAAGCCTGTTTCTTCATTAAAATTCACCAAATTAAAGTCTTTTTGCAATCTAGAGATAAATCAAAGGTAAACAACTCCAAATCACTGAATTTCATCAAAGAATTTTATGTTACAGTAGATAATTTCCTAATTTACTATATATTTTGTTTTGCATGCACAGCTCTTCTTTCCTACAGGTCCTTAGAGGCTTCAATCTAGCTGAAAACTTCAATTTTGCAACCAAAATCCAAGTCTGTCCATTGCAACAGCAAGGTGAGTTACAAAAGCTCACAAATTATAGCTGAGCAAAGCTCAAATCGCCAAAATCAGTGAATAATTTGCTCTTTGTAGTTATTTTATCTCAGCTTGTAAAATGTTTTCTGTTGCTTCTTTAAAAGCATATAACTTTTGATTTTGGCAACAAAATGGTGCCAGATTTCTTCTTGATAATAGTTTATATGTTGAACTTTGTCTCTGCAAAATTTGATTGAAAAATATTATCGTTTGAGTGTTCAAAACTTTGCTGCAAAATCAACAAAAACCCAGGTTTTTGCCTGGGCTGATTTTGTTTCCGAATTGCTGCAAACATGGCCTAAGTTCATGTTTGAGACGGTATAACTCTTTCATTTCATACTAAAATTCATTGATTCACTTTTTTTGAAAGATAAAGTTTTCAACTATATGCATACCAATTATCAGCTCAATCCGATGTTGTCTGGTCCTCTGTTTCATGCCTGAAAGTTGAACCTGAAATGGTTTTCAGGCCTGCACGTTTTTTTTTTGAACTGTTGCAAACATGATCTGAGTACATGTTTGAGACAGTGTAACCTTTTCATTTCCAGTCGGAATTCATTGATTCTTTTTTTGTTTGAAAGATGAAGTTTTCTAGTATGTGCATACTAATTTTTAGCTCAATATGAGGTCGTTTGGTCCTCTATTTCAAGCTAGTAAGTTGAGCCCAAGATGGTTTTCAGGCCTGCGCACATTTTTGTTTTTGAACTGTTGCAAACATGGCCTGAGCCATGTTCGAGACAGCGTAACTTTTTCATTTCCAAACAGAATTCATTGATTCTTCTTTTGTTTGAAAGATGAAGTTTTCTACTATGTGCACGCCAATTTTTTGTTCAATCAGAGGTCGTTTGGCTAGCTGTTTCATATCCGAAAGTTGATCTCAGAGAAGATTTCAGACCTGGGTATTATTTTACCTATGCATTTTTGTTCTTTTTCCGTCCGACTTTTGACTTTTACTTCATGTTTTTGTAATATTTCTGAATTTTTTGAGGGATATGATGCCTATCAATAGGCTAGCCCAGTTTTGATGAATTTGAATTGAATTTGAATAATAGTTTGAATGATTTCTTTGATTTCGAGCACGGATTTTTCCAAACGATTTTTAAATAATTTTTAAATAAATTAGCATTTAAATAATTATTATATATTTTTAAATTATTTTAAGCTATAAAATCTATTTATTCTCTATAATAAGGGAATTTTCAAATATTGTTTTCAAAATTGGTTTCGAAAAATGGTTTTAAAAGCTTGTTTTCTCAAGAAAAATATTTTATATATAAAATACACGTTTTGCACTATTCGAGCGAATGAGAAGGAGAATTAAATGGTTTGGTAAAACACGTGGTATGGGACATGTGCGTTTATCTTATCGGTTAATTCCTAACCTGTTCGTTTGATCGTTTTGACTTTCGGGTCGAGTTTACCGATGAGATGAGGTAAACTTTTTACTGCTTTGAGTGTGAAATTTACTTGCGGTTAGTAAACCGTATAGTGCAAATGTGTGGTATGAGACACACGTTAACACTCTTCGGGTTCCTATACGAGAGTTCGTCACACATTTGCCATTGCGTCGTATTGCCAGTACTGGACCTTCAGGTCATTGCCATTGCGGCGTTTGCCATTGCGGCATATTTGTCTTAGAGACGTTTTGCCATTGCGGCCTATTTTCCATTGCGGCGTATTGCCTTCGGGCGTGGTACCATATTTGAGAGAACAATACTTGGCAGGCTTCGGCCAAATGCACGTGTAAATTTTTGATGATTTCATTGATTATTGTGATTTCCCAAGTGTATCGCCTTTTTAGGAATCAGCCCTTTAAGCCATTCGATATATATATATATATGGAGATTACCTTTAAGGAATTCGAACTCTTGTGAGTTCTATCTTTGAGATTTGAGTTGCCTACACTGGCGTTTATTGAGATTTTGCCGTTATGGTGTTGATTTATATTCTCCTACTTGGAGATATACATTTATTTGCCTTTTGGCGTATTTGAGATGTTGTTTTCTCTTGTGAGAATGTTTTGAGTTGCCGATATGGCGGGATTGGGATTCCTCCTTTTTGGAGCTATGATTTTTCCCTAAAGCATAGTAGTTGATTTTGATGATACGCTGATGATATGAGGCGTGCTTTTGTTGTGAGATTTGCTATGGAGTTATCTCCTTTAAGATTGTGTGCATGTTTAGTGATATCATTATATCACATGAAGTAACTACCCTTACTTGAATATGCCACTGGAAGTAACCATACACTTTGAATTGTCCCTTCTCATTTGAGAATATTATCACCTTACCCTTATGCATCTATTACCGCTTATCCTTTATAACTGATTTTTTTAGCTAGACTGACCCATGTTTTTTATACTCAGGTCAGACCGAGGTGTTTCAGGTTAGGTACTTTTGGACTTAACTTATTCTGCTTCCGCATGGACACATTTTGCTATCGCCTTTTTGATATAGCTTTTTGTGTTGTCTTTTTGTGATGCTACTCTATTGTATATTCTTTTGACTCGTGTGTATATGACCATACCACATGATATGTATCATTTTGTATTACTATGATGATGTATCTATATATGTGTATGTATATATGTTTATCTGCTGTTCTGTGATGTGTTATGCATTTGAGTTGCTGTATTTTGTTCTAATAGATCCGTTAGCCATTTATAGTTTTGTATTAAGTATTTATTAGATATGTCGATCCACTTGATTTGAAAAAAAAATTAGAGCATTTATCAACATATTTAATAGATATTTAAGACAAGACTATGGATGGTCGCTTCTAACCAGCCTTATTCTTCGCATTAGCAGACGGTATTACCCAGTAATACTCTTTGCTAATGTGGGTGTCGGGGTGGGGCATCACAGCTTGGTATCAGGGTTGAGTTCAGAACAAAATATGATAAATACATAACAGAAGCACATATTACGGTACATCTAAGTGTAATACAACTGTTAAGAATCCCTGAATCATCGTGCCTTTGACCTTTTCTTATCCTTTGGGGCAGATAAAAGTTTGGGAATACGTCTAGGAATGCATTTTAATTTCGTAGTTTTCCTTATTGAATTAATGATATCTACCCTGTGAATAATCTTTGTCTTATCTTAACTTTCAGCTAATGGCTGGAAGAGGCAGAGGACGACGCTCGGATGCGGGGCAGTCCAGCGACTCCCATCCGGACGGCGTTTATATGTCTGCCGATCAGTTCATGGAGTTATTTAGGAGCACTCAGCCTCCAGCTCCTACTCGAGCATCTCCTCCGCACAAGTCTGCCTTTACGCGCATGTGCAGTGATTTCTCTCATCTCGGTGGAAAGCCGTTCAAAGGCTCCAAGTCTGTTCTGGAATTCCAAGCTTGGGTTCGTACGTGCGAGCAGATATTTTCTCGCATGGATCTTTCTGACCATCATAGAGTTCTTGTGGCATCCAGCATGCTACAAGAGCATGCTCTCGACTGTTACGAGCTTCTCATAGCCGAGCTCGATGAATCTACTCTCTCTTGGACTCAATTTCGAGAACGATTCGAGCTCAAGTTCGTTCCTGAATCTGAGAAAGCTTTATTTGCCTGTCGCTTCCTCGAGTTTAAGCAAGGGAAGTCCTCAGTTTCGGATTATGTTTCTTCATTCGAGGTCTTATCCAAATATGGTCTCGAGTACATCAGCACTTCCTATAAGAAGAATTTGAAGTTTGTCTCTGCTCTTAAGAAGTATTTGATGCTCCAGCTCAAGCTTCTTTCGAGGAGTTGGTTGACTCGGTGCTTCACCTCGAAGCCGTCAAGAATGAGTGTGATAGTGGTGATGAGGTTGAGGTTCGCAAGAACCCCAATAAGAAGCACTTTCCTTTCTAGAAGTCAAAGTCTTTCCCTTCCAAGAAGAAGAAGCCCGTTGGATCTAGTCCTCATTCTCAACCTACTAGAGCACCTCCTCCTCGGATGGGGTGTTTTAACTGTGGTTCTCCTGACCACATGATTCGAGATTATCCTAAGCCTCTCTTTTGTCGCTATTGCAAGAAGGAGGGTCATCGAGTTGGCACTTGTCCTATTGCTTCGAATAATTCTAAGTCTGGCAAGCTGAATGTAGTTGATGCTTCTGAAGGGTCTTCTTAGCGCAGAGGTACATCTCCTTCTATCCTTGAAGGCTCTATTTTATTCCATGGTCGTTCTATTCGACTTCTCTTCGATACGGGTGCGTCGCATTCATTCGTATCGAAGGATCTCGTTGATGCTATTTCTTTGGATGTTTCATGCCTTGTTACTTCATTGAGGATTGCGAATCCTATCGGGGGATCTGCATCTCATAGCATGTTGTGAGATGATGTTGAGATTGTTTTATGTGGATTTTATTTTCATGCGAATCTGCATGTTATTTCTTATTTGGGTTTTGATATGATTTTGGGTATGGACTGGCTAGTTCGATACGATGCCAGGATTATTTGTTCTAAGAGGATTTTATACATTCGGCATCCTGATTCTTATGCCTAGATATCACTTGTTCTTCGGAATGTGAATAATTCCGAAGCAGCTTTATATTCTCTAGACTCATGAGATGATGATGATGTATCTCATATTCCTATTGTTTGTAATTTCTGTGATGTATTTGAGCCTGTTTTGGGTTTGCCACCCAAGCGGGCGATTGAGTTTCGCATTGATCTCACTCTAGGGGCGCAGCCAGTTAGTTGTCCTCCCATGAGGATGTCTACAAAGGAAAATGAGGAACTTAAGAAGCAGTTGTTGGAGCTTGAGGCTAAGCGGTTGATTCAGTCTAATTCTTCACCGTAGAGTGTCGCGGTCGTCTTCGTGAAGAAGTTCGACGGAACTCTTAGGCTTTGCATCGACTATCGCAAGCTTAACGAGTTGACCATCAAGAATAAGTATCTGTTGCCTAGGATCGACAATATGTTCGATCAGTTGAGTGGCGCTAAGGTCTTCTCTCAGCTCGACCTTGCCACTGGTTTTCATCAGCTCCGAATTGCGGAGGACAGCATTCCTCTCACAGCTTTCCACACTCGATATAGATCTTACGAGTGGCTCGTTATGTCATTCAGTTTAACGAATGCTCCTGCTTTCATTGTCGATCTTATGAATCGAGTATTCTAGGAATATCTCGATAAGTTCGTCCTTGTGTTCATCAACGACATCCTTGTCTATTCGAAATCTAAAGCCGAGCATGCCAATCACTTGAGATTATCTTGAGTACTCTTCGTCAACATCAACTCAAAGCGAAATTCTCCGAGTGCCACTTCTGGGAGAATAAGGTTAAGTTCTTAGGCCACGTTGTTTCTTCCGAAGGCATTTCGGTCGATCCCTCGAAGATCGAAGTCATCCAGAATTGGAAGAGGCCTGAGAATGTTCATGAGATTCGTAACTTCCTTGGATTGGTGGGTTATTACCGTCGATTCATTAAAGATTTCTCTCGCATTGTGCTTCCTCTCAACAGCCTTACTCGAAAAGGCGTTCGATTTATTTGGTTCGACAAGTGTGAAGCTTCTTTTCAGCAGTTGAAGGAGCTTCTCACTAATGCTCCTATTCTAGTGATTCTCGATGGGAATCATGATCTTGTTGTCTACACTGATGCTAGTAGTTGTGGCCTTAGTTCCGTGCTTATGCAAAAGGATCGGGTAGTTGCTTATGCTTCTAGGCAACTGCGACCGAATGAAATTTGCTATGCCACTCATGACCTCGAGTTAGCTGCCCTAGTCTTTGCCTTGAAGATTTGGCGACATTATCTTTTAGGCGAGCGCTTCATTCTCTATACCGATCACAAATCTTTGAAGTATCTGTTCACCCAAAATGAGCTCAATATGAGGCAACAGCGTTGGCTCGAGTTCCTTACCTCATATGATTTCGATATCCAGTATACCCCTGGTAAGGGTAATCGTGTTGCTGATGTGCTTAGTCGCAAACATTCGGCTGTAGTTTCTATGGTGCTAACCGAGTGGGATGTTCTAGAGACCTTATTCTTTTGTGATATTTGTGATCGAGCTACATCTTTTAATTCGCCTATTCTATTATTCAGTTTGGAAGCTCGACCCAGCTTATTGGATCATATTGCCAATGCTTAGCGGCAAGATCCCGATCTTGTGCACCTTATCCAGATTTGTGAGTCCGAGTCCCGTGATGAGGAGTTGCGGGATTTCAGCATTGATTCTTATGGGAGTCTTCGCATGAAGAACCGTCTAGTCATGCCTTCTGATTCTGCTCTTAGGCGTGACATTCTCGATGACTGTCACTGTTCTAAGTATACCATTCATCCCCGCAGTAGCAAGATGTATCCCGATATGAGTCGCCTTTATTATTAGGAAGGCATGAAGCATGATGTGGCAAATTATGTGAGTAATTTCATGACTTGTCAACTCATCAAAGCCGAGCATCAGTGCCCTTCAGGTCTTCTTCAGCCTTTAGAGGTCCTGTTGTGGAAATGGGATCAGATTTCCATGGATTTCATTGATGGCCTAACTTGTTCAAGAACGGGCTATTGCAGCATTTGGGTTATTATTGATCGCCTCACTAAGTCTGCTCACTTCATTCCTATTAAGTCTAATAGGAGTGCTTCACATCTGGCTAAGCTATATATCAAGGAAATAGTGAGACTTCACGGTGTTCCTAGCTCGATTGTTTGTGACCGTGATCCGCTATTCAGGAGTCATTTCTGGCAGAGTCTTCAGCAAGCTTTGGAAACAAAGCTTAACTTCGGCACATCATATCATCTGCAGTCTGATGGACAGACTGAACGGGTGAATCATATCTTAGAGGATCTTTTTTGTGCTTGTATTTTGGATTTCGGAGGTAGTTGAGCGGATCATTTGCCTCTTGTGGAATTCTCATACAATAATAGTTTTCGGTCTAGTAGCGGTATGGCTCCTTTCGAAGCCTTATACGGAAAGCCATGTCGATCTCCTTCATGTTGGTTGGAGTCAGGGGAGAAGCTTATTCTTGGCCTAGATATTTTTTGTTATTCTTCTGAGAAGATTGTTCTTATTCGACAAAGAATGAAAGAGGCACAGAGCCGCCAGAAACCCTATGCTGACAACCGTAGGAAGCCTCTCGAGTTCTCTATTAGTGATCTCGTCTTTATTCGTGTATCTCCTTTGAAAGGGGTTATGCGTTTTAGTACGACAGGGAAATTGGCTCCTCGCTTTATAGGACCATTTCCTATTAGTAAATGTATTGGCCCTGTGGCTTATAGAGTTTCACTTCCAGCTCATCTATCTGGCATTCATGACGTGTTTTACGTCTCTCAACTTTGGAAGTGTCTTCGAGAGTCGGATTCTATTATCGATTCTCTTGATTTGCAAGAGCTTGAGATCTCACCAGACCTATTTATCGTGCAGCAGCCTGTTCGCGTGCTTGCTTCGGAGGTGAGACGCCTTCGAAACAAGGACGTGTCGCTCGTTAAAGTTTAATGGTCCGCTAATCCCAATGACTACACTTGGGAAACTAGAGAGTTTATCGAGCGATCCTATCCCAGTTTTCTATCTTCGCATAGCGATAGTGAGAATCTCTTTATCTCAAACCTATTTCTTTTTCCTTTGATTGATGAAATTGATTTGTTGAATACAAACTCTTCTCTAGAAATTGCGAGGATGCAATTTTATGAGGGGAGTCTGTAACAACCCTATTTTGGAGATTACCTTTAAATATTGAATTATAACGATAGTTATAATTTAATATTGTGATTTAAATTAAAATTGGAAAATTTAAATTGTTTATTTGGAATAAACAATGAAATTGGAATTAAAATTGTGAAAATAAAGTTTAGAACTTTAGTTTATTTTGTTTAGGTTGCTAATAAATAGAATATGGGCTTTAAAAAATAGAAAATAATTTTTATTTTAGATAAAATGCAATAATTACATTAATTGTTGCATATTTACTTCTTTTAATAATTTTTAAGAGAAGTATTTTATTTTTAAGGGTGGTTTATTAATTAACAAGGTGTAAATTGGGTTAAAAATATGTTTTGGCTATAAATTATGTTTGGAAATGGTTTAAAATATTTTTCTAAGTGAGAATAGTATTTTTGTAGAATTTTAGAAGATAAAAACATGGTTTTATTCATTTATTTGAGAAAATAGTGCATTTTTGTTAAATAAAGAAATTTAATAATAAAAATTGTTTTAAAAATAAAAATTTATCTTTTTATATGATAGAAAATATTTTATTTTATATGTATACAAGTTTTCATATTTTTCTTGTGTAAAACTTGAGAGAAAATGCATTTTTCTTTTGTGTATATATGATATATGCACATATTTTAACTAATGTTGTTTAATTAATCTTAGGCCATGATAATTTCTTTTTCTTATTTTTGGGTCCATTAGCCCGTTATCCCTTAAACCTGGTAAGAAGTGAGAAAAGGAATTAACAATATGTTCTTTTTCTCAACACCTTCTTCCTCCTTCAGCCAGAATAAGAAATTAGAACCCCTCTCCAAAAATTGCAAAATCCAAGCCTATTTCTTCATTAAAATTCACCAAATTAAAGTCTTTTTGCAATCTAGAGATAAATCAAAGGTAAACAACTCCAAATCACTCAATTTCATCAAAGAATTTTATGTTACAGTAGATGATTTCCTAATTTACTATATATTTTGTTTTGCATGCACTGCTCTTCTTTCCTACAGGTCCTTAGAGGCTTCAATCTAGCTGAAAGCTTCAATTTTGCAACCAAAATCCTTGTCTTTCCATTGCAACAGCAAGGTGAGTTACAAAAACTCACAAATTATAGCTGAGCAAAGCTCAAATCGCCAAAAGCAGTGAATAATTTGCTCTTTGTAGTTATTTTATCTCAGCTTGTAAACTGTTTTCTGTTGCTTCTTTGAAAGCTTATAACTTTTGATTCCGGCAACAAAATGCCACCGGATTTCTTCCAGATAGTAGTTTATTTGTTGAACTTTGTCTCTGCAAAATTTGGTTGAAAAATATTGTCAGTTGAGTGTTCAAAACTTTGCTGCAAAATCAACAAAAACCCAGATTTTTGCTTGGTCATATTTTGTGTTTGAGTTGCTGCAAACATGGTCTGAGTCCATGTTTGAGACAGTATGACTCTTTCACTTCTTACTAAAATTCATCGATTCTTTATTTGTTTGAAAGATAAAGTTTTCTACAATATGCATACCAATTTCAGCTCAATTCGAGCTCGTTTGGTCCTCTGTTTCATGCCTGAAAGTTGAACCCGAGATGGTTTTCAGGCCTGTACATTTCTATTTTTTTTGAACTATTGGAAACATGACCCGAGTCCATGTTTGAGACAGTGTAACTTTTTCATTTCCAGTCGGAATTCATTAATTCTTTTTTTTTGAAATATGAAGTTTTCTAGTATGTGCATACCAATTTTTAGCTCAATATGAGATCATTTGGTCCTCTGTTTCAGGCCTGTAAGTTGAATCCACGATGGTTTTCAGGACTCGGCACATTTTTGTTTTTGAACTGTTGCAAACATGGTCTGAGTCCGTGTTTGAGACAGTGTAACGTTTTCATTTCCAGTCGGAATTCAGTGATTCTTTTTTTGTTTGAAAGCTGAAGTTTTCTGCTATGTGCACACCAATTTTTAGTTCAATCAGATATCGTTCGTCCACCCGTTTCATGTCTGAAATTTGAATCTAGAGAAGATTTCAGACCTGGGTATTATTTTGCCTATGCATTTTTATGTTCTTTTTCCGTCCGACTTTTGACTTTTACTTCATGTTTTTGTGATATTTCTAAAAAAATTTGAGGGCTATGATGCCTATCAATAGGCTAGCCCAGTTTTGATGAATTTGAAATTCAAATTTGAATTGAATTTGAATGACGGTTTTGAGTGATTTCTTTGATTTCGAGCATGGATTTTTTCAAACGATTTTGAAATAATTTTTAAATAAATTAGCATTTAAAATAATTATTATATATATTTAAATTATTTTAAGCTGTAAAATCTATTTATTCTCTATAATAAGGAAATTTTCAAATATTGTTTTCAAAATTGATTTCGAAAAATGGTTTTATAAGCTTTTTTTCTCAAGAAAATTATTTTATATATAAAATACACGTTTTGCACTATTCGAGCGAATGAGAAGGAGAATTAAACAGTTTGGTAAAATACGTGGTATGGGACATGTGCGTTTATCTTATCGGTTAATTCCTAACTTGTTCGTTTGATCGTTTTGACCTTCGGGTCGAGTTTACCGATGAGATGAGGTAAACTTTTTACTGCTTTGAGTGTGAAATTTACTAGCGGTTAGTAAACCGTTTAGTGCTAACGTGTGGTATGAGACACACGTTAATACTTTTCGCGTTCCTATCCGAGAGTTCGTGACATATTTGCCATTGTGGCGTATTGCCGGTACTTGACCGTCGGGTCATTGCCATTGCGGCGTATTCGCCATTGCGGTGTATTTGTCGTAGAGATGTTTTGCCATTTCGGCGTATTTGCCATTGCGGCGTATTTGTCATTGTGACGTATTTCCTTCGGGCGTGGTCCATATTTGAGAGAACAGTACTTGGCAGGCTTTGGCCAAATGCACATGCGAATTTTTGATGATTTCATTGATTATTGTGATTTCCCAAGTGTATCGCCTTTTTAGGAATCGGCCCTCTGAGCCATTCGATATATATATTTGTGGCAATTACCTTTCGGAAATTCGAACTCTTATGAGTTCTATCTTTGAGATTTGAGTTGCCTATACTGGCGTTTATTGAGATTTTGCCGTTATGGCGTTGATTTATATTCTCTTACTTAGAGATATACATATATTTGCCTTTTGGCGTATTTGAGATGTTGTTTTCTCTTGTGGGAATGTTTTGAGTTTCCGATATGGCGGATTTGGGATTCCTCCTTTTAGAGCTATGATTTTTCCCTAAACCATATTAGTCGATTTTGATGATACGCCGATGATATGAGGCGTTCTTTTGTTGTGAGATTTGCTATGGAGTTATCTCATTTAAGATTGTATGCATGTTTATTGATATCATTATATCACATGAAGTAACTACCATTACTTGAATATGCCACTTGAAGTAACCATACACTTTGAATTGTCCCTTCTCATTTGAGAATATTATCACCTTACCCTTATGCATCTATTACCGCTTATCCTTTATAACTGATTTGTTTAGCTAGACTGACCCGTGTATTTTATACTCGGGTCAAACCGAGGTGTTTCAGGTTAGGTACTTTTGGACTTAGCCTATTCTGCTCCACATGGACACATTTTGCTATCGCCTTTTTGAATTAAGCAGGATCCAATTTGTAAGCCTTCTGTTGATGCCCCAAGTTAGGCATTATCAAGTGCTAACACCCTGGATGGGGATGTGTGGACTAAGATTTAAGTAGTTAACTTAAGCTCGCGCCCGAAGCTTGGCGCGGTTGAAACTTATTATCCTGAAAAGGGATACTCAAGCTACTATTTTAAGAGGTTTACTCTAAGGACTACTTTACATTCGCTAGAACAATGCGAGTCGGCAAATTGCAGAATGAATTAAAGAACTGATCCGAAAACGATCAATAAAGGAAATAAATCGCAAGTACATTGAATGGAAAGTGTATTTCTTAAGCACTTAGACAAATTTAAGCAAAGATTTGTACAAAAAAGGACTTTATTATTGATATCAAACCAGGAAAGCTAAGTACAAGTGGTTCGTACCAAAAACGAAAAAGTAATAACGTGGGGCCAAACCCGAACAAAGTTGGCGAACAAACAAAAAAGTCTATATACAAAAGAACAAACTAGCGACTATTTCTCTTTGGACTTCTTTTTCTTCTTAGAGCCAGAGGAGACTTCACTCGAGCTCTCCACTTGCCTTTTTCTGGCCTTTTCCTCTACTGCCTTGACCTTTGGAGGGAGTGCTTTATGAAGATCCAGCAGGCGCACTCTGGCTGCTTCCGGGTGGAGAAATGGAGACTGGGATGCTTTGTGAAAACACTGTCGACGTACTTTGAGGACCCCCAGTGGAGGAATATAAACAGGAGTGAAAATGGCTTGCCCGGGCAATGCAATCGACAACGGTGGAGGGAAAACTTATATTTGCTCCTGCTTGATTTGACTGGCAAGGAGGATATCTACCCTAAATTTTTGCTAAAGTTCATGCATGGAGGGACCCAACAGGGATTGGGAGACCCCAGTAATAATAACATACTCATCAGCTTGAGTCCCCTGATTTTCATCGTTTACTTCTTCCAACAAAGCATCCATCATGCGCTCATCAAGGCTCGGGGTCTCCTCAATCGGGATGCTAGGAATTGTTGTCGAGATCATGACAGTTACAGACTCTATCATCGTTACTTGTTGCCCTAGTTGAGAATCCTTAGGAGGAAGCAAAGCAATTGTGGGCTGACATGTAGCGGGAAAAATACAAAGAGGGAGGTTAGTGAAGTTGACCAGGGACATGTCAATTCTTTGGAAAATAGGAGAAGTCAATGAGATACCTTCTTTAGTTTGAACTTTCACGTGAGCTGGACTGCTGCTAAGAGTTCCTTTAGGAATAGGAAAGAGAACAATGGAAATCTGGAGCTGTGGCTTCTCTAGGTCGTAACTAGCATTGGTAGAGGAATCAACGGTAGAACTAGGAGCAGCTTGAGTCTCGGGAGTTTGACAAGTTGTATCATCATGATGTGTACAACTAGAACCTTCGCCTAACTCTTTTTGAGTGGTTGCATCAAGTTTCGGATGAAAAAGATGTCGGTTGTCATGGAGAATTTTAGGCTCATCTCCCTTCAGAATGTCTTTTTCCAACTGCTCCATATCAATATTATCACTGTTGA
The DNA here is from genome assembly GCA_030737815.1 of Allium fistulosum. Classification (NCBI taxonomy): domain Eukaryota; kingdom Viridiplantae; phylum Streptophyta; class Magnoliopsida; order Asparagales; family Amaryllidaceae; genus Allium; species Allium fistulosum. The sequence continues at coordinate 1,113,338,660 of CM060905.1, forward strand.
GAAATTCTTTCTCTTCATCGACAACCCATTCCCAAGCACGAGCAAGCATCAAAGGGTAATCTTCCCTAAACCGCTCTAGATTTTGAAATTTGAGCACATTGGCGTCATACTGAGTGATCAACGGCTCAAACTTCTTAATTATCTGCTCCTCTACCCATTCCACACCCTGTTTTACTGCAGCTTCAACTTCTCTCTTGACGAGAACATCGATGTCGCTGACCTTTTCAACCACATTGTCCCTCTCTATCCTGATGGTGACAGCTCGTCGCATGCATCTTGAGCAATTTTCTACGCTTCATCTTTTTCCTCGATCTCGCACTCGAGCTTGGTTTTTAATTCAGCTGTGTTCCTCCCGGCAGCATCACTTTCCATGATAAACTCGTGATTTCGATGATGCACTTGCTCCATTTCACTCAAATGCCTGGATCTCTCTACTTCGAGTGCATTAACGGCCTCCTCGACCTTTTTCTTTGCTTCGGCTTGAAATTTTCTTGAATTCTCGAGCACAGTATCGATAGGGGATATGATTCGATTTTTCTCGGCCTCAATGAGTTTCTGGTTCTCTATTTCTTGCAACCTATCTCTTGAGACTTTTGAAATCTTTTCAGCTAGCATTGCTCATTCACTGTATTGATTATGGACATCGATCGTACAGTCAAGGGACCTTTATTGGACTTCAGTAGGAATTCTCTTTTAAGTTTGGCAAGAACATAACTCTATCGAAGTAACTGTTGGGGAATTTATTCTTAAATTCAGCAATCCGCCCCGTAGTATCTACCTGCTGCTCCTCTATAGGGGTTGGAGCGGTAGCGCTTCCTTTGCCTGGTCTCTAATGGAAAGCATCAGAGCTACTGTTATGATGTTTGCACGCAGAAGATCGACTGGAGTGAGATAGTGTCATGGATTGTAAAGGGACAGAGGCAGGTGGTGGAGCTCGAGAAGAGTTGGATTGTGGAATATCATCATGGTGGTCAAGCTGCCTATCCGGGCCTCTAGAGGGAGGTGATATGTATCTAGGTGAATATTTAGGAGCGGAGTCATGAGAAGAACAGTCCCTGTTGTAACTACTTCTATCCCAGTCGTTTTTGTCACGGCTGGAGCAATAGCTTGAATCATAGTCTCGACCACTGCTTTGATGGTATGAGCTCGACCAGGGGGCATTGAACATGGTATTCTTTCTCTTTCAAGGATCGAAATAAATGTTTTCTCTTATCCATCGAACCTGCAAAGAAAACGGGGATGAGTTAGATTAAACCGGTAGGAATATAGGTCAAGTGCGAGTGTCGCATAGTGCGTATGTGTGTGTGTGTCCTAGTGTCCCCCCAACAAACCATGTACAGGAGCTTTACTCATGTGGATAACCTCTCCCGCATCGATTGGAATGGTTTCCTTCTCAAAGCGGATTGGAGAACAAATATCACTGATGCTAATGTTATGATGCAGCGCAACCCTCATTTGTCCAAGGTATAACTCGTGACCGACTTAAGGAAGGAAGCATAAGTCGTAACCGACTTAAAGAAGCATGTTTGCGACCTAAGGAGTCATGTGAAAGAGGGCTACGACTTAACCAAGTTGGGGAGAAAAGACTACGAGTTAACAAAGCCCTTAAGTCGTTGGACCGACTTAGTGAAGATAGGCGAGTTAACAAAGCTCTTAAGTCGTGGGAACGACTTAGGGAAGATAAACGAGATAGCAAGCAGGTAGATCATGTAGACAAGGTACGACCTACTGGTGACGAGTTACGACTTAATGAAGCCACGACCTACCATAGGTCGCTGAAGTTCTAACTCGTAATGGCTTAAGTCGTTGGGTCTTAAGTCGCGAAGCATTGGATGCCGTTGATGTGTCTGCCGAGTTAACCTCTACCCTTGATTCCCTTTAAACGTTGATTTGGAATGCCGCTAATGTTTTAAGTCGCAGAAGCTCTGGATGCCGTAGAATCTATGCCGAGTTAATCAAAAACCGTTGATTCTTTAAATCGTGAAGAAGCTGCTGTTAAGTCGTTAAAGTCTTATGTCGTATGTCATCTGTTTCTTATACTGGGTATACTGTGTTGTATTTCTTAAGTCGTATGTCATCTATTTCGTATGTCGTCAGTGTGTAAGTCGTTGTATGTTGTTACCTTTGAGTCGTGTACTTTGTTTTTAAGTCGTATGTTTGTATTCTTTTTCTGTTTTAAGGCGTGTGCTTTGTTAAGTCTTAAGTCGTTGAAGGGTTGTAACTGTGTCTTAAGTCGTCGCCGAGTTAGGCTAACTCGTAAGTCGTAAGTCGTAAACGACTTAGGAGATGCGCATATTTGTGTTGTAATTTTTGTAACGCCTATAAATAGGCAAGTGAAGTCATTTGTAAAAGGTTGTTGAATATTGAATAAAATTCTCTTTTGATTGCTTTGTGCTTTCATTCAAATTGGTAGTTGAGTGTAATCTCCTATCTCCTCTTTCGGTTAATCGAGTGCGCTCGATTCAACGATTGTAGAAGCCGATTCGTGAAATCTAGTGCGCTAGATCAACGCTCGAAGAATTGAAGATCTTTGAACCCAGTATCGTGCGCGATCAACGAGTTCGGGATAGCTAGAATTCGGTATCTTCGGATCAACGAATTTGGGCATTTCAGTATCTTCCAATCCACAGATTGCTACTTTCATCGATTGAAGATCGTTTTGTTTAATCCGCTGCGTCAGTTTTGGTATCAGAGCTTGTTCTAACCAATCATAGTTAGATCGAGACTTGGAGCCTATTCATTTAGAAGTTGAAGAGATTTGCCGAGATTGAAGGTTGTTTATCACAGCCGAGAGGAAGAAGTGTTCATCATTGTTCGAAGTTGTTTGATCAGATTTGTATTGAAGGCCGAAACTTTGTCCATCGTGTTCATCGCGATTTGCTACAAAGTGGAAGTTTTCGATCCGTTTCATTTTGGATCAAAGTCCGAAAAGTGTTTGAAATTTGAAGTGTGAAGAGTTTGTGAAGTTTTCAAGTATGCCGCCAAGGAGAGCTAATCGTCACCAAAACGTAGAAGCTTTGTATCGAAGAGAAGAAGCTGATGAGATGAAGCAAAGAATCAATGAAAACTTTAGTGAAAAGCTTAACGAAGGGATTGGCCGATTAGAGAAGCTTATGACGGAGATGAATCAAAATCGGAGAAGGGTTTCACCAGAATCTAACCATGGGGGTAGTAGAGTCTCGCCACATTCCAATCGAGACAGAAGTATTGAAAATGATCAAGGGCGTGGGAGGAACGTGAATGATCGTGAACGGAGGAATGTAGATAGAAGGGATGGTGGTAGACGTGAAGGGAGTAGAGATGTTGGTGGTCAGAATCGACATCGTTATGCATCTGATTTTGAAGAGGAGTATGATGGTGGTAGTGTACGAGGATAAGGAAGAAATTACTCTGAGTATGATCACAAGTGGGAGTCGGGGATGAAGACAGAAATTCCTGAATTCAAAGGTGGTATGCAAGCAGAGGAGTTTTTAGATTGGGTAGCTAATGTTGAAGAGATTTTTGACTTCAAAGAAATTCCAGAACATCGTAGAGTGAAGTTGGTTGCTACGAGGCTGAGGGGTAGAGCTTTGGCATGGTGGCAGCAAACCAAGCTTACACGAGAACGTATGGGGAAGTCAAAAGTTGAATCTTGGGAGAAGATGAAGAAATTGATGAAAGCAACGTTCTTACCATACAATTATCAATCTTTGATGTATCAACGTTTGCAGAACTTGAGGCAGGGCACGAAGTCTGTTAACGACTATGCTGATGAATTCTATCAACTTATTGCAAGGAATGATATTATGGAAACGGAAGAGCAGCTGACATCTAGATTCATTGGGGGATTGAGAATGCAGATTCAGGATATGGTTAATATGTTCGATCCAAGATCTGTAGCGGAAGCACATCAGAAAGCGTTGGCTTGGGAAAAGCAAGGACGACGAGGAAGTGGTGTGTTTACTAATTCTAACAATCAAGCGAAGGGTGTTGGAGGAGGTTCTAATGTTTCTAAACCTATCAGTAGACCAGTGGTGAAGGAGGTTGAGAAGACAAGGGTTAACAATGGTTTCAATTGTTACAATTGTCAGGAATTGGGTCATAAAAGCAATGAGTGTCCAAAGCCAAAGAAGAGAACCATGATTGCAGAAGTTGAGGATGAGGATGTTGATGGAGATTGTTCTAGTCCAGTTGAGGAGGATGAGCAGGATATTGCGTCAGGAGATGAAGGGTGTAACCTAATGCTGAGGAGATCATGTTTAACACCGAAGCAGGAAGAAGCTAGTTGGTTGAGGAGTAATATCTTTCAGTCGACATGTACTATTCTGGGGAAGGTGTGTAAATTCGTGATTGACGCAGGAAGCTGTGACAATATTGTTTCAACCGAAGCTGTGACAAAGTTGAAATTAAAGACAGAAAAACATCCAAATCCGTACAAGTTAGCATGGTTGAGAAAAGGAGGAGAAGTGAAAGTGGATAGACGAGTTCGTGTACCATTCTCTATTGGGAAGAAATACAAAGACGAGATCTGGTGTGATGTCGTAGAGATGGATGTTTGCCACTTATTATTGGGAAGACCATGGCAGTATGATCGAGCAGTACAACATGACGGTCGGACCAATAGTTACAGTTTTATGTTTAAAGGCACGAAGATTATCCTAGTTCCAAAGAAGAGACCACAAGGAGAACGTAAGTCAGAAGAAATTGAAGAGTTGAAAACTTTATTATCTTTGAAAGAGTTTGTTAAGGAGGTTGAGGAAGAGCCAGAAGTGTTTTTGTTGATTGGGCGAGAAAGCAGTGAAGAGGTTGAAATACCAGAAGAAGTTAAACCAGTTTTGAAAGAATTTGACGATGTATTTCCAGATGAGTTACCAAAGGAGTTACCGCCTTTGAGAGACATACAACATCAAATCGATCTTGTTCCGAGAGCAGTTTTGCCACACAGACCACATTATCGAATGAGTCCGAAGGAACATGAAGAGTTGCGGAGGCAGGTAGAGGAATTGCTTGAACAAGGGCGTGTGCAGGAGAGTTTAAGTCCTTGTGCTGTACCAGCTTTATTGGTACCCAAAAAGGATGGAACGTGGAGGATGTGCACAGATAGTAGAGCATTGAATAAGATCACAGTCAGATACAGATTTCCGATGCCGAGGCTTGATGATTTATTGGATCAAATTAGTGGGTCTGTAATCTTTTCTAAAATTGACTTGAAGAGCGGTTATCATCAGATTCGCATTAGACCAGGGGACGAATGGAAGACAACATTCAAGACGAGGGAAGGCTTGTATGAATGGCTGGTAATGCCGTTTGGTCTATCAAATGCACCAAGTACATTCATGAGGGTGATGAACCAGATTTTTAGGCCGTACATTGGGAAGTTTGTGGTGGTTTACTTTGACGATATTCTGATCTACAGTGCTAGTACAGAAGAGCATGTTCAGCATTTGAAGAAAGTGTTAATTATCCTTCGTGAAGAACAATTCTATGCTGCTACAAAGAAGTGTGTTTTTATGGCGAAGAGTGTTTTATTTCTGGGGTATGTTGTGTCGGAAGAAGGAATACAGGTTGACCAAAGTAAAATCGAAGCTATCAGAGATTGGCCGCAGCCCAAGACGATAACGAAAGTACGTAGTTTTCACGGGTTGGCTTCATTCTATCGAAGGTTCATTCCACACTTTAGTAGTGTGATGGCACCTGTGACTGATTGTATGAAGGGTAAACAATTCGCATGGTCAGAGGAAGCAGGGAATGCTTTTGGGAAGATCAAGGAGTTGCTGACATCCGCACCAATCCTAGTGTTACCTGATTTTCAGCTAGTGTTTGAACTACACACTGATGCATCCAAGGTTAGGATTGGAGGAGTGTTGAGTCAGAAGGGACGTCCAATTGCATATTTCAGTGAGAAGTTGTCAGGAGCAAAGATGAGATACAGTACATATGATGTGGAATTCTATGCTGTTGTGCAATCTATTAAACACTGGAGGCATTATCTATTTCAGAAGGAGTTTGTTCTGTATACTGATCATGAAGCATTGAAGCATTTGCAAGGGCAAGATAAGATTTCAGCGAGACATGCATCGTGGATTGCATATCTACAACAGTTTACTTTTGTTGTTAAACACAAGTCAGGGGTGACGAATCGAGTGGCTGATGCTTTGAGTAGAAGGAGTCATTTGTTGACTACACTGAAAGTTGAGGTGACAGGGTTCGATGTGTTGCCAGAATTATTTGTCGATGATCCTTACTTTGCAAAGGTGGTTGATAAAGTCAAGGAGGGAAAGACGGATGAGTTTTTGATGGTAGATGGTTTTTTGTTCAAAGGAAATCGATTATGCATACCGGAGGGTAGTCTGAGAATGAAGATTATCAAGGAGTTACACGAAGAGGGACATGTTGGGAGAGACCGTACCTTACAGTTGATTTCACAGTCCTACTTTTGGCCATCGATGAGGAAAGAAGTAGAGAGGTTTGTGGAGCGTTGTCATATTTGTCAGGTTTCGAAAGGAACGGCGACTAATGCTGGTTTATATATGCCGTTACCGGTACCAACTAAACCATGGGTTGATGTGAGTATGGACTTTGTTTTGGGTTTACCTCGAACTCAACGGGGTAACGATTCCATTTATGTGGTGGTTGATCGATTTTCGAAAATGGCACATTTTATTGCTTGTAAGAAGACGGCGGATGCTGTTCATGTTGCTCAATTGTTTTTCAAGGAGATCTATCGACTTCATGGATTGCCAGAATCTATTGTGTCGGATAGAGATACTCGATTTCTGAGTCACTTTTGGTTGAGTTTGTGGAAAATGGTGGGAACGAAGCTGAAATTTAGTAGTGCTTATCATCCGCAAACGGATGGACAGACCGAGGTTGTTAATCGATCATTGGGAAACTTGTTGAGGTGTCTTGTTCAAGATAATCTGAAGAGTTGGGATGTGAAGCTATGCCAGGCAGAATTTGCCCATAATCATGCAGTGAATCGAAGTACTGGGTTTAGTCCATTCCAGATTGTTTATTCGAGCTTACCGAAGGGACCGTTGGATTTAACGGTAGTACCACAATCAAAGAAGACAGTTAAGAAAGCTGTTGATTTTGTTGACAGGTTGACGGAATGTCATAAAATCGTTCAGGAACGATTGGAGAAGGCAAATGAGAAATATAAACAATCTGCAGATTTGAAACGAAGAAGTGTTGAATTTCAAGAAGGTGATTTGGTTTATGCAGTTTTAACAAAAGATCGTTTTCCAGTGGGTGCTTACAACAAGTTGAAAGCCAGGAAAATTGGTCCGGTGGAAATCATGAAAAGGATTAATGAAAATGCTTATAAATTGAAGCTACCAGATGATGTGTATACGTCCGATGTGTTCAATGTTAAACATCTTGTACCATATCATGGGGATGAGTCTGTTGTGGAAGAAGAGGGTGCAAATTCGAGGTCGAATTTTTCTCAACCTAGGGAGGATGATGCAGCGCAACCCTCATTTGTCCAAGGTATAACTCGTGACCGAATTAAGGAAGGAAGCATAAGTCGTAACCGACTTAAAGAAGCATGTTTGCGACCTAAGGAGTCATGTGAAAGAGGGCTACGACTTAACCAAGTTGGGGAGAAAAGACTTCGAGTTAACAAAGCCCTTAAGTCGTTGGACCGACTTAGTGAAGATAGGCGAGTTAACAAAGCTCTTAAGTTTTGGGAACGACTTAGGGAAGATAAACGAGATAGCAAGCAGGTAGATCATGTAGACAAGGTACGACCTACTGGTGACGAGTTACGACTTAATGAAGCCACGACCTACCATAGGTCGCTGAAGTTCTAACTCATAATGGCTTAAGTCGTTGGGTCTTAAGTCGCGAAGCATTGGATGCCGTTGATGTGTCTGCCGAGTTAACCTTTGCCCTTGATTCCCTTTAAACGTTGATTTGGAATGCCGCTAATGTTTTAAGTCGCAGAAGCTCTGGATGCCGTAGAATCTATGCCGAGTTAATCTAAAACCGTTGATTCTTTAAATCGTGAAGAAGCTGTTGTTAAGTCGTTAAAGTCTTATGTCGTATGTCGTCTGTTTCTTATACTGGGTATACTGTGTTGTATTTCTTAAGTCGTATGTCATCTATTTCGTATGTCGTCAGTGTGTAAGTCGTTGTATGTTGTTACCTTTGAGTCGTGTACTTTGTTTTTAAGTCGTATGTTTGTATTCTTTTTCTGTTTTAAGGCGTGTGCTTTGTTAAGTCTTAAGTCGTTGAAGGGTTGTAACTGTGTCTTAAGTCGTCGCCGAGTTAGGCTAACTCGTAAGTCGTAAGTCGTAAACGACTTAGGAGATGCGCAGACTTGTGTTGTAATTTTTGTAACGCCTATAAATAGGCAAGTGAAGTCATTTGTAAAAGGTTGTTGAATATTGAATAAAATTCTCTTTTGATTGCTTTGTGCTTTCATTCAAATTGGTAGTTGAGTGTAATCTCCTATCTCCTCTTTCGGTTAATCGAGTGTGCTCGATTCAACGATTGTAGAAGCCGATTCGCGGAATCTAGTGCGCTAGATCAACGCTCGAAGAATTGAAGATCTTTGAACCCGGTATCGTGCGCGATCAACGAGTTCGGGATAGCTAGAATTCGGTATCTTCGGATCAACGAATTTGGGCATTTCAGTATCTTCCAATCCACATATTGCTACTTTCATCGATTGAAGATCGTTTTGTTTAATCCGCTGCGTCATGTTACCAACGTCAAAAGAGCAGAACTCTACAGGGATGGAGCTAGGGCCGGCGAGTGTTCCCATTGAAGGAATAAATGGAGTCTTCTCTGCACTTGTGATTGGTGAAGACTGAGTGATAGTCTGCACCTTCGAAATTCTCATAATCAGTTTCTTTTCAGTTAGCAGGCGGTGGGTCATCTCTGGGTTGTTCGATCTGAGATCCGTGGCTCGATGTTACTCTGGCTGGCCGTACCACTTTCTCCAATAACTTCACCTTCTCGGCGCCTTCGTGTTCTAGTTCCATGTCTTCTACAGCTCCAGCCCCAAGACTCGGAGATGGGGGCAAGTCAGGATCGACTTCACCTCCTATAGGGGGATTACTATCATCATCCTCAATGTTGACAATCGGAACAATGTCGGTGATGTGGTCTTCCTTTAATAAGCCGCGAGCAAGAAGATTCTCATCTATTAATAGGGTTCTTATATTCCTATTCTCGGTTGAGACTGCCATGAGAGTATTAACGGTATCCGAGAGAGATCTGCTGCTGGGTCTCGTCGAAACATCTATACAATGGTGAAAGATAAATTAAGCATGCAGACTATAAGGAAAATACGCTGATGGCGTTTGAAATAAAACTTACCTCCGGATATCCATTTACGAGCAAACCCGGGTGGACAGCGCACATAGAACCATTTAGCCTTAAAGTAACTCAGCTTGTTCCAAGCCCCAGAGATGATACTGCAACCCCTCATCGGCTCTAAGTAAATAAGAGATGGGTTTTCCTTATGGCTTTTAAAGATTAAATGCATCGGATTTCTTCATCGCTAGGCACTCGGTTCAAATGCTCAATGAAGACTAGATAAGTGCTCAGAAGAAAAGCGTAGCTATATGGAATAGCTGTGTGGGAGCCAGTCTTATGAAGTTCAAGACTCGACAAATGAATTGATTGAATGGTGGGACGCAACCTACCAGACACATGTATCTGTTGTAGGCTATGTTCCCTTCTGGAGGATCATGAGCTCTCTAGTCGCGAGACGGTGCCAAGACATCATTAAATGGAATGCCATGCCTACTGCATATCCTCCAAAGAGATCTTCATCGATTTTGGAAGGAACAGAATCTACCGGGTTATACAGTATTTCAGCATCCTCAAGGGTATTGAGTATTGGATCTATTTGAGGTCCCTCTACCAGTTCAATCGAATTTTCGGGTATCTGTTGCTCTACTTCAAGATTCTCTAGATTTTGTTGATCAATATGCGAAATCTCTAGTTGCCACTCTTGTTGGATAGAGTTTGTTGCGCCTGAGAAGTTGTAACCAAGCTTGATTCCACGTCGGATTCGATATATTTTGAAGGCGAAGCACCTGCAGTCTGAGCAGCTAGACGTTTGGAACATCTTTGGTCCATCTCTATAAAAAGCTTGATAGATAATCGGCATTAGAAGATTAATTCCAAACCGTACCCCCGTGCTAAAGTAGATTCTAGTGCAGTGTTGTTTAGTGCTGTGCAGCTCAAATTTTCGATATTATTTAGCAGTTCATTTTAATGTCTGGATGTAACTTGACGTGAATGTCATCGTTGACCGTCCCGATAAGATTTTGGTAATTGACCATGCTTTAGGAAATGCTTCAGGATGGAAGAGGAATTTAGCACAAGTTGGCAAGGCAACATTTAATAGAAAACTTGGAACAAGCAAAATTCTCCAAAGTATGGGAGTCACACCGACCCCCATAGCCACGGGAATTTTTTCCTTCTCCTCTTTCATCATCCCGAATCCTAAAATCACGGCGATCGGCGGTTGCTCATCCATGTCCAAGGTTAACAAAGCCTATGCTAAGTTCTCTATTTTAGTTCTGACCATGGCCAAGCCTATTTTTCACTTATCTAAAATGCTTTTGAATTCAAGGATTTAGGGCTTGGGTCGATGGTGAGGCAAATCGGATCTGTAGAGACAAGGTGATGCAGTGGATATAACACTTGACGACGAATTGAAGTATTCGTGTCGAATAAATCGATAAACGATTCGATGAAACAATATAAAATCGATGGATTGATGATGCCGAACGCCCAAATCCATTGATCTCGGAAGATACCGGATTCTAGCTATCCCTAACACGTTGATCGCGCATGATACCGTGTTAAAAGATCTACGATTCTTCTAAGTTGATCACGCGCACGAGATTCCGTGAATCGGCTTCAAATTCGATGATTCGAGCGCACTCGAATATCCGAAGATGGAGAAAGGAACTCACACTCAACTTCCAATTTCAAGTGGCACAAAGCACACAAACAAATTTTATTCCAAAATTCAACAACCATTACAAATGACCAACATCCCTATTTATAGGGTTACAACACAACACACAGCCGACCTAACACAGGGACGCGACCTATGACCTAACATAGGTCGTTCACGACCTAACAAAGACATCACAACACAGCCTGCAACATAACAGATACAACGGCATACGACTAATCACAACATGAGTCAACACAATACAACATCACGCGAGTTAAAACACTTATGCGACATAACTGAAAGCGATATAAGGGTACAACACTGCTTCATGACAAACAACTTAGGCTTCAGCGACCTAAGGAATGCGGCTTAAGTTGATAGCATGCGGCATAAGGACGAGCGACCTAAACTTGAGCGGCTTAAGAATCAATGCGACTCATTAAGTCGTTATCTTGCTTAAGCGACCTAAGGGAACTGGGCTTAACTCGCTAAGTCGTTCAAGCGATTTATCAAAGTGCTTTAGCTCGTTAGGTCGCTCCAGCGACTTAAGAATAACCTGCTGGTGTTCTGCATAGTCCTTCACTGAATCATCTATCCCGATAGGTCGCAAATAGCTAGGTCGCTCGCGACTTAAGGTAACACGTGTTGAATGGTTTAGCTCGCTGGACTGGTTCCCATGATTCACTAGGTCGCTTGTATCATGTGAGCGACTTAAGACGATGAGCGATTTATCCTGGTGCGCTGCATCATCCTCTCCCGGTTGACAAGAATTCGACCTCGAATTTGCACCTTCCTCTTCTTCAACAAGCTTATTCCTATAATACGGAATCAAATGTTTAACGTTGAAAACGTTTGCAGTGTGAATATGATCCGGCAACCTCAACTGATACGCATTATCATTAACCTTCTTCAAAATTTCCACTGGACCAAATTTTCGAGCTTTCAACTTGTTGTAAGTTCAACTGGAAAACGATCTTTCGTTAATACTGCGTAAACCAAATCACCTTCCTTGAAGTCTACACTTCTTCGCTTCTTATCTGCCAGTTGTTTATATTTATCATTTAATGCACGCAATCGTTCATGAACAGTTCTGTGACATTCCTGCAACTCGTTCACGAAATCACAAGCTCGTTTAACAACTCCTTTCTGAGATGGTACTGTCATCAAATCCAACGGCCCCTTCGGAATTGCTGAATATACAACTTGAAACGGACTGAATCCAGTACTTCGATTAACAGCGTGATTATGTGCAAATTCTGCCTGACATAACTTCATATCCCAGCTCTTCAAATTATCTTTCACAAGACATCTTAACAAGTTTCCCAACGATCTATTCACCACTTCCATTTGCCCATCTGTTTGCGGATGATAGGCGCTACTAAAATTCAGCTTCGTTCCAACCATCTTCCACAGACTCAACCAAAAATGACTTAAAAATCGCGTATCCCGGTCAGAAACAATGGATTTAGGCAGCCCATGTAGTCGATACACTTCCTTAAAAAACAACTGGGCAACACGGACTGCATCCGCGGTCTTTTTACAAGCTATGAAATGTGCCATTTTCGAAAACCTGTCCACTACAACATATATTGAATCATTCCCTCGCTGAGTTCTTGGCAAACCCAAAACAAAATCCATGCTAATATCAACCCATGGTCTAGTCGGCACGGGCAATGGCATATACAACCCTGCATTCGTAGTTGTCCCTTTGGAAACTTGACATATATGACATCTCTGCACAAATCTTTCAACTTCTTTCCTCATGGATGGCCAAAAATATGATTCAGAAATCAACTGCAAAGTACGATCTCTTCCCACATGACCTTCTTCATGCAACTCTTTCACAATCTTCATTCGCAAGCTGCACTCTGGTATACATAATCGATTCCCTTTAAATAGAAAACCATCCACTAACACGTACTCATCCGTCCTTCCTTTTTCGACTTCATCAACCACATTGGCAAAGTAAGGATCATCAACAAAAAATTATGGCAACACATCAAACCCCGTCACTTCAACCTTCATTGTAGTCAACAAATGATTCCTTCGACTCAATGCATCTGCCACACGGTTTGTAATTCCTGACTTATGCTTCACCACAAATGTAAATTGTTGCAAGTATGCGATCCACGAAGCATGCCTAGCTGTAATCTTGTCCTGTCCATGCAAATGTTTCAGAGCTTCATGTTCAGTATACAGAACAAATTCTTTATGGAACAAATAGTGTCTCCAATGCTTTATAGCTTGAACAATAGCATAGAACTCCACGTCATAAGTATTATATCTCATCTTTGCTCCCAAAAGCTTCTCACTGAAATAAGCAATTGGATGGCCCCTCTGGCTCAATACTCCTCCAATTCCAACTTTAGATGCATCAGTATGTAATTCAAATAGCAACTGGAAATCCGGTAAAACTATAATTGGTGCTGACGTCAACAGTTCCTTGATTCGCTCAAAAGCAACTCCTGCTTCCTTTGACCATGCAAACTACTTACCCTTCATGCAATCAGTAACAGGTGCCATCACGCTACTGAAATGGGGAATAAACCTTCGGTAGAATGATGCTAACCCGTGAAAACTTCTGACTTCAGTTATAGTTTTGGGTTGTGGCCGATTTCTGATTGCTTCAACTTTACTTTGATTCACCTGTATCCCATCCTTGGATACGATATATCCCATAAATAAAACACTTTGCGTCATGAACACGCATTTCTTCGTTGCAGCATAAAATTGTTCCTGTCGCAGTATCATCAACACTTCTCTCAGATGATGCAAGTGTTCTTCTGTGCTTCCACTGTATATCAGTATATCATCAAAATACACCACCACGAACTTCCCAATAAATGGTCTAAAGATCTGATTCATCACCCGCATAAACGTACTAGGTGCATTCGAAAGACCAAACGGCATAACCAGCCATTCGTATAACCCCTCCCGTGTCTTGAACGCTGTTTTCCATTCATCCCTTGGTCGAATTCGAATTTGATGGTACCCACTCTTCAGATCAATCTTTGAAAATATAGTAGCTCCATTCAACTGATCTAACAAATCATCCAATCTAGGCGTTGGAAATCTATACCTTACAGTAATCTTGTTCAGTGCCCGACTATCGGTACACATCCTCCACGTTCCATCCTTTTTCGGCACTAATAAGGCTGGAACTGCACAAGGACTTAAACTTTCCTATACACGCCCTTGTTCAAGCAACTCTTCCACCTGCCTTCTCAACTCCTCGTGCTCCCTTGGACTCATTCTGTAATGTGGTCTATGTGGTAACACAGCTCCTGGAACAAGATCAATTTGGTGTTGTATGTCCCTCAACGGTGGTAACTCTTTTGGAAACTCTTCAGGAAATACATCTTTAAATTCTTCCAGCACTGGCTTTACTTCTTCGGGAATTTCAACCACTTCATTACTTTCACGTCCAATCAACAAAAACACTTCCGGCTCTTCTTCTACTTCTTTAACAAACTCCTTCAAAGATAGCAAAGTTTTCAGTTCTTCAATCTCTTCCAACTTACTTTCCTTCTGTTGTTGCTTTTTAGGAACTAAAGTGATTTTAGTGCCATTGAACATGAAACTATAGCAGTTTGTTCTTCCATCATGTTGCACGGCCCTATCAAATTGCCATGGTCTGCCCAACAACAAATGACACACATCCATGTCCACAACATCATACCAAATTTCATCTTTATACTTCTGTCCGATGGAAAAATTCACACAAGCTCTTCGACTAACCTTCACCTCCCCACCTTTCCTCAATCAAGACAATTTGTAAGGTTTGGGATGCTTCTCGGTCTTCAATTCCAACTTCTTCACAGCCTCGGTAGAGATAATACTGTCACAACTTCCTGCATCAATAACAAACTTGCAAACCCTTCCCAAAATAGTGCATGTTGACTGAAAGATGTTACTCCTCAACCAGCTAGTCTCCTCCTCCTGCTTTGGTGTCAAGCAATTTCTCCTCATCGTCAATGAATATCCATCATCTCCCGACAGTAATTCTTCCTCCTCAACCGGTAGTGAATTAGAACATTCTGCTTCTGCATCCTCATCCTCAACCTCAGCAACCATCACTCGTTTCTTAGGCTATAGACATTCATTGCTCTTGTGACCAAACTCTTGACAATTAAAGCATTTGATACTACTATTGACCTTGGTCTTAGCAACTTCATTGACAACCGGTTTACCAACAGCCTTGGAAACGTTGGTATTGCTACTAGCCCCTTTAACTTGATTGTTGGAATTTGTAAACACGCCACCTCCTCTTTTGCCTTGCTTCTCCCAAGCTAACGCCTTCTGGTGTGCTTCTGCAACGGATCTAGGGTCAAACATATTCACCATATCCTGAATTTGCATTCTCAATCCTCCAATAAATCTAGCTGTCAACTGCTCCTCCGTCTCCAAGATATCATTTCTGGCAATAAGTTGATAAAACTCATCTGCATAATCATTAACCGACTTGGTCCCTTGTCTCAGATTCTGTAAGCGCTGATACATAAGAGACTGATAATTATAAGGCAAGAAATAGCCTTCATTAATTTCTTCATCTTCTCCCATGACTCAATCTTTGACTTTCCCATTCTTTCCCGTGTAAGTTTAGTTTGTTGCCACCACGCCATAGCTCTTCCTCTCAAACGAGTAGCAATCAACTTAACTCTACGATGCTCGGGAACTTCCTTAAATTCAAAAAATTCTTCAACATTAGATAACCAGTCCAAAAATTCTTCCGCAACCATTCCTCCTTTGAATTCTGGAATCTCCATTTTCATTCCCGACTCCCATAGACGATCATCTGCCGAATCTCTATTTCGATCTCGCACTTGGTCTCGATCTCGATAATGAACACTACCTCTATCATCATACTCTTCAAAATCAGATATACTGCGATATCGATCCTGACCATCGACATCTCTACGATCACGATTATCCCTCCTACCATGTCTTTCATTATCACGGTGTGTTTCATACTCAAACTCACATTGAGTCCTTCTATCTTCTTCTCGATACCCATGGTGATCTCTTGTAAGGACCCGATTCTTCGACTTCCGAAAACTGACATCGATACGTCCACTGTATCAACTGCCGAGCAACGAATGCCGGAAAACCGAATTCTTAGGGTTTTAGAAAGAAGAAAACAGAAGAAGAAGGAAGAAGAAAGAAGAACAACAGAACAGAAAACAGAACAATATCAGAATCTCACATATCGCAGCGGAACAACATATAATAGATAATTAAATAATCTTTAAACAAAGAACTATATCATTTTATACATACATCAATCATCAGAGTCAATATACAACTCAATACAACAATGGACAGTTATATAACTTGTCCTCATACAGAATACACAGCGGAATAAATAATTTCAGATACAAATACTACGTCTCGTCATCCAGCTTGCTTCCAAAGCTCCAGAATATCCAGAATATCCTGATAATCTAACTCTAGACTGCCCGTGTGGAAATTTGTGGGCACCCAGAGTTTAGAAGGGAAACAATAAACTCCGAGTCAGTCATGGTGACTGGTGTGAGATCGTAAAACAGTTATTTTTCACAAAGAAAATAAAACAAATTCGCAATGCTTTTGGAAAATGAAACTACCATAAGACCTCCCGCCACACACACAATGCAAACGCAGAATTGGAGGAGATTTCTTCTTATAATAGTCAAAGATGCTTACTACGCAAAAATCAAATCATTTTTGATATTATTATTAGTGCATAGTGTAGAAAACAGTTCGAAAGTATAATATAAATCTTAGCCAGCATAGACATTCCGAACTATGCCTACTATAGCTACCATCCAAACAGTGGTGACCACCATAAGTGAATGGCAGGTTCTACAACTAAAACCGTACAAGGCTCGTATTGTTTCTTTGGATTTCCAACAAATGGTCAGGCCAAGGAACTTCCTTTTCCACGATGGGTACGTCCCTGGAATAGACGACCCGAGAACCTAACCGGATCTCTGCCAACACAAGGCCGGGTTACCTCTGCAAAAATAGGTAACTACTGACACACGTATGCCATCCCCCGATCGTCACCGATCTTCCCGAGGATCCCCGATTCGC
The DNA here is from genome assembly GCA_030737815.1 of Allium fistulosum. Lineage (NCBI taxonomy): Eukaryota > Viridiplantae > Streptophyta > Magnoliopsida > Asparagales > Amaryllidaceae > Allium > Allium fistulosum. Next base: position 1,113,355,638 of record CM060905.1, read on the forward strand.
AACAACCACAAAGTAATAAATTTGCAGCAACCACAGAGGTTAAGTATCTGGGCTCCATACCATGATACCACCTTTATCCAGAAGGAATGACATACACTAAGGGGCGCTACTCCCTAGAACCTTGCCGCATTCTTCCTGTTTTGACCATTTCCGGGGTGTGAGGCTCGATGAAGTCTTGTCCACAAAGCTACGCTTTCTACAAAGCCATGCTTCGGGTCAAACAAAATGATCAACCTATGATCACAAAGATATAAGATCAAACAAATGATCATATCGCAAATGATCAAACACTGATCATTTCACAGCAACACTCAGTATGCCACGTTACCAAATTGGGAGTATATCGCTGATAAATTTCAACTACATAACCTCTGAGCTCGTACGTCTCAGAGAAGGGTGTTAAGCTAAGAGAATAAATTCTCCGCCACCAACAGAAATGTATTTGAAAGAAATCAGCTTTATATCTCAAATTGTAACGTCAGACACACAATCCATACAAGTCTGTTCCGGGATCGAACAGAACCGAAGGCACTTCTCACGAAGCCCTTGCAATTCCGGATAATTTTCAATCACGTCTGGACTTCCCATCACTAAGGGTGATAAAAACCTCTAAACCGGAGATCAGCCGATGTAGAGTAACTCGACGGTAATCCTTCCGTTTTCAAAAATATCCGGTCTTCAACACTAGTCTTCAAATGTGATTCATAACGACGTATCACATATTCGGAATGGGTTATACGACCCCATGGTCCTTTCCCGGCTAACCCGAATAGTGAGCGCTTATTCAAAAATAAGTGTGGCATTCAAATTCATCCAATTCACAATAAATACCATATTCAAGGTAATTATTGATAGTCGGTTATTTAACTATCAATAAAGATGCGCAACATCATCAGATTCCAAATAATTTTCCAAATTATTTCATCTTCAAAAATATCTTTACTAGATATATAATTCCCACACTTCAAAAATAAATCAATATTTATTTTTAAACAGATTCCCTTTCTTTTATAAATTCCATAGTGAATTTATATTGTCAAAAATATCTACTGATATACGATTTTCAATCGTTTTCAAATATTCAATTTCAATTTATCTTTAAGAAGATAAATTCTCAAAAACATTTCATTTCATATTGGAAAAGCATTTCCATACTTATTTAATAATAAGTAATTCACAAATCTATTTATTTTCAAAACTTGGAAAATATTCGATATACTTAAATCAAATTAAGTATATATTTCATTCTTTAAGGAAATCTATTTTCTATAACAACATCAATTTGAGTCAAAACGAATGTTACGTAAAACATCGTTACGACGACTCAAAAAAATCACTAGTATAGGGATTCGAAATTAAGATAGATATGTAAATCCCAATACTAGATAAAAACATTTCCTTTCGGAAATCATTTACTATAACAACAGTGTTATAGTCCACCATTTCCTTATTTCTCGAAAACGTCTATTTCAACAATGAATGTTGAAATCTATGATTTCGATTCATACTACATTTTAAAACATCTTTAAAACGTTTAACTTTATTTTTAATATCCCTTCTTCGAAAATAAGTCCATTTTACTTAACAATATATTCACTGTCCCAAAATCGTGAATATACTTCACTAACCAAATTTCAGTCTTTTCTACACATTCAATTTAAGGATAATTCGCTATCCAAAATCGCGAATATATTTCCTTTAATAACCTTCTACATTTAATTTATCAAATTCAATTGATTCCGAATTTATAAACACGTTTATAAATTCTATTTCTCTTTTATAACAACTTTTATTTATAAATTTCCTTTATAAATCAATTTGATAAAATATCCCATTTAAAGGCAAAAATCCAATTTATAAGTAAATTTCTTATAATCTTTTATTATACAATTTCATTCATTTTATAACTTCATACTTTATAAATCTATAAACTTCATATTTTCACAATTTATAAATCTATAAATTTTCTATCTAACACTTATAAAAACTTGTTTTAAATTCCAATAATTTTAATTGATAATATCAATTTTGTACATCTTTTACGTACATCGTTTTTAATAATTCAAAAATCCAAATTTTAAACTATTTTATAAATTACTTAACTATTTATTTCAAAAATCATCTTTTGGTTATATTTCACAAACATTTTAATTTCCATAACTTTAAATTTCTAACATTTATTTATTTAAAGTAAATCAATTCAAAAATTCAAATAAAACGTATACTTTCAAATAATCACTCTTAATTTCTCTTTTAAAGTTAAAATCGTTATTTTTAAACTTCAAAATTTGAATCCAATGATGCAACGCATCAATTAGTCCATCACAACATCAAACATCATATATCATCATATGATAACAGAATATACATCAATATCTGTAAATAAATAAATACTATTGAGGAATCTAGTTGGATCCCCCCAACCTGTTTCCCTGCATCCACAGACGTTAGCACAATACCAATTCCACTTCAAGGTGGAATATCGCGGTATATGGGTTTTATAAAAATAATCCGCTTACTAACGGCGCAATAGGGTCTCATCCGCTATACGAGGCGGGAAATCAATCAATCCAATATATACATATCCCAATATGTATATATTGCTATATATATATATATAGATATATCCTACTATATCTAATATCACAATCAATAGCAATCAATCAAATCAATAATAACTGCAATTCATTTTGAGTGAGAAAAATCTCACCTTAGCTTTTATTTGCAATCCAATTTCCATTCCAGTTTGTTTTCTCGACTTTATTTGACCTTGTATAGACAATTTAATACAATCGGTTAATATTCGAAATAAACCGAATAATTAAATCTGCCATTTTAAAATCTTAATTTAACTAAGATTTTCAGTTAAACAAATAATTTCATTTTATCGAATGATTTATTTTAAATGAATTTTCTATTAACTACAAACTTAAGTGTAAATTAACTTTATACTTAACTTAAATTAATTGTTTTCATAATTATTATTTTTAATTAATGACTAAATTTGATCTGTCGATTTTTAAATCTTTTTGAATAACAATTGCTCAATTTACAAATAAATTTGAACACTTATTTGTTTATTAATCAATTAAATTATAAATCATTCTTAATTTCTTTTCAAATTCGTTAATTTATGAAAGTTATTTACCTTAATTATCAGTTCAGAATTTACTTCGCACCAAAAATCAATTTATTGTTACATTAAAATTTAAGGTAAATTTAACTTCAATTCATATCTTTAAATTCAATTATTTAAAGTATAAATTAGATTATTGAGTATCCACTTGATTCATTGAAAATGGTAATCAGTTTTTAATTCAATATAGTTAATATTATTTCCTTCACAAATCTAAAATCTGTTAATAGAAAACTTAAATTTTATTTGGGCCAAACCCATATTTAAAATAACCCGAGTAAAACCTAGTTTTTTTTTTCACCGAGTCACGCTCGTGATTTCCCCGAGCCAATCTTCTTCCTCCCCCGTACTTCTCAGTTTTAAATTTTAAACTACAAAAATTATTTCAAACAACACTACTCGAGTACAGGAGAACCCGAGTATCCCCATCATCTACTCGAACGTTTCTTCGAGTTCTTCACCCAACCCAATTTTACTGATACGCGAATCATCAACGTGCACGTGCACGTCACCACGGCGATGCTCCGGCAAACCTCGCTCTCCTCCGCACATTTCTCATCTACCCTACACTCGATAGCAACGATCAACTCGAGGCTAACATCCCCATAACGAAATCGAGCCTTTTGTTCGAACTCGAACCCATCGCTACATCATCGGAAATCGATCTCGTGCCACCTCCTCTGGCCATCAGTGGCCATAAAATTTTGACTGGAGCTTCGTCTCGACCTAACGCCGCTATCCCCACCGGAGTCTCGAAGTCCGATGGCCCATAGACGGAGCAGCGACCACGTTTTCCAGACTGTGCATTTTTCGAGTTTAAACCCTATTTTGATCTCGAACTCCCAATCCATGCAATGGATAATTTTTTTTGATAATTTTCGTGGCAACCCTGATGTCTATACTAATTTCAATTCATGTTTAAGCATTTATCTTTGTTTCAATCATGAGAAATTGGTAAAAATTCCATTTTTATTCAAATGTGAACTGTTCTTGAGTTACTTAACTAAAAATCTTCATTCAAGTTTTAAAAATCATCATTTGAAGTTTAGATTTAGGTTATAATCCTGAATCAATATTTTTCAACAATCAATTTTTTCACTAAATTTCATCTGAAACCTGTAAACCAAAGTTCCAGTGGGGATGATCACTGCATATTTAAATAAACTTTATAGAAATATTGTTTGAGGATTTAAATATCTTTATTGTTTGAAAAACCAAATCTTTGTAATGATTAATCAGCAAAAGAATTTTAGTTTTGAACAATATAAACCCTGTATACATTTGCAGAGAACACAAAACATCCAACATTATATGCAGACTGAAGTATATTCAAAACAATTAATAGATGAGGTTTGAACTGCTTCCAAATGAATTTAAAATTGTTCCAAAAATTAAGTTTACTCACCGTTTTTAGGAAGAAGAAAGAACAGAGCTTTCCCATTTGAAAACTGCAGTTGTTATTCTTCTTTAATCCCCTGGTTTGATTTGCATTGTGCTACGAATTGTTTTAGTTTGCATGATATCACTTTAGATTTCTTTTCTCAGCTTTTAGTAAACGAACTGAGGTGGAGAAGTTGATAAATAAGGAGAAAGTGTATAGGTATATACATATAAAAGGATAGTTGTACTGGTGATGTTATTTTGTACAATAGGCATGGCTGCTAAGGAATGGAAGCATTAAATGCTACGTGCTTTGTGATTTCTTTTTGAAATAAATCTCGGCTGATATAATGTTATTTTGGCTATCATTTATTGTTAAGTATTTTTCTTTCCTTCTTTTGTGGCTGAGCAGATGTTGTGGTGGCCAAAGATATTTGCATTGATTATCCTTCCTTTTACATGGTGGCTGCATCAATTGCTTAAGTCTTGTTTGAATACATTTGTTTTGTATGTATATGTTTATAAGTGTGGTCTGGTTTGTTGTTTATATGTGAATGTATTTTATTTGCTATGCTTTTGTTTATTAGTTTTATTTATTTCTAATTTTCAATAATTAGTTTAACTTACATATAAACTTTCAACTTAAATACTTATCATCTTGTATTTACATTGTATTTATATTTTTACTTTATTTATTTTTGTATGACTACTTATTAATTTTCAACTATCAACTTTTCCTAAGTCATTTATTAAAATATTATTTTTCAAATCCAATATATACATATATATATACAATATTTTAAATATCAAATGATTTATACAGAATTCATTCGAACTTGGGGAAACTCGCATCACTTTATAATAAATTTCACAAACTTTTACTCAAAAATTTGAATAATTATAAATTTAAATAAATTAAAATCTAGGGTCGTTACAAACTTCCCCCCTTAAAAGAATTTCGTCCTCGAAATTCGCAGGCATGAAAACACATAGATAGACATATTCGATCTCCTATAATTCCTCAAACTTATGATAAGAATTTTATTTTCATAATTCAATACTCAATTCCAGAGCCTTTTCAACCTCTTCAAAACCATTTTTGAAAACAATTCAAATTTATCTTTTGAATTTTCCAAAACAAAATCCAAATTTTTCAAACAACGTCCATTTAAAACAACTTGGCAGCAATTTCTCTTTTGGAAACCCGAAAATGAACACCAATGATGCCGCGGTCATCATCGAAATTATTTTCCAGCGACCGAAAAGAGTTTAGAGCTTTCATCTCTTCAGAATACTTTCCAAAACCTTTGAAATTCATTTTCAAATCAATTAGGATTTTAAACTTTTCAAATCTCCAAAATTTTCAAATTCTTTTCAAACATTTCCAAAAACTTCTCTGGAATTCCGTTTCAAATTATAAATCACATTTATGATTTATATTTTCAAATTTCATTCGTATATGAATTTTATTTCTCATCTTTGGAGTTATGTTTCAATTTCTTATTCAATTTCATATAATAATGATAACATTCAATATTATCGCTTTCCTAACATCCATGCAACCATATACTATGATAATCCATAGAAAATTATTTCTTTTGTATACAAAAATAGTTTTGGGTAAAATTATTTCATTTACCCTATTTTAAAACAATACTGTGCCGAACTGTTCTATTCGAGCGTTTAGAAACCCCTTCGATACAGTTTTGCAGACTGTGCCGACGAAGGTTCATATGCCACTCAATAAACCAATCATCACAATACAAAGAAATTTTATACTCACTAACAAATACGCGCTCATATCTATTATTACACTCAACTCATTCTAGAGTACTACTGACTCTATCTCTAATGAGTAACACCCAACAGAGCAGGGTTGTCGCTTAACCATATGCTCTGATACCACTTTGTAAGGACCCGATTCTTCGACTTCCGAAAACCGACATCGATACGTCCACTATATCAACTACCGAGCAACGAATGCCGGAAAACCGAATTCTTAGGGTTTTAGAAAGAAGAAAACAGAAGAAGAAGGAAGAAGAAAGAAGAACAACAGAACAGAAAACAGAACAATATCAGAATCTCACATATCGCAGCGGAACAACATATAATAGATAATTAAATAATGTTTAAACAAAGAACTATATCATTTTATACATACATCAATCATCAGAGTCAATATACAACTCAATACAACAATGGACAGTTATATAACTTGTCCTCATACAGAATACACAGCGGAATAAATAATTTCAGATACAAATACTACGTCTCGTCATCCAGCTTGCTTCCAAAGCTCCAGAATATCCAGAATATCCTGATAATCTAACTCTAGACTGCCCGTGTGGAAATTTGTGGGCACCCAGAGTTTAGAAGGGAAACAATAAACTCCGAGTCAGTCATGGTGACTGGTGTGAGATCGTAAAACAGTTATTTTTCACAAAGAAAATAAAACAAATTCGCAATGCTTTTGGAAAATGAAACTACCATAAGACCTCCCGCCACACACACAATGCAAACGCAGAATTGGAGGAGATTTCTTCTTATAATAGTCAAAGATGCTTACTACGCAAAAATCAAATCATTTTTGATATTATTATTAGTGCATAGTGTAGAAAACAGTTCGAAAGTATAATATAAATCTTAGCCAGCATAGACATTCCGAACTATGCCTACTATAGCTACCATCCAAACAGTGGTGACCACCATAAGTGAATGGCAGGTTCTACAACTAAAACCATACAAGGCTCGTATTGTTTCTTTGGATTTCCAACAAATGGTCAGGCCAAGGAAATTCCTTTTCCACGATGGGTATGTTCCTGGAATAGACGACCCGAGAACCTAACCGGATCTCTGCCAACACAAGGCCGGGTTACCTCTACAAAAATAGTTAACTACTGACACGCGTATGCCATCCCCCGATCGTCATCGATCTTCCCGAGGATCCCCGATTCGCAACAACCACAAAGTAATAAATTTGCAGCAACCACAGAGGTTAAGTATCTGGGCTCCATACCATGATACCACCTTTATCCAGAAGGAATGACATACACTAAGGGGCGCTACTCCCTAGAACCTTGCCGCATTCTTCCTGTTTTGACCATTTCCGGGGTGTGAGGCTCGATGAAGTCTCGTCCACAAAGCTACGTTTTCTACAAAGCCATGCTTCGGGTCAAACAAAATGATCAACCTATGATCACAAAGATATAAGATCAAACAAATGATCATATCGCAAATGATCAAACACTGATCATTTCACAGCAACACTCAGTATGCCACGTTACCAAATTGGGAGTATATCGCTGATAAATTTCAACTACATAACATCTGAGCTCGTACGTCTCAGAGAAGGGTGTTAAGCTAAGAGAATAAATTCTCCGCCACCAACAGAAATGTATTTGAAAGAAATCAGCTTTATATCTCAAATTGTAACGTCAGACACACAATCCATACAAGTCTGTTCCGGGATCGAACAGAACCGAAGGCACTTCTCACGAAGCCCTTGCAATTCCGGATAATTTTCAATCACGTCTGGACTTCCCGTCACTAAGGGTGATAAAAACCTCTAAACCGGAGATCAGCCGATGTAGAGTAACTCGACGGTAATCCTTCCGTTTTCAAAAATATCTGGTCTTCAACACTGGTCTTCAAATGCGATTCATAACGACGTATCACATTTTCGGAATGGGTTATACGACCCCATGGTCCTTTCCCGGCTAACCCGAATAGTGAGCGCTTATTCAAAAATAAGTGTGGCATTCAAATTCATCCAATTCACAATAAATACCATATTCAAGGTAATTATTGATAGTCGGTTATTTAACTATCAATAAAGATGCGCAACATCATCAGATTCCAAATAATTTTCCAAATTATTTCATCTTCAAAAATATCTTTACTAGATATATAATTCCCACACTTCAAAAATAAATCAATATTTATTTTTAAACAGATTCCCTTTCTTTTATAAATTCCATAGTGAATTTATATTTTCAAAAATATCTACTGATATACGATTTTCAATCGTTTTCAAATATTCAATTTCAATTTATCTTTAAGAAGATAAATTCTCAAAAACATTTCATTTCATATTGGAAAAGCATTTCCATACTTATTTAATAATAAGTAATTCACAAATCTATTTATTTTCAAAACTTGGAAAATATTCGATATACTTAAATCAAATTAAGTATATATTTCATTCTTTAAGGAAATCTATTTTCTATAACAACATCAATTTGAGTCAAAACGAATGTTACGTAAAACATCGTTAGGACGACTCAAAAAAATCACTAGTATAGGGATTCGAAATTAAGATAGATATGTAAATCCCAATACTAGATAAAAACATTTCCTTTCGGAAATCATTTACTATAACAACAGTGTTATAGTCCACCATTTCCTTATTTCTCGAAAACGTCTATTTCAACAATGAATGTTGAAATCTATGATTTCGATTCATACTACATTTTAAAACATCTTTAAAACGTTTAACTTTATTTTTAATATCCCTTCTTCGAAAATAAGTCCATTTTACTTAACAATATATTCACTGTCCCAAAATCGTGAATATACTTCACTAACCAAATTTCAGTCTTTTATACACATTCAATTTAAGGATAATTCGCTATCCAAAATCGCGAATATATTTCCTTTAATAACCTTCTACATTTAATTTATCAAATTCAATTGATTCCGAATTTATAAACACGTTTATAAATTCTATTTCTCTTTTATAACAACTTTTATTTATAAATTTCCTTTATAAATCAATTTGATAAAATATCCCATTTAAAGGCAAAAATCCAATTTACAAGTAAATTTCTTATAATCTTTTATTATACAATTTCATTCATTTTATAACTTCATACTTTATAAATCTATAAACTTCATATTTTCACAATTTATAATTCTATAAATTTTCTATCTAACACTTATAAAAACTTGTTTTAAATTCCAATAATTTTAATTGATAATATCAATTTTGTACATCTTTTACGTACATCGTTTTTAATAATTCAAAAATCCAAATTTTAAACTATTTTATAAATTACTTAACTATTTATTTCAAAAATCATCTTTTGGTTATATTTCACAAACATTTTAATTTCCATAACTTTAAATTTCTAACATTTATTTATTTAAAGTAAATCAATTCAAAAATTCAAATAAAACGTATACTTTCAAATAATCACTCTTAATTTCTCTTTTAAAGTTAAAATCGTTATTTTTAAACTTCAAAATTTGAATCCAATGATGCAACGCATCAATTAGTCCATCACAACATCAAACATCATATATCATCATATGATAACAGAATATACATCAATATCTGTAAATAAATAAATACTATTGAGGAATCCAGTTGGATCCCCCCAACCTGTTTCCCTGCATCCACAGACGTTAGCACAATACCAATTCCACTTCAAGGTGGAATATCGCGGTATATGGGTTTTATAAAAATAATCCGCTTACTAACGGCGCAATAGGGTCTCATCCGCTATACGAGGCGGGAAATCAATCAATCCAATATATACATATGCCAATATGTATATATTGCTATATATATATAGATATATCCTACTATATCTAATATCACAATCAATAGCAATCAATCAAATCAATAATAACTGCAATTCATTTTGAGTGAGAAAAATCTCACCTTAGCTTTTATTTGCAATCCAATTTCCATTCCAGTTTGTTTTCTCGACTTTATTTGACCTTGTATAGACAATTTAATACAATCGGTTAATATTCGAAATAAACCGAATAATTAAATCTGCCATTTTAAAATCTTAATTTAACTAAGATTTTCAGTTAAACAAATAATTTCATTTTATCGAATGATTTATTTTAAATGAATTTTCTATTAACTACAAACTTAAGTGTAAATTAACTTTATACTTAACTTAAATTAATTGTTTTCATAATTATTATTTTTAATTAATGACTAAATTTGATCTGTCGATTTTTAAATCTTTTTGAATAACAATTGCTCAATTTACAAATAAATTTGAACACTTATTTGTTTATTAATCAATTAAATTATAAATCATTCTTAATTTCTTTTCAAATTCGTTAATTTATGAAATTATTTACCTTAATTATCAGTTCAGAATTTACTTCGCACCAAAAATCAATTTATTGTTACATTAAAATTTAAGGTAAATTTAACTTCAATTCATATCTTTAAATTCAATTATTTAAAGTATAAATTAGATTATTGAGTATCCACTTGATTCATTGAAAATGGTAATCAGTTTTTAATTCAATATAGTTAATATTATTTCCTTCACAAATCTAAAATCTGTTAATAGAAAACTTAAGTTTTATTTGGGCCAAACCCATATTTAAAATAACCCGAGTAAAACCTAGTTTTTTTTTTCACCGAGTCACGCTCGTGATTTCCCCGAGCCAATCTTCTTCCTCCCCCGTACTTCTCAGTTTTAAATTTTAAACTACAAAAATTATTTCAAACAACACTACTCGAGTACAGGAGAACCCGAGTATCCCCATCATCCACTCGAACGTTTCTTCGAGTTCTTCACCCAACCCAATTTTACTGATACGCGAATCATCAACGTGCACATGCACGTCACCACGGCGATGCTCCGGCGAACCTCGCTCTCCTCTGCACATTTCTCATCTACCCTACACTCGATAGCAACGATCAACTCGAGGCTAACATCCCCATAACGAAATCGAGCCTTTTGTTCGAACTCGAACCAATCGCTACATCATCGGAAATCGATCTCGTGCCACCTCCTCTGGCCATCAGTGGCCATAAAATTTTGACTGGAGCTTCGTCTCGACCTAACGCCGCTATCCCCACCGGAGTCTCGAAGTCCGATGGCCCATAGACGGAGCAGCGACCACGTTTTCCAGACTGTGCATTTTTCGAGTTTAAACCCTATTTTGATCTCGAACTCCCAATCCATGCAATGGATAATTTTTTTTGATAATTTTCGTGGCAACCCTGATGTCTATACTAACTTCAATTCATGTTTAAGCATTTATCTTTGTTTCAATCACGAGAAATTGGTAAAAATTCCATTTTTATTCAAATGTGAACTGTTCTTGAGTTACTTAACTAAAAATCTTCATTCAAGTTTTAAAAATCATCATTTGAAGTTTAGATTTAGGTTATAATCCTGAATCAATATTTTTCAACAATCAATTTTTTCACTAAATTTCATCTGAAACCTGTAAACCAAAGTTCCAGTGGGGATGATCACTGCATATTTAAATAAACTTTGTAGAAATATTGTTTGAGGATTTAAATATCTTTATTGTTTGAAAAACCAAATCTTTGTAATGATTAATCAGCAAAAGAATTTTAGTTTTGAACAATATAAACCCTGTATACATTTGCAGAGAACACAAAACATCCAACATTATATGCAGACTGAAGTATATTCAAAACAATTAATAGATGAGGTTTGAACTGCTTCCAAATGAATTTAAAATTGTTCCAAAAATTAAGTTTACTCACCGTTTTTAGGAAGAAGAAAGAACAGAGCTTTCCCATTTGAAAACTGCAGTTGTTATTCTTCTTTAATCCCCTTGTTTGATTTGCATTGTGCTACGAATTGTTTTAGTTTGCATGATATCACTTTAGATTTCTTTTCTCAGCTTTTAGTAAACGAACTGAGGTGGAGAAGTTGATAAATAAGGAGAAAGTGTATAGGTATATACATATAAAAGGATAGTTGTACAGGTGATGTTATTTTGTACAATAGGCATGGCTGCTAAGGAATGGAAGCATTAAATGCTACGTGCTTTGTGATTTCTTTTTGAAATAAATCTCGGCTGATATAATGTTATTTTAGCTATCATTTATTGTTAAGTATTTTTCTTTCCTTCTTTTGTGGCTGAGCAGATGTTGTGGTGGCCAAAGATATTTGCATTGATTATCCTTCCTTTTACATGGTGGCTGCATCAATTGCTTAAGTCTTGTTTGAATACATTTGTTTTGTATGTATATGTTTATAAGTGTGGTCTGGTTTGTTGTTTATATGTGAATGTATTTTATTTGCTATGCTTTTGTTTATTAGTTTTATTTATTTCTAATTTTCAATAATTAGTTTAACTTACATATAAACTTTCAACTTAAATACTTATCATCTTGTATTTACATTGTATTTATATTTTTACTTTATTTATTTTTGTATGACTACTTATTAATTTTCAACTATCAACTTTTCCTAAGTCATTTATTAAAATATTATTTTTCAAATCCAATATATACATATATATATACAATATTTTAAATATCAAATGATTTATACAGAATTCATTCGAACTTGGGGAAACTCGCATCACTTTATAATAAATTTCACAAACTTTTACTCAGAAATTTGAATAATTATAAATTTAAATAAATTAAAATCTAGGGTCGTTACATCTCTCATCATTGAAACTGATGATTCTCTTCTATCTCGGTAAGATTGTGGTGACACCCTTCTCGCTTCTGAAACCGATGGCGAAACCCTGTTTCCTCCATGGTTCGAGACTGGTGACCTTCTCCTTTGATTTTGATTCATGTCGATCATCAATTTCTCCAACTTCCCAATACCTTCATCAAGCTTTTCATTGAATTTATTACTAATTCGTTGCTCCATTTGTTCAGCATCTTCTCTTCTGTACATATCTGCAACGTTTTGATGACGATTAGCTCTTCTTGGAGGCATGATCCCTCTAACCAGTTCGGCTTTGCTTTGATTGGCTCGGTCTAAACTTCCCACACGGCTCTACTCCTCCTTAGCTCGGCTCAAACTCTTCAAACACTTCTCCTTGGCTCCAAAGACTCGGCTTAGCTATGATTGGCTAAGTCAAGCTCTGATACCAAGCTGACGCAGCGGATATAACACTTGATGACGAATTGAAGTATTCGTGTCGAACAAATCGATAAACGATTCGATGAAACAATATAAAATCGATGGATTGATGATGTCGAACGCCCAAATCCGTTGATCTCGGAAGATACCGGATTCTAGCTATCCCTAACACGTTGATCGCGCACGATACCGTGTTAAAAGATCTACGATTCTTCTACGTTGATCTCGCGCACGAGATTCCATGAATCGGCTTCAAATTCGATGATTCGAGCGCACTCGAATATCCGAAGATGGAGAAAGGAGCTCACACTAAACTTCCAATTTCAAGTGGCACAAAGCACACAAACAAATTTTATTCCAAAATTCAACAACCATTACAAATGACCAACATCCCTATTTATAGGGTTACAACACAACACACAGCCGACCTAACACAGGGACGCGACCTATGACCTAACATAGGTCGTTCACGACCTAACAAAGACATCACAACACAGCCTGCAACATAACAGATACAACGGCATACGACTTATCACAACATGAGTCAACACAATACAACATCACGCGAGTTAAAACACTTATGCGACATAACTGAAAGCGATATAAGGGTACAACACTGCTTCATGACAAACGACTTAGGCTTCAGCGACCTAAGGAATGCGGCTTAAGTTGATAGCATGCGGCATAAGGACGAGCGACCTAAACTTGAGCGGCTTAAGAATCAATGCGACTCATTAAGTCGTTATCTTGCTTAAGCGACCTAAGGGAACTGGGCTTAACTCGCTAAGTCGTTCAAGCGATTTATCAAAGTGCTTTAGCTCGTTAGGTCGCTCCAGCGACTTAAGAATAACCTGCTGGTGTTCTACATAGTCCTTCACTGAATCATCTATCTCGATAGGTCGCAAATAGCTAGGTCGCTCGCGACTTAAGGTAACACGTGCTGAATGGTTTAGCTCGCTGGACCGGTTCCCATGATTCACTAGGTCGCTTGTATCATGTGAGCGACTTAAGATGATGAGCGATTTACCCTGGTGCGCTGCATCACAAGGTGAGGTCACAACAATGTAGGCGATATCGGTCACAAGCAGGGATGGGATGACGGTGGTTCTAAGCATGAGCAAAGGCGGAGGTTGGTTAAGGAATCAAAATTTTTAATGGGGAACTCGAGGTCTCAAGTAGAAGTCAGGAGTACAAGTTAGAAAGAAAGAGAAGAGGAAGACTTATATGACTTCTCAATCCCGAATTCTCAAAGCTAGAAAACTTGGAAAATATTCCAAGTGCGGAGTCGGTACCGACTACCAAATCAGGGATCAATACCAAGTTCAAGCACCAAAAAAACAACTTGCAAACATATGGGATCGTATATATGTGGGGTTGTGTTAATATGTGTTATTTTCTAGATTCAATAACGTGCATGTAAACGTGTGTGCGTACAAACATCCAATACTTGGCGACCAAAAACTGAAGTAAAATCATATTCAAACCTGAGTAATCCATGGATGGGATCGGTTTGAAGTCATTAAGCTCAGATTGGCAAATCATATTCCGAATTTATAATCCCAGATGTTTGCGAAACATCACGACGAATCACTATAGACATAACAATTCATGAAATTGATTCACAAATAGATAGCAACCATTCATAGCACGGAACGAAATCCTTCATGAAAATCCAAACTTGTCTTGGTTCGAAGCACATCCTATTAGAACAAGATGTACTTTATGGGGCAAGTGTTATCATGCCTTTTGGCCAAGCAGAATCTGGACAAACTGGACAGATAGAGTTTGGAGTTATCAAGACGGAAATCCCAGAGAGATAGCCCAGGAGTCCAGAAACCAAGCATAGACAGAGCCACGAAGTCAAAGCCAAGATTATCCAAGACAACAAGGTAATTGGATCCTCCAAGTTGAGGATTGGTACCGACTCCCAAATGCAACTTAGGTGGACCCCATATTTTGCCTATAAGCTTATCTCGATGCCGAGAGTCTATTTCCAAGGTTGGTTTGTTAAATAAGTGCAATTCTCTATCGATCTCCATGAACTTCTGAATCTACAACTTTGTTCTCCCGCAACTCCATCATTTGGGCTCAGAAACAAATTAAGATTGGTGCAAAAAACTATGCATTTGCAAAGCCTACCACAAGGTGATCTAAGCTAAGGAGTTGAGGATGCAAGAATCATCAAACTTGGGGATCAGTACTGACTCGCACCTGGGGATCGATAATGAGTTTCAGGTATTTTTGAGCTGGCACCTATCTTTTTGGTAGAACAGGTTAATTTTGGGCACAACGGCTAAGAGATATTACATGCGAGATTTAAGGCCCCTACCTTTATAAATAGGAAGGTATGGCTCATTTTTAGAGATCTTTTGGCTCCAGTTCCATTATTCCTTATATTCTTGTAACTCTGAAATTCTAAGTGTTGGAGTTGTACCGACCCTCAAGAAATTCTACCTCAAGTCAGAAACAAGTAATAAAATATTAAAATGGACGTAGGCCTAGCTTTGCTGAACCACAATAAATTTTTGTGTGCTCTCTTTTCCTCATTTTTCATTTAATTTTTTCATATTTTATTCTCTACTTAAATCTTTGGGTGTTTGTGCCATTTTTGGTTCAAACAATGCCTAATTCGAATTGGGCCTTGGGCTAATTTTCAAAATTGTTTGAAAATTAAAAATATATAAGATTTAAAATTTAAAAGTTAAATTTAAAATAAAATATAAAGTATTATAAAAGTTATAATATAATAAAGTTTTTCAAAATGTTTGAAAAATAATATAAAATAATTTTGAAAATTATAAATTCATTAATAGTTTTAATAAAATATATTATATTAATTAATAAGTTAATTAATAAAATGTATATGCATGTATTATATATTATGATATATGTTATGATATTTTAAAACAATTAAGATATCATAACTATACACGTATGTATATAAAATGAATTTTCAAAATTAATATAATTTATTTAAAATTGTTTAATTAAATAAATAAATTAAAAGGTTAATTAATTAAATAATAAACACATATACATGATATATGTGTTGTACTATAAAGGTTATAGTACGTAATAAATATTTAATATAAATGTTATATTAAGATAATATAAAATCAATTAAAATTAATTAAATAAGATTTAATTAATATAATATTATACATAAGACTATTATATAAGTAATATGAAATATATAAGTTATATAATAAAAAAATTACATAATATAATGTATAATTAAAGGTGGAATATTAAAGAGACCCTAAATAGACTTAAAGAATAAATACATACGTATTATATGCATATCATGATTTCAGATGTGTTTGACACTTGAATCACGATGGTATTTCATAAGTAATACATTATTCCATAAGTAGATATCACTCAATATAATAAATCAAAGATTATGAATCTTAAATATTATGTTGTCCTCTACCATATCTATTAATAAATTACTTGCATACTCCTTAATTGTTGAGTAAACTCAAGCTAGGGATGTTATGTGTAGTATTATTGATATATTTAATAGACGAGGTAAGATAACTATATGTATTTGTTAAGAAAACTCAAGCTGCATATACTATAATTAGGCCATTGCGATATGGTAGGTACGAGTGCATAATCTCTTTCGGTTTGTGGAGCAAACTCAAGGTCGAAGTGAGATTAGGACAAAGAACCATGGTTTAGGAGTTGTATATGATACAACCGGAGGAGTTATCCATTGCCCATGGAGCTGTGACTTGTTGAGCAAACTCAAGGTCAGAATTCCAAGACGGACGAGTCCTAACACCCACTAGTAAAGTTGAAAAGCTTCTATGTTTCTCTTAGATTTTAGTGAAACATAAAACACTAGTGGGAGCCTTATTTGAAAAATGAAATGATAACATTTAACCTCTCTAAATTGTAAGAACATGTCCTATATAATGTTATAATAACCTACATTAATAAATTTGTGCATTTAATAAGATTGATAAAATGTTTGTCAATTAAGATATACAAATGAATTGATGATTGAAAAATAGAATATAACATATACTCACCAATAAAAGATTATTGCATGTTAATGTTTCAACATCCATGCAAGTGCCTGATTTTACAACAACTAAATACGTTCATAGTTTGGTCACTTACGCACTTATTTGGTCGATACTATGTATTGCATTCTACGAGTTTCGAACTCTAAAAGAAGTACAAGATTATGGATATTTGATCCATATACAATCACATATAAGTGTTATATGGTGAACGTTCAAAATTTGTAATGTACAATATTTCGATGAAATTAGTTCATCTGAAAAACCAAATAAACCTTAGTGTGAGATCGAGTGTTCAATTTTATTGATTACAAAAGGATCGTATCATATTAAATGTAACACTAGACCAAAACTACAATATAAATCTAAGAACTTAATCACTGAAATGTCAGTTTGATCAGTTTACACAAAGCACAACATATCTGATGTCCTTAAAAGTCAAGGAAAATCAAATGCACTTTTATAAAGAGTTCGCTATGATATTGTAGTAAGTGTTTTTGAATGGTTTGACCATTTAGAAAGAATAATGAATGTACATGAGTAGATGTGAATTAAGGTACAGTTGGGATAAAGAGAGTGAATGGACGCTTCTGCTTCATAAAGAAACATCGAAAACGAGAATTGCAATAATATGATGTGATACTTAACAGTGGAATAAGAAATGTGATTTCTATTTCGAAATGTAATTTCGTATAGAAAATTGTTTTCTATGAGATTTATTTCTTTGAGTTCGGGATAATTGATAAAAGAACTCTCCGCTGTAAACAAGTTACAGTATATAAAATAAATAAATTATATTAAGTGAATAATGGACCTCCAAATTTAGTACACTGTTATAGAAATTGTAGAAATAGTGGGAGCATGCCATATAGCACTTATTGATTATATCAAATTACGAAAATTGTTTTCGTAAAACATACCGAACATTATTTATGAAATAATGACTAATTTTTTGTGCCGACTAAAAAGTAGACAAAGTTATCTTTCATTGTGAATATTATGAATATTCATTATGAAGTAAAACTGTAATGTGGTATTTGTTTCCACAACAAAAGTGATGCATTGAAAATACAGAACTATCTAAAATTATTTATAATTATTTGGAAATTATAGACTAAGTCGTAGTTTTGAGAAATAATTTTTATTATATGATGATTATGAATCATAAGACACTGGTTAATTATATCTCAAACAATTGAAGAGTTATGCACCCAATTAGTGGGAGCATCATAAGAATTGATGAACTCTTTGGATTGATACATATAGATGTATGCAATAGTAAGTCTATTATTTCCAAAATAGTTCCACGTACTTCATCATAGTCACCAATGAGTTATCACCGACATGGACATGTGTATTTGATACACATGTAGTATGTCTATGGTAAACTCATAGAGGATAAAACAGAAGTAAATAAAATAACATATGATAAAAATGATTCGATTTGATCGAATGAGTGAGTATATTGGAAAAAGTTATGAACATACCTAAAAATGAATAAAGATTCGATCTCAAAAGTCACTCCTCCTAGTGATACATAATGATGCATCGATAAGGAGTAATTGAACTTTGTTTGAAATGTACGATTAATTGTGAATGAAGCTGAGTTAGTTTCTTTCTCTAAGGTCATGTACTTAAGAGTAGTACATAAGGTTAATATTATTTCAACTATACAGAATCACACAAGATAAGGATTTATAAGAAACTCCAACATATCCTAGGCCAAGGAGTTAGTAGGTTGTGCAAATCGAAAGATTGCACATGATAATTATTCATGCAGGATCTTGTTTGAATCTCCCCAAAATGATTTTGAGAAAGACTATCATTGGATGACATATTTATGTTTTAAACATAAGTTTTGTAAACTAAAACCAAATCAGTTTTATAAATAAAGAAATTCATAAAATGTTATGAATACATATTCTGTTGCACTGAGAAACAAATGTCGTTTCAAAAAATACCAACTTTGTTGTGAAGGAATTTCTTTGAAGAATTATTGGTAGTGAAATGGAATTGGATATGATCCGTAGGTTGAACTGATTTGATGAGATGAAATGAAATTAACTACCCTAAACGAACACATCACATTAGAGTGTCTAATAAGTATTCTTGCATACTGAAGAGAAACTATGAATTTCTTGTCAATGTCGAGAATAGATAATCTTTAATTGCTAATTAAGCCATTAAGAGTACTGACTCTATGATATGATATGATATGATATGATATGATATGATATGATATGCAAATTCAAAGGAATTCCATGTACGTTATCAAAATATTATTTTGGTAGTTGTATTCGAAGGGATGTGATCCATTGGTCATGATTGTGTCTTTAAGAGACTAATGCAGTTGGAATTTAATGAGCAACGTTGATAAGAATAACCTCATAAATTTCAGTAATTGAAATTAGGGTAATAGATTTCTTATTCAATGTATTCAAGTTATTTCAGATATACTCGCAAAATTATCGCATGATAAGACTTAGTGTTTTGGTATATATGTGCTAAATAGAAAAATCTCAATAATGATTTAGAGTAGACTATTTGCACGTAACAACCAAAATACCTCGAAGTCAGTGGGACCGATATAGAGGTTGTGATTTTTTGGATATGATCCAAGAAATGATACAAAAGTGTCATAAGCGTTAAGCTTGAATAAGTATTTTGACAGTAATATCAAATAGTTTGATTTTCAATTAAAGTGCAGAGGAAACATGTGTTCATAAGAAAGAACGTTAATAGGTACATTGGTATTTATAAATTGTAAGTAAATAACACATTGTTGATTTTAATGATATATTTGTGTTAAAATCAACCTTAGTTGTTTTAATACTCAACTTTGGATTGTACATGAAGTATTTTATGGTGACTATAAAAGATATCGGAAATGTTCCAAATCGATATGCAAAGACAGCTTATTAAATTGTTTAATACAGAACATGTGAGATAAGTTTCTTATGCATTGACAATAGGAATTATCATACATGTTATGTTGTCTACGATAGCGTGATTTTTTATATATTTGATACGTGAAGCAATTATCAAATCCAAATTGATATCACTAATGGTAGTTTGGAGTGTTCTTGTGTATTTGTGAAATACTAGAGAATGGTTACAGAAACAATGAACTCCTTATGAAGAAGTGTTCGAACTCAAACTTCATAAATGATATTGAGTATAATATGTCAATAATAAATTCAAGTTAAGAATCTTTAAGTTGGAAATGTTCCAAATAGAAGAGATTATGGCTGATTCATTGACTTAAATAGTGCCATAATAAAAACAATGTGTGTGTGTGTATAATAAATGCACAAATTTGTAACTGAGCCATGGTGATTCCAAATGTTGAGAATCACACAACATTGTTATATGATGACAATGTTACTATATATTTCATAACAGAACTAAGTGCTCACTAGAAGTCGAGAGACATAATCTGAATTGTTCCACATGACAAAGGTAGATTATCAGCATCGAAGAGAGTTAATCGACAGAGCAGATGATTAATATATAATAGTATACTCGTTCACTAAGGGACCGACCCAATTGGTTTTAAGGAAAAAAATTGGAGGATTTGGAATGAGATTCCATAATTGACCCTTAGTGCAAGTAGGAGATTGATAGAGTTAGGGGTATGCCCTAGGTGCAATTCTGTAATTTATTACGTATATCTAACCCGTTGACCAATCTTGTTCGAAATAAAAGGTGTTTTCTTTCTATTATATACTTGATATAATGTGTTATATTAATTAATTAATTAATTTAATTAAAAGTTTATTTAATGGAAAATCCAAAAATAGTACATTTTGTGATAGTAGTTACAAAGTATTGTAATCATGAGTAATTTATCACAATGACAACAAATATATCATTTTAAATATTCCTAGTCAAGATGCATCGAGACTGGATATAGATGTATCCGTTGAGACTAAATTACGTAACACTCTCCAAATGTTGGGCAGTGTGTTACTCATGAATGCTGGAGGCACCTAGAGGTTATGTACTAATATTTATTGAATAACTATGGAATGACTCACTCGATAGTTTTCTATTGGTTAATATAACTAAAGTCAAATAGAAAATATCGATGTGACTGATTTACAAAGTCCTCTCGACTTGAAAATACTGTGGATCTTCAATATCAAAGCTCCGCTTTAATTATATTCAAACATAGCATGGTGCTCCATCAAGTGACTATAGTTGGGTCGAGTAGAATATTGAAAGTGAAGCACTATTCAAGAGATGATTCGTCTCCTCAGTTATATGGGGTTAGTATCACGATCAACTCAAGTCATCTCAAAGTTAAAGTCTCTAGCCAAAGCATTTCAGTTAATAATAATTATTATT
Organism: Allium fistulosum; assembly: GCA_030737815.1. Taxonomy (NCBI): domain Eukaryota; kingdom Viridiplantae; phylum Streptophyta; class Magnoliopsida; order Asparagales; family Amaryllidaceae; genus Allium; species Allium fistulosum. Next base: position 1,113,377,369 of record CM060905.1, read on the forward strand.
ATTAAACCAAGGACTTTGTGTTTAGACTATAGAGTTGAATGTGGACGATATTGGAATTTTGACCATTACCAAATTCCATAAGTCCAAAGTGATATAGTTTTGATGAAGAGAATTGGTGTAAATAAATGTCGCAACCGAGTAACATTTATTAAACTAAAGTTGGATTTTACTGAAACCGAGTAAGTGATAAATTTGGCCATAATGTCACACCGCCTGCTAAGTAACGTGTGAATGTTAACATTTGAATAGTTAGATGTTAATCGCTGACCGAATTTACACCAAGAATCACACAACTCAAATGATGAATTCTCTTTAAACCGAATGATTTAATTAGTTTATAAATGCTATAAATTAATTAATATTTATGAAATATTAATTATGAAATTTGAATATGATTTGAGAAACAAACGTTGTGTATATATATTTGTAATAGTTATAAATATGTCAATCAATATGAGATATTGATAAGAAATTAAATTATATTTAATTACCATATTTGTTTTGGCTTAAATGGAGTGTTAATCCATAGATTTGGAAGAGATTTTTGGCTACAATTATACGATAGGGATGGGAAAAAATGGAGGCAATTAGGGTTTAATATAGATGGAGGAAATTAGAAAGAAAAAGGGAAGATACGATCCTCTTTTATCTCTCTTAAACATTGTAAAAGCCTCTCTAACCTCGACCTAAATGATAGATTTTGAGCCGCCGCCATCTTCTAAATTATGGCCGCCATTACCTTCCTATTGCTATCGAAACAATGCTTCATTTATCCCCAAACTTTTAAATCAAATTCAAGTTAAAAAAACTATTCGATAGTGGAAGGTCGTTTATTCCAAACAAGCAATCTGACGGATCAAGGAACTTTTAGAGGAAGAGAATTCATTCTTTCAACGTGGACTTAAGGGCATCGGTTTTGGGTAATGTTTGTTTATGTGTTGATTATATTATTATGTTTTAAAGATTTGTTAATCATGTAAACAGATGAGGGAATTAGGGAAAAGGACAAACTTTGAAAAAAATTAGACTGAAGGACACCAAGTTTCATTTTTAGGCTGAAGGACAAACGCTAGTTATAATTAGCATTATATTCAAACTTTTACACTATACAAAATGCTAGTTATATCTAGCATTATATTCAGTTTTACACTATATAAAATGCTAGTTATAACTAGCATTGTCCTTCAGACTAAAAAACAAACTTGGTGTCCTTCAGCCTAATTTTTTTTCTAAGTTTGTCCTTGTGCCTATTTTCCTGTAAACAGATTATTGTTATTTCATTAGTTAAGTGAGAATTTTATATATAATGTTGTTACCACAATGGAAATTGGATATGCATATAAAATTTGATAATCTAATTCATCATTTATTTTTGTAATCTGGTATTAAATATTAAAATAATTTTTTTTTAATTACATACACACACAGATATATATATATATATATATATATATATATATATATATATATATGATTTAACATTCGCATGCAATTTGAATTAAAACATACGTTTTCATATATAACGTATAATATTGATCTAAAAATTTTCAAACACTTGTTTATGTTTATTATGAATTATAAGTGCTGAAAATAATTTTTTATTATATATATATATATATATTATTTATTATTCATATTTAGTGATTATGTGATTCAATAAATTTATTTTAAATAATTCAATGTCTTGCAATTCAATTTAATATTTTTTAAAATTAATTCATCATGTCAAGTGCTTTTGAAAAAAGTTTAAGAATTTTTCAACTTAATTTTATATATTTAAAAATTAATTTACTTTCGGCCAGTTATCAATAATTTAATTAAAATTATTTTTTTTAATCGAGAAGAATCTAGAAATTTATTCTAAGCCTTGAAACGTTATCCCGAATTATCTAAAAATTTTAAATTTTAATTTTTATCATATACTTATTTTATACTAATTAATTATGGCTGAAACTATCTAATTCTTTACAGTATATATATATATATATTAAAATATTAAAATCATTATAACTTCAAATCTAATATGTTTTCAAACTGGTAGGTTATAAAAAATTATTATTATTAATTATTTTATTATATATATATATATATATCTTTATTTTATTTATAATACAATGTGTAGTTATATAAATAAATAAATATTTTCTTTAACATTTTAATGGTAAAACATAATTTTATATATACATAAATATATATACAAATAATCATTTGAAATTTATAACTATATGTTCATGCACATATTATACCTTGCACGGGTAGTTATGTTGCACATGCACACACATATATATGTATATATGTATATGATACATACATACATACATACATGCATACATATATATATATATATAAAGTAAAACCATAATTAAATAAATCTCAAAGTACAATTTATAAATTTAAATAAAATACATGATTTTATTTAAACTAGATTTAGAAACGTTCTAAATGAATTAGAATTCATAGGCTCAATAAAGATCCAATAAAGTAAAAAAATTGAAATTCACTCATATATTCCGCTGCGGGCTGGCCCAGTTCCAACAACATCTACTGATACATATTTCCTTATATTGATACATACATTAGAGGCTATGACATTTTGGATGGATTCAACATTTATAATCTATAACACACTTAAACTTCATGAAAAATTAATGTTTAAAAAAACTGAAAAATAAAGTGGTTATAAAACCATTAAATACACCAACTATTATCCTACAATAACTCTTACTTGTAAAATAAAAGTTGATCAAGATTAATATAAAATAAGATGACAAATGATTGGTATACCATTATCAATGGTATTATATTTAGAATGAAGCAGCGCATATAAAATGAGAAGTCTTATAATGTACAAATAAGGGTTACAGGGGAACAATTGTCTTTTTACAATGATATACAGTTGTACATAAGAATGTATAAAATATCCTATATATACTTCAATAACATGTGATGTAATGTATTAAGAAAATCAATACAAGTTCATTTTATCTCTTTTTACATTTTAAATATAGTACAGGATTTACTCCAATTTTTCCATGCACAAAATGCATGAGGAGGCTTATTTTTAAGCTCTAAAATGGAATTAATTCTAAAAACAGACTTGCGCGTGTCGTTGACAAGATATGAAAAAATAAATTCCAAGGCTAAAACAGCTTTTCCCTCGTTATCGCTTGCATTTATCGCATCCTTGACCCTAATGAACTGCTAAATTCGCAAATTCTAACTCTATTTACCTTTTCTATGCCTAACATGTGGCCTTCATAATCAAAGTTTTCACAAAAAATCTTTCTCACTTTTTAGATTTGTACGTCATTTGAAAAATAAAATCCTAAAATATTTATACGCACATTTTCCCTTGAAATAAAACTTTGAACAAACTCTCGAAAAATAATTTAAGAGACAAAAGTAACTAAAAAAAGAAACTTTTTCTTACTATTATTCTTTCAAATGGGAACTATTTAAATCAAGGGAAACTTTTCAAAATATTTCCCTTCTCAAAAATTTTGATAAATCAAGCCATAATTTGAGCGTAGTCGAAAGTCGGTTATGAATTAAACACATAAACCAAATTCCTAAATTCTACAACTAACCTTTACCCAAAAATTTGACATTTTATTTAAAAATGTCAACACATCTATTGTTCAAAAAATTTAGCTTTTAAGGAACATGAGCAATGATCCGTAATATAAAAACAACTTTGTCATGTCCTTCGCTAAAATTTCCAACTATTCTAAACTTCCAGTCTTACATTGCATTTACTTTTAGTTAAGTGTCTTTATGTGACTTCCATATTTATATTGTTTCTCAACTACGCATATATATAGGAGCCGTTTGAATATCTAGAAACATTAACACAGAAAATGAATAGAAACTAATAATATCGTATATGCCTTTTATAAGAGATAACTAACAGTTTTACAACCCAAAAAGAAGGACATATGTTGGAAATAAAAAGATACAACAATCTAAAATAAAACACCGCCTAAGAACTGTGAGAAGGTCTCGCTCCATGCCTGAAGCTCGAGCCATTGCCACGACTGTCGAATGGTCATAGCATGGAGGCTATGCACCCAATCCCACGCCCTTGGCGCTGCTGCTCCGTCCTAATCTCTCGGAGATCTGTCTGAACCTGACGAATAGCAGCAAACTCAGGACACATGTAGCCCTCAACATCCCACAACATCCCTTGCTGCTGGTGCTGCAGCTTTGGTGGCGGCACAGATGATGCGACAAGCGGCAAAGAAATATTCATCCTCTTAATGATGGTCTGGTCGATGGTAGGAGGGACCTTCCTCACTACTGGCTCTCCGCTCAAATTTACCTTATAATGCCTAAACACTTAAGCGAGCAAGTGGCAATATGGGAAGTGAGTCCTCAGGGTACAAACTCCTTGATCGACTATATGGAGCATCAAGACACGATCCCATTTGACGGCTACACCATCAATTACAGCATAGGCAGCTTTCCGCACTAAGGTGTAGATCTGGTCAAGGCTCCCCGTCTTTGGAATAATGTTCTGCTCAATGATGCACACGACGAGACGGGCCATCAATCGCAAATTGTTGGTCCTCCAATCACCGACATGTCCAGAAAAGATCCGCTGTAGAATCTCAGGATCAGTCATCTCTTTGTCGTCTAAATCTGCACCTACCGCAGATACCTCTAAAATCCCAACAAGATCATCATCTGACATATCAATCCGAGCTCTCTTCACCTCGGACTCAATGTAGCTGTTGCCATCATCGAAATTCTGTGACATCTGCGCATTGAAAAGACAGATGCAACGCGGGTAATATTCCCACTTATAAGCCTTGAAGAGAAGGATCGGTGCAAGTCCCGCCACGATGAAAAGCTCTTCAAGCCCAAGAGAGGCGAAATCCCCGAACTTCACTAGTCGTCCATGAAGAAAATCAAAGTTCGCCGTTCCAAGATAGGCGGCGATCATCCGCTCGCTCCGGTTAAGCGAAGCGGCACCTTGCGGAGTGAGGCCGAGATACGAGAGGAAGGGCAGCCGGTACGTGGCGGTGCCATGGGCTGAGAGGCGGTTGGAAAAGGGGAGAAAATGGTTTAGATTCGGAGTAATGGTGTGGCAAGATCTGACACACAAGAATTTTGGCGTCGGTTGATGGAGGAATGGAGGAGAGAGGCCTTGTTTAAGCGAAGGAAGGGGGAGGTGAAAATGGGTTCGGCTAAAAAAATTGAAGAGGAGGAAGAGAGTGAGGGTGGTGCGGCAGCCGAAGGTTTGGACGCGATTAATAGTCGCGTTCCAGATTCGTGTTCAGCCCGAATTGACCTAGCGGTCAACCACTATTAGGTCAACTGATCAACCACTTGGTCGACCGCTAGCCCAGATTTGGATACGGCCTGAACCTGGACCTAATATGGCCGGTTAAATTAATTAATATTCTAACAACCGTTCCACATGCTATCTTCAGCTTAACCCATCTAGAAAAATCCTGACTTCCTCACAACAGTATCCACCTTATCGTGTGGACCCTTCTTTGGCAAGATTGCAATAGCCTCAGCAAACTATTGCGACCAACAACACTTCCAAAAATCCCAAAATATTTTAGCTGTTATTTCGTGCCTACACTTCAAACTACATACCCCAATAAAGTTTATGTCATTCCTATTTTGTCCATACCTTAAAGAGAGAAAATATAAAAACCTCGGTTTTATAAACCGAAAAATCACTAAGCTAAATATATGCTCTTTTAGACTTGTTTCTAAATAATAGAACCATTTCATACCAAAACTTCCCTTAAAAGTAAAACTTATATAAAAATAATTATTTCAAGATTTAAAGAATTAATCTTTTATAAACCAGATTTCTTAACACGGCCAATCTAGTGGTATACATGTATCTTTGAAAACTAAAATTTCAAAACTTTCCCGAAATAAAATTTCCAAAATAAATCCTTCGGAAAAGAAATCCTTTGAAAAACCTTTTTCAAAAATCTAAGGCATTTCCAAAATATACTTTATAAAAATTCTCTCACAGGTTTTAGATTAAGGAATTGACATTAATTATTCAAATAAAAATCCAGTTTGCCATCAAAGATGTGATTAATAAATGCACCCTAGCAAAACCTACTTCCAGACAATTGCGACATACAAAATCTAATTTTCCATCCATCTAGAATAATTGTGTGTCTCCGACTGGAACTTAAAGTCCAAAATCCCAAGGTGGTTAGAATCTCAACCATCAAGTCGAACAATTCCAATCTCTGGGATTCAGCCATATTTCATACTCATGCTCTTCATCAACAGCGCTTTACGCATCGCCAGCACTTAGTGGGGTACTTTGAATTGACATGAAAATATTAGCTCTAAGATATTTCCAACTCATAGTTGCTTTGTCCATTCCTTCGAAGTGGAACTACAACTACTTCTATAGTCGGAACTCTTAGAATCTAGCATAAAAATATAATATTGCTAGATAGGAAAGTACAAATACATTCTCTCAATTTATTCTAATCCCTCTGATCTACTAACCTAGTGCTTTGATACCAAATGTAACAACCCGCACCTTCGTGGACCCAAATTTCGACAAAAATCAAAACTCAAGTACATCAAAGCACAGATCGTTGGACTTGGTACCTGCAAATAAGCATGAGCATTATCAGAGATTGATAGAAATCTAAATTCACAGCAGAAACAATAATAGGATAAGAATACTGATTATGACTACTACCTTGAAATTAATAGTATTCCTTGAATAGCAGATTGTCACATCAGCATCGAGCATAAGAGAAAGAAGACTCTCCAACAACAGAGCACATCCAGCTTTAGTGACCCGTTCCTCTAAATTCTATCATGTGGGTTGTAATGAGGAAGAGGTCAGAACAACGTTCTGGTGACTGGAAAAATATAAACTATCCATAGCATAAATTTATACCGATAGGTTTCCATTTAATTGTTATGTCCATTAAGGTTATAAATTCTAATCTAGTCTTGCATTGCATACATGATTACTTACTTACCCCATCCCAAGGTACGAAATACTAATGAAGCCATATCAACCATCCAATACTTCCAAACCCATTAGCCACTTAGTACTTCTAAATATGAAACGGGCTTTTATAATACTTTTAAAAGAGAAATAGGCAGACTCTGTCATTTACGACCCCAACTGAGGTATACCTCGTCATTTAAGACCTATTCCTAAGGTGGTTTCTAAACACTATTGTTAATGGTCGGTGGGTCTTAGCAACAAGACCTATAACCACTATTTAAGGTTTCTGACATTTAATGTCCAATTATTACCGCATTTATCGTCGATAAATGCGTAGTTATGTAATAACAGTACCCAAACCACTTAATATCTTTTATTAGAAAATAGGCAGACTCTTGTTATTTAAGAACTTAACTAAGGCAGGTCCCATCATTTAAGATCTATCCCCAAAGCATCCTCCTAAATGATACTATTATTATTTCGGCTTTAGATATGTAAGAGACTATACCCAAGCCACTTAATACTTCCTAGTGGAAAATAGGTAGACCCCATCATTTAAGACCTGCTTCTAGAAGCGTGCTCCTCAATGGTACTATTTAGCTGTCATTGCTTGGAAATCTCAGTGGGCTACTTAATACCTCTTTTACAGGAAGGAGGAGGACTTTATAGTTACTTAAGACCCCAAACCTGAAGCGAACCCTTCTCGAGATATACACTCACTCTTTAATTATAAATATGGCATCTCATTAGGTTACTTCTTTTGTTAGGGAGGCAGACCCTTTAGCCACTTAAGACCTCAACACTGAAGTAAGCCCATTTTTAGAGACATCCTTATTTATTTTTTGGAATCTCACTAGGTTACTTAATACTTCCATTTAAGAGAGAGGCGGACCCTTCAGCCACTTAAGACCTCAAACAGAAGCGAACCCCTTCGGAGATATCCCTCACCGCTTCTAATTCTAAATTTGGACCATTTAATACTTTCCAATTAAGAAAGCAAGCAAAATTTCTCATGTCGTCATGGGTCATTGGATTAGTGGAATCTCACCTCAGTGGTAAGTACACCCGGCTGCCGGTAGCCTCAAAGTGAAGGGCAGTCTTCCGTCGAGTCACTCTACTGACCTCGCATCACTAACCTATTAAGTACAATTAACCATCCTAAGTCTTTATTTATATTATCTTAGGTAGACATTCGACTTAGCTTACTAATTCCATTTTTATTTAAGGCAATAAGATTTACCTTAAATATTTATCTTTCCATAAATATTCGTTTAATGCTCATAAATATCAGCCTGTCCACAAAATCCTAATGGACGTTTCCTAAGGCTTTTATGCATGATTACTAATTTCAAACTAGTAACCTTTTATATCCATTCCATTTTTATCAGTCCCATTAATCCATTTACCCTATTAATTTATTGCAACTTCCATATTTATTATCATTTATTGGAGTTACAACCTTTTAAATTCTTTTCTTATTAGTTAATTATCCTAAACGCGAATATTATGTGCAAGCGTCATTATTAGCTTTTTATTTAATTATTATAAGCATAGTGATAGCGTACAAATATTTACTTTTATCAAATATGTTCTAGTTATATCTTTACTAGAATATACATTTTCATGTTAAATTGTTGGAATCATATCTAAAAAGATTATCCGCTATAATTTCCATAAATTAGTCCAAAACAAAATATTTAACTTTAAAATATAAAAGATTGCATCATTTGAAATTACAAGGAATAACCATTTCTTTTTATTATTGAAATAGATAGTATAAACTACAATGAATTCATACTTTACACATCTCTTTCTCTTTCTATTTGCATTTATTCCTTTTTAGATCAAAAGTTGTATCTTTCTAAAAGGGAAATAAATCAAACTAATTTACGCATATTAAACCTATTTTAGATTTGGAATAAATTTCATTCAAATTAATATTCTAAATTCATACTTTTGGGACTGATTTCCAAATCAAGTTGTATACAATGCTAAATCAATTCATAAACAAGAATATGTAGGCGATATTTATTATATTTAGATCGTATTCAATTCATTGCTTATAACTCATATACAATTATCCAACTAGGCAAAAAAATCAAATAAACATCAACGGGATAATTTTCATATTATAATAATCTATAAAATTTCTCACTCACTTTTTAAAAGCGATCCAAATATCCAGATCTGAAGTAGAACCTTTGATTCATCTCCAAATTCTTTTTAACCTAAGGGATATGTATAAAAGGGTACAAACATATATCGAAATTACAAATCTAAGACGAGATTTTGTAACGACCCGTAATTTTTGATAATTAAAAATATTAAATTAAACAAGATTTTGGAAAATTTAATATTGTAAGAAATAAAATTTATGATTTATTAATGAGAAATTAATTAGATAATGATTTAATAATGTTGTTGAATGTTATTGAAAACTAATTTTAATATAATTTCAGTCAATTGAAATAATTGTAAAGTTAATTTGGCTACAATTGTAAATAAGGAATTAAATTGATAATTTATGAAATTGAAATATTATAATTAAAATGGTAAAAGATGATAACTGTAGAATAAGAATGTAATAAAAAGTGAACTAGTGTCAAATGAATTCATATTGGTATCGGATGATTGAATAATAAGATGTAAATCAAAATAAATGAATTTATTGGAATTTAAATTATAATTACTGAATTTATTGCAATTGCAATTGAACGCTGTAATTAATGAAATATTTTAATAGTGAATTTAACATAGAAAATTTATTTGATGGATTATTAATTTTTATGTAATCTAGAATGATGAAATGGTTAACTTTTAATTTTGAATTTAAAAGTGATTAAATTAATTTAATAACAATTTATTTATTTAATTGATGTGAAAATAGTCATTTTGGCCACTGTCTCGGATTTTGACGAAACTAGTTTCATCGGATCTGTAACAGTGAATTATTGTAGGATTTCAGGTTTCGTAGCGATCGGACTTGTCGTTCGATCATGCGGGCTCGAAACGCGTAGAAATCTATTTAATGGATTCAATTAAAATAAGCTGATTTTAAAAGCTAACTTATATATATAGTGGATCTGGGGTTTGAAACTAGTTCCATTGAGTTTAAAAACATCGAAAACCAATATTTTGATATATGGATGATGCATTTTCGTTTCAGGAACGAAACGGGCTTTCCGGGTCGTTGTTATCGTTTCAATCTAAATCGATCTGGTCCATCTTTTTCTATTTCAGCTCTGCCTATATATATGCTGTTATAAACCCTAGTTGTTTCTCATTTCTGATTTTTGTACGTACTTCTTATCTCCATCTACTCCTTCCTTCCTTCCAAATGGTAGAAACCCTAATTCCCAATTTATATTTCAAATCAAAATCAATTCCAAAATTTCAAACTCTCCAAACTATATCGTACTATATATCGTTTTGAAGCTCTCGACCATACGAATCTTCGACAAGTGTTCGTTTTCTGAAACAGTGCACGAATCGATCGGAAATCAGGGTCCAAGTCTCGAAATCGTGAAACCCTAATTACAATTTGGGGTTTTCGATTTCGTCATCAAACGGAGAATTGGGTTATGGGCATTGAAGAGATCGTCGCGTGGAGTCGTGTGGTGGTGGTCGCATGGCCTAGATCGACCTGAGGCGGTCGGAAATTGATGTTAGGGTTTCGAAAAAGCCTAGTTTTTGGTGATGGCCGGCGGCATAAGTGGGTGGCGGTCCTGGTTGAGGCGTGGAGGGAGGTCGGAGCATGGCAGAGGGGTGCTCGACGTAGGCGCGGGCAGCCGGAGGCGATGCTGGAGGCTGGTTAAAGATGCGGTTGATGGTGGTTATCGTGCGCGATCGTGTCTAGAGAGAGAGAGAGAGAATGAGGTGATGATGTGGTATATTCTATTATTATTTATTTAAATTTAAATTTTGAAATTCAATGTTCTAACGTGAATAACTTTCTCATACGAGCTCGGATTCACGCGCGGTTTTCTCCGTTGTGATTGTATCAAAATTTTGGACATTATGGAAATGGTTTGGTTGGATTGTGAGACTGTTAGATTTTTGGGCTAAATTTGGATTTTAAATCGATTTGAAATCAAGGTGAGTGTTTTAACCCACTCACAACTACTAAACCATCTTATGTTGGTTAAATTAAATTTATGATGTGATTAGAAATTGGTTGATTGCTATTTGGTATATTTAAATAGTCATTCGAGTTTAATTTGAATTTATATTGAATTTAATTGCCATTTGAATTAAATATTGAATTTAAATTGTCAATTAAATACCTATTAATGACAACCAGTTAATTGATGTTATTTGTTGGTTGATTTGAATGATGATTGTGATGGATGTTTAATTGTTGATATTTGGATGATTGGATATTATATTTATTTTACAGGAAATTATTGTCAAGGACAAAATATCTCAGCGTTTTTGCCTCAAGGACAGACCTTCAATATTTTATCCTGAAGGACAACTTTCTTTAGGTATCAGTTTTTAGTCATTGATAGCAGTTTTTAGGTATCAGTTTGTAGTTATCAGTAGCAGTTTTTAGGTATCAGTTTTTAGCTTGGTAGCAGTTTTGTTGTCCTTATGAATAATTTTGGAAAATGTTTGTCCTTATGAATAATTTTTTGAAGAATGTTTGTCCTTGTGGTAAAAATATTGAGGTTGTGTCCTTGAGGCAAAAAATATACAAATCTTTGTCCTTTAAATTAATTTCCCCTTTATTTTATATGTTGTTATCACACTACAAGTTCCCTTAGTTATTGTTAGAAAAATCACTATGTGTTGAAATGATACATACCCGAATGATCTTATAGATTAGGAAAAAATCGTTATGGGTTGAAATGATAAACTCGAGCGGTTTTATGGATTTTTATTTTACTCGGGATTGCGGGTTGAAACGATATATACCCGTAAATTTAAATTATTGTGGGTTGAAATGATATATCTGTATCACTTGACCATAGGGTAGAAAATTATATACGGACACCGAGTTGGTTAAATTAAATGATTTTTAAATCCTTAATTTTTGAATCCAGTTAAATGAGATTTTGAAATAAAATTTGATTTATATGAACTGAGTTATTTTCAAAATCCAAGCTTTTAAAATGTTGAAATTGAAATTGGTTTAAATGAATTGTTTAAAGAATTTAAAATTGAAATTTTAAAGTTGAATTTTGAAATATAAATGAAATTTATCAAAATTGAGTTACTGTAAACGTTTGAATATTTAAACTTTGAAATCTATTGAATTTGAAGTGGTTTAAATTTGTAGTTCAAACATGGATTTGAAATCGATATAAATTAAAATGGTTTTAATGAGAATTTGAATTGAAAGATTAAAATTGAGTTTTGTTGGTTTGACATCTGGATATGGTCCATATTTGTTGAAATGGAAGAAACAGTTGATTTGATATTATTTTGAAATTAATTATTTTAATATAAACTATTTAAAAATCCATTATTTTAAAATTCAGATTATTTAGATTTTCAAACTATTTATTTTATAAACCATTTCTAATAATCAAACCAAACTATTACATTATTTTAACTGTTTTAAATCCTTGAACTATTTTAAAACTATTTTAAACTATTATAAACTATTTAAAATACATTAACTATTTTAAAATATAACCTATTTTAATATATAAACTATTTCTAAAACATATACTATTTTAATCTATAACCAACTTTTAAACATATAAACTATTTTTAAATGTATAAATATTCCAATATATAAACTACATTCAATATTCAAACTTTTAAAGTTGGAATTGTTATGATTTAGATTTAATTGATTTAAAGGCAATATTTTGATATGAGGGTTTAACTTATTTATGGTTTGATTTTGAAATGAATATGATTTAAAGTGAATAATGATTTCGAAAGTGATATGATTTCGAAAGTTATATGATTTCGAAAGTTATATGATTTTTAAGTGAATATGATATTTTGATATCAATTGTGAATCGGTTTTGGAAATGTGAAAGAAACAACTGGTGTGAAATAAGCGTTTGGTTTTTAAAGAGACCGGGATCTGATATTGTCATACTCTCTGCCGGTACCGTAAACCACTTTAACAATTGTGTACGTGGTGGAGAATCCAGAATGAAGTAGGATGGTTTGACGAACGATTCTGTATGAGGTATGAACACAGCCCTGACTCCCTCGAGTCAGCTTGATGTGACTAAAACAGGAGCCATGTCGAGCCAAGTGAGGTCGCTCCTCCGATCGGACACATTTCTTCGATACAATATTTATTGCTTTGTGATTAATTTGGTGGCCACCCCTCGATTGATTTTGGGAGTGTGTTCCGAGGTGGGCGATAGTAGCTGCTATGCGTTACTACCAGTCCGGATCCGCAAAACGGTAGTATACTACCCTGGGCATTGCCTCGCGTGTCATATGCCTTATTGCGTCCATTACGAGTTTGGTTTGTGTCGTATCAATGGAGTGCTCCCTGATAACCCATCAGTTTACGGTGGAGTTTACAGTACTGTATAGACTACGACATTTATATAAAAATGTGTTAAGGGGGATATGGGTAACGCCTTAACGCTATTTTAATACTTTACTTTACTGTAGACATATTATAATAACGTATTGTACTGTATATGTAGATAGTTTAACGGATCCTTAGGAGATGGAATCCCGAACATCTCTTAAGTTATTGCACGTACGTTAAACACTAGATAGGATATGTAAAATCTCGTAAACATCTCTGAAGCCGCTACACTCATATTTATTTGCTGTTGATTTAACTTATATAAGATCTTCTAGTTCTAACTCGAGTGTTTTGTCTTTTCATTACGCTCGAGTCAGCCTGAGCTTTTCAGTATATTGAAGACTATCTTTCTGGAGGACGAAGACAAAGATTTAGTATATTATTACTATTTATTATATTTATTCTACTGCATCATGTTGTTCCACTTCATTATTTATTTATTGTCTGTTGTATGTATAACTCTGATCTGTATTGTAAAAGCGTAATCAAATGTTATTTGTAAAACAGCTTCATGAACTGTTTATTTGATTATTATATTTTGTCATTCCGCTGTGAGATTCTGTGTTTTGTTTTTCTTTCTTTTCTCTTCTTTTTCTTATTTACCTCGTAACAATCCTCCCTTTTGAATGATTCGAGTCCGACATGTGTGGTTTATTGTCGATTTGAACCATCCAAAAAGGTGGATCGTTACAAGTTTGGGATTGGGAGAAAAAATAGATACAAATATATAAATATAAATTACCTTAAATACGCATATGGTTGATTCTCATCTTTTCTCCTTTTTATTAAATCTCCACTCGTCTCCGATTTGTATGAATATAGATACAAATATCTTAACTTTTATAATTTAGAAAAAAAGTGAAGAAGAAAAAATGGCAGAGCTTCGCTACTGCGTCCATAAAAATATGAGAAGAGAATGGATAAATCCGGGCCGTTGCGGCCTAGGTTTATTGGAGCTGCCAGGTCGCCACCGGTCGACGGCCCTTGGGTGACCGATTGACCGCTAGGGGTCGATCGTCCCTGATGATGGGTTGGCATGTGGGCCCGGATAATTAATATAAAAACGTTAATTATTTCTTTTTTAATTATTTTCGTTCCGAATTCGTTTTTCATCCGTAACTTCTTCGTTTGGGCTCCGATCGTAAAACTTCAAATATGAAAGTTGCTCAGAATTTCGCCACGAGCACAATGGTGCAAGTTTCGTAGTCAAATTTTATCGTTCGTACAAATTCCATTTTCGTAGTCTAATCAATCAATTAACTAATAACTAATTAAATAACCAACGTCAAATTACGGAGTGTTAGGATATCAGAGCGCCGATGTACTAACTTAAATCATTATCAAAGAAGGAGGAGAAACCCCAGATCTAATTGACGGAGGCTAATAGAATGAAGCAGCGTTTGTAAAATGAGAAGTCATATAATCAATGTACGAATAAGGAGTACAGGGATACAATTGTCTTTCTACAATATCATAGAGCTGTACGTACATAAGAATGTATACAATACTCTGTATATACTTCAGTAAGCCGTGATGTAATGTAGTAAGAAAAACAATACAAGTTCATTTCATCTCTTTTTACATTTGAAATAATTTTAATACCGTTACTTTCGATAATGTTGATAAATTTACATAATGATCTTCTATTCGAATAGAATAGAGGTGAATTTCTCAATTCCAAACTTTTGTATTCTTCTCTTCTCGATGAGATATCCTCATTTTAGTATTTATACAAAATAATAATTGGTGAGACGCGCATTTTGAATGAATGGTGTATATCTCGCTCGCAGGCATAGATGACCCACAAATACAGTGACGGAGAATGGATGACAGCCACATAGACCACACCACAGTGGTATGTGATAATAATGATAACATTAAACAAACGTGGACCCCGACAACGAATAAGTAAACTTTGATCAGCTTTGAGGTGCGGTGCATGTATCGCCACATTTCAGGAAGGATAAATTAGCGGTCCGTCTTGCACAAAACAGGTGGTGGGGTGTGGTGGGGACATAACTTCATAAAAGCCCCAGCACAAAACGATTCAAAGGTCAAGGTCAAAACCTGTGAACTCTCGCTTATCACAATAATACAATGCACTGATAGTTTATTCAATAATAACATCATTGACTAATCATTACTCGATTCGTCACGTTAAACTTAGATTTGGAGCTGGTATAATATTGCACTTTAACGTGTTTCGGTTGCACACGCTTTTGTTATGAATTTACTTTCACACTATGTATAGATTGGTACGAATTCTTAGGCTTCATTTTGTTTAAAGCCATACCTCCTTCACATATTTGTAGTATTCTACAGCACGTTTGGGTCGTATAGTATAATACATCTTGCATCATTTGTCTTTCTCTAAATTAATAATTGTTATCTTTTAAAATAATTATCACATACCAAGAAAGGCGACATAAAATTTCTTCCGGCAAAAGAAATCATATGTCTTCAGAAGAGAATCACTTCATCTAATGTTACATATTTCAGCCAGCATTTATTTATTTCATAATATATATTAATCACTGCACTTTAGAATATCTTTTTATATACATAGCAAATATCTGATCGAAGCAGTTAAAGTGAAAGCTTTTTTGGTATGGATATAATGCAAATGCTTTCTCGCATTCAACTATACCATAAAAAAGTGAGTTTTTCCTGTTCTTCCTGAAGGAATTCCTGAAATACTAATGTGAATGATAATATACATAAGTCCCACATCGCCAAAATTGCAAAGCTATTCTAGTATATTAATAGCTTTGCAATGAAGAGGTTGGGGCCCTGGGGCACCCAAATGTTTGCTTCTCCGAGGTGGCGGCGCGCACGTTTGTGGTGGTGATGCATGATCTCCTTTCTCACCAAAACTGGAAGAAGCGAACGCGGATTGACTGAGGGGGGTGCGACTTTTGAAGCGGGCGCGGGTTTTTTGGCGAACAGACGCATCCATTAGCAGACGAAAGCGGGTTAGACGCGAGCGGGTGCGACTTATGGCAGCAGCAGGTGCAAACGCAGAACCAGTAGCGAACGGGTGCGGCCCGTTAACGAACAGCAGTTGAAAGACAACGGGTGCAACCCGTCAGGCGGACGCAACTGTTCGAAGGGGTGCGGACGAAATTATAAATAGAAGAGAATACTGATCACATTCTCCTTCAATTTTAGTTCTAATTTCTTCTGCTTCTTCTTCTCTACTGCTCTATACAATATATTACGGAGTTGACATACTCATTACAATCTCGTGCAGATTACGTCTGTTGTATCTTGGGAGACTTTAAATAAAGTTTTAAGGAAATTGTTACGACAAGCCTCAAAAGGAATTTCCTTCTTCAATCGGTTAGGTTTATAATTGATTTATATATTTATATATATCTATCATTTTCGTTTTCTACGTTGTGCTATTTCTGTAAATAGTATTACGTTTGATCTATCGTTATAGTTATTGCTATAGTTGTTAGTTTGTTGTTGTAATTTATTTACGACATAACTATTGCTTAAATTAGCTAATACAGACTTCCAGAGTAGTGGAAATTTGATTACTAAACTTGTGAGATGAGTTTATAATTGATTATTCTCTGTTTTGGTATACTAGACGTATGACATCTTAAGACTTTCCTGTTTTAACTAAAACGGAGATGGCAACAGTAGAGCTCTCAACAAAGGCTACTACACACAACAGACCCGATCCTTTTAAAGGAGATGGTGATGACTTTTTAACATGGCAGAATCAGATGTTATTTTATCTCACCACACTCAGTCTGCAACGGTATCTCGAGGAGGAGGAACCGATTCCTGCACCAGGCAAGGGTTGAGATGTTGATACGTGGAAGCATTCCGATTTCCTATGCATAAACTATATTCTGAATTGTCTCGACAAGGTACTATACAAAGTATATCAACCTCTAAAGACAGCAAAAGCACTCTGGAATGCACTTGCCACGAGGTACAAGACGCAGAATATCAGTCTTAAGAAATTCATTGTAGACAAATTCATGGACTACAAGATGGTTGACTCCAAACCGGTGACTGCTCAATTGCATGAACTGCAAATCATCATTCATGAACTCAAAGCGGAAGGTCATAAGGTTGGAGAATCGTTTTTGGTTGAAGCCATCACGGGAAAACTGCCACCGTCATGGAGAGACTACCGCAACTATCTAAAGCATAAAAAGAAAGAGATTTCTTTGTAGGACCTCATCGTACGATTAAAGATTGAGGCAGATAACCGTGGAATTACCAAACAAAGCGAGGAGGCGTTGGTAAGAGAAGGGTCGAAGAACAAGAATAAAGGCCACTTCAACAAAAAGAAGAACTTCTCAAAGAAGAGGAAAGCTCCTGAAAACAAACCCAAAGATAATAAAACCAAGAAGTTTAATGGCGAATGTTGGGTTTATGGCAAAATGGGACACGCCGCTAGAGATTGCAGACACAAGAAGGAACGCAACTCAGAGGCAAATAAAGTTGACAACATGGAAGTGGACAAGTCCAATTTTTCAGCAGTTATATTTGAATGCAATTTGGTTCAGAATCCTAATCAATGGTGGGTGGACACAGGAGCTACTCGTCATGTCTGCTCTGATAAATCCATGTTTTCAACATATCAGAAATTCGATCAGAAAGAAAAACTCTACTTGGGTAATTCTGCTGTTTCCATGATCGAAGGCATTGGCACAGTAATCCTCAAGTTTACTTCTGGAAAAACTGTCAAGTTGAATGACGTGCTCCACGTTCCATACATACGCAAGAATCTGATCTCTGGCTCAGTACTATCAAAGAAAGGATTCAAAATGGTGTTCGAGTCAGACAAGATGGTTCTGTCCAAAGCTGGAATGTATATCGGAAGGGGATATTTATGTGATGGCCTATTTAAGGCAAATGTAGCCGTTATCGGCAATAAAACTATGTATTTTGATTGTGCTATTAATAAAATTGAAGTTTCTTACTTGCTTGAACACGAAATTTTACTATGGCGTGATAGATTGGGACACGTAAATTTCCGAAAAATGAAAATATTATCAAACTTGGGATTAATTCCGAAATTCCAAGTAGATAAGAACTACAAATGTGAGACATGTGTAGAAGCAAAAATGGTTAAAAAACCATTTCAATCTGTTGATAGAAGCACCGAACCACTAGGTTTGGTTCATACAGATTTATGTGATTTTAAATCGTTACCTACAAGAGGTGTGAAAAAGTACTTTATCACGTTTATTGAAGATTATACGCGATATTGCTATGTCTATCTTTTGAATAGTAAAGATGAAGCAATTACATCATTTATAAAGTACAAGGCTGAGGTAGAAAATTAGTTAAATAAAAAGATCAAGATATTGAGATCTGATCGAGGTGGAGAATATGAATCACCATTCGAACAGTTCTGTGCCGAAAATGGTATAATTCATCAAACAACAGCTCCATATTCACCACAACAAAATGGTGTAGCCGAGAGGAAGGACAGAACGTTAAAAGACATGATTAATGACATGCTTTTAACCTCTGGTCTACCGACGAACTTGTGGGGGGAAGCCTTAAATATGTCTAATCACATATTAAACAAAGTCCCTCACAATAAAACAGGAACAATTCCATATGAGTTATGGAAAGGACACAAACCAAGTTTTAAATACCTCAAAGTATGGGGGTGCTTGGCAAAAGTTCCAGTTCCGCCTCCCAAGAAAGTCAAACTTGGACCAAAAACAGTAGATTGTTACTATTTAGGGCCAGCCCAAAATAGTAGTGCCTACAGATTTTTGGTATTTAAGTCTGATATAGCTGATATTCGTGTAAATACAATCATGAAATCTAGAGATGCCTCATTCTTTGAAGACGTGTTTCCGCACAAAAGGAATGAAGGGAATAATGTCCCTAAAAGGACAAGAGAAGAATCAAGCAATTCACATGAAGATGAAACTCATCATGAGATTGAGGAAGTTAAACCAAGAAGAAGCGTAAGGGCTAGGACTTCCAAGACATTTGGTTTGGATTTTTTCACATATGTGTTAGAACATGAACCTCAAACGTATAAGGAAGCAATGTCTTCTTCTAAATCTTCATGTTGGAAAGAAGCAATCCAAAGTGAGATTGATTCAATTCTAAGTAATAAAACTTGGGAAATTGTTGATATTCCGCCTGGAGTAAAACCTATTGGGTGCAAATGGATTTTCAAAAGGAAAATGAAAGTAGATGGCTCTATCGACAAGTATAAAGCCAGATTAGAAGCCAAAGGATATCGTCAAAAAGAAGGAGTAGACTTCTTTGATACATATTCGCCGGTAACACGAATAACCTCTATAAGAATGCTAATAGCAATTGCATCGATCTATAATCTAGAAATTCATCAAATGGATGTAAAGACAGCATTCTTAAATTGAGATCTCGATGAGGAGATTTACATGGAGCAACCTGAAGATTTTGTTTCCAAAGGAAATGAAAACAAAGTCTGTAGATTAGTAAAATCATTATACGGACTAAAACAAGCTCCAAAACAATGGCACGCAAAATTTGATAGTGTCATGATGAGAAATGGTTTTCGTATAAATGAATGTGATAAGTGTATTTATTATAAACAAATTGGACAATCATATGTGATGATTTATTTATATGTCGACGATATGTTAATATTTGGTCCAAATACTCAGGTAATAGAGACCATAAAGAAGATGTTAATTAGCAATTTCGATATGAAAGACTTAGGAGTTGCAGATGTTATTTTGGGAATCAAAATAATAAGAACACCTAATGGAATTGAATTGTCTCAGTCACACTATGTAGACAAAGTGATTGAAAAATTCAAAGACTATTGAATTAAAGGAGTGAGAACACCTTTTAATCCATCAGAAGTACTGCATAAAAACACTAATGAAAGTGTAATGCAACTGGAATACTCTCGTGTAATAGGATGCTTAATGTATCTCATGAATTGCACTAGACCAGATATCGCTTACGCGGTAAGTCGACTAAGCAGATATACAAGTAATCCAGGAAAGGAACACTGGAAAGCACTAATGAGAGTGCTTGGATATTTAAAAAATACCACAAATTATTCCTTACATTGTGGAAAATATCATGCCGTCTTAGAAGGATATAGTGATGCAAACTGGATTGCTGATTCAGAGGAATCAAAATCAACAAGTGGTTATGTCTTTACCTTAGCAGGGGCAGCAGTGTCATGGAAATCAACTAAACAAACATGCATAGCTCGATCCACTATGGAATCAGAGTTCATCGCTTTAGATAAAGCAGGCGAAGAAGCAGAATGGCTTCGTCATTTTTTAGAAGATATTCCATTTTGGCCTAAACCTGTACCGGCTATATGCATACACTGTGATAACCAAGCTGCGCTAAGCAGAGCGCACAACTTTGTGTATAATGGAAAGTCATGACACATTCGTCGACGCCATAACACGGTTAGGCAGTTACTCTCAAATGGAACTATTTCCATAGATTATGTGCGAACAAATGATAACCTAGCGGATCCATTTACTAAAGGTTTATCAAGAGAGAAGATTGACTGCGCATCGAGGGGAATGGGTTTAAAAGCCTAAACCACCAAGAGTTATCTTATACAGAAACCTATCCTAGCGACGGGAGATCCCAAGGACTAGGATCAATAGGCAAACCAGTTCTGAGTAACTCAAGACGTAATGCATTTGCTTGGACATAGTCCAACTCCATTCCTATGGTGCACAATATAAATGCATGCCTACAGAAGTATTTAAAGGTTAAAAGTATGTTTTTTAAATGATGACCATATCTTGAATATAACAAGTGGAGTATATGTAGGATACTCTTAATGGTTGCGATCACCTATGTTAGTGTGAGTTGGGTCGGCTCTATGAGAATATTAAAGGCTTATATTTTCTATAAACACTCGCAGAACCAAACAAATTTGTTCGGGACCAAAATGAACACAACCAAGAGATTGGATGAGAAGGGAATCAATGCTTCGTAAAGCTTATTGTCTGGATATACAATAAAGGCCGACGGTTCAAGATGAAATAATTCACCGATTAGCCAAGTAGATCCGATAAGTTTTAACTAGGGAAGTTCAAAGTGAAATATCTACTTATCCACGATAAAGCATTATTCCATATGTACTCTGTGATATTTCGCTTTGTGTGGGGGATATGTATATTATCATTCATGTGGGGGATTGTTGGAATTCCTAAAATACTCATGTGAATGATAATATACATAAGTCTCACATCGCCAAAATTGCAAAGCTATTTTGTATATTAATAGCTTTGCAATGAAAGGGTTGGGGCCCTGGGGCACCTAAATGTTTGCTTCATTGTGAAGAGGGAGATCATGCATCACCACCACACACGCGCGCGCGCGCCGCCGCCGCCGTCCGACCGAACCGAACCGGGCCGGGCTCGGGTTTGGGTCTAATATGATCCTATTTTTACTGGAAAACTAGGCCGGATTTTTTGACAGTTGCAGGCTATACGAACAGAAGCGGACGCGGATTGACTGAGGGGGTGCGACTTCTGAAGCGGGCGCGGGTTTTTTGGCGAACAGACGCATCCATTAGCAGACTGAAGCAGATTAGACGCGAGCGGGTGCGACTTATGGCAGCAGCAGGTGCAAACGCAGAACCAGTAGTGAACGGGTGCGGCCCGTTAACGAACAACAGCAATGAAAGGCAACGGGTGCAACCCGTCCGGCAGATGCGACTGTTCGAAGGGGTGCGGATGAAATTATAAATAGAAGAGAATACTGATCACATTCTCATTCAATTTTAGTTCTAAATTCTTCTGCTTCTTCTTCTCTACTGCTCTATACAATATATTACAAAGTTGACATACTCATTACAATCTCGTGCAGATTACGTCTGTTGTATCTTGGGAGACTTTAAATAAAGTCTTAAGGAAATTGTTACGACAAGCCTCAGAAGGATTTTCCTTCTTCAATCGGTTAGGTTTATAATTGATTTATATATTTATATATATCTATCATTTTCGTTTTCTACGTTGTGCTATTTATGTAAATAGTATTACGTTTGATCTATTGCTATAGTTATTGCTATAGTTGTTAGTTTGTTGTTGTAATTTATTTATGATATAACTATTGCTTAAATTAGCTAATACAGACTTCCAGAGTAGTGGAAATCTGATTAATAAACTTGTGAGACGAGTTTATAATTGATTATTCTCTATTTTGGTATACTAGACGTATAACACTTCCTGCATTATTTGAAATTATTAACAAATTTATATTGGTATTCTCCATCTCTTTTTTCGTATGAACAAATAAAAAGATTTTATCATTTTACAATATAGTTCAAGCTTATTGTTTGATTAAATTTGGATTTAGTAAGGAAAAAGGTCGTAAATGAATAACCAAAATGATGATGGACATGTTATGCTGAAATTAAACTATAAACGAAAGGACTTGGATGATTAATCTCATGAACTTTAGCGATATTTGCATATGTATAGGGTTTTTTTTTACGAAAATGACATGATATATTTTGAATTCGATTTTACATGTGAATTGGTTTTTTATGTTATTTAATAGCAAGAATATAAAGTATTTCCACCAGTGTTTAACATAGAAGAATGAGAAATTGCTATTGTTCTTCACTAATTAGATGCACATTTTGTCAGTGTATGTGTGTGTATCTCTGTATGAAAAATAGAAGAATGAGAAATTGTTATTGTTCGCTAATTAGATGCAAGCGCAACCCAATGTAGATTAAGGATGTTTAAAAAGTTCTGGCAAGTAATGAATAAAATTTATGCAAATTAATCTTATATTTTGAGTCCATGTTTCATTTTAACAGTTGTTTGTGCTGTTTCATTCCAGTTCCCAATCCTTAAACTAAACAGTAAATATATATTTATGTAACAAACTCATATAATGCTATGAGTTGTGATGTAATGATAATATGCTTATTCTGACAAACTACATAGTATACTGAATAAGATAAAAAAATTCAACCTACTACTACACATACTGGTAATTGCAGAGCTACAAGGTAGAATATCTGCAGTAAATAAAATTTTGCCACAGTATTTATTGTTTTCCAATCCGCTAATGAATTTTCAACAATTTACAAAAGTTTTACAGAAATCTTCAGTAGCCAATCATTGATCATATCAACATGGATATTTGTAGTAAGATCATAAGACAACAAATATAGAGTTTTTCAGATTTAGCATACACAAATCTACAGTATATGTTCTAATAAAGCATCCAAATATGTATAATATATCCAAATACCAAAGGTTAATATTCGTTTCAATGAACTTTTTCATATAATTCATACGTATCAAACTAAAACTATAGGACTTATTTTTTAACCTATTGGACATCGATTTCTTATTTCGAAGGATGCTGATATGAGAAAAGATTCAAGATTGGCTTCAATTTTGTTTCTCAATGATATTGTTGCAGTATGGAGTATTGGATAAATTTACATCTACTGTGTAAGATTTATTCTCCTTGATTTTTATAACCTGAGGTTCTGAGCACCATCAATAAACATTCAAGTTGTGTTGATTTAAGGCTGTAAACCCAAAATTGTTACATGATGGCTTATATATTTTAGACTGGGTAATAACTTCATGACTATATGTTTGCTTAATCTTATATATAAAGCCAACCTACCACAGTATCACGTGAGTAACTAGGTGATGATACTTTTGTCATTTTTCCTCCCCACTGTTGAATATGATACCTGAATTCAAGAGATGAAACCCTATCTCCAAAATTTTGCCGAATGGAGGAAGAAGTCACGGAGCTTAAAACCTAGCTGGAGCAAGAGCGACATGAAAATGAAGCTTCGTTCGGCAATTTGGAGCGGAGAGAAAAGAAAGTTTCGTTCGGCAATCTGGAGCAATGGAAATTTTTGCCGAACGAAATAATTGGAGCGGTAAAAAGGATTGACGAACGAAATATTTCGTTCGGTATTTGAGTATGCCGCTCCAATAAGGGAAATGCCGGTCCAAATTTTTCACTCGGCGTTTTGCCGAACCAAACCAGATGCATGCCGAACCAAACCCAAGGACTGCTATATAGCAGCTACCCCTCCTTATTCTCCACTCTATAAAATAGGGAAGCTTCTGGACGACAATGGTAGCCGAAATTGAGAGCTAATTTCAGCCAATTTCAAAGCCATCCTAGAGAGCTGAAACTCTGCAGAATTTTGTCTGTATTGTAAATTATTCTTATGTATAGCCTCCAAAAGTAAATCAATCTTGTAACTCTAATCTTTCGGTGATTAATAAAATCTCCTCTCCCCAAGTGGACGTACATTGCCTCGCGGTAGTGGAACCACTATAAATACTGGCGTTATTTATTTTTTGCATTGCATTGATCTGTGACTGTCTATTCTGGTGTTCATCTTTTTGTTTGTTCCGTCTCACTACAATCACGATCCAGTTGTTTTCCGCTGCGTTGGGTTTTTATTCTCTTAGACTGATCATCAGAAGGAATTTTCTCCAACAGTCTGGTATTAGAGCTGCAAGGTTGATTGAGGAGTGCTAGACGCTATAGCAAGAGATGAAGCAACTCCAGTTGTTACAAGACCCTATATTAGAGGGATGCATATCGCATCAGTATCACAGTTGGCAATTGAGAAATGGAATGGGGATAAAGACTTCGAGAAGTGGCAATGGAAGATGAAGGCTGTTCTAATGAGGAATGAAGTCCATCCAGTAGTGTTTGCCCCTGAAGAGTTGACAACTGACATCTCAGTCACGGAAAGGAAGGAGATGGAGAAATGGGCGTTACTACTTTACAGCTAGCTATGGGAGAGAATGTCATCTCAGAGATTAGCAGTGAGACCACTACTAGGGGCATTTGGACCAAGCTAGAAAATCTCTACTTGAAGAAATCTCTAACTAACCGTCTGATATTTGCTGAAGACATTTTTCACCATGCGGATGAGAGAGGGTACTTCAGTGAAGGAACATCTTAATTTCTTTGATGATCTCGTGATGAAGATGAAGACTGTTGACTTAAAGATGGATGAGGAGCAAATGGCAATGGTTCTTTTGTGTCCACTTCCGAAGCATTACACAGGTTTTGCTAACAGCCTTATCTTTGCTAGAGACACATTGACAGTGGAAGATGTGAAGTTAGGCCTTCTATCTGAGGGATTGAGAGATCAGATGAAGGAGATAAGTGAAGGAAGTAGAGGTGGAAGTAGTAGTCACGACCTGTTTGTTGAAAGAGGTAGAGATCATAAGAAGAATTGGCACTCTAGAGGGCGTTCCAAGTCCAGGAAGCCCGGTAATGGCAGGAGAGGATAGTCTAAGGACGGAAAGTGCTTTATCTGCAAGAAACTTGGTTATTGGAAAAATGATTGTCCAGATTTGAAGAAGAAGGAAGAAGACGGATCTTCATCATTGGCGGTGGAGAAGTCTGTATCTGACGATGTGTTGTCTGCAGCAGTGTCGGATATCTCAGACCATTGGGTGCTGGACTCGGGGGCGTCTTTCCATATGACGCCTAATAAGGATTACTTCAGTTCTTTCGTTGGACGATAGGGAAGCTCTATTCTTATGGATAATGATGCTAGCTGTAGAGCAATGGGTGAAGGTACAGTGAGGATCAGGATGTTTGACGGAGTGATACGCACTTTGACAGGTGTCCGGTATGTTCCAGATCTTTCGGAAATCCTTAATTTATTTAGGACAATTGGCATCTTTGGGATGCAAGGTAACTATCGAGAAGGATAGTCTGAAGGTTTCGAGAGGTGCACTAGTTCTTATGAAAGGAGATGTGTTCCGAAATCCGTATTTGCTTAAAGGAACCACATTTCTTGGAGAGTCGTGTGTTGGAGTAGATAGTTCTCGTGCATTGGATGCCATAAAACTTTGGCATCTCAGGTTGGGTCATATTTCAGAGAAGTGCTTAGAGTTGCTTCGAAGATGGAAGATGATCATAGGAGGAAGCTTCGACAAGATGGATTTTTGCCAGGAGTGCGTGTTTGGCAAGCAAACTAAAGTATCTTTTGGAGTTGGACTCCATAGATCGAGGCGAGTACTTGAGTACGTGCATACAGATGTTTGGGGACCGGTTGCTACTCCTTCTCTTGGAGGAGCAAAGTATTTTATCTCTTTTATTGATGACTTTTCTCGGAAAGTATGGGTGTATGTGATGAAGGCCAAATCAGAGAGTTTTGAGAAGTTTAGAGACTGGAAAGCGCTTGAGAACCAATCTGGTTCTAGGTTGAAGGTGCTGAGATTTGATAATGGCGGTGAATTTGTCTCTAGGGAGTTCCTCGACTTTTGTAGACAACATAGCATTCAGAGACATTTCACTACACCCGGAGATCCGCAATCCATTGGGGTTGCAGAAAGGATGAACAGGACTCTACTAAAGAAGGCTCGTTGCTTGAGATTGACGGCGGGCTTGTATAGAGGCTTTTGGGCTGAGGCATTATCAACTGCGGCGCAAATCATAAATCGAATTCCATGCTCAGCCATAGATGAGAGATTCCATAGGAGAAGTGGAGAGGTAAAGCAGTGTATCTTGGTTACTTCCGAATTTTTGGTTGTTCTATGTACGTTCACCATACAGGTGATGATATGTTGGAGGCTAGAGCATACAAGGGCATACTAATGGGATACACTGATGGTATCAAAGGGTATCGAATTTGGAACCATGTTGATCGGAAGATTGTTCATTCTAGACATGTTACTTTTGATGAGTCTGCTATGTTCAATCCAAAGGAGAAGCTACCTACCACATTAGAAGATTCTGATAGGCCTAAGGAGATGGAAGAAGTTCCCGTGTTCCAGCCAAAGAGTAGAGTTATTGTTGATGTTGTCGAAGAAAACGCAGTTGATGAAACATCACAGGATAGTCCACAGGTACCTTCTAGTAGTGTTGGTGATGTGCATGAATCTAGAGGAAGTTCAGTTCAAGGTGGAGCTGAAAGGAGTTTAGGCGAAGCAGTACCTACCCGGGTCAGTCGTAGGACTATTAGGCCGGCCGAAAGGTATGGTGATTGGCAGTTTGCGAACCTTAGCCTTGGTGATCAGTTTGACTATGCCCTACATGTGGTTCATGAGGAGCCGCTTGGCCTTGATGAAGCTTTGAAGTCATGTGATAGTTCGAAGTGGATGTGCGCTATGGAAGAGGAGTTAGAGTCGTTGAAGAAGAACAAGACTTGGGATTTGGTACCACCTCCTCAAGGAAGCCGAGCCATAGGTTGCAAATGGGTATTCAAGGTGAAGGATGATGGAAGATACAAGGCTAGACTAGTTACTAAAGGGTTTTCACAAAGAAAGGGATTGGAGTATGATGAGATATTTTCTCCAGTAGTGAGGCATACGTCCATCCGCATTTTGCTCGCTATCGTCGCAGCTCATGACTTGGAGCTGGAGCAACTGGACGTGAAAACCGCTTTCTTTCACAGAGACTTGGATGAGACCATCTACATGAAGCAGCCAGAAGGATTCGTTGTAGATGGAAAAGAAAATTGGGTTTGCAAATTGAAGAAGTCATTGTGTGGACTTAAGCAGTCGCCTAGACAATGGTATAAGAGGTTTGACTCTTTTATGTTTTCACTTGGTTTTGATCGTAGCATCAAAGACGCTTGTGTGTACTTCAGGCATTTAAAGAATGGTAGATGGGTGTACCTACTCTTGTACATGGATGATATGTTGATTGCTTCCAAGGATAAAGCTGAAATCGATAGTTTAAAGCGAAAGCTAAAAGCGGAATTCGAAATGAAGGACCTTGGAGAAGCAAAGAAAATTTTGGGTATGGAAATCCAAAGGGATAGAAAGCTAGGACTTTTAAGCCTCACTCAAAAGGAGTACATTCGAAAGGTGCTTGCTCGGTTTAGCATAGAAGGGGCAAAGGCAATCAGGACACCCATGCCTTTGCACATACAGCTTTCTAGTAAAGGCTCTCCGATCTCGGAAAAGGACATGGCTTATATGATGAAGGTCCCATATGCAAGTGTAGTTGGCAGCTTGATGTATGTCATGGTCTGCACTAGGCCTAACATTGCACATGCTGTTGGACTGGCGAGTAGATTCATGGCGAATCCAGGAAAGACGCATTAGGAAGCAGTAAAGTGTATCTTTGGATACCTTAGAGGAACTCC
The DNA here is from genome assembly GCA_030737815.1 of Allium fistulosum. NCBI lineage: Eukaryota > Viridiplantae > Streptophyta > Magnoliopsida > Asparagales > Amaryllidaceae > Allium > Allium fistulosum. The sequence goes on from CM060905.1 coordinate 1,113,405,899, forward strand.
AAACCATGGACTTGTCTTTGGCGGCAGAAATAGAGATTTCAGCTTGGTTGGATTTTGCGATTCTAACTATGCCGGTGATAGAGATCAAAGGAAGTCAACCTCCGGATATGTGTTCACCATAGGTGGGAAGCGTTCAGTTGGAGAGCGAGGCTGCAGGCGATTGTGGCTTTGTCTACTACAGAGGCAGCTCATAGCTGCGGTTGAAGTAGCTAAGAAGGCGCTTTATTTGAGGCGACTGTTGTGTGATTTGGGCTTCGAATACGAAGGAGTGAATGTGTACTGTGACAATCAGAGTGCAATTCACTTAGCTGAAAATCTGGTATTCAGCTCGAGGACGAAGCATATTGAGGTGAGAGAGTCGTTCCTTGTCTCGATGAGTGAAGAGAAGCTAGTTCGTCTTTAGAAAGTTCACACAAAGGAGAATGCAGCAGACATGTTTATCAAGTCGTTGCCTGTTGCTAAGTTCGAGCATTGCTCGGACTTGATTCACTTAACGAAGTGCTAGGTGCCATGGTGTGGCATGGGGGGAGAGTTGAGATGGTTCATGGAGAAGTTTGTTTTCATGGTGGAGATTGATAGCTTCTACACGGACTGGGTACTTTGAACACTTTGTTGATGGGCGGTGGCCTTGCCGAAGTTCGTTGACATAGTGTAATGGGTGATGGCATTGCCGAAGCTCATTGGGTAAGTATCCATTGCTTGGAGCATGAAGGTGTAGATGAAGTTGGAAGGCTTCCTTGGAATTTGGTATCAAGGTGGAGATTGTTGAATATGTTACCTGAATTCAAGAGATGAAACCCTAGCTCCAAAATTTTGCCGAATGGAGGAAGAAGAAGTCACGGATCTTAAAACCTAACTGGAGCAAGAGTGACATGAAAATGAGAAAATGAAGCTTCATTCGGCAATTTGGAGCGGAGAGAAAAGAAAGTTTCGTTCGGCAATCTGGAGCATAGGAAATTTTTGCCAAACGAAATAATTGGAGCGGTAAAAAGGATTGCCGAACGAAATGTTTCGTTCGGTATTTTGCCGAACGAAATATTTCGTTCGGTATTTGAGTATGCCGCTCCAATAAGGGAAATGCCGGTCCAAAATTTTCACTCGGCATTTTGCCGAACCAAACAGATGCATGCCGAACCAAAGCCCAGGACTGCTATATAGTAGCTACCCCTCCTCATTTCTCCACTCTATAAAATAGGGGAGCTTCTGGACAACAATGGTAGCCGAAATTGAGAGCTAATTTCAGCCAATTTCAGAGCCATCCTAGAGAGCTGAAACTCTGTAGAATTTTGTCTGTATTGTAAATTCTTCTTATGTATAGCCTCCAAAAGTAAATCAATCTTGTAACTCTAATCTTTCAGTGATTAATAAAATCTCCTCTCTCCAAGTGGACGTACACTGCCTCGCGGTAGTGGAACCACTATAAATACTGGTGTTATTTATTTTTCTGCATTGCATCGATCTGTGACTGTCTGTTCTGGTGTTCATCTATTTGTTTGTTCCGTCTCACTACAATCACGATCTAGTTGTTTTCCGCTGCGTTGGTTTTATTATCTTAGACCGATCATCTGAAGGGATTTTCCCCAACACCAACATGAAAGCAGTTCTCTCTTCGGCACGATCTATCCATTCTCATTTCTCTCCTCCACTTTCCTCAACTATCCCTCTTCTCATTCGCTTCAACAATGGCGATTGTATTTCCCGAACTTACCAATAAACTTTCATTCATTTTAATTTACCTCTTATTAAAATTGTAATGTTTTGTTTTATTATTTTTACAAACAATTCACAGCATCACGATTAAATTTCAAATCAATCTCCAACAATAAACTAATGTGATAATTCGAACACTATGAAGTCAAAAGGAGATGGATCACTTCTTCGAAAAAGTGAAGAATTGGAGGAGAAAGGTCAGTGTTGTTTATTTAGGTTTGGTTTACATTTTATTTTATTTTTATGAAGTGTGAATCTTCTTCTCTATTGAATTACAGTTATGTTTTATGGCAACCATCAGACCAAGATTTCTAAAAGTTACAATCGACTAAAGTTATTCTGTATTGATTCCAATGCAAAAGAAGCTAATTATTTCTGAGATAAAATGCGAGCCTGGAAATTCTGGATAATCAATACTGCTTCGATCTACAACAATATCTCGGATTTAGGTGCGATTTATGACAAATAACCATGTTTATTGATATTTAACTATTTTTGGATTCAATTGTTTAAGCTATATGTATTTCAAATTTTAGAGTGTGAACATATACCAGAAAACAATGTCTAATATGGAGGTTAATTAGATCGAGTTGCATTTATAGTAAATTTTTCCGCACGCATACTAAAAAAAAGAATTAGTTATTATTTGCAGGTTTAAGTTATGATCAGCAAATATGGTCTTTTTTTTGCTACTGTTGTTGTTACTTCTGGCAAATTTGTTGGATGTGTCATCTAGATAGTGGAACTTTTGTAGAAACTAATATATGTTATAATCATTGTAATAATTATATATATAAAGGTTGATTGTAAAATATCTAGCTCTTATGCCAGTATTAGCTATTGTAATCCAAAGGACATCATCATGACCCACCTATTTTCAAACTTTTAACATCCATTATTTATGGTCACATATATGAAAAATAAGAAATACATTTATTTATTTATTTCTACTTTTCTTTCCATTTTTCATTGAAATTTTCTAATGTTAAAGGAGAGCAGTAGTGTTAAACGGAATAAAAGAAAATTGTATTTATAGTCTTCCTAATACATGATCAAAATATTTGAAAGAATAACTAAAATATGATTTTCCCTTCAGTGGGTTAGGCTACCAAATGCAACCATATAATTATAACATCCCGCATTTTCTACTCTCGAAAGTCGACACTAGTACATCCACGGTATTCACGTGTCGAGTAATCAAGTGCTGAAAAGATGGACCATTGGGGAAAGAGAAGAAGAAAGAAGACACGAAGAAACTAAACAACACAGAATCTAACATTGCAACGAAACAATATATATTAATTAACATAAAATTTTATATAGTTATTTCCAAAATGATACATCAGAGTCATAATAGTAAAACTTCTACCTTGGAACAGTTATAACTGACCGTCCCAACTTAAATGATACAAGATACATATGATACAATGGAAATCTGTGTTATATTAAGTGTTAGGCGAGGCGGCATAAGTCTCGCTTCGCTTAATGTCGCTTAAGCACCGCTTAAGCATCCTCTAAATGCTACTTAATTTTTGAGCATACATTATTCGTATAAATATAAATTTATGCAAATGGATCGTATTAAGTGCATCATTGTCCGTGTAGGCACGAATTAATCACAAAGAAGTAAAGTTTTACTTTGAAGTTAACTTATAAAATTCATAGGTTGCAAAAGTTGGATTTGACTTCCATTATTAGTTAAAGTAACCACACTCGAATTGAGTAAAAACCATGTATATTTGTCTAATAAATAGTCATATCCTAATGTAAATTAACTCACCGTCCATCAGCCTGTATGATAGAAAATGAGTAAATTTTGTTTGGGAGTGTCGCTTTTATGCTATAACGTTATGACTTTTTATTTTAAAAATACTTTTTTCTTTCTTATAGCATTTAATCCTTGCTTAAATTTAAGCGAAGCGTAGATAAGCCCGAACTAAGCGCGCTTAAGCGCTCACCGCTTAATTCTATCGCCTTTCCAAAAAATTAAGCGTTATACATGCATTTAGCGCTTAAGCGATACTTAAGCGCTTAAACGCGCTTTTCGTAACATAGGAGGAAATAAGATAAATAACTAGCTATCGATGAAGCCACCCGCTCCAAGTTCCTTTAAAAATGCATCCGTGGAAACCTGAACTACTTGGCTACTCATACAAATTTAAGCACCCAAGAGTTTTAGTGAAAGAAAATAAAACTCTGGGTCGGACATGGATCTGGTGTGAGTGAAACATAAGTTTGACTTTATAAAAACCTTTAAAACCAAAGGTATCTCGTAATACCACGCCGCACACAAACACGGACGATTTTTTACCTTACGATAACTAAAACATTTCTATATACAATCCAGTAATATTATAATAATGTCTATGGATTTAAAATACCAATAAGCAAGTAGCTGTAATGTGTGTGTACATGACAACAATAATAGGTATATAATCAAAAACCGAAGGCGTTTATTGGAGAATGGATTTCCAACAAATGGCAAGGTAAGGGACTACCTTCCGTACAATACAACTCTAGATAAAATATACCATGGGCTGACCTTTGCAACATGACAAGGCCGGCCTACCCCTGACCGGATAGTACAAATATAATCACCCGTGGTTGTAATCAACAACCAAAAATGGGTCTCTAAGCATACATAGAGATATCAGCTCTAGATATGGGACGATCATACCCTAATGGCAACAACCCACATAGTTTTGTGGCAAACCCTGTTTTAACCATTTTCGGGGCGTGAGGATTGAGAGGCTATGCTCTTACCATTTCCTCATAGCAATCCATCTTGGAATGCTAACATTGCCCTCCAGACAAAAATGCAATGCTAGCATTCATCCATACAAGTTTGTTTTGAATCTGAACGAAACCAAAGGCTCTTCAAGAAGCATCGTCTTCAATCATCTTCAAGATGTCTTCCACGTGAATGCATACGTTGGTTCGGAGTGACTTTCGGATAACATATCTGATCTCATTCTTTCCAAACCAACAACGATAATTTTCGGTTGACTCATTCCATGTTCTTTTGAAAGTATACAACAATTATTCGAGTCCTCACCGGGGAATTCGCATATACAATCATACTTCCTGAGTCAAAACAGGTCAAGATTTGATAGCTGGTTATTTAACTATGAAATAATCAAACAACAACAAATTCTGGGATTTAATTATTCATAGAAACCACTAAGCCTCATTTAAATAAGTCTTTCATTCGGTAAATTTCTTTCAGAATATTTAACAAAATATTCATATACTTATCTCACTGACATAAGTATATTCACAAAATATTATGGAAGATTTTTTATTTTCAAAATCATAGTAAAAGGATCAACAAATGTTATTTAAACTGGAGATAAAGGTAACCTCAAACACAATTTTTTTCGGTGTTAAGTGTGGAAGGAATGTCCATACCATCAGAATTAAGAATGTCAGTTAAAGGAAATCTAAGTCTCAACTTTTATAATTTGCTTCTATAAATCCTTTTAATAACTCTCTTTCATTTATGAAATCTCCTGTACTTAAATTCCAGACTCATTTATAAAACTCTTTATAAAACTCCAAGTCAATTTACAAAACTCCTTTATAAATATTAAAACCATTTATGCAACTCTTTATAAATATCCAAAATTATTTATAAATCTCCAATATCATTTATAAAAACTCTTTTATAAATATCCAAAACCATTTATAAAACTTTCTTTATAAATATTCCTTATTTAAAACAAATCTCCTTTAATAAATCTCATTTAATAAAGTTCCTTTGATAAACAAAACAATTATTTAAAACACCTTTAAAAAACAAGTTATTATTTAAAATCATCATTCATTTAAATATCTTTAAACCATATTAACAAAACAATGATTTTAAACAATGATTTTAAAAAGTATTCAATTAACTTCAAAAACACTAAAATCATTGCCTAATTATCCTTTAAATATCATATTTAAAAACGATAATAACTTTAAATCCTTTTCAAAATGATAAAATGAAATACCTGACTTCACAAAATCAGATAGAGGTTTAGTGACCACAATAGTTCATTTAACCGAGTTGAACTTATCCAAGTTACAAATGGGTATTTACATAACAAGCAGATATGTAAAGGGAATCAAGCAATAACAATCAACCACATATATGTAAATGTCCAAGTGACCTTAATAGCAGAACTAAATTTTATTTCTGCTTAAATAGATGTCATTATAATTTAATTTGCAAGATGGTGACTTATTCTGCTAAAATAGATGTCATTGAGTTCCATATTAGATTGGGGGTACTCAAGGGTAGTCGATATCGAAATCCTTTGGATTTAAAAATATTTTTTTAAAGAAAGTTACTTTGGAACAAAACCGATCTTCATAATTAAAGTGATTTAAAACTTTCAAACTTTATTTAATAATTACATAACATGTAAACTCTTTATTTAATATAATTAAACCTTTAATTAATAATTTAATAATGATTAACTTTAAATAAATAATTGAATAATAATTATCCTTTAAATAAATAATTAAATAATAGTTCATCTTTAAATATAATTATTTAAACTATAATTAATCTTTAATTAATTGTTAAATGATAATTTAAACTTTTAATAATAATTAAATATTTAATCAATTAATTAATTAAATAATCCTTAATTAAAACTTAAGTAATAAATTAAATCTTTATTTAAAATAATTAAATCATAATTAAGTTTTAATTAATTCTTAACTTAAATTTAACTTGATTAATAATTAATTATAATTAAACCCTTTTATAAATAAATAATTAATAATTAACCTTTAATAATTAATTAAAATAATAATTAATCCTTAAATGATTAATTAAGTAATAATTTACCTTTTATTTGTTAAAGAATTATAATTAACTTACTTGATTAATACTTAAGTACTAATTACCTTTGTCAACCGATGATTAAGTACTAATTACCTAAATTAATTAATTAATTAAATAATCGTTAAATAATTAAATAGTTAAATGAATAATAATTACTTTTTAAATACTTAACCAAGTTTCGAAAACACTTTTCAAAAATTTTTAAGATGGAAACAATTCAAAATTTGCAAAAAGAGTTCATTTTACGAACTGCATTTATAGCGATTATTGCTATATGACTCGTAATTTCATATCTTGTTTTTATATCCAAATAGCTTTCAAAACTCTACCTTTTATATTTTAGCTTACTTTTATAAACTTTGGATAAAGTTTTGAATCTTAAAAGGTATAGTTTAAAACTTTATAAAAGTCCTTTTTAGGAACACTTAAGTAAAACAAATTTAAGTAAAGGGTTTTCTACGTCACTTCTTACAATCCTAAGATAGCATATTCATAACATACATGAACCAAATCATTCATTCACATGCCACCACAACAAGGCATAAGCAAAGTCCTAACTTGCTAGTTAACTTAACTTTTTAACTTTTATTTCCAAATTTATCCACATCACATCCAAGCATGTATAAGCACATATATGATCATACGAATCTAACATGAACTTTCACCCAAACATACAACAAATATATAACTAACTTAAGCTAGAATATAAAGTTTAAAACTTTAAACAAGAGGCGAGCTTTACTCAACAAAAGCTGTCCAAAATAACTCGAACTTTCACAAAAACTTAGATCTACCTTAGCACTTAAATTAGCTTTAATAAAAAATGATTTTGAAGGGCTCAAAAGCCAAGGTGGCTTGACCTAGATAGGTGGAGGGCTCGGCCATGATGCTACATGGTTCGACCATGGTGGGTTAAGGAAGATGTGGTCTTGTTGTGGAGTATATGAGGTGTAGAGAGAAAAGCAAAGGGTTTTAACAACTTTGCTTAAGGGAGAAGATAAAAAGAAGTGGTTTTTAAAATTTAAAACTTTGTGAAAGCCATTAATAAGGGTTTTAAGAAGGTTAGAAAGAAGATTGAGTTTTGGAAAATGTGGACTGAAATGAAAAATGATAGAAAGAGATTGATGGAATTGGTTTTATATGAAATGAAATAATCAAATTATTAATATAACCCTTGTACCTTACCATCCATCTCCTTGCGCCACCTTACCATGCTTGCCTCCACCCTTGTACCTCACACCCACCCCCTTGTCCCCTTCATGTACACCTTGGCTAACATGTTTAAACATGTATTAGTACTTAATTGTACTTATGTTGGCTTATGATGTGACACTTTCTTTTTATTAAATTATATTTTAAACCTTATACCCAAGTATAAATACATATGTGTGTGTATACTAATACACACATACATATATATCCTAACTTATTAATAAATGTGTATATTTACACTAAAGAGTTCACAACGTTTCCTATGACTTTTAGCCGACGAAAAGTCTAAAATTCGAAAAACGAATTCCGATCATATTTTTTATTTTTCTTCGAACTAAATATTTTTTTAAACAAATTTGAAAAACTATTTCACCATAATTATTTATCATCTAAGAGAGTTTTATTTTAATCATAAAATCTATTATTTGAATATTTAGAATTAATTAAACATTCGCAAATTAAAGCAGTAAAATTATGGATCGTTATAATATAACTGATAAAGCCTTCAGTGTTCTCTATCCATGTAAGCCTAACTAAGTCATTATGTAGTAGCATTATAATCAACGTCGAGCATGCAAAGAAAGCTTGCATCATAGCAATGGACTACACATGCAAATTTTTAATAGGAGATACAACAATGTATTCTCGCAACTAAGTTTTGCACAGTGCACTTTTCATTGATATTTCAATGGTATTTGGCCTGAAGTTTGACACTTAATATTTATTACAACCGTTGACATTTATGAACTTGAAGAACTTAATGAGAAGTGGATTAACATCAATCAATAGCAAGCTGAACCACAATGTGATAGACAAATGTGAAGGAGCGACAGTTCAAAATGTCAAAATATCAGAACTTGGAAATAGTCCCAACACTAATGGAATACATGTAGAGATGTTAAGTAATGTGCTAGTCGGTGGGGTTCAAGTAAAGACAGGAGATGATTACATCTTAGTTGGTTCTGGCATGACCAATCTCTGGATTGAGCAAGTTAGTTATGGTGCAGGTCATGGTATCAGGTAAGAATGTCTTCATTTTCTTTATTTGAAATCAATATGATAAATATATATTTAATGTCCATAAAATATGCAGCAATGGGAGTCTAGGAAAATACAATCAGGGGAATGGAGTACAAAATGTGATGGTAAAATCAATAGTATTCACAGGGAGTCAAAACAGGCTACGAATTTAAATATTGGGTAGACCAAGTACTGCATTTCTGAAAAATGTAGTATTCGAAAAAGCAATGATGCAAATTGTTGAGAATCCAGTCATCATTGATCAAAATTATTGTCCTGATAATAGAGGCTGTCCTAACCAAGTAATTTGCTGATAAAATGATTAGGTATTCAAACATATTTAACTGTTCTTTTTCAAATGGTGTACACATTCCTAAACTGCTATCAAAACTGCAATTTAAATAAAGCTCCATACATATGTAGAACTTCAATTTATATTATATGAATGTTAGATAGATTAGAATTTATTACATACATACATACATACATATGTGTGTGTGTATAGTTTAGAACTGATTAAAGTAATTTATTAATAGTGAAAAATTCAACTATTTGCCAATGACAAATATATTATTATTATGAAATAAGATATCGTATGAGGAAACACAAAACCAAAGAAGTGATCTTTATCTGTTTATCTGCCTTCATCAGAGCCATCCATTTGAACGGTCCAGATGCATTGTATTTTTTGTTTTGGATTACTAAATCCTGGGCCTATCTGCTTAGCCCATTTCTGTACATATAAATTGCCTTTGTTTTGTACATTGAAACTATTCAGTTTGTAATCATTTTCTGCTAAATAAAAACATAATTCTATATGCATAAGTCAATCTTTTGCTCTTTTTGATCTGTTCTAATTCAGATCCAATCTTCTTTTCTGCATTATAGTTGTCAAGAATCATATTCTCGATATACTACAACTCTTTTTTGTATAAACCCTTGTTTTTCTTGGCTGCAAGATTATTTCTGCCTCGCCAAGAAATAAAGATATGGCTGGAGATAATGATAATTCTGCAACCACATCACCTGCAAACAAATCCCAAGCTGTCAAAGAAACTCTGTCAATTGTTAAACCAAAGGGACAGTTAGCTGTTCAGTTAGATGAAGATAATTATTTACTATGGAAATATCAGATTGAAACTGCAATTCGAGGATATGGGCTTGATGAATATGTAAATGGTACATTGACCATACCACCAAAGATGATAAGTGATGATAAAGATAATATTGTAGCAAATCCAAAATATAGTCATTATCTGAAACAAGATAGCCTTCTTTCCTCTTGGCTAATGTCATCAGTTAGTATCAGCATCTTATCTCAAATTGTTGGATGTAAAACATCTTAAGATATATGGGAAGCTATAGAGCAAATTTTCAACTCACAAACAGCTGCAAGAGTTATGCACTACAGAAAGCAATTCCAGAATCTAAAGAAAGGAAATATGACAATGCAAGAATATCTTACTAAAGCCAAAAGTTACTGTGATAAACTTGCTACTGCTGGGCATAAGATTTCTGAATCTGAACAAATCTTGACTATTTTAGGAGGGCTTGATGAAAATTATGAATCTCTCATTACAGTAATTTCATCAAAGAAAAGTCTACCAAGTCTACAGTATGTTAATTCAGCTCTTTTATCACAAGAAGGCAGAATAGAAGAGAAAAAGGAAAACAGTTCAGAATTCTCAATAAACTTCACATCCAACAGAGGAAGAGGTCAAGGCAGAGGACAATACAATAAAATAAGTCAAAGAGGTGGTGAAAATTTTAGAGGAAGAGACAGAGGAAGATGGACTGGAAACAACAGAATCAAGTGTCAGATTTGTGAAAAACCAGAGCATATTGCTTCTAAATGCTACTTCAGGTTTGATCAGAACTTTGTTCTGAATCAACAAACCAATAACAACCAGAAAGGTCCAAATGTGAATTTAACCCAAACTGATCCAAAAAGTCAAGGTGGCAATTCAAAGAATCACAGTGATACTGATTCACAAATCAAGTCAGATGATTCAATATATGAAGACTGGTATCCTGACTCTGGAGCATCAAATCATGTCACAAACAATCTAGAGAATCTTAATCTTGGAAACAAGGAATATAAACGTACAAAATCTGTTTACATTGGTAATGGTAAATCTCTTAAAATTACTCATATAGGCAGTGCAAAATTTAATAGCAGAAGAGATCTACACTTAAATAACCTATTAAGGGTTCCTCATATTAAAAAGAATTTGATTAGTGTATCTCAGTTTGCTAAGGATAATCATGTGTACTTTGAATTTTATCCAAATTTCTGTCTGGTTAAAGATTTGACTAGTAAAACAATTTTGTTACAGGGTAAAATGGAAAATGGACTGTATAAATTCAATCTGTATCAAAACAGTGAACCAAGACAGAAAGAAATTTGGTGTAACTATTCAAAGAGTGATGATAAGGATGATTGTATTGATAATAACTTTGATATTTGGCACTGTAAACTAGGTCACCCTAGTATAGCTATTGTCAAGAGTATTATGAAAGATAATGGTGTTAAATTCAAAGATATATCTTTACCATATGTTTGTGCTTCTTGTCAGTTAGGAAAATGTCACAAATTACCTTTTAACAATTCCTTAACCAAGTATAATCAACCACTTGAACTGGTTGCAGTTGATCTATGGGGTCCTGCACCAGTCAACTCTGATTATGGAATGAATTACTACATTTCATTTGTTGATTCCTATTCTAGATACACTTGGATTTTATTACTTAAATCCAAATCTGAAACCAAAAATACAGTCATTCATTTTATTACTCAAGTTGAAAATTTAACCAATCATAAACTCAAAACCATTCAAACAGATGGGGGTACTGAGTTTAAGAATCTAAAAGAGTATTTTTCTGAAAAAGGAATTAATCATAGAATTACCTGTCCATATTCCTTTGAACAAAATGGTTTAGTAGAAAGAAAGCACAGACACATTGTTGACACAGGTCTGACATTACTTGCACATGCATCTTTACCACTTAAGTTCTGGCCAGATGCTTTTACATCTGCTGTTTATCTTATAAACAGAATGCCTACAAAAGTTTTGAAAAATAAAACTCCATTAGAACTTCTGCATAAAACCAAACCAGATTACTCTTTTCTCAAAACTTTTGGTTTCTTATGCTTTCCATATACTAGACCATATAATAAACACAAGTTGAGTTTTAGATCTTTACCATGTACCTTTCTTGGATATGCTACCAGTCAAAAAGGCTATAAATGTCTGACTAATGAAGGTAAAATAATTATATCAAGGCATGTTGCATTTAATGAACATGTTTTTCCCTTCACTAGTTCAGACATGAAAGTCACACAAAAAGTTTATAGTGCCAAGAAGTTTCTTTCACCCATACCTGTATGGGAGAAAGAAAATTCTAAAAATATCAAAGATAAACAAGGAGTGAGCTCAGATCTCCAACACACTGTGTCCAGTAATGGACCAGGTCAGAGAGATATTTTAAGCTCGTGTAATTCTGATGAAGCTGTTCATGAAGATGAAGACATCCATGATACAAATCAGAATAATGATCAAGTTAGGAGCTCTTCATCAAATGGCAGTGATGATATACTTGTTCAGGAAGTACATCACATGGTTACTAGGTCTAAACATGGTATTTTCAAACCAAAGGTTTATACTACACATATTAAATATGAGGAACCATCAATTTTTGAGGAAGCGAGTAAATGTGACAAGTGGAAAGCAGCTATGGATGAAGAATACAAAGCTCTAATTAAAAATAATACTTGGAGCATAGTTCCTAAACCAACCAACAAAAATATAATTGGCAGCAGGTGGGTGTAAGATCTACCAGGAGAAGGAAAAGTCAAATATAAAGCCAGACTTGTGGCAAAAGGTTACACCCAACAATATGGGTTTGACTTTTCAGAAACATTTTCTCCTGTGGTCAAGCCAACATCTATAAGAATAATTCTGACAATAGCCTTATATTATGGATGGGATATTAGGCAACTTGATGTTAACAATGCATTTCTAAATGGTGATTTGCAAGAAGAAGTTTATATGCAGCAACCACAAGGATACATTCAGAATAACAACAAGGATCTGGTATGCAAGTTACATAAAGCAATTTATGGCTTAAAGCAAGCACCAAGGGTCTAGTATGAAAAGTTAAAATCAACTTTACTTTCAATGGGTTATCAAGTATGTAAATCTGACAATTCTATTTATACCAAAATAAATGAAAAATGTACTGTTTATATTTTGGTATATGTAAATGATTTTATAATAACAGGAAACAATGATGATGAGATTAAACATGTTATTAACTTTCTGGATAAAACCTTTTCCATTAATGATCTAGGTAAATTGCATTATTTTTTAGGCATAGAGGCAGTCAGAACCACTAATAATGATCATGTTATGCCAACAAAAATATATAGCTGAAATTTTAAAAAGGGCAAACATGAGTAGTGCTAAGCCAATGCCAACACCTATGACAAGCAATTTACATTTATCTAAATACATTGGAGAACAAATTGATAATGTTAAACAATACCGAAGTATAGTGGGTGCCTTGCAATATGTAACAATTACTAGGCCTGACATATCATTTTCTGTAAATAAGGTTTGCCAATTTATGCAGAATCCATTAGATCAACACTGGAAAGCTGTAAAGCATATTCTCAGATACTTAAAAGGAACTAAAACTCAAGGAATTAAGCTAAAGAAAGGCAAAAACTTATCTATTCAAGGGTTTGCAGATGCTGATTGGGCATCCAACTGTGACGATAGAAGATCAACAACGGGACATTGCATATTTCTAGGAGGAAATCCAGTCTCTTGGTGTGCTAAAAAGCAGCCCACTATATCTCGCTCAAGCACAGAATCCGAGTACAGGAGTGTTGCTTCAGCCACAGCTGAAGTAATGTGGATAGAATCTCTTCTTAAAGAGTTAGGGTTCGGATCTCAGCATAAAGCCACCATCTGGTGTGACAATTCCAGCACGGTGGCTCTCTCCGCCAATCCTATTCTCCATGCAAGGACGAAGCATATAGAGATTGACTTATATTTTGTCAGAGAACAAGTTGCGAGAGGAAAGCTTGAAGTTAATCACCTTCCCTCTACTTGCCAGATAGCAGATATACTTACGAAAGCTTTGTCTCGCAAGAATTTTGAAAGATTAAAAATCAAATTATGCATAGAAGACATGGGGAAGCAGCAGGAAGAAGAAACCCTAGCCGCAACTGAAAGGGGGAAATAAGATATCGTATGAGGAAACACAAAACCAAAGAAGTGATCTTTACCTGTTTATCTGCCTTCATCAGAGCCATCCATTTGAACGGTCCAGATGCATTGTATTTTTTGTTTTGGATTACTAAATCCTGGGCCTATCTGCTTAGCCCATTTCTGTACATATAAATTGCCTTTGTTTTGTACATTGAAACTATTCAATTTGTAATCATTTTCTGCTATATAAAAACATAATTCATCATCTGATTGTTTTCTAATATTATGGAAATGTTTTACTATGATAAATCCTATATTCGTGGCATTCAATTATGTACTGTTAACTTGATTTCAGATTCAGCAACGATGGAGACAAGAGTTTGGAGTTGCAATTCAATGTTAGTGACAATAGCAACTCAGTAATGGTGAGTTAACTCATTATCCATCGACAACAACTATCGTTGATCCTACCAGCAATTGTCACCGGTATCCAAATCTAGCTATGGCGGCCAGAGAAAAGAGGGTAGATGCGGGAACGGAATGGAATTTGGTAGCACACGGATGATAAGGGATTTAGAATAGCAGTTTTCTATTTTCATTAGTGTCACACAGGGGCGGAGGCACATTAGTCTTGGCCTGGGCACGTGACCCTCCCAGCATTTTTATAAACGAAACAGAAAAAAAACTGCCGTTCTCAAAAAAATAAAAGCCCTAATCTTCGGAAACTCCCAGGCTCCCAGCGCAACTCATCGTCGCAAGTCGCCCTACACCGCAAATCGTTGCCGTAGACTCCTCCGCTCGCTGTAGTCTTCTCCGCAGCCGCAGGTCGCGCTGTCTCTGGTCGCTTGGTCCTTCAAATGGAAGCTTCGAAATAGGTGGTGAGTAGTGGCTTGATAATTTGATTTAATCAATTGATTTGAGTGCTTTTTAATTGATTCAATTTTCAATTGCTTCAACTGTTGTACTTGTAGATTTGAATTGTTGTAGAGTTGTCAAGAGCCAGTCAAAATAATCATTTTCAATTGATTCAATTTTTAAGTTTGTTGTAGAGTTGCCTTCAATTATTGCGGACAGAGAAGCTTATGAGAAGCTTGCTATAGACAATTTGATTAATGCAGACAATTTAAAACTGCATTCATAATTTGTACAAATAAGAACTTTTTTGTTGGCATGAAAAAAAAATTCGGAGCCCCCCGAATCTCCAAAATTAACATTTTGCCCCTCCCAAATACATTTTCTGGCTACGCCACTGGTGTCACAGTACAAAGAAGCAATATAAACTTAAGTGTACAAAGTGGAAAGTGTAAACTAATTTGTCTCTAATTAATCCAACGTTGATTATGTGATATAAAAAAGTATAACTATTCATTTTTGTGTATATTTTCAATTATGCATATTAATATTTACTTGCAAAAAATGTACCAATATACAATTAGAAGTGTAGATTGATGCATGCAAATTGATAAATTATATACTATGGAAAGTCAAACGGTAATTTCTATTTATATTGAGATAGCATATGAATTCGGCAGTGATTATAAACAATGACTACAAATCAGTGTGAAAATGAAGTTTGTATAATTTTGATTACATTCTTTCTCCCTTCTATTGAGTATGTACATAGAGTACCGCTTACTTTTGTACTTTTATATTGTTACTTGAACATTGCTTTTAATGGAGTTGTGCTACGATGAGCAAAGGGATGATAGTTCTATTTTTTTATTCTCATTTATTAAACTACTTAAAAAATCCCTAGTTGATTGCTTTTCTCTTGAATTATTTACTAAAATAACCTAGTCTTATTCACGTTTTGATAAACGGTTGATTGGCGCATGTACACTCATAAAAAATGCAACGTTGCGTACACTTCAAAGTTATTTTGTAAAATCCAATTTTTTTTTACAAATGGTGTTTTTCAATACAAATTCCTCCCGTGCTCGTGCATCAAATGTGACAAAGTACTTGTCTTATATATAAAGCAAATACTTGGTCGGGATAGTCAAAATGAAGCCTTTTTTGAATTTTCCTTAATACTGTAGTGATGTAAATTTTGAATCGTTAGCATAAGGGTGCTTTCATCATTTAAATAGATTGTTGGCAACACAAACATGTTCTCACCCATTATTACATTAGCCTCATCTTTTCTACTCCATAATGTAATTTAAAATGAAAATCAATACCAAAGCAGCATCCAAAAATAATTTCGGAGGAAAATATCACACAACTATGAAAAAGGTAGAGTATAAAAGTGATTGGAAAAGCAGTCGAGGATCTCAAAGTTGCTTATCAAAGATGAACAATTCATTTTTCAAAGGTTTTTTTTTTCATATTTAGAGACTTGGTATCGATTTGTCTTTTAGTTCAAAATTCTTCGTGTAATTGATATTTTGATTGTTATCCGGCATTTTGACCCGACTATATTGAAATTGATTGGACAAGTTAGATTCGACTGCTATCAAAGCCGATGAGTCCTTGATTGTGGGGCTTAGAAATCAAGTATAGATAATAACATGAAGTCGAGGTTGAATGGAATTGATAGACATGCAAGGCAGAATGTAACGATCCACTTTTCTGAACAATTTAAGTGGACAATAATCCACATATGACTCACTCAAATTGAACGGAAAGGCGGATAATTAGGGAGAAAAAGAAGAAAGAAGGAAGAAGAAAGAAGAGAGAAAGAAGACTAACAACACAGAATCTCACAGCGGAACGAATAATCTATATATGCAACAAATCTTTAAACAAAAGCAAATTTTAATATATATACATATACAGACATTAATCAGAATATACTAACGTATTTCAGTCCGGATAGTTATAACAACTTGTCCTCACAATTGCTGATAATCAAATAATGAATGCAACGGAAAAATAACCATATACGCGTCTCTAGGCCTCCAATTCATCTCTTGAAGCTCCAAAACTTCCAAACTAAATCTGTAATATGCTTGGTCTGACACGAGAATTATTATAAAATAACACCCGAGTCAGTTTGGAAAACCGGCGTGAGAAAAACACAACCAATTGAATTTTAAAGTTATAAAAAGCCTTTGAAATCACAAGTATCTCATAAGTCCACGCCGCACATAAACACAGACGGGTTTTTACCTTATAATAAGAAAAACACGGCTACTTGATTATTATTATTTTCACCCTTTGAAATCAAGTAGCTATGATGCTTGTGAGTGTATATCACAACAATACTACGTATACAATCAAAACCGATAAGGAATGTTCGCTAATTGTTTAGGATTCCATGGATGTGCCCTTAGTACTTCGAGAACGGTCCTCCTATACAAGGATCAGAGATATCCTTCCAAAGCAGCATACATCCCTAGTGATGTACCATAGGAAAAACATAGCTGGTCTGGCTAAGACCAAGTGCATCGCCTCATGCATGCATAGCAACTGTAAGTAACGTCTAGGTGGAGTCGACTACACCCTATGGGTTTCCCAACCCTGCTAGCCATGCCTCCTATTTCTGGTTTTAGTCACTACCGCTGATGAGGATACATCCGGCATTCCAGCTCACACACCGCCATCAATATAAAACACGGAATTTCCACATGGATTCCCATACCCCAACGGGTCTCGGAACCACACGAGAATTCCAACATCTCAGTATATCACGTAACTCCTCCATAGAACCATATATAATTTTGGGGTGGTTACGGTTTTTGAGTCATCTCTTACGAGTACACTTCCGCTTCCCTGGTGCTCCAAAAACCAATCGTTGATTTTTTCAGAATGCTCAATACCGGTTCTTTAAGAAATAATCAGACAATACAGAAGAACGGGGATCATCCCCTAACCGTTTAAGTGGACAGATCTCCTCATCGTTTGTCATAGAAGAACAAAACGAGTTTATACAAACAATATAACACCACCGATGGTAACTGTACCATATAATTCCCGTGATTCTTCTAGATATTTCCAGAGTACAAATCCTTCGGTGTTAAGCAGGGAATATTTTCGTACCACCAAAATTAAGAAGGATTACATATTTAGGCCAAGATTTGGTAGTCCGTTATTTAACTATCAAATAAACAAAGATTTCATTTTCCATGGAAATCACTAAGCCACTTAGATTAACCTTCCATTAACCTAAAATCATCTTTCAAATATTTATTAAAATATTCATATACTTATCTCACCTGTATAAGTATATTCACAAAACATTTCTTTCAAAATACTTGAAAATGTTTAAAAATAGATATGGAAAGCACCATTCTATATCAATCATGGATCGCAGTCTACTCAATGGTTACGTTGCTATCCCAGTGAATCCATAGTAAAATGTAGGCAATCCTGCTCCTCGAATTGTGCCATGAAAATAAACCATTTCTTTCCAAAATCTCTTTATTCATAAATATCTCAAAATCTATTTATAAAGCTTCTTTATAATTTTCCAAGTTTAAATTAAGAAGCACTCTTTATAAATCTCAAACCATTTATAAAACTTCCCCATTTTGATCTCTAAAACCCATTTATAAATCTCCTTTAAGAAATCATTAAAACCCAAACTCTTTTTCCCAATTCCAAAATCTCTTTCCAATTTATAATCCTTTTTGTAAATCCTTTATATTAGATAAAACCCTTTGTAAAATCTTTCATCCAACAACATTTCCCTTAAAAATAAACAGTTTATTATTTTTAACCATCTTCTTATAAAACCATTTATTATCCCAAAACACCTTTTAACAAAACAAGTCTATCAACTAAACACTTGTCACATAGCAAGTTACCACCCTTTATAAAATCCAAGTCCACTTATAAAACTCTATTTATTGGTCTCGAAAATATTCATAAATAAATAAGAATCATTTTCTTCAAAACACTTTTATATAATAATTATTAATAATAAACATTTCAAAAAAATAATAATTATTAATTTTTATAACATCTTAAATATAATATTTAATAATTTCAAAACATTGTTAAATAAACAATAATAATTAAACTTTATTATAAATATTAATAATTAATTTTCAAAACATTATTAATAAATAAATATTATTAATTTCAAGCCATATTGATTTCTTTTACTATAATTAACCCTTCAAAATATTAACATAATAATAAATAACTCTAGAAAAATATTAATTATATGCAAAAACTTTGAAATAATATAAATATAAATAAATAATTTACTTTAAAACAATATTAAATGAATGAATTTTAAAACAATATTAAATATAATAAATAAGTTAGACAAAAATAAATAAATAGGTTGGAATAAAATAGAAATTAAATCCTTTAGAACGAAATATTTCCGAAACCCAATTTTCGGATTAAAATCATTTCCTGTCTCAAAACCAATTCCAGTTCAAATGGAAATTTATAGTATTTTTAAAATACTAATTTGAGGCCAATAGCTACCACTGCTTAACCCATGTCATTATTGATATTCTATCACTACAGGGTTTTAGTTTTCAAACATATAACAATGTCATAACCATAGTGTCCACAATCAGGTTCATATTCAATAATCATATAATGGGAATTTTATTGAAATAAATTAACAATAGTGAGGAATCCAGTTGGATCCCTCCAACCTGTTTCCCTGTATCACAAACAATATATAATTATATAACATAGGTCATCCGCTTTAGAGGCGAGAATAAATCTGAACAAACTGATAAAACAGTAAACCATCCAAACATCCAATTAACAATTTTTATCGATTATATAATATTACTGGTTAGCCAAAAAGGTGAGTTTAACTCACCGAAATTTTCTATTGCGCCGAGGCATTCCGGTTTGGAACTAAAATCGAACGACATCCGATTTTAGCCCAAATTTCAGTTGTTTCCAAATTTGTCCAAACCTTTTCCATTGCGAAGCTTTTGTCATCATGAGCACAACACAAGAAGTTTCACCTCGATCGGACCTCGTATGAGAGAGTTACACACGTTTTAAGTTATCGATTCTTAAATTATAATATAATTAAACCGATTATATAATCATTCCCATAAATTAAAAATTACCCTTTTTCCTAATTACCTCCTCTTTGTACATAGTGTGCATAAAGGCCTTGCATCTCTACCTATGACATGGAGCTCTGGTCCTCGAATCCACACCGACGACGCCATCTTCCTTCTCCTTGCTAACTAGACTCGCTTGCCATCACCTCGCAACGCCAGAACTTCCCTAGCCAATCGCGACCCTAACCTACACCACGTCGACCCCCCAGGTCGCGTTCCCCTCCCAAGTGCCTCACACCCCCAAAAATCGACCGCAAGTGCCATTCGACATCCCTAACCAAATGTCACCTAGATTTCTGCCGTCATCGATTAAATCGAATGGAAACCCCAACCCTAGTTTCTATCCATTTACTGTCGAACTCCTCAATGATGCCACAACCCACAATGCTCATACTAGATCGAAGCCGATGATTATACGAGTGTAAAAAATCGAGAATTAGGATTTTTAGTTGAGCAATTACTAAGATTTTGATTTTTAAAGTTTTGAAAAACTTCATTTTCTTGTTTCCAGGCAAGTTTAAGTAGAGTGAAGGGGTATGGAAGTGAGAACGTGGGTAGTATGGTCTCAATAGTAAGGGTATGGCCTAAATTATGGTGAATATATATATATATATATATATATATATACACACACTCAAAAATATCCAGCTCGACGCACTCAAAAATCTCGAACCCCAAATAAGGCATGTCGCCTGGCGTTCTATATGTAAACCCCTATTTCGAACACAATGGAACTAGTCTTGAGACCTAATTCGATCATATGCAGAAGATAGCTTTTCAAACCTAGTTATTATATAAATTTTTGAATTTAATTTCTAAGCGTTTCAAACTCGCACGATCAAACGATTCATCCAATCGCCACAAAATTTGACGGCATATAGTAACTCACTATTACGGATCCAATGGAACTGGTTTCGTCAAAATCCAAGACAGTACCCCGATAGGCTATTTTCACACGTTAATTAAAACGAATTATTTTAAAAACCTATTTAATCACTTTTAAATCTAAATTAAAAGTTTACTATCTTCATTCTTACTTAAATAGAATTTAAATCAACTTTCGAAATCATTTTTATTCACATTAAATTCAAGATTTAATTATTTAAACAATCCCAAATAACAAAAATTCAACAAATTAATTATCAAATAAATCGCCATATTTGAAATTCAAGTTATTTAACTTATAAAATTAACTTTTCAACATTAAAATCAATTAAATATTCCAAATTCGAACGACTAAAATTCTTGCTCGTTACATTTTCTCCCCCTTAAAAGGATTTTGTCCATGAAATTAGCAAGTAAGAAAATGCCCCAAACCCAACTTTTCAAAACCAATTTGCTGAAATAGATTATAAAATTTCTAAGTCTTTAAATTCATTCATAGTCACTAACCAATACCGTTCCAAGTTATAACACCAAAATCAAATTTTAGTTATCAACTTTTTTTCAAAATTCTCAAAAATTTCCTAATGCCTTAAATTTACGGAAAATTTTGCCAGCGTCTCCTTTGCACATCTTGATCGGAAAATTTTAAAATATATATAATCATAAATATACATCTCATCTTCAAGGATGAGGCATCCCGTAGGAAAAAATATAAAGATACGGTATGTATCTGATATGTGTACCTTTTATTAGAATAAGCAAGCATATACAATTAATACAGTGCTAAAGCGAGATCCAAATGCGAAGCATACACCATCAGCACCTATTAGTCACTCAACGGCCGATGAGAGCAAGTATATATAAAGTAATATCAATATATAGCATCGACTATACAATAACCATATGCAAATGTTGTAAATATAACCGGAGAAACCATCAAACAAATAATATTCATTCAATCAATTCATAATCATATCAATTTGCATTTTCCCATGTCAATGTTTAATTTATTAAAGCCTGTACGATGTACATATATCATCCATACACACCATCAAATCTAATCGCTCGATCACACAATCTCACTTCCAAACTAGTATCGTTTACATGACTGCTCTAGTGCGGACTCAGATCTGGTTCCTTGATTAGAAACTGCCATCCATTAGAAACCGCCATCCTCCTTGCATAGCCATATACTATGATAGAGAACATCGGAATCAAAAATCCATATCCAACGTTCGCCATCGAGAATCGAATGAAAAATCCTAACTCAGACCGATGTAGATCATCTCGAAATCATGTACTCGAATCTGGATCAAACAGCTATGTGAATAAATAAAATACGTACAACTTACGTATGTACTTTATTTGGTTTCTAATTATTCAGATTCTTTTATTTCACATTTATTTATTTCATATCATTTTTCACACTGCTTTTTTCACATTCATTATTACTTCACAACTTAAGTCCATATTCGTTTTAAATCAAAGTCAATTCCATTTAACTTATTTCATTGTTTAATTCTATCAAACAACATTCTAAGCCATATTCAATTCACTAATTTATTTAATTAGTTCCTTCGTTAATTCATTTCAAATCACAATCAATTCCATTTTCAAAAATTATTGCATTCAACCTAACTTAGGTTAGATTTCTTTTCAAAATTCATTTTATTTAACTTAAGTTAAATTTCATTTCAAAATTTCTTTTCTTAACATTCATACACAACAATTTTAGAACTTTGTTTTACTTACTAATTCTCAAAATTTATAAGTTATAAACCTCTTTTTCTCATATTTTCAAAAAACACTCAATTAAATTTTCAGAGTTTAAACACCCTACTCTTATTTCAAACTATTTTGAAACAATACTATAATTATTTTCTTTGTATTTCTAATCATGCTTTTGAATTTTAAATCAAAACTAGTTTTACCTAAACAAAACTCCAGTGATAGCAATTCCTCTCTTGGAAACCCGAAAATGAACGTCGGTGATGCTGCAGTCATCATCGAAATTATTTTCCAACGACCAAAGTGAGTTTGGTGCTTCTATTTCTTTTAAAATCCCTTTAAAATATTTATAATCAAATATTTTCAAAATAATACTATTATTATTCTTCTTTAAAACTTTGAAAAATGATTTTCAAAATCAACGAAACTTAAATTCTCAAATTCTCAACTTTTAATCCTTTTTATTTACACAGCCCATTTCTTATATATAATTTCACTTTGGTTATATAAACCATTTCTTAATTGTTTATCTTTGTTTACATTATAATAATAATAACTTTTACTAGAACAAAAACAACAAACAACAAATGATAATAATCAAATATTATCATTCACTAACACCCAAACACACCATACATACTATAATAATTTCTGAAAAATTATTCCTTTATATATAAAAATATAATCAAGGTAAATTTTTTTCATTTACCCAATTTCAAAACAATATCATGTCGAATTGCTCTATTCAAGTGTTTAGAGAACCCTATAAATAACATTAATTACTCGTACTTACCAGAATCCATAAGCCACTCAACAGATCAACCAACACAATGTAAAACATTTTTATACCACTAACAAATACTTGCTCATATATACACACTCAAACTCATTCTAGGGTGCTACTGACCTTACTCTAATGAGTAATCCCCACCAAAGCCAAGGTTCTTGCTTAACCTCGCGCTCTGATACCACATTGTAACGACCCACTTTTCCGAACAGTCTAAGAGGACAATAATTCACATATGACCCACTCGAATTGAACGGAAAGGCAGATAATTAGGGGGAAAAAGGAGAAAGAAGGAAGAAGAAAGAAGAGAGAAAGAAGATTAACAACACAGAATATCAAAGCGAAACGAATAATCTATAATATACAATAAATCTTTACACAAAAGCAAACTGTAATATATATAAATATACAGACATCAATCAGTGTATACTATCCTATTTCAGTCCGGACAGTCATAACAACCTGTCCTCACAATTGCCGATAATACAACAATGAATGCAACAGAAAAATAACCATATATGCGAATACGTCTTAGGGTCTCCAACTCGTCTCATGAAGCTCCAAAGCATCCAAATTAAATCTGTAATATGTTCGGTCTGACCCGAGCATTATCATAAAATAACACATGAGTCAGTCTGGAAAACCAATGTGAGAAAAACACACCCAACTGAATTTTAAAGTTATAAAAAGCCTTTGAAATCAAAAGTATCTCGTAAAACCGCGCCGCACATAAACACGGACGAGCTTTTACCTTATGATAACCAAAACATTTTCTATAGAAAATCCATCTGTATTATAATAATGTCTAAGGATGAAAATAATAATATCAAGTAGCTGTGATGCTTGTGAGTGTACATTACAACAATACCAGGTATACAATCAAAACTGATAAGGCACGTTCGTTAATTGTGCAGGATTCCATGGAGGTGCCCTCAATACTTCGAGAATGGTCCTCCTACACAAGGATCAGAGATATCCTTTCGAAGCAGCATACATCCCTATTGATGCACCATAGGAAAAACATAGCTGGTCTCGCTAAGACCAAGTGCATCGCCCTATGCATGCATAATAACTGTAAGTAACGTCTAGGTGGAGCCGACTACACCCTATGCATGCATAATAACTGTAAGTAACGTCTAGGTGGAGCCAACTACACCCTATGGGTTTGCCAACCCTACTAGTTATGCCTCCTATCTCTGGTTTTAGTAATTACCACTGATGAGGCTACGTCCGGCATTCCAGCTCATGCACCATTATCAAAATAGATCACAGAATCCCACATGGATTCCCATACCCCAATGGGTCTCGAAACCACACATGAATTCCAACATCTCAATATATCACGAAACTCCTCCATAGAACTGTATATGGTTTCAGAATGGTTACGGTTTTCGAGTCATCTCTTACAAGTACACTCTTCCACTTCCTTAGCGCTCTAAAACCCAATCGTCATTTTTTCCAGAATGCTCAATACCGGTTCTTTAGAAAATAATCGGACAATACATAAAAGCGGGGATCACCCCCTAACCATTTAAGTGGACGGATCTCCTCATCATTTGTCCTAGAAGAACAAAACGAGTTTATACGTACAATATAGCACCACCGATGGTAACTGTACCATATAATTCCCATGCTTCTCCTAGATATTTCCAGAGTTAAAATCCTTTGGTGTTAAGCAGGAAATATTTCTATACCATCAAAATTAAGAAAGAATGCATATTTAAGCCAAGATTTGATAGTCAGTTATTTAACTATCAAATAAACAAAAAATTCAAACTAAGATTTCATTTTCCGTGGAAATCACTAAGCCTCTTAGATTAATCTTCCATTAACATAAAATAATCTTTCAAATATTTATTAAAATATTCATATACTTATCTCACCTATATACAAAAAACATTTATTTCAAAATACTTGAAAATGTTTAAAAATAGATATGGAAAGCACCGTTCCGTATCAATCATGGATCGCAGTCTACTCAATGGTTACGTTGCTATCCCAACGAATCCATAGTAAAATGTAGGCAATCCCTGCCTCTCGAATTACGCCATGAAAATAAACTATTTCTTTCTAAAATCTCTTTATTCATAAATATCTCAAAATCTATTTATAAAGCTTCTTTATAATTTTCCAAGTTTAAATTAAGAAACAATCTTTATAAATCTCAAACCATTTATAAAACTTCCCCATTTGATCTCTAAAACCCATTTATAAATCTCCTTTCAGAAATCATTAAAACCCAAAAAAAATTCCCAATTCCAAAATCTCTTTCCAATTTATAATCCTTTTTATAAATCCTTTATATTAGATAAAACCCTTCTTAAAATCTTGCATCTAATAACAGTTCCCTTTAAAAAAACATTTTATTATTTTTAACCATCTTCTTATAAAACCATTTATTATCCCAAAACACCTCTTAACAAAACAAGTCTATCAACTAAACACTTGTCACATAGCAAGTTACCATTTAAAACACCCTTTATAAAATCCATGTCCGTTTATAAAACTCTATTTATAGGTCTCGGAAATATTCATAAATAAATAAGAATCATTTTCTTCAAAACACTATTGTATTATAATTATTAATAATAAATATTTTAAATAAATTATAATTATAAACTTTTTATAACATCTTAAAAATTACATTTAATAATTTCAAAACATTGTTAAATAAACAATAATAATTAAACTTTACCGTTTTTATTGATAGAATGATTAATTTCCAAAACATTATTAATAAATCATTATTATTAATTTAAAGCCATGTTATTTTTTATAATTAACCCTTTAAAATATTAACATAATAATAAATAACTCTAAAACAATAATAATTATAAGTAATAACTTTGAAACAATATTAATATTAATAAATAATTTACTTTAAAACAATATTAAATAAATAAATTTTAAAACCCTTTAGAACGAAATTTTCTAAAACCCAATTTTCGGTTTAAAATCATTTTCTGTCTCAAAACCAATTCCAATTCAAATGGCAATTTATAGTATTTTTAAAATACTAATTTGAGGCCAATAGCTACCACTGCTTAACCCATGTCAATATTGATATTCTATCATTATAGGGTTTTAGTTTTCAAACATATAACAATGTCATAACCAAAGTGTCCACAGTCAAGTTCATATTCAATAATCTTATAATGGGAATTTTATTGAAATAAATTAACAATAGCGAGGAATCCCGTTGGATCCCTCCAACCTGTTTCCCTGCATCACAAACAATATATAAATATATAACATAGGTCATCCGCTCTAGAAGCGAGAATAAATCAAAACCAACTGATAAAACAGTAAACCATCCAAACATCCAATCAACAATTTTTACCGACTATATAATAGGTTAGCCAAAAATGTGAGTTTAACTCACTGAAATTTCTGTTGCGCTGAGGCGTTCCGGTTTGAAACTAAAATCGAACGACTTTCGATTTTAGCCCAAATTTCAATTGTCTCTAACTTTGTCCAAACCAGTTCTATTGCGAAGCTTTTGTCATCATGAGCACAATGCAAGAAGTTTCACCTCGATCGGACCTCGTATGAGAGAGTTACACACGTTTTAAGTTATCGATTCTTAAATTATAATATAATTAAACTAATTATATAATCATTTCCATAAATTACCAAATTACCCTTTTTCCCAATTACCTCCTCTCTGTACACAACGTGCATATAGGCCTTGCATCTCTACCTATGACACGGAGCTCCATTCCTCGAATCCAAACCGATGATGCCATCTTCCTTCTCTTCGCTAACTCGACTCGCTTGCCATCACCTCGCCACGCCCGAACTTCCCTAGCCAATCGCGACCCTGACCTACATTACGTTGACCCCCCAGGTCGCGTTCCCCTCCCAGGCGCCACACACCCCCAAATCGACCGCAAGTGTCGTTCGACATCCCTAACCAAATGTCACCTCGATTTCGACCGTCATCGACTAAATCGAATGAAAACCCCAACCCTAGTTCCTATCCATATACTGTCGACTCCTCAATGATGCCACAACCCACAATGCTCATACCAGATCGAAGCCGATGATTATACGAGTGTAAGGAATCGAGAATTAGGATTTTTAGTTGAGTAATTACTTAGATTTTGATTATAAAGTTTTTAAAAACTCCATTTTCTTATTTCCAGGCAATTTTAAGTAGAGTGAAGGGGTATGGAAGTGAGAATGCAGGTG
The DNA here is from genome assembly GCA_030737815.1 of Allium fistulosum. Lineage (NCBI taxonomy): Eukaryota > Viridiplantae > Streptophyta > Magnoliopsida > Asparagales > Amaryllidaceae > Allium > Allium fistulosum. Next base: position 1,113,433,469 of record CM060905.1, read on the forward strand.
GTAAGGTCTCAACAGTAAGGGTATGGCTAAAATTATTATGAATATAAAAATGTATATATTAAAAAATATCCAGCTCGATGCCGCAAAAATCTCAAACCCCAAACGAGGCATGCCGCCTCTATATGTAATACCTCTATTTCAAACACAATGGAACTAGTCTTGAAACCTAATTTGATCATATGCAGAAGATAGCTTTTCAAACCCAATTATTAAATAAATTTCTAAATTTAATTTCTAAGTGTTTCACGATCAAATGATTCATCCAATCGCTACAAAATTCGATGACATATAATAACTCACTATTAAGGATCCAATAAAACTTGTTTCGTCTAATCTGAAATAGTGCCTCGAAAGGCTATTTTCACACTTTAATTAAAATGAATTATTTTAAAAACCAATTCAATCACTTTTAAATCTGAATTAAAAGTTTATTATCTTCATTCTTACTTAAATAGAATTTAAATCAACTTCCAAAACCATTTTTATTCACATTAAATTCAGTATTTAATTATTTAAACAATCCCAAATATTAAATTCAATAAATTAATTATCAAATAAATAACCATATTTGAAATTTAAGTTATTTAACTTATAAAATTAACTTTTCAATATTAAAATCAATTAAATATTCCAAATTCGAACGACTAAAATTTTGGGTCGTTACATAGAATATCGACGTATGAAATACGGTTCAACATGTAGGAGGGATCGACATAAATTAACTTCCATGATAGAGATCGGTATGGTTCAGGGAGCAAGTGCATTTCAATAAGAAATAATTAATATCTCAAGATCCACAAGTCCAATGCATATGAAATTTTGTGAGCAAGATATAGGGACCCTAGAAAGCCTACCCTAGGGATCTCACCTTAAGATGATGAAATCAGAGAGATCGGCACTCTTCCCTTGGTAGAGATCGGTAGGAATCAACAAGCAACCCATGTTGAAGCAAAGATCATGCAATAACTCAAGTTCTACTGATCCAATTGGCATGAAATTTGGAGAGCATAAGGAAGCTACCATAGGGACCGCACCCCAAAATTCCAGCATAGTAGGGATCGGTACTAATCCCTCTTCTTTGGGAATTGGGCTATGCGATCCCTCTTGTGCGGCCATATGGTTTAGAGGTCCTTTTACCAAATTTTCAAGGAGATATTTGGCCATCTTCGTCTATAAATACAAGCTTGGCTGTCCATTTTTGGGATTTTTACACTGCTAGTTGCTTTGTACTCTTTTACAACTAAGGATTTTCATCCGGTCCATATTGTACTCAGTTTATAAAGTGGTTAAAAAAGCAATATGTTCAGAGTGGACGTAGGCAAACAACGTCGAACCACTATAAATCATTGTGTGCATGTTATATATTTCAATATACTCCTATTTCTTTGTTATTATCCTCTGTTTTCACTTTATATTCTTCATTTATTTCTCTTCAAAACTTCTATTGGGTGTTTGTGACAATTTTTGATGCAAACATTTTGGTGCTATCACTAAGAACCTTGATTCTCAGCTTATTAGGATCCCTTTGTTGCTACTGGACTGCATAAATCCCCCAAAGGAGATCCACAATTATCTTCCAGAAGTTTGCTTGTTCTATTCAGATTTGCAAAAATCTGAGCAAAGCCATCAACAATGGTGAGGAACACTAGATCTACTTCTTAGAATGCAGAAGGAAACGAGAATGCTAGCATCCAACAAGGAGGCCCGAGCAGTCAACCAATGGACGTGAATGTTGATCTAGTTGAAGTCCAGAATCCAACTGATTCCATTACAAGAGTTGAATTCTAGAATCAGATGAGAGAGCTAGTGGAGAGCCGTCGACAATTGAATCAGCCAATTCAAGCCAATATCAACCTAATGAACCAACTCAGTGAGCAACAGTGAGGGAAATTAAGGAGGGACCCCACCTCTTTACTTAGCATTGGAGAGTTCTAGTTCATTGGACCAGTACCACAGGCACATGCGTTGCAGAATTGACGGATATCGCGCAGAAACTTTAGGCCATCAACAGGTAGACCTGCCTGGTCTGCCAAGACCGATCGATGTCGATCCCTCCCTAGGGATCAGTACTGATCCTCCCTTTAGAGGAGGGAACTTACCTGTACATGGTGGGGTTCAAGCAGGAGCTACTACGACCGATTTGGATGATGGAGTTTAGTTAAATGTTGACCGATTGCTTCCCCGGAATGACAAAGAAGTGAATGTATGTGGTATACATCGAGAGGATGGTGAACCAAGAAGGCGTGGAACGACCCGTAGACATCAACTATACCATTTACATGAGGTGGAATACAACCACCCCTTGGCACCAACTATCCAAATGCCATATTTGTCAGCTATGGTTAGATAGTTAGTAAGAGAGAGCCAAGGCTTGACCAATGATGACTGGGGAATCTGGAGAAGCTATACCTCATTCATCGATGATGTCCTAAAGGCAGAGTATCTAAGGACGTTCAACATGCCGTCGATGCTTGCCCACAAGGGAAAAACCAACCCCAAGTAGCACATCATGAGATATGAATGGCTGATGGATTCCGCACAAGCAGATGATGCGACTAAGTGCAGATGTGTTCCTATTACTCTCTCTGGAATAGCAACGATTGTTAGTCCTTGAGATGATGGTTTTGATGACAACAACCTTAGAATAGATTATAAAATAGAAATACTAACATTACAAGTTTAGATATATATGTATTTGCAGGATCTAACCATGCAGGTATCAAGAATGAAGACTGTACAGTATAGAGATTCAAGATACAGAGATAGAAGACTCATGAGTATCAAGATTATCAAGAGTTCAAGGTTAAGTTTGTTTTATTAGGAATATTTGTTAAAACTCGTAGAAAAGCACTGGCATCTTAATATCCAATTTATTCGTGGAATGGAATCCACTTCGAGCCCGTTAAAGGGATGGAACCCTAAGTAGGATGGAACCTACGAAAATCTAGTGGGACATTGTTTTGTATCCACTAATTTTAATTCAAATGATTTCAAAACTTTCCTTTTAAAAGATTCAAAACTCTCTATCCTGATTTTAAATAATTTTAGCCTCAAAACATCTTTAATTTCAAAGTCAAAATACTCCTATTTTTTTTAAATGTCTTTTCAAATAATATATTTAACTTTTAATATTTATACTTAGATTTAAATATAAAATTATAGTTAAATTATGTATTTATTGTTCTTTATATTTACTTATGAATTTCAACTATATTCAAGTATATTTATAAAGTTTTAAATAGTTTTTATATAAGATAAATATTGTTTTTATAGAAATTCAAATTATCATTTTTGGCTGAGGGATGTCGACATGCCCCTAGGTAGTATGTCGACATAGTGACAGTTGAAGTTCAAATTCAAATTTCAAAAGAAGTGTCTATTCGCCATAACTCTTCATGAATGGTCATGACTGTTGGTTTTCTATAAATAGGGGTCAGTTTCAATGAATTTTTAATCACTTTTTTTCTGGTTTTCACTCCTCTTCATCTTCCACATTTCTTATTACAAAATCATACCATTACTCTGCCAAAATCAACATCGAATCATACTCGATTACTTCTAGTTTGATTCTACATCACTATCTCTACAAGGTTCTCAGTGCTATTCAGAGTTATAGATTTCTTTGTAATATATTAGCGAGAAAAGGTGTGATTGTAGCCTTGTAAATCAATCAAGCGAGAAAAGGTGTGATTGTAGCCTTGGAAATCAATTGGGTGAACTTGTTGCCCCGGAAATCAAGTATCCCTACCCAGAGGATTGGTATTCTGGAGGGTGTACCTCGTAGCCTTGAAATCGAGGGTTGTAATTGTTGAATTGCTTTTGAAAGGAAATCTGTACTTAGTTGTGCGGGACTGGATGTAGGGTAACTCCGAACTAGTATAAAATCCGGTGTGTTCTTTCCTTTACTGCTTTTACTTTATATTTGCATCTGTGTTTGATTCTATGTTCATATCTGTCTCTAATTAGTGTATACATTGTTAATAAAGTTAGATAAACTAAAAAAGATTAACAAATTTCTTAAAACACTATTCACCCCCCTCTAGTGTTAATTCTAGCCTTAAGATTTTTAATCCGCATTTCTCACAACGATGTGGTTTACAAGGTTACCTCCGTGGTCGATCTCTAGATTTGATGATTTGGTAACAAGGTTTGTGGAGCAGTTCCGTATGCATGCAACTCGCCCAAAAGATGTAATGTCCCTATCCAGCGTGATCCAGGCTCTAAGAGAATCGCTGAAAGATTATTGGAGAGATTCCATACACCTGTCACATAAATCAGTAATCCAAACGATCATGCAATATTGATGGCCGTAACAAGAGGGATTGATCCAGAGTCTGATTTTGGTGATTGGTTAGCTGGCAAGCCACCCACAACGTTGGAGCGCTTTTACGTAAAGGCAGCTCAGTATTTGGGGAAGGAGAAGCCAGATACTCTAGGAAGAAGAATGTTGTGGGACCAAGTGGAGAGGGAGTACAGAGTAATATCGCAGTGAAGCAGTCTGATGATAGCTCTGGAAAAGTTTAAGTGAATGTCCAGAACAAACCGAATCAACAAAAGAAAAGCGGAGATAGGTGCTGAGAACGAAAGAGGGACTGGAAGAGGAAAGCTTAGGATTCTGATGTACGATCTTACATACCACTGAATACATCTCTAGAGAATATCTATTTGTCTACCTACAATACCATGCAGTACAAGAAGCCAGCTCCGAAAGAATCAACGGAGAAGCAGAAATAGACCGAAAAATATTGTTGGTTTCACGAATATTATAATCATAACATAAATGAATGCAGGCATCTCCAGGATATTATCTAAAAGCTGATTCGAGAAAGAAAGTAACAGTAGTTTGTAAAAACCCCTTAGGATGGTGGGTAGGGGACATCCGACCCCAACCGAGGACAAGCGCTGAAACACTCCACACCCCTTAGTATACCTAAAAGAACATAGTAAAAGGCATGGTGCGTTGTAGGTATAGCTAAAACTAGCAGAGACTAAGGTTCACAAGACAAAAATCAAATAATAATAATAATAACAGTAACACAACGGAAACAATTATAGTATTTTGCTAGAATTCGAATTCCATAATATAAGATGATAAAAACAAGTCACCAAATATCCAATACATCATATGACAAAATACCCATACAAGTCTCGTGAAATCAAAAACCAAAGTCTCAAATAATATCAGAGTACAATACATCCCTCTCAAAATACTAGCTCAACAAAAAAACTAAAAACTGAAACTGAAGGAAAGAAATACATGATAGGATCTCCAACAAGTCTCCAAGAAGCTACGATCTACCATCCTTGACCATGATTGCCTATGGAGGGAAAAAGGGAAAAATAGAGGAGTGGGTCAGACTAAAAGTCTAGTGAATGATAGTAATTACTAGAATCTTTAAGCAATGTAAAAGTAATAGACCTTACAACAGTTCTAGTATAAAAAGGGGAACAAAGGAAATAGGAAGAAGGAATAAGCTAGAAATAAATGCGAATTAACTAAATTAATTAACTTTGATTGTTTGCACTTGTCTTTGATAGCTGCTTTGATTAGGCTAAATTCCTAATCCTATAATTAGGCCGAAATCCTATTTCTACCCTTTGATCGGCCTGCTACTCCATTAACCTTACTGTGGACTAGACGCTATATAGCTCACTACACAGAAATGGTGTCTACGAATGACACACAAAGTATCTACTGTGGTCTAGACGTTATATAGCTCCCTACATTGAAGGCAATGGTGCCTACGAAACGCACACATACTAAGCGCTTGGAACTCATAACCATTACTGAGCATCCTAATGGTAGTCGCACGCGTAACCGCCACCATGCTCATGTTACCTGTTGTTACACCTATTGGGTCTTCTTATTACCTCAAGCTCCAGCATAAGCGTGCCCCTCGTCTCACTTCAGGATTATGTGAAACACCGTGTCCATAGAAATACTAGGGGAAATGCTGTTGGTACTGGCCCGCCATCCAAACAATATCTAGTTGTGCCCCTTGCCCAAATCCCTATGATTTGGACTTCTACTTATTGAACAATTACTACCGTTATTAGCATAAGCGTGCCCCTCGTCTCACTTTAGAGGTATGTGAAACACCATGTCCATAAAAATACTGGGGGAATGCTATTTGGTATAGGTCCAACTTTAATTCTTGCTTATTAACTTAGATAAATTATTTAAATAAGCCTTTACTTTTATTCTTACTCTCTGTGCTTATTAATTTATCCTAAGTCTTAAAATAAGCCTCATTCTATTCTATTTCTTATTATAACCTACGTTATAATAATGCTTATTACTTAAACCAAGGTCTAACTGTAAAAATAAGCTTCTTTCATCTTATACTCTTTTCAGTTATAATTCTAAGTTATAATTAGGCCAATTATCTTTAATTAGTCAAATTCTAACATTAATATCTTAATTAGGCTCAATTTTAGTCTTAATTCCTTTTTTATTACAGTCTGTACAATTTACATCTTATCTTCCGTTATTTCAGTATTCTTATAATTTTAATCCATATTCGCGTTTAATCTATTCTAATCCATACGCGAAAAAGAAGGAGAAATAAAAGAAAACTGAAAATAGAAGAAAATCCAAAGCGTAGGAAAATGATGTAAATAACGCATAAATAACAGTAAATAGATTAAAATAATGTAAATAAACTGTAATTAAACGAAAAAGCTATAATTAATAGAAATAAACTAAAATCAACTGAAAAGAATAGCTAAAATAAATAGACTGAAAATAATTCTAAAAACTGTAAATAAACTACTAAAAAGGTTATTCCAAAAATCGTAGTAAAACTACAACTATTGGAAACCCTATTATTTTAAATTACTTAAAAATCTAAATAATTACAATCACTCACCTGTGGTCTTAAGCTCTTCCCTTCAGGTCTTCCCGGATCCACTTGGGGTTGTTAAATATTTTAATTTAAAATGATTTCCTCCTTGGAAAATTATTCCGTTTAGGGTCCTTCCTGAAAAGGTGAACCCAATTGGAGAATATCTTAGAATAAGAAAAAGTGTTAGACCTAGGGTCTTATTTATAGGGGTAAAAGTGGATCTCAGACCGTTAGATTTGGGGATTGATTAGGATGCAACCACGTCATAGGCTAAGTAGGAGCCATTAGATGGAAGCACGAAGGGACCTCATGAGCTGAAAGAATGCATACGACGAAAAAAATTCGCTAACGAACGTTTATAGGACGAAGGAAAATTTCCTTCGTCCATTACCCAAGGCGAGTCGACCGCCCCTCGCCCTAGGTCGACCGGCCGGTCGACCTAGGTCACGGTTGGGTCGATTTTTCGGTCGACATAACCCATTTTTTTCTTGTTTATTTTGTTACTCTCTCATATTAACTCGGATTCCGACGTTCTATATATGGAAATTGACCAGAAAATTACCACGGACACAATGGTGCAACTCCCGTGGCCCGATTCTAATAATTTCAAAAATTTATTTTATTATTTCATTAAATAACGAATTAATTATTATGGGTTAAATTTCGGGTTGTCACATTCTCCCCTCCTTAAGGGATTTTGTCCCCAAAATCTCTAAGGATAAAAGAATGAACTAATGTTTTCATCCAAGTTCTACAACTAACTACTCAACCATCATCCATTTATCCATTGTCCTTAAGTTTTTCTAATGTAATTTATGATACTTATGCAATTAGTGTAGTGTCTATGTCCCTAACTAATGCAAAAGATTAGGAGGTCCACTGATTCAGTTGACCCCATTTTTATGCAATCATGTCCATGCCATGTATCCAAATGAATGCAAAAATTCCTAATGATAACTGATAGTTCTATAGGCATGCTACAAACATCATCCAAATGCAATAATCATGTGAAAATCATCAATTTTTAGCAACCATGGAAAATAGGATAAAAATGTGCACACATCCATATGCATATGCTCTAGTGTCCTAGTTAGGCTGATCCCTAAGAGATAATAGTGCCTAGTGTAAGTATATGCGTCCATAGCATCCACGAGCAAACACTTGCAACCACTAGCATGCATCATACATAACATATTCTATTAACATGTTTACATCAAATCCTATCATCCATAGGTTAAATCCTAAGTTCTACCCTCCCAAAGGATAATAAAGGAAAAAACCTATTCAAAACTAAAGATGGAAAATAGAAAATTATAGAAACTTACTATCGAAAAGATGGGGATAAGAAGTACGGACCTTCTCTTCAGTCTACCACGAAGCGTCTGCAACATCGTCTCCCTATTGCACCTTTACAAACGGAACTTCTTTATTCCTAAGTCGCTTGGTGTCTCGTCCAATGATCTTCGTAGGAATACGTCGAACCGATGCTTCCCTTTCTACTTCCACCTCCTCTAACTGACTAGGCTCTACAACCTCCGCTGAGTCATGTAAGCACTTTCGCAAGTGCGAATCATGGAAAACATCGTGCACTCCTACGAGCCTCTCCGGTAGCTTCACTCGCTATTCCATCTTCCCAATTCTTTTTAAGATAGGAAATGGTCCTACAAATCTGAGGGCTAACTTTCCATTCGACCCAAACCTTACCACCTTCTTGAGCGGGGATACTTTAATAAAAACAAAGTCTCCAACCTCAAACTCGCTGTCTCTCCTCCGCTTATCCGCATAAGATTTCTGCCTACCTTGAGCTGTCTTCATCCTCCGTCGAATCAAATCCACCTTCTCCGATGTCTCCCTAACCATGTCAGGCCCAAGTAGCAACTTCTCCGTAGACTCCACCCAACATGAAGGTGACTTACAAGGTCTCCCATATAAAGCCTCGAATGGTGTCATTCCTATGCTTGCTTGGTAAATGTTATTATACGCAAACTCAACCAACGAAAGATGCTCCTCCCAAGTTCCACCAAAGTCCAAAATGCACATCCGCAACAAATCCTCGAGCACTCTATTCACTCTCTCTGTTTGGCCATCCGTCTGTGGGTGATAGGCCATACTCAACCTAAGCTGCGTCCCTAGCGCCTCCTGCAAGCTTCTCCAAAACTCGCTAGTAAAAATTGGGTCTCTATCGCTTACTATGCTAGAGGGAACTCCATGAAGTCGGACTATTTCACGAACATATAAGGATGCCAAATAAGATGTCGTACGCTTACTCTGAACCGAAATGAAATGGGCGCTTTTAGTCAAGCGATCTACAATCACCCAAATGGTAGTATTCCCCTTCCTAGAACAGGGCAAACCATCTATGAAGTCCATCGAAATGATGTCCCACTTCCATTTAGGTACATCCAAGGGCTGAAGTAATCCTCCGGGCTTCTGCTGCTCCGCCTTAACCCTTTGGCATATAAGACACCTAGCTACAAACTCCGCCACACCTTGATACCATTCCAATAAAACATCCTCTTTATGTCCTTATACATCTTGTCACCACCCGGATGAATAGTCATACGAGACTGGTGTACTTCCTCTAAAACCGCTTTCAACAAGTCACCAGCGCGTGGAGCACAAAGCCTTCCATCTCTCCTAAGCCACCCTTTGCTGTCAATGGAATAACGTTGGAGATGTCTAGAGACATCTCCTCTGCTAATCCTATCCATCACATCCATAAGTTCAGAATCCTCTCGCTGCCTCAAGCTAATCTGATCTACAAGGGTAGGCGTCACCTCAAGTGTAGCTAGCAATCCAAGGGTAATGTCCGTAGAGGGCTTAAAATCAAAAGTAGAAATAAACTCTAGGCTCTTCCACTTTACGAACAAAGGACTAAGGGTTGCTTTCCTCCTACTCAACGCATCCGCAACCACATTACCCTTGCTAGGGGTATAAGCTATCTCAAAGTCATATGACGCCAAAAACTCCATCCACCGTTGCTGTCTCAATTTCAAATCCTTCTGTGAGAATAGGTACTTTAATGACTTATGGTCGGTGAAAAGCTCGAACCTCTCTCCAAGCAAATAATGCCTCCAAGACTTGAGTGCAAAAACTATAGCAGCCAACTCTAAATCGTGGGTAGGGTAGTTCTTCTCATGCGTCCTTAACTGCCTACTACCATAAGATACTATCCTCTCTTCTTGCATCAAAACTGCTCCTAAACCTGTCCCACATGCATCAGTGTATACAGTAAAAGGCTTAGCTCCATCGGGTAGAACTAACACTGGTGCACTAGTAAGGGCTCTCTTAAGTTTCATGAAGGAATCCTCACAATTCACGTCCTACACGAAAGCTTTATTCTTCTTAGTAAGGCCTGTGAGTGGTGTTGAAATCTTAGCAAAGCCTCTAATGAACTTCCTATAGTAGCTTGCCAATCCTAGGAAGCTCCTAACTTCGGTAATGTTCTTGGGGGCCTTCCAACCTTGCACTGCAATCACCTTAGCGGGGTCAACAGCCAAACCTTCCTTCGAGACCATGTGCCCTAAGAAACGTACATCTTCTCTCCAAAAGTGACACTTAGAAAACTTAGCTCTCAAATGATGACTATGAAGTGTGCGAAGAACCTCCTTTAAATGAACAACATGCTCCTCTATATTCTTGGAAAATACCAAGATGTCATCCACGAATACCACCACAAACTTATTTAGGACCTCTCTAAAGACGCGACTCATCAAATCAACAAAGTAGGCTGGGGCATTGGTTAGCTCAACAGGCATAACCAACCACTCATAAAATCCGTATGGAGTCCTAAACGCGGTCTTATCTATGCTGTCATCGGCGACCCTAAGCTGATGGAATCCTGTGGCTAAATCAAGCTGGGAGAATACCGTAGAGCCAACTAGATGGTCAGAAAGATCGTCAATCCTAGGGAGTGGATATTGGTTCTTCTTTATGAGATTATTTAATTCTCTATAATCAACGCAAAGTCGAAGAGAACCATCCGCCTTAATAGCGAAGAGGACTGGCACCCCCCATTTGGATATGCTCCTTCTTATGAGACCTTTCTCCAAAAGCTCACCAATCTGCTTGATCGATTCCTTCCTCTCCCTAGGTGCCATGTGCCTAACGGGTAATGCCACTGGCTTAGCATTACCCGTCAAGTAAATCTTGAAATTAATCTCTCTCTTAGGGGGTAGTCCCCTAACCTCCTCAAAGACATCTGAAAAATCTCTAACGACAGGAACCGAATCTAACTCTGATGATGATGAATTGAGGGAATAAAGGAAGCTCAACATAACTGACCCTTGCGGGTCGCAAGAAACCTCGAGAGTTCTACCGCTGCATGTCTCTAGTCTAACAACTCTCCTCTCACAATCTAATATAGCTCCATATATGGATAGCCAATCCATCCCCTTTTTTTGATCATCCCATACCCCGAGAATCCCAATACATAGGCATCGCAGTCAAATTTTACGCCTAGGATATAAATTTTCAAACCTCTACAAACCATAGATAAGTGTGCCGATCCTCCTATGGGGTTTGAAACAACATTGGGGTCCACTACTAAAGAAATGTCTAAGTGCAAACAATCCACAAGAGAACTAGAGATAAAAGAGTGTGATGCACCAGAATCAAATAAAGTTCGAATGGGAAAATTAGAAATCAAAATCAAACTTTCAATTGTGACTTTCCTACCTCTATCCGGAATGCCGCCTGAAGGTGCTACGTCTAACGCCTGAATCTACACAACTGGTGTACTAGCTCCCTGTCCTGTCCTCTGGGGACAACTCCTACTCAAGTGGTCGGGCTGCCCGCAATTAAAGCACTTTCCCTTCATCTTCTCCCTTTTGCAATCCTTGGCGATATGTCCCATAATTCCACAGCTATTGCACCTCAATCATTTCTTAATCTGCTTCTGAGGGCCATCGCCTTTCTTCTTCTCTTTTTTGTTCCTCCACCATTTCTTCTTTGGACCTTCCGACTTAACAACTTCCTTAGACTCTCCTTCCTTGACTGCATCAAATATAAGCGCCATCTCCACCAAAGACTCATAAGTAGCTCCCATCGGTAAGTGGGTCAACAACAATCCCTGAAGGGGTTGATTCAATCCCTTCGCAAACTTCAAAGCCTTCTTGTGCGACGTATTAACCAACTCCATCCCAAACCATGACAACTCATTAATGTGATTGATATACACCTTCACAGCCAAACTCCCTTACTTCAAATTAATGAATCGCTCAAACTGAACACTCTCTTCTACCGAGATAAAAAATTTCTATCAAATTACTCCCAAAATCCATTCCAAGTGACTTCCCTTCTTTCCAACTCTATAACTTCCCACTAATACAAAGCCTCCTCTTTCAGCTGCCAAGATGCTAGTTGAACCCGCTGCTGATCATCCAATCCCATACATCATATAACAAAATACCCATACAAGTCTCGTGAAATCAAAAACCAAAGTATCAAATAATATCAGAGTACAATACATCCCTCTCAAAATACCAGCTCAAGAAAATAACTAAAAACTGAAACTGAAGGAAAGAAATACATGATAGGATCTCCAACAAGTCTCAAAGAAGCTGCGGTCTACCTTCCTTGCCCCTGATTGCCTATGGAGGGGAAAAAGCGGAAAATAGAGAAGTGGGTCATACTAAAAGTCCGGTGAATGATAGTAATTACTAGAATCTTTAAGCAAAGTAAAAGTAATAGAACTTACAACAGTTCTAGTATAAAAAAGGGAACAAAGGAAATAGGAAGAAGGAATAAGCTAGAAATAAATGTGAATTAACTAAATTAATTAACTTTGATTGTTTGCACTTGTCTTTGATAGCTGCTTTGATTAGGCTGAATTCCTAATCCTATAATTAGGCTGAAATCCTATTTCTACCCTTTGATCGGCCTGCTACTCCATAGACCTTACTGCGGGCTATACGCTATATAGCTCACTACACATAAATGATGTCTACGAATGACACACAAAGTATCTGCTATGGTCTAGACGTTATATAGCTCCCTACATTGAAGGCAATGGTGCCTACGAAAGGCACACATACTAAGCGCTTGGAACTCATAACGATTACTGAGCATCCTAATGGTAGTCGCACGCGTAACCGCCACCATGCTCATGTTACATGTTGTTCCACCTATTGGGTCTTCTTATTACCTCAAGCTCCAGCATAAGCGTGCCCCTCGTCTCACTTCGGGATTATGTGAAACACCGTGTCCATAGAAATACTAGGGGAAATGCTGTTGGTACTGGCCTGTCATCCAAACAATATCTTGTTGTGCCCCTTGCCCAAATCCCTATGATTTGGACTTCTACTTATTGAACAACTACTACCATTATTAGCATAAGCGTGCCCCTCATCTCACTTCAGGGTTATGTGAAACACCGTGTCCATAAAAATACTAGGGGAATGCTATTTGGTACATGTCCACCTTTAATTCTTGCTTATTAACTTAGGTAAATTATTTAAATAAGCCTTTACTTTTATTCTTACTCTCTGTGCTTATTAATTTATCCTAAGTCTTAAAATAAGCCTCATTCTGTTCTATTTCTTATTATAACCTACGTTATAATCATGCTTATTACTTAACCCAAGGTCTAAGTGTAAAAATAAGCCCCTTTCATCTTATACTCTTTTTAGTTATAATTTTAAGTTATAACTAGGCCAATTATCTTTAATTAGTCAAATTCTAACATTAATATCATAATTAGGCTCAATTTCAGTCTTAATTTCATTTTTATTACAGTCTTTACAATTTACATTTTATCTTCCGTTATTTCAGTATTCTTATAATTTTAAACCATATTCGCGTTTAATCTATTCTAATCCATACGCGAAGAAGAAGGAGAAATAAAAGTAAACTGAAAATAGAAGAAAATTCAATGTGTAAGAAAAGGATGTAAATAATGCATAAATAACAGTAAATAAATTAAAATACTGTAAATAAACTGTAATTAAATGGAAAAGCTATAATTAACGGAAATAAACTAAAATCAACTGAAAAGAATTGCTAAAAGAAATAGACTGAAAATAATTCTAATAACTGTTAATAAACTACTAAAAAAGTTATTCCAAAAACTGTAGTAAAACTACAACTATTGGAAACCCTATTATTTTAAATTACTTAAAAATCTAAATAATACAATCACTCACCTGTGGTCCTAAGCTCTTCCCTTCAGGTCTTCCAAGATCCACTTGGGGCCGTTAAATATTTTAATTTAAAACGATTTCCTCCTTGGAAAATTATTCCGTTTAGGGTCCTTCTTGAAAAGGTGAACCCAATTGGAGAAAATCTTAGAATGAGAAAAAATGTTAGGCCTAGGGTCTTATTTATAGGGGTAGAAGTGGATCTCAGACCGTTAGATTTGAGGATTGAATAGGATGCAACCACGTCATAGGTTGAATAGGAGCCATTAGATGGAAGCACGAAGGGAACATATGAGTTGAAAGAATGCATACGACGAAGGAAAATTTCCTTCGTCCATTACCCAAGGCGGGTCGACCGAGCGATCGACCGCCCCTTCCCCTATGTCGCGGTTGGGTCGTCCTATCCCATTTTTTTTTCTTGTTTATTTTGTTACTCTCTCATATTAACTCGGATTCCGACGTTCTATATATGAAAATTGACTAGAAAATTACCACGAACACAATGGCGCAACTTCCGTGGCTCGATTCTGATAATTTCACAAAGTTATTTTATTATTTCATTAATTAACGAATTAATTATTATGGGTTAAATTTCGGGTTGTTACAAGCACCGCACAAGCTGAGGAGCTTACGTAGACTGTTGGAAGATTGGTAATTAATACAGTAGATGGAGGACCGCATCCAACTGATAAGAATTGGCATGAGATGGAGCGCTACACTGATACGATTAAGCATGTGAATTTTGAATGTTGTTCGAGTATGGATGATGAAGCTCCGGAAAAACAGCAACGTACAATGACAGATGATATTGTGTTTAAAAATAGAGATGTAGACAAGGTGGAGGCTTTGATAATCGACCCAATGGACGTTTCGGCCATGATCGGCCCCATTTTAGTGAGAAGGATATTGGTTAATTGTGGAAGTTATGTAAATATAATTTTCAAAAAAGCTTATGATCAGATGAGGATGGAAGCCAAGGACTTAAAACCGTCTAAAGCTCGCATTTATAGCTTTAACGGTGCTGCAACCAAAGCTGTTGGTTATGTTGAACTGCCCGTGGAGTTAGGAGAAGGCACTACAAGAAAAATTGTTTTTTGCAGCACCGTATTGCAAGGTTTTAATGCAAAATGCTGGCTTAAGTATATTTAAAGACACAAAAAACAAATAAAGTAATATAGGAAATGCTGCGTCATCCAAAGGCGCGACAATTTTATTTTTCCTCCTCCTTTTAGTCCAGACACTTCCATGTTTTTCATTTCCCAAATTTCATCCCTTCAAATAACCCTAATTTTTCTATCTCCGCCCGTTTTCCCTAAGCTATTTTTCTTGGTGATGGCTCCCGCTCCACGAAAACTTCCCATCCGCAACTTCTACTTCCTCTTCTTGAACGCATCGCAACAAGTATTGATTGCAAACATCGTAGAGTTTTGCCACTGCAGTTCATCAATTCATTGCCTGTCGCACCAAATTTCAAGACTAGTTTCCAACCACCAACCATCTCCTATAGTTCCACTGCCGCACACTTTGCTATTGCTTCCAAGCTCCATCTCCCATTTGACCCGTGGCTAATCAAAATTAGAACCGTGAGTCTTTCATTGGTTGTTCTCATACATAAACCACTTAATTGATTAGCACTGTTATTGATAGTTAATTGATGTTATTATTGAATTGATTGTTTGGTGCTAAATTGGTTGTTATTTATGTCTCAAATTTCTCACCGAACATTAATTGATCATTGTAGATACGTGTAAATTATAATGCTAAACTACGAATTATCATTGTTATGTTAACCTCAACTATATAGAAGGTAAACAATTTAAACTCCATGGAAGTAGGACTAAGCCATAATTTTAAATATACGTGCATGCCAGGCAATCAGATTACGGGGTAATTTATTTGTACCCATTTTGAAAATCTGTTGGTTAAAAGAGGCCTGAACAAATCAGTGATTATAACATTATTGTGGCCTTAATGATTTCAGTTCATCCACCTATGCATAAAAACAAGTTTTCAGTTAATATAAACAAATTTTAAACTACATAGCCTCATGTTGAAAATATAAGAAAGCGTTCCTGTATACTTAGAAGTACACTCTAAAAAATTATTAAGTATAAATTGCTGAAATTAGACTAACCAAGACTGGTCAACCACCTAGAAGGTTGCAACTTCGAAGGACTGAGTCCTTGAATGTATAAAGATAAAATGTGTGATTCACATAGTTAGAATTATGCTAACTCTATGTGGCTAACTAGATAAAGGAAGCGTACACCCATTTTACTTTAAATTTGAATCAATGTGGGTTGCAAAATTTCAAATTCAACTGCTAGGATATAAAGGTTCAAAGCAAGATCTAGAGTAAGAACAAAAAAGGATTTGGGAATGTCAGAAATAAAGTTGGAACATTCAACAAAGAGAGTTTATTGCTTTGAAACATTGTGATGTTTTTAGCTAAATAATGGATTATTCTTGTTTTCAAATTGGATTATTATTGTTATTATTATTATTAAATTGAATTGGAAACATCATTCTGCAGGCCAATGATACAATCCATTTTGATTGTGTGTTATTTAAATTCACTAAATTTTAATATGTGCTTCACATCATTCAAAAGCATCAATACTGAGAATTCAAATCAAGTTTAGTTAGGTAGTCGGTGAGTTCTTTACATGTTAGAGAGCAGAGAGGAAGCAAAAAATTTTCAGGTGAGTTTATCACTTACAAATACTATGTTTAACTTCAACTCTTGTATATGTAAACAAGTAATAGAATGGTGTATCAATAGTGATTGATTGTGCTCTGTAAACATCATCGACCATCTCAATGTAGCAGCAGATTCCGATTTGGAACTAGGCACAGTCTATTGAAATTCATTATAGGTCGACCAGTGGTCATGTTGGATGACCTGCTTTCTCTGTTATGTGTTCTCTACGTGCATAGAGCAGTGTGCGTGGCTATGTGAGTATGATCTTGTTTGGATACTGGTTTGCTGGGTTACTAGGTATTGACATCAATTTATATCTCTATTTGTGTAAGTGTGTTTTGGAGAAAGGTTGTGTTGTGTGCATATATTGCCTGTGAAAGTCAGTATGTGTGGTGCGTGCATTAACATGTGTCAGTGTGAGTGCTTGTGTGTTCCAGTCACGTGTACGTGACTCTATGTGTGAGTTACGATATATATACATGTGTGTGATACGTATGTCTTTCATCGTATATCAGAGTACATATATGATATATGAGTGTTGTGTGTATGTGTATTAGTTTGTAAATAGGTCTGCATACCCATATATCGTGGTCTGTCGATGTCCATGTTTTAAGTAATTAACTATGCATTACTATGTGTATTTATATATATTGTCATGTGTGTGTGGCTTCATTTCCTGAATGTATGTGTTAGTATATGGGTCTGCATTCCTGCCGAGTGTGTGTGTGTGTGTGTTAGAGATTTGTTTTTCATGTGAGTGGATGATTATATATATAAGTGTGAGTGTGTAAATTAATACATCATAAAAGTAGGTCACGTGTTTCAATGGAAAGCAAATTGCTTATTTAAATATTGTGCCCAAAGTTGGTACAAGTCATTTTTAGTGAAAGGCAATGTTATAAAGTGTAGTGTCAGATTATTTATACTAAACACATCTATCTATGTTTGTTTCATGAAGATAAAGTTTGACACTTATATATTTCATTCTGTATGTGAGTATTTATGAAGTCCTCTGTTTAAGTGGATAGAAAGAAAGAAAAAATATTAATAGCCATGCATTAGTTTATACAATGGTCAGGTGTATTGTATTTGATGATATGCGAATTTCAGGTGTGTTGTGCCTTAAATTACTTGCTTTCATGACCATATATTGTAATATTCATATGGTTCGCATTCTGTCATGCTGGCATTTGATGAATTAGTTCTCACAAACTATGTAGGCAATGTTCCCAGGCTACCATTATTGTATTAATTGTGTCTGCATTGCATTTGTACACTTATTCTTTTATTTCCTTCTGATGTTTAATTGCACATCTCAAACCATACACCATATGCATATATTATGATCATTAATATAACTTGTATAAAAATTGTTTTTTTATTTTTCTAAAATATTTTAGTGTTTTTGTTGATATTTTCCTTTTTTGAGTATATTTATTAGTATATCTTCCTTTTCATTCCAATCTTTTTGTCCACTATGCATTCATGTTTAGGTAGACTTGTGCAAACAAAATAATCATTTTCTTAAGAACATCAGGTTTTTAGTTTTCTATGACACTTGTGATCAATTTACTAGTTTTGGCAATGTAAATTCTCCATGGCAGCGTCAATACATAATTCATGGTGCCTTCTCGTTCCTTCGAATTCAGTGTCATTTCAATTATGTTGTTGTTGCAGGAGAAAAGGCTACATGAAAAGTTGGAGGACGAGAAGCAAGCTCAGCTCAGAAAGAAGCAAGAATGGTATTTCTTTCATCATAAATACAAATAATGTATATGCAAAAGTATATGTTCATATTGTGTGCATTAATCCTGTATATCTAGAAGCATCATGCACTACTGGCTTTGTTCATTCACTTATTTTTCCGAAATCGATTTCAGGTGGTTACTTCCTACAAGGAGAGGATGCAAAAGATATTAGCAGACGAAATGAACTGCATGGAAGCGTATTCAAATAGGAATTGGAAAGGGATAATGGAGAGGAGTTTCAGTAGAATGGACACAGAGGTGTTAACGTATCAGGTGGTCAATGTTCAGAAAGTGAGGTGCAGATGCAGGTGCAAGCTACAGACCCCGAAGTGCGGCCATGCCGGGTCAATGCTTTTGAGATTGTGGTGTCAAACTGTAGCGATTTAAGGGCAGTGCTATGTTGAAAAGGGATGGTTGTTCCTCTCTCCCTTGATCATAAGGTTTATATTTCAATCTTATTACCTAACTTAAGTAGCTTAATTAATCCGCTGATAATCACATAAGATAGTGATAAAATATTCAAAATCTTTGTTATAACAAAGTTAATCCACTCTACTATAAGGTAAATATTTAGAAATTGTTTCAACATGACTAATTCCCTTTGTTTTAATACATTATTATATCCTAAATATCTATTATAGCATAAGTCATTCATTTTATTTGTTAGGAAACACAATCAGTTTCCTTTCAAATTAATTTTTTAACGTAGAAGTTATTAATTATGTTCTTCTAATTACAGCCAAATCAACCAGATGAGTTAGAATGGATTCAAGTAGCAGGAGGAATAGTTGTTTACTAGGATAGTGCCCGAGTTCATGGATTCTTGCCATGTCCGGAGCCGTAGGTATTCAATTAACTAATTAGTCATATTTATTACTTTTTAATGCATAACATGTTATCCTTGATGCAAATTATTGTCCATGCATCAAATTATTCAATAAAACTTATTTTAGAACCTACGACATTAACCTTTTCAACATGTATCATTCACTAGCGTAGTACAATTATGTTATGGCATGGTGTATTTGGTCTCAATTAAACCATATAGTAGGTAGTAATAGGTGTCTGTCGACGATGATGGTCATAACATGTGGGAGATAATATTTAAATACGAGGGAATATGCTACTTCTTTAGCCTTCATTTGGAATCCTTTTCCAAGGGATCAAGTTTACTTGATCCAGGTAATGTGTACTATCTTGTTAATCTTTCAATAAGAATATATCATGAAATTATCTCACCGATGCTCCTATTTGATATACACATCATCCTACTCCATGGTTATTATTTATATATCATTGCTTATGGGAAAACAAATTGAACTCAACCTGGTGCATTATAGGTGGATGCTACCCTTTTTTTCAAAAAGTTTTATAGGGCAGTGTCATTCCATGCAAAGGTGAGATTATGTCCTGAATTTGTTGACCTATAATGATGTAATTCAGTGTTTACATCAAACTTCCCACATATGAACTGGAAGTTTTCCCTCGGTTGTATTTTTATTAATGTAAAAAATCCTAAAGTTTTTCTTGTGTACTTGACTACAAATTTTAGTTTTATAGAGAAATCGGTGAAGGTTACAGAAACATTTCAAGATTTTCTTCCTTTCTTTTTTTCTTTTTCCTTTACTCTGCATCTCAATGTCTCTGTTTTTTAATGCAAAATATTGTACCTATTTTTTACGACAAAAGATATCATGGTTCTACCACTTTCTTGTGCTCGTGAACAACATTTTATTGCACGGTTGATAGTGCAAGCGGCCAAATAAGAGTAAAAGAGTTAATTAACATTGTTTTGTTTTAACTCATTGGAAAAAAGTTTTAATGCATGCACTGCAAATTGCTAATATTAATTTGGAAGTTGATTTTCCTAACGATTGTGCTTAAGGCATTAATTATTCTTTCTTTCAACATTAGCCCTCAAGCAAACTGTTGGACTCAAGTTCGTTTGAAGTTGTTCTTTCATACATTCTTTTTTGTTTGTATTCTGATTTGGGCTCCCTCCATGTACCAGTCCAGAATCCATGCTACTAAATGAATGACAACAAAATTATGCATCCTTAAGTCGATAGCTTTCCTTTTACTTTATTGATTGTTCCATTCAGTATTGATACCTTTTATATTTATTTTACTATTCTTACATACTATTTGATGGTTTTATTGTTTTTCTAATAAAAATAAAAATTGTTGATGCGTATGTTTTAGGGTGGTGTAGGGGTTGATAGGTCTACTTAAGGTTTTTTCTGAAGTTGAGATTTACTTGCATTATTAAATTCTTCATTTTTTTTCCTTTGCACGGATAAAATATACCTTATCGTTCGAGGAGATCAGTTTAATGTTTATTGCCATCGGTGAGCAGGTAATACTAGTTCCTTTTTTTCATATATATAATATAGGTTTGTGGCTACATTATTATATCTTGAGCTACAAAATTGTGCTAGTGGTAACTCGAATCAACAGTAATACTTTGAATTGAAATGTAACTAGAAACATGATATAACACATTTCAACAGCTGTGTGCGCGCTTGTTGTCAATTTCAATGATAGTCATTTTTGCTATTGACTTATTACATGGAGTTCTACCTTAATTGTTAATTTAAGCATTACTTTTTACTTGTTATTTTGCTCAGGAATACAAAAAGTCTACTTTTAATTTATTACATGAATTCTATAAATTTCAAAGCATAGAAGCTCCAATAAAAAACAACTTAATTTATGGAACATGGTAAAAAAGATTTGAATGATTGTGTGAGAATTGAGAACTGCACAAACAATTATCACTGCCACCATCATTGTGTTAGATAATAAAATCAATATCCATAGTTGTACACATGGTTGGAACAACTCTATTGGCTAATAAAAGGCACAATACATGCGTATTAATGCTCTAAAGTTTGTTTGGTTAAGCAGCTTGACTAGAGACATTGAACTGGTGTGGAGATTAGATCAGTTTGTTGAATAGTAGATGTTGACATTGATGCTCATAACATAACTAATGTTTGTACACAATTGTCAATGGAATAAAGTCTACTTTTTCATTTAACTGAGTAAGATAAAGATGACTAATGAAAAATTGCATTAACATAAGCAGTACTAATCCAATACCAAAGCAAAGTTGAGGAAAAAGTCAAAAAGTGCACCTTATGCTAAACTTTGAACATGGTATAAAAGCTGAAATGCATGCATCCTGCGTAGTTGAAAATTTTCATGTAAAAATTAGAACATTATAAAAGTTTGCTTGAACATAAGGAATCTCAAGTTCTCAGTAATGCATGTATAATCAGTTCTTATAAATTTTAACTAAGTTAACTTAGTTTTTACAAAAATTAACCAAGTTAACCAAATTTTGGAAAAATTAAATAAGTTTATAAAAAATAACTAAGTTTTATAAAGTTAATTAAGTTTGAACAAAAAACTAAGTTAACTATGATTTATAAAAATTAATCGAGTTAACTAAATATTATAAAAATTAAAAATTTATAAAGTTAACATTTTTTTTAAATATTCAACTAATTTAACTAAGTTTTGATATTTTCAAAATTAGAAAAAAAATGAAAAGTTGTATAGAATTCAAACTTTTGTAATTTTGATCTGACTTGAACATTCTTGTACTTGTTGGAAAGATAAGAGGATAACAAATGTATTATTTTGGCCACTTTCTAAAATTTTGAGTTTTGATAGGTCGATACATTGTTGCAAAACAACGTACATGCTATCTTTAAATCCGAATTTGTGTTTTGCTAGATTAAAAGTAAAACAACTATTGTTTTTATACCAAAATTCTCATCATATTCAATCTTCAAAATCGACAGCATCATATTGTACTTCAGGTGCCCAAGCATAATACTTCCTCCTTCCTCCCCAAGATTCAACGACAGTTCGTAAGCGTGCGCTTCTTCGACCGTTAGTTCACTCAGAAACTTTAACTAGTAATATTATCGATCTTGTAAAGGACACCATACTTGATGTTGTTCTTCATGTACAATCCAATTCAGTTAGTTTGAATACAAAGCTGTACTCTCCATTTTTTATGAGTTGTTTGTTGACATCGAGGGACTATCCAATAAGTAATGTGTCGATTGTATTGGTTGCTTGACAACTGGGCTGCTGTTCCAAGCTCATTATAACCTACTTCTAACAAAGAGAATAAGAGCGTAACGTACTGACATAAAGTATTAGGCTTTAGTGTAGTCTTTGGTTCAAACTACGTATGAAATGATGCTCTCCTCTTTAACAAATATTATATATTTCCTGGCCAAGAATTAAGCCGTGCACAAACAAACAATATAAAAGGATCGAAACTTGATCTTTTTATACCAAAAGGAAAAAAAGAAAAAAAAGATCATACTGCTTTTATTGCACTGAATTGTACCTTGATTTTCAAATATATAAATCTGGAAAGCTACTCTTGTTAGATGAATTTGGTGATTCCAAGTTACATAAAACATATACATCTAGTGAATGTGAAAACTAAATATTGGAACCTAAAGGTTCTAATTCAATGAATTTTTTGAATTTGAACTGGAAATTGCAGATTGTGCACATATTTAAATTTAGTTTTGCCGATATACTTAATTATGCAGATTTGTATCTATACAACTGAGCCATTTTTCAGTTGATACCTTTACACTTACTCCTTTTCGTGGACATGGAGAAAGCACCATTCATTTCTCCGCATTTTCTTACGTTCAACTTTAAGTCGAGTCACATCCACTACAACAAAATATATTTTTCGCATAAATAATTTTGAACTGCAGGTAGCAATTTTTCCTTTACAAATTAACATACATACACATGCAAGGAATATTGAATGCCTCAGTTATCCTAATGCAAACTTAAAAAGTGTGAAGTTCATTTCTTAGTTGTATCTGTTTTCTACACAGAACATCACAAAATCATTAGAAGAAGAGGTTACAGGAATGCCTGTAAATTTCAGTCCTTTAGTCATTTACAGAGCTAAAGAAGGCAGAAACCAAAATAAATAACTAAATAAAGGTATAACCCTAGCCTTATGTTAAATTTATAAGTTACACTGCATGTTGTGTTTTATAATGTTACTTAGAATTTTGTTTGTTTAGACATTTGGTATGAACTCTTTGGATTTGAAGTGGATGAGAAGAGATACGTTTAAAATTAGAGAGTTAAATAGGCTGATGTTGGCTGAGCATGCCTTCACTGATCATGAGGATCTCATTGAACGACCATGGTACAAGAATTTGGTAAGCTTTATACAATTTTTTATTTTTCAAACATGTTGTCAGATATTGTTTGTCAATTATTTTATGAAAAATTAGTAAATATAAATCTTAACTCATCTTTTAGGGTTATTAATCTTCACATATGGCTAGTTGACAGTCGGTATCAAAGTTTTGATACAACCATGAGAATTAAAGTTTTGCTTTACATAATTCAATGACAAATTAACTAAGTATAATAATAATAATAATAATAATAATAATAATAATAAACAATTTTATAAAAATTAACTAAGATTTATAATAATAACAACAATAAGTTAACTAAGATTTATAATAATAATAATAATAATTAAACGAGTCTATATAATAATAAATTAACTAAGTTTATAAAAATTAACTAAGTATTATAAAATATAACTAAATAATAATAATACTAACAATAAATTTTATGAAAAATTAACTAAGTATAATAATTATAATAAATTTTCGGAAAAATTAACTAAGTATAATAATAATAATAAATAATTTTATAAAAATTAACTAAGATTTATAGTAGTAGTAGTAGCAGTAATAATAAATTAACCAAGTTTTATAAAAATTTGATAAGTTTTCAAAAGTAACTAAGTATTATGAAAACATACTAAATAATAATAATAATAACAACTACTTAATTAAAACAATAACAATAACAATAAATTTTATAGAAAATTAACTAAGTATAATAACAACAACAACAACAATAATGACAATAATAAATTTTATAAAAAACCAACTAAGTATAATAATAGTAATAATAGTAAATTAACTAAGATTTATAATAATAATAAGTTAACTAAGATTTATAATGAGCAAAGTAGACAGATTAGGCAATCTGTTTGAATAAATCAAACATATTCATCCTTATTTATTTCACAATTCGTTCGGTTTCTTGTGAAAATATTCAGGTTCTTGGGAAGGATGCTTTTGAGAGAAATGTTTGAGAAACTGATATGGATTTCAGCATTCATGCTTCTTAGAACTCGCCATTCAGGAGCTACTGTTGGCACTATAGAAAAGAGTATCGGTCCAAGGTGCAGGTTCAATCCTTTTTCCCTGATTATATTTAATACAATCTATAGTTTTGCTTATTTGTTGTAAATTTATATGAATGAAAAGTTGATTTTCTTTCACAGTTATTTATCCCACTATACACATGCTCATATGATAATGATTTGTGCATGGTGCTTCTTCCTGGTTGATGTATTTTGGAAATGTTTATTAATAATGAACATTTTAGACTAAAAACCGATATAATTGCACAGAAAATAAACACATAAATAATTTTTGATGTTGACTTCTGTAAGCTTAAACATCTGATCTTAAGGATATTTCTTCAGGCTGCAAGTCTCATTATAGAACTAGCAAGTGCTGCAGCTTCTAAAAAGGGAATAAAATTCAAAGATAGCATCGAGGAAAGGCTTTGTGCTTACGCTAGAGTTGTTTCTCATTTTCCTACTATTCACTTCAATAGTTCTTGGATTTGCGTAATTTAACAAGTTTCTATAATTTTTTCCTTCTAATATTTACATATACAGTTCAAATGGAGGGATGGTTTGTTTTATTCACTTACTAAAAGGTATTATCGGAAGGGAAGCCAGATCCATGCCCACTTCACACGAGATTTTTAGCAGCATAATAATTTCCAAAATAATACTTAAGAAGGTATGTATGTTCATTTTCTATTGACTTTTAAGATCCTCACACATACCTGATCTTAAATTATTTAGGAAGAATACATATTGCTAAAATATTTTTTTTCACAATACTTTGAGGAGCTAGTCAAATTAACTTGAACTTTTCATATCTGATGCTAATTAAATTCATATTTGTTCTCTTCTACCGCTAATCTCTAATTGTTGTTTTTCCTTATAGGCATATTGGACTTTTGAAGAAGATGAGCTTGGACTTTTAACAAGCTCTTTTTGTAAGATTTTATGTCGCTAACATTTTTACTTAAAACATTGCTCGTGAAATATTGTATATGACTAAATTTTATGGTGCATGAAATTGATGTAGCTTTGATTATATTAATCTTCATAATTGCTTATAATATCAGATCATATCTATTAGTGTTTTATAAATTTAGTAGTTTCCTTTTTGAATATATTATTTATGGTTTTTATAATTGTTATAAACTGCTACAATAGGTGTAATGTTGCAAAAAAGTTGATATACCGCAGCGTTTCAAAAAGCTGCAATAGGTGTAACATGTTGCAAAAAGGTGATATACTGCAGCATTTCAAAGGGGCTGCAATACTAAAAAGTACCAAAACGCTGCAAAAAGGTAATATACTGCAGAGTTTCAAAAAGCTTCGGTAGCCTTCTTTTTATCAACATTTTTAAAATGTTGCGGTATTTTCCAACTCTATTGCAGCACAGCATTAGGCGGCGTTCTTCGAAACGCTGCTAATGTTTATGACAGCATTTCTAAAACGTTGCGAAAGATCTTTTTAAGGATATTGGTTAATTGTGGAAGTTCTGTAAATATAATTTTCAAAAAAGCTTATGATCATATGAAGATGGAAGCCAAGGATGTGAAACCGTCTAAAGCTCGCATTCATAGCTTTAACGGTGTTGTAACAAAAGTTGTTGGTTATGTTGAATTGCCCGTGGAGTTAGGAGAAGGTGACCACAGGAGAGTACAGATTTTTGCCTTTAGTTGTTTTGGATTTTGACTCTCCGTACAACGCTATTCTGGGCCGACCGGCTCTAGCTGAGTTCCGAGCAGCTCTTGCCTCATGGTGTTTGACTTTGAAGTTCCCAACAGATAAAAGTGTTGGAGTTGTTCATGGTGATCAGGCATGCCTGTTATGTATCTGAAGTGATGGATGCTCAATGAAATGAGAAAGGTAAGGGTGTGGACAAGTCTGCCCGCATCCAAGCCATAGAAGATTGACAACCAACGCCCGGGCCTTGGATTGGGCAATACAGTCGGTTCTATAGAGACATAGATCCGAGAGATGACGAGGAGGAGCCCAAAGAGACCAAGGCTGCACCGACCGAGCTAACGATTGACATCACAGTCAGCCACGACGACCTATTACAGGTCCTAAAGATCGGATCACATCTCAACCCCCCGATGATGAAAGAGCTTGTTGGATTTCTCTGAGCGAATCTCAACTTGTTCGCTTGGACTCACTCTGACATGTGTGGGATCTCGCCTGCCATTGCAAGCCATGCATTGAATATCGACTTGTGGCATGTCCCGGTGAAACAAAAAAGGTGTGGCATGGATCTGGAGAGATCTACGGCTCTTAAAGAGGAGGTGGATAGGCTCAAAGATAATGGGTTTCTTTGCGACGCCCTTTACCCTAAGTAGGCATCTAATCCTGTACTTGTGAGGAAGGCAAATGGAAATTAGCAGACATGCATTGATTATTCAGACTTGAATGAGGCATGCCTTAAAGACAGCTTTCCCATTCCAAGGATCGACCAACTGGTGGACTCAACCACGGGACACATATTGCTATCTTTCATGGAGCATACTCAGGATATAACTAGATCCCGATGCACATTCCCGATCAAGAGCACATCAGCTTCATTACTGATATTAGATTATATTGCTATGTGGTAATGCCATTTGGACTAAAGAACGCAGGAGCGACCTACCAACACCTAGTCAACAGAATGTTTAAAAATCAGATTGGAAAAACGATGGAGGTATATGTGGATGATATGCTCGTGAATTCACGATGGTCTAGCGACCACATTAGAGACCCGACATCAGGAAAGTTATTAGGTTTTATCATTAATGCTAGTGGAATCAAAGCTAATCCCGAGAAGATCCAAGCTATTTGAAATATCCAAGTGCCAAAAACTATTAAATGAGTACAGAGCCTGAATGGGAAGGTTGTCACTCTAAGCCGATTTATTTCCAGAGCTATCGATAAATGCATTCCTTTCTTTGACTTGATTAGAGAGGAAAAAAGAATTTTTAATGGACACTGGATTATAAAGATGCATTCCAAGTTTTGGTGAATTACTTTGAGAGATCTCACATCTTGTCAAAGCTGGTAGATCATGAAGACTTGTATATCTATTTGGCTTTGTCGGTATACGCTACAAGTGCCGTGTTGCTTCTCGAAGAGAATCAGATCCAGAGATCGGTCTATTAAGCAAGCAATTAACGGGAGCTGAAAGTAACTATCCGAAGATAGAAAAACTAGCATATTGTTTGTTGATTGCTTCATAAAAGCTCCATCCTTACTTTCAGGCACATCCTATCAATGTTTACACCGACCAGCCGTTACGACAAGTCTTGCACCGACCCGAGACTTCTGGAAGGCTACTCAAGTGGAATATCGAACTTATTCAACATCACCTATCTTCCTCGGAGGGCTATCCAGGGTCAGGCATTGGCGGACTTTATAGTAGAATTTACTGCACAGGATGATTTCCCAGAGAGCCGTGAAACCCCTACCATACGGTGGATGTTATATATAGATGGAGCATCCAATGGTCGTTGTTATGGAGCTGGAATTGTACTTGTAACTCCCGAAGATCGGTCGATTTGCTTTTCTTTAAAGCTCGATTTCACCGCAACAAACAATGAAGCTGAGTATGAGGCTCTGATTGCAGGACTTAAACTCGCCAGAGAACGAGGGATAAAGTCTCTTGAAATCTTTTGCGACTCACAATTGGTGGTATACCAAGTCCGGGGAGATTACCAAGCTAAAGGATAATGACTTGCTTCATACCTTACCCAAGTCTAAGAGTTGTTGACTGACTTTGAGTACTATGATATTATGCATATTCCTTGGGATCAAAACAAAGAGGCTGATTCATTAGCAAAGTTTGCTAGCACCGGGGATGCACAAAAGATGGGCTTGGTTCCAGTCGAAGTATTAAACGCTCCGAGCATAAGTCCGATGGAAATCGACCGGATGCTAGAGATGAAGCCCGAGAAGGAGTCATGGATGACTCCGATTAAAGACTATTTGCTATAGGGAGTTTTTCCCGAACAAAGGAATGAAAAATGACAAGTCCTTTGTAAGCTTCACGATATATCATATAGGAAGGAGTTATGTATAGAAAGGGTTTTTCCGTTCCCCTGCTTTGGTATATCGCTCATGATGAAATAAAACGAGTCCTAAAGGAAGTTCATGAAGGGGAATGTGGTGATCATACTATGGGAAAAATCTAGCAAAGAAAATACTCCATTACAGGTATTATTGGCTGACGGTTCATCGAGATGCTGCTGACTTTGTAAGGCGATGCGACAAGTGTCAGATATATGCAAAAGTTCCAAGAGCTCCCTCGACGGATATTACACAATTGGTCAGCCCATGACCGTTTGCGATGTAGGGTGTAGATATTATCGGTTCCTTACCGATCTCTAAAGGTGGTGCGAAGTATGCTATCGTCGAAGTTGATTACTTCACCAAATGGGCCGAAGCGGAACCTTTAGCCACGATCACAACCAAGAAAGTAACCAACTTCGTCGTCCAGAACATCATCTGTCGTTTTGGTCTTCCACAATTTATTGTAACGGTTAATGGAACGCAATTAGACGGTGCCGAATTCAAAGACTTCTACCATCGGCATCATATTGAAAAGAGATTTGCAGTAGTTGCTCACCCTCAAGCGAATGGGCAAGTTGAAGCTGTGAACAATATCATAAAATCCATTCTGAAAATGCGTTTGGAAAAGGCTAGAGGCAAGTGGGTGGATGATCTCCCAACAACACTATGGGATTATAAGACCACGCACAAGTATGCAACTAGCCATACTCCATTCGCCCTTGCTTACGGTTCTGAAGCCGTTATTCCTGTTGAGCTCGAAGTTCCTTCTCATAGAGTGAATTACTATGATCCCAAAACGAATAATGATCTTCTCTTAGAATCTATAGATTTTATAGATGAGAAGCGTAAAGAAGCTGAGTTGAGAGCAGTTGCGCACCGGTACCGAGTCGCCCGATACTGCAACACTAAAGTCCGACCTAGAACCTTCAAAATCAGTGATCTCGTCTTAAAATGGGTTTTTCCTGCCTCGTTGCATATGAATCCAACTTGGAAGGACCATATGCTATTGAATAGAGGCTTGGAGATGGAACTTTCAAGCTAGCTACTATTGATGGCATCACACTCCCAAGGGTGTGGAATTGCGAGCACTTACGACACTATTTCACTTAATTTATTTCTTTTCTATTAAGTTGTATTTAGTTTCATGATTTGCTTTAGCATCTTATTTTCTAGATATGTAATAAGGCAAATTAAGTCATTTCTTTTCGTTTGACAAACAAAGTTTTGAACTTCCTTTATATTTGTGTTTGTTATAACATTACATGTTAGTTACATTAGAAAACTGATTGATGTTGAAATGTCTAAGCATGTTCCTAGGGTTTAGAGCTAGCCAATTAAGTTAGTTCCCGACTGAACTAAACATGAAAACATGGTCCGACCATTCATTTGATAATTCTCGTTTACAACCCGATGGATGGAGTACATAATAAGGAATGGATGTGACTTGACCATCCGATGACCAAGTTAATCCCATCGAGTGCTGGGACAGTCATGAATCAAAAGTGATCGTGATACGACTGATTGCTCGCTAAGTCAAACCTCGGACGTTGGGGTAAATCAACTAATTAAGGAAAGTACGATCCGTCTTTTTTCTGAAATAACTCTAAGTCCCAAGAATGTGGACTGGAGTATAAATACAAGTCGGGTGTGATTCGACCACCCGCTAACTAACTCTTATCTCCAGAGTGCGGATATGAGTATAAACAAATTGATAAGTGTGGTTCGACCACTCACTATCGCATAAACTCCGGCCTGAAACCGACGGAAAGAGTATAAACTTGCTAAAGATGGAGTTCGAACATCCACTGTAACTCCGCTAATTCGAGACTGGGGGCAGGAGTATAATCCCTCAATCCGATGAATCCTACTGCGCAACATTAGGGCTTAAGCCCCGTGTTTGGTATGACTCAGGGCCACGACCTCATGGAGGCCTTAGGATAAAATTAATGGATTATCATTCAAATCAACGAATGACGAATTACAAGTACATTGGACGGAAAAGTAATAGCTCAACTACTTAAATAATAATTCACATGAAAGTTCAACAGAAAACAAAAAACTTTTATTTGCATAGTAAACTTCAAAATTGTGATACATGCTTATTCAGAAAACGGGGGCTATACCCGCACAATCATGGCCAACAAAAGGGAAAACAGCTATACAATCTATGTGCAAACTGAGCCGAAGCAACGGCTATTTCCTTTGTCCTTTCTCTTTCTTGGATTTTTTGTGAGTAGCGCCACCCGAGCTTCCGCCTGTCTTTTTCCTCGATCCTTTACCGCCATTGGTAGGAGAACTTTCAAAGGTTGGAGGGAGTTCATTGGGAATCAACCCACGATATGGAATGACTAGTAATGGGACGAGATTTGAATCGTCAATGTCCACGTCGGCGGGTTCCGCCTTAGCTTTTTTCTTCAATAATTCCTCCATCTCGATGCGCTCTTTTAAGCTGAGCTCATCGGTATGTTCAATGGCGCCAGTAATTACAATGTCATCCGACTCATAAGGCAATGGTGGGCCTTCAGCTTTATCATCATCAAGTGCTCTGATAACTTGAGCATCGGGCCCTGAAGTGTCGACAGCTGCTGAAATCTCAATAGATGTAGATTGTTGCTCCATGGCAGCATCACTTTTTGGAGTTTGGTTGGGGCACGGAAGTCCTGTGGATTCGTGGAAACAAGAAGATAAGCCCATGACTATTGGTCATGACAAACGAAACCTCTCAAAAAATGGAGAATAAAGCGAAATACCTACGTCCGGCTGACTCTCAGTTGTAGCCGAAGTGCTTTCTTCCAGAATAGGGGTTAGCACCTTAGATTGATAACCGGGACTGTCCGGATCATAGGTTAGATCTTGTCCCGGGCTAAGAGAAACTGATGCTCTGGCTGCTTGAAGAGAAGAGGGGCCTTTGGGATCGTACTCCAAAGACTCGACAGTGTTTTTCCCTTTGCCGGAGGGTGTTAGAATGTTAAAATATCGAAGTCTCGCAGCAGCAAGGTCTAGAGGTTCATCCCCGCGAAGAATCTCCTATACTAATTTCTCTTCATCAAAATCAGCTTCGCCGGGGGTTATCCTTTTCATTTCAACAATGTATTCCCAGGCCTCGGCAAGCGATTCAAAATAACCCTCACCAAGAAAGCTCAGATCGTTGTGGATAAGGACTTTAGCATTGTATTCAATGATCAGAGGATCAAATGTGTACTTAATTTCATTTCGATCGGCTTCTTTGGCATCCTTTACCCAGGCCTCTATCTCTCATCTCATTGCGGCCTGCTTCTCTCGCCTATTGTTTTAGGACTTAAATTTGAGCAATTTGCTCATCAAGCTTAATCTTCAAATTCCGGGCTGGAACAGTCTCTTCACAATATCTTTGCGATTCCTCTTAAGCTTCAATTTTCTCTTCCCTCTCCTTCTTAAGAAGTTCTTCATGCTCCTCAACACGGCGGGCCAAAATATGTTTCTCCTTTTGCAAGGTATCTTTTTCCAAGGCAAGCGCACCGCTGTGATTGAGGGCAGCATCAAGTTCCTTTTTGTGGGCAGCTTCTAGATGACACATCGCCTCAGATTTTTCCTTAGCACTTTTTTCTGCCTTGGCCAGCTTCACATCAAGTTTGAGATCTCAATGTTTTGATGTTTAATTATACCTTTATCATGGATCGTCTATAGCTTATCGATTTCATACCGTCTCTTGATAGACACCTCAGAGATCTTCTCTACTAAGTGCTGGAATGATTCATGTTGCACAAAAATGTCGTTGACGTATGCGTGAGAACTTGCCTTAGCATTCCCTAGGATTGTATGAATGGACAGGAGGAACTTAAGCCTGTCAAAACAAATCTTTGGAAAATTGACCTAAAGTTCGACCAATTTTTCGGTCGTGGAAGCTTTAGGAGCCGCAATCGGCAAAGATGGATCAGAAGTGAGTTTGCTTGACTTGCGGTCATAGGACTGCTTGGAGCTGGATGAACCGAAATACTGCTCAGGTGGTACAACAATTTGAGGACAGTGGAAAGAGGTCTGATCGCCACTGTGCATAGGAAGATTAAGTTGAACTTCCTAATGGAACGACCGAGACATGGACTTATGTTTGGAAGATGAAGATTTCCTCGAACGACGACTTCTTTCTCGGCTGTCATCCCTCTCTCTATGCCTACCCGATTTTGAATCACGGTTGGACCCGTATTACATCAAGGAGTTCCTTAAGCGATCAAAAGCTCCGGATTGAGACATCGCACCTACAAAAATCAAACAAAAGTGTATAAGTGACCGTTATACAAAAGATAGATGGAGATCGTGTTGTGAAGTGCACGTGATTGTAAGTTTCCTAGTGTCCCCTCGACAAACCTGTTGCTGTAGCCTTGCTTATAGGAGTTTTATCTCCTTTATCGGTGGGAAGAATGCTGTCACTACTTCTGGTGGGAGAGTTGAGCCCCTTACTGATGTTGGGGAAGTCATAAGTCATGATGTCATCGGGGATTTGGAGATTTGAAAACCCTTTCATCGAGCTTTTTAAACGTTGGGAGGATGACTCTTCGTCGACGGAAGTGATAATAAACTCAGGCTCCTTAGCATTTTTTCTCTTAAGGAGCTTATATGCAAGCTTTTTTCTTCTCCTAGCTGGCGTGTGAGGTTGTGCATCTTGTGACGGTCCAACCACATGCACATTGCCCGGACTTGCATCAGCATCGCCAGGCTCGTTGGTCTTGGCACCCCTAATTTTCCCTCTTCAACATCATCCTGGGTCCCCTCAACTGGAGACACGACATGGTTATTGATATCATCTTCTTTTTCTACAGCGTATCCTAGTAGTGTATCGCTTCCTAGAAGCCCAATACTGCGACCTTCCTCCACCAATCCAAACAGAGATAACCACTCATCGGTTACAAAGAGTCTAATGTCCCCGTCTTCGACCGGGGTGGCACAAATTGCAGAGATTGCCCTTGTAAAACTATCGCCCTCTGGACGTGGATGGACACCTGTAGATTTTTAGACTGTTAGTTGATTTAGGATATGACTCGAGTTAAAGAATTTGAGAATATAGCGAAGATGACACTTACGTCCTTTCAACCATCGGCTTGCAAAGCCAGGCGAACATCGAACGTAGAACCTTTCGTGTTTGAAGAGGTTGAGCTTATTCCAAGCACCCATTAAGACTTGATAGTTGGGCGAAGGCTCAAGGAAAATGTAGGAAACACTCCCTGTCCGTCGTTTAAAGTTGTAAATAAACCTGCTGTCCTTAGGAGTTGGCGGGAAGAACAGGACGTGCATGAGTAGTAAGAAAGTGCCATGGTGAAAGGCATAGTTGTTTGAATGTAGTTGAGTAGGAGCTATTCCAAGATATTTTAGCATCTCTCGAATAAAAGAATTGAAGGGCGGCATGCATCTTGCCCAACACATGAAATTATTGCATGCTGTATACCCTTCCGGGGGCGAATGAGCCCATCGTTCACCGAAGGAACCAGAACGTCTTGGAAGGGAATCCCCTGCGTAGAACATAGTCTGTGAGGAGCGGGCTCACTAATTCTGGAGGCATGAGAATCTGTCGAGTTATCTAAAAATATAGCGCCTTCTACAGCGTTGGGGCAGGACTTATATCTTTCGCCAGAAGGACGGGAGTGTCAGAGAAAAGGTCGACCGACGAGCCGGAAACTTCCGCTTGTTCAGTTTAACGACCAGGGGAAAGCCTGCGATATATATTTGCGTAACTTGACTCAGCTTCAGGATTACTATGTTGTGATGTTGGTTTGGAAGACATTGCAGCTAGACACTATAAACTTATGAAGTCCATGTCAACTATACTCAGTAGATAATCGAGATTAGAAAAGTTTACCTGTCCCCCCATGCTAAGTGTAAGCTAGTGTGGTGCAGTATCGTATAATGTAAAGTTAAGCAGCTTAAAGTAAGAAAGCGAAGTTAAATGATGAGACTTTGAATACCGACAAGAGTGACCGTCATCGTTGACCGTCTAAACTGGCGAATAGATTGATTGGTTGTGTAA
The DNA here is from genome assembly GCA_030737815.1 of Allium fistulosum. NCBI lineage: Eukaryota > Viridiplantae > Streptophyta > Magnoliopsida > Asparagales > Amaryllidaceae > Allium > Allium fistulosum. The sequence goes on from CM060905.1 coordinate 1,113,468,152, forward strand.
GCTTTAGGATCGATATCGACATATCGAAGTGTGAAATCCATTATTGAAGTCCATATGTTAAGTTTTAATTCATGTTTTAAGTCCTAAGGATTTGATCGTTCAATTTCAGGTTCAATAGTGAATATGCAAGTCCTGTTTTTCATCATCGTCATATATTCAAGTTCATTAAGATGAGATTGGTTATAATTGATCAAACAAGTGATTATGGATTGGTTTTCGAGTTTAATTGAAAGCCTAGAATTAAACAAGTTCATATATACCGATCCCTAAATAGCCAATCCCTATCGTAGAGCAAAAAACAAACGATGCCTTTCCTCACAAGATCCTTGCCGATCCCTTTGCTTGGCCAAAACTAGCGGCCTCCACCAAACTTCCATTATCGATCCCTCCACGCTAACCAACTCTACCGATCCTTTGCTTCCATCAAACTTCCACACCGATCCCTTTCTCACTTAACAAAACAATCGAACCATCTCGAAGAGCCCACAACCGATCCCTCATCATACGCTAGAAACCGATCGGTATACCCACGCATTACACCAAATTCCAACCGATCCCTCCTCTACCCAACATGCCATTCTTCAAACTTTTTCGACCGAACCCTATGTCGTATGCTCCCTTTTTCCTCTTTTATTACTCTGTCGAACCCTTCTACATCCCACATCTCATCTCCTCCAAGCAACTTCGTCCATCATTTCACCACCATGTCAAGCTCCACTCTAGTCACCGATGACATGAAATCCATCATCTCGTCATAAAACCAAAAGTTAAAAACCAGAAAACCTATCTACATATATATGTTAGAGGTTTTGATGAGTGGCTTGGAGATGATTGAGATGGAAGGTAAGAGGAAGTGGGTTCATAAAGGCAAGATGGATTGCAGAAGATTTCGTTTCAAAATTAAAGGAAGAAGAAAGAATGGAGGGATCGACTTTAATGGTGGAATGAGGAAGGTTCAGTATTATAAGGGGCGAGAGGGAATGGTAGGGAAGTGAAATAAGTGAGTATTGGAGAGAAAGATACTAGCTTATATAAGGGACGAGGGTTCAGCCCACTGTTTCGACTAGAAGCAAAAAGGAGAGGGATCAACTAAAAAGATAACGATCCCCATAAGCCGATCCCTATAAGCGTGTGTGTGTATATATATATATATATAAAGAGAGAGGTCGGCTATAAATATGATGATCCCTGTAAACATAAAAAAGAGGAGGAGGGATCGGCTAAACATATGTCGATCCCTATAATCGTTTTTTTAAAATAAAAAAGAAGAAGAAAAGAATAGGGATCGGCTATGAGCATGTATGCAAACAAACATAGGCATGGAAATTATTCAAAGCACCTATGTATAAAATGCAAGAAAAGAATAGGGATCGGCTATGAGCATGTATGCAAACAAACATAGGCATGGAAATTATTCAAAGCACCTATGTATAAAATGCAATGATATTGCATCTTACTCAATGAAAATTGGCGACGACTCGTGAGCATACGAACGTGTCCGGGAGCCAACGACAAGAACGTGTATCTGAACATGCACGTGTCTGGTCTAAAAGTTCAATTTTCGAAATCAACAAAAAGTGAAATCAATCCTGAAGCCTTCAAGTTCGAGGCTGGACTAGATAACCAAAGTTTATTAGTCTCGTGGAGCCGAACTTATATATCAACCGACGGAATATAATCCTGGATTTATACTATTGGAAATCGATCAAGCGTCATGACGATCAAAGAGAGATACAATACTTTGGGAAAATAACTCAACATAGGATAGTGACTATTCAGAAAATAGGATGGGTTTCTTTCCGATGACTCTAACTTCCTTCGACTCAAAGCACGTTGTGTTCAGCACAAGACGTACTTTAAAGGGAAAGTGTTATCCGACATTTTGACCCGGCTATATTGAACTGATTGGATAAGTTAGATTCGACTGCTATCAAGGTCGATGAGTCCAGAGTGGTGATTGTAGGGCCCAGAAATCAAGTACAGATAATAACATGAAGTCACGGTTGAATGGAATTGATAGATATGCAAGGTAGAATGTTCGAAGTATGAAATATGGTTCAAAATGTAGGAGGGATCGACATAAATTATATTCCATAATAGGGATTGGTATGGTTCAGGGAGCAAGTGCATTTCAATAGGAAACAATTAATATCTCAAGATCCACAAGTCCAATGCATATGAAATTTTGTGAGCAAGATATGGGGACCCTAGGGAGCCTACCCTAGGGATCGCACCTCAAGAAGATGAAGTCAGAGGGATCTGCACTCTTTGCTTGGTAGGGATCGGCAAGAATCAACAAGCAACCCATGTTGAAGCAAAGATCAAGCAATAACTCAAGTTCTACTGATCCAATTGACATGAAATTTGGAGGCTATGCATATTGTAGCATGAGGATGCTACCACAATGATCGCACCTCGAAATTCCACCAAAGCAGGGATCAATATCGATCCCTCTTCTTTTGGAATTGGGCCATGCGATCCTCTTGTGGGTCCATATGGTTGGAGGTCCTTCTACCGAATTTTCAGGGAGATATTTGGCCATCTTCGTTTATAAATACATGCTTGGTTGTTCATTTTTGGGACTTTTACGCTGCTAGTTGCTTTATACTCTTTTGTTACTAAGGATTTTCATCTGATCCCTATTGTACTCAGTTTATAAAGTGATTAAAAAAGCAATCTGTTTAGAGTGGACATAGGCAAACAACACCGAACCACTATAAATCGTTGTGTGCGTGTTATTATTTCAATTTACTCTTGTTTCTTTGTTATTATCTTCTGTTTTCATTTTATATTTTTCATTTATTTCTCTTCAAAACTTCTACTAGGTGTTTGTACCAATTTTTGGTGCAAACAATGACGATTATCATGTGTTTAATTCCTTTGATGATTAGGTTATCAATAATATAAATTGTGTTCGTATTCATGCCTACTAACAGTGAAAATTGTGAGCATTACCATCCGAAAGTTGTCTAAAATTGTAAATTTCAAATTTGTACAGTTTCAAATCACTAATTTAAACACTTTATTTACTGCAAATGCATAGATTTAGAGGTCAACATATAGAAACATGTTGATGAAAAAGATGTGGATCAAGAGTTTGTGAAAAGAAAGGAGGTGAAGATTAGATGAATGGTACCTTTTTCCTTTACATAGTAGAATTGTTTATTTTATTTTATTTTGATTTTTTGAAATTTGATTTTGTAATTAATTTTTGTATGATTGTGCATTTGCTAATTTCTTTAAATGTTTTCAAGATTCATACATTACTTTATAGAAAACGAAGTGTAAATTTATTGTTTACACTACAAGTTATTAATAATTGCATTACCCATGAATAGTTCACTACACGGCCATGACTTTTTTGTATCCCCAACTTTTACTCCTACTATTCCCACTCTACTACCTACTATCAAAAATATAATGACTACCTTTCATCTTCGCCAGTTTTTATAATCTCAGAGCACTTTGACATTCGCATGAACAATGAAAATGTATGTTAAATTTTACGATTTTGATGTTGATCATGTGTCAAAAATATCATGGTCTTAAAATCAAGCTTATGTTTACCATATTGAAAGAGTTGCCAAAGTGCAATTATGTGTGTATGTCATATACTCTAATTAATTTCTGGATATTTAGCAAACATGATTGTACATGATTACAATTTACTATATTTGATTGGAAGAATAATTGTGGTGAAAAACCACTTTTTGAACATACTAGATAGAGAATATCATGGTTATGAATTAGCAATTGCTATTGTTAGTGTTTTGAAGTTGCATACGTTTGCAGCCTATTTTGATGATATTGTAACCGAGAAAAATAGTTTGTAGCATATTTTGATGATACTTTTGGGAAAATACTTTTGGTAAATTGGAAAGTTCATTTTGATATTGCATAAACTATGAAGGTCATGCATATGATATTTTTTGGATTTGATGTAATATATTATTATAATTTGAAGAATATTACAAAGTTTTTGAGTAGTTATGGTCATATTGTATATAGCTGCAGGAAAGATAATCGTGGATGGAAATAACTTTTGAACGTATTGGATGCATAATAACTTAGCCAACGGTTAGCTAAAATTTTAATTTATGACTATTTATGTTTGATGTAATGCAACATCCTCATATCGAAATTTTTAGAACAAAATGATATAACTACCTTATGTCATGCAAACTTCCTATTTATTACTCATGATTTTGATATGGGAAGATGCAGAATCTAAATAAAAAATTCAACAGTTGTTTGATAAGCACTTATCTTTAGGTAAGCATTCTATTCTATTGAGGAACCTAATGCTTTATTATGTAATACTACACTTGAATCATCAATTGATATTATACTATGATGTACAATCTCATTTGGATATTTGTGTGGATTTCAGCTGTATGTTTTTGTACTTCTCTAATTATTAGTAGACGTTTCAACATTGGTTATTTGTTATTTGTACGATGCTTTTGCATATTTGATTTGAGCTGGTTGTTGCTTTTGCTACAATAATTTTGTTGATTATTCTGTGTTCATAGGATCAAAATAATAGTTATAAATGGTGAAGATTCAGGTAGAAAAAATGAATGATTACAACCATGAAATTAGAGAGAAAAATTTCTAGCATTTTATCCTCAAATGGGAAGCTGCAAAGTTTAAATGAAATTTTGAAAAGTTGTCGGATGAGCACTTAACTATAGGTGCACATTCTACCCTATCGAGGAACCTAATACTTTATTATGTAATATTGCACTTGAATCATCAATTTGGTATTATATGTTGATATACTGTTGTACGCATTTGGATATTTATGTAGATTACCGGCTGTACCTTTTTGTATATAATAATGAGGAAACAGTTATGTTGTATAGTTTAATAAAGTGCTAATTTAGGAATCTTCTAAATATTGTATGAAAATTTTGATGTGTCTATGCATATGGTAAGCAGTAATAATGATGATAAATACTCATAACCATAGTGAGTATGATGACAAACTAACATACGTTGAGAGATTGATAAAAAAGTCCAATATCAATATTATTACATCTTTATTCTGAGAACCATATTGTCATAACACTACAAGAAACAGAGTATTTTCCGACGGCTCCCGACCATCGACGGCCGTCGGGAGCCGTCGGAAAATGCCGTCGCAAATTAAGTCGTCGGTGAACAGATTTTCTGACGGCTTCCGACAGTGGTCGTCGACTGTATTTCCAACGGCTTTCGACGGCTACCCGACGGCCGTCAGAGGACACGTGGCCGGTTACGTTTGTTACAGAAAGTCGTCGGGAGCCGTCGGAATTTAGCCGTCGGTAGCCGTCGAAACGTGTCGATGAAATTTGACCTACAGGCCGTCGGAAGCCGTTGGAAAACCTACAATTTTTTTTCTGCATTTCAGCTGCAATTTGGCCTTCCATCCACAATTCATAAATACAATATCTTTGAACCAACTCAATATATCCTACTCAGATATCCAACATGAAATCAAACCATAGAAAGATAACCAAATATTAAAAAAACATAAATCAAAACCAATTCATATAAAATCCAACCCAAATCATATAAAATCAAACCAAACTTCACTACCATAATTCTGATACATCTAATTGTACAATATATACATCAATGCTTCACCAACCACTCACAATCAACTCCCAAATGTCAGAATCACTACCACCAAGTGTATCATCAAACAATATACATAACAGCTCAAATTCAAATCCACCAACTCAATGTATCATCCAAACTTACAAAACAATGACACAAAACAAAAAAACATACCTATCAATCGGTCAATCAGCTCCAGAACCTCCCGAACCAGTAGAAGATGGAAAGCGGCCACCATATTGCTGCATGTACTCAGCAATACGCTGATCCAGCAGCTGTGTCATCTCGATGGTCTGACGACGGTTTTGATCTTCCAGTTGCACCACCCTAGCTCTCAACTCATCGATCTCTGCTAGATCGATATTAGTTCCGATCGGTTGGCTAGCTCGCCTCTGTCTGCTAGCCTACAACACTTATTTAATTTAGTCTATAATCTTACTATCAAAGTTACAACATAATGTGTTAATTGTTATGTCTATAAACTTATGATGGAAACTAAAGCGATGCACCAAAAATGAAAAGATTATTAAATTGTTATATCTTAATATATTATTCATTACCACTTGATTGCCAAAGCCGTAGCGCCTGTTCCATGACGGTGGATCCATGACTGCCTCAAAAATAATGTCCTCCTCATCCGTCGTGAGCTGCTCTCGACCGGTATCCTCCAGGAGTTTCTGGCGTTGTTCCATAAACCTTGCCTACATTAACAAATAAAAATGCAGTTAAAATTAATATCAGGATATCTTATTTCATTATAATTTAACAATTAAAACAATTACTAATAGTACATAAATTAAAATATGCTTACATGGCTCTTGCTAGATTTATCGGCGTGCCATGTATATGAAACTGTCCCATCTGGGTTTACATGCTCGACGGCATGTGTACGGGTAAACACATCCATATACGACACAGGACCCTGCGCCTCAGCTTCCTGAAATTGATTATTATATACTGTTATTGTATATTCAAAATTATATAGCACAATAACTATTTACAATTCACATTTATTAAATTTACCAACTCCTGGCGACACTGCTGAAACGACTTCGACCCTCTTCGATGAGTGACGGGATTTTTGTTCCTATTTGCAGAGTTTCTTTTCGACTCTGTCTATAAATTTAAAATTTATACATTATTTACTGACCAAATATTTTTTGATATTTACATATCAATCAAATAATTAATAAAAGTTTAGTACACTTACCTTCGCCTCGTCACATTCCCAGTGTTTTAGCCACCCTTCTCATACACTCGTTCCCATCCAGTTTGGCTTCTGCCCCTTATGCTTCACTGTAGACATGGAATTCCTGTAGTTCTTCCTCATCTTCTTCATTCAGTAATGTCGTACTAGCTGCAGGTCATCTGATTGTATGTCCACAGCGGCCTGTGTTTTATGATAAACAAGCAACCAAAACTTAAACAATAAAAGGTGAACAATAAATAAGCGAAAAAAAATTAAGAAAAAAAAGCAAAAGAATATACTTACAATGAAATCCCGCCAAATACACTCGAGGATGTGGGGAGGGATGTTATCCCACTTCAGCCAACAAGCTGACATCCTACTCTTGTATGCCTCCCTCGAAACCGATAGAACTACAGCTGATGGCTGTAGCTCAAACCCCTGTGTTAAATATGATACAGATTAGTATATCGTACACAAAATATTTAAGACGCTGAAAAAAGTTTAATACTTACCCATCAGCTCTAGGTACTTGACTCACGAAAGGTCGTTGTGGCGTTTGTGATGGACCGCTGCCACCGCCTCCAGAAGAGTTGAAATAAGTTGAATGAGGAAAATTTTACTTGTATAATACTCAATTTCATTTCAATATAACTTACCTAAATTATTCAGAAGTTAAAAAGGTAATTGGATAATATACAATATAAAATGACTTTATAAGGAAAGATTTGAGTGTTATAATAAATGTTATACACTTAAATTTTGTTATTAAGATGTTAATAGAGATAAATAGGATAATAAGTTACTTGAATAATAGATGAGACAAATAAATTTGTTTTAAAGGAATTAATAAATTGAAATTAGATCAACTTATGGAAATACCTTGAATTTAAAATCAATTATTGAATATAAATTAATTTAAATTGAAATTTACATGGTTTAAATTAATTTATATGGTTTAAAATATATGTGATAAGATATGTTAAGTGGAATAAACTTAATAATAATTTGGGATAAAAGGATTAAATTTGTTGAATAAAATATGAGCATAATAAATGATTATACAAATTGATGATTTAGAAATTGTTAATTGAGGATGACTAGACAATAAGATGATGAATTTAGAAATAGATTGATTGATTTAACTTAAGAGAAACCAAGTGGATTAAACCAAATTGTTGAATATTAATTAATTTAAATTGAAATCTATATGGTTTAAATTAATTGTTTTATCTTGTTTTAAATCTATTTCTTTCTGGTTGTTTCTATTCTCCTACCTCCTTCCTTTTCGGGGACGAAAAGTTTTGAGTGGGGGAGAGTGTAACGACCCGTAAATTTTAAATAATTTTATTTGTTTTAATAGTATATTTAACTGGAATTTTGTGAAATTTTAAATAATAAAATTTTGAATTGAAAACTTAATATTTGGAATACGTCTATTTTAAACATAACAACAGGTAAATTTTCATATGATAATATTAAAGTTTATTTTCTTGTGTAATTCTATTTCAATTTATATCAGTTAATATTTGATGGTAATAAATTTTTTTCCAAAGCTGAATATTTTTATACAATAAATTTGTAAATCATCTTCTGAGTGAGACGTCATATTTCGTTTTCCTAAATTTGGACTGCTATTGCTTCGTTTATCTTATTTCTGGCATTTTAGCAGCATTTCCGATACCGATTATAGACTTTTGATAGGATAGTCGTATCGCTGATATCTGTATACCGTTTTGATCGTTCCGTCGTGCTGACCTCCGCAGTATATTCAGTTCTGTATTTTGAGTATCGGTACACGATGGTCACGATAAAACAGCTCATCGTAGCGGTACCAAAATTTTGACTTTATACTTTCCTTTTTGCTTTTCAAATCTAAAACGTGCTGTCCAAACCTGCACTAAATTATTTTAATAACCTTTGCTGAATCAAGGGTACTGACCGTTACAATTACTTTTATTTATATATTCGTTAAAATTTCTATTTACCTTTTTATAGTCTATGTCTCTTCCTTCCTTGTTCAGTGGGAAGATATAAAGTTTTGTTACTATAGCATTATATTCAGATCTACCCCTTCTTCTTTCAATTGCCTAAACACCCAAACCATTCCTACCACTTTCCCACGCAACTCAGTCAGCAAATCACTACCGCACTTCTCCCTTTACCAAGCTCATCTTCCTCTCGAAGCCACCCGATGCCACCCCTACCAAACCCGCGAGCATCTCTGCCCTAGCCGCAACCACCGGCCTTCCCCTCCACCTCATGTCGACCTTCATCTTTCCTGACCACCCACTTCCCATATCTCCACTGTCTCTGGACAGACTCGCACCCTTCCACCTCACTCCTCCTCCCACCCTTCACGCCATATAGCAGCAATCCAAATGCCCTCCATCTCGGTCGAGTAGCCCATCATCACCTGAAGCCTCCTTGCTCCTTCAAGTTATATATATAGTTTAGTTTATGAATTTTATATATATTGAGTTATTACGTTTATTTGTATATTAATATATATATGTTAGTATGTGTCAAATATATATATATATATATATATATAATTATAAAGTTTATGCAATTATACATATTTTATGTTAAAGGTTTCATCATATATGTCATACTATAAGCTTTGGATCTATTCTTATATACATAAGTGTTATATTTTATCTCTATAAATATCTTAGTATATTTAGTTATAATATATATATATATATAAACATTTATGTGTATGGAGTTTTACCAAACAATATTACTTACAACGGTTTGTTTGCATAGATTTCAACCGTGTGCATGATGGTGTCCATAAAGTATATAATGAATAATATGTTCTGACTGTTAGATGTTAGTGGTATATTTGTATTCCTGAGTTTGGATTATCTGTTATGGGTATATATGCTAGTTTATAAGTTGAGTACAAATTCTTGTTGATATATATATATATATATATAAAAGTTTACATAAGAATATATAACATGCTGTCGAACGAATTATGTAAGTGCATAAGGTTTGTATAATTGGTCATGTGAATAAATATATATATCATCCGTGTTTTGTACAAGTGATATTAAAAATATATATATATTTTATGAACTTTTCTAACTGTTATGAATTATATATATATATTATTTATGTTATGGGTTCTATAGCTTATATTTTTCCTTATTCACAGTTGTATATATACAATTATGATTAGTCATTTACTAGCCAACCAAACTTCCTCCTCCTCTATGCTTTGGTTGGTCCATGCCTCTATCTATATTGTTTTATAATTTTTAAGTTCTTTCCAAGTGTTAGTATATACATATATAGGTCAGTGGATATGTGATAGCGTATATATATATATATATATCAGTGCATATATAAAAATTTAGTTCCCTGTTTATATATATCAAGCTATATATACATGGAATATTTAAGGATTATTTTAATTTACAATATGTTCATTTCGGTATATATTATAAGTCTTTTATGTAAGTTACAGTATTATGTTTTACAAGCCTAAAGTATTTATTTCCAAATATATTATGATTATATGTTTGATTTTATCTACGGGTTTTAATTTAAAACCAATGATTTTAATTTTATATATGTTATTTTAATATTCGTTTAAGTTAAATAGTGATTTCATGGGAATAATATATATATATAAGTTGTTTTTCTCAAGTTGATTCTAATTACCTCATCGATTCCTATCTTTCAGCCTTGTCCGTCAAAATTCGCTTTCAGCTTATTTTGCTTTGAGTTGTTGTTTGGATTGTTCGATGGTCTAGATCGTGATCCAATTCGTATCTTGTCGAGTAGTCAAATTCTCCTAGCCTCAGAAGGCGAGTAATCACTCAGATTAATGTTCTTATATTTATTAAATTTGATTTCAATTGAAACGACAATTTGAAATATGCTGCTGTTAGTTATTTACATTGCCATTTATATGCTATTATATGCTATCTGTTCACCTGTGACATCTGACACCTTTATCTGTTATTTATATTGATGATATATGCTTGTTATATTATAATCATATCTGTTATCACTTTGCAAGTTCCCTATTAGTATAGAATTCACTATGGGTTGAAATGATACATACCCGAACAATCTGTAGAATAGGAGAAAATCGTTATGGGTTGAAATGATAAACCCAAGCTATTTTCATTGAATTTAATTTGGGATTGCGGGTTGAAATGATATATACCCGTATATATTTAAATTACGGATTGAAATGATAAATATCCGTATCACTTGACCATAGGATAGAAAATTATATACAGACACCGCTGGTCTATATATAAATATTTTGAAAATGATTTCTATGGTTTTGAAAAGAAATTTATGGTTTTAATAAATATTGATTTTAAAGATTTATTAAAGTTGATTTAATAAAGTTGATATATATATATGTTTAAGTATTTATTTAAATTATATTTTAATATAGAGTTCGAAATGATTAAATAAATTAAGGTTGAAAAGATAGAATTGAAATTGATGATTTGAGATTTGATTAAATTTGGATTTTTTGGAATTTAAGTTGATTTGAATCGATTTGTGAATTTGAGGAAGCTATTTTATATAAAGTAATTTTAAACTATATCTAAAACTATTTATTTATTTTTTAATTTATAAATTATTTTAATATAAACTATTTTAATATAAATCATTTTCAATATATATTATTTTAATATAAATTGTTTTAACTTATAACTATTTTATATAAATTATTTTATTTTATAAACTATTTTATTTTATATACTATTATTAATATCTAAACTGTTTGAAGGAAAGTGTTATGATTTCGAAGTGTTATGATTTCCAAAGTTATGAATTTCAAAGTATTATCATTTCCAAAGTATTATTATTTCAAATTTTTGGTTTCGAAAGTATTATAACTTTGAAAGTGATACGATTTTTGGAAATGGATATATATTTGAAGTGAAAATGATATCGTATTGATTTGGTTTTTGAAATGGAAATGATATTTTGGTTTTGAAGTATAAACTATTTTGAAATGACCGCGGTGTTATAATAACGTTTGGTTGTTAAAGAGACCGGGTTCGAATATGGGCATACTCTCTGTCAATACCGAAAACCACTTTAACAACTGTGTACGTGGTGGAGATTCCAAAATGAAGTAGGATGGTGGCGATGATTCCTATTGAGGTATATACGTGGACCCGACTCCCGTGAGTTGGCATAAGGTGGCTAAAATAGGAGCGATTGACGGGCCAATGAGGTAGCACCTCTGATCTGACGCATTTCTTCGATGCCATTCTATTACTTTGTGATTGATTTGGTGGCCACCTTTTGATTTTAATTGGGAGTGTGTTCCGAGGTGGGCGGTAGTGGCTGCTATGCGTTTCCACCAGCCCGGATGCGTAATTGGTATATCTAATCTAGCATTGCCTAGTTATGCCGTGTCACCTACCATATCGAGCTTTACTACGAGTTTGGATTTGTGCCGTAGCCTGTGGAGTATTGAGGGTGGCCCCCAATCTGGGAGTATGCTAATACTGGATAGACTACTGGGACTATTACGTGTTAAGGTGGAAAATGTAAAGCCTTAATGCTATTTAAAAGTAAGTTTATTTTACTATTAGACATTATTATAATAGCGAATATTACAACCTAGTAGATAGTTTAACGGATCCTTAGAGGATGATTATCCCAAACATCCATTAAGTTGCTTGTATTTCAGTTGATATTTCACTTGAGTTGGATTTATTAATATAAGAATGTTAATCCTAACTCGAGTGTTTTGTGTTTTGCTTTACGCTCGGGTCAGACTGAGTGGTTCAGTGTTCGAGACTCACCTTTGGAGTTGGAGCTTCGCTTGGAGATCCAGCTATCTATCCAGCTTTCAGTTATTCAGTTGATTCCAGTGATGTATTCAGATCTTGTATTTGACTATTGTATTGAGACATCTATGTATTCGTGACTTCTGTTGTATCTTGTTTAACTCTGTTATATATATATAGTAGCTTCATGAACTACTATTCTTTTGTTTCTGCTGCATTATTGTTATATTACTCTGTATCTGTGATTCAGTGATTGTTTATTTACTGTATATGCTGAGTTTTGCCAAATTTAAATTAACAATCTGATATTTTGAGCAATTCAAATCCGACATGTATGGATGCGAATGGTCCAAAATAGTGGGTTGTTACAGTTGGTATCAGAGCTCTGGTTTTAGGCAAAACTTAGCGTATATGGTAAATTTAATTACGGAATCACTTTCGTTCGAGCTTGAATCTCTTCCTCTTCGACTCGGGTTTCCTTTGAACTTTGGAACGTTCCCTTCGGTTCCAAAATCAATTCCTTCCTCTCCCATTCGTATTGAAATTCATTTTGTTTCTTCCTATTCGTATTCTTTGATTCCAGAGCATCCCATAGCTCCACTGAACGATTTGTAAAGGGGTGAAACTCCTTTACAATCGACATTGATTCACCGAAGATTTCTGTATCCTCGGTTTACGATGCTCCTATCTTTTGCTATACCCGAATTCTATCTCTGGCGATCGAATGTCGATTTGCTCTAGAATTCTACCTCGATCTTGTTCTTGACGTCACGGTTGACCCGGTTAAGGTTGCCCGCGATTTATATAAGTCTATCCATTCGTTTCTCTCATTGGAATCTATTTATCTCCCTATCGAGCCTATCTTCTAGTTGAACTCTTTTGGTTGGGATCGCTCTAATTTGAATCTCTATCCTTGTTTTGAAATCCATTCTTGTATCATCGAGTGAGGGAGTGTATTTGTAATTAATATTAAAATGTTTTATATATTGTGCTATTTGAGTTGTTGATGTTGATTTGGGTTTCGATCGATTCGTTTGATCAACGCTATCGATAGAAAGTTCAAAACAATTGAACAGAACAAACTGACACAATATTATTTTCAAATTTGGTAAATGAAATATATTGGTATGATTATATTATATATATATATAAGTAAATTTGATGGAATTTAATAGGTTAATTAAATTAATTGTTTGAAATGATAATACTTGATTATCATTTATTGTTCTAAATGAATTTATAAACATGGTTTATAAATTGATTTGAAATTTAAATGAATTTAAATCAGGAATTTGAGAATTTAATTTCCGGTAATTTCAAAACTTTGGTTTTAAAATTTTCAAATGTATATTATTTAAAGTATTTTTCGAATAGAAATGGTTTCCAAAGAATTTTGAAAGTTTAAATCAGTACTCTTCTCTTTGTCGCTGGAAAATAATTTCGGTGATGACTGCAGCATCATCGATATTCATTTTCGAGTTTCGAAGACGAGAGGCCACTCAGTAACGTTGCTACACTTTTGTTTTGAAATTTGTATTTGATTTGAATTCTGAGTACGATTTGATTTATAATGTATATATAGGTATATGGTTATAAATTTGATTTGAAAATATAATATATTTATCTCTAAATGGTTTGAAGTGAACTAGAAATTTAATTTTTAAATTTTCTTAAATGATGATTTCAATTATAAAATAAAGCTAAAATTTTGAATAAATAATTAAACTTGAAATAAGTTGAATGAGGAAAATTTTACTTGTATAATACTCAATTTCATTTCAATATAACTTACCTAAATTATTCAGAAGTTAAAAAGGTAATTGGATAATATACAATATAAAATGACTTTATAAGGAAAGATTTGAGTGTTATAATAAATGTTATACACTTAGATTTTGTTATTAAGATTTTAATAGAGATAAATAGGATAATAAGTTAATTGAATAATAGATGAGACAAATAAATTTGTTTTAAAGGAATTAATAAATTGAAATTAGATCAACTTATGGAAATACCTTGAATTTAAAATCAATTATTGAATATAAATTAATTTAAATTGAAATTTACATGGTTTAAATTAATTTATATGGTTTAAAATAAATATTTTTATTTGTTTTAATAGTATATTTAACTGGAATTTTGTGAAATGTTAAATAATAAAATTTTGAATTGAAAACTTAATATTTGGAATACGTCTATTTTAAACATAACAACTGGTAAATTTTCATATGATAATATTAAAGTTTATTTTCTTGTGTAATTCTATTTCAATTTATATCAGTTAATATTTGATGTTAATAAAATGTTTTCCAAACCCGAATATTTTTATACAATAAATTTGTAAATCATCTTCTGAGTGAGACGTCATATTTCGTTTTCCTAAATTTGGACTGCTATTGCTTCGTTTATCTTATTTCTGGCATTTTAGTAGCATTTCCGGTACCGATTATAGACTTTTGATAGGATATTCGTATCGCTGATATCTGTATACCGTTTTGATCGATTCGTCGTGCTGAACTCCTCAGTATATTCATTTCTGTATTTTGAGGTTCGATACACGACGGTCACGATAAAACAGCTCGTCGTAGCGGTACCAAAATTTTGACTTTATACTTTCCTTTTTGCTTTTCAAATCTAAAACGTGCTGCCCAAACCAGCACTAAATTGTTTTAATAACCTTTGCTGAATCAAGGGTACTGACCGTTACAATTACTTTTATTTATATATTCGTTAAAAAATTTATTTACCTTTTTATAGTCTCTGTCTCTTCCTTCCTTGTTCAATTGGAAGATATAAAGTTTTGTTACTGTAGTAATATATTCAGATCTACCCCTTCTTCTTCCAATTGCCTAAACACCCAAACCATTCCTACCACTTTCCCACGCAACTCAGTCAGCAAATCACTACCGCACTTCTCCCTTTACCAAGCTCATCTTCCTCTCGAAGCCACCCAATGCCACCCCTACCAAACCCGCGAGCATCTCTGCCCTAGCCGCAACCACCGGCCTTCCCCTCCACCTCATGCCGACCTTCATCTTTCCCGACCACCCACTTCCCATATCTCCACTGTCACTGGCCAGACCCTCACCCTTCACGCCATATAGCAGCAATCCAAATGCCCTCCATCTCGGTCGAGTAGCCCATCATCACCTGAAGCCTCCTTGCTCCTTCAAGTTATATATATAGGTTAGTTTATGAATTATATATATATTGAGTTATTACGTTTATTTGTATATTAATATATATATGTTAGTATGTGTCAAATTTATATATATATATATTATATAGTTATAAAGTATGCAATTATACTTATTTTATGTTAAAGGTTTCATCATATATGTCATACTATAAGCTTTGGATCTATTCTTATATACATAGGTGTTATATTTTATCTCTATAAATATCTTAGTATATTTAGTTATAATATATATATATATATAAACATTTATGTGTATGGATATTTACCAAACAATATTACTTACAACGCTTTATTTGCATAGATTTCAACTGTGTGCATGACGGTGTCCATAAAGTATATAATGAATAATATGTTCTGACTGTTAGATGTTAGTGGTATATTTGTATTCATGAGTTTGGATTATCTGTTATGGGTATATATGCTTGTTTATAAGTTGAGTACAAATTCTTGTTGATATATATTTAAAAGTTTACATAAGAATATATAATATGCTGTCGAACCAATTATGTAAGTGCATAAGGTTTGTATAACTGGTTGTGTGAATAAATATATATATCATCCGTGTTTTGTACAAGTGATATTAAAAATATATATAGATTTTATGAACTTTTCTAACTGTTATGAATTATATATATATTATTTATGTTATGGGTTCTATAGCTTATATTTTTCCTTATTCACAGTTGTATATATACAATTATGATTAGTCATTTACTAGCCTACCAAACTCCTTCCTCCTCTATGCTTTGGTTGGTCCATGCCTCTATCTATATTGTTTTATAATTTTTAAGTTCTTTCCAAGTGTCAGTATATACATATATAGGTCAGTGGATATGTGATAGCGTATATATATATATATCAGTGCATATATAAAAATTTAGTTCCATGTTTATATATATCAAGCTATATATACATGGAATATTTAAGGATTATTTTAATTTACAACATGTTCATTTCGGTATATATTATAAGTCTTTTATGTAAGTTACAGTATTATGTTTTACAAGCCTAAAGTATTTATTTCCAAATATATTATGATTATATGTTTGATTTTATCTACGGGTTTTAATTTAAAACCAATTATTTTAATTTTATATATGTTATTTTAATATTCGTTTAAGTTAAATAGTGATTTCATGGGAATAATATATATATATATATATATATTTGTTGTTTTTCTCAAGCTGACTAATTACCTCATCGATTCCTATCTTTCAGCCTTGTCCGTCAAAATCCGCTTTCAGCTTATTTTGCTTTGAGTTGTTGTTTGGATTGTTCGATGGTCTAGATCGTGATCCAATTCGTATCTTGTCGAGTCGTCAAATTCTCCTAGCCTCAGAAGGTGAGTAATCACTCAGATTAATATTCTTATATTTATTAAATTTGATTTCAATTGGAACGACAATTGAAATATGCTGTTGTTAGTTATTTACATTGCCATTTATATGCTATTTGTTCACCTATGACATCTGACACATTTATTTGTTATTTATATTGATGATATATGCCTGTTATATTATTATCATATCTATTATCATTCTGCAAGTTCCCTGTTAGTATAGAATTCACTATGGGGTGAAATGATACATACCCGAACGATCTGTAGAATATGAGAAAATCGTTATGGGTTGAAATGATAAACCCAAGCTATTTTCATTGAATTGAATTTGGGATTGCGGGTTGAAATGATATATACCTGTATATATTTAAATTACGGATTGAAATGATAAATATCTGTATCACTTGACCATAAGATAGAAAATTATATACAAACACCGCTGATCTATATACAAATATTTTGAAAATGATTTCTATGGTTTTGAAAAGAAATTTATGGTTTTAATAAATATTGATTTTAAAGATTTATTAAAGTTGATTTAATAAAGTTGATATATATATATATATGTATAAGTATTTATTTAAATTATATTTTAATATAGAGCTCGAAATGATTAAATAAATTAAGGTTGAAAAGATAGAATTGAAATTGATGATTTGAGATTTGATTAAATTTGGATTTTTGGAATTTAAGTTGATTTGATTCGATTTGTGAATTTGAGGAAGCTATTTTATATAAAGTAATTTTAAACTATATCTAAAACTATTTTTTTTACTTTATAAATTATTTTAATATAAACTATTTTAATATAAATCATTTTCAATATAAATTATTTTAATATAAATTGTTTTAACTTATAACTGTTTATATAAATTATTTTATTTTATAAACTATTTTATTTTATATACTATTATTAATATCTAAACTGTTTGAAGGAAAGTGTTATGATTTCGAAGTGTTATGATTTCCAAAGTTATGAATTTCAAAGTATTATTATTTCAAATTGTTAGTTTCGAAAGTATTATAACTTTGAAAGTGATATGATTTTTGGAAATGGATATATATTTGAAGTGAAAATGATATCGTATTGATTTGGTTTTAGAAATGGAAATGATATTTTATATAAATGTTTATATATGCTTGTTATATTTGAAGTGATATGATTGTTTATATGCTATCTGTTCACCTGTGACATCTGACACCTTTATCTGTTATTTATATTGATGATATATGCTTGTTATATTATAATCATATCTGTTATCAATTTGCAAGTTCCCTATTAGTATAGAATTCACTATGGGTTGAAATGATACATACCCGAACAATCTGTAGAATAGGAGAAAATCGTTATGGGTTGAAATGATAAACCCAAGCTATTTTCATTGAATTTAATTTGGGATTACGGGTTGAAATGATATATACCCGTATATATTTAAATTACGGATTGAAATGATAAATATCCGTATCACTTGACCATAGGATAGAAAATTATATACAGACACCGCTGGTCTATATATAAATATTTTGAAAATGATTTCTATGGTTTTGAAAAAAAATTTATGGTTTTAATAAATATTGATTTTAAAGATTTATTAAAGTTGATTTAATAAAGTTGATATATATATATGTTTAAGTATTTATTTAAATTATATTTTAATATAGAGTTCGAAATGATTAAATAAATTAAGGTTGAAAAGATAGAATTGAAATTGATGATTTGAGATTTGATTAAATTTGGATTTTTTGGAATTTAAGTTGATTTGAATCGATTTGTGAATTTGAGGAAGCTATTTTATATAAAGTAATTTTAAACTATATCTAAAACTATTTATTTATTTTTTAATTTATAAATTATTTTAATATAAACTATTTTAATATAAATCATTTTCAATATATATTATTTTAATATAAATTGTTTTAACTTATAACTATTTTATATAAATTATTTTATTTTATAAACTATTTTATTTTATATACTATTATTAATATCTAAACTGTTTGAAGGAAAGTGTTATGAATTCGAAGTGTTATGATTTCCAAAGTTATGAATTCGAAGTGTTATGATTTCCAAAGTATTATTATTTCAAATTGTTGGTTTCGAAAGTATTATAACTTTGAAAGTGATACGATTTTTGGAAATGGATATATATTTGAAATGAAAATGATATCGTATTGATTTGTTTTTGAAATGGAAATGATATTTTGGTTTTGAAGTATAAACTATTTTGAAATGACCGCGGTGTTATAATAGTTTGGTTGTTAAAGAGACCGGGATCGGATATGGGCATACTCTTCGTCGATACCGAAAACCACTTTAACAACTGTGTACGCGGTGGAGATTCCAGAATGAAGTAGGATGGTGGTGACGATTCCTATTGAGGTATATACGTGGACCCGAGTCCCGTGAGTTGGCATAAGGTGGCTAAAACAGGAGCGATTGACGGGCCAATGAGGTAGCACCTCTGATTGGACGCATTTCTTCGATACCATTCTATTACTTTGTGATTGATTTGGTGGCCACCCTTCGATTTTGATTGGGAGTGTGTTCTGAGGTGGGCGGTAGTGGTTGCTATGCGTTTCCACCAGCCCGGATGCGTAATTGGTATATCTACCCTAGCATTGCCTAGTTGTGTCGTGTCACCTACCATATCGAGCTTTACTACGAGTTTGGATTTGTGCCGTAGCCTGTGGAGTATTGAGCGTAGCCCTCGATCTGGGAGTATGCTAATACTGGATAGACTACTGGGACTATTACGTGTTAAGGTGGAAAATGTAAAGCCTTAATGCTATTTAAAAGTAAGTTTATTCTACTATTAGACATTATTATAATAGCGAATATTACAACTTAGTAGATAGTTTAATGGATCCTTAGAGGATGGTTATCCCAAACATCCTTTAAGTTGCTTGTATTTCAGTTGATATTTCACTTGAGTTGGATTTATTAATATAAGAATGTTAATCCTAACTCGAGTGTTTTGTGTTTGCTTTACGCTCGGGTCAGACTGAGTGGTTCAGTGTTCGAGACTCACCTTTGGAGTTGGAGCTTCGCTTGGAGATCCAGCTATCTATCCAGCTTTCAGTTATTCAGTTGATTCCAGTGATGTATTCAGATCTTGTATTTGACTATTGTATTGAGACATCTATGTATTCGTGACTTCTGTTGTATCTTGTTTAACTCTGTTATATATATAGTAGCTTCATGAACTACTATTCTTTTATTTCCGCTGCATTATTGTTATATTACTCTGTATCTGTGATTCAGTGATTGTTTATTTACTGTATATGCTGAGTTTTGCCAAATTTAAATTAACAATCTGATATTTTGAGCAATTCAAATCCGACATGTATGGATGCGAATGGTCCAAAATAGTGGGTCGTTACAGTACATAAAGCGCAAAGTATACCTGATTTAGATTGGGTCTCATATTCCTATGGTAAGCAGAATACATTGCATTTTTAATATAAATTGCTAAATAAATCATGGAAATGGAAATACCATAAAAGATGTAAATAACGATGAACAGATTCGGTTTCATAAATGACATAAATTACACAAGTAGCAAAATAAATCTCATCAATTACATCAATTTCATAATACACCAAGAATTCAACATAGTTACATCAATTGCATAATTACATCAACTGCATAATCTCATCAATTACATCAATTGGATAATTACATAACTACCGAAATAAAGCTCATCATTTACATCAATCATCATCGTCTTTTGATTCAGATTTGGTCTCATATTCTACGTTATTTTCCTCCATACTCTCGAATGCTTCTACTCATCGTTCAGAGGTCCAAAATTCGTACGATCGTCTGTAATTATTATTCTGTTGCTTTGCTCAAGATCTGCCTGGTAAGCTTGTTCGTTTGGAATATTCTTTCCATTGAACGTAAATCTGGCCTTTGTTTTAAAAATTGCCGACCAATATGCTTTATCTCTTTTTAAACACGGATAAGGAGCGTAATAAACTTGCAATGCTTGGTTGGCTAGTACAAAAGGATTGTACTTGTGATAATGCGATGTGTGCTTTATTTCAATAAGCTTATAATCCTTGTGCACATTAATTCTAGAACTTGGAACATTGCTAAACCAATTGCATCTAAACAGAAACACCTCCTCCGCGAGTCATGAGAAATATGTCAGTTGCAAAATTTGTGTTAAAACGCCATAAAAATCATTTATGTGATTTTCTGGATCATCACCACCTTTAACAAATACACCTGTATTATTAGTTAATTTTTCTGCACCATATTCTTTGGTGTTAAATTTATATCCATTGACGAAATATATTGGATATGTATTGACATTTCTTTTTGGTCTTAACGTAAGATGTTTCAAACCTTCGTCAACCACACAATTTGTCGGTTCATAAACGTACTTTGAAAACCAATCAGAAAATTCTTTACTGAGATCTCCGTGTGGATGTTCACTTTCATAAATACTGCATATATGAATAAAATATTGCATTAAATTCTACACGCGCATGCATTATGGATAAATCATAAATTATTATTTCAGATTACCTAACAAATGGTGCAACCTCAGCACAATTTAGAAGAATATAAGCGTGTACTACATGAAGATCTCTATCGTCTAGCCATACTTCTACACATTTCCCAGAAGGTCGACCATGTTGTCTAAAAATAGATAGCATTGTTTGAGAGGACTCTTGTTCGTCGCCTTCGTCATTACGAGGAACACTTTCAAATGATATGTTCACATGGTCACTGAAATAGTGAGAGAAAAAGAACGAAGCTTCTTCTTCGATGTAAGATTTACATATCGAACCTTCAACTCGTGCTTTTTGCCTCACTTTTTTCTTCAGATGATTCAAGTATCTATGAAAAATTAATTTACATTAACTTTAACTTCCGAATGTAATTAAATTAATAGGTAAAATATTACATACCTCTCAAATGGATACATCCATCCATATTGCATAGGACCTCGAAGTCGTGCTTTGGATGGGAGATGAACAGGTAAATGTTCCATTACATTAAAAAACCTGATGGAAATATTTTCTCCAATTTGCAGAGAAATATAGGATTATCTACTTAAAGTTTACGTAAACGTTGCACTTTTAAAGTAGTCGAACAAAGCTCTTTGTAAAACAGACTAAGCTCCGTTACTACCTTCCAAACTTTTAACGGCAATGGTTCTTTGAATAGAACGGGTAATAAAATTTCCATCATTATGTGATAGTCGTGGCTTTTCATTCCCCTCAATCTACCGTTTTTAAAGTCAACGCTTCTACGAAGATTTGATGAAATCCCATCAGGAAACCTTAACCCTTCCACCCATTTTAACACAACTTTAACTTGATTATTATCTAACTCGTAACATGCTTTGGGTTTTTTACTTCATTTGGTTTCTTATGAAGCTCAGGACGTTTGCATAATTCTTGTATATCGCGTCTTGATTTCAAATCGTTCTTAGTCTTCCTCTTGACATTTAAAATTGTGTTAAAAAAATTATCAAAGAAAATTTTCTCGTTGTGCATCACATCAATATTATGACGAAGCAAAAGATGTTTCCAATACGGAAACTCCCAAACTATACTCTGTTTGCACCAATTATGAATAGTCGATTTGCCTTCAATTTCTGTTTGCACTCCAGTTGCATATATCTTTGGATAGTCCCTTACAAGTTCGTATATGTCTTCGCTTGATCATATCGTTGGTGGTTGTCTGGTTTCTGCTTTATTGGCTAAAAAGATTTTCTTGTCTCCTCTGAAGGGATGATTGACATGGAGAAAACATCGATGGCAGTCCAACCATGAAATTTTCTTACCATTCGGTAAAGAAAACGCCCGTGTTTCTTCCATGCAATATGGACATGCTAGACGACCGGATGTACTCCATCCTGAAAGCATTGCATAGGCAGGAATAGTCCACAACAAAGAAGCAAATATACGGGAATATTTTTTTTTGAAACGTCGTATGTTTCTACTCCTTCATTCCACGATTTTTAACTCCTCAATCAATGGTTGAAAATCAACATCGATTCCTTGTGTCGGATCGTCGAGGCCAGGAACGACAATAGTAAGAAACATAAATTGCATTTTCATACACATCCACGGAGGTAAATTATAAAGTGTGATGATAATGGGTCAAGATGAATATTTAGCACCAAACTGAGAAAATGGTGTAAAACCATCCGTACATAATCCAAGTCTAACATTACGAATCTCCGCTGCAAAATTGGGATAAGTTTTGTCGAATGCTTCCATGCTTCTCCATTGGCTGGATGTGTCAACGTACACTCTTCCTCCGTTCTCACACTATGTCATCTCATTTGAGATGCAGTTACAGAAGATGCGTATAATCTTTGAAGCCTAGGAGTGATGGGTAAGTAATGCATACGCTTGTACGGAACTTCATTTCCCTTCTTTTTTCTTGGTTTGTATCTTTCCTGATTACATATATACAATTTCTAAGATTTATGTCTTCTTTTCAAAACAACATGCAACCATTTAAACATGTATCTATTTTTTGATAAGGTAAACCAAAAGCCAACATAAGTTTTTTAACTTCATAGTGATTTTCACACATTAAATTATCAGGCAGCATATGTCTTTTTGCAGCTTGTACAACGGCAGTAAATCCGGCTTCGGTGATGTTGTATTTTGACTTCATCGTAATGTATTATGCAGTTACTGACAGCTGGGTGCCGCTTTTACAGCCATCCCAAAGAGGTTTCTTAGCAGCATCTAGTAAATCATAAAAAGAATTTGCTTTAATATTTGGTTCTTCAACATTTTCATCGTCGTCGTCAACTTCAACCGTAGGGAACATTGATCGTGCTGCATCTTCGACCATATTTTCTATACGGTTCGTCGTAACAATTTCATTACTAGCAATGTCTAATTCAGACTCTGCGAAAGTATTTACTACAACTTCTCCATGACGATCCCAAACATAATACTCCGGCACGAAACCGTTTTTGCACAAATGGACTTTCACAATATCGGGTAACAAATATTTCAAATGTCTACACCTACTACATGGACAACGAATTTCTGCATCGTTTCCATTATTACTTAAAGCAAATTCAACAAATATGTTTATACCATTATATAAATCTTCTTTAATTGAGCCTCTCAACCCACTTCTTCGATACATCAATCTCCTCCGATCAACAGAATAATTAATCATTTTTCCTATTTGAAAAAATATGTCGCAAATTCAAAAATAAATATTGGTCATATTTCGAATTCACATTTTATTTTTTGACGTATCGATACAAAAACTTATACGCATACCCCACTTAAGAATATAATATAGAAGTGTTGATTTATGGTTATCTTTTTTTCCTGCTCAGTCATCCTATTTCCCATTACAAACTCAGTAAACACTTCACATTTTGTACATTATTTCGTTTTAAATGATTCAACAAAATTTCGGCAGCACTTTCCTTTTGTTTCCTGCACTGTACACAAATGTGTGTACGTAGGAAAAAAATAGAAAAGTGACGGCGGAATTTTGTGAATCGTTTGAAATGAAATAATGTGCGAAATGTAATTGTTCACTGTGTTTATAACTTGTCCAATACAGGGACAAATCCAACAAGCATTGTACCAGATGAATATAAATGGTCATTTTGTGAAAAAACAACTATTTATATAACGATCATGTACAACATCCGTCGGACGAGCTCAAAAACTCTCTAAGGGACGTAAAAAAAAGTATTTTATAAAAAAGCATATATTTACTAATTTTATACATTTCAAAAACTTTTTAATTTACCACATTTGTTCCGCGTATTTCATCGAATAAGGCTGCTTTAATATTGTTGTCATTTTCCAATACAGTCAAATTTATTTTAGACTCGTGCATTCATTATTGTTGCACAAGTCAAGATGTTATACGACTCATGTCTTATTCCAATTAACACAATACAATGGTAGAAACAACACATATACAATGGTTTACATATACACACACAATCACAAATTATACATACTATTTACAATTTCACGATAACATATGAAATAGGTATACCTTGGGATGCTATAAACCATTATTACGCTAGTGGAAACAATTTCAATCACTAATTAGCTATAATTTATCAACTTATGCAAATGTAGATTTAGGGTAAAAATTAGATTTTTGGTGAAAATAAGAGATTATACCTGAGAGTCAAAACAATAGAGTTTGATTTGGCAGCCGTGGAGGATCCGGAAGCTTGAATTGGCGATTGGAAGCTTGAATTGAGGATTTAGGGGTTTTTTGATTAAGATTTTCGTGTTGCAGAATGGGGAAGAAGAGGCTCGGTTGAAGCTTGTATATCACGAATTTCTGACGGCCGCCGACGGCCCGTTGGAAGCCGTCGGAAGCCGTCGCTATGTGCTGTCGGTATTTTAGCCCTTTCTAGTAGTGTAAGAATCATAATGCCATCACTTCTCTAAATCATGCCTAGTTATAAGTAAATGGAGTTTAATTCAGATATAAAGGCAACTTGGTTTCGATCATGGTATGCCTGAAATGCTTATTTAGAATGGTTAATCTTTACATTTATAGTAAGTTAACAGCGGGAAGGAATCCAAACGTACAACTTTTTAGTACTATAAACTAAGTTTATAGTAATGGTTATCCATAATGTGAAGGATAATAAAATGAATTTGTACTTAAAATGTTTGACATCCTTGCTTTTGACAATAGATTCTTACCGTTGTTTTTCCTAAGGCCACTTTAATTTGAGTTTTAATAATCTCATTCTATTGTGATCTTTGATAATGGAGTAGAATTTTCCAAACTGTTGTTTTCTGAGATGAGGGGAAGATAAGTTTAGTTTACTCATTCCTTAGTATTTGGTCCTCTATATCTGGACTAAGAGTTTATAGACTCATCATGAGATATACTTCCAAATATGTGGAGCAAGATGGCATCTACAGCTATGAGTCAACTTAACATGATGGGAACAATGACCACATTGATCGACTTGGATTTACTGGACTTCATGATCTTATGCATATTTTTTTATGTCATTTGTTGAGGAATTTATTTATGGACTGAGCCAAAATACTTATAACCTATTGTGAATCATTTAATGTTTTTTAAGTGTAACAGGAACACTATACAGACTACTGATGACCTTAAAATTTTATAATGTTCTTACTCCTAAAATTATTGTTTTTAGATGCATAGTTAATATTGATAGAAATTCCATTCTAACCAGACTAATGAAAAATTGGTGTGAATTATGTTGCATTTGTGTTTGTACTCTCTAATAAAGAAAGATGTTAGACTCCAATATTCTTTGTGCATATCCACCGGACATGCTTAAGTACTCATGTATGTATAATAGCGAAACTTGATTTTGAAGCTTTTGAAATGTATAAAACACCATTTTACATTTATATTGTGTGTTAAGGGCATTTTTGGCATTTCTCTATTTATGTCATGCATCCATGTTATCCACATCTTTCGTACGAACTCTAATTGTAATTGTGACTTTCCATCATCCACATTTACCACCACAATAATTACTTTTTTTCTCAAAAGCTCGCTCTTTCGAATCATGAAATCAAATTAGCGTCAATCGAGTTGAGAGCAACTCAAGCGTTCATTAATATATAACAATCCAGCAAATCAGGCGCAGCCAAGCAAATAACGCAAACATTGGCAAAGCTCCACAAGTTGTGGGAAGAACGGATCTTGGTAAACACGACAGCATTCATCATTGTTAGAGGCTTCAAAACATCTTTGAAAATTTCACATTATATACAGTCTGTCACCATTTAGGCGAAGGTTCAAACAAATTGATGTATAAATCTAGCATGTAATGTTGTTTAGGTCATTTTAGGAAAAAGGTAAATTCATAATTTTATGTATATTTGATAACTCATCGGTGTAAAATGATGTGATCCGTTATTCATTCATTGGCAACATAAATGATGCAAAATGGGTTTCTAAAACTTCAAACCATTATCTTGCAACTATTGTGTTATATAAAGCAATCTTAAATTTTTCATTAACCACACCATGATTATGACTGAATATGTACTGATATCTTTAATGAACATCCACAACATGTTATACTGATTGACAATGACATACTTAAGGTAAAAGATATATTGGTTAGGATCATCTATACTATACTATTATTAGTGAGTTGAATTTCAAGCTCACACAGGCTTCCTTGAAATTTGGCAACCGAACTGTCACGTTTATACTTTTTCTTATCTTCCTCCAAACCCTAGATATTAATATTCTTTTCCTTTCACCAGCATGCCCTAGCGCCTTCAAATCCGAACCTTTGCTTCGCGGCAGCAACTTTCACCACACCATCGCTTTCAATCCACCTTCTGCTCTCGCTCTCGCTTCTTTCTCCATTTTTGTCCAACCTTCTTAATAGCTTCCCTACCGATTTGAGCGTTTCCATGCTTCCACCGTTGTCCATCCCTCCCGCCACCATCTCCGTCCCAGTAACAGTCCGATTCCTCGCTATAGGTTAGAAGACAGCTAAGTTTCCTTGGCTCTGCTGCCTCCTTCCATTTCTCATCAGATCAATATTCTAATCCCTTTTATCTTCCTAACCCTAATTCCAATTTAAGGGAATTGAATGGTATTTCTTCCAGTCGACTATCGTTTTATTTTCTTGATAGCTCTTCTTCACCCAATCGGCAGTGGCTGCCGATCGGGCTGTTTCCAAGGCGTACAAAGGTCATCACATCAAGGTAATATCCTCTGCCGTTTTCCCCTGTTCTTCGTGTTATTTTATTTCCCTATAACTACGATGTTACTATCGATTCATTGATCGTATCCTTTCATTGATTTCTATGGTTATTTCCATGTTATATGATTTTCCTTGAAATTCTCGATCAAGCTTTTGTGAAATCAACACAGAAATAAAAATTACACTTGAACATGAAAACATATTGCTTTGGAATCAACAACCGGTGCCCAGACTTTGTGTGGCGACTTCTAGGCGGAAGTTTATGGAGGCGAAGATATTAATTTTGTAAAATATTTGATGTAATCAAAGATATTTGCTGACAATGCTCCAAATTAGTCAAAATTATATGCAGAGAAGTACAACCTTGGGTAGATGGTTTCATTACTCACATTACCGAAGATGGTCTAGGAAGGTCTATGAACTAATAGCAGTAGAAAATATATATTATTTTTCATTTTTATGACTGGTAGAGTGTCTAGACCGACAAATTTTTACTCAGTCTATCTCTGAGTTTGCAATACATTCGATGTTATGTTACTGTGTACTGCATATTGACAATGGAATTAGAATTACCTTTGGAACGTCCTTACTACTATTTTGTAAAGAAAACCATGTGAGGTAAATTGCATTTTTACATTATTTGGTTTAAACTGAATCATTGTTGTGCAAAAATATGAAACTGAAAATATGTTAACAAGGTGCACCTATTGGTAATTTGCTCGGGTGATAAGTATGTGTCTAATAGAAATTGCTAGACTATTTTGTTCTTCATGGTGTTTTCAATTACATTGACCAATTTTTTACTTCATCCTGATGACTAATTTTGTTTTCCTTTGTTCGATCACTGCAATTTTGAACAAAATTTTAATTTATTTAAGAAACATGGACTAATGTATTTTAAATGCTTTACTGGTTTTTATGAATATAAGTACATAATTGTCTCTTCCGTTTAATACTAAAGAATTTAGAAATGATTTTTAATCCACCTATTATTGATTTCATTTTTTCTATATTCATTTAGTAAATATTGCAAATTGTACATGTATTTGTGACCAACCTTCCAATTATTGAAGTAAAATGTCTATATGTGCTTTATTATAGCGGATCCTGATTGGGAACATTAGGGATAAATTAACTCTTCTTAGTTGTACGATGTTATTTATTTTACACATGTTGGTATGTGTTCGAGTTTATTTTACTTCATTATTAAATTTAGGAGATGATTTGCATTTTAAAGATTTCCCCCCTTCATTTTGATTTCTTTTACTTAACTTATCATTTTTCTTTACATTTTTTCTTTGTTTATTTTTTGTATTATTTAAATAAGCTTCCACTTTATATGAGGTAAGAGGATTCACATGTTCAAAATTCTATAATGTTGTTAGATGAAGTACACAACCATTACTTTTGGTAATTAGTAAAATGCTTTTAGTTTAATAGATATAAGTACATATTTTTCCTAGTACATGTCATCTTTATTATTCATGAAAAAACTTTCTTTTGTTAAAATAAAAATTCAGGAGAGTGCTGATTTCCCCTGTGAAGTTTTTTTCCCTTTTTACGGAGGACTATCAGAACATCTTCCATTTCATCTTGGTAAAGAAATCTAGGTGTGTTCAACCTACTGCGTATATATCTACTACATAAGATTTCATGCACCGATAATGATATTTCTAAGCCAAAAGTTACTCTTAAAGGAAGTTTCTACATAGGTGCAAAATGTTACTTATATTGTTTAACCTTAATAACACTAATTGTAGTAATTAAAGAAAGTCATAATCAAATAAACATTCGATTGACAACTTCAACTTACGTACCTCCTTCAATTGTTATGTTTTTTCCTGGTTTTCCTACTTTATTAAGTTTGATTTATATTATATATTTTTAATATTTTACTCATTCATTAGACATTAGTTGTACATTATGTATGGTAGAACTATATCAGAATATTATGCACACTAAAATAGAAGTTAGGTTCACTTTCTCACGTACATGAAGCATTTTGCTTATTATTTCATGAAAATGGTCAAACTCACCAGCTAGTGCTTCTTTTTATCCCACCAAATCAAAAAAATAAAAATTCATTTGTGTTTTTTAATTCAAAGTTGAATCAGTATTTATATATGTATTACAAATGAGGGATAAAGAGTTCATGGCTAAATATTTGATGCCTTTGTTATTCAGTTTTTATATTAAAATTGTAATACTCATTTGTTTAGGATTTACTGTTAGTTCAAATTGGCAGAAACAAATTAAAGGTTGTATCTAGTGAAATACATACAACTAGACATTGTTTTTGGTGAAGAAAAAATCAACACAAATGGTAGAAAACAATTTTTTTTAAATTTGTACGTGTTAAACCGAGATCATAATGATACTGATATAAGCCTTTTTTATCTCGGTAGACAAACAAGTTTTTTCCAATTTAATATACCAAATAATCACTGTACACTTATTACTATTTAACAGTTTTTGAATCATAAAAGTATAATGAACATATTCTTGGAATGTTTTGTTGTTCCTCAATGACTGTAGAGGATTTGAAAATTGCAAGCTACACATATGTGTACAGGTTGCGATTTGGATTTACTCTGTTGACGAGGAATAATAACGATAAACCTAGGAATGAAATGAAGATAAAAACAACTATGAAAAATGCCATAATAATACTCCATCCTATTATAACAATGTTTTAGATACAAACCTCGAGAACATCAACATGTTGGATTTAAAGTAACTATCATAACCAACCAATAGCTGACTCATGCATCTAAATCTTCTAATAACATTACTTTTTTTAGGCATCACAAACTAACACGAATTTATAAGTTTTCAAGTAATAAATGTTCATTATTAATAACTTTGTTTAAAAATGACATATTTTAAACTTAAAATGTTTCAAAGTTTGTAGCTTTCGAATTTTGAAATCTTAGAGATCTTAAACATAAAAAGCAACAAACCGAGCTTACCTTTTAGTTGGCCTCTTTAGATTACATGGGACATCATCGTAGAGACAAGATGTAATATTTTGTTGTGCAATGACCATTAGTTTATCTTTATTAGAGCATCTCTCTAGCAATTGGAGGAGACTCAAAAGTGGGAGGAATTTCAACTTTATATTGCTTCATCACACACCAACAGCTCGAATTTGAGAGTGATGAAGCAAGTAAAGTGGAAGTTGCTCCAACTTTCTTTTGAGCGTCGATAACTAATGGATTTTCAAAACCGGTCTTTGTTTAGATGGTTTTACGAAAACAATCTAATGATCAAAATTTCTTTTTGTAATATAAAATACACTAAATGGTGTTCTGAAATTCGTTTAGGGTCTAAATATATTTTTAATAAATATTTTATCCTAAATGAGTTTCAAAAAACCGTTTGGAAAATTACATTTTTTTAAATTGATGTTCAAAAAGGCGAAGTTGAAGTTCTTCCAACCGAATATCATCTTCACCGCGACAAAATGGACATATTTTCATTTTTTTTCCTGAAAAATGATTTGATTTTATACAATGATGGATTTTAACTATTAGATGATGATTTGATTTATACCAGATGTGAAATATAGTATGTACTTTGGATTCTATTAGAGCCTTATTATCTTGGCATATTTACATGCATCTTCGGGGCAAGTGTAACTTTAAAATAGGTATTAATTGCTAATCACAAAACATTCATATTATCTACATCAGATTTATGAATACAGTATTATCAGGCTGCCCATTATTTACGTGGCAGGGTCATACTCTTTAGTCATATTCATTAGACCATGGATGAGTTTAAGTTTTTTTTCCTATTCAAGAGCTTTGTCTTTGAGGGAAAATAACTACTATGCTATTTTTCTTTTAATATTCCATTTACAGTACATTTTTGATGGACTGTGTCTGAAGTTTTGGAAAGTAACATCATTTCCTTTAATTTGACATCACCAAACACAAAGTCAACTAAAATTGTGAAGTTCATTATTTTGCGATTCATGGGAGAAGTTAGTAACTTTTTGCATATTGGTTTTGGAATGGGAAGTTATGAGTTTGTCCGAAGTGAGTGCTCATTGTTTTATAAAGGTTCGCTGAAATATGATGATATCATAATTGTCAGAAAAAAATGTAAAGTTTTTTTTTCTGTCTTAGCTTAAATATTTATTTTGTTATTAACTGTTAAATAGTTCTTTAGCTAACAAATGATCTAATTAGTACTTTACATGGCCATATATTCGACATAGCCCTTATTTTTCGCCATATATTTTCAGTCTTCTACTTGATTTTAGGTGAATTTTCCAAGTAAATCTATATTTGGTATTGTATGTTTACTAAAAAAAAATATGAAATTAAACCTTTCCCTTCTATTTCTCAGTTTCTAATTTTGTGTTTAATGCGTTTAATGTAGTTTCTTATTTTAAGCTTCATTGGTGCTGTCATTTAACAACAAAGCACAAACAATGTCAAATAAAAAATGTACTAAACTGAAAATTTTCACTAATATTTACGATTCTTTGTAGTTGAATGATAATGCAAAAATTTGAAAATAAATTGTTTAAATTTATTTACCACCATAGTACTATAGTTCGTATAAGTCAGTGGAGAACTTCAGTCAAATTGAATTTTGAGAACTTGAGATAAAAATCCGATCATGATAGATGCAAGGATAATAAGTTTACAATATTGCATATTTGATATTAGGTTATTATGAGGTAAAGCTTATGGAAGCATCAATTCTTTTTTTTCTTCCAACTTCCCGGATTCTCCATCATCTTAGTTTGATCCCTTCATTTCAAGTGAAATTTGGTAACCCCGTTGTCATGCATATTCTGACACTTTGTTTTCAATATATGTTACAATTTTTATGCCTCCTACAAGCCTAAAATGTTAGCAAAAAAATATAGTTAGTTTAAACTTGAGTTATAAAGAATTAATTCCATTGACACTAATTCTCATCATTGTTTCTCTTCTCGACTTTTCAACTTTATGACTAATCTATAGTCAGCCCTCAAATGTTGTCATCAAGGTAGTGCTTTATATTGAATATTAGTTGACACTTTATCTATGCTACCACCAAGCATGGGAAAAAAATTATATATTGCTCCTACAGTTTTTCATTCGCTTATTTTCATTTGTTAAAAAAAGAGTTAATAATGGTATATGCAAAATTCAAATAGGTAGGCTTAGACTACTTATTCCATTTATATATTTGATTATGTCTCTAAGTTTGAACTTTAAATGATTCCATACAAACTAAATGGTATGGACATTTTTTAGACAACTTCAAAGATTGGGTTGTTGTATGTCATCAACGCTAATCGTTATTACAAATTTTGATGCTGCAATGGTGATATTTATAATGCTGTCCACTTTCCATCAGCATCATGAAAGAGAATCTGCATTGCTTCCAGTTATTTTAAATTCAACTGTTTTTATATCCGATCCATAGTACCTTTGCCTGCCTATGTATGCAGTCTTACAAAGGCTTATAAGAAACTGAGAAAGATAACTCATGTTTATAACTTTGATGTTACTCTTGAGTGAAGCATCCGATGATTGTAGATGCTTGGTTACTCTCTTTAACGAACTAACCAGGGCACCGTTTGATATGTTGTTTCTTCCCACCATATATTAATGTGCACTGAGTAAAAATTTACCAACATCCGTATCAGTATTAACATTGTTAGTTACATCTAAACTGTAATGGCATTGATAGTTTATGGAAAAGATGTATGTGCTATGATATATATATTCAAATGATATATATATATATAACAATATATGTACTATGATATATATATATATATATATATATATATATATATATTAAAATAATATTTTTTGATACGTAAAGTAATCAAGGGAAGGATCAAATTTTTATTACCTATTAGTATCATGATCTCCGCATAGATTTTATGAAAGTTGATCCACCTACGCAAATATCACAGTACTCCTTTTTGTAGAAAAAGTGTAAAATGTGTGAGTTCTTTAGACTAAATTGAAAAGATAATTTTCAACAGAATTTGCATGAACTCAAACCGTCCTGTGTGCAGCAACCTTATGCACAGAAAAGAACTAACCAACCTCCGTGCAATGTTATAGTTGATGTTTTCATCAACTATGTTCTGCCAAAAAATTAGTATTTTTGCACTTATTTCATCAAAAACAATTGTCTTTAGCATAGTCCACTATATTAATTTAAGTTGAGCATGGTAGTTATGAAATGTTAGCATGTTGTTTTGTACCTCTATGTATTCCATTTCAGTTTCTAAACATTCGTTGCCTATGCAGGTCGTTTGTGCATTGTTCGGGGAAATCTTCTCTCTATTGAACCAAGTACCAAACAATCAAAGATGAATGAAAGTTGTCTGTCATCACGAGGGTGGGAGGGATCAATACACATTGAAGCAGAATAAAGTATGAAATATCTTTATTTTTAATACGGTTTTGATGCATTCCTAATATTTTACCTGACCATACACTTTTCAAGATAACTGCAAAAATATCACGACTGAGAATCAAGATTTTAACAAATATTACCACATATTTTTACTCTAAACAGTAGTATGTAAATTAGTTTGCAATTTCAAATTTATACCCTTACACAAACACATGTGCTATAAAAGAGTCCAGTACTCCAAATTCAAGCCATATCAGATAATTATAGACAATAAATATATTTATATAAATGTCTATTTCATTTCCTAATTTTAGGTCCGTGCTTTGCTTTTTCACTATGTACTTCAAAAGCACCAAAGAAAAATACCAGCGATAAAAGATCAATCTGAAAAATTATTTTCACATATAACATAAAAGTTAATTTTTTTATTGTCCTTTTGAGCCTTTTCAAAAATACCACACACTGCCCCTGCAAATGTTTACAGTCTTTAAAAATAACATATTATCCCCGCAAAAATTGTTTTACTACATACAACTCTTATAAAGGACATGCGATATTTTTTTACTGACCCTGTAATAACATGTTATCCCCATCATTCATGTGGAATACATCCCCTCTCTTGGCAAAACCTGTCAGCCAACTTTCACCTTCTGTAAAAAACTACTGTGCCTCAGATTATAGCCTGAATTCAACAAATATTATATATTGTCATTACACCTTCTAGCTTAGTAAAGTTCACACCCAACATACCCATGCTGTAACATACTGCTGTGCAACAACTTAGACCTCAAATATCAGTACAACTTTCTTTACTTCATTCGATTACTACCTTGCTGCTACACTATTGCTACTTACTGCATACAATAATCGACCAGCTATTCTGTCTTCACTGTAATACTGACAACAATACATCTGTGCGCAAGAATAGCTCAAGCAACCACTTTTCAACTTCTTAGGATAGGAACAGTCCTTGGGACATATTCAGCACAAAGGAGAAAATGCTGCAAGGTTCAGTATAGGCTAGAAACAAAAATGTGCTATACCGATTTGTTGAGAATCTTCAGCAAACTTTTTTTTAAAAACCACTGTTGCCTTTTTCCACACTATGTTTTAACTTCTATCTGTGTTCTGCATAAATATTTATGTACCTATGTTGATGTTCGAATACGTGAAAAAGTATATAGATTCTATATGCATGTTATCTTAGAAATCAAACTCTTCTTATTTGTTATAGACATGTTCGTCTGCATAGTCTATTCATACAGCATAACTTTGACAGCTGATTATACTTTTGGGTTCATTGCCAAATAGAGTAGTTTATGCTTTTGCTTTTTTTATTTTTTTATTTAAAGAAACGGGAAAAAACACAAAAACAACTCAAATTAGGTTCCCATCGCATATTTTAGTATCAACAGTAAGTTGTACATAAAAAAAGTCACCTAGGCGTTTAACTACTCAGTTCGCCAACAGTACAATGCTCCTATGTCACATACTGGTGGGGTACTGTTAGGTTTAAAGTTTAAATATAGCATATGATCACCAAGACTCAACGAATTTAAAATTTAAACATTGCATGATATGTAAAAATAAAATTTAAAAGGACAAATTTTCAAAAGAGGCTGGTTTTTTAAACTATTGGCATAAATAGGCTAGTTTACAAACTATTTGCAAGTTTAGGTTAGTTTTGACCAGCTCAGCGATGAGCTGGCCAGTATTTGAAAAAAATTATCACGGGGCGCATTTGTGAAATGCGCCCATACAAAATTACACTGGCGCACTTGCCAAGTGCTCCAGTGTAATTTTTTGTCCAAACATGGAAATGCGAACCAAAGCCAAATTTGGAGTTTGCTATTATTCAGTGGAACGATAGACATAACTGTATCGTACACCAACAATTTCCTACCATTCCTATTTCGAGACACATGACTTGATATTGGTTGATTACTCGAAGATTCATTGTTGCAGATCGGACTTCTCACGAACGTGCATACACCGCTCGTGCACCGCTTGAGCGAGATGTGGTCAATCTTCATATTATCATGATATTTTTAGTTCGTTGGCTTGAAGTTATTTGTTCACTTGAATTATGTTTCTAATTTTGAATAAATAATTACAACTTGTAGGTCGATGTATTAGAGAAGGTAGGAAGAGGGTTGGACGATATCGGATATGGTAGAGTACCCGAACGAGAAGCCCAACCACGATGTCTTGGTTTCAACAAACTTATTGATACACTCTTTTTAAGAAATCGATTACCACGACCAAGCCCTTCCGAACAAGCTATGCAGACTAGAGAGCGAAGAACTAAAAGAATGCAGGATACACATCAATCGCAAGCCGTTGGATCTTCTCAACCACCACCTACATAAGACGATCCAACCATAACATAGTTAGAATTACTATTAATAAATTTACCATTAATAAATTTCAACCATAACATAGTTAGAATTCGATTACATTCGCACTAAAGTAGAAGTTCTAGTTCGATTACAAAAGAAAACTAATATTAAACTAAAAATACTAATATTCATAGTGGAGTTGGATCGTTTTATGTAGGTGGTGGTTGAAAAGATCCAGCGGCTTGCGATTGGTGTGTATCTTGCATTCTTTTAGTTCTTCAGTCTCTAGTCTGCATAGATTATTCGGAAGAGCTTGGTCGTGCTAATCGATTTCTAAAAAAGTGTGTATCAATAAGTTTGTTGAAATCAAGACATCGTGGTTGGACTTCTCTTTCGGGTACTCTACCATATCCGATATCGTCCAACCCTCTTTCTACCGTCTCTAATACATCGACCTACAAGTTGTAATTATTTATTCAAAATTAGAAACATAATTCAAGTGAACAAACAATTCAAGCCAACGAACTAAAAATATCATGATAATATGAAGATTGACCACATCTCGCTCAAGCGGTGCACGAGCGGTGTATGCACGTTCGTGAGAAGTCCGATCTGCAACAATTAATCTTCGAGTAATCAACCAATACCAAGTCATGTATCTCGAAATAGGAATGGTAGAAAATTGTTGGTGTACGATACAGTTATGTCTATCGTTCCACTGAATGATAGCAAACTCCAAATTTGGCTTTGGTTCGCATTTCCATGTTTGGACAAAAAATTACACTGGAGCACTTGGCAAGTGCGCCAGTGTAATTTTGTATGGACGCATTTCACAAATGCGCCCCGTGATATTTTTTTCAAATACTGGCCAGCTCATCGCTGAGCTGGCCAAAACTAGCCAAAACTTGCAAATAGTTTGTAAACTAGCCTATTTATGCCAATAGTTTAAAAAACCAGTCTCTTTTGAAAATTTGTCCAATTTAAAAAAGATGGTGCATGTAGTCAGTTGGGCATATCCTAATATTTTTATTAACTTGCATTCATTTGGTATGTATATTGTCCAACTGTCTTTGTGTATGTGCTACCAAATCACGTGCTACAGGCAATATGCTCTGCAGTTGAAAGATATGAAATATACAACTACATCCACATACAAAAATCATTGATTTAATGCAGGATAACAACGATTGCCAACGTCCGATGCGTTTGTCAAACATCGCAACCATGAAATATACAATGTAAATTTTCTTTACTTATATTGTTCAATTCCGTGTGCGAAGCACAGGTTCACACTAGTTGAATATAAAAGTGAAACAGTCTATTATCCTTAA
Organism: Allium fistulosum; assembly: GCA_030737815.1. Classification (NCBI taxonomy): domain Eukaryota; kingdom Viridiplantae; phylum Streptophyta; class Magnoliopsida; order Asparagales; family Amaryllidaceae; genus Allium; species Allium fistulosum. The sequence goes on from CM060905.1 coordinate 1,113,505,993, forward strand.
AGTTAATGTTACGAGAACATGATGTATCTCCTTATCTCATGTGTTTTTTTAATCCAAACAAATTGTTCTTGAAAACGTGCATATAATATTAGTAGACTACTTATATCATACATTATTAGTGTTAGAATTCCTAGTGTAAATGAAATACACTTGTCCTACATCGCCAAATTTGCAAAGCCATTCCAATATATATATGGCTTTGCAATGAAGGTGTTGGGGCCTAGGGGCACCCAAATGTATGCTTTGTTGTGAGGAGGGAGATCATGCATCTCCACCACACACGCGCGCCGCCGTCCTTCCGACCGACCGAGCCGGGCCGGGTACGGGTCTTAAATGATCATTCTAAAACATGCTAGGGCATTGTTTAACGGTTTTGGGCAGGCGCGAGTTTTTTTGGCGAACAGACGCAGACGGAAGCGGGTGCGGCTTATGACAGCAACAAGTGCAAACACAGAACCAGTAGCGAACGGGTGTGGCCCGTTAAACGAACAGCAGCAATGAAAGGCAACAGGTGCAACATTTCAGGCAGACTTCGAAGGGGTGCGGACGAAATTATAAATAGAAGAGAATACTGATCACATTCTAATTCCATTCCAATTTTAATTTCTTCTGCTTCTTCTTTCTCTACTGCTCTATACAATATATCACAAAGTTGACATACTCATTACAATCTCGTGCAGATTACGTCTGTTGTATCTTGGGAGAATTTTGAAATAAAATTCTTAAGGAAATTGTTACGACAAGCCTCAGACGCTATACGGTTAGATCTCTAGTCTGTTTGTATATTTATATACATTATTCTATATTCTATTCGTTATTCTGGTTATACTATTTATTTAAAATAGTATACCGCTGTTGTTGTAACTTATTTACAACATTCATATTGTTATTATAATTAATACAGAATTCCAGTGTAGTGGAAATCTGAGTTATAAACTTGTGCGACGAGTTTATATTTGATTATTCTCTGTTTTGGTATACTAGACGTATAACATCTTAAGAATTTTACTGTTTTCACTAAAATAGAGATGGCAACAGTAGAGCTCTCAACAAAGGATACTACACACAACAGACCCGATCCTTTTAAAGGAGATGGTGATGACTTTTTAACATGGCAGAATCAGATGTTATTTTACCTCACCACACTCGGTCTGCAACGGTATCTCGAGGAGGAGGAACCGATTTTTGCACCAGGCAAGGAAGCAGATGTTGCTACATGGAAACATTCTGATTTCCTATGCAGAAACTATATTCTGAATTGTCTCGACAAGGTGCTATACAAAGTATATCAACCTCTAAAGATAGCAAAAGCACTATGGAATGCACTTGCCACGAAGTATAAGACGCAGAATATCAGTCTTAAGAAAGTCATTGTAGACAAATTCATGGACTACAAGATGGTCGACTCCAAACCGGTGACTTCTCAACTGCATGAACTACAAATCATTATTCATGAACTCGAAGCGGAAGGTCATAAGGTTGGAGAATCGTTTTTGATTGAAGCCATCATGGGAAAACTGCCACCGTCGTGGAGAGATTACTGCAATTATCTAAAGCATAAAAAGAAGGAAATCTCTTTACAGGATCTCATAGTTCGATTGAAAATTGAGGCAGATAACCGTGGAATTACAAAACAAAGCGAGGAGGCATTTGTGGCTGAAGATTCAAAGACCAAAAACAAAAAGAAGAATTTCCAGAAGAAAAGGAAAGCTCCAGACAACAAACCAAAAGACAACAAACGAACCAAAAAGTTTAATGGTGAATGTTGGGTTTGTGGAAAGGTTGGACATGCCGCTAGAGATTGCAGACTCAAAAAGGACCGCAACAAAGAGGCAAATTTAGTAGACAACATGGAAGTGGATGAGTCCAACTTCTCGGCAGTTGTTATCCCGCCTTTTGGCAAGGCCGTGACACCAAGAACTTGACTAGAAACCAATGACAGTTCGTCTTGGAGATCGGTTATACGCAGGCTCACTATGGATATCGACGAATTTTTTCCGAGTCTGGATCGAGCTAAAATTGATATGACATGACAAGAAAAGCTATGAGAGCCAACATTCTGAATTTCAAGTCAATCGGAGTTCATATGCTCCAGATATTGATGGATCACGGCTGAGAAATCCAAACTTGCATCGATCATAACTCGAGATCTACAAGTCCAAATGCCACCAAATTTGGACGGGAGCTGACTGGCAACCTAAAGAATGTTCCTGCCAAATTTCGTCTCCATTGGATCAAATCTTGATCGATTCGAAATTGCTTCGTATCGATCACAACCCAACTTGCATCGATCATAACTCGAGATCTACAAGTCCAAATGCCACCAAATTTGGACAGGAGCTGACTGGCAACCTAAAGAATGTTCCTGCCAAATTTCGTCTCCATCGGATCAAATCTTGATCGATTCGAAATTGCTTCGTATCGATCACAACCCAACTTGCATCGATCATATCTCGAGATCTATAAGTCCAAATGCTATGAAATTTTCAGAGGAGCCTACATGTGACCTGAGGAATGTTCATGCCAAATTTCAGCTCCATCGGATGAATTCTTGATCGATTCGAATGGAGTTCGAATCGATCCCGGAATGGGCCCCAATTTCCTGAGGCCGGGCATGTGGGCCCCCTCACGTGCCAAAAGTAGTCTCTCGAAATTTCGGCGAAATATCAGCCTTCTGCACCTATAAATAGAGCTCCTTGCCATTCAAAAAGGGGATCTTGGAATTGGAGAGCTTCATAACGCCCGGACGCTATCAGATTCACTCAAGACCTCCATTGCTGCCATTGCTCTTCGAATTTTAGCTCTATTATCTGAGATACTCCGCTGTAATAACTTATAATCTTCAAGTGACAAGCAATAAAATCATCAACTTCATAGTGGACGTAGGCCATACGCCGAACCACTCTAAAACTCTATGTTTCCATGCATTTTCTTATATGTTTACTGGTGTGTTTGTTAGATCTGCTTAATTTTACATTTATTCTCTTCATTTTGTCTCTTCAAACACATCCGAAGAGTGTTGTGCCCAATTTTGGTACAAACACTTTGGTGCTTTCACTGAGAAAACCCAGTTTTTTCCTTCTGCTCATTGGATCTACTGCCGATACCGGATTGCAAACATCCAAGGGGAAGATCCAGATCTGTCGTCAAGTGGTTCCTTCTATTCTATTCAGATTGCTCCAGATCTAAGAGGAACTGCATTCATCCATATTTTCGTATCCATATTTTCGTATCCATGAAAATATGATGAATTTCGTATCCATGTTTTCGAGTCCAGAAAATATGGTGAATTCCGTATCCATGTTTTCGAATCCATGAAAATATGATGAATTTCGTATCCATGTTTTCGAGTCCAGAAAATATGGTGAATTTCGTATCCATGTTTTCGAATCCATGAAAATATGGTGAATTTCGTATCCATGTTTTCGAGTCCAGAAAATATGGTGAATTTCGTATCCATGTTTTCGAGTCCAGAAAATATGGTGAATTTCGTATCCATATTTTCGTATCCATGAAAATATGATGAATTTCGTATCCATGTTTTCGAATCTAGAAAATATGGTGAATTTCGTATCCATATTTTCGAATCCATGAAAATATGATGAATTTCGTATCCATGTTTTCGAGTCCAGAAAATATGGTGAATTTCGTATCCATGTTTTCGAGTCCAGAAAATATGGTGAATTTCGTATCCATATTTTCGTATCCATGAAAATATGATGAATTTCGTATCTATGTTTTCGAGTCCAGAAAATATGGTGAATTTCGTATCCATATTTTCAAATCCATGAAAATATGATGAATTTCGTATCCATGTTTTCGAGTCTAGAAAATATGGTGAATTTCGTATCCATATTTTCGAATCCATGAAAATATGATGAATTTCGTATCCATGTTTTCGAGTCCAGAAAATATGGTGAATTTCGTATCCATCATTTCGTATCCATGAAAATATGATCATTTTCGTATCCATCATTTCGTATCCAGAAAATGTGATGATTTTCGTATCCATGTTTTCGTTTCCAGAAAATATGGTGGTTTTCGTATATATCAACTTTCGTATCGATCCTGTAATGTCCAATTCGTATCGATACTCAGATGAAGTTCGTATCCATCCATCTGCCTCCAATTCGTATCGATACTCATATCTAGGTTGTATCGATTAAGCTGCGTCCAATTCGTATCGATCAACAGATGCACTTCGTATCGATCCAGCCAGTTGCATTTCGCATCGATCCTCAGATACACTACGTATCGATCCTGCAGTGTCCAATTCGTATCGATCTTCGAATACACTTCAGATCTTTCAATTTCGCCACATTTGTATCGTTAAAACATTGATGAGAACAATACGAAATTAAAAAAAAAATCGAGTACGACCCAAATTTCCTAAAAAGCCGCAGCGCAGGGCACCCGCATAGTGAATTCAATCACCAATCTAGTGAAGGAACATTCCATCCGTGCTTCTAATTGTTCCATGACTGAACAAGACATAGGAGATCACAACAACAAATGTTGAGTTGCAATCAAGGAATGGGTAAAGAAATACTACTCAACCGTACTCCCAGAGGCTGGAGAACCTAGCTAGTATGCCAAGAACTGGAGTTGATTAATATATCATGCTTTTAAGGTGGAATGCAACTCCCTCCAATTGACCAGCTTTTAAACTCCTGAATTGACAACTATGGTACAATGGCTAATATGACGACTCCCCGACATTGTCTACTCTGCCAACTCAAAACATAGCTGGTCAGCACTGAACCATCTTCAAACGCCCGCATCTTAATCATTCCACGTCCACATGACTAAAAGCATGACATACAACCTCAAGAGGACTTCCTTAATACCCTATATAGGTCTCCTATCTGGATGAAAGTTTGGGATAAACACCAATCTATTAGCCCATTTTTACCAACTCGCCGTCCAATCGGCGTTACCAACCACTCAAACGTTGGACAATCGTGCATGCATCATTCACCAGTGTTACAAGACCCCTTGGCAATAAAATGGACTTGATCATAATGTCGATTGGAGAATCTTTCCCGGTCGAGACCTATTCGTTGAAACCATCCTTCATGCAGAACTTCCAATGAAAATTCAACATGCTGACTACGTCAGTGCACTTTGGAAATATATAACCCCCGGCACTACCTCATGAAGTGAGAATTGCGCATGGCTTACACCAAGAGTGATGACTGCCATCAAATGTAGCTGTCTTCCCCCATTCCTCAAAGAACATTGTCAATCGTGGTTAGACATACCAGTTCTACTTCTTATATTGTTGAAGTGAATGAAGAAGCTGGCAGCTAACGAATTTATCCAAAGCCCGCAGCCAGTTGCTGCCGATACCCATAAATGAATTCATCACCAGCGCTTATTTCCAGACTTTGACAAGAGAACTGGTGGACCGCCGCCGACAACTACACCAACATGTCTAGGCCAATTTTGAGTTGATGAATCAGATGAAGGATCAACATAGCAAGATAAGGAGGGGACCTGCTCCATACTCTAGATTGGAAAACTCCTCTTCTCTAAATGGCTATCGTGAACGCCAATGCCATAAGGCTTCTTCGGGAAGGATAGCTCCGACAATATGTGCAAGCCCCATAAAACGAAGGACCGGGAACATCCGACCCCTATCGATCAAGGACTTTGATCAAATTGAACCATTTGCGTTAGACTTCCAACTGAGAAGGGCTGGAATGATGTGCAATAGCGAGCATACGACGCTGCCTCACTTATCAATGAGATTTGATCTGATCTCTTTTGAATTATTTCTAATTCAATTTCATTTACGTTACGAAATATGACCTACTTGAATTAAACTACTTGCAAATGATGCAGGTAACCGAGTACTTACGATTGGGTGCAAAACAACCTCCGCGGCCATGATCAAATCATTGAGGTATCATCATGATGAGCATGATTCGACCACTCATCGACTACTATATACCCCTGACTGGGGGCAAGGCATCAAAACAGAAGAAACCGACAAGGTCAGGACTCTAGTACAAAGTGGATGCAACCGACCATCCACTCATCCGCCTATGCAATTTAATTAGGAGATGTAAGAAAGACTTGGAGTTATATGTCCCAACAATGCACTCTCCATCTCGTATTTGAAACTTTCCAAAATACTTATGCTTCTTCTGATGCTCGATAAAATCGAAATCACACCAAGGGTGGACGTGATGTCACCATCCATGCATCCAATCCTATATTAGACATTTGGGATTATTTGAGGGAACACATGTTTAAAGGTCCAACCCTCAATTTAAAGTCATCAACGACTGACTGCCTACTCGCTAACAATCACGAGCTGTCATTTCAACTCTCTTCCTTAGCTCGATCGAAAGAATGCAAAGTATAAATTGGACGTGACTCGACTGTCTGCTCTCCAATTCTTGCACCCGACTTAAGGGAAAATACACAACTCAAAGTGGATGTAGTTCGACCATCCTTTCCTATGCTCGAGCACAAAGCTTGCCAGAACACTAATCTTACTCCTTAGGCTTAGCAAAAGTGGAATCCAAACGAATATGGACGTGATCCAACCGTCCATAAACTAAATCTCATCCTTCGTTGAGGGGCCTATAAGTGGAAGTTAATCGGGATCCCACCGATCACTCGCTAAGTGAAACCCCGAGCTCAGGGACAAGCCATCACACTGCGGCAATAAGGGATTGATACACGACAATCCTCTAACTAACTCCGGATCCCAGGGTGTGAGCTGGAGTATAAACTTACGGACATGGGCTCGAGGAGGATGGATCCGTCCATCTAACGACTTCGCCCATGTTCAACCTAAACCCGAGGAGGATGGATCAGTCCATCTAACGACCTTGCCTTCCATATTTACAAGCTCGAGGAGGATGGATCCATCCATCTAACGACTTCGCTTGCCTACTCAGGGTGGATATGATACAACCGTCCACGTACCTGATCAACTTCTTGTTCCTAGAGCGTGAACAAAATCCTAAAACCTAAACAGATGTGACTGACCATCTGTCGGCTAACTCCAGATTCCCATAGCGTGAACTGGAGTATAAACATTAAATAACTCTAAGTCCCCAGAGTGTGGACTAGAGCATAAACACTAAAATGGGTGTAACTGACCACCCATCAACTAACTCCAGATTCCCAGAGTGCGAACTGGAATATAAAAATACGTCTACGAAGAGGGTGGATCTGTCTGCCTAACGACTTCGTTCGTATCCGAACCAAGTTTGAGGAGGGTGGACCCTTCCATCTAACGACCTCACTTGTTAACTTAGGGTGGATATAATCCGACCATCCATGATCCTGATACACCTCTCGTTCCGAGAGTGCGAGCGAGATCTAAAAACATGCAGCAGATGTGACTGACCATCTGTTTACCAACTCCAGATTCCCAGAGTGCGAACTGGAGTATAAACATCAACTAACTCCAGATTCCCAGAGTGCGAACTGGAGTATAAACATCAACTCACTCCAGATTCCCAGAGTGCGAACATGAGTATAAACATCAACTAACTCCGGATTCCCAGAGTGCAAACTGGAGTATAAACACCAAATGGGTGTGACTAACAACCCATCAACCAACTCCAGTCCTCAAAGCATGGTTTGGAATATGAATACCAAAAGGGATGTGATTCGACTATCCATCTATCGGCTATGGTTCCTCATCAAGTTCTGTAATACAAAAAGCGGATGTGGTTCAACCGTCTGCTTTGCAATCTTCCCCTGACACGGGGTCACACTTAACACACAAAATTGGATGCGATAAGACCATCCAGCACTAAGCGAGCGTGACCCAACCGTCCATGCATAACCTCTTGTCCCCGGCATGGGACCCATAACATAATTTTATATGGATGCACTCCAACCTCACAAGACAAAATTTCTTCCTTGATTCGACAGGGAGACGCAGATTCGCAAAATGAACCTAGCTGAATGTCCTATTCTAAATGGATGTGACTACCCATTCTACTGCAAACGAACGTGGCGCGACCGTTCATCCGCTAACTCTCCCCTATGATCCAATAGGTTGTTCGTGCAACATGGACGGATGTGACCTAACCATCTGCCAATCGATTCCTTCCTACAGTTCAGTGGGAGAAGCATCAAATTAAAGTTGTTGTAATGTGATCGACCACACTTCGACTTTCGCCATTGACTAGTGCTAGAGGGATTAATTGAGGAAAATGCGGTCCGACCATTTTCTACTAAAACTCTTAGTCCCCAGAGTGTGGACATAGGTATAAACATCAAATAGGTGTGATGAATGGCCCTTCAACTGACTATGATCCCCAAAGTGTAGCTACAAGAATGGAGAAACAAATGAATATGATTCGACCATTCATTCTCCAACTCTGACCTGAACTCGACGTGAGGAGTGTAAACTCACTACAGGTGCAATTAGACCATCCACGAACTAACTCTGCTAACCCAAGACTGTTAGAACCTCAATTGTTGGATTTTAATGACAACAACTATACAATTATGTCAAAGAATCTCTAAGCTATTTTGCAGGTACATGAGCATCAAAAAGAGATAATCAAATACGTTCAAAATGAAGATACACAGTACAAAAGGATGAAAGAATGTATATGGAGATACAAGAAGAGATATATACGATAGAGACAAGACGAAGGTGACAAACAAAGTATTATTAGTCATAGAGTGTCTTGTCTAGAGTTTACAAATGTTAAAATCTTCTCAAAATGATATACACACATATACATTCATATTTTAAATGAAAAATCAAATTTTCAAAAATTGCATGGAGCGGGACTCGAACCCGGGTCACTAGTTCAGAAGGCAAATGCTCTAACCATTTGAGCTATGGTAATTTTTAGTTACAGGCTAAATTCAGACGTCTGAATAACTTCATTCAGACGTCTGAATGCTGAAACCTGAATATTGTTTCACAATATTCAGACGTCTGAATGAAAATATTCAGACGTCTGAATCAGGTCAAAAATAGCCTATTTACTCTCTGTTTTGCACGCTTCAAATTTCAGAAGTCTGAAATTTATTTTCAGACGGCTGAATTTATACAACTGCTATTTTTCTGAAAAGACACTTCTCTTCACCAAAGAGAAACTCTTTCAAAATCAATGGTTGCAACTGTTCTTTTCAATATAGCTTTTCATCTATAGTTGCAACTCCTTATTCACTATAAATAGATTACAGAATTCAAAAAACAATTAACCGAATCTAATTCTAATATTCTTGAATTCTTATCTATTCTCTATTTTCAAACTGCACTCAAACTGCTTACATTCTCTGATCGTTGATCACTCTATCTTCCACTATTCTCAAAGCACATCACACTATATATCATAAAGGAGAAGATTATAGGAAGGTTGTACTATCAAGAGACAAATCCGTGTTATCAAGAACACACTGTGTCAAATACTCTTTGTATAAGTTGAAGTCCTGTTCTGCTGCTCAGGCGTGTGAAGTCCTCTTCGGCTGTTGAGGCAAAATCCTGTTCTGTTGCTCAGGTCCCTTGTTCGACTGTTCAAGGGTTGTTGTAAACCTGTTCCTCCGGGTTAAGTGAGGATTGTTGTTAGTGAAATTCCAGAAGGAATCTGGGACTGGACGTAGAACGGGAAGTTCGAACCAGTATAAAAATTCCTGGTGTGCTCGTTTATTATTTACTATTATCTGCTAATTGTTCTTTTATTCCACACTGCTTTTATACTATTCCATATTGCACGATCCGCACCATACTTTCAGTTGGTATCAGAGCAAGGTCATCATATAACCGTAACACAGTTATCTGATAATCTAATAACCTGCTATTCTAGAGATCGTAACAACATCCTAGAATAAATGGCTACAAAGAGATCTAGTCAAGGCAATAAGAAGAGGAAGAGCAATAAAGAAAAATCAAAGGAGCAAACAATCAAATGCTTCATGGCAAAAGATAATGAGGTTAGTGATCTAACTTTTGATGATATGATAGAAATAAATTCAGAACTTCTAGACACTTTAAAAAGTCTCAAAAGAAAATATAAGGAAGCTCTGGAAAATCAGAAGAAAGCAGAATTCGACAGAGATATGCTTAAAGACGAGAAGAAAATATTAGAAGAAGAACTTGAGAAAATTCAAGATTCACTCTCTGACAATTCTCAACTCGTTCTATTAAGTCAAGAAATAGAAGCTCAAAAAGAAAAGAATAATGCTCTAGCTTCTGAGAATCATGAGTTAAAAACAAAAATTAAAATTGTTGAGTTAGATAACACTAGTCTCAAAACTAAGCTTGATGACATTACTAAAAATATTTCCAATTTTAATAAAGGGAGAGAAAATTTATCCAGGATTATTGAAAATTCTCGACCTACTTCAAATAAGAAGGGATTAGGTTATGTTAAGAATTCAAAAGCTCACAATGATAAAAGTGGTTTAGGATATAATAAAGTTGATCATAGAAATAGCACTAGATATGCTTTCATGTATAGTAAAAATGTTAGTGCTAGTACTAAATTTCGAGTAAAGTCTAAATCCAATTTTTATAGAAATTCAAATACTGCTATGACCAATAATGTTTATAATTCTAGAAGTACAAAACCATTGACTGGAAATATGAATAAAAATTATCTAAGTATTTGGGTTCCTATTAATTGGAAAAATAGAGAAAAATATATTGATGATTATTTTGATATGGTAGTTAATAATGAAAATTATATTTATAAAGGATCAACCACACCCAAATGGGTATGGTTTCCTAAGACCTAACCCCCCGGACCCTAACATGATAAGAGGGTACCGAAAATGATTTTTTTTTTTTGCAGGTACTCGGAGAAACAAAACGAAAAGAATAGATTTTGGAATTTTAAAGAATGTTCCATACGTTTAATAGAATTATGTGTTTACAATGAAATATGGACTTCGGCAAATATGGTAAAATCTATTTTATTTTTCCTTCATAATTAATAATAAGTTTATCTCGTTATTTACAAGATATTTTATATAATTTATTATATTCCCTCTTTCTTTTTTATAATGACAAAGGGGGAGAAATTCATATGCATATTAATAGAGGGAGATATTATACTTAGGGGGAGATGTTATACTTAGGGGGAGCTTTAAACATATTAATATTATTATTTTTTATATAGAATGAATATTTTTTAAAATTGTATAGTTGTCATCATCAAAAAGGGGGAGAATGTTAGAACCTCAATTGTTGGATTTTAATGACAACAACTATACAATTATGTCAAAGAATCTCTAAGCTATTTTGCAGGTACATGAGCATCAAAAAGAGATAATCAAATACGTTCAAAATGAAGATACACAGTACAAAAGGATGAAAGAATGTATATGGAGATACAAGAAGAGATATATACGATAGAGACAAGACGAAGGTGACAAACAAAGTATTATTAGTCATAGAGTGTCTTGTCTAGAGTTTACAAATGTTAAAATCTTCTCAAAATGATATACACACATATACATTCATATTTTAAATGAAAAATCAAATTTTCAAAAATTGCATGGAGCGGGACTCGAACCCGGGTCACTAGTTCAGAAGGCAAATGCTCTAACCATTTGAGCTATGGTAATTTTTAGTTACAGGCTAAATTCAGACGTCTGAATAACTTCATTCAGACGTCTGAATGCTGAAACCTGAATATTGTTTCACAATATTCAGACGTCTGAATGAAAATATTCAGACGTCTGAATCAGGTCAAAAATAGCCTATTTACTCTCTGTTTTGCACGCTTCAAATTTCAGAAGTCTGAAATTTATTTTCAGACGGCTGAATTTATACAACTGCTATTTTTCTGAAAAGACACTTCTCTTCACCAAAGAGAAACTCTTTCAAAATCAATGGTTGCAACTGTTCTTTTCAATATAGCTTTTCATCTATAGTTGCAACTCCTTATTCACTATAAATAGATTACAGAATTCAAAAAACAATTAACCGAATCTAATTCTAATATTCTTGAATTCTTATCTATTCTCTATTTTCAAACTGCACTCAAACTGCTTACATTCTCTGATCGTTGATCACTCTATCTTCCACTATTCTCAAAGCACATCACACTATATATCATAAAGGAGAAGATTATAGGAAGGTTGTACTATCAAGAGACAAATCCGTGTTATCAAGAACACACTGTGTCAAATACTCTTTGTATAAGTTGAAGTCCTGTTCTGCTGCTCAGGCGTGTGAAGTCCTCTTCGGCTGTTGAGGCAAAATCCTGTTCTGTTGCTCAGGTCCCTTGTTCGGCTGTTCAAGGGTTGTTGTAAACCTGTTCCTCCGGGTTAAGTGAGGATTGTTGTTAGTGAAATTCCAGAAGGAATCTGGGACTGGACGTAGAACGGGAAGTTCGAACCAGTATAAAAATTCTTGGTGTGCTCGTTTATTATTTACTATTATCTGCTAATTGTTCTTTTATTCCACACTGCTTTTATACTATTCCGTATTGCACGATCCGCACCATACTTTCAGACTGGGGGCAGAAGTACAAATCACCGAAAGAAGAGAAAGGCGACTCGCTACATCTCCAGCTTAGCGTCCTTTACAACTTAAGGAAATGACTACAAGGAGACCTTAATGCTAACCAATCAGAATGATGCCCGAAGTTCTGGGCAACCAATTATATCGTACCGCCGGATCGACGGGCAATATCGATCTGCACCTTTCATATCATACCATTGGATCGATAGGAAATGAGGTCCGAGCATTTTACATCGTGCCGTTGAATCGACGGTCAATATTGACCGACAGAGCACGGATAGAAGAATAAACCACGAATGAGTGTGACCTGACCATTCGTCCTCCGTCGCCTTCCTTCGATCCGTCAGGAAGAGCATGAGACCAAATGAGCATGACATGACCGCATTCGAGCTAACTTTATCCCTAAATCCGATGGGAGAACGTAAATCGAAATGGACATGGTTGATCACCCAACTCCAAATGAATGCAACGTGACCATTCATTCATTGACTCTTGCCATGTTCCGACTAAAAGAGCAATTGAAAACAAGTGCAACCTAAACATCTGCATACTGATTCTTACCCTGGATTCGACAAGGGAAGCATCAATCCTGCATTGGATCTGACTGGACGATTCACACTTCAGTTTTTGCCCGAAGTATGACGACATAAGCAGCGAAGTGAATGTCATTGACCGTCCATAATCTAGCTTATGTCCGAATGTTGGCAAAGTAACAATGTACTCCGCTAAGAGAAAAGAACTAGAACATTATACAGGATAGGCACGACTCAGCCTTCCATCGGTTAACTCGATCCCATGGTTCAATGGGATAGAATACAAAATTGAAGCGGACATTATCTACCCTACCACTTATCGAGATATTCCCCAGACTTGGGGGCACGAACAAGAAGATAAGATAATATGATTCAACCATTCATCAGTCAACTCTGGTTCTTAAAGCTTGAACTACAGTATAGACACAGCTAGGACGAGACTAGATCGTCCGCGTAATGCATCCGCCAACCTGAGGCTGGGGGCAAAAGAGTAATTATCCGATAGTTGACTATGACAACTTGAACCTATGACCCATGCCTGATATTCATAACAACTCTAGGTTGCAACTGAAAGGATGCCTAGAGATAAAGTCATCAGATCAATACCAGGACTTATGGGCGACTGGTCATCATTCTGACCCTTCCGATGAGCAATGGATCGCAGGTACATTGAATGAAAAGCGCATCATTCAGAAACACAAGTAAATTCAATCTCAAAGCTGGAGCCAGCTATGCAGCAGCATGCAGTACAAGGCTAAATTCTACTAATCCTTTGATTCAACATCCTTATAAGCCTGATCATTTACCATGGCAAATAAACACATGAAGCGCCTACAACCTATCACGAGTATTGTAGATCAGATCACAACTCTGCGCAATGATGAAGAAAGAGTCAGTTGTTTTACTTCAGGTGAATCTTGATGTGTTCGCTTAGACTCAATCTCATATATATATATATATATATATATATATATGGACTCTCTCTAGCCATGGAGAACCCTACATTAAATGTCGACCCGAGGCATGTCTCGGTGAACAAAAACGATGCGACATGGATCTGGAGAGATCTGTTGCACTTAAAGAGGAGGCGAATCTGCTCAAAACCAGTGGGTTTATCCATAATGCCCTCCAACCAAAATGAGTATCGAATCCTTTACTTGTAAGAAAAACAAACAGGGAGTGGAGGACATACGTCAACTACTCAGATTTGCATGGGGTATGACAAAGCACAGCTTTCCACTTCCAATGATCAACCAACTGATGGACCTGACCATCAGACATGAATTACTCACATCTATGGATGCAAACTCCAGATACAATCAGATACTGAAGCATGTCCTAGACTAGGAATACAACTGTTTCATTATTGACCTGGGCCTATAGTGCTATGCTAGAATCCCTGGATTCAAACTTGAGAACGCTTATGCTACTTACCAAAGGACGATTAACATATCATTCAAAAATCAGGTCGGCTGATCGATGAAAGTATATGTGGTTAATATGCTCGTGAGATCACGACTATCAAACGACCATATCGATGACTTGACAGAGGTATTCAGCTCTCTCCAAAAAATGCAGGATGAAACTCGATCCTTTGAAATGCTCTTTAACCATTACATCAAAAAGATTCTTTGTTTTCATCATCAATTCTCATGGAATCAAGACTAATTTCTAGAAAATTCCGACAGTTAGAGACACCCATGTACCGAGGACAACCAAGCAGCTCTGAAAGATCGCTTAAAGAGACCTCCCATTTTACCCAAACCTTTGGATCGCGAAGATTTATACATCAATTGGGCTGTGTCAACACACGCCATAAGCGTCGCAATGCTATGTAAAGAGAAACGAATCCAAGACCAGTATATGATGAAGGCTGGCTATTGACAAGCTCACCCCGTTAACGTCCATATTGACCAACCGTTACGATAGGTCCAATAGAAACCTTAGATGTCTGAAAAGTTACTCAAATGGAGTATCAAGCTAAGCCAATTTGATATCACTTATTTCCCTCGGAGAACTCTCCATGGTCAAACATTAGCATACTTCATATCTGAATCCACCACATCAGACGACTATCCGAAGAACAGTGGAGAACCGTCCAATCGATGGAGAACGTACACCGATGAAACTTCCAATAATCAGCTTTCTAACATCGAAGTTGCGTCAATGACTCCTGAGGAACGAACGATCTACTACGCCCTGAAACTCAACTTCCCTGCAACAAATAACGAAGCTAAGTATGAAACCTTGGCGCTCAAACTTGTAAGAAAACTGCGAGTGGAAACTTTACATGTCTTATGTGATTACCGGTAAGTAGTACGCCAAGTCAAGGAAGGTTATCCGACTAGGGGGCAACGTCTTACTCCTTATCTCAACCGGGTCCAAAAGCTACTAGTCGACTTCGACTATTACACCATTACACACATCCTCGGAGAACAACATGAAAAAGCTAAGTCACTGACCAAGCTAGCCAGTTCTGGGGATGCACGGCAAAAAGACTTTGTCCCAGTTGAAATACTTATTATTCCAAGCATTGACATATGAAGATCAACTAGATCTTAGAGATGGATCTAGGAAAGGAGTCATGGATGAATCCTATCAAAGATTATCCATAATCGGGGATTCTTCTTGAATGAAGGAATGAGGAATGGCATATCCTTTGTGAAGCCTCACTTCATGATTATGTCTAGATCGTTCAACTCCATCGACACAAAGCATTACTCCTGTATCCACCAATCCGAGACCCAATATGATGTATCCATCGATACGAAGCATACATTCCAACATATCAGATTGATCTAGGAGAGGATCGATACAAAGGAAGGACTTAAAACAACCATCGAACGTTGTTACAACTCGAATTTCACATCGATCCAGGAATTGAATGCTCGCCTGATGACAATTACAACAGCGAACAACAAATCGCTAGCACTCGACACTCAGTTACAACAATGCACTACATAATCATTGTCAGTCAACAAATCAACATTTATATTACTGGAAATCAATCGAAGGTTACATCTTTTGACGAAAAGATAGCAACTACTCAACGAATCAGATAGAACTTTTTCAGAATGAAGGATGCAGCATTTCAAAGCACGTCATGTTCACACAAGACGTACTTTGGGGGGCAAATGTTATCCCGCCTTTTGGCAAGGCCGTGACACCAAGAACTTGACTAGAAACCAATGACAGTTCGTCTTGGAGATCAGTTATACGCAGGCTCACTATGGATATCGACGAATTTTTTCCGAGTCTGGATCGAGCTAAAATTGATATGACATGACAAACAAAGCTATGAGAGCCAACATTCCGAATTTCAAGTCAATCGGAGTTCATATGCTCCAGATATTGATGGATCACGGCTGAGAAATCCAAACTTGCATCGATCATAACTCGAGATCTACAAGTCCAAATGCCACCAAATTTGGACAGGAGATGACTGGCAACCTAAAGAATGTTTCTGCCAAATTTCGTCTCCATCGGATCAAATCTTGATCGATTCGAAATTGCTTCGTATCAATCACAACCCAACTTGCATCGATCATAACTCGAGATCTACAAGTCCAAATGCCACCAAATTTGGACATGAGCTGACTGGCAACCTAAAGAATGTTCCTGCCAAATTTTGTCTCCATCAGATCAAATCTTGATCGATTCGAAATTGCTTCGTATTGATCACAACCCAACTTGCATCGATCATATCTCGAGATCTATAAGTCCAAATGCTATGAAATTTTCAGAGGAGCCTACATGTGACCTGAGGAATGTTCATGCCAAATTTCAGCTCCATCGGATGAATTCTTGATCGATTCGAATGGAGTTCGAATCGATCCCGGAATGGGCCCCAATTTCCTAAGGCCGGGCATGTGGGCCCCCTTACGTTCCAGAAGTACTCTCCCGAAATTTCGGTGAAATATCAGCCTCCTGCACCTATAAATAGAGCTCCTTGCCATTCAGAAAGGGGATCTTGGAATTGGAGAGCTTCATAACGCCCGGACGCTATCAAATTCACTCAAGACCTCCATTGATGCCATTGCTCTTCGAATTTTAGCTCTATTATCTGAGATACTCCGCTGTAATAACTTATAATCTTCAAGTGACAAGCAATAAAATCATCAACTTCATAGTGGACGTAGGCCATACGCCGAACCACTCTAAAACTCTGTGTTTCCATGCATTTTCTTATATGTTTACTGGTGTGTTTGTTAGATCTGCTTAATTTTACATTTATTCTTTTCATTTTATCTCTTCAAACACATCCGAAGAGTGTTGTGCCCAATTTTGGTACAAACAGCAGTTGTATCTGAATGCAATATGGTTCAGAATCCTAACCAATGGTGGGTGGACACAGGCGCTACTCATCATGTCTGCTCTGACAAATCCATGTTTTCTACATACAAGAAATTCAATCATGAAGAAAAACTCTATATGGGTAATTCTGCAGTATCTATGATCGAAGGCAGTGGCACAGTAATCCTCAAGTTTACTTTAGGAAAAACTGTCAAGTTGAATGACGTGCTCCACGTTCCAGACATACGCAAGAATCTCATCTCTAGTGTAGTATTATCAAAGAAAGGATTCAGTATGGTGTTCGAGTCAGACAAGATGGTTCTGTCCAAAGCTGGAATGTATATCGGAAGGGGATATTTATGTGATGGCCTATTTAAGGCAAATGTAGCCGTTATCAACAATAAAACAATGTATTCTGATTGTGCTATTAATAAAATTGAAGTTTCTTACTTGCTTGAGCACGAAATTTTACTATGGCATGATAGATTAGGACACATAAATTTCCGAAAAATGAAAATATTATCAAACATGGGATTAATTGCAAAATTCCAAGTAGATAAGAACTACAAATGTGAGACATGTGTAGAAGCAAAAATGGTTAAAAAAACCATTTCAATCTGTTGATAGGAGCACCGAACCACTAGGTTTGGTTCATACAGATTTATGTGATTTTAAATCATTACCTACAAGAGGTGGGAAAAAGTACTTTATCAAGTTTATTGACGATTATACGCGATATTGCTATGTATATCTTTTGAATAGCAAAAATGAAGCAATTACATCATTTATAAAGTACAAGGCTGAGGTAGAAAATCAGTTAAATAAAAAGATAAAGATATTGAGATCTGATCGAGGTGGAGAATATGAATCACCATTTGAACAGTTCTGTGCCGAAAATGGTATAATTCATCAAACAACAGCTCCATATTCACCACAACAAAATGGTGTAGCCGAGAGGAAGAACAGAACGTTAAAAGACATGATTAATGCCATGCTTTTAACCTCTGGTCTACCGACGAACTTGTGGGGGGAAGCCTTAAATATGTCTAATCACATATTAAACAAAGTCCCTCATAATAAAACAGGAACAATTCCATATGAGATATGGAAAGGACATAAACCAAGTTTTAAATACCTCAAAGTGTGGGGGTGCTTGGCAAAAGTTCCAGTTCCGCCTCCCAAGAAAGTCAAACTTGGACCAAAAACAGTGGATTGTTACTATTTAGGGCCAGCCCAAAATAGTAGTGCCTATAGATTTTTGGTATTCAAGTCTGATATAGCTGATATTCATGTAAATACAATCATGGAATCTAGAGATGCCTCATTCTTTGAAGACGTGTTTCCGCATAAAAGAAATGAAGGAATAATGTCCCTAAAAGGACAAGAGAAGAATCAAGCAATTCACATGAAGATGAAACTCATCATGAGATTGAGGAAGTTGAACCAAGAAGAAGCTTAAGGGCTAGGACTTCCAAGACATTTGGTTTGGATTTTTTCACATATGTGTTAGAACATGAACCTCAAACGTACAAGGAAGCAATGTCATCTTCTGAATCTTCATGTTGGAAAGAAGCAATCCAAAGTGAGATTGATTCAATTCTAAGTAATAAAACTTGGGAAATTGTTGATATTCCACCTGGAATAAAACCTATTGGCTGCAAATGGATTTTCAAGAAGAAAATGAAAGCAGATGGCTCTATCGACAAGTATAAAGACAGATTAGTAGCCAAAGGATATCGTCAAAAAGAAGGAGTAGACTTCTTTGATACATATTCGCCAGTAACACGAATAACCTCTATAAGAATGCTAATAGCAATTGCATCAATTTATGGTCTAGAAATTCATCAAATGGATGTAAAGACATCATTCTTAAATGGAGATCTCGATGAGGAGATCTACATGGAGCAACCTGAAGGTTTTATTTCCAAAGGAAATGAAAACAAAGTCTGTAGATTAGTAAAATCATTATACGGACTAAAACAAGCTCCAAAACAATGGCACGCAAAATTTGATAGTGTCATGATGAGAAATGGTTTCCGTATAAATGAATGCGATAAGTGTGTTTATTATAAACAAATTGGACAATCATATGTGATGATTTGTTTATATGTAGATGATATGTTAATATTTGGTCCAAATACTCAGGTAATAGAGACCATAAAGAAGATGTTAACTAGCAATTTTGATATGAAAGATTTAGGAGTTGCAGACGTTATTTTGGGAATCAAAATAATAAGAACTCCTAATGGAATTGAATTGTCTCAGTCACACTATGTAGACAAAGTGATTGAAAAATTCCAAGACTATGGAATTAAAGGAGTGAGAACACCTTTTAATCCATCAGAAGTACTGCATAAAAACACTAATGAGAGTGTAATGCAACTGGAATACTCTCGTGTAATAGGATGTCTCATGTATCTCATGAATTGCACAAGACCAGTTATAGCTTATGCAGTAAGTCGACTGAGCAGGTATACAAGCAATCCAGGAAAGGAACACTGGAAAGCACTAATAAGAGTGCTTGGATATTTAAAAAATACCACAAATTATTCCTTACATTATGGAAAATATCCTGCCGTCTTAGAAGGATATAGTGATGCAAATTGGATTGCTGATTCAGAGGAATCAAAATCAACGAGTGGTTATGTCTTTACCTTAGCAGGGGCAGCAGTGTCATGGAAATCTACTAAACAAACATGCATAGCTCGATCCACTATGGAATCAGAGTTCATCGCTTTAGATAAAGCAGGCGAAGAAGCAGAATTGCTTCGTCACTTTTTAGAAGATATTCCATTTTGGCCTAAACCTGTACAGGCCATATGCATACACTATGATAACCAAGCTGCGCTAAGCAGAGCGCACAACTTTGTGTATAATGGAAAGTCACGACATATTCGTCGACGCCATAACACAGTTAGGCAGTTACTCTCAAATGGAACTATTTCCATAGATTATGTGAGAACAAATGATAACCTAGCGGATCCATTTACTAAAGGTTTATCAAGAGAGAAAATTGACTGCGCATCGAGGGGAATGGGTTTAAAAGCCTAAACCACCAAGAGTTATCTTATACGGAAACCTATCCTAGCGACTGGAGATCCCACGGACTAGGATCAATAGGCAAACCAGTTCTGAATAACTCAAGACGTAATGCATTTGCGTGGAGATAGTCCAACTCCATTCCTATGGTGCACAGTATAAATGCATGCCTACAGAAGTATTTAAAGGTTAAAACTATGTTTTTTAATGATGACCATATCTTGAAAATAACAAGTGGGGTATATGTAGGATACTCTTAATGGTTGTGATCACCTATGTTAGTGTGAGCTGGGTCGGCTCTATGAGAATATTAAAGGCTTATATTTTCTATAAACACTCGCAGAACCAACAAAAACCGTTCAGGACCAAAATGAACACAACCAAGGGATTGGATGAGAAGGGAATCAATGCTTCGTAAAGCTTATTGTCTGGATACACAATAAAGGCCAACGGTTCAAGATGAAATAATTCACTGATTAGCCAAGTAGATCCGATAAGTTTTAACTAGGGAAAGTTCAAAGTGAAATATCTACTTATCCACGATAAAGCATTATTCCATATGTACTATGTGATATTTCGCTTTGTGTGGGGGAAAGTATGTTATCATTTATGTGGGGGGATTGTTAGAATTCCTAGTGTAAATGAAATACGCTTGTCCCACATCGCCAAATTTGCAAAGCCATTCCAATATATATATGGCTTTGCAATGAAGGTGTTGGGGCCTAGGGGCACCCAAATGTATGCTTCGTTGTGAGGAGGGAGATCATGCATCTCCACCACACACGCGCACGCCGCCGCCTCAGTCCGTCCGACCGACCGAACCGGGCCGGGTACGGGTACGGGTCTTAAATGATCATTCTTTTTGCTTTAACGGTTTTGGGCTTCGGCTGAAAACTGGGCTGGGCCTGGAATTTGAAGAGAAGCGGGCGGGTGAAGACGGACGCAAGTTTTGGACTGAGGAGGCGCGACTTCTGAAGCAGGCACGAGTTTTTTTGGCGAACAGACGCATCCAGTAGCAGACGGAAGCGGGTGCGACCCGTTAGACGCGAGCGGGTGCGGCTTATGACAGCAACAAGTGCGAACATAGAACCAGTAGCGAATGGGTGCGGCCCGTTAAATGAACAGCAGCAATGAAAGGCAACGGGTGCAACCTTTCAGGCAGTCGCGACTGTTCGAAGAGGTGCGGACGAAATTATAAATAGAAGAGAATACTGATCACAATCTAATTCCATTCCAATTTTAATTTCTTCTGCTTCTTTTTTCTCTACTGCTCTATACAATATATCACAGAGTTGACATACTCATTACAATCTCGTGCAGATTACGTCTGTTGTATCTTGGGAGAATTTTGAAATAAAATTCTTAAGGAAATTGTTACGACAAGCCTCAGACGCTATACGGTTAGATCTCGAGTCTGTTTGTATATTTATATACATTATTCTATATTCTATTCGTTATTCTGGTTATACTATTTATTTAAAATAGTATACCGCTGTTGTTGTAACTTATTTACAACATTCATACTGTTATTATAATTAATACAGAATTCCAGTGTAGTGGAAATCTGATTTATAAACTTGTGCAACGAGTTTATATTTGATTATTCTCTGTTTTGGTATACTAGATGTATAACAATTAGAAGCATATGAAGAGTAACGTGTTAGAGCATCTCCAACAGTTCGGAGTGTGAAAATACGATTTTCCACACTCTGAAATGTTGGGGGCCTCATTTCTACAACAGAAATGAGGGCGCTTATTGAACAGGCGCTCGAATTCTTTTGGAAAGTGAGGGAAAGTGATGTTGGAAAGTGAGGCGCATGTGTAACAAGCGCCTGGGTACCAGGCACCTGTTCAACATGCGCCTCAGTATGATGCGCTTGTTGAACAGGTGCCTGGTACCTAGTCGCCTCCTCAATAAATCTGAAATACACAGACTATGAACCTCCAAATTGACACTCTCCAGATTTCTGCACCCTGTTGGACTTGGAGCCAGCTTCTAGTGTACATCTCCACATTTCTGATATCCAACCAATAGTTGGAGTTGCTCTTAAGCCTCAGATGTGGCATGATTTTCATGTTGCATGCATCAAAAAGCAGAAGTGATAATTTTGAAGAGATAAGTGCATGCACTTAGATAGAAGCCTTCTTTTATGAACAAAATAGGTTGTTCCAATATCCTGATGATGCATGCAAATTTTGTTTGCCCTTTTTTCTTGCACTATTTTAATTTTCAACTTCACAGTATATATTTATAATTTAATTCGATTTTGTGGCCATACTACAGATATTAGCTAGGTAACACTGTAAAATTCCTCCTTTTACAAGGGAAGCAGTAATAAAAGTCATGGTAGGAATTTTGATGCCTAGATGAGAGAGTTTTTGCTTCATAGTTGAAGAGTCTCTAACTATTCATTTGTGCTTTCTTTGGCTAGATAACGAAACTATGAGCTTCTTTTTGTTTCTCAAATTTGAACTTAAGCATTTACAAATTTGAACTTAAGCATGTACGTTGGACTCAACGTTCATATAATTTGTACTCCATAAGCCATAAAACCTTCTACTGAAAATCCTAAATTAACCATCGATATAAAATCATGTAATGCCTCAATATATTTTTGATTCAAGGGATTTTTTTGTGATTCATTGTTTACAACAGAGGTAGTTAACAATTTTGCATGGTCAAACCTTCAAATTTATCGTTTATATATTTTTTCAAAGTTGTCTTTAGTTCTTTGTCTTCTTATACTTATATAAAATTTCATTTTCTTTTAAAAAAAAACCTTGTTCAATGAATAAATTGATATATTAATATCGATGGTCGTTTCCAAATGTTCCCCACCTATCATTGCCAATAGCACTAGAAGCTAGAGTAATACAATTGAATCATTATCACTTCCACTGATTTTCATACCTTTGATGTAGATCTGAGGATTGAAAATTTTCGGGCATGTGTTCAATTCCCATTTGGTTAAAGCGAACCAGTTTACACAAAATCAAAGAATGATATGGCGGCCAAAGTGGGAATTATGAACAACTCAGATTCATCAAATATGGTTAAAGAGGTGGTAAAACCCATGGGGGTTTTTCAAATTTGATCTGAATGTGCTTTTACTGCCTAGATTGTCCTTCAATATTTTCCATAGTATGGATCTTCTTCATACTATTATTGTAATATCTCTTTTTATTTGATAACCAGAGATTTACATAAATTTTACTAAAAAAACATAATTAAGTTTTGCATGAATCATTTAGGAATATGCTATATTGGGTAATCAAAGCTGATCATTTTTGTTTTCTTCCAGTTTCAGTTGTAGTAATTATACTTTCAAAAGAAATTCAAGAAGAGAATAATTTTTGAAAACTTTGTTTTTAGGGTTGGATCTTATCTAACAAAAACATTTCGTATGAAATTAACATTATTGTACAATTCAATATTGTATTTGAACTATAAAATAAAATTCTGTTGTGTTACGTTACTAGCCTGAATTATAGAAGGATTATCATATTTTTTATACTAATGCCTTTGATGCAGTGATCACCTATAAATTATAGTACATTTTGTTGTATACTTCAGAGTTACTAGGACATTAATGTAATAAATCAATAATTGAACCAATTACACTATAATAATTAATTTACCATTCAAATGTCTAAAATAGCGTTTGTAGTCAACTTTTACCACGTTACCATTGGTGACGCGTCCGACGCGTTAGATGCATTGGACGCTCCAATGTTACAATTCCTTATCCAAACCCATTTGAGCCATTGGAGGTAGAACTATCATTGGCCCCATATATTTCACCTCCTCCCTCTTCAACATCTCACACTTCCAAACCTCTCCTTCTAACAATATAATATACATATATGATAAAATATTATACTAATTATAATTATTAACTATAAAATCATACCTTAAACCCAAAGCCTTGAAGTACACCTTGAAAAGATAAACTCTTCTCTTTGAAACCTTATCCGATTTAGTAGATTGCTAGTCCTTGAACCATTGACATTTAGCTATCGAATAGCGTTCAAATCTGAATTGATTTGAGTTTGTATTGATAGAGAGGCAAGTGGATGAATTTGGCTAGCAAAGAAGCAAGGAGGAGGCGGTCAAAGATCTCATCTAAATTAGGGTTAGGGATGCTTAAATAGTTGATAGAAGAGAGAAAAGAGTGGATCTCATCTCATACTAATGCTCGCTCAATCTAAGCCATCCAAAATCAAGTCTCCTACACCATAAAAGCTGATTATATGATGTATGTGCTGCCAAAATAGCAAGCCCTAGGATGGGCTTTCAACCATTTTAAATCAATATAAAAAAATACTATGCAATTTTATCCAATTTAGTCGCTTGTCGATATCGTATTTTTATTGATATATTTATACCTATTATAAATATATTTTGTAACATTTATTTCTCGAATAATAATCAAACTTTATAATTAACATTTCATAAGTATTAATTACTTTATAATATTATAAGCTAATAAATTTGTTTGGTCGAAGAAGAATTCATCGTTTCGGTTGTGTGGCTCGTCAGGTGTAAATTAGTTTAGTGATTAATATCGAACTATTTGAATATTAATATTCACACGTCACTTAGCAGGTGGTGTAAAATTTCAGCCAAATTTATCGCCTACTTGGTATCGAAAAATCCAATTTCAGTTTGTTAAGCGTTACCCGGTTCGGACTTTTATTTGCACCAATTCTCTTCGTCAAAACTATATCACTTTGGACTTCTGGAATTTGATAATGATCAAAATTTCAATATCATCCATATTCAACTCTATAGTCCAAATCAAAGTCCTTGGTTCAATAAATACAATTATTATTATCCGAACTGCTCCGACCAGAGATTTTGAATTTGAGTTGACCGTGATACTAATCCATATGACCGAGGAGACGATTCTTGAATAATGTTTCACTTCCAATACTTCCGTCCGACCCAACTATAGTCACTCGATGGACGTCATACCATGATTTGACTATAATCGAGCGGAACTTTCATATTAAAGATCCATGGTATTCTCAAGTCGAGAGATTTGTGTAAATTAGTCAAATTGATATTTTATGTTTGACCTTAGTTATATTTACCAACAGAAAACTATCAAGTAAGTTGTTCTATAGTTCTCCAATAACTATCATCATGTAACCCTTAGGTGTCTTCAACAGTCATGAGTAATACATTGCCTAACATCTGGAGAACGTTACGTACTCCAGTCTCAACGGATATATTGATATCCGCTCTCGATGCATCTTGACTAGGAACATTTAAAATGATGTGTTTTATAATATCGTGATACAAAACTCATGATTACAACTTTTTGTAATTACGATCATAAACACACCATTTATGAATTTTCTGTTAAATATATTTTAATTAAACTTTTAATTATTTATAATACATTATAACAAATATATAATAGAAAGAAAAACACTTTTATTATGAACGAGAATCGATACAGAGTTAATTAATTTACAATAAATTACAGAATGCCCCTAAGGTATACCCCTTAATCTATTAATAAGTAAGAGACTGCCAAAGGAGTTTTGGGCACAAGTAGTTGCATGTGCGGTATATTTATCAAACCGATATCTAACAAGAAGTGTGGGGGGAAAACACCACAAGAAGCATGGAGTGGAAGGAAGCCTGGCATTCCAATCTAAGAATGTTTGGAAGCATAGCTCATGTACACGTACCGGATGAGAAACTAAGCAAGTTAGATGACAGATTTGAGAAGTACATCTTTATTGGTTACGATACCAACCCCAAAGGCTACAAGCTCTACAATCCTGATAAGGGAAAGACAATCATTATTCGAGAGGTCGTGTTCGACGAAGATGGATAATGGGATTAGAGATCATGTAACGAAGACTACAACTTCTTTTCACATTTTGAAGAAGATGACATGCATCAACCAAGGATGGAACAATCAAGAGAGGAGCCTACTTCTCCACCAGCTTCACCAGCCATGAATTGTTAAGAAGACGAAAGCTCAAGTAAAAGGGCTCCACGCTTTAGAATTCTTCTAGAAGTATACAAGGTAACTGAAAATCAAGACAATCTTACTCTTTTTTTTTCTATTTGCGGATTGTGAGCCCATGAACTTCCAAGAAGCTTGGCAAAAGAAGAGTTGGAGAAATGATATGGATGAAGCGATAAAAGCGATCAAGAAGAATGACACATGGGATTTAGCTGCACTTTCACAAGGATATAAGGAAATCAGTGTGAAGTGAGTATACAAAGCAAAGAAGAATGCCAAAGGAGAAGTTGAAAGATACAAGGCGAGATTGGTGGTAAAAGGATATGGTCAAAGAACCGGCATTGACTATGATGACGTATTCGCCCTAGTTGCTCCACTAGAAACTATTAGACTAATAATTTCATTGGCAGCTCAAAACAATTGGAAGATGCACCAAAAAGATGCGAATCTGCTTACCTAAATGGAGTTCTTAAACAAGAAGTTTACATCAAGTAGCCACAATTTTGCAAAATCAAGAAAGAAGAAGGCAATGTCTTGAAGCTAAAGAAGACACTTTATGGGTTGAAATAAGCCCCAAGAGCTTGGAATGCTCGAATTGATAAGTACTTCCAAGAGAGAAACTTTATCAAGTGTTCGTATAAGCATGCACTTTATATCAAAATCCAAAACAGTGATACATTGATTGTATGCTTGTATGTAGATGACTTGATCTTCATCGGTAGCAATCCAAGTATATTTAATATGTTTAAGAAAGAGATGACAAAGGAGTTCCAGGTGACTGATATTGGGCTTATGTCTTACTACCTTGGCATTGAAGTAAAATAAGAAAACGAAAGCATCTTAATCACTCAAGAAGGCTTTGCTAAAGAAGTATTGAAGAAGTTTAAGATGGATGACTCTAACCCGATCTGCATGCCAATGGAATATCAAATCAAGTTATCAACGCATGAGGAAGGAGAAACGTGGATCCAACACTCTTTAAGAGCTTGGTTGGAAGCTTGCGATACTTAATGTGCACAAGATCTGACATCCTATATGCGGTAGGAGTTGTCAGTCGATACATGGAGAATCCAACAATCATTTGAAGGTAGTAGAGAGGATTCTTCATTATATCAAAGGGACAACAAACTTTGGCTTGTACTACTCTATGTTTGATAACTACAAGCTTGTTGGATATAGCGATGGCAATTGAAGTGGAGATATAGATGACCGAGAGAGCACAAGTGGTTTCGTATTCTACATGGGAGACACAACCTTCACAGGGATGTCGAAGAAGTAGTCGATTGTCACTCTTACCACAAGTGAAGTGAAGTACGTAGATGCTGTTTCATGTGTTTGTTATGCAATTTGGTTACGAAATCTATTTAAGGAGTTGAATTTTTCGCAAGAGGAACCAACCAAGATTTTCGTTGATAACAAGTCGGCAATTGCTTTAGCCAAGAACCCAGTCTTCCATGATAAAAGAAAACACATTGATACACGTTATCACTACACTAGAGAGTGTATCGCCAAAAAATGTACAACTAGAGTACGCGAAACACATGATCAAGAAGCCTATATCCTTACCAAGCCTCTCAAGCAAGAAGATTTTGTCAAGTTGAGAAGTCTACGTGGAGCAGTAAAATCAAGTTTACGGGGGGATGTTGGAAATAAACTTAAGTTTATAAATCTAGATTTTTTTTCATATAAGAAATATCTAGAATCTAGTATATATATATATAGAATAATATATTTGAAATTGTATAAAAGAATATTTAGAAGATATTTATGGAGAATCATTAGATTAAGCGAATCTCCACCGTTTAATTAAGACATGAACTCCTGTAAATAGAGGTAAATTCACTCATTTTGGATGTAAGAAAAAAGTACGAACTTCTGTACTAAAGTTTTATAATAAATTTACATTTCCTCCTTGTAAAAAAGATTGTTGTTTTTCCTCCAATCTCTATCTATCTTCTTCTAAAATCACATCTATCCGCTATTATATAAAACTTCCAACATATTAATGCGGCAACGAAGGCTTTTTTTTGGAAGTAGTAAGCTTTTATCTTATTTTTTAATAACATTTGAGGGTTACTGTGTTCTCATCAAATTAGCACCCATAAAAATGTGTTGGGAAGATTGAACTACTTAGGGTACCTTAGTTGAAATTGGGTATCTAATGGCTATGGTTCAATGGATTCATGACTGAAAATTTCATTACAAACATTCCCCAATATATACCCGTAAAAACGGTATATCTCTTTTGTGTTTAATTTTGAATTCAAACAGCAAATAGATATGACTATTTAGACAAAAAAGTGTCCACTCATTTCAACAGTCACCACCAACAGAAACCTTCTCCCTATATATACACGATAATACTTTGTCATTGGCACATAACTTGTTTCTTGCTTTTTGAATCAACAAATTATACACGCATCGTCTCACCATTTTGGAGTTTTCTTCTATTTTGTGCAAGGGATTACACTTTGCATAAACTCATTTCACTGTATCCTAAAAGAATGTTTTCGATGGGCCTTTGTAATTTGAGATAAGAGAAAACATTATTAAAAGAAAATGGTTCAACCGTGCCTTGGAGCGATATATCTACACAATTTACAACATCTAACACACAGTTTGTTATATTGATACATATTTTAGATGCTATGACATTTTGGATTGATTCAACACTTATAACCGCAATACACCGAAATTTCATAAATTTCTTTTTTTTGAAAGAACTCTAAAGTAAATGGTCATAAAACCATCAAAACTTTTATCCTAAAATATGTATTAAGCTATGTTCGTGGACAAATTGGATTAGAGGTTAGAGGTTATAACGTTTGCGGACATATTTTTGATTAGAGGTTGAGTAGGATGTAAAAAATTAAGTCTCAGAAAAACTATGAGAATCGAAGTATTGAATTACCTCTTCCTTAGCCGTTGACTTAACTTTACGTCTGACGTATCTTCCATACGTTGGACGAGAAATACCACTGCTGTTTTTCCCACAGCTAACCACTTGTTCAAAAACGCCCTTGTGAAAAAAAATTGATAAAAGTTAATAAAACAAGAACAATAATGGTTGGTATACCGTTATTAGTAAATTTACCCTTAGAGCATCTTTAACCGATTCAAGGCTTAATATTCAGTGCTATAATGTCAAGTCCTAAATGAAAATGAAAATTGCCAACAGTAGTGTGTCCATTTAATAGGTGTCTGACCATGGACGTTTATCTAATAGGCGTCTATTCTCATATGTTTATATAATAAATACGTGTCTTAAAATTGGATCTCAAGCCCCTATTAAATAGATATTTGAGTTTCAGACAAATATTTAATAGATGACTCGATGATCATGAATTGATCTCTGAATATTATGTTTAATATTAGGCAACTTTTCTTTCATTGGAGAAGCCTTCTTTCTTTTATGCTGAATCTAAAGGTTGAATTTGCTTCTATTGAGATGCTTTTGGAATATCGATTATTTTGTTTTACCGACCTTGTCCGTCTAAGTAGACGATGATAATGGTACGAGTAAGTAAATTTTGATCAGCTTTCAGGTGCATGTATCACCACATTTCAAGAAGGAAGAATTAGCCGTCCGTCTTGCACAAAATAGATAGGGACATAACTTCATAGAAGCCCCGACACAAAATGATTCAAAGGTCAAGGTCAGGTTTACCTGTGAACTCTCGCTTATCACAATAATACAATGCAATGATAGTTAATTCAATACTGACATCATTAACTAATGATTACTCAATTCGTCATGTTAAGCTTGGATTTGGAGCTGGTATAATATTGCACTTTAATGTGTTTCGATTGCGTTTACGATGACAGTTAAAATACATTTGGAGTTTAAATAATGTTATGTTTCTCACATTCATTTCCCATTTTCATCTTATGGTTGTCTATTACCTGTATATACGAAGTATTTGTTGATACGCTAAGATTTTGATCAATGACAATGTGCTTCAACAAAAAGGAAGAGATATGTGCAAAGCTAAAGGAAGAACGATGAAGACCAATGATAAACATAAGTATGATTTTTATATAGGTCTTAGTTTAGATTTATTGTTAAAATCTATCCTCAAGAGGCTTGCACAAACACTAGAACACATTTTATAAACTTTATTTTTTAATAAACATTCACTGTGCACAATTTAGTAGTTCAGTCGACTGAACAAGGATGACCAGTCGACTGAACCTGTGACACATACACAAACATGCATAGTTCCAGTCGACTGAAGTTCCTGCTCAGTCGACTGAATTTGTTCCTGAAAATTTTACTTCATATTTTCAGTCGACTGAAATCCCTGCTTAGTCAACTGAATTTGAACCTGCGAATTTTCACTGAAAAGACACCTTCTTCTTCCCAAGAGTTGCAACCATTCTCTAATGGTAATGGATGCATCTCTTGCTTGAATCTTTTGCAAATAGATACACCTCTTCTATACCTATAAATACATGTTTCTATCATTTGAAAATCACCAATTCTAATTGCTTTAATCTCTCTATTTTCTTGAACATACTTTCAGATTTCTTAAGATTTCAAAAGCAATCACAAACCACTTCAATTGCTTGAATCTCTGTTTTATCTATAACACCTTTTTGATTCATAGCAATTCACATTTCCTAAATCTTCACAAACACTTTGCATACTCTCGAGGATAAGATTATAGGAAAATTGTACTCAATTAGACTCATTAGTGTTATCAAGAACACAACAAGTCAGAAATACTCTTTGTATCTAGTTGAAGTCCTCTTCGGTAGTTGAGGCAAGAAATCCCGTTCGGTTGTTCGGGTAAGTTGTAAACCTATTCCTCCAGGTTAAGTGAGGGTTGTTGGTTAGTTGAATTCCTAAGAGGAGCTTAGGGACTGGACGTAGGACAAGAGGTCCGAACCAGTATAAAGTCTTGGTGTCTGCTTTACTTACTGCTTATTGCTATCTACCTAGACCATTCCACTATTCCATATTATACGATCCTACCGCATAGCCTCTTTCATTTGGTATCAGAGCAAGGTTGTCTTATAACCATAACACCGTTATTTGATATATTGATAATATGGAAAACAACACAAGCACAACATCTGCCTATAACTCTACATTTGCGGAAGGACAATCTACCCAAAGACCTCCTCTTTTCAATGGACTAAACTATAATTATTGGGCTACAAGGATGAGGATTTATATGCAAGCAACAAGCTTTGAAGCCTGGAATGCAACTCAAGCAGAGTTCGTTGTACCCACAACTGATTACCCTACATGGACACAAACTCAGAAGAATGAAGCTAGTGCAAATGCCAAAGCTATGAATGTGCTATTTTGCGCTTTGGATAAAAATGAGTTCAATCGTGTTAGCATTTGTACTACTGCACATCAGATATGGAGTACACTTAGAACCATACATGAAGGCACAAACAAAGTCAAACAAACAAAGATCTCCATGCTAAAGAACCAGTTCCAAAACTTTAGAATGCGACAGAATGAATCCATCAATGACATGTACTCGAGATTTCAAGACATTCATCATGCCTTAATAGGATTAGGAGAAAAGTATACGGATTTTGATATTGTATCTAAGGTCCTAAATTCACTCACTGATGAATGGGAGAGAAAAGTCTTAGCAATCGAGGAAGCAAACGATCTATCTACAATGAAACCAGAAGAATTAATTAGAAACCTTATGTCTTATGAAGTTAACATGCAAGCTAAGAAAGATCAAACACAGGAAAGAAAAAATGTGGCTTTTCACGCAGAAAAGGAAGAATCAGAGTCTGAAGATGAGGATCTAGAATTTATTGCCAAAAATTTCAAGAAATTCTTAAAATATGGAAAAGGAAATGAAAACGGTTTCAAAAAGAATTTCTTTAACAAACCTTCATCCTCAAATATGGAATGTTTTAATTGTCACAAGAAAGGTCATATGATAAAAGACTGTCCGGAGCTAAAGTAGGAGAATCAGAAAAACTTCAACAACAAGAATAAGAAAGACAAATGTAAAAAGAAGGCTTTTTCTGTCACATGGGACGATTCTGATTCAGATTCATCAGATAGTGATAGTGATAGCAACAATGAACAAGCAAATGTGTGCTTCATGGCTCAAGAATATGAGGTTAGTGATTTATCTTATGATGATTTAATTGATGTAAACACTGAACTTTTGAGCACAATAAAAACTCTTAAAAGGAAACTCAAGGAAACTCGTGAAAATAAAAAAAAAGCTGAATTTGAAAGAGATATGTTAAAAGATGAAAAGAAAACTCTAGAAGAAGAACTTGAAAAAGTTCAAGAGTCTCTTTCAAATTCGGAAACTCAATTATCACTTTTAAGTCAAGAAATTGAAACTCAAAAGACAAAGAATGATATAATTGTCTCTGAAAATCATGAGTTAAAAACTAAGATTAGACAAGTTGAGTTAGAAAATAATAGTCTTCAAGTTAGATTAGATAACATCACTAAAAATGTCTCTAATTTTAACAAAGGAAGAGAAAATTAATCTAATATTTTAGAAAATTCTCAATCCTCCTCAAATAAACATGGATTAGGATATAAAAAGGATTCAAAAATTTGTAAAAATAAAAATACATATTTTAAAAGGAATATTGATTCAAAACAACAAATGCTATTAAGAGAACCTATTAGAACAAAAGAAGAAACTAAGATAGTTAAAATTTGGGTTCCAAAGACTAACAATATTTTAATTAGGAATAAATATATTAAAGCATTTATGGATAGTGTTCATAATAATAAAAATTATATTTATAAAAAGGATACTGAACCAAATTGGGTTTGGTTTCCTAAGTTCTAACTTTTAGGACCCTATTGAAAGGTGGGTACCAATATTGTATTTATTTTTTGGTCCCA
Source organism: Allium fistulosum (assembly GCA_030737815.1). NCBI lineage: Eukaryota > Viridiplantae > Streptophyta > Magnoliopsida > Asparagales > Amaryllidaceae > Allium > Allium fistulosum. The sequence continues at coordinate 1,113,539,152 of CM060905.1, forward strand.
CTCAAAAAGAAGAAATGGATACTAGACAGTGGTTGCTCAAAACACATGACCGGCGACAAAGATATGATTACAAACATCACATACTTTGATGGTGGCTCGGTTACCTTCGGAGACAATTCAAAAGGCTATATCATTGGCAAAGGAGATATGAGCAATTACGGATACTCAGAACAAGAAGACTCATATGATTGGGATAGAGATTGATCACTTATGGTTTGATTGTTTTTTACACTACTACAACGGCTTATATAAATAGCCTTCTTTCTTTTATGCTACATTTTGCGTTGTTTAAACTATAGTTATGCATATCAAAGATTGTCTTTTTCTTGATAATATACTTCTATATATTATTACTTCCTTTTTGTCGATGACAAAGGGGGAGAAATCTATGTTACTAACTTTGTTTTGTAGGAAAGATAGTGCATATATTCAGGGGGAGGAAAGATAATTACATCTCTACAAACATAGGTATTGTCATCAATCAAAAAGGGGGAGAATGTTGATACGCTAAGATTTTGATCAATGACAATGTGCTTCAACAAAAAGGAAGAGATATGTGCAAAGCTAAAGGAAGAACGATGAAGACCAATGATAAACATAAGTATGATTTTTATATAGGTCTTAGTTTAGATTTATTGTTAAAATCTATCCTCAAGAGGCTTGCACAAACACTAGAACACATTTTATAAACTTTATTTTTTAATAAACATTCACTGTGCACAATTTAGTAGTTCAGTCGACTGAACAAGGATGACCAGTCGACTGAACCTGTGACACATACACAAACATGCATAGTTCCAGTCGACTGAAGTTCCTGCCCAGTCGACTGAATTTGTTCCTGAAAATTTTACTTCATATTTTCAGTCGACTGAAATCCCTGCTTAGTCAACTGAATTTGAACCTGTGAATTTTCACTGAAAAGACACCTTCTTCTTCCCAAGAGTTGCAACCATTCTCCAATGGTAATGGATGCATCTCTTGCCTGAATCTTTTGCAAATAGATACACCTCTTCTATACCTATAAATACATGTTTCTATCATTTGCAAATCACCAATTCTAATTGCTTTAATCTCTCTATTTTCTTGAACATACTTTCAGATTTCTTAAGTTTTCAAAAGCAATCACAAACCACTTCAATTGCTTGAATCTCTGTTTTATCTTTAACACCTTTTTGATTCATAGCAATTCACATTTCCTAAATCTTCACAAACACTTTGCATACTCTCGAGGATAAGATTATAGGAAAATTGTACTCAATTAGACTCATTAGTGTTATCAAGAACACAACAAGTCAGAAATACTCTTTGTATCTAGTTGAAGTCCTCTTCGGTAGTTGAGGCAAGAAATCCCGTTCGGTTGTTCGGGTAAGTTGTAAACCTATTCCTCCGGGTTAAGTGAGGGTTGTTGGTTAGTTGAATTCCTAAGAGGAGCTTAGGGACTGGACGTAGGACAAGAGGTCCGAACCAGTATAAAGTCTTGGTGTCTACTTTACTTACTGCTTATTGCTATCTACCTAGACCATTCCACTATTCCATATTATACGATCCTACCGCATAGCCTCTTTCAGTATTATAATACAATTTGCAGAATTCAGATATTGATTCGTTTCTTTCATAGCCAACACTATACTGCATTTGCTGTTTATTTATTAAAGTCATTGCACAACGAATATTTTTGTCTTCTGTAGAAGACAAGTTTTTGTTAGAATTCAAAGTAATTTGAAGAGAAGAGAGATGAGAATTCTCAATTGTCTTTTCTTTATTTCATTCTTTTGTGCTTCTTACAGCAAAACAAAATTTGAGCACATTTATAGAGTTTAAACAACATTTGAGCACATAAATCTTAACCGCAAGTTAATTTTGACCCTTAGTTCCTAAGAGACATATCAAATAGACTCCTCATTCAGCTAGAATTGCTCCTTCAACTTCTCATTTGATCATGCCTTAAATTTAGACTGTTTTTGGATTACATTCAACACCCCCTCTTAATCCAAAGTCCAGCACGTTCTTCATGTCACGACACCAGTTGAACTTCTCTCGAGTAAGTGACTTCGTCGGCTCATCTGCAACTTGTTAGTTCGTGTTCACATACTGCAATTCAATCACCCTTTGCTCAATCAGGTCTCGTACGAAGTGGAGTCGGGTGTCTATGTGCTTTATCCTGTTATGATGCACTGGGTTGTTGGCAATTGCAATTGGTGATTGATTATCACAATAGAGAATTGTTGCATCTTTTTGCTCACAATTTAACTCCTCTAACAGACCCCTTAACCATACTCTTTGGCATGCTGCTGTTACTGCATTATACTCAGCTTCTATAGTTGATAGTGCAACTGTTGACTGTTTCCTTGAGTTCCAACTGATTACATTGTTGCCATAAAAAAACAACTGACCTGTTGTGCTCTTTCGATCATCTATGCTGCATGCCCAGTCGCTATCACTGTAACCTTTCAAACAAGGTTCATCAACTGCACTGTACCATAGACCATAACATGTTGTTCCTGCAATGTATCGAAGAATTCTCTTTGCTGCTCCCACATGATGTTTAGACAGGTTTTGCATATACCTTGCAACTATTCCAACTACATGTGTGATGTCTGGTCTTGTATGCTTCAAATACATCAGACTGCCTACCAAACTTCTAAACCAAGTTGCATCTGCTACTTCGAATCCATCAATTGCTGTCAACTTCTCATTTGTTTTCATCGGGGTTTGTACGAGGTTGCAACTCTTTAACCCAAACTTTTCTATCAAATCTTTTGCATCTTTACGTTGGGTTACAAAAAAATTTCCCTTCTCTTGTTCAACCTCCAGACCTAGGAAGTAATGAATCTCTCCTAAATCTGTCATCTCGAACATATTCATCATTTGCTCCTTGAACTCCTTTACCATTGCATCATCTGTGCTAAAATAAATCATATCATCAACATAAAGACATACTACTATTAAGTCTACTTTTCCTTTGTGTTTGACATAGAGATTAGGCTCATTCTTGCTTCTCTGAAATTCCAATTTCTGAAAATGTGCATCAATCTTGTTGTACCATGCACGAGGAGCCTGCTTCAAACCATATAGTGCCTTGAATAGACGGTACACCCAATGCTCTTTTCCATTCACTTCAAAACCTTCTGGCTGGTCAACATAAACTTCTTCTTTCAGCTCACCATTGAGGAATGTTGATTTCACATCAAATTGATAGATAGGCTGTCTAAACTGGGCTGCAATTGCCATTAGCAGTCGAATCGTCTCAAACCTTACCACTGGAGAAAACGTCTCCTCTTAATCTATGCCTTGCTTTTGTGCATATCCTTTCGCTACTAACCTTGCTTTGTATTTCAATACACTACCGTTCGCCCAATATTTAGTCTTGTAAACCCATTTAACTCCAATTGCAGTGCAATCTTTCGGTAATTCCACCAACTTCCAAGTTTGATTCTATTCAATTACACTCATCTCTTCTTTCATTGCTTGCACCCATTCCTTCTTTTCTGTTGCTTCTTCAAAAGACACTGGGTCTGCTACATACAAAACTTGAGTTGCTTCATACAGTTCTCGTAAGGACCGTACCTTCCTTACTTGTATATTATAATCGACCATCTGATTTGTTATGTCACTTGTGCTTGGGCTAGACTATGGTTGTTCACTATTGCATTCTTCCTCTTCCACTTCTACTTCTACTATTGATGTGTTGTCTCCCTCCGTGGACCAAATCCAACTAGCATTCTCATCAAACATGATGTTTCTACCAACTATAACCTTCCTTTTCACTGAATTATACAACCTATAGCCTTTAGATTGTATGCAATACCCAATGAACACATATTTTTCTGATTTAGAATATAACTTCTTACGGTTTTGTGTACTTATGGGGGTGTATGCAATGCACCCAAATACACGTAACTGCCCCCACACTGAGCTTCCTTTCGAACCATGCCTCAAATGGCGTTTTGTTCATCACCGCCTTAGTTAGTGACATGTTTAGAATGTATACCGCCGTTGCTACCACCTCAAACCGAAAATGATTCGCATACCTTTGGATTTCAACATGCTTCTTGCTAGTTCCACCACAGTGCGATTTTTGCGTTCAGCCACACCATTTTGCTCAGGTGTGTATGGGGTATTTAATTGTTGTAGCATTCCTTCTTTCTCACAAAACTACTTGAATTCTTTTGATTGAAACTCACCACCATGGTCTGACCTTAGAGCTTTTAGCTTAGCCCCTGTTTGTGTTTCTACGATGGCTTTGAACTTTTTAAACATCCAAATGCTTCATTTTTGCAACTGAGAAAATACACCCAAGTCATCCTGCTGTAATCATCAATGAAAAATATAAAATATTTGCTTCCTCCCATCGACTCAACTTCCATTGGTCCACACAAATCAGTATGCACCAACTCGAGTAGTTTGGTTGCACGCTGTTTGTACCAAAATTGGGCACAACACTGTTCGGATGTGTTTGAAGAGATAAAATGAAAAAAACATATGTAAAATGAAGCAGATCTAACAAACACACCAATAAACAGATAAGAAAATGCATAGAAACACACAGATTTAGAGTGGTTAGGCGAATTGCCTACATCCACTATGAAATGATTGATGTTTATTGAATTTCACTTGTTGTTTACAAAAGATTACAACAGTATAACTGAAGTTTGATAATCATTTCGGTAGAATATCAGCATAGAGAGGCCAAAAAGTCCTTCTTCTGTAGGCCCTTGGGCTCTATTTATAGGCGTAGGAGGCAAATATCTCGCTCAGATCTCGGGAGACTTCTTTTGGCAAGTGGGTGGGCCCACGCGATCGATCCCAGGCGATTTCGACTCGATCCGTGATCGATACGAACGAATTTCGTATCGATCAAGACTTGCTCCAATCGAGTCGAAATTTGGCAGGAACATTCTTTATGTTGTACGTAAGCTCTTGTGAAAATTTCATAGCATTTGGACTTATAGATAATGAGATATGATCAATGCAAATTGGAGTTTTTCTGTCCGTGATCGATACAAACGAATTTCATATCGATCAAGACTTGCTCCAATCGAGTCGAAATTTGGCATGAACATTCCTTAGGTCGTACGTGAGCTCCTGTGAAAATTTGGTGGCATTTGGACTTGTAGATCTCGAGTTATGATCGATGCGAGTTTGGATTTCTCAAACGCGATTGATCAATATCTTGAGCATACGAACTCCGACTGACTTGAAATTTGGAACGTTGGCTCTCATAGCTTCGCGTGTCGTGTCATATCAATTTTAGCTTGATTTGGACTCGGACAAAATTCGTCGATATCCATAGTGAGCCTGCGTATAACCGATCTCCAAGACAAACTGTCATTGGTTTCTAGTCAAGTTCTTGGTGTCACGGCCTTGCCAAAAGACGGGATAACACACGCATTGACCAATCTTTTGGAAATGGCAGCTTCAATTGCCTGCCAAACACACATCTTTCACATATCCCGATATTATCAATGCCTGGTAACCCAATCACTATTTTCTTTTGATTAAGCAGCCTCAAACCATTCATGTTCAAATGGCCATACCTTAAATGCCATAAGTTGCTAGAACTAATCTCCTTGATTGCAAGTGCCTTGCTTTCCACCTTCGCCATCTCTAAGGGGAACAAGTTGTTTTGTGTCTTCTTGATTGTTGTCATTATCTGATTAGTGGTTGCATCTATAATTCTACAATTGTCACCTTCAAACCTTATGGTGTACCTGTTGTCCATCATTTGACCAATGCTAAATAGGTTCTGAGACAGTTGAGGGATGTAGTACACATCATGTAGCATCCATGTGTTGTGACTGTTGGACTGCATAGCTACTCTCCCTTTTCCTTCAATATGAATCTCTTTATCATCACTAAGTTTCACTGCTTTCTTGTATAACTCATCCAATTCATCAAACAAATGCTTAAAACCTATCATGTGGTTTGAACACCCGCTATCCAAAAACCAGACTTGAATCACATCTGATTCTTCATCGGATTTATCCATAAACAACCGTGCTTGATTGTTCTTCTCTTCAACAAAACTTGCATGTCCTTCTTCTCTTTTCTTCTTGTAACAGTCTGCTTGTACATGACCAAACTTATGGCAGTAATAACACTCCAAATCTTGACCTTCTTCTCTTTGTTTCTTGTAGCAGTCGGCTTGCATAAGCCTTTTCTTGTGACAATAGTAACATTCAGAATCTTTCTTCGATTGATTAGAGTGTTGTTGGTTGTCACTTGGATCGCCTCTATCTCTGCTGCCATCACTACCTCGACCTCTTCCATTTCCTTAGCCTCTACCTCTGCCTTGATGTTGTCTACTTGAAGACTCGCCCTTGGTATAAAAAGCTTTAGTGTTATCATTTACTTCTGATCGATTGAGACAAACTTCATAGACCTGCAGTGATCCCATCAACTCACCAAACGTGTAGGTGGAAAGGCCTTTGGACTCTTCAATCGCTGCCACAACATGATCAAACTTGATTGTCAAACTACGCAAGACCTTCATCACCACTATTTTCTCAGAAAGATCTTCCCCACAACTACGGATTTGGTTGACTATTGTTGTAACTCGTGTGAGAAACGATTGAACTGACTCGCCTTGGTTCATGTTCACTATCTCAAGCCCTGTAACTTGATATCTACTACCTTAGAACTTCCTTGAAATTCCTTTTTCAGAATAGTCCAGGCCTCCTTTGTTGTTGTCACTGCTGTAACTTGATAGCTACTACCTTAGAACTTCCCTGTAACTTGAGACTTCACAGAGGATATGCCATTTCTCATTCCTTCATTCAAGAAGAATCCCCGATTATGGATAATCTTCGATAGGAGTCATCCATGACTCCTTTCCTAGATCCATCTCTAAGATCTAGTTGATCTTCATATTTCAATGCTTGGAATAATAAGTATTTCAACTGGGACAAAGTCTTTTTGCCGTGCATCCCCAAACTGGCTAGCTTGGCCAGTGACTTAGCTTTTTCATTTTGTTCTCCGAGGATGTGTATAATGGTGTAATAGTCGAAGTCGACTAGTAGCTTTTGGACCCAGCTAGGATAAGGAGCAAGATGTTGCCCCCTAGTCGAATAATCTTCCCTGACTCGGTATACTACTAACCAGTAATCACATAAGATATGTAAAGTTTCCACTCCTAGTTTTCTTGCAAGTTTGAGCGCCAAGGCTTCATACAGCTTCGTTATTTGTTGCAGGGAAGTTGAGTTTGAGGGGGTGGCAAATCGATCGTTCCTCAGTAGTCATTAACGCAACTTCGACGTTAGAAAGCCGATTATTGGAAGTTCCATCTGTGTACGTTCTCCATCGGTTAGACGGTTCTCTACTGTTCTTCGGATAATCGTCTGATGTAGTGAATTCAGATATGAAGTATGCTAATGTTTGACCTTGGAGAGCTCTCCGAGGGAGATAAGTGATATCAAATTGGCTTAGCTTGATACTCCATTTGAGTAACTTTTCAAACATCTAAGGTTTCTATTGGACCTATCGTAACGGTTGGTCGATATGGACGTTAACGGGGTGAGCTTGTCAATAGCCAGCCTTCATCATATACTGATCTTTGGATTCGTTTCTCTTCACATAGCATTGCGATGCTTATGGCGTGTGTTGACACAGCCCAATTGATGTATAAATCTTCGCGATCCAAAGGTTTGGGTAAAATGGGAGGTCTCTTTAAGCGATCTATCAGAGCTGGAAGTGCATCAACGCAGTTGTTAGTTCATTCAAAAGTTCTCTTCCCTCTCTTGGTCAGGTTAAAGAAGAGAATTCACTTGTAGATGGTCCTAGAGTCAAATCAACTTAGGACGGTAACCTTTCGACTTAGGCTCCGTACCTGCTTGGTTGTCCTCGGTACATGGGTGTCTCTAACTGTCGGAATTTTCTAGAAATTAGTCTTGATTCCATGAGAATTGATGATGAAAACAAAGAATCTTTTTGATGTAATGGTTAAAGAGCATTTCAAAGGATCGAGTTTCATCCTGCATTTTTTTGAGAGCGCTGAATACCTCTGTCAAGTCATCGATATGGTCGTTTGATAGTCGTGATCTCACGAGCAAATTAACCACATCTACTTTCATCGATCGGCCGATATGATTTTTGAATGATCTGTTAATCATCTTTTGGTAAGTAGCATAAGCGTTCTCAAGTTTGAATCCAGGAATTTCAGCATAGCACTATAGGCCCAGGTCAATAATGAAACAGTTGTATTCCTGGTCTAGGACATGCTTCGGTATCCGATTGTATCTGGAGTTTGCATCTATGGATGTGAGTAATTCATGTCTGATGGTCAGGTCCATCAGTTGGTTGATCATTGGAAGTGGAAAGCTGTGCTTTGTCATACCCCACTCAAATCTGAGTAGTTGACGTATGTCCTCCACTCTCTGTTCGTTTTTCTTATAAGTAAAGGATTGGATACTCATTTTGGTTGGAGGGCATCATGGATAAACCCACTAGTTTTGAGCAGATTTGCCTCCTCTTTAAGTGCAACAGATCTCTCCGGATCCATGTCGCATCGTTTTTGTTCACCGAGACATGCCTCGGGTCGACATTTAATGCAGGGTTCTTCATGGCTGGCGAGAGTCCATATATATATATATATATATATATATATATGAGATCGAGTCCAAGCGAACACATCAAGATTCACCTGAAGTAAAACAGTTGACTCTTTCTTCATCATTGCGCAGAGTTGTGATCTAATCTACAATACTCGTGATGGGTTGTAGGCGCCTCATGTGTTTATTTGCAATGGTAAATGATCAGGCTTATAAGGACGTTGAATCAAAGGATTAGTAGAACTTAGCCTTGTACTGCATGCTGCTACATAGCTTGCTCCAGCTTTGAGATTGAATTTACTTGTGTTTCTGAATGATGCACTTTTCATTCAATGTACTTGCGATCCATTGCTCATTGTAAGGGTCGAAATGATGATCAGTTGCCCATGAGTTCGGGTATTGATCCGATGATTCTTTCTCTAGGCATCCTTTCAGTCATAACCTAGAGTTGTTATGAATATCAGGCATGGATCATAGGTTCAAATTGTCATAGTCAACTCTTGGATAATCACTCTTTTGCCCCCAGCCTTGAGTTGGCGGATGCATTACGCGGACGGTCTAGTCTCGTCCTAGCTGTGTTTATACTATAGTTCGAGCTTTAAGAATCAGAGTTGATTGATGAATGGTTGAATCATATTAATCTTATCTTCTTGCTGGTGCCCCCAAGTCTGGAGAATATCTCGATAAGTGGCAGGGTAGATAATGTCCGCTTCAATTTTGTATTCTATCCTATTGAACCATGGGATCGAGTTAACCGATGGAGGGCTAAGTCGTGCTTATCCTGCATTATGTTCTAGTTCTTTCCTCCAGGCGGAATACATTGTTATTTTGCCAACATTCGGACATAAGCTAGATTCTGGACGGTCAATGACATTCACTTTGCTGCTTATGTCACCATACTTTGGGAAAAAACTGAAGAGTGAATCGTCCAGTCAGATCCAATGCAGGATTGATGCTTCCCTTGTCGAATCCAGGGTAAGAGTCAGTATGCAAATGTTTAGGTTGCACTTGTTTTGAATTGTTCTTTTAATCGAATCATGGTAAAAGTTAGAGAATGAATGGTCACATTGCATTCTCTGGGAGTTAGGAAATTAACTACATCCATTTCGGTTTACATTCTCCCATCGGAACTTGGGATATTGTCAGCTCAAACGCAGTCAGGTCATGACCATCCGGTTTCACGCTTTTCCAAACAGATCGAAGGAAGGCGACGGAGGACAAATGGTCAGGTCACACTCACTCGTGGTTTATTCTTCTATCCATGCTCTGTTAGTCAAAGGTATTCGATGGACGTTCGGGTCACAACGATTTGTAGTCGAAGAGGATCGATATTGACCGTTGATTCAACGGCACGATGTAGAATGCTCAGACCTTATTTCCTATCGATCCAATGGTACGATATGAAAGGTGCAGATCGATATTTCCCGTCGATCCGGCGGTACGATATAATTGGTTGCCCAGGACTTCGAGCATCATTCTGATTGGTTAGCATTAGGGTCTCCTTGTAGTCGTTGCCTTAAGTTGTAAAGGACGCTAAGCTGGAGATGTAGCGAGTCACCTATCTCTTCTTTCGGTGATTTGTACTTCTGCCCCCAGTCTTGGGTTAGCAGAGTTAGTTCCTGGATGGTCTAATTGCACCTGTAGTGAGTTTATACTCCTCACAACGAGTTCAGGTCAGAGTTGGTGAATGAATGGTCGAATCACATTCATTCGTTTGTCTATTCTTGTAGCCACACTTTAGGGATCAGAGTCAGTTGAAGGGCCATTCATCACACCTATTTGATGTTTATACCCCTGTCCACACTCTGGGGACTAAGTTTTTTTTGTAGAAAATGGTCAGACCGCGTTTTCCTCGGTCAATTCCTCTGCCCCCAGTCAAGGGAAAAAGTCGAAGTGTGGTCGGTCAAATTACAACAACTTTAGTTTGAAGCTTCTCCCACTGAACTGTAGGAAGGAATTGATTGGCGGATGGTTAGGTCACATCCGTCCATGTTACACGCACAACCCGTCGGATCACAGGCGAGAGTTAGCTGATGAACAGTCATGCCACGTTCATTTGCGGTTGGATGGTAGTAATATCAATTCAGAATAGGACATCCAACTAGGTCCGTTTTTTGAATCTACGCCTCCTTGTCGAATCGAGGAAGAAATTTTGTCTTGTAGGGTTGGAGTGCATCCCTATAAATTTACATAATGGGTCCCGTGCCGGGGACAAGAGTTGATGCATGGACTGTTGTGTCACGCCCGCTTAGTGCTGGATGGTCGGATCACATCCAATTTTGTGTGTTAAGTGTGCCCCCATGTCAGGGGAAGATTGGAAAGCAGACGGTCGAACCACATCCACTTTTTGTACTACAGAACTTGATAAGGAACCATAGCCGATAGATGGACAGTCGAATCACATCCCTTTTGGTATTCATATTCCAAACCATGCTTTGAGGACTGGAGTTGGTTGATGGGTTGTTAGTCATACCCATTTGGTGTTTATACTCTAGCCTGCGCTCTCGGGACCGAAGTAAGTTGATGGGTGGTCATTCGCACCCAGTTGGTGTTTATACTCCAGTCCACACTCTGGGGACATAGAGTTAGTTGATGTTTATACTCCAGTCCACACTCTGGGGGCATAGAGTTAGTTGATGTTTATACTCCAGTTCGTACTCTGGGAATCTGGAGTTAGTTGATGTTTATACTCAAGTTCGCACTCTGGGAATCTGGAGTTAGTTGATGGGTGGTCAGTCGCACCCATTTTAGTGTTTATACTCCAATCCGCGCTCTGGGGACTTAGAGTTATTTAATGTTTATACTCCAGTTCACGCTCTGGGAATCTGGAGTTAGCCGACAGATGGTCAGTCACATCTGTTTAGGCTTTAGGATTTCGTTCACACTCTAGGAACAAGAAGTTGATCAGGTACGTGGACGGTTGTATCATATCCACCCTGAGTAGGCAAGCGAAGTCGTTAGATGGATGGATCCATCCTCCTCGAGCTTGTAAATATGGAAGGCAAGGTCGTTAGATGGACTGATCCATCCTCCTCGGGTTTAGGTTGAACATGGGCGAAGTCGTTAGATGGACGGATCCATCCTCCTCGAGCCCATGTCCGTAAGTTTATACTCCAGCTCACACCCTGGGATCCGGAGTTAGTTAGAGGATTGTCGTGTATCAATCCCTTATTGCCGCAGTGTGATGGCTTGTCCCTGAGCTCGGGGTTTCACTCAGCGAGTGATCGGTGGGATCCCGATTAATTTCCACTTATATGCCCCTCAACGAAGGATGAGATTTAGTTTTTGGACGGTTGGATCACGTCCATGCTCGTTTGGATTCCACTTTTGCTAAGCCTAAGGAGTAAGATCAGTGTTCTGGCAAGCTTTGTGCTCGAGCATAGGAAAGGATGGTCGAACTACATCCACTTTGAGTTGTGTATTTTCCCTTAAGTCGGGTGCAAGAATTGGAGAGCAGACAGTCAAGTCACGTCCAATTTATACTTTGCATTCTTTCGATCGAGCTAAGGAAGAGAGTTGAAATGATAGCTAGTGATGGTTAGCGAGTAGGAAGTCAGTCGTTAATGACTTTAAATTGAGGGTTGGACCCTGATGAAGTTGGTTTAAGGCATGACTGTTTTGCCGAATTACAGAAGCAATCTGGAGAATGAACGTTCAAATCATATCCACTTTAAACATGTGTTCTCTCAATTAATCCCAAGTGTCTAATGTAGGATTGGATGCATGGATGGTGACATCACGTCCACCCTTAGTGTGATTTCGATTTTATCGGGCATCAGAAGAAGCATAAGTATTTTGGCGAGCTTCAAACACGAGACGGAGAGTGCATTGTTGGGACATATAACTCCAAGTCTTTCTTAAATCTCCTAATTAAATTGCATAGGCGGATGAGTGGATGGTCGGTTGCATCCACTTTGTACTAGAGTCCTGCCCTTGTCGGTCTCTTTCGCTTTGATGCCTTGCCCTCGGTCAGGGGCATATAGTAGCCGATGAGTCATTGAATCATGCTCGTCATGATGATACCTCAATGATTTGATCATAGTCCGCGGAGGTTGTTTTGCACCCAATCTTAAGTACTCGGTTACCTGCATCATTTGCAAGTAGTTTAATTCAAGTCGGTCATATTTCGCAACGTAAATGAAATTGAATTAGAAATAATTCAAAAGAGATCAGATCAATTCTGATTGATAAGTGAGGCAGCGTCGTATGCTCGCTATTGCACTTCAGTCCAGCCCTTCTCAGTTGGAAGTCTAACGCAAATGGTTCAATTTGATCAAAGTCCTTGATCGGTAGGTGTCGGATGTTCTCGGTCCTTCGTTTTATAGGGCTTGCACATATTGTCGGAGCTATCCTTTTCGGAGCAGCCTTATGGCGTTGGCGTTCACGGTAGCCATTTAGAGAAGAGGAGTTTTCCGATCAAGAGTATGGAGTAGGTCCCTTCCTTATCTCGCCATGTTGATCCTTCATCTGGTTCATCAACTCAATATTGGCCTGGATATGTTGGTGTACTCGTCGGCGGCTACCCACCAGTTCTCTTATCAAAGTCTGGAAATAAGCTCTGGTGATGAATTCATTTATAGGTATTGGCATCAACTGGTTGTGGGCTTTGGATAAATTCGTTGGCTGCCAGCTTCGTCATTCCCTTCAACAATATGAGAAGTAGAACTGGTATGTCTAACCATGATTGACAATGTTCTTTGAGGAATGGGGGAAGACAGCTACATTTGATGGCAGTCATCACTCTTGGTGCAAGCCATGCGCAATTCTCACTTCATGAGGTAGTGCCGGGGGTTATATTTCCAAAGTACACTGATGTAGTCAGCGTGTTGAATTTTTGCTGGAAAATCTGCATGTAGAATGGTTTCAATAAATAGGTCTAGACTGGGAAAGATACTTCTATCAACATTATCAGGTCCATTTTATGGCTACGGGGTCTTGTAATACTGGTGAATGATGTATGCACGATTGCCCAATGTTTGAGTGGTTGGTAATGCTGATTGGATGGTGAGTTGGTTAAGATGGGCTCATAGGTTGGTGATTATTTCTAATTTTCACCCAGGTAGGAGGCCCATATAAGATAGTGAGGAAGTCCTCGTAAGGTTGTATGTCGTGCTTTTAGTCATATGGACACGGTATGATTAAGATGCGGGCATTTGAAGATGGTTCAGCGGTGACCAGCTATGTTTTGAGTTAGCAGAGTAGACAGTGTTGGGCACTCGTCATATTAGCCATCGTACCATAGTTATCAATTCAGGAGTTTAAAAGCTAGTCAATTGGGGAAAGTTGCAGTCCACCTTAGAAGCATGATATATTAACCAACTCTAGTTCTTGGCGTATTAGCTAGTTTCTCCAGCCTCTGGGAGCACCGGTTGAGTAGAATTTCTTTACCCATTCCTTGATTACAATTCAGCATTTGTTGTTGTGATCTTCTATGTCTTGTTCAGTCATGGAACAATTAGAAGCGTGGATGGAATGTTCCTTCATTAAATTGGTGATTGAATTCACTATGCGGGTGCTCTGCGCTGCGGCTAGGGTTCGGGGGGGTTTCCCCCAGAAAAATTTGGGTCGTACCCGATTTTTTTTTTTTTGAAATTTCGTATCGTTCTCAACAATGTTTGAACGATACAAATGTAGGTGAAATCGAACGATCCGAAAAGTGGACAATTGGATCGATACGAAAGGCGTACAGCTGAACCGATACGAAGTGGATGTGAGTATCGATACGAATTGGACGCAGATGGATCGATACGAACATCGTGTGAGTATCGATATGAATCGAGCGCAGATGGATCGATATGAACAGCGTGTGAAAATTGATACGAATTGGACGCAGATGGATCGATACGAACTGCGTGTGAGAATCGATACGAATAGGACGCAGATGGATCGATACGAACCGCGATCGATATGAACAGAGCAGTTGTGATCGATACGAACAGAGTAGTTGCGATCGATACGAACATGATGTAAGGATCGATACGAACAGGATGTGAGGATCGATACGAACATGATGTGAGTATCGATACGAATTGGACGCAGATGGATTGATACGAACTGCGTGTGAGTATCGATACGAATTGGATGCAGATGGATCGATATGAACTGCGTGTGAGTATCGATACGAAAAGTGTCGATACGAAAGCTGATCGATACGAAGTTCGATCGATACGAATGTTGTCATATTTTCTGGATGTGAATACATGGATACGAAAATATGGATACGAAATTCACCATATTTTCTGGATATGAAAACATGGATACGAAAATCACCATATTTTCTGGATACGAAAACATGGATAAGAAATTCACCATATTTTCTAGATACGAAAACATGGATATGAAAATCACCATATTTTACGAAAACATGGATACGAAAATCACCATATTTTCTGGATACGAAAACATGGATACGAAAATGATCATATTTTCTGGATACGAAAATATGGATACAAAATTCACCATATTTTCTGGATACGAAAATATGGGTACGAAATTGATCATATTTTCTAGATACGAAAACATAGATACGAAATTCACCATATTTTCTGGATACGAAAACATGGATACGAAATTCACCATATTTTCTGGATACGAAAACATGGATACGAAATTCAACATATTTTCTGGATACGAAAACATGGATACGAAAATCACCATATTTTCTGGATACAAAAATGATCATATTTTCTGGATACGAAAATATGGATACGAAATTCACCATATTTTCTAGATACGAAAATATGGGTACAAAATTGATCATATTTTATGGATACGAAATTCACCATATTTTCTGGATACGAAAACATAGATACGAAATTCACCATATTTTCTTGATACGAAAACATGGATACGAAAATGATCATATTTTCTAGATACGAAAAGATGGATATGAAATTCACCATATTTTCTGGATACGAAAATATGGGTATGAAATTGATCATATTTTCTGGATACGAGAACATGGATACGAAAATCACCATATTTTCTTGATACGAAAACATGGATACGAAAATGATCATATTTTCTGGATACGAAAATATGGATACGAAATTCACCATATTTTCTGGATACGAAAATATGGGTACGAAATTGATCATATTTTCTGGATACGAAAATATGGGTACGAAATTCACCATATTTTCTAGATACAAAAATATGGGTACGAAATTGATCATATTTTATGGATACGAAAATATGGGTACGAAATTCATCATGAATGTAGTTCCTCTTAGATGTGGAGCAATCTGAATAGAATAGAAGAAACCACTGAACGACAGATCTAGATCTCCTTCTTAAATTTTTGCAATCCAACGATGGTAGTAAATCCACAGAGCAGGAGTAAAGTTGGGTTTTTCCCAGTGAAAGCACCAAAGTGTTTGTACCAAAATTGGGCAAACACACTTCGAATGTGTTTGAAGAGATAAAATGAAAAAAAACATATGTAAAATGAAGCAGATCTAATAACACACCAATAAACAGATAAGAAAATGCATAGAAACACACGGATTTAGAGTGGTTCGGCGAATTGCCTACGTCCACTATGAAATGATTGATGTTTATTGAATTTCACTCACTGTTTACAAAAGATTACAATAGTATAACTGAAGTTTGATAATCATTTCGGCAGAATATCAGCGTAGAGAGGCCAAAAAGTCCTTCTTCTGTAGGCCCTAGGGCTCTATATATAGGCGTTGGAGGCAAATATCTCGCTCAAATCTCGGGAGACTTCTTCTGGCACGTGGGTGGGCCCACGTGATCGATCCCAGGCGATTTCGACTCGATCCGTGATCGATACGAACGAATTTCATATCGATCAAGACTTGCTCCAATCGAGTCGAAATTTGGCAGGAACATTCTTTATGTTGTACGTAAGCTCCTGTGAAAATTTCATAGCATTTGGACTTGTAGATCATGAGATATGATCGATGCAAATTGGAGTTTTTCTATCCATGATCGATACGAACGAATTTCATATCGATCAAGACTTGCTCCAATCGAGTCAAAATTTGGCATGAACATTCCTTAGGTCGTACGTGAGCTCCTGTGAAAATTTGGTGGCATTTGGACTTGTAGATCTCGAGTTATGATCGATGCGAGTTTGGATTTCTCAACCGTGATCGATCAATATCTTGTGCATACGAACTCCGAATGACTTGAAATTTGGAACGTTGGCTCTCATAGCTTTGCTTGTCGTGTCGTATCAATTTTGGCTTGATCCGGACTTGGACAAAATTCGTCGATATCCATAGTGAGCCTGCGTATAACCGATCTCCAAGACGAACTGTCATTGGTTTCTAGTCAGGTTCTTGGTGTCACGGCCTTGCCAAAAGGCGGAATAACACACGCATTGACCAATCTTTTGGAAATGGCAGCTTCAATTGCCTGCCAAACACACATCCTTCACATATCCCGATATTATCAATGCTTGGTAACCCAATCACCATTTTCTTTTGATTAAGCTGCCTCAAACCATTCATGTTCAGATGGCCATACCTTAAATGCCATAAGTTGCTAGAACTAATCTCCTTGATTGCAAGTGCCTTGTTTTGCACCTTCGCCATCTCTAAGGGGAACAAGTTGTTTTGTGTCTTCTTGATTGTTGTCATTATCTGATTAGTGGTTGCATCTATAATTCTGCAATTGTCACCTTCAAACCTTATGGTGTACCTGTTGTACATTATTTGACCAATGCTAAATAGGTTCTGAGATAGTTGAGGGATGTAGTACACATCATGTAGCATCCATGTGTTGTGACTGTTGGACTGCATAGCTACTCTCACTTTTCCTTCAATATGAATCTCTTTATCATCAC
This sequence comes from Allium fistulosum, assembly GCA_030737815.1. Classification (NCBI taxonomy): domain Eukaryota; kingdom Viridiplantae; phylum Streptophyta; class Magnoliopsida; order Asparagales; family Amaryllidaceae; genus Allium; species Allium fistulosum. The sequence continues at coordinate 1,113,556,510 of CM060905.1, forward strand.
CCAGTTTCACTGCTTTCTTGTATAACTCATCCAATTCATCAAACAAATGCTTAAAACCTATCATGTGGTTTGAACACCCGCTATCCAAAAACCAGACTTGAATCACATCTGATTCTTCATCGGATTTAGCCATAAACAACCGTGCTTGATTGTTCTTCTCTTCAACAAAACTTGCCTGTCCTTCTTCTCTTTTCTTCTTGTAACAGTCTGCTTGTACATGACCAAACTTATGGCAGTAATAACACTCCAAATCTTGACCTTCTTCTCTTTGTTTCTTGTAGCAGTCGGCTTGCATAAGCCTTTTCTTGTGATAATAGTAACATTCAGATTCTTTCTTCGATTGATTAGAGTGTTGTTGGTTGTCACTTGGATCGCCTCTACCTCTGTTGCCATCACAACCTCGACCTCTTCCATTTCCTTGGCCTCTACCTCTGACTTGATGTTGTCTACTTGAAGACTCGCCCTTGGTATAAAAAGCTTTAGTGTTATCATTTACTTCTGATCGATTGAGACAAACTTCATGGACCTATAGCGATCCCATCAACTCACCAAACGTGTAGGTGGAAAGGCCTTTGGACTCTTCAATCGCTGCCATAACATGATCAAACTTGATTGTCAAACTACGTAAGACCTTCATCACCACTATTTTCTCAGAAAGATCTTCCCCACAACTACGGATTTGATTGACTATTGTTGTAACTCGTGTGAGAAACGATTGAACTGACTCGCCTTGGTTCATGTTCACCATCTCAAACATCTGTCTCAAGCCCTGTAACTTGATAGCTACTACCTTAGAACTTCCCTGAAATGCTTTTTTCAGAATAGTCCAGGCCTCCTTTGCTGTTGTCACTGCTGCAACCTTTGCAAACACCAATTCGTGTACGGCTTGCTGAATGAAGAAGAGTGCCTTTGCATCTCGCTTGCCTGTTTCAGTTGGTGTCGGATCAGGATTTGATGCTCCTGTTCTACTAGTTGCCACAAGCCATGAGATTTCAGCATCGTTTGCATCTTGATGCTCTAAAACTCATAATTCTCACCCTTGAACAGAGGTATCGCCTGATTGGACATGATGAATGTGGCATTGCTACCTATGTCGGCCATGACTCCGATACCAATTTGTTAGAATTTAAAGTAAATTGAAGAGAAGAGAGATGAGAACTCTCAACTGTCTTTTCTTTATTTCATTCTTTTGTGCTTCTTACAGCAAAAAAAATTTGAGCACATTTATAGAGTTTAAACAACACTTGAGCACAGAAATCTAAACAGCAAATTAATTATGACCCTTGTTTACTAAGAGACATATCAAATAGACTCCTCATTCAGTTAGAATTGCTCCTTCAAATTCTCATTTGATCATGCCTTAAATTTAGACTGTTTTTGGATTACCTTCAACAGTTTTCTGGTCAACTCACACCGAGAAAGAAAGAAGAAGGTTATCATTATTAATTAAAATATGAACGGACACGATAACCTTGATCCACGTCCTACTTTTGGGCCTTAGAGTTGGACAGTAAATATTACTTTCGTACACAACATATGCTTTCTCATATATAAACATATTTTGGTTTACAATATTTTTTTTATATAGATAAATTATATCTATGACTGTATGGATTCATGTTTATTTGAATCTTTCCATAATTCTTGATTATAGAAGCAAATAGATTTCTGAAGCATGAGTCATTATGTTTATATATATAATAATTATAGTAGTGTAGATTCCATGTGCCCGTAAGCTTCATATCATTTAATAAAATTTTGGGTCATAAGTGATTAGTTGAAAGTAATTGGACATACAATAATCAAGACATGGACACCTAATGAAGATAAGGACACCTCATCTCTAAGGTGGCTGGGCTTGTTTTGATTTTTGATGTATGGATGGATGGACCTATCTATTAAATAAAATCACACACTTTTGTTATGAATGTATAAATTTGTCCCATTTCTTAAGACATTTTTTATTGGTGCTTTATTATCACGGTTCATATACACAAGCCCGGCCCAAAGCATAGACAAGAGAGACAACTGACTAGGGCAACATCATCAAGGGGCAACAAAAAATTGAAAAATGGAAATAATGCTTCTTAAATTCACTTTGCTCTCACTTACCACATCCCGCCATCATAAAATCTGCCAATAGCAGCTCAACCGCCGCCTACTGCCCATCCATTGTGTCATGTCATACTGCCCTGAATTGAGCTGCCCAAAACTTCAATTTAAAATGCAGTTGACGATGAAAACTTGTTAACCCCTCTAACTCCATACGCTGCTACTCCTTTTAATTGCAGGCTTTTTTTTACCTTAACCGTCTACTGTTGTAGTGCTGCCTTGCCCTAATTTTGACTTCACATGCTGCTTTTGCCCCATCTACTAGGAGTTATTCTACTATTTTGCTGACTGCTAATTCAAATTTAAGTTTTTTAATTAAGAATTTATATCATTGATTTCATAATTTGTTAACATGTAATATGTTGAAGATCCAAAAAAGTAGACCCTTGATTCAATTGATTTATGGTTTTCTTAATGTTTTTTGTGTTGTATATTAGCAAATTTCATGCACTGTAGTTGTTTTGGAATAGTTAATTTTACTTTAAAATCGTAGTGAAAAAAAATTAAATTAAATGAGCTATTGATGATTCTTTACTATCTTATGCAGCCTTCTTATGTCAAGCCTTCTTATGTCAGGGTATGAAGTAGGAAATGATGATGGTTGAAGTAAATTAGTATGAAACAACATTGTCACTGTAGCTTGAAATGTAAGTGAAAATAAAAGTTAGTTCTTATCGTTAATATTTGGCTTGTGAATTAAATTGCTGAAAGGAATTGCTAAGTTGTTTCAATTGACAAGTAATGATAGGATATCATGTTAACATTTGAAATTTTGCATATGTAATATAAATGAGTAGTTGAAAACATTTTGTGATCAATACTCTATGTCATAATAGTATTTATCTTCTGTTTCATTGGGTTTGTTTAAAAAAATAGGGCAACAAAAAATATAAAATTTTAGTTCGACTAGGGCAATCAAACTCCTAGGGCCGGCCCTGCATATACATCAATAACATGTATCATCAAAACCTTTGTCATTCAACCAAAATGAATAACTTGTAAGAGAACATAGTACATATTATATTCATATATTAACTTACAAGTACAATTTTATCTACTACAATACCAAAACAAGTGATTGTTGCAAAAAAAGCCACCCGTTCTAAGAAAACGTACCAAATAGATGAAATCAAAATAAAATTACAAATACCATGTAAACTGGAAAAAAACTTATACGAGGTTGGACCACTTTATCTCCAAAATACCTACAAAGCACTGCATCCCCATTCATTAAATAAAAATTCACGTCACTTTAGTTGCATTAAATACAACTCCACTGACGTTCTTTATTCCTCGTCTCTTTTAAATATGAAATTTTCATGCCATACATTGACTAAAAATTTAGCCATCCTCGGAAATAGGATAACACGTTTTTATTACAAGAGGCAACTTATTAATACTAGACTTAAAAATTAAAATTAAGGAGTAAATGAGCAATTAAAGTAAATGAGACAAGGTATAGAGTGGTTCGGTAGAAGCTTGCCTATGTCCACTGTGAAGATCTCTTACTACGTTCGTCTCTTACAACTATAAGGAATTACAAGAGGTTAATAAGAAATCATGGCACTTAAGACTATAATGGCTAAGCTTAAGAACTCTTAGATTTGCCGTGGGAGAAGATATAATTTTGAAACAATTTAGTAGATCTCAACCCCTTTAATGTTATATGATAAGTGGTATTTATAACAACCAATGTAGATGGATGGATGGCTATGATTGCATAGTTTGTAGATAGGAATACGTCTTGACTGTAAATCTAGTCGCTACAATTGATGGAGGATAGGTGTAAAGATGGTGTGAACAAATGGTTAAGAAGCGCACTGTTTGCATCAAAAATTGGCACAAACACCCAATAGAGATTTTGTAGAGGAATAAATGAAGAATAATAAATGTAAACGGAGAGAATAGAGTAGTAAAGTAATCAGAAACAAACAAACAAACAAATAACAGAGACGCAACAACTTATTATGGTTCGGCGTTGTTTGCCTACGTCCACTTTGAAGAGATAGCATTATTAATCACTTTGTAAACTGAGTACAATAGGGATTGGATTAGAATCCTTAGTTATAAAAGAGTACAAAGCAACAGGCAGCGTAAAGATCCCAAATATGAACAATTGAGTCCGTATTTATAGAGGAAGACGACGAAATATCTCCCTAAAAATTCGGCAGAAGGATCTCCAAAATCATAGGGGGCCACAAGAGGGATCGCATGACCCAAATCTCAAGAAATAGGGATCGGGACTGATCTCTATTTTGGAGGAGTTTGGGGGTACGATCCCTATGGGAGCTCCTCCATGTTGTATTATGCTTAGCCTTTAAGTTTCATGCTAATTGGATTAGTAGAACTTGAGTTATTGATCAATCTTGGTTGCAACATGTTGTGTAGGCTGATTCTGGCCGATTCCTCTAGAGGGTCCCCATATCTTGTTTTCAAAGTTTCATATGCATTGGACTTCTAGATTTTGAGATATCGATTGTTTTCCATTGATTTGCACTTGTTTGGCTGAAGTAATTCGATCCCTTTGGCAAAGAGGGATCATAGCCGATCCCTTATCTAGTTTAAATTATATTCCATAATTTGAGCATTCTGTATAGCATATCTCTTAGTTTCGTTTGATCACGGCTTCATATTACCATCCGTACTTGATTTCTAGACCCCACAATCATTGCTTTGGGCTTACTGGCCTTGATGGCAGTCGAGTCTAACTTGTTCAATCAATTTGGATATAGCCGGGACAAAATGCCGGATAACACATAGCTCCTAAAGTACGTCTTGTGTTGAACATAACGTGCTTTGAATCAAAGCAAGTTAGAGTTGTCGGAAAGAAATCCAACCAGTTTTCTGAATAGTCATTATCCTTTTGTCAAATTATTTTCCCAAAGTGCCGTATCCCTCTTTGATAGTCATGACGCTTGATCGATTTCCAATAGTATAAATTCAGGATTATATTCCTTCAGTTGCTATCTATGTCTGGTTCTACGGGGCTAGTAAGCTATGGCTATCTGACTCAGTCTCGACCTTGAAATCTTTAGGTTTGAATTCAATTTCTGTTGATTTCAAAAATTGATTTTTTAGAATATACACGTTCATGTTCAGGTTCACGTTCTTGTCGTTAGCTCTCGGATGTGTTTGCACGCTCACGGGTCGTCGCCTATTTTCGTTAAATTCGATGCAATTCCATTGCATTTATGTATTTATTTACTTTATATAGTTTTTATGTACATGTTTGCATGCACATATGGGTTGTACCCGATTCCTTTCCTCTTCTTTTTTATGTTTAAAGGGATCAGAATTCCTCTAGCTGATCCCTTTCTTTCCCATCTTCTCTTTTTTTGGTTATAATAGGGATCAATTTTTTTATAACCAATCCCTCTTTTCTTCCCCTTTATATATATATATATATATAGGGATCGAATGGATCCTTCTTGGGTAGGGTTCATACCTGATCCCTTCCAATTGGTGGGTAATTAACATTTTAGCTTCAAGGAGAAGCTTAAGAGAGCCGATCCCTCTAGCCTCGTATATAAACTAACATTTCCCTCTCCATCCTTCACTTTACTTCATTTCTTTCTCTTTTTCATTTCCTTCGAGCTCACCTCCGAACCCATTCCCTCCAATTTGAACTCCGAACCCTTCCCTTCAAACCAATTTCTACCTACATCCTTAGACCCGCCATTCTCTCTTGCACCGGGCCACCACTCCACCTTCGATTTGAATTGAAATTCAACATCTCCCTTTGAGTAACTCGTATTTTATATATTTAGGTAGGTTTTCATGTATTTTACTTTGATTTGTGATGAGTTGATGGGTTCGGTCGAGCTCCTTGTTTCGAGCATGGGTTGAATTAGGAGGATACAAGATGGATGGTGGCGAACAATGGCGACATAGGGTTCTGTAAGGTGGTAGAGGAAGGGAAAGGAGAAAGAGTGAAACATGAAGGTAGTAAAGGGATCGGTCATGATGGAGTATGGAGAAGAGGGGTCGGGATCGCGTGTTGCTTGAGGGATTGGAATAAAAATTTAAGGGAAGTGTAAAAGTGGCTAAGTATATGGATTGGTGCAGTAGTTATGAGAGGGATCAGTTATGGTTACATGTAGGAAGGGATCATTCATGAACCAATGTGGAGAAGGATCGGTTATTTTCATAAATGGGATTGGAGTTTTGGGGAGTAAGGAGGGATCGGTGTGAACATGAGAAAGAAGGGATCAGTGTTGGTGTAGCTTAAAGGGCTAGGTCAAGTTGGTTTCGGCACAGGGATCGGCTATATTGAGATATAGGAATAAGAACCGGTCATGTTGTTTAAGAGCGATCGATTGTTTGCTTAGGAAGAAGGATCGACAATGGGGACTTAGCCGATTTTAGGCCCCTGAACCAAGCTTGAACCCTTAAAAAAACCACTCCTTGCCAACTTGTACAAACAATTAGAACCAATCCAATTGTAATGAACTTGAACATATGACTATAACGGACAACAGGACTTGCTTATCCAATTTTGAATTTGAAATTGAATAACTAAACTGTTGTGACTTAGAATATGAATTGAAGCTTAAGATATGGACTTCAATAATGAATTTCACACTTCGATATATCAATGATCGATCCCAAAGCTTACACAATCGATCAATTTAAACACCAGTTGAGATGGTTAGCGACGACGGTCACTCTGGTCGGAATCCAAAGTCTCGTCACTACTTTTACTTTTAATTTTAAATGGTTTATCTCTACACTGCATGACACTGCACCACACTAGTTTACACTTAGCACGGGGATGGGTTAATTTTTTAATCTTGATTATCTACTGAGTTTAGTTGATATGGGCTCCAAACATTTAGGGTGTTTAGCCACAATGTCTTTTGGACAACCTTCATAACACAGTAATCCAGGTGCCGAGTCGAGTTCCATGACTATATTCGGTAGACTTTCCCCTAGACATCAAACCGAGCAACCGAGATCTCTGGTTCACTGGTTGACCTTTTCTTTGACGTTCCCATCCTTCCGGTGGAAGAGATAGATCCTGCCCCTGACACTATAGAGGGTGCCGTATTTCTAGATAACCCGATGGATTCCCAGGCCTCCAGAATTGGTGAGGTCGCTCTCCGTAGGCTGTGCTCTAAACATGGGATCCCGTTTGGAGATGTTCTAATCCCCTCATTGAATGACAGGGCTCACTTGCACCTGGAATGGTATACGTCATGTAATAAATTTATGTACTGGGCTGGATGTGTGCCGCCTTTTAATTCTTTTATTCGAAAGACGCTAAATTATCTGGGAATAACTCCTGCTCAACTGCATCCGAACAGCTATGCTTTTTCTTCATGGCACTTTCTTGCTATTTATGGATGTTCTATTTTTCCCGCCATCTCTTGAAGACATCAATTTCATCTACAATTTCAAGCGACAGGTTGGAATCCTTTCTTATACTTTCTTCGAGCCTGCACCCAACTATCAAGTTCTGACTGGTGCTTGGATCAAGCTCAGTATCTTTAAACACGAATGGTTCTATGCTCGTTGGCCGCCTAGCTTCACGAGGCGATGTTTGGAAGAATGTAAATGTTTCCTTCACTTCATTCTAAAATTCTTAAGCCCAAGTCGTATCCTGATCTAACAAATACTCTGAAAATTTATAGATGTCCATCCATGAACTGAAGGTGATAATTTTCATGGGTGGTTTCTACAATCCGCGCCATCCCAGTTAAGACAGGGACATCAGATCCATTATAACCGATGAGTAGTTATCTCTTTTTGGGTTGCTAGAAGAAGGTCATAGCATCAGACTTCCAGGAAGCGCTGCACCACCAAGGAATGTTGCAGAATAAGAAGGAGGCACTAATATCCTTGTCGTGCCTCCAGTCAAGGTGGCTCGGGACAATGCTGGAAAAGGTGAAATCAGAGGTGATGAAGCCAACAAGCCTCGCAATGATAATGTAGGTTCGAGTAATGTGCATGTGGTCGAATCATCGCAGGCACGCAATCTCATGCACCGACAAGAAAAGGAAAAAAGCTAGCGTACAAACTTCGTAAGAGAAAAACTGCTAGAAAGTCTGAGTTCGTCATCACCTCTGTTGAAGAAGAGTCTTTCTCTAAACCTTTAGAAAGTTCGATGAAAGAATTCTCAAGTCTCCCGATTCCTGACGATATCATGACCTTTGATTTTTCCCAACATTAGTGTTGGGGGGCTTAATTCTCCCACCAGTACTGGTGATGACATTCCTCCCCCTAGCAAAGGGGAAATCACTCCTATGAGCAAGACCACAGTAACTAGTCCGCCGGGGGACACTAGGACACTCACAATCATGCGCACTTCATTGCATGATTTTTGTCTATCCTTTATTTGATGGTTACTTATGCGCTCTTGTTTGGTTTGCAAGCGCTATATCTCATTCCCATGCCTTTGATTGCTTTAGGGGCTCCTCAACACATTATGGATGCAGTCGTGGTCCAGACTCGGGCAGGCGTCGAGAAAGGGATGACAGTAGGGAAAGAAGTCATCGTTCGAGGGAGTCTTCATCCTCTAAGCACAAGTCCAAATCTCAATCATCCCATCAGGAAGTTCAACCCAATCTACCTATACATAGGGGTGATCAGACCTCGTCTCATGTCCCCCAAACTTTTGGCCACTCGAACATCATTTGGCTTCATCTGGTTCTCGACAGCCCCACGATCACTAGTCGAGCAAACGTCCTATTTTTACCTCTAATCCAGCTTTGACTACTTCAGCTCCTGAGGCCTCTACAGTAGAAAGATTGGTCGAACTTAAGGTCAATTTTCCAAAAAATCTGCTTTGATGGGCTAAAGTTTCTTCCTTCTATCCATACAATTCCAGTGAGTGCTAAACCGAGTTCACTTGCATGTGTCAACGATGCTTTTGTGTAGCATGAAGCGTTCCAGCACTTAGCAAAGAAAATTCCTAAGATGTCTACTAAAAGGCAACATGAAATCGATTGCCTTAAGCTAGAGGCCATCCATGATAAAGACATAATCAAACACCAAGATGATGAGATCATAGAGTTGACAACGAAGCTATTCACGGCAAATAAGAGCGCTAAAGAAACATCTGAAGCGGTTAGTCATCTGGAAATGGCTCACAAAAAGGAGCTGGACGCTTCCCTTAACTGCAACGGTGTGCTTGCTCTAGAGAAGGACACACTGCAAAAAGAGAAAGAAACTCTAGCCCACCGCATTGAGGAACTGGTAGAGCTTCTTAAGAAAGAGAAGGAAGAAAAATTTGAGACTCAAGAGGAGTTTCAAAAGTATTGTGAAGAGGCCGTCGAGGCTCGGGAGCTGAAAATTAAACTTGACGAGCAGCTCGCTCAAATTGAAGCCCTCAAGGAAGAGGCGAAGGAAGCTAGCCATAATGAATTTATAGAGCAAATTGAAGCCCAGTTGGAGGATGCTAAAGAGGCTGGCTGGAATGCGATTAAGGACATGTTCAATGCTTTGATTGTTAAATACAATGCTAAGGTCATATTACATCGTGACTTAAGTTTTCTTGGAGAGGGCTACCTCGAATCACTTGCTGAGGCTTGGGAATATATCGTTTAAATGAGGAAGAAAGCCCTTGGCGAAGCTGATTTGGATGAGGAAAAACTGGTACGGGAGTTCCTTCAGGGGAATGAACCTTTAGATCTTGCCTCCGCAAGGCTCCGATACTTCAACCCACCAGAGCATCAATTTCACTTGGCCCGGGACAAGATCCGAGCTATGATCTAGATGGACCCAATTATAAATCAAAGTTATCAGCCCCTATTCAAGAAGGGAGCACTCCGACAACAACTAAAAGTCAGTCGGATATAGGTATCCCGCTCTACTCTCCATTATTCGAGAGGTTCTGTTCTTCATGCTCAATAGTTCTGGGCTTATTTGCTTGTTCCCGCGAATCTACATGTCTTCCAACTCCCAGTCAAACTTTGAGAAGTAGTGCTACTGTAGAGCAACAACCGACACTCACTGAAATTCTAGTGGCTACCGACATTCCAAGGCCCGATGCTCAAGTTATTGGAGCTCTTGTTGACGAAAAGGCCGACGATCAGCCGCTGCCAGATGAATCTGATGTTATGATCACGGGTGCCTCTAAACAAACTGATGAGCTTAGATTGAAAGAGCACATCGAGAGGGAGGAGTTATTAAAGAAAAAAGCTAAAGTTGAACCCATTGGTGTGGACGTCGATGATCCAAATCTCGTCCCACTGCAAGTCATTCCACCTGACGGGTCGGTTTTCAAAGAACTCCCTCCAACCACTAAAAGAACTCCTATCAAGATGGTAAAGGATTAAAGAAAAGGAAAGGCGGAGGCTCGGATGGGTCCACTCCCAATAAATCCAAAAGGGAGAAGAGGCAAAAGAAGTAGCCGTCACTTCGGCTTAGTTTGTATATAGCTTGTGTAGCTGTTTTTCTTTTTGTTGGCTATATTCGTGCCGGTATGGCCCTTGCTTTTGGATAAACTTATACTACAATTTTCAAGTTTAATGTGCAAATAAAAGTTCTTTATTTTATGTTGAGCTCTTATGTTAATTTTTTACTCAAGGCCTCCATGTGGTCGTGTCCTCAAGTTGTACCAAACACTGGGCTCAAGCCTTAATGTTACGCTATCGGATTCAGCAAATTAAGTGATTATACTCCTGGCCCCAGTCTCGGGTTAGCGAAGTTAGATAATGGATGGTCGAACTCCATCCTTAGCGAGTTTATACTCCTTCTGTCGGTTTCAGGTCGGAGTTTATGGAATAGTGGGTGGTCTAACCGCACTTATCGATTTGTTTATACTCATATCCGCACTCTCGGAATAAGAGTTAGTTGCGGATGATCAGATCGCACCCAATTTGTGTTTATACTCCAGTCCATACTCTAGAGACCTAGAGTTATTTCGGAAAATAGTCGGACCGTACTTTCCTTAATTGATTGATTTGCCCCCAGTCTGGGGTTAACTTAGCGAGTGATCGGTCGTGTCACAATCGCTTTTGAATTCATGTATATCCCATCACTTGGTGGGATTAATTTGGTTGTCGGATGGTCAAGTCACATCCATTTCTTGTTAGGTACTTCGTCCATCGGGTTATGAGCGAGAATCATCGAATGAACGGTTCAAAACGTGCCCACGCAAGGGTAAAATATAATCATACATAGTAGCATCAAATAATTTACATATAAAAATGTCGAACCCTTGCAGTCTCCTGATCTTAATAAATATTTACATTACACAGTGGAATAAAAGCTATTATATAATAATAAGACCTCTTGCCCATCTTCGTTTTTAGAAATGGCTTTCGCCTAAAGTCTATTATTTGAGATCCTATAAACTCAACCTACTCAAATGAGTACCCATAAGTTTATAGGGGAAAAATAATAGACACACAGTCAGACATAAGTCTAGTATGAATAATATCATTACCCATCTAAATTCCTCCACTAGTAGGACTATACCGCTAAAGCATGGAAAGGGTTTGCCCTACACTACCCTCTGTTACACAAATCAATATAAGTCAATCATAATGTTAATACCTCAATTATTGATTTTGATGATAACAATCATATAAAAATATAAATACAATGTTTATAGATACTAATGTTTTAGCAAGTTATATAATATATAGTGCAGAATATTACAGAGGTGCTGAATCGAAGACTATATTGTTTGCACAAAAAATGGGCAAACACCTCCAAGTCGTATGATTTAGTTGATTTTATGTTATTTTTAGTGATCTGGGTGATTTATGAAAATATATAAAAAGCAGGGACTAAACTGTAAAAGACACACAGATTTATAGTGGTTCGGCCAGAATGTGCCTACGTCCACTTTATATGTTATTCTCCTTTACTGTTCAGATTACAAGTACAAAGCTTTGATACAAGTATATGAAAGTTGTTTGAAAGTTCTATCCGTGCTTGAGCTCTCAAACTTGTCCGCCATTGTTGTACCCCTACCCCTCTATTTATAGAGTGAGGCAGGGGGTAGGGGTCTTGGATGTATATAGCTGCTGGTGGGCTTGGGCTAATGTAATCTGGCCTGGCCAGGTTGGCTCGGCAACGCCTTGGTTCAGAGATGGTTGGAGTGGCTTTGGTTCGGTTGTGAGTGGAGTTGGTCCGGTGGTGGTTGGTTGTGAGTTGGTTCGGCGGTTCTTAGGAAGTGGGTTGGTTCGACAGTTCTTAGGAAGTGGGTTGGTTCGGCGGTGGCTCTGGTCTGGGAGTATGTTGGTCCGGTAGCATGTGATTCGGTGGCTCTTTCCTTGTTTTGGTTCGGCTAGGCCTTGGGAGTGGATTGGTTCGGTGGTGAGTGGTTCGGTGGTGCCTTCTTCCATTTGGTTCGGTGGTGGTGGAAACGCACCCAACATTTGCCCCCCAAAGTGGGGCATATGCCAGCATATGTCGTGCTTTGTTTCAGCTTGGACAAACTCATTCGGTCCTACGTGCCGAACCAGTTGGTTCGGTCATCCTTGTTTGCCTATAAATACGGGCTTCATGTCTCTGTTCATCTTCTATCGTTTGAAATAGCCGAATCAATCAAGTACCGAACCAGTCTCGACCACCAGACCAGGTGAGGTTTTCCTCCTGCTGAATGAACTTTTATGATTAAACTACCGAATGGGATCGGAGAGCACGAGTACCGAATGAATTCCAGGCCTTGAACCCCCGAATGACCATGGGGAGTTTGATTGCCGAACGAATTATAAGACCTGAACTTCCGAAGGAACTTTTTTATGTTGGAAATACCGAATGAGATCGAGGAGTTTGAATGCCGAATGAACCTTCGAGCCTTGAGCTACCGGATGAACTTGAGTGCCAAATGAACTTTAGTCTCGAACTACCGATTAAGTTTTGAATTATGAACGATATTCCATGCCGTATGTACTTGCTTGTTTATGTCTCCACACTCCTTGTTCTAACAATGTGTTTTCTCGTGTTGCAGATAATGTCTCACAAAGTAGAAACTCGTTCTTACAAAAAGAAGTCTAAGGACCAAGGAGAGTCCTCCATAGTGCCCCCAGTTCAGGCAGCACCAGAACGACATGGACCAACCCCGAGATCGCTAGTAGACGGGTACGGTCCTCAAGAGCTCCTAAACTCACCGCCTGATTGCTTTCCTAGCTCCCTCAAAGATGAGCAGCTTGATGTTATTTCTCATTCTTTTGGGATCGACAGAGCGCATATGTTGTTGCCGGGGGAAGGAGTGATGCCGTATAACCCTCCTGAAGGATATTTTGCTTATAGCAGGTATCATTGCATGTGTGGGGCCATCCCACCTATCAATGCTTGGATAGTCAGCTTCATCACATACTTGAAGGTGGCTCCTTTCCAGCTTCAACCCAACTCCTATGCCATCTTGGCGAGCCTGTTCGTCATCTTCCAGAGGAGATACGGGCGTCCTCCTTCCAATCGGGGAATCCGGTATCTATACAACTTAAGAGGCTACAAGAAGGGGTCTCCGTATATTAGCTTGGAGTCGGCCGTGTCCTTCAAGCCAGTCCTGGATTTATATTCGAAGTTCAGCATGTTCAAGAAGGAATGGTTTTTTGTTAGAGATGACTCCGTTTCTTTCCGCCGCTTCACCTCTGGCTGTAAGTTGAATCTTATTTATAATTTTTTGTTCTGACCGCAATACTCTCCCTTACGTGCCTTATTTCTTGCTAGCGACAGGTGGCTTTGCGGTTGTAGAGAACGATCGTTTGGTTCGGATGGCTGAGGAAATAGAAGCCATTCTGGGAAGGGAGAGGTCGGCTTCTTATTTGATCAGGAACGCTACTCTTCTAGGGCACAACTTGATTCTGCCACATCAGTCTGTGGTCAAGCAGAGAGACACGGCTGAGGAGAGGGCCGCCAAGGCTAAAGGAGGGGCTACGACGAAGAGCAGTAAAAGGACACCTTTCCCGAAACATCCAATTGCCGGGGGGAAGAAACTTAAGAAGTCCGACGATCCCTCCCCTAGCACATGTCCAGACATCCCGGAGGAGGGAGATGTGGAGGAGAAAAAAGGTGAGGATGAAGGAGGTGAGGGGGAGAGCGGAAGCGATGGAGAAGGTGATGGACAAAGTGGTGATGATGTTGGGGCTTTGTCTTCTAAGCAAGCGGGTGTGATCCAGGAGTGGACGGACGATGCTTTCCACCTAGCTTTTGAAGAGCTGGAGGAAGAACCGGCTCTGGTAGTGAAGTCTAAGAAAGCTGACAAGGCCGGAGCCGATTCACCTTCCAAAAGTGTTCTAGTTGAGGCAGCCCCCGTGACTCAAGGTGAATTTTTGACTTCTACAGACTCCATTTGTGATAAGGACTTAGGAATATTTTATGGTCAACTCCCGTCCTGGAATGAGATCCAGGACTTATTGCAGTATCCCACTTCTCCCCAGGGTTTGTATAACATGAGTGTCTCTTTGCTCTTCCTAACTTGATATATTTCTTGAATTATAGTTCAATGTCAGCTTGTAACACTTGGTTTTTTTATCCCAGGAATGGGTAAAGCGGTCAAGACATCAGATGTTCGGCACCGTCTAGAACAATATAAACTTCTCAGGGTTTCTACTAAACCAAAGCCTCCGACTAACCGCTCTGGAGACGTAGTCGGCTACCGTCCTCTTCTTGGAGTCATCGAAGAGGATATCCGAAAGAAGAAGAGGAGTCGCTCCTTGTTTGAATCTCCACCTGGTCCTCAGCCCCCGACTCAGCCTCTTCAGGATACCACGGAGGAGAACACTGAGTTTATTCCTTCCCCGCTCCCGTCTGAAAATCCTACCGTTATCCCGATTGACCATCCTGGCTTGGCTCGTAATCCGTTTGCGGGTCATCTGGATCTGGATTCTCACGATATTTCCTTTGATGAGGCTACTGGTGAGCACCTTCTCCCTCGTAATCCCATGGTAAGGGTGCTTGACAAGGCCAAGTCCCTGGACCTTGATTTGCTCACCACTCGGGTTGTAACCTTTGGGGACGAAGCTAAGGCAAACATTGACCGGGTTGCTGAGGAAACCAGGAAGCTGATGGGGCATCATGCTCGACTGGTTAAGGCTGGAGAAGAAATCGGCAGTGCTAACATTCGACTACGTTTAATGGTTTCCGACCAGGCCAAACAACTCGCTGATCAAGCCATCCAGATTTCCCAACATGAGTTTGCATCTAGGAAATTAAAGAAAACCATGGAAGAGGTCAGCAGGGCAGAGATGCGGAGAATGGAGGCTGTTTGTAAGGAACGGATTGATATGGCTATTGCAACGGTGGATGAGGTTTGGAAAGCGGATCTCGAGCGAGTACAGGAGTTGTCCGGGAAACTTGAGGCTGCAGAGCTTGCCGAAACCAAGCTGAAGGAGGAGATGGAGGTGATGAGAAAAACTTTTCAGGTTGACTGCTCGTGATACCGATCGGAGAGGGACGCTACCACTGCAAAGCTGTTGGATTCTAAGGACCGAATAAGGGAGTTCGAGGAGAATGAGGGGATAATGGATGAGATGCTTCATGATATATACTTTCGCACTTGGAAACAGGGCAACTTATCTTGGATGGATGATTACCCCCGAGTCATGGCCAGGATTTATCTCAGGGCCTTGGAGAAGGCTAAGTCCGATGCAGATAAGGAGGGTGGTGTGGCCTTTAGAATGGATGTGGTTACGGCTCAATTCACCAAGGAGGAGAAGGTGGTGGTGAAAGAGGGTATGCGGCTGGTTGCTGCTGAGGAGGTCGGTGTGCAATTAGAGGATGATGATCAAGGAGCAGATGCTGGTAAGTCTTCTCTTTTAGCTTTCCGTAACTTGGTTGCTTATTATTAATGAATTCTTTCCTTGATCGGACAGGCGGGACCTCCGGAGCACCAACTTCCTCTGGTCAACATGCTGAGAGTTCCCACTCCACAGTTAAAGAGATCCCGGAGGGCCAGCGGGACAAGGGTGCAGCTCTGATGCAGCCGACTCCATGACTTGACCTGGATATTTTTTGTTTACTTGATATTGCTGTCTATGTTAGTCTCAAATCAGCAACGTAACTTTTAGGCTGTAATTACGTTACTGGTAACAAACGACTTTATTCGTGGCATGTAATTTTTAACTTAGACTGATTCTGTCGTATTTGAATGCTTTCGTTATTTTGATGTGTTGCATAAGAAGTATAGCTATGCATATGCATGTGATTCGATCGTGTTTGATGTCAAGTTCTGGCTTAACATGTAATTTCATACCTTGCAATGTTTAATGTGATGTGCGAATAAATTATAGCTACGTATTTATACACAAAAGAAGAAGGTACCGCCCTTCATGTTTTAGTGGTAGACGGTTGCTTTGAATGTCTTATATGAGTGAGTATGGAATGCAGTTGATTGACTCGTCATCCAATTGTGAGTTCTTAGTGAGCGTCTCCTATCTTGTGTCCTGTACTTTAGGGATTGTCATAGAGGATAGGAGGAAAGTTTTTAAATAAAATAGAAATATAAGAAATAGTAAAACTTCCAATCACGGAAGGCCTTCGATGTGCTTAAGTTCGTGGCAAACGGGTTTTGCAGTCACTTTCCCTAGCTGTGGGTCTTGGAGACATTTGTCACCCATCTTACGCCTCCGCGAGGAGTTTATTTTATTTTTATTTTTTTACCACAGCCGTACTTAAGACACATCGGAGCCGAGATCGCGCACAGTAACTACCCGGGCCATTATGGCCAATAATCATGGGTATTATTCGATTTACCGTGGCCGGCTAGCGTGGGTGCCGATCGTCAACCGTGAACTACCCCTGGCTGGCCACACCTTATGTTGGGGCTTAAAGTAGGTTCACGGCTACCGGCGAGCCGAACGCCGTAATGAGCTGCCTCGGCTATAGTCGGCCTTCTCGGTGGCTTATAATCGGCTCATTACAGTTGGCTTTAAGGGCCATCGCGAGCAATGAGTTAACCCGCAGCAGAGGGATGCCGGAGCAAAAGTGTCTCATTGGCGAGGGCATAGATTCGCATAGTACCTATTAGGTCTTGTCCAGGTGAAGTCGCGTTATGGAGTGCCTGGAATGGAAATGATATATGCACAGGATTTTGTTCAACAGAAAAGGATAAAGTTAACAAGTAGCCAAGACACAAAGGAACAAGTTAAAAAAGAGACAAGTTTTTTAAAGTGGTTCGGCACGAAAATGCCTACGTCCACTGATTCTCTTTGTTAATTCACTTCATATGGGCAGTACAAGTTAAGAAAAGTATCGACGAAGGTGTTGGATGTTCCATGCCCTCTGGAACACCTCTCCGTCCACTGTTGACAAAATATAAGCTCCGTTGTGGAGATCTTTATGAATTACATATGGTCCATCCCAGATTGGATCTAGTGCTCCGGGGCGTGTGAAGATTCGCTTGAGGACAAGATCCCCTTCTTGTAAGCTACGATGCTTGACTTTGGAGTTGTATTGCGCTGCCACTTTTTGCTTGTGAGCTGCTGCTTTGAGGGCTGCATCATTTCTCCTTTCCTCAATTAGATCCAAAGACATGTGAAGGAGTTCCTCGTTCTCTTCTGGGTTATAGTGGATCCTACGGTGGGAAGGCACTATAGTTTCAACTGGGAGCATAGCCTCCGATCCGTATGCCAAAGAAAAAGGAGTATGCCCCGTTGATGTTCTGAAAGATGTGCGATAGGCCCAAAGTGCCGTCGGAAGTTCATCCACCCAAGCGCCTTTTGACTTTTCAAGTTTCTTTTTTATTAGAGTTTTGAGAATTTTGTTGACAGCTTCGACTTGTCCGTTTGCCTGGGGATAAGCTACAGATGAGAAGCTTTTGTGAATTCCATGCTCTTGACACCAGTTGGCGAACTCCTCGCTGTCAAACTGAAGTCTGTTGTCCGATATGATTTTAAGTAGGACCCCGTACCTGCATAGAACATTTTTGATCAAGAAGTTAATAATTTTTGCTGAAGATACTTTATTTAGGGGTTCTGCCTCCACCCATTTGGTGAAATAGTCGACTGCCACTATAGCATATTTAGCTCCGCCTCGGCCCATTGGCAGTTCGCCAATCAGGTCAATTCCCCATACTGTAAAGGGCCAAGGGCTGGTCATTTGGGTAATCTCAGTTGTGGGTAGCCGTGGAATCTTCGCAAATTTCTGACATCTGTCACATTTTTTGACGAATTCTAAGGCGTCTTTGTTTAAGGTGGACCAGAAGTATCCATATCGGAGTATTTTCTTTGCCAGAGCCTGCCTTCCAGTGTGATCTACGCAGCTTCCTTGATGGATGCTAGATAAGATTTCCTTTGCTTCCCTTTCAGCGACACACTTTAATAAGGGGTTAGAGAAGCTGCGCCGATAAAGGGTGCCTTCTTGTATTGTGTAACAGGAAGCTCTCCTTAAGATTTTCTTGACTTCGTTACGCTTGTCGGGTAGTGTGCCGTCTTGTAAGTATTTTTGGATGGGAGTCATCCAAGTTTCCTCTCTGATTGTAGCTATCAGATTCACCTGCTCGAAACTTGGGGTCAGTTGCTTTAAGATGGCCACTGCTCCGGGAATAGTGTCGTCTCTCATGCTAGCTTGCTTCGCCAATTCGTCGGCCTCTTGGTTCTATTCCCGAGGGATGTGTTTGATTAAATAGCGATCTAATTGATCAAGAAGCAACTTGGTCTTCTTTAGATATGCTATGAGTCGTTCTTCTCGAGCCTGGAATTCTCCTAGTATTTGATTTACAATAAATTGAGAATCACTATGAAGACACAAAGAACTGGCTCCGATTTCTAAGGCAAGTTCTAATCCAGCTATCACTGCTTCATACTCTGCATCGTTGTTGGTGGCAGCGAATTCCAACCTTAGAGCACAGTGTAGCTTATTTCCCCTGGGAGTGATTATTACTACACCTGCCCCCGAGCCATGTTCGTTTGACGCACCATCCACAAAGAGATTCCACTTGATGTCTTCTGCTATTTCCGATTGCTCCTTACCTTCGTTGGTAGTGAATTCGGCAATGAAATCGGCCATGGCTTGTCCCTTGATGGCGGTGCGAGGATGGTAGGTGATACCATATTGACTTAGTTCAATGCACCATTTAAGTAGTCGCCCAAAAGTGTCGGGATGATGGAGTACCTGCCTTAGCGGTTGATCGGTCAGAACTCTGATGGAATGAGATTGGAAGTAGTGACGCAGTTTCCGTGATGTGATTAGTAAACAGTATGCTAGTTTCTCAAGTTTAGGATATCTGGCTTCCGCCCCTGTAAACCTCTTGCTTACAAAGTATACTGGTCGCTGCGTGCGTTTGTCTTCTCTCACCAAGGCGGCGCTTAGAGCATGAGATGACACAGCAAGGTATAAGTATAGCTCTTCGCCTTTGTTCGGAGTTGAGAGTACTGGTGGTCTCTGGAGGTGTTCGATTAAGTTAAGGAAAGCTGTCAAGCATTCGTCAGTCCATTCGAATTTCTTTTGTCTTTCTTTAGAGCTTCAAAGAAGGGGATGCATTTGTCAGTTGCTTTAGAGATGAATCTGCTCAGGGCGGCCACCTTCCCATTTAGGCTTTTCATTTCTTTTCGGGTAGAAGGTATCCTGATATCTTTCAGAGCTCGGACTTGTTCAGGGTTTGCTTCAATTCCTATGGCATGGACGATGAACCCCAGGAACTTTCCTGATGATACTCCGAAGGAGCACTTTAGAGGATTCAGCTTCATTCCATATTGGCGAAGTACTTGAAACATCTCGCCCGGGTGGCTTACGTGATCGTCGGCTTTCCTTGACTTTACCAGCATGTCATCCACATAAATTTCCATAGTTTGTCCTATTAGCCCTGCAAACATCTTGTTGACGAGGCGCTGATAGGTGGCTCCTGCGTTTTTAAGTCCAAAAGGCATTACTTTGTAGCAGTACAATCCCCGGTCCATGATGAAACTAGTGTGGTCTTGATCGGGAGCATGCATAGGAATTTGGTTATATCCTGAGTATGCGTCCATAAAAGATAAGAGTTCGTGACCGGCCGTGCTGTCCACGAGCTGGTCGATTCGGGGAAGTGGGAAGCAATCCTTCGGGCATGCGTCATTTAAGTTGGAGAAGTCAATGCATGTTCGCCACTTCCCATTAGCCTTCTTTACTAGTACCGGATTAGCGATCCACTACAGGTAGATGGCTTCTCGTATGAAGTCATTGGCAAATAGGTTTTTTACTTCTTCATCGAGGGCTGCTGATCGTTCTGCCCCCATACTTCTCTTTTTCTGTTTTACTGGTGCCTTGGTAGGATCGATGTTTAGTACGTGGCATGCTATGTCAGGGGAGATTCCGATCATGTCAGCGTGTGACCATGCAAATACATCCAAGTTGTGGCGGAGAAAATCAATGAGTTGTCCCTTCAATACTGCTTTTAGTTGGGACCCGACTTTCAATAGTCTACTCGAGTCATGTTTGTCCACAGATACAAATTCCATAGCCTCTGCAGGCTCGGCAGTGGCCTCCTCCTCTTTGTCTCTGGGGTCTAATTCATTGAAAGGGTCACTGGTATATCAAAGAGGAGGGGCTTTCTTTAGTTGCTATGCTTCCAAACTTTTCGTGCAAAGGGCAGTTTCTGCACTCTTCCCTATATCCTTCCTGTGGTTATTGCGGAGTTCAGTTACATAGCAATCTCGAGCGATGTCCTGGTCTCCCTCTACTTCCCCTGTTCCATTGTCCGTTGGAAATTTCATCTTCAGGCACCATGGGGCCAGGACAATTTGGAAGTCAGACAAGGCTGGCCTTCCTAAGAAGGCGTTGTAGGCCGAGTGGTTTTCTATCAACACAAATGTTTGTTTCCGCACAACGGAGCAGGGATGACTTCCAATTTCAACAAAGAGGTCCAGTCGCCCGAGGGGCATCTTCGCATTTCCAGTGAAACCGTGTAGTGGTTTATTGCAGGGGAAAACATCCTTTAAAGACAGCTTCATTTTGTCGAATGTATGCTTGAATAGGATATTCACTGACCTTCCAGTGTCTACTAGAATTCGAAAAACTTCGGCTGGACCGAGTCGGGCAGAGATAACCATGGGATCCACGTGAGGGTACTGTCTTCCCTCCAAGTCACGCCTACTGAATGTGATGTCATCATTCTCTATCCGCTTCGGGTGGCGTTCTTCTATAATAGAGTTAACGCATTCTTCATTGTTTCTAAGTGACTTTCCATACCTTTCCATCTCTGCCCAGCTTCCGTCGGCGATGTGTGGCCCTCCCGAGATGGTATGGACCACTATCTTCTCTTGACTGGAGCCGTTGGTGTTGCGATTTCCTCTGCCTATTTCTGGGGAGGGTAGCCTTGGGTTCTCATTGGCAGGAACTGGAGTCCTGTTCTAACCTTTTACATAGCGTTCTAGTCTCCTTCTTCTGATGTGTTCTTCAATCAAGTCCTGGAGATGATGGCATTCGTTGGTATCATGCCCATGGGATTCGTGGAAGCGGCAGAATTTTCCAGACTTAATTGCGTTATCTGATTCCTTCTTGTGCGGGGGGCGTTTGTATTTAACTTCGTCTTGAGTGGCCAGGAAGATGTTTTCGATTGTTTCATTCAAAGGGGTGTAAGCGTCAAATCTCGGTCTTGGCCGATATAGACGCTTTTCTCCCTTCTTGCCCCCAGCATTGTCTCTAGAGTCATTTCTTCGAACGTCTTTTGCTACAGCAGGCGTGTTGCCGTGAGCTGCCTTATTTTGTTGCCCTGACTACCCCTCAGTGGCAGCATCTTCAAGTCTCATATATTTCCCGGCTTCATGGAAGAAATCGGGTAAAGTAGCTGGTTTTTCTTTTGTCAATCTTCTAGCAAATTTAGTATCCGGATGCACACCACAATAGAGGGCCATTAAGATAAGCTTCTCATCGGCATCTTGGACCGCGGCCGCTGCGGCATTGAATCGGGTTAGATACTGCTGCACTTTCTCTCCAGGTTTCTGTTTGATACTGGATAAGGAATAAGCGTCCTTGGGTTGTTCCACATGAATGCGGAACTGGCTGATAAACTTTTCTTTCAACATTTCCCATGAGCTGATGGATCCTTGGGGTAGGTGGCAGAACCAGGAGGTAGCTAGATCTGCTAAGAATAGTGGAAAGCATTTGCACAGTACTCCCTCTGTTGCCCCGCTCATGAGCATATGCTGTGTGTATCTCTGTAAGTGTACAACTGGGTCAGAGGTTCCCTTGTAAGGTTCCATCGTTGGTAATTTCCATTCTCGAGGGGTGATGGCAATTTCGATATTGTGGGCGAAAGGGCTGGTTACCATAGCGCCTATCCCTCTGTCTCTTTGATCCCGTTGGACGCACTCTCTGAACAAGCGTGCCATCCTTTCATCAGAATTTGGAGTAGATAAAAATGAGTTCGGTTCTTCTCTGTGGGATTGATTCCGTCCAGACGACCTGTAGGGGTGGTGTCGTCTATTATTTCTAATATTTTCCAGTGGCTGTCTTCGGTCTTCTGGGAGCATGCTAGGGTCAGCTACAGTTGGCCCTTGCCTTGATCTTCCCCTGCTGGGTTCTGATCTAAGCACTTCCTCGGGTCCAACTTCGGGCTGGACTCTAGCTCGGCCCCGTTCATTGGCGTTTCCATGGTTAGGCAGCATGACAGGCTCGGCTACAGTTGACCTCCGCCTGGTACCTCCCCCGTTGGGTTCGGTTCCAAGCGTTTCCTCGAGTCGGCATTTGGACTGAGTTCGGTCTCGGCTCCTGCCACGGCCGCTTCTGTCGTTAGCTTCTTCGAAGAAAGAAGATCTTTATTGCCTCTGAGATCCTCCAGACTGGGACTCACCCCATGATTCAGTGTTGCGGTTGGACTCTTCAGCATCCCTTAAGCGTGACATGAGTTGGTCCACCAAGGCTTCCTGCTGGGATGTGAAGCGGTTAGTCACTTCAGCCACAACCCTATCTAGATCTGCCATAGTAATTGCTGTCGGCTGTTCCGTGGCAGGAGTTGTCGGATTTGCCTGATCTTCATTTGGTACTGCTGTTGGAATGGGACGATTTACTTGATCTGTGACCAGTAGATCTGAAATACTGCTGGTTGCGATGTTTTTTCCTTTGTTAACATCTTTCTTCTGCTTGGGAGGCATGTCTTCCAAGCAATGAGCAATGCTGTTAGGAAGAAAGTTAAGTGGGAGAAGCTGAAGTCCGGGGTTCAGCTCTCAGTCAAAGCACCAAAAATGTTTGCACAAAAAATGGGCAAACACCTCCAAGTCGTATGATTTAGTTGATTTTATGTTGTTTTTAGTGATCTGGGTGATTTATGCAAATATATAAAAACTAGGGACTAAACTGTAAAAGACACACAGATTTATAGTGGTTCGGTCAGAATGTACCTACGTCCACTTTATATGTTATTCTCCTTTACTGTTCAGATTACAAGTACAAAGCTTTGATACAAGTATATGAAAGTTGTTTGAAAGTTCTATCCGTGCTTGAGCTCTCAAACTTGTCCGCCATTGTTGTACCCCTACCCCTCTATTTATAGAGTGAGGCAGGGGGTAGGAGTCTTGGATGTATATAGCTGCTGGTGGGCTTGGGCTGATGTAATCTGGCCTAGCCAGGTTGGTTCGGCAACGCCTTGGTTCAGAGATGGTTGGATTGGCTTTGGTTCGGTTGTGAGTGGAGTTGGTCCGGTGGTGGTTGGTTGTGAGTTGGTTCGGTGGTTCTTAGGAAGTGGGTTGGTTCGGCAGTTCTTAGGAAGTGGGTTGGTTCGGCGGTGGCTCTGGTCCGGGAGTATGTTGGTCCGGTAGCATGTGATTCGGTGGCTCTTTCCTTGTTTTGGTTCGGCTAGGCCTTGGGAGTGGATTGGTTCGGTGGTGAGTGGTTCGATGGTGCCTTCTTCCCTTTGGTTCGGTGGTGGTGGAAACGCACCCAACATATACAGTATAAAAACTCAAGATAAAGATATGAAGACTCATGAGTTCAAAGACAAAGATATGAAGAGCTCGAGATTATAATTTAGTGTTTAGAGTCATTAGAATATATTATTAAAGTCCATGATAGCAATTTCTCATCTTTATCCCCAATTTCTAATCTTTGATATTTTAATTAAAAATAAATTATTTTAATTACAAAATATATTTTTAAAATATTTTATAATAGCTTTTTTAAAGTTAAAAAATATTTAAAAACTATGTTCAAATTATTTCACAAAGTATAGAATTTTCAAAACCATTTAAAAGAAAACTTTTTTCAATTTTAACTAGCATATCTTGACATACATATTTTAATATGTCAACATATAGGCTGTTAAATTGTTTTCTAAATTTTGAACAGAAGTGTCTTTTGGACACAACTCTTCATGAATGGATATATCTGCTTATTCTTTATATAAAGAGGTGTGCAAAAGAATTTTTAATTAACTAATAACTTACTTTCTTCTCACTCCTTACTCTTTGGGATATTCTCTTAAAAAATATTCTCTTCAAAATTATATAGAATCAATTAATATTCCATTGTATTGATTCACTACTACTTACTTACAGTTTTGCAAGCTTCTCTCCCTCATTCGAAGATCAAAGTGCTATCAAAGAGGCTATAAGATCCATTGTATCCAAAATACAACTATTTGCTTTGGAAAACATCAATTCTACTCTTGTTTGATTGTGTATGCTTGTAGCTCGTTCAAATCAAGTATGTGCGCTTAGTAGCCGTTCAAATTTAGTGGGTGATCCTATAGCCCGGTAAATCAAGAGAGTTTTCCCCGGACTCAGAATATAGTAGGATGTGTCTCGTAGCCTTGAAATCGAGATTGTAATTGGTTTTGCTTGGTACCATATAAAGTAGGCGTTTGAAAAGAAATCTATACAACAAATTGTACAGGACTAGATGTACAAGTACAAAATCCCTCGTGTCATCTCTCTAACTCTTTACTTTTTTATTTTATTGCTTGTATTTATTTCCGTGATTTCCTGCAAGTTTATTTATTTATGATTGTTTATCTATGTTTTAGTTCAATTGTTAAATAAGTTAAAAAGATTCATAAAAAGTTAGAAAACACTATTCACCTCCATCTAGTGTTAAATTAGCTTTAAGATCCATTTTTCCAAACCCACATTTGGTATTAGAGCATTAGATTTTCAAAAACTCGTAATTTGATTTTTGAAAAGTTTAAGTGGTAAGTAATATTGTTAATACTATTTTTAATACTTCTATAGAAATACAATTTTGTGAATCCAATATGTTATTAGAAACTAATTATTTTGAAATGTCACTTGATATTTTGGAAAGGTATAATCGAATTATAGGAACAAGTATGTTATATGGTTGATGGTGAACAGACACTTGATATTCATACATCAGAAATCAAGAAGGACAAATGGATACTAGAAAGTGGATGCTCAAGACACATGACTGGAAACCCGAAGATCTTGAAAGATATTGTTTACAAAGATGGTGGATCGGTTAACTTTGAAGGCAATGCTAAGGGATATACGATTGGCACCGGCAATGTCAGTAACTCTAAAACTCCTACTATTTCTAATGTTTTGCTAGTTAGAAATTTGAAACATAACTTACTTAGTATTAGTCAATTATGTGATAAGGGTTTTATAATTATGTTTGAAAAAGACTTTTTCCACATCGAAGATAATGGGTAAAACATTATCTTTGAAGATATTAGGAAATGTAACATTTATGTCATTAGTATGAATGTGTCCAATGATAATCTATGTCTTTTGGCTGAATCTAGTGACCCTTGGATTTGGCATAAAAGATTTCGTCATTTGAATTTTAAACACCTATCTAAAGTTGCAAGATATGAACTTGTTAGAGATCACCCTAAAATGAGTTTTAATGTCAACAGCTTATGTGATGCCTACCAACTAGAAAAACTTCATAAAAGTTCTTTTAACTCAAGAGATATGATTTCTACTTCTCGACCCCTTAAACTTCTTCATGTAGACCTTTTCGAACTCTCACAAATACTATCTGTACATCATAATAGATATGTTTTTGTAATTGTAGATGATTTCTCTAGATATACATGGACAATTTTATTAAAACTTAAAAATGAAGCTTTTGAAAATTTTAAATTTTTCATAATTCTGAATCAAAAGTCAATTAAAATTACAATGGTTAGGAGCGATCATAGAGAGAGTTCGAGAATGAAAATTTAAAAAAAAATTGTAATAAGAAGGGAAATACACATAATTTTTTATTCCCAAGAACACCCCAACAAACGGAGTAGTAGAACATAAAAATAGAAATATATAAGAATGTGATAGGATTATGCTAAATGATAGTAATTTACCTAAATTTTTTTGGGCTGAAGCAGTTGCTACAGCATGCTATATTTTAAATAGAATTTTAATAGGACCATTTACTACAAAAACTCCCTATAAATTATTTTATGGTAAAAAGACTAAAGTATCTTATTTTAGAGTTTTTGGTAGTAAATGTATTATATTAAACACAGAAGATAATTTAAATAAATTTGATGCTAAATCAGATAAAGGAATTTTATTGGATATTCTAATAGATGTAAAGCTTATAAAGTTTTTAACACCACAACTTAAACTATTAAAGAAACATTACATGTTTCATTTGATGAAAATTTTAAAGAACATAATACCAGTATTGATAAAGAAGAAAATATTCCAAATAAAAATAATGAAAATACAAATAATGAAACCACTAGTAATGTTAATAATGATAGTTCTGAAAATTCATATCCAAATAAAAGAACAAAATGTTTGAAAGATCATCTTATAGAGAATATTTGAGGAAATATAAAATCTGTCGTAAAAACAAGACATCAATAAATAAAATGAGTAGTGTAGCATTTATCTCAACTAATAAACCTAAAATCCAAAGGAAGCATCATTAGATGATTCATGGATTCTTGCTCAAGGCTATAGTCAGGAAGAAGGTATAGATTTTGATAAAACATTTGCTCATGTAGCTAGATTAGAGGCCATTAGAATTTTACTTGCTTTTGCAAATCATAAAATTTTTAAATTATTTCCAATGGATGTCAAAAAGTGCAATTTTGAATAGTTTTATTAAAGATGATGTTTATGTAGAACAAACCCCACTTTTCGAAAATGAAAAACTTTCAAATCATGTTTATAAATTAAAGGAAGCATTATATGGTTTAAAACAAGCTCCTAGAGCATGGTGTAAAAGACTTAAATCCTATTTATTACAATCTAATTTTGAAATAGGAAAAGTAGATAGTACTATTTTTACTAAAATAATAATAATGATATTCAACTTATATAAATATATGTTGATGATATTATTTTTAGGTCAATAAAAATGAAAAATCAAACAAAGAATTTTCAAATATAATGACTAAGGAATTTGAAATAAGTCATATAGGAGAGCTAACTTTCTTTTTAGGATTACAAATAAGACAATTAAGTAATGATATTTTTACAAGTCAAGAAAAGTATGATAAGGGTCTAATTAAGAAATTTGGTATGTCAAATACTAGTGGTAAGCTAACTTCCATGGCAACTAATGAGAAATCAAATAAGGAAGAAAAATCAAAAGATGTAGATCAAAAACTTCATAAAGGTATGCTAGGATTTTTGCTTTATATAACTGCTAGTAGACATGGTATAATAAATAGTGTTTGTCTCTGTGCAAGATATCAATCTCATCATAAGGAAACCCATCTAAAATCCGCAAAACGTATACTTAGATATATAAACAACATACTAGACTATGGATTCTTTTATCCAAAAGAAGACTCTTTTAACGTAATATAATATAGTAAAGCTGACTATGCTGGATGCAAATCAGATCGCAAAAGTACAAGTGGAACTTATCACTTTTTAGTGCACTCTCTTATTTCTTGGTTTAGCAAAAGCAAAATTTTATATCTCTATCTACAACAGAGGTAGAATATGTCTTAGCTACATTAGTATGTTCACATGTTATCTATATGCAACAAACTTTAAAAGATTTTGGTTTAAATTTCAAAAAGTGACCAATATACTATATTAATACTAGTGCAATAAATTTGTCTAAAAACTCAACACATCATGCTAGGACCAAGCATATAGACATAAGGCATTGTTTTCTAAGTGACAACATAAATAAAGAAATCATTTACTAGAATTTATAAATAATGAAAATCAAATAGTCAACATAGTAATGAAAGATTTACCTCAAACATCTTCTTAAACTTAAAAGAGAGTAAGGAATATGTTCTTTCACTCAAATATAAATATAATAGCACTTAAAATTATAAATTTAAATGAAAAATCAATTTTTCATATGTCGACATACATGTCAGTATTTTGAAAATTGATTTCCCTCTTAAATTCAAAATTCAAAATCTATTTATAACCACCACATTTTGAATTTACACTCATTTCCATGTCTTCTTTTTCGTTAAAAGTAAAAATAAAAAATAAAAAATAAAATCGTGGATCAGTCAAACTCCCGAAGGCCAAGAGATGAATCTACCCTAAACTTCAATACCCCCACTCTAGGACCCTTCCGAAACACTACCCTCTCCAAAGTCGCTAAATTAGAAGATGATTTGAAGCATGTCCTTAAAATGCTTTCTAAAACTAAGGTTATCTAAATCCATTTTCTTAAAGAACAAGAGAAGCGAGGCAAAATTCTCCAAAACCTTCAAAAGCATCTTGTGGCTAAAGAGGCCAATCCAATAGTTATTGAGGAAGATACCAATAATCTTGTCATTCATGACCTAATGAATGATGAGGAAGAGGAGGAAGACGATGAAGTAGAGGGTGATGAGGTCAAATGTGTAGGAGAAGTAACATTCAATGCAAATGGAAACTTGGTTAAACAGAAAGGGAATTTATGCCTTCGTTACCCTAACTGTTCCATTCACAAATCTCCCATTATAAAGCCTTACCATTAAAATTTGTAGTATAGCCTTGTTTGAATTGTTGTTTTGTGCATTTGGCTTGATTTGTTTGGTTTGATTTGTTTATCTTGAAGTGTATGCATTTGACTGTATAAGTACTTTAGTTTGTTAAAATAATAATGTTGGTTTTCCTTTTTTAATGTCTTTCATATCTAGTATTAACCATAATATATATTCCATAATTATATCACATTAAGTTATCCAATATTTATTTTAGTATATGCCTTAAATATTACATTTTAATAAGTCATATTTAATGTCCTTACTTTTATGCTTTAATTACTTTCGTTCAAAACAATGTAAAAGAAAACATTTTTTAATTTTAACTAACATATGTCGACATACATATTTTAATATTTTGACATATAGGCTGTTAAATTGTTTTCTAAATTTTGAATGGAAGTTTCTTTTGGACACAACCCTTCATGAATGGATATATCTTTTTATTCTCTATATAAAGGGGAGTGTAAACGAATTTTTTATTAACTAATAACTTACTTTCTTCTCACTCCTTACTCTCTGGAATATTTTCTAGAAAAATATTCTCTTCAAAATCATATAGAATCAAATAGTACCCCATTATATTTATTCACTACTACCTATCTACTGTTTTGCAAGCATCTCTCTCTCATTTCAAAGATCAAAGTTTTATTAAAGAGGCTATAGGATCCATTATATCCAAAGTACAACTATTTGTCTTTAGAAAAACACCGGCTCTACTCTTGTTTGTGTGGATGTGTTTGTTGCCCGTTCAAATCAAGTAGGTGTGGTTAGTAGCCCATTTAAACCTAGTGGGTATCCTGTAATCAGATAAATAAAGAGAGTTTTTACAGACTCGGAATATAGAAGGGTATGTCTCGTAGCCTTGAAATCGAAATTATAATTGGTTTGCTTGCTACCGTACAAAGAAAGGACTTGAAAATAAATCTATACAATAAATTGTACGGGACTGAATGTAGAAGAAATCCTTTTGGCTACCCGCACCTCTCGATACGCCTAAAAGATGTCGCATCGAGAAATGTGGACGTTGGATTAGAATAAACTAGCATCATGGAGACTAAGATGACAATATAAAGAATAAACTATCTAATCCAAACATATCACAATGGAAGCAATATAGCGGATATATAAAATCTCAGAAAAATATAAGCTATCTCAAAAATATCATATCATATTCTCAAAAAATATCAGCACATAAGTCAAAATCAGAGTACATCATAAAAATATCACTCAAAAACTGAGACATAGAGATAACTGTACTAATAAGTAATACATGATAAAGGATAAGAGTAGTAAGCTAAGCTCCAAGCTCAGCACGATTGTCTGAAAGTAAGAATGGGCCAGTCACCTACTACCCTATCCACTCGAGGTGGGGAAAGAGGAAAAATGGAATGGGTCAGATAAAAGCCTAGTGAATGGGAACAAGACTAATAAAGATGATTAAGTGCAATTAAGTCTAAATCTACTCTAAGTGATATAGAGCGCATATGAATTGTCTGTGCAATCCTCAGGTCAAATACCTAAGGATACTTGTCTAACACACCGGGTCAATCTACAAATTGAACCTCACACAAACGATCGGCCTAATCGGGATCTACTACCCTTCCTACTCACATTATGCCTAGAGGGGGAGAACAAAATAATGCAAACTCATAGAGTGACTCATCGTATGCACCCGTGTTCATCTCTCGATTGTAGTGGAAAAATGTCTCTTATTGTACCGCTCCGTGTCACCTCATGTGAACCCCCATTAGGACCGAGCCCCATCTAATAACCAATTTCCTGTAGCCATTTATTGTCCAGTGCTCATGCTCGCTGTATGTGAACCCCCATTAAGACCGGGCTCCTTCTAACAATCGTCTTCCCATTGCCACTTATTGTACAGCGCCGGCGTCCACCAATACCACGTTGCGCAAGAACACATATTGGAACTCATGTTAGGACTGGGCTTCTCAGATAGTGTTCCCGTCAGTGCTGCGCCCACCCGATCATAACACCTCTGAGCATAATTAAAAATAAATCAACCAAATCTCTTCATAGCTATCCACATCCAGCCTCGATATCCCCTAATGATTCATCTTACCATTTACGGAACTTTTGGATTGTCCCTGTCTATAATCATTGTGAACTAAATCCGCTCAACTACTCTGATAGGAAACTAAATTCCATATACCCTCACGCATACCCGATCCAAAACAGTTCATTAACTATCAAATTTTACTCATTTAACTGGGCCTAAGGCCAAGTTTTAAACTCTCAGTTTTAATACGGGACAATCGGCCTGAGGTCCTCATAGGTCGACCACTACCGGTTGACTTGGTAGGTCCAGGGTCGACTGTACCTTTGTAATTTTTACGGCTTTGTTGTTTTTTTCTATGATTTATTTATTAATTTGGTATGTTAATTTCCAATCCATTAATCTCAAATATTAATTCAAATTTCTAAATTAATTAATTTGTAGTTAACCCTAATAGTTTCTAGCAGTTCTAGAGTTTAAATTTACAATAACAGATGTCAGGTTAACAATTACAGGATCTAATTAAAGTGTAAATTATAGAGTTTATAGTTTATCAATTCAATTCCAATTTAGCAGGTTAATTAGGGTTTTTAAGCAATCTAATCAATTAAAATAGATTTAAACTTAATTCAATTAACCAAATCGTTAGATATGTGTAGGGATGGCAATGGGGCGGGTCTAGGGTCCAAGCCCGGTTGACCCGCCCCTGTTTTGGCCCGACCAGACCCGCCCATTGGGTCATCGGGGCGGGTAGAACCGTGACCTGTTCTTGAGAGCTCCGAGTCTAGGGTCGGGTCGGGGCTTGGCTGACCCGCCCCAACCCGACCCGCACTTCTAAGATCTCATGAAATCGCTTTAGTATTATAACAATGATTTGTTAATCTTTATATATATATATGTGTGTGTATGTTTTATTATGACATGGATATTATAATGTTCAAATCAATAAGCTATAAAAAGTTTATAGTATTAAGCTGCATCATTGATATTTATAAAATAACATATGCATATTTTTTGAATTATTTTGTACACCACATTTTTATTATCTTCCTTTATAATTGTAAACACATTGTTATTTGTATTTAATGTATCATTTAGTGACAAAAAATATAAATACATGTACATTAGTACACAATTTTGAATCAATACAAAAACCTTCAACGGGTCTCGGGGCGGGGCGGGTCTACCCTGACCCGTACGGGTCTTGGGTTGGGGCAAAATTCTGGACCCGCATCGGGTCTACGGGGCGGGTCTGGGGCGGATCTGGGGAGGGTCTGGGGCGGGGTCTAAAAGCCCCGGGGCGGGCCTGGGGCACAAGAAACCCGCCCCAACCCGCCCCATTGCCATTCCTAGATATGTGCCCACTCATCTCGGTCCTAAGCTTCAGACCTGAGAAAGACTAGCCTCCAATTTATAGCATCCTCTAGATCTCCTAATTTCATGCCTCTCCTCTTTATCTTTCCCTTGATTTGATTTACTTTTGGGTTTAATTTGGAGTTTATTTATTTTGATTTGAGAATTTGGAAAGAAATTAAGATTTCACCAAAGGTTTTAACATCGTATAGTTACCGTCGTTCAAAACCAGAGATTAGGGTATAAATTAACATCCAATTTATAGAGCTAATTAGCTAATTAGGGCAATTAGATTAACTCGGAAATTATCTCAACCGGTCATCGTTTACATCGCTCACACATAGTCAATCTCAGCCACAAATCTAAGATCCAATGAAGCAAACAATGGTCGAAAATTATCTCAACCGGTCATCGTTTACATCGCTCACACATAGTATCAGCGTAGAGAAGCCAAAAAAAACCCTTTTGTGTAGGTCCAGAGTCACTATTTATAGGCGTAGGCAGCAAATATCTCGCCCAGATCTCGGAGGACTTCTTCTCTCACATGGGTGGGCCCACGCGATCGATCCCATGTTGTTTGCACTCGATCCGTGATCGATACGAACCAAATTCGCATCGATCGAGATTTTGTCCGATCGAGTCGAGATCGATCATGAACATTCTCAAGGTGGTACGCAATCTCCTGTGAAAATTTGGTGGCATTTGGACTTGTATATTTTGAGTTATGATCGATGCATGTTAAGGAAAACAGCTACAATTCGTATCCATCAATGTGAATAGTGAAGTAATGCGAACAAGATTGATGCGAACAGAAGCGATGCGAATTTGACAGCCTTCAACAAATCCAAACTTGCATCGATCATATCTTGAGCATACGAACTCCGATTGACTTGAAATGTGGAATGTTGGTTTACATAGCTTTGCTTGTCGTGTCATATCAATTTTAGCTCGATCCGGACTCGGGCAAAATTTACCAGTATCCATAGCGAACCTATGTATAACCGATCTCCAAGATGAACTGTCATTGGTTTCTAGTCAATTCCTCGGTGTCACGGCCTTGCCAAAAGGCGGGATAACATTTGCCCACCAAAGTACGTCTTGTGTGAACATGACGTGCTTTGAAAAGCTGCAATCTTCATTCTGAAAAAGTTCAATATGATTCGCTGAGTAGTTGCTATCTTCTCATCAAAAGATGTAACCTTCGATTGATCTTCAGTGCGGTAGATTGTGAACTATTGATTGTCAATGATCATGCAGTGTTTTGTTGTAACTGAGTGTTGAGCGCTAGCGATTTGTTGTTCACTGTTGTAATTGCCATCAGGCGAGCATTCAACTCCTGTGAATTTTGAAAATTGAATGTTAGTCCGTCATACATGCATGTATGTTAGCCTGACTCCTGTCAATGTTTGCACATTCCCAGGTCGTTGTCAAGTTTTTTTTATCGAGTTTCGTATCGATCCTCTCCTAGATCGATGTGAAATTCGAGTTGCAACAACGTTCGATGGTCGTTTCAAATCCTTCCTTCATATCGATCCTCACCTGGATCGATCTGAGATGTTTGAATGTATGCTTTGTATCGATGGCTATCGACACAAAATGGATAGTTCCCAGGAATGCCTCATATCTATGGAGTTAAGTGGCTCAAATACGATCATGTAGTGACTTTCGTATGAATGGGCTTCACATCGATGGATATGAAGTTGATGGCTGGTCACTGATGGACACAAAATGTAAAAGTATTAACTCATGGGACAGCTTCGTGAAGGATATGCCATTTCTCATTCCTCTATTCAAGAGGGATGCCTCGTTGTAGATAATATTTGATAGGAGTCATCCATGACTCCCTTTTTGGCTCTGTCTCTAAGATCTAGTCAATCTTCATCCGTCAATGCTAGGAATATTCAAGTGGGACAAAGTTTATATGTCGTGTATCCCCAAAACTGGATAGCTTGGCCAGTGACTCGGCTTTTTCATTTTGTTCTCCGAGGATGTGTGTAATGGTGTAATACTCGAAGTCGGCTAATAGCTCTTGGACCCCGTTGAGATAAGGAGCAAGACGTTGCCCACTAGTCAGATAATCTTCCCTGACTTGACATACTACTAACCAGTAATCACATAAGACATGTAAAGTTTCCACTCCTAGTTTTCTTGCAAGTTTGTGTACCAAGGCTTCATACTTAGCTTCGTTATTTGTTGCAGGGAAGTTGAGTTTGAGGGCATAGCAGATCGATCGTTCGTCAGTAGTCATTAACGCAACTTCAATGTTAGAAAGCCGATTATTGGAAGTTCCATCTGTATTTGTTCTCCATCGGTTGGACGGTTCTCTACTGCTCTTCGGATAGTCACCTAATGCAGTGAATTCGGATATGAAGTATCTTAATGTTTGACCATGGAGAGCTCTCCGAGGGAGATAAGTGATATCAAATTGGCTTAGCTCGATACTTCATTTGAGTAACTTTTATCAGACATCTAAGGTTGCTATTGGACCTATCATAAGGCTAGTCGATATAGACGTTAACGGGGTGAGCTTGTCAATAGCCAGCCTTCATAATATACTGGTCTTTGGATTCGTTTCTCTTTACATAGGATTGCGATGCTTATGGCGTGTGTTGACACGGCCCAATTGATGTATAAATCTTCACGATCCAAAGGTTTGCGTAAAATGGAAGGTCTCTTTAAGCGATCTATCAGAGCTAGAATTGCATCAACGCAGTTGTTAGTTCACTCAAAAGTTCTCTTCCCTCTCTTGGTCAGGTTGAAGAAGAGAATTCACTTGTAGATGGTCCTAGAGTTGAATCAACTTAGGATGGTAATCTTCTGACTTGGGCTCCGTACCTGCTTGGTTGTCTTTAGTACATGAGTGTCTCTAATTGTCGGAATTTTCTGGAAATTAGCCTTGATTCCACGAGAATTGATGATGAAAGCAAAGAATCTTTCTGATGTAATGGTGGAAGAGCATTTCAAAGGATCGAGTTTCATCTTGCATTTTTTGTAGAGCACTGAATATTTCTGCCAAGTCATCGATGTGGTCGTTTGATAGTTGTGATCTTACGAGCATATTAACCACATCTACTTTCATCGATCGATCGGTCTGATTTTTGAATGATCTATTAATCATCCTTTGGTAAGTAGCATAAACGTTCTTAAGTTTGAATCCGGGGGTTGCAACATAGCACTATAGGCCCAGTTCAGTAACGAAACTGTTGTATTCCTGGTCTAGGACATGCTTCAGTACCTGATTGTATCTAGAGTTTTGTGTCCATAGAAGTGAGCAATTCATGTCCAATGGTCGAGTCTACCAGTTGGTTGATCCTTGGAAGTGGAAGGCTGTGCTTTGTCATACCCCATGCCAATCTGAGTATTTGACGTATGCCCGCCACTCTCTGCTCATTTTTCTTATAAGTACAGGATTGGATATTCATTTTGGGTAGAGGGTATCGTGGATAAACCTATTGGTCTTGAGTAGATTCGCCTCCTCTTTAAGTGCAGTAGATCTTTCTGGATCCACGTCACTTCATTTTTATTCACCGAGACATGCCTCGGGTCAACATTTAACGCAGGGTTCTCAATAGCTGGTGAGAGTCCATATGTATATATGAGGTCCAAGAGAACACATCAAGATTCAGCCGGAGCAACGCAGTTTACTCTTTCATCATCATTGCGATGAGTTGTGATCTAATCTTTAGTACCCATGATGGGTTGTAGGCGCTTTATGTGCTTATTTGCAATGGTAAATGATCAGGCTTGTAGGGACGTTGAATCAAAGGCCTAGTAGAGTTTAGCCTTGTATCGCGTGCTGTTGCATAGCTGGCTCCAGCTATGAGTTTGAATCTACTTGTGTTTTTGAGTGATGCCCTTTCCATTCAATGTACTCTCGATCCATTGCTCGTTGTAAGGGTCAGAATAATGATCAGTTGCCTATAAGTCCGGGCATCGATCTATTGATTCTATCTCTAAGCATCATCTCGGTCATAACTTCAAGTTGTTATAAATACTAGGCATGAGCTATAGGATTGAGTAGTCGTATCCAGCTCTTGGATGATCAGATTTGTGCCCCCAGTCTTGGGTTGATGGACGTATTGTGCGAATGATCGAGCCTAGCTTCTGCTGTGTTTATACTGTAGTCCAAGCTGTAAGAGCCAGAGTTGTTTGATGAACGATCAAATTACATTCATCTTATTTCTCGCGCGTGCCCCTAAGTCTGGGGAATATCTCGATAAGTGGCAAGGTAGATAATGTCCGCTTCAATTTCGCATTCTATCCCGTTGAACCACGGGATCGAGTTAACCGATGGAACGACGAGTTATGCCTTATCCTGCATTCTGTCCTACTTCTTTCCTCTAGGCATAATACTTCGTTGCCTCACCGACATTCAAACATGAGCTATGTTCTGGACGGTTAATGACATTCACTTCGCTGCTTATGTCGCCATATTCTGGGCAGAAACTGAAGAGTGAATCGTCCAGTCAGATCCAATGCGGGATTAATGCTTCCCTTGCCGAATCTAGGGCAAGAATTGGTGTGTAGATGTTTAGGTTGCACTTGTTTTTAATTTCTCTTCTAATCGAATCATGGTAAAAGTCAAAGAATGAATGGTCACATTGCATTCTTTTGGAGTTAGGCAATTAACTACATCCATTTCGGTTTACATTCTCCCATCGGAACTAGGGATAATGTCAGCTCAAATGCAGTCAGGTCATGCCTATCCGGTTTCACGCTTTTCCAAATGGATCGAAGGAAGGCAACGGAGGACGAATGGTCAAGTCACACTCATTCGTGGTTTATTATTCTATCCATGCTCTGTTGGTCAAAGGTATTCGATGGACGTTCGGGTCACATCAATTTGTAGTCGAAGAGGATCGATATTGACCGTCGATTCAACGGCACGATGTAGAATGCTCGGACCTAATTTCCTGTCGATCCAATGGTATGATATGAAAGGTGTAGATCGATATTGCCCGTCGATCCGGCGATACGATATAATTGGTTGCCCAGAACTTCGGGCATCATTCTGATTGGTTAACATTAGGGTCTCCTTATAGTCGTTGCCTTAAGTTGTAAAGGACACTAAGCTGGAGATGTAGCGAGTCACCTTTCTCTTCTTTCAGTGATTTGTACTTCTGCCCCCAGTCTTGGGTTAGCAAAGTTAGTTCGTGGATGGTCTAATTGCACCTGTAGTGACTTTAAACTCCTCATGTCGAGTTTAGGACAGAGTTGGTGAATGAATGGTCGAGTCACATTCATTCGTTTATCTATGCTTGTAGCCGCACCTTGGGGATCGTAGTAAGTTGAAGGGCCATTAATCACACTTATTTGATGTTTGTACCCCTGTCTGCACTCTAAGGACTAAGAGTTTTAGCAGATAATGGTCAGACTGCATTTTCCTCGATTAATTCCTTTGGCACTAGTCAATGGCGAAAGTCGAAGCATGGTCGGTCACACTACGACAACTTTAATTTTGATGTTTCTCCTACTAAATTGTAGGAAGGAATTGATTGGTGGGTGGTTGGGTCACACCCGTCCATGTAGCGCGCACAATCCGTCGGATCACATGCGAGAGTTAGTAGATGAACGGTCATGCCACGTTCATTTGCAGTTGGATGGTAGTAATATTAATTCAGAATAGGACATCCAGCTAGGTCCGTTTTGCGAATCTGCGTCTCCCTGTTGAATCAAGGAAGAAATTTTTTCTTGTAGGGTTGGAGTGCATCCCTATAAATTTATGTTATGAGTCCCATGCTGAGGACAATAGTTGATGCATGGATGGTCGTGTCGCATCCCTTCTGGTATTTATATTCCAATCCTAGCTTTGAGGACTGGAGTTGGTTGATGGGTGGTCAGTCGCACCCAGTTGGTGTTTATACTCCAGTCCGCACTCTGGGAACTTAGAGTTAGTTGATGTTTATACTCCAGTTTGCACTCTGGGAATCTAGAGTTAGTTGATGTTTATACTCCAGTTCGCACTCTGGGAATCTGGAGTTAGTTGATGTTTATACTCCAGTTCCCACTCTGGGAATCTGGAGTTAGTTGATGGGTGGTCATTCACACCCATTTGGCATTTGTGCTCCAGTCCGCGCTCTCGGGACTAGAGTGAGTCGGTGTTTTATACTCCAGTTCGCGCTCTGGGAATCTGGAGTTGGTTGATGGGTGGTCAGTCACACCCATTTTGATGTTTATACTCTAGTTCGCACTCTGGGAATCTGGAGTTGGTTGATGGGTGGTCAGTCGCACCCATTTATGTTTATACTCCAGTCTGCGATCTGGGGACTTAGAGTTATTTAATGTTTATGCTCCAGTTCGCACTTTGAGAATCCGCAGTTAGTTGATGGGTGGTCAGTCACACCCATTTCAGTGTTTATACTCCAGTCTGCGCTCTGGGGACTTAGAGTTAGTGGATGTTTATACTCCAGTTCGTGCTCTGGGAATCTGAAGTTGGCCGATAGATGGTCAGTCACATCTGTTTAGGCATTTGAATCCCGTTCGCACTCTGGGAATAGGAGGTCGATTAAGGTTGTGGATGGTCGGATCACATCCACCTTAATTTGGCAAGCGAAGTCCTAGATGGACGGATCCATCCCCCTCGAGTTTGGATTTCGAATTTTGAGCTCCATCTCGCACTCTAGGAACTGGGGTTTGTTAGAGGATTGTCGTGTTTCAATCCCTTTTGATTTAAGTGTGTCGGCCCCCGAGCTCGGGTTTCACTTAATAAGTGATTAGTCGAATCTCGATTACTTTCCACTTATCTGCCCTTAATGAAGGATGCGATTTAGTTTATGGACGGTTGGATCGCATCCATGTTCAATTGGATTCCTCTTTTGCCAAGCCTAAGCAGTAAGATTAGTGTTTTGGCAAGCTTTGTGCTCGAGCATAGGAAAGGATGGTCGAACTACATCCACTTTGAGTTGTGTATTTTCCCGTAAGTCAGGTGCAAGAATTGGGGAGCAGACAGTCGAGTCACGTCCAATTTATACTTTGCATTCTTCCGATCGAGCTGAGGAAGAGAGTTGAAATGACAGCTCATGATGGTTAGCGAGTAGGCAGTCAGTCGTTGATGACTTTAAATTGAGGGTTGGCCCCTGATGAAGTCGGTTTAAGGCATGATTGTTTTGCCGAATCACAGACGCAAACTGGAGAGTGAACGGTCAAATTATATCCACTTTAAACATATGTTCTCAAATTACCCCAAGTTCTAATGTAGGATTGGATGCATAGATGGTCATGTCACATCCACCCTTAGTGTGATTCCAATTTCACTGGGCATCAGAAGAAGCATAAGTATTTTGGCGAGCTTCAAGTACGAGATGGAGAGTACATTGTTGGGACACATCACTCCAATTCTTTCCCAGATCTCCAATTAAATTGCATAGGCGGATGAGTGGATGGTCGGTTGCATCCACTTTGTACTAGAGTCCTGACCTTTTCGGTCTCTTCCGCTTTGATGCCTTGCCCCCAGTCAGGGGCATATAGTAGCCGATGAATGGTTGAATCATGCTCGTCATGATGATACCTCAATGATTTGATCATTGTCCGCGGAGGTTGTTTTGCACCCAACCTTAAGTACTCGGTTACCTGCATCATTTGCAAGTAGTTTAATTCAAGTCGGTCATACTTCGCAACGTAAATGAAATTGAATTAGAAATAATTCAGAAGAGATTAGATCAAATCTCATTGATAAGTGTGGCAGCGTCAGTCCAGCCCTTCTCAGTTGGAAGTCGAATGCAAGTGGGTCAGTTTGATCAAAGTTCTTGATCGATAGGGGTCGGAGGTTCCCTGCCCTTTGCTTTATGGGGCTTGCACATATTGTCAGAGCTATCCTTTCCGGAGCAGCCTTATGGCGCTGGCCTCTACGATAGCCATCTAAAGAAGAGGATTTTTTCGATCTAGATTATGGAGTAGGTTTCCTCCTTATCTCGCCATGTTGATCCTTCATCTAGTTCATCAACTCAATATTAGATGCGATATGTTGGTGTAGTTGCTGGCGGCTATCCACTAATTCTCTTATCAAAGTCTGGAAATAAGCTCTGGTGATGAATCCATTTATGGGTATTGGCAGCAATTGGCTGTGGGCTTTGGATAAATTCGTTGGCTGCCAGCTTCTTCATTCCCTTCAACAATATGAGAAGTATTTTCACCAAGGTAGGAGGCCCATATAAGGTAGTAAGGAAGTCCCCTTAAGGTTGTATGTCATGCTTCTAGTCATGTGGACACGGTATGATTAAGATGCGGGCATTTGAAGATGGTTCAGCGGCGACCAGCTATGTTTTGAGTTGGCAGAGTAAACAGTGTAGGGCAGTCGTCATATTAGCCATCATACCATAGTTGTCAATTCAAGAGTTTAAAAACTGGTCAATTGGGGGAAGTTGCAGTCCACCTTAGCAACATGATATATTAACCAACTCTAGTTCATGGCGTATTAGCTAGGTTCTCCAGCCTTTGGGAGCACCGGTTGAGTAGTATTTCTTTACCCATTCCTTGATTGCAATTCAGCATTTGTTGTTGTGATCCCCTATGTTCCGTTCAGTCATGGAACAATCAGAAGCGTGGATTAAATGTTCCTTCATTAAATTGAGCTTTGAATTCACTATGCGGGTGCTCTACGCTACGGCTAGGGTTCAAAAATTTGGGTCGTACCCAAAAATATTTTTTTTGAAATTTCGTATTGTTCTTAGCAATGTTTGAATGATACAAATGTTGGTGAAATTGAACGATCCGAAAAGTGGACAATTGGATCGATACGAAAGGCACACAGCTTTATCGATATGAAGTGGTATCTGATGATCGATACAAATTGGATGCAGCTGGATCGATACGAAGTGTATTTGAGTATCGATACGAATTGGATGCAGCAGGATCGATACGAAGTGTATCTAAGGATCGATACGAATTGGACGCAGCTGGATCGATATGAAGTGGTATTTGAGTATCGATACGAAATGCACGCGGCTGGATCGATACGAAGTGGTACCTGGGGATTGATACGAAATGCACGCAGTTGGATCGATACGAAGTGGTATCTGAGGATCGATACGAAATGCATGCGGCTGGATCGATACGAAGTTGATCGATACGAAAACCGATCGATACGAAAAGTGATCGATACGAAAGTTGATCGATACGAATGTTGATCAATACAAAAACTGATCGATACGAAATTCGATCGATAGGAAAACTGATCGATACGAAAACTGATCGATACGAAAAGTGATCGATACGAAAGTTGATCGATACGAAGTTCGATCGATACGGAAACTGATCGATATGAAGTTCGATCGATACCAAAACTAATCGATACGAAAAGTGATCGATACGAAAGTGGATCGATACGAAATTCGATCGATACGAAAACTGATCGATACAAAGTTCGATCGATACGAATGTTGTCATATTTTTTGGATGTGAAAACATGGATACGAAAATCTTCATATTTTCATGGATACAAAAACATGGACACGAAAATCACCATATTTTCTGGATACGGAAACATGGATACGAAAATCTTAACGAATGTAGTTCCTCTTAGATCTGGAGCAATCTGAATAGAATAGAAGGAACCACTTGACGATAGGTCTGGATCTCCTCCTTAGATTTTTGCAATCCAACGATGGTAGTAGATCCACAGAGTAGGAGAAAACTGGGTTTTCTCAATGGAAGCACCAAAGTGTTTGTACCAAAATTGGGCACAACACTCTTCGGATGTGTTTGAAGAGATAAAATGAACACAATAAATGTAAAATGAGGCAGATCTAACAAATACAACAATAAACAGATAAGAAAATGCACAGAAACACACGGATTTAGAGTGGTTCGGCGAATTGCCTACGTCCACTATGAAATGACTGATGTTTATTGAACTTTACTCCCTGATTACAAAAGTTATGGCACTACAACTGAAATTTAATGGTGATTCCAGCAGAGTATCAGCGTAGAGAAGCCAAAAAACCCCTTTTATGTAGGTCTAGGGTCGCTATTTATAGGCGTAGGCAGCAAATATCTCGCCCAGATCTCGGAGGACTTCTTCTCTCACGTGGGTGGGCCCACGTGATCGATCCCATGTTGTTTGCACTCGATCCATGATTGATATGAACCGAATTCGCATCGATCGAGATTTTGTCCGATCGAGTCGAGATCGATCATGAACTTTTTCAAGGTGGTACGCAAGCTCCTATGGAAATTTGGTGGCATTTGGACTTGTAGATTTTGAGTTATGATCGATGCAAGTTAAGGAAAACAACTACAATTCATATCCATCAATGTGAATAGTGAAGTGATGCGAACAGAAGCGATGCGAACAGGACCGATGCGAACAGAAGCGATGCGAATTTGACAGCCTTCAACAAATCCAAACTTGCATCGATCATATCTTGAGCATACGAACTCCGATTGACTTGAAATTTGGAACGTTGGCTTTCATAGCTTTGCTTGTCGTGTAATATCAATTTTAGCTCGATCCGGACTCGAGCAAAATTTACCAGTATCCATAGCGAATCTATGTATAACCGATCTCCAAGACGAACTGTCATTGGTTTATAGTCAAGTCCTTGGTGTCACGGCCTTGCCAAAAGGCGGTATAAC
Organism: Allium fistulosum; assembly: GCA_030737815.1. Classification (NCBI taxonomy): domain Eukaryota; kingdom Viridiplantae; phylum Streptophyta; class Magnoliopsida; order Asparagales; family Amaryllidaceae; genus Allium; species Allium fistulosum. The sequence continues at coordinate 1,113,599,286 of CM060905.1, forward strand.
ACTAAGGTATTTTCGCATAATGGATTTTCCGTGGAGATCCCTTCGGTCAAGCCGAAATCCAATCTTCATGCACAAGGATTTAAAACACCTTCCGAGTGTCGTATATCTCTAGATAAAATATACCATGAGGTAAACACAAAGGCCCATGCCCGAATACAAACATGAACCACATGGTACCAAATATTATCAACTCCTGGTACCAACATCGAAAAGTATTCTCTAGATATGGAGTTGATAATACCATGTCGTGGGTCAGCCAAACCCCAGATTGTGGATCCTACTCTGTCTTTAGCCATTTTCAATGTCGAGGTTTTGACATCTCTTACACGAGTCTTTATCACTCGGACATAACATGAATCCCCAAATGGATTCCTATGTCTCGAACAGATCACGAATCACTACATAGATTGAGCATCTCGAAAAGATCTCGAATCTCCACATAGATTCCCTTTCTCAACCACTTTCAAAACATAGAATCCATATACTAGTTATGAAGTGGTATTCGGTAAGTAAAACACTCACTAATACCAGACTCTTCAAAACTAATCGATGAATTTCTAGTTAACTCAATCCTGAGTCTTTCAGAAGTAAGTGGAAGCTAGAGGCATTTTGTACCAATACTCCTCCCCGGTGGTTCTCAATAGTATGGAATCACAAAGTCTTTCGATTACTTATTAAATTAATATTAAGTCAAATTCAATAGTCGACTAATCGATTATCTAGTCAAAACACTTGCTTATACAAATCAATATTCGTACGCTTACTCATTTTCGACATTCCAACTTAACTATTCCTCATTCAAGAGTGAAGCCAAGTAAGTTGGAGCACTGGTTGCATCAAATCCTTGCCTAGACACTTCATTCTTGAACATTACAAATTGACAAGTCCACCTCATCGGCTTTTAGTGTTAAGGATCGTATTAATGATATCCATAAACAAGTAAAAAATCAATACTATTAACATGGTTTCGACATTTTCCGACTTACTATTCCTCGGCCAAGAGGGAAACCAATAGGTTATAACTCTATTGCACTGTCCCTACTCGACATCAATCTTAACTCTTACAAATAGTTAAGCCTTACTTCGTCAGCTTTTAGTGTTAAGCATAGTTAATTACTTTTTAAACAAGTAATCAAATAATTAACCATTTAGCCACTAAGCAATACTCAACCCCTTTTCGAAAACATTTGTATATATTTAAAATACTTGAAAATACTTATAATAGGTTTTAAAATATTTATCCAAAATATTACTTTAAAATAACAAGTTTGTAAAATCTATAAAACATAGAAAACAACATGTTTTATCATAAAAACCTCTTCTTAAAAGGTCATAATTAATTCTTAAAAATTCATAAAGACCTCAAACCACTTTTAAAATACTCTAACAATAGTTAGTAAACATTTGTAAAAATAATGAAATAAAATACTTAAACTTAAATATATTTTCAAAACTTTTAAACCCAAAAACCAAGTTTAAACGGTGCAGTTTTGCATAAGTGAAGTTTTGGTTGTTTTTGAGATGTTACTTAACTTTTTACTATCCAAGATTTTAATAGTAACAAACATACATATAAAACATTATAAATATACTGAGAAACCCCTCAGGATCTCTACACAAAGTTCCATAAACATTGCCGAAATCAAGGCAATTCCGAGCTGAAACTATAGCAACTATATCACTATAAGTGCACTTTCAAATTCAAGTTATATTCAAACCTACTTTCAACTACGACCTATGTGTTTTGTTTCAAGACCTTGCTATATGTCATACAAGTCCATTAAAGTCCATTCAAGTGCATACATATGCCACTTGCTTTCAAAGCAAGAATCAAAATCAATGTTTTCACATATGTCCATATTAATTCAACAACATTGATACAATGAAGCATCAACATATATATGTGATATTTTCCAACAAAATGGTGATTTAGCTCTCCTTTTGTCCAATAAACAACTAATATTGAAGAACCCAATTCTAAACCTAAGCTAGCACCCTCCTTTTCTTCCCTTCCTTTCCCTGTTTCACTTGCTTTATACCCTCCAAACCTCCTACGTTGCTCACGGCCTTCAAGAGGTAGAGGAGGATGACTTTGCTTTTTAAACTTCTAACTAGATATAAGGTATTTTTAATGTGGTGGTAAGGCTTCACTGCAAGTTTTAAGTGATTTGGATATGATTTGCAAATATTTTGCATTAGGAAACTATGAAGAGGAAGAAGAAGAAGACATTGAATTTATGATAACTTTGGCTTGTGAATTTATGAATTATAAACAAGGGTGTGCATCTCCTTTTATAGACTAATAATGGTGTTTCCTAAGTTGCACTCACCCCCTATCATGCCATGGAAGCTTCACCTCTCATCTCTTCTCCTTTATGTCACTTCTCCTTTATGCATATTACATTTATACCCCTCTCATATTATCTCTTATCCTAATAGAAGCTGCTAGATCATTCCAAGTTTTATGAAGTGGTGTATGTGTTAATTGGGTTCTAATATGTTCGTTTGATCATTAGATAAGTGCATAAGAGTTCAAACAACTAATATCGATCAAAAATCTGTTTACTGATAAACCGATTTTCTGTCACATTGTCGATTTTTCTTCGAAGAATATATTTTTGTAATTTTTTTTTCAAAAACACTATTCTCATCATTATTTATGAATTAAATGATGTTTAACAAGGTTATAAAATCATATTTATAACACTTAATTATATTTTAAAACATTTCGATATTCGAAGACGAAGTGTTCGAATTTCAAGGTCGCTACAATCTATGTTCACTATTGTAGTTTTGTTTACTTTAAGTTTTTTGGTTATAATTGCTAGTTTATAAGATATAATAGTAAGAGCAATAAATGAGAATTCGATTCTTGTACAATTTCATCCAACATTGTATTTATAGCAGCCGAAATCAGGTTCGGATGGCTTAAATTAATATGCTAATGCTTAAGTTTCCTCTCGATAGTCGATGGCATCGAATGGTTCATATGTGGGCTAACAGGATATTTATTGGGCTGAATAGTCAAAGTGACGGCCAGTTGGTAGACAATACCAAAGCATGTTATGGTCAAACAAGGTAGCATGGGGACAAGGAGTTGTTGAATAGTAGTGCCAATGCCATGTGGACAGTGAAGGTCATGGACTGATGCTGCAAAGTGTCACTTCTATAAGGAAAATGGTGCCGAGTTGTTACTTCTTTTTGTAGGATGGCCTGATGCTTTTGGAAAAGGCCTAGTAAGTCGGGACAAAACAAGTGATATGGAGCAAGCTGACCCTTGGATAGGTTGCGAGGCGGTGAGGACTTTAGAGCTCATTGAGGAGAGCAGATGAGTGGCCTCCATTATGCGGGTCAATACTCCTAAACGGGTCGCTTCCTTAGTAAGAATAATGATTGGACAGGTTTCCACCTGCTAGGGAATTTTGACTAGTATCCGGAGATCCTTTTGTCACAAGGGCAACATTTTCTTTTGCGGTTCGCATTGGCACCGTTGAAGATAATGAGATAGGCAAGGTGATTTCAGGGTCGTACGAAATAAGGTAAGAGCATTAGGAATCTTATACGTGAGCTTGTTTGTCGCTTTGTGAAAATGAGCAACAAGAGACACGGTGACATTTTTTATGCATTAACATAACTCTTATATACGGATTTTTTTTATGAAAGTTTATGTATTTTAATGCTATTCCAGGCTTAAATGCACACTAACTTCTCCTTTATGACTAGTTTTCCGCCAACAAAAATCATTCTCATATTATTGTGTATGTCAATTTTCTTGATTTGATTCCAAACATTGGGGGAAAATTGAACTACATTTGCTTTAGTAATTAGAGTAAACAATTCCTTATTAGTTCCTGCAATATAACTCGTTTGTTGTCACCCAAAAATATTGATCAATGATTATCCATTTATCCAGGGGTCAAACCACATATTTATTTAACCACCATTTGCTATTTTCCTTTCAATAAGTCCATGAGACAATTTCCTTGTTTTTAACATCAACTTCCAAGTAAAAGAGGAATTAAAATCCTCTTGTAGAACCTAAAAATTTATTCTTATTAAATATCTCTGATGCATCCACTAGACCAAAAGTTTTTCCTCCCCCAATAATTCCATAGTAACTTAATAGCCAAAGCATTATTTACATCATGTAAACTTCTCAATCCCATGCCCCCTTCTTCCTTTGGCTTGCACATAGTATTTCAACTTACCAAGTACTTTCTGCCTTACCAATAGAAATTCGCACATATACATTTAGTTTTATTTATCATGTTCTTTGGCATTTAACATATTTGCATACAAAACAATACTATGGATTGAATAATCGTTTTAATCAATTCAAGTATCCAATTTAATGTTAATAACCTCCCACTCTAAGCACTAAGCCTCTACTTAACTTTATCCATAAGTAAGTTAAAGTTGGATCTTCTTAAAGATGAAATACTAAGAGGAATACCTAAATAAATAGCAGGAAGATTTTGAATTTCAAGTACAAGAATTTCAACTATTCTTGTTTTCGAGCCAGATCCATTACTGAAAAAAAACTTTGGTTTTTGCTCATTCATAATAAACCCCACATATTTTTCTAAATTCTACATGACATTTTTAATGCATACTATATTCTCATCTGCGTAAAAGATGATTGATGATTAGGTTGTTTTTATAAATTAGTGTGAAATTTCCTTCCTAATGCTCCAAATCAAACAACAATGATAAGAACTCTATTGTAAGAGCAAGCAAATATGGAGATAAAGGATCACCTTGTCTCAACCCCCTATTACTAGAAATATAGCCACTAGGAGAACCATTGATCAATGTAGAAAACTTAGGGGTGGAAATACATTTATAAATGATAGAGATGGTTTTGTGTGAAACCCCATTGCATATACAATATGACATACAAACTCTCTACTTACTCTATCATATGTCTTTTGTAAGTCTATTTTAAGGCATAAATTATTTGAACCTTTCCTATTAAAGGTTCTAACCATCTCGTAAGCTAGTGAAGTGATTTCACTTATATTTCTACCTAAAATGAATGAATTTTAACTATATGACACTAATTCATTCTTAAAGTCCTTAATTCTGGTGCATATTTTATTTGAAATAGTTTTATAAATGACATTGCAACAAGAAATGAGCCTATAATCTGATATTGGTTGTGGATATTTCTTTTTCGGAACAAGAGTAATGGAAGTATGATTAGTTTCACTTATGATTCTCCGATTAAAAAAACTAACTTTAATAGCTACACATATCTTCCCCTTCACCGAGTCCCCATGAAACTTAAAAAACTTAGCACCAAAGTCATTGGGTCCCAGACTACTATTATCATCTATTTGAAAGTTTGCATTTTTAATTCTTCCTTAGTAATTTCTACCACTAATTTAGTTCTAGCACATTTAGAAAGGATTTTCTTGCAAGTCATTTCTAGAAAGTTGCATTGGATAGAGTTGGAATTAAACAATCTATACAATATTTTACTATAATTTTTTTCAATTCCCTTTCTTCTGATACCAGTCTACCCTTTAGGTTAATTAATTTCCTTACTCCGTCCTGCTTTTTAATGCTAACATATGTATACAAAAAAATTTGAACCTTAATCTCCTTCTTTCAACCACTTAGCTTTATATTTTTGTTGAATATATGTTGTTTGATAAGTATTAACCTTTCCGGTTTAAACACATTATCCTTGTATTGCTGCACTATATTAGCATCACTTGGATTTGCTATCAGCTTTGAATAATGAGCATTATTTCTTCTCTAAGCTACTCAGTAAGATCATGTAGACTAGTGCTTCCCTATTCCGCACTTAAATATGTCTTTTAACATTCTTTAACTTGCACATCACCCTGAAAAGTGGGTTAGGAACTACATATGTATTCCAAGCACCGGTAATAACAATACTATACCTATTCATTTCATTCCACATATTGTTATATCTAAAGGGGATATTTTTGATTTAGTGCCATTATTGTATCAACTAATCAACATAGGGCAATGATCACTCATTGAATGGTTCAATATATCAACATGAGAATTTGAAAAAGTAGATTGAAAAGCAAGATTCAACAAAATTCTATCAAACTTACTAGGTGTAGGATAATCCTTATCTCCTCTTCATGTGAAACTATTTCCAATGTAGTGCATTTGCTATAGACATATTGCTACGGTTTTGTTGTAAATTTCTTCATATGCATTTACCGCAGTATTATTTGGACCCGTTTTGTCAGCATTACATAATACACTATTGACGTCGCCAGAAATAACCCACGGTAGAACCATAAAAGTTCCTAGGTGTTTTATATGTTCCCAAAGATTATTTCTATGAGTCCGAGTATACAGATCATGAAAATTTATTAAAACTGTATTCATCCCACCATTATTTTGCATGAGACAAGAAACAAACTGCACTCCTCTAGTTATTACACTGGTTTTCCACATCTTTAAGTTCCATATTACTAATATCATGCTTTTATTAGGTATTTCATTGTTACATATGAATTTCCAATATGGTTTAAATCTTTTCACATAAAATTTTACATTATCACAGTTTAAATTTTTCTCTAAAAGCACAATCATTGTGGGTTTAATTCTATTTACATGTTCAATAACATCATACATCCTTATTGGAAGTTTGATCTCCTTATGTTCCAAACAAGGAATGCCATTAATTAATATTTGATGTATTTCCCCTATTCCCTGAGCAATTAAGGGAGTCACTCGCCTTACTTTTTTACTTTCTTGGCCTTTAGATTAATTTAAGTAACCAAATCGGTCCATGCATGATTATCAATGACATTAGATTGAGCATTAGCATTAAATTCAAACAGAGCTTCATCAGTCCTCATTCTTTTTGTTAGCCTTATTGTGGAACTACTTAATGCATTAGATCTCCAACTTGGTTCGAGCTGCATTCGTTCTCTTTTGTAATAGTGTTAGTAACAATCTTCTCATTTTTTCTTTCATCAGAGTTTGACTGCATATTCTCTTCAAGAAAATTGACGACAACATCATTATTATGCAAGTGATTGTCATGTAAGTAATTACTATTATGTTGCTATTTAGCTTTATCATCATTATTTCCACTATTATGTTCTGTATCTTTGGATTATACGTTTTCAAAATGTTTAAACTAGGAATATATTGACTTCTATGATGTTATTCCTTCATTACTTTGATACTGCACTTTCTTATGTTGTCTAAAAGAATCCACGGTTTGTCTCCATGCATTATCCTCTTGATTAACTTGCATTTTACTATTATCTGAATTCGTTTTATGCATGTTTTTGGGCAACAACTTCTTAGTAACAGTACACATTCTATATAAATGCCCAAAATACTTACATGTAGAACAAATATGGGGCTTCCACTTCTTGCCAAGTTAAATTATCACACTCATCTATAATGGGAACTAATTTAGGAAATGAGAAATTAGTATCCACTTCTATCAACACCACTACAAAAGAAATTCTCATCATACCTAACTCACAAAGGTATAGCTTTAAGAATTCTTTAGTTAGCTTCATCTTCGGAACCCATTTTTTGATCATCATTAATTTCTTACCATAAAAGTTTAGCTAAAATATCATCACAATCTGATTACTAATCGAAATTGACCATGTAGAATCCATTATCCATATGTATATCTAAAAACCACCATTAGGTTTTCAAACTCTATTAATATACATTTAAAGTAACGATAATAGGGTCTAGGACCCATAACATACAAATCAATTGCAAGGATCTCTAGCTTAAGTGGTTACATGTATGGTGCTTTAGATAGAGGTTCTAGAGGTCATGAGTTCAAATCTCTAAGACATTATAATGAGCGCTCTGCTTGATTTGTCAGAAAACTTACAAAGTAATTACATGTTTCTGTGTCTCACTTGCAGCACTCACTACTTGAGAAATAGTCCCATCACATCTCTACTTGTTGAATACTTGTGGTGAATAACATGGAATTAGGGTGAAAGTTGAAGAATTCTTATCTTCTACAACAGCACTCCAAGCTCTAGGAAGCTTCTTTTCATTTGATTGATTACCTTAATTCCTACTAGGGTTTCCTATCCACCCGTTAGCCGCATTAGGTGGACCTGGAAATTGCAAGTTATTTCCAAGATCAAAACAATTACCATTATTCGTTCTCTCCCCCTCTTAAAAAGCAAATTTCATACAACTACTTTCAAAATTCTATTTTCAAATCACTTCTACTTCATAGATCTGACATACATGAAGCCTTATGATCTCCTCCTTCGTATGGAGAGTAGCCTTTGTTTTCCTTAGTAGCAGGGGAATTGTGAGCTACTTGAGAAAAATAGCTGACCGCCATTAGCATTAGGTTTAAGCACTATAGCCATATGTAAACTTTTTTCGGCTTCATTTGGTTTAAAGCCACATCTCCTTTACATTTTTGTAGTATTCTACAATACTGTTGTATTATATAGTATAATACATATTACATCATTCCTCTTTTTATATACTGCAAACAAATAATTGCTATCTTTTAGAATAATGATCACATACTAAGAAAGAGGATATACAATTTTATTTTCATAAATTGTTCTTTTAAAAATAGCAGTGATATATCTTCAAAAGAGAAACACTTCGGGAGTCCTTATTACAAAATAACTTTTGTTTATCGCATCTAATGTTACTTATTTCAACCAGCGATTATTCTTTTCATATATTATTAATTACTACACTTTAGAATAACTTGTTATGAAAAATATGTGTATATATATATATCTATATGTGTGTGTGTTGTGGGTATTTTCCATAACACAATGAATACAAAAGGATGTCAAAAGACACATAAATAGTCAGAAGACCCATAATAAGATCAAAGGATAAAGGAAAGAGACAAGGATCAGATCTTAACTCGGAGAAAATTAGAAGAAGAAATCAAAGTTTGCTAAAAGAAGAAAACAGTTCAACATGAAATATTTTGATGGTAATCAATATTAAACATTCGGTGGTTACCAACCACCGAATAATAAAAATGGTTCATTAACCAAACAGGAAAACAGTTTGGTAGTTTTTACAACTAAATAGAAAAACGATTCGATTGACGTTTTGTTAAACCAAATAGATGTCGAACCAAAATATTTGTTGAACCAATTGTTGCTGAGCAGAACAAACCAACAATGGAAAGCACATAATTTATAGGAAATGCCGAACTGATTGTTTCACAACCCCATACATATAAATACCCCATCGATGATCGGTGATGATGGATAATTTTAAGAGCTAAAAATACCAAATAGAATTATCCAAATAGAACTCTTAGAGTTGTCCTTTTTGTTTCATTCAATCAATAGATCATTGTATTTTATATTTATATATTGTACTCATGTTCTATATGGAAATGAATGATAATTCAAAATGGATGTAGGTAGTCTTGAGCCAAAATACTATAATTTTTGCTTATTCTTTACTTTCTACATTATTTAGTATGTGTTATTTATTTTTTGATATACACTACATAAAACATTATTTTACATACAATTAATAGTTGTGGGAAACACTCAGTGTCTACGGTTTAAAAAAATTTCTTAGAGGTGTTTGCTCATTTTTCAAGCAAACATTTTTGGAGCTTTCACTGAGAAATCTTCTTGAGATGCCTCCTAAATCAAAGACTATAGCTGGCGCTACCAGCAGGGATGACGGGAACACCATCGCACCTAACTACCAACAATTGAAGTCTATCGAGGTGAACTTTCAACAAGAACTCCAGCACAAACTGACGTGGTTACCAGATTCAGCTTGGACACTGTCGTGGTTGACTTGAATTAGCGGTTTGCTTCCCAACGTAAGCAATGGTGGACCAACTCTTGACTTGCTTTAGGTAGCAACAAACCATCGCTCACCACACTATAGATCAAGAAATATACTGACTATGAGTTTTAGCCAGTATTTAGACCAAGTAGCCTTCAAGTGAATCTGGACGTCAGGATGAATACAAATGGTTCAAGAACTCGAGGCAAGCTCAAGATGGCCATGGAAGGGAACTCTAAAAGCTTGAAATCCTGGAATGATAGAAGAATGGACTCGATACCGAGAGGTTGGGAAAAGCACTTGGTACCGAGAGGTCACCCTAATAACCGTGCAATGGTCAAATGATAGTACTATAAAGTGGTTATCCCAGGGCCCATTTCTGAAGGAGTATTTGAAAACTCCAAAGCTATAGGTGAACAACTCCCAAGCTATGTAAAGAAGAACATGTACTAGACAAACCCAAAACTTTCAATACTAAGAAGTTCTCTTATGCCCAAAAAGTGTTCGAAGCTCGAAGACTTGAAGATGAAAGACGAAGTTAAGGAAAAAGTGATGATTCACACAAGGCAAAACCTCTTGGTACCGACATGATTCATGTTGGTATCGACTGATTTTGTGCTATATGAAGACTTCATCTTCCTCCCTATTCTCATGGATCTAGATCCGTACATTTTCTTCGACGATCTAGTGACTCTAATGGGCGATTCTTCTGTAAAAACTAAGCCTAGAGCAAATATAGGAAGACTTTTGGAATTCTCTTCGTTGTCTTCTATCTATACTCGGATCTTGTCACCAAGAGGCTTACTGTTTCTTTCCTAGTCTTGAAACCGATCTATAAAGCCTTTGTACTTGTGACAAAACAATCTATAATAAGATTAAAAAGGACGTAGGCCATAGAATTTGCCAAAACACTATAAAAATTCATATGTATTTACTTTTTTTGCTGTTACTACTACTTAGTTCTACTCTCTTCTATTTAATTGAGGTGTTATGCCACTTTTTAGCTTAATATTTTTGTTATTTTTATTGAGAAGTAGAGCTTCTCGAGGGTAGATCTTGCTTTTATTTTAGATTACAATGTCCAGAAGTTGGATCTAGAGCTCCTTGTTGCTGATGTGGATACTTGATTGCTGAACTAATGGTCCATAGAAGATCCGGAAGATCTGGTGCTGTAGATGAAGCTTCTCACCATAATGAGGAAGGCTAATCAACTTATAAGTGCTTTGTCAGGACCATCTACCCCTCAAGAGATGGTGGCGAGAGTCGAGTTCGATAAGATGATGGCGAAGTTGAATCAGAGAACAGCGGATAGCTAGAAGGCGCTTACTGAGAAGATGGATGCTAGTATTTCCTTATTGACCCATTAGCCCCAAAAGCCTAGGAGAAGCAGGAGAGATGCATCACCTTTTTTTAGAGAGGAGAATTTATCTACATCTAACCAAACAGAAGGGATAGGAAGCAGAAGATGAAGTAGTAGACTCATGGAGCATCAAGGAGAGTGGTTGGAGGAAGTGACCAGGTTTTGGCCAGAGATGGATAACTTGGTAGTGATAGGAATTAGGTCAGTACCGAGTGGAATGTGGTTGGCCCTGAGTTGCAACAACTTGATGTAGTTAACTTGGAAGATACGAGGATGATTTGCACGACACTAGCAATAACGGCAAACCGAATGCTGGGGTGCGGGATGTTAGTGCTCTAACGACCACCACAGAACCAGTCAGGTGTCATAGAAGATCCAGAGAAGTGACTCTCCTAGAGACAAGAGAGCCATCGAGTGAACTGAGACTGTTTGCGAAGTCAAACACTTGGGGTGGCTCTTGATAGTCGTTGTTTGGTTCACCGGGCCAGTGAAGGTTGATGAAAGAAAACCGATGGAGAAAGAATGAAGGATGGGGTTCTGCACCTAGTAGGACTCCATTCAAAAAGAATATTTTATGGGAGGAATATTCCAAGAAGTTTAAAATGCCCTCGATGTCATCGTACAATGGAACGACTTATACTAGGTAGCATATATTCAAATATGAATAACATTCGGATAGTTCTAGGGCGATAGATGCAGTTCAATGTAGGTGTTTCCCCATCTTTTTAGATGGAGTTAAGTTGATATGTTTCACTCGGCTCCTACCGAGGTCCATTTTGACTTTTGGTGAGTTAGCTAAGAAGTTTTTGGAGCAATTCAAGCTCTACGCTGTTCGACCCAAGGGTGTGATGTCCTTGTTGGGCATTTCTTTAGGAGTTGAAGAGTCATTGAAAGGCTGTTTGAAGAGGTTAAATACTACGGTCATGAAGGTGAATAATTTGAAGGAGAATTTGGTATTCGGAAAGGCTAACTAGTTCTTGCATTTAGAAGAAGCAAACCTGCCAGGAAGACTGGTAGTGGACAGCTAAGAGAAGTAGTTAAATTAGTTTGGCAAAAAAAACTGGTGAGAGCACTAATAATATTGCTGTGAATGTGGGTAATACAAAAAACCATAAGAAAAGGAATTAGGGCTTTGGAGGTAGGAGGAATGATGCCAAAAAGCATCCAAGGAATATGAGGCCAGAGGAATAGATGCCTCTAAATGATACAATCAATAATATATACCATGCCATGCAAGTGATTGAGAAATATAGGAAGGCATCTCAGAGGGAAGCGACAAAGGCTGAGAGGCACTCAAGGAAGTATTGTCGCTTCTATGAGACACATGGGCATAATACTAATGAGTATCACAATTTAAAAGATATAATTAAAGAGTTGGTCTGTAAGAAAAAACTGCAGCAATGTGTCAGAGATCTGCAGGATAGTGGACAGAACGCTGGAACCCAAGGGCCGAATGCTCGAGAGAGTCATCCTAGACCCAATAGAGAGGGACCTAGGTGACCTTGTAAATGGATCATGAAAAATACAATAAGTGGAGGACCTTATTCGGTGGAGACAAGTTAGAACGAGATGGAGCGGTATGTGAATTCTTTGAAGCACACACCGTATGAGAGCTTCTTTGTCATTGAGGATGGAGTTCCGGCTAAGTAGTAGAGATTATTGACCGATGATATAATCTTTTGTAATAGGGATTCTGACGTGATTGAAGCTACAACTTTGATCCTATGGTGATAATGGTAGTTGTAGGCCCGACCACTGTGCATCATGTCATAGTGGATTGTAGAAACTCGGTAAATATTCTATTCAAAAGGACTTTTGATCAGATGAAAATAAGTCCCAAGGACATAAAGCCTTGTAAATCTAGGATTCAAGGATTTAGTGAAGAGCAAAGGAGCTCATCTGAACTATCAACTTGTCCATGCAGTTATGATAAGGAGACAGCAAGACCGTGCAGGTTCAGAATTTTGTAATTGTTGATGAATTTTCAGCATTTAATGCCTTTTTGGGTCGACTGGCCCTAGTTAGTTTTAGAACAGCACTAACTCCTTGTTGTTTGATGATGGAATTTCCCATGGAGAATGGAGTTGGAGTAATTCGAGGCGACTAGAGCACTGGTCGAGATTGTTATGTTGTTGAGCTCAGAGAAGCAACATGATGGAAGAAAGGGAAGGGTGTAGAGTGTGCTCTCTGCATTAAGCCTGTGGACGCATAGAAATTGACGCCCAAGCCCTGGCTCGGGAGCCATAGTAAATTCTTAAAGCTAAGGGATCTTGAAAGGAGTCAAAGGATGCACGGGCAGCACCGATAGAGTTAACGGTCAACATCCTGATCAATATAGATGATCCTACTCGGGTTCTTAAGATTGGATTTCAGCTTAGGATCAAATTGAAAAAGGTGTTTGTTGGTTTTCTCTGAGTAAATCTGGATGTATTTTCCTAGACAAATTTAGACATGTATGGAATATCATCGAAGATAACATGCTAAACCATTCGGACTTGAATAAAGCATGCATAAAAGACAGCTTCTCGCTGCCAAAGATAGACCAGCTTGTAGATTCAATGGCTGGACACCAACTGTTATCATTTATGGATGCGTATTCCAGCTACAACCAACTAGAAAAACATGTTATAGATCAGGAGCACACAAGTTTTATAATGGATTTGGGACTGTACCACTATCCAGTGATGCCATTTGGTCAAAAGAACGCTGGGGCTACCTATCAGAGATTAGCAAATTCCATGTTCGAGGACCAGATCAGATGGACAATGGAAGTGTATGTGGATGATATGCTTGTGAAGTCACAACTATCGATGAACCATATAGATGATCTCCTTGGGATGTTTGATGTGCTATGAAGATACGTAATGAAGTTAAATCCATTGAAATGTTCCTTCAAAGTCACATTGGGGAAATTCTTAGGTTTTATTGTGAATTCAAGGGGCGTCGAGGCTAATTCAGAGTAGATTAATGCCTTGAAACATATAATTGCCCAAAAGACAAGGAGGAAAATGCAAAGCTAGAGCGGAAAAGTTGCTGCATTAAGCTGGTTAATTTCGAAAGTAATCGATAAGTATATACCTTTCTTCGATGCCCTCAAAAAGGAGAAAGGAAAGTCTGTCTGGACGAAGGAATGTCAAGATGCTTTCCACGAATTATTGAAGCACATGCAAAGACCACTTATCCTATCAAAGCATTTGAAGGTGAAGACTTGTTCATATACTTGGCAGTATCTGCTCATGTACCAAGTGCAGCATTGGTACGTGAGGAAGCAAGGATCCAAAGCCGGTATACTACATCAATAAGAAGTTTACCATAGTAGAAAAGAAATATTCAAAGTTGGAAAAGCTCGTGTATTGCTTGCTGACTGCTTCGAGGAAGTTGTGACCATACTTCCAGGCTTACCGATAAAGGTGCCGATGGATCTGCCCTTAAAGCAAGTATTGCATTATTGAAATGGAACATCAAGCTAAACCAGTATGATATCACCTACCATCCGAGAAACGCGATAAAAGGACAAGCATTGGTGGATATCATTACTGAATATACTGTCCAGGATGGAGAAGAGGAAGATAATATGGTCTCACTTTCCCAATGGAAATTATACATAGTCGGAGCTTCCAATGAACATAACTCTAGGGTAGGATGGTACTCGTAAACCTAAAAGGATGGAAGATTTGCTATGCATTGACGCTAGAGTTCCTCGTGATAAACAACGAGGTTGAGTATGAAGCATCAATAGTGAGGCTCAAGGTAGCTAAAGAACTAGGGGTTAAGACGTTGCATGTATTTAGCGACTCTGAGTTGGCGGTCTGTCGGGTAAAAAAGGAATTCCATGCTAATGGTGCGAGACTTGCCCCTTACCTGATGAAGACCCTAGAACTGTTGAACAACATAGAGCATTACATAATTATGCACATCCCTAGGGAGGAGAATAGGAAAGCCGGTTCACTGGCCAAATTGGCCAGCACTAGGGATGCATAGTTGATGGGATTGGTTCCAACGAAAGTTTTACCGGCTCCAAGCATCTACCAGATGGATGTTGACAAGATCTTAGAGGCCCAGGAGGAAAATGAGTCATGGCTCTGATCAAGGACTATTTGTTGAAGAGAACTCTCCCGAAAGGAAGAAACGAACAGTGGAAACTCATTTGTAAAGTGTTCTGATTCATAATGCAAGAAGGAATGATGTATAGGAGTATTTTCTCAACCTTCTGCTTCAGTAGGTCACTAAGGATAAAGCTAGGAAAATTCTCATGGAAATACATAAGGGTAGTTGTGGTGATCACACCGAGGGGTAAACCTTGGTGAAAAAGATCCTTCGCTATGGGTACTTCTGGTCAACCATGATGCTGATGATTACACCAGACGTTGTGACAAGTGCCAGAGGTATGCAAAGATTCCATGAGCCTCATCCATAAAGCATACATAAATGGTTAGCCCGTGGCCATTTCCGGTTTGGTGAATTGATACAATCGATGTGCTGTCGATGTCAAAAGAAGGAGCTAAGTACGCTATTATTTTGGTGGATTACTTCACAAAGTGGGCTGAAGCGGAACCGCTTGCCATGATTGCAACGAGAAAAGTGATCGGCTTTATGGAGAAGAATATTATATGCAAATTTGGAGTTTTATAGAAGATTATAACAATGGAACTCAATTCAAAGTACAGAGTTCAAGGATTTCTGTAATGGTACAAAATTGAGAAAAATGTTCGGTAGTAGCACACCCATAGGTGAATAGACAGATGGAGGCCGTGAATAAAATCATCAAGTCCATCTTAAAGAAACGTTTAACTAATGCTAAGGGCAATTAGGTCGATTAGCTTCCACTTGCACTATGGGCTTATAGGACGACCCATAAGCCCACGGCTGGGCATACTCCATTCGTTTTGACCTACAGAGCCAAGGCCATGATTTTGATAGAACTGAAAGTCCCTTCTGATCAAAAAAGGTACTATGAACCCAAGATAAATGAGTAACTCTTGCTTGAGTCCCTCGACTTGGTTGACAAAAAGTGAATATAGGCTGAATTGAGGGTAGCCGCTTACCATAAAAGAGTAGCATGACATTTCAACACAAGTTCTGAAGCCATACCTTCGAGGTGCGAGACCTCATTTTGAAATAATTCATTCTTGGTAAAGGGTCATTTGGTCCGAATTGGGAAGGTCCCTTTGCGATTGAGAAAAATCTTGGACGCAGAACTTTCAAGCTAGTAACTATTGATGGGATCACAACCCCGTGAGCATGAATAACAGCCTGTTGCGACGCTATTTCACTTAGATTTATGCACTTTATTTTCTTCAAACAAGCCACCCTAACGAATTGGGGGCAATGAAACAAGGTAGGACTTGCCATTCCCTTGTTCATAAATAAAGCTAGCTTCTAGGACCAATGGAAACGTTTCTTGTAAGCTATATTTTATACTGTGTGATTAGCAATGTAATCAGGTACACGGAGATAGGTGCCAATCAACTCCTATGATTCATGATCGGGTCAAAGGAGTATAATCATATGGGTCAATCAATCAATTCTCCCTTATCCCTCCAATCATGACAATGCCCAGACAAAAGGCAAAGTAAAAGAGGTATGCCTAGAGTTAAGCAACCAAAGCATCGGTTCCTGGAAATAGGAACTAGTGTACAATCGAAATTTTAATGACCATTCTTGCGGCCTGGTAGGACGTGCTCGATCGATGATAAGCGACAATGGTCTAGGGATACTCTCGGTCAACACCTAGAGATAGATGAGACCAAAGGAGGATGCTCGAAGATAGGCACCCAAGACACCGATTCCGGAGGGTAGGAATATGTCTATAATCGAGGCCTCCATAACTGTGTTCGCGACTTGGCAGGATATGCCTGACCGAGGAAGAACAACAATAATTAGAGAGCTATTTCGACCGATGCCCAGAGATTGGTGAGATCGAACATTGATCCTCAAAGAAAAGCATCTGAACTAGTGATCCCCTGAGATAGGGATCGATGAGTGATTGTTCCATCTAGCACCATATGACTCAGCAACACATGCTTAGTTAACGATAAGAAACAAAAGACAGTGAACAAACTCGATCAATGCCCAAAAATAGGCGAGATCGAAATAAGATGCCTAAAGACAGACACTTGGAATGTGTTTCCCTGATACATGGAATGACAGGAGTTGAATACGTCTTTGATTATAAGTTTGTTTGTAGCTAGATGGAACTCGACCAAGAATAAGAAAGGTCGGCCATGGAGATGGCCAAATGAATAACAAGTTCTGTTTGGCCAAAATAGAAACACTTTAGCATTGATAAAAAATTCTATGCAATGAACAATAACTGAGAAATAACAGAAATTTACTTATATGTACAAAGTTACAGTAAGTAATAGCATGATACAAACACATGCATATATAATATTAGTAAATCAAATTACAAGCAGTTATATTATATATGCAGGAAGTTTTACAAAGGCAAGTAAAATAAAAGTGCAGAAATATAAGTACGAAAAAGCTTGTATAGAAACAACAATCTTTATTTTCAGTCACTTTTTATACAAATGTAGCGAGGGCTGGCCCTACACAAACTCGGGCTATATGCTAAAAAGGAACAAATACATAAAAATAATACCAAAAGAAACTGTATACATCAAAACAAGCCAAGCGTCTACTTCATCTTTCTAAAGCGCTTCCCAGCTTTGGAACCAGATCCATCATGTGATCTCTTTGAATCCTTCTTGCCTTTGGAATTCCCCTTCTTGAGAGTGCTGCATTCAGAATGAGTTGTCTCCCCTCGGTTGTAATGATGTTGGGGTCTTCAGGTTTGTCAACGGGAGCGTCAGAATACATGGAGGATCCGCCAACGCCGCTACCTATTAGAGGTTTGATTTTGACTGGTGGATTTTTTAGAGTAACACTCTAGGATAGCAAGGTATTTTGGTTCATGGCTCCTTTTTGATCTTAATCTTGCCAAGGTCGATCTTCAGCCTTTCCGCCATGAAAATTAAATCGATTAGGCCTATAGCACTGGTAATTGTAATTTCTTCCTCTAGGGACTGAGAGATGTCCTCCAATCCTTCTAGAGCTACTATCTTCTGCGAATTAGGACCGAGGCCAGAAATGGAGGGTGGAATTGGAGTGATAAGTTCCGTAGTGGCAGAGTTTGACATGGTGAAAGGGGCGCTTGGGCCCAAACCTTGAGTTGGTGGCGGAGGAGGAGGAAGCGACAAATGACCATTAAATTCACAAACAGTGAAGTAAAGTTTAATGACGACCCCAGGTGAGAACTGAAGCTTCTCAGGTACGAGAGAGACGAGAGAAATACCTTTTCCAGGAGAAGCTCCTTGGATAGGAGACTTGGAAATTTCAGCTTCTTCAGTAAACTGGATGAGCTGAGAAAATAGGAAGAGGCCGATAAAGTTCTTCTGTAGTCATGGCAGTAGAAGCAGGAGGTGGAGTCACCTAGTATTATATATCTTTTGTCTTAATATTATAGACTTCGTCCAGAGTTGCTATAGACTAAGGGTTCCTTCTTATCCTAATATTATATATCTTTTGTCGTGTACTCACCGCTTAAGGTGGAGTCACCTAGTATGCATTTTGATTTATAGTTTAGCTTGTATATAGTTTCAATAGAACTCTATATATGTATCTTATTCCTACTATCTCCTTTTATTATCGTTCTTATTTGAATTTCGAGAACGAAATGCTCTCAATGGGGAAGAATATACAGCCCGAAAATTTGAAAACTTCGTCTTCGAATATTGAAACATTTTGAAATATAATTAAGGGTTATAAATATGATTTTATAACCTTGTTAGACATCATTTAATTGATAAATAATGATAAGAAACTTATTTTTGAAATTTGTTTACAAAAATATGTTCTTCGAAGAAAAATCGATAATGTAACCAAAAATCAGTTTATCGGTTAACATCTTTTTTATCGAAATAAGTTTGTCGAGCTCATGTGCACTTGTTTAATGATCATAAACACATTAGAAACTAATTAACAACGGATTAGCTGCTAAGTGATAAAACAATGGAAGGTTCTAGAAGCTTCCAAGTGGATAAGAGATATTACCATGTTAAGGGTATAAGTGTAAATTTACTAAAGGAAACGTGATGTAAAGGATAAGTGATAAGAGGTATGCCTTCCATGGCATGGTAGGGGTTGGGAGCAAGGCTAAGGAGCACCATTATTGAGCCTATATAAGGAGGGGCGCACCCTTGTTAATAAATCACAAATTTACAAAGCAAAAGTGAGCAATTTCATGTCTTCTTCTTCTCTAAATTCCTAAAAGATAATAACTGCAAATCTCATCCAAATCAACTCAAATTTAGAGTGAATGCTTGGGACAACATTACAACACCTTCTACCTTGTTTGTTTTGGAAGAAGAAAAGCCACACTCACCCCATCCCTATAGTCCATGAGCAATTGGAGGAAGGAGAAGGCAAAAACAAGTGAAAGAGAGTGGAAGGAAGGAAGGGAAGGTGGTTGCAAGGTTGAGGTTGGCCATGGGTTGGTTGATCTTGATTGTTTTTTGGGTTAAAGGTAAATTGAATCACACTTTGATTGGAAATACAACCCATGCTTTTCTGTGTTTGATTGTGTTTAAGTTGTCTGAATTAATAGTGACATATGTAAAAAAACATTGGTTTTGATTCTTGCTTTGAAAGCAAGTGGCATATGTATGGACTTAAACGGACTTGAATGGACTTGTATGACATTTAACAAGGCCTTGAAATAATGCACATAAGTTATAGATTGACTTTGGTTTAGATCGGACGTGGATTTGGAAATGCACTTATTGCGATAGTCGCTATGTATGCACTTGTGAGTTGCCTTGTTTTTGGCGATTTCTATGGAACTTTTTAGAGAGATCCTTAGGAGTTTCTCACTATATTTATTACTTTTTATATTTATGATTGTTTCCATAAAATATTGGATAGTAAAAAATTAAGTGACATTTCGAAAAGTGGTCAAAACTTCACCTGTGCAAAACTGCCCTTTTAGCCATGATTTTTGGACTTTAAAGGTTTGAAAAGATATTTAAATTTAAGTATTTTATTTCATTCTTTTTACAAGTGTTTACTAACTCATATTAGAGTATTTCAAAAGTATTTTGTGATATTTATGAATTTTTAAGAATCGGTTGTGAATTATTAAATAAGAGGTTTTTATAATCAAAACTTATTTTTCCAAGTTTTAAAGGATTTTATAAACTTGTTATTTTCAAGTAATATTTTGGATAAATGTTTTAAAACCTATTATAGGTATTTTAAATTGTTTTAAAAGCATTTTTAAGTCTATATAGTTTTTAGAAGATTAGTTGATTATTTTATTAAAGTATAAAAAATTATGTAATATTATCATTTAAAGTGTATTGTTAAATATATAGTTTTATAAATAAAATTACTCTACATATGTATAATAGTTTAAAATGGGTTTTAAAAGCAAAATCAAAAGTTCAAAAAGGGGTTAAGAATTGCTTAATGGCTAAATGGTTAATTGTTTAAATTACTTGTTTGAAAAGTAATTGACTATGCTTAACACAAAAAGCCGACGAAATAAGTTAATCTATTTGTGAGAGTTAAGATTGATGTTTGAGTAGGATATGAGCAATATAGCTCTAACCTACCGGCTTCCCTCTTAATCAAGGAATAGTTAAGTCGGTAATGTCAGAAACGTGTTAATCTTGTTAATTTCTTACTTGTTTATGGAAATCGTTAATACTATACTTAATACTAAAAGTCGACGATGTAGACTTATTTATTTGTGAGATTCAAGAATGAAGTGTCTGGGCAAGGATTTGATATGCAACCGGTGGTCTAACTTACCCGACTTTACTCTTGGACAAGGAATAGTTAAGTTGGAATGTCAGAAACGAGTTAAGTATACGAATATTGATCTGTATAAGCAATTCTTTTTACTAGATAATCGATTAGTCGATTATTGAACTTGACCTAATATTAACTTAGGAAGTATCTAAAAGCTTCGCAATTTCATACCAATGAGAACCCCCGAGGAGGAGCATTGGGATGAAACGTCTCTAGCTTTTGCTTACTTATGAAAGAACTAGAATTGAGTTTACCAGAAGTTCATCGAATTGGCTTTGAAGAGACCAGGATCTGTATGTGTTTACTTATCGAATACCACTTTAAAACTAGTATATTAGTTCTAAGATTTGGGAGTGGTTGTGAAGTGAAATGTTATAGAGTTTAACTATTAATTATATGGTTAAGTCCAAGGGAGAGGCCAGCTTTACATTTCAAACGATGCTATCGTGTGAGACTGTCTATCTTGAGGAGTATTCCAAGAGAGAGAACAATGTTAGTGGGAATCTATGTGGAGATTCGAGATCTGATCGAGATGCTCAAATCCATATAGCGATTCGTGACCTGTTCGAGGTGATGGAATCCATTTGGGAATTCATGTTTTGTTCGAGTGTTGAAGACTCGTATGAGAGATGCTGAACGTGACCTTGGCATTGGGAATGTCTTAACACAGAGTGAGATGCACAATCTAGAGTTTTGCTAACCTTTGAGGGTATATCAACTCCATTATCTAAAGATGCTTATAGATGATGCCAGCGGGAGTTGTTGGTACTTGGTTCCACCTAGTTCATACTATGTTCTGGCGATGGGCTAGTTGTGTTTACCTTATGGTATATTTTATCTAGAGATATATGATGCTCAAAAAGTAGTTTTTGGTCCTTGTCATGGAGATCCACTTCAGTTTACTAAAAGCATTCCGTAGAAAAATCCATTATGCGAACATACTTTAGCAGTTTTGATTGTAACCTCTAATATGCTATTGAATGTAGCCAATGTAACCATTCCAGCTATTTGATATGATTTAAATTCTACACTCTAGATATTACCTATGTATCACTATATTAAACTTAATGAATGGTTGGTTTCATCTAAGGGGAAAACCATTATGTAATCCATACAGTCTCAATGATTATTGTTACTTGTTACATATTTCTTGAGTTTCTCACGCTGGTTTACTAGACTAATCCGGGTATAATTTTCTTTTAATGCTCGGCTCAGCTCCGTATATATTCTCAGATTTAGCTATGGATGCTTGGAGCTTATAGAGAAGAGTTGGATGATTATCTACCATAGTATTCTTATTTCTGCTGCATTACAGTATTGTATATATCAGCATATGTGAGGACAGGTTGTATAACTGTCCAGGCTGATGATAGTACTTAGATTTTTTAACTCTAAAATTTCTGTATTCAAAGTAACCCTTTGTACTGTTCTTTTGATATTATATACTATCGTTTTTGCTAGCGAGATTCTATTGTTGTGTTCTCTCTTTCTAATTCTATTTTATTTTATTATATTACCATAACTTTCTGTCATTTTGGCACTTGGGTGTTCGACACATAATACCGTAGATGTATTTAGTTTCAACATTCGAGGTTCGAAAAGTCGGATCGTACACAAAAAGTATTTCTGATGATGGCAATTTTATTAATGAAAAGTTTTCAAAGTCTGAATTGAATGATAATGTTTCGGGTATGACCATTGATGTTAGCATCGTAGTTATAGGGAGTAATTCTTATTTTATTCACTGAGCAATATTTTAGTTGAAAATGCTAAAGTAATTATAAATGATGAAAGAGGAAAGAAGCGTTGTTGTAATAAGTTGATGTTGTACGAGCAAGATGATGTATTGTTTTGCACAGTTGAGGGTAGGGTGATGAATAAGGTACAAAAAAGGAAAGGTAGTGTAATATGCAGCTACGTGAAAGTGCAAGCATGGATATTGTTGAAGAAAAGATAGGGCAGGAAGAAAATTTAAGTAATGAGTAGCTTATTGTCTTAACAGATACCAAGGAATGGTTGAAATGTATAATTCATTACCTTGATGGTTTTGAGTATGACAGTTTGAATGATGTTGGTACAGAGAATATAATGGAATTTGGTAAAAGAGAGATGGGTATGGGTACAAGTAATATACAGGTTGTTGGTTTTAACTATGGAGAATCAGATGTGTGTTCAAACATATTGATAAGGAGGAATAAGTGTTCTAGTAGATCGATTTCTAGAATGTCTGAAGCTTCTAGTTTAGGGTCTGATTCTATAATGCATAGAGAGGTTGGATCTAGTTTGAGAGCATCTAGATTGGTGAGGAGGAGCGCTCGTTTCCATAGAGCGGCCACTAGAGCTTCCGATAGCTTTAGCTCAGGTATGGATCTACTTTTGGGTGGTACATATAGTCCATGTGCTTTGAGTAGTTTATCCACTAATGATATGCTATATTTAGCTAGGAGTTATGGCTTTATTTTTTGAGGATATTCAGATAGACGCCGAGTATATTAGAAGTAAAAAATTAGAGCGGGTTAGAGCAGTTGGACAATGAGATACATCAGTTGTAATGTTAGGGGTTTACACGATCTAGGAAAATGTAGTAAAATTAGGATATTTTTTAAAGATAATAACATTAATAGTGCTTTATTACAAGAAACAAAAATAGAACACCCTGATTATAGACTTTATAGGAGTTTAGGGGGCTTTTATATTAGTCATTGGATTCATTTCCCTACTAGGGTTAGCTCTAGAGGATTAATGCAAGGTTGGAAAGAAAGTCGTGTCAAACTTTTACAGTCTATTTTTAAATCTGATTCGATACATTTAATTTTTTCTAATCTTGACGATGGCTCGTTTCTAAATATTTCCAATGTTTACGGATGTAACTCTATATTAGATCGTAGGGTTCTTTAGAGCGAGTGTTAATTGTTTAGATCACTCGCTCTAGGTCCTTGGGTGATGTATGGAGACTTCAATGTCACTAGATTTATAGGAGAACGAACTCCTAGAGAAGGAGAATTTTTGCTATAAAAGAATTTGATCAATTCATTATTAATAGTAATTTAATTGAACTACAATTAAACAACATATGATACACTTGGTCGAATAAAAAAGACAACCCATCGATGACTCTTTTAGATAAAAAATTTATTAGCGGTGAAATGGAAGATAAATATCCTATTTGTAAGGGATTGGGCTTCCGAGTATTTACTCAGATCATTGTCCAATTATCTTATCTTGTAATAACCAAAATAATAGAAATAAAATATTGAGATTTGAAAAATGTAGTTGTTAGAAAATAAATTTTTAGAATTAATTGCAAACAAATGGTTTTCTCTGAATAAATATAACTATAAATTTTCAGGAAATATAGCTAAAATATCTGTAAGTAAAATTAGAGATCTAAGATTTTTTCTTAAGAAATGGAATAAAGATGTTTCTGGTAATATAAGATTTAAAAAGGATAAATACTAAATGGGATTCCAAAGTTGAATAAAATAAAAGAACTCAGGAATTTAAATATTTCAGAAAAAAATGTGCTTTCAAAATAAAAGGACGAATTAAATTAAATTAAAACACATGAAGAAGTAATGTGGAAACAAATATCCAGGGTTCAATGGATGGATGATGGTGATATGAATACTAATTTTTTTCATAAACTAGCAAATGGTAGAAAATGTAGTAATACACTTAATTTTATTTTAATTAACAATGTTGAGATCTTTGATAAAAAAGAATTAAACAAGGGATTAGAGCTAATTGGGATGAATTTATATCCTAATGATGCTAGGATTGATTTAGATGGACTTGATTCTCCATTTACGGAAGAGGAAAGTTTGAGAGCTATAAAAGAAATGCCAAATGATAAGTCACATGGTCCTGATGGGTTTCCTATACTATTTTATGAAATTTTTGGTGTGTTTTGAAATATGATTTAATTAATATTTTTAATGAATTTTATGATGGTTCATTATAATTAGGAGGTCTAATTTTGCTAATGTAATCTTGTTACATACGATAATAGGTTCAAATGAGTTAAAAGATTTTAGACCTATTTCACTATTAAATTGTTCTTTAAGAATCATTTCTAAGGTTTTAGCTAATTGGTTAAACACTAAAACAAATGAATTAATTGATATTACTTAAACTGTATTTATCAAAAGTAGAAATATTACATATGGGGTAGCAGTAGTTCAAGAATTTATTAATTATTTTTGTAAAAATAATATTGCTTGTGCACTTTTAAAACTTGATTTTGCAAAAACATTTGATTCAATTGATTGAGATTTTCTTGATGATTTATTGTTGGCTAAAGATTTCAGTATTATATGGGTGGGCCGGATTATGTCTTTACTTAAAACCGAAAATTCAAGTATTATGGTTAATGGTATATTAGAAAATAAAATTCAATCGAAACGTTGACTTATGCAAGGTGGTTCTTTGTCACTTCTTTTGTTTAATTTAGCAACGGATTTTTTTGCTAGAATTATCAAACTAGCCACTGGTAATGAGACTTTATGTAATGTTGGAAATGAAATTATGAGCAATGACATTTCCATTCTATAGTTTGCAGATGATACCATTCTCTTTACATCACACTCACCTAGACATATTATAACACTTAAGTTTATATTATATAGTTTTGAATTGCTCTCTGGATTAAAGATTAACTTTGATAAGGGTTTTGTGTTAGTTTTGAATGATATGGATAAGATAGAAAATCAAGTCGCTTGTACATTAAATTGTAAAACTATGAAATTTCCTATAAAATATTTAAGATTTTTTATAAGACCAACTAAACTCAAACATGACGAAAGTTAATAATAATAAATAAATTAACAACGATTAACTAAATGAAATGGTAGATTTTTATCATGGGCGGGTACGATAGTTCTTATTAACTCTGTTTTGTTAGCATTACCCAATTATCGGATGTCATTTTATCGCTTTTCAGAATAGGGAATTAGAAAGAAGGACAAACTTTGTAAAACATTTAGACTGAAGAACATCAAGTTTTATTTTTAGGCCAAAGGACAGAATGCTAGTTACAACTAGCATTATTTTCAATTTTACACTATACAAAATGCTGGTTATAACTAACATTATATTCAGTATACACAACAAATGCTAGAATTTTTTTTTGAAAAAAGGTACTTTATATATGAATATGAAAAGCATATACTTTCATGACATGCCTCATTAAAACCTTACAACCCCCAAACCTATATGGGTACCTTGCAAGGAAAAAGAGTACATATCACATCCATATATTAACGATACAATAACACCTAGTCTGAACCAAGTTTTCAAATAGATGGAGGTGTAAACAAAAGGGAATACACTCAAAACCATCCATACGAGCAACTTGGGTCAGTAAACAAAACCAAAAACCAAAATAAATAAATCCAAATACAAAATAAAACCCAAAACAACAAGAGACACGTGGAGCTAATTAAGAAGGGTAACAAAAACTCTCGAAGTCTCTGTAAGTCACTATCCAGAGAGAGAAAATCAGAAACTTTCCCAAATTAAACTGAGATAAACGAACTCGCGACCTTGAACAATAATGGCGGTGGTTTAATTTCATGGAGACACAAAGAAAGCCAACACCGATTGACAGAACGATGCCAGATAGCTCTCAAGGAGGATGATGGATGGCAATTGGATCGGTAGCAATGTCAAAATCAGTCAAGATAAGTTTTAAATCGTTACTTATCTTTTTAGATTT
Source organism: Allium fistulosum (assembly GCA_030737815.1). Lineage (NCBI taxonomy): Eukaryota > Viridiplantae > Streptophyta > Magnoliopsida > Asparagales > Amaryllidaceae > Allium > Allium fistulosum. The sequence continues at coordinate 1,113,625,946 of CM060905.1, forward strand.
CAATTGATGCTGGATTAAGGTTTTACAATCTTGAGTTAATAGGCTACATCTCACTGTATTAGGAAATTCTACGCCCTTGAACACCAGATTGTTCCTTTCACACCATATATTCCACCCCAGAACAGTAAAAGAAATGTTGGCGATCTGGTTCAGTAATGACTAACTTTTCTGGTTATGACTCATAGTATCCAGAATTTGATTTATATCGTAAGAATTACCAAGGTTGATCTTTAACTTAGTCATAATGTAATCCAGTAATTGTCGCAAGTAGTTGCATTGAAAGAAAAGATGATCTCTGTCTTAATAATGATTTAAACATAACTCACAAATTCGATCAGTGTTAGTGTTCCATCTACTAATCATGTCTTTGGTATTTAGCTTGTCTAATTTTGCCAGTAATGCACAAGTATACATCTTTGGGGCGCAGCTTTTATCCCATATGATTTTTGTCCAACTCAGTTCATTATGCTTGCCTCTGATTTGATTCCAAGCTGATTTCAAGCTGAATTGACCATTGGTTGTAGGCATCTAGAACCAAAAATCTTTATGCATTTGATTATGTAATGTTGTGTATTGCACTGTGAATTTGAGTAGGAATATGATCAATATGGTGTTTCCACTCATTACCCGACTTGAGCATCGATACCTTTCTGTTACAACCACCATAAACTGACATAGAGTTCCATCTAAATTTGTCAATCGGTGAGGATCCATTGATCCATGGGTCAAACCAAATGTTTGTACTTTCACCATTAACAATTTTCCTATCAATTAATCCTTTGCACCATTGTCTGGCTCTAAGAAGTATTTCCAAATGTATGAATCATTATTATTTATGGTAGCAGTCTAGAAACTAGCAGATTTACAGTATTTACTTTGCATCCATTTTGCCCAAAATGAATCTCCTTGGATATATTCCATAATAATTTCACTGCTATTGCTTTAGCAATTTCATCTATTCTCTTAATACCAAGACCATCCTCACTTTTTTTTACAGACTTCATCCTAACTCATTTTATGTTCTTTTGATTTCCAAATAAAGTTAGCACAAATGGAATTAATTTTCTAGATGATAGACACAGGGAATTGTGTGAATTGAAGCCAAAAATGAATCATTGGATAGATGACAGTATTAACTAATCCAGTCCTGCCACTAATATTGAGCATTTTACTATTCCAATGGTTGAATTTTTTGTTAATTTTGTCAATTAACCATCCAAAATCCTTTGCTTTTAATTTTTTATTCGATAGTGGAATGCCCAAGTAAATAATTAGAAGGTTTCCAGTGCTGATCTTTAAAATGTTAGCAATTCGATGCTTGTTTTTAGCTCCCTTACTAAAGAACAAAGTAGACTTATTAGCATTAAGGTCAAGACCAGTTAGATTTTCCAGATCATGAAAAATGATTTTAATTCTTTCAGCATTTTAAATGGTAGCTCTGGCCAAAATTAAAATATCATACGCATACAGCAAATAGGTGATCAATGGTTCTGTTTGGTATATGGGTGACATATTATCTTTCAAGTATTTCACATCAAGCATTATCGTAAGGAATTCCATAGCAATAGAAAATAAATAAGGCGAGAGAGGGTCACCTTGCCTTAAACCTCTCGAGCTATCAATAAGTCCAAAGGGGCAACCATCCATTAATATCAAAAATGAAGGAGTAGAAATGCATTCACAGATAAGATCAGCAAATAACTATGGAAAGCCCACAGAAATCAGCATATGATGAATAAACTCTCTATTTATTTTATTATAGGCTTTGTGCAAATCAATTTTCAGGCATAGATTGTTAGAATTTTTCCTATTGAATCCGCTAACCATTTCATAAGCTAGCAGGGAATTCTAAGTAATAACTCTACCAGGAATGAAAGCATTCTGATTATATGAAATAAGATCTTTTATACAATCTTTCATTCGATTACAAAGAATATTAGCAAGGATTTTATAGGAAACATTGCATAGGGAAATCGGTCTATAATCTATCATATCAACCGCATTAGGTTTCTTCAGAATTAGACAGATAAAAGTATGGTTGATTTCTCTGATAATTTTTCCTGATTGGAAAATTACATTAATAGAATTCCAAATATCATGTTTGATTTGCTCCCAGTGGACTTTGTAAAATTTTGAGTTATGACCATCAGGTCCAAGGGAGCTATTATCATTGATCTGGAATGTTGCAACTTTAATTTCCTCTAGCTGAAATGGTTTACATAAATTATTCTTAGCCTGTTCAGTTAGAATTTTCTTACATGTTATGCCTGGGAATTTGTAGCATGTGTTGATTTGAATAGCTCATAAAAGTATGTAGTAGCTTCTTGCGCAAGTTTTTCTGATGCTGATGACCATGAACCATCATTATTAAGAATAAATTTACTCCTTCGTTTAGGATTAAGTACATTAATCTTGCTGTAAAAAAATTCAGATGGTTTATCCCCTCTAATAAGCCAATTTGTTTTCATTCTTCGTTCATTTTCTACTGCTATTTTCCTCATGAAGGAGTGAAGCTGCTCTGATTTTGAAATGTACTGCCCTATTATGCTGTCACTTAGTGGGTTATTGACTAGTTGTTTGTATAGTTCATACGTTTCAATTTTCAAATTCTCAACCACTGTGTATAGATTGCTTTTTTGTTTGTTCCAATTCTTCAAAGCGCACTTAACTGCTTTCAATTTGCATAAAAGAATGTGCAGGGAGTTTCCAGAGTACTGCTGCAGTAAAACACTATGCAGGGAAGCATGGTATCTAGCTTGAAGATGCCAAGCATTACTATACCTGAAAGGTACTTTATTCCTCCTTTTATACTATAGCATAAGATTTATACTGATAGGAGCATGATCACTTAAGGAGTAAATACCAAAATTTATTCCAAAGTAATAAAATTTATCCATCCATAGCTTGTTAACCAAAACTCGATCAATTTTATTATGGATAGAGAAATTTTGACCTCCTCTCCAACTGAAAAGTTACCTGTGAAATCTGGCTCCACTAATTTAGAAAAGAAAATGCAATCTATAAAATCTTGATCACCCATCGAATATAAAAGACCATTGTTCATTCTATCATTAGGGGACAAGATAGCATTGAAATCTCCCGCCACTATCCATGGTAAATTAATTCTTTTAGATTGATCTCTAATATATTGCCGTAGATCCACAAGCTTCATTTCCTCATTAAAGGCATAACCGTAGTGCACAAAATACTCAAACCACTTACATTATGTAAAAATGTATTGATCGTTAGAGTGCAAGATGATACTCGACTATTGAGTAGAGTCCCATATGATAAGAATACGACTTTTCTGACCATTAGATATATTATGAGCATATTTCCCGTTATTATTGATTTTGTTCATAAACTTGACAATACTATCTAGAGATAAATATTTTCAAGGATGTCAATAAACGAAAATTTGTTGCTATTAATAATTTGTAAAATTTCTAGCTGCTTAATAAGGGAATTCATACCCCTTATGTTCCATATAAGGAACTCCATCTATAAGTTATTATCAGGGCTGCTACTTTCTTCGAGAGAAGTAGCTGCTCCCAATATCTAGCTTTTTTTGGTTTTTTTATTTTTACCTTTTAGTTGATTCACTAGGCTTGCCCATGCAGAATTTTCAATGACATCAGAGGTATGAGTGGCTTTAAATTCGAAAGGAGCTTCCTCCGTCCTCGTTTTTTGAGATGTTCTTATTTTAGAGGTGGCTGGAAGTCTAGGAATATGTTCAACAGAAGCAGAGCACGGATCTGGAATCGGTGACGCCTCAGGCAACTCCATTGGCACGCTGATATTATCCCCTGTACAATTGCTAGAATTTTGTAAATCCTCGGCAGAAACTTCGAACACAAATTCTTGCTACATAATTGTATTAATAGTCGAACTAATATGATTCGACTGGACTTTTTGTGATTTGTCATTTGAATCTTGTTTTAAAGTTTCATTTGTTTTAACTACTGAACTGATGTTAGGTAATATTTCTTGTTCTGTATTGTCTAAAATCATATGCTCATTAACAATATCTGAGTTCTGAACCATAGTAGCATCAAGATTGGCGTCTATATTCATGTCTGAGTTCATCTCTGAGTTATCTGTCATGGTTTTCTGAGGCGTTGTTTTAGGCATCCATACTTTGTTGAATTAACAATGAGTCTCAGCATGTCCGAAGCTTGAGCAGTTCGAACAAATTGTAGGCTTCCACTCATATGATACATCTTGTCACATGATTTCATCCTTCTTAGTTAGAATAGGGATTTTATTCGGAAACTTAAAAGAGTTATTAATTTTGATTAATACTCTAGCATACGCAATTTTAATAATACCTTCTGTGAATTTATCCAATCTAATAGGAGAGCCTAAAACAGAGGCAATATGGCTAATTCCTTCTTCTGTCCAGTAATCAAGCGGTAAGTTGGGAAAACGAATCCAAATAGGAATAGAGTGAAGAAGTTCTTTGTTTAGTTGCATACCAGGGCACCATCTCTTCATCATCATCAATTCTTTATTATAATAGTAGGGGCCACCTGCCAATATTTTTTCACAGTCTTGCTACTTGACAAATTTGATAACATAGAATCCATTTTCCTTAGAATAAATAGAGAAGTCTCCTTCTGGTTTCCAATTCTATTAATGTAATCTTTGAAATACGAGTAGTATGGCTTAGGACCAACAACATAGATAACAATGGCGTTATCCCACTGTTTTCTAGCATCTTGAACAACCTCAGCAGACAAATGCTAGTTATAATTAGCATTGTCCTTCTGCCCAAAACAAACTTCTTGTCCTTCAGCCTATTTTTTTTAAAAGTATGTCCTTGTGCTTATTCTCCACAATTCAAAATGTTTAGTTAATTGGTAAATAGTATGTAAATCTATAGATGAGGGAGAGTTGGGTATCATAAATTTACATAATTTAAACACTTTTTATTAGGAAAATGGATATGAAAATTTACAAACAATAATGAGTATTTAATTTATAAAGAAATAATATCGAATCAATGGTATAATGGTACTTATAATATACAACATATTTCTGCCAATAATACAAATAATATCTCTCATCTTTGGGAATAAATAATAAAAAATTATGATATTTATAAATTAGGAATTAACAATATGGTACATTCGAGAAATGATACCTCTTTTTGGCATGATAGTTAGCTATCGGTAATTCCCCTTAGAATATAATTTAATGAACTTTAAGAAATTTATAATTTTAAAAATGCATTGATTCAAAAATATATAGGACAAATTTAATTTTTTCATGGGAATTTAGTTTTATTCGTACTTTAACTGGAAATACATTATCGAAGTTTGCCTTACTTTGTGCTAAACTAGAATTATATAACATTGATGATAAAAAAGGTATTAAAATATAGTGTTGGGATAACAATAAAATTTATACATTGCACTATTTTTATAAATTTCTTAAATTTTCAGATACATAATCCAGTATATTTATATATATTGGTTCCATCTAAAGTTAAGATACATATGTGGTTAACTATACATGAAAAATTAAATACTATAGAACTGCTAAAAAAGAAAAATATAGTCATTGATAATAAATGTTTTTTCTCTAATGTGGGAATGGAAAACATTTCGCCTTTATATTTTGAATTTTACATCACTAATCATATTCTTATAAATTGTCTTAATATTTTTTACTTTAATATATAATTAATAATAATATTAATTGTGAATTATTTTGCAATAAGCTTAGGTTTCGTTATAATGGTTTTCGTAGATTAGTAATTGATACTATTTTTTCTATAATATGCTAGTATTTATGGTTTGAGAGGAATTAAAGGGTTTTTAATAATATAAATACTCCAATAGACAATTTAATATATATATATATATATAATTGCTTTGTTTTGTGTTAACTAGATTAAACCCTAGTTATAATAAGGATAATAGTATTAGTTTCAATAAATACCTAAAAAAGTTAACTCTCGTATTAATTTAGTTAAGAAAAATGTAGTATTTAAAAATAGAAATAACAATAGCACTTTAAATACCTTTTTAATTGACATGTATGATAATGAATCCGATAGTATATTATATTTAGGAAATTACTTTGATTTTAAAATGTTGCAATTTTGAATATAACATGCATCTCAAAACTTATGATATTTATTCCCAATAATAGAAAAATAGTAATGGAAAAAATTTAACTTCCTTGGACACCTTTATTAATGACACATTTGATATTTAAGTATTATTGGATACTAGTGCGAATCCATACTACGCACACGGATTACAATTTTATATATATATATATATATATGTTGTTGCGAATATCATGTGAATAGTTTAGTTTTCAAAAGAAAGTTGGGTAGTAAGAAGCTTTTGATGAGGTATATTGATCAAATAATCATTTGCATCATGTATGGCTAGCTAGCAATTGTTCCCGTTATATTTCTTTATAACAAATGCACCGGAAAGCTAGCACCATGGATTCATAATAAATTTTTCATGGGAATTTAGTTTTATTCATACTTTAACTGGAAATACATTATTGAAGTTTGTCTTACTTTGTGCTAAACTAGAATTATATAACATTGATGATAAAAATGATATTAAAACATGGTGTTGGGATAACAATAAAATTTATACATCCATTCTTTTTATAAATTACTTAAATTTTTGGATACATAATCCAATATATTTAGATATACTAGAAAGGTAATACTCCACCCAAAGTTAAGATACATATGTGGTTAACAATACATGGAAAATTAAGTACTATAGAACTACTAAAAAAGAAAAATATAGCCATTGATAATAAATGTGTTTTCTCTAATGTGGGAATGGAAAACATTTTGCATTTATATTTTGAGTGTCATATCACTAATTATAATCTAATAAATTGTCTTAATATTTTTTACTTTAATATATAATTAATAAGAACATTAATTGTGAATTATTTTGCAATAAGCTTAGGTTTCGTTATAATGGTTTTCGTAGATTAGTAATTGATACTATTTTTTCTACAATACGTTGGTATTTATGGTTTGAAAGGAATCAAAGGGTTTTTAATATTATAAATACTCCATAGACAATTATATATATATATATATAATTGCTTTGTTTTGTGTTAACTGGATTTTAAACCTTAGTTATAATAAAGATAATAATTTTGGTTTCGATAAACACCTTAAACAAGTTAACTCTCATATTAGTTTAGGTAAGAAAAATGTAGTATTTAAAAATAGAAATAACAATAGCACTTTAAATACCTTTTTAATTGACATGTATGATAATGAATCCGACACTATATTATATTTAGGAAATTACTTTGATTTCAAAATATTGCAATTTTGAATATAATATTCATCTCAATACTTATGATATTTATTCCCAATAATAGAAAAAATAGTCATGAACCAAATCTAACTTCCTTGGATGCCTTTATTAATGACACATTTGATACTTCACTATTATTAGATACTAGTGCAAACCAGTGCTATGCACATGGCTATAATTATATATATATGTTGTTGCGAATATCATGTAAATAGTTTAATTTTTAAAAGAAAGTTGGGTAGTAAGAAGCTATTGATGAGGTATATTGATCAAATAATCATTTGCATCATGTATGGTAAGCTAGCAATTGTTCCCGTTATATTTCTTCATAACAAATGCACCAAAAAACCAGCACTATGGATTGTACACAATAATAAATGAATGATATATGGGGTGGTTTACCTCATGAGCAAAAAAAAGATATAATGCTTAAGAATACAATGCTGGTTATAATACAATTTTTTTTCTCAATACAACATATTAACTAGGTTGAAACTAGAATAAATTATGGAATGTAAAAGCAAGAACGAAGCTAGGATTTCATATTGACCCAGGCGAATAAAACTTTTGATACGTCAAAATAAATATTAATACAATAAATAAATATAATAATGAACATGTAAATCATTTTAACTAACATTTATGAAAGTAAGGATAAATAGGTTTAATAATTATAAAACCGTGGACATGTAAATTAAACTCGACCGCCAAACAATTCCAATTAATATCAAAGGAAAAGTGATTACCAACCAATTGGTTGAAAAGTTTAGTAAATTAGCGTTTTATACGAGAAATGGAATAAATTAAAGTCTTATTTATTGAAAAGTAACATGTACGCAGCACCATAGCAATTTTAACAATAAAATTTAATTGTGATATTTTTCACAAATACTTTGTTTTCTTTAATGGCCAAATTGTTAAATAGTTTAATGGACTAAATTAGCATTGAGTTTGTTGCAAGTCTTTTCTTTTGAAATCTGTGTTATAAGTCTTTTCATAAATTTAAGAATATGGACTTGGGCTATAGCCCAGGTATGCATAGGCATACATCCCTCCCTGGTTAAAAGTACAGTTGTACTGTAATTACAACAGACTTTTTAGTCTACTTCCTTGACATTTCTTTTATATCGCGTCATTTATACTCTGTAAATGGGTTGAATGATTGTAAAAATTTAAAAAGATGGTTATTTGTGTTGAGTTGACAAATATAAGATCAACCCTACATATCAAACAATTAATCAACAGTGAAATTTTGAATATTTTCAATACAAAGTTGTGTGTTGTTGAAATAAGAAGATAAGCTAAACAGTGATTATATATGCATAACATTTTATTACATATGGCTCCAATATCATTTCTTTGAATAAAAAAATGTATGGCTCCAATTGTACGCATGCTCCAATACCCGTACGAAGTAATGATTGCAGTATAAACAACAAAATCAAAGCAAATTATGCAACTCCTAAGTCCTAACCACCACCCACCATCAGTTATCTTATGAGTGAAGATAACATTAAAAGATAATAGGATTGGAAAACGACCCGTGTTCAAGATCAAAACGAATAAGATTGGTGTATTTAATCAATAAAGGTGATGCTAACAAAAAAATAGCAATAAGAGGATGCTTATAATCTAACTGAAATAAATTGATAACTAGCTAATAATATATATTTTTACTTATTTGGCATTGGATACCTAGCATATATTTTTATTATCTTTATCATACTTTAACAATGCAAATATCCACAAATCACGTGTAAACACACTAGATAAAAGTAAGAGAGTGTTTAAGAAACACCTCACACCCCTTAGTATATCCAAAAAGGACACACTAAAGGGTATGGTGCGTTATAGGTATAGCTAAAACTTTACAGAGACTAAGATTCACAAGACAAATAAATAAAACAACGGAAACATTTAAATAGTAACTCATTAAAAATTAAACTTCATAAATAAGTCATAAAATTGAGTATGTCTCAAAATACCAAATACACATGTCTTATGAAAAATACCATCTCAGTCAAATCATCAGAGTACATAAAAATAATCATCCCTCTTAAAAAGTACCAGTACATCAAAATCCAAATGAAATGAAAACTGAAAAGAAGAAGAATACATGAAGAACTCCGGATTATCTCCAAGCAAGTCTGAAATCTACTGCCCTCGATTCTGCTAGCCTATGGGGGAAAAGGGGGAAATAGAGGAGTGGGTCAGACTATAAGTCTGGTGAGTGGAAGTAAGTACTAGCATTTTTAAGCAAGGTAAAGATAATAGACTTAGCAACAGTTCTAGTATAAAGGAAATAAAAGAAAGATAGAACTAGAATAAAATATAGTTTAACTGTTTGGTTGCTTAGATAGTTTTGATTGGATTGTTTGCACTTGTCTTAGATAGCTGCTTTGATTAGGCTGAGATCCTAATCCTATTTAAATTAGGATGAAGTCCTGATTCTACCATTTGATCGGCCTTCTATCTCTGTTGTTCCACTGTGAGCTAGTCTCATCTTGTGGGTCCCACAGCAAAAGACACCTGTAGCACTTTGGAACTCAATAGCGACTTATCTCCCTGCTTCGAGACCGCACGCTCGGTCACTACCGGTTCGCACTATCTATTGCTCCCTCTTTTGACCTCTTATTTACCTGCTTCAGCATAAGCGTGTCCAGCCTCACCTGATCTGTTGTAAGACCATCAGTCCTAGTCTGATAAGATTCTACCCAGTCTCACCTAAGTGTTTTGTGAGACCTTCAGTCCTAGTCTGAAGGGAAATGCTGCCGGATACGGGTCCTAACAAACAAAATCTAGTTGCGCCCCTTGCCCAAATCCCCTCCGGTTTGAGCTTCTATTTATTGAACACTTATCTACCTACTTCAGCATAAGCGTGTCCCAGCCTCACCCAATCTATTGTGAGACCATCAGTTCCTGAATGAAGGTGAATGCTGCCGGTACGTGTCCTACTTCCATCTTTTCTTATTAACTTAGTGTAAGTTTTAAAATAAGTCTCTTTTGTTATCTATGTTATATTTGCTTATTAACTTAACTCTAAGTTTTAAAATAAGCATCTTCTGTTATAACTACTAGTTATAAACTTGCTTGCAAATGTCTCAAATTTGCCTATTTCAGTCTATTTTCTTTTTATTACAGTCTTTCTTATTTTACATCTAATTTCTGTAAATTTAGTGTTATTCTATTTTAATCCATATTAGCGAATTATTCTCTTTTTAAAATTCTATTCGCGCAAAAAGGAATAAAAAGGAACTAACATTTACAAACTAAATTTTAATGTAAAACAGACGTAAATAGATGCAAATAACTGTAAATAACTGAATAAAATAGCTGAATAAAAATAACCAAATAAAATAGACTGAAAAAAACTTTAAAAACTAGCTGTAAATAACTTAAACAAAAATTGTCTCAAAATTGCAGAAACACTACAACTATTGAGAACCCTATTATTTTAAATTACTTAAAAATCTAAAATAATTACTAAATACTCACATGCGATCCTTTGCTCTAGTCCTTGGTCTTCCTTGATCCACTTCTAGAGCGTAGAATATTTTTAACAAAAAGATCTTCTCCTAAGAAATTTTTTCCTTTTAGGGTCCAGCCTCAGGCAATTAACCCAGATAGGAGAAAATCTGAATGAAAAAAATAGCTAGGCCTAGGATATTATTTATAGTGTCACTTAGGGATCTCAAACCATTGGATTTGAAGATTAAATCTGGTGCAACCACGTCATAGGCTCACTGAGAACCGTCGGATGGAAGCACGGACGCACATGATCGAATAGAAATAGCAAAATGACGTGTTCGAATCGAACTGGGCGAAGTTACGTAAAAGAATGCAAGGCAGGTCGACCTATCTGTCGACTAGCACATGCTAGGGTCGACCTATAGGTCGACCTAGCCATGGTGAGGGTCGACCCTAGGGTCGATCTAGCCTATATATTTTATTTATTTTTTGTTCGTTTTCTTATTTATTTCGTAACTCCTTCGTTTTAGCTCTGATTTTTACAAACTATATATGGAAATTGACCAAAAAATTACCACGGACACAATGGTGCAACTTCCATGGCCTATTTCTGATAATTTCACAAAGTTATTTTATTATTTAACTAATTCGTTAATTAATTACTATAGCTTAAATTTCGGGTTGTTACAGTTTATTACTTCATAAACCATTCATTTATCCATGCACTAGCCATTGTAATAAAAGCTAAAATTCAGTGTTAACTTAGGAACTACATTTCTAAAAAAATGTAAAAAAATGAAGAAGAAGAAGAAGAAGAAAGAAGAAAGAAGAACAAACAATAACAGACAATGATCAGAACTCTAAGGATAATTTTTCCTCATCTCACCCCACTCCTCCCTCTAACCCTCTTTCTTCCTCTTATTCAAAGAAGAAGCCACCAGATATCAACAATGAGGGGTTCCAAACAATTAGGAACCGCCGTAGTAAGGCTTTTTATCATCAACAAAAATTCTCAAACCAAGAAACTGTCAAGCCCCAACCACAATATAGAAATCTCAATAATAGGACAACAAAAAAATAAACCATATAATTTCAACATTAATCAGGCTAAGCAGAATACCATTGGGATTGAATCAACACAATTCAAGAATCAAAATAGCAAAGGCTCTTGGATGAATAGTTCTTCTTTTTGGGCAGATTTGGTCAAAATGGTGGCCTCGGTAACAGTTTTGATCTTGAGTATGCTGCTCCCATAACAATCAGCAACAAGAAAATGGTTGTAGTGAAGGAGGGTGTGAGGAAAAGAACTGACGCTAAATGGAGCAGTTCCATAATTGCATATGTATTCGCGACCATATTATCATCATTTCAAAGACTTCGTGCAAAAAAATTGAAATCCCAAGGGTAATTTCGAAATATTTACTAGAAATAATAGTTTTTTAATTATCATATTTGCAATTGCAAGTGATTGTAAGAGAACCATTAATGGATGGCCTTACTTTACCAATGACAAACTTATTATATTGAAGAAATGAAATAATAAACTATCACTTGACAGAGACTTATTATCCACAATTCCTATTTGGATAAGACTTCCTGAATTAAGTCTAAAATTATGGGACAAGGAGGCCTTTATGCCATTGCAAGTTTGTAGGGATTCCTTTAAAGTTGGATGAACCAACAGCAAAAAAAATAATGTTAAGTTTTGCAAGAACACTTGTAGAAATAAAGGCTAATGCAGAGATTCCAAAAGAAGCGTATATTACTGTGCATGATGGTGAAAATATAGTGCAAAAAATTGAATACGAATGGATACCACCTAGACGTATGATTTGTGCCTGTTTTGGGCATACCATTGAATCTTGCTCGATAAAAAAAGTATGGAGGGAAAAAGGAAAATTTGGTTAATAAAGAAAAAGGACACTTTCTCTCAAGAAATAAATTTAAGGGTTCAAAACAGTACAAAAATGGGTTCAAATCAAAATAATAGCAACTTGAATGACTTTGGATCTAATGTAGTTAGTGGTAAAATTCATTTCTTTGAAAATATGGATAGTAAAATAATTCTTGAAATCATGGAGGTGAATGTGAGTAATGAAGCAATTTCTGAAATCATGGATGGAAATGTGCAAAGGTAGAATGTCGAGCATATGAACATAACCCAAAATCAAGAAAAATCAGTGATTAATGTACAAGAATCATTATAGATAATTTTCTTGATTCGCAATAAAATAACATGCAAGAATTTGCTGTAAAAATTATATGAAAAAAACATGCTATAAACAAGAAACCAAACGACAGCTTGCAAAGGATCATTGCATTCAAATTTCTGAACACCCCCACTTGAGAAGACAGTAGAGGATAATCCAGAAAATACAACGGAAATTGGTATAAACTCAAAACTCGTAAATAATGCAGTACTAAATTCACATAGAAAGGGGTGAATACAACTTCCTCTTTAGAAAGTTTACCGGAAGATTTGGTTCAAAAGGCAATAAAGTTACTACCAAACTCATCTTCTCCTATTAAAAACAAGAGGAAAAAGAGCAGAATCAAAAATTTGTAGGAAATATTGTACAATAACATAGAGCAAAGCAATGAGCAAAATAATTTCCAAGAAGAGTATATCATCAAAAATCCAAGATGGGAAGAGCAGCTTAAAGTACAGTTCAAAAAATCTCTCAAAAGAAAAGGATTGAAAAGCTCAGAATTCATGGAAGTGATGCAAGATGTATAGAATCTGGAAGATAGTAATCCGGCCATTAAGCGTAGCAGTTGTGATATCCTTTTCAGTATCCTTATAATTATCATTTCTTTTAAAATGTCAATTATAACATGGAATGTTAGGGACTAAAATCCCAAGAAAGAAAGTTAGATTTCGCTAATCTACTGTTTTCTTTTAAGCCAAACATTATAGATATACTTAAACATAAACTAGACAATAAAAATATTGAGGAATATCATATCAGGTGTTTAAGAGACTGGGTATAGTAAATAATAATGATATGGGGGTAATGGGAGGATTATGGTCCTGTGGGATCCAAAAATTTGGAGTTTACACAATATTTTATAAATGTGCAATTTATCGATTGCAAAATTATAAATAAAGGTGGACTTCAAATAGAAATTACTTTTGTATATGCTTCCAATACTAAAAAGGAAAGAAATATGCTTTGGAATAATTTAGAGAATTTAAATAAAAACATTTTCCAACCTTGGATAATAATTAGAGATTTCAATACTATTTTTCATTCTCTCACAAAAAGGGAGGATTTCCAATATCTTTTAAAAAATTAGAATCTCTATATAATTTCTTTTTGAAAACAGATTTAGTGGAACCTTTAATTAAAGGTAATAAATTTACATGAAAGTCAGGTGAATATAGGGATATTCGCTACAAGTTGGATAGGGTTTTAGTAAATCAAAAGTTGGTAAAAGTTTTTATGGATCATCAATATTTTACTTTACCATAGGCCTCTAGTGATCATACCCCTTTACAAATTATTCTTTCAAAGAAAAATACTGAAAAAAATAGTACCCCTTTTAGATTTGTAAGTGGATGGAATCTAGAGGAAAATTACAAAGAAATAGTTAGGGATAGCTTAGCAATACTAAATCATGGGACAACACATATAAATTCAACAAATTCTCAAAAATATAAAGGAAAATCTGAAAATTAGGAATAAAAACAAAAAAATAACATTAAATTGACAAGGGAGGAATGTGAGTCTTTGCAAAATAAAATAGATTTTGATAGCTTAGACAAAATGTTGGTCAACAAAATTTTCTAAATGCAAGACAAATTAAGTAAAGAATTGCATGTTGTTGACTAAAAATTCCATCAACGAGACAGAATGACTAATCAACCTCAGAAATTGTGAGAGAGTGGGGTTTTAATGATGTTGTTAGCCTTGTAGTATATGATCGCAAATTAATGATGGAATGCTAGTAATAAAGAGACATATTTTATAGTGGTTCGACCAAAATGAATGCCTACATCAACTGTATATATTATCCTCACTATACATACATACATACATACATACATATACATATATTACAACAGATACATGGAGATGATGGAGAATGCTCGAAGATGATAAGAGTATGGTAGGAAGTGTTATCCTTCTAAGTTTTCTGAATCCGACCCCTTGCCTAGTGAAGTGCTTGCGGTATTTATATGAGCAAGCCTCCTTTGATCGGCAGTTGAGATTTCCTGAGGATATTCGTAGTCCGTACAACAAATCGGACCATGGGATGGTTGCTGGCTAGAGGGTTGGTGGCGATACATTCATATATGGTGACAAACTGCCTTTCCATACTATGGTTGCTTCTTTTGCAGGATGTCAGATGGCGTAATTTAGAGTTTGTTTCTACTTTCCATGTCGGATGGGAGCAGTTGGTGGTAGGGCGGCTGTATAGCGCTTTTCTAGGGTGGCGGGACTTTAGTAGGTATGCTTTTCTCTACCGGTCTGACTGTTCTCTCTCCTTAGAGCCACTTCAGCCGGTTTTCTGTCCTTATGTGAGAGGAACCCAAACGTATAAATCGATCGGCCCTTGGGCCGGTTAGTTCCCAAAGAAACCCAGATTAGCTTGGCCGCCATTCCTTATTAAACTTTTGCGAAAATTTTGAGCAACATTTTGCCCCCCAAGCCTACCCTCATGGGCGGGGGCGGGCTTGCAGATATGAAATGATGTGATTTGATGGAGCCATGTAGTGTGATTAATGCTGCTATCATGTGTCGTTCTATGGGTGTCTTTGACCGTCCGTTTTTCCCTATAACTTCTGAGTCAAAGGATCTGAAGCAACCCTAACGTCACATCTCTTCGCACGGTCTGGATTTGGTTGTCTTTTCGAGATGAAGGGTCACGATTTAGCTGGTGAGGGTTTACAAATAGACGCGGCTACCTCTTCTTCTCCTTTTACTGTTTTCTTATTTCTTCTGCCATAGTTGTAAATCTTTTGGCACTTTTTGAAATTCTTCATCAACGGGTAAGTTCCCCTCTCCATTGTCGTTTATCATTGTTATCAAGTCGTCGATGGCTCATTTCTCCACCGTGGGGTGCCCCTTGGCGGTGTCCCTTCTGGTGGTTTTCTTCTCTTTTTGACGATACCCCTCCTTATTTGACCATGCTTTGAGGCCGGTTAGTCCCCGAGGGGGAGACATCCGTCGTGCTTCTTTTCTAATCTTTACTGTGATCTTGTCACAGGATGGCTACTTCTGATAGTGCTTCAAGTTTCGCTCTGATGGTCCGTTCTGACTTTGTGGGTGGACCAGATAGCATGGTCAGAGAGTTGAACCTATTTGGTTGTATCCCTGGCTTGATTCAATTTTCAATAGCCCACAAACGAGCGGACACTGCCCCACCAAACTATTACATATTCTCCTTGAGTTACTTGAAAGTAGGAGTGGCCTTGCCCCTGCATCCAACCATCGTGTCCCTTTTGAACGGGCTTGGCCTTGCTCCGGATCAGCTTACTACGAATCGCTATCTGGTGGGCCTCTGCGTACCATGCATCGCTTAGAGTTGGGGACATCTTCCACGGGCCTTGTTGCCCGCCTCTTAAATACAAACAAAGAGCGCGGTCATCGCTCCAGGACCTATTACCACATCCAGATAAAGAAGAAGAGAGAAGTGGTCTTTACTGGGGTTTTAGAGAAAGGTGTCTCCGGTTGGAAATCTCAGTATTGCTTTGTCCCGTAGGCTGTGAATGAGGGGTTGTGTTTTCGGTCGTTTCGACCTTTTTGTGAGACTGTCTTTGTGGTTTTTATCCCCTCCTCTCTTTCTTTTTCTCTTTTGACGTTCTTACAATTTGCCTATTGCAGGGTCCCCAACGCTGAGCCATGCCGAGGTGACGTTAGTGGAGAGTCAAGTGTTGGGCCTTCGGGGGGCCGATAATACCGTCCGAGATTTGGACAACTTAGTGACTGGCGAGATGCTCCAAAAGGTCGAGCTACTACCGGAGGGTCAGTCCATTCGTGTCCATACAAAAACGAAGAAAGGCGTGGAAACCAGCCGGAAGAGAAAAAAGAAGGAGACGGTTTTGAAGAAGCCCGCAGGTAGTCGCCTCGTTTTATCTCCTTTACATGAATCCACACTTTTTTCTGGGGCTAGCCCGAGGGATGCCGAGGGTTGGCCCAAAGTTGATGCGGATGCCTTTTCTGGTGTGCCATCGAAATGGCAGGAGTATGATCCGGTAAAATATGATGAAACTTCTGGCCAGCCTCTTCCCCTGGCACTTGGAAAAAGCATGACTTGGTCTTCCTTAGGTAATGGTCCTACTAAAAATAGAGGTCTGATGCTGGACTGTCGGGCGTAGGAAAAGCAGGACCTACAGACTCTGAAATGGATAATTCTGAACCTTGTCCACCTCTGAGTAGGAACCGGAACCAGGGTGCTCCGCCCGGTAGTTAATTATGTTTATCTTTACCGAGACTGGTTCTTTGTTTTCTAACTCGTTACGTTTCCTTGTTTCAGTAGGCCAGATCAATTTTGAGGAGTTGGATGACGCGAACAATCCCCCTAGATCTTCTAGGGCAAGATGTCAGGGGAAAGCCATGATGGTCTCTCCTTTGCCACTACCCGAAGTGACGGCCGACACTTCTTGCTCCGTGATTCATGTTGATAAAGAATCCAGTGCTGAGGAGTCCCCAAATAGAAAACGGGTGAGGACCAGAGTGACAGAGGAGGAGGGATCGATGGGGGCGTAAAAGGAGAGGAGCCCGCGGTGGATGAAATGGCGGTGGCTCGTGGTGAAGCTTATGAAGACGAAGTTGACGTTTCCATGTATCGTGGATGCAGAGGATGAAGAGAAAGTTGGGACGATTTCCATTTAGATCAGTCCGGGATATGATAAGGAGGGCTTGGATAGACTCATGCGAACCTTCCACGTAGTTGCTGCTCGTTCTTTAGGGATTTCCCACCGGCCACGCTCTGGATGGCCAGTCATGAATTACAGGCTATTGTTGATAGCTTGTGCAAAGAACTGGCTGTGGTAAGACCTGTCTACCTTTTCATTTTTCTTCCATCTCCTTTTGCCAATAACTCGGACTGCCTTATTTTTAGGCCAGCGCATGCGCGATGCAGGTCCGCTATGAGCTTGTTAGGCAAGACCTACCAGTGGGTAGGTCGTAGAAGAAGTGGAGGAGTCTTCTCATGGTGGTCCTCAGCAGATGGTGAGGACTGCGAACAAACTACGGGAGGTCATGACAGGTTGACTCCCTTGAGGGAGGAGTTGGAGGAGAATAGGGCCTGCGCAGCGAATGAGGTGGCGGAGTTGGAAGCAGTCATAGCCATTTTGTTGGGTGGAGATGACGTAGTTGCCCAATTGAAGGAAGAGTTGAGAGCAACGGGGGGAGGCTGAAGCGGCCAGGGTGGTAGCTGAGCAGACCGCTGATGAGCATGAGGCTGCTATTGCGGCCAAAGATGTGGCTGAGAAGGACTGTGAGTCAGAGATCGTGCTTCGAGCAGATGCAGTTCGGGCTAGGGAGTTGGCTGAGAAAGAAGTAGCAAAAGCCAACCGCCCAAGAGCCGACGCCGAGGATGTCGGAGACTAGGCTGTTGCCTACCGGGGATTGCTTGAGGAAACGGTTACATGACTAAAGGGGGTGGAGGAGAGATTTGAGCAGGAGATAGGGCATCTTCAAGGGCTTTTGGATGCCCATTAGACTTGCTTGCCCCTGAACGACATTGAGGGGTTGAAATTCACTACACCAGAAAAGTCATTTTGCCATGGCTTTGGGCCGTGGCTAAACGATTTTCCCACGGCTTTGGGCCGTGGCAAAATAGGGAGTGGCAAAAATTTTGCCACGACCCTGAGCCATGGCTGTTTTCTATTTTGCCACGGCTTTAGGCCGTGGCAATATTTAGATCAGCCATGGCTTAGAGCCGTGAAAAATTCATGGTTAGCCACGGCTTAAGGCCGTGGTTAATTTTTGTATGTTACTCAAATCAATTAACAGTCTCGGCGGTTCTTACTTCAGTTCAATTCAATACAAAATAGTGTCTCGGTTCACAATACGATTCACTGTTACAAACAGTTCATCAATTACAGTACAATGATACATGAAGACAAAAGTTTCAGATGGTTCATCAAGTACAATACAATGATACATGAAAACAAAAGTTTCAGATAGTTCATCAAGTACAGTACAATGATACATGAAAATAACAGTTCAGCAACAATACACAATACATGCTACAAAGTTATAACTAATCTCCAGCATTGTTGTAAAGAGGCAATACATAATACAAGTACAGTACAATGATACAATAAGATTCCGCGCTATAAGGCATGTATTTCAACTTCAAGCTTCACATCATCCACTTCAACAGCAAGTCCTGTAAAGAGGAAGACAACTGTGAGGTTTGGGTACTTACTAATGAACAAGCCCTGTAAAAACACTCCCTGGAAAGTAGATGCATTTTGTGATTAAGTAAATTTATACTTTCATTTAGCCTATAATGAAATATAACTTATGTTTAAGGCCAGATATCAAGAGAGGAAACATAACTGAGGATGAAGAAGAGCTAATTATTCGGCTCTATAACCTATTAGGAAATAAGTAATTATCTTATTGATACTATTAGTGTTTAAATTATAGCGGTGATGTAAAGTTGTGATTTATTAAGATGGTGCATATCAATATGCAATTGTGTTCACTTTTATTTTTTTGTAGATGGTCATTAATAGCAAGAAGATTGCCAGGGCCGACGGATAATGAAACCAAGAATTACTGGAATACTTACCTCAAGAGGAAAGTAACAGGTGAAACTTCATGTCAGCGATCTTCATAACAAGAATACCACTAGCCATAGGTTTCTCTGAACTATATGTTATTAAAAGCATCTGCAGGAATAACCAACTTTCATGCATTTTCGAGGTTACAAACATAAAAATGCAAGCCACAAATAGGGAATCCACATGCAAGTAAGCTGGGTGAAGAAAGTCTACAACATTTTACATGCACATGCTCAAAAGGTGCAAAATAAGAAAAATGTACTACTGTTATTAACTTCGCTTCTTTGAATCCTTTCTTCTCAATTGTCTTCTCAAATACGAAAATATAGGCTCTCTGCTATATTCATTTAATTGATTTCCTAACTATAAAAGAATAAATGTGGTTCTAGTTCTACATTTAGGTGCAGGTGGATTGTCAATACTAATATATGTGAATCACAACTTACTGATATGATGACAACTAGAAGTAGCGGTGTTTAGTAGCTATAGGAACTTGTGTGCTGACAACTAGTTATTCTTTTTCTTACCAGTTAACAGGATAGAAAGACAGCCGAACGAAAACAAGTCACATATTTTGAAGTGCAACTGAAAATTAAGAGAACATACCCTAAGGTCTTGTAAAGTCCGTTCAACTCTTTTAATTTCTCTGGGTCCAGCATTGACATTTTTTCTTGCATGCACCATTTGCTCAAGTGCGTAACTTCTCAAATATACAAATAGCTGGTTACATGTCAAAATATGTCATCAAAATTTTTTTACATGAAATTTAGTGAAGAATACAAAGTAGAATAGCTTTGGAATTTTAAATTCTTGTATGGTATTAGCATTAGCAAAATAAAAGGTATGGTGTTAGATTTACCATGCAAAGAGAAGCCGAAACCGATGGAGTCTCTGTTGTTGCAGGTATAGGTGGTGAAGTTTCAGCAGCAACTGGAGATTTGTCTGTACCTTCAATATCGTTGTTATTTGTAGGTAATTCATCATGTTCAACGCCCTATTTACATTAAAGTTCAAAAAACAATTTATATCAAATGGTCAAATAAGCAGGGGATCAAAAGTTATGACTATGGCTTAACCAGTTTTGGATGGAGTCGTATACAAGAATCATCAATAAAACTAATTAACTAATGTCCAAATTTTAGTAGAAAGACAACAGGCTGTGTTAACATATTCCAGATTTATTTTTGTAAATGCACTACAATAGAAAGGGAATGTGAAGAAAATAGTTTTCATGAAATTCAAAACTATATCAATTCCTGGGTTGTTGCCCAAATTTTGGTTGAAACATCGAATAGAGGTATTAGAGCAAACTTCAAATAACAACAGAGGCTAGTCTAACTATGTCTAGAGCAGTATGATAATGAAAGAATAAGAAATGGTCAAATATCTTTCGATAGTTGGTTAAGTGTCATTACCTCTCTTTATATTGATATTACTCTAATCAAGGTATTGTAAAAAGGTGCATCATATGTTTGTAATAATAAGCAAATAACAAGGACTACCACAAATAGTTGTGTTTCTGCTAATGTTGACATGTAGAAAAAGAAACCTCAAGCATTTATATTCATGTATATGCTTATTGACTTCACAGATGTAACACTGCCCCACACCATAACCTTTCCTTTTCGCTAAAATGATTTTGCATAAATTTCAGAGAAACCTATGGCTAGTGGTATTCTTGTTATGAAATGCACTTTTATTTAAATTACATGTTTAATGTGTGCTTAAACATGTTTAATGTGTGTTGTATCATATGAGTGTAAACAATATCATTTTTTATTTTACACTATGAAATAAAAAATAAAAACAAATTAATCAAAACAACTTGGATTTAGAAACTGGTCGAAACTTGTATATATTTTGTAAAGTTAGGCTCCATGTTTCAAAGCAATATGGTATATATGAATAGTCAAGCTAGGCTACTTATATGAATAGGCAAATAAAGTGTGCAAAGTGGTGTCAAGTGGCTTCTAAAACATGCACATGCAAGTAGGGACGAAATAATTCAATCAAGGATGCTTACGTTAATTAACCAATGCATGCCCATATCCAAGTATGTGACATTTTTAAAGCAAAGTATATATAAAGGAAGTGTGTCCATGTGCATTAAATTAAGCAATGCATGACAGAACATGCCATTAATGTTAAAGCAAATATATGTGACCAATTCTTATGCTACAGGCAAGAACGAAAATTCAAAAAAATATATGCTTATTTATGTGATCACTTATCAAAGCAACACAATAACATCAAAAAAGACAAGGACGTAATGACATCTAAGCTACAGGATGACGTATGTACCAATTTCAAAGCAATGGAAACTTGTAACAAAACGAAACAAGTAAAAGGACATGTACAGGACAAGACAAATCAAGGAAATAAAATATAAAATATGTTAGAACAACATGATAGATTTGTAAAATAAAAGTAAGTTTATTTCACTTCCAGGTTGAAACCTGTTACATAAAACTTCATAGCAATGTATATATAATGCTATGTGATTTAAAGAAATGTCAGGCTATACACTTGAACATTTAACATTTCGAAAGTCGTATACTGCTATTCACATTTTTTAAAAATTACTAGACTTACAAGGTAGTTCTATAAATATTCTTTCATTCTTATTTAACAGTTTAATAGTTGATAGTGCAACTAATATATATATATATATATATTAGAATTAAATTTGAAAATCTGAAACCAAACTAAAATGCACTGTCACATATATAAGTGACTACACAAAACAGATGGATTCACCGGACTTATAAAACAATTTTGTACATATTCATTCATGGTTTGTATAAACAGTTTGATAGTTAAAAATGCAATAAGAATAGAGCCTATAGATTACTGAACCCTATAGATAGTCCAATCTAAGAAAACTATATATATATATATATATATAACAAGAAAGATCGCTAGATTTGTAAAGCATGCAAATTTGGCAGAGATGCAAATTGTTATATAAAATCTTACTAAGGTTTGTCTTGAAGGTGAATGGGCAAAGGATGGGCAGGGTATTACTTTATACCTGAATGCTATTGTTTTATATAAATTTCTGGAATTGTAATATTTTTTTCTACCATGTTATGCTTACATACTGAATGGCAGATTATTAAATAACTGTTGAAAGTGATCACCAATAGCTGTTATAGAAATTGGCAAAATACAAAATAACAAAATACCAGATTGGTTGCCCTTCACGTTTCCCCTCCCGCAACTGAAATAATTGCACACGTAAGTTATTCCACGTACACAAACACGAAGATCAAATACTTTACAAGTTCATAACAATTAAATATAGGTAATAAAAAATTACCCGAAGAACCTTGTAAAGACAGCCTTTGGATCCCCCAGAAAAAGATACAAACACGATAGGCAGTGGACCAAACTTTACTTCCTGTTACTCCAAAGCAAAAGGATTTTGTCAAAATAGCTACACAATATAATGTTACTAACATTGAAATAGAGAATGAAAACAGGGAGTCAGATAAATTTTTGGAACTTTGCAGATGGACTAAAGGTACTAAAAACATATAACCGCTGCATATGTTCCCAACAGTAGCCAGCAAGGGCATGCCTGCATATATCTCTGATTATACATAAACTTATCGGGGAAAAAAGACCAAAAGGAGAAATATTATGAATAATTGGTTTTTTGAAGGAAGAAACCTTAAATTAGCAATTGGTTAAACAGTAGACAAATTTATTTATGATTAGAATGATATTGTTGCAAATTTCTTGTAAAATTTAACTAGATGTTAGTTAATAATGTATAGTGTATATGTTTAGCTTGACATGCTGAAACTTACCAGTTCAACGGATAGAAAAGTGACATCTAAACTATTCGATTGTGCATTCTTTATAGCCTAGACGTAAAAAATGAGGGTTGTTTTAATTGCATCCACTACCAAGGTGGTGAATAGGAATCCAAAATTCTTAGCTCCTCAAACTAAGTGCACCATGTGACAATATGAAGTAAAACATTAACTTTTTATAATATGAGAATGCGTAGATATATTTGACGTCTTATCTGCAATACATAAAGCAGTATTATGACTGTTTCCCAGCTCTAAAAACTAAAGAAGGTTAATTCAGCATATAAATTCATATCACTGGATGATCTAGAGACTAGATCGTAAATGCTCTGTTATAGATTAAACAAGGAGAGGCCGAGGCCCGAGAGGGGGAGAGAATGTATTGTTATATGTAAAGTGTAATCATTTCAAACTCTACGGGTTGATTTAGTTAAGTGATTATTTTTTTCCTGAAAAGTGATCCTATTCCCATAGAGTTAGATGCATATTTCCTTTAAACATGGAACCTGAATATGAAAAGAAGTATTTCTGTATACATATGACAAAAACATTTCTCGTGGTAATCACTCATAAGTTCAATAACCAAGTGCCAGTATTTGAATTTATATTGATCCTTGAAATATAACATAATACACTAAATAAGCATAAATATAGTTTTATAAATTATAATCAAGTACATAAAGACTGAAATTATTAGGATATATTCGAACTCACCTGCACTTAAGATTATCAAAGCTCTCTTCAAAATAACCGTAAAGCTCCATTTAATCTATTCAATTCAGCTACGCTCACCAACGTGGTGATACAACACTTGTAGAAGTTTACCTTGTAAAATATTGCTCTAAATTTTGAAATTATCGTTTAAAATAGAGAAAGCAAATATTCCAATTATAGAAGAACTTGCAAAGAATTTACTCAAACTACCTTCTTGAATTAACATGTATTGAAATTCCAGAATGGTTTCAAAATGGGGAAGAAGAAAGAACAATAAAAGGAGAACACGCTGTATTGTTGCGACCTGGGAACAATAAAATCAGAAACAAAACATCAAAATTTCATTCATAAAACACGGCTGTAAACAAAACTGGCCTGGGAATGCCTTTTTTTTACAGATTCGTCAATCTCCAACAAACCCAAAGACTAGATTAAAACTCCTAAAACAGAACGATAAACTCAAAAAGCATAAAAGAAACGTCAGGATACCTAGGCCCTCTCGCCTCTAATTCTCCTAGCAAGTTGCATATCCTTAGGCTTGATTGTGACTCTCTTAGCATGAATCGCATAGATATTGGTGTCTTCAAACAAACCAACAAGATAAGACGGAGAGGAAGAAGTGAAGGAAGACGGAGAAGTAGATGATGTAACTGTGAGGAAGAAGAAGCGCGATTGGGGAAAACTGTGAAATTAGGGCGCGCGATTGAAATTAGGGCGTGTGACTGAAATGGGGGCGTTCTTTTTTTGTTTAAGCAGAGAGGCGAGGGTTATTGAGATGGGGGTGGGGGTGAAATTTTTTTGGTAATATTGGAACGGTTCGTAGCCGTGGTAAAATTGCCACGGCCTTAGACCGTGCTAGTTTCCTTTACCACGGTTCAAAACCGTGGTAAAAATGCCACGGCTCAAAACTGTGGTAATTTTTCCGCGTTAGGGTGTGGCAAAATGGGTAGTATAGTGTAGTGAAAGAGAGAGTCCATCAGGAAGAGGACGCTCACTGGTCGGCTTGTTTGACTAACATGGTGGTGGGCACTTTCATGAACAACTTCCACCTTTCTATTGTGATCCCAGGGGTGACGCCAACTTTGACCCAGAGGTACTGGGAGGAGGCAACAACCAAATTGACCAAAAAGGTAAGCCTATGACGGTCATCTTAACGGCTGAGCATATTGACTCTCTAACCCGACCAAATGAGTAAGAAGGTTGTCGCATGTTGTTGGTTGTAGCTTGGTTGTCTTTGTTGTTTCTTTTCCCTTCCCCTTTTTTTGGTTGCCATAGGTTGATTGCACCTAGCACGGTAGGTTGTGTGTCGTGGCCCTATTTGTTATGAACTCTTCTTATTTTGCATCATGTGGTTTTGAGATTCCCATATCTGTTATTGTACCTGCAAATAAAAGAAAAGCACATGGTATGTTATGGCGAGTATGTTTCGCATTAGGAGGATTAAGGCCTTACCGAGACCCGTAGGGTTTGCGTAGAAGGACATGGCTTATTTGCTTGCGGGCGCCCTTTTCGACATCCAGGTGTTGGAGTTGAGGAATGTAGAGTTTGCACGGAAGGACACGGCTTATTTTCTTGCGGGCACCCTTTCTGACACCTAGGGTTAAAATGAAGCCCAGCTTATTTACTTGCGGCACACTACGGATGTCGAACCTCGGAGATACTATCATGGAGTTGCGCTAAGTTATCATACGCCGGTCTCGACAACAGTGTGTCGTCCTGCCGGGACGGGGAACATCATGGGTGAGGGGAATCAAACTGTTGTGATCGCCATCCAGCTCGTTGATGCACCTTAGGAGGCAAGAGGTATATCTCGTGTTTGCCTGCCGGAGCAGGACGAGTAGCACCGGGCAACCTGCAAGTCGTTGGGCATCCCTGACGTGTCTAGACGGGGTGGATGCATGGTAATCCATTCTCGTCGAGCGCATCCTTCTATCAAGGAGGGGAGCAGTAGCTCGCACGGTCCCTTGACAGGATGTGGGCTATCACCGGACTGGATGAATGAGCATGTAAGAACTCATCCCTGTCCAGGAATCCTGAACTTGCGTGGCTGATATTGTCTTGGCAAAGAGAAACAACCTTCCATTGATCCCTGCAAAAATAAACGATTACATTCCAAGTCTTATTTATGGAGTACTTTCGTTTTATAAAGTAAGCCCATAGGTGTTCTAGGCTCTAGGTCCGAGACACATGGGTCCCATCGGGGGAGATCGACGGTATGCACCGTTAGCTAGCACGGAATTGGTAACATACGATTCCTCCCAATTCGGGCCGAGCACCCCATCAACCGGGTCCTTGGTGTTTGCGAACACACGACGTGAAACCAAGTCGCCGATGGTGAATTATTGGAGCTTCATGGTGCATTGTAATGTTCTGCGACTTTTCTCTTATAAGCCTCGATGTAGATTTCCACTTCCATTCTCCGTTCATCGAGTGTGTCCAAGTAGATTCTGAGGAGCTTGTTATTTTTCTCGTGGTCGTTGGTCACCCTACGAGGGGATGGGACATCCACCAAGATAGGTAGCATGGCCTCGTGCCCATATGAAAGGGAGAGGGATGTGTGGCCGATCGAAATTCAAGCGGAGGTGCGATACGACCATAGTACAAGACCAGCTCCTCCGCCCAATTTCCTTCGCTTTGGCAAGCCTTTTCTTAAGAGTAGACTTGATGGTTTTATTGACTACGTCAACCTGTTCATTGGCCTGTGGATGAGCGACCAAGGAGAAGCTCTTTTCTATTCCATTTCTATCGCAGAACTTTTGGAACATCGTGCTTCCGAACTAGTTTCAGTTGCTTGTAACAATTTTCTTTGGGAGGCTGAAGCGGCAGATGATGTTCTCAATAATGAAGTTGAGAACCTTTGGAGCTATGACATTGGTCAGAGGTTCTGCTTCAACCCATTTGGTGAAATAATCTACAGCTACGATTGCATGGTTGTATCTGCCTTTGGCATTTAGGAGCTTCCCAATCAGGTCGATACCTCATGTATCAAATGACCAGGGGGACGTCATGGAGACCAGAGGGGTTAGGGAAGCCCTAGGGACCTTCAAGAATCGCTGGGACCGGTCGCATTTCTTCATATAGTTCATAGAATTATTTACCATGGTGGGCCAGTAGTACCCCTGCCGAGTGGCCCTTTTTGCCAGACTTTGCCCCTCGGCGTGGTCTCCGTAGAAGCCCTCATGCAACTTCTCTAAACTCTGGATGGCTTCATCTTCCGACACACTACGTTGTAGTGGGGTTGAGTATTCTCGCTTGTAAAGCTTCCCTTCGATGATCGTGTAATATGGTGAACGATGCAAAGTTTTTCTGGCCTCCTTACGCTTGGTTGGTAGCTCGTTATTCATGATATACCTATATATGGTCGTCATCAATTTCCTTCAAAAGGCTGATCAATTTCCATGACGGTTGCCCCCGGCTCGAAGTCGGGAGATCTCTAGGTGTCCAGTGGTACCTATGGGAGAGTTTGTCATAGGTTGCTCGCTGCTTTTGCTAATTGGTCCGCTTTACAGTTTCACTCCCTGGGAATATGTTCTAGTTGGAATTCTCCGAAGGCTTTGGTAAGTCTTCGGGCTTCAGTGATGTAAAGTGCCAGAACCTTTCCCTTTGTCTAAAAGTGGTCGTTCATTTGGTCGATGACGATAGCAGAGTCACTGTAGGCATGTAGTGATTCTACATGAAGTTCTTTCGCCATCTTTAGGCCAGCCAAGAGGGCTTCATATTCGGCCTCGTTGTTTATGGCCTTGAAGGTAAGTCGGACAGCGAAGCAGAGCTCTTTCTTCTCGGGGGTAACTAGGACCATTCCTGCTCCCCTCTCATTGAACGCACCACCCACATACAAGTGCCAAGTTCATTTTGAGGGGTTCTCCTTCTCTCCTTTGTCACCCGGATCTAAACATTCGACTTTGAAATCGGCCACTGCTTGTCCTTCGATTGACGGTCGTGGGAGAAAATGGATGTGGTGTTGGCTCAGCTCGATGGACCAATTAAGGAGCCTCCCCGCTGTGTCGAGGCGACTCAGGATCTGTCTAAGTGGTTGGTTGGTTAGAGCTTTGATATGATGAGCTTGGAGATACGGTCACAATTTCCAAACCGCAATCACGAGGTAGAAGGATAATTTTTCGGTCCTCATGTACCTTATTTCAGGTCCGGTCAATCGCTTACTTACATAGTAAATTGGCCACTGCACCTTTTCCTCTTCCCCGATGAGTGCGGTGCTTATTGCATAGTGACCGCCAGGTATAGGAAAATATCTTCCCCATCAATAGGTTTTAACAGAATTGGAAGGGTGGCCAAGTGTTGCTTCAAGTCTTTGAAAGCCTTAGTACATTCGTCATCCCAAGGGAAGGTCTTTCCCTTCTTGATGAGGTCAAAGAAAGGCATGCATCGATCCGTAGCCTTTGAAAAAAAACGGTCTAGAGCGGCCACCATCCCGTTGAGGCTCTATACCTGCTTCACCGTTTTGGGAACATGCATTTCTTGAATAGCCCGAATCTTGTCTAGGTTGGCCTCAATTCCTTTAACGCTCACAACGTATAGCAAAAATCGGCTGGATCGTACCGCAAATGAGCACTTCTTAGGATTCAGCTTCATGTCGTACTTTCTTAGGATGCCGAAAGTTTCGGCAAGGTTGGGTACATTGCCGTCGACCCTCTTTGATTTTACTAGCATGCCGTTGATGTATACTTCCATCGAACAACCTAGTTGTTCTAAAAATATCCAGTTAACTAAACGCTGATAGGCTTCCCCTACATTTCTCAAACCAAAAGGCATGACCCGGTAATAATACAGCCTGGTGTTGGTGATGAAAGAGGTGTGTTCTTGATCAAGGCCATGCATGGTGATCTGGTTATAGTCCGAATAGGCATCCATGAAAGTAAGGAGTTCGTGCCTGCTAGTTGCATCCACAAGTTAGTCGATGCAGGGCAGAGGAAAGCTGTCCTTTGGACATGCTTTGTTGAGATCCAAAAAGTTAATGCATGTCCTCCATGAACTATTTGGTTTATGGACTAAGACTGGGTTGCGCTTAAGGGAGTCGCATTCTTTTGTACCAGTGGGGTATTGACATCGGTGGTGGGTTCCTCTTGAATCATTAGAACACCCTTCTCTGCCCGATGGGGGGAAGTCCCATAGTACTACCTTGATGTGCACGTAAATGTGCATATTTTTACCACCATATTTAATCTAATTAATTCAAATAAATGATCATATTGGGTACTTTAACTTGTTTTAACCAAAATCCATATTAATTCCAAATTGTCACATATTCATCTTCATCCAAGGGCAAAATAGTCATTCTTTGTGCATAAATTAACTTGAGAAAATTTAATTAGAAATTTCCATACTATTTTGTAGGAATTTGATTTCCATTACAAGTGGTTTCATGAAGAAGATATGCATGCACAAAAAGAACACGAAGGAATGAAGATGGAAATAATTCAATGTGAAGATCATGGAGGACCCCACCTACCCACCTCTTTTAATGTACACATTAGAGGCTAATGCACATGCTTATGGAATTAATGGCTTCATGTACACTTAAATGATGATTAATGGATGCTAATGGTTACTTGGCCACCACACTTCCTAAGGGGTAGTTTGGGCATTCCCTAAATTATGGATTAGGGTTTCATGCTTGTATAAATAACCCATTATGTTCATGTAACTTTCACCTCCCTTAGTTTCTCTTTAGTTAATTTTTAGCTTAGAAAATAAATCAAAGCTCTCTTTCTTTTCATGGCTACTTAGCCATTTCTTCTCTTATGTAATTCTTTTATGCAATTTAATACATGTTCCTTTTCTTTTCTTGTTTATTTCATTTCATGTTGTAGTGTAGATTTACATTCATGCAAAGTAGATTAGTTTTAATTCTTGTTAATTAGCTTCTTTTTTCCATTAGCTTTCATTTTCCTTTCTTTTTTGCTTTCATGTTGCTAGCTACATTTGTTAATCAAATGACAAATATGAGGGGCTAAACCCCTTCAATTTAGGGGTAATGAAGCTCTCTAATTATGTAGCTTCAACTATTTGGTAATTCATGCTCTCTTTTTATGCTCAATGATGATTGAAGTGTTTTATTTGTTGTTCTTGCTTTGAATTTGATAGCCTATATTGTTAACACCAAATAGGCTATGCTTAAACAATCACTAACACAAATGCCTCTTCATCAAAATATGATTATGGCATAAGAAAGTGATTTGAAATTAAAATTTGATGGTCTATATTTCTAATCAATAGTTAATAGTCCATACTTAAAATAGATTTCATTTTCATTTTCATTGTCAAGTTTCATAAAAGTTAGTAAGTGATTTAAGGGGTGTGTCAAAGTTTGATGGCTTATGTTGGCTAACGAATAGCACAAATATGCCATACTTATGGTAGGCACATCAATTAAAGCACTAATGACCATAAAAGAGAGATTATGATTTCATATGTGTTGAACTACATGATCTAGAGAGTGGATTTATTCTCTAAATTGTCATTTAACTCTTGTATTTGCATCTCTTTTCTTTTAGTTAGTTAGCTAATTTTCTAATTCTCTAGCTTAACTTTCACTCGACTTTGGTTTAATTTGACTGAATAGAATTTTAAAATCATCAATTCCCTGCGGATCGACCCGTATTCGCCACGTACTACAAGTGTACGCCGTGCGCTTGCGGTTAAATTTTATTTCTAAATTTGTTCGACGGTTTTCTAAACCAATAGAATTTCCATCGACGAACATGCCTCGCTTTCTGTTAGTCTCCCTTAACCTCGCCAATCCCATTCGGTGTCGGGAATTTCATTATCAGGAGGTTGTACGACACGATGGCATCCAATTCGGTTAGGGCCGGTCGCCCAATGAGCAAGTTGTAAGCAGATGGACAGGCCATGATCACATAACTGACTTGAATCTCTGCTATGGGGGGTTTCGTACAGAGGGTAATTATGAACGTTGCTACCTCTGTGGGGATTATCCTAACTCCCCCAAGCCTATAAATGGGCAATACACAAGGCGCGAGATGGGAGGCCGACAGCCTGAGCATGTCATATGCTTCTTTGAACATGACATTAACCGAGCTTCCCCATCAACGAAAGCCCGGTGGACGTAGGTGCCAGACATCGACATAGTTATAAGAATTGGGTCGTGGTGGGGGTGCACCACTGCCCCCCGATCCCGAGCTGTGAAGGTGATTGGAGGATCTTCCTCTTCCGTTCTTGGAGCCTTAATGGCCAGGCGTTCCAACGAATATACTTGTTCGGAGGTGGCGACTTCCCTCTGATATCAGGCGAGCGCCCTTTGGCGGCTCCCTGTTATATGTGGCCCTACGCATATGGTAAGAATGTCGGTCATGGGCACAGTGCCCCGGGTTGATTGTGGGGAGGCTGGATCGAACTGTTTTCGTGGGCCATACTCTGATCTACTTGTTGTTTGACGTATTCCACAAGCGATCCTTCCCTAATCAGTCTCACAATTTCAACCTTCAGAACACGACAGTTGTTAGTAGAATGTCCATTAATCCGATGAAGAGACAATATTGACTGTCGTTACGGGGCGATTCCCTCGCCTATCCATTCTGTGGCCTTCGGTAGGGCGCTTGATATTTGGCTGGGAGGAAGACGGTTTCCATGTCTCTATTTAGGGGTGGTATATCGATTCTGATACCTCGGGCCATCGTCATAGTTTCTCTTTACATGATTTTGCCAATTCTATCCTCTTCGATCATGGTTTCCTTTCTGGCAAAATTTAAGGGGGCGTAGTCCCTCGTTATTGCTATCTGACAAATCTATGTCTTCCATCATCATGATTCCATTTGCGTGCTAATTGAAATCAGCAAGAGACGAGGCTGATCTCTTCTGGATTTCTTTCCACGTCCAAGATTTGTATCGCACGCCTGAGCACAGGGCGATTGTCAAACTGTTTCTCTCAGCCCCGTGGGCTCGGGTTGGTTCCCGATTAATTCGATTGACATAGGCCCAGAGACTTTCCGACGAGCCTTGCCCGATATTGCCAAGCTTGCTGGCCATCATGACATGAGTTCTTGATGCAAAAAATCTAGTTTTCAAGTTGAAGCATAGTTGTGCCTAAGATAGGATGCTGCCGGGACCAAAGTGTAAGAATCAACGAGATGCCGGCTTGACAAATGTGGATAGAAATAGCAAACACTTCACATTACCGGTTAGTTGCTTGGCTCTAGTGATTGAGTTGATAGCGACAAGGTGTTCCAACAGGTCCGTTCTCCCATCGTATTTGTCTATTTGTGGTAGCGTGTACCGTCTTGAGAGGTGGGTTTAGAGGATTTCTACAGAGAATGGTTCTACGTCCTCATCGTCGGATAGGTCGCCGCCACCGACATCGCGGGCCCATATTCGGTTGATCTATTGGTGAAACCATATCATTTTGTCCTAGAGGTTGGCTTTCATCCATTGTGGAATGACCTTGCATCGATGGGCGCAGGCTCTTGGTAGTATGCCGGTTGATCATGGGAATACGATATACGATAGCGACCTAGGGAAAGAGATCTTCTGCGTGACGGAGGTGACTGTGGCAATCGGGCTTGCTCACCCCTAGGCACAGGATGAGGTACTTCCCTTTGCTGGTGGGAGTGTACAGTGGTGGCTCTGGGTCCCCTAGCCACGGTTTGAGCTTGATCACTTAGGCGCTCAGGACGCGGCTCGTGGATTTCACCATCCCGATGGACGTTCGGCTCTCCCCCAACTATGTTGTTATCTTCTGGCTCCAGGGCCATGTGGATGGCGGTTTCGAATGCCAACGCATGCTCTAGGGGTCGCCAATACGCAAGTGCTTTGGATAACCGACCATGTAGGGAAGTTGTTGACCGCCTGAGTTGATGGCTGTCTTAGGCTCGTAATGGAGTGAGTTTCTAGTGCGGCCCTTAGGCTGTTTACTTCTTGGCTCAAGGTTCCCATCCTAGCTACGTGATCGGATATGGTCTGCCATAATTCGCTGCCAACTCCGAGAAAAAGGCAGGGAATACTAGTGGGTGTGTTACCGTTGGTGTCTCGATCATGCGAGTTGTCGTTCGCGTTGATACCATTCGTCGCCATGTTGGGTGTGGAGTCTAGGCAAGGTTGGAGGGAACTTGAGAGTTTCGAAGGTGCTCTCCTTCTAGCACCAAAATGTTGACTAAAAATTCCGTCAGTGAGACAAATTGACTAATCAACCTTGGAAATTGTGAGAGAGTGGGCTTTTAATGATGTTGTTAGCCTTATAGTATATGATCATGAATTAATGATGGAATGCTAGTAATAAAGAGACACGGATTTTAGAGTGGTTCGGCCAAAATGAATGCCCACGTCCACTGTATATATTATTCTCACTATATATATATATATATATTACAACGGATACATGGAGATGATGGAGAATGGTTGAAGATGATAAGTGTATAGTGAGAAGTGTTATCCTTCTAAGTTTTCTGAATTGACCCCTTGCCTAGTGAAGTACTTGGGGTATTTATATGAGCAAGCCTCCATGATTTGCAGTTGGGATTGCCTGAGGATATTCGCAGTACGTACGATAGATCGGACTGTGTGATGGTTGCCAGCTAGAGGGTTGGTAGCGATACATGCATATACGGTGACAAATTGCCTTTTCGTACTCTGGTTGCTTCTTTTGTAGGATGTCAAAAGCCTAACTCAGAGTTTGTTGCTATTTTCCACGTCGGATGGGAGCAGTTGGTGGTAGGGCGGCTGTATTAGCACTTTTCTAGGGTGGCGGGACTTTAGTAGGTATGCTTTTGTCTGTTGGTCTGGCCGTTCTCTCCCCTTAGAGCCACTTTGGCCGGTTTTCTATCCTTATGCAAGAGGAACCTGGGCATATAAATCGGCCAGCCCTTGAGTCGATCGGTTCCCAAGGAAGCCCGGATTAGCTTGGCTAATGAGATTATCTTCCTATGGGCGCCCGCCATGCCTTATTAAACTTCTGCGAAAATTTTGAGCTACACATGTGCAAGCTATCAACATGAAACAAAAAGCCGAAATTTATTAGTTTATTACTAGTGATAAAGCTAGCAAATTTATCTATACCAAAATGTCGACTAGAAAATCCAAAAATGACATAGGAAAATTGCTAGATGACAAGGGTGCCTTTATAAATGATGCATCATAGATAGAGAGTAGTGCTATCAAATATTTCACTAAGTTATATAATACTGATTCATATAACAGAGATTTCCCAAGGATTGATACAAAATACATGCTTAGCAATAATATTGATGAAATTCTCCTTGCTCCTATTAGTATAGAGGAAATTAAAAATATAGTTTTTAACTCTGATATTGATAAAAGCCCAGGTCTAGATGGATTTGGGGCTAAGTTTTATAAAAAACCACTGGGAGGATATTAAAATATTTTTATATGAGGCAGATACTGAATTTTTTATTTTGGAAAAATTGCTAAAAAGCTTCAAGCACGCTTTTGTTACACTAATACCAAAGTAAAAATCCCCAATGATTTGGGAGATTACAGGCGAATTGCCCGCTGTAATTTTGTGAACAAAATTATAGCCATTATATTGTGTAATAGAATTAATTATTTTCTAAAATATTTGATTTTTTAAAACCAGAGTGCATTTATTCCAAGAAGATACATAGTAGAAAACACTTTATTGGCCCATGAAATAATCAGAAATTTTAACAAAGGGAACAAAAATAAATTTTGCATAAAAATAGACCTACACAAAGCATTTGATAAAATAAATAGGCGCTTTATATCACATGACGAGACAAATGATTTTTCAAGAGAAATTTTATGATTTAGTTAAAGAATGTATTGATGTTGCCTCATACTCTATACTCATTAATGGTACCCCATGTGGTTTTATAAAAAGCAATAAGGGAATTAGACAAGGAGAACTCCATCTCCTTATCTATTCACCCTTGCAATGGAATATTTTTCTTTGCAAATGGAATTAAAGCATATTAAAGGTACTTTAAAGTCAGTAAATAGAGTTAAACCCAATATTTCCCACTTATTACATGCAGATGACCTGCTAATATTTGTGAATGCAGACACTAATAGTGAAAATTCTGTTGCAAAAATATTTAGAAACTTAAGTGTTTATGCAGGGTTGCAGATTAATAAAAGTAAAAGCAAAGCTTATTTCTATAGGGACTGCAATAGAAGAGGGGAATTTCTTCAAATTTTAAAATTTCAAGAGGGAAATCTGCTAGTAAAGTACTTGGGATTACCTCTAAGTATGAATCAAATTACAAATAAAGATTGCACTATGCTATTTGATATCATTCAAGGCAAACTTAAAAGTTGGTCAAGCAAATTGCTATCCATAGCCGATAGACCAGAGCTTCCATATACTGTCATCACGGCTATTATAATGTTTTGGCTTCAAACTCACAATATCCCAAATAAAGCAATTCAAAAAATTGAAAAGATGTGTGCAAACTTCATTTGGAGGGGGAAAATGCATAAAGTTTCTTAGGACACAGTCTGCAAAACAAAGAGCATAGGAGACGTAGGTTTATGAAACATCAAAGATCTAACTGAAGCCTGTAAACTCAAGCTATTCTGGGAATTTGAGGAAGGTAATTCATTATGGTCAAAATGGATGAAAGAAAAGTATGCTAAAAATAAAAGCTTTTGGATAATTCCAGTTGAAAATCATTATTCTCATACTAGAAAGTAGGGAAATTGAAATTAAATTATTATAGAGAAAATTTAAGGATGGAAAAGACACCAGCCTTTAGTTTGATCCTTGGATCAAAGGCAACTCTTTGGTAAATCTTCTAAGCTGGTCTAATTTAATGCAATTTGGAGGAGCAAAAGCAAAAGTGGAAAGCATCATTCAAAATTGCAAATGGAATACAAGTTTAAATACAACTGCTTCTATTTTCAGAAAAGCAATTGAAAGCAATAAAATTGATATAAACATATGTAAAGACAGCTAGTATTGGAAACTTTCTACAAAAGGTAAATTTTCTTTTAAAAACACTTACGGCTACATTAAGGGAGCAGAAGTTGAAGTGGATTGGTACAAAACAATTTTGAAGTAGGGCAAACTTCCCAAAAATGTCTCATTGTGCTTACTTTGCCTTACTGAATAGACTGCGTACAAGAGACAGGTGCAACAAATGGAACAAAAATGGTGAAACCAAATGTGTCCTTTGTACATCAAAAAAAGAATCAATGGAGCATATATACTTTGATTGCATATATTCAAAACATTTGGTTTATTGCAAAAGGAAAACTCATTCTCAATCAAAACATCTCCTTGCATAATATCAAAACAAGTATACAACATATCCAGTAAAGATTCGAGCCCAAACTAAAGGAATTCAAAAGAGCAAGCATTCTTCTAACAACAATTATATATCATATATGGAAAGAAATGCAAGAATTCATACGAAAAAGGAAACAGAAAGCATCAATCTTTGGAAAATTATAGAAACAGCGTTTCAGATTCTAAACCGCAAGGCAGGGAAAACTGATGCTTATTCACAAAGTCAGGCATCATCAATTCATGATATGGACAATTACAATGAAAATGTGGAAGCATACTTACAGAGCGGGAAAGTCATACTGACATCTCCCATGGTAAAACACCTCAACTCATTGCAAAGCAAAGGTCAAAAGTACTCATTTGGAACAATTGCAAGCTCCAAGGCACATACGAGGGAGGCGAGCATTCCAGATCTAAAACCAAGAGATTCTCCTGTAAGGGAAGTAAATAAGCATGTAACATTACTTATAACTAAAATTATAAAGATAAGAACAACACTAATCAAACTATTGTTTTAATCAAACTATTGTTTTACCTGATTCTGGTAGGAGCTACCGCGCTAACGACTCGATGCCAGTAGAGGAGGAAACCCAGCAATGAAACGGAAATTACATCTTGTAATTCTGTATTCGAAGAGTTGGAGAAAATCACTACAAGAGCGAGCTAAATGATAAAGTGTATCACATATCTGTTTGGAATAAGGGTAAAAGCAGTGGCTTTCATACAAAATGAAAGCAAACACCAATTGAAGATTTTAGGCTTGGCAATTCTAGTAATAGAATCTCATATCCAAGCACGATTGAAGTAGAAAAAGCATGGCAAGGATCTGAAAACCCACTTGAATCGCCCGCAACCTTTAAAAATAAAGTGAATCAGAGTAGATTGACCCAATTTGAAGAACGACTTTGCAGATGAAGTAATAAAATCTCAGATCAAGTAATAAAATCTCAGATCCAAGCATGATTGAGAACAACAAAAGTATGGCAAGAGTCTAAAAACCGCCTTGAATCATTCGCAAGCTTAAAATCTTAGTAAATCAATGAAAATCGCTTCGATTTGAAGAAACCCTAGCGGTTTGTTGTTGTTTTAGTTTTCTTCGAAGAGCAGATAAAATGAGCTAAGTGCAGCTAATGTTGCATACGAGTGATATGTGTTGTATTAGTGTATTTATGGGTCTATTTACCCGGTTCTTGTTAATTTGGGCCTTGGGCCATTTTAATACTTTCAAAAAAAAGCTAAAACTCAAAAATCAAGTTTATCAAAGTAGAAAATAGCCTTTACTAACCAAGTGCTTTATAACCATAAAAATAACCTCTTTATAAATAAAATAATGACCAACCAAATATAGTTTTTACTTTGCAAATTTTTAAATTTTTGCTACCTAAGTTATATATATAAACAATCTAGTTAATCCTCTGAAAACCCACGAAACTAACTGAACATCATTTTAACATGAACATAGAAGTTTGTAACAATTGATTAGTTGGTGATCATGAATTTTGGAAGCAAGATCCTATTTTTACCAAAGAACCGTGTATAGTATGAATTAATAATAAACAGAATTTCATAAATTTTGACCACTTTTAAAAATTTATTATGCAAATTCAAAAATATTTACAAATATAAACCACTTTTGATCATGTCAACACCACATTAGCAACTATGTATCCACGACATTTAAAATGTCGCTATTTCGTTTTTATTTTTCAATTATACCCGCGACATTTTTTATTTTTCTAATTTATACTGGGGACATTTGGAAAAACGCCACTCTTGTTTAAAAAAACAATGACGACGTCCAATTTTGTTTAAAATTTTGTAAAGGTAGAAAGAAGATGAAATTAAAAAGTTGCAAGTATATATATTTGTAATATATTGGCGCATTTCGAAATGTCGCTAATATAATTTTTTTCAAATAATATACTGACGGCATTTCAAACGTCGCTTGAACCTTTTCTGCTAGTGTGGTGCCGACATGGCCAAATGTGACTTATATTTGTAAATAGATTTGAAAGTTGCCTAAATTAAAAAAATCCTCACTAATAAAACTATCTGCAAGCAGAAGAATAGTAAGAATGTTAGGAAGTAGCTGAACCTAATCAGTCTTCATTTATTGTTATTTTGGTTTGAGGCTTCCTTGAAATTGAGTGTACAATTGGGTAAAATAATAATTTTTGTCTAGATAAAAAAGTGAAGTAGATAAAAACTAAGTTGTAACCATAGAAATTGAGATAATGGAGTAATGGATTATTTTAGGTTTCATTTAAAGACAGAACTACCATTGATACATGTATGGACACAATAACATAAGATATAAAGCTTGGACATTCTAGAAGCTTAAAAATAGTATCACTAAAGTATTTGCCTTATTAGTAGGGATGATTAATTATTTTTAAAATAATAGTTCCAAAGCATTTCATAATCAAAACAATAGTTTATAAAATTGAAGTTTAATTATAAGTTACCAAATAAGAAAAGATAAAATATTACGGATTTCGTCCAAAACAAACTCGAAATAATGACAGGCAACAATATATGTCACTCAAAAACTTATTTGCATAGTTGTTTTCAGTAAATAGGTAAAGGTGCCTACTAAAATACGCATTCATAGTAAGTATACATTGAGTTGGTCGTATCAAATTTGCAGCAAACAATGAAATTAGCTATGAAAACAACACAAGGAACTCTAGCAAGTGCCATTTGACTGTTCAAGATTTATTATACATGAACACACAAACTGGTGACAACATTCACTAGTATATTTCACTGCATGTATAAATAAAATTAAAATATTAAAAAATAAATGAACTTCTGGTGCTACTTTCATCTGGCACCAGCTCTTTTGGCACTTTCATCTTTCTAGTCTTTTGGCATATTCTTAGGGATATAATTCAAGGAAATATGATTAAGATCGGCCTATTCATTAGGTATAAAGCATGGAAAAGTATGCAGTGAAATTATCAAACAAATTAGTTTCAATAATTCAAATATTCAGTTAATATTTAGAAAGCTGCACTACAACAAAACAGCCATTTTACAACGGGCAATGCCCGTTGTAATATGGATTTCGCAACGGGCATGAGCCCGTTGTATTAGGCCTCGTTGTAATAGGTCGACCATATTTTACAACGGGCAATGCCCGTTGCAATAAAACTTTTTACAACGGGCAATGCCCGTTGTAATACACCTTTTTACAACGGGCAATGCCCATTGTAATACATGATATTGCAACGGTTTATGACCGTTGCAAAATAAATGCAAATTTTAAAAAAAAATTACAGCAGCATACATCCATACCAATAATGAATAATTTAACGAGTAATAAATATTATCATAAAACAACCAAAATCATTTCATTTCAAGTGTGTTTGCATTTCATTTACATTTTCACTGTGCACTGTACATTTCTTTATAAAACATAAAAAAGAACAGTTACAATCACATAAACACTACCTATCACCCCTACACTGTGCACGTGCACAATACAACCAACAGCCAACAAGCAACCTAAACCACTACCCCCAACCCTGTATCACTATCACAGCCCCATCATCCATACTACCCACTGAATTGTCCTCCACCACTTCACCATAAAAACTGCCTGCACACTTTCAAAAACTACTCCGACCATTACCCCTGCCATCTCAACCATACTGCCTGTTGCCATTTCCAGTACCAACATTGCCAAACTGACACAAAATCCCACCACTTCAGACTGCAACCTTCACACTTCTCTCTTCAAAATTTCTCAGTCCTCCCTTACACTTCAACAAAACATCACACACCCACCACAACTCCTTTCATTCACACAATACTTCAAAACTGCAGCCTTGCCATTCACTATACATACACACTGATACATCACACACCCACCACAGCTCCATAACTCCATAATACATCAACCATCAACATTACATGCGACTGCGCCTCCATACTCAGATTAGACAAATTTTAAAGTTTGTATAGAGCAACCAATAAAAAGCACAAATTATCTTACCATTTGGCTGGTAGTTCAACCTAATCCTAAGCATGAGTCTCGTCGCAAATCTTTTAACTGATCACCCTCCAAGCTTTTGATTGAGCAAGTAAATCATCATATTTATGATATGATTACAAACTGATCGGTTAAATAGAGTAAATGATCCAACATCTTGTAATTTTTTTTAAAAAAAGATTCGAGGATTTGTTGTAATATTCAGTCATTTATCAAAAGCTGTATCTTATCGACTTATGAATTTATACAAGACAATAGTGTACAAATTTCTGAGCTTGGAAATATTTTGGCTTCAGTATACCTTTTGTGATTTCTTCTTTCGATTTCCCAGTAACTTTAGAAACTAATTATGTGTAATAGTCTGTATTTGCATCATGTTCTTTTTTTGGAATAGGATCATGAGAATCACGAGTACTCAGCTTGGGAACTGTGGTAGAAAAAACTTTGCATACCAAAACAAAAGTATGAATAATTTAAGCCGAAAGTCCCA
The DNA here is from genome assembly GCA_030737815.1 of Allium fistulosum. Classification (NCBI taxonomy): domain Eukaryota; kingdom Viridiplantae; phylum Streptophyta; class Magnoliopsida; order Asparagales; family Amaryllidaceae; genus Allium; species Allium fistulosum. The sequence continues at coordinate 1,113,666,721 of CM060905.1, forward strand.
TTCTCTACGTGTAAATGGAAATCAACATGTTCGCTCCATATCTATACTTTTTATACATTTGAAATCATGGATTTGTTTAGTGGTTTGAACAGAGTTTGAGATAAACATATAATATGTTCTAAACTTGAGATAGAAGAAATAATTTTACAAAGATAGGAGTTACACTTACAGGTTAAAACTAACAATATAAAAAGAGAAGAAAGAAGAATATAGTAGAGGAACATGTGGCCATTAAGTAAGGAAAGAGGACCTGGGTTCAAGTGATATTGGACAACAGAGGCACAGAGCGGGTCAACCTAGGTTTATATTAATATGAACTGGAAGTTTTTATTAAAGGTGCTTCAAGTGGTACGGGTGTTAAAAAAGAGCTGGCGCGCTTGCACAACTGATGTACATCTATAATTGTAAAAAAGTTCCACTTTGTGCTCATTCTAAAAAATTAAGGAAATCTATTAAACTTTGTAAATATTATCTATTATGAATCAATCATGTAGAATATAAATTAGTCTAATCGAGGGGTAATTTCTTCATTCTATACAAATGGTCATAGGTACTATTTCAAATTAATAGCTGCCTAGGAAAAAATATTGTTCAATGGCAAAAATATATGTGTAATAAAAGTTTAATCAGCATAATTTGAGTCTTAGAAATTATAAAGGGATAGTAAAACCAACTTACATGATTATCAGCTGAATGTGAACATAAGAACTATGGAGGTTAATTTCATCAAAAGTTCTAAATACTTCTTTAAATTTGCAACAAATTCATCATTAAGTGATTTTTTTACCAACATTGTTCAATTTTTCTGTAGAAAATACATGACTGTATGGTATATAGGGAGGATAAATCACTCTTTTTCATCAATATAAGGTCGTATTTTTGAAATGGTCTCACTTCAAAATCGTGCTAAGAATAAAAGAAGAACTTCTGAGAAATAATCAAAGAAAAGAAAACTGTCCAAAAATCAATTGCAAGCAAACAATATGTGCACCGGTAACCACAGGTATTATTCTATAACAACAAAGCAGGAACAATTTGGGTTCAAATTTAGGTGTTAAAATGGATATAGTAGGAGAAAGTTAACAAAGGAAATAACCGCAAAATCACAAACTTCATAATCACAAAGGAATTTCAATAAAATCTAAAAGCTATTGGATTCTAAGATGTCAAATGACCTCGCATATGAAAGAATATTATATTAACCAAAAAAAGTAACATGGACCGTCAACCTCAAGCAGAATATAGTAGGTACAATAGTCGATTACAAATTAATTCGATGTAAATTGGCACAATAACAATAAAGACATAGTAACCAACAGAAAACAGCTTAATAAGATAATCAGAAACCTCATAACTGTAACGTTGTGTTATTTTAGTAAACTTCAAATTCTACTGAAATCTAAGATGTTAAGCATGCAATAGAATTATATCGATCTAAAATGCTATTCAAATGTTCCTCTTCTAATTCTTTGTGATGTTTAACATTTAATTTTTTATCAACTTAGCTAACTTTGTCCTAGTTTCTCTGAAGTAAGGCGCTAGGATCCTTAACATATCTATATTTCAACACAGATATATGTTTAGACGTGCATAAAAGTATCATATGTGGAATTCAGTAGATATATCTTAGTTTTTCCAAATCAAAGTACTGTCTAACCGTATTACTAATCAGTTATAAGTTAAACTCCACATTTTAATTTTCATGAATCGACAAAATCTTCTGGAATAGATAACAGAAAAGTAGCTAAAAATTTATTAGTTACCAGCCTCCTCTTCAGTAAAAGATTATAAGACCATTCCTTACCGCAATCACCAAGTTGCCTTCACCTCTCTGCCAACCCGTCTCTGCCTTGCAATATCTCCACAAAATCATCAACACGAAACTCCACCGCAATCACGACCATCCTTCCATCACCATAACCACCTGCTTCAAGCAATTAACAGCAACCACTCACCTCCACAATTGCCACTCAGCACTTCAGCAACTTCATCTCCATCGTGAACCCTAACATCGCCTTCGAACATGCCTTCTCCGGTCTGACCTCATCAACAACTCCATCTAGCTCTAAATCGCTTCGAACTTCCATCACACGAAATCCCCAATCGATTCCCTGTCCAAACCACGGAAACTCAATCTCCTCCAAACTAATCATCAACAACCAATTGACTAGTCGAATGAAATCCGATTTGGTTTTGAATTCAACATCGAATTGATTTTTGATTTGCAGGGTTTTTTTGATATCTGGATTAAAACCAAATTTTTAGGATCTAATGATGTCGACGAATGGAATCGGGGTTTTGGAGGTATTGAATTTAGCAGTGTGGATGAATTTGGGAGAAGAATTAGGTTTTAATCGAGAATGTAAGGGGAAGCACTGGCAGTTGCGCGCGTGGGACTAATAAGAAATGAAAGGCTCAATTACAACGGGCACATGGAGGGAAAAAATTTCAGTATTGGAGCCAAAATTTCGTAGTCGATCTATTACAACGGGCATTTGCTGAATGTTGTAAAATATACTTCTATTACAACGGGCAGAAGTTGACTGTTGTAATATCTCTCTATTACAACGGGCAAATAATGCAAGTTGTAAAAAGGCGTTGGACAGAGCATCTATTACAACGGTCCTAAAATGACCGTTGTAATAGCCGTCTATTACAACAGGCAGGATATGCCCGTTGTAAAAAAGACGTTGTAATAGGGTATTTTTGTTGTAGTGCTGACGGTGTATGTTATCTGTTGTTCAATTTCTCATGATTTAGGAAACATAAGTCGACGTGCTTGTGAATGAGATGGAGAAAAGAACCTTTTGAATGGATAACACCTCATGATAACTCAGTGGTAGTTTTCTCCCCTTGCCCACACTTGTAACCAACTCGAAAATGTTGAATAGCAAGAGATATTCCTCACCAGTATCCAAAAGGGGTGAAAGCTTTTTGGGTGAAGATAACACACAAAACATATAATGAAATTTGACATTTTAAATTAGCCTATGCAAAAAATGAAGAATAGATCATTAAGGTCTGACCCTAAATAGGTATACATCTTTTTTTTAAGATTGTAAATAAATAACTGAAATCCATATGATTCCGGTTTTCATTCCACAAAATTTATTTCGAGATTTAATGGAGTCTATTTCTTTAAATAGCAATGAGAGAATCCATTACATAGTTCTTGATTGTTATTATAGAAACAATCTTACTTCATCATTTCAATGTTGAAATTAGAAAGTAAAAAAAACACTAACTTTCGTTTTCTTAAAAAAATCTGTTTTTCATTAAATAATTGAAGTTTAATAACTTCCATTGGTGTCAATATTTACCTAAAGATAAAAAGATTCTTGAGTTGCATGCCTTGGCAGTTTGAGACGTGTGAGACGTACGTTTTACGCTTCGTATGCCTCAAGTTATTAAGGCGTAAGCTTTAGAGGTAAAAAACTTTTTGGGGAAAGCCTCAAGGCGTTCTATCATTTCCTTAAGGCGCTCCTTGAAGCTGAGTATCGAGGTGGATTTTTTAAAACAATGATATGTGTGTGTGTGTATGTTCTCCAATTTCGACAAATTTTTTAAAGAAAAACCAATTCCTACTTTATTTGCATAAGCAAACATAGCTTTTAAATGTAGACGCGTTTTCCATAAACTTTATTGAGGGAAACAATGTGTTTCAATATTTTTTTACTATGAAAGTAAGGCGGCTATACGATAAAATTTACCTAAACTATAACAAATTATTATTGCAACATTATCAGGTGATCAAATAGAAACTTGAGTGAAACAATTATCAAGATATCAAAAGGATAACGGTAATTTAAAATTTAAAAAGGCAAACTGTGCATATTGAGTTCAAAGAAAGGAAAAATTATTCACAACCATTACTCCAGCTCCAATGCATCTTCAGCTTCTTCTCACCGACTATGCTTACAAATGTGGGTTGTACAAAAAAAGACTAATTATCAAACTGAAATCATCAATTTAACAATAAATAATACACACACATACACATACACATACACAAACATACATTTTAGTTTGGTAGAAAACTAGAACAATCTGAAGTAAAACAAATAAGAAGGGAAAGAAATGAGATTGTAGTGAATAAAAAACTCAACGCAGCGGAAATTAACCGGATCGTGATTGTAGTGAGACGAAACAAACAGAGATAAACACCAGAATAGACAGTCACAGATCTATGCAATGTAGAACAATAAATAACACCAGTATTTATAGTGGTTCCACTACCGTGAAGCAGTGTACGTCCACTTGGGGAGATGAGATTTGATTAATCACTGAAAGATTAGAGTTACAAGATTGATTCACTTTTGGAGGCTATATATAAGAAGAATTTACAATACAGACAAAATTCTACAGAGTTTCAGCTCTCTAGAATGGCTACTATTGTTGTCCAGAAGCTCCACTATTTATATAGTGAAGAAATGAGGAGGGGTAGCTGCTATATAGCAGCCCTGAGGTTTGGTTCGGCACATCTGGTCCGGCATGATTTGGTCCGGCAATCGGTACAATAGCATTTGGTGCAGCAAACAACACTCAAGATCTGGACCGGCATGGTCCAATACCGAACCAAATATTTGGTTCGGCCTTAACTTCTGGAGTAGCAACCTAAAACACCGAACCAAATATTTGGAGCGCCACATCACTCTATTTGGTTCGGTCAACTTCTTAAATCTGGACCGTCATATTAGCTTCATCGCTCTAGACTTTTGGTTCGGCAAAACACACTGCGTCGAAGTCACCACCACTGGACGAGATATTTCATCTGTTTCTCCTTAATGCCAAACGAAACACCACTAAACGAAGTAGCTTGTTCGGTCTTCACCCTACACCGCTCCAGCTCCATCAAACCAAAATAGTGATTCGGCAATTCTTCCTGGAGCTTGCTTCCACTTCTAGGGTTAGGGCTTCCTCCTTCCTCATCGACGCTTCTCCAATGGCCTTGCTCCATCTTCAAATCGCGAATTGGAATTCAGGTATCATTCTAATAATCTCCACCTTGATACCGAATTCCATATAAGCCTTCCAACTTCATCTACACCTTCATGCTCCAAGTAATGGATACTTACCCAATGAGCTTCGGCAATGCCATCACCTATTACACTCTGTCAACGAACTCCGGCAAAGCCACTGCTCGTCAACAAAGTATTCGAAGTACCAAGTCCGTGTAGAACCTATCAATCTCCATTATAAAAACAAATGTCTCCATGAACCATCTCAAATCTCCCCCCATGCCACCCCACGGCACCTAGCACTTCATTAAGCAAATCAAGTCCGAGCAATGCTCAAACTTAGCAACAGGCAACGACTTGGTAAATATGTTTGCTGCATTTTCCTTTGTGTGACCTTTCTAAAGACGAACTAGCTTCTCTTCACTCATCGAGACAAGGAACGACTCTCTCACCTCAATATGCTTCGTCCTCGAGTTGAATGCCAGATTTTCAGCTAAGTGGATTGCACTCTGACTATCACAGTACACATCCACGCCTTCGTATACGAAGCCCAAATAACACAACAGTTGCCTCAAATAAAGTGCCTCCTTAACTGCTTTAACCGCAGCTATGAGCTTTGCCTCTGTAGTAGACAAAGCCACAATCGTCTGCAACCTCGCTCTCTAACTGATCACTGTCCCACTAATGGTGAACACGTATTCAGAGGTTGACTTTCTTCGATCTCTATCACCGGTATAGTCGAAATCGCAAAATCCAACCAAGCTGAAATCCCTTCCTCTGCCACCAAAGACAAGTCCATGGTTTGGAGTTCCTCTAAGGTAACTGAAGATACACATCACTGCTTCCCAATGCATCTTTCCTGGATTTGCCATGAATCTACTCACCAATCCAATAGCCAGTGCAATGTCAGGCCTAGTGCAGACCATGGCATACATCAAGCTGCCAACTGCACTTGCATATGGGACCTTCATCATATAAGCCTTATCATTTTCCGAGATCGAAGTGCCTTTACCAGAAAGCTGTATGTGCAAAGGCATGGGTGTGCTGATTGCCTTTGCCCATTCCATGCTAAACCGAGCAAGCACCTTTCGAATGTACCCCTTTTGAATGAGGCTCAAAAGTCCTAGCTTTCCATCACTTTAGATTTCCATACCCAAAATTTTCTTTGCTTCTCCAAGGTCTTTCATTTCGAATCCGCTTTTAGCTTTCGCTTTAAACTATCGATTTCAGCCTTATCCTTGGAAGCAATCAAAGAGAAGGTACACCCATCTACCATTCTTTAAATGCTTAAAGTACACACAAGCGTCTTTGATGCTACGATCAAAACCAAGTGAAAGCATAAAAGAGTCAAACCTCTTGTACCATTGTCTAGGCGACTGCTTAAGTCCATACAATGACTTCTTCAATTTGCAAACCGAATTTTCTTTCCCATTTACAAAAAATCCTTCTAGCTGCTTCATGTAGATGGTCTTATCCAAGTCTTCGTGCAAGAAAGCGGTTTTCATGTCCAGCTGTTCCAGCTCCATGTCATGAGCTGCGACGATAGTGAGCCGGATGGACGTATGCCTCACTACTGAAGAGAATATCTCATCATACTCCAATCCCTTTCTTTGTAAAAACCCTTTAGCAACTAGTCTAGCCTTGTATCTCCCATCACCCTTTACCTTGAACACCCACTTGCAACCTATTGCTCGACTTCCTTGAGGAGGTGGTACCAAATCCCAAGTCTTGTTCTTCTTCAATGACTCTAACTCCTCTTCCATAGCGCACATCCACTTCGAACTGTCACATGACTTCAAAGCTTCATCAAGGTCAAGCGGCTCCTCAAGAACCATATGTAGGGCATAGTCAAACTGATCACCAAGGCTAAAGTTCGCAAACTACCAATCACCATACCTTTCGGGCAGCCTAATAGTCCTACGACTGACCCGGGTAGGTACTACTTCACCTAAACTTCTTTCAACTCCACCTTGAACTGAACTTCCTCTAGATTTATGCACATCACCGGCACTACTAGAAGGTACCTGTGGACTATCCTATGATATTTCATCAACTGCGTTTTCCTCGACAGCATCAACAACTCTACTCCTTGGCTGGAACACGGGAACTTCTTTCATCACCTTAGGCCTATCAAAATCTTCTGATGTGGTAGGTAGCTTCTCCTTCAGATTGAACATAGCAGACTCATCAAAAGTAACATGTCTGGAATGAACAATCTTCCAATCAACAGGGTTCCAAATTTGATACCCTTTGATACCATCGGTGTATCCCATTAGTATGTCCTTGTATGCTCTAGCCTCCAACTTGTCATCACATGTATGGTGAACGTACACAGGACAACCAAAAATTCGGAAGTAACCAAGATACACTGCTTTACCTCTCCACTTCTCCTCTGGAATCTTCCCATCTATGGCTGAGCATGGAATTCGATTTATGATATGCGCCACAGTTGATAATGCTTCAGCCCAAATGCCTCTGGACAAGCCCGTCGTCAATCTCAAGCAACGAGCCTTCTCCAGTAGAGTCATATTCATCCTTTCTGCAACCCCATTGGATTGCGGATCTCTGGATGTAGTGAAATGTATCTAAATGCCATACTGTCTATAAAAATCGAGGAACTCCCTAGAGACAAATTCACCGCCATTATCAGATCTCAGCACCTTCAACCTAGAACCAGATTGGTTCTCAACAAGCGCTTTCCAGTCTTTGAACTTCTCAAAACTTTCTGATTTGGCCTTCATCACATACACCGATACTTTCCGAGAAAAGTCATCAATGAAATAGATAAAATACTTTGCTCCTCCAAGAGAAGGAGTAGTAACTCCCCAAATATCTGTATGCACATACTCAAGTACTCGCCTCGATCTATGGAGTCCAACTCCAAAAGATACTTTAGTTTGCTTGCACGAGAACTATCTACTCCAACACACGACTCTCCAAGAACTGTGGTTTCTTTCAGCAAATACAGATTTCGAAACACATCTCATTTCATAAGAACTAGTGCACCTCTCGAAACCTTTAGACCATCCTTCTCGATAGTTACCTTGCATCCCAAAGATGCCAATTGTCCTAAAGAAATTAAGGACTTCCGAAGACCTGGAACATACCTGACACATGTCAAAGTGCGTATCACTCCATCAAACATCCTGATCCTCACTGTACCTTCACCCATTGCTCTACAGCTAGCTTCATTACCCTTAAGAATAGAGCTTCCCACTCGTCCAACGAAAGAACTGAAGTAATCCTTATTAGGCGTCATATGAAAAGACACCCCCGAGTCTAGCACCCAATGGTCTGAGACATCCGACAATGCTGCAGACAACACATCGTCAGATACAGACTTCTCCATCGCAAATGATGAAGATCCATCTTCTTCCTTCTTCTTCAAATCTGGACAATCCTTTTCCAATGACCAGGTTTCTTGTAGATAAAGCACTTCCCGTCCTTCGACTTTCCTCTCCTGCCATTATCGGGCTTCCTGGACTTGGAACGCCCTCTAGAGTGCTAATTCTTCTTATCATCTCTACTTCTTTCAACAAACAGGCTGTGACTACTACTTCTACTTCCTTTACTTATCTCCTTCATCTGATCTCTCAAGCCCTCAGATAGAAGGCCTGACTTCACATCTTCCACTGTCAATGTGTCTCTAGCGAAGATAAGGCTGTTAGCGAAACCCGTGTATCACTCCGGAAGAGAACACAAAAGAATCATTGACATTTGCTCCTCATCCATCTTCAAGTCAACAGTCTTCATCTTCATCACGAGATCATTAAAAAATTAAGATGTTCCTTCACTGAAGTACCCTTTCTCATCCGCATGGTGAAAAAAGTCTTCAGCAAAATCAGATGGTTAGTCAGAGATTTTTTTTCAAGTAGAGATTTTCTAGCTTAGTCCAAATGCCCCTAGCAGTGGTCTCACTACTAATCTCTGAAATTCTCTCCCATAGCTAGTAGTAAAGTAGTAAACGCCCACTTCTCTATCTCCTTCCTTTCCACGACTGAGATGTCAGCCGTCAACTCTTCAGGGGCAAACACTACTAGATGGACTTCATTCCTCATTAGAACAGCCATCATCCTCCATTGCCATTTCTCGAAGTCTTTATCCCCATTCCATTTCTCAATTGCCAACTATGATCCTGACGCGATATACATCCCTCTAGTATAGGGTCTTGTAACAACTGGAGTCGCTTCATCTCTTGCCATAGCGTCTAACACTCTCAATGAACCTTGCAGCTCTGATACCAGACTGTTGGGGAAAATCCCTTCAGATGATCAGTCTAAGGGAATAAAAAAACCCAATGCAGCGGAAAACAAATGGATCATGATTGTAGTGAGATGAAACAAACAGAGATAAACAGTAGAACAGACAGTCACAGATCTATGCAATGTAGAAAAATAAATAACACCAGTATTTATAGTGGTTCCACTACCGCGAGGCAGTGTACGTCCACTTGGGGAGATGAGATTTTATTAATCGCCAAAAGATTAGAGTTACAAGATTGATTCACTTTTGGAGGCTATATATAAGAAGAATTTACAATACAGACAAAATTCTACAGAGTTTCAGCTCTCTAGAATAGTTACCATTATTGTCCAGAAGCTCCATTATTTATAGAGTGAAGAAATAAGGAGGGGTAGCTACTATATAGCAGCCCTGAGGTTTGGTTCGGCACATCTAGTCCGTCATGATTTGGTCCGATAATCAGTACAATAGCATTTGGTTCGGCAAACAACACTCAAGATCTGGACCGGCATGGTCCAATACCGAGCCAAGTATTTGGTTCGGCCTTAACTTCTGGAGCGAGAACCTAAAATACCAAACCAAGTATTTTGAGCGGCACATCACTCTATTTGGTTCGGTCAACTTCTTGAATTTGGACCCTACACCAGACTTTTGGTTTGGCAAAACACACTGCATTGAACTCAACACCACCAGACGAGATATTTCATCCGGTTCTCCTCAATGCCGAACGAAACACCACCGAACGAAGTAGCTCGTTCGGTCTCCACCCTACACCGCTCCAGCTCCACCGAACCAAAATAGTGATTCGGCAATTCTTCCTGGAGCTTGCTTCCGCTTCTAGGGTTAGGACTTCCTCCTTCCTCATCGAGGCTTCTCCAATGGCCTTGCTCCTTCTTCAAATCGTGAATTGGAATTCAGGTATCATTCTAACAACATACATATACATACATTTTAGTTTGGTAGAAAAATGGAACAATCTGAAGTAAAACAAATAAGAAGGAAAGAAATGAGATGTCAAACTATCTTCCATTAACCAATTATCCAAGAAAATCAACTTTAAATGTAAGTTACAGTTAAAATATAGATCATCCATCAAAATTATGCATGCACCACACTATCGAGACCTAATACTTTGATACAAATTTGTTACACCAAATAACGTTAAGAATTTAAAAATCATACACCCTAATACTCCAAGGTAAGGGAAAAAATGAAACTACTAAGATACATAAATTTTATTAACTAAATGAAAGACATACATAAAAAGTAGACGATGAAACATAGCAACAACGCAACCGTGTCGATTTCAAGAAAAAAATAAGGTAGTTTGACCATACAATGAAGACACAACAGTATATTAGAAACAAATTTCAAATTTTCAATTCAATATATGCAAATCTACATATTGAAAGTTACCTGAATTGCAAGCCAAAGTGAGCAAAATGTTAGAAAGGGCAAGATAAGGAGGATAGCTCTGTATATACGCTGATTTCTAAGGCAATCTCCATTCTCGACCATTAATTTCCTTGGGTAGGGATTCTAAAGAAAAAGGGAAAGCAATAAGTCCTTATTTCAAATGTTAGCTTAATTGCTACAAGTTACATTTTTATTAAATAACATTTATTAGTTTATTGGTAAGTTTACAATTTCATTTGCTTATGGGATGGCTCTAGTGCAGAATGTGTGGTAAAATCTCTAAGAAAAAAGGATCAGACCTAAAAATATATGCGAAAGGAGAAATCTTGGATCTAGACACACACACATAACCAATCTATGTGCATCCAAAAAAATGTAATACTTGCATTAATTAAAACCTGACGGATTGTGTGGAGTGCATGTAGTAAGTATTTGTCTTAAAAGTGTTCATTTTCATCTCCCATAATTATCATAAAAGTGATTTTAAACAGATCATATCTGCAAAAATAAATCAAATCAATCATATGTATTAAGGGTAAAAGTACAATACAACAAACCGTTTGCTTCTTAAATACCTACATTGACAAAACCTATCGAATAACCTTGAACAGAAATAAGAACTGATGGAACAAATAATATCCCGAACTACCAATAAATCATAGTGAAAGAACTTTAGGCAACTACATACCATAGTATCATAAACTATTCAATAATAACGATAATAGTAATAACATAATACTAACCAAATGGTCATAAACATTGATTACATGTACGATCTTTAATAGGAGGAGTCATGTTTATTGTCTACCAAAAATTATAACATGTGCTATGATGTGAAATAAATCAAAAAATAAATAACAGTTGTTTGAAAATTAATCTAAAAAAGGTTTATTTTTTCAATGGAATAGATAATAGTTGTTTGGAAATTTTCCTGAAAGATTTGTATGCTTCCAGTGCCAACTGGTAATTTTCTTATAATATCACAATGACACGAAGATAAACAAAAAAATACCCTCTGTTTTATAGGTATCTAATAATAATAAGTCAAAATAAACATTTACTTTTACAACTAAAGTTTTCTAATTTTATCCATATTGGATTAATTTATATGGGGCTGTCTAACAAACATCAAGCTTTCTAATTTCGACCATGTAGAGTTCAACTGAATGCATGTTGCTAACAAATTGAGCACCATTCACATACTCATATACAAATAAACAACACAGATCCATGTATAATATATATAAAAAGTAGATTTGAGTTTATTTAATTATTATTTTCATAATAATATTTATTGATTTTTATACAGAGGCATGATTTTCATTATTCAACAACAAAAATAACATATTATTCCAATGACCTTCAACACAATAGTAAGGCCTAGATGTTCTAAAATCGAAACTCATAAATAGATCTTATACTATAAACCCATAATATATACTTATAATGGAAAACATATGACATCGGAATTGTATGTGTAAAAATAATGTTAATATTATTGATAATCTTTGATTTTTTTTGTAGTTCATACATAAACCGAACAATATTAAATTTGATGTTTATCGTTAATGAATCTTAGACATATTTAATTAATGATGACGTGTGAATTCATATGCTTAATAGTTCATACGAATTTGATTTAAATGATGTCTTTATAATTTCATATATAGATATGAGAATTTATTTCCAAGCCATATAACATTCTTTCATGACTTTGATGAGGCTTCAAATGTTAAAACCATGTTTTGAAACAGAAAAATTAATATTCTAATTTGAAAGAGGTCAGTGAACCGTGATATCTAATATGTTCGTGCTCAACTGCACATGCCATCAAATCCAATACATGCTTTGGCGATAAAACCGAGTCTTGTATTTGATAAGAACTCATACACGTTCAATATAAATCCAAACTTTTTAAAAATCAAATGAAAAATGGAAATGAAAACAACAAATTCATCATCTACATTTACATTGATATGTAGGGTTTAACCTCGAACATAGATATAAAAACAGTTTGGGTACCAAATTGCATAACCGTCTTATTTGAAACCAACTAAAAACACGCAAATCATACCCGGTATTAATATTTTAACAATTTTTTAAATTGTTAATTAAAAAAGAAAACATTAATGTCAAGCGATACCTCAGCATAAAGTTGTTTGAATTACGTGACATAGCCTATGCAGTTTTCCCACCGGTAGTTTTGGCACTAATAGTAGCGTCGACAATGGAATGAAGTGGAGGCAGTAAAAGTATTGTAATAGGATCATAATTTAATGACAAAGAAAGGTTCAAAGTTTCAACCTTTACATTCTTTTCGTGCCCTTCTGGTTCGAATTTATCCATGCTCTCATGTTTCAGCTGCAAAAAGTCACGCTCGATCGAAGGTGGCAACGAAGACGATGACATGGCCATTTCCTTGCCTTTGTCTTGGAAAGGCAGTTTGAGGTTTTCGCACATGTAGCTGAAGGTGAGATCTTAAGGATGAGATGACGAATTAGGGTCACGGTTTTGTGAACTGGAGTCGGATTCCATGTTGTGGGAAATTCTAACTCGAGACCACTCAAATCAAAACCCCAATGCACAGCGGAAAAGCGAGATCGTGGTAAGAAGTGTAAAAACAACCAATCAATAACTCAATCTTAATCTCAACCAATCCAAATCCGATCACAATCCCAAACAAGCAATATAAAATCAAAGCAATAACGAAAAATAAATCACACACCGATTTATAGTGGTTCCACTAACGTCTTATTAGTGTACATCCAACTTGAGAGAGAGCTTTTATTGATTTCACTGAGAAGATTACAAGAGATTGATTACAAATGATCAATAATTCTAATAGAATTAATTTGTAGATAAGAGAATTGAAGAAAATTAGGTTTTGGATAAAACCTAATTGGTGGAGGCTAAAACCCTAACAGTCGCTTTTCAGATGTGTGTCACCTTTTTTCTCTAAATTCCGAAGCTAGCTTATATAGGAGAATAGAAGACCTAGGCAAATTTCCCGAATTGTCCCTTTGAATATCACAAATCTTCATACCAAGCCCAAGCCAGAAAATAGGAAGAAGTCGCCACGTCTGTCTAAGGTCTCATGAAAATTTTCCCTGAGACATCAGACGTCTGTCCAAAGTGACAATGTCTGCTCTCCGGAAAAAATCTACTGAAGACTTAGACGTCTGACCATATCCTCAGACGTCTGTCCTGAGTCTCTGTCCCTGTCGCTTCAGCACCACTCCACCTTCTTCTCCATAACTTCCTCCTCCGAGCTTCGATTTGTGAACCATTTCTCTGTCACCAAGCTTCTTCTGACCTCCTTCAATTCCTCCATATAGTGTTGTCAAAATTTAACACTCCGCCTCGACACTATATCCTTCTCCAACTCCAATGGTACCATACCATCAACAACAACCGATAGCACCAACTATTACCACTTCTACCTTCAACCAAACATGAATGCTTTCCCAATGAGCTCCGGTAATGCCACCACCGATTGCACTCCATCAACGAGCTCAGGCAAAGCCCCCGCCCGCTAACAAAGTGTTGAAAAACATCCAAATCCTAAACTGTCTCACCAAAGACTAAAATGCTAAGGAGTGTAAATTAGCACTCACCAAGAAGATAGGACCTCGATCTCTCATAGATACTCTTCATCATCTACAACCAAGCTCCTCCCTCAACCGTGCCACCCCGTGGCACGTAGCACTTCTCCAAGCGAATCAAGTTCGAGCAATGCTCGAACTTTCCAACCGGCAATGCCTTAGTGAACATATCCGCCACGTTATCCGTTGTGTGCACTTTTCATAGGTATACTTGCTTATCCTCATCCATAGCTACTAGAAATGACTCTCTCACTTCAATATGTTTAGTCCGTGAGCTAAACGCCAAATTCTCTACCAAGTGAATAGCACTCTGGCTATCACATCGAACATCAATGTTATCATGTCCGAATCCCAAGTCACACAACAATCGCTTCAAATAAAGTGCCTCCTTTGCCGCCTCCACCACAGCTATCAACTCCGCCTAGGTAGTGGATAAAGCAACTATGGTCTGCAATCTCGATATCCAACTTATGGTTGTACCCCTAAGTGAGAAGACATATCCGGAAGTTGATTTTCTTCGATTCCTATCATCGGCGTAGTCCGAATCACAATAACCAACCAACTTGCAATTCATCTTATCACTACCGCCAAAAACAAGACCATGAGATGATGTACCTCTAAGGTATCTCAAAATAAGCTTCACTGCTTCCCAATGCGATTTTCCCGGATTAGACATATACCCACTAACCATCCCGACGGCATTTGCAATATCGGGTCTTGTACACACCATATCATACATTAGACTTCAAACCGCACTAGCATATGGCACCTTTGCCATATAAGCCTTGTTTTTCTCCAAGATATGTGATCCCTTACTCAAAAGCTTCATATGCAAAGGTAAAGGTGTATTTGATGCCTTCGAATTCTCCATGCTAAACTGGCAAAGCACTTTATCTATGTACTCCTTTTGAGTCAATTTCAACTCAAAACGCTTTCGATCTCTTTCTATTTCCATGCCCAATATCCTCCTTGCTTCTCCAAGATCCTTCATTTCGAACTCCAATTTCAAATTCAATTTTAACTTGTTGATTTCATTCTTATCCTTAGAAGCAATGAGCATGTCATCCACATACAAGAGTAAATACACCCAACAATCATTTTTCAACTTCTTGAAATATACACAAGCATCCTTAATACTTCTATCAAAACCATTTTCAAGTATAAAATGATCAAATCTCTTGTACCATTGTCTAGGTGATTGCTTTAAACCATATAGTGATTTCTTTAGCTTGCAAACCGAATTTGACTTACCATCCACAACAAAACCTTCCAGTTGCTCCATGTAGATGTCTTCATCCAAGTCACTATGCAAGAAGGCGATTTTCACATTAAGTTGCTCCAACTCCAAGTCGTGAATAGCAACTATAACAAGTAATATCCAGATAGAAGTATGGTGCACAACTGGTGCAAATATCTCATCATATTCCTTCCCCTTCCTTTGTGCAAACCCCTTAACCACTAGCTTAGCTTTGTATCTTCTATCGTCCTTCACCTTGTATATCCATTTGCACCCAATAGCACGGTTTCCTTTAGGAAGTGGAACCAAATCCCAGGTTTGATTCTTCAATAATGATTGCATCTCTTCCTCCATGGCACAAATCCACTTCGAGCTATCACTTGACTCCATGACGTCATCAAGGTCCATCGGCTCATCTTGGACTACATGAAGAGCATAGTCCAAATTACCACAAAAGCTAAGATAGTTCTAATCACCACATCTTTCGAGTGGCCTTAAAGTACGATGACCAACCCGACTAGCAATACCATCACCCAAACTCCCTTCGGCTCCACCTTGAACCGAATCTTCTCTAGAATCATGCACATCACCAACACTACTAGAGACACCATGTGGACTATGTGATGTAGCATCAACTACATCCTCCCCGCAAGCATCTCCAACCACTCTACTTTCTTTACTCCTTGGACAAAATGTGGAAATAACTTCCTTCTCCTTTGATTCACAATGAACCAAATTCGGAACATCCGATGAGCTTTTATTCTCCTTGAACAATGCTGACTCATCAAAAGTAGCATGGCGAGAATTCATAACCTTCTTCATTTCTGGATTCCAAATCCGATAGCCTTTTACTCCATCCATATAGCCAAGCAAAATCCCCTTGAAAGCTTTAGGCTCAAGCCTATCATTTCCTGGATCATGCACATAAACCGGACTACCAAACACATGAAGATAACTCAAGTCAATGCTCTTTCCCTTCCACACTTCCTCCAGAATTTTGTTACCAATATCCGAGCATGGAATTCGATTAATAGTATGCACCGCGGTTGACAAAGCTTCGACCCAAAATCCCTTAGCCAAACCCGATGTCAATTTCAAGCATCGAGCTTTCTCAAGTAGAGTACGACTCATCCTCTCCGCAACACCATTCGACTATAGATCTCCAGGTGTAGTAAAATGCCTCTGAATACCATGATGCTTGCAAAACTCCAAGAATTCTCCGAAAACATACTCTCCTCCATTGCCGGACCTCAGAACCTTCAAAGACTTGCCACTCTCATTCTTAATAAGAGCTTTCTATGCTTTGAACTTTGCAAATGCCTCCGACTTGGCCTTCATTACATACACCCATACTTTCCGAGAAAAGTCATCAATAAAAGAAATATAATAGCGAGCTCCACCCAAAGAAGCTACCGGTGTCGGTCCCCAAACATCCATGTGAACATACTCAAGAACCCTTCTTGAATCATGTTTTCCCTCACCGAATGAAACTTTAGTTTGCTTCCCCATGACACATTCCTCACAAAACTCTAGTTTTTTGAAATTCTCTCCATCGATCATCTCCCTCTTTCGAAGAATATCCAAACTCCTCTCCGAGACATGACCTAATCTCAAATGCCACAACCTAGTCGCATCCAAGCCACGAGAACTATCAACTCCTACACAAGTTTCACCTTCTACAGTCACTCCTTGAAGCAAATAAATACCATGAGTCCTAGCACCCTTCATCACCACAAGCGCATCCTTCGAAACCCGCAAGCTATCACTCTCAATAGTGATTTTACAACCTAAAGAATCCAGGTGCCCCAAAGAGATAAGAGACTTCCTAAGTCCAGGAACATAGCGCACATTAGTGAGAGTACAAACTACTCCGTCAAACATCCAAATTTGCACGGAACCAGTGCCTTTCGACTTACATATAACACCATTTCCCATAATAATTGAATTTATTTTTTTGTCGATGTAAGAAGAAAAACAATTCCTATTTGCCGTCATATGATAAGACGCCCCCAAATCGAGCACCCATTCACTACCCGAAACATCTGATGCTACCACCGACAACACATCTACGTCTCCCTCACCAACTCCACTCTCCATCGCTACTGATGAAGATGCTACTTCCTTCTTTGCCTTCTCCTTGTCCGTACACTCATTCTTCCAATGACCGGGCTTCTTACAAATATAGCACTTGCCTTTTCTTTCCTTCGACTTTCCTCTCCAACTGGGGTTCCTTGATTTAGAACGCCTCCGGTTCTCCTTCTTCGTATACCTCTCCTTCTCCATAAACAAACCATGACCACTACTAGCACCACTACTTCCATCACCTAACTCCTTCATTTGATCCCACAACTTCTTGCTAAGCAGACCCGTTTTGACATCATCAAGAGTTAATGTATCCCGTCTATAGATCAAACTATTTGAGAAACCCGTATAGCGGTCCGGCAACTAACACAACTATATCATTGCCTTTTGCCCTTCCTCAATCTTCAAATCTGCTGCCTTCACCTTCATTAGAAAATCATCAAAAGTATTCAAGTGCGCCTTTAGCGAAGTACCTTCCTCCATCTTATAATTGAAGAACGTTCGCAATAAGATCAAACGATTAGTTGGTGACTTCTTCATATACAACTCCTTCAACTTGTCCCAAATACCCTTAGCGGTAGTCTCACCACTAATTTTGGAGATAACATTCTCCCCCATAGCAAGTTGAAGTGTAGTGAATGCCCACTCTTCCATTTCCTCTCTCAACATCCGAGATGTCCGCTGGCAACAAATGTGCATCAAACACAACCCGATGCACATGATTCCTCCTTAGAACCGCTTTCATCTTCCATTGCCATTTTTCAAAATCATTATCGCCATTCCACTTGTCTATAACCAACTGTGATCCTAAAGCTGCATACGAGCCACGCACATAAAGGGCTACACCGCTTGGATTACCCATTGAGGAACTACTTGAGGTATTATCTGATTCCGGCATTTCTACAACCACCTACCAACACCAAAGCTCTGATACCAAATGTTGTGGGAAATTCTAACTCGAGACCACTCAAATCAAAACCCCAATGCACAGCGGAAAAGCGAGATTGTGGTAAGAAGTGTAAAAACAACCAACCAATAACTCAATCTTAATCCCAACCAATCCAAATCCGATCACAATCCCAAACAAGCAATATAAAATCAAAGCAATAACGAAAAATAAATCACACACCGATTTATAGTGGTTCCACTAACGTCTTGTTAGTGTACATCCACTTTGAGATAGAGCTTTTATTGATTTCACTGAGAAAAGTGCAAGAGATTGATTACAAATGATCAATAATTCTAATAGAATTAATTTGTGGAGAAGAGAATTGAAGAAAATTAGGTTTTGGATAAAACCCTAATTGGTGGAGGCTAAAACCCTAGCAGTCGCTTTTTAGATATGTGTCGCCTTTTTTCTTTGAATCCCGAAGCTAGCTTATATAGGAGAATAGAAGACCTAGACAAAGTTTCAGAATTGTCCCTTTGAATATCACAAATTTTCATACCCAGCCCAAGCCAGAAAATAGGAAGAAGTCGCCACAGACGTCTGTCATAATGTGTGAAGACCCAAATTATTGAGATGAAAATAATTTTATAAAAATCAGTTAATGGAAAATATTCAAAGAATAAAATAGTTTGAAAATAAATATCAAGAATGAGTGAAATAAATAAGGAAGAGGATAGTTGTTTTCAGTAAATAATAATGAGAAGAAAATAACTAAGTATGAATGAGTTTTATATTCACATATCTCATATATATTGTATATAAATAGCCAGAGGAGTATAGAGTGATAAAATAAACTCTTATGATGATTAAAATATATGAAACCAGTTTAGTATTATATATGTATAAATACATTTTAAAATCAAAAGAAAACAAATGGTTTGAAACATTAGCAAGGAATTAATTGATAAAAAGATATATATGTGAACATTACAAATTTGTCTTAAGAAAATAAATAATGTAGATAAGTCACATGAAAATAGTGTGTATGTGAAACATGCAAATGGCATGTACATAGAAAAAGAAGAAAAGCAACTGTAATACCCGAAATGGAATCAAAAAGAAAATGGCATATTTAGCCATAAACACATATACAGAATTCTCTTATTTGTGTGGGGATAAAATGGGTTTTTCACTCCACTAAAACCCTAGCTAAATGTTTAAAAAATCAAAGGATAAGCAGCAGTTTATTTTTTTGAAAACATAAAGATATTTTAGAAAATAAAAAGAAGAGCAAACTCACACTGTTTTCAAGTTAGAGCATTCTCGGGGAAAGAAGAAGGAAGGTGAGTGATTAATCATCTTATGAGATTTAAGGCATTAAGACCCAAGTTAAGGGCAGCCATATTACTTATATAAAACCATATCATGTTTTTGTTTAATTTTATTCTCTGAATAAATAAATGTTGATTATGGTTGGTGTTTTGGCTGAGTCTTTGGTTGATGTTTTGATCTGTTTTGATTGTTTTGATTAATGCTTTGAAAAGACAAACACCCTGATCACAGAAATGGATTATGTAACTTATAATCCAGTTTTTATATGGAGATGAGTTAAATATTTTTACTGAGAAATAGGGTATTAATGAAGAATGAAGTAGGCAGTGTGAATAAGGGGATTCATGCTTATGTCTAGTTCATTTTAAAAATGATATGAACAATGCAATATTATATATATATATATATATATGTGCTGATTTGTTCAAATCACAAGTTAATATGTTTTTATGGGTTTTTCTCAAAAAAACCATACCCTATGTTCACAGTAAAATAAATGTAATGTTTTATATGACTTCACCAGATTTATGTAAGAAATGGGAATATTTCTGGAAATAAATATATGCAAGTTTTAGAAAATATGATTGAATAAAAATGACCTTAAAATGGGATGTGGTGTTTTGCATGAATGCTTTGTATGTCTGGCTGAAATCCCTGAGTGAGTTTAATACCCTTTGATTTATGAAAGGAAGAAAAGAATATAAAGCATTTCAAGAATTAATAAAATTCTCCTGAAAGAAAATGGGAATGGTCTCTAGATTATAAAGCTAATCTAGGAGTAGTGCCTTGATCTATTCATCATTAGGTGGATGATGGGTATGTGCATGACTTGTTTAAGTCCTGTAGGCCTCTGTGTAAAGGGTTAACAGAATTGAGCCCCTTTGCAATGCACACATGGTGTTCAATGGCAAGAGTTAAGACCAAATAAATGATAAAAGGGGATTGAGAAATTGAGCTATGGAATTAAGGGAGTTAATCCATAGGAGTATATGTACATATAATTGAATTGTGTTGATGAATGAATGCTTGTGTGCATGTATGTTAGTAAGAGCTTATATATGTATATATATACTCAGATTTTAGTATGAATTTAAATAAGCATCAAACATATGAATCTCTGCACAGTATTTAGTAATTACAAGTTATTTATAATCTATGATTTCACTCACACCAGAATATATTTTCTGACCCTATTTGTTGCCTTTGCAATCTTTGGGGTGTCTCATTTTCATTGAGGCAGTTCAAAGTGTTGCTGTAGGGAAAGATGCTTGAGTAGCTTGCTTGTATGGATGTTTGAAGAACTTGCTGGTTTTAAAATGCTTTAGAGAAGTAGAAGTTTAATTGTAATAAATAATCTAGGCAAACTCTCTTATGTTTTGTGTATTTCCAGGATTGATACTTGCTTTGTATTCTTGAAAAGAACATGTAAGAAAAAAAACTTAAGTATTATATGTGCTTGTGAGTTGTTGATTTAAGTAGCAGACTTTGGAAATAATCCAGTGGATTATAATGAAGGAGAACATGCCATATAATCTGATATGTGGATATATTCTCCTTGGCATGTTTGTTATATTTCAGTTATAAAGTTAAAGTTGTTTTTGAATAAATATGTGCCAAAGTATTAAGTAGATGGGTTGAACATGGTCTTGGCTAACCAGTAAGGCTTGTACATGTCTTGTAATTGATACAAGTACATGCAAAAGCTTGAAGTCATAGTCTTCAGATTCCTGAAGCAAACAAGACTATAATGTAAGCTAATTTGAAATGTAACTAAATCCTATGATATGTCTAGAACAAGAGTAAGATTATGATACCATAAAACCTGAAAATCATAGGTATATAAGGATTTAGGAATTAGAATTGGTAAAATCTGGAACATACTTCAATATGAAACTGAAGTAGCAAGCCAGAAATAGGGATAGACAATATAGACTCAAACAAGAATGTAGAGTAATTTTGTTAAGTGTTTAAAAATCCAGAACATCACACAATATATGCTTTTAGCCAAAAATATGCAAAGATCTTTCTAAAATCATATTCAACACTATTTTCAATCTAAATATCAGAATCTGTATGACCTTTAAATTAGTTTATAACTCTATTACTCACATGATCATTACATGCTTTATGAACCTGGATATGTGCATTTTGCTTGACCTGAATTGCTTGTGCATGTTTGTGCATGTTTTGTGCATGTTTATGTTTGAATCCTGAATCTGGGCTAGACTAACCAGTGATCCATAGATCGAACCAAGTTTTAATATATTTTATCATTCTAAAACAACATGTATGAATTCTTGAATCCCAAAGATCAAATACATGGGTTATAAGTTCACAAATTAATCAATCTGGTTTATAGAATAATCTGGAAAATGAAGAAGAGGATAATAGATGCTAACACTTGAATCATGTATTAGTCAATCTTGAGTCATTCCAAGATGATAAAACCTGAAAATGTATTAGTCAATCTTGAGTCATTTTAAGGTGGTAACACTTGAATCATGTATTAGTCAATCTTGAGTCAATAAAAAGATTAAAGTGTAGAAATAGCTATGTGACACAAAACCTCTCAATTATGGAAAATATTGTGTGATTAAATTTCTTTGCTACTTTAACACTCTGATAGGCAAAGAAACATTTATATATCTTCACATATATAAATGATATGACTTGATTTAAATACTGATATTTTTATATTAGTAAATTCTGCATCTTGGGAAATTAATTAAAAGAAATAAAAGAGGCAAGAAAAGAAGTAATCCCTTGTTTAAAAAAAAACTCAACTAAAAATCATTAAAATATAGGTGAAGAAAAGTGGGTCACTTCAGTTGGTATCAGAGCTATGTTACCAAAAACATAGCAAAAAAAAAATCTAATTTTCTTATATGGATAAAATCCTAAGGAACAAACCACATAAAAATATTTTCAGTAGGAATAAATTACTGAAACAATTAAATCAAAAACAAGACTAACTAGCTATGTAAATTGTATAGCGAATCATGGTAGGAAGACCACCAAACTCTGGAGCATGACCCTCTAATGCAACACCATTGGTCAATTTGCAAGATTTGGTGAGGGCATTCAGGGAAGGAGCGGTGCAGAGGGAAGAAAACCCTCATGAGGTGTTATCTAAGCTACTGAAAACATTATCAAATTTAGGAGGCAAGGATTTTGAAGGCACTGAAGGAGTCATGGGTGTGCAAACATGGCTAAGAACTTTGGAAAGGATATTTGCAGACATGCAAATCAATGACCAAAGGAAGAGGCAAATAGCTTCCAGGAGGCTCAAAGGAGCAGCACTGGATTGGTGGGAGGTAATCATCACAGGAAGACCAGAAAATGAGATAACATGGGATCAGTTCAAGGATATGCTTGAGGCTAGATTTGTCCCAGCAACAGCTAAGGCAACATTGCTTGAGGAGTTCATAAGATTGAGGCAAGGATCAATGAGTGTGACTGAATACACTCAAAAGTTTGAGAGCTTGTCTAAGTATGGAACCATGCTCATAGGGAATGAGGAATCAAAGAATTCAAGATTTATTCAAGGACTTAATGCTGGTTTAAGTAGAGCAATGCTACCATACAAAGACAAAACATTTGATCAAGTCATAGATCTCACTCTTTCTTTTGAACAACATGATAATGCAAGGGAGAAATTCAGGAACATGAGAGCTAATAACAACAACAAGAAGGCGAAAAATAGAGCACATCCTTATGACAAGAAGAATTCAGACAAGAAGGTTGAAGGAGCAACCAGTGGAGAAGTTAAGAAGAAAATTATTTGCTACAACTGTGGCAAGGAAGGGCACATGAGTAATAGGTGTCAAGCAGCTAAGAAACCCCATTCAGTTGCTATAATTATTGGAAAGAAGGTCATATCAAAAATAATTGCCCAGAGTTCAAGAAAGGAGCAAAGGTAGGAGCATTGGAAGGCAAAGAAAAAGCAAATGCAGTGGGAAATTCTGGACAATTGGAAGGTATACTCCTAATTAAAGATTATCCAATCTCAGTTATATATGACACTGGGGCTACACATTCTTTAATATCACAAGACATAGTGAATAAATTGGCTCTCACATGCAATTTAGTTGATAAACCTTTGTTTATTCAGAGTCCCCTAGGTAGTTCTTGCATGCTAGGAATTAAATGTTTGGGAGTAGAATTAAACATAGGTGGAAATATGTTTAAATCTGATTTGTTTGTGTTAAAATATCCTGGAATAGGAATTATTCTAGGAGTAGATTGGTTAAGTAAATTCAAAGCAATTTTGAACTTGGAAAATTTTACTATTTCTTTGAAAACAGAAAATGGTAAAAATATTATAGTCATGAGTGAAATAGCCAAAACAAATTGCCTTAATCAAATGTGGAGCATGACTGAAAAAGAATTAATTCTGGAAGACATAAAAGTAATAAATGAATACCCAGATGTCTTTGGAGAGGTTATAGGAGTTCCATAAAATAGGCAAGTTGAATTTCAGATAAGATTAATCCCAGGAGCAAGTCCTATCATCAAGAAGCCTACCAGAATGGGTCCTAAAGAATTAGTGGAATTGAAACAACAATTGGAAGAATTGGAGCATAAAGGCTTCATAAGGCCTAGTAGTTCAAACTGGGGTTCTCCAGTGGTATTTGTAAAGAAACATGATGGTACAATAAGGATGTGTATTGATTATAGGGAATTAAACAAAGTTACCATCAAGAATAAATATCCACTCCCCAGAATTGATGATTTATTTGATCAATTAAATGGAGCAAGAATCTTTTCAGGCTAGACTTAGCCTCTGGATTCCATCAAATGAAGGTTGAGGAGGAGAGTATTAAATACACTGCATTCAACACAAGGTATGGGCTATATGAATTTTTAGTAATGCCTTTTGGATTGACAAATGCACCATCCTATTTTGTAGATTTAATGAATAGGACATTCAGAGATTTTCTAGATAAATTTGTAGTTGTTTTCATTGATGATATATTGGTGTATTCAAAATCAGAAGAGGAGCATGCAAAGCACTTACATCTGGTTTTGTCAAGATTAAGAGCACATGATTTAAAGGCAAAATTTACTAAGTGTACATTTTGGCAGAATGAAGTCAAATTTTTGGGACACATTATATCTCAACAAGGGATTTGTGTAGACCCAAACAAAGTCATGGCAGTGCAATCATGGAGTAGACCCAAATCAATGACTGAGGTGAGGTCATTTTTAGGAATGGCAGGCTACTATAGAAGGTTTATAAAAGACTTTGCAAGGATAGCCATTCCACTAACCAAGCTAACCAGAAAAGAGCAACCATATGTGTGGACAGAAAAATGTGAACAAGCTTTTGAATCATTGAAGAAGGCATTGATGGAAGCTCCAGTCTTGCAAGTTCCATAGGGAAATGAAGGATTAGTGGTTTATACTGATGCTAGTGGGTCTGGGTTAGGGGCTGTACTCATGCAACATGGAAGAGTCATAGCATCAAGGCAACTCAAGCCAAATGAAACCAGATATGCCACTCATGATTTAGAGCTTGCTGCCATTGTTTATGCATTGAATCTATGGAGACACTACTTGTTAGGTACTAAATTTGAATGGTTTACAGACCATAAATCACTTAAGTATTTGTTTTCTCAAAAAGACTTGAATATGAGACAACATGGGTGGGTAGAGATTTTAGCTGCCTATGATCTTGATATATTATATACTCCTGGAAAAGCTAACAAGGTGGCAGATGCTTTGAGTAGACATCAAGCAAGATTGGCAAGCTTAATGATGACTGAATTCAAGGATTTAACAATCCTTAGTGAAGTAGAAATGAAGGAAGAAATTGGTGCATCAGACAATGTACATAGTGACATGATTGAATATGGAAAATTAAGTCTCATCTCCTTAAGATCAACCCTGGTTGATTAAATAGGAAATATGAAGAATCAAGACACTAATTTAAAAGGAAAGAAGGACATGATATCACAAGGCATGTCAGTGGAAAATTATGAAGTTGATGATAGAGGCTACTTAAGAAAGAAAGGGAAACTCTGCATACCCAATGTAGAAGAACTGAAGCAAGAGGTTATGGATGAGCATCACAAGACAAAGTACACTATACATCCAGGTGGTACAAAAATGTACCATGATCTTAAAAGAAACTATTGGTGGCTAGGAATGAAAGGGGCAGTGGTAAGATATGTGGCAAAGTGTTTAACATGTCAACAAGTCAAGGCAGATTATCAAAGACCTTCAGGCCTACTACAACCTCTGGAAGTGCCTACCTGGAAATGGGAAAGCATTTCAATGGATTTTGTGGATGGCTTGCCAAGAACAAGAAGAGGCAATGATAGTATTTGGGTTGTGGTTGATAGACTCACAAAAACAGCTCACTTCATTCCAGTGAATTCAAATAGAAATGCTTACAAATTAGCTCAATTATTTGTGAAGGAGATAGTGAGATTACATGGAATCCCCAAGACTATCATTAGTGATAGAGATACCTTGTTTACCTTAAGGTTCTGGGGTAGCTTTCAAGAGGCTATGGGGACAGAATTAAGCTTGAGCATAGCTTACCACCCACAAACAGATGGGAAAACTGAGATTGTTAACAAGATTTTAGAGGATTTGCTTAGAGCATGTATACTTGATTTTGGAGGCAACTGGGAAGATCATCTCTATTTAGCTGAATTTGCTTATAACAATAGCTATCAGTCCACTATAGGTATGGCTCCATTTAAGGCTTTGTATGGGAATCCTTGTGTATCTCCTGCATGCTGGATGGAGGCAGGTGAAAGAGTGTTGCTTGGACCAGAACATGTGAAAGAGACCTCTGCAAGGATTGAACTTGTAAGGCAGAGAATGAGAGCAGCACAAGAGAGACAAAAAGCCTATGCAGATAAAGGGAGAAGGCCAGTGGAATTTGAAGTGGGAAATTATGTATTTCTCAAAGTTTCACCAATGAGAAAAATATTGAGGTTTGGAAAGGCAGGAAAATTGTCACCAAGATATATAGGGCCATATGAAATTATTCAAAGAGTAGGAACTTTGGCTTATAAGTTGAAATTGCCAGAGGAATTGAGTAATATACATGATGTATTTCATGTATCTCAATTAAGAAAATGGGTGCATGATAAGGAGACCATTCTGGAATCTCCTACACAAGTTGAAATTCAAGAAAATCTGGTTTATAAGAAGGAACCAGTGGGTATTGTGGCTAGAGAAGAAAAGAAATTGAGAAATAAAATAATTAAATTGGTTAAAATCCAGTGGAGTTTAGATGAGAATGATTGTACATGGGAGACTGAAGATAGGATGAAGGATAAATATCCTAATCTATTTTCTGCTTAAAGGTATGCCTAAAATTATGATAAACTTAAACATTACTTATGTATGTTTGATTGGTTTTGAATGCATGAGTTTCTGAAATTTCTGAAATGAAATTATGCTTTGTATACATTTGGATGGAAATGTATGAGAAAAATAATTGTGGGACACAATTCCTTTTAGGAGGAGAGTATGTGAAGACCCAAATTATTGAGATGAAAATAATTTTATAAAAATCAGTTAATGGAAAATATTCAAAGAATAAAATAGTTTGAAAATAAATATCAAGAATGAGTGAAATAAATAAGGAAGAGGATAGTTGTTTTCAGTAAATAATAATGAGAAGAAAATAACTAAGTATGAATGAGTTTTATATTCACATATCTCATATATATTGTATATAAGTAGCCAGAGGAGTATAGAGTGATAAAATAAACTCTTATGATGATTAAAATATATGAAACCAGTTTAGTATTATATATGTATAAATACATTTTAAAATCAAGAGAAAACAAATGGTTTGAAACATTAGCAAGGAATTAATTGATAAAAAGATATATATGCGAACATTACAGATTTGTCTTAAGAAAATAAATAATGTAGGTAAGTCACATGAAAATAGTTTGTATGTGAAACATGCAAATGGCATGTACATAGAAAAAGAAGAAAAGCAACTGTAATACCCGAAATGGAATCAAAAAGAAAATGGCATATTTAGCCATAAACACATATACAGAATTCTCTTATTTGTGTGGGGATAAAATGGGTTTTTCACTCCACTAAAACCCTAGCTAAATGTTTAAAAAATCAAAGGATAAGTAGCAGTTTATTTTTTTGAAAACATAAAGATATTTTAGAAAATAAAAAGAAGAGCAAACTCACACTGTTTTCAAGTTAGAGCATTCTCGGGGAAAGAAGAAGGAAGGTGAGTGATTAATCATCTTATGAGATTTAAGGCATTAAGACCCAAGTTAAGGGCAGCCATATTACTTATATAAAACCATATCATGTTTTTGTTTAATTTTATTCTCTGAATAAATAAATGTTGATTATGGTTGGTGTTTTGGCTGAGTCTTTGGTTGATGTTTTGATCTGTTTTGATTGTTTTGATTAATGCTTTGAAAAGACAAACACCCTGATCACAGAAATGGATTCTGTAACTTATAATCCAGTTTTTATATGGAGATGAGTTAAATATTTTTACTGAGAAATAGGGTATTAATGAAGAATGAAGTAGGCAGTGTGAATAAGGGGATTCATGCTTATGTCTAGTTCATTTTAAAAATGATATGAACAATGCAATATTATATATATATATATATATATATATATATATATGTGCTGATTTGTTCAAATCACAAGTTAATATGTTTTTATGGGTTTTTCTCAAAAAAACCATACCCTATGTTCACAGTAAAATAAATGTAATGTTTTATATGACTTCACCAGATTTATGTAAGAAATGGGAATATTTCTGGAAATAAATATATGCAAGTTTTAGAAAATATGATTGAATAAAAATGACCTTAAAATGGGATGTGGTGTTTTGCATGAATGCTTTGTATGTCTGGCTGAAATCCCTGAGTGAGTTTAATACCCTTTGATTTATGAAAGGAAGAAAAGAATATAAAGCATTTCAAGAATTAATAAAATTCTCCTAAAAGAAAATGGGAATGGTCTCTAGATTATAAAGCTAATCTAGGAGTAGTGCCTTGATCTATTCATCATTAGGTGGATGATGGGTATGTGCATGACTTGTTTAAGTCCTGTAGGCCTCTGTGTAAAGGGTTAACAGAATTGAGCCCCTTTGCAATGCACACATGGTGTTCAATGGCAAGAGTTAAGACCAAATAAATGATAAAAGGGGATTGAGAAATTGAGCTATGGAATTAATGGAGTTAATCCATAGGAGTATATGTACATATAATTGAATTGTGTTGATGAATGAATGCTTGTGTGCATGTATGTTAGTAAGAGCTTATATATGTATATATATACTCAGATTTTAGTATGAATTTAAATAAGCATCAAACATATGAATCTCTGCACAGTATTTAGTAATTACAAGTTATTTATAATCTATGATTTCACTCACACCAGAATATATTTTCTGACCCTATTTGTTGCCTTTGCAATCTTTGGGGTGTCTCGTTTTCATTGAGGCAATTCAAAGTGTTGCTGCAGGGAAAGATGCTTGAGTAGCTTGCTTGTATGGATGTTTGAAGAACTTGCTGGTTTTAAAATTCTTTAGAGAAGTAGAAGTTTAATTGTAATAAATAATCTAGGCAAACTCTCTTATGTCTTGTGTATTTCCAGGATTGATACTTGCTTTGTATTCTTGAAAAGAACATGTAAGAAAAAAAAACTTAAGTATTATATGTGCTTGTGAGTTGTTGATTTAAGTAGCAGACTCTGGAAATAATCCAGTGGATTATAATGAAGGAGAACATGCCATATAATCTGATATGTGGATATATTCTCCTTGGCATGTTTGTTATATTTCAGTTATAAAGTTAAAGTTGTTTTTGAATAAATATGTGCCAAAGTATTAAGTAGATGGGTTGAACATGGTCTTGGCTAACCAGTAAGGCTTGTACATGTCTTGTAATTGATACAAGTACATGCAAAAGCTTGAAGTCATAGTCTTCAGATTCCTGAAGCAAACAAGACCATAGTGTAAGCTAATTTGAAATGTAACTAAATCCTATGATATGTCTAGAACAAGAGTAAGATTATGATACCATAAAACTTGAAAATCATAGGTATATAAGGATTTAGGAATTGGAATTGGTAAAATCTGGAACTGACTTCAATATGAAACTGAAGTAGCAAGCCAAAAATAGGGATAGACAATATAGACTCAAACAAGAATGTAGAGTAATTTTGTTAAGTGTTTAAAAATCCAGAACATCACACTTTATATGCTTTTAGCCAGAAATATGCAAAGATCTTTCTAAAATCATATTCAACACTATTTCCAATCTAAATATCAGAATCTGTATGAACTTTAAATTAGTTTATAACTCTATTACTCACATGATCATTACATGCTTTATGAACCTGGATATGTGCATTTTGCTTGACCTGAATAGCTTGTGCATGTTTGTGCATGTTTTGTGCATGTTTATGTTTGAATCCTGAATCTGGGCTAGACTAACCAGTGATCCATATATCAAACCAAGTTTTAATATGTTTTATCATTCTAAAACAACATGTATGAATTCCTGAATCCCAAAGATCAAATACATGGGTTATAAATCCACAAATTAATCAATCTGGTTTATAGAATAATCTGGAAAATGAAGAAGAGGATAATAGATGCTAACACTTGAATCATGTATAAGTCAATCTTGAGTCATTCAAAGATGATAAAACTTGAAAATGTATTAGTCAATCTTGAGTCATTTTAAGGTGGTAACACTTGAATCATGTATTAGTCAATCTTGAGTCAATAAAAAGATTAAAGTGTAGAAATAGCTATGTGACACAAAACCTCTCAATTATGGAAAATATTGTGTGATTAAATTTCTTTGCTACTTTAACACTCTGATAGGCAAAGAAACATTTATATATCTTCACATATATAAATGATATGACTTGATTTAAATACTGATATTTTTATATTAGTAAATTCTGGATCTTGGGAAATCTAATTAAAAGAAATAAAAGAGGCAAGAAAAGAAGTGATCCCTTGTTTAAAAAAAAACTCAACTAAAAATCATTAAAATATAGGTGAAGAAAAGTGGGTCACTTCATAATGGGATAGATGTCTGTCCAAGGTCTTGGGAAAATTTTCCCTGAGACATCAGACGTCTGTCCAAAGTGACTACACCAGAAAAGTCATTTCGCCACGGCTTTGGGCCGTGGCAAAATAGGCAGTGGCAAAAATTTTGCCACGGCCTTGAGCCGTGGCTATTTTCTATTTTGCCACGGCTTTAGGCCGTGGCAATATTTAGATCAGCCACGGCTTAGAGCCGTGGCAAATATATGTTTTGCCACGGCTTAGAGCCGTGGCAAATTCATGGTTAGCCACGGCTTAAGGCCGTGGTTAATTTACCGTCTCGGCGGTTCTTACTTCAGTTCAATTCAATACAAAATAGTGTCTCAGTTCACAATATGGTTCATTGTTACAAACAGTTCATCAATTACAATACAATGATACATGAAGACAAAAGTTTCAGATGATTCATCAAGTACAATACAATGATACATGAAAACAAAAGTTTCAGATAGTTCATCAAGTACAGTACAATGATACATGAAAACAACAGTTCAGCAACAATACATAATACATGCTACAAAGTTATAACTAATCTCCAGCATTGTTGTAAAGAGGCAATACATAATACAAGTACAGTACAATGATACAATATTCAAGAACCTCTTTAATTTCCATAATGGGTCAACAAATCTTAGCGTTACTATGCTGTTAGCAGTGTCAAAAGCATTTGCAAATGCATTTTCAGGCAGATCAGCTGATAACGTTCCAATCTCAACACCAAATCCAACTTTGCATATAGAGTCCAGTGTCATCCTCATGAACAAATCCTAAAATTAAAGACCAAACACTAATTTTAACTGTTGTACACATTGGTTTTATATTTTTTAAAGAAGGGAAAGAGAAAAATAACCTGCATATCAATGTCTTTGTTATCAATTGAAGCTTGACACAAAATACTGGACAGTTTTGTCCCATACTCTCTAAACACAATGGTACTAAAATCTCTTAAATTTTTCGAGGCAAACTCAAAACTAGCGGTCTTTCTCTGCTTCTTCCACATCTCACCATCTACATTGAAAATGCCATCTCCAAGTAATACATCAATGTAAGACCGATACATCTCTCCCTTCATCACATCATTAAGTTAGAATCTGATAAATGATTCATGTGCTGTCAACACATAGGTAAAAAGACAAGGTAAAAAGTACAATGATTTGATCATACCTTGGGGTAATTGGAGAAATTGACCTTGAGCATATGTTCAACGTTGACTGGATCTCCTGTATATATATAGGTTGTGAAAGGAAGAGGAACTTTAAATGTCTTATATTCTGCTAAGTAATCTGCAAGCCAGTCATGCATACGATGGTAATTTCTTAGCAACTCAATTGTTGCGCCCATAACTGGCCATGTCTTGAATGGAGAAGTTGTTGGAGGTTACCGTTTGTATTATGTTGTTCAAAAATAGAAGAACGTCAAAATCAACCTAAAAATTTGGTGTAAGACAAAAAAAATCCTAAAAAAGAAGTAGAATCTTTACATGCCAAATGCAATAAACTTCAATCTTGTTTGGAGAGCTTCCCAGATGCTTTAAAAGCATATGACCTTAATTATTTTGAAATTTGAACAAGAAAGGGCTCTTTTTAGAGAGTTTGTTGATTCGAAACAAAAATCCAAATGTGCATGGCTGTAATATGGTGATGAAGCTTCATCGTTTTTCTATGTAACAATGTCAAACAGGCACAATGGTAATATGTGATCTAGAGCAATTTCAGTGAAAGGTGAAGTTTGCAATAATCAGGAACAGTTTGAAAAGAAAGTGATGGAATATTTTAGTGAGATTTTCAACCAACACCCCAATCACAATACTCCTTCCATCATTTGCAAAAGTATCATTTCAGAATATGCACAGAATCTTTCAAATGATGAAATTGAATTAGAAGAAGTTAAAGATGTTGTGTTCAGTATAAGTGAAGATTCGACTTCTGGCCCCCATGGTTTTAATTCTAAATTATATAAATTTCAATGGGAATTAATCAAAGTTAACATCTTTGTAGCTGTTCAGGATGTTTTTCACTATGATAAATCATGAAAGAAATCAATCGCACTTTAAATCTCTATATTCCAAAAAAGAAAAATGCAAGTGATATAAAAGACTTTAGGCATATTTCACGTTGCAGTCTTATGTGCAAAGTGATTGACAAAATCCTTTGCAATAGACTTAAACCATTTTTAGAAAAGTTAGTCTCTGGAAACCAGTGTGCTTATAATCAAAACAGATCAATTTTTGATGGTATATTAGTTGCTCATGAAGCTACTCGTGGTCTCAGTGGAAAATCAAACAAAAACATATGTATTAAAATAGATCTGAAACAACATAATCGCTTCGTTCAACCCTCTTTCCAGTCCTAGTTATAATACAAGTCGTGACTTTATAAGGAAAGATCTTTTAAAAGTATAATTTCATAACTGTTATGTTCACGTACTTTCATGTTTAATGCAGAAAACTACAGTTCAAAAGGAAGGCCCAAAGGGCTCAATTGATCTGAGTAAGCATGATGCACCAAAGGTGAGCTATCTATCATCAGCTTTTTGCTACAAACAATCCAGTGAAAACTTGCTAACTTACCGAAGCACCATAAAGTAACCAAATTTGCTAGTGTTGGAACGATTATTTATCATATTTGTATCCAAATTACTATTCGCAAACATTGCAATTGGGTGATCATATGATTTGATGTTGTTTATTTGCATACCTCTACATCAAAATATTCGCAAACAAACAAAACACCATGAAATAAAACAAAATATAATAAAATACCTTACCACTAAATCAAATCATAAGAAAGAAGTATGAATCATTATACCTATCGAAAACAACAGCAAGAGTATCGAAATTAGCAGCCTCCTCCAAGAAGAACTTAAGCTCAGCAGCCCTCTTTGCAGTCCCAAATCTAGATAATGAAAATAACTATTAATGATAAGTACACATATACACATGTATATGTACCCACACACAATCATCAATTCTGTGGAATAACTTTACTCTTGAAAGTATTCTTCCTTTACTCTTAAAATTATTCTTCCTCCTAAACAAATTTTGATTTCATCATAATATTCATGCAAAAGTAGCACCGCTTTAAATATTATGTTTCACTCTCATTTATGTTTTAGATTCATGATACTAAAAATATCAACAATAAATATATGAATCATTTCAGTGTACTAAATAAATAGTAAAAGGGATAACTAGGTGTAATTTACTTTAGCTCCTTATCATAGCAGAAGCGGCGCCATTTCACAAATCTATCAAGAAAACATAAGCCTTTTTCCATAATCAATCCTACTTCTAACTGGTCTAGTTCTTAAGCTCCTCCCCTTTGTGGTATATGCCAGGTCTGTTTCCTATATAAACTTAACTTCTTTGCATTGTGAATTAGAAATCCATTTATTTCATCATATAAATTATGTATACTGCTGTTATGACTACAGAAAAAGAGAGGCTTCTTATTCCCCAAGGAAGACAAAGCAATTTTATGCAGAGATTGTGAATTATCCATTCACAATGCAGAAACAAACAAAATGAACCAGAGAAC
This sequence comes from Allium fistulosum, assembly GCA_030737815.1. Taxonomy (NCBI): domain Eukaryota; kingdom Viridiplantae; phylum Streptophyta; class Magnoliopsida; order Asparagales; family Amaryllidaceae; genus Allium; species Allium fistulosum. The sequence continues at coordinate 1,113,701,092 of CM060905.1, forward strand.
TAAGGAATTGTAGGGTAACGCTGCCAAGAGAACTAAGCAATTCTTTGAATGAATATTGGAGATCTCTCTCAGGGAGACAATACACATATGCAGAGACTGAAGTGTACTTACTGAACAGCGAGAACAAACCGCACACAACTAAGATGGCCTATAATGTTATATCTGATAACTCCTCCCTTCCTACCTTCCCTTGGCATAAAAGAATATGGAGAAGAAGAACCAATGAGAAATTAAACCACATGCTCTGGAAAGTCATGAAGAATGCAATACATACTCTCTCAAATCTAAACTACAAAGGCTTAGTCAATAACACTCAATGTGTTCTATGTAATGCCAGAAAAGAAGACACTCTACATCTGTTCTTCAATTGCCCATTTGCGTTCTATATATGGAAAAAGCTAAAGACAAAAGGAAACTATGATCAACCAAGATGGGACAGCAAAGAAGAATGGTCCAATCTCTACAAGGCCACCAGATGGAAAACTGAAAAAGCTAAAATGCTGCTGATAATAATTAAAGTATTTGTATATGAAATATGGAAGGAACGAAATATAAGGATCTTCACTGCTGACAGAAAGAATAGGAAGGATCTCCTAAACTGAATAATTCTCAAGACTAATGAAGCTTTGAAATGGGCAAGAGTTGATAATGCTGCAACTCATGCCTGGCATAATTCCTAGCTTCATCCTCTTGTCCTTTTGTTGTTTTTCTTTAATTTTCTTTTTCTTTGTTGCTTCCTCTCTGTTTCTATGTTGTTCGTTATGTCTGTAAGAGTTTCTTACATGGTATAAATATATGGTAGGGGCCATTAATCCCCGCTGGCTTTGCCAAAAAAACAAACAAAATGAACCACAACAGATGTTTTCTAAGCGGAAGCATGCTCTCTTCTGACCAGAAAGAAGAGCCAGAGATAATGCTAAAATCAACCAGTGAAAGCGGTAACTGTAAATGCAATCGAGTTAGTAGTGACAGCTTCGAATCTTTAGAAAAATATGAAAATAATAGCAGCAGCATATCTGAGTATTTAACCAACTATTTGCTGGGTTGGCATGCAGATAATTTCTTGATTGATGATTTTAGCGCTGCTGATGCTGGTTTGATTCAGACATGGGTTTCGACACCTGAATTTAGTTGCCATGACACCTAGGATCAAAATGTCATATAAAAGAACTTTTTGAATGACAGCCTTCCTCAAGAGCTTCAAGATGATCATATAAAAGAAGTAGTATTAGAGATAATTAAGGAAAAACAACAAAAAAAAGGTGCAGAGTTGTCAGATATGTCAAAATACGTTCCAGCCAATTGAGACTTCATAAAAGTAGCACTAAGGCTACAGAAGTTAATTCAAAAAATGCCTCTGCTAAAAGATTACTTTGGAGCTATATGAGAAGTAAATAACTATTATAAAATAGAATATTAGGTGTACGAATAATGGTAAACGTATAAAAGATATATTCACACTCTCAATAAAGTATAAACTAGCTATTATTGGTTTATTAGAAATAATAAACTAAATGATAATAACTTAAAAACGTTCCTCCAAACTATACCATTCCAGTGGATTGATATCTCAAATAACACACAATTGTGTTGGGGGAATCGTATTGATTTGTGACAAAAAAATATTTAGTGTGTGAATTCCTATCTAAAACAGTACTATACCATTCCACCTAACTTCTATCTAACTCTTGAAAGTTAGGCCAACTTTTTAGCTTAACAAAAACTAATCAAAATAATCGAATGCAACTGAGACAACTCTTCCGAATGAAAAAAAATTACTGGCATGTTCTACAGAATTGTTTTCCATTTTCAGCTTCCTCTTTACAATTTTTTACTTTACAACTAACGTGCTTCCTTAAGTGATTATGTTTTGAGTACTTTAAATTTCAACTGAGGCTTTCGCTATTTTGTTTTAAGTCATCATCATTTCAACCCTTAATTTCATTTCATGTGATTTGTTCGATTTTGATTTGATTCCAAGTTAACCATTAACTAATTCAAACTAACTTTCAAAAAATATTATTAACTAAAAATTAGGGTAAATTTTGAGATAAATTTTGTTTCAGGACTCAAATTGATATTAATCAGAGATTCCTTTTAATTTGAAAACCTACAAACTGAAGGCAATTTTTGTTTGCTTCACAGTATTTGGTTCCTTAAAAATAAATAGGTATATAAAAGTAGAATTGAGCTATTACCGATTTAATTCATAATATTTTAAACATTGGAAATGTTAGCATGTGCCTTGGATGCACATGTTAAGACTTAATTTACTTAGATGGTTCTCTTGAAATCCATAAGTCCACATTCATGTAAAGGTAAAATGAATATTTGAAAGAAGGAAAATTCATACTTTAGCATAAACAACTCAGTGCTATTATCAAGCTCATCTAAGAATGTAATAAAATTTGTTAACCGCAAAAGTTAATGTAAGGATTTGTAACTGCCAACTTAATTTATAATAATAGATATAAAATTATTACCCAAACTCATTTGTGGCAATCGACTGGAGTCCTCTGAAACCTGGTATCCATTTTTAATGACGCTTTTCACCTACAAAAAATAATTAACCAAAATTAGTGTAGTTTGTAATGTTAGAAGACAACACCCCATGGACAAACAAATGTAAATAAGTTTTGCACATAACTTTTAACTGTATATATCAAAAGTATATTAGTACACCTTTATGTATCAGTAAGTAAAGGAACAATGTATTTTTGTTCTTTTACCTATATATCAGAAAAATGTACTGTATATTGTGGACTTGTGCTACCTGTACTCTTCCAGAGATGGGGATGGTCGTCTAATACTGGTTCTACTTCTGTTTACGTGTCATCTCTTCTAGTATATAACCTTGAACTTCGTGTATTTCTTCACCTAAGAAAATTCAAAGTTGACTAATATACTGAATATTGATTGGCAGGCAAAACAGTGTACATATAACTTTATTATATGATGCATTTTTGTACTCTTGTGATGATTAAGTTTTGAAATGTATCCCAAAATTTGGTTAGATTGAAACCTACACATTTCAAATTTAACCTTACAGAGAAATATTTACCAAAATACAGTTACTAAAATAAATTTTGATTCATAACATATAATTATATATCGATGGAAATCAAAAGAATATATGAAACTGAGTTGTGTAATCTAGATATCAGTTGTTTATCTCTTAGTATAGATGTACTAATTTGCTTAGATCAGAAGAGAGAATCTAACATCACAATCTAAAGTGATCAGTCATACTATAGTAGCAAGGGCCAAAAAAATTAATGTACATTAACAACAAGTAGATCAAAGGACCAAATGATAATACAATACACCTAAATTGACTTGGTTCTGATTATTAAGTCTAACTAGTCCAATCCCTGCTTCCACCTTATCTTGTAAGACACCTTCATTAATCAAAACTTGATTTATCAAAATTTTGACTTTGTACTCAATGAAACTGCAAAGCTTACTACATAGTCAGGGCTAGTACATAAGTTTAAAACAGAACCTGTATGGACCAATGAATAAATCAACGAGAAAATTTTCATTATATTTTTTTCTAGCTAAGCTAAATTAAAGTACCATATATATATATTTTGGGTATGAATAAATTACTATTCTTTCTTCTAATGCTTTCCTTCCATGTACTAACTAATTTTAGGATATTTACAGTACGATTAAAAGTCCACAAATAGTGATAAATTTTGCATGTCATATAAGGTAAATTTTAATTTAAAATTTTATATTCTTTATAGTATGTACATATTAAGACACAAGTTGACTAATATATCAACTCAACTTTCTATGTTATAGGAAATTATATAAAGTTCAAATGAGTCTTGGTCACCAGTTTTCATGTGTGTTCATATACTCTGTAATAATGTTGATGGGTCTAATTACAAAATGGCAAATACATCAATAATTTCTTGTCAATTAATATAGATTTCACAGTGTATGTACCATAAAGAAGAAAACTAAAACATGTTAAATACATAGTCTTATGTAAGGATTGTCAATAAATTCTTAAAATTCCAAGGGGACACAAGGCGAAAGATCAATCTAAATCAAAGAACTTTGAATCAAACCATACTAATAAAAGAGACAAATTACTTTCGTATAAATACCTCGAAACGAAGAAGAAAGATTTGATTGAGAACTTGATTTACGCGATCCAAGGAGCGATTTATGTTTCCGGGCGATTCAAGGAACGTCGATGGGGATTTGGGTGAAAATGGACGAGAATTAGGGCGCGCGGGATGGAAAATATTTCTTGCGTACGCGGGATGGAAAATAATTTCTTACGTACGAGATTCAAGGAAGGGGGGGTTCTAGGTGTATCGATTGTGTGAGATGTCAAAAAGGAAGGGGGTGAATTTTTTTGGTAAATTTAGAACGGTCTACAACCATTCCAAAATTGCCATGGCCAACAACCGTGCTAAATTGTTTTACCACAGCTCTAGACCGTGGTAAAATTGCCACGGCTTAAGACCGTGGCAATTTTTCCGCATTTGGGTATGGCAAAATTGGCTGTATGGTGTAGTGTATGAACCTGGATATGTGCATTTTGCTTGACCTGAATTGCTTGTGCATGTTTGTGCATGTTTTGTGCATGTTTATGTTTGAATCCTGAATCTAGGCTAGACTAACCAGTGATCCATATATCAAACCAAGTTTTAATATGTTTTATCATTCTAAAACAACATGTATGAATTCCTGAATCCCAAAGATCAAATACATGGGTTATAAATCCACAAATTAATCAATCTGGAAAATGAAGAAGAGGATAATAGATGCTAACACTTGAATCATGTATTAGTCAATCTTGAGTCATTCCAAGATGATAAAACTTGAAAATGTATTAGTCAATCTTGAGTCATTTTAAGGTGGTAACACTTGAATCATGTATTAGTCAATCTTGAGTCAATAAAAAGATTAAAGTGTAGAAATAGCTATGTGACACAAAACCTCTCAATTATGAAAAATATTGTGCGATTAAATTTCTTTGCTACTTTAACACTCTGATAGGCAAAGAAACATTTATATATCTTCATATATATAAATGATATGACTTGATTTAAATACTGATATTTTTATATTAGTAAATTCTGGATCTTGGGAAATCTAATTAAAAGAAATAAAAGAGGCAAGAAAAGAAGTGATCCCTTGTTTAAAAAAAAAACTCAACTAAAAATCATTAAAATATAGGTGAAGAAAAGTGGGTCACTTCATAATGGGATAGACGTCTGTCCAAGGTCTTGGGAAAATTTTCCTTGAGACATCAGACGTCTGTCCAAAGTGACAGACGTCTGTTCATGCTCTCTGAAAAAAATTTGCTGAAGACTCAAACGTTTGACCATATCCTTAGACGTCTGTCCTGAGTCTCTGAAAAACCACTGCTGAACTATAGACATTTGTCCATAATGACAGACGTCTGTCCCCGTCGCTCCAGCACCACTCCACCTTCTTCTCCATAACTTCCTCCTTCGAGCTCCAATTTGCGAACCGTTTTCTCCGTCACCAAGCTACTTTCGACCCCCTTCAATTCCTCCATATAGTGTCGCCAAAATTTAACATTCCACTAGTTCAGAGTTAGGGTTTCGGTTGGATTCCAGAATCATTGTGGAAAATTGGGGATTGAAGTATAGAATTCCAGAGAATGAGGAAGAAGAAGAGATTTGCTATAACGATAAATAAAGCTCGGATAATCTAATCAAATGAAAGTATCTGCTTATTCCTAGTCGATTCTTTTCTGCTTTGTAAATAAGCTCGTCTTCTTTCTTCAAGTTTGACAGAGAGGAGAGGGGCGCAATAGAAGAAGAGAAAAAAAAAAGAAAAAACGCGCCTATTGAGTTTAAAATTGACAAAATACAAAAGATGCTTCTGCTGTCTTGGAAACTAACTCAGCAATAATAGCAGTATAGATAGATTAGCCTTGAATTAGAATTCTCATTAGTTTGTTTGTTTTTATGCAATTGGATAGTGTTATGCCCTTTATTGTTTCTTACTCGGTTTTATTCATAATATTTTTTGTTCGACTTTTTATTAGACTAGTATATTTTTATTTCGCATATACATGTAAATAAATAGGTATGTGTGTATTGACTTTACACTTTTTGTATAGTCTTTTTTTGCAGCTTTAGATATGCTTGTTGGACCGGATGGATTCTGCTGATTTTGAGGATATAATATCTATTTAGTAGATTATATAGTGTTGTATTATTTTATCATGGACCTCGACTCTTTAGGATTGAAGTTTCTTGGGGAAATTAATTTAAAGGACAAAAATTTGTATATTTTTAGCCTCAAGGACACGACCTCGATATTTTAACCACAAGGACAAACATTTTCCTAAAAATTATTCATAAGGACAAACATTCTTTCAAAATTATTCATAAGAACAAACATTCTTTCAAAACTGCTACCTAACTAAAAACTGATACCTAAAAACTGCTACTGATAACTACAAACTGATACCTATAAACTGTAAAAACTGATACCTAATGAAAGTTGTCCTTCAGGCCAAAATACTAAAGGTCTGTCCTTGAGGCTAAAATGCTGAGAAATTTTGTCCTTGACAATAATTTCTGTTACTTTTTTTGTGTACTCTTCTAACAAAGGATCATCCATACCTCTCAAAATAATAATAATTATTATTTAGATGTAACGGCACAGACATTGAACTTCGTAATGTCCTTTAAAGTTACAATTAACACTAGCACTGAAGACGATATTGTAAACGACACATTTTCTAATTGACAAGTCGTTTGAGGTTACATCGAAATTATTCATGGGTTTAGAAGCTTTTAAACTGACACCGCGGTCGGCGATATTAAAAAAAAAAAAAAAAAAAAATTTCTGCGGTTCCTGCCATTAGCAATCGACTGTGTCTTTATCTTGCACTACTCTGTTTTTAGGCGAAAATGGCAATGGCGGGATCCACTAGGTTCTCTCTGCCCCAGTTATTTTACCATTTCCGATCCAAAGATGACTCGCAAACGAAATACTTTGCTTTCTTCACAAAAATCAATTCTTGTTCATCGACCGTCGGTTTGACCTCCACTCTCCAGCCTCACCGCCCACCGGCGATTCTTCATCATTAATGATCATAAAGAACCTCTCCTCGGACGCTGCTGCTGCATTTTCCTTTCACTCTATTTTAGTGAACTTCCTTTCCAGTGAGTTTGATCAGCGATGACTGATGACCTAGGCCCTCCACCCGGCTTAAACACCGCTGATCAGAACGTGACGATCAATCTCCTTCAAGGCTTCCTCTAGGTTCGAGTTGCTGGCCATCAGAAGTCACAACAAACAACAACTCCTATTCCGGCCACACTCCTTCAGTCAGACCTAACCCTCTTCCTTTGGATTGTTTGTTAGTTCGATATCAGTAGATACAGAAGTGGAAAAGTAGGAAATTTTATTTATATATGGATTGTGTTTGGTTCTGCTAGAGCAACGAGTAATTAGAATTGGGGATATCATTTTACCTGGGTTTATAATGTGTTGTTTTGAGTGGTGGTCGTTGGTTAGCTACTTATTGGATCCAATAGTTCATACTCCAATAATATTTCAAGCAATATCAGAATGTACCAGGACAAATAAACATTAACTTATGATGAATCATTGGATATATTGATCCCATAATCCATGTTCGAAAGCGAACTCCGTCTCTAGTTTCAAAGTAAAGAAGGGGATCAAAATTTGATTAGTCGAATGATAGTAGTATTATTTGAAGTGGATATATGCGTTGATGTTTGATTAATGTATATGAAATATGTATAATTGTGCACAAAGTGTTTGATCAATGGTTAGTGTGGATCCGAGAGTGGTGGATTTGAGTAATGATTTGTCGCATTAGTAAGTGTATATATGTTGGTTTTGGGGGACTGAAATTGATGGATATTGTTGTATGCACGAGGTTGGGTGTGTGCATAATGTTTGCTGTTACTTGCTATAGTTTGTGTTAAAAGAAAATATTACGAGAAGGTGGTGTTCTCCGACATGCGTACTGTTGATCAGATTTCTTTAGAGAATTACTGTCTAGATCTGAACTCTGAAGGATGTGGCTGTACAGGGCTGTTTGTTCGAATAGACTTGCATATATTGGATCTTCAAGCAGTGGGTATTTGAAATATCATGTGAGTTGTTTCATATTTGTTTAGATCATGATTGAGTATATTGTTCGATGAAGTGTTTAAGCAGAAGAGTGTTGCCGGCCAGAACTGTACATTGCGATTCAGACCACCTTTTGTTTTTTTATGGTGTAGCGTGTATGAACGTGTTTGGAATTGGTTTCGAAGTAGTGAGGTTGGGAGCATTATCGGAGTGATTACATGGATCTCGGAGCTATGGAGCTTGCTGATACAAACTTTGGATAACTGGTAGAGCTTGGATTAGCGGATGTGAATCTTTAGAGCTTGAATCCTTAGGATTCACTTCTTTACGTAGGTGAGAATTCCTTCTAACTTGATTTCTCTGTGCTTTTGTAGAATTTTATTTTATTGTTTGGTGCAATATATGATTATTGAGTTGGTATTATAGCGAGTGGATCGAGATCAAGATTTTGAATCTTGGATTTCAATCCCATTCCGCCTTTTGAAGATTTCACACGTTATCTCTCACACGATAGGACATATATATTTAGGGGGTCCATCTCGGATATACACGCTGTTTTAAAAGTTCATTGCATAACTATCTTGAAGTATATTTTATGTATGAAATTAGTTTTGCATATACAACAACTTTTTTACGCGAGTCACAACATTATAATAACGATAAAATCTGGAAAAATAGGAACTTGTGAATATATGAATGGAACTCCAAGCACAAATTACACAAAAGATCATGACAGTCGATCAAAATGAAACCAAGTTTTCTGAACAATATGCTCTTTTTTTTTAAACAACAATCCCATAAAAATGTTTCTATAAGAAATACTTCATCCTATTAATAACTTGAAAATATAACATTAGTATTCGTTTTATTTTTGGAGGTATAAATCCACTCATTCAACATCCGTTTATTGCCATTTGATGCCAAGATAACATCATTTACATTGCATCAAATTTGGTTTAAGAAATAATTTTGATGACAAATCTTTTGTTAATCTGTGCATAATGCCTAACACTGTAGGTATATACAATCCCATTAACATTCTAAATCCTTTAATAGTACACTACAACTAAACGCTAACATACAAAAATTGTACTGCAATTCAAATAAATTGAGAAATAAATAAAACAATAACTTAAAGTCCGTGCTTTGATTAAATGCAACTCGAAAAAACAAAATAAAAAGATAACTTATATAGTCTTCTTATTTGAATTTGTTGCAATTAAAAAAAGAGTTACTCCTACTTAGAGCAACTCCAACTGTTGGTTGGATATCAGCAATGTGGAGATGTGCACTAGAAGTTGGCTCCAACAGGGTGTAGAAATTTGGAGAGTGTCGATTTGGGGCTTGATAGTGTGGGTATCTCGAATTTATTGAGGCGCCTGTTACACAGGCGCCTCACTTTCCCCAACTCCACACTCCCAATGGCTACCCAACGGCTAAATGCAACGGCCATATTCCACCCAACCCCTCTATTCCACCTTCAAATACAACTCTCTTCATTTTCTTTCCTTCACAACCAATTTTCTTCAACAATCCTAATTTTTTACTCTCACTTATCGCAAATGAACATGTATTCCGATTTCGACGTTGATGTTGCAAGGTGCAGTTTGAAGACTACGATTTACAAGACGTTACGGTTCCGATCGGCGGAGCGGTAACTAATGCAAGTTGGAGCGCTGCGGAAGACTATGATCTTTGCTACATTTACTATGCACTCTCAGTTGATCCTATTCAAGGTGCCGATCAGAGTGGTGAGACTTTTTGGAGCAAAATTACTAATTGCTACAATCGGAGGAATATCAATCGGAAAAGAACGTTATCTTCAATCAAAGGTCGTTATGGAAAAATCAATCGTCAAACACAATATTCGATTCTCAAATTTTCAAGCTAAATCAAACGAATACTAGTGGATTTGGAAATGAAACGCATTTGGCAAGATTTAATATAATTTCATTGTTTTAATTTTTATCATAGTTCTCTAATTATACTAGTGTTTTTTTATTACAAAGAATGGCCGCAAACAAGTTCTTCAAACAAATCTATAAACCAGATAGTAAACAAGCACCACATTTTTATCAGTTCATGCATATTATGACATGTTGGTTGAGCATGTTAAATAGAAATCATCGCTTCAGAGAACCGTTCAAGAAGTCCAGTCAAATAGTGGTCATGGTAAAACACCTAGAGTTGGAGAAAGCTCTAGTCCTAGGGAATCGCTAGGAAGCTACGGTTTAGGATCAGAAGAAGACCTAACCCCTACCGAAGATCATTTTGTTCGGCCACAGAGAGCAAAAGCGGCAAAAAATAAGCAGGCCGCTGGAGCGGATCAGATAGAAATTAAAAAACTCTTACTTGAATTTGAAGATAGATATAACCGTGCAAGGAGACTCGAGCAATTCAACACCAAGAAAAGTTGTCAAGAATGGATCAACTTCTTGTTGGAAACCGACAAAGAGATGAAGATGCAATAATGTTCATGGATACGTCGCACATGTCTGCAGAACAACTGGAGTATACGAAGCATAGAAGGAGAGAAATTATGAGACGTAGACTTGAAGAGGGTCATTAACTGTTTCTGTTTTTCTAGAACCTTTGTATCTTTGTATTACCATTAGTTGTATTGTATTATGGACGTAAGCAATTATTTATATAAGTACTTTCATTGAAATTGCATTACATTGAGAAAAGATTATAACAAGTAACAACATTGCGTTAATTAAACATAAACAGATTACAATAACAATAATAAGTAACAACAACATTAACAACAGTAGCAAAAGTAATGTAACGACCTGAAATTTTCAACCATTCACATCCATACATGTCGGATTTGAATTGCTTAAAATATCAGATTGTTAATTTAAATTTGGCAAAACTTAGCATATACAGTAAATAAATAATCACAGAATCACAGACACAGAGTAATATAAAAATAATGCAGCGGAAACAAAAGAATAGTAGTTCATGAAGCTACTATATATATAACAGAGTTAAATAAGATACAACAGAAGTCTCGAATACATAGAAGTCTCAATACAATAGTCAAATACAAGATCTAAATACATCACTGGAATCGACTGAATGACTGAAAACTGGATAGATAGCTGGATCTCCAAGCAAAGCTCCAACTCCAAAGGTGAGTCTCAAATGCTGTATCACTCAGTCTGACCCGAGCGTAAAGCAAAACGCAAAACACTCGAGTCAGGATTAACATTCTTATATCAATAAACCCAACTCAAGTGAAATGTCAACTGAAATACAAATAACTCAAAGGATGTTTGGGATAACCATCCTCTAAGGATCCGTTAAACTATCTACTATGTAGTAATATACGCTATTATAATAATGTCTACAGTAAAGTATACTATTTAAAAATAGCGTTAAGGCTTACATTTTCCACCTTAACACATTTTTAGGTATGCCAATAGTCTATACAGTACCGTAATACCCTGTAAACTGGGGCTACCAGAGGATACTCCATAGGTACGACACAAATTAAACTCGTAGTAAAGTACGCTACGGTAGGTGACACGACACAACTAGGCAATGCCAGGGTAGATATACCAATTACACTTCCGGACCGGTGGTAACGCAGAGCCGCATCAATCGCCCACCTCGAGCCACACTCCCGAATCAAGAGTGCGCACCAAATCAATCACAAAGTAATAGAATGACATACGATGGAGTGTGTCCGATTAAAGGTGCTACCTCATTAGCCCGTCGATTGCTCCTGTTTTAGCCACCTTATGCCAACTCACGGGAGTCGAGTCCATGTATATACCTCATATAGGATCGTCGCCACCATCCTACTTCATTCTGGAATCTTCACCGCGTACACAGTTGTTAAAGTGGTTTTCGGTATCGACAGAGAGTATGCCCATATCCGATCCCGGTCTTTTTAACAACCAAACGTTATTATAACACCACGGTCATTTCAAAATAGTTTATACTTCAAAACCAAAATATCATTTCATTTCAAAAACCAAATCAATACGAGATCATTTTTACTTCAAATATATTCATTACCAAAATCATATCACTTTCCAAAGTTATAACGCTTTTGAAATCATAAGTCTTTTAAAAATCAAAACACTTTGGAAATCAAAATCTTGAAATTCATAACACTTCGAAATCATAGCTTTGAAATCATTGCATTTTGGAATCCATAACACTTTCCTCTTAAACAGTTTAGATATTAAATTTAGTATATATAATAAAGTAGTTTATAAAATAAAAATAGTTTATATAAAATAGTTGTAAGTTAAAATAGTTTATAATAAAATAATTTATATTAAAATAGTTTATATTGAAACAATTTATATTGAAAATGATTTATATTAAAATAGTTTATATTAAAATAATTTATATTGAAAATGATTTATGTTAAAATAGTTTATATTAAAATAATTTATAAAGTAAAGTATAAAATAGTTTTAAATATAGTCAAAAATACTTTATATAATAAAATAGTTTCCTCAAATTTCACAAATCGATTCAAATCAACCCGAATTCCAAAATTCAATTAATTAAATCTTAATTCATCAATTTCCACTAAATTCAGTTTCTCAATAAACCATTTCAAATTTTATCGATTTCAAATACAGATTTGAACCACAAAATAAACCATTTCAATTTCAATATATTTCAAAGATTTATATATTCAACATTTCAAAACTAAATTCGATAATTTCATATATATATATATATATATCAAATTCACTTTACTATTATTTAGTTTTGAAATATTTACTTAATCATTTCAATAACATCTAAATAAAACTTAAAGTTACAATTTTAAATAACCAAAATATCCCATTTCAATTTATGTAAATTTGAAATATTCATTTAGGTCACTTTTAATCAAATTCAAGTTATAAAACATATCTTTAAATTTTCAAATTTAATAAATTTCAAATCAAACTTATTTAAGTAAAATTCTTAAATAAATATAATTTCAAATCAATTTCAAATTTATCTTTCCAACCTGAATCATTATAAACTCTATATTTGAAAATATATATTTTAAATAAATACCTAAACATATTATATATCAACTTTATTAAATCAACTTTAATAAATCTTTAAAATCAATATTTATTAAAACCATATATTTCTTTTCAAAACCATAGAAATCATTTTCAAAATATTTATATATAGACCAACAGTGTCTGTATATAATTTTCTACTCTGTGGTCAAGTGATACAGATATTTATCATTTCAATCCGAAATTTATATATATATATATATATATATATATATATATACGGGTATATATCTTTTCAACCCGCAATCCCAAATTCAATTCAAATGAAAATCGCTTGGGTTTATCATTTCAACCCATAACGATTTTCTCCTATTCTACAGATCGTTCGGGTATGTACCATTCAACCCATAGTGATTCTATACTAACAGGGAACTTGCAGAGTGATAATAGATATGATAATAATATAACAGGCATATATCATCAATATAAAAACAGATAATGGTGTTAGATGTCACAGGTGAACATATACATGTAATAGCATATAAATAGCAATGTAAATAACTAACAACAACATATTTCAATTGTCGTTTCAATTGAAATCAAATTTAATAAATAAAAGAACGTTAGTCGTGAGTGATTGCTCACCTTTCGAGACTAGAGAGAACAGAAGATGACACAGATACACGCACTGATACAGACACTGAGATTGAGTTACGAATCCAAGCAAAGCAATATCGGCACGAATTCGACGAACGAAGCCGATATATAGGAATTGACGAAATCAAATCAGAACTGAATCGATGAAAATAATTGGTACAAGTGACTATATATGTAACTATATATATATATCAAATCATATTTCAAATTTAAGCAGATATTAAATTAAATATATATGTATTTCAAAATCATTGTTTACTCTAAACTCCAATATTAAAGCCAAATATATATATATAATAATAAATTTTGTATCCGCACAAGAATTTAACAAATTAACATATATATTCATATAACTTATATAAAATATACAACCCAAACATATATATGTATTTACGATATAACAACAGATCAATTTATACTACATACTTAATATATATAACAAACAACTTATATTATATATTAAACAGACATCCTTTAAAATTTTTATAACTATATAAACTTATAAATGTATAACAACATAACTTAGTTACCGCATCTATTTGAAAAGGAAACCACATAGACATACCATTCACGTAATTCAATACTGTCATGAAGTAATATATATATATACAGTACTATATATACACATACGAACAAATAAATCGAAATGCCTATAAACACCATCATAATATATATAACTGATATAACACTATACAGATAGCAACAACCTTTATAAGCTTTTATATACATACATAGATTTTCACGTTCATACTTTTATATGTAATACTTGAAATCAAGAGTTTAAAAAAAAATTCTTTTCGACTGAGGCCATATAACATACTTTATAACATAATATATATTGAAATCTATATACTAAAATAAAACTGTTATAATACAAAACATTGTACTCATTATTATATACAAACATTGTCTACCTTATCAAACTGTCACAAACACTGTACAATACTGTCACAACAGTAAAATATGTATATAAATCAATGTTTTAAAAAAAATGTCCTTCACTGTTTATCCTATATATATATTTACATTATATATATATATATATATATATATATCACATACCAAAACTGCAGGCGGTCGAGATTAGGAGGATGGATGTCGATGATGAGGCACTCAAAAAAATGCGGAGCTCGTTGTTGAGTTGCTCGGCCAGGTGTAGGCGAGCTGGCTGCGCGTGAGGGAAAGAAGAGATGGAAGTGGAAAAATGCATTAATTACTCTATCGGTGAATATTTTTGTCTTAGGCTATATGCCTATATTTGACATTATAGACCTAACTATACTCGCATGATAATGTTGCTTGACTATCACAATGCACAAATATTGAAGACATAAGTTTTGGCCATACAAGAATTTCCAACAGTAAATTTTTAACCATTTTGCTTCTTTGCTACCAGAAGCCAATGCTACAAATCTGATAGCCATGATAGAATTAACAATATATATTTGTTTGTTTGAGACACATGATATCGCTTCCCCACCAAGAGTAAATACCCATCTTCTAGTTGATTCATGATATTCACTTCTTGTATTTCAACTAACATATGTGTATCCTTCTATTATACTTGCTACTCCAAAGGATATGTAAGCTACTCCAAGACCCAGAACACTACATCCTTTGATTTCATTACCGTGTTTACCTCAACTAAGTTATTAAGTTCTATTACTAAAATCCTATAATCCTTGTCGTGTTGAATGTATTATAAGATACAACCAATACCCTTTTGTCCAAAAATTTTGATTTTGGGTTCAGGTAACCAGACAATTGCTCTACAATCACAAACCTTATAATAGTCTGGATTAAACCTTCTTTTCTTCCGAAGTTCATATCCATATGAAGTAAATTTGGTTTTCTTGTAAGATATTATATATAACATGAAATCAATAATCCTTCATCTCAGAAACTAGTATCAGTATCATAATTACATAACATAACATTAACCATTTCAGCGAGGGTTTTATTTTTCATTCGGTTACTCCATTATGTTGTGGTGTATATGCTACAAATATCTTTTGTATTATTCATATAGGCTCACAAAATGTAGGAAATTGATATTCAATGCCTCTATTAGGTCAAGTGTTTTAATTTTAACATCACATTGATTTTCCACTTTTGTTTTGTAAGTAATAAATAAATTCAATACATCGTCTTTAGTGTGCATAAGGTATACATAACAACACCTAGAATAATTAGTTATAAAAGTGGCAAAATACTTCTTTCCTCCTTTAGTAGGAGTACTATGCATATTACAAACAACAACGTGAATGAGTTGTAAAAATTTGTACTACTAATAGAATTTAATGGGCATGGTTCTCTAGTTATTTTTGTCAAAGAACTCACCCTAGACTGGGGATCATGTTAAACGAAACCATATCATGCATTATTCTAGTGTTGACATGTCTTAATCTACCATGCCATAGAGAAAATGAATCGACAATGTAAGCAGAAAACAACAATTTTGTGTTGGTTAATTTGAACATTTTCTTGCATATGTACGCTTTTCTCACAAACACACCGCCTTTGGTTGGCATACATTTCTGTAACTTAAAAGATTTGTTTGAAACCAAACTTATTCAAAAGACCACCAGTCTAGTACAAAGTATTGACATTATTTAATGTTAGATGTTAGATTTTTCTTCTTCAAACGGCTGCTCCTTTCTCTTAATCGATGCTTTGCTGAGTTTCCTTAATAGTGATAATTTTCTTCCTCGTATGGTTGAAGTCTTTTGAATTGACTCTTGTCCTTGCAGATTTGCTTAGTAGCGCCATAGTCAATTCGTCAAGATTCTCTTTTTCAGTCATATTAATTTTAGAGCTTACGACAATAAAATTATCTTTGGTCGAAATGATAATCTCTTTTAAATAGCCAAAGCTTTCCGCAATTAAAAAAAACATTCATTTTCTTGGCATCCTTAGTATTTTTTATTTTCCCGAAATTTCATCTTTTGATCAAAAGACCTTTCTAATTCATTTATTAATATTTTTTCTTCCGCCGTGTGGATCTTTGGTGAATACATTGTTTGTTAGTTCATCAGCTTCCTTATGTCTTGGTTGTTCTTCAACTTGCAGATATCGTGCGAAGTTGTTTGAACTCATTTCCTCCTCCTGTCTAAGGATTTTTCTTTGGTCCTTCTAATAAGGGGAAGTTTATCTGTAATGGACAAGATTTTGATTTCCTCATCCATTTTCAAATTATGTTGGTTGAATTGGTACACGTGTGTATAATATCATTGAATTAGCTTAACATCAATCATTTTATGATTAAATAAAAGTTTTAGTTAAAAATTTCTTACTCGTCACGTCCTCCATTAGACATTTGATCTTCAGTACATTTCAAATATCTTTTGTAGTTGGTTTGTTGTAGCATAGGTCGAATAGTGTATTCGACATCATGTTACATAAGTGCCTTTGGTATATGTCGTCATCTTGTTCCTATTTCAGTTGGGCTCTAATCTATTAAAGTGTTTCATGCTCTTTCACCTCCGGTTTTAGCGTCATCAATACATATACTATTATTAATCTAGCTAGGAGAAAATGCATTTTTGCCAATGAACAAAATATACGCCATCAAATGTTTCTAATATTGTGAAATCAAACGCAAACTCTTTTAAACCGCATGGTGCCATAGTCGTATGTCTTAACATTGTTGGTGGTATTTCTTAATTCTGGCAGATAAGACAATAATGGTAGAAGTTAAATGAATAAAGTTCGCTTTAAAGTGTTAGATTTCGATAATATAATATTTTCAAATTAAAGAAGATTTCGTAGATTTTGAGTCGATGGAATTATGACTTAAATATATTGCCTTTTTTATTGCACTGAAGATGATAATAAATTATCTACATGGAAAGGAGAATTATTTTAAGAGATGGAAGTAATCAATCAATTCTCTAATCAACTGATTAAAGAGGACATTTTATCGAGCACATTCGTATTGGAAGAAACTAGAAAAATTAAATAGATAAACAACGTTTCCCATATGAATAGGAGAATTGATAGAATTGATGATACATTGATTTATTACCATAAATCAATTACTTCAACCTTAAGTAATATTCTCTATATAAGGTTAGTCGCCATTTAGAAATTAAGATAATCCTCTGAAATTGTATTTATTCATATTCTTCTTATCCTCCAGTATCAATTTTGTGATTTTCTTTTTTCACAATGTAATAAAATCCACTCTTCCCAAGTTGATGTAAACTATCTCGTGATAGTGGACCACTATAAATCTTGTGTATGATTTTCTTTTCTGTTTATGCATCTATGATTCGGATTGCTTATTTTGGGATATTAATTTTCTGTTTCTCCTACATCATCATCAACGAGATCTTATTATTTCCATTGCGTTTGGGGTCTTAATACAAATTTTCTCCAACAGTCTGGTATCACAGCGATGTTACAAATGATAGTTGTTTTGTCTACTATAGAGGCGGAGCTAATAACTACTGTTGAAACAACTAAGGAGACACTCTACTTGAAGCGTTTGATGTGTGATTTGAGCTTCATATATGATGGAATTGTGGTGAATTGTGATAGTCAAAGTGCATTTCACTTAACTGAAAATCTGGCTTTCAGCTCGAGAACGAAGCATATAGAGGCGAGAGTCGGTTCTTGTCTCGATGAATGAAGAGAAGCTAGATCGTCTTCAGATTGTTCACACGGAGAAAAATGCAGCAAAAATGTTTGCCAGTTCCTTGCCTTTTACAAAGTTTGGGCATTGCTCGAACTTGATCCGCTTATTGAGGTGCTAAATGTCATATGGTGACACATGGGGAGAGTGAGTTGGTAGATGGAGACATTTGTTTTTATTATGGAGATTGATAGGTCATACTTGGAGATGATACTTTCAAGACTTTGTTGGCGGACGGTGGTCTTGTCGGAATTGTTGACAAAGTGCAACGGGTGATGACCATGCCGAAGCTTATTGAAAAGTATCCATGGTGTCTTTTCCAAGAGTTGTTTGAAGTGATGATGTAGGTGGAGTTGGTAAGTTTGTATGGAAATATAGTATCAAAGTGGATATTGTTAAATTTCAGCGATATAAATTTTTTAAAAGAAGATTTTGAAGATATTTTGAGTCAATGAAACTGTGGTTCAAATATATTGTCTCTTTTTTTCACTAAAGATGACAAGAAATTGTCTATATGGAAAGGAGAATTATTTTACGAGATGTAAGTAATCAATCAATTCTCTAATTAACTGATTAAAGAAGACATTTGATCAAGCGCATTCATATTGGAGGAAACTAAAAAAAATCAAATAAATAAAAGTTTTTCATATGAATAGAAGAACTGATGAGACATTGATTTATTATCATGAATCAATTACTTCAACCCCAAGTAATATTTTCTATATAAAAATAGCCATTCCTTAGAGATTAAAATTATCCTCTCATATTATATTTCTTGATATTCTCCATTATCAATTTTGTAACTTTTTTTTTAAAGTAATAAAATCTACTCTTTCCAATGGATGCACACTATCTTGTTATAGTGGAACCACTGTAAATTCCGTGTATGATTTTCTTTTCTTTTTATGCGTCTGTGATCCGTGATTGTTTATTTTGGGATATTAGTTTTCTGTTTGTCCACCTGACCGTCAATACGATCCTACTAGTTCCGCCGCATTTGGAGTGTTAATCCAAATTTTTTCCAACACAAAACACATTGATAACGCTTTCCTTAAGGTCACTAATGTTTGATTAAACGAACGAATGCGTTGATTTATGACAAATCTTCTCCTAAGATACCATAGAGTTCGAGAAGTTAATCTCTTTGATCGGCTGCGCTTGCATTACCGAAATCGATCCAAACTATCCGTTGAGTGGTACTATACTGACAAGAGGATCGAGTTTGCAACCTGCTATATAACAAATCCGATATAATTTTGAATGAATTTTTTTTTTAGAGATTTATAGAGCAAGAAGATCTTGAAGATAGAAATTTTCTTCGTTTCGGAATGGTTAGGTCCAACTCATTTACAGACTTGAGGATTTGGCGAAGAGTCATGTCTGTTCGCTCAACATCATAAACGACTATATTTCCGTCCATGCAACAGTAACATCAATTCGTCTAGCAACCGTTGTTTTTTTTTTTTTTTTCATTTCAAAAGACGCATCTGCTGCAGTTTCATTGTGCTTGTTTGGCTCAAAAGTTGATCCCGATATTTGAATCAATTTGAGCTAAAAAAAACTCGAATTAATTAAGCAATTTCCACCCAAAAATATGGTTTGGACCCAAACTCGTCTCGGTATGACACGATATACGTGTTATTACGCATGACCTCTCGCTTCAAACCAAGGGAAAATATTTGAGTGATCAAGGGACCCAACATTTACTTTTCTTTTGTAAAACCATACTTCAATAATATAAGTTTGGAATTCCTATGATGTGGGACTAATCCCATATTTGTACCCATCTTCTTCTTTCATTCTCTTCTCTAGAACAAACAAAACTAACACGAATTTTATACAAATTTTATGAAAATTTTCGCTAACAGTAAAAGTGTCTTGGAAAAAATACTATATCATCACCACCATTCCCACTGATATTTGTTTTTCAAACAGCAAAGAAATTTCAACCTATACTAACCTAAATGTATATATGTATATAAATCAAAAGATGCAAAGAATAAATGAATATCCATGGTTAGACAGGAGAATGCAAAAACCATGACATCTACAAATACTAATTATGATAATGTTAATTATGTTCACTTTTATAAAATCACTCTAATAAGTTCACAAGAAACCATCTGCGAACGAGAACGTACATCAACCCCACCCCGATGCATACTTCTTACTACCATCGTTGGAAGTTGACTGTTCACGTCTCATTTGCATTTCAGCAAAATGATTCGTACAAAGCATATATAGATATGTTAGATTATCTAACATTATTAGACAACTATTTTGTTTCAAAAATAGCAAAAAGAAAGCTCTTTCAAGTTAAATAGAGTTGACACATCAAAAGAACAATTTCCTTTTTTCACCAGTGTTATCATTTTGAGTGTACAATTTAATATTCATATGTGATCCAGGAAAAAGTATAATTGAGAATTGTTTATCATTATAGCAATCATAGTTTCAAAAATAATTTAATTCTTTATTGTTGATGATCTATATATGAGACTTGCCTGATCATATACCATGAAAATTAGTTGAGATTGATGACCCAAATTCCCTTAAAAAAGAAGCAAAATGAAGAAAACAAAAAGCATGTATAACCAATTACACCATGCTCATTGAAGTCAAAACAACACAAAGGACACTTTAGAGGATCAGCAGTTGAACCTTCACATCTTTTTACATACATGCAAATATGTGATCCTCATTTTATGTCCAGAAAAATATGTTGACATTAAGTGAAATCAAACTCAAAATGAACAGTAGCAGTCACCATCTACTCTCTAACGAACTCGAATGTAAGCTTGGCTGTTTTCCTTTTGTAGAATATATTTTACTAGTAAGGTTGGCCTTGCATTGCTTTCCGGTATTCCTACTAGGCGTGATGCATGGGCACATGTATTGATATTAATTTTACTTGGCCGGATTTGATAAAGTGGTCAGCTATCTCTACCAGTTTCGAAAAAGAGGCAAAAAATTCAATTTCAGAGTTAAGGAGGTAAAAGATACGAAGCTACCTAGAAACATGCACAGTTTTGTGCTTAATTAGCATTATATGATGACGATTCTGGTATACACACACAACTATACTGATTATGTGTTTGTGTTATCCCATATACGCTCATTACACATGAGTACATCTCAGTGATATTTGATTGTATAAGCTACTTTTGGGTATTACTTTTTTGGATAACAGTGTATTACTGACTGAAAATGTGAAAGATCAATGGGCAATGTATGATATGGTAAATATTGAGGGTATGTAATTGAAAAACTTTGAGGTAGGAACAATAGCTATTTAATTTAATAATAATGCAAATAAAGAACGAATTACCTACACTAAAGTTTCCTACAATACTCCAATTAACTAGTCCGGGACAATATCCCATAAAAACTTTTGAAATCAACATTGTATTTATCCTACAATTAGGGCCCTTACTCTGCATGGAAAGCTTAAAGTTTTGAAACAGTGCTAAATTTATAAATAGAAACGAAATCAATATGTGAGAGAAGTATATCACAAAGTCTTCTGCATTGTATTCTAAAAAGAGAAATGAAGCTTTTGCATCCACAAGCCTTGTTTACAATTGAGTCATCACTGTACAGTACAACCTCCCACATTAAATTCAGCTCTATAGTGCACACTTTTAGTACAAGCATTTCAAACTCTTTAGCCAAAAAACAAACACAAAACTGAAAAAAAGAAAAAAAAAATCTTTGTACGACCAATATGGTTCATAACCATTCATGCTGCAATAAACAGAAGATTCGAAGAGGCTTGTGGTCTCCTGAAGAAGATGAGAAGTTAACCAAGTACATTATGAAGCACGGCCATGGATGTTGGAGTTCTGTTCCTAAACAAGCAGGTGAATTCATACTTATTTATATGTATATTTCTTCTACTACATTTTGTATATTCTTTTAACATACAAAGATTACTTTTGAAGGATTACAACGATGTGGAAAGAGTTGCAGACTGAGATGGATCAATTACTTAAGACCCGACCTGAAAAGAGGAAGCTTTTCTGCTGAAGAGGAGTCACTTATTATCGAACTGCACAACATGCTAGGAAACAGGTTTCTTATTATTATTTTTTTAACTACATTTTGTTAAGAGTTACCGTTTAGTCATTTCTATGTTATAACGCAGAAAAACTAAAACTTGAATACAGATGGGCACAAATAGCAAAGCATTTACCTGGAAGAACAGACAACGAGGTTAAGAATTTTTGGAACTCGACCATCAAGAAGAAGCTCATCTTCTCACACGCTATAAACCATAGCCATGGCCTCAGTAATATTCTGCCTAGCAACCACCAACTAATAAATCCATCTCCTGCACAAGATGAACTTATCATTCCAATGATGAACACTTATACAAATCACATGGATTATGCAACTAATCATACTAGTATCATGAATAATGTACAGTGCATGGAGCCTTCTTATGGTTATAATGCTGGTTCAGACTTTATGGTCAGATATAATCAAGTAGATGATTTTCAACAATGTGCCACTCTTCCAAATTTGTCTTTGGTACATGGAAAAGGTACGGATTTAAACGTTACATGTCTCAACGATGCTGTTAGTTCTGAAGGTGCAAGTGCAGTAGATTACTACTATGTGGATGAATTCATGGCTAACGTCAAATTTGCTTGTAATTAGGATGTTGTTATTAGCTGAAAATATATATGAAAAAAGTGAGTGAGTTTAAAGTAGAATAGAGGGTACAGAGTCATTGATGTTAATCAATGGGCATTACTGTTATGTGTAATAATGGGTATGTGGGCTTAGCTACTGGCTGCCTACATTCTTGTATGTATTCCTCAGACATTTCTATATCAGTGGTACATTTATGGATAGGAATCAAATGCTCTATTTTGAAAAACTGTTTAGGCTGTATACGAATAGGGAGGGAAAAAAGATGGAATTTAAGAGATTAATCAGTGGTGACAGAAGGATAGACCAAGTAGAATACTTTCAGGAAATTAAATTGAATGGCTGCATTTGTTCTTGGTCATTTAGTTAACACTTTGACTGTGGACAAACAAAATAAATACGGCATGTAGCTCACGGGAAACAGTTTCATATATGTTTGCAGCAACAAACCGATTTTGCCAAATCGCCAGCTTCCGCTAGCACTAGTTCTCACATTTGATTATTTACTTCTTGGGATTATGATTTATAGGTTAAAAAGCACAATTAATCAACTATCTTTTTTCTTTGAAAAACTTGCAGAAGTAAGCTTGTTTGTGCCGAGTATAACAAGAATGACCTTGTTTTAAAAATAATTACAGCACAGATAGACCTGTTTTGACCACGTCGACGTTGACGAATTTTGAAAATGCGCTTTTGAACGAATTTTTAAAATACGCCAACGGACGACTTTTAAAAAACGGACGACTTTTCAAAAGTCGTCAAAACAAAATTCCTGCAACTAAAAATAACACCCACCTGCTGCATGTAGCTACCTCACATGATCAAGAAGTTGAACTAATAGACAATGCATAGATATCAACTTTCAAATCTAACAACTGCGAATGTCATTTATATCGACATCGAGTAAACAGTACTTAGATACGAAATCTGATACATAACTATTTAGTTTGATACATAGAATTTACATTCACTTAAAGTTGAATACACATAAATCTTAATTCGGTACGCAGTCATACATTAGATAATGAAAGTTTAGGTCGCTGAGTACATCGCTTTCTGTTATGGTCCTGTGATCCACGTTTGCTGCACCTGTTTGTTTTAGGCGTTTGATGCTCGTTCATAATATTGGTATGTGCTGCTCTACGGTATTGGTATGTGCTGTTCTACCAAGTTGTTACTGCCAATCTGGCATAGTTGGTTATACCAAGTTGTTACTGCCAGCCTGGCATAGCTTTGTTATTTTTTCTTCTTTGTATAAATAGGCTTGTAATCCTTTTGCTATGTAATAGTTTACTTTCTTCTCATTCAAAAATAATAAAAAAGGGTATGAATTCTTTTTACCTCTCATGTCTTCCGTACTTAAAATCAGAGAAGAGTTGATGAATTACTGATCCTTTCATGGTATCAGAGCCATGTTTCTCATCGACTCCTTCTAATTTGCATCTAAATTGATTCAAATAGATCAATATTTCTCAGATCTATTTCATATTTTCTCTTGCCGCTGATTTTTTTTTTCTCTGAAATTTTGCTGATCTGTTATTTGATAATATGCCTGAAAACAACTCTGATCTGCCTTTGAATCAAAATCCTGCAAGTATCTACTACATTCATCCATCGGATGCTAATACTGCACAACTTGTATCATTCAAATTTAATGGTGATGGTTTCACCAGCTGGAAAAGAGCTATGTTGCTAAGCCTTTCAGCAAAGAACAAGACAGGTTTTGTTAATGGTTCCTATAGAAAGCCTACTGATGAAGATGGATCTGAATACAAGGCGTGGGAGAGATGCAATGATTTGGTCTGTTCTTGGATTTTGTTCAATCTCGATGAAAACATTGCTGGTTCTGTTATGTTTCTAAGGAGTGCTAGAGAAATTTGGTTAGATCTCGAAGAAAGGTTTGGTTATACATCCTTAGCACATATTTACGCTTTAGAACAAAAGCTAGCTGATATCAATCAAGGCAACAGTTCTATTTCTGAATTTTTCACTTCTATTAAATCAATTTGGGATGCTATAGATGAAGCACATCCACTTCCATGTTGTACTTGTAACAATTGTACGTGCAACTTGACAAAAAGATTGGTTAAAAGGCATCAAGATGTGATGGTTATACAATTTATGATGAAACTCTCAGATCAGTTTGCAACAATCAGAGGAAATGTGTTAATGATGCAATCTCTACCGAATGTTACAGAGGTTTATAGAATGTTTGCACAAGAAGAAAAACACAAAGAGATCTCTCAAATAGTTAATCAATCTGAATCTATGGCTTTCATGGTTGACAAGAAGAAGTTTTCTGGTACAGGCTCCAAAACTTACACTGGCAGTACAGAACAGGCTAAAAGTAACAAGAGCAATACCAAACCAGGTTCTAAATATTATTGCACTCACTGTGAGATACCTGGACACAGCATTGACAGATGTTTCAAGATACATGGTTATCCTCCCAATTTCAAGGGATTTAAAAAGAAGAAAGTAGCAGCTGCTGCTTACAATGACACTGATAACATGCAAACTGATGATCAACCTACTCAATCCATCTCTGTGGAACAATATAATCAGTTGATTAACTTGCTCAAGTCACAACAGCAAAGCATCAAGTCAAATGGCCATGTAGAGACATCTCACAGCCATGCCATGGTGGCAGGTAATTTCTGTTTTTTATCTTGCTCTGACTTAAATTGGCTTCTTGATAGTGGAGCCAGTGACCATATTTGCTCTGAACTAAAATATTTCTCTGAATATAAACCTTTAGTTAGTCATAACAATCACATAACCATTCCTGATGGGAGTAAGCTTATGGTAAAACATGTCGGAACTGTGAAATTGAATGATGGAATTATTCTGAATAATGTGCTACATGTTCCAGATTTTAGATTCAATCTCATTTCCGTATACAGATTATGCAAAGACATGAAATGTGAATTACATTTTACTCATGATAAGTGTTTCATGTGCACACAGAAAGGGCAGTTGATTCTTCTTGGTAATTTGAGGGCTGGTTTATACAATGTGGAAGATCAGAAGAAAACAAGTAATAATGAGGTTCAATCTCACAAATGTAATACAGTTTGTATGTTAGCAGTAGAAGATATTAAACTGTGGCATTTGAGGTTAGGACATCTACCTTTTAATCAGATAAAGTTTGTCAATACAAATTGTGAAATAAAGCCTTGTTCAGCAGATACTATTTGTCAAGTTTGTCCTAAAGCTAAACAAACTAGACTACCTTTTCCTTCAAGTTGTATAAAAACCAAAGCTCCTTTCGAATTGATTCATATTGATGTTTGGGGTCCAAATTCTGTTAAGACTCCTAGTGGATGTAATCAGTTTTTGACTATTGTTGATGATTACACAAGATTTACTTGGGTACATTTCTTAAAAAATAAAAGTGAATCAGTTAGTATCATGATTGATTTTGCTAAAATGATCAAAACACAATTTGATTCTAAAATTAAGTGTGTCAGATCTGACAATGCAAAAGAGTTGTGTGAAGGAGAGATGAAAATATTTTACAAGAACATGGGGATCTTACATCAAACTAGCTGTTCAGACACACCTCAACAAAATGGGGTCGTTGAAAGAAAACACAGACACCTCCTTGAGACTGCAAGAGCTTTGTATATTCAATCAATGGTTCCAGACAGATTTTGGGGAGAATGTCTTATGTGTGCTGTTTACTTGATCAACAGAATGCCCCTAAAAGCAATAAATAATGATATTCCATACCAAAGACTTTACAATGAAACTCCTTCAATAGATCATTTGAGGACATTTGGCTGCCTATGTTATGTTTATACTTCCAGAATTAACAGAGGGAAAATGGATCAGAGGGGTTCTCCTTGTGTTTTCATGGGTTATTCAGTTAGTCAGAAGGGGTATAAAGTTGTTGATATTGCCACTGGAAAACTGACAGTAACCAGACATGTTAAGTTTCATGAAAAGCACTTTCCATATCATCTTTTTCACAAACAAAGGTCTCTTTCACATATGCATACTGCCATTTATCTTCCTGCTTCCACAGCTCCTATTTTTCACAATTCTCCTGATTTATCTTCTCCAAGTACTACATTTCCTTCTCATGACAATCCATCAGAACATTGTCTTGATGGTGTTTTCCCATGCACTAATCTTCCAACATCAGAAATACAAAATACTACTACACCTACTTCTTCTACTGATCCTAACTCCATTGATCCTTCAATCGTGATTGATATAACTGAAAATTTTCCCAGTGAAACTATCAGGAGATCTACTCGTACTCACAAAGCTCCTTCTTATTTAAATGATTACGAATGTAATGCGGTTGCTCATGAAGATACTACTGTCAATGCACACTGGTGCAATCTGATAACTTACACCTCATTCTCTAATGATCATAAATCCTTTTTATCCCATGCATGTGAATTGCATGAACCAGTATCTTATGAAGAAGCAGCTACTGATCCTATTTGGACAGAAGCTATGAATAAAGAAATTGAAGCTTTAACACAAAATGGGACTTGGGAACTAGTCGACTTACCTAAAGAGAAGAAAGCAATAGGATGTAAATGGGTGTATAAAATAAAACTTAAAGCAAATGGTGAACTTGAACGATGTAAAGCAAGACTAGTGGCTAAAGGTTTTAATCAAAAATATGGAATTGATTATGATGAAACCTTTTGTCCAGTTGTTAAGATGAGTACAGTGAGATGCTTAATTGCTTTGGCAGCTAGTAGAGGTTGGAAATTATTCCAACTAGATGTGAATAATGCATTTTTGCATGGAGATTTGAAAGAAGAAGTTTATATGAAAGTGCCTGAAGGTTTTTCCAACCCTCACAATAAAGTGTGCAAGTTGAAGAAATCGCTTTATGGCCTTAAACAGGCATCCAGACAATGGTTCGAGAAATTGCATATTTGTTTAAAAGAAAAAGGGTTTTATCAATCCAAGAATGATTACAGTTTGTTTATAAAGAAGACTGGAAGTTTGATTTGCATTGCAGGAGTATATGTTGATGATATTTTGCTCACTGGTAACGATTTCAATTCAATTGCTGACTTAAAAGCCCACCTTCACCATATTTTTAGTAT
The DNA here is from genome assembly GCA_030737815.1 of Allium fistulosum. NCBI lineage: Eukaryota > Viridiplantae > Streptophyta > Magnoliopsida > Asparagales > Amaryllidaceae > Allium > Allium fistulosum. The sequence goes on from CM060905.1 coordinate 1,113,729,204, forward strand.
AAAAGATCTTGGAGTTCTCAGTTATTTCTTGGGTATTGAGATTAGAGATACTGCAAATGGGATTCTTTTAAGTCAACAAAAATTCACCCAAGAGATGTTAACTAATTGTTCTTTTGATCTAAGCAAGAAAGCTGTTACACCTTTGCCTCTGAACCTTAAACTCACTACTACTGATGGTGATGTGATACAAAATGCTGAAATATATCGTTCTCTTGTGGGCAAGCTTAACTATCTTACTCATACTCGGCCTGATCTCTCATTTGCTGTGCAAAATCTAAGCCAGTACATGCAAGCTCCTCGTACTAGTCATTTGCAAGCACTGCATCATACTTTGAGATATGTAGCACACACAGCCGGGCAAGGGATTTTATTAAAAGGGTGTGATACACTTAAGCTACAAGCCTTTTCAGATGCTGACTGGGCCAGTTGTGTTGACTCCAGAAGATCCATAACTGGTTATGTATTACTTCTTGGACAGTCACCCATTACATGGAAATCAAAGAAGCAGAGTACTGTTTCTAAATCCTCATCTGAAGCTGAATACAGGGCAATGGCTGCTGCAGCATCTGAAGTCACCTGGGTTGTAAGGCTGTTGGAAGAGCTAGGAGTTCAAAATCTTAAGCCAGTGATTCTACATTGTGACAACCAATCTGCTTTACACATTGCTCGCAATCCTGTGTTTCATGAACGTACCAAACACATTGACATTGATTGTCATTTCACAAGAGAAAAGGTCCTTGAAGGATTGATACAATTGACTTACCTACCTACTCAATCTCAGCTTGCAGATGTATTCACTAAGATTCTACCATCATCTCAGCATAAAGAGCTTTTATCCAAGTTAGGAATGTCAATCCATTAGTTTCATGACATTCTAACTTGAGGGGGGGTATTGGTATGTGCTGCTCTACGGTATTGGTATGTGCTGTTCTACCAAGTTGTTACTGCCAATCTGGCATAGTTGGTTATACCAAGTTGTTACTGCCAGCCTGGCATAGCTTTGTTATTTTTTCTTCTTTGTATAAATAGGCTTGTAATCCTTTTGCTATGTAATAGTTTACTTTCTTCTCATTCAAAAATAATAAAAAAGGGTATGAATTCTTTTTACCTCTCATGTCTTCCGTACTTAAAATCAGAGAAGAGTTGATGAATTACTGATCCTTTCACATAACATTTTTTATCCTCGTAGATTTGGATCGTTCGAGTTTTCTTTTTGTAGGTGGAGGCAATATCCGTGGGCCGTTGTATGGTTCTTGATATCTCTTATCACGCACGGGATGAAACTCTGGTTGATATGAAGCTTTGTAACTTTGAACAGAGTACCACTCTGATGCGAAATTATGATATGCTCTATTAGCACCGTAATCATGTGCCGAACTAGCCGCCATTACATAAGCACATGGTAATTTTTGCAGCAGTGGAATGTTGCATGTGCATGAGCAGTTAGTACCGTCAATTATCACTTTAAACTAGTGTGTAACCCGTGCGTTGCACACGGTAATATTGTTAAAAAGTATTATTTATATTTTAATTATTGCTAAAATATATTTTAATTATGCAATATATGATAAATTTATTGCGATATATTAATCATAAATTAAAGTGATTTGTGAGGTTCAAATATAAGGTTGAGGGTTCAATACTCGCTAACTACATACCTTTATGAAAATTAATGTCCCAACTCAAAAAAATTATAGTTAAAATTGTTCATACTGTATATAAATAATTTATGTTATGTGATATGCTATATATTATATGTATATATATAAGCAAATACGTAGCTTCACTATTTTGTTAATATGATTGTTGTATATATATTGGATTATCATCTTTCTTGAAGGATTTATAAATGAATTAATGAACATTAAACAAATTGAATTTATTTGAATAATTTGAATCAATGATCGACATAACTAATTAAATAAGGAGCTAAATGTTAAAAAAAATTAAAATTGGGAAGAGCTTTTTACAAATTTGTAATTGAGAAGAGCATAGATCTTATGGTTAGGTTATCTGCATGTGAACTTTTTTTGAATCAGACGTGAACTTTTATTCATTTTTAAACAATTTTATCCTTATAGTTAACCATGGATTTCATGTTCTTATAGAAGGGTCATACTTACAATTTTAATAGTTGCAAAAAATATTACGTAACATTTAGTTGAGTTATGAGTTGGGTATGATTTGGTAACATGTTGAAGATGAGAACGCTTGTATAATCTAATCTTTATCGGTTTAATCTGTGCGTACGTATCATAATATTGTAAAATATAAATTTATAAAGCTTGTTAAAAATGAAATTATGTTATATAATGTATGATATTTTTTAGGATAAATGAATTATAATAAAAGAGTTACTATATTTATGTATATACATCTATGTTATGATATTTTTCTCATATACATGAATATTGTATGTATTGAAATCAAGGTTTTAAATCTCCCCAAGATCAGCCGAGATGAAAATCCGAGATATTAGCCAAAATCCGAGATTTGGCAGCTTGGTTAGTTATAAGTCTTTTAAATATCGCCCGAGACAGCCGAGATATTTGCCCGAGATATTGGCCAAAATCCGAGATTTGAAACCTTGATTGAAATCGTTTTATTTTTAGGATTTATTAGATGGATTAATAAATATTAGTTAATCATATTTATTTCAATAGTTTAAATTTTAGATTGCACAATTAGTTAAACATATAGACTTAAATGCAAAATATTAAAAAATAATTGAGAAAGGTTTCTAAGTAATTGTAAAAAAAATTAAATTTTTAGGTATTTGAAGTTAATAGAATTTTACAGTGAAATGTATAATAAATTCATTTAGTAAATAAATTATAGAATATATTTGTTATTGTTATTGATGTGTATGATTTTTATTATGTAATTTATATATATTTGCATCTAAATGAATTTTTTTTACCAATTTGTTATGCGCCTATAATACACATATTGAAAATTTCATCTTTTAGGATTTATTAATAAATATTAGTTGATTAAGTTTATCAGTTAGTTTAAATTTTACATTATGTAATTAATTTAAATGTGTGGACTATAATGTAAAATTTTGAGAAAGAACCATGAAAAATTTGGAAATAATTGTAGAATCTTTTAATAATAGATATTCAAATGTAAAATAGTGTGAAAAGTTTAATAGGATAATTGTAAAGTAGTAATGATAGGATTTTGAAAATAAAATATCCATTTAGAGAGAATTAAGGAGAACACAAAAAACTCCTAGAATTAATGTTAGAGTTTGAAATTCTTCCGCTTTACTATTATTTAATAGATAAATTATAAAAATTCAAAACTAAAATATATAGAGAGAGAATTAAGGAGAGTATAGAAAGCTCCTACAATTAATAAGAGAGCTTAAATTTCTTATGCTTTACTATTATTTAATAGATTCATCGCCGTAGCAATGAACCACTTGTTAATCCGCTCGACTAAATCGAACTAGTCTACAACGACGGACTTGAAGAAATAATACCCTACCATCAACCGGTCCGGGCTTCATCTCAACATACTCTACACAATATAAATATTAAAAATCAATTCATTTCGATAAAAATAGGTAGATTATCGAACAATTATTAAGAAGACCAAACTATCTTATTGTAACAAAGAAGTTCAACACTGGGTTGCAACAACCTTTAATAATAGTTGTAATATCTTTGGTGTCACACTTTTTTGGTGTCAGCGTGAACTACCAAAAATGCCCCAATACAGTATTAACAAATCTTAACATTCCTTAAAAATAGGATCTAACAGTTAAACTTGCTCGATATTAACAAATCTTAATATCCCCTAAAAATAGGATCTAACAGTTAAACTTGCTCGATATTAACAAATCTTAATATCCCCTAAAAATAGGATCTAACAGTTAAACTTTTTTACACATTCAAAACGTCTATCTATACTTAAAAATATGATCTAACAAATAAACATTTTTTCTTTAATTAACTACAAATTCGTTGTTTATTAATTAATAATACAAATGAAATTCAAACTTAAAAAAAAATTAGATGTTGAAACTTAGAAATAAAGTTTAAATTAACTACACATTATTTCAACGTAAAAAATGGCTAAATATTTGTGCAAACCATTTTTCCTTGAACGAGTTAAGCGTATATAATATGTAGAAAAATAATTCATGCGCTAGGCACATGCCATTATCATGCGCGAAGCGCGTGCCCTGACGCTCGTGCCTATAATAATGTTTCCAAGCACACATTACCTAATATCCATAACAACAAAATCAACCAAACAATACATTACAATAAGGGCAATTTGTACGCATCTACATTTGTAATCACGCTTATTTTTTGAATCATATCCTTACACCAATACCTTGATTTTCAATGCCCTAAAATTGAAATGATAAATTATGAGTTTAAATTTGTACATATTTCTTATTCAATGCCCGACGTGTTTGCCATTGACAAATTTTTGAAAGAATTTGATTAAAAATTGAAGAAATGGAAGAGTTGGAAGATACGGGGAAAGTTGAGGAAAATAGGTTCGGCTGTGTGTTTGAAGAAATGAAGGTGAGGAAAAATGGGTTGCCGTGTTTTTGTTAGCAGGTTTTTTGTTTTGGCAACTTTTGAAAAATCGTCTGTTGGCGCATTTTGAGAATGCGCTCAAAAGACAAATTTTCTAAATGCGCCAACGTTTACGGAGCCAAAACAGGTCTATCTTTGTAATTATTTTTCAAACAGGGCCATTTTTGTTATACCCTACACAAACAAGCTTATTCTGCAAATTTTCCTTTTCCTTTATTTGAATATTCAATATGATATCTCTATATTGTCGGTCCAGACGTGTTACGATCTAACTTAATCACATTTACATATCCTTTTGCGTTCCTTCAATTATTTAGAGCGATGAATTGTACGGGGTAGTAGCAGGATGGCGTTGACGGTAGGCTTTGATAACCACAAATTATATCGAGCTAATGATAACTTGAATCGGCATGTTAATTGAAGCGAACATAATTATGTTTATTACGAGGAAGAGACACACATCATGTAAATAACGAAGATGCGATTTTAACGTGGATAACTCTATTTGTACACCCAAAATTATTTAACACGCGTCGCTCATTCTGTGGAAAAGTATAGGACAAACATGTCCTTTTTTTAATTATAGTGCTACATATCTTTACATAACTCACGGCTAAACTCTTTGAAATAAAATAATAATCAAATCATAACATTTTGATGAATAAATTTATCAATTTTATTAAATAAATTTATCAATTTTATTAAATAAATTATAAGTACTAGTTACTACAACTTTTTGATCCTATCGATTTCAATTTAGTTTAGCTTCTACTAAAGTGTCATAATCATTTTTGCTGAGAATGAATAAGTTTGACATAAAGAAATAAAGATGCTACAATTTTATTTTTTTGGTTAAATTCGATTTGATTTTGTTTTGGAAATTTCTAGAGTTTTTGTGTGAATGAACTAAAAGTTTAAAACAAAGAAGATAAAGAAAATGACAATAAGAGTAATTTGTAAAAAAAAAATATTGTTAAGTAATTTATAGCATAAATTTGGTTGCCAAATTTTTGGTGTCAATCAAATTTTCGTGCAGGAATAGAATTTGTCGTAAACATGATTCGATCTACATACTCTACATTTATGGAATTAAGATCAAATTTCTTTGCCTTTTTTAATAGGGAAGAGAGAACATCCTCTCACTACATGAATGACAACCAGTTATAGGTGGACTCATGTGTTTTATGGGTTTAAGATCCAATATTAAAGCTATTAAGAAAATATTATTTATATGTTAAGAAATTTATTAAAAAATATTTCAATCTTTAGATTTTCCCAAATTACAATATTTTCGTATTATATAATTGCTTCAGCTTTAAGTAACTTGACTATAAATACTAGTCATGAATTATAGAACAATTATCCAGTCGTAATAGAATTATTCAATAAATTCAGTTATTTCAACATGGTATCAAAGTGAGAATTCAATCTTTGATACATTAATCTTCTTTGATATATTCGACAACTTCATAACCAACATCCGACACATCACTACCCCGCAACCCTGGCGGTACTGCACCCATCAGCAACAACAACCTTGCAACCCCTTCCAAATCTCCCCCATCACTAACCCGTAAACCTAGCAACTATGCCAGAACCAAATCCATCACCCTAACAAATCCATCAACAACCAGATCTCCTCCCTCACCCATCATCTATCAGCAACCAAATTCGTCAATAATCTCGCTAGATCTCCGCTGAACCACTTAACAACCTCACCTGCACCGCCCCAGCTTGCAACCTCACCTATGACTTTACCTTCAATAACCCGCTTCTTCGTCTTTTGGAACTAGCCTCATCTTTGTCGAGCCCCTTGAGAATCAAGACCCAACCTGATCAAACCGTTGAATAACTTTATTTGTCTTGAAACATTTTTCTTTTCGAGTATATATCATATTACTCCATTCCATCTAACACTCATAATTATAACTAGATATGATCTTATTTATATTGATCCTTTCTCTGAGGATGACAATAATACCGATAACTTCACAAAGGCTGGGGCATCTGAAGCTTCCTCCTCTATGGCCCCTCAACCTCTAATTGAGTTCGTGGATCCACCTCTTTGTCATTCCACGCGCATTCATAAATCCACAAAATTACATGATTTCTCTTATTCTTGTCACCCTTCATCTTTTTCTTCATTCTTAACATCCATTCAAAATCTTTGCAATCTAGCTCTTACAAGAGACAGTTCTTAATCCTTGTTGATAGGAGGATATGGATAATCGTTGTTAGCGAGAGGATTTGGACAAGGAACTTTCTACCTTGTAAAAGATAGGTGTTTGAGATTTGATTCCTCTGCTTCATGGTAGTGTCATTGGTTGTCATTGAGTATATAAAATCAAAATCAAATCTGATGGATGTATTGAAAGATATAAATTTAGATTGGTTGCAGAAGATTACTCTCAACAATATGACATGACTTATGAGAAGAGACTTATGAGAAGACCTTTGCTCCTATTGCGAAAATGACCACCATTCATACTCTCGTAACTACAGCTTCCATTCGACAGTGGTATATTTCACAACTAGATGTTAAAATGGAAAAATTCAAGGAAATGTTTATATGGAGCCTCCACCAGGTGTTCCACATGAATCTGCATATGTTTGCAAGCTTAATAAAATATTGTATGGACTTAAGTAAGCACCTCATGCTTGGTTTGAGAAATATTCCATTGTAATTAAATCTCTTGGTTTTGTCTCGGGCTTCCATGATAATACCTTTTTTTGTTAAAAACACTAATGCAGGATGTATCATACATCATTATATGTTGGCGATATGATTATTACAGGAGATGATATTGATGGCATTTCTACCTTAAAAAAGAAGTTACCTAGAAAATTTGAAATGCGGGAACAAGGTCCTTTAGAATATTTCGTAGAAATTGAGGTAGCATACTCACCAAAAGGTTATCTTCTTTAGCAGTCAAAATATATCATAGACATATCTTTAGAAAGCAAGACTTACTAATAATAAGATCAATTATACTTATATTGCATTTAATGCAAAATACCCTCCTTCAGATGGTGTACCATTGTCAGATCCTACTTTATAATGTACCATTGTTGTTGGATGCTTGGTTTACCTGACCATCACTCATCTGGATATATCATATGTTGTTCAAGTTGTTTGTCAGTTTGTAGCATCTTCAACTATAGTTCATTGGGCAGCGGTCCTTCATTTTAAAGTATTTTGAAGTACTATTTTTCATGGCCTTCTATTTTCGTCTATCTCCTCCTTAGAGTTAAAGTCCTACACTAACGTTGATTATGATAGCGATCCAACAAATTGCAAGTCGACTATTATGTTTTGTATCTTTTTGGACGATTCTTGTGAATACCCAACTTTTTGACCTTTAGAAATCGACACTAATACACCCTTGGTATTCACATGCCGCAATTCCAAGTGCTGGAAAGATAGATTGTCAAGGGTAGAAAGAAAAGAAGAAAGAACAGAATCTTACTCGAATGAAATAACATATATTATTGAATAATAATTTATACAGTGGATAATTTTAAAATATACAAATTAGAGTCTAGCCTAGATTCAGCTTGGGCAGTTATAAACACCTGTCCTTACAAATGCTGAAAAACATCAAACAAAATGCAGCAGAAATAGAATATGTTCATACGTTGGTGATGATATCCAACTACCCTCTAGAAACTCCAAGCGTCTTTAGCTAAACCTGAAACTACTCGGATCTGACCCAAGTATAAAAATACCCGGATCAGTCTAGCAAATTAGTGTGAGAAATTCAAATCGTAACTGATAGTGTCCTGGACCATAAATTTGTGATAAAACCCTTTTTGAAAAGAAAGAGTATCTCATAAGACCACCCGCACATAAACACAAACGGGTTTTTACCTTATGATAACTAAAACATTTTTATCAAATCATTTGATATTATTTTTAATGACATTCTTTGAAAACACTTTTCAAGCAAACATATTCAAATAGCTGAAATTGTTACCATTATTAAATTCCAGCATACTAGGCTCTACAACTAAAACCGAAAACTCATATTGGAGAATGGATTTCCAACAAATGGGACTACCTTCCGACAGTACATCTCTAGAGGAATGTATCAAGGCCCAACTGATGTTCCTCTACCAACACAAGACCGACCTACCTCTAACTAGATAATTCCAGCATACAAGACCGACCTATCCGAGCATGCTCTAGCATATACCACATAATTTAAATCCGAACATTATAGCGGGTAGAAATATATCTAGAAGGGGATAATCATACGCTAACGGTTGCAAACCATATAGCCTTGCTACATCTACCATGTTTTAGTCATTTCCGGGTGCGAGGCCTGAGGTAACGATTACCTTTCACATAGAACATCAACTTTCCACTTTGAATGCCACATTGCCATTCCATAATCACACAACTGATTTTTACAAACGCATAACTCCTGAGCTCGTACATCTTAGGAAAAGGGTGTTAAGCTAAGAGAAGTTGTCTTCTCCACTACCAAATAGATGATACGTTATAGAGATCAATCAATGTAAATTAGAATGCAAAGTCAGACATTCGTCCATAACAAGTTGTCCAGAAACATGACAAACCGAAGGCACTCCTCCAACCACATCCTGTTTGAGATCACCCTTAGGATCAGTAGCGATTAGTCTTTTCAAATCGAAGATTTCCATAACAGAGTACCACTCCCACCATAATATGTGATATTGTAAATTTCACCGAGGGTCTAGTGGCAAGTAGCCCTACATCATGAAGATCTTCTTCTTTAATTGTCTTTGTCTTCAACATGTTTCATTTTCAAATGCGTAAATTGGTTTGAAGTGGTTTTCGGATAGGAATCATCTAAAACCGTTGCCAGTTTCTTTGAATTCAATTTTCGATAAAAAGATGTGAATGTGAGTACACAGGATCGTTAAGCCTTTTTCACTTAAATTCTTTTGGTTAATTAAAACCCTTTTACTTTGAAAATCTTTAAGTCATTCACTTAGGAAAATATAATCCCTTTTCTAAGAAAATTTTCAGTTTTTAGAAACATATCTTAAATGGGTTAAAACAATGTTACTTAAGACACCATTTACTGTAAACCCAAACCATTTATATGAGTAAAAGATTAGACTAATCATACCCAGATTAATTTTCGTATTCAACTCGTACTATTCGTGGAATAACGGTGAAAAATCACCATTTATATTCATGCGGATGGTACAAATTCCCTCCTTGGAACTTAGTATAGAGTTTGATTAGAACATTCTTTATACTACTAAATTCTTGTTTAACTCTTTTTATTTTTGAAAATCTTAAATATGATCTTTTCATTTAGAGCATCCCGGTTTCCTTTTGATTCGTTCCACCCCTCGCCTATAAAGAGAAAATGGAGGCCAGGTAAGTTCAGGGCACTGGTTGTTCCATCCATAACCTTAGTTACACATCTCGTTTTACCTTTCTAGATCTCACAGATAGGACAAATGCAATAGTCATTTTTGCATAATCAGTTTGTTATTACATTCAAGGACATGATTTCAATTATACCGTTTAAGTGTTATAAACAATTTTTCTTAACCATTTATTTAAACTCTTACTAAAACTTCCAAATCATCTTTAAAATACTAAACTGTTTATTTAAAGACATTTATAAAAGATTCGGGAAAGAATAGTTAATTTTAAATTTATGTTTCTAAATTTTATTAAAATTACTATAGAAAAGTAACATGGATAATGTTTTAAAAGCTTATTTGATTAAAATAACTTTTCGACCATTTGGAAATCCATATTTATAACTCAAATCTCTTTAAAAACATTTAAACATGTTTATCAAATTTATTTTTTATTTTTGAATATTTAAAAATATTCATTTTAAAGAATTTTACACTTTGGTCACTTAACTGCAAAAGCGCGATATTCCTGAAAATTTGATTTGGTCATATCTTAAAATCTGCAAGTTGAAATATTGGTTTTTTTTTCATTAGAAAAATATGGTTATAAGGATTCGGAAAATTCTTATTTCAAAGAATTTCGACTCTGTTTCTATCCTATACATTCATCTAGCTTTTTCGGTGCGAAATCGCAAACTGCCGTTACACGACGCGCCTTATTTTGACTTGTTTTATGCTATTTTCCAAAACTTCTTCAAATTGGGTTTTATTATTTATAAAATATGTATAAACCATTTTAAATCAATATTTTACTAATTTATTTATTAAAAACCCATTTTTATTTTCAAATATTTTATATTATATTTTGAAAGGCAAGCAGGGTTAAATGGACCCTTACCATATTTATTAACCACACATAAACAAAAACAAAAACAAAAGAGAGCAATAACAAGCTAGAGCTCTCAAAAGCAACAGGGAAGACTAAGAAGAAATGAGAAAGAAAGACTCAAACAAAACAAACAAGACAGAACAAGGAAAGGCAATAAACCCTAAACCAGAAAGCCATAAGCAACATTCATGGAAGACTTTTCCTTGACTCCAGATATTATGATGTTTATCAAGGCACTTTCAAGTTTCATTTTATATTATATTACTTTAATATTCAAAATTCTATCCTTTAAACTTTTTTTAAAATCATAAGCTACTTATTTTTGAAACTTTAAATCTTTAGAATTCATTAACATTAAACTCTCAAAAAATTAAAGTTTATTTTCCAAACAACTTCAAATTTCTATCTTTACTTTTCTTTTCAAATCAAATCTCTATCTTTTTCCAAAATGAATTCTTTTTCTATAGTAAATTTAAAAAGAGACTTAGCTATACTTTGTGTACCATATAGAATTAAAATATAAGCATGGTCTCAAAACAACTATGGTTAACTATTTCAAACATGACTAATAAAGTAGTCGTGTCCAACTTTAACTACGATGTTGATAAAATCAACATAAACAACCATACATTCATCCACACAACCAAATTTACAACTAAATGGTGTCAATTTATAATAAGGGTATGAACATGAATATCATAGCACAACAAAAATAGGATTTTAAAAGATAAGAGCTCACTTTCATTTGACATGTTTAACTATATATATTACTTCTTACTTCTTACTTCTTAAGAAACCATCAAACATCATTAGTTAACTAACCAAACATCATAACTACTTTTAATATTCATGCTAAGTATTTTATAATTAATTTCAAATTATAAGAAGTACGTATTTTAATTGAGTTCTCACCTTTACTTCCACTCTGTTTAACTTTATTGAACTTTCTCGAATCGAATCCGGTAGTATTTCGGCAGTACTTCCTTCCACAATTTTTACTCTGGAGCTCTCCGAACTTTACTTCATCCAAAAATCATCTAAATTCATTATTCTTCTTTTTAAACTACATGTCTAAGACCCCCTTCCCCTTCTTTGTTCATGGCCACCGTCCTCCACCACCATTGCTCATGCCAACACCTCCCTCACCTCCATAATGTTCGGCCTCACCATGCTCCACCTCCTCTTCCATCATTCTTCGACTTTTTAGATGCTAAACCATTTATAATGGTATTCTGAGGTCTTTGGAAAAGTTTGGTGGAGTTTGGAATTGGTTTGATATGATTTTAAGAAAGTTAGTAAGGGAAGAGAAGAGAAGAAGCCATGAATTTCAAGAAGGAGAGGAAGAAGAGATGTGTGAGAGTCGAAGTGGTATGCATGGCTATTTATAGCCTTTAATCCCTTAACCCTTAAGCTTTGTCAAATAACATAAATACTCTTCCTTAACCTTTAAGTAAACATGTTTTTTCAACATTTACCATCATCTCATCACTTCATTACTTTATGTTTTCTTTTATTAATACTTAAGGGATATATTTGAATGGAAAAGTGGATTAAAGTGAAGATTTGTTTTGATTTTGATGTGATTTGATTTGACATTTGCTTTTTGAATTTTGTATAATTATCTTACTTACTTTCTTTACTTAATTACATACTTAGTTTAGTTAATCTTATTAGTATTAAATACATTCCTATTTGTTAAATATGTATATATGTACAAATGTGTGCAACAACATTGCAACAACTTTCGTTTGACGAAAAGTTGGAAATCCGAAAAACGAACGTTGGTCACATTTTCAGTTTTTAATCAAACTATTTATTTATGTAAACAAAACTTGAAAATAAATTTTTTATCATATTTAATTAATTAAAACAAGTTCATTTAAGCTATAAAACCATATTTAATAATATTAAAATCCAACTATAAAAATACGACGTCGATCTGCGAAAATGCGACGAAGTTTTTATATCTTTTTAAAACAAGTTTATATATATATATATTTATTTATTTATAAAACTATTTTCAATCAAATTACTATCATTCTTTAGTAAATTTGAAATGGATTATTCATTAATAAGAATTATTTTTTATTTAAAACAATTATTTGATCATACAACCTAACTTTATTGGAAACCGACGTTTTGACAAATTTTACGATGAAAATCCAAAATCTCTATTTCTGTAAATCAATTCTAAAAGTATGTTCATCATTCACATAAAATATGATTATTTACGTTTACTAAACCTATATTTGAATATTTAAAATTAATTAAATATTCCATTTTCAAAGTGGTAAAATTATGGGTCGTTACAATTCTCTTATATCCTAAAAGAGTAAGAAGCAATCCTTGTTTTTCATTCTTCAACTGAAGCAGAGTATCGTGCTATGACATATGCTACTAGAAGAATTGTTTGGTTGCATTGGTTACTTGCAGATATGAGGATGTCTCCTTTTAATCATACTTCTATGTATTGTCATAATAAAAGCGTTGTTTAGATTTATCGCAACTCGGTCATTCATAAGCGGATCAAGCATATTGAGATTGATTATCACATCATATGTTACCATCTTACGAATTGTGTCGTTACTATACCTTTGTTTCATCTTCCATGTAGATTGCAGGCCTCTTTACTAAGTCAAACTTAGTTTCTCACTTTCATTTTTTTAGTCAGCAAACTCCCGATGCCTATGGCCACTGCATTGTGAGTTTGATGGGGAATGGAATTTGAATTATAAAAATGGACATATATATATAATGGAATAAGTGTTTTGATCTACAAAGCTTAAAATCACTATTCATCGACAATTTAGCAATGGAATTTGGTAACCGTTATTATTTGAACTTGAGTTTTCTTCCCGAATCTTTTTGAAATGTTTTTCAAATGATAAATCAAATACTTTTAAAGATTTATTGTCGATCAAATAACTTGACCGCCTTATGGGTGATAGAGAGATAGTCTCCAGGTTGGAGTTTGGGAAACTAGTTGCCTACTTCCCCTAGCTATCCGGATTGACCCGATGGTAGGGATAGTTAATTTGATTTACTCGGATCGCAATTTCTTAAGATAAAAGAAAAGAGATTTGGAATTTTTCCACAATGTTAAACAAGATTTCAAGTAGGATTTTGATTGTAAAGAGAACATTCTAGTTTAACTCTATATTAAATTTAGAGGAGGGAATTTCTACTATCCGTGTGAATTTAAAAGCTGATTTCACCATTATTTAACAAATAGTATAGGTTGAATATGGAAATTAGTATTGAGTATAATTAATCTAAAATCTATGAATTCCTTTTTACTCAATACTAAGTGATTTGGGTTTACAGTAAGCGATGTCTTAAATAATATTGTTTTTAACCCATTAACAGATATGTTTTGGAAATAAGTAATCTCCATTAAAATTGGAATTATACTAATAATGGAATATGATATTTTCCTAAATAATTAAAAGGAAATGATTTGGTATTCCCAAAGATAAAAAGAGGTTTAATAATTTTGTATATCCCAAAACCGAAATGGTTTAAAGATATATATCTCTAAAAGATATTTTATTGGTTAAAAAATATCTTCAAAGTTAAATAATATTTTGAGTAAAATAAGAAAAGAGGATTTAAAGAAAGAGGCTTAAGATTTCTGTATACATATACAAACATCTTTTATCGATAATTGGTTCGGAGAGCCCATGATCGGATTTGGGTGATTCTATCCAAAAACTACTTTGAACCAATATAAGCATTTGAAAGTGAAGACATGTATAATTTTAAAGAAGGAGAACTTCATAATGTAAGGATGCTGGCCACTAACCTCATGATTCCTAAATTATATACATATGGTGGCAGTGATACCTTTATTTTGAAATCTTCAATGCAAGGACTGCTCGCTACTAATCCTAGGGGTGATTCCCAAACAGGATGTAGTAGGAGTACCTTCGGTTTGTCTTATTCTTAGACAACTTATATGGACGAATGTTTGATATTGCATTCCTAAGACCATGTGCATTGATTTTTACAATCGTGCTTCTGTTTGGTGGTGTATGAGGTTACCCCTCTTACACTTAACACCCTTCCCTGAGGCGTATGAATTTCGGAGTTGTACTTTTGTGGAAATCAATTAGTGTGTTGTTAGAAATAACAATATGGCATTCAAAGTGGGATTTGATGCTTGGTGAAAGATAATACGTTACCTTAGGCCTCACACTTGGAAATGGCTAAAACAAGGTATGTCGCAAGGCTATGTGGTTCGCAACCATTAGGACATGGTCATCATTCTATATTACTACCTATATGTCGAGTATGTGGTGTATGCTATGGGATCCCAATAAAGGTTGACAACAACTAGGATGATGTCATATTCGGTACTATCCAAGACCATTGTGTTGGTCATCGAAAAGGGGTAGGCCGGTCTTGCCAAATGCAGAGGATCATCTGTGGATCCTCAGTGCATTCCTCTTGAGATGTATTATACGGAAGGTAGCCCCTTACCTTGTCATTGTTGGAAATCCATTCTCTAATACGTGCCTTTACGGTTTTGATTGTAGAACCTAGTATACTAGAATTTAATTAATGTAACGATTTTAGCTATGATTAATATGTTATTTGAAAGGGTTTTCAAAGAATGTCATTAGAAATAATATCAAATGATTTGATAAAAATGTTTTAGTTATCATAAGGTAAAAAACCATCCGTGTTTATGAGTGATGTAGTCTTATGAGATACTCTTCTTTTTAAAGGTTTTGTTTGGCATTAAAGTCGATCTATGACATTGTCATATATATTTATGATTTTTGTTTCTCATGCTAGTTTGCTAGACTGGTCCGGGTATTTTTAATGCCTGGGTCAGATTCGAGTAGTTTTAGGATTAGCTGAAGATGCCCGAAGTTTCCTAAGGAGAGCTGGAGATCTTCATCAACGTATGGACGTATTTACTTTTCCATTTTGTTTGTTGTTTTTCAGCATCTGTAAGGACATGTATTTATAATTGTCCAAACTTAGCTTAGGATAGACTCTGATATATGTACTTAAAAAAAATTCCACTGTAAAGATTATTGTTATTATAAATTATTCTATTCATGTGAGATTATGTTCTGTCTTCCTTTTTTACCCTTAACCATCGATTTTTCTGGCACTTGAATGCTCTGCACGTAATACAATGGATGTATTAGTGTCCTTTTTTGAGGGTCGAAAATGCCGGTCATCACATTTGGTATCAGAGCTTAGGTTGAGCGAACACCTGAGCCTGGTAAGGGTAAAGTCTCATCAAAGATAAGGTTAGTAACATCCTAGGATGAGTAACTCATTAGAGATGGGCAAGTGATGCCTTAGAATGAGTTTGAGCGTATCATATGTGAGAGCGTATTTGTTAATGTTATATAAAAAGGATTTTTATTTTTGAAAAATTGGTAAATGAAATAATTTTACCTAGGATTATATTTTGAATATAAAAGGGGCATCTTTTCAAAAGATATAATTAATTATGCGATAATAATATTCAGTTATTACCATGGGTTGGTTAAAAGACATAAATTTGTATAGGAACATCTTGTGATTAGAATTTCACAGTTAGACTATAAGATGTTTCATAAAAATGATAGTTTAATGATGTGCACGTAAATGTGCATATATTTACATCCATATTTTATCTCTTTTTATTTAAATAAACATCATATTTGGGCATTTTTACATGTTAAAACCAAAATTCAATTATTTTCAAACCATCACATTTTCATCTTCATTCAGGGGCAAAATGGTCATTTTTGTGCATGTATCAATTTAAGAATTTTTACTTGGACAATTTTTATGATTTTTATAGGATATTTTAATGCATATGGAAGTGGAATTCATGATGATATATACATGCACAAGGTAATACAAAGGAATGAAGAGGAAATAATTCAAGTTCAAGATCATGGAGGACCCCACCCACTTATCTAAATGTACAATTAGGAGCTAATGGACAACTAAGTGGAGATTAAAGCTTCATGCACATCAAATGATGGATTAATTAGTGGCTAATGGTTACTTGTTGGCCACACTTCCTAAAGGGTATTTTGGGAAGCTCCCTAAAAATGGAATTAGGGTTTTATGCATGTATAAATAACCCTCTTATGTACATGAACATATCTTCTACTCTTTCATACATTTGCTTAGGAAATTAGCAAGTTGTAAACAAAAATCAAAGTGAAATAAAAATAGCTTCCAAGCCCCTTTCTTCTCTCTTTTCTACATGTTTTTCTTTGCTTCTTTGTTAATGTTTATTTATATGCTCTCTTTCTCTTAATGTTCATAGCTTAGATTTACATTTATGCACTAGTCTTATTAATTTTCTTCTAGTAGTTAATCTTCGTTTTCTTTGTTTATTCTCTACATTCTTTCATTTTCAATGTTGAAACTTACATGTGTTGATTTGATAACACAAATGAGTAGCTAAACCCATTCAAAGAGTAACAACCCGGGGTTTTATAACAAATTTATAATCGTCATTAGACGACTTAATTTGGTTGCTAATTTATTATCGTCATCAGACGATTTATTTCTGCTGGCATAGCTGGTTGTTGATGGAGTTTTAAATCAATGGAATTCCTTTCAAAAAATTGTTGAAATGTTTTGCGGGCTTTAATCGGACCTTGGCCCACGTTCATTTGCTTTGGGTTGTGGTAATTATCTAGGGTCGAAAACCGTTCCTCCTTTATCACTTTTTCCCATTCGTAAAAACCTAAGCAAACAGTCGAAAGAAATTAGAATGGCGGCCTCGTTCAAAATTAGGGCAGACTAGTCTCGTTATTCTTCGTCGTCCCCAAATTCAAATTAAGGCTCCGGTCAAATTCGTGGTGCCGCAACTTCGGGTGGCTCGATCAGATTTTAGTTCGCCTTCGCTTCGATGAAAGGTGAGTAATTCTCAATTACTCACATCTAATTCGGATTCACGTATTGGTGGTTTTGTGTTTCGGTCGTGATTTCTTGGCTTATTTTGGGTGTTGTTGATGTTGATGATTTTACTCGTTTTAGTTCGATTCTTGGATTGCTTAGTTTCATGGTCACCACGGCTTCATGTGATTTCGGTCAAGTGAATTTTGTATATCGATTTGGGGTTAAATTCGTGGGCATCACGATGTTGATTTCGAGCTGATTTTGAACTGTCGTTTTGAGTGATTATTGTCACTTACATTCTAAGTCGAATTCGTATGTTTTCTGATTTGTTTAAGCCTGTGATTTTCGGGGTGGATTAAATGATGCTTACGGTTTTGAATTCGTGTAGCCGATGATGATTTGTTATATAGGGTTTGAACCCCTATTTTCTTGTTCGTAGTGAAGTATGGTGTTCTGTTGCTTTATGGTTTATAATTATACTTGATTTCGATTTTAGAATGGATGTGGAGATGATTTTGACAAGTTCGAACCTGTTTTGACTTGTACAATTTTGTCCATCCTCGAGTTTAGACCTTCTGTTTGGTGATGATCACCTGCCTTTAGCTTCTCTGTGAGCTGTAGTCTGCATTCATGTTTGTAATTCTCTGACCATCTGACTTTGGCTTCACTGCATCTTCATGTACCTGCACATTTGAGTTTGGTCTTGCATTCAGGTTGATTAGATTAATTTGTGTAGTTGTTTGCCCTGTATATCCCAGTGTACATCAATTGTGATTCTTATTGAATATGTGTACTTGTATTTTATTAGTTGGGGCTGTCACATATGTGTATCCATATGTACACATGAGTATGTGTGGATATATGTATTATTTTGGGTCTTTGACGTCTGGGCAGTTGGTTGTACACTGGTATTCGAGGCATGTTGCATTCTGGTTTCATTCGTTCAGTCTTGATGTGGTAGTTTCTTTTGAGCCAAAATCTACTGATGCTTGTACATTTATGTAGTATGGTTCACTATTTTATTCGTTGCCAGTTACCTCTAGTTGCATTTGTTTCCGTCCTTGCTTGCATATAGCCTGGTTGTCTCGAGCACATCTGTATATATGATGTTGTATCTGGACTTTTGCTTTATTTTGTGTTGGTTTACACTTTTATATTTAGTTGAGCTTATGCTTGACTCTGTGATTTCGAGCCTGCTGTCATTGTACTATGGGGTTGCTTGGATATTGACTCCGAGATGTTTTGTGCAATTATGATTTACTGTCTGCACTGTTTGATGGTTTCTTTGGTCATTTCAACATATTGCTTGTTGTTATCTTGATAGTGTTACTGCAATCTTGATGTTCTTGAACAACCTGAATCTTGAGGGGTTGTTATTGCTATGATACAGTCATCATGTAGTCTGGTTATGCATATGTATATAGTTGTACCTATTATTTGTTGGCTTGTAGCTTCCTGTTACATAGCCCAGTTTTGCTTGCCTTCTTATCTTCACTATTTATGTTGCATTGCTTCTGGACTTGATTCTTTTGTGACTTTGGTCACTTTCATTGCTTCGAGCTCTTATATATGTATATATGTAGTTTGAAGCAGTAGCCTTTTTGGGTTGTGTTTCACTTGCATACTGCTGCAGTTTTGTTCTCTGGTTCTGGCTCCTGTAGTCTTGACTTTGAGCATTTATGTGTACGAGCACTTGTGTCTGGTACATGTGCTACGTGCATTTCAGTTGTACTTCTTTTATTGTCGAGTCTGACGTAGTGTTCATTTGTGTCTTTCACTGAGTTACTGTGTATCTCATGCGATAGTGGCGAGGCAGTACACGCGTGCATGTACTGCAGCCCTAGCAGGATTGACAGATTTAGTTGATATTTCGATTGTTAAATTATTTCGTTGGTTCAATTAAATAATTTGAAGTTGTATTTTGAAATGGTTCATTTTGATTTGAGTTGGATCCGTTGGCTTTTTGGATTCATTGATCTTCTGAGTATTTCATAGGCTGTATTGGCGAGGCAGTACACGTTAGCGTGTACTGCAGCTAATCAACACTGTTGTTTTTAAATTGACGTTTCAATTGTTTAAATTGATTTGGATTGCTGATTTGTTGTTTAACTCTGTTTAGCGTTATATTTGTCATTATCCGATTCTTTTATCAAGGAGTCTGATATACGAGATTTATGTGACTGTCATCTATTTGATATTTGATTATTATTGCTTCTGTGCACTAATAACTGAGTTTGAATTAGACTGGCCCGTGTATTATTTTCTTTTGAATGTAATACTCGGGTCAGACCCGAGTTATTTCAGGTTGTAGATTTCCTGCTTTGAGTTGCTGTTTGAGCTATGAAGACTTTTCTTACCTTTTGAAGTGGTCTGTGTCTTTTTGTAATAGTCAGTGTACAGATTTAGGTTGATATGTATTCATGTATATTAGTCAATAATGTACGTGTGTATATATAACTTTCAGAGTCGACAGTTGTAGTTGTATCATATGTATTGTGTCAACTGTATTGTAACTGACATCAGTTATATATATATGAGATCTTTTGTTATCTGTGTTCCGCATTCTTTCTGTATCTGTGTTATTATTATATACATTGTCCTAAACTATTATGAACCATCGTAGTTCGTTTTATACTAGTAATTGGGTATGTCGATGGGAGTAAATAAATAAGAGATGAAAATTGAAAAATATATACCACTCCTATCGAGGTAACCAATGCTAGTGTAAGGCCAATTACGGATGGCCGCTCCTATCCAGCCTTATTCTTCGTAATAACAGACAGTATTTCTTTTAATACTCTTTGTTATTGTGAGCATAGAGGTGGGGCGTCACAGTTGGTATCAGAGCTTGGGGTTTATGGACATAATATAAAACATAACTTAGATGGAACATATGTTACACCTATTAGTCGATGTTTTATTTGTGATTTGAGTCAAAACTAAAGTTTTGAAATTTTGATGAAAGTTTTTAAATATCATTATTTAAAAATAAAAAGTGAATTTGTGTTCTGATGATTTGATTGATTTGAGTACCGTTTATCAGAGTGCGCAGCGGAAACAGTGGAACTGTCTTCGCTGAGTACAACTGGTAATCTATTTGATTTAGAAATTGAAATAAATTTCATTAGTTGTTTACATAGCTGTAATTATTTTGTTTCTTTGAGAACTTCGAATCCGAATTGAGGATTCGAAGAAATTACAGTTATGTGATTTTTGTTGAAATTTCCGCTGGCTTTCTTTTGTACTAATCATCTATTGATTAGATTTTGCTGTTTTGAATTGTCTTCATCGAAGATACATTCAAATGATTTCTTTGTTTATATTGTAATATGCGTGCAAATATGAATTGCATGTTACTGCATTAATTTTACGTTGAACCGATGCTTGGTTATGAAACGTATTTTGTTGCCGTTATTTTATAACGGGATTTTTACACCAGTGCTGTATTTTTGAAGCACGATGTTTTGTTGACAATTTTAAATGAATGAAAATTCACTGATGTCACATTTTGATGTAAATTGTTTTGATGTGATTTTGACGTTTAAAAATTACTGTCACTTTGGCTTCAGTAACCGTCAGATTTTAAAAGTGGATTTTCAAGCGGTTATTCCGCAATGCTGATTTTGAAATTCGTTTTACGATGTTTTGAGAAGTACAATTTCCTTTTCGAAATTGCTACTGATGTGCTGCTTTAATCACGTGATTGGAAAATCGTTTTAAAATGAAAATTGTTTTATAAATTTTTAACAGTTTGCGTTTTCAAAAGAATGAGGAAGCGACTTAAACGATTCAGCAAAATCGAGGATTATGACCCCTTTCTTTTACTGTTTCGCTTAACTCCGGCCTTGTTCAGTTGAGAATGTGAATTGTTATTTTTACGAAATAAATAAAATTGTTTTCAGAAATTTTACAGTTTGCGCTTTCAAAAGAATGAGGAAGCGATTTAAACGTTTCAGCAAAATCAAGGACTATGACCCCTTTCTTTTACTGATTCGCTTAATTCCGGACTTGTCCGTTTGAGAATGTAAAGTGTATTTTTACAAAATACACAATTTTGCACTTTCAAGGAAACGATGAAGAGAATCAAACGATTTAGTAAAACACGTGGTATGGGACATGTGCATTTGCTATTTCGGTTAATTCCGGACTCGTTAATTGAAATATTTGATGATTGCTTTCGAGCCACTATGTTGGACCTTCGGGTCATATGATGGACCTTCGGGTCAAATACCAGTACTAGACCTTCGGGTCACTCTGCGGACCTTCGGATCATTTGTTGGGCGCCAAAATTATGTTGAGTACTTAGTAGGCTTCGGCCATATGTTGATGCACGTGCGGCGAATTAAAAACTCGCCATCTGATGGGATCGATCCAAGCTTTTATGTTGATTTTCTAGTCTTCTTAATTGATTTCTAGATATTTGTTGTTTCTAATTATCTGTAGGTAATTAGATATCTGATGTTATGAGATTTAATTATCGTATCGGTAATTAAATATTTGTTGTTTCTGATTATCGTTTTTGATAATCGGATATTTGTTGCTTCTAATTATCGCTTGTGATAATTAGATATTTGTTGATTTGAGTTCTGATTATCGTTTTTGATAGTCGGATATTTGTTGCTTCTAATTATCGCTTGTGATAATTAGATATTTGTTGATATGAGTTCTGATTATCGTTTTTGATAGTCGGATATTTGTTGCTTCTAATTATCGCTTGTGATAATTAGATATTTGTTGATTTGAGATTTAATTATCGCTTTTGATAATTAAATATTTGTTGATTTGAGATTTAATTATCGCTTTTGATAATTAAATATTTGTTGATTTGAAATTTGATTATCGTTTTGATAATCGAATATTTGTTGATTGGAAATTTGATTATCGTTTTTGATAATTAAGTATTTGTTGATTTGAAATTTGATTATCGTTTTTGATAATCGAATATTTGCGATTTGAAATTTGATTATCGCTTTTGATAATTAAATATTTGTTGATTTGAGATTTAATTATCGCTTTTGATAATTAAATAATTGCTGATTTGAGATTTAATTATCGTTTTTGGATAATCGAACATTTGTTGACTTGAAATTTGATTATCGTTTTTGATAATTGAATATTTGTTGTCGTTTTTGATAAGTAGATAATTGGTAATTTGATAATTGTTGATTTTTTTTCTGACTATCGTTTAGATAATTGGATGTTTGCTGATTTTATTGATACGAGATTTTCTAGTCTCTAATTGAATCTGGATTATGCTGATTTTTATTGAATTGCTATTTTCTTTCTATCTCTGTTGATAATTAGAGTTTGCTGATATGAAGTTTGTGTTTTCTAGTTAATTGTGAATAACTAGATATTGGTAGTTGTGCGAATTTTGATTTGTGTTTCATAATCATCTTTGTTGATAATTAGATTTTGCGGTTTTCTAATTATCGTATCGACAATTAGATATTGCTGTTTTGAGATTTTCTGTATTTTAATTATCTAGTTGATAATTGAAGATTGCTGATAATTGTATTTATCCAGTTTTGCTGTTTTCTGATTATCTATTGATAATTAGGCTTTGTTGAGAATTTGTGAATTTCTTTTATGAAATTGAAGGATTTCTTGGCGTTTGTGTTCTCGATCTTTATTTTTCTAGCTTAACCAGTTTATGTTAGAAGAATAATTGTTATAGACAACTTTAAGTATGAAAATTGCGGGAACGTAATTTTTATAAGGAGGGGAGTCTGTAACAACCCGGGGTTTTATAACAAATTTATAATCGTCATTAGACGACTTAATTTGGTTGCTAATTTATTATCGTCATCAGACGATTTATTTCTGCTGGCATAGCTGGTTGTTGATGGAGTTTTAAATCAATGGAATTCCTTTCAAAAAATTGTTGAAATGTTTTGCGGGCTTTAATTGGACCTTGGCCCACGTTCATTTGCTTTGGGTTGTGGTAATTATCTAGGGTCGAAAACCGTTCCTCCTTTATCACTTTTTCCCATTCGTAAAAACCTAAGCAAACAGTCGAAAGAAATTAGAATGGCGACCTCGTTCAAAATTAGGGCAGACTAGTCTCGTTATTCTTCGTCGTCCCCAAATTCAAATTAAGGCTCCGGTCAAATTCGTGGTGCCGCAACTTCGGGTGGCTCGATCAGATTTTAGTTCGCCTTTGCTTCGATGAAAGGTGAGTAATTCTCAATTACTCACATCTAATTCGGATTCATGTATTGGTGATTTTGTGTTTCGGTCGTGATTTCTTGGCTTATTTTGGGTGTTGTTGATGTTGATGATTTTACTCGTTTTAGTTTGATTCTTGGATTGCTTAGTTTCATGATCACCATGGTTTCATGTGATTTCGGTCAAGTGAATTTTGTATATCGATTTGGGGTTAAATTCATGGGCATCACGATGTTGATTTCGAGCTGATTTTGAACTGTCGTTTTGAGTGATTATTGTCACTTACATTCTAAGTCGAATTCGTATGTTTTCTGATTTGTTTAAGCCTGTGATTTTCGGGGTGGATTAAATGATGCTTACGGTTTTGAATTCGTGTAGCCGATGATGATTTGTTATATAGGGTTTGAACCCCTATTTTCTTGTTCGTAGTGAAGTATGGTGTTCTGTTGCTTTATGGTTTATAATTATACTTGATTTCGATTTTAGAATGGATGTGGAGATGATTTTGACAAGTTCGAACCTGTTTTGACTTGTACAATTTTGTCCATCCTCGAGTTTAGACCTTCTGTTTGGTGATGATCACCTGCCTTTAGCTTCTCTGTGAGCTGTAGTCTGCATTCATGTTTGTAATTCTCTGACCATCTGACTTTGGCTTCACTGCATCTTCATGTACCTGCACATTTGAGTTTGGTCTTGCATTCAGGTTGATTAGATTAATTTGTGTAGTTGTTTGCCCTGTATATCCCAGTGTACATCAATTGTGATTCTTATTGAATATGTGTACTTGTATTTTATTAGTTGGGGCTGTCACATATGTGTATCCATATGTACACATGAGTATGTGTGGATATATGTATTATTTTGGGTCTTTGACGTCTGGGCAGTTGGTTGTACACTGGTATTCGAGGCATGTTGCATTCTGGTTTCATTCGTTCAGTCTTGATGTGGTAGTTTCTTTTGAGCCAAAATCTACTGATGCTTGTACATTTATGTAGTATGGTTCACTATTTTATTCGTTGCCAGTTACCTCTGGTTGCATTTGTTTCCGTCCTTGCTTGCATATAGCCTGGTTGTCTCGAGCACATCTGTATATATGATGTTGTATCTGGACTTTTGCTTTATTTTGTGTTGGTTTACACTTTTATATTTAGTTGAGCTTATGCTTGACTCTGTGATTTCGAGCCTGCTGTCATTGTACTATGGGGTTGCTTGGATATTGACTCCGAGATGTTTGTGCAATTATGATTTACTGTCTGCACTGTTTGATGGTTTCTTTGGTCATTTCAACATATTGCTTGTTGTTATCTTGATAGTGTTACTGCAATCTTGATGTTCTTGAACAACCTGAATCTTGAGGGGTTGTTATTGCTATGATACAGTCATCATGTAGTCTGGTTATGCATATGTATATAGTTGTACCTATTATTTGTTGGCTTGTAGCTTCCTGTTACATAGCCCAGTTTTGCTTGCCTTCTTATCTTCACTATTTATGTTGCATTGCTTCTGGACTTGATTCTTTTGTGACTTTGGTCACTATCATTGCTTCGAGTTCTTATATATGTATATATGTAGTTTGAAACAGTAGCCTTTTTGGGTTGTGTTTCACTTGCATACTGCTGCAGTTTTGTTCTCTGGTTCTGGCTCCTGTAGTCTTGACTTTAAGCATTTATGTGTACGAGCACTTGTGTCTGGTACATGTGCTACGTGCATTTCAGTTGTACTTCTTTTATTGTCGAGTCTGACCTAGTGTTCATTTGTGTCTTTCACTGAGTTACTGTGTATCTCATGCGATAGTGGCGAGGCAGTACACGCGTGCGTGTACTGCAGCCCTAGCAGGATTGACAGATTTAGTTGATATTTCGATTGTTAAATTATTTCGTTGGTTCAATTAAATAATTTGAAGTTGTATTTTGAAATGGTTCATTTTGATTTGAGTTGGATCCGTTGGCTTTTTGGATTCATTGATCTTCTGAGTATTTCATAGACTGTATTGGCAAGGCAGTACACGTTAGCGTGTACTGCAGCTAATCAACATTGTTGTTTTTAAATTGACATTTCAATTATTTAAATTGATTTGGATTGCTGATTTGTTGTTTAACACTGTTTAGCGTTATATCTGTCGTTATCCGATTCTTTTATCAAGGAGTCGGTTATACGAGATTTCTGTGACTATCGTCTATTTGATATTTGATTATTATTGCTTCTGTGCACTAAGAACTGAGTTTGAATTAGACTGACCCGTGTATTATTTTCTTTTGAATGTAATACTCGGGTCAGACCCGAGTTATTTCAGGTTGTAGATTTCCTGCTTTGAGTTGTTGTTTGAGCTATGAAGACTTTTCTTACCTTTTGAAGTGGTCTGTGTCTTTTTGTAATAGTCAGTGTACAGATTTAGGTTGATATGTATTCATGTATATTAGTCGATAATGTACGTGTGTATATATAACTTTCAGAGTCGATAGTTGTAGTTGTATCATATGTATTGTGTCAACTGTATTGTAACTGACATCAGTTATATATATATGAGATCTTTTGTTATCTATGTTCCGCATTCTTTCTGTATCTGTGTTATTATTATATACATTGTCCTAAACTATTATGAACCATCGTAGTTCGTTTTATACTAGTAATTGGGTATGTCGATGGGAGTAAATAAATAAGAGATGAAAATTGAAAAATATATACCACTCCTATCGAGGTAACCAATGCTAGTGTAAGGCCAACTACGGATGGCCGCTCCTATCCAGCCTTATTCTTCGTAATCACATACAGTATTTCTTTTAATACTCTTTGTTATTGTGAGCATAGAGGTGGGGCGTCACAATGAAGCTCTCAAATATTATGTAATTTCAACATTTTTATGATTTATAATCTCTTTGTTTGTGCTTCATGAAAGTGAATTTTGATGCAAGTTTATAAAAGTGGATTTGATAGCTTATATTGCTTATGCAAATGAGCTATTCTTATGCAACATAAACACAATTTGCATCATCATTTGCTAATCCATTTTTAATTGTGAAATGAAAGTAAAAATGAAATTTGATGATCTATATTACTAGTTACAATAGTAAATAGATCATACTAAAAATAGCTTTTGCTTTGGCTTCATTTTCATGAGAATTATAAGTGGTTTATTTGTTGTATTATAGTTTGATGGTTTGAGTTATGTTAATTAATAACATAAACAAACCATACTTATGATAAATACAACAATATTTCACTTAATATCAAAGCTAGAGATCACAAATTGTTTGTTTGTTGATTTACAAAAATATGAGAGTGGATTTGCCTCTAAATTGTTTTCTAGTCTAATAGTTTTTAAATCACATTTTAATTCTAGCTTTAGCCTCTTTTTTGTAGTTAACAATTTCATCTCACTTTGTTCTAATTTGATTGAATTGAAAATTTTAAAATCTTAAAAATTCCCTGCGGATCGACCCGTACCCGCCACGTACTAACTTTGTACGCCGTGCGCTTGCGGTTATTTTATTTCGAATTTTTTTGACTATTTTCTAAACCGATAGAAAACTAGCCGATTAACATTTAAGAAGTTAAGTTGTAAGAAAACTTGTTAAAATATGATATTAGATTCAGGTTACAATAGTTAAAAAGCTTAGTATATGATTCTAAGTATTTCGTTATCTATTATAGAAGCCTTCTGGTTACGGTAGGAATTTTTCCAAAGGAGAATCCTCTTGAGCAAATTGGCGAGAGAAGGATGACTTAATAATCTTTTCTGGTGACGACGAGGTAATAGAAAAAGGGTCACCTGAAAACTATATGCCATAGGTAAAGGAAAAGTTTAATGAACATACTCGTTAAGATTGGAACGGGTATCCCATGGCTACGATGCTAGTAGAACCCAAGACTCCAGAACTAGTATTATTATCCAGTGACAAAGAAGTGATCCAGATAACAGATGATGTAGAAGCAATTCAAGGATCGCATGACAAAATGATGTGGGCAATAGATCCAGAAGAATCAGAACCTGAAGAAGTTCCAAAAGAGAACCCCAATATGATGGTAGAAAGGAATAGCCTAGATTTAGCAGCATATGATGCATGGATGGACGACATCCCCAATAAATTAGAAGACATCAATGATGATCACATTATCGAGGAGATGGGTGTTCCCATATCTGAGGGATAGTTGCATGTTTCAGCTATTGATTTGGAAGGAATGACAAAAAATGAGGAAGAATAAGAGGTTCTAGACATCCTTTCGGGAAACCTTGTTGCTCAACCTTGGGTTCCCCAGTGACAACCCTGGCATCCGATGGAATCTTGAGAACGAAGAGTATGATAGAAATGAAATAGATGATGAACAGGAGGAAGAAGAGTTTGAAGTGGTAGTGTTCTCAGTTTTGATGTTCCATCGACCTCCGAGCCCGATTGATTTGATATGTGTTTTGGTAGGGTTGGAAGTTGCTAGGCGGTAATAGTATTTTGGATATCCTAAGTATATTAGGAATATGTTAACATAATTATCATGGGTATGTAAAACAATTAACTATGGTTTAAGTATGGTTGATTGGCAAATGTAATGGTTCGAATTTTGATATATATCCATGCATGATCCTTATTATGGCTTCTCTTATCTCATGTTTAAATGACTTAGGAAATTTTTTTATACGAATTTTACTTCTTTGATAATTTTCTTTGAAGTAAAGTTATATCTTTATCAAAATGTTTGATAAAAGATATATAGTGATATTTTATAATAAAATTGGTATTTGAATTCTTAAGAAAGTTGATTCAAAATAAAGTTATTTTGAAAAATGAGTGTTTAACAAATAAGTTTTTTGATAAAAGAGATTTTGATAAGTTAAACTTAGTAAAAGATTTTAGTAAAGCCCGTTTTATTAAAAGCTGTGTTTTTGTGAAACTTTTAAAAAGACTATTTAAATAGGAAGAATAGCTTTAAAAGATATCTTCTAAATGAGGGTTAATAATATTTGGGATATACGAAAAGGTATAAAACATTTGGATGAGATTTTATGAATGTTTTATAAAAATAAATGACTTTGTAAATTGGATTTATAAAACGTGTTTTAAAGAGATTTTTGAGAATTTAAATCCCGTTATTTTTGAAAATAACCGGATGATTAACTAGTTCGAGTGGCACGAAAGTAAGTAAAAATGGGCAGGAGATGTGTTCGGATGGTATACACTTCTCTTAAGTATCCCCTTTTTGTTCAGGGAATATATAATACTATTGGTAGTACTCAGTTCCTCGATATCATTTTTGAGTTACTCGATCTATATAATTTTATAAAATTAAAAAGATAACGTGAGTCATAAATTGATAAATTAATTAGTGATTGCCGATTTTTATCAAGGTGTTTGCCTTTAATATTGGTTAAAGGGAGTATATTATAAAAGATATTTTATCTTTTAAATTGAAATGGTTTCTTTGGAAAGAAGATAGAAAAAAATTTGGTAAATAATTTTTTTAAAGTGATTATGTATAAAGAAGCATATTTATAAAAATGTGTGAATAAAAGCTAAAAGCTTCATGAAGTTTTTGCATAAATAAATTTGAAAATAGAATTTGATATAATTAAGTGCGTATGAGGTACGTATACCATTTCATTGCGCGATTTTGATCTAAGATTCGAGGACAGGACATTGAGATGTTTACACTGGTCTGGAAAAGGATTTACCATTTGATCCTTGACGGCGAACACTGATGAAGGTTTGTGGTTGGGTACTTGCATTTACTATCATAGTTGAGTGCTATGTAAGGAAAGCGAGGGTTTTTGATCAAGAATCCTGATCAGAGTCCGCACTAGAGGATCGAGGGATCAATATTAGTTTGGAAATAAAGTTGTGTATTTGAGTGGAAGATCGAATCCGATATTGCATACGGATGATCTGGGTATACCATATAGAATTGAGTTTAAAGATAATATTTTGGATAAACTCTTTTGGGTTTTGGGTTGTGGTGAAATTTTGGAGACGAAATTCTTTTAAGGTGGGAAGAATGTAACAACCCGTAATTTTATCACTATGAATCGGAATATATATTTAATTTTAAATATTCAGATAATTTTTTTAAATGATGAATAATCCATTTTAACTATTATATAATGATAATAAGTGATTTATAATTGTTTTACAAAATTATAAACTTGTTTTCTAAAGATATGTAAACTTCGTCGCATTTTGGTAGATCGACGTCAGATTTTTATTAATGGATTTTAATATTACTTAATATGATTTGATAACATAAATAATCTTTTTTAATATTTAAGGATGATAAGAAATTTATTTTCAAGTTTTTTTTACATAAATAAATAGTTTGATTAAAAACTGAAAATGTGACCAACATTCAGCTTTCGGATTTTCGATCTTTCGTCGAACGGAAGTAGTTTCAAATCGTTGCCACATTATTTGATACACATACACACATATATGTATATACATATACACACATATATGTATACAAAATTAGTCACATTAAGGTTTTTTAAATATTTGAATACGTATATACAAAATCTTCCTTATATGTACACAAATGAAAGCTTCATCCTTAAGTGTCAAACAACAAACTCACAATCAACTACACATCATCTTACACACCTGTAACATGAAGTTATAGAAGGGGTGGGTTTAGCCATACCTAGGAGGATGGAGTAGCATATTGTGATGGGAAATGTGTTATGATAATGTTTGTGATATTTTACACATCTTTGCTTATAAATAGCAAGGCATACCTTCACAAATTCATTCACTCATTCACTCTCAAAATTTCTCAGCTTCTCCTCTTCTTCTAAAGCACAACGATTGTGACTTAGAAACTTCACCTTCCGCTTAAGCCATTAGGTCTTAAAACAGGGGAAAGAAAGGAAAGGAGCAAGATCAGACCATCCGGAGAGATCGAAGGGATGCAGTCAATACTATGAAGCGGCTCAAGACCTTTTATAGGAAAAGTAGAGTGTCATACTACAATGATCAAGAGGCGCTTACCCTTCAAAGGAAGCAAACAAGAAGAAACAAAGACGTGGCCTCACGCCAACCTTTCCGAAAGTGCAATAAGCTTTTCAGGCCAGATAGTACACCTGCAAGGCACCTTCCGATGTTACCAGAAGGTTTAGGTAAAAGAAATGCTTATAAGTCAACAGAAAACAACCTTCCGCCATCACCCAGGGAAGATACAACTTTTGGCAGCAGTTGGGCAGGAAAAAGCGGCCTTACGCTAAGGCCAAAGGGTTCACAAAGGCTATAAACCTTCCGATGGATCGGAAGGTTCATGCACTATGCATATAACAGACCTTTTGGTAAAGGCAACAGTTTCTTGAAAACAAGTGAAGGAAAAACCTTTTGGCAGCATCCGGCATACCATGGTGATACACAATCAACGAACCTTCCGACAATAATGAGAGGCCTACAACCGTGTACAAAAAAATATCTTTAGGCAAGACCGGAAGGTTTACAACCGCATACCAAAGGCAATCTTCCATACTAGATAAAGGCATAAGGCTGATGGGATGCCACTCGCATCTATAAATAGGACCCAAGGGGTCCAGTTAAGGGGACCGTTTTCCTTTAATTTTTTGAAAATCTTGTAACTTCCTGATTAGAATTATGTAATCCTAATTGGGGATCTAATTTGGGAAATTCAATAAAAGTTAAACCTTATGATGGATGTCAAGGGAAGTTTTCTGATTTTGTGAATCCTTTTATTGATTGCTTAACCTTTTGCTATCGTAATACCAATTTGCAGGATCAATTCTCCCGAAAAGTTTTGGCCGATAGGTCTGAAGATCAGTTGATCGAAGCTGTCATTTCAAGCAAAGAAAGATATTGAGTTTTCTATTTCCACCCATCGATAGGGCCAATAGCCAATCTGGATTAATATAAGCAGTAACCTTCCAGGGTTTTCGGCATTGTAATCGAGTTGCTTCATCTAAAGTTGGTAGATACTTATATCCTAGCAGCAATCAAACCTTCCACAGTCATTAGCCAACCACTCAAACCCCTCGGAACAATATAAGTGTAGGAAAATAAAGTTCAATTCGGTAGTTAGAGTTCTAATACCTTTCGGCCAGATCAAGTTCAACTTCCTAAGAGCAAATAAACCCTTCGACAAGATCAAGGGTCTTCACATATTGCCCAGGATTCCATTCCTCACCTTGTTGCCAAAGGAGTCAATCATCCAAACCTTTTGGAATCACTAGAGCACAACTTTAAAAGATAACATTTGGTTAATCTTCATTAGATCTATAGAGAAAACCTTCACGAAGGTTCGAAACAAGACTACCTCTGGTAATAACCTTTCGATTGAAAGATTAAACCTTCTGCCTACATTGTAATCTTCAAGTCTAAATATATCAATTATGGGAGTAAAGCGTAGGAGCTATTATCTAGGTTAACGTACCTTTCAACCTAACCAACCTCCTCTTTCCTATTAAAAGCACTATTTGGGGTGTTAACCAAAAATATGGTTAACATTTTTGGTGCTAGAATGGGGGCTCGAACCTTCGACTTGTTTGATTTCTCGACACTACAATTCTCCGATTCTCATCGAACTAGATTCACATAAAAGTCATTTATCACTAAATAAATCATGGTTAAAAGATTCAAGAGGTCCAAACAAGGGTCTTCTAAACCCCAACTCACAAGGTTTTCCTATGTGGACAACAAAGATTTTAATCAAAACGAGGAATAGAGGTTAAGGCTTGAAGCCTTGAGAATTATAAACAGAAAGAAGGCGGAATCCTATGATCCAAAAAAATGGAGCTTGAACCCCTTCCACATAGGACCAACCCCGATCTTTGCACTCGGAAAA
Organism: Allium fistulosum; assembly: GCA_030737815.1. NCBI lineage: Eukaryota > Viridiplantae > Streptophyta > Magnoliopsida > Asparagales > Amaryllidaceae > Allium > Allium fistulosum. The sequence continues at coordinate 1,113,761,835 of CM060905.1, forward strand.
GGAGTAAATAGAAGCGACAGCATTTTTAACAAAATGAGGAAAACCATCCAATCATATTCCCAGGGAACCATCTTTGAAAAAGAAATGATAAAGGATTATGAAAATTTCTCAAAAAAATGGAATAGGATCATAAGTGAGGCTATAACCCCAGGGAAAGCTATGAGCATCTGGAAAAATCGGCGGCTGAAAAAGTAAGACGGGTAAAAGAACTGCCTGGCGGAAAAAGCTACAATTCCTCAAGAAGAAGTATTTGGACCAGGCCATAAAAGATTTAGACGCCATTCAAGGATGGCTCAAAAATCAATACTTCTTGGAGAGTACAATCTTACGACATCAATCGAGGATATATATACTAAAACCAAAGAGGAACAGAACTATTGCCGTCTCAAAAGAAAAGGCCAGGGTTTGAGAAAAGGTCCAAAGGAGTATATTGCAATTTCCATCTCATGACCGGACATGATACTAACCAATGCAAAGTACTTAAGAAAATGGTCCTACACTTTCTACAACAAGGGAAGCTAAAACAGTTTGTAAGGGATTAAACGAACCATGAAATAAAAGCTCTATTTTCGAAATAAGAAAAGTCTACATGATCGGGAGAAGAGTTCTCCCTAAACTTGGACTACCTATAAAGGTAGGCTACCAATGATGGTAGAAAGCCCTTGGTCGTGCCAAGATGGCCAGGTCAAGGCACCAACTGGAGGGATGGCGTAAGCCTTTAGCCACGCCAAAGTCAGAAATGGCCAGGTTAAAGCGGCATAAGCCCTTATCCGCGTCACACTATGGCCAGGATAAGGCGCCTCTTTGAGGTAGGACGGGTAATCCCTTGGTCCCGCCACGCTATGGCCTGGCCAAGGTACCGACAAGCCCTTAGCCGCATCACGCTATGGCCAGGTTAAGGCGCCTCCTAGAAGGAAGTCGGGTAAGTCCTCGAACCCTGCTTCAGAATAAGCTAGCTGAGCGCATTGGAAACCCGGATGAAATGTCCGACGGACTAAGAAAAGTCCATGCCTGAAATAGGCACTGCCAGAAATCGGCATCGCTTAAAATAGCAACCACCAAAAGGTCGGTAATGTCTAAAATGACAAACAGCCTGAAATGGGCTCTGCTTAAATAAGCACAAAAATTGGACAAAAGAGACCCTGCCTGAAATAGGCCAAAAGCAAATAACAAATGAACAAAGAAAATTGGGGCCCGGGAAAGCAAAAGCATGCAAGATATCTTCGAAGCCTAAAGATGGCATATTCAATGAACAGAGTCAGAGAATTTTTTTGGACCTCCACCAAATGGTATTCTGGTCTTCTATTATTAATTGTCAGAAATGGTATTCTGGTCTTCTATCATTAATTGCCAAAAATGGTATTCTGGTCTTCTATCATTAATTATCTAAAATGATATTCTGGTCTTCTATCATTAATTATCAGAAATGATATTCTGGTCTTCTATTATTAATTACTAGAAATGGAAGTCTAGTCTTCTATTAATTGCCAAGAATGGCATTCTGATCTTCTACTATTAACCGTCAGAAACAGTATCTTGGTTTTCTATTATAAAATTCAAAAAATGGATTTTGGGACTTCTATTATTAATATCTAAAATAATGCTCTTAACTGCAACTATCAAATGTCAGCAAAGAATGTTATGATCAGCAATTATTTATTACCAAAAGTGGTTTATTGGACTTCCATTATTGACGCTGGATTGGTTTACTGGCTTTCTATCACTCATTATTAGGATGTACGCTTCTGTTCCTCTAATACTTATTATCAGAAGAGATACTCTGGTCTTTCATCACTTATTGTCGAAGAATGATATTCTAACCTCCCAATATGAAGATTCTAAGAGTAGCATTTTAGTCTTCTATCACTTGTTATCAAGAATGGTAATTTCGTCTTTTATTGCTCATCACCAGGCTAAATCTCTAGTCCTTCGTTGTTAACTGCCAAATATGAATAAATTTCTGGTGTTCTATTAATCATCTAGTGTTATGCGAGGAATTCTAAACCTCTAATACTTAATTACCATGTACGGTATTCTAGACTTTCACTGTTTATTCCAGATTAGAGGCCTCGGTCTCTTACCAACAAATATAAGTTTCCGTCCTTATGTCGTTCATCATGGGAAATAACACTGATATATCAAAGAACGATTGTTGTATTATTTTAATATTTCTTGATACCCGAGTCCGAGCCCAATGGCATATGGTAAAAATCCATCATTAATACCAAAAGGTTTGGATCCCAAGGTACTGATTATTGAAAGCCTTAATCTAGATGTGAAATCTTTGGGCTCCTACTCATCTCAAATAATTTGACACAAGTCAAAGAATATTCTTGGAAAAGGACTGCTGCCGAAAGGATCTCCTAAAGGATACTTCAAGCCTTTTTGTTCTCAAATTCCCTCTATAACGAAGGATAAATCCAAAAACTACCATGACAAGATCCTAGTCATAAATGTCCCCATGGGGTCTTTATTGAATGAATGTTAGAATTCAATAATTATGTGCAGCTCAGAATGAACTATTCCAGGAATGTCGAGCAAGTGAAAGGAGCTAAATCTACGATCATCCCTCATTTTATTGATTACAAAACAATTTTGGATCATAAATGTACCTGATGGAGTGCAAACCAATTATGCTTCTTTTCCCTAAAAATCTTCAAGTATTCCAGAGACTCGGGACAACTTTTTTTCCAATGACCTTTCTTGTGGCAGTGGTGAAATTCACCCTTGTCATCGGTCTTCTTATTTTTTTTCTTACCTTCTCTTTTCTGCTTCTTTGAACTCTTCGAAGATGATGCACTGCCCTTTACAGCAAGTATAGTCCCTTGATCCTTAGATTGGGACTTGGTCGACCTCAACATATTGAGGAGCTCCACGAGATTCACATTCAACCGGTTCATATTATAAATCGATATGAACAGTTCGTACCGAAGAGTAAGTGAACCAAGGATCAAATCAACTTGCAATTTGTTGCTTATTTATACATCCAATTATGAAAGCCTATCAATATAGCCCTTCATCATTAGCACGTAATGGTACACTTTTTGTCCTTTGGTCATCTTGGTATTCAACAGCTTCTTCATAAGCTCGTACCTTGTGGAACGTGACTGTTCACTAAAAAGAGCCTTGAGACTATCAAATATCTCATGGACAGACATATTTTCGTGCTATCTATGCAACAACTTGTCTAATGTAGATAACATGAAAACCTAGGTAATCTCTAGGCCTGACACCCATTTTTCATAAGCCAGTCATAGTTCGGCGTCCGCATCATTGGTGCGTTATTCTTTAGGTTCACATGTAATACCAGTCCAAAGGTACTCGTAAGTCAACGCTATTTTATTTGCTCTTAGCCAATTGGTATAGCTAGGTCCGGTAAGCTTGTCGTTTTTAGAAAATAGTTTTGGAGCTATCAGTTTCTACAAGTTTAAGTGGTAGATTATTAGGACAAATCATAGTGTATGTTCTTATAAAATTAGTAAGGTTCAACTTTATATTTCATTTTACTAATAAGCCCCCACTAGTCTTTTTTGTTTCGCTAATTCCTGAGTCGAAACATAGAAGTCCTTCGCCTTCACTACTAGGTGTTAGGACTCGTCCATCATGGAATTCTAATCTTAAGTTTGCTCAACAAGCCATAGCTCCACGGATAATGGATAACTCTTTATTGGTTGTATCATATACAAATCATAACCCTTTAGTACTTTGTCCTAATTTCACTTTGACTTTGAGTTTTCTCTATAAATCAAAATGAAATTATTCACTCGAACCCACCATATCACGACGACCCTATGTACAGTATACATACCTTGAGTTTTCTCAACAAATACATATAGTTATCTTACCTTATTTTTTCAATATATTAATAATACTACAAATAACATCCCTAGCTTGAGTTTGCTCAACAACTAAGGAGTACACAAGTAATTATATATATATATATATATATATGTGTGTGTGTGTGGTAGAGGACAACATTATATTGAAGATTCATAATCTTTAATATAATACATTGAGTAATATCATGTAACAGCCCTGCTTTCTACATTATATAAATAAATAAATTTAATTAAAATAAAAGGATGTTTGAATTCGATTTGTGATGATTTTATTTTAAAATACACTTTTAGTTAATTAAACTATATTTAATAAAAGATTTTGTTGTAATAAATTGAATTAAATTAATAAATTCTTTCTGAATGATTTATTGAAATGAAATAAATTTTTTAATCAATACAAAATATTTTGATAGGTAAATAATTTTAAATATGTTTGGAATAATTGAAAAAACAAATTTATTATGTAATAGAACAATGCAAGATTAAATATAAAAAAATAAGCGAGCATTGAATTGAAGAAAATTTTCAATTAACAAGATGTAATTTGTAGAATGAGATATGAATTAATTTATACTAGACTGAAATTTATTCAAAAATTAAAATTCAAATTTAAATGCGTTAGAAATTAACTAAAATTGAATTAAATTAAAATCAGGCCCAAAGCAATTTGTGCATAAAGCTCATTCGTTTCTCTCCATTCTTTTAGAAAACTCTCCCCGCTTCTTGACATTTGCCCAAACCCAAACCCTTTACCATATTAGCCCTAATGTCCTTCGAAAAATCAAAATTCATGACTAACCTAAAAAAGAACAATCGTGCTTGGAAACGTGATTCGAAGGCGGGCAACATGGTGGCAATCGCGACCTGACATCGACGGCTGGTGATTGGATGTTGATGTCATGATTGAAGGTGTGAATTTCGGCTAGGGGGAGATGAGCATGTGATGATGTACTGCAGGCGACGTGAAGGTGGAGGCCACGACCTAGGTGGCAGATTGCCCGAAACGTTCGCGGTTATGGCAGAGTGATGAGGTATGTTGGTTGCACTTAGTTGAAGGTGTGAGCTTCAGAGTAGCGGTGCAGGCGATCGATGGTAATGACTGAACGGTGGAGTTCTAGCAGCGAGCATTGAAGTGAGGTGCGGGTGAACGATGACGACTGAGGAGGAGCTATGATTGGTTGTAACTGATGCAGGCAATTGAAAAGCGGATTTGGGCAGCAATGTAATTTTTGGAAGCTATTGGTTTAGCTTTTATTTTGGTAAGTTTTCTCACTCACAACTATGTATTTATCATATTATTTGATGTGTATTATCCCCATATATTGCTTGTGAGAATTGTTGGTGTATGGGACAAAATTGATTTTTTGAGATGATTGATATAGTTTGAATTGGTTGGAATTGGATTGTGAACTATGTATTATTTGTTATTGTGAGATTGTTGATTTGCAATGTTTGAGTAGTAATTAGATGTTTGCAAATAGTTGAATGGAATTCGATATTGTTTGGAAAAGAGGTAAATGAATTAAAAGATATAAATTTGAAACAAATAAATTATTTTGGAAATAAATAGCGAATTCTAGAAAGATGCTTTTGTTTGTACCAAAATTGGGCACAACACTCTTTGGGCGTGTTTGAAGAGATCAAAGTGAAGAATATAAATGGAAAATGAGGTAGATCTAACAAACACACCAAAAACAAACAAACAGAAGTATGAAAACATAGAGATTTTGACTGGTTCGGTGTTGTAGCCTACGTCCACTATAGAAAGTTTGATGTTTATTGATAACTCTCGCTGATTACAATTGTTTACAACAGAACACTTGAGGTACAATGAAGATTTCGGCAGAGTATCAGCATTCCAGAGTCAAAAGTCCATTTTCTAAAGGCCTAGGACTGCTATTTATATGTGTAGGGTGCAAATATCTCGCTCAGATCCCGGGAGACCTCTTCTCTCATGTGCATAGGCCCACGTGATCGATTCCTGACCATTTGGAATCGATCCATGATCGATACGTACACAATTCGTATCGATCCAAAACACCTCCTTAGGGCTGAGATCAACCATGAGCATTCTTGAGGTGGTACTCAAGCTCCTGTGAAAATTTGGTACCATTTGGACTTGTAGATCTTGAGATATGATCAATGCAAGTTTGGATTTGTAGTGTGCTGCCGAGCTCGTATCAATACAATTCGTATCGATGTCTTCGTATCGATGGCTTGCGCGCATCTCCCATATGATGTGGTGCTATATTCTAGGATCGATCCACTTTTCATGCCGAGTGATCGAGTCTTCCACTTTTACGTGCTTTGTTCATATCGACCTAGAATAATTCCCTTCGTATCATTCCCTCACACCCTACTTCGTATCGATCCTTTATAATTGCTTCGTATTGATACGAACTTATGTTCTTCGTATCGATAACTTAGAGGCCATTTCGTATCACTTGTTGGTTGGGTTCGTATCGATGGGAGGTGTCAATTTCGTATCGATCTACCGCTGATCGATACGAAGCATGTTTGGCAGTGGATCGATACGAGCTGGACTCACGTGTTACTGTTGATGGATACGAAGCGGGGCTGGTACATGATGGATACGAAGTGAGGTTGGTACATGATGGATACGAAGTGAAGCTTTCTTCATGGATCTTGATCGAGCAATATCTTGAGCATACAACCTCCGATTGACTTGAAATTTGGAACATTGACTCTCATAGCTTTTCTTGTTGTGTCTTGTCAATTGTAGCTCGATCCGGACTTGGACAAAATTCACCAGTATCTATATTGAACCTGTGTATAACCGATCTTCGGGACATGTTATCCTTGGTTTCTAGCCAAGTTCTTGGTGTCACGGCCTTGCCAAAAGGCGGGATAACATTTACCCCCCAAAGTACGTCTTGTGTGAACATGACATGCTTTGAAAAACTGCAATCTTCAGTCCGAAAATTTCTATCTGATTCGTTGAATAGTGTTGTCTTTTCGTCAAAAGATGCAACCTTTGATTGATTTCCAGTAATTTAAATGTTGAATTGTTGACTGCCAATGATTATGCAGTGCATTATTGTAACTGAGTGTTAAGTGTTAGCAAACTATTGTTCGTCGTTGTAATTGTCACTGGGTGATCATCCAATTCCTGTGAATTTTGGAAATTGAACGTTAGTCTGTCACGCATGAACGAATGTAAACCTGACTCCCGTTGAAATTCGAACGTTCACGAGTCGTTGTCAAGTTTTTTTTTCTTTTTTTTAATCGAGTTTCGTATCGATACTCTCCTAGATCGATGTGAAATTCAAGTTGCAACAACGCTTGATGTTCGTTTTACTGTATTCCTTCATATCGTTCCTCTCCTGGATCAATTTGAGGAGTTGAAAATTTATCTTCGTATCGATGGTGATCAACACGAATTAATTGGCCTTTTTTGTAAAAATATATTTCGTATCAACAGATACGAATATTTGGGAGCTTCAAAGTGATGGATATGAATTTTCCACTTCATATCGATGAACCTTTGATGGATCCGAGTTTTTCAAACAAGCCTCAGCTTTGTGTTTTGTATCGATCGCTGGATGGATACGAATTGCTTCATCTCAAGTAGGCCGCGGATGGATACGAAGGAAACTTCGTATCGACGGTGTCAAAACTGTTTCGATCAAGCACTGGATGCAAATTGGCTATTTTGTATCAATTATATCACAGACTGCTTCAACCGGTCATTTGCACTGGGAGGCGAATCGTTATTTATCTAGGGTCGAGCCATATAAAAGCCTTTTGTACTTAGCCATTTTTCCCGCTTGCTCATTTTTCTGCCTTTCGTATCGATTGCAAAGCCGAGATAAGGAGATCGCTCTTGCCTTCAAATCGAACTTAACTTTCAATCCCTGGACTAATTATTGAAATTAGGTAATTAGACCATAAATTCATGTCAAAAATGATGAGACTCAAAATTTAATGCCATTCCATTTACTTTCGTGGCCGATTCTGGTGAAGTGGTGGCCATGGATGGTCGGAATGAGGTCGAGAAGGAGAAGACGACCTTTATGTGGCTTTGGAGAAGATGAAGTGTGGGGATATGAAGTGAAACGCTCGTATTGATCTGGGATGAAGGGAGGAACCCTATCGATCTGGGCATGATGAAGCTTCGTATCGGACAAAGGAAATGCTTAGTATCGGTTGGTGACAGACTCTTTGTATCGACCAACTAATGGTGGCATTCGTATCGATTGATAACCAATGGCATCCGTAGCGATATGCCTCGATCGATACGAATTTTGGAACTGGAAATCTATAATTCAATCGATACGAATTTATAATCCACCGACCGATACGAAGATACTCTTTAAGTGATTTAGTATTGATGCGAATTACTGTTTGTTGATCAATACGAAATGCTCTACTGAAGATCGATACGAATTGCCTCCCACTTGATCGATACGAACTATCCATTTGGGGATCAATCCAAGCTTGAATTTTTGGTCGATACGAAACTTCTGGCATACTCGAACACTTAACTCCGACGAGCTTCTGCCCTGCATAATTGGACTTAACCGTTTCACTACATATCGGACCGCCTTTCGAAGCTCATCGATGGAACTGTAACTTGACGAAATTTAACTAACTTTAACTTGGGCCGATCTTCGAAGTCTGGATGGCACGGTTGTAACAGTCAGTGATGATGGTCATTTCGGTTGAATTTCGAAGCCTTGTAGTTCAAACATTTTTTTAAATCTTATAGAATCTCTTAAGTAACATGTAGCACTGCACTGCACAACACATTCATGCACTTCACACTGGGGGAAACACGGGTTTATTGTCACATAACGATGATTTTTGCCGAGTTGATTAGCTATGGAACCCGGAAGTTCGCAACCGCAAGAAGTCTAGAGTCCATGCCGGCTATCGCAGCCAAAGTTATTAGTCCCGCTCCAGATGAGCTACCAGGAGCAGTCTTTATTGCGCATCTGCAAGATTCGGTTCCGTCCAATATCTCTGAAGACTTGCTGGGTAGAATTTGTACAAGGCATGGATTTTCGAGGGATGATGTTCTATTGCTGAGAGTAGAAGATAGAGCCCATACTCCCCTGGAAGGGTATACGGCTTGTAACAGATTTTCGTGTGTAGATGGGACACTCCCACCATTTAATCAATACATCCGGGAAGTGTTATTCTATTTGAAGATTGCCCCATCACAGCTGCACCCGAACGGGTTTGCCTTGCTGAATAGCTTATTCATCATCTTCATGGTGCACCTCCTTCGACCCCTAACTCCAAAGGAAGTTAGATACTTGTTCAATATAAAGAGCCGAGGAGATAACCCATCCTTCACTTTCTTAGAGGCAGTCCTGTCAAGTCGTGATTGGAGCCTGGACCAAGCCGAGTTATTTCAAGACTGAATGATTCTACGTTTGGTGCCCACCGGGTTTTTTCAAACGGTGGCTAGCCAGACGTAAGTGCTTTAACTTCTATGCCGATTAACTGGATAAGTACTCGATTTTAGAGTTTAACACTTCTATTCTTTCACAGCTTCGATTCCGCGGCCCAAAGGGGCTCAGTTTAAGGAGATTGTTAGGGCTCTTCAAGAGGTGCATGCCGAGCGCAAAGAGATCGATAAGGTCCTCACTAATGAAACTCTGAGGGCTGTTGGGCTAATCGATAGAGATCAAAGCATCGGTCTTGAAGGATTTCTCAGAACGGCTCCAACGAGGCAAGTCGGAAGGAGAGTTCCTGGAATCATGATCATCGAGCAAGGTGACGATGAGAATATTCCCGTTGAAGATGAGCCCGCACCCGGGCCTTCACAAAGTCATCGACATTCAGAGAGGATAAGGAAAGGCAAGGTCGCTGCCCACAAAGCTCTGAGGCGCAAATCTATTGTAATGTCTCTGCCAGCCGCGACTGTTGTAACTTCAGAGGCCCCTTCTTCACAAATGGTGAGTCCTTTCGAAGCACTTGAAGATATTCCCATTTCGGATGATGTGTCTCTTCATCAAGATACCAGATTAGAGGGGCTTCAAAGTGCTTTAGATTTAGAAGAGCTAATCCCTCCGAGTATGGCTGCTACATCCGGTTGGTTGGGGAGTTTACACATGCATGCACACACTTCACGGCACCACACACCTAATATTCATGAGCTTTTCAATCTCCGGAGATAACTAACTCTGTTTCTTATTTCACTTTACAGATACAATGTCAAAAAAAGGATCCATGGTCAGTAGCCTTCGTGCCGCACGCCAATCTTCCAGTTCATACCGAGAACCCAATAGGCTCGAGTCCGATTATGGTCGCTGCTACTCTAGTCAGGATAGGGATCACTATGATAGGGAAAAAGAGTGGCGAGATAGAAGCCGCTCCCGATCGCGCTCTCCCCCACCTAGAGTTTCCTTGCCACCCTCCGGTTCTGGAACGCACACTACCGAAACTCTACGCCATCCAGTGCCTCCACAAACTTCAAGGCCTGGAGAGCAGCGCCATAGAACTAGGGAGGATGCTCCCATTGTTACCACATTAACGGCCACAGGGCTCACAGGGGAAGGAGCCGCTCGAATTGCTCAGCTAAAGAAGGATCTCCCTAACATTTGTCTTGATGGCTTCCACTTCCATCCAAATTTGCAGTTGATTCCAGAAGGGGCAGAGAAAACTGTGCACGACCATGTCTACCATGCTGTGGCATTCGACCAGGCAAAGGCAATCGAACAGCTGAAAAAAGATCTCACTCAAAAAAACCGCATAGTACAAGTGCTCACGGGTGAAAACGACACCCTGAGGAACTCAGAGACAGAGGCCTTGAAAAAAGTCGATGAGGCCAACAAGAAAATGGAGCAAATGAGGCAAGAGCACTTGAAACTGGTCGACGATATGGGCCACAAAAATGCCATCGTCACAGCTAAATGCCCCCAAAGAGCTTAATGAGCTTAAAGCTAAGTACACTAAGGTCGTGAAAGAAAGGGACAACGCTAATAAGACTGCTCAGGAGGCATGCGATCAGATTGTCGAACTTAAGGGAGAGCGGGATGCGGTAGTTCTAAAGGTTCAGGAAACCGAGGCTAGAATTGAAGTCGAAGTCGGAGCGGCGGAGGCCAGGTTAGAAGGCGATATGGAAGACCTTCTGATTACTCATAACGCTAATGTCCTGAAATACCGTGGTCTGAGCTGGCTCAACGATTATCCGACGCATTTGCATAATGCCTGGCGCCGCTTGGTGGATGATGAGAAGGCTGAATATCACACTACATCTATTGATGAGTTTGAACTAGAGAACCGGGTGTTAACTGAAGATGAGAGGATGGTTCTCCATGAGGCCATTGTCACATTTGAAAGAGAGAAACTCGTCACTCAGCATCCGAAGGTCGGAGAGGGTTCTGGTGTTGAGCATCATGTCACAAGTTCTGAAATCCCTATGCCAACCCAGCCAGAATCTTCCCCTGCAGTCGATCCTCCACCTGTGCCTGCTTACGATCCCGATCAACCGCAATTGTCTCCATCTCGCGAGCACATTTTCGAAGGAGTCCCGGCTCCACCCGCGAGCCAACCTTAGGAAGGTATTCTGAACACTTCGCGAATTTATTCTAAGTCTGGAGTGTTATCATAAGAAGTCACTAATATTTTCTCTTTTCTCCATTCAGTTGTAGGAGCTGCATCGACCGTGCCCCCGTAACCCAAGAGCAGGAGGCTATCGTGACGGAGGTGACGACTACTACAGCTACCACATCGACTGAGGAAGTTCATGTGAGCGCTTTTATCTTCAACGAACAGATGATGGAAGAACTCCTCGGTCATCAGAGCGATCCACTTATAGATTTTCCTTTTGTCACGGGCGAAGGTGTGTTCACAGCCAGCTCCTCAGCCCCAACTGCCAACATCCTGTCGGACACTCAAGCAGCTCATGATGAGGCTATAATGGTGGAGATCAGTGCCGAGATGGCAAGTGCCGTATTGGGTAGTGATATTGGAAGTGGAATGGCAGGTCCTGGCCCGGCCCCATTACGCATGGTCTCTCCGGGTGGTACAATCATCATCACTGGGGTACCCCCCATGTCTCCTCATATAGAAAGTGCCCCCATCCCTCTGACCACGCATTCCGAAAGTGTTCCAATTTCCGTGAGTTCGGAGGAGGAGATTACAATTCTTCCCCCGGCCGGGGATAAGGCGGGTAAAGGCAAGAGTTCGAAACGTCACCATAACGGTAGCTCCAGTGGATCGACGCCGAAAGGGAAGAAGAAGAAGAAACATAGGGAGTAGGCATGTCTCTTTGTGTCCCTTTTTGGTATATAAGTAGGAATTCCTTTTCTGCTTTCAGTAAGCCGTGTATAGATGCGGGTTCGGCCCCTGCTAGTAGGAATTTTTGGAATAAGTTTTTTTTGTACTTACTTTGTTTCCAAAGAATAGATGAAACAAAATATCCTTTCGCTTTTTTGGCATAACTCTAAGTTTATTTGCCTAAGTGTTTCAACACTTGAATTTTTATTCAATACACTTGTGAAGCTTTAATCTTTGGATAGGACTCGTGTTCGGTTGTCAAGTCTCGGAGTCATGGCTCCGAGTTGTAACCAAACGTTAAGTCGAGTCCTAATGTTGTACTATCTCAATCAGCAGCTGGTGCTCGAGTTATGCCCCCAGTCCTGGGGACGAGTTGAAGTGGTCGGACGATGATTGTTTTTCACTTTTGACACTTTTAATTTGACTTAGTCGGAATTAAGTTGTTGTGAGATGAATTCGAGTGGTCGGATCACACTCGCTCATGTACTGACAATCACATCCACACTCTGGGGATTGAACTCGCATGCTGGCAGTCGGTCGCGCCTGCTTAATGTTTAAAGTTATGTCCACGCTCCGGGGACTTAAGTTGTTTTTCGGGCGGTCAGACACACCCGTTTTAATAATCGGAATTACGTCCACACTTTGGGGACTTAGGTTGATTTATGGGCGGTCAGTCACACCCAATTTGTGTTTGTACTCCAGTCTGCGCTCTGGGGACTTAGAGTTAGCCGTGGGTGGTTAATCACACCCAATTAACGTTTATACTCCAGTTCACGCTTCGGGAGTCTGGAGTTAGTTAATAGACGGTCGATCACATCTGTTTTGAGTTTTGAGATCTCATTCGCACTCTGGGAATGATAAACTGATCAGGATCATGGATGGTCGAGTCGCATCCACCCTGAGTAAACAAGCGAAGTCGTAGATGGACGGATCCATCATCCTCAAGCTTGTGAGTATGAAAGGCGAGGTCATTAGACAGACGGATCCATCCTCCTCGAGTTTAGATTGCACATGGGCGAAGTCATGTGTGGACGGATCCATCCTCCTCGTACCTATGTTTTGGATATTAAGTTTATACTCTGGCTCGCACTCTGGGAACTGGAGTTAGCCAGAGGATTGTCGTGTATCAATCCTTTTTGGCTTCAGTGTGATAGCTTGCCCCCGGGCTCGGGTTTCACTTAGCGAGTGATCAGTCGTATCACAGTCACCCCCTATTTGAATAAGTCCCACCATGGGATGGAACTTAGCTCTCCATACATTTTGCTGGTCGCATGACGCATTTTAAGAATCGCTACTCTGGCTCGAAGAGATTGCATTTTATTGCTGAAATAAGTAAGTACGACAAAGTCAGTTGCCTTATTACAAGTTCAAATTTCGAAATGCATAAACAAATTGCAAGTGGAAGGTAGACTAAATGAATAAAAAAAGCTTGTTATATGTAGTAGCGACGGAGACACTCGCTGTTCCAAGCTCTCGGCAAAGTGAGACCATCAACAGTCGATAATTTGAATGTGTCATCTCCAAATCTTCCTTTCGATGACATACGGTCCTTCCCATGTTGGCTTTATATGCGAAGGGACCGGATAAATTCTCTTGAGCATCGAGATCGCCAATTTCAAAGGTTCGGGGTCGGACCTTGGCATTGTATAATCGGGCGACTCGACTCCGTTGTGTGGCTGCCCTTGAATCAGCCTCTTCACGCTTCTCATCTAATAAGCCCAGAGATTCGGCAAGCAATATAGCATTTGTCTTTGGATCATAGTAAGTCACACTATGAGAAGGTACTTCTAATTCGATCGGAATGACGGCTTCCGAGCCGTAGGAAAGTGAAAATGGAGTGTGGCCGGTTGCAGATTTGTGGGTGGTTCGGTATGCCCATAGGGCCATGGGAAGCTCATCGACCCATTTGCCCCTGGCCTTCTCCAGTCGCTTCTTCAGAATGGATTTGATAACTTTATTAACAACTTCGACCTGTCCATTCGCTTAAGGGTGAGCAACCGCCGAGAATTTCTTCCAAATATGGAAACGTTGACAGAAGTTCTTGAACTCGACACTGTCGAATTGTGCTCCGTTGTCAGTGATAATGGTATGTGGGAGGCCAAAACGACAGATGATGTTGCGGACAACAAAATTGATTACTTTCTTCGTCGTGATAATAGCAAGGGGCTCAGCTTCCGCCCATTTGGTAAAGTAGTCAACTGCAACGATGGTGTACTTCGCACCACCTTTAGCCAGAGGTAGAGATCCAATTATATCAATGCCCCATATAGCGAACGGCCATGGACTGACCATTTGAGTGATTTCGGTAGGTGGGGCTCTCGGAATCCGAGCATGTTTTTGACATCTGTCACACTTCTTGGCATAGTCTAATACGTCCCGATTCACAGTCGGCCAATAATACCCATATCGGAGTATCTTCTTAGCAAGGGCTTGCCCCCTAGTGTGATCGCCACATTCCCCCTTATGCACATCATGTGATACTCGCTTGATTTTATTGTGGGCGATACACCGAAGTAAAGGAATAGAGTATCCTCTTCTATACATGACTCCATTCTACATAATGAATCGTGAAGCCTTTCGAAGAACTTGTCTTTTCTCACTTCTGCGCTCGGGTAAAGCTCCATGCTCAAGGTAATTTCTGAAAGAGGTCATTCATGACTCCTTCTCGGGTGTGGCTTCATGAACCCAGTCTGTCTCCATCTGATCGATACTCGGAGAGGTAAGTGTCTCAATAGGGACGAGTCCCATTTGCTGTGCTTCACCGGTGTTGGCCAGTTTTGCCAGAGTATCGGCCTTCTGGTTATGCTCTTGGGGTATGCAATAGATGGCATAATAATCGAACTGATTCAACACTTCCTGCACCCGAGCAAGATAAGCAGCCAACCTCCGGTCTCTAGCTTGGTATTCTCCCCGAACTTGGCATACGACCAATTGCGAATCGCAGTAGATCTCCACAGCGATAATTCTCAAGTCTCTGACGAGTCTGAGTCTGGCAAGTAGAGCTTCATATTCGGCCTCGTTATTGGTTTCATGGTAATCAAACTTCAAAGCATAACATACGGATCAACCTTTTGGGGTTTCAAGTACAACTCCAGCGCCTGAGCAACGGTCGTTCGATACACCATCTGTGTATAGCTTCCATATGTATTTAGGAGATTCACTGGTTTCGGGCAGTCTTCTGGTATAGTGAATTCAGCAATGAAATCCGCCAGAACTTGTCCTTGAATAGCCCGCCTTGGCGTGTAAGCAATATCAAACTGAATCAACTCAATGTTCCACTTTAGCTACCTACCAGACGTCTCAGGCCGCGTAACCTGTCGTAATGGTTGGTCGGTGTAGACTGTGATAGGATGAGCCCGAAAGTAGGGACGGAGCTTTCTCGAGGCAATGACAAAATAGTAGGCCAGCTTTTCCAACTTCGGATAGTTTCTCTCTACTCCGGTCAATCATTTGCTAATGTAATAGACCGGTTGTTGTATCCGATCCTCCTTGCGAATTAATGCAGCACTGATTGCATTCTCTGACACTGCCAAATAGATGTATAGTCTCTCATGATCAATCGGCTTTGACAGAATAGGTGGCGTAGATAGGTGTTGAACCAATGCTCGGAATGCGCCCTCACATTCCTTAGTCCATTCAAAGTTCTGCTTTCCTTTCCTAATCAGATCGAAGAAGGGAATACATTTGTCGGTGGATTTGGAGATGAACATGCTCAATGCCGCTACCTTCCCATTGAGCCTTTGCACTTGCTTTATATTTCTGGGAGTTTCGAGATTCCGAATCGCCCAGATCTTCTCAGGATTGGCTTCAATTCCTCGAGCATTGATAATGAATCCAAAGAACTTTTCGAATGTGACTTCGAAGTGACACTTCAATGGGTTGAGCTTCATTCGGTACTCTCGGAGGATGTTGAACATTGTTTCCAGGTCTTTGACATGGTTGATGGAGAGTCGCGACTTTACAAGCATATCGTCCACGTACACTTCCATAGTTTTCTCGATCTGGCTAGCAAACATTCGATTGACAAGTCTTTGATAGGTCACCCCAGAGCCCGTGTCCATAATAGACAAGATCTTCTCAGGATCTGGCTAACAAACATTCGATTGGCTAGCAAACATTCGATTGTAGCCGGAGTACGCATCCATAATAAACAAGAGCTCGTGTCCGGCCGTTGAATCTACAAGCTGATTAATTTTGGGAAGCGGAAAGCTATCTTTAGGGCATGCTTTATTTAGGTCTGAGTAATCCACACAAGTTCTCCATTTCCCGTTTGGTTTTCTGACAAGCACTGGGTTGGATACCCATTCTGGATATAATGCATCTCGGATAAACCCATTCGTCTTGAGTTCATCCACCTCTTCTTTCAGGATGGCAGATCTCTCTGGATCCATACCGCGCCTTTTCTCCTTGACCGGGACATGTCGCGGGTCAATATTCAATGTATGGCCCGCGATGTCCGGCGAGATCCCACGCATGTTTGAGTGTGTCCAGGTGAACACATCGAGGTTTGCCCGGAGAAATTCAACCAATTCCTTTTTCATCTATTGGCTTAGCTGAGACCCGATCTTTATCATTCTGGAGTCGTCGTCGTCATCGATCGGAACATCGATCGTCAGCTCTACCGAGGAAGCCTGACTGTCCTTGACTTCCTCTTCACTATCATCATCTTGTGGATCTAGACCCTTTAGGAATTGGTTGTGGCTCCCGGGCCTAGGCCCAGGCGTTAGCTGTCAATTGTCGGTAAAACGGACATAGAGAGATTCCTCTACGTCCTTTCCCTTCTCTCTCCACTGCGTCTCCGGCAGCTCAGCAACATAACAGGCGCGTCCAGCCGCCTGATCTCCCTGAACAACTCCAACCCCATTGTCAGTGGGGAATTTCAAAGTTAAACACCAATGGGCAATAGCTGCCTTAAATTCAGCTAGGGCCGGTCAGCCCAAGAAAGCGTTATACAGCGAACTGATATCCATCACAATGAACTGTAACATCCGGACTCTCCGACGCTCCCCAATTCCCAACTCCACTGGTAATTCCACCATCCCAGTGGGTATAGTTGGACTTCCATTGAAGCCATGTTTACGAAACTGACACGGCTTTAAGTCAATTGCTTTCATTTTCATTTGATCATACGCTCGCTTGAAAAGAATATTCATGGAGCTTCCATTATCCACTAAGATCCTCTTTATCCAAGCATGATCTATCTGAGCTGATATGACTAGTGGATCAATGGTGGGGGCTTCTAATCTATCGGCATCTCTGTCTCATAAAATGACGTCGTCTGTCATCATTTTTTGTTGTTTAGCCGGAGCCCCAATGTCTAGATTACTGCAACACTCAAAGTTCGCCTGCCTAATCAAACTGGCATATGACTCCATTTCCCTCCAGCTCCAATCCGCTAGGTGAGGACCACCACTTACTGTGTTAATAACCAACCTCCCACCAGTACGCGCGGGTTCCTCCGGTCTAGCCTGATTCTGTACCTGATTCTGATTCGATGGGCCCGCACTTCCAGCCTGCGGCGCCAGGACGAATTGTTCCAACTTCCTCTCATGGATTAGCTTCTCAATAATGTCATGTAAATGGCGACATTCATTGGTATTATGACCATAACAATCATGGAATCTACAAAACTTTCCAGATTAAATCTACTTTTTGGACGACTACTTCAGAGTAGGCTTCTTATATTGGCCAGTATTACAGGTCTGCAAGTACACATTCTCGAGGGATGTATTCAAAAGAGTATAAGTGTCAAACACGAGAGCATTAGTCACGGTCCGCGATTCTGATCTTGCTTCTTACCCTAATTTCCATCGCCTTTCTGCTGATTCTGCTTATTATGTATATTTAACTGCACTTTACCTGAACTCTCACTTGTTTGCTTCACAGCGATGTTACTTTGAATGCCTTCCATACTGGGCCCCGCGTCATCCTTTTTCCTGGATTGTTTAGCATCTTCTCTACTTAAGAACCGGGCTGCTTTAGAGTAGAAACGGTCCAGCGACGCGTGGGGTTTCCCAGCCAACCAGTTGCCAAATTCGGAATCAGGATTGATCCCTTTAGTCAGCGCCATCAATATGGAGTTATCATTTAGGTTACTAATCTTCGCTTAAGTGGCATGGAATCTTTCCAGATAACATCTGAGCGTCTCCCCCGGAGCCTGAGTGACGCTAGATAAGGTGTTAACATCCTTAGGTCTTGTGACGTGCATACGAAACCGTTCGATGAATTTCGTAGCTAACTGATCAAAGCATGAAATAGATCGAGGCAGTAGGCGAGTAAACCACATGGTTCTGATACCCCCGAGGGAGATAGGAAAACTTCTGCATTTGACTGCATCGTCAACTCGTGCGACATTCATACTTCAAAATGTGCTGGTTAGGGTCTGAACTCCCTTCGTAAATAGGTAAAGTTGGCATTCCGAATCGATGAGGTGGTTCAACATAAAGGATGTCATTAGTGAAGGGTGTATGACTCTGGGAGATTCCCAGTCGTCATTGGAGCGGCCTTGACTTTCACGAATCATTTGACGAATCATGGTCGGGATGTCTGGCATCTGGACATTCTGAGCATGCTGGGCCAAGGTGCGGTCGGGTTCCACAGTGCGAGGATGGCCCGAGCACGGTCGACGGTCCATACCTCGCCTCCTTGGCTCCAGGTCTTCGGGCACATAGGGTTCAGGAGTACGATCACGTTGACAAAGTTTCGAATCTGTTCGGTCTCGAATGTTAGCTTCCAAGTCGACGGCGACGGCAGCAGCACGACCGTCAGTAATGTGATAAGGAATTGTCCTTCCCCGAGAGGAGGGTTCTGCCTAGTGACTAGCAGATGGACCAGGTCCTGCTTGTCCAAGATTTAGAGTACGCTGATGCCCGGGAGCTTGCGTGTATCTTCCATCCAGTCGTGGACGTGTGGATCTGTGATGGTAATCGGAGGAGGCTGAGCTCTCAGTGGATGAGTAGGAAGCTTTATCCCTCCTGGATCTCCTTCATCTTTCCTGATTCAGTCGGTTGGTTAACTCCGTGTTGGCACGGATCTGCTAGGTAAGCTGCTGGCGGCTTTGGGTCAGTTATTGCATCAACATATGAAACTCCTCCCTGGTGATAGGGCCTTGTGGGTCTAAAGGTCCGGCTGAGTTTTGGCCTGTGGCGGGTAGCTGTGCAGGGTTTTGTCCATCTCTTCCTTCCTGATCTGTAGTAGTCGAGGCAGTCCTTGTAGTAACCATGGTGAATGATGTAGCTCTCTCCTAGGATGTAATCTGAATAGGATGAAAGAACTACTGAATGTGAGATCTGGATCTTCTCCTTAGATTCTTGCAATCCAATGACGGTAGTAGATCCAAAGAGGAGGAGAAAAGCTGGGTTTTCTCAGTGAAAGCACCAAAGTGTTTGTACCAAAATTGGACACAACACACTTCGGGCGTGTTTGAAGAGATCAAAGTGAAGAATATAAATGGAAAATGAGGTAGCTCTAACAAACACACAAAAACAAACAAACAGAAGTATGAAAACACAGTGATTTAGAGTGGTTCGGCGTTGTAGCCTACGTCCACTATAGAAAGTTTCCTGTTTATTGATAACTCTCGCTGATTATAATTGTTTACAATAGAACACTTAAGGTACAATGAAGATTTCGGCAGAGTATCAGCGTTCCAGAGTCAAAAGTCCATTTTCTAAAGGCCTAGGACTGCTATTTATAGCTGTAGGCTGCAAATATCTCGCTCAAATCCCGGGAGACCTATTCTCTCAAGTAGGCGGGCCCATGTGATCGATCCCTGACCATTTGGAATCGACCCATGATCGATACGTACACAATTTGTATCGATCCAAAACACCTCCTTTTGGGCTGAGATTGATCATGAGCATCCTTGAGGTGGTACGCAAGCTCCTGTGAAAATTTGGTGGCATTTGGACTTGTAGGTCTTGAGATATGATCGCTGCAAGTTTGGATTTGTAGTGTGCTACCGAGCTCGTATCGATATGATTCATATCGATGGCTTGCACGCGTCGCCCATATGACGTGGCGCTATATTCTAGGATCGATCAACTTTTCATGCCGAGTGACCAAGTCTTCCACTTTTACGTGCTTTGTTCGTATCGACCTAGAATAATTCCTTTCGTATCGTTCCCTTGTACCCTACTTCGTATCGATCCTTTATAATTGCTTCGTATCGATACGAACTTATGGTCTTTGTATCGATAACTCAGAGGCCATTTCATATCGCTTATTGGTTGGGTTCTTATCGATGGGAGGTGTCGATTTCGTATCGATCTGCGGTCGATCGATACGAAGCATGTTTGGAAGTGGATTGTATGAGCTGGACTCATGTGTTACTGCCGATGGATACGAAGCGGGGCTGGTACATGATGGATACGAAGTGAGGTTGGTACATAATGGATACGAAGTGAGGCTTTCTTCATTGATCTTGATCGATCAATATCTTGAGCATACGAACTCCGATTGACTTGAAATTTGGACGTTTGGCTCTCATTGCTTTGCTTGTTGTGTCTTGTCATTTGTAGCTCGATCCGGACTTGGACAAAATTCACCAGTATTCATATTGAACCTGTGTATAACCGATCTTCGAGATGGATTGTCCTTGGTTTCTAGTCAAGTTCTTGGTGTCACGGCCTTTCCAAAAGGCGAGATAATAGCTTTTATTTTATATTTAGATTATTTGGGATTAATGGAAAATTAAAAAGAGGGAATGATTTTGAAAAATATATATTAGGAATAATTTTGAAGATTTTGTGAATTAAAATTATTTGGAAATGATGAATTCTAAAATTTTATTAATAAGTGAATTTCAAAGAGTTAAATTATTTGTTTATCATTGATTATAAAAATGGAAGGTATTTTGATGGGTATTTATGAAAGGGAATTTGTAGTTATATATTCAAAAGTGATGAGTATTTTGAATTTAATGGAAGGTAAGTTTATAAAGTAATATTTTAAAGAAGTGCAAGTTGAATGCGATTTATTTTATTTATTGAAAATTATCATTTATGGGGTTTCAAATATATATTGTAAAGTGAATTTTTGGAAGTGATATATATTTGTGTTGATTATCAAAGTATTTTAGGAATACATTATATGGGATAGAATTTGAGTTTGATGGGTTGCTTTTAAGTAATAATGGTTTTAAAGAGGTTTGGATTATAAATGAGGACTTTACATAATGATTTTGAAGTTTATATTTGAATTTGCAAATATTTTCGGACTAAAGTTTTCTTTCAGATTTGAGGTTTTAAAAGTATTTAGAAAATATAAACTTCTTTATTGTCTTTTCATATCGTTGACGTGGAAATTAGAAGTGAAAGTATTTTTGAAAATTCAAAATTTATTGACGAATTTGAATAAAGGTTTCTTTGGAACCAAATAAGTTGGTCTAAAATAGTGATTTGAAATTAGATGAGAGAATTATAATTATTATTTTAAAAGAGGCAAAAATAAATAAAAGAGATGTTTTGTGTTAAATTAAGTTGAAGAGTTTTTATCAAAAAAAAGAGGAAAATTAAAGTTAAATAAATTTAAATGAAACTCTTCATCTATGTAACAATTACTAATTAAATACTATATTTATGTGTGTATGGATGATGGTTGATTTGGTTGTTACGAATGAGATGAAGTTAAATTACACGTCGTGTTAAATTATAAAGTATGAAAATAAAGAATAAAGAATTGAAGTAAAAAGTAACCGATGAGTGATTTAATAATTGAAGCGTAAATTTATTTAATGATGAATAATTGATGGTGTTATGTATATAATTATAATTCACTGGCCGCTATGGGACGTCCGTGTTGGGTGTATTTATTTACTTAGCACAAGTATAATATCGGGTACTTCATTGAGGACCGAGTATTTGATATTTGGATATCGGTGAATTATTCTATATTATACATGAATATTAATCAAAATTACTTGGATTTCTGACCTGATGTGTGAGGTAAATTGTATTATTCCTTATTTTATTTTAAAGCAGAGAGTGGATCGAGGTGTACGAAGTCTCTTACATAGATGTGATGGCCAGAAGTTTTTATTATCCCCATCTTAGCTTGATCGACCATGGTGTAGCACCCCAATGGTTGCGACGACAAGGCCCCCTTGTCGCATGATTATAGTCTGTTGCACGGACCAACGGGACGAATATAGAATGAGGCGAGGAGGTTGACGATGTGAAGCGAGGAATAAGGAAGTGATGTGCATTTAATATGTAGCTGAAGGCTGGTGAGGATGTCACAAAAATATTTGTTAGAACCTTATATTTTGATGCTTTGATAGTGACAACTACACAAGTATATATTGTATATACTAACCACTTTTGCATGAAATGATGTCAACTTTACAAAGAGACAATTATATTGAAATGAAGACCGCATTGACGCTACAAAGAGCTATCAGTCATAACGTCTATGTCTAGAGGTATAAAGTTGTTAAAATCCCTTCTATGTAGTATATACACACACATAATTTTTTTTCAAAAATTAAAATTTCAACATCAACACAACAAACATATAATTTAGCCCGCTGAACCACCTAGTTCAACCGACTGAATCTATGCACACACGCATAAATATTTATGAATATTCAGCCGACTGACTGAAAATGTTCAATCGGTTGAAAATGGACTAAATTGAACTATTTTCTTGCTGATTTAAAAAATTATTGATTCAGCTGGCTGCCGAACTTTATTCAGTTGGCTGAATCTGTATAACGACTAGTTTTCTTAAAAGGTACCTCTTCTTCATGAAGGGTTACATCTCTAAAACCAAGAGTTGCAGTTCTGAATTTTCATTGTTTATTCTCACGAATGATTGCAGCTATTAAACTCTATATAAAGCAAATTATTTCATTGTTTCCATCAATAAATTCTATTTTGCAATTCTGTCTATCTTTACTATTGAACTCTCAAGCATTCAATTCCAAACTGCTTTATATTTTTGATCACATGATCATTCACAAATATTTTCTTGTTATCAAAATTACTTCCTTTTTTCATAAACTACACAATATACCACAAATGAGAAGATTATAGGAAGGGTGTACATTATTGACTTATCAGTGCTATTCAAGAGCATATTCAGTTAAATACAATTTTGCTATTTATAGTTGAAGTCCTGTTGTAGTATCCTCAAGCGGTTGAAGTCCTATTCAGTTGTATAGGTGGTTGAAGTCCTATTCGGTTGCTCTGGTGGTGTGATACTTGTTCCTCCGGGTTAAGTGAGGATATTGATTAAATCCAGAAGGATTCTTGAACTGGACGTAGAAAGGAAAGTTCGAACTAGTATAAAAATCTCTGGTGTCATTTACTTTATTACTTTTACTTTATATTTATATTCTGCATAAGTAAATAGTTTAGTTAATATTTCATATTAATTGATCCTTAGTCACTTACATTTAGTATCAGAGCCTTTTGAAAATAAATAATTTTCTACGCTGGAATGTCTACATAAGATACACACACACGGTTTCCATATAGTAAATAATATGATTATTACATAAAATTGTTTAACATAAGAATAAAGCTCTTTTAAATATATATATCTATAGATAATAACCTGATAATATTTGGTTATAAGCTGAAATTGTGCAGCGACAACAGATTCAGCCGACTGAACGTCCTAGTTCAGAGGCTGAATCTTCAAACGAAAATCAAATTAGACCCAGAATTCAGCCCGCTGGACTCCTTACTTCAGACAGCTGAATAGAACCATTTTTGGCATATTCCTTTACTGTTTACCTTTTTTAAAGCAGTCAGCAGACTGAAGTGTTCTACTAGCCAGCTGATGCATCGAATTTTTATTTTTTTAATAATAACTAGCGCATCTTTTAAGGCACACATTCAATTCTCCACCAACCAATATATCTATTCAGCCCTTTCTTTCCTCATCCTCCTTCATTTCAACAAACAAAAACCCATTCTCCTTAAACCCAAAAATATAATTTTTACCATGAAATCTCTCCTCAAAACAACCAATGGCTCCAAGGCCTAAAAGAGCAAGACAAGCCTCCACTTCTACTGGCCCTTCTCAAGACCAAATTAGGGTATGGCTTCATGATGATACCGCTGTTATAAGATTCAACAACATGAAAAATTCAAAAATCTTTGAAGGAGCTTTTATGAAATTCGCTGATTTCAATGGAGATGGAATTCGGGAAATCGCAGAGGCAAATACTTTTGATTTTCTTATAGGGTATGATGCTAAAATGTCAAGATTTACCCTCTTTTAATTAAACTTTTCTTTGCAAACATGAACTTGGGTCATCAAAATCCAAAAAAAAAACTAATTGTATTTGGGTTATGGACTGTAGCGTTAGAATTTATCTTCCCCTACAACGCTTAGGACATATTTCAAGATGTCCATCTCAAGGCTTGAATATCGATGAAATTGAAGTTGACATGTTTCATCGAGATGAAGTGTCACATAGATTTCTATCCAACAATATGACCAAACTAAAATCTAGTACTTTACATTCAAAAGCTAGGTTAATTCATCGTGCTCTTATCTGGTTGTTTCAACCTCGTACCGGTAGTTGTGAAAAAGTTTATAAAAGGGATTTTCAAGCTCTATATGTGATTTACTCATCTCAAATTGTCAATTAGGGTAAGATAATGTTGGAAGAATTTAAAAACGTTAATCATAGAAGAAATTACAAAACAATTCATTATAGAGCATATATTATGCGTATCTTGCAAAATTTTGGAGCAGTTATATCAAATTCTGAGTTTACGACAATAAGCGAACTCAATTCCAAAACATTAAGTCTCATGGGCCTTCCAAAGCATCCTGCAAGTGATGACATAATTAATTTTCAATAATGGGTTGCAAACCGTGACTAAGGTATTGCACAACCCCATGACATTGGCATTGCTTCCTCCTCCCAAGGACCACAAACTCAAGAAGATGTTAATGAAATTGAAAAAATTAACATGGATGTCTCTTCCAAACACGCTTTTGTTACCTTATCACAAAACCAAAGTAGGCTTGATCATCATTTAACCAAAATTGAGCACAACGTTTCAAAAACCAACAAAATGCTCAATTCCATCAAAGGCTTCTTGCAAGATTTGGGAAAAGCTTTCTTGCTCTTCGTCAACGTCTTCTATTCCTCCTACTCCTTCAACTGGAGTTATTGAAAATCCGTCTTCTTTTAATTGGACGACTTCTGAAGAGGAAGATGAAGATGAAGAAGGTAACTTTGAAAGCCAAGAGTTTTGATTATTCTCTATATCATGGTATGTTTTTTAATATTAGCTTTTTATGACTCCTACCTATGTTCTATGTTCTATGTTTTAACTCTTTAAAGACAATTTGTGCTGTTATATTTGTTATAACTTGATCATTATGTTTCTGTTATGCTATGTTTGTTTGTCATGTTATTCTGCATAGTATTTTTGTGACATGTCTGTGATGTTTGTATCCTACGATCTATGATGTATTACGTGATGTAATAATTGTACGTTCTGTGATACTGCTTCTCGTATTTTGTTATTCTCATATTGATATTTAGTTTCATTGTGTTGATGACAAAATGGGAAGAATAAAGTAAGGTCATACCGATATGGGGAGTATCAATTTAAATTTGAAATTATATAGTTGTCATCATCAAAATGGGGGAGTGTTAGAACCTTAAATTTTGATGTTTTGATAGTGACAACTATACAAGTATATATTGTATATACTAACCACTTTTGTAGGAAATGATATCAACTTTACAAAGAGACAATTATATTGGAACGAAGACCGAATTGACGCTACAAAGAGCTATCAGTCATAATGTCTATATCTAGAGGTATAAAGTTGTTAAAATCTCTTCTATGTGGTATACACACACACAATTTATTCAAAAATTAAAATTTCTACATTAACACAGCAAACTTATAAATCAGCCCGCTGAACCACCTAGTTCAGTCGATTGAATCTGTGCACATGCACATAAATATTTATGAATATTCAGCGACTGACTGAAAATATTCAACTGGTTGAAAATGGCCTAAATTGGATTATTTTCTTGCTGATTTAAAAAATCGTCAATTCAGCTGGCTGCCAAAATTTATTCAACTGGCTGAATCTATATAACGTCTAGTTTTCTCAAAAAGTACATTTTCTTCATGAAGGGTTACATCTCTAAAACCAAGAGTTGCAGTCCTGACTTTTCATCGTCTCTTCTCACGAATGATTGCAACTATTAAACTCCATATAAAACAAATTATTTCATTGTTTTCATCAAAAAATTCTATTTTGCAATTCTATCCATCTTTACTATTAAACTCTCAAGCATTCAGTTCCAAACCGCTTTATATTTTTGATCACACGATCATTCACGAATATTTTCTTGTGATCAAACTACTTCCTTTCTTCACAAACTACACGGTATACCACAAAGGAGAAGATTATGGGAAGCGTGTACGTTATTGACTTATCATTGCTATTCAAGAGCATACTCAATCAAATACATTTTTGCTATTTATAGAAATCCTGTTGTAGTATCCTCAGGCGGTTGAAGTCCTATTCGGTTGTCTAGGCAGTTGAAGTCCTGCTCGGTTGCTCAGGTGGTGTAATACCTACGGGTTAAGTGAAGGCATCGATTAAATCCAGAAGGAATCTGGGACTAGACGTAGAACGAGAAGTTCGAACCAGTATAAAAATCTTTTGTGTCATTTACTTTATTACTTTTACTTTTATATTTATATTTATATTTCCCACAAGTAAAAAGTTCAGTTAATATTTCATATTACTCGATCCTTAGTCACTTACATTTGGTACCAGAGCCTTCTGAAAATAAATAAGTTTCTACGCTGGAATGTCTACATAAGATATATATAAGGTTTCCATATATTAAATAATACGATAATTACATAAAATTGTTTAACATAAGAATAAAGCTCTCTTAAATAAATATATATACATAGATATATATATAATAACCGAATAATATTTGGTTATAAGCTGAAATTTTGTAGAGACAATAGATTCAGCCGACTGGACATCCTAGTTCATAGGCTGAATCTTCAAATGAAAATCAAATTAGACCCAGAATTCAACCCGTTGGACTCATTACTTCCAAACTGCTTTATATTTTTGATCGCATGATCATTCATGAATATTTTCTTATAATCAAAAAGTACTTCCTTTCTTCACAAACTAAACGATATACCACAAAGAAGAAGATTATAGGAAGTGTGTACGTTATTGACTTATCAGTGCTATTCAAGAGCATACTCAGTTAAATACATTTTTGCTATTTATAGTTGAAGTTCTGTTGTAGTATCCTCAGGCGGTTGAAGTCCTATTCGGTTGCTCAGGCAGTGTAATACCTATTCCTCTGGGTTAAGTGAGGGTATCGACTAAATTCAGAAGGAGTCTGGGACTGGACATAAAACGGGAAGTTCGAACCAGTATAAATCTCTTGTGTCATTTACTTTATTACTTTTACTTTTATATTTATATTCCACACAAGTAAATAGTTTAGTTAATATTCATATTACTCGTTCCTTAGTCACTTACAATATTTATGAATATGGTCTTCCTTTGCATCCGAGTAGCAGCGAGACTTAGGTGTAGACTCGACTTTTGGCAGTAGCAATAACAACACTTATAATAACAATAGCAGCAATGAAAATGAAAATGAAGAGTAAAATGAATAAATCTAATACTGCTAAATAAATATGAATGAATTGATGTTTGAGGAGTATTATGTGCAACACGGATGATGTGTGCAATGTATGATGTACGTAATGCGTGATTTGTAGATGTGTGCGATGTGTGATGTGTGAGTTGTGTGCCGTGTGTGATGTGTGTGATGAATGCTTGATGTGTATTGTGTGTGATGTGTGCGATGTGTGATGTGTGCGATGAATGCTTGATGTGTGTTGTGAGTGATGTGTGCGATGAATGCTTAATGTGTGTTGTGTGTGATTGTGTTTGTTGTCTTATGGATGTTTTGATGTTTGATGTGTTATGAATGTTATTCAATGTGTTGTTGATATTTATTATTTCTTGGTTAGATTTCTATGTTATGCTGTGTATGTTATCGCCGTGTTGACGACTCAGTGTTCTCTATGATTAATTTATATTGTGTATTGTTCTATTGTAACGAACCATATTTTCGACCTTCGAAAATCGACACTAATACATTCACTGTATCACATGTCGAACATTCAAGTGCCGAAAATACCGATTTGTTAGGGTGAAAGAAGAAGGTATAAGGTAAAAGAAAAATAACAACATAGAATGTAACAACCGAGTTTTTTTCCGCGTCAATTTATAAATGACGGTTAAATCATTGTTAAGTGCTATTGTAGATTTTAATCGAATCGGAATCCTTTTTGTAAAAGTTGTTATCGTCACTAGACGATTGAAATTGATAACAAATTTCTATCAGCAATCTTGATCGAATTGAAATTCTTTTTTAACGCATCGTTAAAAGTTATTTGGGCCAATTGTTTTGATGAAGAGTTGATACTTGGTACCACTGCCATTCTTTCCTTTGGTGAATTCAAACCCGTTCCCCCTTTCTTACTTTCATTTTGAAAACCCTAGGCTAAGAAAACAAAACGAACGAAAATGGCGGCTTCGATCTCGTCTCGTTCGATCTGAAAAATTAGGGCTTTGGCTCTTTGTTTCTTTGCCGCGTTGAATTGGAGCTTCTCGAATCGCTCGCTTCTGGGACTCGAAGGCGCCGACCTCATCTTGCTCGAGACCACTTCGACGTGCTCGTGCTCGCTTGGACATTGGCTTAACTTCGTTCGAATCCCTCCGAGTCGCGTGGATAAGGTGAGTAATTCTCACATCTAGTTCATTCTCGTTTTGGTGCTTCTGAAGTTCAATTTTGATTCGATATTGACTATGTTGGCCAATGGTTTTCGTTTGATGTTGTTATGAGAATTTCCACTGTGCTTATATCGTTCGACTTGAATTATTGTGGATGATTTGTGCCTTGTTTAAAGTTGCGATTTTTGGGCTGTTGATTGTGTGATCTCTTGACTTGTCTTGATTTTGCTCTCATTGATTTTCGTTCGTATTCAATAGTTGAGGTTGTTGATTCTTTCCTTTATTATGTGTGATATGTTGGGAAATTTCTTTTAACCCACGGCTTGGATTCTTGAACGTTCGATCTTGTGATTTTCGAATTAATACAGTCGAACCTATCTAAGTACCTCCGACTTGTTTCTTCTGTGACCTTCACTGATATAGTTTGCGTGAATCGTTCAGTATCCCTGATGTTGTTTTACTTCACTGATCACTATCTTACCTCTGTTGATCATAGCTGACTTTTGTATTTGACAGTTTTCATGTATGTCTGTCTTGTGCATTTTGCTGTAATCTTGCATGGTATGACTTCTGTGTACATGCTTCCCTTGTGAGCTGTGTTGCCATATTAAGTTGCACTGTCACTTGTTCAATTGGGCTTAAGTCTGCATTCTTGTACTAGTGCTCATTGTTTTGATCTGATCATTTGAATTAAAGCTGTTCATCTTAAACCTGTTGTATTCCATTCATGTGTATATTGAGGTACAGTTCACTGGGTAGTTCTGTAGTTTACGATTCAGGTTGCATACCATATTGATATTCATGTCTTGATAGAGTTCATGGCTGCATACTTGTTGCGGTACTACGTGTTGCTAGTTGCCGAGTCTTGACATTCATGTCTTGGTTCACTCTGTCCTTTTAGCATGCATTCTGTTGGCACTTCATTTAAGTCTTGATTTCATTGGTGTCATTGGTGCATTTGTGTTCATATTACTGGGCATGTCTGCACACTCTTGAGTCTTTATTGCAATCCTATTGCCTCGAGTACATGTACAACTCTGTATACATGTATGGTGGTAGTTGTAGCTACTGCACTTGTTATTGATCCTGTTGACTTTTGTATTGATGGTATTCGAGGTGTTGATTATCTGTAGCTTCACTTGAGTTTTCTGATGCATTGCCTCGTATGGTATTGCACATCCAGTCTTGTCATTTGAGTTACTGTGGTTAGGCTTCATGAACAGTTACATTTGCATTATACCACTGTCTCGTTCATCCCTATCGATTTGGTGCCTTCATGGCTGTTGTATTCTTCCATTTGAACAACTGTTTGTCCACTGATTCATTTTAAGTTGCATCCTGTCTCAACATGCCATACTGTCTAGACCTTTGCTCCTGCCCTTTTGATTTATTTAGTATGGACATTTGCTTATGTCCATGCAGCCTGATACTTTGAGTTGTATACCATACAGTTGCAGTTGCCACTGTGAACCTGAATCCATACTTATGTACTTTGGTACTGACCAGTTACTTCTTGATCATTTTGTTAAGTTTGAATGTGTAGTCTTCATTGTATGTCTGCACTCACATCTGTTTTACCTTGTATTACATGCTGATGGTCTTTGAATTGTACAGTTGCACTTGTAGTTTGCATTGAATCTAGTATCATTCTTTGAGACAGTTGCATATGGTCTCACTTCGATTTTAGTTCTGGCTTCGAACTTGGGGACTTCGTCTTGTGATCTTGCATACCTGTAGCATGCTTGACTTTGGCCATGCTTCATATCTGAACTGTCATATGACCATATGCATTTGTGGTTGCACTTCATTCGTCTTGTTATCAATGCCGCACTCGCCCTTGTGTTGCATTTGATGGCCGAGGCAGTCCTGTCTACTGCTCCATTTTGGTTTGTCTGATCCTTTCTGGTGACTGATGCCATTTTGATTCTTTTGACATTGGCCTTGTGTTGAACCTACTTCGGGTTTGACCTTGTTTTTATCTCTGTGCGTTTTGGTTGGTGCACATGAGTTGGCGAGGCAGCGCACGCGCGTGCGCTGCAGCCACCCAAACTCGACAGTTTTGAATTAATATTTCTTTGCGTTGTGATGCATTGATCTTTTATGCTGTATTGGCGAGGCCGTACACGCATGCGTGTACGGCAGCCAATCGAACTCTGATGGTTTTAAAGTGACAATTTCAATTGTTTAAAATTGATTTAGTCGATTTGATAAATTGTTTATTTATTTCTGTCGATGATTTAAATCTGCTGATTTTTGCTAAACACTGTTAAGTGTTATATTGACCGTTATCCGGTTTCTTTGTTTAAAGAATCGGATAGACGGAAATTATTGTGACTGTCGTCTATTTAAATTATTACTGCCTATATGCACTAATAAACTGGTTTGAATTAGACTGACCTGGGTATTATTTTCTTTTGAATGTAATACTCGGGTCAGACCCGAGTATTTCAGGTTGTAGATTTCTTTCTTTGAGTTGCTGTTCGGGATTGAAGACTTTTCACATCTTCTGAAGTTGTCAGTCATTTTGTAGTAGTCGTGTCATTGTATAGAATGATATGTATTCATGTATATTAGTCGATAATGTACTTGTATATATAACTTCTAGAGTCGACAGTTGTAGTTGTATCATATGTATTGTGTCAACTATGTATTAACTGACATCGGTTATATATATATATGAGATTTTTGTTCATCTGTGTTTCGCATTTATATTA
This sequence comes from Allium fistulosum, assembly GCA_030737815.1. Classification (NCBI taxonomy): domain Eukaryota; kingdom Viridiplantae; phylum Streptophyta; class Magnoliopsida; order Asparagales; family Amaryllidaceae; genus Allium; species Allium fistulosum. The sequence continues at coordinate 1,113,793,411 of CM060905.1, forward strand.
TCTGTGTTATTGTTATATCTAATGTCCTAAACTAGTATGAACTATCGTAGTTTGTTTTATACTGATAATTGGAGATGTCGATGGGAGTAAATAAATGATAGATGAAAAATAAAAAGTATATACCACTCCTATCGAGATAACCAATATTAGTGTAAGGCCAATTACGGATGGTCGCTCCTATCCAGCCTTATTCTTCGTAATAATAGACAGTATTTCTTTTAATACTCTTTGTTATTATGAGCATAAAGGTGGGGCGTCACAGTTGGTATCAGAGCTTGGGGTTTATGGACATAATATAAAACATAACTTGGATGGAACATATGTTACAACTATTGGTCGATGTTTTATTTGTGATTTGAGTCAAAACTAAAGTTTTGAAATTTGGATGAAGTTTTTAAATATCATTATTTAAAAATAATAGTGAAATTGTGTTCTGATGATTTGATTGATTTGTGTTCTGTTTATCAGAGTGCGCAGCGGAAACAGTGAAACTGTCTTCGCTGAGTACAACTGATAATCTTTTTGATTTAAAAATCAAAATACGAAATTAATATGAATTTCATTTGTTGTTTACATAGCTGTAATTATTTTATTTCTTTGAGAACTTCGAATCCGAATTGAGGATTCGAAGAAATTGCAGATATGTGATTTTTGTTGAAATTTCCGCTGGCTTTCTTTTGTATTAATCATCTATTGATTAGATTTTTGCTGTTTTGGATTATCTTCATTGAAGATACATTTGAATGATTTCTTTGTTCATTCTGTAGTACGTGCAAAAAATTTGAATTGCACGTTACTGCATTTATTTACGTTGAACCGATGCTTGGTTATGAGACGTATTTTGTTGCCGTTATTTTTGTAACGGGATTTTTACACTAATGCTAGATTTTTGAAGCACGGTGTTTTGTTGACAATTTTAATGAATGAAAATTCACTGATGTCACATTTAGATGTGAATTATTTTGATGAGATATTTGATGTTTTAAAATTACTGTTGCTTTGACTTCAGTAACAGTCAAACTTTTAAAAGTGGATTTTCAAGCGGGTATACCGCAATGCTGATTTGTAATCGTTTTTACAGTATTTTGAGAAGTACAATTTCCTTATCGAAATTGTTACTAATATTGTTGTTTTAATCACGTGATTGGAAAATCGTTTTAAAATGAAAAATTGTTTTATAAAATTTTAGCAGTTTGCGTTTTCAAAAGAATGAGAAAGCGACTTAAACGTTTCAGCAAAATCGAGGATTATGACCCCTTTCTTTTACTGTTTCGCTTAACTCCGGACTTGTTCAGTTGAGAATGCGAATTGTTATTTTTACAAAATAAATAAAATTGTTTTCAAAAATTTTACAGTTTGCGATTTCAAAAGAATGAGGAAGCGATTTAAACGTTTCAGCAAAATCGAGGACTATGACCCCTTTCTTTTACTGATTCGCTTAATTTCGAACTTGTCCGTTTGAGAATGTAAAGTGTATTTTTATAAAATACACAATTTTGCACTTTCAAGGAAACGATGAAGTGATTTAAACGATTTAGCAAAAGTGCGGAGTATGGAACCACACTTTTACTATTTCGGTTAATTCCGGAATCGTTAATTGAATATCTGTTGTTTTGATGATTCTACACTTTCAAGGAAACGATGAAGAGAATTAAACAATTTAGTAAAACTCGTGGTTATGGGACATGTGCGTTTACTATTTTGGTTAATTCCGGACTCGTTAATTGAAATATTTGATGCTTTCGTGTGCTTTCGAGCCACTATGATGGACCTTCGGGTCATATGATGGACCTTCGGGTCATATGATGGACCTTCGGGTCAAATACCAGTACTAGACCTTCGGGTCACTCTGCGGACCTTCGGGTCAATCTGATGGGTGCCAAAATTATGTTGAGTACTTGGTAGGCTTCGGCCATATGAGATGCACGTGCGGCGAATTAAAAACTCGCCATCTGATGGGATCGATCCAAACTTTTATGTTGATTTTCTAGTCTTCTTAATTGATTTCTAGATATTTGTTGTTTCCAATTATCTGCAGGTAATTGGATATTTGTTGATATGAGTTCTGATTATCGTTTTTGATAATCGGATATTTGTTGTTTCTAATTATCGCTTGTGATAATTGGATATTTGTTGATATGAGTTCTGATTATCGTTTTTGATAATCGGATATTTGTTGTTTCTAATTATCGCTTGTGATAATTGGATATTTGTTGATATGAGTTCTGATTATCGTTTTTGATAATCGGATATTTGTTGATTTAATTATCGCTTTTGATAATTAAATATTTTCTGATTTGAGATTTAATTATCGCTCTAGATAATTAAATATTTGTTGATTTAATTATCGTCTTTGATAATTAAATATTTGCTGATTTGAGATTTAATTATCGTCTTTGATAATTAAATATTAGTTGATTTTAGATTTAATTATCGCTGTTAGATAATTAAATATTTGATGATTTGAGATTTAATTATCGTCTTTGATAATTAAATATTTGTTGATTTAATTATCGTCTTTGATAATTAAATATTTGCTGATTTGAGATTTAATTATCGTCTTTGATAATTAAATATTTGCTGATTTGAGATTTAATTATCGTCTTTGATAATTAAATATTTGTTGATTTTAGATTTAATTATCGCTGTTAGATAATTAAATATTTGATGATTTGAGATTTAATTATCGTCTTTGATAATTAAATATTTGTTGATTTAATTATCGTCTTTGATAATTAAATATTTGCTGATTTGAGATTTAATTATCGTCTTTGATAATTAAATATTAGTTGATTTTAGATTTAATTATCGTTGTTAGATAATTAAATATTTGATGATTTGAGATTTAATTATCGTCTTTGATAATTAAATATTTGTTGATTTAATTATCGTCTTTGATAATTAAATATTTGCTGATTTGAGATTTAATTATCGTCTTTGATAATTAAATATTTGCTGATTTGAGATTTAATTATCGTCTTTGATAATTAAATATTTGTTGATTTTAGATTTAATTATTGCTGTTAGATAATTAAATATTTGATGATTTGAGATTTAATTATCGTCTTTGATAATTAAATATTTGTTGATTCAATTATCGTCTTTGATAATTAAATATTTGCTGATTTGAGATTTAATTATCGTCTTTGATAATTAAATATTTGTTGATTTTAGATTTAATTATCGCTGTTAGATAATTAAATATTTGATGATTTGAGATTTAATTATCGTCTTTGATAATTAAATATTTGTTGATTTAATTATCGTCTTTGATAATTAAATATTTGCTGATTTGAGATTTAATTATCGTCTTTGATAATTAAATATTAGTTGATTTTAGATTTAATTATCGTTGTTAGATAATTAAATATTTGATGATTTGAGATTTAATTATCGTCTTTGATAATTAAATATTTGTTGATTTAATTATCGTCTTTGATAATTAAATATTTGCTGATTTGAGATTTAATTATCGTCTTTGATAATTAAATATTTGCTGATTTGAGATTTAATTATCGTCTTTGATAATTAAATATTTGTTGATTTTAGATTTAATTATTGCTGTTAGATAATTAAATATTTGATGATTTGAGATTTAATTATCGTCTTTGATAATTAAATATTTGTTGATTCAATTATCGTCTTTGATAATTAAATATTTGCTGATTTGAGATTTAATTATTGTCTTTGATAATTAAATATTTGTTGATTTTAGATTTAATTATCGCTGTTAGATAATTAAATATTTGATGATTCGAGATTTAATTATCGCTTCAGATAATTAAATATTTGTCGATTTAATTATCGTCTTTGATAATTAAATATTTGCGATTTGAAAATTCAATTATCGTTTTTGATGATTGAATATTTGCGACTTTTGAGATTTGAGCTTCGTCTTTTTCTCTGGCGATTCAGGTGAGTAATTTGATTTACTCACATTCAATTCGTGCTCTGTATGGGATTTCTGCTCTATTTTTCCTTCTCTTTTAGTTGCTGGAACTTGATTTTTCTTGCTTTTGTTAGTCGTCTGATTTTGATCCCTGATTCCCACGAGGTTGATTCTTTTGATTTGAAGCAGTCGAACCTTTCGATTTCTATCTGATACTTCCCAGCTGACACTTTCTTTGCTTATACATTCGACATTGCCATGCTCTTTTGGTTGTTACCTTTTATCCATTTATTCCCTATGATTGCGTGGACGCAATTTTTATAAGGAGGGGAGTCTGTAACAACCGAGTTTTTTTTCGCGTCAATTTATAAATGACGGTTAAATCATTGTTAAGTGCTATTGTAGATTTTAATCGAATCGGAATCCTTTTTGTAAAAGTTGTTATCGTCACTAGACGATTGAAATTGATAACAAATTTCTATCAGCAATCTTGATCGAATTGAAATTCTTTTTTAACGCATCGTTAAAAGTTATTTGGGCCAATTGTTTTGATGAAGAGTTGATACTTGGTACCACTGCCATTCTTTCCTTTGGTGAATTCAAACCCGTTCCCCCTTTCTTACTTTAATTTTGAAAACCCTAGGCTAAGAAAACAAAACGAACGAAAATGGCGGCTTCGATCTCGTCTCGTTCGATCTGAAAAATTAGGGCTTTGGCTCTTTGTTTCTTTGCCGCGTTGAATTGGAGCTTCTCGAATCGCTCGCTTCTGGGACTCGAAGGCGCCGACCTCATCTTGCTCGAGACCACTTCGACGTGCTCGTGCTCGCTTGGACATTGGCTTAACTTCGTTCGAATCCCTCTGAGTCGCGTGGATAAGGTGAGTAATTCTCACATCTAGTTCATTCTCGTTTTGGTGCTTCTGAAGTTCAATTTTGATTCGATATTGACTATGTTGGCCAATGGTTTTCGTTCGATGTTGTTATGAGAATTTCCACTGTGCTTATATCGTTCGACTTGAATTATTGTGGATGATTTGTGCCTTGTTTAAAGTTGCGATTTTTGGGCTGTTGATTGTGTGATCTCTTGACTTGTCTTGATTTTGCTCTCATTGATTTTCGTTCGTATTCAATAGTTGAGGTTGTTGATTCTTTCCTTTATTATGTGTGATATGTTGGGAAATTTCTTTTAACCCACGGCTTGGATTCTTGAACGTTCGATCTTGTGATTTTCGAATTAATACAGTCGAACCTATCTAAGTACCTCCGACTTGTTTCTTCTGTGACCTTCACTGATATAGTTTGCGTGAATCGTTCAGTATCCCTGATGTTGTTTTACTTCACTGATCACTATCTTACCTCTGTTGATCATAGCTGACTTTTGTATTTGACAGTTTTCATGTATGTCTGTCTTGTGCATTTTGCTGTAATCTTGCATGGTATGACTTCTGTGTACATGCTTCCCTTGTGAGCTGTGTTGCCATATTAAGTTGCACTGGCACTTGTTCAATTGGGCTTAAGTCTGCATTCTTGTACTAGTGCTCATTGTTTTGATCTGATCATTTGAATTAAAGCTGTTCATCTTAAACCTGTTGTATTCCATTCATGTGTATATTGAGGTACAGTTCACTGGGTAGTTCTGTAGTTTACGATTCAGGTTGCATACCATATTGATATTCATGTCTTGATAGAGTTCATGGCTGCATACTTGTTGCGGTACTACGTGTTGCTAGTTGCTGAGTCTTGACATTCATGTCTTGGTTCACTCTGTCCTTTTAGCATGCATTCTGTTGGCACTTCATTTAAGTCTTGATTTCATTGGTGTCATTGGTGCATTTGTGTTCATATTACTGGGCATGTCTGCACACTCTTGAGTCTTTATTGCAATCCTATTGCCTCGAGTACATGTACAACTCTGTATACATGTATGGTGGTAGTTGTAGCTACTGCACTTGTTATTGATCCTGTTGACTTTTGTATTGATGGTATTCGAGGTGTTGATTATCTGTAGCTTCACTTGAGTTTTCTGATGCATTGCCTCGTATGGTATTGCACATCCAGTCTTGTCATTTGAGTTACTGTGGTTAGGCTTCATGAACAGTTACATTTGCATTATACCACTGTCTCGTTCATCCCTATCGATTTGGTGCCTTCATGGCTGTTGTATTCTTCCATTTGAACAACTGTTTGTCCACTGATTCATTTTAAGTTGCATCCTGTCTCAACATGCCATACTGTCTAGACCTTTGCTCCTGCCCTTTTGATTTATTTAGTATGGACATTTGCTTATGTCCATGCAGCCTGATACTTTGAGTTGTATACCATACAGTTGCAGTTGCCACTGTGAACCTGAATCCATACTTATGTACTTTGGTACTGACCAGTTACTTCTTGATCATTTTGTTAAGTTTGAATGTGTAGTCTTCATTGTATGTCTGCACTCACATCTGTTTTACCTTGTATTACATGCTGATGGTCTTTGAATTGTACAGTTGCACTTGTAGTTTGCATTGAATCTAGTATCATTCTTTGAGACAGTTGCATATGGTCTCACTTCGATTTTAGTTCTGGCTTCGAACTTGGGGACTTCGTCTTGTGATCTTGCATACCTGTAGCATGCTTGACTTTGGCCATGCTTCATATCTGAACTGTCATATGACCATATGCATTTGTGGTTGCACTTCATTCGTCTTGTTATCAATGCCGCACTCGCCCTTGTGTTGCATTTGATGGCCGAGGCAGTCCTGTCTACTGCTCCATTTTGGTTTGTCTGATCCTTTCTGGTGACTGATGCCATTTTGATTCTTTTGACATTGGCCTTGTGTTGAACCTACTTCGGGTTTGACCTTGTTTTTATCTCTGTGCGTTTTGGTTGGTGCACATGAGTTGGCGAGGCAGCGCACGCGCGTGCGCTGCAGCCACCCAAACTCGACAGTTTTGAATTAATATTTCTTTGCGTTGTGATGCATTGATCTTTTATGCTGTATTGGCGAGGCCGTACACGCATGCGTGTACGGCAGCCAATCGAACTCTGATGGTTTTAAAGTGACAATTTCAATTGTTTAAAATTGATTTAGTCGATTTGATAAATTGTTTATTTATTTCTGTCGATGATTTAAATCTGCTGATTTTTGCTAAACACTGTTAAGTGTTATATTGACCGTTATCCGGTTTCTTTGTTTAAAGAATCGGATAGACGGAAATTATTGTGACTGTCGTCTATTTAAATTATTACTGCCTATATGCACTAATAAACTGGTTTGAATTAGACTGACCTGGGTATTATTTTCTTTTGAATGTAATACTCGGGTCAGACCCGAGTATTTCAGGTTGTAGATTTCTTTCTTTGAGTTGCTGTTCGGGATTGAAGACTTTTCACATCTTCTGAAGTTGTCAGTCATTTTGTAGTAGTCGTGTCATTGTATAGAATGATATGTATTCATGTATATTAGTCGATAATGTACTTGTATATATAACTTCTAGAGTCGACAGTTGTATCATATGTATTGTGTCAACTATGTATTAACTGACATCGGTTATATATATATATGAGATTTTTGTTCATCTGTGTTTCGCATTTATATTATCTGTGTTATTGTTATATCTAATGTCCTAAACTAGTATGAACTATCGTAGTTTGTTTTATACTGATAATTGGAGATGTCGATGGGAGTAAATAACTGATAGATGAAAAATAAAAAGTATATACCACTCCTATCGAGATAACCAATATTAGTGTAAGGCCAATTACGGATGGTCGCTCCTATCCAGCCTTATTCTTCGTAATAATAGACAGTATTTCTTTTAATACTCTTTGTTATTATGAGCATAAAGGTGGGGCGTCACATAGAATCTCACTACTCAGCGAATAATATATAATTCAATAATGATCTTTACAAAAAGGACATCTTTATTCATATAACATCAGAGTACACAAGGGATATCCTAAATTTGGACAATTATAGAAACCCGTCCTTACATTGACAAACATACATACTCTATAATACAATGGAAGAAAAATATACATGAATACATCTTGACCATCCAGCTCCTTTCCAACTCCAAAGTATCCAGCTAACCTGGGAAAAACATGCTCGGTCTGACCCGAGCATTACATGAAATAACGCTCGGGTCAGTCTGGTAAACCAGCGTGAGTAAAACTCGATAAAAAGTAACAACCAAACTGATTTCTACAATGAAAACCTTTCAACCAAAGGGTATCTCGTAAGACCACACCGCACATAAAAACGGATGAGTTTTTACCTTACGATAACCAAAACATTTTATATCAAAATCCAGTGATATTATCATAGTGTCTAGGTTTAAAGTAAATAGATAAAATAGCTGAAATGCTTGCATCTCACATTCCATCATACTAGGCTCTACAATTAAAAACGTAAGACACGTATTGGAGATTAGATTCCAACAATGGCAAGGTAAGGGACTACCTTCTGATGATACAAGATACAACTCTAGAAAATGCACTGATGCTAACACAGAGGCGGTTGCCCCTTTAACATGGCAGACCGAATTACCTCACCCTCTTGATACCGAGGCCTTATACTACTACGGTGTTTGTGCGCAAACCAACTCTGAAAGGGACATCTAGAATGGGGACCGCTCCAAATGGTAGCTAACCACATAGCTCTGCTGCATGCCCTGCTTTTTCCATTCCTCCCGGTTGTGAGGCTTGAGGTTACGCTTTACCTTTCTGAATAGCAATCCATCTTGGAATGCTAACACTGCCCTCCAAGCGCCAATGCAATGCCAGCATTCATCCATACAAGTTGTATAGGATAAGGACAAACCGAAGGCAATACTTCTACTACATCCATTTCGGTACCACCCTTAGGATTAGTAGCATGCAGCCCTTGCAATTCAATGGCTTCGTCTTCGATCCCATGCTTCAAGAAGTCTTCATTTCGAAACACTTGAGTTGGATCAAAGTGGTTTTTAAATAGCATATCCGATCTCGATCTCTTCGAAATAACTTTCGATATTTCCGGCAAACTCAACCCTGGTTCTTTGGGAAATAAATAGACAAATGACAAGAGCGGAGTTAACCTCCTAACCGTTTGTGGATGAATTTCCTTATCATTCGTCCTAAAAGAAAGAAACGAGTTTATGTGTACAATATAGCACCTTCAACGGTAACTGTACCATATAATTCTCGTGTTTCTCCTAGATATTTCCAAAGTTACGTTTTGTCCAGATTTGATAGTTGGTTATTTAACTATCAAATAAACAAACATCCAATCATGGTTTAATTTCCATATGGGATCCACTAAGCCTTTATTAATTCACTTTAATTAGTAAAACCACTTTATAAAACTTGATCAAAAGATCTTTTCAAAACACTATTCCCAAAGCCCTTACATTTCCTTTTATAATGAACGTTTATATACTTATCTCAATGTTATAAGTATATTACAAAAACATTTTACTTTTCATGCCTTGAAACAAAATCATATACTTATCTTATCAGTATAAGTATATTTACAAACTTTTCAAAGTTTTCTTCTTTCCAAATCCCATATTAAATAACCAAACATTTTTTCCAAATAAAACATTCCGCTTATCCTTTATCAAAAATTCCCTTTTTAAAAGCTCATCTCATATTTCAATTAACTTATAACTTTCGAAATAAAGTTATAACCCACTTTTATAAACCTTTAAGTTAATTTATAAACCTCTTTCCAAATCTTTGAAATGATTTATAAACCTTTTTCCTATTTTTAAAACTCTTTATATAAACTTTTCTATACTCCTATATAAATATCATTTGTAAAACACTTAAAGTAACCTTTTAGTAAAAACCCCTTTTATAATCAAGTTATTACTTATAAGTAACTTTACAACATAATGGCATAACTTGGAAATCATTTATAAACTTTAAACTCTAAATTGATTAAAGAATTTAAGTTAATTCAAAACACACTTTACAAATTCAAAAAGAGGCTTAGCAATCCCAATGGTACTAGTTTAAGTTACCATTCAATTTCAATTCGATTCCCAAGTCACTTAACAATTATTTACATTAGCTACCATATATGTAAATACAGTTCATATCCAATCAGGGAATAACACATGGCATATACAAGTCCAAATAACATAACAACGGGATGGTGATTTATCCTGTTAAATAGATGTCCAAACAATTCAATCAATTTATAGCAGAAGAAGATTTATTCTGCTTAACACATGTCCACACAATCAAATCACTTACACTATATCAGAATGATGTTTTGTTCTGCTACAGATGTTATTTAATTCTCCTAATCATATGGGTTACTTTAGTGTCTGGACAAGAGATCATTTGATATGGAATCAAGTTACTTTGAAAAAGAAAATTGATTAAAAACACATTCTGTTTAGTTTAAAATCACCTTTGAAAAGTTAAAAGTATATTTAATTAGCTTAAACCCTAACTAAATCTTAATTAATCCAATTTAAATCAAGATTAAATCATAATTAAACTCTAATTAGGCTTGATGAACTTGATTAAGTACTAATTAACTTCCTAATGAAATTTAGTTAAGGTTAAACCAAATTGTTTAAGAGTTAAACCCTAATTAATTAATTATTAATTAAATAACCCATTAATTAAATAAATAAATAAATAACCATTAACCTTAATTAAATAATTATAAATCACTTAATTACTTCTTAACCCCATTAATCACTAATTAAAACTTTATAAATCAATTAATAGTCATTAACTTAACTTAAGGGATGATTAACCTCTAATCACCTTCTTAATTACCTTTTAATTAATTAATTAAATAATAATAATTAATTAATATATTATAACCTAATTACTTTTTAATATTACTAATTAAGTTTAAAAAAACGTAGAAACTAATTTCAAAATAAAACAAATTTGAAATAGAAATTCAAACCTATGCCGTACTTTATCCATAGCGACTATCGCTATGGGCGTAGTTCGCTCTAACATATTCTTAGCGAACCACTTCACAAACCCTTACTTTTTCATGATTTAAAACATACTCTAGAAAGTTTTTAAAAAAAAAACTAAATTTACAAACTTTAATCCATTTTAAAACTATAAACTTCGATTCCAACCTGATCTTATAACCGTCACAATTACACAAAGTAGTTAACTTTGTTTACCAACCTCATGCCATAGCTCATGTTATACAATTAACATATTACTAACACCAACAATCCTAATAATTTATTGCAAGTATACATCCATATATACATGCTTACTAATTTTATTATACAACATCGATTTCCATATCCAAATCAAACTAAAATCAACCATCCAAATCATAATCAAACCACATGATTATCATTCAACTTCTACACTATATAATATATAGTGACATAAATAAAGTTACCATTTCCATTAAAAAAAGAGAATAGTTTACTCACCAAACTTCCGCAAAAGCTACCCGAACTTAAGCTAAACTTGTCAACGACTCTAGCTTTGAAGGATGAAAGCTTTAGGTGCTAGCAACCCTCAAAATGGGCTTGGCTCAGGTGTATGTAGACTCAGCCAGAGGTGTGGGGGTGGATGTGGGGTAGTAGCTTGAAGGTAGAGAAGCTTGGGGTTATAATCGATTTTTCGAAAATGAACCCAAAATTAGGTCATTTTACCACTGGTTTTTGGGCCATCAACTCAAGGAATTTGGAAAAGTAGTCAAAAGGAAAGTTGTAGGAATTTCTTTCTTTATCATTTCAAAAAATGAATCACTCATTTTCGGTTTGTTCTAGAGAAGTTATGATCAAAAGAAGAAGGGTAATTTTTGGACTTGAAATTCTAGGTAAAAAAATTGCTTTGTAAATAATTGGTGTTTTGACATAGCTATGATAGAATTTGAAAAGGTGATAAACAAGAATGTTGTAGCCATTAAAATTTCACACGGTTTTGGAAAAAGAAAAATTCTATTTGAGTTATAAATAAGGAAGAAAAGGTTGGTGGAAAGAGGAGGAAAAATGGAGAAACATATGGGCTATTTATAAGCAAGAATTTCACACCTCATCATTTTGTCAAGTCACATCACTCTCTTATATATATAATTATTATGTTTATTCACATCACTCTTTTATATATATATATATAATTATGTTTAGTCACATCACTTTATGTACATATATATATAATTATTATGTTTAGTCACATCAATTATTATATATATATATATAATTATTATGTTTAGTCACATCACTTTATTTATATATATATATAACTGTTAATTAAAGAAAGACGTGACAAGAGATAATGATGGTTAATGATTACAATCTAAGATGTGACCTGAGAGGAATATATATATATATAAGGTTATTATTTTTAAATTTATGAATTGTCACATCACTTGCTAAACAAAATTAACATAAGATAATCTATCCTTAAGTATATTATTATTTAGCTAATTAACTCTTATATATGTGTATATATGGTGCACAAAGACGAACAACGTTCCCGACAACTTTTCGGTGTCGAAAGGTCGAAATTTCGAAAAACGTTCTTCGGCCACATTTTCTGTTTTTCTATGAACTATTTAATTTGGTAAACAAATTTTGAAAAAGATTTTACGATAATTATTAATTAATTAAAATGAGTTTATTTTCATTATAAAACCTATATATTGAATTTTCAAAATTAAATAAATATTCACTAATCAAAGTAGTGAAATTCCCGATCGTTACATAGATAATTGGGAATTAGGAAAACTTCAAGAAGAGAAAACTTATTTTTGGTTTGAAAAACCTATTGTAACTTTTCTTTTCGTTCTTCCCCCCTTAAAAGAATTTCGTCCCCGAAATTACACCTCGACCTATCCCAGAAAACACTAACACTATATATCAGCTCGTATGATGTACATAGATCATTCTTCTGCAAAATATGTTTCGATCTCAACTCAAATAAATAACTTTCCTTCCGAACTAGTATCGCTTACCCGATTCTCTAGTGCGGACTCCTATAAGGCTCCTTGATTTGGAACCTCTATTCTCCTAACATAGTGTAACTATGATAGAAAACTTTGGTCCCACACCAAGAACCCTCATCAATTGCTCACCGTTAAATGTCGAATAATAGATCCTTATTCGAAATGGTGCAACACCTCAAAGCCATATACTCGAATCTTGGATCGCTCTATATGGAAAGAGAAATGATCTACGTCCAACTTACGCACTTACTTGATTGGTTCTCCCTAATACCAATTCTATTTCCACCAAATTATTTATGAAAACATTTCATAAACTATTCTTAGGTTCAATTTGGATGCTACTCCACTACATCCTAAGATCATATATCCTATCTGATTTCATTGATCTATTTCGAATTTATCTCTCAAAGATAACTCAAGATCTAAATACCCGACTTTTATTCAAAACTTTTTCAAATAAAACTCTATATTTCAATTGTAGAAAATATATATCTATAGCCCGAGTAACTCAAAAATGATACCGAGGAACTGGGTACTACCAAACAGTATCCTATATTCCCTTACCAAAAAGGGTAATACTCAAGAGAAGCGTTTACCATCTAAACACATCCCTTTCCCAATTTTAAGTTATTTTCGAGCTACTCGAACTAGTTAACATAAAAATATTCCTTTTATTTTCAAATTCTCATTTTTGGAATAATACTTTACATTTTCCAATAACATATAACACTAACTCACTTTGGGTTCGTTTGGGTTGAACTTATTTCAATCATACAATGATAAAGAGAATAATTAACTAAGTACCCTACAACGTTCACCTAGGCAAACATCTGATTGTCACTTAGAATATTATTCTGATCATCACAAAACAATCAAGATTTGTTCCCCGTACCAATCCAAAGATAACACTTCTTGCGTACATTTTTATTTCCAAAAATTTATACTTAAACCAAATTGGTTTCAAATATGATTAGTATTATTATTTTCCCAAAACCTTGAAAATCATTTTTCAAAAGCACCGGAATTTTGGTTCTCAAATTTTCAACCTAAATTTCTTCCAACTTAAATGATACATTTTTATAAACCCATTTTATAAATCACTTATATTAAACCATTTTTAAATATTTATCCTAAAATTTTCTAACTTTGAAATCAAATTCTACCTCAATATTAACTTCGAAATCCTTTTAGTCAAACTGTGAAACTTAATTCACAAGGTGTTCGTTTCCATATTTTTCCCAATCCTTATCTACCCAACCCATATCTTAAAAAGGGAACATACTAACAATAGTCAATGCTCAACTAGACAAGCATGATTAAACAAACCCTAAATGATAATAACAACAACATATTATTATCTCCTAACACCTCAACCAACTATATTACACTATTTGTGAAAATCATTCTTTTATATATAAAATATACCCCGGGTTAAATTATTTCATTTACCTAATTCCAAAACAATACTGTGTCGATTTACCTAGTTTAAGTGTTTACAAACCCCTATCGGTACAGTTGTACACCCTGTATTGACTAGAGTTCACAAGTCACTAAACCGATAAATCAACACAATATAAAACATTTGATAATCACTAGTAAATACACGCTCATATATATGCACTCAAACTCATTCTAGGGTGTCACTTACCCTGTCTCTAACGAGTTAACTGCACCAAATCCAAGGTTCTCGATTTAACCTTCAGCTCTGATACCAAATGTAATGAACTGGATTTTCAACCCTCAAAAATCGACACTAATACGTCCACTGTATCACATGCCGAACAATCTAGTGCCAAAAATACTGATTTGTTAGGATGAAAGAAGAAGGTAGAAGATAAAAGAAACTAACAACACAGAATCTCACAACTCAGAGAATAATATATATTACAATAATGATCTTTACAAAAAGGAAACATCTTTATTCATATAACATCATAGTACACAAGACTTATCCTAAATTTGGATAGTTATAGAAACCTGTCCTTACATTGACAAACATACATACTCTATAATACAGTGGAAGAAATATATACATGATTACGCCTTGACCATCCAGCTCCTTTCCAACTCCAAAGTATCCAGCTAATCTGGGAAAAACATGCTCGGTCTGACCAGAGCATTACATGGAATAACGCCCGGGTCAGTCTGATAAACCAACATGAGTAAAACTCGATAACAAGTAACAACCAAATTAATTTTTACACTGAAAACCTTTCAAACAAAAGGTATCTCGTAAGACCACACCGCTTTTTTACCTTATGATAGCATTGCATTGATGCATGGAGGGCAGCGTTAGCATTCTAAGATGGATTGCTATTCAGAAAGGTAAAGCGTAGCCACAAGCCTCCTAACCGGGAGGAATGGAAAAAGAAGAGCATATAGCAAAGCTATGTGTTAAGCTACCATTAGGAGCGGTCACCCCATTCTAGATGTCCATTTTAGAGTTGGTTTGCACGCAAACACCATGGTAGTATAAGGCCTCGGTGTCAGGGGGTGAGGTAATCCAGTCTACCATGTTAAAGGGGCAACCGGCTCTGTGTTAGCATCAGTGCATTTTCTAGAGGTGTATCATCGGAAGGTAGTCCCTTACCTTGCCATTGTTGGAATCCAATCTCCAATATGCGCCTTACATTTTTTATTGTAGAGCCTAGTATGTTGGAATGTGAGATGCAAGCATTGCAGCTATTTTATCTACTTTAAACCTAGACACTATGACAATATCGTTGGATTTTGATATAAAATGTTTTGGTTAGCATTCATCCATACAAGTTGTACAGGATAAGGACAAATCGAAGGAATTACTTCTACTACATCCATTTTAAAACCACCCTCAGGATTAGTAGCAAGCAGGCCTTGCACTTCAATGGCTCCGTCTTCGATCCCATGCTTCAAGATGTCTTATTTTCGAAACGCTTGAGTTGGATCGAAGTGGTTTTCAGATAGCATATTCGATCCCGGTCTCTACGAAACAACTTTCGATATTTTCGGCAAACTCAACCCTGGTTCTTTGGGAAATAAACAGACAAATGACAAGAGTGGAGTTCGCCTCCTAACCGTTTGTGGACAGTTCCTTATCATTCGTCCTAAAAGAACAAAACGAGTTTATACGTACAATATAGCACCTTCGATGGTAATTGTACCATAATTCTCATGTTTCTCCTAGATATTTCCAAAGTTAGGTTTTTTCCAGATTTGATAGTTGGTTATTTAACTATCAAAAAAACAAACATCCAATCATGGTTTAATTTCCATATGGGACCACTAAGCCTTTATTAATTCTCTTTAATTAATAAAACCACTTTATAAAACTTGATCAAAAGATCTTTTCAAAACACTATTCCCAAACCCCTTACATTTCCTTTCATACTTGGGAAACGTTTATATACTTATCTTAATGTTATAAGTATATTTCCAAAACATTTTACATTTCATGCCTTGAAACAAAATCATATACTTATCCTATCAGTATAAGTATATTTACAAAATTTTCGAAGTTTTCTTCTTTTCAAATCCCATATTAAATAACCAAACATTTTTTCCAAATAAAACATTTCGCTTATCCTTTATCAAAAATTCTCTTTTTAAAAGCTCATCTCATTTTTCTATTAACTTATAACTTTCAAAATAAAGTTACAACCCGCTTTTATAAACTTTTAAGTTAATTTATAAACCTCTTTCCAAATCTATAAAATGATTTATAAACCTTTTACCTATTTTTAAAACTCTTTATATAAACCTTTTTATACTCCTTTATAAATATCATTTGTAAAACACTTAAAGTAACCCTTAAGTAAAAACCCCTTCTATAAACAAGTTATTACTTATAAGTAACTTTACAATATAATAGCATAACTTGGAAATCATTTATAAACTTTAAACTCTAAATTGATTAAAGAATTTAAGTTAATTCAAAACACACCTTACAAATTCAAAAAGAGGCTTAGCAATTCCAATGGTACTAGTTTAAGTTACCATTCAATTTCAATTCGATTCCCAAGTCACTTAACAATTATTTACATAAGCTACCATATATGTAAATACAGTTCATATCCAATCAGGGAATAACACATGGCATATACAAGTCCAAATAACATAACAACAAGATGGTGATTTATCCTGTTAAATAGATGTCCAAACAATTCAATCAATTTATAGTAGAACGGGGATTTATTCTGCTTAACACATGTCCACACAATCAAATCACTTACACTACAGCAGAATGGTGTTTTGTTCTGATAATAGATGTCATTTAATTCTCCTAATCATATGGGTTACTGTAGGGTCTGGAAAATTTGATATGGAATCGAGTTACTTTGAAAAAGAAAATTGATTAAAACACATTCTGTTTAGTTTAAAATCACCTTTGAAAAGTTAAAAGTATATTTAATTATCTTAAACCCTAACTAAATCCTAATTAATTTAATTTAAATCAAGATTAAATCATAATTAAACTCTAATTAGGCTTAATGAACTTGATTAAG
This sequence comes from Allium fistulosum, assembly GCA_030737815.1. Taxonomy (NCBI): domain Eukaryota; kingdom Viridiplantae; phylum Streptophyta; class Magnoliopsida; order Asparagales; family Amaryllidaceae; genus Allium; species Allium fistulosum. Next base: position 1,113,810,692 of record CM060905.1, read on the forward strand.
TACTAATTAACTTCCTAATGCAACTTGGTTAAGGTTAAACCAAATTGTTTAAGAGTTAAACCCTAATTAATTAAATATTAATTAAATAACCCATTAATTAGATAAATAATTAATTAACCATTAATCTTAGTTAATTATAAATCACTTAATTACTTCTTAACCCCATTAATCACTAATTAAAACTTTATATATCAATTAATAGTCATTAACTTAACTTATGTGATGATTAACTTCTAATCACCTTCTTAATTACCAATTAGGTGCTAATTACCTTTTAATTAACTAATTAATTAATTAATTATATTACAACTTTATTACTTTTTAATATTACTAATTAAGTCTAAAAGAAAACTTAGTAAACTAATTTCAAAATAAATTTCAAAATAGAACAAATTTGAAATAGAAATTCAAACCTTTTTCGAACTTCATCCATAGCGACTATCGCTATGGGCGCAGTTGACTCTAACATATTCTTAGCGAACCACTTCACAAACCCTACTTATTCATGGTTTGAAACATACTTTAGAAAGTTTTTTTTAAAAAAAAAACTTTAAAACTAAAGTTACAAACTTTAATCCATTTCAAAACTTTGAACTTCGAAAACAAACTTCGATTCCAACCGGATCTCATAACCGTCACAATTACACAAATTAGTTAACTTTTGTTTACCAACATCATGCCATATCTCATGTTTTACAATCAACGTATTACTAACACCAACCATCCTCATCATAGATTGCAAGTATACATCCATATATACATGCTTACTAACTTTATAATACAACATCGATTTCCATAATCAAATCAAACTAAAATCAACCATCCAAATCATAATCAAACCACATGATTATCATTCCAACTTCTACACTATATAATATATAGTGACATAAATAAAGTAACCATTTTCATTAAAAAAACGAGTAGTTTACTCACCAAACTACCGCAAAAGCTACCCTAACTTAAGCTAAACTTGCCAACGACTGCCTAGCTTTGAAGGATGAAAGCTTTAGGTGCTAAAATCCCTTGAAATGGGCTTGGCCTAGGTGTATGTAGGCTCAACCAGAGGTGTGGGGGTGGATGTGGGTAGTAGCTTGAAGGTAGAGGAGCTTCGTGTTATCATCGATTTGTCGAAAATAACCCAAAATTAGGTCATTTTCCTATTGGTTGTTGGGCCACCAACTCAAGGAATTTGGAAAAGTAGTCAAAAGAAAAATTGCTTTAATTTCTTTCCTTTATCGTTATAAAAAAGAATCACTCATTTTCAGTTGGTTTTGAAGAAGTTATGATCAAAAGTAGAAGGGTAATTTTCGGACTTGAAATTCTGGGTAAATAAATTGCTTTGTAAAGAATTGCTATTTTGACATAGTTATGATAGAAATTTGAAAACGTGATCACCAAGAATGTTGTAGCCATTAAAATTTCACATGGTTTCAATAAAAGAAACACATCATTTGAGTTTGAAATGAGGAAGAAAAGGTTGATGGAAAGAGGAGGAAAAATGGAGAAACATATAGGGTATTTATAAGCAAGAATTTCACATCTCATCATTTTGTCAAGTCACGTCACACTCTTATATATATATAATTATTATATTTAATCACATCACTCTTATATATATATAATTATGTTCAGTCACATCACTTTCTTTATATATATATATAATTGTTAACTAAAGCTAAGATGTGATAATAGATAATGATGGTTAATGATTACAATCTAAGATGTGACAAGAGAGGAATATATATATTTATATATATAAGGTTATTATTTTTAAATTTATGAATCGTCACATCACTTGCTAAACAAAATTAACATAAGATAATCTATCCTTAAGTATATTATTATTTAGATAATTAACTCTTATATATGTGTATATATGGTGCACAAAGATGAACAATGTTCGTGACAACTTTCCGGTGTCGAAAGGTCGAAATTTCGGAAAACTTTCTTCGGTCACATTTTCCGTTTTTCTACGAACTATTTAATTTAGTAAACAAATTTTGAAAACGATTTTATCATCATTATTAAATAATTAAAATGAGTTTATTTTCATTATAAAACCTATATATGGAATTTTTTAAAATTAAATAAATATTCACTAATCAAAATAGTGAAATTCCGAGTCGTTACATCTATCCTTGGGAACCACACGTGTTTATTGCTTTGTATAGAGACTGTTTACGTCGAGGTGAATGATTTTTTTATTATAAGACATATTCAGTTTTAGTCCAAGGGAATAATTATGTGTATATCACCCACATCGCCTCATTCTCCGTGTTACTGGACAGTAATACTCTTGCATAATATGGGTATAGAGGTGAGGTTTTACATTTTTGGAATCGGAGCAGGTTTAGAATAATATAGAGTATAAGTGAAACGAGTCTTGACCTTATATAAGACTTAGAGTCCCTATCCCCATCGGTGTGTGGTAAAATATTGTTTATATTAATGTGACAGTAGGAGTATACGATGATTATGGAGGTAATCATCTAGATATGTATCTGTATTTTTCTTATTATTTATAATATATTTCTTCTATCTTTTGCTGAGTACAAGTCCCCGTATGAGATGTAGAGAAATTGATGGAGGTTGTGAAGGCTGAAGTAGATAGTCCAGCTAGTAGTGTCGGTATTGATGATGATTGTTAGACCTCTATGTGGCTCTGAAGTAAAATTGAGTTATTCGGTTAGGGAAGTTGTAAGACCCTAATTTGAATCTCTTATCAAATACTTTACGATTGCGAATTGTGATGAAGCGAGATGAGTAAAAAGAGATCCAGTAGTGATCAAAGTTGCACAGCGGAAGTATATAGATTACTTTCTGCTAAGTATCTTGATTGTTTGGCCGTTTTGATTGGATGATTGATATTTGGATGTCTTTGTTTGATTAAATTGCTTGTTGAGGCTTTGTTTGTGGATGCATCTTGACGTGGTATTCGTTAGAAACTATCACTCGAGTTAATATCTTATATGAGTGGATGATTTAAACCCAGTGGTGTCTTCGTTTGCGAAGTTACCGCAAGAGATAATGGGAATTATTTCACATAAAATAAAATAGTATATTTTTATGAAAAAATAAAAGATGATTAAATGAACATTAAGATGAAAGCTTGCTTGTTTATTTTTTATGGATAAATTATTAGTGATGTTTAGATTTTTGCGAGTAGAATATTTTTGATTATACTCCTATAGATTATTTATATATTTTTGAATATAAGAAAGCATATGTTTAATTAAATATTTTTTGGTTTGAGTATATATATGGTTTGAAGAGAAGTTTTATTAGAAGTTAGCAAATGTTTTTTTATAAACGATTAAGTTGTTCTACAAGTAAATAATTAAAGAAAATTTTGAAGCTGATTTCGTGTTAGTTTGTTCGTTGAGTGTTTAAGAATTCTGATCGATGCGTCTGGCAAACGTTATCAATATGGATTCCTAAATACTAAGATGAGATAGATGGACACAAGATTTTGAAGACTGATGTATTACTTTAAAGAGAAGTAATGTATTTTGATCTATATTAAAAACCAATGTTTGAAATAATATTGCGAAGAAAGTTATATTAATTATTTTAAAGGGATTAAAGTGATATAATTAATATTTTGAAATGAGCAAAATGTCATGAGGAATGAAGAATTGTTATTTTGAAAGAAATATATAATTTGAGATAAAGTGTAAATAATATTTTGGAAAAAAATGTTTTGCAAAGAAATCGATATTCTAAAGAAGCAATTGAGTTGAATTTTGAAAAGAATATAGATGAAGGTTTAAGAAGGGATAGAAAAAGAATATATATATATATATATATATATATATATATTGATAGGAGCAATATTCTTTTGAGATGATGATTTAGTAAATATGAGATATGAAAATTTTATAATACCTTGAAGTTTTATAAATTGTTATGCCTTGTGTATATATACGTATGTGTGTATATGAAGGTGAGTATTATTATGGTGAGGTAATACTTTGTTTTGAAAAATAATAATAAAGATATTTTTATGTTTATATATTTGATGTGATGATTGCAGTCATTGAGTATTAGTAGGCAACTGAAGTTGATGGCGAGGCAATATTAATCACATGGTCAATACTGCAGCCAATTGGCAAAGTAAACCACTAGAATTCATGGCGTTGCGTTGTGACTAAATTTGTAGATATATTTAAATTTGAAATTAGTATGGTTATGATCTTTGCGATTATATGTCTGCCATATTATATGATTGTTTGAGATTTGGATGCGTGTTGTGAAGATGTTAATGATGTGATGCATCGTGATAAAAATGATAAATGGAAAAAATATATTTGGATTTTGATGCTAATAAAATATTTAGAAATTGTTTGTGTTGAAGTAAGATAGGACCTCTATTAATGACATGTGCAGAAAGGTATATAGATTTGATATGTTAAATGGCAATGTTTAAAAAAAGGAATGTTTGGTAATTTGGAAAAAAAGAAGAAGAAGAAGAGAGGTTATAGTCCTTACGAATACGGTCATAACTTGTGACAGAACGATCTGATTTTGTCGATTCTTTTTTCATTGATAAGATATTTACATAAGTGGCAACTTTACAGTTTATCACTTTTTATAATTTTGAAGTTCATAGTGGTTTGAACATGAGTTAATAAGGGTAATGCTCGCTGTCCCAAAATGCAAAATTACCTAAAACTAAGCTAAACCAATTTGTTTATAACTTTTGAACTGTTTGTCTAATTTCGATGATTTTACCCATTCCGGAAATCCTAAAACATGAACAACGACTTTTGATGTGTTTTGCAAAATTATGATATTTCCAAGGATAAAAAGGCTATTTTGTTAAGTGGGCCTTTTCTTATTTCGTTTTAGAATTGATATTGCCACGTAAATTGACTATAAATCTTGATGTACTTGGGAGTTTTATAACCGAAATATGTTTTGGAAACAACATTCATAATTCTACCACTTCAATTTTGGAAGCATTAAATAATTTTGCATTTTTGATACTAAAATCTTTAGTACAAATTCGACAAAAATGAAAATGCAAATGTGTTACTTAGTTATATGAATATAATATTACTGTATGCTTTTAAACGCTATACCATATGAGTTATTTGAGTTGGGATAGGTACATATGAAGCACATTTGGATTTATTGGCAATGTTGACTCGCTTTTGCTTGCTAAAAAGTAAGCTAATTTGCTTTAAAATACTAAATTAAGGTATGTTTTTACGGTATATCGATATGTATTGTGATACTATCTCGAATTTTCCTATGTTTCGGGATGCCCCGTGTTGGGATCTATATAAATATTGTGATATTGTGTTTTGATTTTTCAGAACGCTCTTTGTACTAAGGAGACACTGTCAAAACTCACAAAATATATCATATGCGAAGAATAGAAAGTCGTTAATTGAATCTATTTAAAATCATAGCATATGATAAGATGAGTTAGAGGGTAAGAGCCACATAGAGGATCAAGTTTGATAGAATAGAGTTGAATTTGAAGAAAGTCAGGGTATTAGTTGTGTATGTCGACTTCCTTGTAAGAAATTGTGAAGACGCAATTTTCTTAAGAGGTCATGCTATAACAGCCATACTTTCTATGCCATATAAATAAATAAATTTAATTAAAATAAAATGGTGTTTGAATTCGAGTTGTGATGATTATATTTTGAAAATAATTTTTAGTTAATTAAATTATATTTAATAAAAGATTTTTTTGTAAGAAATTGAATTAAATTAGTAAATTCTTTCTCAACGATTTATTGAAATCAAATAAATTATTTTAATCAATATGAAATATTTTCAAGTGTAAATACTTTTAAATATGTTTCTAATAGTTGAAAAATAAATTTATTATGTAATAGAACGATGAATGATTAAATATAAAAAAGAAACGAGCGTCGAATTGAATAAAATTTTCAATTATCAAGATGTAATTTGTAGAATGAGACGTGAATCAATTTTATACTAAACTGAAATTTATTTGAAGATTAAATTCAAATTTAAATGCATTGAAAATTAACTAAAATTGAATTAAATTAAAATCGGGCCCAAAGCAATCTGATCCCAAAGTCTATTCCTTCCTCTCCATTCTTTTGGAAAACTCTTCTCGCTTCCTATTATTTCCCCAAACCCAAAATTTTTATCAAATTAGCCCTAATCTCCTTCTAAAAATTAGAATTCGTGAATAACAAAAAAAAGAACAGTCGCGCATGGAAACACAATTAAAAGGAGAGCAATTGGTGGCAATCGCTACCTGACATCGATGGTTAGCGATTGGATGTTGACATCATGATTGAAGGTGTGAAGTTCGACGATGAATGACTTGAGTAGGGGAGATGAGCGTGCGATGATGTACTACAGGCGACATGAAGGAGGAGGCCACGACATATGCGGCAGATTGCCTAAAATGCTCATAGTTATGGCAGAGTGATAGTGTTTGGTGGTTGCACTCAGGTGGAGGCGTGAGTTTTGGAGTAGTGGTGCAGACGAACGATGTTGGTGGCTGAAAAGTGGAGTTTTAGTAGTGAGCATTACCGTGAGGTGGGGGCGAACGACGATGACTGAGGAGCTATGACTGGCTGTAAGTAATGCACGCGATTGGAAAGCGGATTTGGGCAGTGATGTAATTTCTGGAAGCTATTAGCTTAGCTTTGATTTCGGTGAGTTTTCTCACTCACAGCTATGTCTTTATCATATTAATTGATGTCTATTTTCCCTATATTTTGCCCGATTTGCTTGGTTGCGTGAATTGGTAGTATATTGGATAAAATTGATTGTTTGATGATGATTGAAAATTAATATGGTTTAAACTGGTTGGAATTGGCTTGCGAACTATGCATTATTTTAACTATTGTGAGATTATTGATTTGCAATGTTTGAGCAATAATTAGTTATTTGCAAATACTTGAATGGAACTTGATGTTGTTTGGAAAAGGGGTAAATGAATAAAAAGATGTAAATTTGAAACAAATAAATTATTTTGGAAATAAATAGCGAATTCTAGAAAGATGTTGTTATTTAATATTGAGATTATTTGGGAGTAATGGAAAATTTGGAAGAAGGATGGTTTTTGGAAAAATATATATAGAGAATAATATTGAAGATTTTGGGAATTAAAATTATTTGAAACGACGAGTTTTGAAATTTTTTTAATAAGTGAATTTTCAAAGAGTTAGATTATTTGTTCATCGTTGATTATAAAATATTTGAAGGGTATTTATGAAATGGAACTTAAAGTTACGCATTTAAAAGTGATGAGTAATTTGAATTTAATAGATAGTAAGTTTATAATAACATTTTAAAGTAAGTGCAAGTTGAATGCGATTTATTTTATTTATTGGAAATTACCATTTATGGGGTTTCAAATATATATTGTGAAGTGATATACATTTTTGTTGATTATCAAAGTATTTTGGGAATACATTATATGGGTTAGAATTTGAGTTTGATGGGCTACTTTTCAATAATAATCGTTTTAAAGAGGTTTGGAATATAAATGTGGATTGTAAATAATGATTTTGAAGTTCTATATTTGTATTTGAAAATATTTTTGGATCGAATATATTTTTTGATTTGAGGTTTTAAAAGTATTTGGAAAATATAAACTTCTTTATAGTCTTTTCATAATATTGAAGTGGAAATCAAAAGAGAAAGTATTTTTGAGATTTTAACATTTACTGACGAGTTTGAATAAAGAAATCAATGTTCTGAAATAGGGATTTGAAATTAGATGAGAGAATCAATAGTTATTATTTTAAAAGAGACAGAAGTAAATAAAAGAGACATTTTGTATTAAATTAAGTTGAAGAGTTTTTATAAAAAGAAGAGGAAAATTAAAGTGAAATAAATTTAAACCAAACTGTTTATCTCGTTAACAATTATTAATTAAATACTCTATTGATGTGTGTATGAATGATTGTTGATTTGTTTGTTACATACGAGATAAAGCTAAATTACCCGTTGTGTCGAATTATAAAGCAATGAAAATAAAGATTAATGAATTAAAGTAAAAAGTAAGTGACGAGTAATTTAATAAGAGAAGCGGAAATTTATTTAATGTCGATTAATTGGTGTGTTATGTAAATATTCGTATTTCACCGGACGCTATAGGATGTCCGTGTAGGGTGTACTTATTCACTCGACATAACTATAATGCCGGGTAATTCATTGAGGACTGAGTATTTGATATTTGGATATCGGTGAATTATTCTATATTATACATGAATATTAATCTATATTACTTGGTTTATGACTTGACGTGTGAGGTAAATTATATTATTCCTTGATTTATTTTAAAGTGGGAATTTGATTATCTTTGCTTTTGAGTGGATCGAGGTGTATGAAGTCGCTTACGTAGATGTGATGGCCAAAAGTTTTAGCTAGCCCTATCCTAGCTTAAACGACCGTGAGGTAGCTCCCCGATGATTGCGGCGACATGCCCTCTCATCGCAAGGTCATAGTCTGCTGCACGAGCCAACAGGATGAATACAGAACAAGCGAGGAGGATGACAATGGGAAGCAAGGTACGAGGAAGCGTGGAAGGGAGGAAGTGACGTGCGTTTATTATGAAGCTAAAGACTGGTGAGGATGCTTACAAAAATATTTACCAGTAGGATCTCCCTTTGCATCTGAGAAGCAGCAAGGCTCAGATGTGGACTCGACTTTTGGTAGTAGCAAAAACAACAGCACATATAATAGCAGCACCAATAATGAAAATGAAAATGAATAATAAGATGAATAAATCTAATACTACTAAATAAATATGAATGAATTGATGTTTAAGGAGTGCTTCTTACGATGTGTGCGATGTGTGCAATATATGCTCTGTGTAATGCGTGATTTGTAGATGTGTGCAATATGTATGGTGTGATGTTGAGCTGTGTGCTCTGTGTGATGTGTGAGATGAATACTCGATCTGTGTTTTGTGATGTGTGTGATTGTGTTTGTTGCCTTATAGATGTTTTGATGTTTGATGTGTTATTGATGTTTTTGATTTATTGTGGATGTTTATTATTTCTTTGATTGGATGTCTTTATTATGTTGTATATGTATTATTCCTTAAGATATCATTTATATTCTCACCATTGATTCTAGACATAGTGTGACCCATTTATTATTTATATAATACTCGGGTCAGTTCGAGACATTTCAGGTTCAGGGACGATGTGACCAAATGGCTTACTGGGATTAGTTGGAGGCTAGATATCATTAGCTATGTTGAGTACCATTTTTTAGGTGTTAATGTGATGTTGAGATGTAGATTCTGGATATGTATGTATATTCTAATGATAGCGGGCGTTGACTATTTTGTAGACCCACTTAGACTCGTGTATATTTATTATTATATGTTATCGTCATGTTGATGACTCTGTGTTCTCTATGATTTATTTATATTGTGTATTATTCTATCCTCGGGAACCACATGTGTTTATTGCTTTGTATCGAGGCTATTTATGTCGAGGTGAGTGATTTTTATATTATGAGACGTATTCAGTACTGGTTCAAGGGAATATTCATGTATGTACCACCCACATCGCTTCATTCTCCATGTTACTCGATAGTATTACTGTTAGAACTATAAATCTCTGTTTTAATGATGACAACTATCTACTGCACATATGTACTATATCATGATATCATGATTTAATTCAAGAAGACAAAACACGAGGCAAAAGGCAAGAAGAATTATCTACAAGTTGAAGAAATCAAAACTATGGAGCTTCAAAATAAATAGTATGTATATGGTCTTAGATTGAATTATAAAATCTCCTTGATAGTTCATAGACACACACAATGTAACGACCCGCTATTTCGAACCTTTCGCATCCGCACATGTCGGACTTGAATTGCTCAAAATATCAGATTGTTAATTTATATTTGGCAAAACTCAGAATATATGGTAAATAAATCAATCATAGAATCACAGACACAGAGTATTACAAAAATAAGCAGCGGAATAGATAAATAGTAGTTCATGAAGCTACCATGTAAACATCAGAGTTTGAAATAAAATACAACAGAATATCTCAACTACAATCTAGTCTTGAATACAAACAGATGACAAGTCTGAACAAAACAACTGGATAGCTAAAATCTGAATAGATATGGATGGATCTCCAAGCGAAGCTCCAAACTCCAAAGGTGAGTCTCAAATGCTGTGACACTTAGTCTGACCCGACCATAAGGCAAAACACAAAACACTCGAGTCAGGATTAACATTCTTATATAGTAAATTTAACTCAAGTGAAATGTCAACTGAAATACAAGTAACTTAAAGGATGTTTGGAATTTTGATCCTCTAAGGATCCGTGAAACTATCTACTATGTAGTAATATACGCTATTATAATATGTCTATAGTAAAGTAAACTATTAAAGTAGCGTTAAGGCGTTACCCATATCCCCCTTGACACATTTTATATATTCCCATAGTCTATATAGTACCGTAACTCCCCCCGTAAACTGGAAGGCTATCAAAGGGCACTCATAGGTATGGTACAAAACAAACTCATAGAATGCGCGATAAGGCATGTGACAAGGCACTCGAGGCAATGCCGTGGTAGATATACCATTTGCACTCCCGGACTGGTGGTAACGCATAACAGCTATTACCGCCCACCTCGTGACACACTCCCAAATCAAAGGTGCACCCAATCAAATCACAAAAGCAATAGAATGGTATCGATGAAATGTGCCCGATAGGGGGAATGACCCCACTTGGCCTGGTATAGCTCCTGTTTTAGCCACATCAAGCTGACTCACGGGAGTCAGGGCTACGTAAATACCATATAGAGAATCGTCGCCAAACCATCCTACTTCGTTCTGAAATCTCCACCACGTGCACAGTTGTTAAAGTGGTTTTCGGTATTGGCAGAGAGTATGACAATATCCGATCCCGGTCTCTTTAACAACCAAACGCTTATTTCACACCGTGGTCATTTCATTTCAAATAGTTCATACTTCATCTCAAAATATCATATTCATTTCAAAACCATATTAATTTCGATATCATTATTCACTTTAAATAATATTCATTTCCATAATAGTAACACTTTCAAAATTTATAACACTTTCAAAATTATAATACTTTTGAAATCATAACACTTTGACTTAAACAGTTTAGATATCGAAAATAGTATAGATATTAAAATAATTTATATTTATTAAAAATATTTTATATAATAAAAATAGTTTCCTCAAATTTCACAAATCGATTCAAATCATCTTAAATTCCAAAATTCAACTTAAATCAATTCCAGTTTAACTATTTCAATTTAAAGTTCAAAGATTCAAGTTTAAATATTCAAACATTTCAATATAAGTTTCATTTATATTTCAACATTTAACTTTACTATTATTTAGTTTTGAAATATTCACTTAATCAATTTAATAACAATTAAAGAAAATCTCAATTTATAAATTTAAATCAATATTAAATATTCAGTCTTAATTTAATTTAAAGTCGAGAATATTTATTTAATCACTTTTTATCAAATCAAGTTGTAAATCACATCTATAAATTCTCAAAATCAATAAGTTCAAATCAGTTCTTATTTAAATTCAATTATTAACCAATTTAAATTCTAAGTCAACATAAATTTATCTTCCTAACCTTTATTATTAAAGTTATAAAAAATCTATTTTGAAATATAATTTTAAATAAATACCTAAACATATTATATACCAATTAAATTAAATTTTTATTAAATTAAATCTTAAAATTAAATTTATTTTGTATTAAATCTTATTTTACATATTTTTAAAATAATATAATTATAAGAAAAACTTAAAAATTATAATTTCAAAACAACTTATAAACTAAAATTTCCCAAAACATATTATTTTAAAATCTAAATTTTATACATATCAAAATAGCATTTATATATTATATTTTTAAAAGTCAATATTTAATAAAACCCATTTATTTCCTTTCAAACTTTGGAAATCATTTTCAAAATATTGACCAGCGGTATCAGTATATAATTCTCTATCCTATGGTCAAGTGATACAGATATTTATCATTTCAATCCACAGTTTAAATATTTACGGGTATATATCATTTCAACCCGCAATCCCCAAATTTAAAATCAATGAAAATCGCTTGAGTTTATCATTTCAACTCATAACGATTTTCCCCTAATCTACAATATCGTTCGGTTATGTATCATTTCAACCCATAAGGAATTCTAAATTAATAGGTAACTTGCATAGTGAGAACAAATATGATAAAATATAACATATCAATAACAGGCATATATCATCAGTGATAAATTAAATAAAATATATACAACAGGATATGGTGTCATATATCACAGGTGAACAATTGCAGATAATGGCATATCATATTTAAAAATTAAATAACTAGCAATTCAAATTTAACAGCCTATTTCAATTGTCTTTACAAGTGAAATCAAATTTACTAACTATAAGAATGTTAATTGCGAGTGATTTCTCACCTTTCGAGGCTAGAGAAATTAGAAGATGACACAGACACGCACACGGATAAGCGACAAATCAAAGTCACCAACTGCTGTGATCAATTCTGGACAACGGCGAACCAAAAGAAAAGCACGATGAACACGAATTCGATGAAGAAAGCAGACATGACTGACTAGAATTGATGAAACAAAATATGAATTAAGATTTCTATAACATATCATATATATGGAATTATTACAAAATTTATAACATAAATTAAAATAGATATTTAACATATTATTTATATATAAAATTGTTACAAACTCCAATTTAAACTAATAATATAAATTTAAATAAATACCATTCTTTCCAAAGGCAATATATAAACTCCTTTATATGCTTTATATATAAACAAGATAACTTACACATATATATAGCTCAAATTTTTATTTAACATATTGTATACATACTTTAAACAAAATAGTATTACATACATACTAGTAAAACTTATATATTATAACAAACAGATCACAAAATCATATATATCTTATATATAATAGACATGTCATATATAAACTTATACCTTATAAAACAAACAACTTCATACTTACAAATATAAGCAGGCATACTATAATTTATATAACTAACATATTTTATAATTTATATAAACTAACGTTCATACACTAACATATTACAACTAACAGATTATAAAACTAACATATTATATATAGATACCTATTATATATTCTCAAACTATATGTATACTATAACATAGACAGAGAATAAATATCCTTTGATATAAAACAATATTAGACAGAGTATAATATAAACAAAACATATGTATATACCGCTGCTATGTTATATATATATATATATATATATATATATATAAACTATTATAAAATTGTACATTAAACCCAACAGAGTATGTATAAACTATTATATGTAAATCTTATATAATATAACATTTTAAACATAAAATATAAATACTGTGATCATAGGAACTAGCTTACATTTGTCGAAAATTTCAAAACACACCCATATACATGTAATATAACGTAACACATAAGATATCAAGTATCAAAATATCTTTATATATTTTAAAATTTATAAACAACAACTGCATTTGGGCTTGTTTTCAAACAAATGAATAGTTTACAAACAAAACCGCAACAACTTAGTATAAATTAGATATATAAAACTATGTACCCACCTAAGTAAGAGAAAGCCTGATAAAAATGGAGCTGCTATAGGGCTGCTCACGCAAGGTCTGGAAGGGTGGGCTCGGCTTAGGTGGGAGGAACGGTGAAGGCTGGTGGGTTTACAGGAGGAGGCGGGTGGTGGATGAGTCATTGTTAGTGGTCCGAGCGGTGATGTGTTGGAGTTAGGGCGGAGGCGGGTTCGGCGTGAAGTTTGGAACAGTGGGTTGAAGCGTGAGTTGGTGGGCGACTGACGATGGTTGTGTGGCCTTAGCAGCTGATGTGTGAAGGAGGTCTCGGCGAGGTCGTGTAGAGATGTTTTGGAGTGGTGGCCGATGTTGTGGGCAAGGGAGGTGAGGGGAGGAGGGACGAGTTGCTGATGGTGGTTCGACCATGGAGTTTCGAGCTGAGATGCGGCAAGATCTGGTGAAGGTGGAGAGATGGACAAGCATGACTATTGGTTGGAGCTATGGTCGAAGGGAGGGTTTGTGGGCTCGGTTGAGAGCATGAAGGAAATTTGCAGGTTCCAGGCGAACGAATGCAGCCTTATAATATTATATATATATATATATATTATACCAAGTCACGATCCGGCTACAGATTGGAAGAGGAAACGTGTGCAGGCTTCCAAGCTTCCAATCAAATACAAACTGACATACAGTGAAATAATTTTTAAGCACGAGGAATAGAAAAAGTCAGAGTTGTGTTTTAGAAATATAAATTGCTAGTGACTGTTGGAATAATATGGTGGGCAATGAACGAATATAAGAAATAAATCTCACAAAACGGGTACCGATACGGTTAACCGTGTTGCAGACTCCGCCATGTACCGGATCCTGAAATACAGAAATGAATATACTGCAGAGATTAGCATGACAAGACGAATAGAATGGTATACAGATATCAGCGATATGACCATCCTATCAAAAGTCGATATTCGCTGCCCAAGGGCTGCAAATTCGCTGAAACAAAGATAAACGAAGCTAGAGAAGTCCAAATTTGATGAAACGGAAGATGACGTCTCACTCAGAAAATATTAAACATTTTTATTGTATAAAAATATTCAGATTTCAAAAACATTCTATTTTCATCCAATTAACTGATTTTAAATTGAAACTGAAAATTACACAGCAGAATTAACTTCCATATTTTCTGATGAAAATCTGACATTTGCTACGTTTAAATAGATGCATACCAAATATCAAATTTTTATTCCCAAATTCAATTATTTAAAATTTCACAAAAATTCAGTTAATTACATTATTAAAACCGTTAAAATTTACGGGTCGTTACACACAAACACACGCTCAAACACAAATGTCAAGATATCACTATGGTTTGAATTCAAGAACTATCAAAATAATTATTCAAAACTGAACTTACACAGTTCAGTCGATTGAGCCCATGTTCAGTCGATTGAAACTATGTAAATCAATTTTTTTAAAATTCAAATTTTTGCTACGAAATTCTAGACGTTCATACTTAGAAGACTGACATAATCGCTCAGTAGACTGAGATCTTGTAACGGTCATTTTTCTGAAAAGTCATCTTCAAGAGTTGCAACCATTTTGAATAGTTTTTTTATTTTGAAATTATTTTCATGGACGTTGACAACTCTTGATTGCCTCTCTTCAGTATTTATAAATAGCAAAACTTCTCATACTTTGTTTTCTAACTTTCTATTCTAATTTCTATTGTATCTACTCTCTTGTGCTATTCTAAGCAATTTTGTACTTTCAACTCCATTATCACATTTGCTATTGTTCCAATAATCACCGTACACTCACTTCGAATCATTAAGGAGATTATAAGAACCATTATACTATCAAGTCAAGATCAGTGTTAGAAGACCACAAGATTGTCAAGCAAGAACTGTATTTGTCAAAGAAAAGAATAAATCTAAGAGGTGCTCAGATCGGTTAAAGTTGTAAACCTATTCCTCCGGGTCAAGTAAGGGATTTACAAAGGAAATACCTAAGAGGTGCTTAGGGACTGGACGTAGGAGAGGTGCTCCGAACCAGTATAAATCTCGGTGTGTACATTTACTTACTGCTTTAGTATTTTACAGTATAAATTACTATATATATACTTTCATTTATTAGCCATACACGATCCACTAGTCTATTCAATTGGTATCAGAGCAAGGACCATTCAAAATCATAACACCATTTTGAATAACTATGGCCAATATAAGTTATAACACATTTCAGGAAGGACAATCAACTGCACATCCACCATTTTTTACAGGTTCTAATTATATGTATTGGGCTACATGTATGAAAGTTTTTATGGAATCAAGCGGACTTGATATTTGGCTATCTACTCAATCTCAGTATGTAGCTCCTACTACTGCAATTACTACATGGACAGATGCTCAGAAAATTGCTGCTTCAAATAATGCAAAAGTTATGAATGTTTTATATTGTGCATTAGATAAGAACGAATTTTCTAGAATTATGATGTGCAAAACAGCTTATGATATATGGCACATGCTTCAAGTTACACATGAAGTAACCACCAAAGTAAAACAAACTAAGATAAGTTTGCTAACAAATCAATTTCAATCATTTAAAATGAAATCAAATGAAAGCATCGTAGAAATGTATTCTAGATTCCAGACTATACAACATGATCTCATGGCATTAGGAGTCTCATTTACTGATTTTGATTTAGTTACACGTATTCTAAATGCATTAACGGATGAATGGGATAGAAAAGTATTAGCTATAGAAGAAGCCAATGACCTTTCTACACTCAAAGTAGAAGAGTTAATTGGAAATTTGATGTCATATGAAGCAAATTTGCAAGCTAGAAAAGATCTAGCCCAAGAAAAATGAAGTATTGCTTTTCAGGTAAATAATGATGACGATTCAGACTTGGATGAAGAAGATGTAGTTTTCCTTGCTAAAAACTATAACAAGTTCAGAAAATTCAATATGATGGTGCAAAGGCAAAAACCAAGCAACTCTAATGATCCTTTGTCATTTAAATGCTATGGGCGCAATCGATTTGGTCATATGAAAAAGGAATGTCCATAATTAAAAAAAGATAAGAAAAGATTCGACAAGAACAACAAATATGAAAAATTCTCGAAAAATAAGCGGGCATTTCAGGTAACGTGGGATGATTCCTCAAGTGATAGTGACTGCAACAGTAATAGTGATGAAGAACAAGCAAATGTTTGCTCCATGGCAACTAAAAATGAGGTACTTTCAGATTTATCATTTGATGATGTCATAGAAATAGCATCAGAACTAGATAATAAATATAGAAACCTTAGAAAAACTCATAAAGAATGTTCAGGAAAAATGACTAGACTAGAACTAGAAAATGGAATGTTAAAAGATGAGAAAATTATATTAGAAGAAGAAATTCTAAAATTACAAAATATGTGTAAATCTGTTGAAGAAAATCAAAATGCGGAAGATTTTAAAAAGTAAATTGCAACACTTTCAAATGAAAACATAAAACTAAGAAAAACTGTCAATAATTTAGAAAATCAAGTAAAAGAGTTAAATGAAGATAAATAGTCTTTAGAAAATAAGGTAAATGATCTATCTACAAACATTTCTAAATTTAACCAAGGAAAAGAGAACATATCTCATTTTATTAGTATTTCAAAACCCTTAATAATAAAACTGGTTTAGGATTTATAAAATCAAAGAAACCAAAAGTTCAACACAAATATGCTACACTTTATTCTAAATTTCGTAAACTAGAAAATCAAATTATAATAAAAAGGCCATACAGTTATGGATTCCAAAAACAAATAATAACTTGATCAGACAAAAACATAAATAGATATTTGAATGATGTTCACTATAATAAAAATTTTAGATTCAAAGGTTCTACCAAACCCTCCTGGGTATGGTTACCTTCAATTTAACCCTTAGGACCCCAATAAAGTAAGTGGGTACCATTAAATTAATTATCTTTGTAGGTAACCTGTCTCAAACAGGAGAAGTGGATTCTCGACAGTGGTTGCTCCAAGCACATGACCAGAAATGCTAATATGCTAATGAATATCTCTTACAAGGATGGCGGAATAGTCACTTTTGGAGATAATTCCAAAGGTTATGTTATAGGACAAGGAGATGTTGCTTCTGTCGGTATATCTAACTCTCCTCTTATTTCAAATGTTTATCTAGCTAAAAATTTAAAACATAATCTACTCAGTACTAGTCAATTATGTGATAAAGGTTTTTCTATAACTTTTGAAACAGGAAAATGCAATATCTTTGATAAAAATAAAAATTTAATATTTGAAGGAATAAGAAAACATAACATTTATATTTTAAAACATGAAAATAAGACATGATAAAAATGTCTGCTTAATAGCAGATATTTCTGATCCATGGATTTGGCATAAATGGTTTTGTCATGTTAATTTTAAAAAACATTCATAAATTAGCTAAAAATAATTTAGTCCGTGGTTTACCTAAAATAAATTTTAAAGTCAATAATCTATGCGATGCATGTCAAAAAGGAAAACTTAAAAAATTATCTTTTAATTCTAAACAAGAGATTTCCATAAAACAACCCTTAGAACTATTACATTATATATCTTTGGACCAATGAAAATTAGATCACTTAATCATAATAAATATGTTTTTGTTATAGTTGATGGTTTTTCACGATATACGTGGACCTTCTTTTTAAAACATATGACACTTTTGAAACATTTAAAATATTTTCAAAGCGTATTTCAAATCTAAAGATTTAAAAATCAAAACAATTAGAAGTGATCATGGTGGAGAATTTGAAAATGAATCATTTCAAAATTTCTATAATAAAAAGGGGATAAGTCACAATTTTTCATTTTCTAGAACACGACAACAAAATGATGTTGTAAAAAGAAAAAATAGAACTCTTCAAGAATGTGCAAGAACTCTTCTTTGTACTAGTAATTTACCTCAAAATTTTTGGGCAGAAGCTGTTGCTACTACATGCTATGTTCTAAATCGTGTCTCTCTAAGGCCCTTAACCAAAAATACTCTATACGAACTATTTTTAGAAGAAAACCAAAAGTATCTTATTTTAAAATATTCGGATCCAAATGTTTTATCTTAAACCCTAGTGATCCTTTAGGAAAATCTGATCCTAAAGCTGATGAAGGAATTTTCGTAGGATACTCAGATCAAAGCAAAGCATATATAATTTTTTATAGAAAATCTAACAAAATTGAAGAAACATTACATGTATCATTTGATGAAAATTTTAACAATATTAAAGAAGATAATGAAAACTTAAATCAATTAAATATTCAAAATGAACAAATGGAATCAATAAATTATGATAATACCGAATTAAAATCCCCTCATAGAATATTAAAGGATCGTCCAATGGATAATATTATAGGAGAAATTAATACCAAAGTACCAACATGCAATCAATTAAATCAAATGGGACATATAGCTTTTATTTCAAACTTTGAACCAAAAAATGTCAGGAAGAACTAAATCAAAATGAATGTAATAATGTATGGGAACTTGTTCCAAGACCCAATGATCATTCTGTTATTGGAACTTGAAGCAACCCTCCCATACTTGTCATATTGTTAGAGTGACTCAATTTAGTTTATGCTAAATTCAGGGCTACTTACTTCCAAGACCAAGTATTTTCTTTTCTTCTATTGGGTTTTTTTTTGTTTTTATTTATTTATTTATTTTTCCCAAGATCCAATCTAATCAATATAGAAATATTGATATACTTCTTTGTACAACTATTTGTATGTACATATAAACATACAAATCATTTTTAATTCTTTTATCAGAGTTTTTTTTGAATAAAGAATAACTCAGTTTATTCTAAACAAAATAACTATGTTTAGCCACAGTAAAAAGGATTGGGAAAGACCCTCTCCCATTTGAATCTTTGTGCAATTTTACTAACTAATCCTTGTTTATTTATTTGTGTTTACATCTGTATATTTAATGAAACATGTGAGTTGAGTCATAATATTTATACTTTTTGCAATATGGCTTTTCAAATAACAAAGCAGGAGGTTGTGCATGCTTCTGTACACCTGTGTGCACGTAAGCATGTACATCTGCTATTTACTACACCTTAGTTTGCAGATTGATCAACTTGATTAGGTTGGATACCTATACTGTCTTGTTATAATTTACTATCTTTGCTCATTCATTTACAACCTCAAACTCATATAAATCTGGGTTCATGCTTCTTATGTTTTTTTTTCTTTTCTACCTATGGGTTTATCCTTACTTCATAATATTTACAGTTAATTTGTAAATAGGTTCTAGCCTCTAAACAATCTAATACATATGCATACATTACTGGTTCACATATGCTTCAGATTTACTACTAAACTCACTACTTGATTCATGAAAATTTGCATACTTATAGGTTATGATATAAAGCTAAACACATTTATCTTTTCTACTGAAAACAGTTCCACCCCATAATAATCTTTTTAGACCATTCATTACATCACAATCAAAGTTTCAGCATAATGCAAACACTAATACAGAGAAGTCTTTCAGTTAAAAAGAAACATAAGGAGACATTCTTCTACAAAAGTCCTAGCTTAGTTAATTAGCAGTTTTCTTCTTAGCATCACACATCTGCTCCTTAATTCCTAGCTTCCTCTTTCCCTGCAGACATCTCATGACCTACTCCATAAGGCATATGAAGCACCCATTTGATGCAAGCAACAAACAGGTCAGACTGAAGTCTGGTGTAAGTAAAATCATTTGACAAT
Source organism: Allium fistulosum (assembly GCA_030737815.1). Classification (NCBI taxonomy): domain Eukaryota; kingdom Viridiplantae; phylum Streptophyta; class Magnoliopsida; order Asparagales; family Amaryllidaceae; genus Allium; species Allium fistulosum. The sequence continues at coordinate 1,113,831,015 of CM060905.1, forward strand.
GCATGAAGACTAATAAAATAGATTCCATCTTACCTTTCTGTTTTTAGAGGTTAAGTGTTACACTCAAGTTATTAGATCACTCCCTCATGTTCAGATTGCCCAGTGTTATATCAGTGGTGCGTGTGTACTGCTAATTACATGTACATATACTTAAACTAATTTTTCATCAGAAGTTTTAGTCCAAGCAATCATAACAGCCATCACACTAGTCACACAGGTTAGTGTTAACACCCAAACTTTGCACAACATACCCTTGCAGTATTCATGGTACTAAGCTAAAGTATCAACCCTGAGTCTACATGTTAGGACTCCCACATACTACTAGCCTATTTACCCTTGCATGTATGATTTCTTCATGTCATTTTAAGGTCCAGTATTTCATTCATGGTTGCACTGGTGCACACTGCCTGGAACTACTACCTGGTTTCCAGTGCACTACAAGCTATTTGGGCATAAACATGCCGTGTGCATACTTACACCCCAACCTTGATGCAAGCCAACCACTATGTCATACCCACTTCCCTCATACCCAACCTGATAGAGGTGACCCAATCCCTTAGTTTAATTACTAAGTTTTTCTTTCATATGATCCCATATTATCTATACAGTGTCACTCCTATGTACTTATATCAAACTAAGATATGCTGTCAGATTTCAAACAACAGTTAATCATCCATCCATTCATGCGTTCAACAACTGGTCAGTTATACTTGCATATCATTACCAGTCTATTTCACATAGAGACATATCCTTAGTTAAAGCATAGGTTGAAGCATTTTCAGAGGTTGAAATGCTAATATGGTTTTCCAACAATATGGTTCTCACAGTCAATCCACACATTAAAGTGTGTTTGCTTGTTACTCAACCCTATTTCTAGAGAACACTTAGTGATGGATTAAGACTCGGCACATGGAAATTCCATTGCACCCTAACCTTCCTTTCAGTTGCAAGACATAAGCCAGAGAACTCCTTCCTCTTACTGCCTTGCACCCTACTTCTCTTATTAATTCATGCTTTAACTAAACATATTCCTTAAGTTCATAAACATACAAACAAATCAGTTATTATTCCATTATTTAATTATCATGTATAAACAATCATAGGTCAAGTGACATCCAAGCAATTATAAGTCACATAATCTCAGAAACAACAGAAGCTTGTTAAACTAAAAATGCAAGCAAAACATCAATCAGAAGTTAAAATAAACTAAAGGTTAAATGGCTGCCTTTCATAGGTCTTAATGCCTTGCCAAGTGAGGGTTTACTCACCAAAGTTCTCCTCCCCAAGTCTTGGTTCAGGTCTGCCATTAATTTTTCTAAACTGCTGCCTGTTTTCTTCTTATTTTCTTTTCTATATTTTGTTTTCTGGTTCTAACATGTAACCGTGGGAGATAATGATGTATATAGGGGAGTTTCTAGGGTTTTAAGGTTAGTTAAGTAATTTATTTTCATCAGGAGTCTCTTCACCATTTCTGGTTTCACCCCACTGTTCACCCTCTCCACTTTCCTTTCCCACCATTTCTCTTTTTTTCCTTGTCTTGGCCACTTTTGGCAAATTTCTTCACACGCTATATACATGACTTTGGCTTGGGCATTGCTCTGTCTTTTCTGGTTTTCTCTTTTTTTTCATGCATATAAACTTATTCGTATAGCCAGCTATGTGTGTGTATTTACCAAATGTTGTGCAAATATATATGTTCATGTGTATTTATATTTTTTTTTCTACCCACACAAGTTACTGTGCTTATACTTATTCTATGGAATTTAGGGCTAAAAGTGCCTAAGTTATTTATGCATTATATTTAAGCTATTGTGTACACACACACTTAACAGGTCATGCACTAATTTATTTCATATTTACTCACAAGGTCTTTACTTACTAAATTACCTTGCTCAGGTAGTATACTGGAACAGTGTGCACATGCACAAGGGCATGCACACTCATTCTCATACACAAGCATTTTCAGAAAATTGTGTTTTCAACCAACTATCTTTCTTTTATAAAATATAAAAGTTTATATATATATATATATTTTTGCCTAAACTACGGGCTGTCACATACACCCCTTCTTTAAGAAATTGTGTCCCACAATTGAACACTTCTTATTGTTTTAGTTATATATCAAAACTAAACATGCACACATATTCTTAATTCAACCAAAACATCCATCAAGTAAACACATTCAACACTGAACACTATATTTAAATAGGTAAATTCAAGCATGAATAATGGATTACCTCTACTCTAATTGTTAGTTGCAAATAGTTGAGGGTACTGGACTTTTATCTTGTCCTCAACCTCCCATGTGCAATCATTAGGGTCTAGACTCCACTTCACCTTTACCAGTTTAATAGTTTTGTTTCTCAATTTCTTATCTTCTTTAGCTATAATTCCCACTGGCTTCTTCTCATACACCAAGTCTGGTTTGACTTCCACTTTGTTTTGTGACTGAATCACTGAAGCTTCATCATGTACACATTTTCTCAATTGTGATACATGAAATACATTGTGTATTCCACTCATTTCTTCTGGCAACTTCAACTTGTAAGCCATCTTTCCTATTCTTGCAATGATCTCATATGGTCCTATATATCTTGGGGTTAGCTTCCCTGTCTTGCCAAATCTCAACACCTTCCTCATAGGTGAGACCTTCAAATACACAAAATCTCCTACTTCAAATTCAAGTGGTTTCCTTCTTTTATCTGCATATGATTTCATTCTGTCTTGTGCTGCCTTCATTCTCTGTCTGATCAGTGTGATCTTATCATTTGTTTCTTTCACATGATCTGGTCCTAACATCACCCTATCTCCTACCTCTAACCAGCAAGCAGGTGACAAACAAGGCCTCCCATATAGAGCTTCATAGGGAGCCATCCCTATACTACTCTGGTAGCTGTTATTGTAAGCAAATTCTGCTAAATGAAGGTAGTCTTCCCAATTACCACCATGGTCAAGTACACAGGCTCTAAGTAGATCCTCCAAAAATTTATTAACTACTTTTGTCTGGCCATCAGTTTGGGGATGGTAGGCTGTGCTCAAGCACAATTCAACCCCCATTTCCTGTTGAAAACTACTCCAAAACTTTGATGTGAATATGGTGTCTCTGTCACTAATGATAGTGGTAGGAACTCCATGTAGTTTTACGATTTCTTTCATGAAAATTTGTGCCAATTTTGGTGCATTTCTATCACTCTTTACTAGTATGAAGTGTGATGATTTAGTCAACCTATCTACCACCACCCAAATACTGTCATTACCTCTCTTTGATCTTGGAAAACCATCAATGAAATCCATTGATATGCTTTCCCATTTCCACCTTGGAATTTCCAGAGGTTGCAACAGTCCACTGGGTCTTTGGTACTCAGCCTTGACTTGTTGGCAAGTCATGCATCTTGCCACATATTCACCCACACTCCTTTTCATTCCTTTCCACCAATAACTCCTCTTTAGATCATGATACATTTTAGTACCACCTGGATGTATGGTGTACTTAGACTTGTGATGAACATCCATGATTTTTCTTTGCAGTGCTTCTGTGCCAGGCACACATAGTCTTCCCTTGTATCTCAAAAATCCTTTTTCATCCAATTCAAACTTATCAATATTTGAACCATTCCTTAACAGTTCCTTCTTCTCTCTTAGGAATGCATCCATGTCTTGAGACTGATTCACTTCTTCCACTAAGTCTGATTTTATTGTGATAAGGCTGAGCTTGCCATAGTGCTCCATGTCCTCATCTATCACCATAATTTGCTCTTCCACACTTTGCACTTCCACATCAGATAGTGCCAATAACATTTTAAACTCCTCTATCATCAATGTAGCCAACTTGGCATGTTGCCTACTCAATGCATCTGCCACTCTATTTGCTTTTCCTGGTGTGTACATAATGTCCAAATCATAGGCAGCAAGGAATTCCACCCACCTATGTTGTCTCATGTTCAAATCTTTTTGAGAAAATAAGTATTTCAAAGCTTTGTGATCAGTATAAAGCTCAAATTTTGCTCCTAATAGGTAGTGCCTCCAAAGCTTTAATGCATACACCACAGCTGCCAATTCCAAGTCATGTGTTGCATACTTGGTCTCACTTGGTTTCAATTGCCTTGATGCATAGGCTATTACTCTACCATCTTGCATAAGAACAACCCCTATACCTGACCCACATGCATCAGTGTACACTACCAGATTATCATTGCCTTCTGGAATTTTCAGCACTGGTGCCTCCATCAATGCCTTCTACAATTGGTTGTATGCCCCTTCACACTTCTCAGTCCATAGGAAAGGCTGGTCTTTCCTTGTTAGCTTAGTTAATGGGGTTGCTATTTTAGAAAAGTCTTTTATAAATCTTCTGTAGTATCCAGCCATGCCCATGAATGATCTTATCCCAGTAACATTGCTTGGTCTCTTCCATGCTTGTACTGCCATGACCTTACTAGGATCTATTGAAATTCCTTCTTGAGAAATTATATGGCCTAAGAATTTTATTTCATTCTTCCAGAAGGAACATTTTGCAAACTTGGCTTTAAGGCCTTGTTGCCTTAGTCTACTTAGTACCATGTGCAGATGTTTCTCATGTTCACTGGCTGACTTAGAATATATTAATATATCATCAATGAAAATCAGTACAAATTTATCTAAATAATCTCTAAAAATCCTATTCATTAAATCCACAAAATAGGATGGTGCATTGGTTAAGCCAAATGGCATTACTAAGTATTCATACAAGCCATACCTGGTGTTGAAAGCTGTATACTTAATACTTTCTTCTTCCACTTTCATTTGATGGAAGCCAGATGCCAAGTCAAGTCTGGAAAATACCTTAGCACCATTTAATTGATCAAAAAGATCATCAATTCTTGGTAGAGGGTATTTGTTTTTTATGGTGACTGAGTTTAGTTCCCTATAGTCTATGCACATTCTCAAGGAACCATCATGCTTCTTAACAAATACTACTAGTGATCCCCAGTTTGAACTACTAAGCCTAATGAAGCCTTTTTGCTCTAATTCTTCAATTTGCTTCTTCAGCTCAATTAGTTCTTTAGGACCCATCCTATTTGGCTTCTTAATGACAGGGCTTGTCTCTGGTTTAAGTCTTATTTGAAATTCTACTGGTCTATTATGGGGGATGCCATTCACTTCACCAAACACATCAGTGTATTGGTTAACTATGGGTATCTTTTCTAGGCTTGGTTCAACTTCACCATTTTTCAAGTTGAACATCCTGCCCAGACCCCTAGCTTTTGCTACCTCAAACATGACCAAAATTCTTTTGCCATCAGGAAGTTGTAGTGAGATTGTAGAATTTTCTAAATTAATAATAGCATGAAATCTTTTTAACCAATCCATCCCTAGTATGATATCCAACTTAGGGTAATTTAGCACATACAATTCTGAAATAAAGATGTGACCACCCATACATATTTCTACTTGCATGCATTTCATGTTAGTAATACAGGAACTTCCTATGGGACTATCAATATGCAATGGTTTATCAACCAGAATACATATCAATCCCAGTTTCTGAACTATGTCATAAGAAATAAAAGAGTGGGTAGCTCCTGTGTCATAAACAACTGATATGGGTATGCTTTTAATAAATAATATACCTTCCACTTGGCTAGGTGCCTCCATTGCTCTGCCTTTCCCCTCAAGTACAGCCACCCTTTCCATTTCTGGACACTGCCTTTTCATATGTCCCTCTTTACCGCAGTTGTAGCACCTAAGAATAGTTGACTTGGGTGCTTGGCATTTGGTCTTTATATGACCTTCCTTTCCACAGTTGTAACAGATAACTTTAGGTTTCTTACTGTCAGAGTTTGCCACCTTACTTCCTTCTTTTTTCATTGCCTCTCCCTTCTTTTTCTCATATGGGTGTGCTCTATTCTTCCCTTTCTTGTTATTTCTGAAATTCTTAAATTTTTCCCTGGCATTATCATGCTGCTCAAATGATAATGTCAAGTCCATAACTTGACTAAAGGTTCTGTCTTTGTAGGGTAACATGGCTCTACTCAATCCAGCATTCAACCCCTGAATGTATCTTGCATTCCTTGAAACTTCATCTGGGATTAATAATGCTCGATACTTGGATAACCCTTCAAATTTTTGAGTGTATTTAGTGACACTCATAGATCCTTGTCTAAGTTTTATAAACTCCTCAAGTAATGAGGCTTTTGCTGATGCCGGGACAAACCTGGCTTCTAACATTTCTTTGAACTGATTCCATGTGATCTCTTGCTCTTGCCTACCTGCAATGATCACTTCCCACCAATCCAAAGCAAGGCCTTTCAGTTGTCTTGAAGCTATTTGCCTTCTTCTCTGGTCATTAACCTGCATATCTGCAAAGATCCTCTCCACTGTTCTTAGCCATGTCTGGACACCCATGACATTTTCTGTGCCATCAAAGCTACTGCCTCCTAAATGTGTATATGTTTTAAGCAATTTGGATAGCTCCTCATGAGTATTATCTACTCTAGGTGCCATCCCATCCCTTAATACTCTAACAAAATCTTGCATGTTAATCATTGGGGGATCAGTGGCCATTCCAGTTGCTTGTTCAACATGATTGTCCTCCCTTTCTCCAACAGCCTGGGAATTGCTCCTAATCATTCTGGGCCTCTATTGAACATTTCTAGTATGGTTAGTTCTAATTCCTATTCACTACTTCACTTTTAAACTAGTAGTGAACTCATTCATACATAATAAATAAAACAACCAAAGCCAACAACAAAAATGCAAACAATGCACACAGATTCAATCAAGTATTTGTTTTAGCTAAGTATTTAATAACATAGCTCTGATACCAACTGAAGCAACCCTCCCATACTTGTCATATTGTTTGAGTGACTCAATTTAGTTTATGCTAAATTCAGGGCTACTTACTTCCAAGACCAACTATTTTCTTTTCTTCTATTGGGTTTTTTTTGTTTTCTTTTATTTATTTATTTTTCCCAAGATCCAATCTGATCAATATAGAAATATTGATATACTTCTTTGTACAACTATTTGTATGTACATATAAACATACAAATCATTTTTAATTCTTTTATCAGAGTTTTTTTTTGAATAAAGAATAACTCAGTTTATTCTAAACAAAATAACTATGTTTAGCCACAGTAAAAAGGATTGGGAAAGACCCTCTCCCATTTGAATCTTTGTGCAATTTTACTAACTAATCCTTGTTTATTTATTTGTGTTTACATCTGTATATTTAATGAAACATGTGAGTTGAGTCATAATATTTATACTTTTTGCAATATGGGTTTTCAAATAACAAAGCAGGAGGTTGTGCATGCTTCTGTACACCTGTGTGCACGTAAGCATGTACATCTGCTATTTACTACACCTTAGTTTGCAGATTGATCAACTTGATTAGGTTGGATCCTTATACTGTCTTGTTATAATTTACTATCTTTGCTCATTCATTTACAACCTCAAACTCATGTAAATCTGGGTTCATGCTTCTTATGTTTTTTTTTTCTTTTCTACCTATGGGTTTATCCTTACTTCATAATATTTACAGTTAATTTGTAAATAGGTTCTAGCCTCTAAACAATCTAATACATATGCATACATTACTGGTTCACATATGCTTCAGATTTACTACTAAACTCACTACTTGATTCATGAAAATTTGCATACTTACAGGTTATGATATAAAGCTAAACACATTTATCTTTTCTACTAAAAACAGTTCCACCCCATAATAATCTTTTTAGACCATTCATTACATCACAATCAAAGTTTCAGCATAATGCAAACACTAATACAGAGAAGTCTTTCAGTTAAAAAGAAACATAAGGAGACATTCTTCTACAAAAGTCCTAGCTTAGTTAATTAGCAGTTTTCTTCTTAGCATCACACATCTGCTCCTTAATTCCTAGCTTCCTCTTTCCCTGCAGACATCTCATGACCTACTCCATAAGGCATATGAAGCACCCATTTGATGCAAGCAACAAACAGGTCAGACTGAAGTCTGGTGTAAGTAAAATCATTTGACAATGCATGAAGACTAATAAAATAGATTCCATCTTACCTTTCTGTTTTTAGAGGTTAAGTGTTACACTCAAGTTATTAGATCACTCCCTCATGTTCAGATTGCCCAGTGTTATATCAGTGGTGCGTGTGTACTGCTAATTACATGTACATATACTTAAACTAATTTTTCATCAGAAGTTTTAGTCCAAGCAATCATAACAGCCATCACACTAGTCACATAGGTTAGTGTTAACACCCAAACTTTGCACAACATACCCTTGCAGTATTCATGGTACTAAGCTAAAGTATCAACCCTGAGTCTACATGTTAGGACTCCCACATACTACTAGCCTATTTACCCTTGCATGTATGATTTCTTCATGTCATTTTAAGGTCCAGTATTTCATTCATGGTTGCACTGGTGCACACTGCCTGGAACTACTACCTGGTTTCCAGTGCACTACAAGCTATTTGGGCATAAACATGTCGTGTGCATACTTACACCCCAACCTTGATGCAAGCTAACCACTATGTCATACCCACTTCCCTCATACCCAACCTGATAGAGGTGACCCAATCCCTTAGTTTAATTACTAAGTTTTTCTTTCATATGATCCCATATTATCTATACAGTGTCACTCCTATGTACTTATATCAAACTAAGGTATGCTGTCAGATTTCAAACAACAGTTAATCATCCATCCATTCATGCGTTCAACAACTGGTCAGTTATACTTGCATATCATTACCAGTCTATTTCACATAGAGACATATCCTTAGTTAAAGCATAGGTTGAAGCATTTTCAGAGGTTGAAATGCTAATATGGTTTTCCAACAATATGGTTCTCACAGTCAATCCACACATTAAAGTGTGTTTGCTTGTTACTCAACCCTATTTCTAGAGAACACTTAGTGATGGATTAAGACTCGGCACATGGAAATTCCATTGCACCCTAACCTTCCTTTCAGTTGCAAGACATAAGCCAGAGAACTCCTTCCTCTTACTGCCTTGCACCCTACTTCTCTTATTAATTCATGCTTTAACTAAACATATTCCTTAAGTTCATAAACATACAAACAAATCAGTTATTATTCCATTATTTAATTATCATGTATAAACAATCATAGGTCAAGTGACATCCAAGCAATTATAAGTCACATAATCTCAGAAACAACAGAAGTTTGTTAAACTAAAAATGCAAGCAAAACATCAATCAGAAGTTAAAATAAACTAAAGGTTAAATGGCTGCCTTTCATAGGTCTTAATGCCTTGCCAAGTGAGGGTTTACTCACCAAAGTTCTCCTCCCTAAGTCTTGGTTCAGGTCTGCCATTAATTTTTCTAAACTGCTGCCTGTTTTCTTCTTATTTTCTTTTCTATATTTTGTTTTCTGGTTCTAACATGTAACCGTGGGAGATAATGATGTATATAGGGGAGTTTCTAGGGTTTTAAGGTTAGTTAAGTAATTTATTTTCATCAGGAGTCTCTTCACCATTTCTGGTTTCACCCCACTGTTCACCCTCTCCACTTTCCTTTCCCACCATTTCTCTTTTTTTCCTTGTCTTGGCCACTTTTGGCAAATTTCTTCACACGCTATATACATGACTTTGGCTTGGGCATTGCTCTGTCTTTTCTAGTTTTTTTTTTCATGCATATAAACTTATTCGTATAGCCAGCTATGTGTGTGTATTTACCAAATGTTGTGCATATATATATGTTCATGTGTATTTATATTTTTTTTTCTACCCACATAAGTTACTGTGCTTATACTTATTCTATGGAATTTAGGGCTAAAAGTGCCTAAGTTATTTATGCATTATATTTAAGCTATTGTGTACACACACACTTAACAGGTCATGCATTAATTTATTTCATATTTACTCACAAGGTCTTTACTTACTAAATTACCTTGCTCAGGTAGTATACTGGAACAGTGTGCACATGCACAAGGGCATGCACACTCATTCTCATACACAAGCATTTTCAGAAAATTGTGTTTTCAACCAACTATCTTTCTTTTATAAAATATAAAAGTTTATATATATATATTTTTGCCTAAACTACGAGCTGTCACAGAACTAAATGGATTTTCAAAAATAAAATGGATGAAAATGGTGATATAGTTCGAAATAAAGCAAGACTTGTAGCTCAAGGATATTCTCAGAAAGAAGGAATTGATTATAAAGAGACCTTCTCTCCTATAGCACGTCTTGAAGCTATAAGAATTCTCTTAGCATTTGCTTGCAATCATAACTTCGTATTATATCAAATATATGTTAAAAGCGCCTTTTTAATGGATTCATTAAAGAAAGTGTCAGTGTTAAACAACCACCATTGTTTATACACGAACAATTTCCAAATCACGTATTTAAATTACGAAAAGCACTTTATGGCCTTAAACAAGCTCCTCGAGCTTGGTATAAAAGATTAAAATCATATCTTTTAGAATCTAGTTTTCAAATTGGCAAAAGTTGATTCTACTCTATTTATAAAAACAAATGAAAACAATATTTTAGTAGTACAAATATATGTAGATGATATTATTTTTGGATCTACTAATAGAAAATTATGTCATGAATTTTCAAAAATTATGAAGAATGAATTTGAAATGTCACATATGGGAGAATTAAATTACATTTAGGATTACAAATTAAACAATTAAAAAATAGAACTTTTATCTATCAAGAAAAATATTGTAAAGATTTAATTAAACGTTTTGAAATGGATAATGCTAGTAGTAAAGCGACTCCTATAAGTACTAGTACTCACTTAGAAAAAGATGAAAATGGTATAGAAGTCGAACAAAAATTATATAGAAGTATGATAGGATCATTATTATATTTAACTGCTAGTAGACCTGATATTTTAATGAGTGTTTGCATGTTTGCTCGTTTTCAAGCTAATCCTAAAGAAACACACTTACGAGTAGTTACAAGTATTTTACGATATTTATCAAGTACCAAAGATTATAGACTTTTTTATCCATAAGACTGTCCATTCGAACTCGTATTATATAATGATGCCGATTTCGGCGGCTGTAGATCAGATTGAAAAGGTACAAGTGGAACTTGTCACTTTATCGGTCAATCTTTGGTATCATGGTTTAGTAAAAAAAAATTGCGTTTCAATATCTATATGTGAAGCTGAATATATATCTGCAGCACTAGCATGTGCTAAGGTTTTATATATGCAACAAACTTTACAGGATTATGGAATATATCTAAACAAATCTTCTATTTTTTGTGATAACACTAGTGCAATTAATTTATCAAAAAACCCCATTAATCACTCGAGAACTAAACACATTGACATCAGACATCATTTCTTGCGTGATAGTGTTGAAAATGAGAAAATATCGTTAGAATTTATTACTTCAAACAAACAAATAGCATATATATTTACTAAACCCCTTTATGAAAATACTTTTTTAAACCTTCGTCGTAATCTCGGAATATGCTCGCTTAATGACTTAGATACATAAAGTATCTCTCTCTTAATATCATGTTCAGCCAATATAAGAAGATTTAAGAACAAAAACTGTGATATCCCGGGTTTTTGGGCAATATAAATTTAATAATCTATATTAATAATTCAATTGAATTGATAATTTTCCTTTATAATTTTAATTTAAATTGGTAATTTAATCTTTAAAGGATAATCAATATTTAATCTGGCAATATTGATCAATATCTTTTTAATAATTTAAAAAATGGATAAAATTTATCTTTGAAAGCTAATAAAATTTTATTCTGTATATAATATATATATATATATATATATATTTGATATATAGGATATCTTTTGTTTTAACTAAAAGATGAATTTTTCAAATTGTAATTTATATGTAAGTATATGTTATAATTTGAAATTGTTTTGAAATTTAATTTAATGTATTGATAATATATATAGTAGGAATATATGTATGAATTGTAATTTTAAAAGCTTTGTTTTAAATTTAATATCTTTCAAAAGTTATGGATTAATTCATTATTTTCAAAATATAAGATAATTGTTTGTTTTAAATATGATAGTTTAAAATAAGTTTAATCAAAAGTTTTACTTTTGTTTTCTTTTAAAGTGTTTAATTTAAAATGGTTATAAAAGTATATATATGAATGTTTTAGATTTTAAATACATGTGAAAAGAGATTTATTTATATTATAACAAGTTTTATAATATTACCTTTAAGGATTAAACTATTATATTTATACATAACTATAAAGTAAATTTAATAAGTAGGTTTATATTCACATTTAAATTAAATAAAAATTTATAAAAAAAAAATACTTAAGTAACATGTGTAACCATATTAGCCATCTTAACAACATTTGTAAGAAAATGAAACATGCATTAACATTTGTATATGCATGCAATTTAACAAGTGGCATTTTCTTTTTCTTTTATTTTTAATAAAAATTATGTAATCAAAAAGGATGGAGAAACCTGTATTCCATTCTCAGTTCAAAATATTTTCTATCCTAAACTCTTTCTTCTCTTTTCTTAACTAAAACCTACAAACAAAATCAAAACTGGAAACCAAAATCAAATCTGCAACTAAATCAAGTACAAATTCAACACTGATTCCACCTCAAACTTGATAAAGCAAATTTCCAAAGCCTGTAATAAAGAATCATCTCCAAAATGCAACCTGCAGCAAAGTAAATCAAACATACAAGGAATTCAACAACAATATAAAAATCAGAGATCAAGCTTGCAAAGAATTCAAAATAAAATCAAACCTGGAAATTGCTCTGTCTTGTTCTCTACTTATAAAACAGGTGAGTAAATTATTTTAAAAGCAGTTTTAAAACCATATTATGTTGTTATGTAATGCATGAATGAATGATTTAGTAGATTGAGTTTTTAGTTTATGGATATAAATGCATGTATATACTGTGAGCATGATTGTGTGTTATATATATACTGGTCTCTGTAAAATCTCTGGTTCAAGAACCACCTTTAAAAATTCCTAACTTCCCAAAGAATCACTGTTAGGTTATGATGATTAAAAAGAAAACGATTATAACAATGTAAATTCATTTTTGAAAATAGTTTAAAGCAGAATTATTTAGTTAATATCTCGAAGATAGGATTTTACAGTAAAACTAAATATATGTCAGAAATAAATCATCACAATTTAGTAATCTGAATTTAGGAATAGATTAGTAATGGAAGATGATGATTTTAGGAAGTAAAATTAGGATTTTTAGTGGAGGGATTCTTGGGTTATGCTGTAATGAGCAATATTGGGTTTTTAGTCGATCACGGTCGATCGGAGGCATGTGAATGGTCGTAACTTTGGTCGGAGCTTGCTTATATGTGGAGGATGATGGGAAAAATGCAATGGAATTTTTCCAACTGCTGTATTGTTCGAATTTGAACAAACTAGGTTTTCGAGCCTGTTTTTGGTCATCTGGTTTGGATGGCGTTTGGGACATCATTATTGCATCGAGTGGGACTAAACTAGGTGGAATCGAGTCGTAGGTGAGTGGCGAGACTGGGGACGTGAAGGCGGGGTGGCCGGTGATCAGAGACGCCGGAACGAGGCGTTTTTGGGTAGTCCAGTTTGTTCAAATGGGTAGTCAAGTTGCTCGAATTCGATTTGCATGTGAGTTCGTCGATCTGGGTGTGGAATAGTGATCGAGTGGGTTCGTGGAGTCGGAGAGGAGCATCGCAACAATCATCTGTGGTCGGAGGCAGGTGCAGGTGCACCACGTGCACGTGTACACGTTTGAATGTACTGGAGTTTGAAGGTTTGGGGAAGAAGAAGTTATCTCGGGGAAGTCTCGTAAAATTTCACGGTCGACTCGAAGCTGATGGTTTCGCGTGGACTCAAGGAAGACTTGGGAGTTTTAGTGGGTTACTCGGGTTTGCAAAGGGTATGACTCGGGTTGTTCTGGGTTTTTAAATCTGAGAGTGATTTACAAATGTTTTCGAGTTTAAAAGCAAAGTAAAAACAAGGTTTTTAAGTTAAAGCTATATTCAAAAGAAATTATAAAGAAATGTTTTAAAATAGATTTCAAGTTTTATTTTAAATGGATAAGCTTAAAGAAAATGATAATTATTTCAAAGATAAATAATTGTTTAATTTATTAAACATGTTTGAAAAGCATTTTCAAAGATTTTAAGTATAATAAAAATTAAGGGTTTGAATTGTTTTAAAGTAAAATTTCATTTTAATTTTATGATTAATTTTTAAATGAGTTTTAATAAAGTAAATAATTTGAGTTTAATTAAGGATAATTAATAACTAAATTAAGGCTTAATTACTATTTGTAATTAAGGATAATTACTTAATAAAGTAATTAGTGGATGGTAAATGAATTAATTAAAGGTCAAGTGATGTTTTATTGATTAATTAATTAATGTAATTAATTTTAGGTTAATTAATTAGTCTAATTAGTTAAGATAATCATTTATGATTAATTAAGTGTAATTACTTAGTAAAGTAATTTATGGGTAATTACTGAATGTAATTAAATTAAGAAGAATTACTCATGGAAGTAATTAAATGAAATTAATTAAAGGTTAATCACTTGATGTTATTAATTAAAGGATAATTAATAAAATTGAATTGAAGTTAATTAATTAAAGAGTAATTAATTAATTAAAGGATTAAGGTTAATTAATAATATGATTAATTACTAGTTAAGGTAATTAATTAAAAGAAAGTAATTAATTAAGGAAGTAATTAAGGATCATTATTTATATAATAAATAATGTAATTAAGGATTGATTAATTAGGATTAATTGATCAATAATAACTGATTAAAGAATGTAGTTAATTAAAGATTAATTAATTAATTAATTAATTAAGTTATTAGAGGATTATTAATATAATTAATGGAATTAATCTAGGTTGATTAATAAAAGTAATTAATTTAAATATGATTAATTAATTGTAATTAATTGAGGATTAATATAATTAATTATAGTTAATAAATAAATGAAGGTTCATTAGTTATTGTAATTAATGATAGTAATTAAAGGTTAATTACTGTATATGGTTAAGGATAATTACTTGATGTAATTAAAGATAATTAATCAAAGGAGATTAATTAAGGAAGATCATTTAGATGTTTAATTAATTAATTTGTAATTAATTAATGATAGTGAGCAGGATTAAGATAATCCAAGTAATTAAAGAATAGTAATTAATTTAATTAAAGGTTAATTAAATTGATTAGAGTTAATCAATTCTGTTTAGATAATTGATTAATACTGGATGTTTGATATTGGGTGATTGGTTGATATTGGATGATTTGAATATCTCATATATATATATGATATATGCTGCTTTGTGAGATGAATGTTGATATGAATTATCAATTGTGATAATATGATTTATCTATTTGTTTATATCATCCTGAATAAGTTTAAATGTTTAAACCTTTAAACAACTTGGCCTTAAAAGATACGTTTTGGATTTCGATGAGACCGGGATCGGGTTTCCGTATACCGGTATTCCAGGTCTGGAGACCCGAATACCACATCGATCCAAATTAACGATAGGTCGTGAATCTCAAGTGAAGATGAAGATTCAGAGTGCAAGGGTTATTGTCGTTAACTCTGAGGGTGATTCCAAAACGAGTGTAACGAGATAATGCCTTCGGTTTCGTTCGAACCCGGAACGAACTTGTATGGATTGAATGCTTTCAGCACATCGTCAGGCGGACGATGAGCATTCTAAGTGATATGTTCTGATTAAAGGTAATCGTAACCTCAAGCCTCATCAACCGGGAATGGCTAAAACAGGGGAGGTGCAGCAAGGCTTCGTGGGTAGCACCCACTGAGAGCAAGATAGATCCCTGTCTAGAGGTCCCTTTTCTTTTATTCGGCTTAGTGTGTGGTTGGTCGCGCCAACTACGGGATTATCTTGTTCGGAATTATCCAGTAAGGGATGGTTCCGGCTTTGTGTTGCAGGGGAGCGGGCGTACTCCTCGGTACGGTGATCTAGGCCACGTACTGTGACGGGCGGTACCCCAGTAGCCCTGCCATTGTATGGAATCCAAACTCCAATAAGTGCCGTACGTATTAGTTGTGCCCAACTATGTTGGAATGTGAGATGTAAGCATTTCAGCTATTTCTGTATTTTACTTGAAAACCCTAGACCCTATTATAATACAATCAGATTTCCTATCAAATGTTTTGGTTAGCGTAAGGTAAAAACTTTTCCATGTTTATGTGTGGGAAGTCTTACGTGATACCTTTGTTTTCAAAAGGTTTTGAAGTTAAACAATTTTAACCCGTTTACTCACACCAGACCCATGTCTGACCCAAGTGTTTATTTCTGTTTTATAAACTCTTGGGTACTCAAATTTTTACGAGTAGCCAAGGGATTCAGGTTTAGCTTTGACGAATTGTGGAGGAGCAATGGAGCAGGAGGCTTCGGCGTTCGTAGATATAGTATTCCGCTGTGTTGATATCTGTGTTAGAGTCTTGTATTGTATTTGAGTTGTAATATCTAGACAGATGTTTATAACTGTCTAGTATGTGTTGTATAGTTGTGTAAACTCTGATAAGTGTTGTATACTATGTAATAGTTTATGTTATTAATATAATTTATTCGTTCCGCTGTGAGATCGTTGTTGTTGTTTCTTTCTTTCTTCTCTTCTTTTCTATTTTCTACCCCTTTCTTTCTTCATAATGATGCGACTTTCTGGGCATAGGAAGTCGGGTCGTTACATATGGTATCAGAGCATAGGTTGAGCGAATGCCTAAGCTTTTGGTTAAGTGAATATCAGAACACTAGGTTGAGTGAATACCTAGGTTCGGAAGGATTGTTCATTAGAAATAGGATCTGTAGCAACATGTTGAGTCTGAGTATATATATACGAGAGCGCGTATTTGTTAGTTATATAAAATGGTTTTATATTGTGTTAATTGATCGGTCGGGTGGTATATGGATTCTGGTCAATACGAGTAGCTAACGTTATTGATAGGGATCTCTAAACACTTGAACCAGGCCAACGGACACAATATTGTTTTAAAGTGGTAAATGAAATAATTTTACCCAGAAATAATTTCTATATAAAAAAAATATCATTTTAAATATATATATATTTCTACCTATTTGTTGGGTTACCTGTTCGGGTTTTCCAATATAAGTTATAAAGGTAGATAAGGTGGTAGTGTGAGTAACACGACTACCAATAGTTAGAATTTGAGTGTTGAGGTTGGAAGTGTATTTGTCGAGACTGTAAACCTAATACCGTCTCGAGTGAACTTTGCAGTTGTGTAAGGATTTCACAATCTCTGAAGGAAACCTGTTATGGTTCGGAGTTTATCTTTGAAGTTGGATGAGTAGAGTTGGATCTGTCGGTTAGGCAGAAGCGAGTGATGGTATCTCAGGAAATTGTAGCTGTGTGATGAGACGCAGTGAATATGGATGTTCCCGAAGATGTTTTCTTTTGGAACAAGTTAATGAAGTGTGTCTGTTTCGGTGTTGTGGCTGAGTTCAGCATGGTGTTTATGTTTGGTTTGAGGTTCGAGTTTCTCGAAGAGCTTTGGATTGAGAAGTCTTTGGCATCTGTGGCAGCAGTGCAGCTCGGAGTGTTCTTTGCGTTGGCAGGAAGTTCTTCCGGCTTAGCAGTTTTCTGGAGGTGGAGTTCAGAAGCAACAGAGTGGATCCATTTCTTCAATGGATTGGATAGATAAGCGTAAGCTGTTCTGATTGGTAAAGAGAGAACAGTTTCTTTGCATTTAGGCTGGGTTGATCGCAAAAGTGACTTGCGATTGCTGAGTGTTCTCTTAGATTATCAGAGTTTTTCTGGATGTCTTCAGGGAAGTCAGAGGTTTGTCGGCATTGGAGATTGAGTTTTCTTATCGACTAGAATTCCAGGAGTGGTACCAGTAGTTCAGCTGGGTAGAAAGATGTCTTCTAGAGATAGAGTTGGCGAAGCAGCTCAAGTTTTGATGGAGTATCTGAGTTTTTCCTTATGGATCTATTGAACCATTTTATAGGATATGTTGTCCAGTTTGTGCTTGTATTCTTCATCAGCATTTTCATTCTACTCCAGATCAGAGTGGTGCAGCGGAAGCAGTTTGGCGAGTGCTCCCGTTTGTCTTTTTCAGAAAGGAGAAGTAGTTCGAAGTGCTCTAATGTTGTGGAGTAGAGTTGTGTTCTGGATTTCGGTGAATTTTTGGAGAACCATTTTGTTGAGTAGGATCCGGAAATTGATTTGATGTTGGTCTAGATTATTTCAAGAGGCATCAGCAAGAGTTAAGCTGATCAGGAAGGATGAAGTGACTCAGGATCGTCAAAAGATTTAAACAGTTAAGAATGGATGGAATTTGGAATTTGAAATTGAAATTTGGATATTGTTTAAGTTTTCTCCAATCAAAGGAGATATAAGATTTGGAAAATTTTGAGAGTGAGCTGCAGAAGTATTATGAGATTTTTCCTATGTTCCCAAGAGGATTAGTTCTTTGATCTATAGGATTAAATGGCCAGTTCGGATAACTGGAATTCATTTTATTTCACGTATCTCTGAGGGAATACGTGTTTGATCTGTCATTGGTTGTGGGATCAGCAGTTCAGAAGGATTTGGTAGTTGAGATGGTTTTGAGTTTAGTCTGATATTTTGTTCAGATTTGTAATCTAGATAGGAAGGAGTTCTAGATTTTTGTAGATAGTTAGTTAAGATCCTGTAGAACGAGTATCCCGGTATATATATATACTTGGGGAAACTCGAGGAAATTCTATCCAGAATTTGTCTGGATAGTTAAATTTGTTTGATTAAATTGTTTGCTATGATTGTTAGAATATGATTGATATGTATGGTTGCTGTTTGTGTTTAAAATTAAAAATCTTTGCTGGGTTATTAAATTATCTTTGCTTTTAATTTCGGGGACGAAATTATTTTAAGGGGGGAGGAATGTGATATCCCGGGTTTTTGGGCAATATAAATTTAATAATCTATATTAATAATTCAATTGAATTGATAATTTTCCTTTATAATTTTAATTTAAATTGGTAATTTAATCTTTAAAGGATAATCAATATTTAATCTGGCAATATTGATCAATATCTTTTTAATAATTTAAAAAATGGATAAAATTTATCTTTGAAAGCTAATAAAATTTTATTCTGTATATAATATATATATATATATATTTGATATATAGGATATCTTTTGTTTTAACTAAAAGATGAATTTTTCAAATTGTAATTTATATGTAAGTATATGTTATAATTTGAAATTATTTTGAAATTTAATTTAATGTATTGATAATATATATAGTAGGAATATATGTATGAATTGTAATTTTAAAAGCTTTGTTTTAAATTTAATATCTTTCAAAAGTTATGGATTAATTCATTATTTTCAAAATATAAGATAATTGTTTGTTTTAAATATGATAGTTTAAAATAAGTTTAATCAAAAGTTTTACTTTTGTTTTCTTTTAAAGTGTTTAATTTAAAATGGTTATAAAAGTATATATATGAATGTTTTAGATTTTAAATACATGTGAAAAGAGATTTATTTATATTATAACAAGTTTTATAATATTACCTTTAAGGATTAAACTATTATATTTATACATAACTATAAAGTAAATTTAATAAGTAGGTTTATATTCACATTTAAATTAAATAAAAATTTATAAAAAAAAAATACTTAAGTAACATGTGTAACCATATTAGCCATCTTAACAACATTTGTAAGAAAATGAAACATGCATTAACATTTGTATATGCATGCAATTTAACAAGTGGCATTTTCTTTTTCTTTTATTTTTAACAAAAATTATGTAATCAAAAAGGATGGAGAAACCTGTATTCCATTCTCAGTTCAAAATATTTTCTATCCTAAACTCTTTCTTCTCTTTTCTTAACTAAAACCTACAAACAAAATCAAAACTGGAAACCAAAATCAAATCTGCAACTAAATCAAGTACAAATTCAACACTGATTCCACCTCAAACTTGATAAAGCAAATTTCCAAAGCTTGTAATAAAGAATCATCTCCAAAATGCAACCTGCAGCAAAGTAAATCAAACATACAAGGAATTCAACAGCAATATAAAAATCAGAGATCAAGCTTGCAAAGAATTCAAAATAAAATCAAACCTAGAAATTGCTCTGTCTTGTTCTCTACTTATAAAACAGGTGAGTAAATTATTTTAAAAGCAGTTTTAAAACCGTATTATGTTGTTATGTAATGCATGAATGAATGATTTAGTAGATTGAGTTTTTAGTTTATGGATATAAATGCATGTATATACTGTGAGCATGATTGTGTGTTATATATATACTGGTCTCTGTAAAATCTCTGGTTCAAGAACCACCTTTAAAAATTCCTAACTTCCCAAAGAATCACTGTTAGGTTATGATGATTAAAAAGAAAACGATTATAACAATGTAAATTCATTTTTGAAAATAGTTTAAAGCAGAATTATTTAGTTAATATCTCGAAGATTGGATTTTACAGTAAAACTAAATATATGTCAGAAATAAATCATCACAATTTAGTAATCTGAATTTAGGAATAGATTAGTAATGGAAGATGATGATTTTAGGAAGTAAAATTAGGATTTTTAGTGGAGGGATTCTTGGGTTATGCTGTAATGAGCAATATTGGGTTTTTAGTCGATCACGGTCGATCGGAGGCATGTGAATGGTCGTAACTTTGGTCGGAGCTTGCTTATATGTGGAGGATGATGGGAAAAATGCAATGGAATTTTTCCAACTGCTGTATTGTTCGAATTTGAACAAACTAGGTTTTCGAGCCTGTTTTTGGTCATCTGGTTTGGATGGCGTTTGGGACATCATTATTGCATCGAGTGGGACTAAACCAGGTGGAATCGAGTCGTAGGTGAGTGGCGAGACTGGGGACGTGAAGGCGGGGTGGCCGGTGATCAGAGACGCCGGAACGAGGCGTTTTTGGGTAGTCCAGTTTGTTCAAATGGGTAGTCAAGTTGCTCGAATTCGATTTGCATGTGAGTTCGTCGATCTGGGTGTGGAATAGTGATCGAGTGGGTTCGTGGAGTCGGAGAGGAGCATCGCAACAATCATCTGTGGTCGGAGGCGGGTGCAGGTGCACCACGTGCACGTGTACACGTTTGAATGTACTGGAGTTTGAAGGTTTGGGGAAGAAGAAGTTATCTCGGGGAAGTCTCGTAAAATTTCACGGTCGACTCGAAGCTGATGGTTTCGCGTGGACTCAAGGAAGACTCGAGAGTTTTAGTGGGTTACTCGGGTTTGCAAAGGGTATGACTCGGGTTGTTCTGGGTTTTTAAATCTGAGAGTGATTTACAAATGTTTTCGAGTTTAAAAGCAAAGTAAAAACAAGGTTTTTAAGTTAAAGCTATATTCAAAAGAAATTATAAAGAAATGTTTTAAAATAGATTTCAAGTTTTATTTTAAATGGATAAGCTTAAAGAAAATGATAATTATTTCAAAGATAAATAATTGTTTAATTTATTAAACATGTTTGAAAAGCATTTTCAAAGATTTTAAGTATAATAAAAATTAAGGGTTTGAATTGTTTTAAAGTAAAATTTCATTTTAATTTTATGATTAATTTTTAAATGAGTTTTAATAAAGTAAATAATTTGAGTTTAATTAAGGATAATTAATAACTAAATTAAGGCTTAATTACTATTTGTAATTAAGGATAATTACTTAATAAAGTAATTAGTGGATGGTAAATGAATTAATTAAAGGTCAAGTGATGTTTTATTGATTAATTAATTAATGTAATTAATTTTAGGTTAATTAATTAGTCTAATTAGTTAAGATAATCATTTATGATTAATTAAGTGTAATTACTTAGTAAAGTAATTTATGGGTAATTACTGAATGTAATTAAATTAAGAAGAATTACTCATGGAAGTAATTAAATGAAATTAATTAAAGGTTAATCACTTGATGTTATTAATTAAAGGATAATTAATAAAATTGAATTGAAGTTAATTAATTAAAGAGTAATTAATTAATTAAAGGATTAAGGTTAATTAATAATATGATTAATTACTAGTTAAGGTAATTAATTAAAAGAAAGTAATTAATTAAGGAAGTAATTAAGGATCATTATTTATATAATAAATAATGTAATTAAGGATTGATTAATTAGGATTAATTGATCAATAATAACTGATTAAAGAATGTAGTTAATTAAAGATTAATTAATTAATTAATTAATTAAGTTATTAGAGGATTATTAATATAATTAATGGAATTAATCTAGGTTGATTAATAAAAGTAATTAATTTAAATATGATTAATTAATTGTAATTAATTGAGGATTAATATAATTAATTATAGTTAATAAATAAATGAAGGTTCATTAGTTATTGTAATTAATGATAGTAATTAAAGGTTAATTACTGTATATGGTTAAGGATAATTACTTGATGTAATTAAAGATAATTAATCAAAGGAGATTAATTAAGGAAGATCATTTAGATGTTTAATTAATTAATTTGTAATTAATTAATGATAGTGAGCAGGATTAAGATAATCCAAGTAATTAAAGAATAGTAATTAATTTAATTAAAGGTTAATTAAATTGATTAGAGTTAATCAATTCTGTTTAGATAATTGATTAATACTGGATGTTTGATATTGGGTGATTGGTTGATATTGGATGATTTGAATATCTCATATATATATATGATATATGCTGCTTTGTGAGATGAATGTTGATATGAATTATCAATTGTGATAATATGATTTATCTATTTGTTTATATCATCCTGAATAAGTTTAAATGTTTAAACCTTTAAACAACTTGGCCTTAAAAGATACGTTTTGGATTTCGATGAGACCGGGATCGGGTTTCCGTATACCGGTATTCCAGGTCTGGAGACCCGAATACCACATCGATCCAAATTAACGATAGGTCGTGAATCTCAAGTGAAGATGAAGATTCAGAGTGCAAGGGTTATTGTCGTTAACTCTGAGGGTGATTCCAAAACGAGTGTAACGAGATAATGCCTTCGGTTTCGTTCGAACCCGGAACGAACTTGTATGGATTGAATGCTTTCAGCACATCGTCAGGCGGACGATGAGCATTCTAAGTGATATGTTCTGATTAAAGGTAATCGTAACCTCAAGCCTCATCAACCGGGAATGGCTAAAACAGGGGAGGTGCAGCAAGGCTTCGTGGGTAGCACCCACTGAGAGCAAGATAGATCCCTGTCTAGAGGTCCCTTTTCTTTTATTCGGCTTAGTGTGTGGTTGGTCGCGCCAACTACGGGATTATCTTGTTCGGAATTATCCAGTAAGGGATGGTTCCGGCTTTGTGTTGCAGGGGAGCGGGCGTACTCCTCGGTACGGTGATCTAGGCCACGTACTGTGACGGGCGGTACCCCAGTAGCCCTGCCATTGTATGGAATCCAAACTCCAATAAGTGCCGTACGTATTAGTTGTGCCCAACTATGTTGGAATGTGAGATGTAAGCATTTCAGCTATTTCTGTATTTTACTTGAAAACCCTAGACCCTATTATAATACAATCAGATTTCCTATCAAATGTTTTGGTTAGCGTAAGGTAAAAACTTTTCCATGTTTATGTGTGGGAAGTCTTACGTGATACCTTTGTTTTCAAAAGGTTTTGAAGTTAAACAATTTTAACCCGTTTACTCACACCAGACCCATGTCTGACCCAAGTGTTTATTTCTGTTTTATAAACTCTTGGGTACTCAAATTTTTACGAGTAGCCAAGGGATTCAGGTTTAGCTTTGACGAATTGTGGAGGAGCAATGGAGCAGGAGGCTTCGGCGTTCGTAGATATAGTATTCCGCTGTGTTGATATCTGTGTTAGAGTCTTGTATTGTATTTGAGTTGTAATATCTAGACAGATGTTTATAACTGTCTAGTATGTGTTGTATAGTTGTGTAAACTCTGATAAGTGTTGTATACTATGTAATAGTTTATGTTATTAATATAATTTATTCGTTCCGCTGTGAGATCGTTGTTGTTGTTTCTTTCTTTCTTCTCTTCTTTTCTATTTTCTACCCCTTTCTTTCTTCATAATGATGCGACTTTCTGGGCATAGGAAGTCGGGTCGTTACAAAAACCATTGGACATGATTAAATAACTAAAATTTGTAAGGAATACAATTGTTTTACTAAATATAAAACAAAAGAAAGAATATAAAGAAGAAATTTAAATTCCTATAAATAGTAAAACACTAATATATATAGAGTCTCTGTATATAAAAACAAAGTAAAAAAAGAAAGATAAGTTAAAAACTATCATTTTAACAATGTCGGATAATTATGATTCCGCTCATTCCTCTCTCGATTTTAGCTCTCCTTCCTATAGTGAATATCCATCTCCAAAACTTTCAACTCCTCATTCTTCACCATCTGTTCGTATTACCCCTTCTCCGCTTAGTCACACTGTATTTTCACCCAAAGGAAAAAAGATAGGAAGAGTTTTGGAGCTAGACACTCGCACTAAAATCGATGAAATACATCATTACCAACAAGAAATGATGAATGTCCAAAAAGAGATGTACTACGAACAAAGGCGTAAAGGTGCGCATCTGAATTTTTTGGAACGATGCATAGTTGCTATCTGCGGTCATTCTCCGATTAGAAATAGCATTCGTCAATGTAGTCCACGTATTACCGAGTCTCCAATTATTATCAATAACACTCCATCAAAAAATTTCTGGGAAGCTGGACCATCCACGTCAAATTGGAACAACACTCCAGTTAAATATAACACATGTCTCCACTTCGACCATTATTTGAAGATACCATGGTAGAACCTAACTCTTGGGATCACTTTCTAGATAACAAGTTTGATGAGTCAAAAGATAATCAATAAGTTATGACAGTATTTTGTTATATATATATATAATAAATAAAAGACAACATCAAAAATTGAATGTAACCCATAAAATATATAATATAAGTTTGTTTTCGACATACCTATACACAATATCTTTTGAAAATAACCAAAAAAACAAACTTGCACAGGTTCAGTCGATTGAACCAGATCGCCAGTCGACTGAACCTATATAAAAAATATGCCCAGTTCTCTGCCTCAAAAAGGCATAGTTTCAGTCAACTGTGGATCTATCTTAGTCGACTGAACCTGTACGAATTTGCCCAGTTACTCTCTGCCTCCAAACCAAGTGTTTTTAGTCGACTGAATATGTGTCTCTGTCGACTAGACTTCGCAAATCTGTCAGTGTAACTTTCTTTTTTCATCGTGCCCATTCACCATTTCACATTGCCTCTTCACAAAACCCTAACTCCAAACTAATTTTCAATGGCTCCAAGACAAAAAATCCCAGCTACTCATCCCAAACAAACCAAGGCCAAAGCTTCGGCATCCTCTTCCTCCAATCCAGCTCATCCTGAATTTGCCTTAGATGCTTAAATCTTGGAATGGCTAAATGGAAGTCCCAAAAATCTTTGTATCTTCAATGAATTAAACGACAAACAAATCTTCTCAAGAGACCTTCTACAAGATGGAAGATTTTGCTGTGTTTGGCATAGAGGATTTAGCACGAAAATATGGACTCCTCTATGTGATTGATGAAAGAAAAAATAAGGTAAAAATTTACCCATTTCTAGTCAAACTATTCTATGCTAATCTCTGTGGTGATTTTTACACACCTCCAAATGAAATCGGAGAAGGAATTTTATGGAGTAGGGTATTAGGAATTGATATTACACCCAATTATCAAGATCTAGGAGCTATTTTGGAGTGCAATGGTCATGGAACCTCTTTAGATAGTGTGTATCATCGGGATTTCACATACGATTCAATAAGCTACAAATTCCGTGTTCCGAACATGGAATATACATCAGTGAATTTAAGACCCCAAGCTCAAATAATTAACAAAATGCTTCTTCACACTGTTTTTCCCCGCACCGGGAGTTATGAAAAAATGTTTGACTAAAACTATAAAGCTCTTTATGCCATTTATTCTAACACTCAACTAAATTGGGCAAAAATTATTCATGATGAAATAAAAAGCTTTAGCTCCCGTTCTCGGTAAACAATGTTTTTTGGCTCCTACCTCACAAAGATATTTCTTCATTTTAGGATTAATGTTGACATTGTACAAGATTACATCACACCAAAGGTTATGGATCAAGAGTCTATTTCACTAATGAAATTACCCTCTACAATGGAACCTCTTCCTTCATATAATGTTTATTTGTTGACCTTGGTGAAAAATACTTTGGATTAATCATCTTCACAACCACACCAAGCTTAAACCTCTCAAGCGCAAACACATGGTCAATCAAGCCATGAAATTTTCGAAGAGGTTAATTGGTCTTCCGATAGTGAACATGAAGTATCTTTGGTCCAACCTTCAAGAAATATTAATGCCACAACAACAATTCTCCGTAATTAAGAAATTCTTTTCAAACAGCGGCAGAAAATGATGAAACGACAAAAGACTTTTGGGAATTTGCTTAGGAAAATTTGGAAAAAGGTCTCACAATGCTCAAGTTCTTCATCTTCTGAACCCGAATCTTAGTTTCTTCACCTCCGTACTTATTTGGTAAGACTTTCATATTTTCTCCTATGATCATGTGCTATTTTCTTTCAAAAACTTCTATTTTGTGATGTTATTTATGTTGGTATGTTAACTTAATTTGATATTCTGCATCTTTATGTATGTGACACTATCTATTTTTTGCTATGTAACATTCTGCGAAAACTTCTACTTATTTTTATTTGTACCGTATGATTGATTATAGAATATTCATTATGGTTACTTCTTTTTGTTGATGCCAAAGGGGGAGAATCATATAGATAGGGGGAGCATAAATTTAAGGGGAGCAAAATCAATTTTTTATTTTGAACTTTGGTAGTTGTCATCATCAAAACAGGGGAGATTGTTAGAGCTATAGATCTCTGTTTTAATGATGACAACTATATACTGCACATATGTACTATATCATGATATCAGGATTTCATTCAAGAAGACAAAACACGAGGCAAAAGGCAAGAAGAATCATCTACAAGTCGAAGAAATCAAAACTATGGAGCTTCAAAATCAATACTATGTATATGGTCTTAGATTGAATTGTAAAATCTCCTTGATAGTTCATAGACACACACAAACACACACTCAAAAACAGATGTCAAGATATCACTACGGTTTGAATTCAAGAACTATCAAAATAATTATTCAAAACTGAACTTACAAGCTCATCAACTGAAACTAGTTTCAGTCGACTGAGCTCAGTCGACTGAGCCCATGTTCAGTCGACTGAAACTATGTAAATCAATTTTTTTTTAAATTCAAATTTTTGCCGCGAAATTCTAAATCTTCATACTTAGCAGACTGACGTAATCGCTCAGTAGACTGAGATGTTGTAACGGTCATTTTTCTTAAAATTCATCTTCAAGAGTTGCAACCATTTTGAACAGTTTTTTGATTCTGAAATGATTTTCGTGAATGTTGACAACTCTTGATTGCCCATCTTCAGTATTTATAAATAGCAAACTTCTCATACTTTATTTTCTAACTTTCTATTCTGATTTCTATTGTATCTACTCTCTTGTGCTATTCTAAGCAATTTTGTACTTTCAACTCCATTATCACATTTTCTATTGTTACAATAATCACGGTGCACTCACTTCGAATCATCAAGGAGATTATAGGAACCATTATACTATCAAGTCAAGATCAGTGTTAGACGAACACAAGATTGTCAAGCAAGAATTGTATTTGTCAAAGGAAAGAATAAATCTAAGAGGTGCTCAGATCGGTTAAAGTTGTAAACCTATTCCTCCGGTTAAGTAAGGGACTTACTAAGGAAATACCTAAGAGGTGCTTAGGGAATGGACGCATGAGAGGTGCTCCGAACCAGTATAAATCTCGATGTGTACATTTACTTACTACTTTAGTATTTTACAGTATAAATTAATATATATATATATACATATATACACACACACTTGCATTTATTAGCACACACAATCTACTAGTCTTTCAATTACCCAGTATTACTCTTGGGTAATATGGATATAGAGGTGAGGTGTTACATATCGACTTATGGAATAATATATTTCTTATGAATTACCCTCGTGATTCAAGTGTCGGACACATCGGAAATCACGGTATACGTACAATTTACGAATGTATTTATTCCTTAAGTTTATTTCGATTTCTTTAATGTTCCAACTTTAGTTTATACATTCATACTATATAAGTTTTATTATTATATAACTTTTATATTATATATTACTTATATAATAGTCTTATCTATAACATTATATTAATTAAATCTTATTTAATCAATTTTTGTTAATTAACATCTTAATTAATTTCATATCAATATAACATTTATATTCATTAATTATTATATACTATAGCTTTTATGGTATAACACATATATCATATGCATGCATATATTATTAATTATTTAACCTTTTAATGAATTTATTTAATTAAACTATTTTAATTAAATTATATTAATTTCAAAATTTATCTCATATACATACATGTATACTTATGTCATTTAAAACATTTTAAAATAAAATAACATATATTATAATATATAATACATGTATTCATTTATTAATTAATTTACTTTATTAATCTTATTAATAAATTTTTAAAATTTTGAAATTAATTTGTACTATTTTTCAAACGTTTTGAGAAATTTTATTATATTATAACTTTTATGATATATGTATATCTTATCTTAAATTTAACTTTTAAATTTAGAATCCTATATTTTAAATTTTTAAACGGTTTTAAAAATTAATCCAAGGCCCAATTCAAATTGGGACTTTTCTATTAGGGGCAACCTTTGGGCTCACATATATGTTCGAGCCAGGCTGGTAGCCAGGTAGGGCAAATTACTTGATTACCCAAACTCAATTTTAGACACTACCTTTCTAGACACCCTACTATATGGGCTATGAGCTTAATTAGTTAACCCTAATATGACTAATTAGACCGCATAGGCTATTGGGCTACGATACCATTGTAGGAACTGGGCCAGGCCATAGCGGAAGTTATGGGTGAATTTCCAATAAATTACCATACTAGATCATTATTAGGCCTATGAAGTCTAGTTTATTTAGAACATTTCTAAATTTTATTTAAATTAAATCCTTTATTTTATTTTAAATTTATAAATCGATATAGTTTTATTGAATTTATGTTATGATACACACGCGCACACACACACACACATGTGTATCATACACACACACGGATATATATATATATATATATGTGCATGTGTAACATATCAATCTGTGTGGGACAACCCGCAAATCCGTACCCCTTGAATCGACGATAAACCACACATGTCCGACCCAAAAAGCACAAACTGACGGAAAGCCATGAGAAAGAAAAGAAGAGAGAAGAAGAGAAGAGAAGAAAGAGAGAAGAGAAGAAAGAGAGAAGAGAGAACAAAACAAAACAATAACAATACATAATCTCACATCGCAGTGGAAAACATATAATATCATATCAATGATCTTTACAAAAGAGAAACTGTAATATCATATACATACATCCATCAAAGTTAAGCAATCAATCACTAATCATCTGCTTGGACAGTTATAATAACCTATCCTTACAATTGCTGATAATATAAACAACAATAATGCAGCGGAAAATAAACAGATACGTGTATACGACATGAAGATCTCCAGCTCGCCTGCTGAAGCTCCAAAAGCACCAAATCCGAACCTGTAAATATACTCGATCTGACCTGAGCATTGAAAGGGAAGAATAGCCGGATCAGTCTGGTAAACCAGCGTGAGAAAACCACTCAACTGAATTTATTTTAAATTTATCAAAGCTTTTCTTTTCAAAACAAAAGTATCTCGTAAGACACGCCCACACATTAACACGGACATGTTTTTACCTTACAATAACCAAAACATTTCATATCAAATCATGTTGTATTATACTAGTGTCTAGTATACAAATAATATTAATCATAGCCGAAATTGTTACATTGATTAAATTCCAGCATATAGCCCAAAGTGGGTAATACAATCAAAATGGCTGGCACGTAGCGGAGTTTGGATTTCCATGCAAATGACCAGGTGAACGGACTACCTTCCGGTAGTACATCTCTAGAGGAATGTACCGAGGACCATCACAAAGGATCCTCTACCAACACAAGACTGGCCTACCTCTATAACTAGGTAATACCGAATATATCATCCCTCGATCATTACCGACCATTCCAAGGGCCCTCATAGCATACAAACCACATTAATTTACATCTTGAACGTCATAGCGGGAAGAAATATATCTAGAAGGGGATGATCATATCCTAATTGGGAATGACCCACTTAGCCTTGCTGCATCTAACCCTGTTTCGGTCATTTCCGATTGACGAGGCATGAGGTAATGATTACCTTTCACATATCACATCACTTTGAATGCCACATTGCCATTTCCGTTGACTACTAATTGCCTTCCATAAAAATACAACCCTTGAGCTCGTATGTCTCAAGGAGGGTGTTAAGCTAAGAGAAGTTGCCTTCTCCCCCACCAACAGATGTATGTTTGTAATATCCAATGTACGTAATCTTAGAAATGCAATGTTAGACACTCGTCCATACAAGTTGTCCAGGAATAGGACAAACCAAAGGTACTTTCCTACCACATCCTATCGGGAAATCCTTAGGATTAGTAGCGAATAGTCCTTGCATTGGATATTTCATAACGAAGAGACTACTTCTACTAGATGTATATTAGGATTTTAACCCCAAACGATAAACAAACAGTCCTTCACTTTGAAAATCCTAAATCTCAATATCTTCAATAACCTGCACAATCGAACGCATATACGTTGGTCCGAAGTGGTTTTTAGATAAATCTGATCCCGGTCTCTTCGCACCAACAACGCAAAAGCGTTTCCCGACCTCACACAGAAACTAAGTCTCATAGACCTATCACGTCTCCAACTTTCAACTTGCTATCCTTCAGTCAAGAAGGAAGATCAATAGATTGGAGTAATCACTCCGCACTACACGAATCAACATTCTCAACACAAATGATAATCAAGCCTACATAGTCAGTTACGTACTAAGTGTACGACAAATTAGTTCCTACATCAAGTCGAGAAACTAAAATGGCCAAATTTGATAGTCGGTTATTTAACTATCAAAGCAACAAACGAAATCTAGCACATAAGTAATCACTGGGCCCTTTTAATTAATCTTTTATTAATTAAATCACTTTCCAAATATTTACCTCAAATTATCTTTAAAAGATAATATTCAAAACCATTTCAATTATTGGATATTTGGAAAACATTTCCATATACTTACTTTAATAATAAGATAATTCACAACTTACTTTATTTTCAAACCATTCCAAACTCCATTTTAAAATATCACTTCTCAAAACATTCATTTAATTTAAAGGATTATTCACTGTCCAAAATCGTGAATATACTTCCTTTAATAAACTTCCGTATTTAACTTATCAAATTGAGTTGATTCCACATTTATAAAACAATGTTTATAAATTCCATTTATATTTTATAAACTTCCATATACAAAATTCCTTTACTAACAAATTCCATTTATATCTCATTTATATGTCAAAATCCAATTATAAGTTAATTTACTTATAAATCTCTTACTTACAAATTCATTCCTTTCAAGTCTTATTATTTATAAAATCCATTATAAATTCATTTCTAAATTCCAATTCCAAATCCATATACAAATTTGATTACAATTCCATTTCTAATATTTATAAGACACTGTTTATAATTCCATTACCTTTATTTATAAAATATCAATTTTATAAATCTTATACATAAACCATTTATAATAAATTCAAAAATTCTCAATTTAACTTATTTTACAAAATAGTTAACTCCATATTTCAAAAATCATATTTAAGTATATTTTACAAAATCATAATTTTTATAACATAAAACTTATAACTTTTTATTTAATTAAAATAAATTCATTTCCTTTAACAATTCAAAAATTAATAAAACATATATTTTCAAAATCACTTTGAAATCCTTTTCAATTTGAAATCATCACTTTAATATTTTAAATTACCAAAAATATGGCCCAATGCTGCAAAAGCGCTAAATAAGGGAATTCACATCAATCACGGCATCCAAACACCATATATCACATGATAATAGCATATATAACAATATCTATAAATAAAATCAACACTGGTGAGGAATCGAGTTGGATCCCTCCAACCTGTCACCTACAACAAATATACATATGAGAAAATATGTATAATGTCCACTTTGAGGCAAACGCACGTACAAAGGGTCATCCGCTCATACACGGGAACGTATAGGGTCTCATTCGCTAAAATATGCAAGGATATATCCAAACCAACTAATATATATACAATATATCATATATCATCCAAACAATCATCAATCGTCATAAATAAATTTATTCCCACTTATATAAAAATATAAGCGAGATAGAAAGAGTGAGTTGTACTTGCTTTGATTCCAATAGCCATTGCATCATTTTATTTCGAATCCAAATCAATCCAATCTAGCTCCATCGCGTAGTGTTCGTCAATACGAACCCGATGCAACTTGTTTCGTGCAAAACTGACCTCGTATGACAAAGTTATACATTTTAGAAAATTATACGATTAATTATAAAATCAATTTACTTTTTTATTTCTATTTTTAGACCTTAATCTCATCATGGCCCCTCACCCCTATGGGATCAAATCTTGGCCACATGCAAGCTTCTCCCCCCCAACGCGATGAAACCCAGGTCGAACTAAAACCCATCGGCCATCCTTAAACCCTTGATTTCCGAGCATCCTATGATCACCTAGCGAATGATCGAAGACCATAACCCAGTAGCCCTAGCCACCATGCAGACCCGCCCTAGGTCCGGTCCCCTATAGAGTTGTCGTTGCCTCGTAATTCGTGCTTGAATGTACACGTTTAAACACGTATTGCTGCCACCTCGTTTACCTGAAAACCATCATCACTGTATGGATAAGAAGCTCTCGTCGAGCTCTTTGATTGCTTAGTTGGAAGTTTTTTGTAAAAGTGAATGGATCAAGAGATAATTGGAAGAAAAAGTCGGCAATTTCTAGCCATATAAAACATAGGTTGCAGCTAGGGCTTCTAACCCCAGGGTTTGTGAAAAATGGAGAAAGTGAGGTCCTTTTATAGAAAATTTCGTGACACTATTCATCCTAAAATATTTTGAATTCCAATCGAAGCGTGCCGCCAAGCGTTTATAATATTTTACCCCTATTTCGAACACAATGGAATATATATCAGAGGCCAATTTCATCGTATTTGGAAGATAGGTTTTCGAATCGAATTATTTTCATTAAATTTTACTTAAATTAATTCCTAGGCGTTTCAGCTTCGCACGACCAAACCGTACGTCCGATTGACACGAAATTTGAAATCCTATAATAATATAACATTACAGATCCAATGAAGCTGGTTTTGTTGAAATCCGAGACAATGTGAAAAATGACTATTTTTACACGATAATTAAATATTAAAATTTTCAATTTCTATAAATCGCTTTTAAATCAAATTTAAAAGTTTATTAACATCATTCTAATTCAAATAGAATTTAATTCAACTTTATAAATCTATTCTAATAAAATTCAAATCCAATTATTTCTGCAATTTCAAATATTAAATTAACAATTTAATTATCCAAATAAATCAAGATATTTGAAATATAAGTTATTCAACTTATAAAATTAACTTGTGAATATTTAAAATCAATTAAATATTCCAATTTCGAATGACCGAAATTCTAGATCATTACACTGTGCAAGGTATAACATGCTCGTGTATAGATGTTGGAATTTACACCGCAATGTATGTGTTAGTTCATCCAATATGCAAATATATTGTCCAAATGTATGTATATATATACTTTTGCTTTTATAATAAAATATTATAATATATATATATATATATATTAAAAATTTATTTATAAATAATTGTGTATAAACATGTAAATATTTATAAATGAACATAAATATATAATATTAACAAAATGTACATATTGAGTAATATATAAATATGTTTATATCATTTAAAATATAATGATTTTTTTTGCTGGAATGTCGAAAATAGTACTTATATAAATATATTAAAAAAATTATTTAATATATATATACACATATATATAAATATGTTAAATGCTTATATGTATGTGTATAATAAAATATATATTAATATAAATAAAATTATAAAATAATTTTTATTTAAATAATGTATATTAATCTGGTCTTGGGCATGGCTCAAGATATTTTTCTAATTTTTAATTTTAAATAAATATATATATGTATATTAATAAAATAGTTTAAAATTTTTATTTAAAAGGT
This sequence comes from Allium fistulosum, assembly GCA_030737815.1. Taxonomy (NCBI): domain Eukaryota; kingdom Viridiplantae; phylum Streptophyta; class Magnoliopsida; order Asparagales; family Amaryllidaceae; genus Allium; species Allium fistulosum. The sequence continues at coordinate 1,113,865,260 of CM060905.1, forward strand.
AATAAAAATATTTTATTCGAAACAAAATTTAAAATTTTAAAATTCTTACAAATTTTAGATGAAAGTTTTGTAATTTGAAAATTTATTATATAATTTAAAACAATTTAAAAATCCAATTTTAAATTTTTAGTTTTCATTTAAATATTTAAAAATAAAAAAATTGTTTTTTTATTTTATTCCATGAATTTAATATGTATCAATATAATTTTATAAAATGTGAAATACATTTTATGATATATATAAGAATTTATATAATCATTTATATGATAAACCGATCTAAAATTATTTAAAAATAATGTATAAATAATAAAAAATATTTGATTTTTGATGAAATTAAAATATTTATTAAACATTATATATAAAATTATATTTTCATATTTTATAGGAGTATAATATAACATTTAAATTATAAACTACATAAATATATGTATATTAAATTATGTAAATAATTAAAATGTTTGTTATTTTAGTTCTGAGTCGTGCTATATATAGATGAATTTTCATAAATAAAATTTAAACATATATACATATACACACAACCAATCAAAATTGTGATAATGTATCTTCATATTGGAATCGTCACCTAACTAATAATACTGTGTACATATATAAAAACATTATAAGTATAAATTATGTTTGTAATTAAATTAAAAATATACCTTGCAGCCAAAGCCCTTAAGCACAGTTTGAAACGATGATGTAAGCTCTTAGAAACGATTTCCAATCTAACAGAGTACTAGTCCTTGAATTGTTGACCATCGGCTATCGAATAACTATTGAATTTAGTTGATTTGAGCTTGATAAATTAGAGAGACGAGAGGGCGAATTTTGTCCAGCAAGGTGTAGAGATGGAGGCTCCAAAATGAATCAATGTTAAATGAAGGAAGAGATACTTAAATAGAGGAAGGAAAGAAGAAAATTTGAGACTCATCTTTTACTCAATCTCCTCTAACATCAGCCATCCAAAATCAAGCCGTCTCACTCCATATTAGAGCCACCTATACCGAATGCTGCTGCTGAAATGGCCGGCCCCTATGATGGGCCTTAAAGCAATTTAAGCCCAAATAAAAATATTATGCAATTAAATCCAATTTAATGGTTATCGATATCATATATCGATTGATATACTTATAGCTATTATAAATATATATAATAATATTTATTCATCAAATCATAATCAAATTCTATAAATAATATTTAATTAAATTAATTCATAACAATTATAAATTAATTAAATATTTGGTCAAAGGAGAATTCATTTTTTTCGGTTATGTGACTCGTCAGGTGTAAATTTGGTCAGCGATTAATATCAAACTATTCGAATATTAATGTCCACACATCACTTAGAAGATGGTGTGACATTTTGACTAAACTTATGGCTTACTTGGTTTTGGTAAAATCCAATTTTACATTGTTAAGCATTACTCGTTTTGTGACTTTTATTTACTCCAATTATCTTCGTCAAAACTATATCATTTTGGACTTATGGAAATTGGTATTGGTCAAAATTCCAATATTTTCCATATTCAACTTTATAGTCCAAACACAAAGTCTTTGGTTCAATAATAACAATTATTGTTAATCGAACTACTTTGGTTAGAGATTTTGATTTTGAGTTGACTTGAGTTTGTTAGTACCTGAGGTATTAGTTTTGATGACAACAACTTTAGGAGATCATATAAAATATAAATACTAATGTTTTATCAAAGTATATAGTATATAGTGCAGGATATTAGATAGGTAATGATTTAAGAAGACTGTACAGTATCCAGTAAAGATTGAAGAGATTCAAGATGTTGAAATAGAGACTCAAGAGCTAGAGAATGAAGACTCAAGGGTATTGAAGAGTTCAAGATTTCAAATAAGTTATAGAGTTACAGATTTATGTTAAAATTCTGATAGTACTTAATCTCTCTCTCTCTCATCTCTTTCTCTCTCTCTCTCTCTCTCTCTCTCTCTATTTTTAGATATAATTTTCAAAACAAATTTTAAATAGTTTTCAATTTCTTATACTTATAAATATTATTATAATTTTTTGATATTTTACTAAGTTATTGTTTTTATTTAATTTTGAACTATATTGGTTTATTTTTCAAAAATATTAACATATAGTTTTATTCAAGTTTTATTATGATTTAAAAGTGTATAAATTATATTTAAGCATGTTTACAAAGTATTAAATTATTTTACAAAACAATACATTTTCAAAATAATATTTTAAAGTGTTTTTCAAAAGTACAAAGAGTATGTCGACATATTTTGTCGTGATTTTCAAAAATCAAATTTCAAAAGAAGTATCTATTCATCATATCTTTTCACGAACGGACATGACCGTTATTCCTCTATAAATATTGTCTTCCTAACGAATTTTATAATTAATTTTCATTGTTCTTCTCTCCTTCTTATCCTCTTTCATTTTCTAAACAAAAATATTACCACACTTTGCCGAATTTCAACCAGAATCAAACTCAATCACCATTAGTTTGATTCTCTACCATTTGCTCTTTGGTTTCTATCATCTCTCTCACTCCAATCAAGATCATTATTCAAGAGTTATTGGATCATTTGTAATCAAGATTGAAGATCCGAGTCTGTAAATCTCTATCAAATCAAACTACTATACTTATGGGTGAGATTGTAGCCTGTAAATCAATTGGGTGTGCTTAGTAGCCTGTAAATCTAGTGGGTGTGCTTATAGCCCGAAAATCAAGTGACTCTACCAACACGTCGGGATTCTAAAGGATGTGTCTCGTGGCCTTGAAATTGAGATTGTATTTGCATTTACTAGTTAAAAAAATTCGTACAAGGAATTGTGTGGGAATGGATGAAAGGTAACTCCGAACCAATATAAAATCATGGTGAGTTCTTTCCTTTTACTTTTGCTGCATTTACTTTTATTTGTGTTTTGATTCTGTGATTGTTTCTGCGATTAATAATTGCATAATTCTAAGTATAATTTCAAAAGGATTCATATAAATTAGAAAATACTTTTCACCCCCCTCCAGTGTTAATTTAGCCTTAGGATCCCTATTCCAAAATCTTAAATTTAGTATCAGAGCATTGGTTTTCAAAGTGTTCATAATCTGGTTTTCAAAAAGTTTTTATGGCATTCTTTAATAATATTTTTAACACTATTTTCGAAAGGATAATTTGTAAAATCATCATTACAATGTTTCATAGATTTTCATCTGTTCATTATGAAAAGTCACGTGATCTATTGAAAATAAATAAATTGCAGGAAAGATATGTTACATGGCTTTTGATGAACAAACATCTAATAATTAGACACTACAGATCAAAAAGGATAAATGGATATTGGATAGTGGTTGTTCAAGACACATGACTGGACATCCAGAGATTTTGAAAGATATAGTTTACAAAGATGGAGGATCGATCGATTTTGTTGATAATTTTAAAGGATATGTGATTGGAATCGGCAATGTCGGTAACTCAAAAACTCATACTATTTCCAATGTTTTGTTAGTTAGGAATTTAAAACATAATCTATTAAGTATTAGTCAGTTGTGTGATAAAGGTTTTAAAATTAAATTCGTAAAAGATAAATGTCGCATTGAAGATAATGAGTCAAACATTATCTTTGAAGGTATTAGGAGATGAAACATTTATATTATTAAGTATGAAAATCTCAAATGATAACTTATGTCTTTTGGCTAAAACAAGTGACCCTTGGATTTGGCATAAAATATTTGGTCATTTGAATTTCAAATTTATTTCTAAAATTGCTAAAAATGGTTTAGTTAGAGGTCGTCCCAAAATGAACTTCAAAGTTAATAATCTATGCGATGCGTGTCAATTAGGTAAACTTAGAAAAAGTTCATTTAAATCAAAAGATATGATTTCTACTTCTCATCCCCTTGAACTTCTTCAGGTACAATCTATAAATCATAGTAGATAAGTATTTGTAATTGTAGATGACTATTCTAGGTTTACGTGGACAATTTTCTTAAAACTTAAAAGTGATGCACTTGAAATGTTTAAGATCTTTGTTAAACGAACACAAAATCAAATGTCTAGAAAAATTAAAACTATTCGAAGTGATCATGGTGGAGAATTGGTAAATGAAAATTTTGAGAATTTCTATAACAAGAAAGGTATAAACCATAATTTTTCATTTCCAAGAACAAAATGAAATAGTAGAACGTAACAATAGTACGATTCAAGAGTGTGCTAGAACTATGCTAAATGATAGTAATTTACCTAAGAATTTTTTGGCTGAGGCAGTAGGTACTGCATGTTATATACTAAATAGAATTTTTAATAGGACCATTGACTAAGAAAACTCCTTATGAACTATTTTATAATAAGAAACCTAAAGTATCATATTTTAGATTTTTTTGTAGTAAATGTTTTACTTTAAATACTAAAGATAATTTAGATAAATTTGATGCTAAATCAGATAAAAGAATTTTTATTGGATATTCAAATAGAAGTAAAGCTTATAGAGTTTTTAATACTAGAACTAATACTATTGAAGAGACATTACATGTCTCATTTGACGAAAATTTTAAAAGTTATAATCAAAATATTGATGAAGAGGAAGATTCAAAAGACGTAGATCAAAAACTATATAGACGAATGTTTGGTTCACTACTCTATATAACTGCTAGTAGACCTGATATAATGCATATGTTTTGTCTCTGTGCAAGATATCAATCCCAACCTAAAGAAACTCATTTAAAATCCGTAAAATGAATTTTAAGATAATTAATAACACACTAGACTATGGACTTTTTTATCCAAAGATGACTCCTTTGAACTAATTCAATATAGTGATGTTGATTATGCTGGTTGTAAATCAGACCGAAAAAGTACAAGTGGAAGTTGTCACTTTTTGGGACACTCTGGTTTCCTGGTTTAGTAAAAAGCAAAATACTGTCTCTCTGTCTACGATAGAAGCAGAATATATTTTAGCAGCATTAGCATGTTCACAGATTATTTATATGCAACAAACTTTAAGAGATTTGGTTTAAATCTTACTAAATCACCAATATACTACGATGTTATGAGTGTGATTAATCTATCTAAAAATCCAACTCATCATGCTAGAACTAAACATATTGATATGACATCATTTTCTAATAGGTAATGTATAAAGAAATAATATCACTTGAATTATAAACACTGAAAATCAAATAGATGATATATTAACTAAACCATTGAATCAAACATCCTTTACTAAGTTAACAAGATAATTAGGATTTTGTTCTCTATCGAAAATTTAAAAATAATAACATAAAATTACATAATTTACAAGAAAAATAAAATAAACAAAATTTTTACATGTATGTCGATACATGAGACCTATTTGTCGACATATAATGGTAAAAATCGTTTTTAAAATTTTCCTTCTAAAATTTAAATGAGTGGTTATATAAATACCATAATTCGATTTTCTTCTCCATTTTTCTTTATTTTCTCTGTTCTAAACTTTTGAATCAGATAATATGGCCTCCACTTCAAATCCCAACCAAAATACAACGTTTTCCTTCCATCTCCTAGCCTCAGCCCTTCCAAAACACTACTATGGCCAAAGTCATCAAATTGGAGGGAGATGTAAAGAATGTAATGGAGATGTTGACTGAAATTCAAGTCATACAACTCCGTATGTCGAAGGAACAAGAGAAACAGAGTAGATCCTGCATAATTTGTAGAAATATCTATTGGATAACCATACGAATCCAATAGTTATCAAAGATGATTCCAAAATTTTGGCCATCCATAATCCTCTTCAAAGTAGCGAAGAAGATGAAGAAGAAGAGGAAGAACATATGGAGGAGGATGACGAAGTTCAATGCGTAGGAGAAGTATGCTTTGATCGAGATGGAAATCTCGTGGAACAAAAGGAAAACTTTTGTCTTTATTATCCTCATTGTCTCATTCATAAGTCTCTTATCATTAAGAATTCTCATTAGAATACGACTTCCTTTTCGTTTAATTTAAGAATAGTGTGTATTTTAACTTTAATTTGACTTTATTTTATGTATGGATTGATTGGTTTGTAAATATGATAATTGAATGAATATATAGTGTGGTTTGGTTACTACTAATGATTTGTGCTTCACTTATCATTTCTTATATATCATTATTGTCATTTTGCATTTCATGATCATATCACTTATCGTTTATATATATATTTATATCATTATGAGTATATAGTGTTTATTTAAAGAGAGTTAGAATTAGTATTAAGAGTTAGGGTTAGAATTGTAGTTATAGTTAGTTATTTTTGATTGATGACAAAGAGGGAGAAATATATAAAATACTAGGCATAGGTTAAGGGGGAGTTCTATATATTAGGCATAGATTAAGGGGAGTTATATCATATTTTATACACAAAGTTGTCATCATCGGAAAGTGGAAGATTATTAGTACCTGAGATATTGGTTTTGATGGCAACAACTTTATAAAATCATATAAAATATAAATACTAATGTTTTATCAAGGCGTATAGTATATAGTGCAGGATATTAGAAGGTAATGGTTTAAGAAGACTGTACAGTATCAGGTAAAGATTGAAGAGATTTAAGATGGTGATATAGAGACTCAAGAGCTAGAGAATGAAGACTCATGAGTATTGAAGAGTTCAAGATTTCAAGATATTCTAGATAAGTTATAGAGTCATAGATTTATGTTAAAATTCTAATAGCACTTGATATCTCTCTCATCTCTCTTTCTCTCTCTCCCTCTCTCTCTATTTTAAATAAGTTTTTAAATATACTTTTCAAAACAACTTTTAAATAGTTTTCAATTTCATATACTTATAAATATTATTTTAAGTTTTTGATATTTTACTAAGTTATTGTTTTTATTAAATTTTGATTTATATTGGTTTATTATTCAAAAATCTTATCATATAATTTTATTCAAGTTTTATTATGATTTAAAAGTGTATAAATTATATTTAAGCATGTTTACAAAGTATCAAATTATTTTACAAAGCAATACATTTCAGAAATAATATTTTAAAGTGTTTTTCAAAATTACAAAGAGTATATCGACATACTCTACCCCTATATGTCAACATATTAGCCGTGATTTTCAAAATCAAATTTCAAAAAAAGTGTCTATTCGTCGTATCTCTTCACGAACGGACATGACCATTATTTCTCTATAAATACCTGTCTTCCCAACGAATTTTATAATCACTTTTCATTCTTCTTCTCTTTTGCTTATCCTTTTTCATTTTCTAAACAAAGATATAACCATACTCTGCCGAATTTCAACCATAATCAAACTCATTCACCATTAGTTTGATCCTCTAACATTTTCTCTCTAATTTCTATCATCTCTCTCACTCCAATCAAGATCAAAGTGTTATTCAAGAGTTATAGGATCATTTGTAATCAAGATTGAAGATCCGAGTCTGTAAAACTCTATCAAATCAAACTGCTATACTTGTGGGTGAGATTTTAGCCCGTAAATCAATTGGGTGTGCTTAGTTGCCCGTAAATCTAGTGGGTATTCTTGTAGCCCAAAAATTAAGTGACTCTACCCAGAGGTCAGGATTCTGGAGGGTGTGTCTCGTGGCCTTGAAATCGAAATAGTATTGCATTTACTAGTTGAAAATAAATCCGCACAAGGAATTGTGCGAGACTGGATGTAGCCGAACCAATATAAAATCCTAGTGTGTTCTTTCCTTTTACTTTTACTGCATTTACTTTTATCTGTATTTTGATTTTGTGATTGTTTCAGTGATTAATAATTGCATAATTCTATGTGTAATTTCAAAAGATTTCAAAAAGATTCATATAAATTAGAAAACACTATTCACCCACCCTCTACTGTTAATTTAGCCTTAAGATCCCTATTCCACAATCTTACAGAGTTGACCGTGATACTAACCCCATATAACTAAGGAGACAAATCCTCTCTTGAGTAGTTCTTCACTTCCAATACTTTCACTCAACCCAGCTATGGTCACTCGATGGACGTCGTGCCATGATTTTAATTATAATCAAAGCGGAGCTTTCGTATTGAAGGTCGACAGTATTCTCAAGTCAAGAGAACTGTGTAAATTAGTCACATTGATATTTTCTATTTGACATTTGTTATATTAACCAACAGAAAACTATCGACCGAGTTATTCCATAGCTATCCAATAATTATCAGTACATAACCCCTTGGTTCCCCCAGCAGTCATGAGTAATACACTGCCTAACATTTGGAGAGCGTTACATATTCTAGTCTCAACAGATACATCAATATCCAGTCTCGATGCAACTTGACTAGGAACATTCAAGATGATGTTTTTTATAATATTATTACTCATTATCACAGCTATTTGTAATTACTATCACAAACGCACCATTTATGGATATTCTGTTAAATATATATTTTAACTGAGCATTTAATAATCTATAACACATTTGAGCAAATATATAACAGAAAAAACATCTTTATTATGAACGAGAATTGATTGTAGAGTTAACTAATTTATAATAAATTACATAATTGCCCCTAGGGCATACCCCTAACTCTATCAGGAACTGGGCTAGCCCGCAGCGCCCTTTAGTAGATCTATTGGGCCTATGAAGTCTAAAGAGATTTTAGATCCAATCTAATAAAGTTTGAAACAAAATCATATTTTATTTTATTTAGTCGAAGGGAAATTTGAATTTGAATTTGTATGTATTGCAATGGATGTATTAAATACAATCATATGTTTTAAGTGTAAGTGTAGCATATAATCGATGTATATATGTGTAACTAACCATATAAAACTTTAGAGATGGAAACCTTTCGTTTTCATCTCTTAACATGTACAATTAGTTAAGGAAACGTGAGGATATAAAGATAGAGAGAGAAACCTTTCACTTTTTCTCTCTATAATTATATTAATTGACATATCAAAATGCATTTATGCCGAATAGTACACTTGAGATATATTATGATTTATCCAAATATACTCAAGTGAAATTATGCAGGTGCATCTTATAAGGCATATCATAATCATTTACAGCATCATGATAATTTGTAAAAGTAGTACCTTGCTATTGCCCAAGATAATACCTTGAATGTTGAATATTTATTACTCCGTTTGAATACTTGTTCAAAACATCCAAAAGGCGCAACCCCTTTGAGAAAGCCACACACTATTCTCCTTATTTTAAATGAAAGTATGTTTGGATTTTTTGCTTGAATTTTGGAGAGGGAGAAGAAGGTATTTCGGCAATGGCTAGATGTGAGAGGTGGAGGCACAAACCCTAGAAAAAAATTATAAAAAAAGTGGCAATGGGTATTTAAATAGCATAGGAAAAGAGTTAGTCAAAGATAGAAAAATATCTTTCTTTTCCTTAGACATTTACACACCTTTTGGAATCAAATTCCAAGCTAAACTCCCCCATCATAACCGGCCATACTTGCTTCCCTATTGGGCCTCAAATCACTTCAAGATAGATTAGATATTTTACATTTAAATCATACTTAAACATACATCGATCGAATATCGACAAATGGATACATAACTTTTATATATGCATTATTTTTTATACTGGTCAACACAATTCAAAAAAAAAGTTATAACTAATGTTTCATAAATATTAATTTATTTAATCAATTATAACATTTATAATTTAATTAATTCTGGTGATCGACGAACGATTCTACATTGTAGCTGTATTGACTCTTTAGGTGCAAATCGATCAGCGATTAATATCGAACAATTCTAATATCAACGTTCACATGTCACCTTAGCTGGTGATGTGATATTTTGACCAAATTTATTGCTTATATAGCTTCGGTAAAAATCAATTTTACATATTTAAATGTTACCCGGTTGTGACAATTATTTACACCAATTTTTTTCGTCAAAACTATATCACAGTAGAACTTATAAAATTTGGTAATGGTCAAAATTTTAATATCGTCCACATTCAACTTTATAGTCCAAACAGAAAAGTCTTTGGTTTTATAATAAAAATTATTATTAATCGAACTGCTCTGGCATACTTTGATTTTGAGTTGACCGTGATGCTAACCTCATATAACCGAGGAGACGAATCCTTTCTTGAATAGTGTTTCGCTTCCAATGCTTCCACTCGACCCAACTATAGTCGTTCGATGAATGTTGTGTCATGATTTAACTATAATCAAAGTGGAGCTTCCACATTGAAGGTCAACAGTATTCTCAAGTCAAGGGAACTGTGTAATTTTATCACATCGATATTTTCTATTTGACTTTAGTTATCTTAACCAATAGAAAACTATCGGATGAGTCATTCCATAATTATCCAGCAGCTATTAGTACGTAACCCCTTGGCGCCTCCAACAGTCATGAGTAATACACTGCCCAACATTTGGAGAGCATTACATGCTCTAGTTTCAACAGATATATCGATGTCCAGTCTCAATACAGCTTGACTAGGATACAATACTCATGGTTACAACTATTTGTAACTACTATCATAAACATATCATTTATGGACTTTTTGATATATATACTTAAATTAACTACTTAATTATTTATAACATTTATAAGAAGTATATAACAGAAAGGAAACACCTTTTATTTTGAATAAAATTGGTTATCGAGTTAGATTTATGTAAAAAATTACATAATTGCCCCTAGGGCATACACCTAACTCTATCATCCTTCACATCCTCACACCTATAAATACCCTAATAATGAACGGTGATAAAAGACAAGTTTAGAGAACAAGAACTATCGAACCGAATTATTGAAACACTTTTGGACAACAAGGACCATCCAAATATTATCAAATCATCTTCAATCATCAAATCCACCATCCGACATCGAGTTGTGGTAGACTAGCCCTAATATCTATGTTATCAAAGCATTACAAATGATAGATATAGAAACCCATAATTATCATAATAGACCCATAGAGATTCAACAAGTGTTGGAACAATTCTAAATCAGAAAACCATAATAAAAGATATAATGTGAACGTAGGCAAGGGGTTGTCGAACCACTATAAAATTTCTGCATTTATTTACTTTTTCCGCACTTTACTTCTTGCTTTCTAGTATATAAACATATGCTTTGTGACTTGAATTAGAGTATGAACTTATCATACTTGACGATCAGAGATTTCACCTCCTAAAAAATAGCATTAGGATCACACTCAAGATCCTAGGCTCTACGAGATCTTTGTTCTCTATCAGATCTATGTTCTTAGGTATTTGGTCATTTTTGACGCAAACATTCTCTAATTATATTTTAATGGCAGTTAGTCTTCTTAATACAAAAGGCATCAAAAATCGATAATGTTCTAACCTCATCAAATTATTCATCATGATGAGATCAAGGGACGATAGTTGTTCATTTTCCAATATGATGCTAGGATTGATTGGAAATCATGGTTAAAAGGGGAAAATACAAAGCTCTCTTAGCCATTTGTTGTGTGCAACAACAAAACGTTGGTGATCGATAGCAACGATGGTACCAGGTTGAAGGTGAGGCAATAGAGAATCGATTAGTATAGTTTGATTTAGCCAAAGACATCTAGATTGGTAGAAAAAAAATTAACCAAAGTGGCGGCAGTTGGGTTTTGGTGCAGGTGGCGATGGCAATCGTAAAGACTTTGTTAATGGTCGAATTGGTCGACGGCGACATTGAGAGCTCAAGGGTGGTGGCTGATTGGTGAATGAAGGTAAAATGATATGGGTATGGTCAGTCAAAGCTCAATTATATAGGTTTGGTTGTGACTAATGGGGAAGACAGTATGGTATTTTTTCATTTTACCCCTTATGTATTAACTAGGTGTGTTTTATATCTTTTGCACATAATATCTGATTTATATGCGGTATGTGACATTGGATTCGTGGCGAGATTCCAAATATTTTGACATATGATTTGCTAGTTCTCAAACCTGTTTGTGAAATTGCCTTGGTGGGATTAAAAAAATCATAAGTATTTATAGTTTAAAATATTAAAAAGATATTCACTAATATATATATATATATATGTGTGTGTGTGTGTGTGCATATGTTAAGATCCATTATACGTCTTTTGATTATTTAAATTTTTGATTTTTTTGGTATGATATACTTTCAGATTTGGTTGTTTATCTATTTAATTGTTGATGATGAATATTATGTTATAATTAGTTGTAAATTTAGGGAAAATAATTTATTTATTTGAGGATTAGTGTAAAAAGTACAACCAAGAACTAATGAGATTATTTATAAGTTCTAGGGTAATATTTATAAATAATCTTAACTAATAATTTATGCTGAAACTAATGTGAAAATTTTAGTGAGGTTATTATTTATGAATTTTTGAGAAATTCATAAATAACAATGAAAATTTATTTTAAACCGAATTTGTGAAAGTTATTATTATTTATAAAATAAAGTGAAATTTAATAACTAATAATATGAATTTCGGTAAACTATTATTATTTTTGAGTTATACAGTAATAACTAAATGTAAGAGAATTTAGGTAAAGATTTATATTGTTTGAGATAAATAGTAATACTTAGCTATTTGGGAATTTTAACGAGTATTATTATTATTCTTGGGTAATAATATTATGACTGATTTACAAGGTTTATTGAGGAAAATTATTATTGTTATTATTATTTAAAGCAACTAGTAATGAGAGAGATTTATAGTAATAATAAAGAGATATTTTTAGAAATATTATGAGTTAAATTACTATTTTTTGAAGTAGTTAATAATATCGTTTGAGTTTTTTAAAAGTGAAATATTATATTTTTGAAATAGCTAATTTGAATTATTATTATTAACAGATAAAGTGATTTAAAATGAGTTTTATTGAAAACTATTATTTTGAGAAAAATAAAGATGTTATATTTTATGGGAATTCAACAACTATAACTATTATTTTGAAAAATTAGTAATACAATGTCTTTAAGGTATTAAAATGAATAGATATTATTATTTGGTGTAAATAACTATAAAATGATCTTTAGATATGTGAAGGAAAATATTACTATTTTTAGAGTCGGTAAATAATAATAAAATAATTTGTATTACATGAAGTAAATTGACAATGTTTGAATAGATAATAATTTACAACATCGGAAATTAAGTATTATCATTTATTATTATTATTCGTTTGCTATGTGAGTCAATATTTATCATTATGACTTTCTAGGCATATATTTACTATATGTGGTGATATACCGTTTTGTATTACCATGTGGGGAGGAGATTACTGTGAGTAACTGTTATTTATTGGTATTTACTTGATATATTGGTATGCATAAAGTTGTTAGTATTTATCATTTATTTGCATGTGTGATTATTGATTTTCATCGACAGTTGTTATCGTTGATTGATGTGCGGGCAATGCTGCTGGCAGACTGGTCCTTATCAAGTCGGTTTTAGACTCGATGGGGACTCATGTTTTCGCGTCTATGACCCCTACTTCTTCGTTTTTTCGGTCGTATCGGGCTTTGGCTTCTTCTTTCTTCTGGGGCAATAAGGCCAACGCTCGACGTCACCACTGGGTGTCGTGGGAAACGCTTTGCCGTCCCAAAATCGAAGGTGGTTTGGGTCTTCGTAATCCTCAGGACCTTTGTGCTGCTTTTGCCTGTAAATTGTGGTACCGATTTGGTACTAACGACTCTTTATGGGCTTCTTTCCTCCATGCTAAATACCGTAGGCTTGCGCATTCTAATTTCTCAGGTTCACCGTCCTATGCTAGCGAGACCTGGAAGCATATGCAGACGGTGAAGCCATTATCTGACGCTCATGGTGGGTCTATTGGCTGGGACGGCGCTTCCTTTTCCATCCTTAAAGCTTGGAATTCGATTAGAACTCCCGCACCTGCTCGCCTGGTGTTCTCGTTCATTTGGGATACTCGTATTCCTCCCAAGGCTTCTGTTTTGATGTGGCGAATCCTTCACGATGGGTTGCCATTGGATGTGAATCTTCAAAAGATCGGCATCCCCTTTGTTTCCCGTTGTCGCTGCTGTGGCAACGGGGAAGTGGAATCTTTAAACCACTTGTTCTTTGGTGGTTCTTCGGCCAGATCGTGCTGGAATTACTTCGGCAACCTAGTTGGTGTTCGACGCTTTGCCAGCTCTGCTCTGGATCTCCAGACTTCCTGGTGGGCTAGAAGTACTGGGAAATCTCTTCGTTCTATCGTGTTCCGCTTGATTCCTTGTCTTATTTGCTGGCATCTGTGGTGCGCGCGGAATAAGGCTATATTCGATAATACTCCTATGGATCCTCCGTCCGTTATTCGGCGTGTGAGGAATGACGTCTTCCTAGCTTTCCGTGGTAGACCGTTCAGGGGAACCATAAGCCCCCGATCCGGTAGGCTGGTGGGTCTTCTGTCTATTTCTTGTGCTCTGTCGTCTGCTAGACATGGAGTTGGTTGAAATCCTTCTCTCGAGCGTTGGCCCTCACCCATCGCTCGTTCTCCCCCCCCGGCTGTTTTGGTTTTAATGCGTTCGCTAGTGTTTTTTTTCAGGTTTCCCTGTTCGCTACCTTTACGGGAGTGTGCTTAGGTTGGCTGTTTTTGGGGATTGCTTTTGTAGTTTCGGTGGTGGTTTGGCTTCTCGGTCTCTTTGGTTGATATGTGGCGTTAGCCTCCTTCGTCGTCCATGGATCGGGTTTACAGGGTTATTTGCTTGTTGTTGATCTGTGATGGAGTTTTTCGTCGTGCTATTGATTTTCAGTGGGACTATCCTTGCTCAGGAATCTGCTTTATGTTTCTTCTACAGATCGATTAATTCTCTTTGTTGGCTGAGATTGGAGGTCTGGCCTTTACCTTCGGGTTAAGGCGGGTTGATGTTTGTCGGTGGGCTTTTTTTCTGTTTTTGTTGTTGTTGTGGCCTAGCAGGCATGTTGCTTTTTGCTATGGCTTTAGTTCAGGTCTTTCTGCTTTTATTTTATCTTTTTTTGGTTTGGGGAGTATATGTCCTTCATATGCTCCGCCTTTTGTGTTAGCCACCGGAGAAAGGCGCTTTTTCTCCTCCTATTTATATATATTTTCTATTTTTCAAAAAATAAAAATAAAAATATATGGACTGGTATATTTATTTCAACAGCGTTTGATACTTTTTATTAGCATTGTTGAAAACAGGGGTTGGATGATTTTCGGTTGTGCATGTGTATTGAAATATTATTTCCTATTTTGTATCATCTTATCGCAGTTGTTATATTAGATACATTTGAATTATTGTGTTGCCCCACTAACAATAAATGCACGTGTTAACATTTGTGACTGCAAGAGAAGAGAAGTTCCATGTATGAGTGTAGGACTACGTGGACTTGATCTTGAAATACGTAGGCAGTTTTTTTCTATGCAGAATCATCGGATCTTGGGTTGGGTCGGGCTGCGTAGAGATATGACGCAATCTAAACTTGTTGATTACGCTTTTCCCATTTTCCTTTTGTACCTTTATATATATTGTATATTTGTATATATGTCAGAGGTATGCAATGCAAGGATAATGGAAGAGGGTGATTTGTTATTTATATGTACAGATTTTATGAGTTTTATGTACTTCCGTGGAGCATTTTTGTTTATTCAACGTATTAAATTATTTTTGATGTAATGTGGATATAGTTGAATATTAGACGAGTCATTTTTGATATTGGTCGTTGTTGGAAAATTGTGCATTTAAATATTTCTTAATATGATCCGATGTGAGGTTTTCCATTTGTTTATGATTTTGGCGTCTTGAATTACATACCCAATGACTCATTGTTATTGACGCCTGAGATTAGCGCGCAAGCGTATTTTGCCGGTGTTTGAAACTGATTTTGGATGTTAAAGAATAGCGGGATGTCACAATACTAAGATTTTGTAGACAACTTTGCTTGAACGCTATGGTGGACTAGTAGGAGATATGCGCTTAGTAGATATTTTTTGTGATATGTCATTTTATATTTACATCAGTATGTTGTTTGTGTATGTACTCAGATGTTAGTGGTGTTTTATTCAGGTTTGTAAACGCCATTGTTATATTATATGATTTATTATATTTTATCATTTTCGATATATGTGCTCTGGGTAGATTTTTTTGTTTCGTTTCTGATTATATTATATGTATTGTTTATAGTATTTCACTGATTATAAAGCGGTTTGTAATGATATATAATTGCGTGCGGCGATATATAATATATTGTGATGTTACATACTGATATTGTTGCATGTCTGACCCTGCATGTTTGGATATATATATATATATATATATATGTTATATCATGGTGGTTTATGATGGAGGGAAGCTAAATTAACTGAATTTTGATCAAAATTTCTGGTAAAGACGTAAGAAAGTTGAATTAATTTTTTAAAATAAAATAAAATATAAGGAGGATGGTGGCGTATAGGCATGGGGGCACGAAGGTCACGATAGAAAGGTGTAGTTTACTGTGTCATGCCCTCCATAGGCGTGATGTAGGCGAATCTTCATGTCAATCCATCGTCGACTCAGCGTAGCACGTTAGCGTTGGTTTTATTCAAATGTAATTCTCATTATATTAGAACATTAGCACATGGACAATTGTGCGATAAGTTTATTTTTCAGCAAAGCTGATCAGATTTATTAGCAACTCTTGTGCTACTGGTGTTTTGGATCTCTTTTATGTTTCACTCGATCGGGTATAGGGGTGTAAACAGGTTGGACCGGACCGGACGGAGGTGTGTCCTAGTCATGTCCTATAAGAGATTCGAACAGACACGGACCGAACAAACATTAATTTCGAACATTGTTTGTACGAGTCGGACAACGGACGGACAATGTTCGGACAATAGAAAAACATTGAACATTTTCGGACGGACGTTTTTATGTACATTTTTTCTTATCCTAATTCGTGTCCTAAATGAGAATCGTACGGACACGGACTGGACGTCTTACAGCCTTGGACCGAGTCGGACAACGGACTGTCCTGCCCTATATACAGCCCTAATCGGGTATGAATATTTGTTTCACTTGCTTAAACTCGGTTGGTATAAAGGGTAAATGGGCTAAAACTGTGTAGCAAATCGACCTAAAGTATTTGTATGGGTTTGTGGATCATACAAACAATAGATAGATGGACACAAAAAACGCTTCATAACAAGGACGGAGGTTATTGATGGGCCGGACCATGACCCGTGAAACCCATATTTTTTTTTGCCTTAAGGTTGTTATTTTTGTAGTTACAAAGGTTGCTTTATATACAGCCCTTTAATATACGTAACACGTATGCCAGCATTCATGGCAACAACTCGTACATAGTGACATCTTGCATGATTCAGATCAGTATTGCTCGAGTAAACGGTTGCATTACTTGAGCTGACATGCTAGAGCATTCAAATTTTGATATCGCTTTCTTCTATGTTTAACATGTGTACAACAAACCAAATTAGTACATTGGACATAAACAAATAAATATATTAATTTTTCCTACGTAGTACACAGTTCAATATTTTGAAAAGTTTTGTATCAACATTTTGACATACATGTATGTATCATAGTTTTTTTTCCCTCGTTCAAAAGATGTATTTCTTGATATATTATTCTTAGAAAACACACCACTAGTAGTATTTAGTGGATAGCAAGATTTTATCTTAGTTTCCGGATAGCTGATAGTTTACACTTTGTGGCGAGACTCGAATTATAGTACTTTGTAGTTATTACATCGTTATTTTCAACATGAAACCTTTTGATATTTAACTTGGGAAAGGATTAACTCTAGTTTTACTACGCTTGAACAAAGTGATAACCACCAACTAAAGCAGGTAAAAAAATAACTTCAGCGACCGCTTTCTTTCATTCTTGGTGTTAGTTGGCAAGGCCAGCCCTAGCTTTTTGCCGGAGGCCCAAAGATTCCAAGTCAAGCGTAAAAAGGAATTAGAGGCCCTAAGGTGAAAAGTTATAACCAAGCATTAAGTTACAGGCATAAATAACACTAGATTTAAAATCTGATGGCATAGGAATAAAGAAGGTTATATATATAAGCAGAATACAAAAATATACTAAAATGAAATTTGAATTTTGTGGCCTCAGAAAGTAAGAGGCCCCAGGTGACGGCCTTGGTGGCTTTGAGGTGGGACCGACCGTGAAAGTTGCTACATTTGTTTTCTGAGAACTCGACGATTATTTGTAATTTGACATTTTCCATGCTCCGATCAATTAGTATAATCATTATTCACCGGTGGTCAAACGATTTGATTTTTGAATTTTATTTTTTTTCGCTATTAGTGGTAAAAAAATTGTTACACCTGGTTTTTTTTCAGTAGGGAAAAATCAAGCTATAAACTAACAAAAACCATTCTGAAGATTTATATAATGTCTAAAGATATTCATCAATATTCGGTTGAAAACGATAATCAAATATCCGAAATCAATCCAAGGTCAAATTCGAAAATTTTCTGCTTAAATCCAATTCCTTGAACTACTCAAATATGCCTAAACGTTTGAATTAGAACGACCAACTTAAAATGCTCTCAAATTAGATCGTTCAAATTATAAGCTCTAAATTAGAACGTTTAAAGTAGGCCTTTTCAAATTAGGGTGCTCAAATTAGAATGCTTTGCGCTCAGATTAGATTGCTCAAATTAAAAAGCTTAAATATAGGGGTCGAGTGGAGTGCTAAAATAGTGAAAGAAGATTTCTAGGAAATTCTCGACACAAATTCAGAAGATATACATGGAGATTTAATGATAAATAGATAGCTATTTGATGAAGAAAGGATAGCTTTCCAGATCATGTCTTCTCTCTGTAAACTTCAAACAACCATTAAAGTTCAAAAGAGTTCCAAAAATATATTTTATATCTCTTCCAATATAGAAATATCTCCTCTATGAAATACTTATACAAGAATATGAAAATGTTTGCACAAAATATGGACAAACACCCTAATCTTATCAAAAATTCTAAATTCGAAGAAGAAAAAAATTGAAAATGAGGAAAGGTATTAAAGTGCTTCGGTCTCAGTTCGGTGCTACATCCACTACCAACTTTAGTTCGATTTACTTTACAATTCAGCCAATAATACAATGATTCAAGCTAGAATTGATTGAAAACAAGAATGGTGGCACTTTAGTTGCAAAATCTGAGATAAGAACATAAGTCCTTTTTTGTAGGTATAGGAGGTGCATTTATAATCCAATTTCTCCATAATTGTCACCAGTACATGTTAGAATAGGTAAAAACTCAAATCGAAATAATAAGGCGCCATGTCACAATGGACAAACATCCTAAAGGAATCCCGAAGGACAAAACATCTCGAAGGTCAATGAATGTGTAGTTTTGCAGTTGCTTTGTAAAACTCTGATATGTATCTATTGTTTTGACTCAGTATATATATTGTGGTCCTTGTACCATTTCTGTTGTATCATTTTGTATTGTATTGGGATGTATCTGTGTATATGTATATATATATCTATGTGATTGCTGTTCTGTGATATGTTGTATTTATTGCTGTTGTATTTTGTTCTGATAGATCCGTTAGCCACTGTAGTTTTGTATTAAGAATTTATTGAATATGTCGATCCACTTGAGAAAGAAAAAAAAATTAGAGCACCCAATCGATGTTTAGGACAAAGCTATGGATGGTCGCTCCTAACCAGCCCTATTCTCCGCATTAGCAGACAGTATTACTCAATGATACTCTTTGTTAATGTGGGTCTCGGGGTGGGGCGCCACAACTTTGCAGGCATGGAGAACATGTCAAAATCGACAACCAAAACCTTTTGGAACCAACTTGTTTTGGTCGGTGTCGAAAGGTTTTGCTTACTTATTCATTCGATGTTCTCTCATATTTACTTAAGTCTTCAATCTTTGGATCTTCATTGACAAAATTTCCATCAAAAGCGATCGGTATCGACCTGTTTTGACATCCAAAACTTGTCTTTTTCTTCAAAGTAGCAAGCAACATCATCAGTGGCTCAAAGTGGCTCCCCTCGAATTTCAAACCTCTTCACACTGACCTATTTGGAATGGTCAATATCGGACTGGTTTTTCCTTGTGCAAAGCTTGGTTAAAACTTCTAGTGCTCCATTCTTTTATTAGTCTTGGTATCTCCTAAGTTCATCGATCCATTTCTTCATCATTATGAAGCCAGGATCCATCGGGATGTCGCTTAGCTCAATTGCCAGATAAACAAAGTTAGGTTGCAAAAAGATTCAATTCCACATGGTTTCCTATCTTTGGGAGCTGGTGTCTAAGATGCCAGTCTCCGGGTATCCACCTTCGAACTCGCATATCTTGGGCATTGGTCGAAGGTATAATGTGTAAGGGTGAATAGTTCGATCGACCCCAGTCTGATTATACTCCAACAACCTAATCATGGATCGAAGAAGTTCATCGGTACCTAAACATCCGGTTTTCAAAACATAGAATGTTTGTTATGTCATTGATCATATGGCACAAAGCCAAACCTTAAGAATAGATTCCATTGATTCAAAAAGTCAACTTTATTTATGAACAGAAGAAATGACAGTTATTTCCTTATCACATCGGATCGTGATGGATAGGCTGCCTTATTTTAAAAAAGGAAATCAAGTAAAGTAGCACAATAGATGCTCGCTATTCCATGCCCTTGGAATTGGATCCCATCCATAGTTAACAACTTGAAAGATCGGTCTCCAAGCTTCTGTGTATTCACATGGGGACCTTCCTAATTCGGACCAAGTGCCCTCATACCCGCAAAGACCCGTTTCAAAATGTGATCGCCTATCTCAAAGGTACGGTTTCTAACCGGAATTGAACTGCTTTGCTACTCTTATCTGGTGAGCTGCTAACTTTAGTTCAGCATTTTCTTCTTTTTTTCAAACAAGTCGAGGGACTCAAGCAAGTGCTTCTTGTTCATCTTGGGATCATAGTGCAATCTTATGTGAGAAGGGACTTCGGCTTCAATTAGTGTTTTGGCCTCAATTTCGTAAGCCAAAGCAAAGGGAGTATGCCCAATCATGGACTTATGGGTTGTCAGATAAGCCCATAATGCTAGTGGTAACTCATCCACCCAATTACCCTTGGCTCTCTTCAGTCTTATCTTGATGGATTTGATGATCTTGTTCACCACCTCCACTTGTCCATTTGCCTGTGGGTGTTCTACTGCTACAAAGTCTTTTCTATATGATATTTGGCACAAAATTCTTGAAACTCCGCACTTTCAAATCAAGTCCCATTATCAGCGATGATCTTTTATGAAACTTCAAATCTGCAAAAAATGTTCTTCACTATAAAGTTGATCACTTTTTTCAAAGTAATCACAGTAAGTAGTTCCACTTCAGGCTATTTTGTGAAGTAGTCCGCAACCACTATTGCGTACTTCTCTCCACCTCTCGATATCGGCATCACACCAATGATATCTATTCCCTATACCGAAAATGGCCACTAGCTAACCATTTGCGTAAGCTCGTTGGATGGGGATCTTGGTATCTTTGAAAATCTCTGACACTTGTCACTTCTCCTAGAATAATCAGCTGCATCACGATCGATAGTTGGCTAGAAATATCCATAACATAGAACTTTCTTTGCTAACGTCTACTCCTAATGTGATCATCACAGCTTCCTTCGTGCATATCCTCGAGGGTATTCTTAGCTTCGTCTTTAATTACACATCTTAGCATAGGAGTTGAGATTCCTCTCATGTATAATACTCCTTCTTGCACAATGAACCTAGGTACTTTACCTAGAAGCTTCCATTGTTCGTTACTTCTATTTGGGAGAGTCCCTTTCAGCAAATAATCTTTAATCAGATCATCAATGACTCCTCCTCCTTGACTTCCAAGATCCAATCAACATCCATCTCGTCAATGCTTGGAGTCGTCAAAACCACTATTGGCACGATTCCCAACAATTGCACATCACCAGAACTGGCCGATTGGGCCAACTAATCAGCATTCATATTCTCCTCTCTAGGGACGTGCGTTATTGTGTAGTGCTCGATGTCACCCTGTAGTTCCAATTCTTTAAACAATTAAGGGGCGAGTCTCGCATCATTAGCTTGAAATTATTTCTTAACATGACAAACCACTAGTCGGGAGTCGCTAAGATATCCAAGTCTCCACTTTCAATTTCTTTGCTATCTTGAGCCTCATAATTAGTGCTTGATATTCAACTTCATTGTTTGGTGCATGGAACTCTAGCTTTAATGCATAATAGATCCTCTGTCCCTCCAAGGCTATGAGAACTACCCCTGCCATAGAATCATTCTTGTTTGAAGCTCCATCAACATACAACTTCCATTGAAAAAAGATGGACAACTCTTCTCCCACTTCATCATCCTAAATGGTGAACTCAACAATGAAATATGCCAATGCTCATCCTCTAATCACCACCCTAGGATGGTAGATCATGTTGTACCACCTCAACCCATATTCCACTTTATCAATCTCCTGAATTCTTGGGTTGATGCCGCATTTGTCTTAGTGGCTGATCAATCAATACCTTTACCTATACCTTTATCGACCGAGCCTTGAAGTATGGCCTCAACTTCCTCGCTTAAATAAACAAACGGTAAGCCAATTTCTCTAGCTTTGGATAATTCTTTTCTGCTTCTATGAATAGCTTGCTAAGATAATAGATTGACTCTGGATCTTGCATTCCTCACATACTAAGGGTGCACTCAGTGCATTGGTCGATACCGCTAAATAAGCATTCAAACCTTCTCATTCTAAAGGCTTGGACAATGTTAGTGGTTTCTTCATGTGTTCCAATGGGTTTGAAATGCTGCTTTATATTCATCTGTCCATCAAAAAATTTCTTTTTCCTACTTGAAGGCATCAAAGTATGTAATGCACTTATCTGTCGCCTTTGAGATGAATCGAACAATGCAACACCTTTTCCATTCAAGCTTTGCATTTCCCTCCTTATCTTCGGGGTAGTAAATAGTTCCAATGCTTCAATGCCCTGTGAGTTTATAATGAAACCCAAAAACTTACCCTATGAAACTCCGAAAGAACACTTCAATGGATTTAGTTTCATTTCATACTTTTGAAGATAATCAAACATCTCTGATAGGTCATCCATATGATCTGCCGATTATCGTGATTTCATGAGCATATAGATTATATAGACTTCCATTGTCTGTCTGATCTAATCTTTAAACATTCTATTCACTAGGAGCTGGTAATTAGCTCCAACATTATCCTGGCCGAACGGCATGACTATGTAACAACACCATCCCAATTATGTGATAAAACTAGTGTGCTCCTGATTTGGGAAGTGCATCGCAATTTGTTTATAGCCGGAGTAGGCATCATAAAAGATAGCAGCTCATGTCTGACCATTCCATCCACTTGTAAGTCAATTCACATTAGAGGAAAGTAATTCTTCGGGCATGCCTTATTCAAATCTGAGTAATTAATACATATCCGCCACTTCCCGTTTTCCTTTTTGAGCAACATTGGGTTTGTTATCCATTATAGGTATAGTGTTTCGCGGATAAAGCCGTTTGCATTTAGCTTACCCACTTCTTCGTTCGACATAATGGATCACTCTGGTTCCATACTCTGCCTCTTCTATTTCATAGGTGGGTAACTTGGGTTCACATTCAGCATGTGCCATGCAACTTCAAGTGAAATCCCACACATACCGGAATGCCACTATGAGAAAAAACGAATCAGACGACAGATATGCTTCATTGTCTAAATGAATACCTATTTGTCGTCTATTTCTGTGCCGTCTCATTACATATGAGACCACAGATATGCACCTTCGTCCGATATGCACTAACACATCAAAAGAAAAAAAACCATACGTTGTTTGATGTTATAGTATCATTTCTAAAATGTTCTATTAGACAACATATAAATATTGACTGATATGCATATCAATTACACCTATGTTATATTTGCAAAATGAAATAATGAATCATAATTTTATTTAAACAAATATTTTATTTCAAATCAAATTCAAATACAATACAACTTTCACTATACTTAAATTTTCAAATACAATAGAACTTTCACTATTCTTACATTTTCAAATACAATACAACTTTCACTATTCTTACATTTTCAAATACAATACAACTTTCACTATCACTCTCATATATACAACTTTTCTCTACACTCTAATATATAACATTTTTTACTAGCACTCACTTACACTCACTCGAGTTTATTTTTGATATTGATCTTCATTTGCTTGCTCCCCTTGTGTCCAGTCATCTCTTATACCTGCCAAATAAACAACGTAATAAAATGGAAAAGGAAACAAACCTAAATTGCAAAAATAAAATAAAATTTGAATATTAATATTGCCTCAGTTTATGGATTTGTTTTCTCTTCATGTTTTAGACATGGCCGGACAAATATATATGTGCACAGACAACTTATGATACGCACAATGTATCATTATGAATATCACAAGGTCGAACATCGATTAAATCTCACGAACTATTGCAAAGGTCAAGCTCGAAGGCTCAACATAGTGCAAATGTCCACAAGGTCAAGCCCAAGCCTCATCGGGCTTAACTCAGGTGCACAAGGAAATGCAACTCAAACAAGAAAATCAAACCAAAAATATACAAACCAGAAAATCAAACTCAGATGCACACTCAGGTGCTCTAACCAGGAATATACAAGTGCAACCAAGAAAATGCACAAGAGTACATATTGAATACAAGTTTCATCAATTTAACAAACACAAGAGTACATAGTGAATACAAGGCAAGAAATCTCAAAACAGTTTATGCATAGTGCACATAGGAGCAGCATGAACAAAGCTGAAGTGCACATGTATAAACCAGACAAAAACAAGGAAAAATATGGCAATATTTCACACATACATAATACATATGTATGTGTGTATATACATGGAAGTAACAAGCAAGAAGACTGCATATAGCAGTAACAACCATTCAAGATTTCAGACCATTCAAGGTTCAGGTTATTCAAGTATCAATTTCAGGCCATTCAAGGTTCAAGGAAGGCAAGGATGTATACATTCAAGGTTCAGGGAAAGCAATCAAAGAAAAATGCATTTTGGTATCAAAGCATATATACATGTATAAATCTTTGATTTCTTTGATACTTGAATGGCCTGAAATTGATACATGTACATACATACATACATACATACATACATACATATATATATATATAAACCATTCAGAGCAAAATGCATACATGTATATATGTATAAACCTTGAATGTGTACATGTATATATGTATAAAGCAAAATGCATACAAAAGGATGTATACATGTATCAAAATGCATTCAAGGTTTAGTGAAAGCAATCAAAGAAAAATCCATTCAAGTATCAAAGAAAAATGCATCACAAATTCAACATATGAACCCATGAACAATTCAAAAGCAGCTCAAAGCAATTCAAAAGTAGCTCAAAGCAATTCAAAATCAGCTCAAAGCACATATATATATGTGTGTGTGTGTGTATATACATGAACACACGAACAATTCAAAAGCAGCTCAAAGCTATTCAAAATCTGGTTAAGGGATTTTACATGTATATACATGTATACATGTATGTATATGCATGTATACATACATATAAAACATATGAACACATGAATAATTCAATGCACATGGTCCAGACTCATTTCATAAGACCAGATCATAAATGAATCAGTTCAAGTGCTGAAATGAATCAGTTCAAGGCACAAGACCAAGCCAGATCATAAATGAACCAGCAAAACAGAAATGAAGTGGGATGTAATTGGCACACTAATATACATATATACACATATGTCTATACATGTATACATGTATATATGCAACACATGTTCAGAGATTCAACTAACGGCAAGATTTAAGTAATATACATATATACACATATGTAAATACATGTATATATGTACATACTCATAATGGTTCAAGCTCAAGTACATACAAGTATATGTGAGAATTGAAACAACATAATACACATACAAGGGTATAATTATATAGAATTTTCACACATATACAGAAATGAAGTAAGATGTAACAACACATATACACATATGTATATACATGTATACATGTATATATGCAACACTGAAATCCCATATATCTCAAAACTGAAATCCTATTACACATATGAACACATGAACACAAGTATATACATATGAATACATGAACACAAGTATAAACATTCAAACAAATTAAAATAAGGCAGGACCAACAAGACTCATAGCAATAGGCAATGATATGGATCTACAATTCAACACAAGACTCGAGAAACTGGACACATATACAACAAGTATATACAACAAGACATATCAAGTGTTAAAGTGCACTGCCTTGAACAAGGCAGTTCCCGTCAACACTGCCTTGAACAACAAGGTCCAACATAGCAATCCACTAACTTCGACATGAAGTCAAGAGCACATGGTCAGTGACATAGTGAAAAACAAGGTCCAACCTAGCAATAAAATTAGCAAATGGAAACCAAAGCAGAAATTCAAGAATCATAAAACCAAATCAAACAGAAACCAAAATCAGAAATTCAAGAATAAAATCGAATCATATATTCACATATTTAGGAAATAAATTCCTATATAAGAAATCCAAATCATCATCGGCTAGAGATTAGAAGTCGAGAACAATATAAATCGATAGGGGCATAAATCATACCAATATCAATCGAAGAACACCCGATAAGGAGGAGCCACAACCATCAATAGTCAGTAAGGAAAGGTGCATGGTGATTCGAAGCTTAACTTTCAAGCAGCGACCTTCAAGAAACCCTAATTTCAGAACGAAGACGAAAAAGCAGCTTTGATTAGGAAGCCCTAAGGAATTAAGCACGCAACCATCAATTTTCACAAAGACGAGAAGGAGACGACTTCAATTTCATAAAACCCTAAGTTAGCGACGAGAAGAAGATGGCGATTTTCTCCTGAATAAAAATAAAAAGGGGGAACGAAACGAAATAATAAAGGAGGAACAAAATAATAAAGGGGGGAATCGAACAAAAGAGCGGCCACGAAATAATTAAGAGGGAAAAGGTGGAGCCAAAACTAAAAATTTTGATAACTTAAATCAGACGACATATAAAATGTTGTTTGAATAACAAGCTTGTACATTGGGGTTTCACGGGCCATTCAAACAACAGATGAAAGATTATGTGGCTCTTCAGACAACAAATGGTTTTGTCATGTGTTGTGTGAAAAAGTGGGATAACAGAAAATCTACCTTATGTCATGTGATCACTGTTATCTAATTCACTTTGTGGCATAGTGTGCATCTAAGTAAAAACATCTGTGTTCGCCCAAAGAAACCCTACCAACTCCTTTCTCATATTCAAGCCGAGTTGAGATTCGATTTTGTGAACCATTGTGGGATCATCATCATCAATCAAAATGCAAATCGTTAGTTCTACCTATGCCACCCTCACCTCTTTTTGCTCTTTTCGTGGGTCAGTGGATTTGTATAATTTACTGTTGGACCTGAGCCAGGGCTTGGGCAGTAGTTGCTATGCTTTTGAATATTTGATGCCGAGAGTCTTCTTTGCATTTTTCCCTTTTCCCATTGCTTTGTTTCTCTGAGCTCTGCAACTAAGCTCTCTTGACTTGTGCTAGGTCACCCTAAATCGCCCCTACTCCATTCCCGTTCGAAAACTTCATCATCAAATACCATGGAGCAAACGTAGTTCAAAAATTGGCAAGGACCGGTCGACCCAAGAAAGCATTGCAGGCTAAAATTCCATCAACCACAACAACATCTATACCCATACAACCTTGTGGTCTCCTTCTTCCAACTAAAATGGCAGTTTGATACACTCCATCGATTCTTTGGCCTTTCCTATAAATCCATATATGCAAGACTTATATAGCTTCAGATCCTTCTCATCAAGGTGCATCTTCTCAAAGGTTTGTTTGCATAAAATATTCACCGATCTCCCACTGTCAATAAGGACTTAATGCGTTGTAGCTAGCCCAATCACGGCCGCAATCACCATAGGGTCAAGCATCGATGCTTCGATCCCATTTGCAACTCTATTTCTAAATAGAATATCATCATTTATGGTTCTCTGTTGTTCTGTTGGAGCTCAATCCTCTATGGTGTAACACATTTCTTGAGGCACGTACCTCAAAGAGCCTCCATAGCACTCCATCTCATTATAACTCTTTTCCATTGGATGCGAACCCATAGAAATAATATTTATCACAATCCCTCTTGCCTGCTGTCTTGATCCTTCTCTGTTAGACCCAGCCTAATTTCCTTCAGCAAATTGGCCTTAAGGTTGATTATTTGCTTGCCATCCAGTCTGCAGGTTTCTGACATACTGTTGCAACTTCTTATTTCTAATCAAATCTTCGATGATATCCCTTAGATGTCTACATTCATTTGTATTGTGCCTATGCGTCTTATGGAAGCGGCAATACTTTCCGGAGCATCTTTACTCTATAGTAGCCTCACTTAGGGGCGGCTTCTTGTAGCGCTCCATGCCTTGGATAGTAAGGTAAATATTGAATCTGTCAACTCCGTATAATCTCACCAGCGAGTGAACCTCATACACTCCTTAGTGTCTTGCTTCTTAGCACTAGCATTTTGGTTTCTCTTGTTATTGTTCCTAACAATCACTACAATGTCCCCAACACCATCATCACTCAGTTTGACAACAACATTACATTGTATCACATTACTCGATCCTTTCTAACTATCAGTAACCAATCTTGCAGCCTATTCTACCTCTTTCTTCGTCTATGAGATTCATTTCATTGATGGGGTTGGGCCAACGCCGCTAGCTATTCTTGCATACTCCTCATCGGATCTATCTTAATTTTCCATTGCTCTAGCATCTTTTCATTCATATCCAACATCATTTTCTCTATCTCAGCTTTTGTTACAATTTCAGTCGGTTGAGATAAAGATCTTGGCAAAGTAGCTAGTTAGTTAATCTCCTTTTCATGCTGGAATCCTTCAATATCCCCTTTCATAATAACTCCAGATCCAGCACTCCTCTCTTTTTTAGGAAACATCTCTTTCCTGATATGATATTAGACTCCTCTAAATCCAAGTAACCACAGATATATGCCTAAGAAAACTCTAGATCTTGCTTCTAGATTTCTTCAAATCCAAAGTGAAAGTATAGATCTAAGCCCGAGAATGATCATTCTCAATGAAAGCACCAATGATATATAGGAAAACACCCTAATCTAATCAAAAATGAATTGAATTTAAAGAAAATTAAAATGAAAAATAAGGAAAGACATTATTTCTAAAGTTGTTCGGCCTCAATTTGGTTAGCTACGTCCACTATCAACTTTATTTCAATTTACTTTTATAACTTCAGCCAAAAATACAATGATTTTCAAGCTTATAATTGTTGAATATGCAAGTATATGATTTTTGTTTGATGATAATAAACACACACACACACACATATATATATATATATATATATTCAGTTAAATGTATTTGTTAATTGTACTATTTTATTTTTCACATAATTATATAAATATTTGTTGAATAAAATAATAATACAGAATTTAAATTCAAACAGATATTTTATTCAAACAAATATTTTATTACAATTTGGAATAGTATAAATTTGAGCTCTCACTATATACACAATTTCCATTACAATACAATTTCAAATTATAATATAATTTTTCGCCATACGTACATTTGCACCTCACTACATATCACTCGTTCACTCATATTTGTTCTACAACTATATTCCAATCTGTATCCAGCATCTGAATTATCTGCAAAATAAACACTGACGCAGTAAAATTGAAAAAGAAATATTTTTGCAGTGTAAAATAAAATGTTTTTTGAAAATATTATTTGCCTCAGTTATTTGGATTGTTCGTCATCATTTATTTTCAATTCATCATACATGAACAACTTGTGACATGCACAGTGTATCACTGTACATGCCACAAGGCCGTGCACACCGATATACACTTGATAAAACTGCAGGGATAAGTGAGCACAAGGTCAAACCCGAGCCATAAGCTGGATTCAACTTCGGCGCAATACAAAAGAATCACAAAATTTTCGAGTACAAGTTCTCATGCAACAAGAATCCAAAACCAGACCATGCTAACAAGTGCACAAATGTGTACACATGAGAACAGACTCGACAATGGAGTCAACGCAATATGAAAACAAGTTTATATGCAGACAGCAGCACAATTGAGCAATTTCAGACAAGACCAAGTCTTAAATAAAAGGAACTCCACATAAAAACTCACTAGTTCAACAAACACATATGATCAGACACAAGAACAAGGAAAACAAATGCATTTGGACTTAAATGAAACAAACTGGAAATACTTATGAAAGAGGATAAAGTAAGTGGACATGTATACAACTATACATGAACACATAATACTCCACCAAACCAGAATTGATGCCAATCTCACACACATATATACATACATATATATGTATAAGTATGTGTGTATATATATATATGTATATATATATATGGAGACCATCAACCAAAGTACAGACAAATTCCAAAATCAAGATGAAGTTCAAATGAAGACCAGAGAATACAAGGCTACAGTGAAATGAATCAAATTGCACATATACAAGGCTCAAGTCCAAAACCATGTTCCAAAAATAACCAAGCTCGTATGCAAGTTAGGTTTTAAACATATAGTACAAATATACAATGGAGCATGCAACAGTTCGGGTATGAAGGCAACTGGGTAACCAAGATAACACAAAAGAGCAGTGATAGCATACAAGTGAAGTGTCACACAAGAATGAAATGCCACACCACTCAATAACAAAGTGTACTAGATCAACATGGCCAAAACAACCAGAGGCAACCGCAAATCAATGGTCGAACTACATAACAAGTAAACATGTACTAGTAACTCAAGCAAACAGGTGCAGGTATACAACAACCAGGTGAAGACTCCAAGAGGAACAAGTGAAGGCATCACAAACATACATATATACATGCGCAAACACACATGTATACATGTATTTATATGCAGTGGCAGGATGTAGTGAAGTAGTAAACAAAATGGCATATGTATACATATGGACATGACTCAAAGCATCATCAATGAACCAAACCTCAATACAGTAAACAATGATAGGTAACAATGCAGCAAAGCTCTGAAACAAAATCAAAGGCAACTAGATCAACAATACATATATACACGCATATATATTGATGAACCAGACAACTGACAATATGAATTGAGTGAAGCCATGTGTAATAGGCAGTGGTGACAACATGACTCAAGTGCAATCGAAATGAAGTGCGACCAGATCAACATACAATACATACCAGGTAGTGAACAAAATGAAGCAGTAGTGTTTTAAATAAAAATCAAAGCAATGGGTCACACATTTTCAATCAGAGCAAAAAGAGTTCGAACAAGTCAGACTCAAAGCCAGGTGATAACAAGAATCGAATAAGTCCAGATTATCACAATTTTAAATTCCAAAATCAAAGCCGTGGTAATCAAGCAAAGCACATCAGAAAATATTCGAATTGAACTAGTCTAAAGAAATCACGTGTATTCAAGTAAAATTGAACGGCCGTGCTAAAATATCAGACGAATTCAAGTGAACGATAATTTAGGGTGTTATTCCCTATAAATACCATTAACATCATCGGCATACAAGGCATCGAGTTCAAGCATATCAACGAGAGTAATAAAGAAAAATCGCATACCAGTATTTTTTGATTCGAACTCGATCGAGAAGCAGCCGCGAAGGAACAAAAGCGACAAGCTGATTGACAAAGCAAATTGAAGAAAGATCTTCATTCAATCAAAAATTTGAATCGGCGTGCTCAATTTCCAGAAGCCCTTATTTCTCAAAGAGGAACGAAGATAGATCTAAGAAGAACCTTGGGGGCAGCATGTAGGTGGGGTTTTGCCGAAGCTGGGTAAATTTGTGTGTGATCTCTTCTACATTATCTTTCTACTTTTATTATTCTGCTATTATCTGTGCTGCAACTATTTTATATATTTCCGCATTAATTTTTATAATTATTAGTATCACCCTATTCACCCCCCCTATGGTGAAATCAATCCTACAAGTGGTATCAGAGCTAGGAACAAAAGCCAATTTTTGCTATAAAACTTTGATTTTTCAAAAACAAATTACTATTTTAAAATTTTGATTTTTTTTAGATGGCTTCTTTTGATAATGCTTTTGCAGAGGGTCAGTCTATAGTTAGACCACCTATGTTCAATGGTGAATATGTTTACTGGAAAAATAGAATGAAATTATTTCTGAAAACCATTGGTGCTTGGAGTATTGTTGAGACAGGATATAGGACGCCAACTATTGTGGTAGATAATCAGGAAATTGAAGAACCGATGGATCAATGGACAGATCGTGAAAATAAACTACAGAATGCTAATGCTAAAGCTATGAATTATATTATATGTTCATTAGATCAAATTGAATTTAATCGTGTCTCAATTGTCTAACTGCGCCGGAAATCTTGCACACACTTGAAGTGACTCACGAAGGAACATCTCAAGTCAAAGAATCTCGCCTTGCCATGCTTAGTAGCGAATACGAGAACTTCATAATGGCCAAGGATGAAAATTTCAAAGAGATGTATGGGCGACTTTCCAATCTCGTATACAAATCAAAAGCTCTCGGAAAATCATACACAGAGTTGGAAATAGTCCGAAAAATCCTCAGAGTCCTTCCACGAAATTTTGAAGCAAAAGTTACTTCCATTCAAGAATCAAAAGATCTGAAACAAATCAAAGTCGAAGAAATTATTGGAAATCTCACCAGTTATGAGCTAGAAATTAAATTCAAGGAAGAACGTGAAGGAGGTGATACGCGAAAGAAATCAATAGCTCTCAAAGGAACGACGGAAAGTGAAGATGATGATGATGGTGCAGCAGAACTGGCACTGATAATAAAGAAATTCAAAAGGTGGAATCACAAATACGGAAATCCAGCTCTAAATCAACAACTGAAAAGCAGAATAGTCAAAGTTCTAGACAACCCAGAAGAGTAAGAGATCATTTGTCACAAGTGCAATAAACCTGGTCACATCAAGCCCAATTGTCCTCAGAATCGACTCGACCAAGGAAAGAAATCGAAAAGGAGAAGTTTTACAGCCACGTGGAATAAAAGTGTTGACGATAATAAAAGCACTAGCAGTCAGAGTGAAAAAGCAGATCTGTGTCTTCAAGGTGATATTACTGATAGCGATGATGATGAGCCAAGCGAGGTATCAAAACTCACTCACTCAGAATTACTTATATATTTTCACGAAGTAAATGGCTGCTTTGAACGACTTAGGGAGAAGTACGCTAAAATTGAAACACAAAGAGATAGTTTGATAGAACTAAATAAATAGATTGATCAATTAGTTAAAAACCATCGAAACAAAAGCCATAAGTGTGATAAGTGTCCATTATTTGAAGAGGAAATGAAAAAATCAGAAACTAGAATCAAATCACTTGAAAATGAAATTACGATTTTTAAAGAAAGTGAAAACACTAGGAGATAAAATTCTATTAAAAAGTGCACTTTGTTATTGAATGAAAATGAATCTCTCAAAACACAAGTCCAACAATTGTCTACAACTTTAGGAAAATTCTCCAAAGGAGAAAGATCGCTAAATATGTTATTAGGGAAACAAATTGTCAATACCGTTAGACAAGGACTTGGGTATACTCAATCTGAACGAGTTAGAAGTAAAATTAATCGTGTCAAATCCGAGTGCACAATTTGTAGGAAAATTGGACACAATCACAACAATTGCTGGTTTAGATCCAAACACACGAAAACCGTACCGATTTGGGTTCCTAAAGGCACAAATATAAAATCCCTTAAAGTCAAACAAATCTGGGTGCCGAAAGGAACAAATATAGATTGTTTTGGGTCTACAAAAACATATTTTTCAAAATCTTTTTCCACTAACAATCATGGACCTATAAAAACAAATATGTCTCAAAAATCTTTCCTCGTGTAAGTGTGGTGGCAGGCTAAGGAACAACAAAAGTGTTACCTGAATTCTGGCTATTCTAGGTACACAACGGGCATCAAATCTAAGTTCCTTAGCCTAGTACAAAGGTGGCAGAATCACAATGGGCAACAACGAAAAATTATCGGCAAAAGTAAAATAGGCAACGGTACATTTATCCTGAACGATGTATTAAATGTGAAAATCTGCACCATAATCTGATTTAATTCAGCCAGTTATGTGATAAAGAAATAAATGTTGATTTTTGATTCTGGTTTATGCAAAAATGTTGACCAATCATCTTTTTCATCTTCGAACTAGTTTATATAAATTTGCTTGGACTAACTATATTGCAAGTTTAGGTGATAAGAGATGTTGTTTTTGTATTGGTTGATGATTACACGTGGATACATGTGTTCATCTTACTGCTTCTAGATTTGACAATATGTTCACTAGTTGTTTATGCACACGTTTTCAATCAAATCCTTAAGGAATCACATTTTAAAAGCTGTAAAAAGGATTTTAAGGTATTTGTTGCAACTTCACCGTCTGGTCTATGATATCCAACTAATGATAATCTTGAGTCAAAGAGATATTCAGATGCAGATTGCACTGGTAACCTAATTGATAGAAAAATTACTAGTAGAACGTGTTTTATGTAGAGACATCTCCCATCCACAAAGAAAATATCTGCAAAATTTCATTTTTAACTGTTTTTCAATCAACAGACATTTTTCTTATAAAACCCCTTCCAGAAAATAGTTTTGTTGACTTCGTTTCAGATTAGACATTTTAGAAATTTGATTTTATATTTATTTTTGGATTTGATCTTAAATGATAACATCGACTAATCTGACTCCCTACTAATTATCGAAAAGATAAATAGTGATTGAAAAAAGTGATGAGTGTTGATATTAATCATATATTATGACTTAAGACAGTATATTTAGTAAATTTCTTTAAAAATTTAAACAAGATTTATAATAACTTTTGTTGGTAAAAATTCAATGACCATCTCTATTTCTATCATATTTCTAACGACCATCACTCATTAAAATCCAATATAGTATGCCAAAATGTGGTATTTTAAACAGGAAATTATTTATTTTTATTTTATTTATTTTTAATAAAAACATCCAAAGTATTCACTCTCATTTAAAAGTCCTCACGGTTATACATGGGTGAATTACTTGGAATATTTGTTTATGTGCTTTCATGCTCATTTAAAAGTCATCACAGTTATACATGTATGGAACACATATCAAAATTGGTTATTAAATAGACGAGTTGATTCTAATCCCATTTAAAAGTCATCACGGTTATGCGTGGTTAGAAGATACTTGGAATTTGTTTTTTGTTTTTTAAAAATTTGGGAATACTACTAATCTCATTTCAAAGTCCTAACGGTTATGCATGGTTAGTAGATATTCAAATTCCTGATATTAATATACCACAAATAGTCACAACTGTATGGTTTTATATGCCGACATCACCCCTATCACTCTAAAGTGGAATATGCGCCTAACAAAGTATTTATGATTTTTGTTTGATTTTTTATTGAAATTTTATATTTATACTCGATTGGGTA
Organism: Allium fistulosum; assembly: GCA_030737815.1. Classification (NCBI taxonomy): domain Eukaryota; kingdom Viridiplantae; phylum Streptophyta; class Magnoliopsida; order Asparagales; family Amaryllidaceae; genus Allium; species Allium fistulosum. Next base: position 1,113,900,605 of record CM060905.1, read on the forward strand.
TTAATGTTGTATTAATGTCTATCACTTTATCTCTAACATTATTACTCTTTTGCTGATAACAAAAGGAGGAGAGAGAAGTTAAGATTTTGGTTGGCAAATAATTCAAGTCATATTTTTTATTTGCATATTCTCATCTAAGTTTATTTGCATATTTTTATTTATTTTCATGCATAAATGAAGGGGGAGCTTTGGTGTAGGGGGAGCATTCAAATAGGGGGAGCAAATAGAATGATCAAATACATTTAATAAATTCAAAGTCTTAAATATATGTTTGTTATCATCAAAAGAGGGAGATTGTTGAATATGCAAATATGTGATTTATGTTTGATGATAATAAACATATATATATATATATATATATTCATTTAAATGTATTTGTTAATTGTACTATTTTATTTTTCACATAATTAAATAAATATTTGTTGAATAAAATAAATAACACAGAATTTAAATTCAAACTGATATTTTATTCAAACAAATATTTTATTACAATTTTGAATGGTACAAATTTGAGCTCTCACTATATACACAATTTCCATTACAATACAATTTCAAATTATAATATAATTTTTCGCCATACATACATTTGCACCTCACTACATATCACTCGTTCACTCATATTTGTTCTACAACTATATTCCAATCTGTATCCAGCATCTGAATTATCTGCAAAATAAACACTGACGCAGTAAAATTGAAAAAGAAATATTTTTGCAGTGTAAAATAAAATGTTTTTTGAAAATATTATTTGCCTCAGTTATTTGGGTTGTTCGTCATCATTTATTTTCAATTCATCATACATGAACAACTTCTGACATGCATAGTGTATCACTACACATGCCACAAGGTCGTGCACACCGATATACACTTGATAAAACTGCAGGGACAGGTGAGCACAAGGTCAAACCCAAGCCATAAGCTGGATTCAACTCAGGCGCAATACAAAAGCATCACAAAATTGTCGATTACAAGTTCTCATGCAATAAGAATCCAAAACCAAACCATGCTAACAAGTGCACAAATGTGTACTCATGAGAACAGACTCGACAATGGAGTCAACGCAATATGAAAACAAGTTTATATGCAGACAGCAGCACAATTGAGCAATTTCCGACAAGACCAAGTCTTAAATAAAAGGAACTCCACATAAAAACTCACTAGTTCAACAAACACATATGATCAGACACAAGAACAAGGAAAACAAATGCATTTGGACTTAAATGAAACAAACTGGAAATACTTATGAAAGAGGATAAAGTAACTGGACATGTATACAACTATACATGAACACATAATACTCCACCAAACCAGAATTGATGCCAATCTCACACACATACATACATACATATATATGTATATGTATATATGTGTGTGTGTGTGTGTGTATATATATATATGGAGACCATCAACCAAAGTACAAACAAATTCCAAAATCAAGATAAAGTTCAAATGAAGACCAGAGAATATAAGACTACAGTGAAATGAATCAGGTTGCACATAAAAAAACTCAAGTCCAAAACCATGTTCCAAAAATAACCAAGCTCGTATGCAAGTTAGGTTTTAAACATATAGTACAAATATATAGTGAAGCATGCAACAGTTCGGGTATGAAGGCAACAGGGTAACCCAGATAACACAAAAGAGCAGTGATAGCATAAAAGTGAAGTATCACACAAGAATGAAATGCCACACCACTCAATAACAAAGTGTACCAGATCAACATGGCCATAACAACCAGAGGCAATGGCAAATCAATGGTTGAACTACAGAACAAGTAAACATGTACTAGTAACTCAAGCAAACAGGTGTAGGTATACAACAACCAGGTGAAGACTCCAAGAGGAACAAGTGAAGGCAGCACAAACATACATATATACATGCGCAAACACACATGTATACATGTATTTATATGTAGTGACAGGATGTAGTGAAGCAGTAAAAAATGGCATATGTATACATATGGACATGACTCAAAGCATCATCAATGAACCAAACCTCAATACAGTAAATAGTGATAGGCAACAATGCAGTAAAGCTCTGAAACAAAATCAAAGGCAACTAGGTCAACAACACATATATACACGCATATATATATTGATGAACCAGACAACTAACAATATGAATTGAGTGAAGCCATGTGTAACATGCAGTGGTGACCACATGACTCAAGTGCAATCGAAATGATGTGCGACCAGATCAACATACAATGCAGACCAAGTAGTGAACATAATGAAGCAGCGATGTTTAAAAATAAGAATCAAAGCAGTGGGTCACACATTTTCAATCAGAGCAAAAAGAGTTCGAACAAGTCAGAGTCAAAGCCAGGTGACAACAATAATCAAACAAATCCAGATTATCACAATTTTAAATACCAAAATCATAGCCGTGGTAATCAAGCAAAGCACATTAGAAAATATTCGAATTGAACCAGTCTAAAGAAATCACATGTATTCAAGTAAAATTGAACGTCCGTGCTAAAATATCAGACAAATTCAATTGAACGATAAGTTAGGGTGTTATTCCCTATAAATGCCATTAACATCATCGGCATAAAAGGCATCGAGTTCAAGCATATCAATAAGAGTAAATAAAGCAAAATCGCATACCAGTATTTTTCGATTCGAACTCGATCGAGAAGCAGCCGCGAAAGAACAAAAGCGACGAGTTGATTGACGAAGAAAACTGAAGAAAGATCTTCATTCAATTAACAATTTGAATCGGCGTGCTCATTTCGCTCTAATTTCTCAAAGAGGAACGAAGATAGATCGAAGAAGAAACAAGGCGGCCATAAAATAAGAAAAGGGAACGACCGAAGTTCTATATGAAGATAAAAAGAAAAAGGGGATTCTCATTTATTTTATTTTTGGGCTAGTTTCCTTATAATATATTTTTGGGCTTAATTTATTAAATAAGGTTTTGTATATTGTTTTTATTTTGTATTTATTTTTTAAACTTTTGTAAAATTCTAGTCGTGTGACTAGGGGACGAACTACGGTGGTGTAGTTCGAGAATTCGCAACTCAGTGGCTGAGTTGTGGTAGGGTTTTGAGCGGTTAAACGGGTGTCGCGAGTTTACGTGTGTAAGCATCTGACTACTTAATTTATAATAGAAACCTTGGGGGTAGCACATAGGCGGGTTTTTGCCGAAGCTGGGTAAATTTGTGTGTGATCTCTTCTTCATTATCTTTCTGCTTTTATTATTCTGCTATTATCTGTGCTGCAACTATTTTATATATTTTCGCATTAATTTTTATAATTATTAGTATCACCTTATTAACCCCCCTCTAGGGTGAAATCGATCTTACAATAATTGGTTGAAGACAGACCGAACTTAGTTGCAAAAATCCAAAATGAGATCAGAGGATCTTTTTTCATAGTTGTAGGAAGTGTATTTATAGTCAAATTTCTCCACAATAGCTGCCAGTATGCGTTAGAATAGGTAAAAAGTCAAATCCGAACTACCGGGCATGAAGTGTTAAAATTGCCAACAATAACCTTTCAGAATCGACCTATTTTGTTTGATGCCAAGAGGTTTTTCTTACTTGTTCATTTGATCTTCTCTTATATTTGTTTAAGTCTTCAACCTTTGGATCATCGTCGACAGAATTACCCATCAAAAGCGGTTGGTACCGGTCTATTTTATCCTTCCAAAACTTGTCTTTTTCTCTAAAGTAGCAACCAACAACATCAATGTCTCAAAGTGGGTTCCTCCACATTTCAAGCCTCTCTATCGCAGCCTATTTGGAATGGTCGGTACCGAGTGGTTTTCATTGTGCAAAACTTGGCTAAACTTCTAGTGCTCAATTCTTTAATTGTCTTGGCATCTCCTAAGATCCTTGATCCATTTCTTCATCACCTTGAAACCCAGTTCCATCGAGATGTCACTTGGTTCAAATGCTGGATAAGAGAAGAAGATGAAAAGGTTGATGAAGGAATCTTTAATAAGCGAACCACTATAAAAATTCCTTATCTTCTTCATTTTTCAAGAGTTATACTTTTTTTTATGTTTTCTCTTGTATTTGTAATACCCCGCAATTGTACCGATCAAAAATTTAAATATTTTATCGTTAAGTAATGAAACACCCCTTATACTTGACTTTTACGGATGACTGAATTAGGACTTGAAATACCCATAGTTGAGTTTGCTTTTCGACATGATTAAAATGAGTATAAACTTGATTATGTTCGGAGTCGACAAGTTTTTGATGTGAATAGTGATTTTTTAGTGGATGAGATGAATTTGGTCTAAGCCGCATTTCCTAGCCTATAAGTGGCTAAGCCTCTTCATAATTCTCATTCCACTTGTCATTTCACATTTCATCCTCTCCCTCCTCCTCTAATCTTCTCCTGATTTCCTCTTAATCACCGTGCCTAGATTAGCCAAACCTTGCCAAAATAAATCCCAATAAGTCCCAATAAAATAACTATAATTCCTCGCATCCAATTCTCCATAAAACCCACGAAGGAATTAGCTTGACTCAGCGATTGGAGTTTCAACATGGATTTCAAGAGAGCATGGAGTTGGGTTTTTGTAACTAGAGCTTGATTTAGGAGAAAGCAAGGTGAGTGAGATGATTCTCCATATATATTTATGTGTTAATCTTCATAGTTTTATTTATTGATTAATATGAAATTATATGAAGTGATTTCTTGATTGCATGGATTGATTTTGACTTGTATTCATGTTATAAACATACTTATATTAACTCATTATTTGTTTAGGACCTTAATAACTATATTTGAAAATAATTAATAAGCTAAGAATTTGATTTTGGGTTAATTGAATGATTATATGTGATGTTGTGATAGATTAGGGACTAATTACATGTGATAATTAAGCACATGTCATTAGTTAGTAATAATGAAACTAATTTAAATGATTTTGGAAAAGTTAGTAAGCTAATTAACTAAGTTTTGAACTCTACATTTATTATTAAAATGATTAGAGGGTTAATGGAGCTTAATTAGCACTTGTGAATATAATTTAAAAATAAAGAATGATCTTTATTAATGAATAATTTATTTATAAATATTATTTAAGTCAAGAAATAGTTTTGTAAGTAAAAGAGTTATTTTATAAAATGGTATTTTATAAAATAGTATAACTGAAGCTTAATTGGTATTTATAAAATGGTTATATAATTTTATAAATGAAGTATAATTTTTTTAAAATGGAAATGAGATTTTATAAAATAGTAATATGATGTATACTTAATTTTAATGAAGCAATTAAGTATTCAAATGCTTAAAAGTGATTTATAAGCTACCAATATATTTTATAAAATGGTTGTAAAATTTTATAAAACAATATGAAATCATATTAGATTTTTATTGAAAAGATTTAGTAAATAAAAGTAAGATTTGATTAAGTAATAAATGAATTACTTATTTAAATATACATGTATGTATATAAGTATGGGTAAAGTATACATATACATGTATTTGAAAATATATAACAATCAAAACAGTTTGTGTATGGTAGTTAGAATTGTTATGTATGTTGTTTGATGAATATGTGTATTTGTGTGTATGTAAATATATATGCATATGTGTAAATACATTTGTATATAAGCACGATGCGGGCATTTCATGTACCCATAGTGACTATCGTGTGCGCTAAGTTACGCGAGAGTATACTGGACCGAGTAATTACTCCGGTGATGTCTGAAACGTGACTTGTGAAGTTTTTACATGTTTGCATATACGTTTGTGCATATGTGTGCACAAGTAAGTGTATCGACACACATGTGAGTATCATGTGAAAACTTCACATAAAAGAGCGGTGATTTCGATTGTGTTCGTTTTGGCATGTTAGAAGGGACCGAATTGAAAGAATCGCCCTATGGAACTCTAAACATAAAAGAGCGGTTTTGCCTATCGAAATCGCTTTTCGAATACTTAAGAAACCACTTCCATAGTATTAAGCAATGGAATTCGAAGGAGGTCCGATGTGGCGAAGGCAGACTATGGGAGCTAGACGACTCATCGGGCGAAGCGATGGAGAAGGCGAGGCTTGAACCAGCAACTCGGAGGCTGCCTGACCTAGGCTTATTGCCTTAGAAAGGCAACCACCCGTCGACCGGTGGTGCTTGGCCCTGGGCAGTAAGCCCAGGCCAGGTGTTGTTTTATTAGGGATTTTCCCTTGGTTTTGGATTCACTTTTGCACGAACCTTTGGCATGGCTTCGGGAAGGCTTCAAACTACTCGAGAAAGTGAGATGCAAGGTGAAGCTCAGGATTCAGATGCAATGTGTATTCATACATGTGCAGTCAATGATGATTGAATATGATATCAATGTAATGATTGGTTACATGGTCATATTTAGTGAGCGTGTACAGTTAAGCAGGGTTAGTCCATGCCCCTTAGCTTTGACCGTGGGATAGACATATTTTATACGTAATGGTATAATTGATGTATGCATATACCTATATGGTGTCGATGTTCCTTTGTGGTCCCGATAACGTATTACACATGACATGAACATCTTTCTCTTTGATAAGAGATGTTATATGAGTTGTCAAGGAATTCATGATTTCCTAGGGGAGATGACGACAATCATCTACTACGGGATCAAATTACACCAAAGCTCATTATAAGGATACAGTGAGATCTACACGAGACCCAACATTTAGGATGTGGCTCAGGGTCTATGGTACATTTAGGTACCGACTCTATCTATTATAGGAATAGGTTTAAGTATTTAGAGTAGATCATATATCACCAAAGCTCATTATAGGGGTACAGTGAGATTTACACGAGACCCATCATATAGGATGTGGCTCGAGGTATATGGTGCGATTAGGTACCGACTCTAGTTATCTTGGACTCTCAAAGGGAATCATTGGATCATGATAGATGTCTATAGTAGACTTCACCCATCAGTAACGATGGGTATTGATTTGTATTCTTTGATTATTTTTCATTGTTATGTTGTATATGTTATTAGTTGGTTGTTAGTGTTATTACTGCATTTATTATCATTATGTGCGTCACGATAGACTTATATTATGATCACCCTACTTTTGGATGTTAGGTTACCTTTACCATAGTATGTTGTTATGTTTTAGCCACATTATGTTGGTTGTGTTGACTCGTTGATTATAGGAGAATAGCAGGTTATGGTATGATTTCTATCTTTCGTATAGACTTACTTTACTTATTCATGGACAGTCCGGATTACCCCCGAGCCACGATTGTGGAGAGGACCGGCTATGCCTTGGTAGTTCATGTATATTTGTATATAGTTTCAATATACAGTATTTTGAGCTAGTTCCCCTCACACCAGGCTTTATGTCTGACCCGCATTTTGTCTCTGTCATTTTATGTCATGACAAGTCTCGGGTAGTCGATTGAGTAGTTTGAAAGTCAGGTGCTTTTGGGGATATGCTTTTAGGACAACTGGAGCATTCTATAGAGGCGACGTCAATACTTTGTATATACTTGATATTGCAGTAGTACATAACATATATGTATTATATATGAGACTTGATGTATAGACTGTTTTAGGTAGAATCATTATTGTTAGGAGTTGATGTATTCTGACTTTCTTTACTGGTATTTATGTATCAGTTGCCTTCGCTAGTGCTGTCTCTTATATATTATCATCATGTTCTGTTCATGTATATTCAGTATGTTATATGTTATCATTCTATAGTGAGATCTTATTGATGTCTTGATTTGTTATTTTGTTTTAACCTTACTCCGTCAATCTGTCTTTTGTAGTATTTGAAAGTCAGGCGATGTTGTATAGCGCTGATTTTTGGTATTACGAAGGGCGGGTTGTTACATTACCTCTCGTACTTTATTATTTCCTAATATTTTATTTTATTTTATTCGTTTGATAACATCAGTTTGAATAGATTTGAAATATATATATATATATATAAATGCGACGTGTGCACTGATTTTTGATGCAAGTTTATTGGTGCTTTCATTGGCTCCTTTTTTATCTAAAAGCTTTTACAATCTAAAAAGGAATAAAATCTATATTTTTGATTTTATTTGAGAAAATTACTTACCCTCCTGTGGATTATAATTAGGAACTATTATATGAAATAATTTACTTTCCATTTCTTTATTTTAAATTTGAAAAATATATTATAAAGAAATTACCTTCCCTTTTCATTTTGGGAATTGTGTCTACAAATAGAAACCACTTTCCCTATCTTTGATTTAATTTAGGAAAGATACGACAAAGAACAATTTTTTTCCTCCTTTCAAGTTATTTTGGAAAAGAATTTATAGAAAAACCACTTTCCTCCTTTTGCTTTAATTTTGGAAAAGGCTTTGCAGAAAAATCATTTTTTCCTTAAAGCTTGATTTCAAATACATTTACCAAAAATGATTTCTAGAAGATAAGGAATCTCTTCTAACGATGCTGAGCTAAACACTTCCTACTCTCTCCTCAACCTAAAAGGAGGATGATGAGTACTAAATTGTCTCAGTTGTCTCAAAAGCTAACCCATGACCAAACCGATCAAATGGTCCTATTCTATATTAAGAAAAGCACGCTTAAGAGTTGCTTAAGCACTAAATGAATTCAAAATGATTTTTTTTTTGAAAAATGCAATAAAATTAAGCAATGAGGGGTTAATCGCGCCTAATTAGCGCTCATCTACACTTTGCTTAAATTTAAACGATGCTTAACCACTACTAAGTAAAAAATATATTATTTTTAAAATAAAAATAGGGTAACAGCAATAAAGGTACATTCCCTAACAAAATTTCCTCATATTCGATCATATGGGCCGATTAATGATGAGTAGTTTTTGCATTAAAATATGATTATATTTATTTGAAAAATATGCATAGTTTGTACTCAACTTGAGTATGCTTACTATAATGAATAACGAAAATAAAATGCCGCTTTTGAAACCTAAGAATTTATAAGTTAACTTTAAAGTTAAATTCTTTATAATCAATTCATGCATACATGGTGATACACTTAATATAATCTCTTTACATAAATTGATACTGATACGAATAATGTATGCTAAAAGATTAAATAGCGCTTAGGGGATGCCTATGCGACGCTTAAGTGACATTAAGCGAAGCGAGACTTTTATCGTTTCATCTCGCTTAGTGATTAATATAACGTAGGTCCTATTGCAATGAATGAATGGTGAAATACATCTAGAAGCTCCTAAATAACCTATTTAACCCTTTAATTGGTAGAGTAGAGCGGTAATGAATTTTTTTTTGAAAGGGACGAAATTGTCCAAATTGTTATTTAAGCTACAAGCATATAAAATACACAAGGCATTTAGGATAAATCAAGGATCTAAAATTCTCATGACATTTAGAATGGAGCCCAAACCACTAGTCAAAATGATGACGTGGCCAGTCAAAATCAAGCTGAAGTTGTTTAAAAAACCGCTATGAAGGTGGACGAAATAACCTTGAAGCACCAGGTCAAACCAAACCAGTGGTTGGCTTTTGAAAGTAATGCTTTTGACTTGGTTGGCTTCCGACTGGGTCAAATTGATTTAAGGAATGGTTTCAAATGGGGTTGCGCCTTTGTTTTATGTAAATGCTTTCGGCAGGGTCGAAACCCATTACTGCCGCTTTTCTACCTTTCGAAGGCAATGGTTTCAGAATGTATACTTTTTTTTTAAATCCAAGCCACTTCTCCAATGCTTTCGGAAGGGTTGGTTTCGACACCATCACTTCTTTACTTAGGAATAGATTTCGAAAGAATGCTTTGGACTTAAAAGTTTTATAACCCTTTTGTTCTGTTGAAGGTGGAACCCAGAGGTTTCGAAAGAGTTAATTTTAAATGGTTTCGAAAGGTGTTTCCACATGTTTTAAATTGAACCCCAAATGCTTTTGAAAGGTTTGTTGTTTGTAAAGGTTTTGATGCTTTCGAAAGTTTTTAAAGAAAGGTTTTGAAGGGGTGGTTCCCCAATAGTTTCGAATGGTTTTTCCAATGGTTTCAAAATGCAATGTTTAAAGGTTTTAATGAAGGATGTCTAAGGTTTTTAAAGCTTTCGAAGGAAAGGTTTTTCAATGTTTTCGAAAGGAAGATTGAATGGTTTCGAAAGGAATGTTTTGGATTTTCGGTCTAGGTGAAAGAAAGGGGTTTACTTGGTTTCGAAAGGGGTACCTTCAATGGTTTCGAAAAGGGTACTTTCAATGAATTCGAAAGGGGTACTTTCAAAGGTTTAAATGTTTTCATCAACAAAGTTTTGAGTAAAGTATATATAACATGGCAAAATGATTTGAGTAAAGCATAGAGTATATATATTCCTTGTTTAAGTTTGATTTAAAGGTTTAAATTATTTTGAGATGAAAAGGTTTTCAAGGAAAATTTAAGGATAGAGTATATATTTGTATACCAGTTGGGACTAGTATAGGGTCGCGCCCTAAAAATTAGTTATTAGCCCCTAGCTAATTTAGTCCAAAATTCCAGTGTGTAAGGCTTTGTCACAGGTAAGACTAAAATGATGTTACGCACAGAAGGGAATATATATTTGTATAGAGGTAGGTTATTGGTGAGCCCGCAAAACCATTAGGATCAGTTGACCTGGAGAAAGTAAGTTAGGGACAAACCATCTAGAAGAGGAGTATCTAATGGATGTTAGATTTTTTGTTTATATATTGACTGGTAGGCCCGAGTCAGCCAAAGGTTAGTAGTTAGCCAAACAAAACTATAGTGTTCGGACTAATAGTTCATTTCTTACCTGACATGTAAGTTTACATGATATTGCTTTACATTTTTAACCAGTTTTGGGTGCAGGATTATGATTTGCAAAAGATATGTTTTAAAGGGATATTAGTGAGGGAAACCCATTTCGCTTAGCGGCATGGTCTCACTTAATATCAAATAACCGAGATGTATAGTATTATTCACACCAGGCTTTATGTTTGACTTGAAGTTATGTTTTTCCCCTTAAACTCTTGGGTGTTCAGCAAAGTATAAATAACCTATAATGACTCACCCTTTGTAACACTCATAATCCACACGTATGAGTAACCATAGTCCATAACTTCATAACACTCATAATCCACACGTACGAGTAACCATAGTCCATAAGTATCATGCATGCCGTTTCGTTAAATATATAATTTAAAACAACGGTACAGTGCATATCTATCATATCCATAATCATACTTAATCTCATGGGGGGAGACATAAAATATAATATCAACATAAACACACAAAAAAACAAAATGCATATCAAATCACGAGACATATAATCTAGTATCATAATACAACATGCAAATAGTATATCAAATCCCATATATAACTTTTAAAAAATGAATACAAAGTCTAATATGTTAATATCCTAAAATATTAGATAGAAATAATTATAGTGGTAAATAGCCATGGCCCTGTAACTTGCATCCCACTGGCATAATCCCAACCTTTATGTCAACCTACTCAAAGAATTGATAACAAAAGAGAGCACAAAGAAAGCTCAGACATAAAGTCCGGTGAAAAGGAATTATCATTAATTTGCATGATTACCAATACACTACTATATCATGTACAATACCAAATGGTAATATACGAGGTAATCAAACCGTACCTCAACCTGCATCTTCACCCGCACCCCAAAAATTAACACATTTTTAATATACTTCTACATAATACATGATAAGCCTATCAGATATTAATCATTATGGCACCAATCATGACTCAACCATCACATACTTGGCTAATGTGTTTGGATCTCTCGGTAAGACCATGATCCGTTAAGCATGGTCACTAATCTAAGGCCAATACCATGACACTTTATTGCATCATCCAACATCTACAATTATAGGAAACACAAATCGATATATATTTTCCTAACTGCTACCGTATGTTTACCATCAGGACTATTAGAGTAACTTGAAACCAATAACCTTTGCTACAACGTAGCCCGATGTTTATTGCATATGTTGCCTGGGTAGAACATCTTCTATCTACGTATGAGTGTCGCCCTAATATACATAATCGACACAACAACACTTCTTTTAACAAAGGGTCTATTAATATCAAACCCCAAGCCGTAGCTAAGAAATATAGACTTATTTTATATACACTATCGCGTGGAATCAGATATGATAATAACATAGTTGTTATATCTCAAAACCACTGGACGACTCTATAGAACCATAATACGAATCGAATCGTGTCTCGAACTATCGCCATAGTCTCTGTCTCATCCAACATCAATCACATATATCCCGAGATAAGGCTTAACATTCCTAAACTACTCATATTGCTCTATAGTCACTCCCAAGTTTATGAGCATCACGCGGGCCCTCAAACAAACGAACTCTTGAAATATCAAAATGAAAACATAAAACTCACTTTAAGTAACATCACATTTCAGACGTCTGGATAGTGTACTCAGATGTCTAACCTTAATTTCAGAAGTCTGAACCCAAATTCCAAATGTCTAAAAACCTCAAAAGAATACTTTGGAATAAAATCATTAAATTTCAAATGTCTAAATTCACAATTCAGATGTTTGAACTCCTGTTCTGAGATGAATTTGAACTTGGATGTGGAATTTCTCTCAGTGAAAATTCTTCTTATCGTTTACTTGTTTGCCTTTCTCTTTCCCTTCTTTGAAGTACAACTCTATGTAACCAAGACACTTCGCAACAATATCGTTTGACACAAATTCATACCCTTGTTATAAATCATTCAATATTCGGATGTCTGCAACATGCATTCGATGAACAACTTTGAGGTAATGAACCATCTGAACTACTATTTGAGTTCAACTACTAGGTTTCCATACCAACTCTATTTTCATTCAATAAAGCCAATTCCCAATGTCATGAATCATCTCCTTATCATTTAAACAACCCCAAACCAACAACAATTTCATAATCCAAACCAAGAACAATGACAATTCATACAAGTCTTTAACACATCAGTTCTATAGTCAAATTCTATCAAAATATTCACTAAACAAGATTATCATCTCTAAGACCCAAATTTTAAGTTCATTCATTTAAGCCCTAATTAACATTGGATACTTAAAATGGTTTCTAACATATTTAACAATTATATATCATAGAAAATAGATCCCACTTACCAAATATGATGAAATCCAAGCTTTAATGGAACCCATTTCCAAGCTCTCTCTTTATTTCTGAAATCCAGCTCCAAACTTCTAAAGCATGTAAAGTTGAAGAGATTGATTTGTAGAGAATCCTTAATGTGAATGAAGATATTTATTTTAGAATTTTTATTGAATAAATGAAGAAGTAATGTTGATTTTAATTTTGAAACCCTTCATTTATAACTTGAAGAGTATGACGAAGAAGAATAGGAGTAAAATTATGAGGAAGATTTTCTCATTTGCGAAATATAAAGCTAATTCTGGCCAAATAACCATTTTGTGCGTAGCTTCTCTTTTCTTCTCATTAAATCAATCTTATCAGATTTTAACAAACTTTGTATGTTTTTCATATATAAGTGACATTATAAATGGAATGGAAAAGTTTTGAGCCCTATTCTTTAAAAATTCATCTTTTAGGTCATTAGTTCATATAATTCAATTAAAACGATTTATTTTGTTAATTGCTAAGCATTAAAATATGGATTGTTACATCCCCCTAAAAGGATTCGGCTCCCAAAATCATGAAGAGCAGAATAATGCATGGCATCTACCCCAATGCTCATAATGTCATTAACACTTAGCATCATATTATCAAAACTAGCAAATCAAACTTAGGAATACAAAGGAAGTTCAATGCTAACATGAAATTATAATCAACCATAAGGAGCAAAACTTAGAGTAGAGGAAACCATACTATTAAAAGGTTTTGGACTTAAACAACACATCTTCTCTTTCGACTCCTAAGTTTGTTTTCTAATAGAGATAGGGGTATGCCCAATGGAAAATTCTATAATTTATTGTAAATTTTTAATTCAAAATAAAACCTATTTATAAAAGGTATTTCTCTTTTGTTATATATTGTTAACCCGAAAAATGGATCAACACCCTAGATTGAGCATGAAAGCACCAGCCTTGTTTATTAAGGCAAATGAAATAGAAAAAGCAATAGTAAATCGCAGAAAAGTAAATGAACAAGAGATTTTTATAGTTGTTCGGCTATTAACGAAGCCTACGTCCACTTTATAACTTATATTATTGACTGATTGCAATTAAAAGTTGAATCTGATTATAATGCGAATGAATCTTGTAAGTTAGATCAAGTCACCAGTGTTAGAGTTCACTTGAGAATCATAGTGAACCCTGTAGATGACTGTTGTGTGGGAGGAGAAGAGTGAAGAGTAGTTTCTACAGAGGTTCAGCAGCCAGTCCAGAAGATCTCATTTATGTTGCAGGTGGAATCATATTTATAGGGGTTGGAGAGCTATTAGGCGAGGTCGCCTCACCAGAAGCTTGCATTTGGAAATACGAAGGTGCACTTAAACTTTCATAACCATCCGAGCCAATTTGATGGATCGCTAGCGATCCATAGGTGATGGATCGCTAGCAATCCATAGTTTCTATGTTGCTGACGATCTAATTGCTTGAGATACTCTCCTACATCCTTTCCTTAAATTTCATGGCAGTCTAACACGATCTTATGGATCGTTAACGATCCATGTACTTAGTGGATTTTTGGACTCTGTTTTTTGGATTTCATTTGTTGTTTCATGTAGGTGTTCTTCATGTAATTTTATAGCTTGTCGCCTTGTTTTGATGATGATTCATACACTAGTTGCACTGGACTGCTGATTGAATCAGACGAATGATCACTTCTCGATCTAAGTAGCTTTGAATTCCATCAAACTTAGCAATCATTACTAATATACCTATTGGATCATGATGCAAGAGAATTGAAGGACCTACGAGCTATCCTTATGAATCGCTAGCGATCCATAGGAGATGGATCGCTAGCGACCCATCACCTTAGCATATTTTTGCCTTCTTTTTCTCTAACCTTTCTTGGTTGATCTTTCTAGTCCCTTTGGTTGGCTCTTGAGTTGTTCTGACTCGACGTAGCTATTTCGACATCCTTTGAATTCCACTGAGTTAAAAACCCGGATAACATTTTCCTCCCAGGGCATGTCTTCATTGGAAACAAGGTGTTCTCTAGATGTAACTGCTCTTGAGTTCCTGTTTAGTGAGGTTCATTGGGTCGTATTGAGGCCATCATGCGAATTTGGCTTTGGCTGCTTGCTGAACTTTGACGTGGATCATCGTTGCTCATTATAACAAATCAATTTCGATCCCATAACTTTCATGATACTTGCAGATAACACGTGGATCGTGATGGGAAAATTTAGGGAAGATTGATTCCCGTTTGATGGATCGCTAGCGATCCATAGTCCCTGGATCGCTAGCGACCCAAAGACTTAGCATATGTTTTTGTTCAATCTTCCTATTTAACTCAATCGAGCCGACCCTTTTCTTCCTTCTACATTCATATCACGACTCGAGCTATTTGCCTCATGACCCGAACTAAATTTGTCTAGACCCTCAATCCATTCATTCTATCACCGTCGCCGACCACCCACCACCAAAGCTTCTTGCCGTTGACCATTCTAAAGTTCGTCGTTGCCTTAGGCCAGCCATCATCACCCGAGACTCCATAGATTTGGATCGCCATCGACTTGCCTTTCTTGGATCGCTGTTGTTGCAAACTTCAATCATTCTTGCCCTTTGATTTTTGACTCGAGGTGGGTGGTTTGAAATTTGGCATTCATTTAGCAATTTGGTGACGAGTTGTATTGGTGATGATTGTCGTGGAAATTTCGAGTTTATTGCGATTTTATGGAAGATGATAGTAAATCGAGTCTTGAATTCTTCACGGAATGATGCTCGGGCTTTACCTTGGTGATTGACATGTTTTGCTATCTTCATCTATAGAATCAGAATTGACTTGCACTAAGTTACATTGTTGATCTAACGGTACATCTCGCGAATTGGTTTTAGTTCTTCCGGAGGGAGTTCGGATTGGTTCCGTTATTGCATGCTCGGTGTACCAGAAATATGAGGAGCTTTCCACGTCGCTTCAGACAGCGGATCCATTATCGATCGTTGATCGATAACGGGTAAGAGTAGGAGAAATAACTTCAATAAATGATACGAGAAGCCCTTTGCATTCTTCACTGTGAGCGAACAATCTACACAGGATAGGGCATTTGTAGTGTTTAGGACACCGAGCTCACCTCATATAAGATAACACACCGCACTTGCCCCAGCCTATGCTTGAAATCCGACGTGTTGTGTAAACCGACATTCCTTCAAAATTCAAGTGTCGTAGGGCAATTTTTAGTTAAAGATAGAATTACCTAACCGCGTTAGATGCAAGTTATGTTGTATAGAATGAAGCATCCATCCTCTCGCCGTAAATCCAGTAGAGGAAGTCCAGCACTTTCAGAAGCCGATTCATCATTCGTTGTGCCTTCCTCTTCAGTTCTACGAGCTGAGTATGGTCAACAGGTTCCGGTTGGCCCGGTTGTAGGCCAGACTCCTCCGAATTTTAGAGTTCTGCTTAATCCCCTAGAGAGAGCTTCCTTCGTAATCTCCGCTAAGGTTCTACATAATATTTGCTTACAACATGGCATTCCAGTGGATGATGTGTGCCTTCCTAAGAAGAATGAGTTTGCCCATATACCGCCTTCAGGATACACCGCTTGCCGCCGGTATATGTGCTTAAATGGAGCAGTGCCTCCCTTTAATAAATTCCTGAAAGAAACTCTTTTGAACTTGGGAATTGCTCCATTCCAAATTCATCCTAATGGATATGCAATCTTGACTTGCCTTCAGGTCCTATTTATGCGGACATTTAATCGCGTCTCGAGCTTTGATGAGTTGAGATATTTTCTCTTGTTTAAAAAGAGAGACGAGTACCCATCCTCTGTCGTCATTGAGGCCCAAAGGAACCGCAAGATCGCGTTGCAGCTTTAAACCAATCTGTCCCAATTCAAGACTCAGTACTTCTTTGTTAGTTGTTCCGAAGGATTTGATCGTCTTTGGATGATGGGGGGTAAGTTCTCTCCTTTACTTATTGGGTTTCGATACATCGCTATGGGATTTCTTATAGATCAAATACTTCTTGCAGTTATTCTAAGGCCGAATAAAGACCCAACACTCGATCAGATTTTCCATACTCTGAAGGCCGTAGATGCCATGGAGAGATCGGTTAAATTTTTGCTAACGGATGAGAATTTGCTTTGGTATAGGCTATTGCATCCTAAGAGATCTACCGTGGCTGTTGAAGTCTCGTTTCCTTCCCGTTCCATGGTACGAACATGCTCTAATTCTTCATCACATGGCTCCGAAGAAGGCGGTTTCCTAGAAAAAGAAGGCCTTTATGGCGAGTTTACCAAAGAAACTCATGATGGAAGGAGTGTCACGACTGATGCCAGCTGTCTGGACAGAATGCCTCCAATTCCGAAGGAAAGCGAAGAAAAATTCAAGCAGCGTGAGGGCAAAGCTACAGTGGCAATGGAAAAGGAGGAGGGTGAAATTGAGGGAAGTAGTAGTTATGACTCCTCCTCTAGTGATGATGATTTTGATGCAGGCTCTGGTGATGGAGACTCCGAATCTTGTGATGAGACTCCGAGAATGAGTCCCATTCCCCCGGACTCCCCTCCCCAAGAGATTCGCAATAAAGATGCTCCCCCAGCAACCGAGCGACGTCATGGTTCTTGATTGAAGGTTCCGACATAGACTTTATGGATTTGAGCAATGTTTACATGGATATCGATGAACTTATGGGGGAGGATTTCGAATTCGAGGGAACGTCTCCTCACCTAGGTCATATTGTGTCTAGAGTCAGTCCGATTTCTACCACGGTGGCTTCCCGATCCGGTTTTTAACGTCCTTTTAGGCCCCCTAAGACACATTACACATTTCACTAGGGTCATATTCGCTTACATATGCATTATTTAGGTCTATTTCTTGTTGCTAAAGCTGTTTATTTATTCCTCATGTCACGTACCATGAGAGGCCGTGGACTTTACGACGATCTTGAACAATTCACTTATTCACAATATTTGTGAAAACGATCTTCAAGCCTCCACCCGCTCCATGAAACCGAGGAAGAGTGGACAAGGCGGAAGACTCAGAGGCCGAGGCTCATCGCCGGGATGACAAAAAACGAGGTCGGACATATACGAGTGGTTACGAGAAGAGAAAAACCCCTGACGACCGAGAGGAACCATCCAAGAAGTAGAAGGTTAATCGCGGTTGTCATCCTTTGGAGCATCAGGCTTTTGCCCCGGCCCCAGTTTTTGTCGGTCTTGAAGTTCCGATTTCTTCCATTCAGGCTTCATTTTCATCTCAACCCCCATCAACTCACGTGGTGCCCGCTTCTGGTACCTCGAGTCCTCATAGGAGGCCGTCTTACATTCTTCCGTCTGGTCCCTCTGGACTCGAAGCTGCGCTCCCCGATGGTTTTTAAAGGGAGTTAAGTTTGACCACGACCTTCTCCCAGTCCACGAAGATTCCTATATGCCCCACCTTCAGGTGATTCAAAGTGATTTAGATCAAGCCGAGTGATGGAAAAAATTATGCAAGCAGCTGGCCGACATGAACTACAATAATTATCAAGAGATCCTCTCCTTTGAATTGGAGAAAGACGATTTCGAGAGTGCATTAGTAGAACGTGAATTGAGTGACTAATACAAGAGAGCGACGCGGCACTTTGGGAGAGTAAGAATAGCGCCAGCTTGCTGAAGGAGCTGAAAGAGGCCCATGCAAAAATAGAGACCGTATTTTGAGACAAAATTAAGAAGCCCCATGTGGACGAAGTTAAGTTGAAAGAGGAGCACGAAGCCCATGACATGATTATTGGAGCTCAAAAGAAGAATATTGCTGATCATGACAAAATTATTGAAGGGCACAACAAGATAATTTGACGCAGCGGATTAAACAAAACAATCTTCAATCGGTGAAAGTAGTAGTCGATGGATTGAAAGATACTGAAATGCCCAAATTCGTTGATCCGAAGATACCGAATTCTAGCTATCTCGAACTCGTTGATCGCGCACGATACCGGGTTCAAAGATCTTCAATTCTTCAAGCGTTGATCAAGCGCACTTGATTCCGCGAATCGGCTTCTACAATCGTTGAATCGAGCGCACTCGATTGACCGAGAGAGGAGATAGGAGATTACACTAAACTACCAATTTAAAATGAAAGCACACAGCAATCAAAGAGAATTTTATTCAAAAATCAACAACCACTACAAATGACTCACACGGCCTATTTATAGGCGTTACAAATTTTCAACAGAAATTACCAACTCTTAAGTCGGTTCCGACTTATAGCTTCAGACCTACGACTTACCTTAACTCGGCAACGACCTAAGATAAAATAGCGACTTATTACAATACAAGTACAACACAACGACTCACTTAGGTCGGTAACGACCTAGTTACATTATTCAACGACTTACCAACATGTTACACAACACATACGACTTACAGAAATACGACCTACGACTTATAAACTGGCGACATCCCAGAACAGCGACTTAAAGCAATCAACGGTAGAGATTAACTCGGCAGAGAAAACAACGGCAACAGCTTCAGCGACTTAAAAGCATGCGGCGACTTAAAGAAACCAATGGTAGAGATTAACTCGGCAGAGAATCAACGGTTTCCATCCACAGCGACTTAACTCCTGACTCGATAGGTCGTTCACGAGACTTAACTAAGTCGTAACTCGGTGACGACTTATCACCTGTTCCGTTAAGTCGTTCCCAGCACTTGCTCCTATAGCTTTTAGGTCGTAACCCAGCACTTCCCTTAGGTCGTAACCCAGCACTTCCCTTAGGTCGTAACCCGGTAGGTCTTCCTTGCGACTTAATATCTTTGATAATCTGCACCTCTCCACTAGTTAGGTCTTCCACTCTCTTAAGTCGGTCACGACTTAAGTGACCCATCATGTTAAGTCGGTCGCTTATGTGTTCTGCTTCCTTGAGTCGGTCACGACTCATAGCCCCTTCCATAAGTCGCGTACGACTTATGCCTTCATTCCTGGCCTGAGCTACATCATCCTCCCCAGGTTGAGAGAAATTCGACCTCGAATTTGTATATTCTTCCACATTAGTTTGATCATCCCCATGATATGGTACAAGATGTCTAACATTGAATACATCCGACGTGTACACATTCTCTGGCAGCTGCAATTTATAAGCGTTTTCATTAATTCGTTTCACGATTTTTACAGGACCAATTTTTCTGGCTTTCAACTTGTTATAAGCGCCCACTGGAAAACGATCCTTTGTTAACACTGCATA
Source organism: Allium fistulosum (assembly GCA_030737815.1). NCBI lineage: Eukaryota > Viridiplantae > Streptophyta > Magnoliopsida > Asparagales > Amaryllidaceae > Allium > Allium fistulosum. The sequence continues at coordinate 1,113,920,811 of CM060905.1, forward strand.
AACTAAATCATCTTCGTTAAATTCAACACTCCTGCGCTTCACATCTGCAGATCGTTTATATTTCTCATTTGCTTTCTCCAATCGTTCCTGAACAATTTTATGACATTCCGTCAACCCATCAACAAAATCAGCAGCTTTCTTAACTGTCTTCTTTGATTGTGGTACTACCGTTAAGTCCAACGGTCCCTTCGGTAAACTGGAATATACAATCTGGAATGGACTGAACCCTGTACTACGATTCACCGCATGGTTATGAGCAAATTCTGCCTGGCATAACTTCACATCCCAACTCCTCAAATTGTCTTTTACAAGACATCTCAGCAAATTTCCCAATGATCTGTTAACAACTTCGGTCTGTCCATCTGTTTGCGGATGATACGCGCTGCTAAAATTCAACTTCATTCCCACCATCTTCCACAAACTTAGCCAAAAATGACTTAGAAAGCGAGTATCCCTGTCCGACACAATCGATTCTGGCAATCCATGAAGTCGATATAGCTCTTTGAAAAACAACTGAGCAATATGAACAGCATCCGCCGTCTTCTTACAAGCAATAAAATGTGCCATTTTCGAAAATCGATCAACCACCACATAAATGGAATCATTACCACGCTGCGTTCTCGGCAACCCCAACACAAAGTCCATACTCACATCAACCCATGGTTTAGTTGGTACAGGTAACGGCATATATAAACCAGCATTAGTCGCAGTTCCTTTCGAAACCTGACAGATATGACATCGTTCCACAAACCTCTCCACTTCTTTCCTCATCGATGGCCAAAAGTAAGATTGTGAAATCAACTGTAATGTACGGTCTCTCCCAACATGTCCTTCATCATGTAGCTCTTTCACAATTTTCATTCTCAAACTGCAATCAGGTATGCACAATCGATTTCCCTTGAACAGAAAACCATCTACCATCACGAACTCATTCGTCTCCCCATTCTTGACTTTATCAACAAACTTCATAAAGTAAGGATCTTCCACAAATAGTTCTGGTAAAATGTCAAACCCCATTACTTCAACCTTCATTGTTGTCAACAAATGATTCCTCCTACTCAAAGCATCAGCCACACGATTCGTCACCCCTGACTTGTGTTTAACAACAAAAGTAAATTGTTGCAGATATGCAATCCACGATGCATGTCTTGCTGAAATCTTGTCTTGCCCTTGTAAATGCTTCAACGCCTCATGATCAGTGTAAAGAACAAACTCCTTCTGAAATAGATAGTGCCTCCAGTGTTTAATAGATTGCACAACAGCATAAAATTCCACATCATATGTACTGTATCTCATCTTTGCTCCTGATAACTTCTCGCTAAAGTATGCAATAGGACGCCTCTTCTGACTCAACACTCCTCCAATCCCAACCTTGGATGCATCAGTATGTAGTTCAAACACTAGCTGAAAATCTGGTAATATTAGAATTGGTGCAGACGTCAAGAGTTCTTTGATTCGCTCAAAAGCAATCCCGGCTTCCTTCGTCCATGCAAACTGTTTACCCTTCATACAATCAGTCACAGGTACCATCACACTACTAAAGTGTGGAATAAACCTTCGATAAAATGAAGCCAACCCGTGAAAACTACGAATTTCCGTTATCGTCTTGGGCTGCGGCCAATCCCTGATAGCTTCAACTTTACTTTGATCAACCTGTATTCCTTCTTCCGACACAACATACCCCAGAAATAAAACACTATGCGTCATGAACACGCATTTCTTCGTTGCAGCATAAAACTGTTCTTGTCGCAGTACCATCAACACTTCTCTCAGATGATTCAAATGTTCCTCTGGACTTCCACTATATATCAGAATATCATCGAAATACACCACCACAAACTTCCCAATGAATGGTCTAAAAATTTGATTCATCACCCTCATGAAAGTACTCGGTGCATTTGATAAGCCAAATGGCATAACCAATCATTCGTATAGACCCTCCCTGCTTTTAAAAGCAGTCTTCCACTCATCGCCTGGTCTGATACGAATTTGATGATATCCGCTCTTCAAATCAATCTTCGAAAAGATAGTAGCTCTGCTTATTTGATCTAGCAAGTCATCCAACCACGGCATTGGAAATCTATATCTCACAGTAATCTTATTCAATGCTCGACTGTCAGTGCACATCCTCCACGTTCCATCCTTTTTGGGTACCAATAAAGCTGGTACAGCACAAGGACTTAAACTCTCCTGCACTCGCCCTTGTTCAAGCAATTCTTCTACTTGCCTCCGCAACTCTTCATGTTCCTTCGGACTCATTCGATAATGTGGTCTGTGTAGCAACACAGCACCTGGAACAAGATTAATTTGATGTTGAATATCCCTCAACGGTGGCAATTCCGTTGGTAACTCCTCTGGAAATACATCGTCAAATTCTTTCAGTACTGGTTTTACTTCTTCTGGTATTTCCACCACTTCCTGACTCTCCCGTCCGATCAATAAAAATACTTCCGGCTCCTCCTCTGCTTCCTTCACAAATTCCTTCAAAGATAACAAAGTTTTGAGCTCTTCAATCTCCTCCAACTTGTTTTCCTCCTGTTGTCACTTCTTTGGAACTAGAGTAATCTTTGTGCCTTCAAACATGAAATTGTAACTGTTGGTACGCCCATCATGTTGTACTGCTCTATCATACTGCCACGGTCTCCCCAGCAACAAATGACAGACATCCATATCTACCACATCGCACCAGATTTCATCTTTATATTTCTTCCCAATTGAAAACTTCACACACGCCCTTCGTCCAACCTTCACCTCCCCGCCTTTCCTCAACCAAGCTAGCTTATACGGTTTCGGATGTTTCTCAGTCTTCAACGCCAACTTCCTCACAGCTTCTGAAGAAATTATATTATCACAGCTTCCAGCATCAATAACGAATTTGCAAACCTTCCCTAGAATGGTACATGTTGACTGAAAAATATTGCTCCTTAACCAACTACAATCCTCCTCTTGCTTTGGTGTTAAACAGGACCTCTTCATCATGAGATTATAACCTTCGTCTCCCGACACTTCTTCTTCCTTCTCATCAGGTGGTGAATTGGAACATTCAGCTTCTTCATCCTCATCCTCAACCTCTGCTATCATAGCTCTCTTCTTCGGCTTCGGACATTCGCTACTTTTGTGACCAAATTCCTGACAATTGTAACATTTGAAACCATTATTGACTTTTGCCTTCCCAACCTCATTCACAACTGGTTTCGCAACAGCTTTTGAAACATTAGAACTCCCACTAACTCCCTTCACTGGATTGTTGGAATTTGTAAACACACCTCCTCCTCGTCTTCCCTGTTTCTCCCAAGCCAACGCTTTCTGGTGTGCTTCCACTACAGATCTGGGATCAAACATATTAACCATATCCTGAATCTGCATTCTCAATCCCCCAATGAATCTAGATGTCAGCTGCTCTTCCGTCTCCATAATATCATTCCTTGCAATAAGCTGATAAAACTCATCCGCATAATCATTAACAGTCTTCGTGCCCTGCCTCAAATTCTATAAACGTTGATACATCAAAGATTGATAATTGTAAGGTAAGAACGTTGATTTCATCAATTTCTTCATCTTCTCCCAAGATTCAACTTTTGACTTTCCCATTCGTTCACGTGTAAGTTTGGTTTGCTGCCACCATGCCAAAGCTCTACCTCTCAACCTTGTAGCAACCAACTTCACTCTACGATGTTCTGGAACTTCTTTGAAGTCAAAAATCTCCTCAACATTAGCTACCCAATCTAGAAACTCCTCCGCTTGCATACCACCTTTGAATTCAGGAATTTCAGTCTTCATCCCCGACTCCCATTTGTGATCATACTCAGAGTGTTTCCTTCCTTATCCTCGAACACTACCACCATCATACTCCTCTTCAAAGTCAGATGTATATCACTGTCTATCTCGTCCACCCACATCTCTAATCCCATCACGTCTACCATCATCATCCCTTCTATCTACATTCCTCCGTTCACGATCATTCACGTTCCGCCCACGCCTTTGATCATCATCAACACTTCTGTCTCGATTGGATTGTGGTGAGACTCTACTTCCCCCATGATTAGATTCAGGTGAAATCATTCTCCGATTTTGATTCATTTCTAACATCATCTTCTCTAATCGTCCAATCCCTTCATTAAGCTTCTCACTAAAGTTTTCATTGATTCTTTGCTCCATTTCATCAGCCTCTTCTCTTCGATACAAAGCTTCAACGTTTTGTTGTCGATTGGCTCTCCTTGGCGGCATGATTGAAATCTTCACAAACTCTTCAACACTTCAAAATTCAAACACTTTTCGAACTTTGATCCAAAATGAAATGGATCGAAAACTTCCACTTTGTTGCAAATCGCGATGAACACGATGGACAAAGTTTCGGCCTCCCACTCAAATCCGATCAAACAACTTCAGTACAAAGTCGAACACTTCAACTTGATAACGGCTCAACACTTCAAGCTCTCGGCTATCACCTCAACTTCAAAATGAATAGGCTCCAAGTCTCGATTTAGCTATGATTGGCTAAAACAAGCTCTGATACCAAAAAACTGACGCAGCGGATTAAACAAAACAATCTTCAATCGGTGAAAGTAGTAGTCGATGGATTGAAAGATACTGAAATGCCCAAATTCGTTGATCCGAAGATACCGAATTCTATCTATCTCGAACTCGTTGATCGCGCACGATACCGGGTTCAAAGATCTTCAATTCTTCAAGCGTTGATCAAGCGCACTTGATTCCGCGAATCGGCTTCTACAATCGTTGAATCGAGCGCACTCAATTGACCGAGAGAGGAGATAGGAGATTACACTCAACTACCAATTTAAAATGAAAGCACACAGCAATCAAAGAGAATTTTATTCAAAAATAAACAACCAATACAAATGACTCACACGGCCTATTTATAGGCGTTACAAATTTTCAACAGAAATTACCAACTCTTAAGTCGGTTCCGACTTATAGCTTCAGACCTACGACTTACCTTAACTCGGCAACGACCTAAGATAAAACAGCGACTTATTACAATACAAGTACAACACAACGACTCACTTAGGTCGGTAACGACCTAGTTACATTATTCAACGACTTACCAACATGTTACACAACACATACGACTTACAGAAATACGACCTACGACTTATAAACTGGCGGCATCCCAGAACAGCGACTTAAAGCAATCAACGGTAGAGATTAACTCGGCAGAGAAAACAACGGCAACAGCTTCAGCAACTTAAAAGCATGCGGCGACTTAAAGAAACCAATGGTAGAGATTAACTCGGCAGAGAATCAACGATTTCCATCCTCAGCGACTTAACTCCTGACTCGTTAGGTCGTTCACGAGACTTAACTAAGTCGTAACTCGGTGACGACTTATCACCTGTTCCGTTAAGTCGTTCCCAACACTTGCTCCTATAGCTTTTAGGTCGTAACCCAGCACTTCCCTTAGGTCGTAACCCAGCACTTCCCTTAGGTCGTAACCCGGTAGGTCTTCCTGGCGACTTAATATCTTTGATAATCTGCACCTCTCCACTAGTTAGGTCTTCCACTCTCTTAAGTCGGTCACGACTTAAGTGACCCATCATGTTAAGTCGGTCGCTTATGTGTTCTGCTTCCTTGAGTCGGTCACGACTCATAGCCCCTTCCATAAGTCGCGTACGACTTATGCCTTCATTCCTGGCCTGAGCTACATCATAATTGCTGAATACGCGGGAATTGTGGAATCCCATGACAAGACCGTTTTCGATCAAGCCTAGACGATCGCTTCGCTCCAAGAAAGAGTTGCATAGCTTAGCGCCGAGAAGGCTCGAGTTGATGTTGAGAAGGCCGCTATAATAGTCGATTACCTAGAGCTGCAGGACACTTTCGAGAGAAAGATGGAGAAGATGGTCGATACCACCTTAAAATTCTATGTTAATTTCGTACTGCATTAGGGGAGCCTCAGTTATTTGGGTCCCAAATTTTCGCATACTCTGGTCGTGGTTTGGGAAGAAATCTTAGCCCGTTTCCGAGAAAATAGGAATGTATATCCCAAGCGAGAGTTGGAGGATGCCTACCTCAATGAGGAATCGAAGAAAGCATTGGTAGAGGGCAGAGAGGTCCTTCGAATTGAGAAGGAGTATGTAACAACCCACATATTTTACGATTGAATATTTAAACGTTTTATTTAAATATAGAATCGTTAATCGGATTGAAGTCCAAAAAGCTACTTTTTGTAAACAGTCGAATTGGGACTCGAGACCACCTCCATTGAGTCCAAAATAGCGTTTACAACTTTTTTGAGTATAAACATCGATATGTTTGGAGTTGAGTAAAAATTATGACTTTTTCACTTTGGGTTTCAAATTGGGTTTCAGCCCAATAACCTAACATAAGACCCTAACTCAGCTCCTCCCCTCTTCATTCCTCATTTCCTAATACATTCAAGCTTAAGTAAAAATGGGGAGAGGAATGGAAAATTAGAAATTCCTAAGCCCTAAATTCATTTGCAAATCCAAGTGTTAGCTCCAAAATCAAAGTGAAGCTTAGGTAAGCATCCTCTTCATCTTCTCCAACTCATTCTCTCTTTAATTTCAGAAATTTCCTAAGCCTAACTTTGGAAATGTTCTTCTTTTGAGCTTAGATTCAAGCTCCTAGAGTTGAAGTTGAAGAGTAGTTGATCTTCCTTTGCTTTCAAGCTTCTCCTTCATCGTTTTTGGGTTTAAAGGTGAGATTTTTGTCTCACATCTATGTCTATAATTATCTTTGATTGTTAGGTATGAATTCCTAACATCTTTATATGTTCATTTGATTTTGATTTGGATTGATTTGGTGAAAATTTCAATTTTTGATGATTTGAAGTCTAAAACTCTAAAAATCTTAGCTTTGATGTTTGATCATGCTTTTTGTGGTGTATCGAAGAGCTTATAGGACTGGGTTGCCGATTGGCATAAACCCCTAGCGCCCATTGCTCGTTCGATCGCAAATTGGAAGAGTTTGCTCTTCATTTGGATAGGCTGAAAAACAATTACAGTGCCAATCAGTCGACTGACCTCTGAAGTCAGTCGACTGGCTGTAGAAATCGAGAGTTTTTGGGACTGTCTGTAGAAACAGGAAGTCTTTTTTTTCTGCAGTCAGTCGACTGACTGCAGGAACTGAAAATTTTGGGTTTCTGGATCAGTCGACTGGCCTCTACAGTAAGTCGACCGACCTGCTTGTTTTTGCCTATTTTGCTTGAGGTTCCAATTTTTATCGATTCGTGATTATCCGATTTATTGTTATCATTTATTATTGACTTTGATGACTTCTTTTTCGGGATTTGTGAGAATATCCATTTTGATGGATTCGGTATCGATTTCTTTGGATTTGATTCATGTCTTCGTATGTGGATTTTGGTGATTGATTGTTTCTACAATCATTTCTATGCTTTGTCACTTTAAAATGTAAAGGTTTCTATACTAGTAGTAAATATTCAAACTCTTTTACAAAGATGATTTCAACTCTATTTTTAATACAAAGCTCGATCATAAAACCGTTTTCTAATCTATTAGTATATACCAACCTTTACCTCATTCGTATGAGAAATCTAATTAAACGACTTAGTAAAACAAGTGGTATGAAACACTTGCGTTTACTTCATCGGATAATTTTTGGACTTGTTCGATTGAACTCTTGTGACAATTTTCGAGTGGAAATCTACAATCCGTTCGTAAATATTTGAGTTAAGCAAGTGGTTATGGGACATGAACTAAACTCTTATATTTACTAGCTTAGTGTAATCGGCACTTCTTGATGATCGATGATGATCATTTAATGGTTTAGACTAGCGATGTGCGATGTCTCTTTGTCCGCGTGGGGGACTGTACCCAGTTCTATTGATCTTCGTCTCATTTTTATGGGCTAGCGACCCATGATCTTTTATGGAGTTTCGGTTCATTGGACGTACCGTTATTGTACTGCGTCGGTGTTCCGAATTATTTGAGTTTCGGGATCATCGGGCGTATCGTTATTGCACTACGTCGTTGTTCCGAAATATTTGAGTCTCAGGATCATCAGGCGTACCGTTATTGCACTACGTCGTTGTTCCAACTCATTTGAGTTTCAGGTTCCTTGGGCGTACCGTTATTGTACTACGCCGTTGCACCGTTTATGATACGCGTGTTGGGTGAATCCTTACCCGGAAGACCTCGAGACCCAGAGACGTGATTCATTCGGCAGCTCTCCCCCGAGTCCATTCGGCATGACCCATTCGGCAGCTCTCCCCCGAGTCCATTCGGCATAACCCATTCGGCAGCCCTCCCTCGTGTCCATTCGGTAGACCTTCATCCGGCAACTGCCACCGGTCCAACCTCACCACTCCACACTTCACCGGATGAAGCCCAACCAGACCAACTCCATACTTCACCGAACCAAGAGAATACCGAACCAGACTGCCAGGCCAGATCACTTCAGCCCAGGCCCACCAGCAGCTGTATACATCCAAGACCCCTGCCCCCAACCTCACTCTATAAATAGAGAGGCAGGGGTACAACAATGGGGAACAAGTTTGAGAGCTCAAGCACGGAGAGAACTTTCAAACAACTTTCTATTACTTGTATCAAAGCTTTGTACTTGTAATCAAAACAAGAGAAGAGAAATAACATATAAAGTGGACGTAGGCACATTCTGGCTGAACCACTATAAATCTGCGTGTCTTTTTACAGTTTAGCCCCTGCTTTTCATATATTTGCATAAATCACCCAAATCACTAAGAATAACATAAGATCTACTAAATCATACAACTTTGAGGTGTTTGTCCATTTTTTGTGCAAACATTTTTGGTGCTTTCATTGAGAGCTAGAAGCTCGAAGCTTCAGCTTCATCCGCTTAACAAGTTTTCCTAACACCATCGTCCGCCGCTTGGAAAACATGCCTCCCAAACAGAGAAAAGATGTTAACAAAGGAAAAAACATCGCATCCAGCAGCCTTCCTGATCCAGCTGCCACAAATCAAGTGAACCGTCCTCCTCCAGCAACGGCAACAAATGAAGGACAGGCTAACCCAGCCACTCCTGCCACAGAACAGCCTGCAGCAATTACTAGGGCAGATTTGGACAGAGTTGTTGTTGAAGTAACTAACCGCTTCACGTCCCAGCAGGAAGCCTTGGTAGACCATCTCATGTCACGCTTGAGGGACGCTGAAGAATCCAACCGCAACACTGAATCATGGGGCGAGTCCCAATCTGGAGGATCTCAGAGACAGCAAAGATCTTCCTTCTTCGAAGGAGCTAACGGCAGGGGTAGCCATGGTAGGAGCCGAGACCGAGCTCAGCCCGAAGTTAGGCCTGAGGAAGCGATTGGTGCCGAACCCAACGCGGAAGGTACCGGGCGGAGGTCAACTGCAGCTGAGCCGGTCATGCTGCCTAACCACAGGAACACCAATGAACGGGGCCGAGCTAGAGTTCAGCCCGAAGTTGGACCCGAGGAAGTGCTTAGATCAGAACCCAACAGGGGAAGATCAAGGCAAGGGCCAACTGTAGCTGACCCAAGCATGCTCCCAGAAGATCAAAGGCAGCCACTGGAAAATACGAGGAATGATAGACGATACCATCCCTACAGGTTGTCTGGTCGGAGTCAACCCCACAGAACGGAACCAAACTCATTTCTGTCCGCTCCAAATTCTGATGAAAGGATGGCACGCTTATTCAGAGAGTGTGTCCAACGGGAGCAAAGAGATCGAGGGATAGGCGCTAGGGTAACCAGCCCTTTCGCCCGCAATATCGAAATTGCTATCACCCCCCGAGAATGGAAGATGCCAACAATGGAACCCTACAAAGGAACCTCCGATCCCGTTGTACACTTACAGAGGTACACGCAGCATATGCTCATGAGTGGAGCAACAGAGGGAGTGCTGTGCAAATGCTTCCCGCTCTTCTTAGCAGATCTTGCTACCTCCTGGTTCTGTCATCTACCCCAAGGATCCATCAGCTCATGGGAAATGTTGAAAGAAAAATTCATCAGTCAGTTCCGCATTCATGTGGAGCAACCTAAGGGCGCTTATTCCTTATCCAGCGTCAAACAGAAACCTGGAGAAAAGCTGCAACAATACCTAACCAGATTCAACGCCGCAGCAGCCGCAGTTCAAGATGCCGATGAGAAGCTTATCCTAATGGCCCTCTGCAGTGGGGTGCATCCGGACACTAAATTTGCTAGGAGATTGACAAAAGAAAAACCAGCTACTTTACCCGATTTCTTCCATGAAGCCGGGAAATACATGAGGCTTGAGGATGCTGCCATCGAGGGGCAGTCAGGACAGCAAAGTAAGACGACCCATGGCAATGCCCCTGCTGTGGCAAGGGACGTTCGAAGAAATGATTCCAGAGACAATGCTGGGGGCAAGAAAGTAGAGAAACGCCTATATCGGCCAGGACCAAGATTCGACTCTTACACCCCTTTGAACGAGACCGTCGAAAACATCTTCCTTGCCACCCAAGGCGAAGTTAGATACAAACGCCCACCATACAAGAAGGAATCAGATAGCGCACAGAAATCTGGAAAATTCTGCCGCTTCCACGAATCCCACGGACATGATACCAACGAATGCCATCATCTCCGAGATCTGATTGAGGAACACATCAGAAGAAAGAAACTGGAACGCTATGTAAAAAGTCAAGGCAGGACTCCAGATCCTGCCAATGAAAACCCAAGGCTACCCTCACCAGGGACCGGCAGAGGCGACCGCAACGCTAGCAGCTCTAGTCAAGAGAAGATAGTGGTCCATACCATCTCAGGAGGTCCACACATCGCAGACAGAAGTTGGAAAGAGATGGAAAGATATGGGAAGTCGCTCAGAGACAATAGAGACTGTGTCAATACGGTTATAGAAGAGCGCCACCCAAAGCGGAAAGAAAGTGATGACATCACATTCAGTAAACGCGACCTAGAAGGAAGACAGTACCCTCACATGGATCCCATGGTTATCTCTGCCCGACTCGGTCCCGCCGAAGTTTACCGAATCCTGGTAGACACTGGAAGCTCTGTAAATATCCTGTTCAAACACGCATTCGACAAAATGAGGTTGTCAATGAAGGACGTATCTCCCTGCGATAAACCGCTACACGGTTTCACTGGAGATGCGAAAATGCCCATCGGGCAGCTGGACCTCTTCGTTGAAATCGGAAGCCATCCCCGCTCCGTTGTAAGGAAACAGACGTTTGTGCTGATAGAAAACCATTCGGCCTACAACGCCTTCCTAGGAAGACCAGCCCTATCTGACTTCCAGATTGTCCTAGCCCCGTGGTGCCTAAAAATGAAATTTCCAACAGACAGTGGGGTAGGGGAAGTGGAAGGAGACCAAGATATTGCACGAGACTGCTATGTAACCGAACTTCGCAACAACCACAGGAGAGGTAAAGGGAAAGGTGTAGAGATTGCTCTCTGCACAAAAAGCCTTGAAGCATAGCAACTAAAGAAAGCCCCTCCTCTTCGATACACCAGCGACCCTTTCAATGAATTAGACCCGAGGGACAAAGAGGAGGAGGCCACCGCCGAGCCTGCAGAGGCTATGGAGTTTATATCTGTAGACAAGCACGACTCAAGTAGGCTACTGAAAATTGGGTCGCAATTGAAAACCGAATTGAAGGAACAACTCGTTGATTTTCTCCGCCACAACTTAGATGTATTCGCTTGGTCACACGCTGACATGACCGGAATCTCCCCCAACATAGCGTGCCACGTATTAAAAATTGATCCTACCAAGGCACCCGTAAAACAAAAGAAGAGAAGTATGGGGGCAGAGCGATCAGCAGCCCTCGATGAAGAAGTAAAGAATCTACTCGCCAATGACTTCATACGAGAAGCTATTTACCCAGAATGGATCGCCAACCCGGTACTAGTAAAGAAGGCTAATGGGAAGTGGCGGACCTGCATTGACTTCTCCAACCTAAATGACGCCTGCCCAAAGGATTGCTTCCCGCTTCCCAGAATCGACCAACTTGTAGACAGCACAGCCGGGCACGAACTCCTGTCTTTTATGGATGCATACTCAGGATATAACCAAATTCCTATGCATGCTCCCGACCAAGATCACACTAGTTTCATCACCGACCGGGGTTTGTACTGCTACAAAGTGATGCCCTTCGGACTTAAAAACGCAGGAGCCACCTACCAGCGCCTCGTCAACAAGATGTTCGCAGGGCTAATAGGACAAACAATGGAAGTATATGTAGACGACATGCTGGTAAAATCACGGAAAGCCAAAGATCACGTAAGCCACCTGGGCGAGATGTTCCAGGTACTTCGACAGTATGGAATGAAGTTGAATCCACTAAAGTGCTCCTTCGGAGTGTCATCAGGAAAATTCTTAGGATTCATCGTCCATGCCCGAGGGATAGAAGCAAACCCTGAACAAGTCCGAGCATTAAGAGACATCAAGATACCTTCCACCCGAAAGGAAATGCAAAGCCTAAATGGAAAAGTGGCTGCCCTAAGCCGATTCATCTCCAAAGCAACGGACAAGTGCGTCCCCTTTTTCGAAGCTCTAAAGAAAGATAAAGGAAAGTTCGAATGGACGGACGAATGCTTGACCGCTTTCCTTAACCTAATCGAACACCTCCAGAAACCACCAGTACTCTCGACCCCAAGCGAAGGCGAAGAATTATACCTATACCTTGCTGTGTCATCTCACGCTCTAAGCGCTGCCTTGGTAAGAGAAGATAACCGTACGCAACGACCAGTTTACTTCGTCAGTAAAAGGTTTACTGGGGCAGAAGTCAGATATCCTAAGCTCGAAAAGTTGGCATACTGTTTACTAATCACTTCACGAAAGCTACGTCATTACTTCCAATCCCATTCCATCAAGGTTCTAACCAATCAACCACTGAGGCAGGTACTCCATCGTCCCGACACTTCCGGGCGACTACTTAAATGGTGTATTGAGCTGAGTCAATATGATATCACCTATCACCCTCGCACCGCCATCAAGGGACAAGCCATGGCTGATTTCATTGCAGAATTCACTACCAACGAGGATAAGGAGCAACTGGAAATAACAGAAGATATCAAGTGGAATCTCTTTGTGGACGGTGCATCTAACGAACAAGGCTCGGGGGCAGGTGTGGTAATCATCACTCCCAGGGGAAATAAACTGCACTATGCTATAAGGTTGGAGTTCACTGCCACCAACAACGATGCAGAATACGAAGCAGTAATAGCCGGATTAGAAATTGCTATCGAGATCGGAGCCAATTCTTTGTGTCTTCACAGCGATTCTCAGCTTATTGTTAATCAAATACTAGGGGAATTCCAAGCTCGAGAAGAACGACTCATAGCATATCTAAAGAAGACCAAGTTACTTCTCAGCCGATTGGACCACTACTTAGTCAAACACATCCCTCGGGAAGAGAACCAAGAGGCCGACGAATTGGCAAAGCAAGCAAGTATGAGAGACGTCGCCATCTTCGGGGCAGTAACTGTCTCAAAGCAAATGATCCCGAGTTTTGAACAAGTGAATCTGATAGCTGCAACCGAAGAAGCAACTTGGATAACTCCCATCCGAGACTACCTACAAAATGGCACACTACCCGACGGGCGTAACGAAGTCAAGAAAATCTTGAGGAAAGCGTCCCGCTACACAATACAAGGAGACATCCTCTATCGGCGTGGGTTCTCTAACCCATTATTAAGGTGTGTCGCCGGAAGGGAAGCCAAGGAAATCTTATCCAACATTCATCAAGGAAGCTGCGGAGATCACACCGGAGGGCAAACATTAGCAAAAAAGATACTCCGATACGGATATTTCTGGCCCACCTTAAGCAAGGACGCCTTAGATTTCGTCAAGAAGTGTGACAGATGCCAAAAGTTTGCTAAGGTCCCTCGGCTACCAACAACCGAGATTACCCAGATGACCAGCCCTTGGCCCTTTGCAGTATGGGGAATTGACTTAATCGGTGAACTGCCAATGGGTCGAGGCGGCGCCAAATATGCTATAGTAGCAGTCGACTATTTCACCAAATGGGTGGAAGCAGAACCTCTAAATAAAGTATCTTCAGCGAAAGTTATCAACTTCTTAATCAAAAATGTTCTGTGCAGGTACGGAGTCCCACTAAAAATCATATCAGACAATGGACTTCAGTTTGACAGCGAGGAATTCGCCAACTGGTGCCAAGAACACGGAATTCGCAAAAGCTTCTCATCCGTAGCATATCCCCAAGCAAACGGACAAGTCGAAGCAGTCAACAAAATTCTGAAAACTCTGATCAAAAAGAAGCTCGAAAAGTCAAAGGGCGCTTGGGTGGATGAACTCCCTACGGCACTATGGGCCTACCGCACATCTTTCAGAACATCAACAGGGCACACTCCTTTCTCTTTGGCATACGGATCGGAGGCTATGCTCCCAGTTGAAACCATTGTGCCTTCCCACCGTAGGATCCACTATAACCCAGAAGAAAACGAAGAGCTCCTCAACATGTCTTTGGATCTAGTCGAGGAGAGAAGGAATGATGCAGTCCTAAAAACAGCAGCCCACAAGCAAAAGGTGGCAGCACAATACAACTCCAAAGTCAAGCATCGTGCCTTACGAGAAGGGGATCTTGTCCTCAAGCGAATCTTCCCTCGCCCCGGAGCACTAGACCCAATCTGGGATGGACCATATGTAATTCATAAAGATCTCCACAACGGAGCCTATATTTTGTCAACAGTGGACGGGGAGGTGTTCCAGAGGGCATGGAACATCCAACACCTCCGTCGATACTTTTCTTAACTTGTATTGCCCATATGAAGTGAATTAACGAAGAGAATCAGTGGACGTAGGCATTTTTTCGTGCCGAACCACTTTAAAAAAGCCTTGTCTCTTTTTAACTTGTTCCTTTGTATCTTGGCTGCTTGTTAACTTTATCCTTTTCTGTTGAACAAAATCCTGAGCATATAGCATTTCTATTCAAAGCACTCCACAATGCAACTCCACGTGGACAAGCCCCAACAGGTACTATGCGAATCTATGCCCTCGCCAATGAGACACTTTTGCTCCAGCATCCCTCTGCTGCGGGTTAACTCATTGCTCGCGACGGCCCTTAAAGCCAACTGTAATGAGCCGATTATAAGCCACCGAGAAGGCCGACTATAGCCGAGGCAGCTCATTACGGCGTTAGGCTCGCCGGCGACTGTGAACCGATTATAAGCCCCAACATAAGGTGTGGCCAGCCAGGGGCAGTTCACAGTTGACGATCGGCACCCACGCTAGCCGGCCACAGTAAGTCGAATAATACCCATGAGTACGGGCCATAATGGCCCGGGTAGTTACTGTGCGCGATCTCGGCTCCGGTGTGTCTTAAGTGCGGCTGTGGTAAAAAAGAATTAACTCCCCGCGGAGGCGTAAGATGGGTGACAAATGTCTCCAAGACCCACAGCTAGGGAAAGTGACTACAAAACCCGTTTGCCACGAACTTAAGCACATCGAAGGCCTTCCGTGACTGGAAGTTTTACTATTTCACATATTTCAATTTTACTTAAAAAACTTTCCTCCTATCCTCTATAACAAACCATAAAGTACAGGATGCAGGGTAAGAGGTACCCGCCAATGGATGCAGAGATTCACAATCAGATGGCGGGGCAGTCAACTGCTCTCCATGCTTGGTCATATAAGATATTCGAAACTGCCATTTACAAACAGAACATGAAAGGCGGTATTTTCTTCCTTTATGTACAAATGCATGACTATAATTTGATTTTTCCACACCACACGCTAACATTGCAAGTCATGAGATTATGATTTAAAACCAGAATCTGACATCAAACACAATTTAATTACAAGAATACACATAGCTACATTTCTCATACGATATGTCGAAATAGCAACAAATATTCAAGAAATGACAAAATCAACTTGAGCTAAAAAATTACACGTCAAGAATAATGTTATTACAAGTAGCAAGAATTACAACTTGGAAGTTACCCTACTGTCTTAAGACTAACAGATACAACAATGCCAAGCCTACAAAAAGAATTTTTCAGGTTCAGTCATGGAGCTGGTTGCGTCGAAGTCTTGTCCTTGTTCTTTTGCCCGCCTGTCCGGTCATAAAAAGGGTTCATTAGTGATGAGTAACCAAGTTAACAGAAAGACTAGAAAGGAAGACTTACCAGTACTAGCTTCTTGACCATCCTGGTCGTCATCTTCTACCTGCACACCCGCCTCTTCAGCAGCAAGCAGCCGCATACCCTCCTTTACCGCCACTTTCTCCTCCTTGGTGAACTGGGCCGTGACCACATCCATACTGAAGACCGTTCCACCCTCTTTATCTGCATCAGCCTTAGCCTCCTCCAAAGCCCGAAGATATATCTTGGCCATGACTCTGGGATAATCATCCATCCAAGAGAGGCTACCCTGCTTCCAAGTCCGGAAATACATGTCCTGGAGCATGTCATCCATCATTCCTTCGTTCTCCTCAAACTCCCTCATCCGGGCATCGGAGGCCGACAACCTTTCCACGGCAGCATCTCTCTCCAGTCTGTATCTCGAGCAATCAGCTTGAAGGGACCTCCGCATCACCGCCATCTCTTCCCTCAACTTAGCTTGAGCAAGCTCGGCAGCCTCAAGCTTCTCGGACAATTCCTCCACCTGCTCGAGATCCGCTCTCCGAACCTCATCCACCGTGGTAATAGCCATATCAATCCGCTCTTTGCAAGCAGCTTCCATTTTCCGCAATTCGGCCCGACTAGCCTCTTCCATGGTTCTCCTTAATCGCCCAGTGGCAGCCTCATGCTGAGAAATCTGGATAGCCTGATCCGCAAGCTGCTTGGCCTGATCCGAGACCACCAATCGAAGTCGGATATTGGCGCTCCCTATCTCCTCTCCGGCCTTAACCAGCCGAGCGTGATGCCCCATCAGCTTCTTGGCCTCCTCCGCCACCCGATCAATGTTGGCCTTGGCCTCGTCTCCCATAGTGACTATACGAGTGGTGAGTAGATCGAGGTCTAAGGACTTGGCTTCGTCAAGTACTCGTACCATGGGGTTACGGGGGAGAAGGTGTTCACCAGTAACTTCGTCAAAATTAATATCCTGAGAACCCGGATCCAGATCAGGATGACCGGCAAATGGATTACGGGCCAGATCGGGACGGTCGATATGAACAACAGAAGGGTTTCCGGATGGGTGTGGAGAAGATACAAACTCGCTGCCCTCCTCAGTAATATCATAAATAGGCTGAGCCGGAGGCTGAGAACCGAGCGAAGTTTCGGATAAAGGATGCCTCCTCTTCCTCTGCTGAATACCCTCTTCGATGACCCCAAGAAGAGGGCGGTACCCGACTACATCCCCGGAGCGTTGGGCTGAGGGCTTCGGCTTAGCAGAAATTTTGGAAAGTTTATATTGCTCGAGCCTGTGTCGAAGGTCTGAAGCTTTGGGCGTCTTGCCTGCTCCTGATATAAAGAACAAGTGTCATAATCTTACATTACAATATGATTCAAGGAACGCGGTAAAATGCAAGATTAGAAAAGGAAAAGAAACACAGCTGTGGTTGTACAAACCCTGGGGAGGAGTGGGATACTGCAATAAGTCCCGGATTTCATTCCAGGACGGGAGCGGGTCATAAAATATTCCTAAGTCCCTATCATTAGTGAAGCATGCAGGGGTCAAGAGTTCACCTTGAGTTGTCAGAGCCACCTTGGCCGGAATAGTCGGAGAAGACTCACTTGCACCAGTCCCGGTTTTGTCCGCCTCCCCGGTCTTCTCTACCAAAGCCGGATCATCACCCAACTCCTCGAAAGCCTGACGGAGAGCATCGTCCGTCCACTCTTGCATCTCGCCTACTTGCCCAGAAGACAAAGCCCTGGAACCATCACCACCCTGTCCATCGCCACCCTCGTCACCAAGACGCTCAACGTCACTCCCGCCCTCCGCCTCACCTCTTTCCTCCTCCGCGTCTATCTCCCCCTGAGTAAGTGGACAATTGCTGGGAGAAGGACCGTCTGACCTCTTAAGTTTCTTACCTCCAACGGCTGGAGGTTTCGTGAATGGTTTTCTCTTTCCACCCTCTGCCGCAACGCCTCCCTTGGCCTGAGCAGCCGCCCTCTCTTCCGCCGTTTCCCTCAACTTAACTACAGACTGCTGCGGAAGGATCAAGTTGTATTCTAGAAGGATCGCATTTCTAATCAAGTAAGCAGATGATCTGTATTTCCCAAGAATGCCTTCTATCTCCGCCGCCGTCTGAACCAGGCGGTCAGTTTCCACAACAGGAAAGCCACCTGTCGCTAGCAAAAATGAGAAAGTATGAGAAGAAGCATCACAATCAGGATAGAAATTATAAGTAAAAGCATCAACTTACATCCAGAGGTAAAGCGCCGGATAGAGACGGAGTCGTCCCTAACAAAGAACCATTCTTTCTTGAACATGCTGAATTTGGAATAAAGGTCCAGGACCGGCTTGAAGGTCACAGCAGATTCCAAGTTAATATATGGGGACCCCTTCTTGTAGCCCCTTAAGTTGTACAAGTACCGGATCTCCCGGTTGGAGGGAGCGCGACCATACTTCCTCCGAAAAATAACGAAAAGGCTCACCAGTATGGCGTAAGAGTTGGGCTGAAGCTGAAATGGGGCCACCTTCAGGTACGTGAGGAAGCTAACTATCCAAGCATTGAGAGGCGGGATAGCACCACACATGCAATGGTACCTGCTATAAGCGAAGTATCCTTCGGGAGGACTGTATGGCATGACTCCTGGACCCGGCAGCAGCATGAGGGCTCTATCAATCCCAAAAGAACGAGATATAACATCGAGTTGCTCCTCTTTGAGAAGGCTAGGAAAGCAGTCAGGCGGGGAATCCAGCAACTCCTGGGGACCATATCCATCCACTAATGATCTCGGGGCGGGCCCATGACGCTCCGATCCTGATTGAGCTGGGGGCACAGCCGATGACTCTCCTTCACCCACGGATCGCTTCTTGTCTGATCGAGTTTCTACTTTGCGAGACATTATCTACAATACCGGAAAAACACATTTAGAACAGAGGATATAAACAAGTATATGACTTCATTCGGTAAAAACATATTCAGTATCATTTTCATTCGGTGGTTCAAGTATGGGTTCATTCGGTGTCTCGAGTGTAAGCAAAGAAAGTTCAAAGTGCTCAAACTCCCATCGTCATTCGGTAAAGACAATGGAAATTCTCGAACTCTCAAGGTCCATTCGGTGGTTCAAGTATGGGTTCATTCGGTGTCTCCCGTTCTCGTCCGGTAATACGAGAATAAGATCTCATTCGGCAGAATAAAATCTCACCTGATTCGGCAATGATAAGGGTCTAGTTCGGAAAAAATGGGAGTCAAGTGGTTCGGCTATCTCGAAAAGTGAAGAAACAATAGTAGAGTGGCGCCCTTATTTATAAGCGAAGCACATCGACCGGACCAACTGGCTCGGCGCAACCAAGACCGAACGAAGGAAGACAAAGCACGACATATGTTAGACATATGCCCTACTTTGGGGGGCAAATGTTGGGTGAATCCTTACCCGGAAGACCTCGAGACCCAGAGACGTGATTCATTCGGCAGCTCTCCCCCGAGTCCATTCGGCATGACCCATTCGGCAGCTCTCCCCCGAGTCCATTCGGCATAACCCATTCGGCAGCCCTCCCTCGTGTCCATTCGGTAGACCTTCATCCGGCAACTGCCACCGGTCCAACCTCACCACTCCACACTTCACCGGATGAAGCCCAACCAGACCAACTCCATACTTCACCGAACCAAGAGAATACCGAACCAGACTGCCAGGCCAGATCACTTCAGCCCAGGCCCACCAGCAGCTGTATACATCCAAGACCCCTGCCCCCAACCTCACTCTATAAATAGAGAGGCAGGGGTACAACAATGGGGAACAAGTTTGAGAGCTCAAGCACGGAGAGAACTTTCAAACAACTTTCTATTACTTGTATCAAAGCTTTGTACTTGTAATCAAAACAAGAGAAGAGAAATAACATATAAAGTGGACGTAGGCACATTCTGGCTGAACCACTATAAATCTGCGTGTCTTTTTACAGTTTAGCCCCTGCTTTTCATATATTTGCATAAATCACCCAAATCACTAAGAATAACATAAGATCTACTAAATCATACAACTTTGAGGTGTTTGTCCATTTTTTGTGCAAACAACGCGTGTTGGTGAGTTTTCATGCTCCCGTTTGTGATAGGCCTTCCCCCTTTGTGATTTTTGGATTTCTAATTGATGATTTCTAGAATTTGTGTTTCACCAATTTTCGTGGATTACATTGGTAAGTCTTATCAATATTTGTGTTTGGTGAATAATTTAAAGAATATGTGATTCTTTTTGGTGCTTCAAGTCGATTTGAGATATTATATGATTTTTGTGTTATTTGATGAATACTTGACATAGTATGACATTTTTGGTTATCATACGTTTTTGGTCATATCTCTTATCCTATCTCATTTTATCTGATATTTATAGCTAGACTGATCCATTTATTATTTTCTTCTTAAATAATACTCGGGTCAGACCGAGATGTTATAGGTGCTTCCGCTTGACTTCCTATCAGGGATTATCATCTGATTTTTGGCTACTACTTTAGATTAGTAGTTTTTGCTATTATACATTTGAGATATAGACTCTTTGATGTATAATTATTCTTTCGTCGAGCACTTTATCTATTCTTTGTGATGTAGTGGATCTTGTTTTACCACTACTTTGATGTACACTTTCATGTGATATATTCATATCTTATTCCGCCTTTGTGATATGAATGTCTATGACTGATTTGTGTTATGTTTATTTCTACGTTTGTTTCCGAAGCCTACTTAGCCACTGTGTGGTAGCTTTGCGTTTGTATTAGATATGTCAGATTTCCTCCTGAAATGAAATGTAAGTCATAGTTTTTGACATATCGGTACTCGCACAAAGCAATTTCATAGATGGTCGCTCCTCAACAGCCTTATTCTTCGTGTTAGTCAATGGCCTTACACCGTAGTGTCCTTGGCTAGCGTGAGTATAGAGGTGGGGCGTCATAGAGTAGGATGCTACCGAAGCTGCTATGACTGCAACTGCCAAAACAATCACCGAAGCCTTTCATTTCTAGGCTTGGCGGATCATCAAGACATCCTTGCGATCAGTTAACGGGTTCTACCAGTCCTGCTTTGTCATCTGCTCCTCTGGTAGCTGTCTCTGAAACTTCAGGTAGCCCCGGGACTTCCCCGAAGATCGTGCATCCATCAAAAGAAGGAGAAGGCGGGGAATGCGGGATTGACATTCTCGGCCATTCCCCAGATGCAGGTAACCTTCTTATTTCCTCCAAGTTTGAGAATTTTCAGCTCACACCGCAGGAACAAGACGAACTTAATGCTTTCATTTTTGATCTTATAGGTCCGTCCTCTTTACCTACTGACCCGACTGTTTCCTCGATGCTTAGGATTTCCGCTATTTCAACTGCCTCAACGCTTATCTCTGTAACCGCTCTGATTGCTGCGCCTGCATCTGGCTCACAACTGGGGCCAGACTCCGAGAAGATTGCTGCAATGCATGGTCCAGATGACCATTTTGTATCTTTGGAGGGCGACTTCATGGCAGTTGAAGCTCAAGAGCAGGAGGACCAGACTAGCCAGCTGCATAAATCTGAATAGCAACTGGTTGCTGTTAAGAAGGAAAAGGTTGAAGTGATAAAATCTTCGAGGAGCTTCTGTAAATCCTTGAAGTGCAAGGCCAAGGGAGAGTCTTCTAATAAGGTCGGAGAGGAGGTAGGAGATGCCGGCGCCAACGATATAGTTGATATCACAAGCAGCGACACTACCCCTGGCCGAGATTCTGAGGGAAAGAAGAAACTTCCAACTAAAGGTGGGAAGGGGAGTGGTGGAAAGAGGCATTGATAGGTCCGGATATCATTAGAACCAATTTTTAGGTCATTTTGTTTTGTTTGATACGTGTTTTGTTCAAGTGCAGAGTCTGCACTTACTGCTTTGACTGTTGTAGCATCTGTATTTTTCTTTTTGTTGGCCGAGATTATGTGGGTATGACCCCCTTATTTTTGAACTTGTATACAAAATGTTATAAGTAATACAATGTTGACATTTTGACTGTAACTTTACCTGTCTACATATCTGCGTTTCATGCACTTATGTCAATTTTATTTGCTGCTATTTCATCTAGTCATGTAATTACCGCTAAAATTATTTGTTTAGAGTAACAAAACTGTGAAGTTCTTGGTTTTGCGTATTTTCTTTGAGTATCGGTGTGTGCCCCCTAGTTTACGGGGCTGGTTACTTCAAACACTTGACGAATGACCAGTTGATCCGAGTGACCTTTTTTAGATGTCTATAATCGGACTTGTTTTCCCCCGGTTCGTGGCCGTTAGACATCGCCAAATTCATACCCATTACTCATGATGGTGGGAGTGGATTGATTTTTGTTATTCCTACAATGGACGAGTTTCCCGGTATTGCCGGGGCTATACTGGTACTTAAAATTGTGCCCAGCTTATGGGATGCACGGCTTTTGTGATCGATACGACCCGTCGATCAGGAATGGTTTGGAATCTCTCGATGTTACCAATCTTCGGGTAACATGAGAGGTTCGTGTTTCAAGAGCATGGTTCCACGACTCAAAAGGTAATGCATGGTTTATGGGAATAAGCGGCTTTTGGGATTGATACGACCCGTCGATCTGGAACGGTTTGGGACACCTCAACGTTACTAATCTTTGGGCACCATGAGTAGTTCATGCTTCGAGAGCGTGATTCCATCGCTAAAAAGGTAATGCGCGGCTTATGGGAGTGCATGGCATTTGGGATTGATATGACCCGTCGATCTGGAACGGTTTGGGACTCCTCGACGTTACCAATCTTCGGGCAACGTGAGGAGTTTATGCTTCGAGAGCATGATTCCACTATCTCAAGCAGCAATTGGGTAGTTTTGAGCCTATTTGACCCCGTCGACTCAGCATGTTACTTTTATGAACACAGTTTTATTGGTTTAGAAGGCAAAGCAATTTTATTAAGAAAAGTTGGGCAAGTTCTGCTAATTTACAATGCCTCTGGTATTCCGAGATGGCTTATTTGCTGAAAATAAGAAGTACATAAGATAGTTTCATATAAAGTAATGATGTAGCAATTCACTGTTCCATGCTCAAGGAATTTGGATTCCGTCAACGGTTGTCAGTTTGAATGTTCCATCTCCTAGCTTTTGACTGATCACATATGGCCCTTCCCAATTTGGTCCATATGTTCCCGGTCCGAGATAGACTTGTTTGAGGACAAGGTCTCCTACTTCGAAGGTTCGGTTGTGAACTTTGGAGTTAACGTACCATGCGACCCTTTTTGGTGAGCAACGGTCCTTAATTCAGCTTCTTCCCTCTTCTTGTTGGTCATATTGAGCGACTCGAGTAGAAGCTACTCATTTTGCCTCTGATTGAAATTCTGCCTTCGCTGAGAGAGGACTTCTAGTTCGATGGGGATCATTGCTTCTGAACAATATGCCAAGGCAAATGGGGTATGTCCGGTTGCTGCTTTGTGTGTTGTTCTGTAAGCCCATAGTGCGGGTGGAAGTGCACCAACCCAATTCCCCTTAGCTTTAGTTAGCTGCTTTTTGATGGTGGACTTGATGATCTTATTTATTGCTTCCACTAGCCCATTTTCTTGCGGATGAGCGACCGTGGAAAAGCTCTTCTCGATTCGGAATCGTTTGCAATAGTCTTTGAACTCGGCGCTTTCGAATTAGGTCCCGTTATCAGTGATGATTTTTTGTCGCACACCAAACCTATAAATAATGTTTTTAGTAACAAAGTTAATGACTTTCTTTATGGTAATGGTGGCCAACGGTTCTGCTTCGGCCCATTTGGTGAAATAGTCAACTGCAACTATACAGTATTTAGCCCCTCCTTTAGCTATTAGCAATATGCCAATCAGATCAATTCCCCATGTTACGAATGGCCATGGACTGACCATCTACATTAGCTCTGTTGAGGGAGTTCTTTTGATCTTGCTAAATCTTTGACATTGGTCGCATCGTCTAGTGTAATCTGCTGCATCGTGGTTTACTGTTGTGCATATATACCCATATCGGAGAATTTTCTTTGAAGGGCTTGCCTCCCTATATGGTCTCCACAGTCGCCTTCATGAAATTCTCTCAAGATCCTTTGAGCTTCATCATCAGCCACACATCTGAGCAAGGGGGTAGAGAACCCTCTTCGGTAGAGCATCCCATCTTGTATTATAAATCGCAGTGCCTTTCAAAGAAGCATTTTGCACTGGTTCCTATTTGCGGGAAGGGTTCTTGTAAGCAAATAGTCTTTGATTGGCATCATCCATGTTTATGGTTCAATGGTGGTCTCAAAAATCTAGTTGACATCCATTTCGCTTATGCTTGGAGTGGTCAGGGTCTCAACCGAGACTAGTCCCAACAATTGAGCTTCCCTGGAACTGGCCAGTTTAGCCAGCTGATAAGCTTTCATGTTCAGCTCCCTCAAGATGTGAGTTATAGTGTAATGTTCGATGTCGTTCAGCAACTCTTGTGCTTTAGACAGATATGGAGCAAGGTTCTCCCTTCGAGCCTGGTATTCGCCTTTCACCTGATAGACGACTAAATGAGAATCACTATAGATGTGTATGGATTTATCTCCAGCTCTTTCACAATTTTTAGCTCAGCTATAAATGCCTCATATTCTGCTTCATTATTTGTCGCTAGGAATTTTAATCATAAGGCATAGCAAACGGCTCGTCCTTCAGGAGCCTCAAGCACTACCCCTGCCCTCGAGCGGAAGTTAAGATGCGCCATCGATGAAGAGCTTCCATCGTGCTTCCATTTTTGGTGTACTTTTTTCTTCATCATCCCGTATGGTAAATTCGGTGATGAAATCTGCCAACGCATGCCCGTTGATTGCCCTTCTAGGATGGTAAGTGATTTCATATTGACTCAATTCGATATTTCATTTGATGAGCCGCCCAAAAGTCTTAGGGCGGTAAAATACCTGCTTTAAGGGTTGATCGGTCAATACTTTGATCGGGTGTGCTTGGAAATACGGTCGTAACTTCCTGGTGCGATCAAGAGACAATACGCTAGCTTTTCTAGTTTCAGATAATTTTTCTCGGCTCCAGCAATCTGTTTACTAATGTAGTATACGGGGTCATTGGATCCTAGCTTCTTCACGTACAAGAGCAGCACTTAATGCGTGAGGTGAGACTGCTAGGTAGATGAACAAGTCCTCTCTGTCTACTGGCTTTGATAGGATCGATGGAGTTTCCATATGTCGCCGCAACTCTTCAAACGCAGTGCGACAAGCCTCACTCCATCCGAAATATTTATTTCCTTTCTTTAGTGCATCAAAGAACGGTATGCATTTGTCAGTGGCTTTTGAGATAAACCGTCTTAGCGCCGATACTTTTCCATTCAAGCTTTGTAACTCCTTGTTATTTGGGGCTTTGACATTTCGTAAGGTAGTAATTTGCTCTAGATTTGCTTCAATGCCTCTAGCGCTCACTATGAATCCCAAGAACTTTCTGGAGGCTACCCCGATGTTTTCAGCTTCATCCCATATTTTTAGAGTATTTCAAACATTTCGGTGAAATTATCCAAGTGATTGGCAGCTATTCGCGAGTTAACCAAGATGTCATCCACATAGGCTTCCATGGTCTTCCTGATCTGACGCTGGAACATGGCATTCACTAATCTTTGGTATATTGCCCTAGCATTCTTTAAATTGAATGGCATTACCCTGTAGCAGTATAATCCTTGATTGGTGATGAAGCTGGTGTTTTCCTGATCAGGTTCATGCATCAGGATCTTGTTGTATCCCAAGTATGCATCCATAAATGATAGCAATTCATGTCCAACAGTCCCGTCTACAAGCTGGTCAATTCTAGGCAGGGGAAAGCTGTCTTTCGGGAAGGCATTGTTTAAGTCCGAGTAGTCGATACAGGTCTGCTATTTTCCATTGGACTTCTTGACCAAAACCAGGTCAGATACCCATTCAGGGTAGGTCGCATCACGGATAAAACCATTGGCCATCAGCTTGTCTACTTCTTCTCTCAACGCCTCGGACCATTGGTGGCCCAGACTGCGCCTCTTCTCCTTTACTAGTTTATACCTGGGATCAATGTTGAGTGCGTGACATGCAATTTCCGGTGATACCCCACACATATTGGAATGTTTCCAGGAGAATACATCCAAGTTGGCGTGAAGAAATTTAGTGAGTTCCAATCGCATCTTGTTTCCAAGGTGCGATCCAATTTTCAAGACCCATGTTAGGTCATCCATGTCAACTGGGGAAAACACCGTCAAATCTACCGGTGCTGCCCGATCCTCCCTTGAACTCTTCTTTCTAGGGTCCAAAGCCTTGTCGAATCGGCTATGGTCCCCTAGCCAGGGGCGGCTCTGTAGTTGCTATTCGGCAAGTTCGCGAATGTGGAGAGTTTTTGTAACGACTCTAGTTTTGATTATCATTATTTAGGACATTTAATTAGTTAAATTAAATTAAATAACGTGAATGGTTAAGGGATTGAGATTTGTTTTAATAAAGGGTAGTCGTGCCAATTTAAACTAATGAACTAAGGAGATTAAAATGAAATAAATAAGGGAGATAGATAAGGGCAAAATAGGAATGAGTTACATTCTTATATCCTAAACCCTTAAGCCATATTCATTTTTCACATTCACAAACTAAAACAAACCTATGAAGACGCTAACTACCATTAAGAAGAAGTAATGGGAAGATAAGCAAGAACTAAGAGGAAAAGCTTAATTAAATTTATTCAACATCAAACCTCAAATCCTTAACAATAAAGCTAAATAGGTTACATCTCATATTTTTGATTTTTTCAGTTTCTAGATCAGATCCGATTATTTTTGCAAAGTATATAGCCACGTTTTGAGTGATAAATAGATATATATGCTTGTTGATGAATTTTGCTTGTTCATATGATTTTTATGATAAGATTTGAATTGAAAAACCTATCAATTGACATCCAAATGCCTTGCAATTTTAATATATGGCCATAAATGATATTTTAGAGATGAGTTACAAGTTTCATAATTTTCAGAATTAATGTGGATTTATTATTAATTTTCTAGTGAAGAAAATGGTTAATTGGGTTTAAAATTAATTACGGCTATTTTATATTAGCTTTGGGTCAGAAATTTATATATGTTGGAAAACATATTAAAAGTGATTTATGGGAATTTTTGGAGAATTTTCCTAAGTGTTTTAATAAGTATATAAAATTATTTAAGGTATGGGACTTAAATGTTTTATATGTTTATAAAAGGAGAATGGGCAATTTGCAAATGTTTTAAATTTTTATTTCTGAAATTCGATGGTATGTTTAGAAAATAATTTGGAAAAGAAATTAGTAACCAATCATATGTTGACAAACAAAGCTAGTTAGTTGAAAAGAAATTACCTTATTAAGTTAAAAATCAGTTTTTAGATGGTTTTGTTGTTTCGCCACTTTCGACAGCACCTTTCGACTACATACTTCCGCTTCCATCTAGGTCGAAACCAATACACATGATATCAAAAACTTGGTATGTAGTGGATTGGACATATGCGAAAGGTATAGAGTCGGAACAGGGCTTTCAAAGGGGTCGAGACCTTGTTTTGCTTTCAAAAGAAAATGCGCTTGTTTTGCTCTAAAAAAGAATGCTTTCGAATAAGATAGCTTTCAACTTGGTTAAATGGTTTTATAGGAAAGAGCTTTCGAAAGAGGTTGCACCTTTGTTTTAAGAAAATGCTTTCGATAGGGTCGAAACCCCAACCTACTGCCTTTTACCTTTCGAAGTAGTGCCTTCGAAAGGATTCCTTTGTTTTAAAATTAGAGTCGCTTCTCCTATGCTTTCGAAGGGATTGGTTTCGACATCATCCACTTCTTTTACTTAGGAAATTGCTTTCCAAAGAGTTACTTTCGACTTAGTTGTTTTAAGACCCTTTTGATGTTTTGAAAGTTAAAACAAAAGGTTTTGAAAGGAGTGGTGTCAGATGGTTTCGAAAGGCTATTCCATATATTTTAACTTGAACCCCAAGTTTTCGAAAGGTTTGTTTTAAGTAGTGTACTTTAATGCTTTCGAAAGGTAACTAATAATGGTTTCGAAGGGGAGGTTCCCCAGTATTTTCGAAAGGTAACGAATAAAGATTTCGAAAGGGAGGTTCCTCAGTATTTTCGAAAGGTTTACCTTAATGTTTAAATGGAAGGTTCCAAATGTTTTCGAAAGGCATGTTTAAAGTATTCTAAAAGAGGATGTCTAAGGTCTATAAAGCTTTCAAAAGAGATGTTTTCAATGTTTTCGAAAGGACTATGGTAAATGATTTCAAAAGGTATGTTTTGGCCTTTCGGCCTAAGGTTATAATGTAAAGTAGTTTACTTGTATCGAAAGGGGTACTTTCAATGGTTTTGAAAAGGGTACTTTCAATGGTTTCGAAAGCGGTGCTTTCAATGGTTTCGAAAGATATTGTTTAAAGGTTTTAAGCAAAGGTTTTGAAAGTTTTCATCAACTATGTATTGAGTAAAGCATAAATCATGGCAAAGAGATTTGAGTAAAGTGAATAGCATGTTTTCCTTGTTTAAGTATGATTTAAAGGGATTAAATCAATTTGAAAGGTTTTCAAGAAATTTTTTAAAAGGGTAGTTAACCCTAAGTAAAATGACTCAGATATTTGTATACCAGATGAGATTGGTATAGGGTCGCACCCTGTACACTAGCTTTAGCCCCAAGCTAATTTAGTCCAAAATTTCAGCGTGTAGGGCTTAGTCATAGGTAAGACTTAAATGATGGTTACACACAGAAAGGAATATATGTACAGAGAAGGAGGATAGGTTATTGGTGAGCCCGAAAAACCATTAGGATCAGATGACCCTTGGAGAAGTAAGATAAGGACAGACCATCCAGAAGTATGTCTAACAGGTGTTAGATAATTTGTTTAGTTTGTCTAGTAAGCCCTAGTCAACCAAAGGTTAGTAGTTAGCCAAACAAAACTACATTTTTCGGACAGATGGTCCATTTATTACCTGTTTTTGAGCATATATGATATTGCTATTATTGATAATTAGTTTGATTAACCAGTTTGGTTGTAGGATTTTGATTTGCAAAAAGATGTTTTAAAGGGATATTTGTAAGGGGATACACGTTCCGCTAAGTGGCCTGGTCTCACTTAATATCAATAAACCGAGGTGTAATAGTATTATTTACACCAGGCTTTATGTCTGACTCGAAGTTTATGTTTTCCCCTTAAAATCTCGGGTGCTGATTTGAGTAGATTGAGAGTTAGGGCTTTTCAGTTTTGTAGGTGGACGAATAAAGCTTCCGAGGATGAGCAGGAGGCTGAAGTTAGCTAATTAGGAGTTGATATTTTTATTCTCGCTGTGTTGTATTGAGACAGTTTGTCTTTTTTGTACTTTGATCATCCGATGGGGCATCTTCATATGTCGCTCCTGGCGTATTTTGTAATAATTATATATGATCATGCCTAGGAAACGTTTGGGATTATGTAATGGATTATGAAACAGGTTTTGTGAAATGTAATCAGAAAATTTGTTTTTGAAATCTGTGATTTTGTGTCATATTCATTTGCTTCTGATATTATGGATACCATTAACATTACCATATTTTGTCGTCGGAAATTAATACTATAGATGACTATAGTATCTGTAGCGCTTAGATTTAGGCCTCAAGATAGGAGATGTTATTGTTCTTCCCACATTCTTCCCCTTTTCCTTTCTTTTAGATTCGTGCATTTCTACGATATAACATTCCCTGGCGGCACTTTAGTCTCCTTTAATTACTCCAACTCCATTCTCCGTTGGGAATTTCATCGTAAGGCGCCACTAGGCTAAAGAAATTCTGAAATCTGCTAGTGCGGGCCGTCCAAAGAAGGCATTGTATGCGGAAGCTTCATCTACGATCATGAAAGTTTGGACAAGGGTGACTCTTCGGTCGCCTTCTCCAAGTTCTACAGGCAAGTCAACCGTTCTGACGGGTTGTTTAGGTTTGCCAGTGAATCCTTGAATTTTTATTTGGCAGGCGGATACGTCTTTCATACGGATCTTCATCTGATCAAAGGTGCGTGTGGTGACCCACCTTTTTGGATAGTTCAAGTCGACAATAAACCACCTATGTTCGACTCAAACCATCTAAAAGATAGATTAACAATGGGTTTTATTTTAAGAAAAAGGAGAAGGACAATACATAGAATCTCGCAGCGGAATGACAAAATATAATAATAGCATAAACAGTTCATGAAGCTGTTTAACAATATACAATAATTTCACTTTACAATATCATCAGAGTTATTCATTTAACAGATATAACAAAGTAATGCAGTGGAATAAAATTAATAAATACAGTCTTCAAACTCCATCTTCATCTTCAAGAATAATATCTTCGAAACACTGAAATACTTAGGCTGACCTGAGCGTAAAGGAAAATAATAAACTCGAGTCAGAACTAAAATTCTTATGCAAATTAAATCAAAATCAGATGAAATAAGGAATGTAGATACTACATTTTTAAAGTGTCAAATTCTCCGGAGAAGTTATTTTTTCATATTCAAAATACAACAGATTTCACAATAGATCCATTCTAGTAACTTACTAATTTACAGAAAAATTCCAAATTGAATTTCAAAGTTCAAGAGATTTGATTTCTGAAAATTTTCCCAAGTTTCAAAATTCAATTTATGAAAACTTCCCAGAGTTTTAAAATTTAAATTTGAAAACTTTCAAATAAGGTAAAGGCGGTTTATTTTTCAAAAATCATTTTTATGGTTCAAATAGTAAATCTAAACATACTAATTTTTTTCTCATGTAAATATATGAAATCCATGGGTTTTGTATCCTTATTCAGTGTTCAAATAATCAATATGAAAATTTATTGATTACAATAACTATAGGGTGATAATAAGGATATATCAAAATAAATGAACAAATACACATTTAATCACAATAGCATTCATCACAACATACAATCAAGATTCAAATCAACCAATTCAACAAATCAACAAATTCAATAGCATGTCATAATAATTATTAGTTATCATATATTGGAGTTTAGGTATTCAAATTAAATGTCAATTAAAATTCTCAACCAACAATCAATAAATTTATCACTATAATACTTGGTTTAACTTGCAATAAAATTTTAGTATTTCGTGGGTGAGTTTAAACATGGAGAACAAATGAAAAGCTAAGAAAGTATATGTAACTAGGAATTGAAATAAAGTAAAAATATGAATAACCTTAAAAACGATAGTATTGGAAGAGGTGAAGTAAGGGAATAAAAATATGAATGAAGATAAAAATAAATCTTCCATTTCTAAATATAAAGCTTCAGGAGAATAAATTGCCAATGAAAGGAAGCTACAAGAACTAATAATGCATAAACAAAATTAACTTCAGAAATGGAGAATAGTAAATGCTAATGAGGTGGCATGAATATTAATTTGGATGTTCACATTAAAAATGGAAAAAGAACTTCAGGTAAATTACTTGGAAAGGAGCAAACAAAACAAATAAGGAACAAATGAAAAGAATGCAGGAATTATTAATTAGAAATAAATCAATTGAGGCTACTATTAATTAATAAGAAACGAATGAGTAGTCTAACAATTAAATGGATGCTCAAGTGAAACCTACACGAAGAACTTGAAAATGAAAAGAAAGAGAATGCGGATGTGATAATAATTATAAAGCAAATGAAGCGACCACGTATATACTATAAACAAACTTTTGGGGTCCAAATTTCAAAACTTACTCCAATTAATTAATTTCAATAAACCCAAATATACACATATTTATATCATTTAATTCTTTATTAAAAATTTGTTTTATGTTAATATATGTGCACATTCCATTAACTCAATCCATCTTTATTTATGTTATTCAAACCAAATTTATTAATTCATGAATATATATCTATCTATGTATTATAAAAATGATTTACTTTACTTTTTTAATTAATGTAATAGTCACATTAGTGCAACCAATTTACAAGTTTTAACCATATATAAAATGGAAAAATAAATATATGTGAACATGTGTAATTAATGCACAACTGTTAATACAAGGTAATTTCTAATTGATTCCACAACATTTACACAACCATGAACCCTCTGATATATTTTAAAATTTGAATACTAATAGGTGTGTTTATATATTATTCTAAAATTCAATTTTTTTTTCTTTTTATAAAATTATACTTATTCAAAATGAAACTTTTACTTTATACGTCTCAAAACATGCATTTATTTTAATTAAAATGTCCATTCCATTTTGACACAAAATTGCAAGTTCCTATATTAACTCATTCATTACAATTTCATTCCTATTTCCTTTTAATTGAAACATTTCAATTAATCTAATTCCAATTCATTTCATTACTAATTTCAAACGAATTCTAATTATAAAACATTGTTTTCTTTTCATTTATACCAATTCAAACATGTTTTATAAAATTTCATATAGAACATAATTTATACACTATTTACAAGGTAAATGTTTTATCTTATTGAAAATTAACTTCTCCATGATACATTTGAAATAACAACTTTTGTTATTCTTTCATTAAAACATTCACTCAATTCTTTATTTAAATTCAACATTTGTTATTTTTATTAAAGATAAACATTCAATTTATTCTTTTCAAGTCGATGTTTAAACTTCATTAAAAAGTTCATTTTAATTTAATTTAAAATGTAAGTTCTTATGTTGAACTTATTAATTACAATGCACTTGTCTTTTCTTTTCAATTAAAGGATTCCAACAACTCTTATTGCAGTTTATATTCAATATTAGATTTCAAACAATTTCTCATTCCATAACAATTTTCTATTCATTTCATATATTTTAACATTTACTTCTTAAATTATTCGTTTCTAACATGTATTATTACAATCAATGGAACTTACATTCAAACAATTATTAAATAAATCATATTCAAATGAATATCATTAAATTATATTCTAATATGCATTACTATCTTTTACCTCATTAAAATTAGTTGTTTTAGCATTTATTTAAGATCATGTTTTATATCCTAACAAATTTTACATCAATAAAGCATAAAATTTTAATTTCTATTTTTTTTTAATTTCAAGCCTTATTTAATTTAGTATTTTTAATTGTCTAAAATACGGGTCGTTACAATCTCCCCCACTCAAAACTTTTCGTCATCGAAAAGGAACAAGAAGGAATCAATTTATAAAATAATTTAAACTTACTTAGTTTTAGTATAAATATGAAAATAAACCAATTTCCATGAAATATTTCCTAAGTCCTAAATTTACAAAAAAATTTGGCAGCGTCTCATTTTCGCGGCTAGGTCCGGAAAAACAAAAATATCAATAATTACATGGTATCATCTTATTTTAAAAATGAGGCATCCCAAACCATTGAGAAAACAATAAAATATCGCTAACAAAACCGTAATCCGAAAACGTACATATTTGTCCGGGAAACAAGCTCTATTTATGAAACCAAAAGAAACAACTATTGCTTTAATAAACCTGTATCTTACTTACATAATTCAAGAGAATTAAACATGATAAAAGGACAATATATTAACTATTCTATCATAAATACCAATAACACACAATACAACAATCATATGCAACAAAGCAATGTAACATAACTGATAAGTATGATGCACTTCTACATGCAATTCTAATGGAATGTAACAGTTACATGCAACCAAATAGTATAGTAATCAAAAGCAACAATCATAGCACACCATTTAATTAGCACACCATTTAATTACTAAAGTTTATACAATGTACATATATCATTTGTACACAATATCAATTCTGATCACTTGCTTGAATACAAAAATTCCACTTTCGAACTAGATAACCCGACCACTCTACTATGGATTCTGATCCGGTTCCTTGATTAGAAATCTCCATTCTCCTTGCATAGCCATAAACTTGATAGAAAATTTCAAATTCATATCAAATGTTCGCCATCAAGAATCGAGCGAAAAATCCTAATTCAGACTGGATTCAATTACTACAAATCATGTATTCGAATCTGGATCAGAATTGTTCTGCGAATAAAATGATCTACGTACAACTTACATAATTTATTATATTGGTTTCTTTAACACATCGTTTACTTTTCTGTAACGACCCCGAAATTTAAATTTATTTAAATTCATAATTAAATGAATTTTTGAATTAAATTGAGTAGTTAAATAAATTTTTGAAATAAAAATTGGTAAATTTAATTTGAAAATTTGAGCGAGTATCCCCATTTCAAATATGAGTGAATTTGAAAATAATAAATATACAGATATATATATATATTTGACTTGAGTTTAAATTGTAAATTAAATTAATACAAATAATTAAAACAACATTATAATAAGCAAGAATAAAACAAGTAAACAAATGAAGCGAGTGTGAAACCAAAATAAATAACAAATAAAAACCTTTCAGCCGAGACAAACAAAGTAGTAATGCAAGACAACATATATTTTTCAAAAACATGATAAGTATAAGCAAATCAAACAAGACAGTATAGTCAAATAAACAAGTGCAAAAGAAGAAAACAAAAAGGGAATACAAAAGTGGTTTGCTGTAAACAAGAAAATATATGGGAACAAAGTATCAAGGCATTAAATGCCATTACTCTTCATCATGAACAAGATCAAATCAGCCGTGAGTAAAGGAAAAGAAAATGAATTGGTACAAACAAATAAATGCAAGCATCTCTATCCCATACCCTATTGTATAAAACAAATACAATCCCCCTGTACAAAGCATTATATCAGCCTTCTCCCCTCATTTTAGTTCGAGCACCATCATAACTGAAAGAAGAAAAAAATAATATCATCTCCACCTTAAACAACAACACAAATGAATCAAGGCAACCAGAAATTCAAAAAAACATAAGCAACTAGAGAAGATAAGTTAGCATTCAATTCAAACTGAAGATTAAAAAGCTTCAGCAAGCAAAGACATTTGAGCCTGTTTCAAGCATCAAGCTTCAGACTTCTTTCCAGTATTCAACCTTTTCTGTTCTTCTCTGCTCTTCTCCTCTGTTCTTCTTGACTAGGTGAGCCAACTCAATTTTTTTTACAGTTCTTTTGGATCTTTAGTTCTGCGATGATAATGATTTAAAAATATTGTGTGAATGTGTATATGTTAGCCAGTGTATATGCATGTATATGGGTGAATCAATATGTGCATGACTGTTCTCAGGCAAGACATGCCTCTGTTATATATGACAGGGTTGAGAAGATTGAAAAAAAATTCGTATCTCCCAAACAAATCAAATTTAGGTTCTGATTCCTAAAAGAAAAATGTTTGTAACAAGTTAACATTATTTTTAAAAATAAATTCAAAAGGATTTAGGAAGCAATTATTTCAACATATAAAATTTACAGTAAAATCTTGATTTTGGTCAAGATTTAATTAATTCAGCTTTCAGATTGAAGTATATGTTTGAATCATGAATGCTAAACCATGAATTTTAGTAATCATATTACGATTTTTAGTTGAGAAATCAGTGAGTATTCTTGAATTGAATGATTTGGACGTATTAGTCGATCGGCGTCAATCAACGACGAGTTCGTCAGAGTTGTTGGACCTGAAGGTGGAAGGGAAAGCGGGGATCAATGGAAAAATACTTTCGTGATTTATCTGAGCTCGAGATGGCCAGAATCGATCAAAATAGGGTTTTACACCCTGTGTTTATCGTAGGAGTTCGACTGGGTTTCGCGGCGAATAGGGGTGATCGGAGTTGATCGCGAGTGGGGCTGGAGACGCAGGGGATCGAGGCAAAGTGATGGCGAGAACGGCGAGATGTTTAGGGGTCTAGAACGTCGGTGGCGATCGATTTCTGGTGGCGTATGGTTTTGGCAGTCGAATGGGTTACAGGAACAATGGGTCTCAAATTTGCTCGATTTCGTGGGGATGAGCTTTCGAGTTTTCTGGGATGTCGACTTGATCATCGACGACAACGCCGACATGATGATGGTTGCGGTGCCAATCGAAGATGGCCTGAACGTATGTGCACGTACACCGGTGTCACTGCGTATCAGGGATAATTTGTTTTGGGGAAGAAAGGGGTGAGCTCGTGTTTTTGCTCGAGGAAAATAATGAAATGTTCGGGTGTGTTACTGGGGTGGTACGCGAGAGTTAATGGGTACAGGATTTTAACAATTTAAGTAAAAATAAAAGAAAAATATAAAGGAAAGGTGGTGACCTGGGAGGATGCTCGAGTAAAGTTGAGGAAAACCCGAAGTAGGGCTCGAGTGTTCTAGAGTTTAGCTCGGTTCGCCTGGGGTTGTATGTTTCCAGATTTTAGCTGAATAAATTTCTAAAATTATTCCATTTATAAATAATGATTTCTTTTAGTTAAGTTAGGTGGCCAAACTAAAGGTTTTGAAATTAAAGCTCTTTAAACAATTAAGTTTTAAACTTATATTTCTGACGATTTATTTTAAATAAAAACTTAAATAAGTGATTAGGAGTAAAATCAAATGTTTTGAATTTTGAACTTAAAAAGTAAGTTAATTTATATTGTTAATAATAATCAAGTAATTTATGAATGATTAAGTAAGAAAAATAACTACTTAGTAAAAGTGAAAACTGGATAATTTAAGTTTGATAAATCAAATGTTAAGAGTTAATTAATTTTAAAGAATAATTTATTTAAGTGATTAAGAAACAACTATTAATAAACCCTGACTAGAAATTATTTATAAGCAAATGGACAGACTTAAATTAATCAGATATTTAAATTGAGCTTACTTATGAATGTTTGAATTCTGTTGAATGATATGAATTGTTTGATATCCCTGATATATGATGCTTTGTGATACATCCTGATTTATGTTGTGATCTGTAATTTACTTACTTGTGATATATATATCTGTGATCTGTGAATAAAAGATAAGCGATATAGTTTATATCGTTTATCAACTATATTTCTATATTTGATCTGTGATGATTCATCGTGTTGCACTATTGTGTTAAACCCCTGGACCACACTTTTACACACACAAATATGAATTTCACGTGGAAATCGGTTAAGTCACAGATAATTTAAATTTGATGTTTTTGAAATTGAAATTTTAATTTCAATTGATTTTGAAATTAGAAATTTGAAAGCTTTTGAAATGGAATTTCAAAGATAAAAGTTATTTTGAATAACTTAACCGAGTTTTGAAAATATTAATAGTTTGATTTAAATTTGAATTCAAGTTTGAAATTGAATCTTATGATTTGAAACTAGGGAATAAAGATGATATAAATGTATTTGTATGAATTAAACCATTTTAAAAGTATAAGTTGGGAATTTGAATTTAAACCAAGGATTTTAACTCGTATAAATGAATCAGATTTCCAAATTGAAAACTGTTGTTTTAAAATGATAAAAGCTTTCAGATAAGAAATAAAATTCCAGTTTAATTAAAGGAATTTCAAGTGAATTGAAAAATGATTTTTCCAAGTTATGAATGAATCTTTTTGAAAACTATGAATTAAATCTGTTTATTTTTAACAGATTTAAAATGATGTTTTGTTTAAACCATTCGAAATGGAATTGTTTTGAAAGCTATTTGTTAAATCTTTGATTTAAAGATTCAACGAATTAATTAAATTGAAATGGAAATCGATTTGGAAAATCTGTGAATGAATCTTTGTGAAATTAAGTGAACTTTGTGAATTGAATCTTTTTGTTTAAAAAGATTAAAATGGAAATTTGTTTAACCATTTGAAAGAGAAAGTTTGGGTTTAAATTGTGACTTAATTGAAATCCCATTATCCATTTGTTTTTGAATATTGCGCTCACTATTCGGGTTAGCCGGGAAAAGACATCTGTGTCATATAACTCATTCCGAATAGTGATACGTCGTATATGGATAGCATTTGAAGATCGGTGTTGAAGACCAGATATTTTCGAAAATGAAAGGACAACCTGTCGAATGTCTCTGCACTGGGTAGCTCCCGGTATAGAGATTTATATCACTCTTTTGTGATGGGAAGTCTGGACGTGATTTGAAAATTATCCGGATTTGCAAGGGCTTCGTGAGAAGTGCCTTCGGTTCTGTTCGAACCCGGAACAGACTTGTATGGATACATGTCTGACATTACACTTTGAGATATAAAGCCGATTTCTTTCAAATACATTTCTGTTTGGTGGCGGAGAATTTATTCTCTTAGCTTAACACCCTTCTCTGAGACGTACGAGCTCAGAGGTTATGTAGTTGAAATTTATCAGCGATATATCCCAATTTGGTAATGTGACATGTTGAGTGTTGCTGTGTGATGATCAGTGTTTGATCATTTGCGATATGATCATTTGTTTGATCTTATATCTTGATGATCATAGGTTGATCATTTGTTTGACCCGAAGCATGGCTTTGTGACAAAGCGTAGCTTTGTGGACGAGACTTCGTCGAACCTCACACCCCGGAAATGGTCAAAACAGGAAGGATGCAGCAAGGTTCTAGGGAGTAGCGCCCCTTAGTGTATGTCATTCCTTCTGGATAAAGGTGGTATCATGGTATGGAGCCCAGATACTTAACCTCTATGGTTGCTGCAAATTTATTACTTTGTGGTTGTTGCGAATCGGGGATCCTCGGGAAGATCGGTGACGATCGGGGGATGGCATACGCGTGTCAGTAGTTACCTATTTTTGCAGAGGTAACCCGGCCTTGTGTTGGCAGAGATCCGGTTAGGTTCTCGGGTCGTCTATTCCAGGGACGTACCCATCGTGGCATAGGAAGTTCCTTAGCCTGACCATTTGTTGGAAATCCAAACAAAACAATACGAGACTTGTACGGTTTTAGTTGTAGAACCTGCCATTTAATATGGTAGCTATAGTAGGCATACTATAATGGTACCTATGCTGGCTAAGATTGATATTCTACTTTCGAAATTTCTTTCCACACTATGCACTAATAATAATATCAAAATGATTTGATTTTGCGTAGCAAGCATCTTTGACTATCATAAGGAGAAATCTTCTCCAATTCTGCGTTTGCATTGTGTGTGTGGCAGGAGGCCTTATGGTAGTTTCATTTTCCAAAAGCATTGCGAATTTACTTTAAAATTCTCTGCTATTTGTTTTTAAAGATAAACTGTTTTTGTTGCTCACACCAGTCCCATGACTGATCCGGAGTTTATTGTTCCCTTCCTAAACTCTGGGTGCCCACTATTTTCCACACGGGCAGTCTAGAGTTGGGTTTTTTAGATATTCAGGTTTAGTAGATTATCTGGAGCTAGTTCAGTTCTTGGAGTTCATGGACTGACGTTGCTTATCTTGGAGCATTCTATTGGAGACATTCTATTCCGCTGCTGGTGTTATCGTTTTCTATTCCGCTGCTATTTGTTGTATCATATCTCTGATGTATATTGATATTCATTGTATCACTCTGTTGTATCAGATATTGTATATCAATGTATTATTCTTTTATTCCGCTGTGTTATTTACTTAATGTTGTTATAAGCTCCGGCGACTCGGATTTGAACGATCGAATCTGCGGCATTCGAGTACGATGTAAAGTATGGATGTCGATTTTCGAGCGCGAAAATCCGGGACGTTACATTTTCATTCATTTTTAATACTCATCTATTTATACAAAGATCAATCACTTACATACTTTATTTTCCATTAAATATTTATGTCATTAATGAATCATTTCATAAAATATTACTTAAGCTTCTACTTCATTTACTTAAATTTATAACTTAATTCGATTATAGAATAAAAATTTAAGTTTTTGGTATTCGTCTTTGAAGAGGAAAGAAATATTTTAATATATCTTAAAATTCAACTAAAACATTTAACCTTATTCACTTAGTATAAGTACAAGATATATTTAAAACATCCTCCTAGAATTATGCAAAGATTTTCCAAAAAGTTTAAAACACTGTTAGAAATTTATATCAAAACATTTTAACAAGCTTTAAAATAAAGTCTTTTTCAATCCAATAATTTTTTAGACTAATTATTTTAAAATAAGTATAAACTCGAAGATTATTAAACTAAAACTAATAGTATACTCAAATCTTACATTAAATTTTCAAATCAAAGCATAAAATTTCATATCTTCATAATTAATTGTAAAATACTTGTTTTAAAATGAATATTCAAATCATGGAAAACATTTATTTCGATTTAAAAATTTAAATAGTAAAATAAACCTTTAAATTTCATATTACTACTTCGAAAACCAAGTAAATATTTCAAACCATACTTTCAAAAATAGAGATTCAAATTTATTTTTCAAACATATTACTATAAATAAAACTTCCCAAATCATTCTTTTCATAAAATTTTAAAACAGAATTTTTTATATATGTAACGACCCGTAAATTTCAACTGTTTTAATAACGTAATTAGTTGAAATTTTGTGAAATTTTAAACGATAAAATTTTGAAATAAAATTTTAATATTTGGAAAATGTCTAGTTAAACATAGCAACTGGTAAATTTTCGTCCGAAAATATGAAAGTTTATTTCGCGCGTAAATTTACTTCGATCTAATCAGTTAAAAAGCGATGAAAATAAAATGTTTCCGAAACCTAAATATTTTACATAGAAAAATTCTAAACCATCTTCATGAGCAAGATGTCAGTTTGTCGTTTTTCCAAATTCGGACATCTTTGACTCCGTCGGTCTTATTTTCTTGCATTTTTCTTGCATTTTTCCGCCAGTAGAAAATTCGAATTTTTCTAATTAAATCATACCACTAATATGTTCGTCTATGCAACATATTCATTTGTGCACTTCGGTGTCCGGTATACGATGAAGTCTGCGAAATGATTAGCCATATCGGTAGCCAGTTTAAATCTCTAGAGGATTCTATGTCCATTCATTTGTCCATCGGTTGAAACTAATGGACAATAGCAATTAATATTTGACGAAATTCAAACCGTGACTTTCAATATCCCCAGAAATTTATTTTATGGCTGTCACTATTCCCTGGTTCCAATATAATTTATGGTTCCATCCCTTCACTCTCGTGACTCCTTCTTTTCTTTTGAAAAATAATTATAAACATTATAAACATTGCTTGTGCCTTTTCGTACTACCTAGTCTTCTTCTTACCTACCCAATAAGGCTGCTCATTCTTTCCCATGGCAGAACACCATCCCCCAAATAAATTCATCTTCACGTGACCCCAATCTCTCCTACTCGTTTTTTTTCTTTCTAATTTTTTTTCCCTTTCTTCTTATTAATTTCATCATGGCCGACCGTACCTTGAACCCATCAAACTCCACCGAACCACCCTCCTGTACCACCATTACGAGCAGCCCTTCCCTTCACATCCACCACCCAAACTCCAGATCCACGTGCCCTCCCCATCGTCAACCGCGGCCTCCACCATCTCCAGCCTACCCCGCCTGTGTCTCATCGTACAACATCACCTAACACTGCTGAACCGAACCTGGATCTGCCAAAACCCTTCATGGCCAAGCAAAACCGAAGCCACCTACCCAAGTCAGCCTACCATGCCAACACTCATCGACCTGCCACCATTTCGAACCCCTCCACCCTGCTCCATCTCTTCCGACCCTCCTTGCTTCGCCCATGCTTCCACCTCGTCCCCACCATCTACTGCCTCCACTCCATAACCGACCACCCTTCTTTTGCCCACCAAAGCAGCCCTGTCCACATCATCTACCACCAAGTCAAGCCACCCTTTCGACCTCATCTGCACCGCATCCACCTCCTCAGTTCATCAGCCTCGACAGCTCAGCATCTCCACCACTACACGAGCTTTGCCGTCATCTCCTCTGTCCGTTAATACATAGGTTTGTTTGTTTGTTTGTTTTTCTTTTAAAAAAAAACTTTTAGTTTAAACCAAAACTTATATGTATCTGTTAGTTATAATATACAAAGTTGTGTTCATATATTCCTATAGATTGCATGTATATAACTGTTTCGCAGCATGTATGTGTTTGTATATAAGTCTTTATATATTAAGTAAGTAAGTGTACATGATTTTGTATAAGTTTGTATATGTACAGGTTTTGATCTTGAAATATATATACATAGTTTTGCTTTAAACAGAGATGCGTGCATATTGATTAGGAAATATGTATATGTTCCGAGTGATGTAAGTTTTATTTATTTATTTTGTTTTCCATCGGTTTCCAGTTTTGAAGTATAATGGTTTTCATGATAACGTGAGTTTTTATATATTTATATAGATAGAAATTAAATTTGCATAGAGTCATATTTATACATTTCAAAGTTTATATTGATTAAAACTATAATATACTT
This sequence comes from Allium fistulosum, assembly GCA_030737815.1. Taxonomy (NCBI): domain Eukaryota; kingdom Viridiplantae; phylum Streptophyta; class Magnoliopsida; order Asparagales; family Amaryllidaceae; genus Allium; species Allium fistulosum. Next base: position 1,113,962,939 of record CM060905.1, read on the forward strand.
ACGTTAACCAATGTGTATTCATGTAGAATGCTTAAATCGTGCTAGCCAATATGAACTACAAAATAAAATCATAGAGCATTATATGTAATTTTAACAAACTTTAGATCAATGCAACTAGTGTTTTCATGCTATTGTCTGTATCAGTTCACCTGTGACATCTGACACCATTATCTGTTAATTATTTATGCGATGATAATACAGTTTGGCTGATAATTGATTGATTGTTGATGTTTATAATGGACGTTAAATTGTTAATGTTAAAATGATAAATAGTATGAAATTGCACTTGATATAGGATAATTAAATGTTAAATTTGATTAACTGACATTTGTATAATATGACCCCTTTAACTGTTGAATTTATTGACACGTTGGATTTGTTTAATTACATTTTGAACTACTGAATGTATGTTGTTAAGTTGATGATGGATGAAATTGTAATAGATGACAAGTGAAAACCGTAATGTAATAATCTTTAATCTACATGAAATGATAGTGTATATTCTAGAAATAATTATATTAATTCGTACAAATAACAATGCGAATTAATACGGTTATTTCTGGATTATTTAAATTGATTATTGGATTGATATTGATTGTTGTTATTGCTTGTTTATTTACTTTGATACCATCCCAGTTATCACACTGCAAGTTCCCTTTGTTATGCTTTGATTTTGAATTGAATTGGAATCGGGTTGAAATGATAAATACCCAAATTAAACTTTGACCTAGGATAGAGAATTAAATAAAACCCGATTGGTCAATAATTTGATTTAAAAATAAAATGAAGATTTTATTTGAATAAATAATATGGTTTTGAAATGAAGATGAAATTTGAATTTTAATGAAAGGAAAATGTTAATATTTCATAATCTGAAAAAAATATTAACAATGTAATTGATGAAAGAATGTTGTTTAATTTGAGAAATTATTGAATTAAGTTTGAAATTATAATTAAGTTTGAAATTATTAAACTTGGAAATTATTTAATAATTAAGTTTTGAATTATTTAATAATTAAATAAGATTGGATTATTTAATGATTAGATTGAATTGAATTCTTTAATAAGTGAAAGTGAACTTTTGAATAAGTGAATCTTATTTCGTAAATAATTGAAATTGAGTTTCTTTATTAATTAAGTTTTGGAAAATTATTTAAGTAAGTAAATAAGTGAAATTGAATTTCTTTAACAAGAAATAAAATGTGATTTATTGAAATTAATGTAAGGCTTTAAAGTTAAAGAATTTGATTTGATGAATTTAATTTAATTCAAATTGTAAGTTTTGAAATAAGGAAGTTGAATTTAAATAATGGATTTAATGAATTGGAAATTAAACAGAAATTGTTTTAAATGAAAATTTACTTAACGAACATTGAATGAAATTGATAAATGAATTTAAATTGATTTGAATGTTAAATTAATTTAAATGATTTCGGAATGAAACTTATATACGAATTTGAATCAATATTTGAAGAATTTTAAATAGAAATTGAAATTGAATTATAAGATTTTGAAATTGTGAATTTGGAAGTTTTGAAACGTAGATATTGGAAATTGGTTTAGAAAGACAAATGAAATGTTGATTTACGAATTCTAATTGAAATTGAAATTGATTTGGTTTTGAAATAAATAAACGACCAATCGGTGAAATAATTTCGAAGGTTATTAAAGAGACCGGAATTCGGTTATGGATATACTCTCTATCTAAACCGAAAACCACTTTAATAACTATATGCGGAGTGATGATCCAGAATGAAGTGGTTGGAATGATGTACGTGATGACTGAAGAAAGAGAACGATGATGGATAGCCTTGACACTTGTGTCAAATTGGAAATGACTAAAACAAGAGCCGTGCCGGGCCAATGGAGGATTAGCTACCTCAAGTGGACACACTTCTTCGAACTACTCATTACTTGTTGTCGATTGGTGCACCCTTGATTTTGGGAGTGTTGTTTCACGTTGTTGCGGGCGCTGCGGCGTTGCGTTCTCACCAGTCCGGATCAGGCAAACGGTAGTATCACTACCTTGGGTATTGCCTCATGTGCCTTGTCATACTTGTATTCCCTATTCGCGACCACTACGAATTTCATTTGTACCTTTAGTATATGGATTGCCCTCTGGTGACTTCCGGTTTTGGGGAAACTACGGTCTTGTATATGCTTTTGGGAATAAAAATGTGTTAAGGGTGGAATGGGCCATGACTTAACACTATTTTGATATCTTTATATTACTGATAGACATTATCTGCTTATCGTACACTACTACATAGTAGATAGTTTAACGGATCCTTAAAGGATGGTTATTCCAAACATCCTTTGAGTTACTTGTATTTCAATTGCTATTTCACTTGAGTTGGATTTATTGATATAAGAATGTTAATCCTGACTCGAGTGTTTTGTGTTTTGCTTTACGCTCGGGTCAGACTGAGTGTACCAGTATTCGAGACTCACCTTGGGAGTTGGAGCTTTGCTTGAAGATCCAGCCATCTATTCTGCTTTCAGTATTCGATCCAGTGATGTATTCTGATTTGTATCTGATGTATCATGTTACTCTTCCGTTGTATCTGGTTTAACTCTGATGTATCGTATTACTCTTCTGTTGTAAACTCTGATGTATTTTATATTCATATAGTAGCTTCATGAACTACTATCTCTTTTATTTCCGCTGCAAATTATTACTCTGTGTCTATGATCTGTGATTATATTTATTTACTGTATATGTTCAGTTTTGCCAAATTTAAATTAACAACGCGGTATTTTGAGCAATTCAATTTCGGCATGAGTGTCTACCTATACACTTATAATGGATGCGAATGGTCCAAAATATCGGGTCGTTACAATATATATAGTCCATTTATATAATATCTCTAAATTATATATTCAAAGAAACTTATATAAACTTTATTTGAAACATTCATTTGAAAACTTCATTTGCAAATCAATCATCTTTAATACTTTACAAAAATTCATTTGTAAAATTTCTTGCTTCATTTATAAATACCATTTAAATATTTTAAATAACATCTTTATAAATATATGTAAACTATTTGAAAATAATTATTTACATTAATACTTATATTTAGAAAGGATCTATTGAAAACCTTAAATCCATTATTTATAAATTTATTAGTTTTAATCTAATAATTCTTTTCAAACATTATTAATAAATCAACAATCAATAACTTTAACTATGTTTTATTGAATTAATAACTTCTTACAATATTTACAACATTAATAATTAACTTTTAAACCATGTCGTACATAAATAAAAAACCTTTTAAACATTTTTAAGGTATTTAGGAAAAATAATAATCAAAATATCCTTTATATAATACTTTTATAAAAAAACTTTTATAACTCGATGTTTTAATAGGTTTATCCTCGTTCTTACAAACTCTAGCCATACGTTGATCAGGCGCAAGACTAGAATTCTCCAAGTACTTAGTAGACCGTTTCAACACCTAGTGAAAATACTTAAGAACAGATATGAAAAGTACCACTCGAATGTAACGACTCGTAAATTTTAGCGATTTTAATAACGTAATTAACCGAAATTTTGCTCAAAATTAAACAATTAAATTTAATAATGAATATTTGATATTTGTTATGCGTCTATTGTAACATAGTAAATGGAAGATTTTCATCTGAAAATATGGAAGTTAATTCTGTTGTGTAATTTTCATTTTCAATTTAAATCAGTTAATTTGATGAAAATAAAATATTTTCAAAACCTGAATATTTTTATATAATAAAAATGTCAATCATTTTCTAAGTGAGACGTCATATTTCATTTCGCCAAATTTGGAATGTTCTAACTCCGTGTATCTTATTTTCGGCAATTTAGCAGCATTTTGGCAGAGAATATTGACTTTTGGTAGGATAGTCGTATCATTGATATATGTGTACCAGTATGTTTGTCTCGTCATGCTGATCTTCGTAGTATATTCATTCCTGTATTTCGGTGTCCGGTACGGGACAAAATCTACAAAACGATTACCCGTATCGGTACCCATTTTAGACCATTTGGGTTTCTTGTGTCCCTCCATTTATCCGTCGTGGGAAAAAAATGGTCACTAGCTGTTATTATTTCCAGAAATTAACTTTTGGCTTTTGTGATTCCACCTATTTAATTTATATTGGTCTTTTGTTATTCATACCATCTCAATTCATTGTTGGTTCATTCACTTCAATTTATAATATATACATTCTGTCTCCTTCTTCATATGAAAGAAAAATAATAATATATATACGAAAGCAAAAAAAATATAATTTGTTCCTCTCCTTCATCTGTTCACAACGCCACCAAGCAATCAACATCTGCTCCGACCTCCAGGTGCAACTTCTCCACCGCCCATACTCCCTAGCTGCATCACCCTTGACTGAACGCTCACCTACCCATCTCCACATCCAAAGCCCACCATCCCCAACAGCCTCATCCGCCCTCCTCTTCTCATTAGCACACAACGTCAGCTCCCGAACCTATCCTCTCTCTCTATCGGCCTTACTTCACCGCCGCTCCATAACCACTTGTCCATCCACCATCATCTACTAGAGCAACCCGACCCGCCTTCGCATCAGACAACCCCATCTTCCTTGGCCTTCCCACCGAACACCCTGTGCTGCATCTCATTTCTTTCCCAGCCACGCCTTACAACTAAAACCCGACAACCCGCCTTCGAACTGCTCTGGAAAGCCTCACCACAACCCCGCTCTCCACCTGACCACCTCCATGCGAGCAGATCCACCCACTTTCTCCTCTGCCTTACACTAAAACACCATGCAACCGCCTCCCTGCATTGACCGCCACCCCTCCCTCTGGCCTCGTCCTCCTTACCAGACCCCGCCTGCCACCAGCAGCCACCCTTTAGCAGCCTGACCCCATACCTTGCTCCGCCTTCTCATCTTCCCCATCTCCATGTCGGCCTGCCTCCACCATTTCCTCTCCACCGCTCCAACAACGTGCTCCACCAGTTTGCAGCCTCCTCTTGGTATATTTGTATATATTCTGTATGCTAATGTTGAAATGTGTATGTGTGTACAAGATGTTATGTTTGTTAATATTTTGAGAAGTATATATATTGGGTATCATATAAAAATATATTATAGAGTTTTATTGTGTACTGCTCTATGGAAAAATACATATATATGAACAATATGTTTTAAATTGTTTTGTTCCTTTGGTTTTATATTTTACAGTTTTACATATATGTGAGTATTCGATTTTGGTTATACATATTGTTTTAAGTATTGATATTCAAAATATAATGTATAAATGTGTGTGTGTGTGTGTGTGTATTTGATTTTTGAAAAGAGGAAAAAGAAAATATGTGTTTTAAGAAAGGATGATTTTGAAATATATATATATATATATATATATATTAATATATATATGTGTGTCTTAAAGTTAATATTGATTTTCAAATATATATTATAAAGATTTTTATTTTTAAATACGTGTTTAAATGTTAGATTTTAAATATATAGCTATATATATTTGTTTCATCGGATTCATCAAGTTCAAGATCGTGCCAGCTTCGCTTTGCTTTGCTTTGGATTTGTCGTAGAATTCGTGATTCAAAATTCATAGCTTGTCATGTTGTCTATTTTCTCTAGCCTCGAAAGGTGAGCAATCACTCACGATTAACATTCTTATATTTAGGAAATTTAATTCACATGAAATGACGATTGAAATATGCTGTTAAATTTGAATTGTTAAGTTATTGAACTGTTTTAAATGATATGCCATTATCTGTAATTGTTTACTTATGATATATGGCAACATAACCAATTGTATATATTATATTTATTTTATTACTGATGATATATGCCTGTTGTTGATATGACATGTCATTTTATGCTTTTATTTATTGATTCTCACTCTGCAAGTTCAGTTTAGAAATTCCCTATGGGTTGAAATGATACATACCCGAATGATCTTATAGATTTGGGGAAAATTGTTATAGGTTGAAATGATAAACCAAAGCGATTTTCGTTGATTGTGAAATTTTGGGATTGCGGGTTGAAATGATATATACCTATAAGAATTTAAATTGCGGATTGAAATGATAAATATCTGTATCACTTGACTATAGGTTAGAAAATTATATACGGATACCATTGGTCCATTTTTGAAAAATGATTTCCAAGGTTTTAAAAGGAAATATACGGGCTTTAAATAAATATTGATTTTTAAATATAATATATATTTATTTATATATGTGTAAAATTTTAGATTTTTAAAATTAAATATTTAGAAATTTTAAATTTATAAGTTAGTTTTGAAAATATGAATTTTAAGATTTTACTTATATTTTTATTATTTATAAATATATAAAACAATCTTTAATATAAAATTAATTTAATAATAAGATTTAATTTAATAAATTTAATTTAATTAGTGTATATATATAATATGAAAATATTTATTTAAAATTATATTAATATTTTAAAAATAGATTTTTGTAATAACTTTAATAAATAAAGATTTGAAAGATATGTTAAAGCTGATTTGTAATTTGATTTATTTAAGAATTGAATTTAATAAATTAATTTGAAACTTATTGATTGAGATTTAAAAAATAATATGAAATTTATAACTTGATAACTTGATTTTGATAAAAGGCGACTAAATGAATATTCTCGAATTTAAATAAATTGAAATGGAATATTTAGTTTTGATTTAAATTTGTAATTTGAGATTTTATTTAGATGTTATTAAAAATGATTAAGTGAATATTTTCAAATTTAAATAAAAATTAAAGTTGAATTTTTGAAATATAAATGAAATGTATCAAATTGAGTTACTATAACTGTTGAATATTTAATCTTTGAAACCTATTGAATTTGGAATGGTTTAAACTTGTAGTTTAAATATGGATTTGAATTCGATATAAATTAAAATGGCTTTAATGAGAATTTGAATTGAACATTTAACCTTTTTAATTGAAATTGTTGAACTGAGATTGATTTAAGCTGGATTTTTGGAACTAAAGTTGATTTGCATTGATTTTAAGATTGGTAGAAACAATTCATATTTGAACTATTTTTAATATATATATTTAATATATAAAGTATTTTTAATATATAAACTGTTTTAAATCTATAACCTATTTAAATATATAAACTATTTTTAATTTATATTCAATATATATAAACTATTTTCAATATTAAACTGTTTAAGTTGGAACTGTTATTATTTAGATTTAATGGATTTAAATGCGAATACTTTGATATGATGGTTTAAACTATTTTGTGGTTATGATTTTAGAAGCGAATATGATTTCGAAAGTGATATAATTTTGAAAGTGATATGATTTTTGGAATGAATATGATTTGATATGAAGTATGAACTGTTTGAAATGAAAATGACCACAGTGTGAAATAAGCGTTTGGTTGTTAAAGAGACCGGGATCAGATATTGTCATACTCTCTGCCAATACCGAAAACCACTTTAACAATTGTGCACGTGGTGGAGATTCTAGAGCAAATTAGGATGGTTTGGCGATGATTCTATATGAGGTATTAATGCAACCTTGACTCCCGTGGGTCAGCTTGATGTGGCTAAAACAGGAGTCATGCCGGGCCAAGTGAGGTCATACCTCCGATCGGGCACATTTCTTTGATACCATTCTATTACTTTGTGATTTGATTGGGTGCACCTTTGATTTTTGGAGTGTGTCTCGAGTTGGGCGGTAGTAGCTGCTATGCATTACCACCAGTCCGGATCAGCAAAACAGTAGAATCCTACCCTGGGTATTGCCTCGCGTGCCTTGTCACATGCCTTATCGCGCCCTCTACGAGTTTGGTTTGTACCATACCAATGGAGTGCCCTCTGATAGCCCTCCAGTTTATGGAGGAATTACGGTACTGTATAGACTATGGGAATATATAAAAATGTGTTAAGGGGGATATGAGTAACACCTTAACACTATTTTAATAGTTTATTTTACTATAGACATTATCTATGTAGCGTATTGTACTATGTATGTAGATAGTTTAACGGATCCTTAAAGAATGGGAATCCCAAACATCCTTTGAGTTACTTTGTATTTCATTTGACATTTCACTTGCGTTGATTAACTAGTATAAGAATGTTAATCCTGACTCGAGTGTTTTGTGTTTTGCTTTATGCTTGGGTCAAACTGAGTGTCACAACATTTGCGACTCATTTCCAGTTACTTTAGTTTGTTCCAGTTGTTTGTTCGGACTTGTCATTGGCATTTGTATTAGACTTCTGTGTATTCAAGATATCTTTTGTATTTTGCTTTAACTCTGGTGTTTATATAGTAGCTTCATGAACTACTATTTATCTATTCCGCTGCTTATTGTTATTTTACTCTGTGATTCTGTGATTGATTTATTTACTGTATATGCCGAGTTTTGCCAAATATGAATTAACAATTAGTTGTTTTGAACAATTCAAGTCTGACATGAGTGGATGATTGTCGATTTGAACGGTTCGAAATAGCGGGTCGTTACATCGAACATCGTAGATCGCAGTACGCAATGGTTACGTCGCTATCCCAGCAGAAACCACAGTACTGAAGGTAATCTCTATCCTCGATTTACGCTACGATCTAAATCATAAGACCATAGGTTACGCTATGGAATTCAAAGTAACTCATGAGTTTATGTCCGGACGACCGAAATTCAAATCAACAGAATGAACCTACAGAGTGGGTTACCGAATTTCATTGAGGGAATTTCCCATATCTTCAATTTCAAAATGTATCATAATATACATAGTACCCTTTCATATCATAAACTTCAAATATCATACTTATATAAATTCCATAATATATAAGATCATCACTTTTCAAATCGAGTACCTTTCAAACAATAGTCTTTAAAATAACTTCATACTTATATAAAATCATTTTTATATAAGAATCGGAAACTGTCAAATCAAATATTTATGAAATCAAAGGTCCTGGAAAATCAACCAATTTCAAAATATCAGTTCGATTTCAAATTCATATAGGATTTCAATAATCATTCTCCTTTTCAAAATCGAATACCATTTAAAATTCAAAATTTCCACAATCAATAGTTTTTAGAAATAAATTCAATTTAATATTTATGTCAAGTTTATAAATCAAAAATTTCTTTTCCAAATCAAATACATTTAAAAAAAATCATTTTATACATAAATTACTTTATAAAACATTTACTAAGTTCATAAACATTTCTTAAAACAAAATTTCATTTAAAACAATTCAAAACTAAATTTCATATTTGTATAATACAAAATAACCTTATTCATTTTACCTACCAAAATATTTAATAGTTTAAAACTTGTGTAAACTATATTATCCTTTAACTTAAGAGTAAAAACTAAACCTTTATATACCTTTCTAAAATACCAAGCTTTAAATTTTAAATCTCAGTTTGGAAGTGTCAGACTATTCAAAATAGTCGGAAAAATCAAATTCCAATTCAAAGAAAATTGGAAATCAATAATCAATCATCCCAACGAAATGCATAATCAATCAATCCTAATGCATAGGATACATGTGTCCACAATATCATTCAACCGAAATTCGAGAACTGAACACCGAGTTTATTTCAACCATTTGAAATAAATATATACATATCTTTCGAATATCAAATCATACTTCAGGGATTTGAATCAAAATCAGTTTCATCAATTCAATCGTGTAGCAAAGATACTATAGTGGACTTCCCCACCTTGAAACTCGAAAATGAACGCCGATAATGTTGCGATCATGACCGAAATTATTTTCCAGCAACAGAAGTGAGTTCTACACTTTATTTCTTTCGAAATCATTTTGAAAACATTTCAGTACGGAAAATACTTTCAAACAATACTACTATATATTTTCAAAATCTTAGAAACCAATTTCAAAAACCCCAGAATTCAAGTTCTCATATTTTCAGTTTGAATTACTTTTTAGTTATAAATCATATCTATTTAAACCATATTTTATATATCAATTTTAAATATGGCATCAAATAATCGGTATAATAATACAGTGGGGAATTCAGATATGTATTCATTTCGAAGTCTCATGTTGAAAATATGCAATTTTTTATGAAATGTTAAACCCATTTCAAAATTTCATGACAATAGCCAAAAGCTCAAATAAACAACCAATAATCGATGCTCATAAACTGGCTGAGCACAACTAATCAATCAATAAATGATAATAAGCACTACCTTTCCAATCAATCAATAAGTAAAGTGATAACAGTCACTAATCTTGAAACAATCATAAAGGACTATATCATTTTATTAAATTCATTCTTGTATATATACAAAATATAATCCGAGTTTAAAATCGTTTCATTTACCAATTTCGAAAACAATATTGTGTCAGTCTGCCCCATTCAAGTGTTTAGAAATCCCTATCGATGCCCTGGCGTCCCAAGTACCGACCAGAACTCATAAATACTCTACAGGACAAATTAACATAATGTAAAACATTTTTATAGCACTAATAAATATGCTCTCTCATATATATACTCTCAACTCATAATAGAGCATTGCATTACCCTATCTCTTAAGGAGTTTACCCCCAACAGGCTAAGGTATCTCTAAACCTACGCTCTGATACCAACTGTGATGACCTACCTTTTTGGATAGTTCAAGTCGACAATAAACCACCCATGTCCGACTCAAACCATCTAAAAGATAGATTATCAATGGGTTTTATTTTAAGGGAATAAGAAAAAGAAGAAGGACAATACACAGAATCTTGCAACGGGATGACAAGATATAAAAATAGCATAAACAATTCATGAAGCTATTTAACAATATAAAATAACTTCATTTTACAATATCATCAGAGTTATATATTTAATAAATATAACAAAGTAATGCAGCGGAATTGTAACAACCCAAAATTTAACCCGTAATAATTAATTCATTAATTAACTAAATAATAAATTAACTTTGTGAAATTAGAAGAATTGAGCCACGGGAGTTGCACCATTGTGCCCATGATAATTTTCTGGTCAATTTTCATATATAGAACGTCAGAAACTGAGCTAATATGAACAAGATAGGAATTAAACAAAATAAGTAGAAATAAAAGAAGAAGAAGAAGAAGAAAAATAAATATATATATATAAGGCAGGTTGATCTGGGCACCAGGCGGTCGACCGCCCGGTCGACCCGCCTGTTGTTTTGGGGGCGAACGAACAATCGTTTGTTCGAATGATGGCACAATTTTTTTTAACCGACTATGACTCGTTTTGCATTCTTCAAACCAATCTGGTCCCTCCATTCTTCCATCCAATGGCTGCTATTCAGCCTATGACGTGGTTGCATCCTATTCCATCCCCAAATCCAATGGTCTGAGATCCACTTCTACCCCTATAAATAGAACCCTAGACCTAACACTTTTTCTCATTCTAAGTTTTCTCCAATCGGGTTCACCTTTCTAAGAAGGACCCTAAATGGAATAATTTTTCCAAGGAGAAAATCATTATAAATTAAATTAGTTTTTAACTCCAAGTGGATTCAGGAAGACCAAAGGAAGAGCTTAGGACAAGAGGTGAGTGATTGTAATTATTTTAAGATTTCTTTAAGTAATTTAAAATAATGGGGTTTCCAATAGTTGTAGTCTTACTACGATTTTGGAATAGCCTTTTTATCAGTTTTAGATCTATTTTCCAGTCTATTCCTTTTTAGTTATTCTTTTCAGTTAATTATAATTTATTACTGTTAAGTATAGCTTTTTATTTATTTACAGTATTTAAGTTTTTTTACTGTTATTTATTTCTTATTTACATCTTTTTCTACGTTTTGGATTTTATGCAAGCGTCTATTCTCTTCTTCCTCCTTTTCTTCGCGTATGGATTAGAATAAGTTAAACGCAAATATAGATTATATAAGTGAGAATATTGAATGAAAAAAATAAGATGTAAATTATAAAGACTGTAATAAATAATGGAATTGGACTGAAATAAATAATGGAATTGGACTGTAATATAAATGGAATTGGACTGAAATTATGCCTAATTATGATTAGAATTGGACTAATTAATTGGTTTAGTTATAACGTAGGATTATAACTAAAAAAGAGTAAAAGATGAAAGAAGCTTATATTCACACTTAGACCTTGGGTTAAGTAATAAGCATGATTATAACGTAGGTTATAATAAGAAAAAGAATAGAATGAGGCTTATTTTAAGACTTGGGATAAATTAATAAGCATAGAAAGTAAATATGATAATAAAGGCTTATTTAAATAATTTATCTAAGTTAATAAGCAAAGATGAAAGTAGGACCTGTACCAAATAGCATTCCCTATTAGACAAAATGGTGGTCCTACATTAGCCTGAAGTGAGACGAGGGCACGCTTATGCTAAGAATGGTAGTAGTTGGTCAAATAGAAGTCCAAATCATGGGGGATTTGGATAAGGGGCGCAACTAGATATTGTTTGGATGACGGGCCAGTACCAACACCATTTCCCCTATTTTCTATGGATACACGGTTATCTCACATTAGCCTAAAGTGAGATGAGGGGCACACTTATGCTGGAGTTCGAGGTAATAAGAAGACCCAATAGGTGGAGCAAAAGGTAGCATGGGCATGGTGGCAGTTACAGTGCGACTTCCATTCGGGTGCTCAGTAATCGCTATAAGTTCCAAGCGCTTAGTATGGGTGTCTTCGGTAGACACCATTGCCTTCTGTGTAGGGAGCTATATATGTCGTCCGGATACACTGTGGGTGCTCTGTGCATCTTTCATAGATACCATTGGCTGCTGTGTAGGGAGTTATATAGCATCTGGTCCGCAGTAAGGTCTATGGAGTAGCAGGCCGATCAAAAAGGGTAGAATTAGGGTTACATCCTAATTACAGGATTAGGAATTCAGCCTAATCAAAGCAGAAATCAAGGACACGTGCAAACAATCAAAGTTAACCTATCTGATAGTTAATAGTATTTATTTCTAGTTTATCTCTTTCCTATTTCCTTTGTTTCCTCTTTATATACTAGAACTGTTGTATAGTCTACTACTTTTACTTTGCTTAAAGACTCTAGTAATTATTATCATTCACCAGACCTTTAGTCTGACTCACTCCTCTATTTTCCCCTTTCCCCCCCTTAGGCAATCAAGGGAAAGGACAGTAGATTATAGTTGCTTGGAGGTTTCTTGGAGGAGTTTGCTACCATGTATTTCTTTTCTTTCAGCTTTTGTTCTTTCTATGTACTGGCTTATTATAAGGGATATTATGTACTCTGATTTTTGAGACTATGAGTTTTTATTTCATGAGACATATTGGATTTTTAGATAAGTATGTGGTATTTGGTATTTGACTTATTTATGAAGCAATTATGAAGTTTTGTTTTAGTTAAGTTATTATTTTAAGTTTTCGCTATTTTTATCTATTTTTGTCTTATGAATCTTAGTCTCTGTTAGCTTTAGTTATACCTACAACGCACCACGCCTTTTAATGTGTCCTTTTGGGTATATTAAGGGGTGTGGAGGTGTTTCACTTGGTATCAGAGCCTAAGGTTACATGATTCCTAAAAATTCATTTTAAAAGTAAAGTATTTTCCAAAATAACTTGTTTTTCTAGTATTTTCAGAAAACAACTCTTAGAAATAGTTTTTAAGTATAAAAGAGTTTTTATAAAAATCCCCTCAAAGTCCAGTTCAACCTTCTTTCGATTCTTTCGAGCCTAAGTTTCATTTTCTTTGCATAGTATGGCTGACTGGTTCCGTAGAGCTACGGTACCAGAGGTGCAAGGGCAAGCGCCCAATACAACATCGATGGGTGGAAATTCCTTTAATCCACCTACACTAGCCAATTTTTCTAAGCTATGCAAGGACTTCACTAGCATATGGGGCGGAACGTTTTCTGGCACGAAGGATTTCAAGGAGACACAAGCTAGTTTGGAAGATATGAAGCGAAAGTTTAGGCGGTTAGGCATGGAGGACCGACAGCGAATTCAATCTACTTATTGGAAGTTGAAGGGAGAACTTAATGAGGTTCCTACAAGCTCTAAGAAACGGTGGTGGAAGGATAAGAAGGATAAGACGAAAGAAACAGGACCTCAGAAGCGAATCAAAAAAAATGGAAAATGTAAGCGCTGTAGAATGAATGGTCATTACGCAAAAGACTGTAAGAAGGCAGGAATGGAGGGAAGGTGTTTCAATTGTGGACAGCTTGGTCACTTTAGTATGTTTTGTCCCCAGAAGATGGGGCAGAGAGCGAGTGCACCTGCAGTGCAGATTCAGGCTTTGGATGCAACACCTTCCAGCAGCGGACCGGGTCGAGGTACGAAAATTTGGTTTATATTTCTGATTTTCCCATTCAGACTCTTTTTGATCCTAGAGCATCACACTCTTTCATCTCTAGTTCTTTGGTAGATTGTTTGCACTTAGACATCTCTATAGTTGTTGACCCTATTGTTGTTTCAAACTCCATAGGAAGATCGACACTCTTGTCTATTGTTTGTAGGGGTTTTAAAATTCAGGAAATTATTGTCAAGGACAAAATTTCTCAACGTTTTAGCCTCAAGGACGGACCTTCAGTATTTTAGTCCGAAGGACAACTTTCTATAGGTATCAGTTTTTAGTTATTGATAGCAGTTTTTAGGTATCAATTTGTAGTTATCGGTAGCAGTTTTTAGGTATCAGTTTTTAGTTCGGTAGCAGTTTTGAAAGAATGTTTGTCCTTATGAATAATTTTGGAAGAATGTTTGTCCTTATGAATAATTTTGGAAGAATGTTTGTCCTTATGGTTAAAATATTGAGGTGTGTCCTTGAGGTTAAAAATATACAAATTTTTGTCCTTTCAATTAATTCCCCCTTGAAAATTTATATCCTAGGTGTAGAATTTGACTATGACGCCTATATTTTGAGATTTTCGGGGTATGGGATGATTTTGGGAATGGATTGGCTATCCACATATGGAGCTATATTAGTCTGCGAGAGGAGAGTCGTTAGATTAGAGACTTGTAGTGGTAGGACTCTCGAGGTATCTTACGACCCGCAAGGGTCGGTCATGTTGAGTTTTCTCTATTCCCTCAATTCATCTTCATCAGAGTTGCATTCGGTTTCTATCGTCAGAGATTTTGTAGACGTCTTTGAGGAGGTTAGGGGACTACCCCCTAAAAGAGAGATTGACTTCAGGATTTATTTGACCGAGAATGCTAAGCCAGTATCATTACCTGTGAGGCAAATGGCACCTCGGGAGAGGAATGAATTGAGCAAGCAGATCCGTGAGCTTTTGGAGAAGGGATTCATAAGAAGATGCATATCAGAGTGGAGAGCGCCAGTCGACTTCGCTAATAAGGCGGATGGTTCCCTCCGACTTTACGAGGACTATAGAGAGTTAAGTAAGCTCCCAAAGAAGAACCAATATCCACTCTCTAGGATAGATGATCTTTCTGACGAGTTAGTTGGTTCTTCGGTATTCTCCCAGTTTGATTCAGCCACTGGATTTCATCAGCTTAGGGTCGCTGATGATAGCATTAATAAGACCGCATTTAGGACAGCCGACAGAATCTTTGAGTGGTTGGTTATGCCTTTTGGACTAACCAATGCCCTAGCCTATTTTGTAGATTTGATGTGCCATGTTTTTAGAGATGTCCTAAGTAAGTTCATGGTGGTATTCGTGGACAACATTTTGGTGTTTTCCAAAAAGTATGGAGGAGCATGTTATCATCTTATGGAGGTTCTTTGTGTTCGTCAGTTGAGAGCAGAGTTCTTGAAGTATCACTTTTGAAGTGCGTTTATTAGGGCATAGAGAATGTCTACACATGATAAGGATTTAAGAAACGATTTTGCACACTTAGGATTGGGATTATTGAAATCCAAAGAGAGGTAGGCAAAGGTTAGAGATATACAATAAAATTCAGTAGATAAGCAGAGAAGAAAGTCCATGTGTAGGTAATTGCAGAAATTATAATTGTCTCGGACAAGTGGATTTGACGGTGATGCCTTAGAATAAATATGAGTATACAAGAGGAACATGAGTAAAAGCCTTTAGTTTAGGAAAAGTACTCTGAGGGTAGTAAGTAGGAAGACCCACTTTATGCTAAGCCCGATAAAATGAAAATTTTGAAATATAAAAAGTTGAAAAAAAAATAGTAATCGTTGGAATTGAAAATTTTCATTGTTAATATTTTCTTTTAGAAATTAAATATGGGTTTTTTGAAGAATGGTATGAAATTTAAGTTGGTTTTTATATAATGAAAAATTGGAATTCTTTTTGAAGAATTATGGAGTATATATATATATATATATATATATATATATAACTCACTAGTTTCATTGTAAGTAAACAAAGATTTTAAACATCAAAACCTAGAGTGTATCAAGTATCGAAAACGTAGATTACAACTTTTATTGTTGTAATAAATGTTTTCGTGGAAATAAGAGGAGCATAGGCTATAACACTACTGTTATAGCAAATGACTCTCAAGAGAAATATTTTTACATAGGTATGAGATTTATTGGTATTTATTTAATTGAATCCATACGCTAGTATTTTTTGGGTTGCAGTAACGGTGTTTTATGCAACATCCGTTTTAACCCAAATAAAAATGTATTTTAAAAGGTAATTTCTAAGTATAGATACAAAATGGTTTGTAAAGTACACTTATTATGAATAAGTATAAGGAAATGTTTTTGCAGTTATGGAAATATTAAAACAGTTTTGAAGATGAGTTTTTCTAAAAGGAAAATGTGTAAGTTAGATATTAGAAAATATTTATCACGGAAGAATATAATTTAAACATATTTTAATCTATAGAAATGAGAAGAATAATGGTATGATTTTCTATGAAACCAATAAAAATGTTTTGTGCAAGTTACAAGGAATACATGAAAGAGATATACAAGGTATGAAAAACACCATATTTTGTATAGCCTATTTCGAAAAATATAAAATAAGTTCCTTGTAATTTCACAAAAACATGAATTCTCTTTTAAAAGGTTCTTAGAAGATTTTAGCGTTAATAACTTCTCATAAGGGAAAGTAGTTCCAATACATTAAGATATGAGACTGTTAGGTGTAATAAGAAGCTGTTTTGAAAACACATAAAGGTTATTTTAAATATATTTTAAAAGAAAATGGTTTGGTGAAAAAGTAAATAAGTTTTTGAAATGAAAAACTTAATAAAAGTAAAATTTGAAAATTCAAACTTTATAGAGAACTGTAAAAGTCTTTAAAAGAAAGAGAGATATAAGTTTTAGACTTAAAAATTTGGAAGTTTTTCCCCTCTAGGTTTGGGAAACAATATTAAGTGACCAAGTATTTTTGAAATTAATAGAAACTGAAAAGATAACACTTTCAAAGACAAAGAGTTTGGATTTGATGTTTTAAATTTTTTAGAAACCTTAGTTTTTAAAACAAGGTGATAAATACCAAACCAAACTCTTAAATGTGGAGTAGATAAGAATCATTTCCTAGGAGTAACAGAAAAGGTGTAAGGAGATAGCAGTAATTACTTTTAGAAGTAGTAATGGAAGTTTCCGTCAAGTGTATAGGATACTAGTAAGAACCTAGGAATATTGATTCATGAAGAACGGTAAAATGAAATTAGTAGGATAGTAAGACAAGCATGGTTGAGAATGAGTATTCTTGATTTTGGAAGAACTTAGGAAAAACATCTTTCTTTAGTGGAATTTATATGGTAGTAGTTTTCAAGCTAGCATTGGAATGGCACCTTTTGAAGCCCTTTTTGGAAAGGCCGTGTAAGACGTCTTCATGTTGGTTGGCGTCTACGGAAAGGTTGCTTCTTGGTTCCAACATGGTTAGAGGGATTTCGAAAAAGACTAATTTGATTAGGAGAAAATTCGTATCTCATATCCATGTCTCTTCGATAATAGGTTTTAGAATTTCCTTTTTCCATATTTAGTTTTGAATAGGTTCTTTCCTTTATTATCCTTTGGGAGGGTAGAACTTAGGATTTAACCTATGGACGGTAGAAATTGATGTAAACATGTTAATAGAACATGTTATGAATGATGTATGCTAGTGATTGCAAGTGTTTGCTAGTGGATGCTAATGGACGCATACAGGTACACTAGGCACTATTATTCTTTAGGGATCGGCCTAACTAGGACACTAGAGCATATGCATATGGATGTGTGCGTATTTTATTTTATTTTACATAGTTTCTAGAAATGGATAATTTTCACATGATTGTTGCATTTGGATGATGGTTATAGCACGCATATAGAAATATTAGTTATCATTACGAAATTTTTACATTCATTTGGATACATGGCACGGGCATGATTGCATAAAAGGAGGTCAATTGAATCAGTGGACCGCCTAATCTTTTGCATTAGTTAGGGACATTTACACTACACTAATTGCATAAGTATCATAAATTGCATTTGTAGGATCGTTTTCACCCTAAAGGGGGATGGATAAGGCGATATTAATAATAATAATAATAATAATTAATGAGGAATTAAAAATAAACAATAGCAGAAAATAGTGCAGTAGAGATCACACACAATTTTACCCAGCTTCGGCAATAACTTGCCTACGTGCTGCCCCCAAGGTTTCTACTAGAAATTAAGTAGTTAGGCGCTTACAAATGTAAACTTGCGACACCCGCTAATGACTAATCTAACTCTACGCACAAAACCCTGCCACAACTCAACCACTGAATTGCGAATTCTCAAACTACACCACCGTAGTTCGTAACCTAGTCACACGACTAGAGAGCTATACAATTTTAAAAGAAAATTACAAAATAAAATAAAAATACAAAACAAAACCATAATTTAACACTTTAAGCCCCAAACAATAATTAGTGCTGTAAAAAATAAAATGCTCGTTCCCTTTTCTTTTTCTTCTATTGCGCGACCGCCTTCTTTGTTCCTCTTCAAAAAGGAATTAGGGTTTTCCTTAATTGAAACGCCGCTTTATGATCAATCGATTGATTTGAGGAATTTTCTTTGCGTTGCTTTGTCAATCGACTTCTGGCTAGAGCGCATGCGCGGTTGCTTCAATTATCGAGTTCGAATCAAAGCTTTGAACTGTTACGTGAATTGCCTTTATTTACTTTCGTTGATATGCTTGATGTAACAACCCGTAAATTTTAATAGTTTTAATAATATATTTAATTGAAATTTAGTGAATTTTAAACAATTAAATTTGAAATTAAAAATTTATTATTTGGAATACGTCTATTTAAACATAGCAACTGGTAAATTTTCATCTGATAATATTGAAGTTTATTTTATTATGAAATTTTATTTCAATTTAAATTAGTTAATAACAGTTGAATTTAAAAGTATTCTG
The DNA here is from genome assembly GCA_030737815.1 of Allium fistulosum. Lineage (NCBI taxonomy): Eukaryota > Viridiplantae > Streptophyta > Magnoliopsida > Asparagales > Amaryllidaceae > Allium > Allium fistulosum. Next base: position 1,113,982,176 of record CM060905.1, read on the forward strand.
AAACCTAAATATGTCAACATGAGAAAATTTATTTAGAACACTCTGAATCAGACTGCATAATTCATTTCGCAAATTTCGGACGTTTCTAGCTCCGTTTGAATTATTCCGTACGGAATAGCAATGTATATCAGTGTTCGTATCGACTTTTTTATCGAATGATCTTGTCACTGATATTTGTATACCATTTTTATCGTCTCGTCGTGCTGATCTTTATGGTATATTCAACTCTGTGTTTTTGAGGTCCGGTACGCGACGGAAACAGTAAAAACTATGCGTCGTATCGGTACCGGAATTGTGATTTTTAACTTCCCAATCCTTTTCAAATCTCAGCTCAAGCAAATAATCAATTGCATTAAATAGCTTCTCAGCTGAAATCATGGGAATAGACCGTTACCATTTCTTTTATTTTATATATATTTTACTCTTGCTTTTCAAATTTGAACCGCTGGCCACATCAATAAATTGCTTTAAAAATACTTCAGCTGAATCAACTGTTGCCATTTCCTTTCCTTTCCCATTTGATAATTTATATTCTCTTCGGTCCTTTCAATTACTTTCAGTTCACTGTTTTCTTCAAAAAAAACATTTAAATCCCAAGCCTACATATATTTTATGGCTTTAGAACCTGTTCATTTTCTTTCTTGTGAAAATTCTGTTGTTCGACCTCTTCACAAATCGCTCTCTCAAATTCTTCTGTTTCCCCTTCCTCCATCTTTCGCCTTCCACAAAAAAAAGAGACCAAGCTAACTCGGGCCTCGCCCTACCCAGCCTAGCCGAACACCAGAGAACCACGTTTCTCCCCTTCCGATTGCCTTGTCGTGCTCCACCAAACAGCCGCGTGTCCTCACTTTTGCGCCTCTGGTGATCTATATATCGAGGCATATATATATATATATATATGTGTATTTTGGTACACTGGTATGTATATATATATGTTTTCTTCTTATATATATTGTTTCGTTTCAGTATAAGTATATCTTACTTCAGGTTAATATATATATTAGTGTTTCTATATATTATTTTATATTATAAAGAAGTTATGTATGTGATTTGTGAAAATGTTTATACATTATTGTGTTAGTTACATAAATTATAGTCTATTGTTTTTTTTGTATTCACAGTTAGTTATATATTATAGTATATAGGATTTCAGTAGTCTAGTATGTATTTAATGAATAAAATATGCTTGGTTAACCTGTATATACATACAGCTTGCCTTACACATGCCCTGTTTAAGTATTTTCAAGTATAACTATATATTTTCCAGGCTGTTTAAATACTGACTTTAATTATATTATATATCTGGGTTTGTTTATTTTTCTTTTGAAATGTAATTATATATATATTATAGAAGTTAAGTCTGCATTTGGTTATACTATTTGATTTCCTTTAAATTTATATTATTTATAGTTATGTATTTATTTATTTATAAAGGTTTTCAAAGCTACTAATATGTACTGTATGTTTAGATCTGAGAATATAAACCAACTTATATACGTTACTTTGCACTTATGTTATATATTGTACTCGCAACCTAGATATAATATTGCTTTATATTAAATAGATACGTTAGTTTATATGTTTATAAGTTGATTTGTAACTTACTTTAGTCAGTTCTATCTTGCTTTGGTTCTGAGAATATAAAGTATATATTAATACGTATATAAGGAATGGTTGAACAGCTTTGATATATAGTGGTATACAATGTTGTGACATATGTTTCGATATATTTACTATTGCTTTCAAAATCATGTCTGCATATTTTGGTCCATTAATTTATAGCCTACTTTTACAGTTTTATATGCGAATATATATAACGTGTCAGATTTTTTTAATATTTTATACATAAAGTTTTTAGATTTAATTTATATAGATTTTAGAGTTCGAATTCCTTTATTCTATATGAGTTGAAAAGGTGGTATACAGCTTGTTTGGTATATTATAGTTTTACTGAAGCTTGTATTTGCCTACCCACGTGGATCTAGATCGTGCACTCTACTTAGCTTGTGATCCACGTGAGGCATGTTTTTGAAACATATTTGTTTATACTTAACATAGTTTAATTTGAATCATGATTTTTCAATACAATGTATATATTGATTTTAGATTGGATATTTTGATTTTTAAGATAGGTTTTGGATTTTTATATGTAGATATTTTCGTTTTGTTTTAATAACTATTGATTTTTAAATAAAATATATAAAGATCTTATTTTAATATGTGTTTGAAATTTATGATTTTGAAATATATATATTATTTTAATATTTATCTTAAACTTAAATATTGATTTTTTGGGAATAATAATAATATATATATATATATATAATTGCTGTCTTATCAAACTGATTTGGTCCTTGATTTCCAATCTATCAGCTTGGTCCATCGTGCCTGTTTTCTTCATCGAATCGGGTCCATCTAGCATTATTTTAGGATTCATATCTCATTTTTTTGTCTATCCTCCAGCCTCGGAAGGTGAGCAATCACTCACGATTAATGTTCTTATATTTATTAAATTTGATTTCAATTGAAATGTCAATTGAAATATGTTGCTGGTAGTTGTTTACATTGATATATATGATATTATTTGTAACTTTTCACTTGTGGGATATGACACCATATCATGTTGTTTATATTATATTGTTATTGATGATATATGCCTGTTATATTTTTATCATATATCACTCTGCAAGTTCCCTGTTAGTATAGAATTCACTATGGGTTGAAATGATACATACCCGAACGATCTGTAGAATAGGAGAAAATCGTTATGGGTTGAAATGATAAACCCAAGCGATTTTCATTTGAATTGAATTTGGGATTGTGGGTCGAAATGATATCTACCCGTATATATTTAAATTACGGATTGAAATGATATATATCTGTATCACTTGGCCATAGGATACGAAATTATATACAGACACCGTTGGTCCATATATAAATATTTTGAAAATAAATCCTCTGGTTTTGGAAAGAAATATATGGTCTTAATAAATGTTGATTTTTAAATGGAATTGATATATGTAGCTTTAATGATAATATTTAATTTGATTAAGATTGACCTAATACATATAATATGTTTAAGTGTTTAAATTTATATTTAAAAATAGATTTTGGTAATAATTTGAATAAGTTAAGGTTGGGAAGATAATTTGAATTTCGTTGAAATTGTATTCAATAAAGAATATTTTTAGTTAAACCAATTTGAAACTCATTGAAGTGGAGATTTAAGATATGATTTATAACTCGGTCTTGATTTAAGTGATTTAATGAATATTTCTCGATTAAATAAATTTAAGGAAATATTTAGTAAAATGTAATTTAAGGCTAGTCAAATGATATTGAATCTATTAAGAGAAAATTTCAAGACTAAATAATAATGAAGTTAAATCAAGATCTATATGAAACTGAGATAAATTGAACTTTGAAATGTTGAATATTAAAGCCTTGAAATATACTGGAATCTAAATGGTTTATTTGTGATTCAGATCTGTATTTGAAATCAATAAAATTTAAATTTGTTATTTAGAAAACTAAATCGAATGGAAATTGATAAATTGAGATTGAATTAAATTTGAATTGGAACTCAAGTTGATTTGAATCAATTTGTGAAATTGAGGAAATATTTATATTTAATGAAAATGATATTTTGGTTTTGAAGTATAAATTAATTCGAAATGACCACGGTGTTATAGTGTATATTTCTACATTGTAGATAGTTCCATGGATCCTTAGAGGATGGTTATCCCCAACATCCTCTAAGTTAATTGTATTTCAGTTGATATTTCACTTGAGTTGGATTTACTGATATAAGAATGTTAATCCTGACTCGAGTGTTTTGTGTTTTGCTTTACGCTCGGGTCAGACTGAGTGATACAACATTTGAGACTCACCTTTGGAGTTTGGAGCTTCGTTTGGAGATCCAACTATCGACTCAGCTTCTAGCTTTTCTAGTTGATTTGTTCAGAGAGGTCATCTATTGTACTGGAGACTTCACTGCATTTGAGATATTCTATTGTATTTTATTTCTAACTCTGATGTTTATATAGTAGCTTCATGAACTACTATTTATTTATTCCGCTGCGTATTATTGTATTACTCTGTGTTTGTGATTCTGTGATTGATTTATTTACTGTATATGCTGAGTTTGCCAAATTTTAAATTAACAATCTGATATTTTGAACAATTCAAGTCCGACTTGTGCGGATGCGAATGGTCCAAAATAACGGGTCGTTAAAGTTGGTATCAGAGCTTTGGCTCTAGGAAAACTTAGCATATATAGTAAATTTATATGCGGAATCACTTTCATTCGAGCTTGAATTCTTTCCTCTTTGATTTGAATTTCCTTTGAATTTTGGAACGTTCCCTCGGTTCCGAAATCCATTCGTGTCCTTCACTATTTGTATTCTTTTGATTCTGGAGTATCCCATATCTCCACTTCGAATGATCTCTAGAAGAATAGGTGATCCTACCAATCTTTGAATGAATTGTGATGGGGTGAAACTCCTTTCCAATTGGCATTGATTCACCGGAGATTTATATATCCCTCGGTTTGATGTTTCTATCTCTTGTTATGCCGAATTCTATCTCTGGCAATCGAATGTCGATTTACCTCAGAATTCTGCACCAATCTTATTTTGAAGTCATGGTTGACCCTAGGGTCATCCGCGATTTATAAAAATATACCCATCTTGTATTTTGTAATTTAGTTATCTCATCTTCGTTCGAGCCTATCTTCAAGTCAAAATTCTATCCGATTGGAGTCCCTCTAATTGGAATCTCTATCTTTGTTTTGAAATCCATTGAAAATCGGGTTTGTTTGTATTTTTAGAAAGTGTTTTATATAGCAAAATTATTATTTTGATAAGTATGATTATATTCTATATATAAAAGTGAAATGTTTTCGATAAAGATTATATACCCTTTTTAAAATGAGAATTTGAGGTTTAGAAAGGATTTGCAATTTTGAAAAAATTATATAAAAATTTGATTTATCTAAAAATGATTTATAACTGAAGGATTTTAAATTTGAAATTCGAGAATTGAACTCCGGTATTTTGAAATTGGTTTTAAGATTTTGAAATATATAATAATAATATGATTTAAAAGTATTTTCCGAATAAGAAATGTTTCAAATGATTTTAATGAGTTTCGAATGATTTCGAAGAAATTTCAAAAGAAGTTTAAGAAAATAGAAGTCCAGAACTCACTTATGTCGTTGGAAAATAATTTCGGTGATGAGTGCACGCATCATCGACATTGATTTTCGAGTTTCAGAGTGGGGATAGGCCACTTCAGTAGCTTTGCTATGCGAGTGATTTTGTGAAACCATTTTGATTTCAAATTCCGAAGTAAGATTTTATATTCGAATGATATATGTGTATATATATTTGAAATGATTTGAAGTAAGCCGGTGTTCAGTCCTTGAGTTTTGGATCTGATTTGATATAACCCTATCTTTTGGAATTGATTTACGGATTTGTTGGTGATTTCCAACTCTTGGATTGAAATATGATTTCTTCGACTATTTTGAAGGTTCGAGCACTTCCAAATCAAGGTTAACTTTTCAAGCTAAGTAATTTTGAAAAGTATAAAGTATATAAGTTTGGGATGTATGTTTAGTTTAAAGTATGTAGTAATATGATTTAAATTAGTTGAACATGTTTTGTTGAGTAAATGAATAAGGCTATTTAAAAATTTTCTAATATGAAATTTAGATTTGAAATGTTTTGTAAAGAATTTGGTCTTCGAAATATTTTGAATATGATTTAGTTTAAATGTTTTAACTTAGTAACATCTTTATGAAACTATATATTTAACAAGTTGGAATAAATACATAAGTTGTACGTATGTTGTTTTATTCGCATAATTAATTTGATCCAGGTTTGAGTACACAAGTTCGAGGTGAATTACACCATTTCGTGTTAGGATTTTTCATTCGATTCTTGACGGCGAATATTTGATATGGATTTTGGGCTTGATTCTAGAATTCTCTATCATGGTATATGGCTATGCAAGGAGATTGATGGCTTCTAGTCGAGAAACCATATCGAAATCCGCATTAGGGAAGTCGAAGGGACAATACTAGTTCGAAAGCGAACTTGTGTGATCGAGCGACCGATCAAATGTGATTTTGCGAAATGATGACGTATGCACATCTTATATTCTAATATCATTGAGATACTTGACGCTGAAATTGGAAGTTGTTGGGTTGGATATCTTTGTAATTTAATTGGAAATTTTCTTTTATGAAAAACTACTATCAATTTAAAACCATTTTTCAAAACTATTTTTCTTTTATTTTCTTAAACAAATTGTTTTATTCTATTTTACATACAAAACTATTTTACAAAACTATTTTATATACAAAACTATTTTGTACACAAACTATTCTAAATTCAAAAACCTTTTTTTTTAAAAAGCAAAGATGTTCAACTCCATATGGCTCTTCATGCAGCGTAATTGATTTTGGAAAATTTTGATCCTGATATAAGATGGACCTTATGTAGGTATAAGATTGATTTTGAAAACCATTGATTTTGGAAATGAATTGGTTGACTTAAATGATATTGATTTAGAAACTTGGATTATTTTCTAAATTTATTATGTTGGAAACTTTGAAACTAAAGATATTTAAATTGAGAAGAAATAATTTGGTGGGATTGTATATGATTTTGAAACTGAACTGATATTGAAACAAATTGAAATTTGAGAACCTTATTTTTACTAAATACCTGATTTGGGAGTTATCGAACTTATATAAAAATTTGGTTTGTATAAGTATGATGTTGATTCAAAAACTATGGATTTGAAAAGGTACTCAATTTGAAAAGTGAAATCTTATATAATTGAATTCTATATAAGTGTGATTTGATATACTTTTGATTTTGGAAAGGTATTTGATTTGAAAATTAAATCTTATATATAATGGAATTTATATAAGTACGATATTTGAAAGTGATTTGAAAAGGTACTATATGATACATATTTTTGAAGTAAAGATATGGGAAGTGCCTTCTGCTTGATATCCGCTTTGTAGCCACATTGTGGATTCATTCTATCGATATTTCTTTGATTTTTGGTTTTCCGGATATGATACTCGAGTTTCCATCGAATTCCATGGCGTTACCCATGGTCTTACGAGCGCGACTGCATAGCGTAATTCACCTAGCTAGATGGCCCAGGGGTACGGATGTTTCCTGGGGGATCCAGGCATAACCATTGTGTAACCTATGATCTATGTAGGCCGTATTAGTAGCGAAATCCGCAGGGCTGAGAAAGCTTACGGATACAGATGTTTCCTGGGGTATCCAGGCGTAACCTTTGTATATCTACAGTCTACTAGTCATCATTGCGAAATTCGCAGGGCTGAGAAAGCTTACAGATATGGATGTTTCCTGGGGGGATCCAAGCGTAACCTTTGTGTATATGCGGTCTACTAGTCATCATGGCGAAATTCATAGGGCTGAGAAAACTTACGGATACAGATGTTTCCTGGGGGATCCAGGTGTAACCTTTGTGTATCTACGATCCATGGTTAGACAAAGGTTTTTGTTCAGATTGTGCTTTCCATATCTGTTTTTAAAAGTTTTCCAGTATTTTCACTGGGTGTTGAAACAAGTCTACTAAGTACCTGGAGAATTCTAGCTTTGCGCTTGATCAATGCACTACCAGAGTCTGCAGGAACGAGGATAAACTTGTTGAAACATCGAGTTATAAAAGTATTTTATTATAAAGGTATTTTATTATAAAGGTATTTTATTTTAAAAGTATTTCCAACAAAGAAATTTTGTATTAATATTTGAAATTGAAATTCTTATGGTTTGAATTAATTATTCATGCTCAATACTATTCTTTTGAATCTACTTTATCTGCTCAGCTTTATTTATTCACCTATATTCTGTTTTTCCAAATCCTCCTTTTTTTCCTTGTTGACTATATCCTTTTTAAATATTGTTTATTTATATACTACATGGTTTAATAGAAAATTTTAGTGTTATAAATATTTTAGAAGTTATTAATTAAATAAAACATATATAAAGGAAATGATTATTGATTTATTAATAATATTTGAAAAGTATCTTGAGATAAAAATTATTAAATTTATGAATTATGGATTTAATGTTTTCAAATAGCTTCTTTGTAAATATAAGTAATAATGTAAATAATTGCTTTCAAATATTTTTCATATATTTATAAAGGTGTTATTTAAACATATAAATGGTATTTATAAAGGAAGCAAGAAATTTTACAAATGGGTTTTGGAAGGTATTAAAATATTAAAGATAATTGATTTGCAAATGAAGTTTTCAAATAAATATTTCAAGTAAAATTTATATAGTTTTAAATTAATTGTTTATCTTGACTTTAAATCTACTTTTTTTTCTGGTTGTTTCTATTCTCCTACCTCCTTCCTTTTCGGGGACGAAAAGTTTAGAGTAGGGGAGAGTGTAACGACCCGTAAATTTTAATAGTTTTAATAATATATTTAATTGAAATTTAGTGAATTTTAAACAATAAAATTTGAAATTAAAATTTTATTATTTGGAATACAAATATTTAAACATAGCAACTGGTAAATTTTCATCTGATAATATTGAAGTTTATTTTATTATGAAATTTTATTTCAATTTAAATCAGTTAATAACAGTTGAATTTAAAAGTATTCCGAAACTTAAATATGTCAACATGAGAAAATTTATTTAGAACACTCTGAATCAGACTGCATAATTCGTTTTGCAAATTTCGGACGTTTCTAGCTCCGTTTGAATTTTTCCGTACGGAATAGCAACGTATATCAGTGTCCGTATCGACTTTTTGATCGGATGATCTTATCACTGATATCTGTATACCATTTTGATCGTCTTGTCGTGCTGATCTCTATGGTATATTCAACTCTGTGTTTTTGAGGTCCGGTAAGCGATGGAAACCGTAAAATCTATGCGTCGTATCGGTACCGGAATTGTGATTTTTAACTTCCCAATCCTTTTCAAATCTCAGCTCAAGCAAATAATCAATTGCATTAAATACCTTCTCAGCTGAAATCATGGGAATAGACCGTTACCATTTCTTTTATTATATATATATTTTACTCTTGCTTTTCAAATTTGAACCACTGGCTACATCAATAAATTGCTTTAAAAATACTTCAGCTGAATCAACTGTTGCCATTTCCTTTCCTTTCCCATTTGATAATTTATATTCTCTTCGGTCCTTTCAATTCCTTTCAGTTCACTGTTTTCTTCAAAAAAAAAATTAAATCCCAAGCCTACATATATTTTCTGGCTTTAGAACCTTTTCATTTTCTTTCTTGTGAAAATTCTGTTGTTCAACCTCTTCACAAATCGCTCTCTCAAATTCTTCTATTTCCCCTTCCTCCATCTTTCGCCTTCCACTAAAAAAAAGGGACCAAGCTAACTCGGGCCTCGCCCTACCCAGCCTAGCCGAACACCAGAGAACCGCCTTTCTCCCCTTCTGATTGCCTTGCCGTGCTCCACCAAACCGCCACGTGTCCTCACTTTTGCGCCTCTGGTGATCTATATATTGAGGCATATATATATATTTGTATTTTGGTACACTGGTACGTGTATATATATATATGTGTGTGTGTGTGTGTGTGTGTGTTTTCTTCTTATATACATTGTTTCGTTTCAGTATAATTATATCTTACTTCAGGTTAATATATATATTAGTGTTTCTATATATTATTTTATATTATAAAGAAGTTATGTATGTGATTTGTGAAAGTGTTTATACATTATTGTGTTAGTTACATAAATTATAGTCTATTGTTTTTTTTTGTATTCACAGTTAGTTATATATTATAGTATATAGGATTTCAGTAGTCTAGTATGTATTTAATGAATAAAATATGCTTGGTTAACCTGTATATACATATAGCTTGTCTTACGCATGCCCTGTTTAAGTATTTTCAAGTATAACTATATATTTTCCAAGCTGTTTAAATACTGACTTTAATTATATTATATATCTGGGTTCGTTTATTTTTCTTTTGAAACGTAAGTATATATATATTATAGAAGTTAAGTCTGCATTTGGTTAAACTATTTGATTTCCTTTAAATTTATATTATTTATAGTTATGTATTTATTTATTTATAAAGGTTTTCAAAGCTACTAATATGCACTGTATGTTTAGATCTGAGAATATAAACCAACTTATATACGTTACTTTACACTTATGTTATATATTGTACTCGCAACCTAGATATAATATTGCTTTATATTAAATATATACGTTACTTTATATGTTTATAAGTTGATTTGTAACTTACTTTAGTCAGTTCTATCTTGCTTTGGTTCTGAGAATATAAAGTATATATTAATACGTATATAAGGAATGGTTGAACAGTTTTGATATATAGTGGTATACAATGTTGTGACATATGTTTTGATATATTTACTATTGCTTTCAAAATCATGTCTGCATATTTTGGTCCATTAATTTATAGCCTACTTTTACAGTTTTATATGCGAATATATACATAACGTGTCAGATTTTTTTAATATTCTCTACATAAAGTTTTGAGATTTAATTTATATAGATTTTAAAGTTCGAATTCCTTTATTCTATATGAGTTGAAAAGGTGGTATACAGCTTGTTTGGTATATTATAGTTTTACTGAAGCTTGTATTTACCTACCCACGTGGATCTAGATCGTGCACTCTGCTTAGCTTGTGATCCACGTAAGGCATGTTTTCGAAACATATTTTTTTATACTTAACATAGTTTAATTTGAATAATGATTTTTCATTACAATGTATATATATTGATTTTAGATTGGATATTTTGATTTTTAAGATAGGTTTTGGATTTTTATATGTAGATATTATCGTTTTGTTTTAATAACTATTGATTTTTAAGTAAAATATATAAAGATCTTATTTTAATATGTGTTTGAAATTTACGATTTTGAAATAGATATTATTTTAATATTTATCTTAAACTTAAATATTGATTTTTTGGGAATAATAATATATATATATATATATAATTGTTGTATTATCAAACTGATTTGGTCCTTGATTTCCAATCTATCAGCTTGGTCCGTCGTGCCTGTTTTCTTCATCGAATCGGGTCCATCTAGCATTGTTTTAGGATTCGTATCTCATTTTTTTGTCTATCCTCCAGCCTCGGAAGGTGAGCAATCACTCACGATTAATGTTCTTATATTTATTAAATTTGATTTCAATTGAAATGTCAATTGAAATATGCTACTGGTAGTTGTTTACATTGATATATATGATATTATTTGTAACTTTTCACTTGTGGGATATGACACCATGTCATGGCCCGTAAATCCGTACCTCTTGATTAACCACTAATCTCCATTGATTAACTCAAAATGAACGGGAATACGAACTATGATGGTTTAAGAAGAAGAAAAAGGTAGAAGAAGAAGAAAAGAGTAGAAAAGATAGAAGAAAAAGAACAGAAGAAAAACAACAGAAACAGAAAACAATATCAGAATCTCACGTATCGCAGCGGAACAATATATAATAAATAAACACTAGTCTTTTAAAACAAAGAACTATATCAGTTTATACATACATCAATCATCAGAGTCAATATACAACTCAATACAACAATAGACAGTTATATAAACTTGTCCTCATACAGAATACACAGCGGAATAAATAATGTCAGATACAAATACTACGTCTCGCCATCCAGCTTTCTACCAAAGCTCCAGAATATCCTGATAACATAACTCTAGGCTGCCCGTGTGGAAATTGGTGGGCACCCAGAGTTTAGAAGGGAAACAATAAACTTCGAGTCAGTCATGGTGACTGGTGTGAGATCGTAAAACAGTTTATCTTTAAAATAAACAACAGGAAAACTTTAATGTCAATTCGCAATGCTTTTGGAAAATGAAACTACCATAAGACCTCCCACCACACACACAATGCAAACGCAGAATTGGAGGAGATTTCTTCTTATGATAGTCAAAGATGCTTACTACGCAAAAATCAAATCATTTTTTCATATTATTATTAGTGCATAGTGTAGAAAACATTTCGAAAGTATAATATAAATCTTAGCCAGCATAGGCATTCCGCACTTATGCCTACTATAGCTACTATGTTCAATAGCAGGTTACCGCCACATTCCATAGCAGGTAATACAACTAAAACCGTACACGTCACGTATTGTTTCTTTGGATTTTCAACAAATGGTCAGGCCAAGGAACTTCCTATGCCACGATGGGTACGTCCCTGGAATAGACGACCCGAGAACCTAACCGGATCTCTGCCAACACAAGGCCGGGTTACCTCTGCAAAAATAGGTAACTACTGACACGCGTATGCCATCCCCCGATCGTAACCGATCTTCCCGAGGATCCCCGATTCGCAACAACCACAAAGTAATAAATTTGCAGCAACCAAAGAGGTTAAGTATCTGGGCTCCATACCATGATACCACCTTTATCCAGAAGGAATGACATACACTAAGGGGCGCTACTCCCTAGAACCTTGCTGCATCCTTCCTGTTTTGACCATTTCCGGGGTGTGAGGCTCTACGAAGTCTCGTCCACAAAGCTACGCTTTCTACAAAGCCATGCTTCGGGTCAAACAAATGATCAACCTATGATCACAAAGATATAAGATCAATCAAATGATCATATCACAAATGATCAAATACTGATCATTTCACAGCAACACTCAGTATGCCACGTTACCAAATTAGGAGTATATCGCTGATAAATTTCAACTACATAACCTCTGAGCTCGTACGTCTTAGAGAAGGGTGTTAAGCTAAGAGAATAAATTCTCCGCGACCAACAGAAATGTATTTGAAAGAAATCAGCTTTATATCTCAAATTGTAACGTCAGACACACAACCCATACAAGTCTGTTCCGGGATCGAACAGAACCGAAGGCACTTCTCACGAAGCCCTTGCACATCCGGATAATTTTCTAATCACGTCCGGACTTCCCGTCACTAAGGGTGATAAAACCTCTAAATCGGAGATCAGCCGATGTAGAGTAACTCGACGGTAATCCTTCCGTTTTCAAAAATATCCGGTCTTCAACACCGGTCTTCGAATGCAATTCTTAACGACGTATCACATATTCGGAATGGGTTATACGACCCCATGGTCCTTTCCCGGCTAACCCGAATAGTGAGCGATTATTCAAAAATAAGTGTGGCATTAAAATTCATCCAATTCACAACAAATACCTATTCAAGGTAATTATTGATAGTCGGTTATTTAACTATCAATAAAGATGCGCAACAACATCAGATCCCAAATAATTTTCCAAATTATTTCATCTTTCAAAAAAATATCTTTACTAGATATATAATTTCCACACTTAACCGTTTGAAAACAATTTCAAATCAATTTCCACATTTCATTTTATCTTTGAAGATAAAATCTCAAAACAGTTCATTTCATATTGGAAAAGCATTTCCATACTTATTTAAAAATAAGTATTTCACAAATCTATTTATTTTCAACATTTGAAAATATTCGATATACTTAAATCAATATTAAGTATAAATTTCAACCTTTAAGGAAATCATTTATTATAACATCTATTTGAGTCAAAACGAATGTTACGTAAAACATCGTTACGACGACTCAAAATCACTAGTATAGGGATTCGGAATTTAGATAGATATGTAAATCCCAATACTATATAAAACATTTCCTTCCGGAAATCATTTACTATAACAACAGTGTTATAGTCCACCATTTCCTTATATTTCTCGAAAACGTCTATTTCAACAATAAATGTTGAAATCTATGATTTCGATATTCAATATATTTTAAAACATCGCTTAAAACAATAACTTCATTTCAAATATCACTTTTCCAAAACCATATCCATTTTACTTAACAATATATTCACTGTCCAAAATCGTGAATATACTTCACTAATTACATTTCACTATTTTCTACACGTTTTATTTCAATAATAATTCGCTATCCAAAATCGCGAATATATCTCCTTTAACAACCTTCTATATTTAATTTATCAAATTCAATTGATCTCGAATTTATAAAACAACGTTTATAAATTCTATTTCTATTTTCTAACAACTTCAATTTAATAAATCTCCTTTATTAACAATTCGATTCATAACTCAAATCTTATACCAACAGTCCATATTATAAGTTAAATACTTATAATTTCTTTATTTTACAAAATCATTTCCATTTATAAGTTCATAATTTATAAATTTCATTTATTTATAAATTCTTAAAAATTCATTTTAACGCTTATAAAAACTTGTTTTATAATACCAACATTTTAAAGTTTAAAATATCAATCTTGTACATCTTTTACATACATCGTTTTTAATAATTCAAAAATTCCAATTAAAACCATTTTTTATAAATTTCTTAACTATTTATTTCAAAAGAAATTACCTTTTGGTTATAATTCACAAATCTTAACTTTAATAACTTTAAAAATTTATACGTTTATTTATTTAAGATGAATCAATTAAAAAATTTAATAAAACGTATATTTTCAAAAATCACTTTAAAATCCTTTTAAAGTAAAAATCGTTATTTTTAAACTTTAAAATTGAATCCGATGATGCAATAGCATCAATTAGTCAATCATAACATTCAATATCATATATCAATATGATAACAGCATATACAACAAATATCTGCAAATAATTAACTACTGGTGAGGAATCCAGTTGGATCCCTCCAACCTGTTTCCCTGCATCCACAGACGTTAGCACAATACCAATTCCACTTCGAGGTGGAATATCGCGGTATATGGGTTTTATAAAAATAATCCGCTTACTAACGGCGCAATAGGGTCTCATCCGCTATACGAGGCGGGAAATCATCAATCCAATATATACATATGCCAATATGTATATATTGCTATATATATATATCCTACTATATCTAATATCACATCCAAATAGCAATCAATAACTGCAATCCAAATTTAAATCTGAGTGAGAAGATCTCACCTTTGCTTTTAAATTTGCCAATCCATTTCCATTTTGACTCGATTTCTTGATTTATACCTTGTATAAATATTTACACAGTTTATCAATATTCGAATTAAATCGAACTTTTAAATTATCGTTCTATTTATTTACTTAGCCAAAATTTTATAACTGTAAACTTCCATTTATATAAACTGTAAACATTTATTTTTCTGAAATAAATCTTTTGTTTTAACCTTGAATATTCTGCAGTGAATAAAAGTTTAACTTTCTATTTTACTGTACAAATTCAAATAGGCATATTATTATTTTGAAATCACATATATTTTAAGATTACCTTACTGTAATATTTTCTTTTCCTTTTGAAACTCATGTATACTTATAAAAGAAAAACTATGTGCATTTTAAAATAAATCTATACAGATTCAAAAATCAGTTTTATGTATATACATATATACATTACTTATCAACTTAAACAAACAACGTGTGAATACCTTACTGCTTTTATCAAATTCTAATAGAAAGAAAAAAACTACCTCACTGGAATAACTCAGGCCATCACCACGCTCAACTCGAGATCGATGCCACCAACACGAACGCGAATTCGCCCAAATCGAGAACAAATGCACTGCTTTCCTCGATCGATGAGCCACCGTGACCAGACAGCGCCACCGTTTGCCTCAACATCGCCTACAGCCAATTCCACTTCGAGATGCACCACCAATCGCCTAGCGACCACGCCAGTCGAACTCGCCCATCCCCACGTCGCCGCCACTGCCGCTAGCTTGCATACAACGCCGCGCGAACATCCCTCAGGTCGAACACGATCGTGCCGCCTCATCGAACTCGAGAGCACTGGTCGCCGTGAAACCCAATCGCGACGAACCCACGCACGCCCTAGCCTCGCACGATCGATTCCCTAGGTCGCGATTTCGATGTTGTTTGAACGGAGGGGGAAAGAGTTTACTCGGCCATTGTTTTTAAACTTCGAACGAGATTTTTTTTCTTTGTTTCGTGTAGATTTAAACTGAGGAGAAGGGGGGAATTTTGATTCGAACGAGATGATTTCGTGATTCTCGGCTTGATTTTGGGCTGAAACAAAGGGCGTGATTCTCTGCGTGATTAAAGGAAGAGAACGTGTTGCAGTTGACCAAGTTAAATAAATTTAAATTTAGATTTAAATTGAATTCAATTTAAATTTCAATGCGTTTACCCGCCGTACGGTCACGTAACAACTCCGATTAATACAAAATTTGAAATCCGACAATAACTCAATATTACGGATCCAATGGAACTGGTTTCGTTGAATCCCGAGACTGCGCCTCGGACGGCTATTTTTAAATATCGGTTGAACGATATAAATTTCAAAACTGATCAAAACAGTTTAAATTTCAATTCTGAAAGTTCGATTATCTTCGGTATTATCAATATGAATTTTAAAAGCTTTCGAAATATTTTTCTTCAACTTTAAATTGAATATTCAAATTTTTATTCAACATTCAACAGATTAAATTTCAAAATTTAATCACTAAATTCAAGGTTATATCGGGGATTCAAATTAAATTATCGTTCAAATATTTAAAATTAATTAAATATTTTCAATTTAATTTGTTCAAAATTCTGGGTCGTTACACACCATATCCTGTTGTTTATATTATATTGTTATTGATGATATATGCCTGTTATATTTTTATCATATATCACTCTGCAAGTTCCCTGTTAGTATAGAATTCACTATGGGTTGAAATGATACATACCCGAACGATCTGTAGAATAGGAGAAAATCGTTATAGGTTGAAATGACAAACCAAAGCGATTTTCATTTGAATTGAATTTGGGATTGCGGGTCGAAATGATATCTACCCGTATATATTTAAATTACGGATTGAAATGATAAATATCCATATCACTTGACCATAGGATAGGAAATTATATACAGACACCGTTGGTCCATATATAAATATTTTGAAAATAAATTCTCTGGTTTTGGAAAGAAATATATGGTCTTAATAAATGTTGATTCTTAAATGGAAATGATATATGTAGCTTTAATGATAATATTTAATTTGATTAAGATTGACCTAATACATATAATATGTTTAAGTGTTTAAATTTATATTTAAAAATAGATTTTGGTAATAATTTGAATAGGTTAAGGTTGGGAAGATAATTTGAATTTAGTTGAAATTGTATTCAATAAAGAATATTTTTAGTTAAACCAATTTGAAACTCATTGAAGTGGAGATTTAAGATATGATTTATAACTCGGTCTTGATTTAAGTGATTTAATGAATATTTCTTGATTAAATAAATTTAAGGAAATATTTAGTAAAATGTAATTTAAGGCTAGTCAAATGATATTGAATCTATTAAGAGAAAATTTCAAGACTAAATAATAATGAAGTTAAATCAAGATCTATATGAAACTGAGATAAATTGAACTTTGAAATGTTGAATATTAAAGCCTTGAAATGTACTGGAATCTAAATGGTTTATTTGTGATTCAGATCTGTATTTGAAATCAATAAAATTTGAATTTGTTATTTAGAAAACTAAATCGAATGGAAATTGAGAAATTGAGATTGAATTAAATTTGAATTGGAACTCGAGTTGATTTGAATCAATTTGTGAAATTGAGGAAATATTTATATTTAATGAAAATGATATTTTGGTTTTGAAGTATTAATTAATTCGAAATGACCACGGTGTTATAGTGTATATTTCTACATTGTAGATAGTTCCACGGATCCTTAAAGGATGGTTATCCCAAACATCCTTTAAGTTAATTGTATTTCAGTTGATATTTCACTTGAGTTGGTTTTATTGATATAAGAATGTTAATCCTGACTCGAGTGTTTTGTGTTTTGCTTTATGCTCGGGTCAAACTGAGTGATACAGCATTTGAGACTCACCTTTGGAGTTTGGAGCTTCATTTGGAGATCTAACTATCGACTCAGCTTCCAGCTTTTCTAGTTGATTTGTTCAGAGAGGTCATCTGTTGTACTGGAGACTTCACTGCATTTGAGATATTTTGTTGTATTTTATTTCTAACTCTGATGTTTATATAGTAGCTTTATGAACTACTATTTATTTATTCCGCTGCGTATTATTGTATTACTCTGTGTCTGTGAATCTGTGATTGATTTATTTACTGTATATGCTGTGTTTGCCAAATTTTAAATTAACAATATGATATTTTGAACAATTCAAGTCCGACTTGTGCGGATGCGAATGGTCCAAAATAACGGGTCGTTACACTTGAACTCGAATACCTTGATTGTCGATGATGAAATAGGTTTTATAGGGATTAAAGCCCTAAATTTTCGTTCGAATTTTTGTATTTGAATTCTTTTCTTTATTTGCTTCGTCGTTCGATTTTGCTTAAATGATGCGATGAATTCTTGACTTGTTCATGCTACTGTATATTTCGAATTTTTCGTGACTTGCTTTGGGTCGGTTCCTTCTTTTTCTCCTACGTCTTCGGCACTTTGAAATTTGAGATAATTTAGATTTTCTGGCTTGTTCACTAATTTCATTTTTGCTGGCATTCAATTTTTGAACTTTTGTACCTTGGCATTATTTTATCTTTTGTTCCATTCTTTGACTTATTGATCTGAAATCCCCTGCGACATTAAACCATTTCAACATAGTTTTACATTGACCATTACTATTTTGAAACTGCTCTGACTTGTTCGAACTGCTACTATGTTGACTATTTGATAATTTTTTTGTAACTATTGAGTATGTTGACTTGTTTGATTGTCACTTGGTCACTGTCACTGCTTGCTTGGAGTTTTATGTCCAGTAGCTTGTATTGGTTTCATGTGATGTTCATCATGTGTATACATACATAAATACATGTATGTATATATGTGTATGTCCTGAGCATATTGAACTGTTGTCTGCATTGCTTTAGAAACCTGTCTGATTCAGTTTAAGTCTAGTTGCATTGCTTGTTTATTTCAAGTTAAACTTGAGTTTGTCCTTATTGCAGCCCTTGTGTGTTCATTAGAGTATTTCATTGAACTGGATTAGCTGCTGTTGTCTCGGTTGAGCTTCACTTGCATGCTCTCTGGTTGTATATGAGTCTAATATTGGTCTGGGTCGAAACCATTATATGTGTGGTCTGGACTGTTGAGGCTACACTTGTGCACTTGTTTTTGATGTTGTATGTTGATGTATTCAAGTTGATCTATTTCTTTGTTGTTGCCTTCCATTTTGATGTTTCTATAGCTCAACCATCCATGCTTGTGCTCATGCATTCGAACTACTCTGTTCTAGGTCGTTTTGAAGTCTTGTTGCAGTGTTGCTTTGAGCCATTTCATGGTTCGCTTGTGGTATCTTGAAGTTGTTCATTTGTTTTTGTTTCACTGGCTTGTTGAGACTGAGTGCTTGCATGTGTGTCTTTGGAGTCTGGTTGGTATGGTCGACTTATTCATGTAGTCTACATTGCAATATGGTTCATTATTGATGATGTCTGGTTACATGTTTCACTTGAACATTTTGTAGTCTGGTCTTCATATTGCTTTGAGTCTGGATACTATTGACCTTATTTGTAGTTCTGGTCTGTTGTCACAACTTTGAGTCAGTTGCTTCGAGCCCTTGTGCATTGAACTTGTATATGTCTTGTGTACATTGATCTGTGTACTTTTGCCATCTGTTGTGTCCACTGCTCTTGTGTGGTCTTGTATTTGCCTTATACTTGTGCTTGTACTTGGTCATTTTGTGATGTTTTGTTTTTATATTGCACCTGAGTTGAATCCAGCCTAGGCTTGGGTTTGAACTTGTGCTAACCTGTCCCTATAGTTTTAACACACAAGTGTATATCGGTGTGCACGGCCTTGTAACATGTACAGTGATACACTGTGCATATTACAAGCTGTTCGTGTAAGATGAATTCAAAAGAAAAATGATGATGAACAACCCAAATAACCGAGGCAAATAATATTTTCAAAACACACCCAATAATTTGCACAGCAAAATATTTTCTTTTTCAATTTTACTGCGTCAATGTTTATTTTGCATATAGTTCAGATGCTGGATTCAAGCTGTAACAAAGTTGAAGATAAAAATACGAGTGATAAGTGAATATGTAGTGAGGTCAAAATTGTAAATTGAAATTTGTGATGTAATTGAAATTGTAATGTAATTGAAAATGTATATATGTAGTGAGAGCACAAATTTGTAATATTTGAATTTGTAATAAAATATTTGTTTGAATAAAATATTTGTTTGAATTTGAATTCTGCGTTATATATTTTATCCAACAAATATTTATTTAATTATGAGAAAAATAAAATAGTACAATAACAAATACATTTAAACGAATATATATATATATATATATATGTTTATTATCATCAAACAAAAATCATATACTAGCATATTCTACAATCTCCCCCTTTTGATGATAACAAACATATATTAAGATTGTGACTTTATTAAATGTATTTAGTTTTGATGAATTCTATTAGCTCCCCCTATTTGAATGCACCCCCTTCAACAAAGCTCACCCTTCACATATGCATGAAAATAAATAAAAAATATGCAAATGAACCTAGATGGGAATATGCAAACAAAATATGCAAATGAACCTAGATGGGAATATGCAAATAAAAAATATGACTTGACTTATTTGCCAAAATCTTAACTTCTATCTCCCCTTTTTGTTATCAGCAAAAGAGTAATAGTGTTAGAAAAATAGAGATAAAGTGATAGACATTAATACAACATTAATACATAATCGAGTATAAATATTAAATTTCAATAAAAAATCAAACAAAAATCATAAATACTATGTTAGGCGCATATTCCACTTTAGAGTGATAGGGGTGATGTGGGCATATAAAACCATATAGTTGTATCTATTTATGGTATATTTATGACAGGAATTTGAATACTTACTAACCATGCATAATCGTTAGGACTTTTAAACGAGATTAGTAGTATTCCAAATTTTATTTTTAAAAAAATGGGTGTCTTCTAACCACGAATAACCGTGAGGACTTTTAAATGGGATTAGAATCAACTCATCTATTTAATAATACATTTTAATATGTGTTGCATACATGCATAGCCATGAGGACTTTAAATGAGCATGAAACACATAATCAAAGATTCCAAGTACTTCACCCATGCATAACCGTGAGGACTTTTAAATGAGAGTGAGTACTTTTGGATAATTTTATTGCTAGTTAATTAAAAAAGGAATAATTTCCAGTTTAGATACCATATTTTGACATACTATATTGATTTTTTGATGAGTGATGGTCGTTAGAAATATGATAGAAATAGAGATGATCATGGAATTTTTACCAACAAAAGTTATTATAAATCTTGTTTAAATTTTTAAAGAAATTTACTAAATATACTTTCTCAAGTCATAATGTATGATTAATATCAACACTCATCACATTTTTCAGTAACTATTTTTCTTTTTGATAATCAGCAGGGAGTCAGAATTGTTAACATAGGCATTTAAGATCAAATTCAAAAAGTTATAAAATTTCTAAAATGCCTAAACTGAGATGAATTTGACAAAACTATTTTATGAAAGGGGTTTTGTAAGAAATGTCTGCCAATTGAAACACAGTCAAAATGAAATTTAGGCAGATATTTTCTTTGGAAATATGATCTCTAATGAAATAATGTCTAACATCTATATGCTTGGTGAAAGAATGATGTACAAGGTTATTTGTGAGATCATAAGTGGGACCCGTTTAAAATTTGTTCTTGACTTGACTATGCAACTAACGAATATCCCAACATACAACATGTTCCACTAGTATTTTTTCTATCAACTAGACTACTATCCCTTTAACTCAAAGTTTTCATTTGCTGGATACCATAGACCAAATCGTGGAGTGTGCAACAAATACCTTAAAATCCTTTTTATAGCTTTTAAATGAAATTCTTTTGGATTTGAATTGAAATCGTGCACATAAACAAATAGTGAACATAATGTCAGGTCTAGAATCAGTAAAATAAACAAATATATCTACGTGTATCTTGAGTAATCATCAACCAATACAAAACAACATTTTTTACCACCTAAACTTGTAATATTGTTAGTCCAAACAAATTTATATGAACTAGTTCAAAGACTCTAGAGGTACTCACAGTGTCATGAAAAGGTAATTGGTCAATATTTTTGCATAAACCAGAATCAAAATCAACATTCATTTCCTTATCACATAACTGGCTGATTTAAATCAGATTATGGTGCAGATTCTCAACATATAATATATCGTTCAAGATAAATGTACTGTTACCTATTTTACCTTTACCGATAATTTTGCCCATTGCGATTCTGCCACCATTGTACTAGGCTAAGGAAATTTGATTTGTCGCTCGTCAAGTACCTGGAACATCCATAATCCAAGTACCACTCTTGTTGTTTCTTAGCCTGCCAACACACCTACACGAGAAAAGATTTTTGTGACCTATTTGTTTTTATAGGTCCATGATTGTTAGTGACAAAATATTTTGAAAAACAAGTTTGTAGAACCAAAACAGTCTATATTTGTTCCTTTCAGCACCCAGATTTGTTTAATTTTAAGGAATTTTATATTTGTGCCTTTAGGGACCCAAATTGGTATGGTTTTCACGTGTTTGGCTCTATACCAGCAATTGTTGCGATTGTGTCCAATTTTTCCACAAATCGTGCACTTTGAGTTGACAGGATTAGTTTCACTTCTAGCATTTTCAGATTGAGTATACCCAAGTCCTTATCTAACAATATTAACAGTTTGTTTCCTTAATAGCATATTTAGTAATTTTTCTCCTTTGGAGAATTTCCCTAAAGTTGTAGACAATTGTTGGACTTGTGTTTTGAGAGATTCATTTTCATTCAATAATAGAGTGCACTTTTTAATAGATTTTCTCTTCTAGTATTTTCACTTTCTTTCAAAATCAGAATTTCATTTTCAAGTGATTTAATTTTAATTTCTAATTTTTTAATTTCTTCTTCGACTGATGGACACTTATCACACTTAGGGATCTTATTTCGATAGTTTTTAACCAATTGATCAAGCTCTTTATTTAGTTCTATCAAATTATCTCTTTGTGATTCAATTTTAGCGTACTTCTCCCTAAGTCTTTCAAAACAGCCATTTTCCTCATGAAAATATATAAGTAATTCCGAATGAGTAAGTTTTGATACCTCGCTTGGCTCGTCATCATCGTTGTCAATTATTTCTCCTTGAAAACACAGTTTTGTTTTTTCACTCTCACTGCCTGTGCTTTCATCTTTATCTTCATTACTTTCATCCCAAGTGGCTACAAAACTTATCCTCTTTGGTTCTTTCCTTTGCTGAGTCGATTTTGAGGACAATTGGGCTTGATGTGACTAGGTCTATTGCGGTTGTGACAAATGATCTCCTGCTCTTTTGAATCGTCTAGAACTTTGACTATTCTATTCTTCAGTTGTTGATTCAGGGCAGGATTTCCATATTTGCGGTTCCACCTTTTGAATCTCTTTATTATCAATGCAAATTCAGCTGCTCCTTTATCATCACCATCATCTTCACTTTCGGTTGTACCTTTCAGAGCTATTGATTTCTTTCGCGTATCACCTCCTTCATGTTCTTCCTTGAATTTGATTTCTAGCTCATAAGTGTTGAGATTTCCGATGAGTTCTTCAACTTTAATTTGTTTTAGATCCTTTGATTCTTGAATGGCAGTCACTTTTGCTTCAAATTTCCATGGAAGAATTCTGAGGATTTTTCGAACACTTTCCAGCTCTATGTATGGTTTTCCAAGGGATTTTGATTTGTATACGAGATTAGATAGTCATCCATACATTTCTTTGACACTTTCATCCTTTGCCATTGTGAAGTTCTCGTACTCGCTACTAAGCATGGCAAGGCGAGATTCTTTGACTTGGGAAGTTCCTTCATGGGTTACTTCAAGTGCGTGCCAAATTTCCTGCATAGTTAGACAATGTGAGACACGGTTAAATGCAATTTGTTCCAATAAACAAATAATAGAATTCATACCTTTAGCGTTAGCATTATGCAGTTTATTTTCAAGATCTATCCATTGATCCATCGGTTTTTCAATTTCTTGATTTTTTACCACTATAGTTGGTGTCCTATATCCCGTTTCAACAATATTCCATGCATTAATGGTTTTCAAAAAAATTTCATTCTATTTTACTAATATACGTATTCACCATTGAACATAGGTGGTCTAACTATGGACTGACCCTCAGCAAAAACATTATTGAAAGAAGCCACTAAAAAATCAAAATTTTAAAATAAAAAATTGTTTTTGTTCCTAGTCCTAATACCACTTGTAGGATGGTTTTCACCCTAGAGAGGGGGAGGGTGAATAGGGTGATATTAATAATAATAATAATAATAAATGCGAAATTAAAAATAAACAATAGCAGAAAATAATGCAGTAGAGGTCGCATACAATTTTACCCAGCTTCAGCAATAACCTGCAAACGTGCTGCCCCCAAGGTTTCTACTAGAAATTAAGTAGACAGACGCTTACACACGTAAACTTGCAACATCCGCTAATGACTAACCTAATTCTACGCTCAAACACTGCCACAACTCAACCACTGAGTTGCGAATTCTCGAACTACACCACCGTAGTTCGTAACCTAGTCACACTACTAGAGAGCTATACAATTTCAAAATAAAATCACAAAATAAAATAAAAATACTAAACAAAACCCTAATTTAACACTTTAAGCCCAATATGAAATAAAAGGCTGGCCCAAACAATAATTAGTGTTGTAAAAAATAAGATGCTCGTTCCCTTTTCTTTTTCTTCTATGTGCGGCCGCCTTCTTTATTCCTCTTCAAAAAGTAATTAGGGTTTTCCTTAATTGAAACGCCGCTTTATGATAAATCGATTGATTTGAGGAATTTGCTTTTGCGTTGATTTGTCAATCGACTTCTGGCTTGAGCGCATGCGCGGTTGCTTCAATTATCGAGTTCAAATCAAAGCTTTGAACTGGTATGTGAATTGCCTTTATTTACTTTCGTTAATATGCTTGAACTTGAATACCTTGATTGCCGATGATGAACTGGGTTTTATAGGGATTAAAGCCCTACATTTTCGTTCGTATTTTTGTATTTGCATTCTTCTCTTTATTTTCTTCGCCGTTCGATTTTGCTTGAACGATGCGATGAATTCTTGACTTGTTCATGTTATTGTACATTTCGAATTTTCGTTACTTGCTTTGGGTCGGTTCCTTCTTTTGCTCCTACGTCTTTGGCACTTTGAAATTTGAGATTATTTAGATTTTCTAGCTTGTTCACTGATTTCATTTTTGCTGGCATTCAATTTTTGAACTTGTGTACCTTGGCATTGTTTTATTCTCTGTTCCATTCTTTGACTTGTTGATCTGAAATCCCCTACGACATTAAACCATTTCAACATAGTTTTACGTTAACCATTACTTTTTGAAACTGCTCCGACTTGTTCGAACTGCTACTATGTTGATTATTTGATTATTTCTTTTGTAACGGTTGAGTATGTTGACTTGTTCGATTATCACTTGATCACTGTCACTGCTTGCATGGAGTTCTATGTCCAGTAGCTTGTATTGGTTTCATGTGATGTTCATCATGTGTATAAATACATACATACATGTATGTATATATGTGTATGTCCTGAGCATATTGAACTGTTGTCTGCATTGCTTTAGAAAACTGTCTGATTCAGTTTAAGTTTGGTTGCATTGCATGTTTATTTCAAGTTAAACTTGAGTCTGTCCATATTGCAGCCCTTGCGTGTTCATTCGACTATTTCATTGAACTAGATTAGTTTTTGTTGTCTTGGTTGAGCTTCACTTGCATGCTCTCTTGTTGTATATGAGTCTAATATTGGTCTGGGTCGAAATCATTGTATGTGTGGTATGCACTGTTGAGGCTACACTTGTGCATTTGTTATAGATGTTGTATGTTGATGTATTCAAGTTGATCTGTTTCTTTGTTGTTGCCTTCCATTTTGATGTTTGAGTGTATTAATAGATATGAGCGCGTATTTGTTAGTGAATATAAAAATTGTTTTATATTGTGTTGGTTGATTTGTTGAGTGGCTCATGGATTCTGGTCAATACGAATAATTAACGTTGTTGATAGGGATCTCTAAACTCTTGAATAGAACAATTCGACATAGTATTGTTTTGAAATTGGGTAAATGAAATAATTTTACCCTGATTATATTTTGTATATAAAGGAATAATTTTCAGAAATTATTATGGTATATATAGTGTGAATTGATTGTTAGAATGATAATATTAATCATTATCGTTTATTGTTGGATTAGTCAATATACCTAAACTATTAGCTATTATATGATTATAAGAAAATGAAATTCTATAAATGTGATTTGTAAAATAAAATTTGCAAGTAAAATGAATATAAAATTAAGAATTTGAGAAATTTAAATTTCGGTGTTTCTGAAAAAGGTTTTCAAGGTTTGGAAAATAATATCGGTATTGTTTAAAAGTATATACAAATACAAATTGTTTTCAAATAAATTTTAAAGGGAATGAATTTAGTACTCCCCTCTTTTGTTGCTGAAAAATAATTCTGGTGATGACCACGCAGCATCATCCCTAAAACCAAACGTAATTCACAAAAACTCCTTCCGTTCGAAACTTTATAAATCCGGTCCCTATTTTTGTTTCAGCTTAATTCTTTTCCATAAATACCCTCGTTTATATTGTGCTTCACTTTTTCTATCTGTGATTATTTGGTTTATATTGAACAATAAAATTATCATTGCTTAATGATTTATCTGTTTGCAATAAAAGATTTTTACTGAAATACTGTGTAAGTTCGTTTTCTGCAACTATTTGCAATAGTTGCAGAAATGTCTGCAACTATATGCAATAGTTGCAGACATTTCTGCAACTATACCAAATAGTTGCAGAAATATCTGCAACTATTGCATATAGTTGCATTTCGCAACTATACCATATAGTTGCAGAAATGTCTGCAACTATATGCAATAGTTGCAGACATTTCTGCAACTATTACATATAGTTGCAGACATTTCCGCAACTATACCATATAGTTGTAGACATTTCCGCAACTATACCATATAGTTGCGGAAATGTCTGCAACTATATCATATAGTTGCAGAAATATCTGCAATTTTTTGCAATTTTTATAAATTTGAAAAAAAATCGAAAATGTTCAATATTTGCTGAATTGTCTGCAAATATTTGAAATAATTGCAACTTTAATAAAAATTTAAATTTTTGGTATCAACAATGGATCTCATTTTAAAGATCATAAAATTTACGATTTTTTGGTGAAAACGTTATGTTGATCCGATTTTTGTAAATAAAGTTATACACGTTTGAAAAGTTAAAAATATAAAGGTTATTTGGGTCTTTTGCGTGCGTGAATTTGAAAAGAGGGAGCGGAAACGTAAATGTTGGTTGTGAAGGATGTTTTCTCTATTTTAAAACTTGTTAGGGATGTGAGCCAAACTTACCCTTCTATAAATGTGATTTATAAAATAAAATTTGCAAGTAAAATGAATATAAAATTAAGAATTTGAGAAATTTAAATTTTGGTGTTTCTGAAAAAGGTTTTCAAGGTTTGGAAAATAATATCGGTATTGTTTAAAAGTATATACAAATACAAATTGTTTTCAAATAAATTTTAAAGGGAATGAATTTAGTACTCCCCTCTTTTGTTGCTGAAAAATAATTCTGGTAATGACCGCGCAGCATCATCGATGTTCATTTCGAGTCTCAAAATGAGGGAGACTTCTGAGAAGCTTTGCTGCGAAATTGTTTTGATAAACGGATTTTGGTTTAAACTCCAAAAGTATGATTTGATATATAAAAGATATAAGTATACACACTTATTTCAAATGATTTGAAATGAACCCGGTACTTAAAAATTTTAAGTTCTGTTAATTAATAATCTTCAAATTATTTGAATAAAATGAAATATTTGAATAACCAAAGCTTATAAATAAGAGAACTAAGAAATCTACGCTAAATGTTTTGAGAAACTTTAAAGTTGAAGTTTGCAACTCTTAAATTGAAAGTAAAGAAAATTTAAACAAGTTAAAATAGTAAACATTCTAATTAAGTAAAATGAATCAAATTAATTTGTATAATACCAAATTGCATTCTAATAACATATAATAAGATTACCAAATGTTAAAAGTTAAAATGATGATTTGGATATGTAATGGGATATTATACAAGTAAGCAAAACTTAAAAGTAATTAAAATGTATGTAAATGGAAATTTAGTTGTAATAATAAATGTTATATACTTAATTAGTATACTATGAAATGATTGATGACTAATGGAATAAGTAAGTGGAACTACGAAAAGTAGACAAATGAAATAAATAATATCTTTGTAAATTGGTTATAGAATTAAATATAAATTTGAAAAGAAATCTTGAAATTGAATGTGTAACTTTTGAGGTAATTATAAACTTAGATAAAGTCATATATAAAAAGTTGGACTTTTATAGAATGATTGTAAACTAATGTGATGATTAATAAAATGTTTCAAAAATAAATTTGTATTAAATGAATTGTGAAAATAAATGTGAATTAAAAAACTTAAGTAAGGATATAAGAAATAATTCATTAATAATGTTGATGCTAAAGATGGAGATATGAACATTATAATTCAAATGTTCCGCG
The DNA here is from genome assembly GCA_030737815.1 of Allium fistulosum. Lineage (NCBI taxonomy): Eukaryota > Viridiplantae > Streptophyta > Magnoliopsida > Asparagales > Amaryllidaceae > Allium > Allium fistulosum. The sequence continues at coordinate 1,114,010,760 of CM060905.1, forward strand.
AAAATGTAAAGTAAAGTTTATAGTTTATAACTTTGATAATTGTTAGTTAAACAAGATGTTAAACTAATTGAAGATGAATATGTTGGAGGAAGGAAGCTAATATTGAATTATGAAATGAACTTTAACTTATGAAAAGCTAACCGAAATAAATAAATGGAAGAAGTTAGTGAATTGTATTAATAAAATGAGTAAATGAAATAACATTGATTTAAAATGAAAATGAACTTAAGTGTAGAATGAATGTGAATAAATGAATTGATATGAGATGTTGCTAAACGAAAAATGAAATAATTGAAATTTAACAAATTGAATTGAATAAAAGTGAATGCAAATGAAATAGATTTGAATAAATTGGAAGTAAATCAATTAAATGTTGATGAAATTTGAATGTTAATAAGAAATGAAATGTATAAATTAAATATTTGCATTGGATAATGTAAATTCATATCGTTATGAATTAATTGGATGAATACTAATAATTGGATGGTTTCTTTTGTTGTAAATCATCGTTATAACTGTTTTATTGTGTATGATTGTTGTTTGTCGTATATTAATGCTTATGTTATTGTTTGGGTTTAAAATTCATGTTATATGCTTCTATAGAACTCATACATGCTTTCTATATCATTATATGCATCTATTGTTCTAAATTGAGTCGAGATAGGTGCATACGAAGACCATTTGGACGTATACGTGAATAATATTTTGCTTTTGCTTGCTTAGTACGAGCGAACTCGCTTGTATTAATAATAATAAGGTACACATCTCGGATTACATACCACGCTTTTATATTTTCCCTACGGGATGCCTCATCATTGAGATGAGATGTATATTTGATATCTATTTGGTATATTTGGGTTATATATTATATTGTAAAATTTTTCCGATCGAGCCACACAAAGGAGACTCTGCCAAAAAATTTCGTAAATCCGGGTGTTAGAAAAATTTTGAAATTAATTTTTTTTATAACTTGTTTTGATAACTAACTTGTAAATTCCGTAAGCCAATCGAAGTGGCATAGTAGAAGCATAGTAATAGTTTTGCAAATGAGATTTTAATGTTTTGTAAGTTAATTATTTTGAGAAAATATAACAAGTATTAAATTCTGTACTTAGCTTTTTCGAGGACGAAAAGTTTTGAGTGGGGGAGAGAATGTAACGACCCGTACTTTTAACTATTTTAAATTATTAAATTATTAAATTTAATATAATTATTGAATAAAAAATGGTAAAAATAAAAATTTAATAAATTATTAATGTAGTTATTGCATATGAACTTGAATAAAAATTCGAAATAATAAATTTCAAAGGTTTAGGCAATAACAACTATTGAAATGAAACGTCTATATATTGAATGTGTTGTAGTCAATAACTGAAATTGAATAATATATGTTGAATTCATTAGATGTAAATAAAGTAATTGGTCGATAACTAGAATTCATTTGGAGGCTAATATTAAAATTATTGAATATTGGACAATTAAATTGTTTAAATTTAATCTTGAAAATTTTATAAATAACTGAATCCTAAATTAAATATGAATGAAAATGATTTCAAAGGTTGATTTAGATGTTATTTAAATATGAATGAACATTGTCAACACTTAAAAATTGAATTTAAGTGATTAATTTAAAATTTGGAAATTTCTTGTTTTAATGGAGGAGTAAAAATAGCCATTTTGGCCACAGTCTCGGATTTCGACGAAACCAGTCCCATTGGATCTATAATAGTGTATTATTACTGGATTTCAAATTTCGTAGCATTTGGATTTATCGTTTGGTTGTGAGAGATAGAAATGCGCTGAAATTAATATCGAAAAATTAATATTTTTATTGGGTTCAAAAAGCTATCTTCTCCATACGATCGAATTGGAACTCGAAACTTGTTCCATTGCATTCGGAATAGGAGTATAACATTACGAACATCTGGTGGCACACTTCGATTAAGATTCGAAAATTTTAGCTAGATATTTTCGAATTTAAATAATATATATTTGTAGATTTGACTAGCAGCTTACATTCTTTCACTTCAGCCAATCTATTCCTTATCCCAACTACCCTACCTACAGGCTACTTTCATCGTTATTCCCTCTTCTATTTAAACAGTGAGCACGCATCATCAGATAATATGAAAAATAAAAATGAAATTTTGATTTGAAAAGGGTATATAGGCTTGCTGGATGTTTACAGGGAGAAATGTTCATTCCACTCACTTCCTTTTCATGTTACAGCAAGTTAAAACCATAGCCTCGAGGCTTTCAAAAATTAAGATCGAGGTGAATATTACATCATAAATTATGAAATCAATTTCATTTAGTTCCTCTTGCTAAAGTCTAAAAACTTGGTGTGGGTTTGAGTCATTCAACTGGGTTGGGAGGGCTCGACAGCCATGGCCAAATGGGGTAGCAGCTAGGGTTTTCTTGGGTCGCGTTTGTGGTCGTTTTTGGGGAATTGGGATGTGCCATCGGTTTTACCATGGCGAGGCGCATCGATGAGGGAATTTTCCTGGGCCGCGGCGGCGATTCACGATTCGTGACCAGGCGTACGGCTTCAGGGGCATCGCAATTTGCTCCAGGAGGCGGGAGGTGATGGTGAGGGTGCGAGCGTGACGAGCTCGAGGTGAGGAGATCAGTGGCGAGGTCGTTTTGAAGGATTATCGAATAAATCATGGTGTCACTGATACGGCCGTACACGAGAATGAAGCTTTTGGCGAAATGGAATTGGGGGAGAAGCACTGTGCATTGTGGGCCAGTCTTGCTTCTTTGGGCTGGGTAATATTTGATCGAAGTTTGGTTATATATGTATATAAATTTTTTAATTTAATTATATTCAAATCGATGAACTAAAAATTGAAATTTCCCCATACGATGTCTGATTCGGACGATTCAAGTTGCGTTGGAATCGCGTCAACGTCGTCTACAGCTTGGCACTGGATTAGCATTTATTTAAAGCTGAAAATTTTTCAGTTTCAAATGAAAGATGAGAGTTTTAACGTTCACGACGTACTATAATATTTTTATGTTCGTTAAAATTGAATCGTGAAGTTATCTAATTTTATCGACTTTTATTTGAAAATAAAATTGACATATGAATTGAATGTAGGTATTAAAATTGACAGTTAAATTTGAAATTGGATTTTAATTGCAAGTAAATCACCTGATATTGATAACTATGAAATTGTTGTGAATTATTGGCTGATTTGGATGTTGATTGTGATGGATGCTATTGATTGATTTTTTGGATGATTTGGATGTTCATTTATTCTGATATATCCTACTATCATCTTGTATATTATTTACAATATATAAAACTGTAAAACAAATTATTTCGAATAAATTAAGAAATAGGTTGAAATGATATATACCTATGACAATCATTTTGGATTGAAATGATATATATTCATCCCTGAAATTAGATTGAAGTAAATGATCCACTTCGCCATAGGATAAAAAATTATATACGGATACCGGATTGGTTAAATTAAAGGATTTTAAAATTATTGATTTGAAATTTATTTAAATGATTTGATTTTAAGAAAATGAAAATCGAATTTATGGAAATCAAACTATTTCGAAATTGAGCTCGGAATTGAATTATATTTGAGGATTTGGATTTCAAATTGAGTATTGAAAGTAAATTGATTTAAGTGTTTTGAATCGATGTTTTGAAAATCGAACTCGGAATTGATAGAAAAAACCGAAATAGTTCAAAATTGGAAATTGAAATTATTTTGGAATTGTAATTGAAATTAATTTGAAATTGAAATTGAAATTAATTTGAGATTGATATCGAAATTAATTTGGAATCGATGTAAAGTTCGACTTAAAATCGGAATTGAATCGATTAAATCGAAATGGAAATTTAAAAGTGTTTTGAATTGGAAAATTTGGAAATTGATTCAGTTTGACTTTGAAACTATTTTTAAATAAATTATTTTGATATAAACTATTTAAATCTATCTTTTTAAATATTCAAATTATTTTGGAATTTCCAAACGATTTTGCTATATAAACCATTTTAATACTTGAACTATTTTATATTAAACTATTTTAACCATTTAAACTATTTTTAAACTATTTTAACCATTTAAACTATTTTTAACTATTTTAATTATTTGAACTATTTTAAAAACTATTCAAACTATTTTCTAAAAATTCAAACTAGTTAAGGTTAGAATATTTATAGTTAAATCATGAATTTAAATATGAATTGGGTTAAATTGAAGTTATAACCCAAATGGAAATTCGAAACAATTTTGAATTGGAACTGAAATCGAGATATTAAGGTGAAAATGATTTTGAATTGAAATAGTATATTTTGAGTAAATATGATGATTTCGAAATGGCTTTGATTTTGAAGCGAATATGATATTTTGATATCAAGTATGAACTGTTTTCGAAATGTAAAAGTACCAACCGGTGTGTAAAACGACGTTTGGTTGTTAAAGAGACCGGGGTCAGATATGTGCATACTCTCTGTCGATACGGGAACCACTTTAACAACTGTGTACGTGGAGTGATGGTCCAAAACGAAGTCGTTGGATTTAGCGTACGTTTGTTGGATTTGAAGAAAGAGAACGATGATAGATTAGTCTGGCACTTGTGCCAATTTAAAATGACTAAAATAGGAGACGTACCGATCAAGCGAGCTAGCTACCCCGAGCGGACACACTTCTTCATATTACCGTCATTTACAATGTGATTGATTGGTGCGCACCCTCGGATGTTAGGAGTGTTGGACGCGGTGGGCAATCATGGCTATGATGCGTTACCACCAGCCGGGAAGGGTAAACTGGTAGTATCCTACATTGGACATTGCCTCACGTGCCTTGTCGTACTTTTATCCCTAGACGAGACCCCTACGATTTTGGTTTAGTGTTGTCGTATCACAACGCATCCCTATTCACCGACGGTTTACTGGTGTTTTATATGCAAATTGTACAACAATGCTTAAAAACACGTTAAGGGGGATTAATGTAAAGCCTTAACGCTAAGAAAAATATTTATTTTATTGACTAGACATTATATATGTAGTGTATTCTACTATATATAAATATTTTGATGGATCCTTAAGAGATGGAAAATCCTGTAACATCTCTTGAGTTATTGCATGCACGTTATACACTGGATAGGAGACGTGAAATCCCGTAACTATCTCTGACGTCACGACACTCATGTTATATGCGATATCGATTTAACTCACATAATAATTTTTAGTCCTGATTCGAGTGTTTTGTCTTTTCATTACGCTCGGGTCAGTCCTGAGTTTTTCAGTTTATCGAAGATTTTTCTCTGGAGGATGAATACGAAGATTTGGTATATTATTACTAGTTTTATTCCATCATTGTTTGTTCCGCTGCATTATTTTATTTGTTCTGTTGTATATATAACTCTGATAAATATTGTATAAATTATAATCAAAAGTATAGTAAACAGCCTCATGAACTGTTTATTTGATTATTATATTTTGTTATTACGCTGCGGGATTCTGTATTTGTTTCCTTCTTCTTTTCTTATTTTTTTAATTAACCCCATTGATTATCTATGTTCCGAATTGTTTGAATTGGACATGTGTGGATTATTGTCGATTTAAACCTTTCGAAATGTGGGTTGTCACAATTTTTGTATTAGGAAGAGGATGAGAAACCGATTATTAACAAAGTTGATAGATACTTAGTTTATTTGTTAATATGAGTGTTTCTTGGATGCTTTGGTGTGAAAGGAATAGTTCGTGTTTTAAGAAAAAGTTAGACCTTTTGATGCATTACCTAGAAATGTTATTTCTAATATTTCATTTTGGTTAGGTGAAGCATGTCTTTATGGGCAAGAGTGGAAGGAAATACTTCCAGAACTGCAGAGAAGGGTTGGGAGGGCATTAATACTAGGAAAGAGGGGTGATGATTCATGGTAGCATGATGTTGTTAGTAGCACTGTCTGTATGTTGTTGTTAGTAGTCTATCTTTATGTTGATGTTAGTAGTCTGTTTTATGTTCTAGTTGTTTTTTTGGACTGTTATGTTGTGGAAGATGATATATGTATCCCATGTAATGATGTTGTGGAGCTCTAGTTGTTTTTAGGTTGTTGTGCTATTTAGGTCCTGTATTTTGACCACAAGGCAGTTTAAATTTTGTAAATCTTTGATGTTATGGTTATTTATTGGCTGGGATTGTTTTCCCATCATGTTTCTTGAAAAAATAAACTCTCCACAAAAACATATTTTAAATTGCAACTCTATTTTTTTTATAAAAAAAATCCGTTTTTTTCCATAAGAAGCTTCATTTTTTTTCCAAAATTAAATATGACCTTAATATCATGTTTCTACGAGCAAAATTAGTTTTGGGGGGATTAGGGAAAAAACAAATTAAAAAAAAAATTAGACTGAACGACATCAAGTTTTTTTAGGTTGAATGACTGCTAGTTATATTTAATATTATATTCAATTTTTACACTATACAAAATGCTAGTTATAGTTAGCATTATATTCAATTTTACACTATACAAAATGTTAATTATAACTATTGTTTTTCAGCCAAAAAAATAAACTTGCTGAAGTTCGGTCTAAAAAAATTTCTATGCTTTTCACTGTGCCTGTTTTCCTGAACTTAAAACGTGGGTGTTATTTTCTTTTTTTTAAACAAAGGACGGTTGTGTGCATAGAACTTAAAAATGTGTATTCCATTTTGTAAATTCCAACTTTTTCAAACCAAATTCTACCTTATCCTTTTAGTTTCTCTGCTCTTGACCCACCTACGCCTCTGATTACACTTTTTTGATGATTTGAATGTCATACAAGTTATATATTTAGTCTTTATTCAGCAATTAACAATTACATAGGTATGCGCCATGCATATATAGATGTATGTTATTTATTTACTTATTGTATTCAAGGATCCAACCTTAAAAACTTTGGGATTTTGAAATTGTGACAAAAAGTAAATTTCATCTAAAGGTAAGAATAATGTAATTGAAGCAATTCAGGAGGCACTTTGTTAATTTTATGCGTGGTCCTCTTAAATTTTGTTTTTTTAATTTAAAATTTGTGATGGTAGCAATTTTGAAGACTTTGATACTCGGGTACGAAAAAATTCTTTTGTGCTATGGAGAAGAGATAAAGATGTTTTGCCATATAACCATCCTATATCAATTGAAAAGCATGAAGTTGATGCAAGAATAAATGAATGCTGATACAGTGAAAAATAATAATAACAACAACAATAATATCATGTAAAGGAAGGTTTTTCTTCCATAAATACTCAAGTGCAGCTTCTGTGTTCCAAAACAAACACAGATTCCAACTTTAAACTTGGCTTATAAAATTAGGTTCTGTTACTCGGATCTGAACTGATCTGAAGGATATTTACAATAATTTTAGTATAATTTAAACTAACGTTGCTTCACAAATGTGTAGAGACAGACATCCTCTTTTAGATCGTTTAGTATAATAATGGATGGGGAATCCAATGCATATACAATGGATGCCTGATTTTTATTCCTGATCGTCAATCGTTAATTATTGTAAACTTTTATTAACTTAATATAAGTTAGAGAATAGGACGAACGTGCCTGCAATTTTTAAACTCATTTGTCCATGAACTAATGTTTATAGCAGCAAAAAAACAAGGATATTATTTTACAAAGTTTGTTTTTAAGATTTAAGTATTGGAAGACATGGCCCCCATATGAAGCATGGTTGTATATTATATTGTATTCACACCTTGCATTTAGTTATATTATCTCAATACTTTGATTGCATCAATCATCTTATGTTGTAATATTGTATGTAAATCATCATATGTTATTGTTTATCACACTTCATAAAAGCTTTTTCTATCATGATGAACCTTTACACAGAGAAAAAAGATAGGCATTCTGAAATGTGCACTTCAATTTTTCTCTTTATTTCCAATCTCACTGCACTCCACTTTTTCTATTATGAATCTGTAGTGTAAGTTGCACCAACAGAGAAAAGTGCATCGTACAAAAAGAAAAATAGTTGTAAAGTCAATGCAACATTACATCTAATCACATTTGCTATTATAGTTCAAAAATGTACTTTTATTCTCAGATTTAAGAAGTGCACAATAATATCAAATATTGAACAAAAATGAGTTTATTTCATAGACAATAAATGTAAACTTACAATTGCAACTGGCTACATATATAGCTACTACAATAACATGCACTGACTTGTATTTCATCATTCTACAAAATTTTGAATTACAGGTTCAATTTGCCTACTACAACAAGTTCAGAACAAAAGATGCACACTAAAAGAATCCATAATTCTCTATGCATGTAAAAGCATTTACACATGGAAACTTAAAAACATCAATCAAACCCAGAAGTTGAAAAGCGAGTACTTGTTGGCATCATCAGAGCCATCTCTCGGAGAATTCGGGACATGCACATTCATATCATGTTGATTCATCAAACCATGATGACTAGTACTATTACTGCTAGAAATTTCATGTGGTGCCATTTGAGTCGCATTATGTTGCTGTGAGCTCATGGTCGCTCCCATTTCAGCAGCCTTCTGAAGAAGTGCAGTAGCTGAAAGTATCGGGTTTGAATTTACAGTCATATTTTGATAGGTTGATGGAAGAGGAAGAAGGGAATTGGAGGTGTTGAAGAAAGGAGAAGATTGATCATGGTCTAAGTTGAAATGCGGCTCCATTTTTAGAGAAAATTCACTGTGATGATTATTGTTATCGATGGTGCATTGATCTGAGGTGAAAACTGGGAACTGGGAATGCATGCCTAGAGTGTGGTTATTGTTTGGAAGAGACGGAGGTTTGTATGAGAATAGTAGTGGGTGTTGAGTATTGTTGTTTGTCATCGAATTTGCTCTTGCAGACATGGCGTTTTCTTCGGCTAAGGCGTCGCAGAATGCCCTGTGTGTAATGAAGCTATCCCTCCTGCCATATGTAGATTGTTGTTAATACTGAACATGGGATGATAAAAAAAAGGTGTTTTTCTAATGTGCATCAACATTATTTTTCAAAAATCATAAAATCTAAAGATCAGAATTTTGTTTTGAATTGACTACTTTCAATTTTGATTGGATTCTCAAATTCAAATAAAAAACACGGTTCAAACATGATTGAAAAAATATTATTCGCGTATATTGAACTGAGAAATATCAAGAAACTTGTTTGCATTCGCAAATATTATCCTTTCGTAAATGTCATTTGATAACAGTGAAATTTCTAGCATATAACATCACAAAAATTACAGTATGAACTCTTTGAATCCACAGTTCACAATATAAATCCATTTTCAGCTTAAATTTTGAATTATACAATTTAAGATCATACTTTTACAAGTATATATGTACAAAATTTGCAAGAATGAGAATTGTACTATTACAAGTATATATATGTAACCGAGAGAATATATTTTTGATTAGATATGCATTTCTATGCTAATTTGCTATTATATATGTACTATGCACTATAAAGTTGGGGAGGATATCATGCTTATTATACTTGACTGCATATTATCTTGGGTAGATCATATCTATATATGTCCAATTTGCTGAAACTAAACAAAGAACAGATAATTAATTTTTGTATAACCAAATAATATCAAATGTCAAATATTCAAAAACAAATTTAAATTTGATGGAAGTGCACCTTGAGAAAATGGTGCCACAGTCACATTTATACTCCCTGGTACCACAAGTCTTAGAATGAGCTTTCCAGTCGCATTGAACAGCATACTTCTTCGAACATTTTTCGCATTTGTACTTCTTTTCACCATGTTTTCTTGAAAAATGCTTCTTAATCCCAGTCAAATCTCCAAGTGCTCGCGATGCATGATTATGAACACAAGAAATTTCTGGACAAATGTAAACTTTCTTCTTAATTATCTCGTCTTTCGGCCTTTGCTTCAGCTTCCACGGCAAGTTGTGACCTCTTCTGTGTAATTGAAGATTTTGATCTCTTTGGAATCCTTTGTTGCATATTTCACACAAGAATCGATTTTTCGCCATTAGGGTTTTGGGTGATAGAGCTATTACTTCCGCGTCTGGGTCTAAAAATTTATGCAGCATATAATTCAACTGCATATTTAAGCTATATGAAAATATGATGTAGGATAAAATACGAAAATTAACTGACCCGGGTTTCCTGGATTTCTTCTTTTCTTCACTGGATTGACATTGTTTGAAGTATTGCCTTCTACAGAATTGAGATTTGACATCGTGCTCTCTTCGATTACTATTTTTTTGAGAATTTAATATTTCTTTCAGTGAATATATATACATCAAAATATTACATGTGTACCATTAAAAAAGGTCATCAAAAAATGCTGTAAACAAAGAAGAAATTACCCAAACGATATAAATAGAAAAGAAAAAAAGCAACTTTCGAGAAACAAAAGAGTGCTTTACACAGGAAAGGAACTATCTAACTATGAAATGAGATTTAAATAATGAATCAAATTCAAAAGCGTAGTAAAAAGAATTGCACTAACCATGATCCATGCTTGAAGAACTCTCTGCAACTTATGTTTATGATATTAGCAGATGGTGAAAATAATAAATACTTGAACGAGGAAGAAGAAGAAAAAAAACCTAGATGGATATATCTAGGAATTAGAAGCAAGAAATGAAGGGAAAGAGAGATAGAATAAGAGTCCACTCATTTAATTATACCACATATATACTTCCAAGTTAGCTATTATGTTACTTTCTGTCCTTTTCTTTTTGTTCTTTGCATAATTTAAGAAATTCTATTTAAAAATAATAATAATATTTAATTGGCAATATTATAAAATTTAATTGAGAATCATTTGATGCATCATGCAGTATTAGGAACAGTACTGAGTGTCAGTGAGTCAGCAGCAAGTTTATAGTAGTTCTTCTGTGCGTGCAGTCATGAGGTGTATGTACACTCAAAGTGGACTTGCATCAGTTGGCTACTGCTGAAGTAACCATTTTCTTATTGGAAGTTAAGTTCGTATCTTTTTTCCTTAAGAATATAATAAATGAAATAATGTAATGACCGCACTGAATTGGTTCAAAAGACTTTCATGTATTGAATATACTGATCGCTAATGTCGAAGTTTATTATGACATCTGATTCTAAAACCAAAGACTAATTGAATATTTGTGGATTAAATGCCTAAAATCAGATTGAATGTTCCACCCTTCCACGTGCTTGCAACACTATTTTTGACTCTAGAATTGAATTAATGCTCAAGATTTAGCAATCAATTACCAAAGATTTTACCGGGTTTGATTACTGGGATCTTGGTTCATGTATTGAATAACCATTTACAAGATATATCTAAAACCGCTAAGGTACGTTCACATATGGATTTTCTAAGAATGCACATCTACTAAACTGAAACGGACCTCTTAACAAACGTCAGAAGCTACCTTTCGAGCGTCGTATATCTCTAGATAAAATATATCATTAATGTAAACATAGCTTGTCCACGCCCTAAAACGTGATCCCAAATATCATCAAGTCCAGCTAGCAGCATCGATAAACATATCTAGATATGAAGTTGATATATCTATCGTGGGTTGGCTAAACCGAGGCAATGCTTCCTACTCTTTTTTCTGTCATTTGCGATGTCGAGGCTACATCTGTCATCTTTCACACGAGTCTTCATCACTCGAAAAGATCACGAGTCCTTTCCATGGATTCCAACACAAATCGACAAATAAATGCTGACGCTGTGCTCTCACTTGGAATTAACATTATGATAGACAGTTCAACTCTATAGTATTAGTCTAAAATGTTAACGCCGACCTCTCCCTTGGACTTAACCTTAGGATAGACAGTTCAACTCTATAACATTACACTTCACAATCGCTTCCAAAACATAGACTCGTATACTAGTTTTGAAGTGGTATTCTATAAGTAAAACACTTATTGATCCTAAAGTTTTCAAAATTAAATCGATGAATTTTCGGTAAACTCAATTCCGATTCTCTTATAAGTAAGCGAACTATATAAAGAGGAGTCCTCCTTGGGGGATCTCGTATATATAAGTTCTTAAAGCTAGATAAGTTTCATACCAATGCTCCTTTCCGATGGATCTCAAACCGTATGAAACCGTGAAGCTTTTAGATACTTCATAAGTTAATATTTGGTCAATTTCAATAGATAACTAGTCAACTATCTAGTTCTAAAAATGATCGCTTATAAAAATCAAGTTTCGTATACTTAACAAGTTTCCAACATTTTCAACTTAACCATTCCTCGATCAAGGGTGGAGTTGGTAGGTTAGAGCATTATTGCTTCTAAACCCTACTCGAACAACATTCTTAACTCCCACAAATAGATAAGTCTACTTTGTCGGCTTTTAGTGTTATCACTACAAGGAAAAAGGCATTTTCCGACGGTAGAAAACCGTCGGCGGCCTTCGGAAGCCGTCGGAAAATGCCGTAGGAAAATAAGGCGTCGGGGTGTAGTGTTTTCGACGGCTTCCGACACATCTCGTCGTTCGTATTTCCGACGGCTTTTGACGACTTCCGACGGATTCCGACACTTGTCGGAAACCGTCGGAAGCCGTTGGAAAAATATAACGTGAAAGCTGTCGGAAGCCATCGGAAATCTGCTGTAATATTTTTTATATTTCTGCTGCAATATAGTCTTCCATCCACATTTCCAATACAAACACTATTCTGCAGAATCCAATATATAATATTCCAACCAAATATCAAAAACCAAACTATACACAATTAACCAAACAAAAAATGCATAAAATTAAGTCAAAACACATAATCATCACCCAACATCCACATAATTATACAACAAAACAACTAAGTGTATCATAACATAGTACATAAATTAACAACTACCTCCACCATCTACCAAATCATACAAAACAGAAAAAAAATACCGACCAAAGCAATCAATCAATCTCCTCCGGAACCAGAGCCAACAGAGGAAGGGAAGTGACCACCATACTGCTGCATGTACTCGGCGATACGCTGGTCTAGCAACTGTGTGGTCTCTATGGCCTGCCGACGGTTCTGCTCCTCCAGCTGCGCCACTCTAGCCCGCAAATCTTCGATCTCTGCTAGATCGATCTGAGCTCTAGTCTGCCTACCCCGTTTTTGACTGCTGGCCTGTAGTAAATATTTAATTTAGCAATGTGATCTCTGTAAGTGTATGTGAAGGTATGTGAATGATTAGTAGTGTGATAACGTTATTTAATTTAGTTTATGCATGTATAATGTATACATTTGAAAATATGTTCTTTTGGCCGTTTTTAAATTGTGATTCAACCATTTATTAACAAAAATAATAGTACGTTACATTACGAGATATCACTGCTTTTGATCTCTTTAACAGTAAAAGTGACAAATTTATGCATGTGTACAGCATATATCAGGCAAACTAAATTAAATAACATGTCTTTTTCGTTATTTTTTTTGAACTGACATTCAAGTAACAAATTAATATATTTTGGTAATGCATAATGCTTTCATAACGAAGTGACTCAAAACCAATGTACTGAATTTGAAAACTTATATGATACCCAATATATTATTTATTTACCACTTGATTGCCAAATCCGTATCATCTGCCATGCTCCGATGGATCCATAACTGACTCAAAAATAGCATACTCCTCATCCGTCGTCAGCTGATCTCGACCCGTATCAGCAAGGAGTTTCTGGCGCTGCTCCATAAACTTTTCTGCATTAACAAATTAATATCATCATATCTTATTTCATTATATTTTAACAAGTGGAACAATTACTAATACTGCATAAAATGAAATATGCTTACATGGCTCTTGCTGGATTTTTCGTCCTGCCATGTATACAAAACTGTCCCGTCCGGATTTACATGCTCGATAGCATGCGTACGAGTAAACACGTCCATATAGCCCACGGGACCATGCGCCTCAGCTTCTTGAAATTGATTTTTACATACAATTATTGTACATTTAAAATTATATAGCACAAACTATTTACAATTTGCATTCAGTAAATTTACCAACTCCTGCCGATACTGCTGAAATGACTTCGGCCCTCCGCGATGAGTGATGGGATTTTTATTTCTGTTCGCAGAGTTTCTTTTCGACTCTGCCTGCACATTCAAAATTTGATAAATTATTTATCGATCATTTATTTTTTGATATTTACTACAGGTCAAATAATTTTAAAAAAATTAGTATACTTGCCTTCGCCTCGTCAGTTTCCCAGTATCCCAACCATGCTTGCCATACGCTCTCCCCCATCCAACGTGGTTTCTTACCTGATTTCTTGATTTCAGATATCGAGTCCCTATAGTTTTTACGCATCTTCTTCATCTAATATTCTCGTGCCAATTGCATATCGTTTGTCTGAATGTCCATCTCAGCCTGTGTTTCACGATAAAAAGCAAAAAGAATATTAAACTGTAAACGATAAACAGTAAAAAAAACGACAAAAATGAATTAAAAATGGAAAACAGAAAAATATACTTACTAGGACATCCTGCCAAATACACTCTACTATGTGGGAAGGGATGTTATCCTACTTCGGCCAACACGCACTCATCCTACTCCGGTAAGAAGCTCTAGAAACATCCAACACAACCTTCGAGGGTAGTAGGTCGAACCCCCTGTTTTTAAATATGATACAGATAAGTACGTACGTATATCAAAAAAAAAGATGCGGAATAAAATTTAATTCTTACCCCTCTGCTGTAGGCACTAAAGAAACTACAGGACGCTGTGATGCTTGCGATGGACTACTGCCATCGCCTCTTGAAGATCGAGAAGAGCTCCTACCTCTAGATGACATTACGATAAACCTGTGACGTATATACACATCATTTCAAAAGAGAATAATAACATGATAATGAAATATATTTCATACGTAAATGACATCAACAGTATAAATTGCTAAATTAATGACTGAAATGGTAATAGAAATGGAAGTGTGTTATACCTAATTCATAATGGGTCTCATGTTCCGACGATGAGCATATTACATTGCATTTTTAATAAAAATTGCTAAATAAATGACAAATGGAAATGACATAAAACATGTAAACAATGGTAAACATACAGATTTGGTTTCATAGTTACATCAATTTCATAATACATCAAGAATTCAACATAGTTACATCAATTGCAAAAAAATCAGATTTGGATTTTTATCAATCATCGTCGTCTTCTGATTCAGATTTGGTCTCGTTCTCTACGATATTTTTCTCTGCACTGTCAAACGCTTCTACTAAAACATTTGATTCATCGATCAAAGGACCAATATCTATATGATCGTCTGTAATTATTATTTCGTATTTTCCTCAAGATCTTCCTGATAAGCTTGTTCGTTTGGAATATTCTTCCCATCGAATGTAAATCTGGCCTTTTTTTTAAAAACTGCAGACCAATCTGCTTTATCTCTTTTTAGAGACGAATAAGGAGCGTAATAAACTTGCAATGCTTGTTTGGCTAGTACAAAAGGATCATACTTGTGATAGTGCGATGTATGCTTTATTTCGATAAGATTATAATCCTTGTGCACATTAATTCCAGAACCTGGAACATTGCTAAACCAATTGCATCTAAATAGAAACATCTCCTCCGCGGGTCGTGAGAAATATGTCAGTTGCAAAATTTGTGTTAGAACGCCATAAAAATCATTTATGTGATTTTCTGGATCGGCACTACCTTTAACAAATACACTAGTATTATTCGTTAATTTTTCTGCACCGTATTCTTTGGTGTTAAATTTATATCCATTGACGAAATATATTAGATATGCCTTGACCACTCTTTTTGGCCCCATCGCAAGATGTTTCAACCCTTCGTCAACAACACAATTTCTCGGCTCATAAACGTAATTTAAAAACCAATCGGAAAATTCTTTACTGAGATCTCCGTTCGGATGTACACGTTCATAAACACTGTATATATAAACAAATTATTACATTAGGTTATACACGTGCATGCATTATAGAAAAGAATAAAACCCAAATTATTATTTCAAATTACCTAACAAACGGTGCAACCTCGGCACAATTTAGAAGAATATAAGTGTGTGCTACATGAAGATCTCTATCGTCTAACCATATTTCTACACATTTTCCAAAAGGCCGACCATGTTGTCTAAAAATAGATAACATTGCTTGAGAGGACTCTTGTTCGTTGGCTTCGTCATTACGAGGAACACTTTAAAATGGTATATTCACATGGTCACTGAAATAGTGAGAGAAAAAGAACGAAGCTTCTTCTTCGATGTAAGATTTACATATCGAACCTTAAACTCGTGCTTTTTGCCTCACTTTTTTCTTCAGATGATTTAGATATCTATGCAAAATTAATTTATATTAACTTCATCTTTCAAATGCAATTAAATTACGTGATAACATATTACATACCTCTTAAATGGATACATCCATCCATATTGGACAGGACCTCGAAGTCGTGCTTCAGATGGGAGATGAACAGGTAAATGTTTCATTACATTAAAAAAACATGGCGGAAATATTTTCTCTAATTTGCAGAGCAATATAGGAATATCTACTTCAAATTTACGTAAACGTTGCACTTTTAAAGTAGTCGAACAAAGCTCTTTGTAAAACATACTAAGCTCCATTACTACCTTCCAAACTTTTAACGGCAGTAGTTCTTTGAACATAACGGAAAATAAATTTTCCATCATTATGTGACAGTCGTGGATTTTCATTCCGCTCAATCTACCGTTTTTATAGTCAACACATCTACGAAGATTTGATGATATCCCATCAGGAAATCTTAACCCTTCCACCCATTTTAACACAACTTTAACTTGATTATTATCTAATTCGTAACATGCTTTGGGTTTTTTACTGTCATTTGGTTTCATATGAAGCTCAGGACGTTTGCATAATTCTTCTATATCACGTCTTGATTTCAAATCATCCTTTGTCTTCCCTTTCACATTCAAAGTTGTGTTAAAAACATTATCAAATACATTTTTCTCATTGTGCATCATGTCTATATTATGACGAAGCAGAAGATGTTTCCAATACAGTAACTCCTAAAAAATAGTTTGTTTGCACCAGTTATGAACAATCGATTTGCCTTCAATTTATGTTTGCACTCCAATTTCATATATCTTTGGATAGTCCCTAACAAGTTCACATATGTCTTCGCTTGACCATATCGTCGGTGGTTGTCTGGTTTCTACTCTATTAGCTAAAAAGTTTTTCTTGTCTCCTCTGAAGGGATGATTTACATGGAGAAAATATCGATGACAGCCAAACCATGAAATTTTCTTACCATGAGGTAAAGAAAACGCTCGTGTTTCATCCATGAAATATGGACATGCTAGACGACCGGCTGTACTCCATCCTAAAAGCATTGCATAGGCAGGAAAATCACTTATAGTCCACAACAAAGAAGCAAACATACGAAATTTTTTCTTCTTGGACACATCGTATGTTTCTACTACTTCGTTCCACAGTATTTTTAACTCCTCAATCAACTGTTGTAAATATACATCGATTCCTTGTGTCAGATCGTCGGGGCCAGGAATGACAACAGTAAGAAACATATATTGCGTTTTCATACACATCCATGGAAGTAAATTATACGGTGAGACGATAATGTGCCAGGATGAATATTTAGAACCAAATTGAGAAAATGGCGAAAAACCATCCGTACATAATCCTAATCTAACATTTCGACTCTCCGCTGCAAAATTTGGATACGTTTTATCGATATGCTTCCATGCTTCTCCATCGGCCGGATGTGCCAACTTACCCTCTTCCTCCGTTCTCACACTATGCCATCTCATATTAGATGCAGTTACAGAAGATGCTTGTTGGGCGAATTCTAACCACCGAACCAAAGCTCCACCGGTCCATTCACCTACCACCGAATCAAAACTCAATGCCGGACCAACTCCATACCAACTCGATGCCGGACCAACTCAACTCCATACCAACTCGATGCCGGACCAACTCAACTCCATACCAACTCAATGCCGGACCAACTCCATGCCAACTCAATGCCGGACCAACTCAATGCCGGACCAACTCCATAATGGACCAACTCAATGCCGGACCAACTCAATGCCGGACCAACTCCATAATGGATCAACTCCATGCCGGACCAACCATCGCCGGACCAAATGCTACCGAACCAAGGCATTGCCGAACCAAATTTGCCAGGCCAGATTGTATCAGCCCGGGCCCATCAGTAGCTGTATACATACAAGACCCCTACCCCCAGCCTCACTCTATAAATAGAGGGGCAGGGGTACAACAGTGGGGGACAGTTTTGAGAGCTCAAGCACGGAGAAAACTTTCAAACAACTTTCTTTTACTTGTATTAAAGCTTTGTACTTGTAATCTAAACAAGAAAAGAGAAATAACATATAAAGTGGACGTAGGCACATTCTGGCTGAACCACTATAAATCTGCGTGTCTTTTACAGCTTAGCCCCTGCTTTTCATATATTTGCATAAATCACCCAAATCACTAAGAACAACATAAAATCTATTAAATCATACGACTTTGAGGTGTTTGCCCATTTTTTGTGCAAACATTTTTGGTGCTTTCACTGAGAGCTAGAAGCTCGAAGCTTCAGCTTCTTCCACTTAACCTTTTTCCTAACAGCATCATTCATCGTTTGGAAAACATGCCTCCCAAGTAGAAAAAAGATGTTAACAAAGGAAAAAACATCGCATCCAGCAGTCTCCCAGATCCAGCGGTCACGAATCAAGTAAATCGTCCTCCTCTAGCAGCAGTACCAAATGAAGGACAGGCTAATCCGACCACTCCTGCCACAGAACAACCCGCAGCAATTACTATGGCAGATTTAGACAGGGTTGTGGTTGAAGTAACTAACCGCTTCACGTCCCAGCAGGAAGCCTTGGTGGACCATCTCATGTCACGCTTAAGGGATGCTGAAGAGTCCAACCGCAACACTGAATCATGGGGCGAGTCCCAGTCTGGAGGATCTCAGAGACAACAAAGATCTTCCTTCTTCGAAGGAGCTAACGGCAGAAGCAGCCATGGTAGGAGCCGAGATCAAGCACAGCCCGAAGTTAGGCCTGAGGAAACGTTTGGAAACGAACCCAACGGGGGAGGTACCGGGCGAAGGTCAATTGTAGCTGAGCCAGTCATACTGCCTAACCACGGAAACACCAATGAACGAGGCCGAGCTAGAGTCCAGCCCGAAGTTGGACCCGGGGAAGTGCTTAGATCAGAACCTAGTAGGGGAAGGTCAAGGCAAGGGCCAACTGTAGCTGACCCTAGCATGCTCCCAGAAGACCAAAGGCAGCCATTGGAAAATATGAGGAATAATAGACGATACCATCCCTACAGGTCATCTGGACGGAATCAATCCCACAGAACAGAACCAAACTCGTTTTTATCTGCTCCAAATTCTGATGAAAGGATGGCACGCTTATTCAGAGAGTGCGTCCAATGGGAGCAAAGAGATCGAGGGATAGGCGCTAGGGTAACCAGCCCTTTCGCCCGCAATATCGAAATTGCTATCACCCCCCGAGAATGGAAGATGCCAACAATGGAACCTTACAAAGGAACCTCCGACCCCGTTGTACACTTACAGAGATACACATAATATATGCTCATGAGTGGAGCGACAGAGGGAGTACTGTGCAAATGCTTTCCACTCTTCTTAGCAGATCTCGCTACCTCCTGGTTCTGTTATCTACCCCAGGGATCCATCAGCTCATGGGAAATGTTGAAAGAAAAGTTTATCAGTCAGTTCCGCATTCATGTGGAACAACCTAAGGACGCTTATTCCTTATCCAGCGTCAAACAGAAACCTGGAGAGAAACTGCAGCAATACCTAACCCGATTCAATGCCGCAGCGGCCGTAGTCCAAGATGCCGATGAGAAGCTTATCCTAATGGCCCTCTGTAGTGGTGTGCATCCGGACACTAAATTTGCTAGAAGGTAGATAAAAGAAAAACCAGCTACTTTACCCGATTTCTTCCATGAAGCCGGGAAATATATGAGGCTTGAGGATGTTGCCGTTGAGGGGCAGTCACGACAGTAAAATGAGGCAACTCACAGCAACGCACCTGCTGTGGCAAGGGACGTTCGAAGAAATGATTCAAGAGACAATGCTGGGGCAAGAAGGGAGAAAAGCGCCTATATCGGCCAGGACCGAGATTCGATACTTACACTCCTTTGAACGAAACTGTCGAGAACATCTTCCTTGCCACCCAAGGCGAAGTTAGATACAAACACCCACCATACAAGAAGTAATCAAATAACGCACAGAAGTCTGGAAAGTTCTGTCGCTTCCACGAATCTCATGGGCATGATATCAATGAATGCCATCATCTCCGGGACTTGATTGAGGAACACATCAGAAGGAAGAAACTGGAACGCTATGTAAAAGGTCAGGACAGGACTCCAGCTCCTGCCAATGAGAACCCAAGGCTACCCTCACCGGAGATCGGCAGAGGAAACCGCAACACTAGCGGCTCTAGTCAAGAGAAGATAGTGGTCCATACCATCTCGGGAGGACCGCACATCGCAGACAGAAGCTGAAAAGAGATGGAAAGATATGGAAAGTCGCTCAGAGACAATAAAGACCATGTCAATTCAGTTATAGAAGAGTGCCACCCAAAGCGGAAAGAAAGTGATGACATCACATTCGGTAAGCGTGACCTAGAAGGAAGGCAATACCCTCACATGGATCCCATGGTTATCTCTGCCCGGCTCGGTCCCGCCGAAGTTTACCGAATTCTAGTAGACAGTGGAAGCTTAGTAAATATCCTGTTCAAACATGCGTTCGACAAAATGAAACTGTCAATGAAGGATGTATCTCCCTGCAATAAACCACTACACGGTTTTACTGGAGATGCGAAGATTCCCCTCGGGCGACTGGACCTCTTTGTTGAAATTGGAAGCCATCCCCGCTCCGTTGTACGGAGACAGACGTTTATGCTAATAGAAAACCACTCAGCCTACAACGCCTTCTTAGGAAGGCCAGCCTTGTCTGACTTCCAAATTGTCCTAGCCTCATGGTGCCTAAAGATGAAATTTCCAACGGACAATGGAGTAGGGGAAGTAGAAGGAGACCAGGACGTTGCTCGAGACTGCTATGTGACTGAACTTCGCAACAACCTCAGGAAGGATAAAGGGAAGGGTGTAGAGGTTGCCCTCTGCACGAAAAGTCTAGAAGCATAGCAACTAAACAAAGCTCCTCCTCTTCGATATACCAGCGACCCTTTCAATGAATTAGACCCTAGGGACAAAGAGGAGGAGGCCACCGCCGAGCCTGCAGAGGCTATGGAGCTTGTATCTGTAGACAAGCACGACTCGAGTAGACTAATGAAAATTGGGTCCCAACTAAAAGCAGAGTTGAAGGAGCAACTCATCGACTTTCTCCGCCACAACTTGGATGTATTCGCATGGTCACACGCTGACATGACCGGAATCTCCCCTGACGTAACATGCCACGTACTAAACATTGATCCTACCAAGGCGCCCGTAAAACAAAGAAAGAGGAGTATGGGGGCAGAGCAATCAACAGCCCTCGATGAAGAAGTAAAGAATCTACTCGCCAATGACTTCATACGAGAAGCCATCTACCCGGAATGGATCGCTAACTTGGTGCTGGTAAAGAAGGCTAATGGAAAGTGGCGAACATGCATTGACTTCTCCAACCTAAACGACGCCTGCCCAAAGGATTGCTTCCCACTTCCCCGGATCGACCAACTTGTAGACAGCACAGCCAGGCACGAGCTCTTATCTTTTATGGACGCATACTCAGGATATAACCAAATTCCTATGCATGCTCCCGATCAAGACCACACTAGTTTCATCACTGACCGGGGTTTATACTGCTATAAGGTAATGCCTTTCGGACTTAAAAATGCAGGAGCCACCTACCAGCGCCTCATCAACAAGATGTTTGCAGGGCTAATAGGGCAAACTATGGAAGTATACGTGGATGACATGCTGGTAAAGTCAAGGAAAGCCGACGATCACGTAAGCCACCTAGGCGAGATGTTTCAAGTACTTCGCCAGTATGGAATGAAGTTGAATCCTCTAAAATGCTCCTTCGGAGTATCATCAGGAAAGTTCTTAGGATTCATCGTCCATGCCAGAGGGATTGAAGCAAACCCTGAACAAGTCCAAGCGCTAAGGGATATCAAGATACCTTCCACTCGAAAGGAAATGCAAAGCCTGAATGGAAAAGTGGCCGCCCTAAGCCGATTCATCTCCAAAGCAACGGACAAGTGCGTCCCCTTTTTCGAAGCTCTAAAGAAAGACAAAGGAAAGTTCGAATGGACTGACGAATGCTTAACCGCTTTCCTTAACCTAATCGAACACCTCCAGAAACCACCGGTACTCTCGACTCCAAGCGAAGGCGAAGAGTTGTACCTATACCTTGTTGTGTCATCTCACGCCCTAAGCGCTGCCTTGGTAAGGGAAGACAACCGCACGCAGCGGCCAGTTTACTTCGTAAGTAAGAGGTTTACGGGGGCAGAAGTCAGATATCCTAAACTTGAGAAGCTAGCATACTGTTTACTAATCACATCACGGAAACCGCGTCACTACTTCCAGTCCCATTCCATCCAAGTTCTGATCGATCAACCACTAAGGCAGGTACTCCATCGCCCCGACACTTCTGGGCGACTACTTAAATGGTGCATTGAACTAAGTCAGTATGATATTACCTATCACCCTCGCACCGCCATCAAGGGACAAGCCATGGCTGATTTCATTGCGGAATTCACTACCAACGAAGATAAGGAGCAGTTGGAAACAGCAGAAGACATCAAGTGGAATCTCTTTGTGGATGGTGCATCAAACGAACAAGGCTCGTGTTTGCACAAAAAATGGACAAACACCTCAAAGTTGTATGATTTAGTAGATCTTATGTTGTTCTTAGTGATTCGGGTGATTTATGCAAATATATGAAAAAACAGGGGCTAAACTGTAAAAAGACACGTAGATTTATAGTGGTTCAGCCAGAATGTGCCTACGTCCACTTTATATGTTATTTCTCTTCTCTTGTTTTGATTACAAGTACAAAGCTTTGATACAAGTAAAAGAAAGTTGTTTGAAAGTTCTCTCCGTGCTTGAGTTCTCAAAACTTGTCCCCATTGCTGTACCCCTGCCCCTCTATTTATAGAGTGAGGCTAGGGGTAGGGGTCCAGGATGTGTATAGTAGCTGATGGGCCTGGGATGATGTGATCTGGCCTGGTACGTCTTTGTTCGGCATCGCTTGGTTCGGAGTTGCATGAGACTGCCGACTGGGCTCTATGAGACATGGATGCCGGATGAGTTCCCGCCGAATGGACTTTGGAGAACGAGAATGCCGGATGAGTTAAGCTCCTTGGTCTCGAGGTCTTCTGGGTGAGAACACGCCCAACATTTGCCCCCCAAAGTAGGGCATATATCTGTATATGGCGTGCTTTGTTTTAAGTTGGGTATTATGGATAGCTTCGTTCGGCCCCTAGGTGCCGATCCAATTGGTCCGGTGTCCAACATTTGTTTATAAATCGGGGCCATACACCCTCGTCATTTTTTATCAGCCGAACCATTTCCTAGCCTTTGCCGAATCAAAGTCCCTGCCGAATCAGGTGAGGAGCCGAATGTACTTGTGCTTGTATTGCCGAACGAGCTTTTTGAAAATTGCCGAGTGAACCTTGTGGCTAGGCCACCGAACGGGATAGGGAGTTCGAATACCGAATGTGCTAAAGCACTTGAACTACCGGACGAAACCGGGGGGGTTTTAAGTACCGAATGGCACTTATTACCGGATGAACTCGGGGAGTGTAGTGCCGAACGAACTCCCGCCTTGCTTTACCGAACGATCTTTTATACTTGAATTATCAGTGAAGTTCTAGGTTACATAATTCATGCGTTTTAATGATGTACTTTCTGTGTTTGCAGATAATGTCTCGTAAAGCGGAAACTCGGTCAGATAAAAAGAGGACTCAGGGCGAAAGAGAATCTTCCACAGTGCCCCCTGCTCAGCCAGGACCAGAACGTCACGGATCTACCCCGAGATCTTTGGTGGACGGGTACGGCCCTCAGGAGCTTCTGAACTCCCCGCCTGATTGCTTTCCCAGCTCCCTCAAGGAGGAGCAGCTTGATGTCATTTCCCGATCTTTTGGAATCGATAGGGCGCACTTGCTATTGCCTGGGAGAGACGTTATGCCGTATGATCCTCCTGAAGGGTACTTCGCCTACAGCAGATACCACTGCATGTGTGGTGCCATTCCTCCTCTTAACGCTTGGATAGCCAGTTTCCTCACATATCTAAAGGTGGCCCCATTCCAGCTTCAACCCAACTCCTATGCTATACTGGTGAGCCTCTTCGTCATTTTTCAGAGGAAGTATGGTCGTGCTCCCTCCAACCGAGAGATCCGGTATCTATATAATCTGAGGGGCTATAAGAAGGGGTCCCCGTACATTAGCTTGGAGTCAGCTGTGACCTTCAAGCCGGTCTTGGATCTGTATTCCAAATTCAGCATGTTCAAGAAGGAATGGTTCTTTGTCAGGGACGACTCCGTTTCAATTCAGCGCTTTACTTCTGGATGTAAGTTGATGCTTTTACTTATAATTTCCATTACGATCGCGATGCTTTTTCTCATACTTTCTCATTTTTGCTAGCGACAGGTGGCTTTGCGGTTGTGGAGACTGACCGCCTGGTTCAGACGGCGGCTGAGATAGAAGCTATTCTCGGGAAATATAGATCATCTGCCTTCCTGATCAGAAATGCGACCCTTCTGGAGTATAACTTAATCCTTCCACAGCAGTCAGTAGTCAAGCTGAGGGAAACGGTGGAGGAGAGGGTGGCTGTTCAGACTAAGGGAGGTGTTACGGCAGAGAGTAGCAAGAGGAAACCTTTCGCAAAACCTCCAGCCGTCGGAGGTAAGAAACTCAAGAAGTCGGACGGTCCCTCCCCCAGCAACTGTCCACTTACCCAGGAGGAGAAAGACATAGAGGAGGAAAGAGGTGAGGGTGGAGATGGTCGGGAAGGTGATAAAGGTGGCGATGGCATCGGGGCCTTGCTTCCTGGGCAGGCGGGCGAGATTCAGGAGTGGACGGATGATGCGTTCCACCAGGCTTTTGAGGGGCTGGACGAAGATCCGGCTTTGGTTGAGAAAACCGGGACAGCGGACAAGGCCGAGACTGGTGCAAGCGAGTCTTTTCAGACCATTCCAGCCAAGGTGGCTCCGACGACTCAAGGTGAACTCTTGACTCCTGCTTGCTTCATTAATGATAGGGACTTAGGAATATTTTATGATCCGCTCCCGTCCTGGAATGAAATCCAGGACTTATTGCAGTATCCTACTTCTCCCCAGGGTTTGTATAACAGACGTGCTTTCGTTCTTCTTTTAACTTGTACTTTACCGCGTTTCTCGAATCATATAGTGATGTAAGCTTGTGACACTTGTTTTTCATATCAGGAGCAGGCAAGACATCCAAGGCCTCAGACCTTCGGCACAGGCTTGAGCAATATAAGCTCTCCAAAACTTCTGTCAAGCCGAAGCCTTCGACCCACCGCTCCGGGGATGTAGTCGGCTACCGTCCTCTTCATGATATCACGGAGGAGGACAGCGAGTTCGTACCTTCTCCGCACCCGTCCGGAAACCGTTCTGTTACTCATATCGACCGTCCTGACTTGGCTCGTAACCCATTTGCGGGTCATCCTGATCTGGATCCAAGTTCCCACGACATCATCTTTGACGAGGTTACTGGTGAGCACCTTCTTCCCCACAATCCCATGGTACGGGTGCTTGATGAGGCTAAGTCCTTAGATCTTGATCTACTTACCACTCGGATAGTTACCATGGGAGACGAGGCCAAGGCTAGTATTGATCGGGTGGCGGAGGAGACTAGGAAGCTGATGGGGCATCATGCCCGGCTGGTTAAGGCTGGAGAGGAGATTGGGAGTGCCAACATCCGACTAAGATTGATGGTTTCGGACCAGGCCAAACAGCTCGCTGACCAGGCCATTCAGATTTCTCAACATGAGGCTGCCTCCGGGCGATTGAGGAAGGCTATGGAGGAGGCTAGTAAGGCGGAACTACGGAAGATGGAGGCCGCCTGCAAGGAACAGATAAATATGGCCATCTCGACAGTGGATGAGGTTCGGAGGGCGGATCTTGAGCGGGTAGAGGAGCTGTCGGGGAAGCTTGAAGCCACAGAGCTCGCTCAGGTTAGGCTGAAGGAGGAGATGGAGGCGATGCGGAAATCCCTTTAGGCTGACTGCTCGAGATACCGTTTGGAGAGAGAAGCTGCTGAGGGAAGGTTGTCGGCTTCCGAGGCCCGGATGAGGGAGTTTGAGGAGAATGAGGGGATGATGGATGAAATGCTTCAGGACATGTACTTCCGAACTTGGAAGCAGGGCAACCTATCTTGGATGGATGATTATCCTAGGGTCATGGCTAAGATCTATCTTCGGGCTTTGGAGGAGGCTAAGGCCGATACGGATAAAGATGGTGGCGTGGCCTTCAGCATGGATGTGGTCACGGCCCAGTTTGCCAAGGGGGAGAAGGTGGCGGTGAAGGAGGGTATGCGGTTGCTTGCTGCTGAGGAGGCAGGGGTGCAAGTAGATGATGACGACCAGGATGGCCAGTAAGCATATGTTGGTAAGTCTTCCTTTTTAGTTTCTCCATTGACTTGGTTGCTTATTGCTAATGAACCCTTTCTCTGACTGGACAGGGGGTCGACAGGATAAGGATAAAGCTCCACTGCAGCCGGCCCCTTGATTATACCTGGAAAAACTCTTTTTGCGGATTTGACAGGGTTGTATATGTTAGTCGAAAAATGATAAAGTAGCCTTTAGGTTGTAATATTCTGCCACTTGTAATAAATAGTCTTATTTTTGACGTGTAATTCTTTAACTTAAGCTGATTTTGTCGTCTTTTGAATGTTTGCTGTTATTTTGGCGTGTCGCATGAGAAATATAGCTATGTATATTCTTGTAATTAAATTGTGTTTGATGTCGGGTTCTGGTTTAAGACATAATTTCATGACTTGCAATGTTAGTGTGTGGTGTGAATAAATTATAGTCATGTATTTGTACATAAAGGAAGAAAATACCGCCCTTCATGTTCTGTTTGTAGATGGCGGTTTTGAATATCATGGAAAACAGTTGAATGCCCTGCCATCCGATTGTGAATCCCTGCATCCATTAGCGAGTATCTCCTACTCTGTATCCTGTACTTTATGGATTGTTATAGAGGATAGGAGGAAAGGTTTTTAAGTAAAATTGAAATATGTGAAATAGTAAAACTTCCAATCACGGAAGGCCTTCGATGTGCTTAAGTTCGTGGCAAACGGGTTTTGTAGTCACTTTCCCTAGCTGTGGGTCTTGGAGACATTTGTCACCCATCTTACGCCTCCGCGGGGAGTTAATTCTTTTTTACCACAGCCGCACTTAAGACACATCGGAGCCGAGATCACGCACAGTAACTACCCGGGCCATTATGGCCCGTAATCATGGGTATTATTCGATTTACTGTGGCCGGCTAGCGTGGGTGCCGATCGTCAACTGTGAACTGCCCCTGGCTGGCCACACCTTATGTTGGGGCTTATAGTCGGTTCACAGTTGCCGGTGAGCCTAACGCCGTAATGAGCTGCCTCGGCTATAGTCGGCCTTCTCGGTGGCTTATAATCGGCTCATTACAGTTGGCTTTAAGGGCCGTCGCGAGCAATGAGTTAACCCGCAGCAGAGGGATGCTGGAGCAAAAGTGTCTCATTGGCGAGGGCATAGATTCGCATAGTACCTGTTGGGTTTTGCCCAGGTGAAGTTGCGCCGTGGGGTGCTTTGAGTGGAGATGCTATACGCGTAGGATTTTGCTCAACAGAAAAGGATAAAGTTAACAAGTAGCCAAGATATAAAGGAACAAGTTAAAAAAGAGACAAAGTTTTTTAAAGTGGTTCGGCACGAAAAGGCCTACGTCCACTGATTCTCTTTGTTAATTCACTTCATATGGGCAATACAAGTTAAGAAAAGTATCGACGGAGGTGTTGGATGTTCCATGCCCTCTGGAACACCTTTCCGTCCACTGTTGACAAAATATAGGCTCCGTTGCGGAGGTCTTTATGAATTACATATGGTCCATCCCAGATTGGGTCTAGTGCTCCAGGGCGAGGGAAGATTCTCTTGAGGACAAGATCCCCTTCTTGTAAGGTAGGATGCTTGACTTTGGAGTTGTATTGCGCTGCCACTTTCTGCTTGTGGGCTGCTGCTTTAAGGACTGCATCATTCCTTCTCTCCTCAACTAGATCCAAAGACATGTGGAGGAGTTCTTCATTCTCTTCTGGGTTATAGTGGATCCTACGGTGGGAAGGCACAATGGTTTCAACTGGGAGCATAGCCTCCGATCCGTATGCCAAAGAGAAAGGAGTGTGTCCTGTTGATGTTCTGAAAGATGTGCGGTAGGCCCATAGTGCCGTAGGGAGTTCATCCACCGAAGCGCCCTTCGACTTTTCGAGCTTCTTTTTGATCAGAGTTTTCAGAATTTTGTTGACTGCTTCGACTTGTCCGTTTGCCTGGGGATATGCTACGGATGAGAAGCTTTTATGAATTCCGTGCTCTTGGCACCAGTTGGCGAACTCCTCGCTGTCAAACTGAAGTCCATTGTCTGATATGATTTTGAATGGGACTCCGTACCTGCACAGAACATTTTTGATCAAGAAATTGATAACTTTTGCAGAAGATACTTTATTCAGGGGTTCTGCTTCCACCCATTTGGTGAAATAGTCGACTGCTACTATAGCATATTTGGCTCCGCCTCGGCCCATTGGTAGCTCGCCGATTAAGTCAATTCCCCATATGGCGAAGGGCCAAGGGCTGGTCATTTGAGTAATCTCAGTTGTTGGTAGCCGTGGAATCTTAGCAAATTTCTGGCATCTGTCACACTTCTTGACGAAATATAAGGCATCCTTGCTCAAGGTGGGCCAGAAATATCCGTATCGGAGTATCTTTTTTGCTAATGTTTGCCCTCCGGTGTGATCTCCGCAGCTCCCCTGATGGATGTCGAATAAGATTTCCTTGGCTTCCCTCCCAGCGACACACCTTAATAACGGGTTAGAGAATCCGCATCGATAGAGGATGTCTTCTTGTATTGTGTAGCGGAATGCTTTCCTCAAGATTTTCTTGACTTCATTACGCCCGTTGGGTAGTGTGCCATTCTGTAGGTAGTCTCGGATGGGAGTCATCCAAGTTGCTTCTTCGGTTGCAGCTACCAGATTCACTTGTTCAAAACTTGGAGCCAGTTGCTTTGAAATGGTTACTGCCCCGAAGATGGTGATGTCTTTCGCACTTGCTTGCTTCGCCAATTTGTCGGCCTCTTGGTTCTTTTCCCGAGGGATGTGTTTGACTACGTAGTGGTCCAATCGGCTGAGAAGTAACTTGGTCTTCTTTAGGTATGCTATGAGTCGTTCTTCTCGAGCTTGGAATTCTCCTAGTATTTGATTAACAATAAGTTGAGAATCGCTATGAAGACAAAGAATTGGCTCTGATTTCGATGGCAATTTCTAGTCCGGCTATCACTGCTTCATATTCTGCATCGTTATTGGTGGCAGCGAACTCCAACCTTATAGCATAGTGCAGTTTGTTTCCCCTGGGAGTGATGATTACCATACCTGCCCCCGAGCCTTGTTCGTTTGATGCCCCATCCACAAAGAGGTTCCACTTGACATCTTCTGTTATTTCCAGTCGCTCCTGATCTTCGTTGGTAGTGAACTCTGCAATGAAATCAGCCATGGCCTGTCCCTTGATGGTGGTGCGAGG
This sequence comes from Allium fistulosum, assembly GCA_030737815.1. Classification (NCBI taxonomy): domain Eukaryota; kingdom Viridiplantae; phylum Streptophyta; class Magnoliopsida; order Asparagales; family Amaryllidaceae; genus Allium; species Allium fistulosum. The sequence continues at coordinate 1,114,040,447 of CM060905.1, forward strand.
GTGATAGGTGATATCATACTGACTCAGTTCAATGCACCACTTAAGTAATCGCCCAGAAGTGTCGGGACGATGGAGTACCTGCCTCAGCGGTTGATCGGTTAGAACTTTGATGGAATGGGACTGGAAGTAGTGACGCAATTTCGGTGATGTGATTAGTAAACAGTATGCTAACTTCTCAAGTTTAGGATATCTGACTTCTGCCCCAGTAAACCTTTTGCTGATGAAGTAAACTGGTCGTTGCATGCGGTTGTCTTCTCTTACCAAAGCAGCGCTTAGAGCGTGAGATGACACAGCAAGGTATAGGTATAATTCTTCGCCTTTGCTTGGAGTCGAGAGTACCGGTGGTTTCTGGAGGTGTTCGATTAGGTTAAGGAAAGCGGTTAAGCATTCGTCCGTCCATTCGAACTTTCCTTTATCTTTCTTTAGAGCTTCGAAAAAGGGGACACACTTGTCCGTTGCCTTGGAGATGAATCGGCTTAGGGCGGCCACTTTTCCATTTAGGCTTTGCATTTCCTTTCGGGTGGAAGGTATCTTGATATCCCTTAGCGCTCGGACTTGTTCAGGGTTTGCTTCTATCCCTCTGGCATGAACGATGAATCCTAAGAACTTCCCAGATGACACTCCGAAGGAGCATTTTAGCGGATTCAACTTCATTCCATATTGTCGAAGTACTTGAAACATCTTGCCTAGGTGGCTTACGTGATCTTTGGGGTAGATGACAGAACCAGGAGGTAGCAAGATCTGCTAAGAAGAGCGAAAAGCATTTGCAGAGTACTCCCTCTGTTGCTCCACTCATGAGCATATGCTGCGTGTACCTCTGTAAGTGTACAACGGGATCAGAGGTTCCTTTGTAGGGTTCCATTGTTGGCATCTTCCATTCTCGGGGGGTGATAGCAATTTCGATATTGCGGGCGAAAGGGCTGGTTACCCTAGCGCCTATCCCTCGATCTCTTTGCTCCCGTTGGACACACTCTCTGAATAAGCATGCCATCCTTTCATCAGAACTTGGAGCAGATAGAAATGAGTTTGGTTCTGTTCTGTGGGATTGATTCCATCCAGATGACCTGTAGGGATGGTATCGTCTATCATTCCTCATATTTTCCAGTGGCTGCCTTTGATCTTCTGGGAGCATGCTTGGGTCAGCTACAGTTGGCCCTTGCCTTGATCTCCCCCTGTTGGGTTCTGATCTAAGCACTTCCTCGGGTCCAACTTCGGGCTGGACTCTAGCTCGGCCCCGTTCACTGGCGTTTCTGTGGTTAGGCCGCATGACAGGCTCAGCTACAGTTGACCTTCGCCCGGTACCTTCCCCGTTGGGTTCGGTACCAAACGCTTCCTCAGGCCTAACTTCGGGCTGCGCTCGGTCTCGGCTCCTACCACGGCTACTTCTGCCGTTAGCTCCTTCGAAGAAGGAAGATCTTTGTTGTCTCTGAGATCCTCCAGACTGGGACTCGCCCCATGATTCAGTGTTGCTGTTGGATTCTTCAGCGTCCCTTAAGCGTGACATGAGATGGTCCACCAAGGCTTCCTGCTGGGACGTGAAGCGGTTAGTTACTTCAACCACAACTCTGTCCAGATCTGCTCTAGTAATTGCTGCAGGTTGATTCGTGACAGCTGGATCTGGAAGACTGCTGGATGCGATGTTTTTTCCTTTGCTAACATCTTTTCTCTGTTTGGGAGGCATGTTTTCCAAGTGGCGGACGACGCTGTTAGGAAAACTTGTTAAGCAGATGAAGCTGAAGCTTCGAGCTTCTAGCTCTCAATGAAAGCACCAAAAATGTTTGCACAAAAAATGGACAAACACCTCAAAGTTGTATGATTTAGTAGATCTTATGTTGTTCTTAGTGATTCGGGTGATTTATGCAAATATATGAAAAAACAGGGGCTAAACTGTTAAAAGACACGCAGATTTATAGTGGTTCAGCCAGAATGTGCCTACGTCCACTTTATATGTTATTTCTCTTCTCTTGTTTTGATTACAAGTACAAAGCTTTGATACAAGTAAAAGAAAGTTGTTTGAAAGTTCTCTCCGTGCTTGAGCTCTCAAAACTTGTCCCCATTGCTGTACCCCTGCCCCTCTATTTATAGAGTGAGGCTAGGGGTAGGGGTCCAGGATGTGTATAGTAGCTGATGGGCCTGGGCTGATGTGATCTGGCCTGGTACGTCTTGGTTTGGCATCGCTTGGTTCGGAGGTGGATGGAGTGTAGAGTGGACCGGTAGTTGCTTGGACCGGTGGTGGGATGGTGAGGTTGGTCCGGTGTGGAGATGGAAGTAGGTTGGTTCGGTGGCAGTAGGTTGGTCCGGTGTGGAGATGGAAGTAGGTTGGTTTGGTGTGGAAATGGAGGTAGGTTGGTTCGGAGTTGCATGAGACTGCCGACTGGGCTCTGTGAGACATGGATGCCGGATGAGTTCCCGCCGAATGGACTTTGGAGAACGAGAATGCCGGATGAGTTAAGCTCCTTGGTCTCGAGGTCTTCTGGGTGAGAACACGCCCAACAGCTCGGGGGCAGGTGTGGTAATAATCACTCCCAGGGGAAATAAGTTGCACTATGCTATAAGGTTGGAGTTCGCTGCCACCAACAACGATGCAGAGTATGAAGCAGTGTTAGATGGATTAGAACTTGCCTTAGAAATCGGGGCCAATTCTTTGTGTCTTCATAGCGATTCTCAACTTATTGTTAATCAAATACTAGGAGAATTCCAAGCCCGAGAAGAACGACTCATAGCATATTTAAAGAAGACCAAGTTACTTCTCAGCCGATTGGACCACTACTTAGTCAAACACATCCCTCGGGAAGAGAACCAAGAGGCCGACGAATTGGCAAAGCAAGCAAGTGTGAGAGACAGCGCCATCTTCGGGGCAGTATCCATCTCAAAGCAACTGACCCCAAGTTCTGAGCAAGTGAATCTGATAGCTGCAACCGAAGAAGCAACTTGGATGACTCCCATCCGAGACTACTTACAAAGCGGCACACTACCCAACGGGCGTAACGAAGTCAAGAAAATCTTGAGGAAAGCTTCCCGCTACACAATACAAGAAGACATCCTCTATCGGCGCGGATTCTCTAACCCGTTATTAAGGTGTGTCGCTGGGAGGGAAGCCAAGGAAATCTTATCCAACATTCATCAAGGAAGCTGCGGAGATTACACCGGAGGGCAAACATTAGCAAAAAAGACACTCCGATATGGATATTTCTGGCCCACCTTAAGCAAGGACGCCTTGGATTTCGTCAAAAAGTGTGACAGAGGCCAGAAGTTTGCTAAGATTCTGCGGCTACCAACAACTGAGATTACTCAAATAACCAGCCCTTGGCCCTTCGTAATATGGGGAATTGACTTAATCGGCGAGCTACCAATGGGCCGAGGCGGGGCCAAATATGCTATAGTGGCAGTCGACTATTTCACCAAATGGGTGGAAGCAGAACCTCTGAATAAATTATCTTCAGCAAAAGTTACTAACTTCTTGATCAAAAATGTTCTGTGCAGGTACGGAGTCCCATTCAAAATCATATCAGACAATGGACTTCAATTTGACAGCGAGGAATTCGCCAACTGGTGCCGAGAGCACGGAATTCACAAAAGCTTCTCATCCGTAGCGTATCCCCAGGTAAACGGACAAGTCGAAGCCGTCAACAAAATTCTGAAAACTCTAATAAAAAAGAAACTCAAAAATTCAAAGGGCGCTTGGGTGGATGAACTCCCTACGGCACTGTGGGCCTATCGCACATCTTTCAGAACATCAACGGGGCATACTCCTTTCTCTTTGGCATACGGATCGGAGGCTATGCTCCCAGTTGAAACCATTGTGCCTTCCCACCGTAGGATCCACTATAACCCAGAAGAGAATGAAGAACTCCTTCGCATGTCTTTGGATCTAGTTGAGGAGAGAAGAAATGATGCAGTCCTTAAAGCGGCAGCCCACAAGCAAAAAGTGGCAGCACAATACAACTCCAAAGTCAAGCATCGTACCTTACAGGAAGGGGATCTTGTCCTCAAGCGAATCTTCCCTCGCCTCGGAGCACTAGATTCAATCTGGGATGGACCATATGTAATTCATAAAGATCTCCACAATGGAGCTTATATTTTGTCAACAGTGGACGGAGAGGTGTTCCAGAGGGCATGGAACATCCAACACCTCCGTCGATACTTTTCTTAACTTGTACTGCCCATATGAAGTGAATTAACAAAGAGAATCAGTGGACGTAGGCCTTTTCGTGCCGAACCACTTTAAAAAACCTTGTCTCTTTTTTAACTTGTTCCTTTATATCTTGGCTGCTTGTTAACTTTATCCTTTTCTGTTGAAAAAAATCCTATGCATATAGCATTTCCACCCGAAGCACTCCACAGCGCAACTTCACCTGGACAAGACCTGACAGGTACTATGCGAATCTATGCCCTCGCCAATGAGACACTTTTGCTCCGGCATCCCTCTGCTGCGAGTTAACTCATTGCTCGCGACGGCCCTTAAAGCCAACTATAATGAGCCGATTATAAGCCACCGAGAAGGCCGACTATAGCCGAGGCAGCTCATTACGGCGTTCGGCTCGTCGGCAACTGTGAACCAACTATAAGCCCCAACATAAGGTGTGGCCAGCCAGGGGCAGTTCACGGTTGACGATCGGCACCCACGCTAGCCGGCCACAGTAAATCGAATAATACCCACGATTACGGGCCATAATGGCCCGGGTAGTTACTGTGCGCGATCTCGGCTCCGATGTGTCTTAAGTGCGGCTGTGGTAAAAAAGAATTAATTCCCCGCGGAGGTGTAAGATGGGTGACAAATGTCTCCAAGACCCACAGCTAGGGAAAGTGACTACAAAGCCCGTTTGCCACGAACTTAAGCACATCGAAGGCCTTCCGTGATTGGAAGTTTTACCTTTTCACATATTTCAATTTTACTCAAGCAACTTTTCTCCTATCCTCTGTAACAATCCCTGAAGTACAGGACACAGAGCAGGAGACATTCACTAATGGGAGCAAATGTTCACGAAAAGATACTGGACTGCATCCCATACTCGGTCACACAGGATATTCAAAGCTGCCATCTTCAAGCAAAATATAAAGGGCAGTATTTCCTTCTTTCGTAAATACGTGACTATAATTTATTCACACCTCACGCTAACATTGCAAGTCATGAAATTATGTTTAAACAAGAACCTAACATCAAACACAATTTAATTACAAGAATAGGCATAGCTATATTTCTCATACAACATGTCAAAATAGCAAAAACATTCAAAAGACAACAGAATCAGCTTAAGTTAAAGAATTACACGTCAAGAATAGAGCTATTTATTACAAGTAGCAAAAAATTACAACCTAAGAGTTACTTTACTGTTTTAAGACTAACATATACAACCATGTCAAGTCCACAAAAAGAATTTTCCAGGTCTAATCAAGGAGCCGGCTGCGTCGGAGTATTATCCTTGTCCTGTTGCTCACCTGTCCGGTCAGAGGAAGAATCCATTAGCAATAAGCAACCAAGTTAACAGAAAGACTAGAAAGGAAGACTTACCAGCATCTGCTCCTTGATCAACTTGATCATCATCCTCCACTTGCACACCTGCCTCCTCAGCTGCAAGCAACCGCATGCCCTCCTTCACCGCCACCTTCTCCTCCTTGGTAAACTGGGCGGTAACAGCATCCATCCTAACGGGCACACCACCCTCCTTGTCTGCCTCAGCCTGAGCCTCCTCTAGAGCCCTGAGATAGATCCTAGCCATAACCCGGGGGTAATCATCCATCCAGGACAAGTTACCCTGCCTCCAAGTACGGAAGTACATATCCTGGAGCATCCCCTCCATCAGCCCCTCGTTCTCTTCAAACTCCCTCGTCCGGGCCTCGGAATCCGACAACCTTACAGCGGCGACATCTCTCTCCAATTGGTATCTCGAGCAGTCAGCCTGAAGGGATTTCCGCATCGCCTCCATCTCCTCCCTCAACCTAGCTTGAACAAGCTCTGCAGCCTCAAGCTTCCCAAATAACTCCTCTATCTGCTCAAGATCCGCTTTCCGAACCTCGTCCACCGTGGCAATGGCCATATCGATCCGTTCCTTACAAATAGCCTCCATTTTCCGCAGTTCGGCTCGGCTGGCCTCTTCCATAGTTTTCTTTAGACGTCCGGAGGCGGCTTCGTGCTGAGAGATCTGGATGGCCTGATCGGCGAGTTGCTTGGCCTGGTCGGAAACCACTAACCGCAGTCTTATGTTGGCACTCCCAATTTCCTCCCCGGCCTTGACCAGTCGAGCATGATGCCCCATCAACTTCCTAGTCTCCTCAGCAACTCGGTCGATATTTGCCTTAGCTTCGTCCCCTATAGTAACAATCCGAGTAGTAAGAAAATCAAGGTCCAGGGACTTGGCCTCATCAAGCACCCTTACCATAGGATTGCGAGGAAGAAGGTGCTCGCCAGTAACCTCATCAAAAGAGATGTCATGAGATGCCGGGTCCAGGTCCGGATGACCCGCAAACGGATTGCGTGCTAAGCCAGGATGATCTATTGGGATGACGGTTGGGTTCTCAGATGGATGGGGAGAGGGCATAAGCTCGGTATCCTCCTCTGTAATGTCGTGAATAGGCTGGAGTGGGGCCGGGGGATCAAGAAGAGGTTCAGACGAAGATCGACTCCTCTTCCTCTTCTGTATATCTTCTTCGATAACTCCGAGAAGAGGACGATAGCCGACTATGTCTCCCGGGCGGTTAGTAGAAGGCTTCGGCTTGGCGGAAGCTTTGGAGAGCTTGTATTGTTCAAGCCTGTGCCGAAGATCTGAAGTCTTGGCCGTTTTACCCGCTCCTGATATGAAAACCAAAGTGTCACCAATATGTATTAAGCCATCATTCAAGAATTAAAAGAGTAAAGAGAAATTGACCTTGAACCGCCGAAGTTGCTTCAGTAGAGGCGCTCTCGGAAGATAAATCAACGCCGGTCCCAACTTTATCGGCTCTCTTGGATTTCTCCGTCCCCTCCAAACCTTCGAAGGCTTGGCGGAAAGCATCATCCGTCCACTCTTGCATCTCGCCTACTTTCCCAGAAGACAAAGCCCCGACACCGTCGCCTCCTCCAGCGCCTTCTCCTCCATCTTCGCCTTGCTCCTCCTCCACCTCTCCCTCCTTTGGGATATCTGGACATGTGCTGGGAGAGGGACCGTCAGACTTTTTGAGCTTCTTCCCCCCGGCAACAGGATGTTTCGAAAAGGGCCTCCTTTTACTGCTCTTCGACTCGGCCCCTTCTTTAGGTTGGGCATCCTTCTCTTCAGCCGTGTCCCTCTGCTTGACCACGGACTGTTGCGGAAGGATCAAGTTGTACTCCAAGAGTGTAGCGTTCCTGATCAGGTAGGCAGCCGACCTATCTCTCCCAGTAATAGCTTCTATTTCTGCTGCCGTCTGAACCAGGCGATCATTCTCCACGACCGCAAAACCACCTGTTGCTAGCAAAAAATAAAAACACATAAGATAAAGTATTGCAACCAGAATGGGAATTAAAAATAAAGCTTTGACTTACATCCGGAGGTGAAGCGCCGAATAGAAACGGAATCATCCCTGACAATAAACCACTCCTTCTTGAACATGCTGTACTTGGAGTATAAATCCAGGACCGGCTTAAAGGATACGGCCGATTCCAAGCTGATGTAGGGAGACCCCTTCTTGTAGCCTCTCAAGTTGTACAAATACCGGATCTCTCGGTTGGAAGGAGGACGCCCATATCTCCTCTGGAAGATGACGAAGAGACTCACCAGAATGGCATAAGAGTTGGGCTGAAGCTGGAATGGAGCTACCTTTAGATACGTGAGAAAGCTGACTACCCAGGCGTTGAGAGGCGGGATGGCACCACACATGCAATGGTATCTGCTGTAGGCAAAATATCCTTCGGGAGGATCATACGGCATCACTCCCGCATCCGGCAATAACATGCGTGCTCGGTCGATCCTGAAAGAGCGGGATATAACATCAAGTTGCTCGCCCTTGAGTAAGCTAGGGAAGCAATCAGGAGGAAAGTTAAGAAGTTCCTGAGGACCGTACCCATCCACTAATGATCTCGGGGTAGGCCCGTGACGGACAGGTCCTGGCTGAGCCGGGGGCACTGAGGAAGGCTCTTCTCTATCCTGAGATCTTTTCTTCTCTGATCGGGTTTCCACTCTTTGAGACATTTATCTGCAGACACAAGAAAGTACGTCGTTAAAACATACAAGCAGTATAGTTTGGAATCTCACTTGTAATTCAAAATACGAGTTTCATTCGGCAATTCAAGTGTGAGAGTGTCATTTGGTACTTGGACACACGAGTTTCATTCGGCAGTTCAAATATGAGAGTGTCATTCGGTACTTGGACACACGAGTTTTATTCGGCAGTTCAAATGTGAGAGTGTCATTCGATACTTGGACACACGAGTTTCGTTCGGCAGTTTAAGTGTGAGAGTGTCATTCGGTACTTGGACACACAAGTTTCATTCGGTAAGCCAAGTCCCCATGTCCATTCGGTGATACAACGCAAAGCCATTCGGTAAAAGGAGACTAATTACCTGATTCGGCAAGCTAAAGTGATTCGGTAGTGGGGTAAGCTTCGGAAAGGGAGGATCTGATTCGGCTGTCAAGCTTGGTAGAAGAATGACGAAGGCCTAACACCTCTACTTATAGGCAAATAAAGGACACCGGACCAACTGGACCGGCACTCAGGGATGACTGAAGATGACCTAGAAACAAAGTAAGCTGTATGCCAGCATACGCCCCACTTTGGGGGCCAAATGTTGGGCGAATTCTAACCACCAAACCAAAGCTCCACCGGTCCATTCACCTACCACCGAATCAAAACTCAATGCCGGACCAACTCCATACCAACTCGATGCCGGACCAACTCAACTCCATACCAACTCGATGCCGGACCAACTCAACTCCATACCAACTCGATGCCGGACCAACTCAACTCCATACCAACTCGATACCGGACCAACTCAACTCCATACCAACTCAATGCCGGACCAACTCCAAGCCAACTCAATGCCGGACCAACTCAATGCCGGACCAACTCTATAATGGACCAACTCAATGCCGGACCAACTCCATAATGGACCAACTCCATGCCGGACCAACCATCGCCGGACCAAATGCTACCGAACCAAGGCATTGCCGAACCAAATTTGCCCGGCCAGATTGTATCAGCCCGGGCCCACCAGCAGCTGTATACATACAAGACCCCTACCCCCAGCCTCACTCTATAAATAGAGGGGCAGGGGTACAACAGTGGGGGACAGTTTTGAGAGCTCAAGCACGGAGAAAACTTTCAAACAACTTTCTTTTACTTGTATCAAAGCTTTGTACTTGTAATCTAAACAAGAAAAGAGAAATAACATATAAAGTGGACGTAGGCACATTCTGGCTGAACCACTATAAATCTGCGTGTCTTTTACAGCTTAGCCCCTGCTTTTCATATATTTGCATAAATCACCCAAATCACTAAGAACAACATAAAATCTATTAAATCATACGACTTTGAGGTGTTTGCCCATTTTTTGTGCAAACAATGCATATAATCTTTGAAGCCTTGGAGTGATGGGTAAGTAATGCATACGCTTGTATGGAACTTTCTTCCCCTTCTTTTTTCTTGGTTTGTATCTCTCATGATTACAAAATTTACAATTTCTAAGGTTTGCGTCTTCTTTCCAAAACAATATACAGCCTTTTAAACATGTATCTATTTTCTGATAAGGTAAACCAAAAGCCGACATAAGTTTTTTTAACTTCATAGTGATTTTCACACATTAGATTATCGGGTGGCATATGTCTTTTTGCAGCTTGTACAACAGCGTAAACCCAGCTTCAATGATGTTGTATTATGACTTCATCGCAATGTATTCTGCGATTACTAACAGCTGAGTGCCGCTTTTACAACCATCCCAAATAGGTTTCTTAGCAGCATCTAGTAAATCATAAAAAAAAATTGCTTCAATATTTGGTTCTTCAACATTTCCATCATTGTCGTCAACTTCAACCATAGGAAACATTGATCGTGCTGCATCTTCGACCATATTTTCTATACGGGTCGTCGTAACTACTTCGTTAACGACACTTTCAGACTCTACAGAAGTATTTGCTACAACTTCTCCATGCTGATCCCAAACATAATACTCTGGTACGAAACCGTTTTGGCACAAATGAACTTTCACAATATCTAGTAACAAATACTTCAAATGTGTACACCTACTACACGGACAATGAATTTCTGGATCGTTTCCGTATTACTTAAAATGAATTCAACAAATACGTTTATACCATTATAAAAATCTTCTTTTATTGAGCCTCTCGGTCCTTTTCTTTGGTACATCCATCTCCTCCGATCAACAAAATAATCAATCATTTTTCCTATTTGAGAAAATGTGTCACAAGTTAAAAATTTAATATTTATTTTCAAGAATACAAATTCGAAAAAGATTATTTTCATGGTCGTATAATATTTGAATTTAAAGAACTATTTCACAAATTAAAAAATATTTTCAAATATGACACATTTTATTTTTTAACGTATCGATAAAATTTTTTGTACAAAAAGATATTTTTTTCCATGGTCAGGCATCCTACTTCCCATTACAAACACAGTAAGCATTTAAATTTCGTATATTACTTCGTCTCAAACGATTCAACAAAATTTCGGCAGCATTTCCCTTTTGTTCCCTGCATTGTACACAAATGCGTGTACGCAGGAAACAAAAAAAAAGTTAGGCCGAAATTTTATGAACTGTTTGAGACGTAGTAGTATACAAAATGTAAATGCTTACTATGTTCATAACTTGTCCAATACAGGGACAAATTCAACAAACATTGTACCAAATGAATATAAATGGTTGTTTTTTGAAAAAAACGACTATTTATATAATGATCATGTACAACACTCGTCGGACGAGGCCAAAAACTCTCTAAGGGACATTAGTTAATTAAATGTGCGCATTTTACGAAAAAATACAGTTTTACTAACTGTTCACATTTACAAAAATATATTTTAATTTAACACATTTATTCGACGTATTACATCAACTTAAGGCTGGTTTAACATTTTTGTCATTTTTCAATACACACAATTATAATTTAGACTCATGCATTTTTTTGTTAGATAAGTCCATACGTGCACAATATAATACTCCTAGCTCGTGAATTCATTTTATCTTATTCCAACTAACACAATACAATGATAGTAGTGCTACACACATATACAATCGTAGAATCAAGGCATACATAATGATTTACATATACACGAACAATCACAAATTATACATGTTTTTCATAAGTTCACGATAAAAGATGAAATAGGTATACTATGGAATGATAGAAACTATTATAACACTATTGAAAACAATTTCAATCACCAATTAGCACTAATTTATCAACTTATGCAAATCTAAAAATAGGGTAAAAATTAATTTTTTCGCGAAAATAAGAGATTATACCTGAGCTAGAAAGCAAGAGAGGTTGAATTCATAGCCGGGGAGGATGCAAAAATACGAAATTAGTGATTGGAGGCTTGGGGAGTGAATTTGGGAATTTGTAATTAGGTGTTGGGTATTAGGAAATGAGGAAGAAAAGGCTCGGCCGGAGCCTATAATTTGCGATTTTCCGACGGCTTCCGACAGCCGCCGACGGCCCATCGGAAGCCGTCGGAAAATGGCCGTCAGTAGCCGTCGCCCCCCTGTCGCTATTTAACCATTTTCTACTAGTGTATGTATAGTATTAATAACTTCCATAATTTTTGTTATCTGGGTTTTTAACCCAGCAGAAACCAATAGAGAACATAGCGGTCTTGCAAGAACAGGACGGTTCAGGACTTAACCAGTAAAACCAAGACAAAGGATCAACAAGGGATAGCGATATGACTGAGACAATGACTAAGATCAATGGAGCCGAGAGATCAGTAGATGAACGTAAGCAGCTAGTGAAATGCCATCAAAACGTAAGAGCAACGATAAAAGGCTGTAGGAACATCTCCTGGTCCAAACATTAGGAAAATCCTAAGTGCATAGCTCATCAGCGATTCATGCCTCTGCTCAAACCATCAAACAAACAAGAATGGAATACTATTAAGAAGAGGCAGGATTTGATCCGCAAAAAAAACCAAGTCCATGGGTCATCGGCGACCCATGGACTTGGCTCATTTTGCGAGCCAAAACCCCTCCAGGTCACCTGTAACCTACCCGATAGCTGATGATGACAAGCCTGGCCCAGAAAATTTCCAACCTCTATAAATAGCATGTCACCTGCGACATAAAGAGGATCTTCTCCAGACTGGCTGCTGAAGCTCTGCTGGAATTATTCTTCACTCTCTACCTCCACACAACTATCTCCAAAGGAATACACTGTGATTCTCTCGTAGATTCCAAATCCGGAGATCCAATCTAGCTAGAAAACAATCAAAGCCTTGTAATCAAACAACTCTTGTAACAACAATCAGTCTATAGTAAAGTTATAAAGTGGACGTAGGCTTCATTAATAGCCGAACCACTATAAAAATTCTTTGTCTTCTTTCTTTTACTGTTCTTTTTTTATATCTATGATCTGTGATATTGCTTTGTCAGGACAGGGCTGGTGCTTTCAAATCCAAACCAGGGTGTTGGTCCATTTTTTGGGCCAACATTTTGGTGCTTTTACTGAGAAACTCCAACTCAGGATTCAGATCTAGCTACCTACTTTGGGTCTCATAGATCCAGAAGTTAGATCCTCAATCTTTGCTTGAAGATCTAGCTATCTACTTTGGATCTCATAGGTCCAAAAGTTAGATCCCCAATCCTTCTTGAAGAATTTGCTGTTTGGAATAAATGGCTCCTGGAAGAAGAAGAACTGCCTTTGGAAGGTCTATAGGGGCAGTAGTAGCTAGAAAAGATGTTAATCCCCAACAAACCGAAGTGAATGGTGCTAACTTAGGAAATCAAGCATCTGCCTCCTCCAGTCAGCATGAAGTTGTTACCGGGGATGAGTTAAATAAAATGGTTGATGAGATCAACCAAAAAACGAAGAATAGTCAAAAAACTCTAATGGATAAGCTTCTCCTAACCCTGCATTCGAATCCCGCTCCAAGGACTATGCCAGAACTCGCGATTGCTATGGAATAAGAGAATTCCTCCATTTCTGGTCTACATAGAAGAAACGGAAAACTGCCACAAAAGAGGGTGATAATAGGACTTAACGTGGACGGAAATGCAAGTACTCCGTATGCCATAGAGCAACCTATCCTGAATTTGAGTCAGGGGGCAAAGATCCCTGTAGAAGACATAGCTATGGATCTTTCCGACTCAGAGGACCGAGAGCTAGATGACAAACTGGAAGAAGACGCCAATGCATTTGATAATGCAAGGAATACCTAAACTGCTCCAGTAAGACCAATCGCAAGCCAACAGGACCCTGCAAGAGTGGCTCTCCCGAAGACAGGAGAGCCTAGGCCTCAGCCCGCTCGCCAAGATCGTTTGCAATGTTAAACACTTGGCGCAATGATTGACCATCGTCCTCAGGACTACCAAACATCAGAGGCATACATAGCGGACAAGGTTAAACGATTAATTGAGGAGAGTAAAGACAGAAGAGATGATGAGTGGGGATCTTCGCCAAGTAGGACTCCTTTTGCTGATGAAATCCTGAATGATAGATATCTAGAAAAGTTCCAAATGCCAACTATTCCGTCCTATGATGGAACGAAGGACCCGAAGCCTCACTTGTACAAATACAATTGGCATATGGGCGGAGCGAATGCCTTTGAATCCGTTCGATGCAGATGCTTTCCTATCTTTCTCGATGGGGTTGCATCAATGTGGTTCACTAGGCTTCCACCAAGATCTTTCTCTACTTTTGACCAACTAGCGACAAGGTTCCTTGATCAGTTCAGACTCCATACTACGCAGCCAAAAGATTTCATGTCCCTATCTGGGTTGTTCCAAGGGCGAAATGAATCACTAAAGTCTTTTATGAATAGGTTTAACACCACCGTGACGGAAGTAAGCAACCCTAACAAAGACATGGTTTTCATGGCATTAGTTCGTGTCATTCACTCGGAAGCTGAATTCGGAAAGTGGATTAAAATGAAGCAACCTACCACCAGAAAAGATTTCAATCGCAAAGCAAGTCAGTACTTAAGGTTGGAGGAACCACACGAATTGGAAGGGAAGTCTACTAGTGTGCAGCCGGCGAATGCCGGGCAAAGCAATGTAGCAATGAATCAAAATCCGCACACTTCGCGAACTGCTGAAGAAACCACGGGGAAAGATGGGAATTCGAAGAGAAAAGTTCAAAACTCCAATAAGAAGAATGGTAATGGGAGCAATAAAAAGCTCAAAGGGTTTAGGCCCGAAGGCTATGCTCCCTTGAGCGACTCACCCGGAAACATATTTCTCGCAATTCAAGGAACCGAGGAATGCAAAAGGCCACCCAGAAAGGAGGCGACCAAGCAGCAAAAGCACTCAAGGAAGTTCTGCCGCTTCCATGAGACACAGGGCCACAATACGAATGAATGTCACCACTTGAAGAATCTCATTGAGGAACTGATTCAGAACAACAAACTCCAGCAGTACGTAAGACAACCACAAAACCCTGATCAATCTGCAACTCCTCAACACCCAAGAGAATGAAGGAATCAAGCAGGAATCAGCGAAGAAGGGTCAAAACGAACTAACCAGAGACTCATCATCGGAACAATATCCGGGGGCTGCATCCTACACAAAGAAGTTAGGGGAAATGGAGCGATATGCAAGTTCGCTGAAGCACGCTTCGAAGGAATCATGTTTGGCTGTGGAAGTCGAGACTCCAGTTAAGATGTAGAGGATCTTGAATGACGATATTGTGTTCCAAAATCAGGATACCGAAGGGGTCGAAGCTCTGACTCTTGATCCAATGATGGTGACGGTAGGAATTGGGCCTGCTGTAGTTCGGTGGGTGTTGGTTGACATCGGCAACTCCATTAACATTCTCTTTAAATGCACTTTCGATCAAATGAAGATCATCGTGAAAAGTGTGTCCGTGTGCCAAACAAAGATTCAGTGTTTTACTGGTGAACCCAAGCAACCGGTGGGTACAATTGACCGACCCGTGGATCTCGGAGAGGGTGAGCAAAGGGTCACCCTCATTCAAACCTTTATGATCATGGATGAAATGTCAGCATACAATGCCTTCTTGGGTCAGACCGCATTAGCTGACTTTAGAATAGCACTGGCCCAATGGTGCCTTGCAATGAAGTTTCCTACGGAACACGGAGTCGGAATTGTGAAAGGAGACCAAAGCGTCGCTCGGGAATGCTACATTGTAGAATTGCGCGAGTCAAGGAGAAAGGAAAAAGGAAAGGATGTGGGGAAAACCCTCCATATCTATGAACCCTCCGAATAGCAACTACAGAACCACCCCTGGCTTGGGGACCATAGCCGATTCGACAAGGCTTTGGACCCTAGAAAGAAGAGCTCAGGGGAGGATCGGGCAACACTGGCTGAATTGAAGGTATCTGTCCAGTCTGTATGGATGACCCAACACGGGTCCTGAAAATTGGGTCGTAGCTTGGAAACAAGATGCGGTCGGAACTAACAAAATTCCTTTGCACCAATTTGGACATATTTGCTTGGACACACTCCAATATGTGTGGGGTATCACCTGACATTGCCTGCCACGCTCTCAATATTGACCCCGAATTCATCCCAGTTAAGCAAAAAAGGTGTAGCTTGGGCCCGGAATGGTCCAAGGCATTGAGAGAAGATGTAGATAAACTGATGGCTGACGGCTTCATTCGAGATGCAACCTACCCTGAATGGGTGTCGAACCAGTCTTAGTCAAGAAGTCCAATGGAAAATGGCGAACCTGTATTGATTTCTCGGATTTCAACAAGGCCTGTCCGAATGACAGCTTCTCGCTCCCCAAGATTGATCAACTAGTGGATGGAATGGCAGGACATGAACCGTTGTCATTTATGGATGCGTACTCGGGCTATAACAAGATCCTGATGCATGAACTAGACAAAGAGAAAACCAGCTTTATCACTGATTTGGGATTGTACTACAACCGAGTAATGCCATTCGGTTTGAAAAATGTAGGGGCAACGTACCAAAGGCTAGTGAACACTATGTTCAAACGCTAGATTGGGAAGATAATGGAAGTTTACATGGATGATATGTTAGTTAAATCCCAAGTGGCTACTAACCATCTCGATAATCTCGCTAAAATGTTCGAAATACTCCGAAAATATGGAATGAAACTTAACCCACTCAAGTGCCACTTCGAAGTAGCCTCGGGAAAATTCTTGGGATTCATCGTGAGTGCCCAGGGCATCGAAGCGAATCCAAAACAAATAACGGCGTTACGGGAAGTCCAAGCCTCTAGAAACAAGAGAGAGCTTCAAAGATTGAATGGAAAGGTTGCAGCACTAAGTCGATTCATCTCCAAAGCTACAGACAAGTGCATACCCTTCTTCGACGCACTGAAGAAAGGAAAGAAAAACTTTGAGTGGAGCGAATCTTTTAAAACAGCTTTCGAGGAATTGCTACGGCACATGGAAACTCCCCCGATATTATCAAAATCGATGGATGGAGAAGACCTATTCATCTACTTAGCGGTTTCCCTGCACGCACTGAGCGTAGCTCTTGTGTGGGAAGAAGCGAGAATCCAGCGACATGTGTACTACATTAGCAAACGATTCACCGAAGCTGAGAAGAATTACCCAAAGCTAGCGTATTGACTTTTGATCGCATCTCGAAAATTAAGACCATACTTCCAGGCCCATACAATCAAAGTATTGACTGAGAAGCCCCTGAAGCAAGTTTTGTACTGGCCAGAAACTTTCGAACGACTACTCAAGCGGAACTTAGAGTTGAGCCAATACGACATCACATACCATCCGAGGAAGGCAGCCAACATGCAAGCGTTGGCCGACTTCATTGCCGAATTTACCACAAGAGACGACGAGGAGGAATTTCAGTCAGAAAAAGACGCACAATGGAAGCTCTTCGTCGACGGCACATCAAACAACTTCTGTTCGGGCGCATGGATAGTACTCGAAACCCCCGAGGGGCGAGCCATTAGCTATGCTTTGCGCCTGGAGTTCCCTGCTACGAATAATGAAGCGGACTACGAAGTAGTGATCGCGGGATTAAAGGTTGTGAAGGAACTCAAAATAAAGTCTATCCACATATATCGCGACTCCCAGTTGGTAGTATGGCAAGTGAAACGAGAGTACTAGGCGCGTGGAGAATATCTCGCCCCGTAGCTATCTAAACTACAAGTGCTGTTGAGTGATATCGAGCACTACACCATAACACACATCCCACAAGAGCAAAACACCAAGGCAGACTATTTTGCCAAGCTGGCAAGCTCCGGAGAAGCCCAGTCATTAGGATTGGTTCCTGTTGAAATGCTAACAAACTCGAGCATAGACGAAATTGACGTGGACTGGATTCTAGAGACTACCGTCGAGCTAGAGACATGGATGACTCCGATAAAGGATATCTACTTGCAGGAACCCTACCAAATGACTGAAATCAGTGAAAGAAGCTCCTCCACAAAGCACCAAGGTTCATGATATCGGGTGGGATACTCTATCGAAGTGGATTCTCGACCCCCCCTTCTTAGGTGTGTTACCGATAATGAAGCACGACAAATCCTAAAGGAAGTACATGATGGCAAATGAGGAGACCACACTGGGGTGCGGACACTGGCAAAGAATGTCCTTCGATACAAATATTTTTGGCCAACAATAAATCACGACGCTGCAGATCATGCCAGAAGATGCGATCGCTGTCAACGATTCAGCAAAATTAAGAGAACTCCTTCAATAGAACTGACACAAATGGTCAGCCCATGGCCATTTGCGATATGGGGTATCGATCTGATTAGTGTTCTTCTAATAGCTATAGGAGGAGCCAAATATGCTATAGTTGCCATAGATTATTTCACAAAATGGGCCGAAGGGGAACCGCTGGACACCATATCCACAAAGAAACTTATTAACTTTGTCACTAAAAACATCATTTGCAGGTTCGGTGTGCCGCAAAAAATCATCACTGACAACGGGACCCAATTCGAAAGTGCCGAGTTCAAAGTCTTCTACAGGCGCTTCCGAATTGAAAAAAGCTTTTCCACAGTGGCTCATCCGCAAGCAAACGGGCAAGTGGAAGAAATAAATAAGATCATCAAATCCACCATCAAAAACCGATTAACAAAAGCAAAAGGAAATTGGGTTGACGAACTTCCACTCGCACTATGGGCATACAGGACAACGCACAAAGCAGCAACTGGCCACACTCCGTTCGCATTAGCATATGGTTCGGAAGCAATGATTCCTGTTGAATTAGAAGTCCCCTCGCACCGAAGGCAGAATTTTAATCAAGCACAAAACTAGCAAATCCTACTCGAATCGCTAGACATGGTCGATGAAAAAAGAGAAGATGCAGAGTTGAGAACGGCTGCCCACCAAAAAAGGGTGGCACGGTACTTCAACTCCAAAGTTCATAGTCAGACCTTCGAAGTTGGAGATCTCATAATCAAGTGAGTTTACCCTGTATCGGGAGCCTTCGGACCAAACTGGGAAGGACTGTATGTCGTTAATCAAAAGCTCAACGATGGGACTTTTAAGCTGACAGCCGTCGATGGGATCGTAGTTCCCAAAATCACTCCACCGTTATTTCATCTAAAAAACTATTTTATGTATTTTCAATTTCTTCAGCAAATAAGCCATCCCGGAAATGTTGGTTTCATTGTAAATGGGAAAAGAATCTGTCGTGCTTTTGTTAATAAAGTTTGCTTCTTGAACCAACTAAATTGTGTTCATAATAATCACCCACAGGGTCGACAGAAGCAAATCAACCCGAACCGATTCTTGCCCTCTGGCAAATAAACTGCTCTACAGCAGCGAGAGGGCTAAGAAAAATCAGAAAAAACTCCTCGTATTGCCCAAAGATAGGCAACGTCGAGGAGCCCCAAAGTAAAAACTCCTCGTGTTGCCCGAGTATAGGCAATGTCGAGGAGACCCAAAGTAAAAACTCCTCGTGTTGCCCGAAGATAGGCAACGTTGAGAAGCCCCAAAGTAAAAAAAAACTCCTCGTGTTGCCCGAAGATAAGCAACGTCGAGGAGCCCCAAAATAAAAACTCCTCGCGTTGCCCGAAGATAGGCAACGTCGAGGAGCCCCAAAATAAAAAATCCTCGCATTTCCCAAAGATAGGCAGTTTCGAGGAGCCCCAAAATAAAAACTCCTCATGTTGCCCGAAGATAGGCAACGTCGAGGAGCCCCGAAGTAAAAAACTCCTTGTGTTGCCCGAAGATAAGTAACACCGAGGAGCCCCAAAACAAAAACTCCTCGTGTTGGTCGAAGATAGGCAACATCGAAGAGCCTCAAAATAAAAACTCCTCGTACTGCCTAATGATAGGCATCCCCAAGGAGTACCAGAAGACAACTCCCTACGTTGCCCGAAGATAGGCAACACCGAGGAAAAACAAAAGCTGCTCATCTCATGAGCCGTGCACCAAAATCCTAACTCCTCGCATTGCCGAAGGTAGGCAACGTCAAGGAGCGTGAGAAACCGTACGCATATCGTCGGGAATGGTAAGTGTAGCCCATACAAAATTGGCGCTAGAAGGAAGGCACTCAATAATCGACAACGCAGACCCATGCCCAAATTGCATATTCACCTAAGTGTCGAAAAATTCCAAACAAAAAATGTGATCGCTTGCTAAAATCACAATATCTCCAAAAATTAGAACCAAGTTGTAACTTAGTCAAATTTTCAATAAAGATTATTTAGACCCCAAGTTATCAACTATCTGAAAGTTGTTTGAAGTGAACAGCCCTACGAATTGGGGGGCATACACCTGTACTAAGGCAGAACCAAACAAATACAACCAGTTCACAGGCTCTGTCACTCCAAACCTCAAATTCATAAATTATACTTTTCAACTTCCAAACAAATATTGCAAACAACAACTTTCTAAGTTTTAGAAAATTTCTAAAGTTTTGCGAATTTCCAAACAAAAAACTCTCTAAGTGCTGTTAATCTCTAAGTTCCATCACTTCAAATGAAGGACTTTGGCTATAATCACAGAACTAGCAAAGTATGAAATGAAACAAGCACAAGTACACAGAGCATATATGAATAAATAGATAAAAATAAAGTCAAAATATCATTGTATTGCTTGTGACTTTCTATACACAGGATCAAAATGTAGGGGCCATACCCACAAAACAGTGGCTAACAAAGAAAAAATACAGACTCTACAATCAGGACGCAAAGTGCAGACTCTGCACTTGAACAAAACAACTCAAAATAAAAAACAAGTCAATCTTCTTACGCGCCGTTGGACAAAATCAAGTCCACCTCACGACAACCACTCAACACTTCTTGCCACCGCTTCCCTTCCCGCCTCTGGTTTGCAGCTTCTGCTTCTTTTCGGGAGAGGTGTCGCTGCCAGTAATGTCAACATGCACTTCAGTGGCAAGCTCCCCCTCCTCCTCCGAATGGTTTTCAGAAGAGCTTCCATTTCCTTTGCGTTTTCGTAACTTTCGGGAGCTCTTCGAAGCTTTGACTTCCTCCACCTTTTCCTTGTTGACAGCAACCAAATCATGTCGAGTCTTCTGCGGCTGCTCCATCTGCGTCTCCTGCTCCTTAGCCTTGGTGGTAGTTGTATCACCTTCCAGAGATGCCGAAGGGACGTCCAAGCCATGGAGCGCCGCAATCTTCTCGGCCTCTGGCCCCGGTTGTGAGCTAGATGTGGATGAGGGAACTAGAGCAGGAATGGATACAATCTCAGAGGATGTGAAGATGGCAACATGTACGAGCGTCAAAGTAGCTGGCGCGTCAACGAGAAGGGTGGATGGAGCTATAAGATAAAAAAGGAAAGCATTAAACTCCTATTGCTCCTATGGCGTAAGATGAAGGCTCCCGAAGTCGGGAGAAGCATGGACGTTACCTGCACAAGAGGAAGGATCATGAATAGCGACCTCGAACTCATCGCCTTCACCTTCTTTGGAAGACTCCACCACATGAGGAAAAACATCGAGCCCCAAGCTCGTTGGCTGGTCGCGGAGTTGCTTTTATGGTTCACCTCCACCGGAGGAAGAAGGCCTAGTAAGCAAGTCAGTAGTAAACATCAAGGCAACATCATTGGCCTCCCTCTCACGTTCAACTTGGAGGATCTCCTAGCCCTCAAGCAATGCTGGCTTGGATTCATCGTTAAGATAGGCATCTCGCAGCTCTTGATCGGAGTAAGCATCGCCGATGTTGGCGAAATGAAACAAAATTTCCTCCTAGACGAGGGCAAGAGTGCGTGAAACTTCAGACCAAGGTAGCTGAGGCTTTCTTGATGTAGTAGAGAATTGATGTAGAAGTCCAGAATTGTCGCATCCAGCTTCTCCATTTTCCGATCATAAGTATGCTGGAGGTCCAAGTAATTTGCTGTCACCATGGCCTTCTCAGTCTCAACGGCAGTTTTGTCGGCATTAAGCTACACGACCTAAGCTTGTAATTTTGCGATGGTCTCAGCTTGATCGGCGATCGTTTTATTGTGCCCCTCGACAATCAGATCATGGTCAGCGATTGTCGTCCGTTGAGCTTCGACAACAGCGTTGCAAGTAATCACTTCCTCTTTCAACTTCACCTCCTCCGCATGAGTCTTTTTGATTTCGTATCTCCAGACGATCTCGACCTTCTCATGCGCCTCCTTCGGCTCTTTCATCAGGCTGGCAGTTTTCTTACTCTTCTGGAGCGTCGTTTCCTTCTCCTCCTCTAACTGTTTAATTCTAGCATCCCGATCAACCAACGCCCTTTCAAAATCATCTTTCTCAATTTCGAAGGAAAGGATCCCTTAATAATTATTCATATTCGTGTCCGCTAGCTGCTTACAGAGCTTCTCCCATTTCTCAACTTGCTCAAGGTCACTTTGGATAGCTTAGGGATGCGGCACGTAGGAATCCCTGCGAACGGGATGAATGTCCATGTTGAACTTGACTCCTCTTAGGAACCAATCCAGAAGGGCTGCCTCAAGCTTAGGAGGGCCCACAGGAAGAAAGTAGGCCGACCTCCGGTGGGGATGAGATGCGCTAGGGGCAGCGGTAATAATAGAGGAAGATGGAACATGTAATGGAGGTAAAATCAGGGTAGAAGAAGTAGGAACCTCTTGACCCATGGAAGTATGCTTCGAAGCGAGCTCGGAAGGAGGAGAGCGGTAGCCAAACTTTGATTTCTTCGACAGCTCATCTCTTTCCTCATGAGACCATTTTTTTTCATATCCACCTCTGTGTGAACGAGCCTTATCACTCTCCTCTTGGCGGCAAATTACGACCTTGAGCTCTTTCCTCCGCCTATACACGTCTTCCATTTCCCGGACTTGGTAGCGGCTAGAGGAGCGCTTTGGGTACCGCTGCGAGTCGGTATAGTCCTCGAAGTCGTCATAGAAGCCTCGCCCTTTTGTCATACCTAGAATAAAGTGTACATGAAGGATTTCAGAAACACAACATAAATTAGGCAAATATACAAGGGAATGAAAGATTACAAATAAGTGTAATCCTAGTGTGATGTGTCGTTCATTTTGGATATGGGCCTAAGGCATCATCACAAACCAGAGCGAATAGCTGTCGAAGGAGGGATTGGGATGGCTTTGGTTGTTATAAGCAAAGCTAGGCTAACTGGTGGAACAATATCGCCTAAACAAGATGGCGTCGTGTCGAATTTGAAATCCCCTTTCATAAGTGCGTCGAAGTCGACGAACACATCACTAAAATATCCAAGGTCTGCACCGACATCCTTGCTTGGGGAATCTCGGCGTCTACTAGATTCCGAGGTGTTGCCCTTACCACTTGTGTCAAAAGGGGACAAATTCGAAAGGATGGGACTCATCCCTAGATTCTCATCGCAAGACTCCGAGTCATCGCCTTTCGATTCCGACGAAAGTAATCACTGGCAGTAGTTTCACCGCTACTACTTTCAAAATCCCCCTCCTCTTCCTCAGAGTCCACAGTGGCTTTGCCTTCTCTATGAACGAACTCCTCTTCCATTTCCTCCTGGATTGGAGACATTTTGGCTGAACCACTTAGGCTAGCCATAGTGGTTTCTTCCTCCCCATGGGCCTCATTGTGTGGTCTTTCGGACGAGCCACCTATCTCCTTACCTTCATCAGAATAGTGTGAAGAAGAAGAGGGTCTTGCACGAAATCTGGCTCAACCAGGAGAAGGAGCTTAACTCTGAGCGACGGATCTACCTGGAGCCAACAGTCCGTATTGGTGCAAGTTATCATCGGTCAGCAAGACTTTAACGCACCGCTCCTCGGCATAGATAGCCTTTAAAGTTTGGCAAGTTTCATTAAGAGCTATATCTCTGTTCGGCCTTGGGATAACTGAAAAGGACATGCAATCAGTTGGAAACCCCATTACAGCACTTCAAAGTTTGGCTAACGGGAAATATAAGCTTACCCCCTATCGTCCATTGGCGGTTGAACCCCTCGGGGCACCTAATGAAGAAGTATTGCATCTTAAACTATGATAGGTTGCTTTGCAACTGCAAGACGATCATCTGGCTCCTCTGGGCTTCGATTATGATTAAAGTGGGACATTCATCTCTCCTCTTGAACGCCAGGAAATATCGTAGCTCATCGAAACTGGGAGCGTGGTGGAACGTCCGCACGAAAAGGTCGAGCAAGCAAGTAAGGATGGCATAACCATTCAGATGAAGCTGGAATGGGGGAAATTCCAAAGTTCGAGAGCGTTTCATGTAGGAAATCGTTGAAGGGAGGTACTGCTCCGTTTAAACACATATATCTATGGCATGCGGTGTACCCCAGGGGAGGCATATGAGCAAACTCGTCATTCGCAACCAGACGCACATCTTCTTCTGGAATTCCATGTTGTGTACATATATTGTGAAGTGCCTTGGCGGAAATCACAGACGAAGTTATTTCAGGCGGATTAAGAAGGACTTGAAAGTTAGGAGGCGTGCGGTCCACGATAGGCCCAATAGGAACTAATTGACTGTACCGGGCCTGCAAGGTAGATGACGATTCGGCTTCAGAGGGCGCCTGGCTTCGCCCACTTGACTTACGACGTGTAGAAGGCTACTTCATTCTATATAACAGAACTCGCGTCCGAAAATGGTCAGGTAACTCTATCCTAAATTCATAAGTTCCCTAATTCACACTTGAATTCTGAATAAACGTTAACTTGTAATCGACAAGTCGGACTTCAAGTGCAAACTGGGGCAAGCATGCAAGTGCATTGCGCTGTCTATATAGGGTAAATTTGATGCTCGATGCACTACAAACGCCCTATCCTATGTAGATAGTTCACTCATAGTGGAAAAAGAGAAGAACTTCCTATGTCAGTTCATATTTCATTTTTTGTTTACTTCTTGTACACTTACTCATTATCGATCAATGGTCGATAATGGATTTGTTATCCGAAGCGACGTGGGAAACTCTTCACATTATAGGAGCACCGAATGTGGAATAACCAAGCAGGATAAGCCCAAGTTCTCTGGGAGAATCGGGATAGATTGGTAATGTGTCATGCGAGTAGTGTTTGCGAAACTAGAGACAAGTCAATTCTGATCTAATGGATGAAGATAGCAAAACACATCATGCCTTGGGCCGAAGCCTGAATGTCATTCCAAGAGACAACTTGAGACTCAATTTACTATCTTCCTCCATTACATAATCAACTTGAAATTCTTGTAATCAACGTCGCAAGTGAAGACCAAACATCAACCATTATACCAACATAACAATTGACGAATTATTCAAGCGAACATACCTCAAATTGATTTAAAGGCACAAGAAGATATGTGAATCAAACTCAGCAAAGCAATGGAATGGATCGGTGGCGAGCCAACTTTGGGCTGGCAATAAGATAGGGTCGGCTACAGTTCCATGGCGTGCTAGGGCTTGCAAGCTGGAATTTTGAGTTAGGGCTTGGAATCTGGAACCGAAATCACGATGGAAGGTATCGATTGGGGTGAGGAATCAAGGCATTGGAAAATGGTTGAATCGCTCGAAGATTGGATGGCTTGGAGGAGAATCGCTCAAGATTTGGATCGCTGGAAGCTAGGTCGTTTAGAGGTGCAGAGTCGGCTCGAATCAAAACGAGGAAGATATGGTCGGTTCGAATATAAGTAAGCAGGCTGATGCTCAAAATTTTTGCTAAGTAACAGGGTCGCTAGCGACCCGACCCATTATGGATCGCCAGCGACCCGTCCTAATCTTGTGGCAAAATTGCTAAGTACAAGGGTCGCCTATGACCCACCATGGCTCGCCAATGACCCGAGCTAATGTGACGATTTTTAAAACAGCAATTAGGTCGCTAACGACCTGACCCATATGGATCGCTAGCGACCAAATCAAAAAAAATGCATATATATATTTAAAGGAAGGAAGAAAGCTTCATCTATTCATCCCAAGCTCAATCGGTTACAACTGTTCATCACTCCATGACATGCAAGAAAGCGACAAGCAGAAATGTGATATATTGAGACAAGTAATAATAGTCAGAACCAAAGAAAGATGGTTGATGACGTTGGGCTAACATATTCGAAAAGCTCAAATGTCATTACTTGGAAATCAACAAATGAATATTGAAAACGATAACTTCCAGAGCACGCCTTGTTTACAACAAAGACGTACTCTGGGGGGCAAATGCTATCCTGGTTTTTAACCTAGCAGAAACCAATAGAGAATAGAGCAGTCTTGCAAGAACAGGATGGTTCAAGACTTCACTAGAAAAACCAAGACAAGGGATTAACAAGGGCTAAGCGATACAACTAAGACAACGACTGAGATCAATGGAGCCGAGAGATTAGTATTCTTATAATATAATCAGTAGATGAACGTAAGCAGCTAGTGGATTGCCGTCAAAACGTAAGAGCAATAATAAAAGGCTGTAGGAACATCTCCGGGTCCAGACTCCAAAAAAATCCTAAGTGCGTAGCTCATCAGCGACTCATGCCTCTGTTCAAACCATCAAACAAACAAGATATGGAACGCTATTAAGAAGAGGCAGGATTTGGTTCGCAAAACAATCCAAGTCTATGGTCGCAAGCGACCCATGGTCTTGGCTCGTTTTGCGAGCCAAAACCCCTCCAGGTCGCCTGTAACCTACCTGATAGCTGATGATGACTAGCCTGGCCCAGAAACTCTCCTACATCTATAAATAGCATTCCACTTGCGACATAAAGAGGATCTTCTCCAGACTGGTTGTTGAAGCTCTACTGCAATTATTCTTCACTTTCTACCTCCAAACAACTATCTCCAAAGGAATACACTATGATTCTCCAGTGGATTCCAAATCTGGAGATTTAATCTGGCTAGAAAACAATCAAAACCTTGTAACCAAACAACTCTTGTAGCAACAATCAGTCTATAGTAAAGTTATAAAGTGGACGTAGGCTTCATTAACAGCCGAACCACTATAAAATTTCTCTTCCTTCTTTCTTTTACTGTTCTTTCTTTATATCTATGGTCTGTGATATTGCTCTGTCAGGACAGGGCTGGTGCTTTCAAATCCAAACCAGGGTATTGATCCATTTTTTGGGTCAACAAGTTTAAACAAAGAAACATGATTAAACCACTTAGCACTTATAAACAACTTTTATAAAACGTTTGTTTATAATTTAAAACCCTTCTAGAAATGATATATAAGTATATACCAATTTATTTATAAGATAAGATATATTTAATAATAAAAACAATTTAAAAGATATTATATTACATAAGATTTTATTTATGAGGTACAAGACTACCCTAAAGCGGTTGGTCTACTTATTATGGAGGTCGATCACTCCTTTCTTTTGATCTGCAGCACAAACAATGGATCAATATGCCAGTGATGAGTGGTAGTTTGCTCTTGCAGTAGTTATTCGTAATGAGCTCTACTTTTCTCTTTTCAGTCCATTTCTCTTTCTTGTTCCTTCGATCAACTTCAACCAAAAAAATTCTACATAATTGAGTCGCATGCATTTAACACTCCATCTCAAAGTTCTTGCTTGCAATAAGCTCAGCTTCTCTCTTTTCAGTCCAATTCGCTTCTTTATTTTTGATCAACATCAAAAACACCACTTCCATAAATTTGAGTCTTATACCAAAATTTGAGTCTTATACATTTAAAACTCCATCACAACTCAGATATCACCATATCTTTAATCGCATTTATCCCTAACCGTTGTAATTTTAGTTGTTGGGTTCCTACTCCTTGGAAACCTTTTCTCTTTACAAAGCTAATCGCACTTCACCGACATATCTTTTGGAATTTTTCATGATCACCTTTTTCGGCTTGACCTTGTCATGTTCTTCCTTAAGCATAAGAAAGAACACATGCACATCAATTTACTTCAAGCGAGATATATAAACTTAATTTTCAATCACGTTAACTCGTTCTATCTATTTGAATATATTTAAATATCTTCCAAACCGTTGTATCAACTACGACCCCTACTTTACCACTACGATTATCTTAGTAAAATATGCCTTATTAGCCGGTAAAATTAACATTGACTATATTTTTAACCTCCGTGATATTGATGTTATACCAGGTTTACAAACATAGTTCGATGATTATGCTTGATTGTCTCTATCCCTAAAATAATACAAGTAATAGCAACGTATGAAGGCATGGTCACATGTAACATTGTCGTATAACAGGCATATATAAGAAGTGCCTATTAAGTATTAAAGAAACAATTTTAGTCCATTAGCGTGAACTAAATATGGACCAATTAAGACATATCGTTGCATCCATCAAATTGTCAATGGTACTAGCATATAGATTTACACCTATAAATAATCTTTTTTGATTTAGAAGACCCATATTTCGATAGCTCAAACTAAGAGTCAGATGGAGTGTTAATCAGTTCCGCCTTTTCAATTCAATGTCAAATAAACTTTCTTTCCAAAGTATGATATAGAAAGCCTTAACTCGATTAGTTTCCTCTCTCATACTACCTTCATCTCAAGTGTCTTTCATGTCTTCCACAAATCCTTTATGATAAACTGTCTATTAAGGTAAACCTTGAACTCCAATACTATAATTATGCTCTAAGGTGCAATCAACATGTCATCAAAATATAGCTGAAAATATACCATATCACCATCACAACTCGTGATATATATATGCATTGCCAACACTTAATTGTATTCATAAATTCTACATGTTTTTAATCATTTTTGATCTTTTTGGGCCTATGATGTCTAATTGATTTTTAGATCTAATCTAAATATACTTTAAATAAAATCTTATTTAATTTAATTTAATCTATTAATTTAATTTAATAATGAATTCAACTTAAATTTGAATTTGAATCCCAATATACCCAAATATACTCATGTGTATAGTGCACTTAACATGTAAATGATGTATATGGTTAATTTGTACGTTTATAAGTGCCGGGATTTACACCATAACGAACATATTTGTCCCTTTATTTATACCATTTTGGTTAACAGTTTTACCTCGAAATGTGTGTGCATAGACATAATTGTATCGTTTTAATT
This sequence comes from Allium fistulosum, assembly GCA_030737815.1. NCBI lineage: Eukaryota > Viridiplantae > Streptophyta > Magnoliopsida > Asparagales > Amaryllidaceae > Allium > Allium fistulosum. The sequence goes on from CM060905.1 coordinate 1,114,068,905, forward strand.
TACAATAATTTTGACTAATTCAAAATATTTTGAATTAATGTCTTAGAACCTTGTGTTGATTTAAAATTCAAAATCAAATCTAGATTTTAAATAAAATATCAATTTGTAAATTTTAAATGAAAATTATGTACAATATATACTGATCTAAAAAATTCAATGTGAGACATATTTAAGTATATACTTATATTTAATTTTAAAAATTATATTTATTTATATAAATTATTAAAATAATATACATACATACATACATATACGTGTATATATGTATAAATAAATTGGATTTTTTACTTTCGACTATAAGCTTTTAAAAAATAGTTTTATTTATTTATTATCAATTCATATAGATTTATATATATTTTCATTTAAATATAAATATATACATTAATGTATTTAAAATGATTTTTAAAATATATGCATGGAAATAAGTTTTTTATAAAACCAAATATATATATATATATATTTGTAAAGTAGTGTTAAATAATATAATGTATTTAAAATATATATGTGTGTATATATATGTACACAATTACATTTATCGTATTATAAAATTATTATAGCTAGCTACTTAAAATAATTTTTTAAATTCATTGGTTTAATAATATGGTCGAAATATACTGTTATAATATAATGATGTTTTCATGGTTCTTTTAATTTAAACAATTCAAATATACAAATTCAAATTACAAAACACAAGCATATATAAATTCTTTATAAATCATATATAAGATCTAACCGACACTAATATGATGTAATATTTAATCAAAATTGGATTAGATTATTACTTAAATATGTTGCCTAAGATTCACATCTTGAATGGTGGAATAATTCTGAGATTTAATCGAATTAACCTTTGGGTTTTGCTACGATCTTGAGACAAACACCACCTTTCTTTTAATTTGATTTTTTTATTTGCTTTCGAGAATTTATAGCTATGTAGCCCTCTTATTTTAAGATGGAATTAAGAAGAGGATGGAGGCAAAAACAATGACAAGTGATGTGTTTAAGTAGGCATTTAGGAAGAGGAAAAAGTGGAGATAGTTTCTCCTTTCTTGTAACATACCGAAAATTTAAGAGAGAATTTATAAAAGAATTATACTTTAAAATATAACAAGGGCAAAAATGGAATTTTTATAAAAGTCTGAACCTAGCTATGAAACTTGCTCTTATGCGTTCATAGTGATTTTTTAAATAATTTTCATATATAACACTTTGAAAACAGAGCTAGTATGGAGAAGTTATCGACATTTTAAAATTTCAACCGAAATTAATTAAATAAACCAATAAGAAAATTTAATTGTTCTTAAATAAATGGCTCCACCGGTCAACACTCTAGGGGGTCGTTGGTCGATATGTAGCGGTCGACCAATCCTCACCTAGCGGTCGACCGAATGATCATTAGGTTATACAGAGTTCCTTCTGGTATTGTTAGAAATCGAGATCTACTTTTCAGCAGTGAGTTTTGGAGGAGTCCATAAGAGGCTTTGGTCACTGAGTTGAGCTTGAGTATCACTTATCTCCCACAGACATACGGAGAGAGTGAACCGAGTATTGGTGGATCTACTTCGGATGTGTATCTTTGGATTTCGGAGGCTCTTGAGAGGACCATTTACCACAAATAGAGTCTACCTATAATAACAACTATCAGGCGAGTATTGAGATGGCATAATTTGAAGCGTTATATGGAAGACCCTATAGATCACCATCGTTTTGGTGGGACACTACAAATAGGATTATTCTTGGACCATATATGCTGAAGTAGACATCAGAAGAGGTAGGATGAAAACTATACAGGATAGACAGAAGTCTTATGTTGATAAGAGACGTACAGATTTGGAATTCGCGAAGGGCGACATGGTTTTTGTAAAGGTCTGTTATGAAATTTGGTAGTTCGGGAAAGCTAGCACCGAGGTTCCAAAGGTCTTTTCCAATTACTGGTAGGATTGGGAAGTTAGCATATAAGGTAAAGCTTCTTGAGAAGTTAGTGGGAGTATATAACATTTTCCTTATGTTGTACTTGCGAATGTGCTTACATGATACAACTGTCATAGTTGAGTTGAATCAGCTAGAGGAGGTGGAAGTAGAGAAGGAGTCACTTGTTTGTCGTGCACCCACTTGTATACTTGAGCATGGAATAAAATGACTCCACAACAAGGTTATCAAGCTCGTTAAATTTTAGTGGGGAGACGATCTAGCAGAGAGTACATGGGAGCTTGAAGAAGAGGATTCGAGCTTCCTACCCACAACTCTTTTCTAGTACGTTTCCATTGTAGATAATTAAGTATATGTCACTTCTGATTTTAGGTTCTAGATTGGTATACCCCGTAGGTAAAGATCATTAGATGTTAGATTTGGTTGCGAACGTGTCATTAGGACATGTTTTGGATAATTGATGCCAGTGGATGTATTTATTGGATGATTTTTTGCACACTTAGGTAAGTATGTCCTTTAGTTAACACATGCACTCACATCATCATCACTTGTTTATTTTATTCAGTTATATGCATATAGTTGCTATATATGGATTGAATGGTTACACATACATGCAGAACTGCAAGTATATTTAACTAGGATGTTGCATGCATTTGGATACATGGCATAAGCACATGCATTTCAGGAGGTTGACTAGATCAGGAGAACGCCTACTCTTTGCATTAGTATAGGTTCATATGCATCCCACACTTGTATGTACATACCACATTAGAACTTTAACTAAGCACAATGATTTCCAGTGGATGATGGATGAGTAGATGGTTGTACTTATTGATTACTGCGTGCACAAGTTACATTTTTCTGCCTTTGGAGATTTTGGGGACAAAACCCTTTAAAGGGGAGAGAATGTGACACCCCAAAAATTTAAGAGAGAATTTAATAAAAGAATTAAAATTTAAAATATAACAAGGGAAAAACAGAATTTTTATAAATGTCCGGTCTGGCTATGAAACTTGCACCGATACATTCATAGTGATTTTTTGGACAATTTTCATATATAATGATTTGAAAACGGAGCTAATATAGAGAAGTTATGAACGTTTTAAAATTTGGAAATGAAATTAATTAAATAAATTAATAAGGAAACTAAACAATCCTTAAATAACTAGCTCTACCGGTAGATGCCCTGGGGGCGGTGGGTCCTATGTAGCGGTCGACCGGTTGATGTTCCAGGTGGATGAATTTGAGCGGCCAATGGCCCGAATTTAATGAAATATATTTACCTGGAAGTGAAGTATGTGTTTACCGTACATGATGACACCAAAGATTCTGTTAGGGTTAATCAACGGTCAGGACTAATCTAACACCCCTATAAATACACAGCTAACCTAAACCTAATTCATTAGAAATTATTCTGCTCTATTGAAACTCTACCAAATTCTCTCCTCTCCAAAATTAAATTCTTCAAAAAGTAAAATAAAAATAAAAGTAGGGAGATTAAGGAGGAAAATCAAGCAAACAACTAACGAACATGGGGAGATTCCATTCAGGATTAAAAGAAAAGCTTAGATCTGAGGTGAGTGGTTATACTTTTTAATAAGATGGTTATATATAGTTAATTTTAAAATGCCTTATTTGATCTAGATTGTTGAAACTAAGTTAGAGAAACATATTGTTTAAATCTGCGATTTGAATTATAAATTGAATGGAAGTAAATTTGTTAAATAGAGATTAATCTATGTTAAACCCCTTTTCTAATCATATAATCTGTTAATATTACTGGTTAATGTTGGTGTTAATAGTAAACAAAGATTTGAACTATTTTCTACAAATAGGAAAAATTAAATTCGAATAACTGGAAATTTGGAATGAACGATTAATTGTTAATTAAATAACCAAAATGAATTAAAATAAAAAATTAAAACCCTAAATCAGTGACAACCGGTCGATCGCACTATTTGGAATGGTCGACCTCTCCAAGAGCAATCGGTCGACCAGTAGGCGTTCCAGGAGTGCAGTTTGAACCTTGGTCTATGTCCCGGGTTATAAATAAATTACTTAATAGTGTGTGTGTGTGTGTCTATATATATATGGATGATAGGAGTAGGGAAGTTAGTTCCCTACGAGGCGACACTAGAACATTGCAGAGTTGGGTAAATGCTCTTTATCCAGCGAGGGTCGATATTCAACCGGGGGCGATTCTATCGCAATGGCACTCATAAGAGGTTCTACGGTGATGCACGGCACCTATTGACGCTTGATGAAGTATGTGGGCCTGGCACCATAAGAGTTTCTTGGTATTCATAGATATTGACACGACATGATACTACATTGTTGTTGGATCCCGGCGTGTGCAATAAGAAACATTAGGTTACCATTGAGAGGTGGACATGAATGCAGACGATGAGACACTCGATGAGTCTGCATTGTGGGCTCTCCCTCAATGCATAACGAGGGTACATGCAGTCGTAGTGGTGGGAAAATTAGTCCTATGGTAGGAATTGCATGGAAACATATGCATAATAGTTACACTAGTCTTAATTTACAAGACGTAGTCCCATAAGGAAATTGTATGATAACCCTACGTTGGAAAAGTTCCAGTAGTTAATAGCCAATCATTAGTTATCTATCGGTTCGATTAGTTGTTTGATCCTAAGTATGAGCCTGCAAAAGTAGTTAGTGTAGGTTTGTGTTGAGCCAAACCCTTTAAATAAAGTAAACAAGTAACTCACAAACACTCTTAGAACACCCTAAGTCACATAGAGTATTATTAAAGCCAACTGCATATGATCACCATATATTAATAGTGTACTCATTCACCAGAATTTGTCTAACACACCCCTTTTACTTTCTTTTCCTCACCACAGGTGGATAGGGCAGCATGTGGTAGGCCTGTGATTAGTACATGGAGAGGCGAGCTCATCATTGGAGTTTCTTGTCATTTTATTTCACTCCCCATATAACTATCTATCTTATTCAGTACTTAGCATTTATCAGACTATGTACCTTATATTCGTGTACTTTGGATATGACTACGTACTGTTTTCTAAGACTGTATTTTGAGATATTTCCTAAGATGGTTATTTTCTTTATTTATATTTTGTTGCCTTTCACTGTGAGTTCTAAAAGTGTAGTATATTCTTAGATCATATATGTATATCTTAATCTTTGTAATGCTTTAAAAACCCCGACAGCTTGTATTTCTCGGCACTGACGCGAGTTCGAAGTCACCCTAGGCTTTGGATCGGTGTGTCAGGAGGTGCTGGTTGTCGTTGTTGGTATCAGATCCTAGGTTTATACTTCTTCAGGGATTAGGGGCGTATTGAGAGAACATACTTGAAAAGTTTTTCGAAAAGAAAAGGATTTCCAAATGTTTTTCAAAAGGTTTTCCAGAAAGGTTTTCAAAATGAATTTCCAAAGTTTATATATATGTATGTATAGATAAAAGCTTTTCAAAAGTTTTTATATAAATATGACATGGGTAACTCTGTCCTTATTCTTGCAATGCTATCCATGACCAATTGCTAATAAATTCCTAAATTACATATAGAAAATAAGTGATTCAAGCTCAAGCGACACGGCTAAGATTCTATGCATGAACATCCCGAATTGGTTCTGCTGGTATCTTCAGGCAAGGGGACAAATTAACCTTAATAGAGGATCAATAGAGCGAGCACCAGGTGTAGTTCCCGCCCGCCCATCTACTGTCAATTTTGCTAAGTTATGCAAGGACTTTACGAGCCTTTGAGCGAAGCCATATGTAGGGATGGAGTCGTATATGGATTCAATGATATGGATTTGTACATGCGAGAGGATTTTTGGTTTGATGAATCCGAGGGATGATGTGAGGAGATAGCTTGCTGCTTGGCATCTACAGGGAGGCCCTGAGTTGTTAGGATGTTGTGGAGGAAAGGACCAGTAGGGAGGAGATCACTAAGGGGGAATTAAGAGACATTTTGAGATGAAGATTTTGTCTAGAGCTGAAGAGGGAATGCAGTTAGAGAAGTTTATTCATTTGAAGCAAAGAGACATGTTGATAAAGGAGTATGTGAATCAGTTCAACGAGTTTACTAGGTTCAGGATGGAGTTGATCAACACCCCACACAAAAAGGTTTAAAGTTTGCTAAAGGGATGAACCAACCTCTTCAAGATTTAGCTTTTAGCCATATTCCTATGGGTGTGATGTATGAGGGTCTAGTGGAGATGGTCGTACTAAATACCGTCTCCAAGGAAGAAGCGAAAGAACCCGAGAAGTCTAGAGGAAAGGCAACATAGCTGAATCAGTGCAAGAGCGAAGGAGGAGCCAAGGGAAAGATTAAGAAGCAGGATATGCGTTGCATGAAGTTTGGCAAGAAGGGTCATTTTTTTAAAGATTACAAGGAAGATAGTTCGAAGATTGAGTGTTACAATTGGAATTAATACGGGAACATGATGCGGGAGTGTCTATCACCTTAGAAGACCTCTACCCAGGTGATACTAGCTTACGCACTGGATCCAATTCCAAGTTCGAGTGCTCCTCCAGCCGTGGACAAGGAAAAGAAGGTCGTGACTAAAAGTGTGATAACTCTATCTAGTTTATCTATTCGTACTTTATTTGACTCGGGGGCATCACACTCTTTTATCTCTAGTAGACTTGTAGATGAGTTGCACTTAGACACTAGCATAGTTACAGACCATGTGGTTGTATCAAAGCCTATTGAAGGATCGACTTATTTATCTATGATATGTAAGGGATTGAAATTATTTGTTTTAGGGGTCGAGTTTGACTATGATGCTTTTTTCTTAGGATTTTCTAGGTTTTGGGTTAATTTTGGGCATGGACTGGATTTCGATGTATGGGTCTATTCTAGACGATGATAAGAAGTTTGTTAGGATGGGTACTTGTAGTAGATGTAGTTTAGAGGTTTACTGCGATCCCAGAGGTTCAGTTATGTTGAGTTACCTATATTCATTAGACTTATCACATGATGAGTTAGATTCAGTGCATGTAGTTAGAGATTACCCAGATGTCTTTTCTGAGTTTACCAGTCTCACCCACCAAAGAGAGACCGAGTTTCGAATTTACCTCATGGAGAATGCTAGACCAATTGGCTTACCCTTGAGTCATATAGCTTCCAAGGAGAGATGCAAGTTAAACCATCAAATGAATAAGCTATCAGAGAAGGGATTCATTAGGAGTATCTTAGAGTGGGGAGCACCAATCATCTTTGCCACTAAGGCAGATGGTTCTTTGAGGCTTTGCATCGATTATAGGGAGCTGAATAAGCTGACATAGAAGAATCAGTACCCATTCCCCCGTATAGACGATCTCTTTGATTATTTGGTTGGAGCAAAGGTGTTCTCATAGCTTGATGTAGCTAAGGGATTCCACCAATTGCGTGTAACCGAGGATAGTATTCAAAAAACCACTTTTTGGATACCAAATAGACTTTATGAGTGGTTAGTCATGCCATTCGGACTGACTAATGCACCCGCTTACTTGTCAATCTGATGAGTCAATTTTTCAGAAGGTTTCTTGATAAGTTCATTATGTTATTCGTGGACGACATTTTAGTATAATTGAGGAGCAAGGAGAAGAACATGATGCATTTAGAAGAAGCACTCAATACACTCTATGAGCATAGGTTGAAGGCAAAGTTTTCTAAACGTCACTTTTGATGCGAGTAGGGATGCTTTTTAGGACATGTTATCTCAAAAAGTGGGTTGGCAGTTGATCCTACTAAAGTTATTGTAGTTTAGGATTGGCATGTGCTCAAGAATGCCATGGAAGTGAGGAGTTTCCTTGATTTGGCGGGCTACTATAATAAGTTCATTAAGGACTTCACGAAGACCTCTGCTTCTCTTACTCGCCTCACCATGAAGAATTTAGGTTTCTAATTCGACCCAAAGTGTGAGGACAAATTTTTAGGCTAAAGGAAGCTGTGACTAGTGCACCTGTTATAGTGTTACCCGATGGTACGAAGGCATTCACATTATATATACCAACGCTTGCAGTACAGAGTTGGGTGCGGTCTTAATGCAAAAAGAAAGAGTGGTAAGCTACGCTAGTTGACAGTTGAAGGTCCACTACAAAAGCTGGGATTTCCGACCCTCGAAAATCAACACTAATACGCCCATTGTATTGCGTGCTGAGAAATCAAATGCTGGAAAGATCGATGGTTAAGGAAAAGAGAGAAGACAAGACGAAACTAAGCAACACAGAATCTCACAGTGGAACGAATAATCTATAATATACAAAAAATCTTTACACAAAAAAATGTAATATATGTATATACAAATATCAATCAGAGTATACTAACTTATTTCAGCCTAGATAGTCATAACAACCTATCCTTACAATTGCTGATAATACGAACAATAGATAACACAGCGGAACGCAAAGAATACGTAGATACGTCATGGGCCCAAGCTTGTCTCTTGAGCTCCAATGTATCCAAAGCAATCTGTCAATATGCTCAGTCTAACCCGAGCATTATAATAAAATAACTCCCAAGTTAGTCTGATAAACCAACATGATAATAACACATCCGGTTGAATATTAATGTTTCAAAAATCTTTTGAAAACAAAGGTATCTCATAAGACCACACCGCATATAAACATGGATGGGTTTTTACCTTACGATAACCAAACCATTTACTGTAGAAAATCCAGTGATATTATAATAATGTCTAGAGTACAAATACTTATTAATCATAGCCGAAATTGTTACATTAATTAAATTCCAGCATAATAGGCATACAAACAAAACCATAAAAGCTCTATTGGATATGGATTCCATACTATGACAAGGTAAGAAAATACCTTCCGATGGAACATCTCTAGATAAAATATATCGGGGTCTAGCAAGAACATCTTGTACCTGTGCCACACAATACTGACTTACCACTTGACTAGTAGTACTGAATATGATCACCCTTTCATTACTGGGCCCCGAAGCATACATGAGTAGATAGTAATCGATCTATATTTGGAATGACCATACCCTGATAGGAGCGACCCAGTTGGCCATGCTACATGCCCGATTTCCATCATTTCCCGATTGATGAGGCTTGAGGCTACATTTCACCTTTATGGACCACTTCCCACTTGGAATGTTAACACTGCCCTCTAGGCAACAATGCAATGCCAGCATTCATCCATACAAGTTCATCCTAGGACTGAACAAAACGCTTGAGAGCTCCATCTTCAATTACATCATTTCCAAAATGTCTTCACTTCGAAACGCTTGAGTTGGATTGAAATGGTTTTCAGATAACACATCCGATCTCGGTCTCTTCGAAACAACATTCGATAGTTTCCGGTAAACTCAAACCCGGTTCTTTAGGAAATAAATAGTCAAAATAAGAACGGGGATCACCTCCTAACCGTTAGTGGATGTATTTCCTTATCCTTTGTCCTTGGAGAACGAAACGAGATTTATATGCACGGTACAATATCATCGGAGATGACTGTGCCATATAACTCACGTGTTTCTCCTAGATATTTCCAAAGTTAGATTTTGGGTTCATATTTGATAGTCGGTTATTTAACTATCAACAAACACACACCCAAATATGGGATTCAATTACATAGGGAAAACCAACATTAGTTAAGCACATAAGAATCCACTAGCCTCCTTAATAAATCTTTCATTGATTAAAATCATTTTTTAAATTACTTGTATAAAATACTTTTACAAAGATATATCACCAATCCCTACATCTTCAATACTCAGAAAATATTCATTTACTTATCTCAATGGTATAAGTATATTCACAAACGGAGGAAGGTTTCCTTTTTATATAATTCAAAAATCATTTATAAACTCCTTTATAAACCCTTAAAAATCATCCATAATCTCCTTTATAAATCTAAAAACATTTATAAACTTTTTTTTATACATTTAAAAAAAATCATTCATAAACCCTTTATAAGTCTCTAAAATCATTTATAAATTATTTATAAATCTGTAAAACCATTTATAAATTATTTATAAATATGTAAAACCATTTATAAACTCTTTGTAAATTATTACTCAAGTCTTTTATAAACTCTTTATAAATCCATAAAACTCATTATAAAACTCCTCTTATAATTCTATAAACCCATTTTTAAAATTCGTTTATAAAAATCTAACAATATATAAACTCCTCTACATTGTCAATAATTTTCCTTTAAGTCTTCATACTATTTTATAAACTCATCTTATAAAATCCAAGTATGTTTATAAAACTCTATTTATAAGCCTCGAAAAGATTATAAATAAATAAAAATCATTTACTTCAAAACCCTATTATATAATAATAATTATTATTAACAATAAACATTATAAATAAATAATTATTATTAACTCCAAAACTTCTTAAAATATTAATTTCCAAACATTATTAAATAAACAATAATAATTAATCTTTATCATTATTATAAATAGTAATAATTTATTGTGGTGACCCTCATCTTTAAAATCACTTAGATTTTTTTTTATTCAAGAGGGACTCACCACTAAACCCCAAATACTTTTATATTTAAATTTTATATAGTTTCCAAATATTTTTCCCAAGACCCTGTAATTACTAATATAATCATATCAGTGTACAAAGATTAAACCAATTATATATTTGATGATATACAATTGCTCCTTTATTTATATTTACATATATATATATATATATATATATATATATATATATATCAGAGTCAATTTAAATCAAATTGAAGACAAAATATCATACAAGCTATTGACAAGCCACTGATTTCCTATTTAAATCTTATTCTACTGCCAGAGGTATATTTTTAGCAAATTATATTACCTAAACTTGTTATCTGACTATATATAAATATTAATCTGCCTAAATAAGGCTATTAGCATTTATTTGTTCTTGTGACAGTTATTAGGCTTATGCATAAAATTATTTCACGATCCTACTTGTAGTTAGGAACATTAAAAGTGATTTCCTGATCACTGTCTCAAATTAAACAATTGAAGTTAGATTGCATTTCTATATTTGACATGGTACAGATTTTTAGTTGCTTGGTATATCTCTAAAATTGCTTGGTGTTATATGGGGGTTGCTTGGTGTTTTTCTTGGTTTTGTCCCGGATGCACTCACACTTCATCAATTGAAATGAAGAGATTCCAGGCTCCAAGGGTTCGACCCATGGCCACCTAGACCAGCCATAGTCCCCCTTTTACCACTTGCAAACCCTTACCCTTCATTTTGAAAAGCTTTTACAAAATTCCTACTCCTAAATTTCCAAGCCTTTTTATGCCTAGTTCAAGTTTTCTGGAAAATACTTTCTTATAGGTGTTCAACCAAATATCCAAAGTCCATTACCCTTCCAGGTCTACTATTCTCAAAGATCTTTTTTTAAATGCTCAAATCCATACAAATTTCCAGAATTTATGCACCTACCAGTATCATTTACTTGCCATGCACAAATTCATTTTACTTGAATGTTCTGCTAAAATCTTTGAGAGTTCATTTCAAAAATTAAATCCTCTTAGCTTTTTAATTTCCATAAGACAAAATATAAACAATAGAAATCAGAGATTCAAATGTATATATATTTCTCAGTATCAATTTATCTGACATGCATACATTTATTCCACTTGAGTATTTCTTATTCAAATCTTGTCAAATCTATTGTAATTTTATTTAAAGAAAATCATAGAATAAACTCAGGCAATAAAACCAGAGATCATTACATTCACATTTTATATTTATGTGTTATAACCATCCCCTTGTTTTCTCCAAATCAGAGGATCATAGAACCAATAAAAATCAAACCCCATCATATATCATTCAAAATGAATTTTACTTAAGTACAAGCTTTCAACCTCAAATACTTAGTAAGTTTCCTACAAGTACTTCAATTACAGAAAATATAATTTGTCTAGTAATTCCATTACAAAGCAACTGCAAATTTAAAACAAGTCTCTCTTATTTATATTAGCAGCCAATGCCTTCTTTACCCATCAAGCCAACTTCAATTTCCTGCAAGCAAATCATTTAGCTGCCCCAAATAATTTTTGAGACACCCAGATGATTTCAAGGGCAACCAAAAGGGTCAGTTTACACTGGTATGAGCATTTATCAATTTTGTATGTATATACATAATTTTAGTAATCTTGCAGTGCCTTCCTAGTTTAACAGGTCATATTCTTAGCATGTTTTGGTTCATTCAAAAAGTCACAAAACCACATTCAACAAATCAAACAATGCACAACAGTCAGTTAAGATTAAGCATGTGTACAATTTTTAATTCATCAAATCTTGGATAAGTAATCTTTGTTTTATACTCCAAATTTCCACCCAGCAATTAATCAATGAACAATATCTATCTTGATTAAATCTAACACCAAATCTGAAAGTTTATAACCCAGATTTTTAAACCCCTACCCCCATTTATTTTATGGTCTTTAACTCCTTGTCAAATGAACACTATGTATGCATTGTGATGGAAACTCCCAGGTTGTTTTAAATTATTCCAACACACAAAGGCCTCAGGGTGCAGTTGCACCATGCACATACTTGCTTCCACCTGAAGTAAGCAGATCATTGACTACCCCCAAGTGACCAATTTAGTTTTTTTTTGTCATATATCAGAGAAATATGACTGCCTGCATATTTTCTGGCTCAACCCCATGTTCCCCTATTAATCTTGATCCATGTTTAATGATGATAGAACAAGAATACTTAAAACATGTTAACTCTGAAAGCCAAATTACCGATCAATGCTCCAAACAAAAAAATGCACAAACAAACATCCATATCACCCATAACAAATCATTTCAGAGATTCAAATAACTCATAGTATTTTTAGGCTGCCTGCAATAGGACTTAATGCCATTGCATACAAAAGATAAATACTCACATAATGTTTCTCCTTTCACTGCCTTAATTTCTTAGAACAGCAAATCCCCCAAAGCCTCAAGCTAGTGTTTCTCCTTGTTTATTTTATTTTGTTTTTGATCCCGAGAGAGAGAGTGATGGTTTTGGCTATGTGCAGTTATTTATAAATCCATTCTAGGGTTTTAGAAAATGGGTAATTCCCCTGATACCCTTAGATGTTTATGTACACATCATATTTCTGTGTGATCATAAATTGGAAATGCACACTTTAATTAGCTATTTCGGGGATCTTGCATTTTTAGACACTCAATACTATTTTCATGACTCTTTTCTACTCATGCAATAAGCATGTGACCCTCAGTTCATTATTTCTTTTTATAAGTTTTAAGGAAATCTGAAATCTACTTTGTATATATTTTTTTTCCTACCTATCTATTACCTCCATTAAATCAGACATACTACCATACTTTGTAATGTAAAATCATTTACACAAATTATTTACTTGGAATAAATATGGTATGGAAATTTTATTTGATTCTGTATATGTGTATATATGTGTATATATATATATATTTCTGCCTTTATGTCAAATCAGTCAACTCCCTTTTAAATTAAAAATCACATATATTATGCTAATTATTTTCTGGCACAATTATAAGACATATAAACCTTTATATTAAACTTCATTTTATTTTATCTTCATATAAAACAGCAAACACCCCATATATATTAAATGTGTATATATATTTACATAATTCTTTGAACATAAAGCTATATTTATTTTGAGTTCCAATTTTTCTTCTAATTACCTTAATTCCTTGCATTTTATCAAACAGAAGCTCCCATTTAATTTTATTTATTGCCAAATTATTTTCTGTTTTAATGCAATATATATATATATATATACTTATATATATATATATATCTCAGAATTTTCTAATATAAATATATAACATTTTATTTTTATTTTAGGGTCATTACATACCCTCCCCCTTAAAGGAATTATGTCCCCATAATTTCACCTAATTTCTCCAATTAAAAGCACTAATCCATAGCCTGTTTTAACTCCATAACCCCATACCCATATTTTATGAAAACAAACAATGTATAAGTATATTTAGAAAAATTATCTTAGGCTGCTTAAACATACCTCTTCATCAGTAAACAAATTGGGGTATTTAGCTCTCATTTTATCTTCAACCTCCCATGTACAATCATTAGTGTCCAAGCTCCACTGGATTTTCACCAGTTTGATCACCTTGTTCCTCAACTTTTTCTCTTCCTTGGCAACTATCCCTACTGGTTCATTGGTATAAACCAAATTCTTCTGGACTTGAACTTGAGTAGGTGACTCCAGAATTGCTCCTTCATCATGCACCCATTTTCTCAATTGAGAAACATGAAATACAGGATGTACACCACTCAACTCCTCAGGTAACTTAAGTCTGTAGGCCATAGCACCAATCTTCTGTATAATTTCATATGGTCCTACAAATCTTGGTGATAGCTTACCAGATTTTCCAAACCTAAACACTTTCTTCATTGGTGATACTTTCAGAAAAACATGCTCTCCTACTTCAAACTCCATTGGCTTTCTCTTTCTATCTGCATAAGACTTTTGTCTTGATTGTGCTGCCTTCATTCTATGCCTAACCAATTCAATCATGTTGGAAGTTTCTTTAACATGATCTGGCCCCAACATTACACCCTCTCCTGCTTCCAACCAACAGGCAGGAGACATGCAAGGTCTCCCATACAAGGCTTCAAAGGGAGCCATTCCTATGGTTGACAGATAGCTATTGTTGTAAGTGAATTCTGCCAAGTGAATATGATCCTCCCAATTTCCCCCAAAATCAAGCACACATGCTCTAAGTAAATCTTCCAATATTTTATTCACTATCTCTGTTTTCCCATCACTTTGAGGACGGTAGGCAGTGCTTAAACAAAGTTGTGTTCCCATTGCTTCTTGGAAGCTTTCCCAAAATCTTGAGGTGAACAAAGTGTCTCTATCACTTACAATAGTCTTGGGTATGCCATGTAGCCTCACCACTTCTTTAATAAACAATTGTGCAAGCCTAGATGCATTTCTATCTGACCTGACAGGAAAAAAATGAGCTGATTTGGTTAGTCTATCAACAATTACCCATATACTATCATTGCCTTTCTTAGTTCTAGGCAAACCATCCTCAAAATCCATGGAAATGCTTTCCCACTTCCACTGAGGTACCTCCGAAGGTTGCAACATGCCAGAGGGCTTTTGGTGGTCTGCTTTAATTTGTTGACATGTGGAACATTTTGCCACATATCTTGCCACTGCTTGCTTCATTCCTGGCCACCAGTAGCCTCTTTTTAAATCATGATACATCTTAGTACCACCAGGGTGTATGGTGTACCTGGTCTTGTGATGCTCATTCATGATTTCTTCCTTCAATTCTGCAATGTTTGGCACACAAAGCTTATCATTTTTCCTCAAATAACCTTGGGAATCTATTTTAAAATTCTCTGACTCAATGTTATTTAATAACATTTCTTTCTTCTCCTTTAGACTTTGATCTTGATCTTGCATGCTACCAACTTTCTCCACCAGATTAGACTTTACTGTGATTATTCCCAGTATACCATACTCCACCATATCACCGTGCTCTTTAAAATTCACTACATCCTTGCTGTATATATCTGCCTCCCCAAGCACTGCAAGATTTTTAAACTCATCAATCATCAAACTGGCTAATCTAACATGATTTCTGCTCAAAGCATCTGCTACTCTATTAGCTTTTCCAGGAGTGTACAATATATCTAAATCATATGCAGCCAGAAACTCCAACCACCTTGCTTGCCTCATATTTAAATCTTTTTGAGAAAATAAATATTTCAATGCTTGATGATCTGTGAATAATTCAAATTTTGCCCCAAGCAAATAATGCCTCCATAGTTTTAGTGCAAACACTATTGCAGCTAATTCTAGATCATGAGTTGCATATTTGGTTTCATTGGGTTTAAGCTGTCTTGATGCATATGCCACTACCTTGCCATGTTGCATAAGCACTGCACCTAACCCAGATCCACTAGCATCAGTGTATAGAACCATTCCTTCATTTGCTTCTGGGATTTTTAGGACAGGAGCTTCCACTAATGCTTGCTTCAATTTCTCAAAAGCTTGTTCACACTGCTCAGTCCACACATATGGTTGGTTCTTCTTGGTTAGTTTGGTCATTGGTGCGGCTATTCTTGAGAAATCCTTGATGAACCTCCTATAATACCCTGCCAAACCTAAGAATGACCTCACCTCAGTCACTGTTTTGGGTCTACTCCATGATTGAACTGCAATGACCTTGCTTGGATCTACACTTACTCCCTGCTGTGACACTATGTGTCCTAAGAATTTTACTTCATGTTGCCAAAATGTACACTTTGAATACTTAGCTTTTAATTCATGTTCTCTAAGTCTGGATAATACTAAATGTAGGTGCATGGCATGATCATCTTCTGTCTTTGAATAAATTAATATGTCATCTATAAATACCAAGACAAACTTATCCAAAAAGTCTCTAAAAATTCTATTCATCAAGTCTACAAAATAGGAGGGAGCATTGGTCAAGCCAAATGGCATTACTAGAAATTCATAAAGGCCATACCTTGTATTAAAGGCTGTGTACTCAATGCTTTCCTCTGCAACTTTCATCTGATGAAATCCAGAGGCTAAGTCTAGCCTTGAAAATATTTTAACCCCATGCAATTGATCAAATAGATCATCTATTCTAGGCAGTGGGTACTTATTTTTAATAGTCACCTTATGTAAATCTCTGTAGTCTACACACAACCTCATTGTTCCATCATGTTTCTTGACAAATAGCACTGGGGAACCCCAACTGGAACTACTTGATCTTATGAATCCTTTCTCTTCTAATTCTTCTAGTTGATGTTTTAATTCTACCAACTCTTTTGGACCCATTCTATAAGGCTTCTTAATGATTGGATTTGTTCCAGGAATTAATTTTATTTTAAATTCAACTGGTCTGTTTTGAGGAATTCCTTTCACTTCTCCAAACACATCTACATATTCATTGACTACTGGGATTTACTCTATTTTTAATTCCTTTTGAACTTCATTAATACTCCAGATTTTATTAAAACATGTATTCTTTGCTATTTCACTTAAGATGGTAATTCTTTTGCCTTCATTTGTTTCCAAAGAAATAGTAAGGTTTTCTAAATTTAAAATTGCTTTATTTCTCATTAACCAATATACCCCCAAAATAATCCCAATACCAGGATAATTTAAGGTATATAAATCTGAATTAAATTCATAACCCCCTATATTTAATTTCAGATCCATACACTTCATCCCCAACATACAATGACTCCCTATGGGACTGTGTACAACCAAGGGCTGATCAATGGAAACACATGCAAGTGTTAACTTCTTTACAATTTCCAAAGATATTAGTGAATGTGAGGCACCAGTGTCATATATTACTGATATGGGTTGGGTATGAATAAAAATTATACCTTCAAGTTGCCCAACATTCCCAGTGTTACTTGCTGCCAAAGCTCCTACCCTTGTTGTTCCCCTATTGGTTTCTGGGCAATCCTTCTTGAGATGACCCATCTTTCCACAATTATAGCATCCTCCTCTGGGTATCTTGGGGTCAGGGCATTGGTTACTATAATGTCCAGCTTTTCCACAATTAAAACAATGAGTGAACTTCTTGCTTTCAGGTGCTGTTGCTCCTTCCCCTTTCTTAACTCCTTTACTTGCATTTCTCTTGTCATAAGGTTGCACTTTGTTCTGACCACCCTTCTTCTTGTTGAGCTTCATATTCCTGAATTTCTCTCTTGCAGTGTCATGTTGCTCAAATGAGAGAGTTAGATCAATTACTTGATCAAAGGTTTTGTCCTTGTATGGCAACATTGCCCTTGACAAACTAGGGTTCAAGCCTTGAATGTACCTTGCATTCTTTGCTTCTGCATTCCCTATTAACACCAGTCCATACTTGGATAAAGCTTCAAACTTCTGAGTGTATTCATTCACATTCATGCTTCCTTGCCTTAATCTAATAAAGTCTTCAAGTAGTGTGGCCTTGGCAGATGCTGGGACAAATCTGGCCTCAAGCATGTCCTTGAAATTATTCCAAGTAATGGTATCCTCTTGTCTTCCTGCTGTCACAACTTCCCACCAATCCAGTGCAACCCCCTTCAATTTCCTTGAAGCTATCTGTCTCTTTCTTTGGTCATTGATTTGCATATCTGTGAAGACCCTCTCCATAGTTTTTATCCAAGTTTGAACACATATAGCTCCTTCAGTACCTTCAAAATCCTTTCCTCCCAAAGTGGCACAAGTCTTAAGCAGTTTGGAGAGTTCCTCATGAGGATTGTCTTGCCTTGGTGCCATTCCATCCCTTAAAGCTCTCACAAAATCCTCCATGCTCATCACAGGTGGCTCACGTGATGATCCTGCACCTGTGTGATGCCTTGGTCCTACCATAATGCTATAAATATGATTGTTATGTTAGTTTATTTACCCCTATCAGTTTTTGGTGTCTTTACTTGGTTCATTTTCATTTCTGTGCACACTGTGCATGTGTCACATGTACACACATATATTTCTTGACATAAAGCAAAAACATTCAACACCAACAATTCAAACAATGCATTCAAACATCCATATGCATACAACAACATTTACTATGTTATTTAAAACATAGCTCTGATACCAACTGTGGTGACCCTCATCTTTAAAATCACTTAGATTTTTTTTTATTCAAGAGGGACTCACCACTAAACCCCAAATACTTTTATATTTAAATTTTATATAGTTTCCAAATATTTTTCCCAAGACCCTGTAATTACTAATATAATAATATCAGTGTACAAAGATTAAACCAATTATATATTTGATGATATACAATTGCTCCTTTATTTATATTTACATATATATATATATATATATATATATATATCAGAGTCAATTTAAATCAAATTGAAGACAAAATATCATACAAGCTATTGACAAGCCACTGATTTCCTATTTAAATCTTATTCTACTGCCAGAGGTATATTTTTAGCAAATTATATTACCTAAACTTGTTATCTGACTATATATAAATATTAATCTGCCTAAATAAGGCTATTAGCATTTATTTGTTCTTGTGACAGTTATTAGGCTTATGCATAAAATTATTTCAAGATCCTACTTGTAGTTAGGAACATTAAAAGTGATTTCCTGATCACTGTCTCAAATTAAAAAATTGAAGTTAGATTGCATTTCTATATTTGACATGGTACAGATTTTTAGTTGCTTGGTATATCTCTAAAATTGCTTGGTGTTATATGGGGGTTGCTTGGTGTTTTTCTTGGTTTTGTCCCGGATGCACTCACACTTCATCAATTGAAATGAAGAGATTCCAGGCTCCAAGGGTTCGACCCATGGCCACCTAGACCAGCCATAGTCCCCCTTTTACCACTTGCAAACCCTTACCCTTCATTTTGAAAAGCTTTTACAAAATTCCTACTCCTAAATTTCCAAGCCTTTTTATGCCTAGTTCAAGTTTTCTGGAAAATACTTTCTTATAGGTGTTCAACCAAATATCCAAAGTCCATTACCCTTCCAGGTCTACTATTCTCAAAGAACTTTTTTTAAATGCTCAAATCCATACAAATTTCCAAAATTTATGCACCTGCCAGTATCATTTACTTGCCATGCACAAATTCATTTTACTTGAATGTTCTGCTAAAATCTTTGAGAGTTCATTTCAAAAATTAAATCCTCTTAGCTGTTTAATTTCCATAAGACAAAATATAAACAATAGAAATCAGAGATTCAAATGTATATATATTTCTCAGTATCAATTTATCTGACATGCATACATTTATTCCACTTGAGTATTTCTTATTCAAATCTTGTCAAATCTATTGTAATTTTATTTAAAGAAAATCATAGAATAAACTCAGGCAATAAAACCAGAGATCATTACATTCACATTTTATATTTATGTGTTATAACCATCCCCTTGTTTTCTCCAAATCAGAGGATCATAGAACCAATAAAAATCAAACCCCATCATATATCATTCAAAATGAATTTTACTTAAGTACAAGCTTTCAACCCCAAATACTTAGTAAGTTTCCTACAAGTACTTCAATTACAGAAAATAGAATTTGTCTAGTAATTCCATTACAAAGCAACTGCAAATTTAAAACAAGTCTCTCTTATTTATATTAGCAGCCAATGCCTTCTTTACCCATCAAGCCAACTTCAATTTCCTGCAAGCAAATCTTTTAGCTGCCCCAAATAATTTTTGAGACACCCAGATGATTGCAAGGGCAACCAAAAGGGTCAGTTTACACTGGTATGAGCATTTATCAATTTTGTATGTATATACATAATTTTAGTAATCTTGCAGTGCCTTCCTAGTTTAACAGGTCATATTCTTAGCATGTTTTGGTTCATTCAAAAAGTCACAAAACCACATTCAACAAATCAAACAATGCACAACAGTCAGTTAAAATTAAGCATGTGTACAATTTTTAATTCATCAAATCTTGGATAAGTAATCTCTGTTTTATACTCCAAATTTCCACCCAGCAATTAATCAATGAACAATATCTATCTTGATTAAATCTAACACCAAATCTGAAAGTTTATAACCCAGATTTTTAAACCCCTACCCCCATTTATTTTATGGTCTTTAACTCCTTGTCAAATGAACACTATGTATGCATTGTGATGGAAACTCCCAGGTTGTTTTAAATTATTCCAACACACAAAGGCCTCAAGGTGCAGTTGCACCATGCACATACTTGCTTCCACCTGAAGTAAGCAGATCATTGACTACCCCCAAGTGACCAATTTAGTTTTTTTTTTCATATATCAGAGAAATATGACTACCTGCATATTTTCTGGCTCAACCCCATGGTCCCCTATTAATCTTGATCCATGTTTAATGATGATAGAACAAGAATACTTAAAACATGTTAACTCTGAAAGCCAAATTACAGATCAATGCTCCAAACAAAAAAATGCACAAACAAACATCCATATCACCCATAACAAATCATTTCAGAGATTCAAATAACTCATAGTATTTTTAGGCTGCCTGCAATAGGACTTAATGCCATTGCATACAAAAGATAAATACTCACATAATGTTTCTCCTTTCACTGCCTTAATTTCTTAAAACAGCAAATCCCCCAAAGCCTCAAGCTAGTGTTTCTCCTTGTTTATTTTATTTTGTTTTTGATCCCGAGAGAGAGTGATGGTTTTGGCTATGTGCAGTTATTTATAAATCCATTCTAGGGTTTTAGAAAATGGGTAATTCCCCTGATACCCTTAGATGTTTATGTACACATCATATTTCTGTGTGATCATAAATTGGAAATGCACACTTTAATTAGCTATTTCGGGGATCATGCATTTTTAGACACTCAATACTATTTTCATGACTCTTTTCTACTCATGCAATAAGCATGTGACCCTCAGTTCATTATTTCTTTTTATAAGTTTTAAGGAAATCTGAAATCTACTTTGTATATATTTTTTTTCCTACCTATCTATTACCTCCATTAAATCAGACATACTACCATACTTTGTAATGTAAAATCATTTACACAAATTATTTACTTGGAATAAATATGGTATGGAAATTTTATTTGATTCTGTATATGTGTATATATGTGTATATATATATATTTCTGCCTTTATGTCAAATCAGTCAACTCCCTTTTAAATTAAAAATCACATATATTATGCTAATTATTTTCTGGCACAATTATAAGACATATAAACCTTTATATTAAACTTCATTTTATTTTATCTTCATATAAAACAGCAAACACCCCATATATATTAAATGTGTATATATATTTACATAATTCTTTGAACATAAAGCTATATTTATTTTGAGTTCCAATTTTTCTTCTAATTACCTTAATTCCTTGCATTTTATCAAACAGAAGCTCCCATTTAATTTTATTTATTGCCAAATTATTTTCTGTTTTAATGCAATATATATATACTTATATATATATATATATCTCAGAATTTTCTAATATAAATATATATCATTTTATTTTTATTTTAGGGTCATTACATTTATTTCCAAACATTATTAATAAATAATTATTATTCCCCGCTTGCCTTGCAAAAAAAATTATTATTATTAATTTCAAGCCTTATTAACAATTTAAATGATTAACTTTTCAAAATACTAAAATATTGATAAGTAACCTTAAAACAATATTAATTATAAATAGGTAACCTTAAAAAAACATTAATTACAAATAAAAAAGCTTTAAAACAATACTAAATATAATAAATAATCTTTAAAATAATTTAAATATAAATAAATAACTTAGAAAAGACAAACAAAAAGGTTGGAGTTGTTAACAAGAAATCTTGTCAATACCGCCAATGCTTTTATAAGATAATTTTATTTGAACATAACCATGTGGTTGAGATGATTCTCGCCTTTGAAAGTGTATCTACTAAATAAAATGACAATCAGATGGACCTAAGTGAAAGGAATAGTGAACTGCCATACCATTCGACCTTGTCGAGAGGAATAATGAGGTTATTTCAACCTTACGACCAGGTTGACGATATACTAAATCGTCAAACCTTTTAACCTTGTCGAAAGGTTATTAGCAAGATCAATCAAACCTTTTGACTAGGTTGGAATAGAAGTAAATTGCCCAACCTTTCGACCTTGTCGAAAGGTCATTGACAAGATCACTTCAACCTTTTAACTAGGTTGGAATAGAAGTAAGTTGCCAAACCTTTGACCTTGCCGAAAGGTGTGACAAGGCCAATTCATCCTTTCGATTAGGTTGAAGTAATTCATAATCATTTATCTCTCAGAATCATCACTTCATCGAGTTCCATCTCTCCTGGGAATTGAAAGCAATTATCGATGATGACTTCCACTTCCTTTTTTGATCATGTCGAAAGTTGACGTTTGAGACCTTTCAACTTTATCGAAAGGAAAAGGATATCCTATCAGTAAATTCTAATTGCTTTCAATCCCTTAACGTCAAATCCTTTCCATGGAATTCTTTCGAAGGGATCACTGTTGCTTAAAGAAATAGATTCCCCTCGAATGAATTCCATCATGAATGGTAGTTAGATATATAAACCATGATTCCTTTAGGAAGTGTACCTTTCGACTAGGTCGAAAGGTATTCCTCCTTTCGATGCAGTCCCAGATTAATAATCTTTAACCCATTTTATTTTCCTTATATAAGATCAATTTAGAAATTCCCACAGCTCTTGCATTTAACATAGTCGCCACCTCATCATCGCTTTTGTTTTCTATTATTCGGCCTTTTGGCCCGGCTACACAAAGGTGATTACGAGGACCAGACTTGACTATTGATGAGAAAGATGGCCATGAGATGACAATAATATGACAAGAGCATGATATCCGAATAGTTATATCCAGCCTAGGGTAAATAAGATCAACGGATAGGTGATACAGGATGTCAGAATGATGAAGGTTAGCTTGGTGGAATAGGTGTCGGCATGGATGTTTGATAAGTTGAAGAGTGTATAAGTGAGGTCAGCATAGTGTGTTGGGCTGAGAGTTTCTTATGGTGGGCCCAAGTGGCCAAAGGGCTCCAGGCTTGAAGATGTCAGTTAGGCTGAAGGCTACCTTCTTCTATAAATGCAGGGGTAGCGGGCCATTTTTGGGGGGCTCGCTCTCTCTTTTTGGGGGAACTTCATCATCTTCTTCTTCCTACTCCAAATACTCCGCCATGGCTATTTTTCTTATAAACTTGTATCAATGGATTCTAGCCAATCGAACAACTCATGTAATTGTAATCAAATGAAGAATGAATAAAATTTGAAGTGGACGTAGGCCGAGATTGCCAAACCACTATAAAATATTTGTGTTAATTTACTTTAATGCTTTGTTCTCAAGATTCCATTAATTCTCTGATGTCCATGAAATTCTACGGATGTTAATGACCAATTTTGGTGCTTTCACTTGATTGGATCTCATCGTCTACTAGTGGATTTCCATATTCGCGAGATAGATCCAGTTGTTTAACAATAAAATTCCTATTCTACTTAGATTTGAAAGAGATATAAAGGAAGCTATTAGCCATGGGATTAGATGCACTAATGTACGCAAGTTTTGGGATTGAATGTTGAAGTTTGCACTGGAGTTATATAAAGGCCGACTCCTCACTCAATGTAGATAGCCAACCCCTTACTCAATGTTGAGAGCCAATCCCCCACTCAAAAGATGACAGCCGATCGCTTTAGCATATATACTGAGCAAATGCCGACCCATGTATATCGACCCCCTGTGACCGAACCAGTAGTCACCGAGCCAACCTATCCGAACCATGAACCCCTCGTGCATGACTCGAAGCGAGATCTCCTATAACTCGGAGTAGCTAGGGATGTAACCCGAAGTGAAGGAAAGTCAACCATGTTGCCCTATTAGTAATCTGCTAACATCCTCTAACGAACGATGAATGGCCGACCCACCTTAGCCTTCTCTCCATGACCGAGCGATATACAAGGAGCAATCCGAACCGGGCCAACGAGAATAGACTCAAGCTGCCGAACTATATGCGTCGAATCACTCAGGCCGATCCACCATGTTTACACTCCAACACCGAACCGCCTTAGCCGAGCCACTCTTTGCCGATCTGCCTTGGTCGAACCGCCTTGGCTGAGCCACTCTTGGCCGATCCACTATGTCTACACTCCAACATCGAACCGCCTTGGTCGAGCCACTCTTGGCCCATCCACCATGCCTACACTCCAATACCGAACCGCCTTGGCCGAGCCACTCTTGGCCGATCCACCATGCCTACACTCCAACACCGAACCACCTTCTATTCTTGTGCTTTACAAGTATGCCGACCTAGTATCAAATATACTGAACCATGTGCATAGGCCGACCCAAACCTAAGTTACACCGGTCTCTTATACGACCCCTACCCTAGTCGAAGCGCAGTGCCTCCGCATATTGAATTCAAAACTCAACTTAATGAAGGAACATTCTATCCACTTCCCTTACATCCTATTACCGACCAGGGCATAGATGATCAAGCGACAGCTTCTGAATGGCAACAAGGGAACAGACAAGCAGCCGCTACTCAAACGATTCTCCTAAAGGTTGGAGAACGTATATGATATGACTCTAGGAAAATTCCAAGGTGACTCCAAGCACCATTCTTCACTGAACCAACACTTTGAATTTAGTGAATCCAAGCAATTTGTTCCAAACGCTAACAAGGATATCATATTGATCGTGTTTGAGGGGAGTCGACCTCTAGATATAATTTGGCAGCTAGTTAGCTGGAGAGCCTCCTACGACCATGGATCGTTTCTGTTACAAAATGAATCAGAACCATAGTGAGGAGGAATGGAGCAGACTAGGAAAAATAACAATGCAAGCCCGTTGGCTAAGGACTCTGATTCTAGTAGACAAAACAAGATCTCAAAATTCGAGTCATATGCTCTTTGAAAGATTAAATCGATAGCCTCTACTTGGAGACTCGCGACCTAGAGTGGTACTGAAAACCGACCTCGAGAGAGTCCACCGAAGCCCAGAGAAAATCAAGGGAATGTTTTATATTCCAAGATGCACATTGATCCTAACACTGGCGATTACAGACACCTCCGAGGTGTGATCAGAAAGATGATCTGGAAAGGAAAGCTTCAACAGTATGTACAAGCCCTGCAGAATGGTGAGCAGCGAACATCCTATGCCTATCAATAAAGAACTATGATTATCAATTGGACCGTTGACGACCGACATCCCTTTGAAAGAAGCTAGGTGCAAAGTTGAAAAGCGAGCACATGATGCTGCTTCACTTATCAATGAGATTTATACCAATCTTCTTTGGATTATTTTAATTTCAATTGTGCTTTGAATTACGACTGACTTGAACTAAACATCTTCTAAAACAACGCAAGTGACAAAGTACTTAGAGTTGGCCGCCAACCAATCCACGCAGACCTTGATTGGATTTGTGGAGTTTCATCAAGACGACTATGGTTCGATCGCTCATCATCAACCATGTGCCTTTGGTTTAGGGCCAAGGACTAGAGATTGAAAAGCTCATCACGGTCAGAGCCCAATACAAGGCCAACATGACCGACCATCCATTCATCGACCTCCACATTTGACTTGGAGACCTAAGCAACGCTTGGAATGAATATGGCCCGATCATCCACTCAAATCGAGTCATAGAACAAAGTTCAACAAAATACTGATGCCTCTCCTGAAGCTCAATGACGTCGAGATCTATCTACAGTGGATGTGATTTGATCATCTACACATCAAATCCTTTCCTGAACACAAAAGGTTGTTTGAAAGCCTGACTTGAAGTAGCTGTGGTGGACTGCCTACTCGTTAACCATCGCTCTCAATACATGGACACAACTGCACCTTGAAACATATGCAACTTACTTTGTCTACTTAGTAATCCATTATCCTCGTTTTCTAGAAAGAGATACGAAGCAAATTGTGCGAGACTTGATTATCCAAGCCCAGCATGGTTGTGATCCAACCATTTATCATATACCTCCTTCCTTGACTTGATTGGAAGAGCTATAATCACCAAGCGGACGAGAATCGACCGTCCATTTTTCAAGTTTCATCCTTGATGCTGGGGGCAGAGTCCCATTCCATGAGCAAACGTGGTTTGATCGTTCATTCGACAACATTAGCCTCGATACGGTAAATGAAATACAAATTAAATGGGTGGAAATACGACTGCTCTGAACAAAAATATCTAAGTCCTTGAAGCGGACTAGAGTACTCTGAGTCCCTAGAGCGGAGACTAGAGTATAAATGAATTGACGAAAATCTCTAAGTCCGTAGAGCGCGGACTAGAGTACTCTAAGTCCATAGAGTGCGGACTAGAGTATAAACGATTTAAAAAATCTCTAAGTCCCTGGAGCGCGGACTAGAGTACTCTGAGTCCTCGGAGTGCAAAGCAGAGTATAAACGATTTAAAAAATCTCTAAGTCCCCGAAGCGCGGACTAGAGTACTCTGAGTCCCTGAAGTGCGGACTAGAGTATAAAAGATTTAAAAAATCTCTAAGTACCCGGAGTGCGGACTAGAGTACTCTAAGTCCTCGAAGCATGGACTAGAGTACTCTGAGTCCCTGGAGCGCGGTCTAGAGTATAAACGATTTAAAAAATCTCTAAGTCCCCGGAGCGCGGACTAGAGTACTCTAAGTCCCCGGAGTGCGGACCAGAGTATAAACGATTTAAAAAATCTCTAAGTCCTCAGAGCGCGGACTAGTGTACTCCGAGTCCCCAGAGTGTGGACTAGAGTATAAATGATTTAAAAATCTCTAAGTCCCCAGAGCGCGGACTAGAGTACTCTGAGTCCCCGGAGTGCGGACCAGAGTACAAACGATTTGAAAAATCTCTAAGTCCCCGGAGCGCGAACTAGAGTACTCTGAGTCCCCAGAGTGCGGACCAGAGTATAAACGATTTAAAAAATCTCTAAGTCCCCGGAGTGCGGACTAGAGTACTCTGAGTCCCCAGAGTGCGGACCAGAGTATAAAGGATTTAAAAAATCTCTAAGTCCCCGGAGCGCGGACTAGAGTACTCCGAGTCCCCGGAGTGTGGACCAAAGTATAAACGATTTAAAAAATCACTAAGTCTCCGGAGCACAGACTAGAGTACTCTGAGTCCCCAGAGTACGGACCAGAGTATAAACGATTTAAAAATCTCTAAGTCCCCGTAGCGCAGACTAGAGTTCTCTGAGTCCCCGGAGTGCGGACCAGAGTATAAACGATTTAAAAAATCTCTAAGTCCCCAGAGCGCGGACTAGAGTACTCTGAACCCCCGTAGTGCGGGCTGGAGTATAAACTATTTAAAAAATCTCTAAGTCCCCGGAGCGCGGGCTAGAGTACTCTGAGCCCCCGGAGTGCGGATTAGAGTATAAACGATTTGTGAAAAATCTCTAAGTCCCTGAAGCGGACTAGAGTACTCTAAACCCCCGGAGTGCGGGCTGGAGTATAAATGATTTAAAAAATCTCTAAGTCCTCGGAGCATGGGCTAGAGTACTCTGATCCCTCGGATTGCGGATTAGAGTATAAATGACTTGAGAAAAACCTCAAAGTCCCTGAAGCAGACTTGAGTACTATGAGTCCCCAGAACGCGGACTAGAGTATAAACGACTTGACGAAAATCTTTACGTCCCACACTGTGGACTAGGGCATAAACCGTTCGACAAATCTCTAAGTCCCTGGAGCGTGGACCAAAGCGTTAATACAAATTGGGCGCAAGTCGACCGGGGGAAGAATAAATCTAAGTCACTAGAATGCCCAATGACATATAAACATCGATAAATAGAGGAGTGGATTCAGACCGTTCTCTATTCCTCAAACTTCGGCCTGAAATCGACAGGAGGAGTATTAACTTGCTTAAGATGGAGTTCGACCATCCGAATTGTGGCCTGGCCAAATCAATGCTGGGAGCAGGAGTACAAATGACTAAAAGCTGAATAGGACAGCTCATTATAGCTCTAGCTTGGCGTTCTTTACAGCTTAAGGCATTGATTGCAAGGAGGCCTCAATACAGAACCAATCGAAACGACATCCAAAGCTATGGGTGACCGACTATATCATACCTCAGATTGGGGGTCAATATCGATCCGCACCAAGCACATACGAGTGTGACCCGAATGTCCCTTGAAAAACTATGACCACCAGAGTGTGGAAACGAGAGTAAACCACGAAGACTTGGTCATTAATTCTCCAGCACCCTCCTTCGATCCGTCTGGAGGAGTATGAAACTGGATGAGCATGACCCGACTGCTCTTGAGCCAACTTTACCCTGAGACCTGATAACAGAACATGAACCAAAGTGGACGTAGTTGACCGTCTAGTATCCAACTTATGCTCATAAACTAACGACGCATCGGAGTATTCTCCTTGGGATAAAAAACCACAATACAATCTAGGATAGGCGGGACTCAGCCTTACATCAACTGACCTGATCCCACGATTCAACGGGAAAGAGAGTAAAGCTAAAGTGGGCATGGCTGGCCTTCCTACTTATCGGTATATACCCCAGACTTGGGGGCACGAGCGAGAAGCAGGACGAATGTGAACCGACTATTCACCGATCAACTCTATGTCTTTAGAGTTTTGGTGGGAGTATAAACATAGCTAGGACGAGACTCAACCGTCCACGCAGTACATTTGTCAACCCGAGACGGATAGCAGAAGCGTGATCATCCAAAGACCGGCTACGATAGCTCAATATTGAGACTTATATATAGTGTTTACAACTATTTAAGGCTATGACCGAAAGAATGCCTTGCGATAGAACCATTAAATCAATGCCTAAGCTCGTTGGCAACTGACCATCACTCCAACCCGAAGGACGGATAAAAGAATATGAATGCGTTGAATGGAAAGTGCGTTACTCGAATATACAAACAACTCCAAACTCAAAGCAAGCTCCAACCATGCAGCTTCATGCAACTCGAGGCTGACCCCTACTCGACATTTTCTTCAACGTGCTTCTAAGCCTAATCTTTGGCCATTTGCAGATAATTGATCAGAGCATTCAAAGCCCTTCACTATCAGACTTAATAACTCATGACAAGACTCTAGGATTCAACCAGGTCAACCATCAACTTTGACCATCCCAACCATATTTCACATTGAATGTTACGCAAAATAGTTATATCTGAACTCAAAGTATCCGAGATTGCACCCGCTAAGATGACAGTCGACATTACAGCCAGCCATGGCGAACCTTTCCGGGTGTTGAATATCGGATCACAGCTCGGTGCAATGATGGTAAAAGAATTAGTTGGATTTTTCTAAATAAATGATGATATGTTCCCTTGGACCCATTCTGACATGCATGTGTGATTTCACCGACTATCGCGAGCCATGCATTGGATATCGACCCGAAGCTACAAAAGCTAGCGTAATGTCTATTGATTTCATCATGAAAGCTCCACTCTTACTTTTAGGCTCACCCCATTAACGTCTATGCCTACCAACCATTGCGACAGGGCATAAAATGACCTAAGACGTCTAAAAGACTACTTAAATAGAATATCGAACTAAGCCAATTCAATATCACTTATTTCCCTCGAAGGGCTATCCAAGGACGGAAATTAGTAGACCTCGTATCTAAATTCACTACATTAGACGACTACTCGAAGAGTAGTAGAGAACCAACCAACAGACGGAAAATGTACGCGGATGAAGCATCCAATGATAAGTGTTATGGCACAAGAGTCATGTTAATGACTCGCGAGGAACGATCGATCTGCTATGTCCTGAAACTCGATTCCCGTGTAACAAACAATGTTGCTTAGTATGAAGCCTCGACCGCCAGCCTCAAACTTGCTAGAGAACTTGGGGTGGAAACTTTACATATCTTTTGCGATTCTCGATTGGTAGCATGCAAAGTTAGGAAGTTAGTCTTGTTAGGGGGCATTGTCTTGCTCCTTATCTCGGCCAGTTCCAAGAGCTACTAGCCAACTTCACATATTACATCATTACACACATCCTCAGCAAACGAAATGAAAAGAGTCAAGTCACTGGCCAGGCTGGCCAGTCTCAGGGACGCGCAACAGACATACTTTGTTCCGGTTGAAATACTTAATATTCCAAGAATTGACGGATGGAGATCGGCTAGATCTTGGAGACAGAGACAGAAAAGGGGTCACGGTCAACTCCTATCAAAGACTATCTACAATGAGGAGTTCTTACTGAACGGAGGAATGGAAAACGATAGATCCTCCTCAAAGCTTCACTCCAAATCATCCAAGAAGAAGTCATGTGTAGAAAGGAGTTTATCCATTCCTATGCCTCGATGTATCACCCATGATGAAATCAAACAAGTCTTCAGTGAAGTTCATGAAGAAAAATGCAGCGATCACACCAAAGGGCAAACCCTGACAATGAAAATACTACGTTATGGTATTACTGGCCAACTACCAATCGAGATGCAACCGATCATGCTAGAAAATGCGACGAGTGCAAGATGTTTGCAAAAGTTTCGAGAGCCCCACTGATGGAAATTACTCACATGGCTAATCCATAGCCATTTGGAACTTGGAGGCATTGACATCATCATCTTCTTGCCGATCCTAAAGGTGGTGCGAAATACATCATCGTAACAGTTGATTACTTCACCAAATGGGCAGATGTAGAACTTTTAACCAATACCAAGACTTAGAAAATAATCAACTTCACTGTTTAGTACGTCATCTGTCATTATGACCTTCCACAAACCGTTATAACCAGTAATGAAGCTCAATTCAACAACGCTAAATTTGAAAACTTCCACCGTCGGCATCATATTGAAAAGAGATTTGTGATATTTGCTTGCCCTCAAGCAAATGGACAGGTTAAAGCTGTGAACAAAATCATAAAGTCTATTCCGAAGAGAGGTTTGGAAAAGGCTAGAGGTAAATGGGTGAATGAGCTTCCAATAGCATTATGGGATTGCAGAACTACCCGAGAGTTCGCGACTAGCCATACTCCATTCGCCCTTACTTACGGCTCCGAGGCCATCATCCGCGTAGAACTTGAAGTCCCCTCTCATCTAGTGGCTGATTACAACCAATATTTCAAAAAATAAACAAACAAGGAATTGCAATCAAATTGGAATTAAACTAGAAGGAATTGGTGATGACTCACGAACATATAAAACGCATCCGGGAGCCAATGGCAAGAACATGTACCTGAACGTGCACGTTTATATTCATAAAATTCGACTTCTTGAAATAAAAAGAAATTGGATTTTCACTTAGGGTTATTAAGAAAAGACTGGATTAGATAGCCGAAGTTTACTAGCCCTAAAGAACCAGACATAGATGGCCACTGATGAACTACAATCCTGAGTTTATACTATTAGGAATCGACCAAGCGTTATGACAACCAAAGAAGGATACGACACTTTAGGAGGATAAAATTGAAGAATAATGACTATTCAGAAAATATGATGGATTTCTTTCTGGAGACTCTAACTTGCTTCGACTCAAAGCTCATCATGTATGCAACAAGACGTACTTTGGGGGGCAAATGTTATCCGGCCTTTTGGCCCGGCTACACAAAGGCGATTACGAGGACCAGACTTGACTATTGATGAGAAAGATGGCCATGAGATGACAATAATATGACCAGAGCATGATATCCGAATAGTTATATCCAGCCTAGGGTAAATAAGATCAACGGATAGGTGATACAGGATGTCAGAATGATGAAGGTTAGCTTGGTGGAATAGGTGTCGGCATAGATGTTTGATAAGTTGAAGAGTGTATAAGTAAGGTCAGCATAGTGTGTTGGGCTGAGCTTTTTTATGGTGGGCCCAAGTGGCCAAAGGGGTTTAGGCTTGAAGATGTCAGCTAGGCTGAAGGCTACCTTCGTCTATAAATACAGGGGTATGGGGCCATTTTAGGGGGGACTTTATCATCTTCTTCTTCCTACTCAAAATACTCTGCCATGGCTATTTTTCTTATAAACTTATATCAATGGATTCTAGCCAATCGAACAACTCATGTAATTGTACTCAAATGAAGAATGAATGAAATTTGAAGTGGACGTAGGTCGAGATTGCCGAACCACTATAAAATCTTTGTGTTAATTTACTTTATGCTTTGTTCTCTAGATTCCATTAATTCTCTGATGTCCATGAAATTCTACGGGTGTTAGTGACCAATTTTGGTGCTAACATTTTCTGTATTAAAGGTTGATTTTGATGATGATAGGTAACGATTTGAAATGTCTAAGTCGATCTTATATATGGCACAGGTCAAAAGAGATTATGAGAAAAAGGTTGAAATCATGTGCAATTGATCATTAGTCTAGCTAATGATCTTCCTCATCGCCAATATCCATCATGAACAAGCCATCTCCATTTTATTCATTATTTAAAATTAGTTACAAAAAATTAAGCTTTCTTCCCCGATTTGATTTAGGGTTTCTTCTAAGTACAATTTTCAGTAAGAATGTAGAGAAAAGGAAATGAATTCAATATCCCAGAATTCGATCCCCCAAAACTGGACCCCTTGGGTCTTATTTATAGAAGCAGGTTGGCCCCTGCCGTGCCTTTGCTTTCGATTGAGTCAAAAGATCCCCTTTATATGCCGCCTTAAACTTTTCGACTTGATCGAAGGGCTATGAACATTTCGACGACGTCGAAAGGTGTTGTCTTGTGCTTCTTGGTTTATCCCTTTACTTCCCTACCTTCAATCTGGTTGAAAGGTTTTCCTTTTATAAGCTGTTATGAACCCTCCGACTTCATCGAAAGGATTGCCCTTGTTATGAACCTTTCGACTTTATCAAAATGTGTTATCCCGCCTTTTGGCACCAAGGAATTGACTAGTAACCAATGACAGTTTGTCTTAGAGATCGGTTATACATAGGCTCACTATGGAAATCGACGAATTTTGTCCGAGTCCGAATCGAGCTAATATTGATTTGAAATGAAAAGCGAGGCTATGAGAGTCAACGTTCCAAATTTCAAGTCAATCCGAGTTCGTATGTTCAAGTTACGATCGATGCAAAATTGGATGAAAACCAATCATTGTTCGAAACGCTCAGTTCGAATCCATCAGGAAAGCTCACTTCGACTCGATCAGCTCCGCATCCATCACCAAGCCTCTGTTCGACTCGATCGGGTTCGTATCCATCAGGGAAGCCCACTTCGACTCGATCAGCCAAAGACCACTTCGTATCGGTCCGCATCCATCAGGAAGCAACAATTCGACTCGATCGTCTAATGCCTACTTCGAATCCATCAGCTGGAGCGCGTTGCTCGAATCCATCGAGCAACAGTAGTTTGTGTCCCTCATCTGTCCAGTTCGTATCCATATTGGAAAAGCCTTGTTCGAATCCATCAAGTTTCGACACTTTGTATCCATCGTGGATCCACTGTTCGGATCCATCGTGTTGCCGTTATTCGAATCGATCGACCGGAGTTGATTTCCATCGATACGAACAGAACCCTACTGGCAACGCGTGCAATTCACTTTCCATCGATACGAAAAGAGGGTGTTTCCATCGATTCGAATGAAGCAAGAATATCGATACGAGCAACGTAGTTCTGATCGATACGAACCAAACAGCCTACCGAACGCCTCCATTTCGTATCGATCATAACTTGAGATCCACAAGTCCAAATGCTATGAAATTTTCATAGAAGCTTATGTGCATGCTAAGGAATGTCCACGCCAAATTTCGACTCCATCGGATGCAATCTTGATCGATACGAAATCAGTTCGTATCGATCACAGATCGGACCGAAACTTCGCGGGCTTGGGTGCACGGGCCTAGTCACGTGCCAGAGGGAGCCTCCTGAGGTCTGAGCGAAATATCAGCCTCCTACAGCTATAAATAGACCCCCAAAGCCAACAGAAAGAGGGCTTCTTCTTCTTTGAATTCTCCAACGCCCAAACTCTACCGAATCCAGATCTAAACTCCATAGCTGCCGCCAATAACGAATTTGACTGTTGTAAATCATAATTATCTGCTGTAACTCGTTGAATTCACTTGTAATCATCAAAGAAACACCAATAAAGCAATCAACTTCATAGTGGACATAGGAAACACACCGAACCACTCTAAATTCTTGTGTTTTTGTGCGTTCTTATTACTTTCATTATCTATTTTTTGGAGTTTTTGTTAGATAATCCTCTTTTTCCATTTAATTTCTTCATTTTATCTCTTCAAAAACTTCCGAAGAGTGTTGTGCCCAATTTTGGTACAAACACTTTGGTGCTTTCACTGAGAAAAAACCCAATTTTTCTCCTGCTCATTGGATCTCCTATCTATACCGGATTGCATAAATCCAAAAAGAAGATCCAGATCTTAGACTTTGAAGCCCTTCCATTCTATTCAGATTTGCATCAGATCTAGGAAAGGACTTTCACTAATTCACCATGGTAAGTACACGAACTACCTCTACAGCTGCTGATCAGGGAAGACGGGACAGGCAGAATCCCGTGCAGTTGCCTCCATCCAACCAAGATGCCGCCGCACCTTCAGATCCATCAGGCCCGGTCACCAGACAAGAGTTTCAGATGCTGCTTCAAGAATTGACCCAGAGTCGCCAACAGCTAACAGAACAACTGCGCGCCAACACAGAGTTGTCCAACCAGTTAAATAGCCAAAGGCGAAGAAGATCCAAAAGAGACCAAAGGTTCTTATTCTTCCACAGAGAGTTCAGACTCATCTGACGGTCATCACAGATCCACATGCCCAAGGCTGGATGTAAGCTACACCTAGGCCATAGGACACCAACCTGCCTCGAATCTAGGACAACCCAGAACTGGACCATCCACTAGTCATCATACATGACCTTCATCCCGAGGAGGTGCTGCTCCTTATCATGTCACAGGAAACATTGCTACTACCACCACTACTGAACAAGGAGTTGATGCTAGAAACCAAGCTGGTCCTCATCGTAGCCAACGAGAGCATACTCCCGAGCCTTATGTCCCTGAGGATGTTGAACCAAGGAGGCGAGGCACGGAACGTCGACCGCGTCCGGTCCAGACTCGCGCTGTGGAACTCGACCACACCTTGGCACAGTATGCTCCTAGTATCCGTATGCCGGATATACCAACGATGATCTGCCAAATGATATGTGAAAGTCAGGGTCTCTTTAATGACGACTAGGGAATCTCCCGGAGTCATACCCCTTTCACCGATGACATATTTCATGCTGAACCACCTCGGCGCTTCAGGATGCCAACTTTGCCAGTATATGAAGGGAGTTCTGATCCCAATCAACATATCCGGAAATACGAATGGCTGATGAATGCTATGAGAGCCGATGATGCAGTAAAGTGTCGTAGTTTCCCCATTTCCCTAGGGGGCATCGCTACCATGTGGTTTACTCGTTTGCCACCTCGATCCATCTCTAACTTTGACCAGATGGCCACCAAGTTTGTTGAACAATTCCGTATGCACGTGGCAAGGCCTAAAGACGTTAACACTCTGTCTAGTGTTACACAAGCTCCCGGAGAAACACTTAGACGTTACTTGGAGCGATTCTATGCCGCATGTGCAGAAATAAGCAATCCTAATAATAACTCTATCCTGATGGCATTGACTAAGGGGATTGATGCTGATTCCAAGTTCGGAAATTGGTTAGCTGGAAAACCACCTGCGTCATTCTACCGTTTCTATTCCAAGGCAGCCCAATTCTTGAGAAGGGAGGATGCGAAAAAGTCTAGGAAGCAGGATGACGTAGGGCCCAACATCAAAGGAATCCAGAGTAACATCGCTGTTAAACAGTCCGGAGAAAGTTCTGGAAAAGTTAAGTTGAACGTACAAAATAAACAAAATCAGCAGAGGGATAATGGAAATCAAACCAAGAAGCGAGATTAGAATCGTGATCCATGGCGTAGAGCTTCCATGTACGATAATTACACTCCATTGAACACATCGTTGGAAAATGTGTATTTGCAGACCTGCAATACCGTGCAATACAAGAAACCTGCCCCGAAACCACCAACTGAAAGACAAATCCAGACAGGGAAGTTTTGTAGATTCCATGAGAGTTATGACCATAACACAAACGAGTGTCGGCATTTGCAAGATCTCATTGAGAAACTGATACGTGAGTGGAAGTTGGATCAGTATGTGCGGGCACCACAGTCAAGTGGTGCCGGCCCATCGAATCAGAATCATGCATCGAATCAGGAAAGACAGGAGGAACCCGCTCGTACAGGCGGAAGGTTGGTTATTAATACGATAAGTGGTGGTCCTCACCTAGCAGATCGAAGGATGAAGGAAATGGAGTCGTATGCCAGTTCTATCAGGCATGCAGACTTCGAGTGTTGTAGTAGTTTTGATGAAGGGGCTCCGGCCAAGCAACAGAAGACGATGACATATGACATCGTGTTTAGAAACAGAGACGCTGATAAGGTCGAAGCCCCCACCATTGATCCACTGGTCATCTCAGCTCAAGTAGGTCTTGCTTGGATAAAGTGGATCTTAGTTGACAGTGGAAGCTTTGTGAATATTTTGTTCAAGCGAGCTTTATGATCAAATGAGAATGGAAGCCACAGACTTGAAACCTTTTCAGTCCCGAATCCATGGTTTCAACGGAAGTGCTACCATACCCACTGGAATGGTGGAACTGCAAGTGGAGTTGGGAGTTGGAGAACGTCGGAGAGTATGGATGTTACAGTTCATTGTTTTGGACATAGACTCCCCTTATAATGCTTTCCTGGGTCGACCGGCCCTCGCTGAATTCAGGGCAGCCATCGCCCCGTGGTGTTTAACTTTAAAGTTTCCCAATAATCATGGAGTGGGAATCATTCAGGGAGATCAGGCTGCTGGAAGAGCCTGTTATGTCGCAGAACTACGGGAGGCGCAGCGAAAGGAGAAAGAAAAGGGCGTAGAGGAATCTCTCTGCGTCCGCTTTGCTGATAATTGACAATTAACGCCCGAGCCTAGGCCCGGGCATCCCACCCAATTCCAAAGGGATCTTGACCCAAGAGAAACTGAAGACGAAGAAGAATCTAAAGAAAGTCAAGCATCCCCGGCCGAACTGACGATTGTTGTCCCAATTGATGATGACGATGATTCAAAAATGATAAAGATTGGGTCTCAGTTAATCCAGCAAACTCAAGAGGAATTGGTTGAATTTCTGCGGGCGAATCTTGACGTATTCGCCTGGACGCATTCTGATATGTGTGGAATCTCGTCGGACATCGCGAGCCACACTCTGAATATTGACCCGCGGCATGTCCCGGTCAAACATAAAAAGCGTGGTATGGATCCAGAGAGATCTGCCACCCTTAAAGAAGAAGTAGAAAAGCTTAAAGCGAACAGGTTCATTCGAGATGCACTATATCCTAAATGGGTGTCGAATCCCGTGCTCATTCGAAAGCCAAACGGAAAGTGGAGAACATGTGTCGACTATTCTGATCTGAATAAAGCTTGTCCCAAAGCCAGTTTCCCGCTTCCCAAAATTGATCAGCTAGTAGATTCGACAGTTGGGCATGAGCTCTTATCCTTCATGGACGCGTATTCTGGCTACAATCAGATATCGATGCATTTACCTGATCAAGAACATACCAGCTTCGTAACCAATCTGGGACTTTATTGCTACAAAGTTATGCCATTTGGACTCAAGAATGCCGGGGCTACTTATCAACGATTGGTTAATCGGATGTTTGCCAATCAAATTGGGAAACAATGGAAGTATATGTAGACGACATGCTTGTGAAGTTACGATTTTCCACTGACCATGTGAAAGACTTGGAAACTATGTTCAACATACTTCGAGAATACAGAATGAAGCTCAACCCACTGAAATGTCACTTTGGAGTTGCATCTGGAAAATTCCTCGGGTTTATCGTCAACGCTCGGGGAATCGAAGCTAATCCTGAAAAGATTTGGGCGATCAGAAATCCTGAAACTCCGAAAACTATAAAGCAGGTCCAGAGTCTCAATGGGAAAGTAGCAGCATTGAGCAGGTTCATTTCAAAGTCCACTGACAAATGCATTCCCTTCTTCGATCTGATCCGAAAAGGAAAACGAAACTTTGAATGGACCACGGAGTGTGAAGGCGATTTCCAAGCACTAGTTTAGCATCTATCCACACCACCTATCTTGTCAAAGCCTATTGATCATGAGAAGTTGTACCGGTACTTGGCAATATCAGAAAACACTATCAGCGCTGCCTTAGTTCGAGAAGAA
The DNA here is from genome assembly GCA_030737815.1 of Allium fistulosum. Lineage (NCBI taxonomy): Eukaryota > Viridiplantae > Streptophyta > Magnoliopsida > Asparagales > Amaryllidaceae > Allium > Allium fistulosum. The sequence goes on from CM060905.1 coordinate 1,114,107,330, forward strand.
GACAGGATACAAAAGCCAGTATACTAGGTCAGTAAGCGATTGACCGGGGCTGAAAGGATATCCAAAATTAGAGAAGTTGGCTTATTGCCTTGTTATCGCATCAAGAAAACTCCGACCGTATTTCCAGGCACATCCCATATTTTTTTACACTGACCAGCCGTTACGACAGGTCCTTTCGCGGCCTGAGACGTCTGGTAGGTTACTCATGTGGAACATCGAACTGAGCCAGTTTGACATTACTTACGCTCCAAGACGAGCCATTCAAGGACAAGTCCTACTCGATTTTATAGCTGAATTTACCGTTCCAGAGGATTTTCCCGAAACTAGTGAATCTCCCGAATATGTCTGGAAGCTTTATACCGACGGTGCATCAAATGACCGGTGTTCGGGCACTGGTGTTGTACTTGAAACTCCCGAAGGCCGATCTATATATTATGCTTTGAAGTTCAATTTTCATGCGACCAATAATGAAGCTGAATATGAAGCCCTCTTGGCTGGTTTGAAACTTGCTAGAGATTTGAGAATTATCGCTATGGAAATTTATTGTGATTCACAGTTAGTTGTGTGTCAAGTACGAGGAGAGTATCAAGCGAGAGATCGAAGGCTGGCTGCTTACTTAGCTCGACTTCAGGAAGTGCTAAGTCAGTTTGATTATTATGCCATTTATTGTATACCTCAAGAATGCAACCAAAAAGCCGATTCCTTGGCAAAGCTAGCCAGCATAGGTGAAGCTCAGCAAATGGGACTCGTTCCCATAGAGACGTTATCTTCTCCAAGCATTGACCGAGCAGAAATAAACTGGGTATGGGAAACCATCCCCGAAAAGGATTCATGGATGACTCCACTCAGAAATTACATTGAGCACGGAACCCTGCCGGAGCGCCGTATTGAAAAGAGACAAGCCCTTCGAAAGGCCTCGCGATTCACCATCCAGAAAGGAATCATGTATAGAAGAGGGTACTCTGTTCCTCTACTCCGATGTATCGCTCACGATGAAATTAAACGAGTATTGCACGATGTACACGAGGGAGAATGTGGCGATCACACCGGGGGGCAAGCACTTGCCAAGAAAATACTTCGATACGGATATTACTGGCCTACGGTGAATCGCGATGCTTCGGATTATGCAAAGAAATGTGAAAGGTGCCAAAAGCATGCTCGAATTCCTAGAGCCCCTCCTACCGAGATAACGCAAATGGTCAGTCCATGGCCGTTTGCAATGTGGGGCATCGACATCATTGGTACTCTACCTCTGCAATAGGTGGTGCGAAATACGCCATCGTCGTAGTTGATTACTTTACAAAGTGGGCTGAAGCTGAAGCTCTTGCTACCATAACGACAAACAAAGTAAAAAACTTTGTAGTCCGCAACATCATCTGTCGATTCGGCCTTCCACACACTATTATTACGGACAACGGAACCCAATTCAACAGTGCCGAATTTAAAGATTTTTGCGAACGATTTCACATCCAAAAGAAATTCTCTGCAGTTGCACACCCTCAGGTGAACGGACAGGTCGAAGTAGTTAATAAAGTTATAAAATCCATTCTGAAGAAACGACCGGAAACAGTCGGGGGCAAGTGGGTCGATGAACTTCCTATGGCTTTATGGGCTTACCAAACAACCCATAAGACCGCGACCGGTCACACTCCCTTCTCTCTTTCTTATGGTTCAGAAGCCGTTATTCCAATCGAGCTAGAAGTACCTTCTCATCATGTGACATACTATGATCCAAAGACAAATGCTATATTACTTGCTGAATCTCTCGATCTACTAAATGAGAAGCATGAAGAGGGTGATTTGAGGGCAACCGCGCATCGAAGTCGAGTCGCCCGATTGTACAACGCCAAGGTCTGCCCGCGAACCTTTGAGCTAGGCGATCTCATCCTGAAAAGAATCTATCTGATTCCTTCGCATATGAAGCCAACATGGGAGGGACCGTATATTATTGAACGAAGGCTCGGACATGGCACATTCAAATTATTGACCGTTGACGGTCTTACTTTGCCAAGAGCCTGGAATAGCGAGAGTCTTCGTCGCTACTACACATGACATGCTATGTTTATTCATTTAATTTATTTTCCATATTGCAATTTGTTTCTGCATTTCGAAATTAGAATTTGTAATAAGGCAACTGACTTTGCCATATTTTCTTATTTCAGCAATAAAATGCAATCTCTTCGAGCCAGAGTAGTGATTTACTTGAAATGCTTCATATGATCATCACAATGCATGGAGAGCTAAGCTTCACCATACGGTGGAATTTATTCAAATAGGGAGTGACTGTGATACAATCGGTCACTCACTAAGTGAAACCCGAGGTCGGGGACAAGCCATCACATCACGGCCAAAACGGATTGATACACGACAATCACTCACTTAACTCCCGGTTCCCAAAGTGCGAACTGGAATACTAAAATACGTCTATGAAAAGGGTGGATCCGTCCACCTAACAACTTCGCCCGTATCTGCACCAAGTTTGAGGAGGATGGACCCGTCCATCTAACGACCTCACTTGTTAACTCAGGGTGGATGTGATCCGACCGCCCATTATCCTGATACACCTTTCGTTCCCAGAGTGCGAGCGAAATCCAAAAACATACAGCAGATGTGACTGACCGTCTGCTTACCAACTTTGAATTCCCAGAGTGCAAAATGGAGTATAAACACCAACTCCGAACTCCCAGAGTGCGAGTCGGAGTATAAACATGAACTCCGGATTCCCATAGTGCGAAACGGAGTATAAACAGCAACTCCGAACTCCCAGAGTGCGGGTCGGAGTATAAACATCAACTCCGGATTCCCAAAGTGCGAAACGGAGTATAAACAACAACTCCTAACTCCCAGAGTGAGAGTCGGAGTATAAGCATCAACTTCGGGTTCCCAGAGTGCGAAACAGAGTATAAACATCAACTTCAAGCTCCCAGAGCGTGAATTGAAGTATAAATATCAACTCCGAACTCCCAGAGTGTGAGTCGGAGTATAAATATCGATTCCGAGTCCCCAAAGCGCGGACGTATGATTTAAACTCAAGCCGGCGTGACCAACCGCCAATAAAAAAATGAGAATCCCCGGAGTGCGGATATGATCGTCAACAATCAGACAAGCATGGATAAACCGCTCAATCTCAGCTTGTCTCAGACATCCATTCAGTGGCCCTAGACTCAACATGTTATAAGTAAGAAGCAACCATAGACTGATGTTCTACAACTCACTCCCAAGACTGGGGGGCAAGACTTAAGCATCGACCAAGGACTGAAGCGGTGCGATGTAAAAATTCAACTCGCTTCCCGGTCGCAAACCATGTCCACAGTTTCCGAACTTGGCGAACAAAAACAAACTTGATTTGGAAGCTGAAACTTCACAAGTGCACTTCAGATATTGAAACACTTAGGCAAATACACAATGACAGAAAAGAAGCCAAAAAGAGAAGTTTCATTTCTATTGTTTGTAAAAGAAGTTCGTGTACAAGTTTGTTCCAAAAAATTCCTACTAGCAGGGGCCGAACCCGCATCTATACATGGCCAACAAAATGAAAGTCAAAATACACTGAGTGAGCATGTCTAATCTTTCTTCTTCCTCGGCTTCCTTTTTGGTGTGGACCCGCAGGAGCCGCCACTACCTTTTCTCTTCGAGCCTTTGCCTGTCGGTGGACGGTCTCCGGGTGGGGGCATAATTTCAACATCCTCCTCCGAACTCGAATGAACGAGGATGCTTCCTGCCTACTGAGTCGGAGGGATAGGATCAAATGTGGAAGATGGAATGGCCGCACTAGTGTTGGAAAATGTACCGCCAGGCGATATCATTCTAAGCGGAGCTGGACCAAGTGCCGCCGTCCCACCTCCAAAACAGCCACCATGAACCGCTGCTGCCATTTCGGCGTTGATTTTGGCCAAAATCTCTTCTTCAGTAGTCACTCGGGCCTCGCCGGGAGCATTAGCAGTTGGCATCGAAAAGCTTGTAGCAGGAACGCCTTCGCCCATGACAAATGGTAAGTCAGCTAAAGGATCGCCATGATGGTGAAAGAGTTCCTCCATCAACTACTCATCAAACACAAGCGTGCTTCCTTGTATATCTTCAAGAGGCACAGCGGTAGTCACGGCGGTCGCTTCAGAAATGATAGCCCCTGCGTCTGATATAATTCTTGAGTAGCAGGAGGCATGACCGGTGCAGCGTCAATCACTGGATAAAAAATAAGAGAAATGTTAGAACTTAATTTGAGTGAGGATTCCAACCTAAGACAGATATGTGGAACGTTCAGAATACCTTTCTCATTTTGACTTGTAAGCGGGTGAACGGCCTCAGTAACTTGCTCTATAGCCAGAGACATCTACGGCCGATCCGGATTGTAGGCAGGAACAACTTCAGGATCGACTGCAGACGAGGATTCGGGCTGGGTTGACGCTGGAACTTCAAGACTCGCCTCATGATGGTCAACCACTGAACCCTCTCCCACTTCAAAGTGCTGGGCGCCGAGTCTTTCCTTTTCATGTAGAATCATTGACTCGTGAAGAATATTCCTTTCATCTTCATTCAGAATGCGATTCTCGAGTTCAAACTCATCCACAGATTCACCCAGATGTGCCTCCTTCTCTTCTTCAACTAATCGGCCCCAGGCGTTGTATAGATGCGCCGGATAATCATCGAGCAAGGCTAGACCCCTGTGCCTCAGCACTTTAGCGTTGTAAACAACGAGAAGGTCTTCGATATCAGCCTCTAGCCTGGACTCGGCCGACTTCACTTTCTTTTCGACCTCAGTCTCCACCTTGCAGACTTTAGCCACAACCGCATCCCGTTCACCCTGGAGCAGAACATCTTGTTCGCACGCATCCTAGGCTGCGTTGTTCGCATCATCCTTTTCCTTAGCCATGTCAGCAAATTTGGCCTTAAGCTCATTGAGTTCCTTGACCGCCGCATCCCGCTCGGCAGTAACTGTAGTATTCCGATGGCCCATCTCCTCCACCAAGGCAACATGCGTCTTCCTCAACCTCTCCATTGCCACATTCGCTTCGTCAGCTTTTTTGGTGGCCTCAATTTCATATTTCCATGAAGACTCGGCCTCAGTAGTGAGCACTTGAATGATCCGGCCCCTTTGAGCGAGTTCGGTCTCCATTTTCTCAAGCGCTTTGGCTCGCTGAAAGGCCACCTTAGAAGCTTTCTCTACAGCCTTTACCCACTCTCTATACTGGGTGTAGATGTCGTGAACGTAATCATGCATCGTGTTTTCCACTCCAGACGGGATTCTCTTTAAGTGAGGTGGAAAGACGTAGCCATCAAAGCAGATGTTTGGAAAATCCTTCCTCACTGAGCCAATTTAAGGGCCCCTTCTCCTGTGGGCTCAGTTGGGACCTGCTCTGTAATTATGGAGGTCATGGTTTTAACTCTCTAGAGATGAGTCTCGGATCTAGAAGTGTGAGAAGATGGCCTATGATGTGGAGGCTCTGGTGGATGGGAACAAGAACAGGGGGTGGAGACGGAAGTCTAAGAGGAGGAGAACGTGATCTAGACCGATGTCTGTATTCTCTCTCCCTGTCATGCCCATACCTATCTTGGTTAGAGTACTCGCGATCGCGGTCTCTATCCAAGTCCCTCCTGCGGGAATCATAATAGGTAGAAGACTTTCGGACCGAGCGAAGATTCCCGAGCATTGATCCTCTTCCGGACATCGTACCTGAAAATGAGAAATGAAGGAAAAGTTAGTGATTTCTTAAGTTGGACGATTTACAGTTATGAAACATGTAGTGCAATGAAGTATATGCATGTGCAACCCCCCCGACCAACCGGAAATGTCGGCCGCACTCATAGCAAGCGACCCGCTCAGTTCAAGAGCATTATCAAGCCCCTCCATCCCGGTATCGTGTTGAAACGACACATAATCCGGAATCGGAATATCAGCAAGCCCTTCAAAAGGATTCTCTACTTGCGGGGGAGGAGCCTCCGAAATCCTAATCCCCGGGACGGGCAAGGACACAACCACAGATTTTAATCTCACGGATTTAGAACGTTTGTGAGCAACTGTCTTGCCTTTTCTCCTTCCTCTTGAATCCTGGATATCGGAAGAAGGCCCAGCTTAGAGCTTGTTATCAGTAGGCGTTCTCTCCGGATCAACTTCTTCAGCTATTACGACTCCGGGCGCCTTACGTTTCACCCGCTTCTTCGAGACCGCTCTAAGCGTCCCTTCCAACTGTATGCTTTGCTTCCGTTCAATCAGCCCGACGGTTCTCAAGTTTCTATTTGTTAGAACCAAGTCGATGTGCCTCTCTTCACCCGAAACCGTTTGGAGAATCCGAACTAGCTCTCTGAAGTATGCACCGTTATGTCGAGAGATTGCAGCTATAAAAGAAGAGAAGTATGTCAGTTTTGAAGTCGGTTGTAACTATCCCGATAATTCAAGAGAAAGAATTGTAACGCTTACGTCTATCCAACCATCGCTTAGCAAATCCAGAAGGGCACCGAGCGTAGAACCATTTAGTCTTAAAGTAACTTAGCCTTCCCCAGGAGCCCATTATAATTTGGCAGTTCTTGACCGCTTCCAAGAAGGTGAAAGAAGGGTTGTCTCCACAACTCTTAATGTTAAATAGATATCTAATCTCGATCGGCTTTGGCGGTCGAAAGAGAATCTCCATAAACATAATAAAGGTGCTATTCAACAAAGCGTATCCGTTGGGATGTAGCTAGGATGGAGCTATTCCAAGGAATGATAACATCTCCCTTAAATACTGGTTGAAAGGAGGAAGTGTCCCCGCTGTGCAAGCGTGACGGTTGAAAGCAGTAAACCCCTCCGGGGGATCATGTGGCCTGTCATTAGGCCCAGGCAGTAACACGTCGTCAAGCGACAAGCCGTGCCTTAAACAAATCTGTCCCTGCATATCTTTGGAGATACCGGACGGCACAGAATCTTGTGGACGACAAATGAACCGGGCACCTGGACGCTCGTCCGGAGCTGGGTCTATAACTTCAGCTTCAATGACTGATATCTTGATGGTTTAAGGAATTGAACTCGGGAGTTCCTGCTGCTGTGAACTTGAGGGTTCCATGACTAACTAGCTTTTGAAAAATCATTGTTAAACAGACAATAACGCTCGTGCATCCCCCAATGTAAAGTGTGTGAGTGTGTTGTGCAGTGCAGTACTGTATATCACTTGAGAAGTTCTACAAAATTGGAGAAAGCATGTAAACGACGAGACTTTGAAATTCAGTCGGAATGACCATCATCGCTGACCTTCACAACCGTGCCATCTAGAAATTAGCAATCAGTCCAAGTTAATTTTTTTTATAATTTTGTTAAGTTCCAGTTTCGTCGACGAGCTTCGATAGGTAATCAAATATGCGGTGAAACGATTAAGTCCAATTATGCAAGTTTGAAGCTCGTCGGAGTCAGTTGTTCAAATGTGCAAGGAATTACAAATTTTTTAACGTCCAATTCGTATCGATCGATAGAGCCATGTTCGCATCGGTAGTTCATATTCATCTGCGTGCGGGTTTGACTCGATCAAAAGGCTGGAGACTTCGAATCGATCCAGGGTGAGTGTTCGCATCCATCAATTGGGCCGCCGTCGTATCGATCCCTGGTGCATAATTCGAATCGATCGAGAACCCTAGGTTTCGAATCCATCAGATGGAACCCCTTCGTATCGATCAACATGCTCGAGACAATCGCATCGATCATCCCGACTCGATGCAATAGCTTAGCCATCGATCGATACGAAGGCCTCCATCTCATCATCTCGAAGCCCTCCAGATCGACATGAAAACGGGGACCAAGCCATCTTCCTCCACACTCCTTCTACCCCAGATCGATTCGAACTCCATCTTCTCCTTCCTTGACCTCGCGTAATATCTACTTCCCCAAACCACGTTTGGATATGAATTCGAATGGAAGGGAATGAGAATTTGAATCTCGTCATTTTAGGGGTGACTTTTTTCAATCATTTACTTGATTTTGATAGCTGGTTAAAGGATTCTGAATCGATTTGAAGACAAGGGTTTTTCTTTTGTGAGGCTCTGGAGCGATACGAAAGCAAGGTACAAAAAGTAAAAAGTGAAAAGTGGCTAAGTACACAGTATTTATACGGACTCGAGCATGAAGGCAAAAAACGATTCGCATCCCCGTAGATTCGACCGGTTGCAAAACGTCACCACGGGATCGATTCGAACACGCCCTTCGAATCCATCAACCCTCAGACGACTACTATTTCGTATCGATCATGGGACTTCTGTTCGAATCCATTGAGCATTGCGCTGTTCGAATCCATGAAATCGAGTCTGCACCGATACAAAGCCTTCACTAAATCCATCGATACGAAACCACTGTTCGTATCGATCATCTTCGAATCCATCCCCAGTTTAGCGACATGAAGTGTGTAGTTCGAATCCATCGAACCACGACATCCAGAGGTAAATATTCATCGATACGAAGGCACGTTTTGTATCCATTTTAGTGGCTCATGCCAATTCAAAAGTGAATTCCACCAAAGTTTGTAACCATCGATACAAAAGTCAATTTCATATCCATCGAATCTTAGACCCATCGATAAGAATGACCGCTTCATATCTATCAAACCCCACATCCATTGATTCGAAAGGCTCATTTCGAATCCATCAATGCAACGAAAATCGATGCAAAAACAATGTTTTAACCTTCTACACCGATTCAGGAGAGGATCGATACGAAGGAACATTCAAAAACGACCATCGAGCATTGTTACAATTCGAATCTCACATCGATTCAGGAGAGGATCGGTACGAAATTCGATACGGGATAAACTGACAACGACTCGTGAACGTAAAAACGTCAACGAGAGTCAGATTAACATATATGCATATATGTCGGACTAATATTCAATATTCCAGATTTACAGGAATTGGAAACTCATTTGATAATGATTACAACAACAAACGACTAATCACTAGCATACAACAATCAGTTGCAATAATACAGGGTACAGCAGTTAACAGTCAATAGTTTACGTTATCGAGAAAATCAATCGAAGATTACAGCTTTCATCGAAAAGACGATAACTATTCAGAATGAAGATTGCAGCATTTCAAAGCACATCATGTTTCCACAAGACGTACTTTGGGGGGCAAATGTTATCCCGCCAATTGGCAACGCCATGACACCAAGGAATTGACTAGTAACCAATGATAGTTCGTCTTAGATATCGGTTATACACAGGCTCACTAGGGAAATCGATGAATTTTGTCCGAGTCCAGATCGACCTAATATTGATTTGACATGACAAGCGAGGCTAGAAGAGTCAACGTTCCAAATTTCAAGTCAATCTGAGTTCGTATGTTCAAGTTACGATCGATGCAAAATTGGATGAAAACCAATCACTGTTCGAATCGCTCAGTTCGAATCCATCAGGGAAGCTCACTTCAACTCGATCAGCTCCGCATCCATCACCAAGCCTCTGTTCGACTCGATCGGGTTCGTATCCATCAGGGAAGCCCACTTCGACTCGATCAGCCAAAGACCACTTCGTATCGGTCCGCATCCATCAGGAAGCAACAGTTCGACTCGATCGTCTAATGCCTACTTCGAATCCATTAGCTGGAGCGCGTTGCTCGAATCCATAGAGCAACAGTAGTTCGTGTCCCTCATCTATCCAGTTCGTATCCATACTGGAAAAGCCTTGTTCGAATCCATCAAGTTCCGGCACTTCGTATCCATCGTGGATCCACTGTTCGGATCCATCGTGTTGCTGTTATTCAAATCGATCGACCGGAGTTGATTTCCATCGATACGAACAGAACCCTACTGGCAACGCTTGCAATTCACTTTCCATCGATACGAAAAGTGGACATTTCCATCGATACGAACGAACCAAGACTATCGATACGAACAACGTAGTTCTGATCGATACGAACCAAACTGCTTGCCGAACGCCTCCATTTCGTATTGATCATAACTCGAGATCCACAAGTCCAAATGCTATGAAATTTTCACAAAAGCTTACATGCATGCTAAGGAATGTCCACGCCAAATTTCGACTCTATCAGATGCAATCTTGATCTATACAAAATCCGTTCGTATCGATCACGGATCGGACCGAAACTTCGCGGGCTTGGGCGCGCGGGCCTAGTCACATGCCAGAGGGAGCCTTCTGAGATCTGAGCGAAATATCAGCCTCCTACACCTATAAATAGACCCCCAAAGCCAATAGAAAGAGGGCTTCTTCTTCTTTGAATTCTCCAATGCCCAGACTCTGCCGAATCCAGATCTATACTCATAGCTGCTGCCAATAACGAATTTGACTGCTATAAATCATAATTATCTGCTGTAACTCGCTGAATTCACTTGTAATCATCAAAGAAACATCAATAAAGCAATCAACTTCATAGTGGACGTAGGCAACACGCCGAACCACTCTAAATTCTTGTGTTTCTGTGCGTTCTTATTACTTTCATTATCTGTTTTTTGGAGTTTTTGTTAGATAATCCTCTTTTTCCATTTAATTTCTTTATTTTATCTCTTCAAAAACTTCCGAAGTGTGTTGTGCCCAATTTTGGTACAGACAAAAGGTTTGTCTTTCATGTGTTATTATGAACCTTTCAACCTTGTTGAAAGGTTCGCCTTTCTCATGCTATCTTGAATCTTAGTCGAATGCTATGTTCCCCTTTTACATTGTCAAAAGCTTTGCTTCCTCTCGATGTTGTCGAAAGGTGTTCTTGCAATTCTTGTCATACTCTAGAAGCTTCTTCACTCCCTCTTAACCTTCCGACCTGGTTGAAAGCCATGACTCTTTTCGACATCGTCGAGAGGTTCTCTATCATTCCTTTGTCTTTGTTAATTTCTTTATGTTGCTTCCTTCATAGTAACTTCCGTCATTGTCGAAAGGTGTCCTAGATGGATCTTAACCAGTTCGAAAGGCTTGCTATGCTTTTGAAAAGGTCACATTGGGGCGAAACCTTTGACTTCAAAAGGTTTGTTGCGTAGTTGAGGGAACATTATTGATTACTTTCGAAAGGGGTTCTGAAGTCATCATTGCTTGTTCAACTGTGTCAAAAGGTTGGTAGTGGCAGAAGGTCCCATCTATTTTCATTTGGGTCGAAGGCCTTTGCATTGTATGAGTAGTTGGTGCCTTCGACTCCTTCGATACCTACTTAATGCCTTCGAAATATCCTTTTTATGTCTTTCATGATGACTTGGCCTATCTTTTCATCGAAACTTCAATCTTATTATCCTTCTTTCATACTTCTGCTTTCAAGTAGATTTTATGGTTAACATTTTGCCTCCCCCTTTGTATGAAAGATGCTTTTGTTCTTTAGGACAAAGTTTTCATAGCTTTCTTACTCTTCATGATTTTAATTTTCCTGCAAAATTCAAAGTTAAAAGCACCATTGTTACTATAATACTTACATGTATGTTTAGTAGCAAACAACATATTAATGCCCTTATTCGCCCGATAAGCATCATTTGGAATTCATAAAAACCAACTTTTAACTTTGACATTAAGAAGACCAGTTTGAAATTTTCGGTCATCTGCAATAGATTCAATTACATTATATCAACCATGAAATCTAATCCAGATTGGGGAATTAACTTGTGAAGTTTAGATATTGGTAACATGATATCTAGAATCTAGATAACAATATCCCAAAAATAATTTCATATATGGCATTTCTAAACCCGGATTCAGGTTTTTATGGCCAACTAAACGGGAATTAGTAGTATGATTCTCATTTTGAGCTTTGAGTCCAGATCAGGACATATGTGAGTCAATCCACTTTGCAGAAAGAATCTTCGGCCAAGATTACGGCACATATTTGTGTAAGAAGATGGTTGTAAAAATAGAAACCCCTTGCCTGTATTGGGGCATATTTTGAATAACCAGAAATTTATGAAAATCGTCTTCATATAGATGCCATCGACCCAGATCAGGGTATTTTGGCAAAATCAGATATTAATCTCGAAACCCAAGATCAAGTATTATGAATTGTAGTGATAGACAATGTTCTCATACCCCGACTTGGGCTTAATAAAGATGGCGATTGATAAAATCCTGAAACCCAGATTCGAGTATTAGATGCTGAAATTCATATATGAGAATCTCATCGCCCAGATTCGGGCATTTGTGATGAATAGAAATCCACGGATCCTTACCCAGATTAGGGTTTAGATAAGTAGTACTCTTGATACCCAGATTCGGGCATAATAAGTTAGCGATTGATAAAGACCCGAAACCCAGATTCAGGTGTTAGATGATGAATTTCATATATGAAAGACTTAATACCCTTATTTGGGTATTAATAGCCGATGTTCAGAAGCGAGAATCCCGAAACCCAGATTCGGGAAATAACAAGCGGAGTTCCATTCCGCTCCTTTGAACCATTCAGGTTTTGAATACATAGAAATAATCTAATTAGCTGCCTCTTGAACTAGGACGTCTTAGTCCATGATCGAATATGCTTTTTCTTGAACTTGAACATCTTAGTTCATGATTTGATGAGCCTCTTCCCGGGCTTAGACATCTTAGTCCTTTGCTGAATGTGCCTCTTCTCGGGCTTGGACGTCTTAGTCCTCTATTGATTGAGCCACCCCTTAGGCTTGGACATCGTAGTCCATTGTTGATTGCGCCTCTTCTTGGGCTTACACATCTTAGTCCATTATTGTTTGATGCTCTTGGCTAGCTCATCTTAGAGGCTAGAACCAAGGACTTACCTGACCTTCCTCCAGGAGGCGCCCTGCTCTGGCCCTTTTGCGGCGTGGACAGAGGCTTGTTCGGTGCTCTACCCTGGCCATCTTATGGCACGGATAGAGGATTACTCCATCCTCCCTCCAGGAGGTGCCTTAACCTGGCCATAGCGTGGCATAGATAAGTGCTTGTTTGGTGCTTTAACCTGGCTATCTTATGGTGCGGCTAAAGGCTTATTCCGTCCTCCCTCTAGGAGGCGCCTTAACCTGACCAGAGGCGTGTCCAAGGGCTTGTCCGGTGCTTTAACATGCCATCTCATGGCACGACTATAGGCTTACCGGCCCTCCCTCAAGGAGGTGCTCTGCCCTGGCCATCTCGGCATGGACAAGGGCTTTTCTACCATCTTAGGTAGACTACCATCTTAGGTAGTATCCAAATTTGAGGAGCATTTCAGTCCCAACCATTTAGATTTTCTCTTTACAAAAAGAAGCTCTTTATTAATCCATCTTTGGAAAATATTGCCTTAAATGTTCAACATTTCATGTTCTAGGCACCATATTGCCATATGGGCGACATAATTTGTAGGCTCCTAGGGGGATTACTTTGCATACGATTAATGGTCCCTCCCAGTTTGGTCCTAGGGGTCCATATGTGGGATTGTTAGTGTTGGCCATTACCATACGGAGTACCAAATCCCTCTCTTGAAACAATCGAGCTCTTACTCTTGAGTTGTAATATTTCTAAATTCTTCTATGATATTCAGCGGTTCTTACCATTGCTTCATCCCTTAGCTCATGTATCAAGTCCAGTGACTTTCTTCAATTCTTGATTCTTATCAAATGCATAGGCCATCCTTTGGTGCGAGAGTATTTCAATCTCGATTGGTAGCATTGCCTCACACCCATATGTCAGAGAATACGGGGTATGTTCTGTTGCCGTCTTAGCAGATGTTCGGTAGGCCCATAATACTAATGGTAGCTCTTCTACCCAATTTCCTTTTGCTTTATTTAGTCGCTTTTTCAGAATGGTTTTTATGGTTTTATTTGTAGCCTCAACTGCTCCATTAGCTTTTGGATGTGCGACAGATGAAAAACTTTTAATAATCTCGTTTCTATGGAAAATTCGAGAGAATTCTTCACTTTCAAATTGTGTTCCATTGTTCGAGATTATCTTCTGAGGAATCTCGGATCTGGTTATGATATTCTTAATAACAAATCTCAGTACTTTCCCAAAAGTGAATTTTGGAAGTGGTTCGGCTTCAACCCATTTGGTAAAATAGTCGATGGCCACTACGGCATATTTTGCTCCTCAATTTGAAATTGGCAATGGGTTGATCAAATCTATTCCCCATACATCAATAGGCCATGGACTTTTGATTGACCTTAATTGACTCGGAGGCAACCTGGGTATCTTTGAGTATTTCTAGCACTTCTCACATCTTTTCACATAGTCTATGGCTTGGCTTACCATATGGGGCCAGTAAAACCCTTGCCTCATTATTTTCTTTGCAAGCTTTGTTTCGTTTTAATGGTCGCCGCAAAACCCTTCGTGTGTTTTGCCATTAGTCTCATCCCATCATTCATGCTCACACACCTAAGATAGGGCAGAGCATATCCTTTCTTATAGAGGATTTCGTCTATCATAACAAAGGTTGGAGCTTGTCTCTTAATTTTTCTTGCTTCTCCTTTATCGGATGGTAATGTCCCTTTAACTAAATACTCAACAATAGGTGACATCCATGTACCATCATATAAGCTTTTTGGACTGGGTTGGTCCATTCTTTCATTTGTTAACTCATTACCACTTTCTATTTCCTCTCTCCTCTGAGACCCGACTTGGGACCACGTCATAATAAGCAACTCTTTCCCTTGCATGGAGGTCACCTTTTTAATGCTTGGCTTTTCTTGATATCCGACGGGGACAATTCGCGTTTCTGGGGCCCCCTTGAGCTGGCCAATTTTGCTAAAGAGCTGCTTTTGCACTCTCCGCCCTTGGAACTTGATTTATCAAAAATCCTCAAACAAGGAAAGCATTTGCAATATCTTCATCACATATAAAGATATTTTGGGGTCCTTTGTTTGGTATACCTGCTTCACTTGATTTACCATCAGCTATAAGTCGCTAAAAATCTGTATTCGCGGGATTTTCAATTCTAATGCCAAAGTTATTCCTACAACCATCGACTCATATTCTGCCACATTATTGGTTGCCGGAAATTCCAATTTCATGGCATAGTGCAAACGATGTCCATCTGGGGTTATAATTACATATCCTGCGCCGGCTCCTTGTTCATTTGATGCTTCGTCCACAAATAGTTGCCACATGGGCTTCTGCTCCTTCTCCTTTTCTGATTGTTCCTCTATAAAGCGGGTGCATTCATTAACAAAGTCTGCTAGTGCTTGCCCTTTTATTGCAGCTCATGGTTGAAATTCTATATCGTATTGACTGAGCTCAATCCCCCATTTCACCAACCTCCCCAAAGTCTCAGGCTTACTAAAAACTTGTTTAAGAGGAAAATTGGTTAATACCCTGATCGAATGTGAAGTATGCTCTGAGCTTTCGAGCTGTTAGAATCAGGCAATAAGCTAATTTCTCTATAAGTGGGTATAGAACCTTTGCATCCTTTAATCGCCCGCTCACATAGTATACCGGGAGATGTGCCCCATTGTCTTCTCTAATGAGAACTAAACTAACTGCATGTTCTGATACTACCATGTATAGTTGCAATATTTCCCAGCTGTCGGGTCTAGAGAGTATTGGTGGTTTCTCCAAATGAATTTTTAATTCCAAGAAAGCTTTTCTACAATCCTCTCCCCATTCGAAGTTCTTCTTTTTCTTAATCACATCGAAGAAGGGTATACACTTATTAGTAGCTTTCGATATAAACCTGCTTAAGGCAGCCACCCTTCCATTTAAGCTCATCACTTCCTTGCTAGTTTTAGGTTTGGCCATATCCCTTATGGCTTGAATTTGGTCAGGACTTGCCTCTATTCCTTGAGCACTTACTAGGTAGCCTAAGAACTTCCCCGAGTGGACCCAAAAAGAGCACATTTGTGGGTTCAACTTCATTTGATATTTCTACAATATCTCGAACAT
The DNA here is from genome assembly GCA_030737815.1 of Allium fistulosum. Taxonomy (NCBI): domain Eukaryota; kingdom Viridiplantae; phylum Streptophyta; class Magnoliopsida; order Asparagales; family Amaryllidaceae; genus Allium; species Allium fistulosum. The sequence goes on from CM060905.1 coordinate 1,114,123,067, forward strand.
TTCCTCCAGATCCTTAAGATGGTTCTTAGGCTTGCTAGACTTTACCAGCATATCATCAACATAAAATTCCATGTTTCTACCAATCTATTCCTTGAACATTCGATTCACCAATCTATGATAAGTGGCCCCGGCATTCTTTAGCCCAAATGGCATGGCCTTGTAACAATAAATTACCCATTCTTTTATGAAACTGGTATGATCCTCATTTGGCTTGAACATCAAAATTTGGTTGTACCCTAAATCAGCATGCATGAGGGATAATAACTTGTATCCACTCATTGCATCCACTAATTGATCTATATAGTCGATGCATGTTCTCCACTTCCCATTTGACTTCTTCACCAGAACTAGGTTCGCCAACCATTTTGGATAATATATCTCCCGGATTAATCCATTTTCAAGGAGCCTATCAATTCTTCCTTTAAAGCATTTGTCCAAACTTTATCCAACTGTCTCTTTTTCTGCCTTACAGGGGTTGCTCCTGAGTTGATGTTAAGGGCATGGCACATGACAGTTGGATCAATTCCCACCATATCGGAGTGTGACTAAGCAAACACGTCCTTGTTGGCTTTGAGAAACTAAATCAAGTCTTTCTTTAACTCGCTATCAAGATCTCTTCCTACTTTGACCACTTTAGAAGAAACTTCTGAATCAATATGGGTTTCCTCAAGGTCTTCTATGGGTCTTATTCTCTCTGTGTCGCCTCGGCTGTCAAACTCTATGACTATTGGGCCTTCTTCTGTTAAGTTAGTGTCAACCCTCTTTCTCTTGGTTCCTACAGGAATGTACCTTTGATACATAGGCTTATTAGACTTCTTAATATTAATCTTTGCTTCGAATGTTGGATGTGAAAATCCATCATCCGAAGGCTGTAAAATAGTAGAAGAATCAAAGTAAGCAGAATACTCCCTTTTGTATTGATCGAGCATAACAAAGTACATTTCACGAGAGCTAAATTGTTCTCCCCGCATAGTTCCCCCAACCTCGCTTTGTCAAGAATTTTACCATAAGGTACTTTGGGGACACAAAAGCATCAATCTCATCTAAGGATGGTGCCGAAGAAGGCATTGTAGTAGGAAGGTTGGTCAATTAACACAAAGATAGTTTCAAATGTTCGGCAAGTTGAAGGGACTCCCATTTGTATAAGTCACTTTATCTGCCCTGTTGGAGTTGACCCCTTGTCGTTGGACCCAAATATTGGTTCAGTGCTCGACTCTAATTTGTGATCTGGGATATTCATTTGGTCGAAAGCATGTTTGAAGATGACAATAACTGCACTACCTGTATCGACCAGAATCTTGGAGACAATAGACAACCCAATTTGTGTAGTAATCATAAGGGGGTCATTATGGGGATGATGGACTCCTTTGCGTAGCTCTTGCGGGGTGACCACCAGATCAGGCATTTGGGTGTTAAGACGTGGGCTCTTCGTTGGGGGTTCTTCTTGAACAAAGTAAATTCCCTCCTTAGCCTCTTTAATATATCTACTCTGAGCCCCTTTACTACTTCCTGTAGGATGTGGTCCGCCATGGATCATATCTATCATGTTAATTGACGGGCTTAAGCTGAGGGGGTCTTCATCCTCTAGCACATTTATAGCATTGACCGGGCGTTTCTGGGGAGCATTTTCAATTCATTGGGCTTTGTGCCGATCTTGGATAAATTCTTTGAGATGGCCTTCTCGGATCAGCTTTTGAATTATTCTGGCCAAAACTCTGCATTCATCTCTTTTATGGCCGTTAGCTTTATAATAAGCACAGTAGTCCCCTCCCTTCCTCTGCTCTGGATTATTCTTAGCCTTGTAGGAGGTTGAAAAGTTGACTCTTTCCTTAGCTGTAGCATATATGTAAGATAGTGGCTTGTTTAAAGCGACTGTATTAGCAACTAGCTCCTCCCATCTGACCCTTTTATGGCTACGATCCAAGCCAAATTTCCCTCCCTCCTTTTTGGGAATCATCTTTTTCTTGGCATAGTAAAGTTCATCCATTTGGATGAACTTATCAGCTTGAAAGTGGAAGTCCTGTGGATCTTTGCAGCCATTGACAAAGAGCCACCCCTAGAAAGGGGTATTCTCAATCAAACTAGAGTGGATGGCTATGAGCTTGTCATGGTCATTCATGTCCTTAGCCTTCAAACCTTCTGTATTGAATCTTCTCAAATAGTCTCCCAAAGATTCACGCTGCCTTTGTTTTATGTTTTCCAAAACCGTATAATCAATAGTAGGATCCTTGCAAATACAGAATTGAGCTGGGAATTCATAAGAAAACTGCTTCCAGAAGTAGATGGTTTTTTTCTCTATAATGTATATACCATTTGGCTGCCGCCTCTTGGAGAGTAACGGGGAACAGTCGACATCTGACTACCCCAGAAGCATTATATAAGTCCATCTGGCTGTCAAAATCCATAAGATGATCATCAAGATCCGTATCAACGTGATATTTCATAGACGAGATTTTAACATATGGAGGTATTGCTGTTTCCATGATCTCATCAATAAAAGGCGGCACCCTCTCATTACCATTAACATTCTCGTCCATGGTTCTTTTCCCTTTAGCATTCATTGCATCTTTGATAGCCTTCTTAGCAACATCTTTAAGAAAAGCTTCAACATCGCCGTATTTTTTCAGTTTTGGGCAATACTCTTTAGATGTTAAGCTACCAGACTGCCCTAATGACTTGTCGAAAACTCTCCCTTGATGATTAGCTCGTGCTTGAGGAAATTCTTTCTTCTTTGAGGAGGTCAAGTCTACCTTATCTTTGCATTCTTTGTAATTGGTCTTTAGATATCTCTTAGGAGAGATCACTTCTTCTTCTTGAGTCTGTCTCGGAGTCTTTGATGATTTCTAAGATAAAGCCATTTTCAGCAGCTCTTGCATTTCTTGCAGTTGTTGCTCCAAGTGCTAGATTTTTTCGGCATTTTCATCCTGCTTTGCTGGTGATGAAGTTTGCCCTGGAATGACTTCATCCAGGTTGAAAGTCGGAGCTATATTTTCCCCTAAGGCAGTAGTGTGTATTGCTTCCTCTGCTAGTGCACTCAAATGCTTTGACCTTATTTTTCCTATGCAAGAGAAATGAATCATAATTAGTCTATATAAAGTAACAAGATCGGAGGTTCGAGCCCTCCTTCTAGTGCCAAGAATGTTAATAAGAAATCTTATAAACACCCCCAATGCTTTTATAAGATAATTTTATTTGAACATAACCATGTGGTTGAGATGATTCGCCTTTGAAAGTGTATCTTCTGAATAAAATGACTTAATCAGATGGACCTGGGTGAAAGGAATAGTGAATTGCCATACCTTTCGACCTTGTCGAGAGGAATAATGAGGCTGTTTCAACCTTACGACCAGGCTGACGATATATTAAATCGTCAAACCTTTTAACCTTGTCAAAAGGTTATTAGCAAGACTAATCAAACCTTTCGACTAGGTTGGAATAGAAGTAAATTGCCAAACCTTTCAACCTTGTCGAAAGGTCACTAACAAGATCACTTCAACCTTTCGACTAGGTTGGAATAGAAGTAAGTTGCCAAACCTTTTGACCTTGTCAAGGTGTGACAAGGCCATTTCATCCTTTCGATTAGGTTGAAGTAATTCACAATCATTTAGCTCTCAAAATCATCACTTTGTCGAGTTCCATCTCTCCTAGGAATTGAAAGCAATTATTGATGATGACTTCCATTTCCTTTTTTGATCATGTCGAAAGGTGGCGTTTAAGACCTTTTGACTTTATCGAATGGAAATGCATATCCTATCTGTAAATTTTAATTGCTTTTAGTCCCTTAGTGTTAATATTCTTTCCATGGAATTCTTTCGAAGGGATCACTGATGCTTAAAGGAATAGATTTTGCTCGAATGAATTCCATCATGAATGGTTGTTAGATATATAAACCAGGATTCCTTTAGGAAGTGTACCTTTCGACTAGGTCGAAAGGTATTCCTCCTTTCGAAGCAGACCCCGTTTAATAATTTTAACCTATTTTATTTTCCTTATATAAAGATCAATTTAGAAATTCCCACATCTCCTGCATTCAACATAGTCGCCACCTTATCATCATCGCTTTTGTTTTCCGTATTAAAGGTTAATTTTGATGATAATAGGTAACGATTTGAAATGTCTAAGTCGATCTTATATATGGAATATATTAAAAGAGATTGTGAGAAAAAGGTTGAAATCATGTGCAATTGATCGTTAGTCTAGCTAATGATCTAAATGGTCTTCCTCATCACCAATATCCATCATGAACAAGCCATCTCCATTTTATTCATTATTTAAAATGAGTTACAAGAAATTAAGCTTTCTCCCCCGATTTGATTTAGGGTTTCTTCTAAGTACAATTTTCAGTAAGAAAGTAGAGAAAAGGAAATGAATTCAATGTCCCAGAATTCGGTCCCCCAAAACCGGACCCCTTGGATCTTATTTGTAGATGCAGGTTGGCCCCTTGTCACAGCTTTGCTTTCGACTGAGTCGAAAGATCCCTTTTATATGCTGCCTTAAACCTTTCGACTTGATCGAAGGGTTATGAACCTTTCGACGACGTCAAAAGGTGTTCTCTTGTGCTTCTTGGTTTATGCCTTCACATCACCGCCTTCAACCGGGTCGAAAGGTCTTCTTTTATAAGCTATTATGAACCCTCCGACTTCATCAAAATGTTTGGCCTTGTTATGAACCTTTCAACTTTGTCGAAAGGTTTGTCTTTCATGTGTTACTATGAACCTTTCGACCTTGTCGAAAGGTTCGCCTTTCTCACACTATCTTGAATCTTAGTCGAAAGCTACGTTCCCCTTTTATGTTGTCGAAAGCTTTGCTTCCTCTTGATGTTGTCGAAAGGTGTTCTTGCTCTTCTTGTCATAATCTAGCAGCTTCTTCACTCCCACTTAACCTTTCGACCTGGTCAAAAGCCATGACTCTTCTCGACATCGTCGAGAGGTTCTCTATCATTCCTTTGTCTTTGTTAATTTATGTATGTTGCTTCCTTCATAGTACCTTCCGCCATTGTCGAATGGTGTCCAGGATGGATCTTAACCGGTTCGAAAGGCTTGCTATGCTTTCGAAAAGGTCACTTTGGGGCGAAACCTTTGACTTCGAAAGGTTTGATGTGTAGTTAAGGGAACACTATTGATTGCTTTCGAAAGGGTTTCTGAAATCATCATTGCTTGTTCAGCTGTGTCGAAAGGTTGGTAGTGGTGGAAGGTCCCATCTGTTTTCATCTAGGTCGAAGGCCTTTGCATTGTATGAGTAGTTGGTGCCTTCGACTCCTTCAATACCTGCTCAATGCCTTCGAATTATCCTTCTTATGTCTTTCATGATGACTTGGCCTGTCTTTTCATCAAAACTTCAATCTTATTATCCTTCTTTCATACTTTTGCTTTCAAGTAGATTTTATGGTTAGCAGGAGTAAAATAGAAGTTAAATCCTTTAGAACAAAATATTTTCGAAACCCAATTTCAAATTCAAAATCATTTCCTGTCTAAAAAACAATTTCAACTCAAAAAGCGATTTATAGTATATTTAGAAATCTAATTTGAGGCCAATAGATATCCAACATTAACCAATATCAATATTGATTTTTTATCACTATAGGGTTTAAGTTGATCATGTAAATTTTTTATAACCCATAGGGTTAACAATCAGGTTTGATATTCCATAATCATTCAATAATATTATTATTGAAAACATTTCAATAATGATGAGGAATCCTGTTGGATCCCTCCAACCTGTCCCTCTGCATCATAGCTTATATATATCAACACATACATATGTGTAAATAAAATCAACAGCGGTAAGGAATCCTGTTGGATCCCTCTAACCCATTGATGTGCACGTAAAAGTGCTTATTTTTACTTCCATATTTAATCTACTTTTATTTAATAAATAAGAATATTAGGGTATTTTACCCGATTAAACTAAAATTTAAATTATTTTCAAATCATCATTCATTCATCTTCATATGAGGGAAAATGATCATTTTTGTATGTGTTAATTTTTGATAAAATTTACTTGCACATTTTAATGTTGTGTTATAGGAATTTGAGTGATTATTTGAAGTGGTTTCATGCATGCACAAGTGAAGGAAGACAAGGAATGAAGAAATAAAAGAAGTCATGCAACATAGAGGAGCCCACCGACCCACTAACCCATGGACTACAATTAAAAGCTAATGCACATGTTAGTGGGAATTAAAGGCACATGCACATTTAATGGATGATTAATTTCATGCTAATGATTACTTGGAGGTTATACTTCCTAAGGGGCATTTTGGGTAGTCCCCTAAAATATGAATTAGGGTTTTAGTTATGTATAAATAACCCTCTTATTTTCATGTAATGGATTTTTTTATTTTTCTTATCATATTATGCAAGTTGTAGCCACAAAATTAATGAGAAATAAAATGGCTTCCTAAGCCTTATCTTCTTCTTTGTTCTTTACTTGCTTTTATTTATTTTATGCTCATTTTATTTATATGCACTCTTTCCTTTTATGGTAGTAGGTTAGTTTTTTATTTATGCACTTAGTTTAGTTTTATTTTTATGCAAGTAGTTAGTTCTTTTTATTTTAATTAGCTTGCACTTTCCTTTTTTGTTCTATGTTGAAATTTATATGCGTTGAAATGATAACACAAATGAGAAGCTAAACCCCTTCAATTTAGGGATAATGAAGCTCTCCAAAATAATGTAGATTCAACATATTTTGTTATTTATGATCTCTTTTTATTGCTTAATGAAAAGTTGGATTATGATGTAAGTTTATTAGGGAATTTGATAGTCTATGTTGTAATCACAAATGGGCTATGCTTAATCCAACATAAACACAATTTACATCATTATCTAACTAAGTGATTTTGTTTTAATTCAGTCGACTGATTGTTCATATTTGGTCGACTAAATATGTTATAACTGACATATTTTTTAAATTTTCTAAAGAGACACTGCTCTTCCTGAAGAGGAATCTCTTCCAGGAAGAGTTGCAACCATTTTTGTTCGTCAGGACTCTTTATCAAATATTGTAACTCTTCATTCATTATAAATATACATTCCATTCAAGGTCAAAGAACTAACTTTTCTATTCTCTACTCTCTTGAATATTTAGAACTTCTTATTGCTTAGAGTTTGTGAAATCACGCTAATAATTCTTCATTTCTAAAACAATCTATACTCTCCTTACCTTCACGGACACACAAATATACATATCATGCTTGAGGAAAAGATTATAGGAAGGGTATACTTCATTCTACAAATCTGTGTTGTAACAAGAACACACAAAGTCAAGAAAACAATTTATTTGTATCAAAGTCTTGTTCGGTTGCTTAGGCGGGAAAAATACTATTCAGTTGCTCAGGTGGTCAAAGTCCTGTTCGGTTGCCCAGGCGGTGTAAACCTATTCCTTCGAGTTAAGTGAGGGTTGCTAGTTTAATTCCAGAAGGAGTCTGGGACAGGACGTAGAACGGAAAGTTCGAACCAGTATAAAAATCTCGGGTGTCATTTTATTTTACTGCTTTATTTACTTACTTTATATTCCGCACAAGTAGTTTAGATAATATTCATATTACACGATCCTCAATAGCACTTTCATTTGGTATCAGAGCCCAGAATTCTATCGATCGTCACAATAGTGAGAAATGCGGATTACGGATCTTAAGGCTGGAATAACACTAGGGGGATGAATAGTGTTTTATGTATTTTTAAATCTTTTTGAATTTTTTTAATTTAAACACTAACAAATGCAATTCACAAACACAGATATAATGACAGAACCAGACACAGATGCAAATACTAAATAAAAGCAGTAAAGGAAAGAACACACCAGGATTTTATACTGGTTCGAAGTTACCCTATATCCAGTCTCGTACAATCGTACAGATTTCTTTTCAAAAATAATCTCCCAAATTACACCCTCGGTTTCAAGGCTACAAGGTACACCATCCTATATTCGAGTTCAGGGCAACTCTCTTGATTTAACCTGGCTACAAGATCACCTAATTGATTTCCGGGCTACAATCACACCCAATTGATTTCAAGGCTCAACCGCACCTTTTACTCAACAGTTTGATTTACAAAAGATCCTATAACTCTGAATAGTACTGAGATCTTATGGAGAGAGTGGCAGAGAATCAAACAAGAGATAATCAAGTTTGATTCACTTGGTATTTCGGCAGAGTATAGTTTAGGATTCTTCAGAATAAATGCGGAAGATGAAGAGGAGAGAAAATAAATGAAAATCAAGTAAAAATTCGTTTATAACTTACTGGTATTTATAGTAGAGCAACAGCCATATCTATTCGTGAAAGGATACGATGAATAGACACTTCTTTTGGAAATTGAAATTTGAAAATAACGGACACCATGTTGACATGGGGTGTTGAGGTATGTCGACATTCTCAAGGCAAAAATTGATGTTTTGATTTTCTTATTAAAATTGGTTTCTATAATTTGTCAAAACAATTTCTAAACTTTGAAAATATATTTGAATATAGTTTAAACATATAAAAGAGTTTAGAAAGTAATTTTTAATATATATAATCTCCATCTATAAAGTGATTTAAAAACTGAGTATATAAATATTTTAAAGCTAAATATTTAAAACAAGAGATGGTTTAAAAACAAGGAGAATTTTGAAATCAAAATATATTAAAAATGATAAAAATTGTTTTGAGGCTAAAATATTTCAAACAAGAGAAATGTATTTTTGAAAAGAAAGTTTTGAAAACATTTTTAAAAACAAGAGATATATTTTTGAAAAACATTTTTATAAAGTTAGTGGATATCAAAATAGGACCACTATATGTTCCACTAGATATTGTCGTGGGTTCCACCCCTTTAACAGGCTCGAAGTGGATTCCATTCCACGAATAAATTTCGAACAAAGATGTAGGTGCTTTCAAGAAGTTTTAACATAATTATAGACTGACTACATTACCTTGTACTTTTTGAAATCTTGAACTCTTGATAACTTGATTTCTTGATACTCACGAGTCTTCAATCTTGATATCTTCGATCTTTAAATTCATCAGTCTTGTATCTCTATACTGTACAGTCTTCATTCTTGGTACCTGCATGTTTATATTCTGCATATACATATATATCTAAACCATAACTTTAGTATTTATATTTTATAACAAGTCCTAAGGTTGTTGTCATCCAAACAATCATCTCAAGGACTAACAATCTCCCCCTTTTTGATGATGACAACCTATGTTTATAAAATATACTTCACCTTCACTATAACTCCCCCTAAAACTAATAACTCCCCCTTAATCTAAGCCTAACTACTCTATTTCATACTTCTCCCCTTTTGTCATCAACAAAAACTAATTCTAAACTAATATAACTCCCTCTTGGGCTTATACTGGAGTACCTGTGACAAATTATGATGGAGTATATATATATAAAATAACATGAGTTAATGACAAATATGAAAGTTTAAACCCAACAAATATATACTATGTTTAATATAATGTTATAAAATCCATTCAAACCAAATCAATTCTAATCAAATCAAAGCAAATCAAATCAAATCAAATCACACAATTCAAACCATAAGAAGATCAAATATTTCTAGGAACTTCAACCCATCCTTCTTCTCCAAAGATAGGATTCTTTTTAATAAATTCCCAATCTTCATTATCTTGAATCAAAGTTCCTACAGGATTTGCATCGAGATCATCTTTGTTGAGGGCAGAAATCATCCAACGGAGGGCATTTAAATGCTTCTCTTGTTCTTTTATCATCTGCATTTGACTTAGTTCTAAGTGCCTTTGATTGCGGAGAATAAAAGTAAGTATATTCTCGAATGAATTGAGAGTTTCTTCAAGATTATCACTTAGAGTTTGAGAAGAGGAAGCCTATATTGATAAGTAATGAAGAGATGCAAATAGAGATAAGTAGAAATGAAAAGATTACAAATTTCTGGAAGAAACAGGTGTTTAAATAGGTAGAAATTCATTTAAAATGAATAGAAACGAGTTAGTTATTTTAATTTCAAAATTTAAAAATAACCAAATATGACTGTTATATGTCGACATAAGGGGGTAGAGACATGTCAACATGGGTTAGTTAATTTATGTGTCTTATTTATTTTCTGAATAAGTATGTATATATATAAACTTATATAGTATACGGTAGGAAAACATAAGATAGATGATTTTTATACATAGATGAGATGATACATAAGATATTACATAATATGGTAAAAAAACAATACAAGCTCATACAAAACAAACTAATACATCACAACCTAGTTCTTAGAATGTGCTAGAGGATGAAGATGATGATGATAAGCCAAGTTTCCGACCAACTTTAGCAAAGAATTTGTTCATACTAGTGGACATTTTATCCAATTTCTTACTAACGGATCTTTTGAGATTCCGTTGATTTTCCACTATAATCTTTTGATTTTTGAGGAGAGTTTTGTTGGAAGGATTGTTAGTATTGGTAGAATATTCAATACTTTCCAAGGAGGTTTCTTCGTTATCTTCTTCAATTTCCATTTCCTCCCCTTCTTCTTCTTCTTCATCTTCTTCCTCCATATCTTCATATGCCAATCTTTCATCCTTTTCGGCAAGAGATTCATATTGTTGAAATATGGAAGGAATTTTTATGAGAGAAATGTTGGCTTGATTAAACACTTGCTTGAAACAAATTCTTCCCTTTTGTAATCAACGCCAAAATAATTAAAAATCCAAGTGAGATAGATTCCATGATACAAGGTATTCTCACCCATTTCCAAATTCTTAGGACGAAGTTCATCGATAATCACTTGCGCCCAATTAATGTCATAATGACCAAAGATAGCAAAAAGAGCTTTACAAACTTTTAAAGTCGGGTTATTGAAATTTCCCGATCTAGGAGTGATAGTATGTTGCAAAAGAAGATTGACAATACGTGCTTTCAGACGAAAGTTACGATTTTTACATTCAAAGATGTTATCTCCTTCGAAAATGTGATGAAATGTCTCATGATAATGTTCATCAATATTAAAAGTAAAAAGATCTATTCCTGAATTCTTGCAATTGAGAATGTTGCCCAAAATTTCACAATTTAAAACAATTTTAGTGCCTTTAACACTACTCCAAATTTCATCTTCATTTCCTTCATAAAAACCGCGATTCAAATTCGCATAAAACATTTTAACAAGATTTGGGTAACAAAAAAAATCATTTTGAGAATTGTCAAAAAGACTAAGAATATGATTCTCTTCAAGAAGAGTATTGATTTCATATGTAGAGAAATCGCTAAAGATAGAAAACTTTCCGGTATGAACTTTTCCGAAATTAGCATAGCTTATATAAGCCTTGATTGCTTCCGGATCATTATAGAGATACTCTTTAATGGTTTTCGACAGCCTCATTATGGATGGAGTGCTTGAAAAAGCCATTTTTGAAGAGAGTAGAAAGTTTGAAAGAGTGAAAGAGAGTTTGAATTTTAAAATGAAAGTGAAAAGGTATGATAATATAATGGAAATAAATAGATATTCAATAGACATGTTCTCTGGTCAAGAGTTACCTTTCCAGAATATTGAATTTGGTGAAAAGGGAGGGAAGTTCAAAGATTTGAATTCAAATTTGAATTTCAAATTTCTGACAGGGATGTCGACAACATGGGTAGGGCCATGTCGACATGGGTCAGAGAGATCATGTGACTTATATTTTCCTATATACTTTAATATCTATAAACATATATTGTTTTTAATGTCTATATATTTTCTGGAGTAATGTAATAATATTCTTTTAATAAAAATATATTATAATATTAAAAATAAAAATAAACATAATAATAAAAAATTTAAAAATCAAACGACACATAATTTCAAAAAACAATCAAACAATCAAACAATTTTAAACAAACAATTTCAACCAATATATTATAAACATGTACCTTTTTCTAGATTCGTATCTCCGATATCATCAGAATCATGAATAGCCGTAAAGCACATATTTGAATTTTCCATCTTCTGATCATCATCGCTTGAGGATGAGTCTGAGTCTGAATCGTCTAGTGTAGCAGTATATGATCTTTTCCTTTTCTTTGTATAATCATTGCTTACAGGAAACTTTTGCTTATCAGGATGCGGACAGTCTCTTTTGAGATGGCCCGGTTCGTCACAGTTGAAATATTTGACGTGATTTGGTACTTCATTATGATTTCAAGAATTCCTGTGATCATTCTTTTTGAAGTTGTTCATCTTTCTATATCTCAGAAACTTCCGAAAATTCTTTGTCATGAAAGCTATTTCTTCATCATCATCACTTCCCGAGTTTGATCCATCTGTTAATGTACTGAACGCAATCGAATTCTTTTCGAATGCCTCGCTATCTCTTCTCCCTTGCATTTGTACTTCAAACGACATTAGATTTCCAATCAATTCTTCAATCTTTGAAGTACTGATATTATTTTCTTCTTCGATTGCAAGAGTTTTTTGGTCCAATTTTGGAGTAAGGGAATTTAGAATTTTTCTGGCTTGATCTTCTTTGGAAAAACTTTTTCCCAATGAAATTAGAGAATGCACAATCTCCTGAAATCTACTATACATATCTGAAATGGACTCATTAGAATTCATTTTGAATAATTGAAACAGATTTGTGGGTATGGATAATTTGGTCTATTTGACTTTGCTTGTTCCTTCAAGAGTAACTTGAATTTTTTTCCAGATATCATATGCAGACTTACAAATAGATACTCTATTGAATTCATTCCTATCAAGTGGACAAAATAAAATATTCATGGCTTTTGAATTATTTTGTGTAATATTCTTTTGCTCAGCAGTCCACTGTGCAAAACTAGTTGTGGGTTCAGAATATTCAGTTTGTGTGATATTTCAAGTGTCTAATCCTATTGACTGTAAATATATTTTCATTCTACATGCCCAATATGCATAGTTACTTCCATTAAAAAGTGGTGGTATGGCAGTAGACTGACCCGCTACAAATGAACTAGTGATAGTGTTAATAGAACAAGTGTTGGTAGCCATTTTTAAAACTTTTCAAAATTCAGATTATGAAAACTTTGAAAACCTTGCTTAGATACCAAATGTGAGAAATCCGGATTACGGATCTTAAGGCTGGAATAACACTAGGGGGAATAGTGTTTTATGTATTTTTAAATCTTTTTGAATTTTGTTCAATTTAAACACTAACAAATGCAATTCACAAACACAGATATAATCACAGAATCAGACACAGATGCAAATACTAAATAAAAGCAGTAAAGGAAAGAACACACCAGGATTTTACACTGGTTCGAAGTTACCCTGCATCCAGTCCCGTACAATAGTATGGATTTCTTTTCAAAAATAATCTCCCATATTACACCCTCGGTTTCAAGGCTACGAGATACACCCTCCTATATTCGAGTTCAGGGCAACTCTCTTGATTTAACCAGGCTACAAGATCACCTAATTGATTTCTGGGGCTACAATCACACCCAATTGATTTCAAGGCTCAACCGCACCTTTTACTCAACAGTTTGATTTACAAAAGATCCTATAACTCTGAATAGTACTGAGATCTTATGGAGAGAGTGGTGGAGAATTAAACAAGAGATAATCGAGTTTGATTCACTTGGTATTTCGGTAGAGTATAGTTTAGGATTCTTTAGAATAAATGTGGAAGATGAAGAAGAGAGAAAATAAATGAAAATCTGGTAAAAATTCATTTATAACTTACTGGTATTTATAGTAGAGCAACAACCATATCTATTCGTGAAAGGATACAATGAATAGACACTTCTTTTGAAAATTGAAATTTGAAAATAACGGACACCATGTCCACATGGGGGGTTGAGGTATGTCAACATGCTCAAGGCAAAAATTGATGTTTTGATTTTCTTATTAAAATTGGTTTCTATAATTTGTCAAAACAATTTCTAAACTTTGTAAATATATTTGAATATAGTTTAAACATATAAAAGAGTTTAGAATGTAATTTTTAATAAATATAATCTCAATCTATAAAGTGATTTAAAAACTGAGCATATAAATATTTTAAAGCTAAATATTTAAAACAAGAGATGGTTTAAAAACAAGGACAATTTTGAAATCAAAATATATTAAAAATGATAAAAATAGTTTTGAGGCTAAAATATTTCAAACAAGAGAGATGTCTTTTTGAAAAGAATGTTTTGAAAACATTTTTAAAAACAAGAGATATATTTTTGAAAAACATTTTTATAAAATTAGTGGATATCAAAATAGGACCACTATATGTTCCACTAGGTATTGTCGTGGGTTCCATCCCACTAGGGTTCCATCCCTTTAACAGGCTCGAAGTGGATTCCATTCCACGACTAAATTTTGAACAAAGATGTAAGTGCTTTCAAGAAGTTTTAACATAATTCTAGACTGACTACGTTATCTTGTACTTTTTGAAATCTTGAACTCTTGATAACTTGATTTCTTGATACTCACGAGTCTTCAATCTTGATATCTTCGATCTTTAAATTCAGCAGCCTTGTATCTCTATATTGTACAGTCTTCATTCTTGGTACCTGCATGTTTATATTCTGCATATACATATATATATATATATATCTAAACCATAACGTTAGTATTTTTATTTTATAACAAGTCCTAAGTTTGTTGTCATCAAAACCATCATCTCAAGGACTAACAACAACATCATAGAATAATGGCAAGAAAGAGAAGATCCCATCAGTGCTCAAAGACAGTCGAGAAAAAGCCAATTTCTGGAATAGAGCAACTATCAATAGAATCAAGGTACATGTGTTATATAGCTAATCTCAGATCAAAATCGGTATGCTTAGATTTTATATATAATGATCTTTTACAAATGCATGAGAAGTTATTAAAAGATTTTAACACATCACAAAAGGTCAATTCTATTGCTTTAACTAAATTGGATGATTGTGAGGGTAAAATTAGTATTTTAATGGAAGAAAATAAGTTTTTACTAAAAAAAACCGAAGTTTTTGAAAATACATTGGAAGAACTTGTTTTACAAAAAAAATTCTATTACAAGAAAATGAGCGCTTAAAAGATAAAAATACTAATCTTTTAAAGGAAATTGAAGTTTTGCAAAATAAAAATATATTTTTGGAAAATTCTTTAAATGATTCTAATTCTAAACTTTTGTCTCTTGAAAAAGAGAATAGGACTTTAAATGATAAGAATCTAGAATTAATTAAAGAATGTGGATTTTTAAAAAATAATAATATTGTTTTACAAAAAGAAATTTGTGATTCCAAAGCTGTTTTTGATAAATTAAATGAGAAAATAACAAATTTTAATATAGAAAAAGATGATTTGCCTTCCTTAACTGCTAATAGCAAAGTTCACAATAATAGAACTTGTTCAGACTATAAACAAAATAATTGTAGAAAAAGTACTAGATATGCATTCATGTATACACATTTTTATGTTAGTGCTAAAAGTAGAGTTAGTTCTAAAATTAATCCATGTCATGATAGTATTATGCTTTAAAATAGAAAAAAATCCTTTGAATACTAAATCGATGACAGTTAATGTTGATATATGGGTTCCTACTAATCTAACTGATTATAATAGACAATCATACATTAGCAATTATTACGACACTGTGATTAATAGTAGAAATTATATTAAGAGATCAACCACATCCAATTGGATATGCTTTCCTAAGTCGTAAACCTATATCTATTATAAATGAGTATCATTTTGCATACATTTGACATATCTATTGGATACTACAATAATGTTAAAAAAATTATTATTTATGACTTCTCTATGATATTCTCCATTTATTTTTTATTTTTCTCATACTTTTTGTTAATTACAAATAGGGAGAAATAATGAGCATATTGAAAGGGGGAGTACATTGTTAAAAATTAAAGAGAAACATTTATTTAGGGGGAGTTTTTTATATCATATAGTGAACCAATGCTATTATCCCTTTTTGTTGATGACAACGAGGGAGAAGAACGCATGCTTTAAATATTTTATATTAGCATCAATATAAAGTAGAGGGAAATAAACTTAATGTACATAACTTATATTTAGGAGGAGCTATTATTTTATATTATAAAGTTATGTGGATGGCGTCTTATAACCGTAACACAGTTATCTGATATTTTAGTAATATGGAACACAACACTAGCACAAGTTTTATTGAAGGTCAATCTACTACACGGCCACAACTATTTAAAGGGTGGAACTATAACTATTGGTCTACTAGAATGAGAATTTATATGAAATCCAATGCTTATGATACCTGAATATTGCTCAAGCATATCACATACCTACTACTGAATATTCACAATGGTCTAACACACAAAAATTAGATGCTACAGCAAATGCAAAGCTATGAATATGTTATTTTGTGCATTAGACAAAATGAGATTAATAGAATTAGCATGTGTACTACTGCTCATGAAATTTGGCGTACACTTAAAGTTACACATGAAGGCACTAACAAAGTAAACAAAGTAAAATTTCGATGCTCAAGAATCAATTTCAGAATTTCAAAATGAAGCAAGATGAAATAATAAATGAAATGTATTCTAGATTTCAAGACATATATCATTCCCTCTTAGCATTAGGAGAAAAATATTCAGACTTTGATATTGTTTCAAAAATTCTCAACTCTTTAACAGATGAGTGGGAACGAAAAGTCTTAGTAGTCGAAGAAGCTAACGACATTTCAACTAATAAACCAGAAGAGTTGATAGGAAATCTAATGTCTTATAAAGTTAATCTCTAGGTAAATTGAATACATGCATAAGATAAGAAGAATATAGCATTCCAAGCAGAAAAGGATGAATCAGATTCATATGAGGAAGATATGGCGTTTATTGCTAAGAATTTCAAAAAGTTTTTGAAATTCAAAAAGAGCAAAAATTCAGAAACAACAAGAATTGCTACAGCAGCAATATAATAACAACAAGCCATCTTCCTTTACTCTTGAATGTTATGAATGTCACAAGAAAGGGCACATCAAGAAAGACCGTCCTGATCGAAAGAAAGATAAATTTAAGAATAAGAAAGACATATTCAAAAAGAAAGCCTTCTCTGTTACATGGGGTGATTCAGAATCATCTTCATCATCAAACAGTGATACAGATAGCGATTCTGAACAAGCCAACGTTTTCTTTATGGCCTCTACTAATAATGTAAGTGATTTAACTTTTAATGATTTAGTTGATATAAATTCAAAATTACTTGATAAGCTAAGAAACATCAAAAGAAAATATAAAGATACTCTTGAAAAATTGAAAAGGACTGAAATTGAGGTAGACCTGTTAATAAATGAGAAAGAAATTTTAGACGAAGAACTTCAAACTTCTCAAGAATCTTGTTCTAATACAACTTCTCAACTATCTATGTTAAGTCAAGAACTAGAAACTCAAAAGGAAAAGAATGATGCTCTTTTAGTTGAAAATCATGATTTGAAAGCTAATATTAAAATATTGGTATTAGATATTTCTAGTCTTAAAACAAAATTAGATGATATTACTAAAAATGTCTCTAATTTTACAAACGAAGAGAGAATCTTTCTAAAATTATAGAAAATTCTCAGACAGTTTCAAATAAAAGGGGACTAGGATATAAGCAACTATCAAAAAGTATTCCTAAGAAAAAGAACTTTTTATATAATAATTTTAAAAGGAATAATGATATTATTGCAAAATCAATTTCAAAAGTTCCAAATCATTCTAAATCAATTAAGATTTGTGTTCCTAAAACCAATAATTCTTTACTAGGAACAAATACATTATATCTTTCATAGAAACTGTTCACAAAAATAAAGATTTTATTTACAAAAGGAATTCCAAACCCTCTTGGGTTTGGTTTCCAAAGACCTAACTCTTAAGACCCTAACAAAAGGTGGGTACCATGTTATTTCTATATTTTTTCAAGTACCGCTTAAAAAGAGAGGAAAATAGATATTGGAGAGTGGTTGCTCAAAACACATGACAGGAAACAAAGACATGTTGACTAACATTATTTACTCAAATGGAGGTTCTATCACTTTTGGAGAAAATTCTAAAGGATACATCATCGGCAAAGGTAATGTGAGCAATAACAGTACATCTAATTTACCTCTTATTACAAATGTTTTGCTAGTTAAGAATTTAAAACACAATTTACTTAGCATCAGTCAACTGTGTGACAAAGGATTCAATATATCTTTTTCTAAAGATAAGTGTAGCATTTTTGATCAAAATAAAAATATTATTTTTGAAGGTATTAAAGATAAAAGTATATATGTGTTAAATATGAATATAAATCACAACACAAATATGTGTCTAATAGCCAAAGAGAATGATCCTTGGTTATGGCATAAAAGGTTGTCATATAAATTTCAAACTATAAACAAATTATCTAAGAATGATTTAGTAAAATGTTTACCAAGAATAAATTTTAAAGTAAACAATATTTGTGAAGCTTGTCAATTAGTTAAATTATAAAAATCATCTTTTAAATCATAAAAAATATTTCTACATTACAACCACTTGAACTATTGCATTTGGACCTTTTTGGCCCAACTCAAGTTCAATCTAAATAAAAGTGATACTTTTGAAAATTCCAAATTTTTTGCTAAAAGAATTCAAAATCTCAAAAATTTAAAGATTAAAAACATTAGAAGTGATCATGGAGGTGAATTTGAAAATGAAGCTTTTGAGCATTTTTGTAATAAAAAGGGAATTTACCATAATTTTTCTTTTCCTAGAACACCACAACAAAGTGGAGTTGTAGAAAGGAAAAACAAAACTTTACAAGAATGTGCAAGAATATTATTAAATGGAAGCACTCTACCAAAACATTTTTGGGCAGAAACTATATCAGCTGCATGTAATGTTTTGAATCGTTTTTCCATCCGACCACTAAAAACACACTCCATATGAACTTTTTAATGAAAGAAAACCAAATAATTCATATTTTAAGGTTTTTGGTTCAAAATGTTTTGTTTTAAACACAAAAGATCAGCTTGGAAAATTCGATCCAAAATCTGTTCATAGGATATTCGAAACGAAGTAAAGCTTATCAAATTTTCAATAAAAGAACTAAAACAATTGAGGAAACACTTCATGTCTCATACGATGAGAATTTTAACTTTAATAAAAGTCTTAAGGATGATGGGATAATGACTAAGACGATCACAAATACTGATACTCAAAATAATTTTGAAGAAGATGAAAAAATTGTTCATAATTTTGAAAAAGATGAAAACATTGTTCATAATGAAAATGGATTACGATCTCCTACTAGGATTTTATGAGATCACCTTGTAGAAAATGTCATTAGAGAAATTAATTCAAATGTCAAAACTAGAAACCAACTTAATCAAATGGGCCATGTAGCATTCCTTTCTAACATTGAACCTAAAATGCTAAAGAAGCCTCTACTGATGACTATTGGATTATAGCTATGCAAGAAGAGCTAAACCAATTCGAACGAAATGAAGTTTGGGACTTAGTTCCTAGACCAAGTGATCAAACAGTCATGGTACTAAATGGGTCTTCAAAAATAAAATTGATGAACAAGGAAATATTATTAGGAATAAAGCTAGATTAGTTGCACAAGGATATAATCAAGAGGAAGAAATTGACTATGAAGAAACGTTTGCTCCAGTCGCTCGACTAGAAGCAATACGTATCTTATTGGCCTTTGCATGTTTTCATAATTTTAAACTTTATCAAATGGATGTGAAAAGTGCTTTTTTAAATGGATATATAAAATAAAATGTTTATGTTGAACAACCTCCTCTATTTTTACATGAAAAATTTCCAGACCATGTCTATAAACTTAAGAACGCTTTATATGGTCTAAAACAAGCACCTCGTGCTTGGTATGGACGTCTTAAAAGCTATCTTATAAACTCTGATTTTGAAATTGGGAAGGTTGATCAAACCCTTTTTATTAAACATACTAAAAAGGATATTTTAATTATTCAAATTTATGTTGATGATATTATTTTTGGTTCCATAAATGATAAGTTATGTCAGGAATTTTCTAATATAATGACCAAAAAATTTGAAATGTCACATATGGGATAATTATCATAATTTATTGGATTACAGATTAAACAATTAGATAATGGAAATTTCATTAATTAAGAAAAATACTGTAATAATCCAATTAAACGCTTTGGTATGGAAAATACTTCTGCCAAACCAACTCCAATGATTACAACAATCCACCTCAATCGAGATGAAGATGGCAAAAATATTTGACCAAAAATTATATCGAAGTATAATTGGATCGTTACTTTATCTAAAAGCTAGTAGACCTGATATAATGATGAGTGTTTGTTTATGTGCCCGATTTCAAGCAAATCCTAAAGAATCACATATGCAAGTGGTGAAATGCATATTATGTGATCTAAGCAAAACCAAAGATTTCAGACTCTTTTATCCGAAAGAATGTCCTTTCAACTTAGTCATATAGTGATGCTGACTTTGGAGGATGTCAGACGGATTGAAAAAGTACGAGTGGGACTTGTCACTTTATTGGACAATCCTTAGTGTCTTGGTTTAGCAAGAAACAAAATTGCATTTCACTCTCGACATATGAAGCAGAATATATTTCAACTGCTTTAGCATGTGCTCAAGTCATCTATATGCGACAAACAATTCAAGATTTTGGACTTAATTTGTCTAGTTCAACTATTTTCTGTGATAACACAAGTGCTATAAACTTATCTAAAAATCCTTTCAATCATTCATGAACAAAACATATTGACATTCGTCATCATTTTCTTCGTGATATTATTGAAAAGGATGTAGTTAGATTAGAATTTGTATCTTCTGAAAACCAACTGGCTGATATATTTACAAAACCTTTAAATGAAAATAGTTTTATAAATTTAAGAAGAGAATTAGGAATTTTATCTTTAAAAGATTTGTAAAATAAAAAATAAAAAAGTATTAGGAATTTTGCTATATGTTTTTTCACACTATAGGCTGAACTTCACTTCTTTGTATACATTCTATTTTCGTAGCTATATTTTTACCCATACATTGTTTTAGACAATTGTTTATCTCCATCAATTTTTTTCTCTTGTTTCTCACCGTAAACCTACTTTCTATTTATGTTCATTCATTCTACTATATAAATCTTCATCTTTTCATTTTTATATCAATACCAAATAACTTATTTCACAAATAATTATTAAGTCGTTATGTCTTCTTAAGAAAGCTCAAAATTGTAACATCCCGGAATTTTCGACTTTCGAAAATTCGACATCGATACTCACTTTATCGACTGCCGAGCCATCGAATGCCGGAAACCCGAAAAGTTATGGTTTTAAAAAGAAGAAAAAGGTAGAAGAAGAAGAAAGCAGAAGAAGAGAAGAAAGAAGAACAACAATAGAAACAGAAAATAATATCAGAATCTTACACATCGGAGCGGAACAATATATAATAGATAAACACTAGTCTTTTAAAACATAGAACTATATTAGTTTATACATACATCAATCAGAGTCATATACAACAATGGACAGTTATATAACTTTTCCTCATACAGAATACACAGCGGAATAATACAAAAATATAGGTGATACGTTTCGCCATCCAGCTTGCTTCCAAAACTCCAGAATATCCAGAATATCCTGATAACATAACTCTAGGCTGCCCGTGTGGAAATTGGTGGGCACCCAGAGTTTAGAAGGGAACAATAAACTCCGAGTCAGTCATGGTGACCGGTGTGAGATCGTAAAACAGTTATTTTTCACAAAGAAAATAAAACAAATTCGCAATGCTTTTGGAAAATGAAACTACCATAAGACCTCCCACCACACACACAATGCAAACGCAGAATTGGAGGAGATTTCTTCTTATGATAGTCAAAGATGCTTACTATGCAAAATCAAATCATTTTTGATATTATTATTAGTGCATAGTGTAGAAAACATTTCGAAAGTATAATATTAATCTTAGCCAACATACGACCAGTATCGTATGCCTACTATAGGTACCATCTAAATAGTGGTGACCACCGTACGTAAATGGCAGGTTCTACAACTAATACCGTACAAAGTTCGTATTGGAGTTTGGATTTCCAACAAATGGTCAGGCTAAGGAACTTCCTCTTCCACGATGGGTACGTCCCTGGAATAGACGACCCGAGAACCTAACCGGATCTCTGCCAACACAAGGCCGGGTTACCTCTGCAAAAATAGGTAACTACTGACACGCGTATGTCATCCCCCGATCGTAACCGATCTTCCCGAGGATCCCCGATTTCCAACAAACCACATCAAAATAATAAAGCAGCAACCACATAGGTTAAGTATCTGGGCTCCATACCATGATACCACCTCTATCCAGAAGGAATGACATACACTAAGGGGCGCTACTCCCTAGAACCTTGCTGCATCCTTCCTGTTTTGACCATTTCCGGGGTGTGAGGCTCGACGAAGTCTCGTCCACAAAGCTACGCTTTCTACAAAGCCATGCTTCGGGTCAAACAAAAATGATCAACCTATGATCACAAAGATATAAGATCAAACAAATGATCATATCGCAAATGATCAAACACTGATCATTTCACAGCAACACTCAGTATGCCACGTTACCAAATTGGGAGTATATCGTTGATAAATTTCAACTACATAACCTCTGAGCTCGTACGTCTCAGAGAAGGGTGTTAAGCTAAGAGAATAAATTCCCCGCCACCAACAGAAATGTATTTGAAAGAAATCAGCTTTATATCTCAAATTGTAACGTCAGACACACAATCCATACAAGTCTGTTCCGGGATCGAACAGAACCGAAGGCACTTCTCACGAAGCCCTTGCATATCCGGATAAATTTCTAATCACGTCCGGACTTCCCGTCACTAAGGGTGATAAAACCTCTAAATCGGAGATCAGCCGATGTAGAGTAACTCGACGGTCATCCTTCCGTTTTCAAAAATATCCGGTCTTCAACACCGGTCTTCGAATGCAATTCATAACGACGTATCACATATTCGAAATGGGTTATACGACCCCATGGTCCTTTCCCGGCTAACCCGAATAGTGAGCGCTTATTCAAAAATAAGTCTGGCATTCAAATTCATCCAATTAACAACAAATACCCATTCAAGGTAATTATTGATAGTCGGTTATTTAACTATCAATAAAGATGCGCAACATCATCAGATTCCAAATAATTTTCCAAATTATTTAATTTCCAAAAAATATCTTTACTAGATATATAATTTCCACACTTAACCATTTGAAAACAATTTCAAATCAATTTCCACATTTCTTTTTATCTTTGAAGATAAAATCTCAAAACAGTTCATTTCATATTGGAAAAGCATTTCCATACTTATTTAAAAATAAGTATTTCACAAATCTATTTATTTTCAACATTTGAAAATATTCGATATACTTAAATCAATATTAAGTATATATTCATTCCTTAAGGAAATCATTAATTTTAACATCTATTTGAGTCAAAACGAATGTTGCGTAAAACATCGTTACGACGACTCGAAATCACTAGTATAGGGATTCGGATTTTAAGATAGATATATATAAATCCCAATACTACATAAAACATTTTCTTTCGAAAATCATTTACTATAACAACAGTGTTATAGTCCATCATTTCCTTATTTCTCGAAACGTCTATTTCAATAATGAATGTTGAAATCTATGTATTCGATACTTAACACGTTTTAAAACATCTTTTAAAACAATTAACTTCATTTTATAATATCGCTTTCCCAAACATAACCATTTTATTCAATAATATATTCACTATCCAAAATCGTGAATATACTTCACTAACCAAATTTCAATCTTTTCTACACATTTATTTCAATAGAAATTCGCTATCTAAAATCGCGAATATATCTTCTTTAATAATCTCCTATATTTAATTCATCAAATCCAATTGATTTCGAATTTATAAAACAACGTTTTATAAATTTTATTTTTATTTTATAACAACTTTGATTTATAAATCTCCTTTATAAATAAATTCGATAAATATTCCATTTAAAGGCAAACATCCAATTTATAAGTAAACTTCTTATAAATCTTTTATTCTAAAATTTCATTCATTTTATAACTCCACCCTTTATAAATCTATAAATTCCATATCTTCACGATTTATAATTCTATAAATTTCATTTTTAACACTTATAAACTCGTTTTAAAATTCCAATATTTTAAATTTATAAATATCAACTTTTCAAATCTTTTAAATAAACTGTTCACAAAAATTCGAAAATCTCAGTTCAAACCATTTTATAAATTGCTTAAACTATTTATTTCAAAAATCACCTTACGGTCATAATTCACAAAAATCTTAACTTTTATAACTTTAAAATTTTAAACGTTTATTTATTTAAAATAAATCAATTCAACAATTCAATAAAACGTATATTTTCAAAAATCACTTTAAAATCCTTTTAAAGTAAAAGTCGTTATTTTTAAACTTTAAAAGTTTGAATCCAATGATGCAACAGCACCAATTAGTCAATCACAACATTCAATATCATATATCAATATGATAACAGAATATACATCAATATCTGTAAATAAATAAATACAGTTGAGGAATCCAGTTGGATCCCTCCAACCTGTTTCCCTGCATCCACAGACGTTAGCACAATACCAATTCCACTTCGAGGTGGAATATCGCGATATATGGGTTTTTATAATATATCCGCTTACTAACGGCGCAATAGGGTCTCATCCGCTATACGAGGCGGGAAATCAATCAATCCAATATATACATATGCCAATATGTATAAATTGCTATATATATAGATATATCCTACTATATCTAATATCACATCCAATAGCAATCAAATCAATAATAACTGCAATTCATTTTGAGTGAGAAAAATCTCACCTTAGCTTTTAAATTTGCAATCCCATTTCCCATTCTAGATTGTTTTTCACGATCTTTTAACCTTGTATAAAACAGTTTTATACAGTTTATCAATATTCGAAATAATCGAATAATAAATTTTCGTTTGGTAATTTTAATTATTCAATGGTTTTGTTTTAAACCAATTTCTATTTAACAAAACATTTCTTTTCTTTTTCCCTTTGAAATTTCAAAAATACTGATAACATAACCCATACAGATTTTAAATCTATTTTTATAAAATCCTATAACATTTTAAAATCATATATATATATATCTTTAAACAAGTTCATTTCCTTTTGAGTTAACTACAGATCTACCATAATTCATTATTAAAGAAAATAACTAGCAAGTTAAAAATGTATATACATCTATATTATTATCATTTCCTTTTATTCAAAATTCAATCTGTATATGTATTTCTGCATAAACATATATTTATTCAATTCCAAATAAAAATCTCTTTCATGTATATATCTTTAAAATAGAAATAGTTTTAATTTTCTTTTTCTTTCCAAACTTTATCAATATAAAGTAATTTTCTGTTTTACTGTAAAAGGAAAAAAACTGTATTTATACTTTACTGTATAAACATATATAGATTTATGAATTGAAGACATAGATTGTTTTAACAACTTAAATGTTAATTTAATTTTCTTAACATAAAATTTAAATTTTTAAAAATAGATTGATCATTATACCTCACTGCTTCCAGATCTCGATACAAGACTGCCTCGCGCTCGCTGTCTTCCAAAGCTCACTCCCGTTTGACCACGCCTGCCATCCCCTAATCTCATCGCGAACCTCACTCACCTCGACCAGAGCTATCGTACCCGTGCGAGAGCCTCCCCTATTATCGAACGCGACACTGCTATGCTCCTCCTCCACGCGACTCGCCCAGGTTAACGACTTCGCGCCACTCCCTCTCGTCGACAAATGCGCCTCATTCTCCTTTGACAAACGCGCGCCTCCACTAATCTCGATCGACATCGCCGCCCTTGATTTCAATTTGAATGCGACTTCTTTTTTTTTATTAACTTCGATTTGGAATTTTGGGGAGGGAACGCGGCTCAATTTAAATCTGAAATGGGGGAGAAAGAAACTCGAACAGCACGCGATTCGAATTGTTAAAGAAAAGAACTGTTAGACCATTTTTTTTCTTCGAACTTTGATTTGAAAAACTGGAGAGTGAGAAGTTGCGTGATTATTTGTAACGACCCGTAAATTTCAACTGTTTTAATAGCGTAATTAGTTGAAATTTTGCGAAATTTTGAACGATAAAATTTTGAAATATAAATTTGATATTTGGAATACGTCTAGTTAAACATAGCAACTGGTAAATTTTCGTCCGAAAATACGAAAGTTTATTTCGCGCGTTAATTCACTTCAATTTAATCAGTTAAAAAGCGTTGAAAATAAAATATTTCCAAAACCTAAATATTTTTACATAGGAAAATTCTAAACCATCTTCGGAGCAAAATATCAGTTCGTCATTTTTCCAAATTCGGACATCTATTGCTCCGTCGTTCTTATTTTCTGGAAAATAGCAGTATTCTGGTACCGATATCGATTTTTATCGGATGATCGTACCACTGATTTCCATATACCGTTTTGATCGTCTTGTCATGCCGATCTCTATGGTATATTCGATTGTCAAATTCGGAGTTCCGTTGCACGTTGCACTTTGCGTAACGTCGGACCGTATCGGTAACCAGCGTGTCCATTGGTTTCCTATACCCTTTATTCCTACCGTGCAAATCAATACCAGTCAGCCATTGATATTCCCAGAATTTAAATGTGACCATCACTATTCCCGGTGCCAATTTATTTTATGACTATTCGTTCAAGCCTCCAACAGCCACTTCATATTAATTCTTGTGAATTTAACATTTTGACTTTTAAAATTCTATCCTTTCAATTAATATTTGTCGTTCCACTATTATCTGGTTTGTAACAAAATAATACAAGTTTATATTAAAACGTTTGCTTTACTGTGCAAACTTCTTTCGTTCTTATTTTTCCAAACCTATCTTTCTTCTTTCAAAAAAATCCATGGCTGCCTCCATCTTTATGCATTTACACTTCACCCAACATTATTTCCTTCCACCCAAGACTCACGCAACACGTCTCCTCCCCGACCGCCACCTACAACCGCTCCACCTCTCCACTACAATAGCCGTTCGCCAAAACCCCTAGCAACCAACAAATCTACCAAAACCCAGTTTTCCGCCCATCGCCAAAACCCCAAGGCCTGACCTGCCGACCTCCCATCCTCGGCCCTCTACTCCTCCACTGACTCAACCACCAGCCCGCTTCCTTACTCATGCCACACACGCACAGGCCCCTCCCCCTCGTCGAGTCTCCGTTGTCGAGCCCAAAGACAACCTAGGCCTTGCCGTCCATCCCCGAGATCCGCGTTCCTCCACCTCATCACCATCGGCCGTGAACCACTGCCTTCGGCCTCCCTCTCTAGCGAGCTCGACCCAGCAAGCCATCGCACACCATTACCCGAACTCCGTCGTCCCTTCGCCAATCACCGCCGCGATCGGGTCTCCGACACAGCCTACGCGACTTTCAACTTCCTCTGGTCGAAGCTTGCTTCTGCACCTCACCGCCTCATCTCCTTCATCGCCAATCTACCTTGCTTGTTCTTGCATATATAGTCGGTAGGCAAAAATATACTGATTCGTTTGTTTATTTTGAATTTTTTTTTCTTTTCTTGTTTGAGTTTAGGGATAATATGCATGCCCATATGTTATTCATAAACTATATACATTATATTATAAAGTGTTTATAAATTATGTTACAGCCATGGTTACAAAAAAAAAAAAAAAAAATTTGTAAAGCATAACATGTTAGTTTTAATAATATAAAGTATGTAGATATTTTGTTGATGGTTCCATATAGAAGTTGCGTGTTCCAGTATATATATATTTTATAGCAGTTCCTATATATTTTGTATAACATATCAATGTAGAATTTCAGTCTTATATACAATAGATTATGGCTATGTATGTACGTGGGTATTTTCATATGTTCTTAAAAAAAATCTGGTGATATTTTTATCTGGTATTGATTTTGGAGCATATATATATAAGCATGTATACAAGCTTTACTATTGACAGTTGTTATACGTATATGTTACGTTTGTTTAGTAACTGCAGATATTTCGAAATTTAAGTATATTTAGTTTATGCATAAGTTAGTATATTTACAAATCTTTGTGTATGAGGTGTACATTTTATAAAGGTTCAGTTGGATACTTGTTCTTATAAAAGTTTATTTTATTTTTACTTATATTTGGTCCGTTTACAGGTTTGGTTTTATATAAGGTTATATTATATATTAATTTATTAAGTTGAAACAGTTTTTGGTATATATATTATTACACGATGTTTTGAATACAATATTTTGTATATATTGTAAGTATTGATTTTAAACATAAAATATGTATCTTTGACTTTAACATTTATTTTTAATATAATAATTTGTATAGTATACATCTCGCTTTGTTATATCAAGCTGGTTCTAATTCGCTTTATCAATTTCTATTTATCAGCCATGATCGTCGATTCGTGCCAATCTTGTTGCTTTAGAATTCGTGTTTGGACCCGCCATTTGCTTCCATTCTCGTTCATTGTCTCTAGCCTCGAAAGGTGAGCACTCACTCACGATTAACGTTCTTTTATTTATTAAATTTGATTTCAATTGAAACGACAATTGAAATATGCTGCTGTTAGTTAATTACACTGTTATATATGCTATTGCCTGTATCAGTTCACCTGTGACATCTGACACCACTATCTGTTAATTATTTATGCGATGATAATACAGTTTGGCTGATAATTGATTGATTGTTGATGTTTATAGTGGACGTTAAATTGTTAATGTGAAAATGATAAATAGTATGAAATTGAACTTGATATAGGATAATTAATTGTTAAATTTGATTAACTGACATCTGTATAATATGACCCCTTTAATTGTTAAATTTATTGACACGTAGGATTTGTTTAATTACACTTTGAACCACTGACTGTATGTTGTAAAATTGATGATGGATGAAATTGTAACATATGACAAGTGAAAAACCGTAATGTAATAATCTTTAATCTGCATGAAATGATAGTGTAGATTCTAGAAATAATTATATTAATTCGTACAAATAACAATGCGAATTAATACGGTTATTTCGGGATTATTTGAATTGATTATTGGATTGTTATTGATTGTTGTTATTGGTTGTTTATTTACTTTGACACCATCCCAGTTATCACACTGCAAGTTCCCTTTGCTATGATTGATTTTGAATGGAATTGGAATCGGGTTGAAATGATAAATACCCAAATTAAACTTTGACTTTAGATATAGAAAATTAAATAAAAACCCGATTGGTCAATAATTTGATTTAAAAATAAAACGAAGATTTGATTTGAATAAATAATATGGTTTTGAAATAAAGTTGAAATTTGAATTTTTAATGAAAGGAAAATGTTAATGTTTAATAATCTGAAACAAAATATTAAAAATGGAATTGATTAAAGAATGTGGTTTAATTTGAGAAATGATTGAATTAAGTTTGAAATTATTAACTTTGAAATGATTTAATAATAGTTTGGAATTTTAATTAAGTTTGAAATTATTAAACTTTGAAATTATTTAATAATTAAGTTTTGAATTATTTAATAATTAAATAAGATTGAATTATTAATGATTTAAATTAAATTGAATTTTTGAATAAGTGAAATTTACTTCGAAGAAAAATTGGAATTGAGATTTCTTTATTTATTAAGTTTTGGAAAATTATTTAAAGTAAGTAAATATATAATTGAAATTGAATTTTTGTTTAACGAGAAATGAAAATGTGATATTTTGGAATTAACGTAAGACTTGTAATTGAAAGAAATAATTTGACGAATTTAATTTAATTCAAATTGTAAGTTGTTATTTAAGGAGGTTGAATTTAAATAATGGATTTAATGAATTGGAAATTTAATAGAAATTGTTTTGAATGGAAATTTACTTAGTGAATATTGAAGGAAATCGATAAATGAATTTAAATTGATTTGAATGTTAAATTAAATTAATTTAAATGATTTCGGAATGAAATTTATATTCGAACTTGAATCGATATTTGAATTGAAATTGAATGATAAGATTTTGAAATGGTAATTTGGAAGTTTTGAAACGTAAATTTTGGAAATTGATTTAGAAAGCAAATGAATTGTTGATTTACGAATTCTATCTGAAATTGAATTTGATTTGGTTTTGAAATATATAAACGACCAATCGGTGTAATAATTACGAAAGTTATTAAAGAGACCGGAATTCGGTTATGGATATACTCTCTATCTAAACCGAAAACCACTTTAATAACTATACGCGGAGTGATGATCCAGAATGAAGTGGTTGGAATGGTGATCGTGTTGACTGAAGAAAGAGAACGATAATGGATAGCTTTGACACTTGTGTCAAATTTGAAATGACTAAAACAGGAGCTGTGCCGGACCAATGGAGGATTGATACCTCAAGTGGACACACTTCTTCGAACTACTTATACTTATTGTCGATTGGTGCACCCTTGATTTTGGGAGTGTTGTCTCACGGTGTTGCGGGCGCTGCGGCGTTGCGTTCTCACCAGTCCGGATCAGGCGAACGGTAGTATCACTACCTTGGGTATAGCCTCATGTGCCTTGTCATACTTGTATTCCATTTATGCGCGACCACTACGACTTTGATTTGTACCTTGAGTATATGGATTGCCCTCTGGTGACTTCCGGTTTTGGGGAAACTACGGTCTTGTATATGCTTGTGGGAATAAAAATGTGTTAAGGGTGGAATGGGCCATGACTTAACGCTATTTTGATATCTTTTTATATTACTGATAGACATTATCTACTTATCGTACATTACTACATAGTAGATAGTTTGACGGATCCTTAAAGGATGGTTATTCCAACATCCTTTGAGTTACTTGTATTTCAATTGCTATTTCACTTGAGTTGGATTTATTAATATAAGAATGTTAATCCTGACTCGAGTGTTTTGTGTTTTGCTTTACGCTCGGGTCAGACTGA
This sequence comes from Allium fistulosum, assembly GCA_030737815.1. Lineage (NCBI taxonomy): Eukaryota > Viridiplantae > Streptophyta > Magnoliopsida > Asparagales > Amaryllidaceae > Allium > Allium fistulosum. The sequence continues at coordinate 1,114,153,944 of CM060905.1, forward strand.
GTAGTTCAGCTTTCGAGACTCACCTTTGGAGTTAGAGCTTCGCTTGGAGATCCAGCTATCTATCCAGCTTTCAGATATTCGATGATTCCAGTGATGTATTCTGATTTGTATCTGTTACTCTTCCGTTGTATCTAGTTTAACTCTGATGTATCGTATTACTCTTCTGTTGTAAACTCTGATGTATTTTATATATTCATATAGTAGCTTCATGAACTACTATCTCTTTTATTTCCGCTGCACTTATTACTCTGTGTCTGTGATCTGTGATATTTTATTTACTGTATATGTTCAGTTTTGCCAAATTTAAATTAACAACGCGGTATTTTGAGCAATTCAACTCCGGCATGAGTGTCTACCTATACACTTATAATGGATGCAAATGGTCCAAAATGGCGGGTCGTTACAGTTGGTATCAGAGCTTTGGTAGCTCTAGGCAAAACTTAGCATATAGGGTAAATGTATTTACAGAATCACTCTCATTCGAGTTTCAATCTCTTCCTTTGACTCAATTCCTTTGAATTTTGGAACGTTCCCTACGGTTCCGAAATTCATTCGTGTCCCTCATTATTCGTCCTCTTTAATTCTGGAGTATCCCATAACTCCACTTAGAATGATCTTTATAATGAGTTGGCAGTCTTGCCAATCTCAAATTGATTTATAAAAGGGTGAAACTCCTTTACAATAGACATCGATTTTCCGGAGATTTCTGTATCCTCAGTTTACGGTGCTATCTATCTCCTGCTATACCTGAATTTTATTTCTTGAGATCGAATGTAGATTTGCCTCGGGATTCTGCATCGATCTTATTCTCGAAGTCACGGTCAAATCGGTAAAGGTTGCCCGCGATTTAATAAACTTATTCATCTTCCTATTTGATTATTTAATCATCTTGGCTTTGTTTCAATCTATCTTCGAATTTAAAATTCTCTTTGATCTGAGTCCATCAAATTTGAAACCCTATCCTTATTTTGAAAATTCATTCCTATATCGGCGAGCAAAGAAATATATTTGTAGACTAATATATAAATGGTTTAAATATATATATTGTGTTGTTTGAGTTGTTGATGTTGATTTGGGTTTCCGATCGATACGTCTGATCAACGCAATCGATAGGATTTCCAAAACACTTGAACAGAGCAAACTGACACAATCTTATTTTCAAATTTGGAAAATGAAATAAATTTGTTTGATTATATTGTGACAATATAAGTAAAATTTTCTGGAATTTAATAGGTTAATTAAATTGTTTGTTTGAAATGATAATATTTGATTATCATTTATTGTTCTAAATAAATTTATAAATACGGTTTATAAATTGATTTGGAATTTGAAATGAATTTAATTCAGAAATTTGAGAATTTAATTTCCGGTGATTTCGAACTTTGGTTTTAAAATTTTAAAGTATATATTATTGGAAGTATTTTCGAATAGAAATCGTTTCCAAAGAATTTTAAATATTGAAATCAGTACTCTTCTCTTTGTCGCTGGAAAATAATTTCGGTGATGGCGGCCGCATCATCGACATTCATTTTCGAGTTTCGAAATGGAGAGACCATTCTGTAGCTTTGCTATGGTTTTGTTTGAAAAATATTTTGATTTGAATTTCTTCAGTATAATTTGATTTATATATATAAGTACCTTATTTTAAAATTTAATTTGATTTGATAGATATATTATATATATCTCTAAATTGTTTGAGTAAATCGGAAATCTAATTCTTAAGTTTTGCTAAAGGATGATTTTAACTATAAATAAAACTAAAATTTGGAATAAATATTTAGACTTGAATAATTGAATTGGGAAAATTCTATTTGTATATTGTTCAACTGCATTCTAATACAACTTACCTAAATCATTCGGAAGTTGAATATGTAATTGGATAATATATAAGATAAATTGAATTTAAAAATAAAATTTGGGTGCTTATAATAAATGTTATACACTAAATTCTGATTATAAAGATGTTAATAGAGTTAGATAGGATAATAAGTAAACTCAGTTAATAATGAAATAAAATTTGTTTTGAAAGAATTAATAAATTGTTTTGAAAGAATTAATAAATTTAAATTTGATCAACATATGAAAATACCTTGAATTTAAAAGCAATTAGTGAATATAAATTAATTTAAATCGGAACTTTTATGGTTTAAATTAATTTATATGGGTTAAATATATGTGATAGGATATATTAAGTAGAATAAATTTAACAATAATTTGGAATAAAGAAGAATTTAAAATTTTTGAAGAAAATATGATTATAATAAAAGACTATTCAAATTTATGGTTTTAAAAATTGAAAATTGAAGAAATGAGGTAATAAGATAATGAATTTAGAAATAGTTGAGGTTGATTTTAGTGACATCAAATGGATTAAATCAATTATTGAATATCAATTAATTTAAATTTGAATTTATATGGTTTAAATTAATTGTTATTTTGTATTTCAAATCTGTTTTCCTTTCTGGTTGTTTCTATTCTCCTACCTCGTTCCTTTTCGGGGACGAAAAGTTTTGAGTGGGGGAGAGTGTAACGACCCGTAAATTTCAACTGTTTTAATAGCGTAATTAGTTGAAATTTTGCGAAATTTTGAACGATAAAATTTTGAAATATAAATTTGATATTTGGAATACGTCTAGTTAAACATAGCAACTGGTAAATTTTCGTCCGAAAATACGAAAGTTTATTTCGCGCGTTAATTCACTTCAATTTAATCAGTTAAAAAGCGTTGAAAATAAAATATTTCCAAAACCTAAATATTTTTACATAGGAAAATTCTAAACCATCTTCGGAGCAAAATATCAGTTCGTCATTTTTCCAAATTCGGACATCTATTGCTCCGTCGTTCTTATTTTCTGGAAAATAGCAGTATTCTGGTACCGATATTGATTTTTATCGGATGATCGTACCACTGATTTCCATATACCGTTTTGATCGTCTTGTCATGCCGATCTCTATGGTATATTCGATTGTCAAATTCGGAGTTCCGTTGCACGTTGCACTTTGCGTAACGTCGGACCGTATCGGTAACCAGCGTGTCCATTGGTTTCCTATACCCTTTATTCCTACCGTGCAAATCAATACCAGTCAGCCATTGATATTCCCAGAATTTAAATGTGACCATCACTATTCCCGGTGCCAATTTATTTTATGACTATTCGTTCAAGCCTCCAACAGCCACTTCATATTAATTCTTGTGAATTTAACATTTTGACTTTTAAAATTCTATCCTTTCAATTAATATTTGTCGTTCCACTATTATCTGGTTTGTAACATAATAATACAAGTTTATATTAAAACGTTTGCTTTACTGTGCAAACTTCTTTCGTTCTTATTTTTCCAAACCTATCTTTCTTCTTTCAAAAAAATCCATGGCTGCCTCCATCTTTATGCATTTACACTTCACCCAACATTATTTCCTTCCACCCAAGACTCACGCAACACGTCTCCTCCCCGACCGCCACCTACAACCGCTCCACCTCTCCACTACAATAGCCGTTCGCCAAAACCCCTAGCAACCAACAAATCTACCAAAACCCAGTTTTCCGCCCATCGCCAAAACCCCAAGGCCTGACCTGCCGACCTCCCATCCTCGGCCCTCTACTCCTCCACTGACTCAACCACCAGCCCGCTTCCTTACTCATGCCACACACGCACAGGCCCCTCCCCCTCGTCGAGTCTCCGTTGTCGAGCCCAAAGACAACCTAGGCCTTGCCGTCCATCCCCGAGATCCGCGTTCCTCCACCTCATCACCATCGGCCGTGAACCACTGCCTTCGGCCTCCCTCTCTAGCGAGCTCGACCCAGCAAGCCATCGCACACCATTACCCGAACTCCGTCGTCCCTTCGCCAATCACCGCCGCGACCGGGTCTCCGACACAGCCTACGCGACTTTCAACTTCCTCTGGTCGAAGCTTGCTTCTGCACCTCACCGCCTCATCTCCTTCATCGCCAATCTACCTTGCTTGTTCTTGCATATATAGTCGGTAGGCAAAAATATACTGATTCGTTTGTTTATTTTGAATTTTTTTTTTCTTTTCTTGTTTGAGTTTAGGGATAATATGCATGCCCATATGTTATTCATAAACTATATACATTATATTATAAAGTGTTTATAAATTATGTTACAGCCATGGTTACAAAAAAAAAAAAAAAAAAAAATTGTAAAGCATAACATGTTAGTTTTAATAATATAAAGTATGTAGATATTTTGTTGATGGTTCCATATAGAAGTTGCGTGTTCCAGTATATATATATATATTTTATAGCAGTTCCTATATATTTTGTATAACATATCAATGTAGAATTTCAGTCTTATATACAATAGATTATGGCTATGTATGTACTGGGTATTTTCATATGTTCTTAAAAAAAATCTGGTGATATTTTTATCTGGTATTGATTTTGGAGCATATATATATAAGCATGTATACAAGCTTTACTATTGAAAGTTGTTATACGTATATGTTACGTTTGTTTAGTAACTGCAGATATTTCGAAATTTAAGTATATTTTGTTTATGCATAAGTTAGTATATTTACAAATCTTTGTGTATGAGGTGTACATTTTATAAAGGTTCAGTTGGATACTTGTTCTTATAAAAGTTTATTTTATTTTTACTTATATTTGGTCCGTTTACAGGTTTGGTTTTATATAAGGTTATATTATATATTAATTTATTAAGTTGAAACAGTTTTTGGTATATATATTATTACACGATGTTTTGAATACAATATTTTGTATATATTGTAAGTATTGATTTTAAACATAAAATATGTATCTTTGACTTTAACATTTATTTTTAATATAATAATTTGTATAGTATACATCTCGCTTTGTTATATCAAGCTGGTTCTAATTCGCTTTATCAATTTCTATTTATCAGCCATGATCGTCGATTCGTGCCAATCTTGTTGCTTTAGAATTCGTGTTTGGACCCGCCATTTGCTTCCATTCTCGTTCATTGTCTCTAGCCTCGAAAGGTGAGCACTCACTCACGATTAACGTTCTTTTATTTATTAAATTTGATTTCAATTGAAACGACAATTGAAATATGCTGCTGTTAGTTAATTACACTGTTATATATGCTATTGCCTGTATCAGTTCACCTGTGACATCTGACACCACTATCTGTTAATTATTTATGCGATGATAATACAGTTTGGCTGATAATTGATTGATTGTTGATGTTTATAGTGGACGTTAAATTGTTAATGTGAAAATGATAAATAGTATGAAATTGAACTTGATATAGGATAATTAATTGTTAAATTTGATTAACTGACATCTGTATAATATGACCCCTTTAATTGTTAAATTTATTGACACGTAGGATTTGTTTAATTACACTTTGAACCACTGACTGTATGTTGTAAAATTGATGATGGATGAAATTGTAACATATGACAAGTGAAAAACCGTAATGTAATAATCTTTAATCTGCATGAAATGATAGTGTAGATTCTAGAAATAATTATATTAATTCGTACAAATAACAATGCGAATTAATACGGTTATTTCGGGATTATTTGAATTGATTATTGGATTGTTATTGATTGTTGTTATTGGTTGTTTATTTACTTTGACACCATCCCAGTTATCACACTGCAAGTTCCCTTTGCTATGATTGATTTTGAATGGAATTGGAATCGGGTTGAAATGATAAATACCCAAATTAAACTTTGACTTTAGATATAGAAAATTAAATAAAAACCCGATTGGTCAATAATTTGATTTAAAAATAAAACGAAGATTTGATTTGAATAAATAATATGGTTTTGAAATAAAGTTGAAATTTGAATTTTTAATGAAAGGAAAATGTTAATGTTTAATAATCTGAAACAAAATATTAAAAATGGAATTGATTAAAGAATGTGGTTTAATTTGAGAAATGATTGAATTAAGTTTGAAATTATTAACTTTGAAATGATTTAATAATAGTTTGGAATTTTAATTAAGTTTGAAATTATTAAACTTTGAAATTATTTAATAATTAAGTTTTGAATTATTTAATAATTAAATAAGATTGAATTATTAATGATTTAAATTAAATTGAATTTTTGAATAAGTGAAATTTACTTCGAAGAAAAATTGGAATTGAGATTTCTTTATTTATTAAGTTTTGGAAAATTATTTAAAGTAAGTAAATAAATAATTGAAATTGAATTTTTGTTTAACGAGAAATGAAAATGTGATATTTTGGAATTAACGTAAGACTTGTAATTGAAAGAAATAATTTGACGAATTTAATTTAATTCAAATTGTAAGTTGTTATTTAAGGAGGTTGAATTTAAATAATGGATTTAATGAATTGGAAATTTAATAGAAATTGTTTTGAATGGAAATTTACTTAGTGAATATTGAAGGAAATCGATAAATGAATTTAAATTGATTTGAATGTTAAATTAAATTAATTTAAATGATTTCGGAATGAAATTTATATTCGAACTTGAATCGATATTTGAATTGAAATTGAATGATAAGATTTTGAAATGGTAATTTGGAAGTTTTGAAACGTAAATTTTGGAAATTGATTTAGAAAGCAAATGAATTGTTGATTTACGAATTCTATCTGAAATTGAATTTGATTTGGTTTTGAAATATATAAACGACCAATCGGTGTAATAATTATGAAAGTTATTAAAGAGACCGGAATTCGGTTATGGATATACTCTCTATCTAAACCGAAAACCACTTTAATAACTATACGCGGAGTGATGATCCAGAATGAAGTGGTTGGAATGGTGATCGTGTTGACTGAAGAAAGAGAACGATAATGGATAGCTTTGACACTTGTGTCAAATTTGAAATGACTAAAATAGGAGCTGTGCCGGACCAATGGAGGATTGATACCTCAAGTGGACACACTTCTTCGAACTACTTATACTTATTGTCGATTGGTGCACCCTTGATTTTGGGAGTGTTGTCTCACGGTGTTGCGGGCGCTGCGGCGTTGCGTTCTCACCAGTCCGGATCAGGCGAACGGTAGTATCACTACCTTGGGTATAGCCTCATGTGCCTTGTCATACTTGTATTCCATTTATGCGCGACCACTACGACTTTGATTTGTACCTTGAGTATATGGATTGCCCTCTGGTGACTTCCGGTTTTGGGGAAACTACGGTCTTGTATATGCTTGTGGGAATAAAAATGTGTTAAGGGTGGAATGGGCCATGACTTAACGCTATTTTGATATCTTTTTATATTACTGATAGACATTATCTACTTATCGTACATTACTACATAGTAGATAGTTTGACGGATCCTTAAAGGATGGTTATTCCAACATCCTTTGAGTTACTTGTATTTCAATTGCTATTTCACTTGAGTTGGATTTATTAATATAAGAATGTTAATCCTGACTCGAGTGTTTTGTGTTTTGCTTTACGCTCGGGTCAGACTGAGTAGTTCAGCTTTCGAGACTCACCTTTGGAGTTGGAGCTTCGCTTGGAGATCCAGCTATCTATCCAGCTTTCAGATATTCGATGATTCCAGTGATGTATTCTGATTTGTATCTGTTACTCTTCCGTTGTATCTAGTTTAACTCTGATGTATCGTATTACTCTTCTGTTGTAAACTCTGATGTATTTTATATATTCATATAGTAGCTTCATGAACTACTATCTCTTTTATTTCCGCTGCACTTATTACTCTGTGTCTGTGATCTGTGATATTTTATTTACTGTATATGTTCAGTTTTGCCAAATTTAAATTAACAACGCGGTATTTTGAGCAATTCAACTCCGGCATGAGTGTCTACCTATACACTTATAATGGATGCGAATGGTCCAAAATGGCGGGTCGTTACATTATTTAAATTTGAAGAGGGATGGGTTGCACGATAATTTTCGTGATCGATGGCGTGATTTTAGGCGTGAGATAAGGGGAAGGTATCGTGCTGATGTGAAGAAAAATACAGCTGAGGTTGACTAAATATTTAAAATTTAAATTTAAATTTGAATTCGTTCTATAACTTCAACGCGTTTTGTAACTGTACGGTCACATAACAACTTCGAAAAATACGAAATTTGAAATCCGATAATAATTCAATATTACGGACCCGATGGAGCTGGTTTCGTCGGATTCCGAGACTATGCCTCGGACGGCTATTTTTAAATATCGATTCAAATGGTATAAATTCAAAACTGATCAAATTTATTTCAAATTCGATTCTGAAGTTTTAATCATCTTCGGTATTATCAATACGAATTTTAAAAGCTTTTGAAATATTTTTCTTCAACTTAAAATTGAAGATTCAAATTTTTATTCAACATTCAAGAGATTAAATTTTATAATTTAATCGCCAAATTCAAAGTTATATCGGGGATTCAAATTAAATCATCGTTCAAATATTTAAAATTAATTAAATATTTTCAATTTAATTTGTTTAAAATTCTGGGTCGTTACAAACTTCCCTCCTTAAAAGAATTTCGTCCCGAAATTACAAGTTAGGAAAAATGGTCCTTGGCTCGTCTACTATTTTTTTCCACAATCCAATAGTTTTATCAAATTTCAAAACAAATCTTTCTACTAAAGATTCGTTATCATTTCAACTAAATTTCTAACTCAAATTATAAGTTCCAGACAACATTGTTTACTTAACAATTCAAATTTAAGTTTAAATTCAAATTTTAAACTTTCAAAATTTCTCAAAAATTTTCTAACACTCGGAATTTTCGAAAAATTTCGCCAGCGTCTCCTTTGCGCGGCTAATACGGCACGACTACAAAATGTCCCTACGGACTCTCAAATTTCAAAAAGAAAAAGAAAAAGCCAAGCGGCTAGACAAGAAATCATCAAAAACTCATATTATAATTCAAATACTTACCTTTTGTCGAGCAATTCAAATTATCTTCAAAATTAAAATCCCAATTCCTTTACACCTGTATATCCTACTAGCCATAATATCTAGTGACATATTCAAACCATTTTGCAAATTCTATTACAAAATTTTGATACTTCTTATATCATCTCTAATTCACTATTGAAGTTACACATATTCATTTCTTATTCAATTTTACATTTCAAATTCATTTGAATTCAATTCACAATTTTAATTCAATTTGGATTCTATTAGCTTCTGAATATTGAATTTTATCAGCTTTCTTTTATTCAACTGCACTATTTTAAATTAGTTTCATTTACTAATTCATCACAGATTCCAATTCATTTTATTCAAATTTGTTTTCAACATTCAGTTTCAATTCCAGTTTTATCTTCATTCAATCATCAACTTAGAATAATTTCAATATCAAATTTTACTTAAGAATTTCACTCTTCATTCCTTAGGTTCAATAAATATTCCATATACACATTATATTTTCAATTCACTATTTTGGTTTATAACCACTTATATTAAACTGGATTTTAATTCGAATTCAATTTACATTCATGTACTTGCAATTGCAAATTGATTCATTCATTCACAGTTTATTTTCATAATTCAATACTCAATTCCAGAGTCTTTTCAACATTTTCAAAACCATTTTTGAAAACAATTCAAATAATCCTTTGAATTTCCAAAACAAAACCCAAATTTTTCCAAACAACTTCCATTTAAAACAATTTACCAGCAATTCCTCTTTTGGAAACCCGAAAATGAACATCGATAATGCTGCAGTCATTACCGAAGTTATTTTCCAGCGACCGAAAAGAGTTTAGAGCTTTTCATTCCTTCAAAATACTTTTCAAAACCTTTGAAATTCATTTTCAACTCCAAAAGGAATTTAAACTTTCTAAATCTCCAAAATTTTCAAATTCTTTTCAAAACATTTCCAAATACTTCTCTGGAATCCCGTTTTAAATTACAAATCACATTTATAATTTATATTCTCAAATTTCATTTGTATATGGATTTATTTCCTGGTTCTTTGTTTTAATCCCAATTTCATATACAATTTCCACATATATATATTAATGAGGATAATTAACATCATTACTTCCTAACAACCATGCATCCATATACTATGATAATTCATAGAAAATTATTTCCTTTATATACAAAAATAGTTTTAGGTAAAATTATTTCATTTACCCTATTTAAAACAATACTGTGTCGGTTTATCTTGTTTAAGAGTTTAGAAACCCCTATCGATTACAGTTAGCTAGACTGCACCGACCAGAATCCATAAACAATCAACCGATAAGTCAACACAATACAAAACAATTTTATATTCACTAACAAATACGCGCTCATATCTATTATTACACTCAAACTCATTCTAGAGTACTGCTGACTCTATCTCTAATGAGTAACACCCAACAGAGCAGGGTTGTCGCTTAACCATATGCTCTGATACCACGTTGTAACATCCCAGAATTTTCGACTTTCGAAAATTCAACATCGATACTCACTTTATCGACTGCCGAGCCATCGAATGCCGGAAACCCAAAAAATTATGGTTTTAAAAAGAAGAAAAAGGTAGAAGAAGAAGAAAGCAGAAGAAGAGAAGAAAGAAGAACAACAATAGAAACAGAAAATAATATCAGAATCTTACACATCGCAGCGGAACAATATATAATAGATAAACACTAGTCTTTTAAAACAAAGAACTATATCAGTTTATACATACATCAATCAGAGTCATATACAACAATGGACAGTTATATAACTTGTCCTCATACAGAATACACAGCGAAATAATACAAAAATATAGGTGATACGTTTCGCCATCCAGCTTGCTTCCAAAACTCCAGAATATCCAGAATATCCTGATAACATAACTCTAGGCTGCCCGTGTGGAAATTGGTGGGCACCCAGAGTTTAGAAGGGAACAATAAACTCCGAGTCAGTCATGGTGACCGGTGTGAGATCGTAAAACAGTTATTTTTCACAAAGAAAATAAAACAAATTCCCAATGCTTTTGGAAAATGAAACTACCATAAGACCTCCCACCACACACACAATGCAAACGCAGAATTGGAGGAGATTTCTTCTTATGATAGTCAAAGATGCTTACTACGAAAAATCAAATCATTTTTGATATTATTATTAGTGCATAGTGTAGAAAACATTTCGAAAGTATAATATTAATCTTAGCCAACATACGACCAGTATCGTATGCCTACTATAGCTACCATCTAAACAGTGGTGACCACCGTACGTAAATGGCAGGTTCTACAACTAATACCGTACAAAGTTCGTATTGGAGTTTGGATTTCCAACAAATGGTCAGGCTAAGGAACTTCCTCTTCCACGATGGGTACGTCCCTGGAATAGACGACCCGAGAACCTAACCGGATCTCTGCCAACACAAGGCCGGGTTACCTCTGCAAAAATAGGTAACTACTGACACGCGTATGTCATCCCCCGATCGTAACCGATCTTCCCGAGGATCCCCGATTTCCAACAAACCACATCAAAATAATAATGCAGCAACCACATAGGTTAAGTATCTGGGCTCCATACCATGATACCACCTCTATCCAGAAGGAATGACATACACTAAGGGGCGCTACTCCCTAGAACCTTGCTGCATCCTTCCTGTTTTGACCATTTCCGGGGTGTGAGGCTCGACGAAGTCTCGTCCACAAAGCTACGCTTTCTACAAAGCCATGCTTCGGGTCAAACAAAAATGATCAACCTATGATCACAAAGATATAAGATCAAACAAATGATCATATCGCAAATGATCAAACACTGATCATTTCACAGCAACACTCAGTATGCCACGTTACCAAATTGGGAGTATATCGCTGATAAATTTCAACTACATAACCTCTGAGCTCGTACGTCTCAGAGAAGGGTGTTAAGATAAGAGAATAAATTCTCCGCCACCAACAGAAATGTATTTGAAAGAAATCAGCTTTATATCTCAAATTGTAACGTCAGACACACAATCCATACAAGTCTGTTCCGGGATCGAACAGAACCGAAGGCACTTCTCACGAAGCCCTTGCATATCCGGATAAATTTCTAATCACGTCCGGACTTCCCGTCACTAAGGGTGATAAAACCTCTAAATCGGAGATCAGCCGATGTAGAGTAACTCGACGGTCATCCTTCCGTTTTCAAAAATATCCAGTCTTCAACATCGGTCTTCGAATGCAATTCATAACGACGTATCACATATTCGGAATGGGTTATACGACCCCATGGTCCTTTCCCGGCTAACCCAAATAGTGAGCGCTTATTCAAAAATAAGTCTGGCATTCAAATTCATCCAATTCACAACAAATACCCATTCAAGGTAATTATTGATAGTCGGTTATTTAACTATCAATAAAGATGCGCAACATCATCAGATTCCAAATAATTTTCCAAATTATTTAATTTCCAAAAAATATCTTTACTAGATATATAATTTCCACACTTAACCATTTGAAAACAATTTCAAATCAATTTCCACATTTCTTTTTATCTTTGAAGATAAAATCTCAAAACAGTTCATTTCATATTGGAAAAGCATTTCCATACTTATTTAAAAATAAGTATTTCACAAATCTATTTATTTTCAACATTTGAAAATATTCGATATACTTAAATCAATATTAAGTATATATTCATTCCTTAAGGAAATCATTAATTTTAACATCTATTTGAGTCAAAACGAATGTTGCGTAAAACATCGTTACGACGACTCGAAATCACTAGTATAGGGATTCGGATTTTAAGATAGATATATATAAATCCCAATACTACATAAAACATTTTCTTTCGAAAATCATTTACTATAACAACAGTGTTATAGTCCATCATTTCCTTATTTCTCGAAACGTCTATTTCAATAATGAATGTTGAAATCTATGTATTCGATACTTAACACGTTTTAAAACATCTTTTAAAACAATTAACTTCATTTTATAATATCGCTTTCCCAAACATAACCATTTTATTCAATAATATATTCACTGTCCAAAATCGTGAATATACTTTACTAACCAAATTTCAATCTTTTCTACACATTTATTTCAATAGAAATTCGCTATCTAAAATCGCGAATATATCTTCTTTAATAATCTCCTATATTTAATTCATCAAATCCAATTGATTTCGAATTTATAAAACAACGTTTTATAAATTTTATTTTTATTTTATAACAACTTTGATTTATAAATCTCCTTTATAAATAAATTCGATAAATATTCCATTTAAAGGCAAACATCCAATTTATAAGTAAACTTCTTATAAATCTTTTATTCTAAAATTTCATTCATTTTATAACTCCACCCTTTATAAGTCTATAAATTCCATATCTTCACGATTTATAATTCTATAAATTTCATTTTTAACACTTATAAACTCGTTTTAAAATTCCAATATTTTAAATTTATAAATATCAACTTTTCAAATCTTTTAAATAAACTGTTCACAAAAATTCGAAAATCTCAGTTCAAACCATTTTATAAATTGCTTAAACTATTTATTTCAAAAATCACCTTACAGTCATAATTCACAAAAATCTTAACTTTTATAACTTTAAAATTTTAAACGTTTATTTATTTAAAATAAATCAATTCAACAATTCAATAAAACGTATATTTTCAAAAATCACTTTAAAATCCTTTTAAAGTAAAAGTCGTTATTTTTAAACTTTAAAAGTTTGAATCCAATGATGCAACAGCACCAATTAGTCAATCACAACATTCAATATCATATATCAATATGATAACAGAATATACATCAATATCTGTAAATAAATAAATACAGTTGAGGAATCCAGTTGGATCCCTCCAACCTGTTTCCCTACATCCACAGACGTTAGCACAATACCAATTCCACTTCGAGGTGGAATATCGCGGTATATGGGTTTTTATAATATATCCGCTTACTAACGGCGCAATAGGGTCTCATCCGCTATACGAGGCGGGAAATCAATCAATCCAATATATACATATGCCAATATGTATAAATTGCTATATATATAGATATATCCTACTATATCTAATATCACATCCAATAGCAATCAAATCAATAATAACTGCAATTCATTTTGAGTGAGAAAAATCTCACCTTAGCTTTTAAATTTGCAATCCCATTTCCCATTCCAGATTGTTTTTCACGATCTTTTAACCTTGTATAAAACAGTTTTATACAGTTTATCAATATTCGAAATAATCGAATAATAAATTTTCGTTTGGTAATTTTAATTATTCAATGGTTTTGTTTTAAACCAATTTCTATTTAACAAAACATTTCTTTTCTTTTTCCCTTTGAAATTTCAAAAATACTGATAACATAACCCATACAGATTTTAAATCTATTTTTATAAAATCCTATAACATTTTAAAATCATATATATATATCTTTAAACAAGTTCATTTCCATTTGAGTTAACTACAAATCTACCATAATTCATTATTAAAGAAAATAACTAGCAAGTTAAAAATGTATATACATCTATATTATTATCATTTCCTTTTATTCAAAATTCAATCTGTATATGTATTTCTGCATAAACATATATTTATTCAATTCCAAATAAAAATCTCTTTCATGTATATATCTTTAAAATAGAAATAGTTTTAATTTTCTTTTTCTTTCCAAACTTTATCAATATAAAGTAATTTTCTGTTTTACTGTAAAAGGAAAAAAAACTGTATTTATACTTTACTGTATAAACATATATAGATTTATAAATTGAAGACATAGATTGTTTTAACAACTTAAATGTTAATTTAATTTTCTTAACATAAAATTTAAATTTTTAAAAATAGATTGATCATTATACCTCACTGCTTCCAGATCTCGATACAAGACTGCCTCGCGCTCGCTGTCTTCCAAAGCTCACTCCCATTTGACCACGCCTGCCATCCCCTAATCTCATCGCGAACCTCACTCACCTCGACCAGAGCTATCGTACCAGTGCGAGAGCCTCCCTTATTATCGAACGCGACACTGCTATGCTCCTCCTCCACGCGACTCGCCCAGGCTAACGACTTCGCGCCACTCCCTCTCGTCGACAAATGCGCCTCATTCTCCTTTGACAAACGCGCGCCTCCACTAATCTCGATCGACATCGCCGCCCTTGATTTCAATTTGAATGCGACTTTTTTTTTTATTAACTTCGATTTGGAATTTTGGGGAGGGAACGCGGCTCAATTTAAATCTGAAATGGGGGAGAAAGAAACTCGAACAGCACGCGATTCGAATTGTTAAAGAAAAGAACTGTTAGGCCATTTTTTTTCTTCGAACTTTGATTTGAAAAACTGGAGAGTGAGAAGTTGCGTGATTATTTAAATTTGAAGGGGGATGGGTTGCACGATAAATTTCGTGATCGATGGCGTGATTTTAGGCGTGAGATAAGGGGAAGGTATCGTGCTGATGTGAAGAAAAATACAGCTGAGGTTGACTAAATATTTAAAATTTAAATTTAAATTTGAATTCGTTCTATAACTTCAACGCGTTTTGTAACTGTACGGTCACATAACAACTCCGAAAAATACGAAATTTGAAATCCGATAATAATTCAATATTACGGACCCGATGGAGCTGGTTTCATCGGATTCCGAGACTGTGCCTCGGACGGCTATTTTTAAATATCGATTCAAACGGTATAAATTCAAAACTGATCAAATTTATTTCAAAGTCGATTCTGAAGTTTTAATCATCTTCGGTATTATCAATACGAATTTTAAAAGCTTTTGAAATATTTTTCTTCAACTTAAAATTGAAGATTCAAATTTTTATTCAACATTCAAGAGATTAAATTTTATAATTTAATTGCCAAATTCAAAGTTATATCGGGGATTCAAATTAAATCATCGTTCAAATATTTAAAATTAATTAAATATTTTCAATTTAATTTGTTCAAAATTCTGGGTCGTTACAAAAATATTCTTCCTTTGACTACAGCTCTCCATCCACCAATTCTTCTAATCTTTCAACTCCTACTCCTGCATATGAACCTGTTCCTATTGTACAACCCTCAAATTATCATACCGGATATACACTGGAAGCAAAGCGTGGATGGAAACTACATTTTGGTTCACCATCTGTCAACAATAAGATTGATGACATTCACCATTATCAACGAGAAATTACTATGAACAAAAAGTTCATGCTAGGAGACTCAATTTTCTGGAAAAGTGTGCATTAAAGTTCTATGGTGCTTCACCAACGAACAATAATGTTCATGTTCCATCACCCGAGAGGCCTCCATACTCTCTAAACTCATGGGAATGCTCAACAATTCAACCAACTCGAGAACACACTAAAATTGAGCCGGAAGAATGTGAGACTCCAAAGAATTTGACTTCCTCTTCTTAGACTACATTTTCTTGTTTTTATCTATTTTTTATTATATATACTATGAATTAGCAATTCTTTTTGTAGTCAATAAAGTTGATATTCCATTTTTCACAACACTAGTCGACTAACTTGGTACGATATTCAGTCGACTGAATACTATTTTAATAAATAAAAAATTATACATGAAATTAGTCGACTAAACAACTTTTTCATTCGACTGAATCATACCCAAATGAACTAAAAAGATTCTGGATACAGTCATCGATTGAAACAATATATTCAGTCGACTGAATCACCGACCTGACAAATTTTTAGCCTCGAGTCAATATTTAGTCGACTGAACTTGCATTTTTAGTCGACTGAATCTAGAAAATGAATTTTTTTATATAACAAGGCAGCTCCTTTTCATTCCATCTCTTCACTATAACATCTCATCTTTTCATCTACCTCCATACCCATTCACACTCTTTATAATTACTTCAGTTTAATCCAAAACTACTTCAATTATCCAAGCTCATCTTCTCTAAAACCCTAACCACAATGCCACCCAAGAGAGGTAGACCTTCCTCCTCTTCAGCAGGACCTACCGAATCTCAAATTAGAAGTTGGCTATACAATGATAAACCTGTTTATAGGTTCAACAAGATGAAGAGCTCCAGGATTTTCGAAGGTTCGTTTGTAAAATTCCCTGAGTTTGCTTCCTATGCACTTCAAGACTTAGCAAGGAGAAGTGGTCTAGAATCATTGCTTGATTATAATGCCAACAACCTGAAGATTAAACACCTTTTTATCAAGCTGTTCTATGCTAATCTTAACTTGGATCATCACAAGATTCATAATACCGACGATTTTTTTGAACACTTGCGTGTTGAGTGAAGATGTTTTTACCCATCTCTAGAATATGAAGGATCCTGCAATGTTCTTCCGAAGGCGAGGATTTAAATGACATAGAGGTTGATATGGATCATCGAGATAGAGTAAGTCACCTTTTTCTTACTGATGACTTAAAAGAACTTAATGCAATAGAGCTTCGACCAAAAGCAAGAATCATGCATCATGCTCTTACTCACTCCATTAACCCTCGTACTAGAAGCTACGAGAAAATTTATAAGCGAGATTATCAATCACTCTATGCTATATGGGGACAACGATCCGTAAATGGGCAAAGGTCATTCTCGAAGAATTTCATACCTTTAACCAAGGCCGCATGAAAACCATTCATTACGGCGCTTATATAATGAGACTTATTCTACATTTTGAAATCCCTCTCCCCGATTCAAACTTTACTACGATTGGCTCTCTTAACACCAAGACCTTAAGTCTTATGGGTCTTCCTAAGCACTTCCAAAGTCATACAATCATAACTTTTGAACATTGGGAAGAGAATCAAGCCGCGGGACAACCTCAACCTTCTTCCCGTCAACATACTACTCAAATCGAAACTGGTTCTTCTTCTCAAGCTCCATGACCATTACATGAGATTGAAGAAATTGGACCGGATACACAAGCATGCCAAGCTTACACAATTATTTCTAGAAACCAAAAGATATTAGATAGGAAACTATCTCGAGTTGAAACTACCGCTAGATTCCAAACTCAATCGTATCAAAGGCTTCTTAAATAACATATGGGATGTATTAAGTTGTGGTACATCCTCCTCCACGGTAGTCCATGTTCCTACAGATATGGGAAAACAGCCGCAACCTCGTTTCACATGGTCATCCTCGAGAGAAAAAGAAGGCGGTGAAGGTGAAAATTTAGGTGGGAGTGGTGATGAAGAAACGGAAGGTGATGATGAAGAAGGAGAAGAGAGCTCAAATGGTGATGGGGAAGAGTAAGTTATTTTCTACTATATTTTATTTTGACATTATGTGATAAGTGTATGGGGTTTATTTTCTTAAACTATGTTGTATTTTGACTTAAATGTTGGTGTTTGTGCTATTTTGTGTTAAGTACTTTCTCAACTCTGTTGATAAAATTGTTTTTGTTCTTGTATGATCATATGTTGTGTGTTTGTTATCAATATTGTTGTTATATGATCATATGTTGTGTATCATTATTGTTGTTATGTATGATCATATGTTGTGTAAATATAATTATATATATATATATATATATATATATATATATCTCCTTTTTGTCGATGACAAAGGGGGAGAAAGAAGTTTCGCACTAACAAAATTTCCAGGATTACCAGATACCTGCATAGATTCAGGGGGAGTTATAGATTTTTGTCGAGATTCACTCTCAATTAACCATATCTCAAATGAAGTTGTCATCAATCAAAAGGGGGAGAATTTTGGACTTCATGCTTTTGATTCCTGACAAGGAGTTCAAGACAGAAAAAGGATTATCAAATATTCGACAAGTATGATTCATTAGAATCTAAGTTAGAATGTTTTTGTTAAAATCTATCATCAAGTAAACCTATAAACCTGCATCTCTGAAAATATACAGGTCAGTCGTCTGGAACCATCCAGTCAGTCGACAGACCTGTGCACATGCAAATTTATATATTGCACAATTCGGTCGACTAAATATTCATGATCAGTCAACTGAAATGTGCCATATTCAACCTAAAATCTTTTGTTTTAATTCAGTCGACTGATTGATCATATTCGGTCGACTAAATAGGTTATAACTGTCATATTTTTTAATTTTTCTGAAGAGACACTCCTCTTACTAAAGTGGAATCTCTTCCAGGAAGAGTTGCAACCACTTCTATTCGTCCGAACTCTTTAACAAGTATTGTAACTCTTCATTCATTATAAATATACATTCCATTCAAGATCAAAGAACTAACTTTTCTATTCTTTACTCTCTTGAATATTCAGAACTTCTTATTGCTTAGAGTTTGTGAAATCATGCTTATAATTCTTCATTTCTAAAGCAATCTATACTTTCCTTGTCTTCACAGACACACAAATATACAAATCATTCTTAAGGAAAAGATTAAAGGAAGGGTGTACTTCATTCGACAAATCTGTGTTGTAACAAGAATACACAAAGTCAAGAAAACAATTTATTTGTATCAAAGTCCTATTCGGTTACTCGGGCGGGAAAAATCTTGTTCAGTTGCTCAGGTGGTCAAAGTCCTGTTCGATTGCTCAGGCCATGTAAACCTATTTCTCCGGGTTAAGTGAGGGTTGCTAGTTTAATTCTAAAAGGAGTCTGGGAATGAACGTAGAACGGGAAGTTCGAACCAGTATAAAAATCTCTGGTGTCATTTTATTATACTGCTTTATTTACTTACTTTATGTTCCACACAAGTAGTTTAGATAATATTCATATTGCACGATCCTTAGCAGCACTTTCACACATAACACTGCATATCCACCATAATAACCTACCATATAACCTGCTGCCTACATATAATTCAATGACCATCCTTCTACAACTCCATTCAACTACCTGTCCTATATACCATCTACTCCCCTCCTCCTCAACACATCCACTGTCACCACCTTCTCCTTGCAACCACCTCAAACTGCAAGCCAATTAAAGTTAACATACCACTGCCATACTTCTGCATTCCACACAACCTCCTCCTGCCTCCCAAACAATCAAAACTTCATACATTCATCACTCCTTCACTTTCTTCACTGCCTTCACTCCAAAACAATCATCATAAAGCATTCATTGCTACACTTCAAACCATCTTTGCAACATAACCCTTAACCATCATCAACAACCACCAACAAATCTGTAACCTCACACTTCTCAAGTCTGACAATATTTTACTACAACAAACCAAAACTATGCACTGTCAACCTATGCATATCACACTTCTTCAACCACACTTCCTCAATAACATTGCTATCTTGCATACTTACACACTCCTCTATCCACTCTGCCCTTCACAACCTCCTCTCTGCCACACTTACTACACCAACCGACCAAATTCACTGCCACCCAATATCAACATCCAACAGCAACCTTCAACCATCAAACTTCCTCTTCCTCTTCCTCTGTCAACAACATCCACAACCCTGTCATACAACCATTCATATAACCATTCACCACAACACTACCTCTGTTTCAGTTCAAAACACTTCATTTCACCACTCAACTTCTAACATCCACATACATCCACAACATACATCCACATATATCCTCAAAACTGCCACTGTCATCCCTGCATACTTCAAATTCAACCTCCATCATAACTATTGCCTTATTACCAATAACTCCTTCATTCATTCACGACCATCCAACACTGACCCTCACTGTTGCATCACCTTGAACCTCCACCACAAACTCAATAACACTGCACTCCATCTCATTTACCCTGACAACAACCTATTGCACTGCACTTCCATTCCTACAATCCACCTGCCTTCAACACAACATACTTCCACAATAATACAACTGCATACTTCAATTTCATCTGTTATCATCCTCCAACTGTGTGCACATCCTCCATACTTCCTTATAACCTTTACCTGAACCACATCAACTTCTACAACAATATCTCCTTCCATTCACTGCCAATACTTGCTTGCACTTCACTATCCACTACCACAAACCATCCACTTCTGCAAATAACATATTGCTTCCTACCCCCATCAAAACATCACTACAGTTCCTTCATCTGCACCCTGCTCCACAGTCACAAACATCCCTACCTTCACTTCACTAACCATCTTCACTTCTGACCATCATCACAGTACAACAACCATCCCTCAACAAACAAGCACCAACACTGCGCCACCCACTACCGACCTCCTATCACCATTGTTCAAGCTGCGACCTCAATCACCAACCAAGACCCTTACCAATTCATAACCCGCGCATGAAATCGAAACCAAAACAAACCTAAATCCCTCATCTCCCTAAATCAACACTTCCCTCACCACCGTCTCCAAATCCGCCTTCAACGAACCTTCTGGCTCCCCTTTTTTCAAACGTGAAAACCAATTCAGCTAATTTTTTTTAACATTGTTATTTCATTTTTAATTTTTAATTTTGCCTTTTTTAGAGAAGAACAAGTTAAGTTTTTCGTGTTTTTTTACATCATTGGTTATTGTGGCTTTGTTTTCTAGAGAAGAACAAGTTTTTTCAGATCGTTGATTTATAAAAAAAAATCATATTTGGGTTTTGTTTTAGGGCATTGGGCTTAGTTATTAAATTTGCCAATTCTGTTTTTTTCTACGCATAGTTAATAAAAAAAGAAAAAAAATTAATTTCTTTTATAGTTCGAGTTGAGTTTATTTATTCTTTAGTCTTGTGCTATTTAAACTTCCGTTCTGCTTCCTTTGAAAAAAAAGAAAAAAATATAAAAGATATAAAAAAACTGTATACATCTTGTTCGAAATTTCAGGTTGCTAAAGCAGAAAATCAAAAGGAAGAATCGCTTGCTAGTTCCCTCTGCTTGCCAAATTGCTTTCTTAAAAAAAAGTCGCTGCTTTTAAAATAAATTGCTAATAATACTGCACGCTCTGGTATTACGCCCTTATCTTTTTTTTTTAGTTTCCTTGCATTGTTGGTTGATTGCATTTAAAAAAAATTCTAAAACAAAAACAAAAACAAATTTCATCAGTAGTTGCATCGTTAATTCATGTTTAATTTTCATTTTGCATTCATATCATCTTATTTTTTTTGTAAGGGCAACACCCAAATCCACATAAACTGGTGGATTGCATCACCCCTTCCTTGGCCCACAAATTGCATTTCATAGTAGAATTTGGTAATAATAAAGGTTAGACTTTGAACTTAAGGGAGTCACGAGCTCACCTAGGGCTTAATTGTATCTTGACAAGTTATCTTCTTTGAACAATTTATTTTCTTGGTGTCTAGGCTTCAGTAGAGAAATAATCATATATGGATATTACAGTGATTCATAAATATTATAGTGATTGTTTCTTTGAAGTTACGTAAATCTTCGGCGACTGTAACGACCCGATATTTTGAACCATTCGCGTCCATTATAAGTGTATAGGTAGACACTCATGCCGGAGTTGAATTGCTCAAAATACCGCGTTGTTAATTTAAATTTGGCAAAACTGAACATATACAGTAAATAAATAATCACAGATCACAAACACAGAGTAATAATTTGCAGCGGAAATAAAAGAGATAGTAGTTCATGAAGCTACTATATGAATATATAAAATACATCAGAGTTTACAACAGAAGAGTAATACGATACATCAGATACAAATCAGAATACATCACTGGAATCATCGAATATCTGAAAGCTGGATAGATAGGTGGATCTCCAAGCGAAGCTCCAACTCCAAAGGTGAGTCTCGAAAGCTGAACCACTCAGTCTGACCCGAGCGTAAAGCAAAAACACAAGACACTCGAGTCAGGATTAACATTCTTATATCAATAAATCCAACTCAAGTGAAATAGCAATTGAAATACAAGTAACTCAAAGGATGTTTGGAATAACCGTCCTTTAAGGATCCGTTAAACTATCTACTATGTAGTAGTGTAAGATAAGTAGATAATGTCTATCAGTAATATAAAGATATCAAAATAGCGTTAAGTCATGGCCCATTCCACCCTTAACACATTTTTATTCCCACAAGCATATACAAGACCGTAGTTTCCCCAAAACCGGAAGTCACCAGAGGGCAATCCATATACTCAAGGTACAAATCAAAATCGTAGTGGTCACGCATAAATGGAATACAAGTATGACAAGGCATATGAGGCTATACCCAAGGTAGTGATACTACCGTTCGCCTGATCCGGACTGGTGAGAACGCAACGCCGCAGCGCCCGCAACACCGTGAAACAACACTCCCAAAATCAAGGGTGCACCAATCGACAACAAGTATAAGTAGTTCGAAGAAGTGTGTCCACTTGAGGTATCAATCCTCCATTGGCCCGGCACAGCTCCTGTTTTAGTCATTTCCAATTTGACACAAGTGTCAAGGCTATCCATTATCGTTCTCTTTCTTCGGTCATCACGTACATCATTCCAACCACTTCATTCTGGATCATCACTCCGTGTATAGTTATTAAAGTGGTTTTCGGTTTAGATAAAGAGTATATCCATAACCGAATTCCGGTCTCTTTAATAACTTCCGTAATTATTACACCGATTGGTCGTTTAATATATTTCAAAACCAAATCAATTCAATTTCAATTAGAATTCGTAAATCAACATTTCATTTGTCTTTCAAAACCAATTTCCAATAATTTACGTTTCAAAACTTCCAAATTACCATTTCAAAATCTTATAATTCAAATTCAATTTCTATTTAAAACAATCCAAATATTGATTCAAGTTCGTATATAAGTTTCATTTCGAAAACATTTAAATTAATTTAATTTAACATTTAAATCAATTTAAATTCATATATCGATTTCATTCCATATTCATTAAGTAAATTTTCCATTTAAACAATTTCTGTTTAAATTCCAATTCATTAAATCCATTATTTAAATTCAACTTCCTTATTTCAAAACTTACAATTTGAATTAAATTAAATTCATCAAATCAAATCCTTTAATTACAAGTCTTACATTAATTCCAAAAAATATCACATTTTCATTTCTTGTTAAAGAAATTCCATTTCACTTATTTACTTACTTAAATAATTTTCCAAAACTTAATTAATAAAGAAACTCAATTTCAATTATTTACGAAGTAAAATTCACTTATTTAAAAGTTCAATTTTTCTTATTAAGAATTCAATTCAATTTGATCATTAGATCATTCAATCTTATTTAATTATTAAATAATTCAAAACTTAATTATTAAATAATTTCAAAGTTTAATAATTTCAACTTACTTATAATTTCAAACTAAATTCAATCATTTCTCAAATTAAACAACATTCTTTCATCAATTACATTGTTAATCTTTTGTTTCAGATTATTAAATATTAACATTTTCCTTTCATGGAAAATTCAATTTCAACTTCATTTCAAAACCATATTATTTATTCAAATAAACTTCGTTTATTTTAAAATCAAATTATTGACCAATCAGGTTTTATTTAATTTTCTATCCTAGGTCAAAGTTTAATTTGGGTATTTATCATTTCAACCCGATTCCAATTCAATTCAAAATCAAAGCATAGTAAAGGGAACTTGCAGTGTGATAACTGTGATGGTGTCAAAGTAAATAAACAAGCAATAACAACAAACAATAACAATCCAATAATCAATTTAAATAATCCCGAAATAATCGTATTAATTCACATTGTTATTTGTGTGAATTAATAAAATTATTTCTAGAATCTACACTATCATTTCATGTAGATTAAAGATTATTCCACAAATTATTTATACGGTTTTTCACTTGTCATTCAATCATCAATTTAACAACGTACATTCAGTGGTTCAAAATGTAATTAAACAAATCCTACGTGTCAATAAATTCAACAGTAAAAAGGGGTCATATTATACAAATGTCAGTTAATCAAATTTAACAATTAATTATCCTATATCAAGTTCAATTTCATACTATTTATCATTTTAACATTAACAATTTAACGTCCAATATAAACATCAACAATCAATCAATTATCAGCCAAACTGTATTATCATCACATAAATAATTAACAGATAATGGTGTCAAATGTCACAGGTGAACTGATACAGGCAATAGCATATATAACAGTGTAATTAACTAACAGCAACATATTTCAATTGTCGTTTCAATTGAAATCAGATTTAATAAATAAAAGAACGTTAATCGTGAGTGAGTGCTCACCTTTCGAGGCTAGAGAGATTGGACTATGAAACTGAGTTACGAAATGCAAGTATGACCACCAAATCAAAGCGAGATGGGCACGAAATTGGACGGACGAGCTGATAGAGCTGATAATAGAAACCGATGGAAAACAAATCAGAATCTATTTGATATAGATTGAAATATATATATATATAATAAATTTTCCCTAAATAAATATTTTAATTCAAGGTAATAAACTACAAAGTCACTATTTTTAAAACTCAAATATAAAATCAAAGTATATGTAAAATTTATACCTAAATTCAATATTCAAGTAAAGTGAATATAAACCATAAAGCCCACATGCACATTTACACTTACACGTATAAACTAATAAAATAACAAACATTGTATTATGGTCAGACTATTTCACATACTACAGAACTTTAGTATTTTAAAGTTACGGCCAAACTATATGTGTTATATACCCTACACTCACATGCTCCTATATACATATACCACCTCATATTTAAAACAGCATACATGAACATGTTTTTTTTAAGAGTTTATGCAGCCGAACAACAACTTTAAATTAATTCCAAGTGAAATACTAGACCTCAAATCTAATGCAGCTTCAACTAAAATACGTTCAATGCTATTGTTAGTCCAACATCTACATTTCGTTATATATTATTATTTGGTGGAAGATGAGGAAACTTTGAGTCTTCGGACATGTGTTAAATTACATTGTCATGAGTAGATTATGCCAACCAGACTTTATATATGCGGCTAATGTAAAACAGCTCAAAATACAAAAGACACCTATGCAACTACAACTATTGTTTTAAAACTACATATATATATATATATATATATATCAAAATAGTTTCAAACCATAAAATGCTTAACAATTATATATATAAACTGTACTACATGCCACAGTACAACTTTCAATGTTTCAAAAGATAAACAACAGCTTGCAAAATTTGTATATATAAATATTATAATTTATAGCAACTATATACACCCAACCATTTGTAATTACACTGACAGAACCCATATATACAAATATAACCTGTTACAAAATCTTGCTGCAAAATATTAACATAGATTTTTAAATAAACTCTTTAAACATTATATATATACACAATTTATTGGATAAACTAACATATATTACTGAACTGAAACTTGCATATATAGTTTAAATCATATACAGACCCAGATCCCATATATGGTACATAACTAAAAAGAAAATGATGTCTAACAATATAAAAACTCAAACATATGTAAAGTTGTGAATACCATATACTTTGTAAACAATATATTATGAAAAAAAATCAATAACAAAATTAGATACGTTCACATATATAGATGTTAAATATATATTCACAAATTTTTGTAGGCTTAACATATATACAAATAGCATGTAAGAGGAGAGTGGTGGTACCCGATACCAACTTGAACGAAGCATGGAAGAGGGAGGTCGGATAAATATGTGGAGGTCGGTGAACTGAGGAAGGAGGATGGGTGCAAGTGTGCTTGCGTGAGTGGGCTGGAGGGGAAGTGGTGGATCTCGGCATGGCAGTGGGTGAGCAGGTCTTGGCGTGAGTAGGAGGATCCGGTGGTGGAAGGCTGGCCAAAGGAAGGGCTCGCAATGATGTTGCAGGTCTGCTTTGGGTAACTGTGGGGAAAGCACGAGTATGCCTTCGAGTCTGAAGAGGGTAGGAGGTTGGAAGAAGAAGCAGCGAGTGCTTCGTGAAAAATGGGAAAAAGCACGGGTTGGTTTATTTTTTTTTTCACATGTAGAAGATGAAAACTAAGGGGCACGGTTGCATATAACCAAAATCAAGGAAGGAAGGTTGAGAGTTAGACGTTGATTCAGAAGATATTAATTGCAAATGTAAGTGGACTGTTATTGAAGCAAAATTTGCACCGTTCAAAATTAATAAATGCAAACTCTATAAAATTTTCATTTTTCAAAACAGATGGAAATAAAGGTGTGCATTGAAAATATGGAAAAGTAACGGCTGATAATAAATGCCTACAGCCGTTGAAATCCGAATGGTCGACAAAAGTGGTACCGCTATGACGAGCTATTTTATCGTTTCTATCACACACCAAACCTCAAACCGCAGAAGTGAATATACCGCTGAGACCAGCACGATGATACGATCAAAACGGTATAAAATTATCAGTGGCACGATCGAATTATAAAAATTTGAATTTTCTAATAGCGGAAAATGCAAGAAAAACGCTGGAAATTAAGATCGATGGAGCCAAAGATGTCCGAATTTGTAAAAACGACAAACTGACATCTTGCTCAGAAGATGGTTTAGAATTTTTCTATGTAAAAATATTTAGGTTTCGGAAACATTTTATTTTCATCGCTTTTTAACTGATTAAATTGAAGTGAATTTACGCACGAAATAAACTTTCATATTTTCGGACGAAAATTTACCAGTTGCTATGTTTAACTAGACGTATTCCAAATTTTAAATTTTTATTTCAAAATTTTATCGTTTAAAATTTCACAAAATTTCAACTAATTACGTTATTAAAACAGTTGAAATTTACGGGTCGTTACACTCTCCCCCACTCAAAACTTTTTGTCCCCGAAAAGGAACGAGGTAGGAGAATAGAAACAACCAGAAAGAAAAACGGATTTGAAATACAAAATAACAATTAATTTAAACCATATAAATTCAAATTTAAATTAATTGATATTCAATTATTGATTATTTAATCCATTTGATCTCACTAAAATTAATCTCACTATTTCTAAATTCATTATCTTATTATCCCATTTCCTAAATTTACAATTTCTAAAACCATCAATTTGAATAATCTTTTATTATAATCATATTTTATTTTCAACAATTTAAATTCTTCTTTATTCCAAATTCTTATTAAGTTTATCTCACTTAATATATCTTATTACATATATTTAAACCATATAAATTAATTTAAATCATATAAATTTAAATTTAAATTTATTTATATTCATTATCTGATTTCAATTTCAAGGTATTCCTATAAGTTGATCTAATTTCAATTTATTAATTAACCTTCAAAACAAAATTCATTTTTCAATTATCTTATTATTCTATTTATCTCTATTAACATTTTATAATTAAAATTTAAGTGTATAACATTTATTATAACCACTCAAATTTTATTTATAAATAATTTTTTTTTTATATATATATTATCCAATTACATATTCAACTCTGAATGATTTAGGTAAGTTGTATTAGAATGCAGTTGAACCATATACAAATAAAATTTTCCAATTCAATTATTCAAGTTTTAATATTTATTCCAAATTTTGGTTTTATTTATAATTAAAATCATCTTTTATCAAAATTTAAGAATTAGAATTCCGATTAACTTTAAACAGTCTAGAGATATATATAATATATTTATATCAAATCAAATTAAATTTTAAAATATACCTATATTTATGTAAATCAAAATATACTGAAGAAATTCAAATCAAAACAATTTTTCAAAACAAAACCGTAGCAAAGCTACAGAATAGTATCTCCACTTCGAAACTCGAAAATGAATGTCGATGATGCGGCCGCCATCACCGAAATTATTTTCCAGCGATAAAGGGAAGAGCACTGATTTCACCATTTTAAAATTCTTTGAAAACGATTTCTATTTGAAAATACTTCCAATAATATATACTTTAAAATTTTAAAAACCAAAGTTCGAAATCACCGGAAACTAAATTCTCAAATTTCTGAATTTAATTCATTCCAAATTCTAAATAAATTTATTTTAGAATAATAAATGATATTATCATTTCAAACAAACAATTTAATTAACCTATTAAATTTCAGAAAATTTTACTTATATTTTTTTTTTACAATATAATCAAACAAATTTGAAAACAATATTGTGTCAGTTTGCTCTGCTCAAGTGTTTTGGAAATCCTATCGATAGCGTTGATCAGACGAATCGATCGAAAACCCAAATCAACATCAGCAACTCAAACAACACAATATAAAAACATTTAAATATTAATTTATAAATACACTTCCTCGCTCGACGATACAAGAATGGATTTTCAAAATAAGGATAGGGATTCAAATTTGATGGACTTAAATCGAAGAGAATTTTGATTTGAAAATAAGTTTGAAGCAAAAGATAAGATAATTCAATTACCACAATCGGGAGATGGACGAGTTTATTTAATTCACGGGCAACCTTAACCGGGTCGTCCGTAACTTCAAGAATAAGATCGATGCTGAATTCCGAGGTAAATCAACACTCGATCTCAAGAGATGGAATTCAGGTATAGCAGGGAATAGATAGCATCGTAAACCGAGGATACAGAAATCTCCGGTAAATCAATGCCTATTGTAAAGGAGTTTTGCTCCTTTACGAATCATTCGAAGTTTGGCGAGACCGCCGATTCATTATAGATATCATTCAAAATGGAGTTATGGGGTGCTCCAGAATTGAAGGAAGACAGATAGTGAAGGGCACGAATGAATTTCGGAACCGAGGAGAACGTTCCAAAATTTAAAGGAATTGAGTCAAAGGAAGAGATTGAAACTCGAATGAGAGTGATTCTGAAAATACATTTACCCTATATATTAAGTTTTTCCTAGAGCTACCAAAGCTCTGATACCAACTGTAACGACCCGATATTTTGAACCATTCGCGTCCATTATAAGTGTATAGGTAGACACTCATGCCGGAGTTGAATTGCTCAAAATACCGCGTTGTTAATTTAAATTTGGCAAAACTGAACATATACAGTAAATAAATAATCACAGATCACAGACACAGAGTAATAATTTGCAGCGGAAATAAAAGAGATATTAGTTCATGAAGCTACTATATGAATATATAAAATACATCAGAGTTTACAACAGAAGAGTAATACGATACATCAGATACAAATCAGAATACATCACTGGAATCATCGAATATCTGAAAGCTGGATAGATAGGTGGATCTCCAAGCGAAGCTCCAACTCCAAAGGTGAGTCTCGAAAGCTGAACCACTCAGTCTGACCCGAGCGTAAAGCAAAAACACAAGACACTCGAGTCAGGATTAACATTCTTATATCAATAAATCCAACTCAAGTGAAATAGCAATTGAAATACAAGTAACTCAAAGGATGTTTGGAATAACCGTCCTTTAAGGATCCGTTAAACTATCTACTATGTAGTAGTGTACGATAAGTAGATAATGTCTATCAGTAATATAAAGATATCAAAATAGCGTTAAGTCATGGCCCATTCCACCCTTAACACATTTTTATTCCCACAAGCATATACAAGACCGTAGTTTCCCCAAAACCGGAAGTCACCAGAGGGCAATCCATATACTCAAGGTACAAATCAAAATCGTAGTGGTCACGCATAAATGGAATACAAGTATGACAAGGCATATGAGGCTATACCCAAGGTAGTGATACTACCGTTCGCCTGATCCGGACTGGTGAGAACGCAACGCCGCAGCGCCCGCAACACCGTGAAACAACACTCCCAAAATCAAGGGTGCACCAATCGACAACAAGTATAAGTAGTTCGAAGAAGTGTGTCCACTTGAGGTATCAATCCTCCATTGGCCCGGCACAGCTCCTGTTTTAGTCATTTCCAATTTGACACAAGTGTCAAGGCTATCCATTATCGTTCTCTTTCTTCGGTCATCACGTACATCATTCCAACCACTTCATTCTGGATCATCACTCCGTGTATAGTTATTAAAGTGGTTTTCGGTTTAGATAGAGAGTATATCCATAACCGAATTCCGGTCTCTTTAATAACTTCCGTAATTATTACACCGATTGGTCGTTTAATATATTTCAAAACCAAATCAATTCAATTTCAATTAGAATTCGTAAATCAACATTTCATTTGTCTTTCAAAACCAATTTCCAATAATTTACGTTTCAAAACTTCCAAATTACCATTTCAAAATCTTATAATTCAAATTCAATTTCTATTTAAAACAATCCAAATATTGATTCAAGTTCGTATATAAGTTTCATTTCGAAAACATTTAAATTAATTTAATTTAACATTTAAATCAATTTAAATTCATTTATCTATTTCATTCCATATTCATTAAGTAAATTTTCCATTTAAACAATTTCTGTTTAAATTCCAATTCATTAAATCCATTATTTAAATTCAACTTCCTTATTTCAAAACTTACAATTTGAATTAAATTAAATTCATCAAATCAAATCCTTTAATTACAAGTCTTACATTAATTCCAAAAAATATCACATTTTCATTTCTTGTTAAAGAAATTCCATTTCACTTATTTACTTACTTAAATAATTTTCCAAAACTTAATTAATAAAGAAACTCAATTTCAATTATTTACGAAGTAAAATTCACTTATTTAAAAGTTCAATTTTTCTTATTAAGAATTCAATTCAATTTGATCATTAGATCATTCAATCTTATTTAATTATTAAATAATTCAAAACTTAATTATTAAATAATTTCAAAGTTTAATAATTTCAACTTACTTATAATTTCAAACTAAATTCAATCATTTCTCAAATTAAACAACATTCTTTCATCAATTACATTGTTAATCTTTTGTTTCAGATTATTAAATATTAACATTTTCCTTTCATGGAAAATTCAATTTCAACTTCATTTCAAAACCATATTATTTATTCAAATAAACTTCGTTTATTTTAAAATCAAATTATTGACCAATCAGGTTTTATTTAATTTTCTATCCTAGGTCAAAGTTTAATTTGGGTATTTATCATTTCAACCCGATTCCAATTCAATTCAAAATCAAAGCATAGTAAAGGGAACTTGCAGTGTGATAACTGTGATGGTGTCAAAGTAAATAAACAAGCAATAACAACAAACAATAACAATCCAATAATCAATTTAAATAATCCCGAAATAATCGTATTAATTCACATTGTTATTTGTGTGAATTAATAAAATTATTTCTAGAATCTACACTATCATTTCATGTAGATTAAAGATTATTCCACAAATTATTTATACGGTTTTTCACTTGTCATTCAATCATCAATTTAACAACGTACATTCAGTGGTTCAAAATGTAATTAAACAAATCCTACGTGTCAATAAATTCAACAGTAAAAAGGGGTCATATTATACAAATGTCAGTTAATCAAATTTAACAATTAATTATCCTATATCAAGTTCAATTTCATACTATTTATCATTTTAACATTAACAATTTAACGTCCAATATAAACATCAACAATCAATCAATTATCAGCCAAACTGTATTATCATCACATAAATAATTAACAGATAATGGTGTCAAATGTCACAGGTGAACTGATACAGGCAATAGCATATATAACAGTGTAATTAACTAACAGCAACATATTTCAATTGTCGTTTCAATTGAAATCAGATTTAATAAATAAAAGAACGTTAATCGTGAGTGAGTGCTCACCTTTCGAGGCTAGAGAGATTGGACTATGAAACTGAGTTACGAAATGCAAGTATGACCACCAAATCAAAGCGAGATGGGCACGAAATTGGACGGACGAGCTGATAGAGCTGATAATAGAAACCGATGGAAAACAAATCAGAATCTATTTGATATAGATTGAAATATATATATATATAATAAATTTTCCCTAAATAAATATTTTAATTCAAGGTAATAAACTACAAAGTCACTATTTTTAAAACTCAAATATAAAATCAAAGTATATGTAAAATTTATACCTAAATTCAATATTCAAGTAAAGTGAATATAAACCATAAAGCCCACATGCACATTTACACTTACACGTATAAACTAATAAAATAACAAACATTGTATTATGGTCAGACTATTTCACATACTACAGAACTTTAGTATTTTAAAGTTACGGCCAAACTATATGTGTTATATACCCTACACTCACATGCTCCTATATACATATACCACCTCATATTTAAAACAGCATACATGAACATGTTTTTTTTTTAAGAGTTTATGCAGCCGAACAACAACTTTAAATTAATTCCAAGTGAAATACTAGACCTCAAATCTAATGCAGCTTCAACTAAAATACGTTCAATGCTATTGTTAGTCCAACATCTACATTTCGTTATATATTATTATTTGGTGGAAGATGAGGAAACTTTGAGTCTTCGGACATGTGTTAAATTACATTGTCATGAGTAGATTATGCCAACCAGACTTTATATATGCGGCTAATGTAAAACAGCTCAAAATACAAAAGACACCTATGCAACTACAACTATTGTTTTAAAACTACATATATATATATATCAAAACAGTTTCAAACCATAAAATGCTTAACAACTATATATATATAAACTGTACTACATGCCACAGTACAACTTTCAATGTTTCAAAAGATAAACAACAGCTTGCAAAATTTGTATATATAAATATTATAATTTATAGCAACTATATACACCCAACCATTTGTAATTACACTGACAGAACCCATATATACAAATATAACCTGTTACAAAATCTTGCTGCAAAATATTAACATAGATTTTTAAATAAACTCTTTAAACATTATATATATATACAATTTATTGGATAAACTAACATATATTACTGAACTGAAACTTGCATATATAGTTTAAATCATATACAGACCCAGATCCCATATATGGTACATAACTAAAAAGAAAATGATGTCTAACAATATAAAAACTCAAACATATGTAAAGTTGTGAATACCATATACTTTGTAAACAATATATTATGAAAAAAAATCAATAACAAAATTAGATACGTTCACATATATAGATGTTAAATATATATTCACAAATTTATGTAGGCTTAACATATATACAGATAGCATGTAAGAGGAGAGTGGTGGTACCTGATACCAACTTGAACGAAGCATGGAAGAGGGAGGTCGGATAAATATGTGGAGGTCGGTGAACTGAGGAAGGAGGATGGGTGCAAGTGTGCTTGCGTGAGCGGGCTGGAGGGGAAGTGGTGGATCTCGGCATGGCAGTGGGTGAGCAGGTCTTGGCGTGAGTAGGCGGATCCGGTGGTGGAAGGCTGGCCAAAGGAAGGGCTCGCGATGATGTTGCAGGTCTGCTTTGGGTAACTGTGGGGAAAGCACGAGTATGCCTTCGAGTCTGAAGAGGGTAGGAGGTTGGAAGAAGAAGCAGCGAGTGCTTCGTGAAAAATGGGAAAAAGCACGGGTTGGTTTTTTTTTTTTTTCACATGTAGAAGATGAAAACTAAGGGGCACAGTTGCATATAACCAAAATCAAGGAAGGAAGGTTGAGAGTTAGACGTTGATTCAGAAGATATTAATTGCAAATGTAAGTGGACTGTTATTGAAGCAAAATTTGCACCGTTCAAAATTAATAAATGCAAACTCTATAAAATTTTCATTTTTCAAAACAGATGGAAATAAAGGTGTGCATTGAAAATATGGAAAAGTAACGGCTGATAATAAATGCCTACAGCCGTTGAAATCCGAATGGTCGACAAAAGTGGTACCGCTATGACGAGCTGTTTTATCGTTTCTATCACACACCAAACCTCAAACCGCAGAAGTGAATATACCGCTGAGATCAGCACGATGATACGATCAAAACGGTATAAAATTATCAGTGGCACAATCGAATTATAAAAATTTGAATTTTCTAATAGCGGAAAATGCAAGAAAAACGCTGGAAATTAAGATCGATGGAGCCAAAGATGTCCGAATTTGTAAAAACGACAAACTGACATCTTGCTCAGAAGATGGTTTAGAATTTTTCTATGTAAAAATATTTAGGTTTCAGAAACATTTTATTTTCATCGCTTTTTAACTGATTAAATTGAAGTGAATTTACGCGCGAAATAAACTTTCATATTTTCGGACGAAAATTTACCAGTTGCTATGTTTAACTAGACGTATTCCAAATTTTAAATTTTTATTTCAAAATTTTATCGTTTAAAATTTCACAAAATTTCAACTAATTATGTTATTAAAACAGTTGAAATTTACGGGTCGTTACAGCGGCATTACTATGGTAATTCATGGTGCACCGATAACTCCTGTCTGTTACCTGGCTAAGAACTATTTTGTTGGATTAAGATAAAGTGTGATTATATAATTTTGGGTTAGGACCTACTAAGGATAGAAAATTTGTAATTAAGTCCTTCCATTCATTTAGTTGCATTAATTCATGCATATATAAAAAAACAACAAAATCCAAAACTAAAAAAAATTGTACATTTGACGTTAAAAATAAACTAGCAAATTTTCATGGCGTCTTCTCAAGAAACTCGTTCTCGAAATCGTCTGTATACTAGATTTTCTTCATCCCAAAATTGCTCTAATAAGCTTCTCGCTACCTTATTCATATGCTCAAGCCATCAAGAACCATCTTCCTTCTCAATCTCAAGAACAGTTTATTCGTAAACCAAAAGCTAATTGGATCGATTCTAGAAAGGGAAAGAGCTTTGGTTTCAGATGTGGAGATCTCAATCATGTCGCAAAACTTTGCCAAGACCCAATCAGATGTTTTGATTGTGGTGTCTACGGTCATAAAAGAAAGGATTGTTCTTTGAAATCGGCCTCCTTCGGATTTTCTTCGCCATCGATTAATCATGGTTATCAGTTTGTATTGAAAATTTTGAAACTGAAGGGGCTGTTACTTGATTATCATTGGTATATGAGAGATATTGGAATCAATTATCTGGAAGAGTTACTGAATCATTTCGACATTGTTAATGAGCCAAACATAGGAAAAGGCTACAAAGAAATATTTGGTAACCTAGAAGATTTTTTCGACAATTCAGAATTGTGTGTTGTTAATAGGCGAATCTCTCCCCCAAGTTTAATTAATCATGGATTCCAGTTTGCTTTAAAAATTTTGTTTCTTAGGGGAATTCTAATTGATCATTTCTAGTATAATAAAGAGATAGGAATTAAGCTTCTTGACGAACTGTATTACCATTTCGACATAATAAACTCGTCAAATATTGGTAATGAATACATTGAAAAAGTTGGTAATATCAATGTGATAGAGGACAATTCCGTTGACTCGATAAAATCTGATTTCATAGAGGATACCATATTAAATTCAAACATTCTTATGAAACCTGCTGCTATGGAAGCCAATTCGGGTTTTGATTCTTTGTTGCTAGATCTAGTTGTTTCTGCTTATTCTGATGAGCCTTCTTCATCATTGAATGCCTTGGAATTTGTTGAAGAGCAGCTAGAAGTTGTTGAACAGAGGGATGTCTTCACTCTTATTAATTGTAAATGTCGTAAATCTAAAGTCGGCGTTCGTGATAGTTTTGAGATAACTTTATCCAATAAATTCGACTGTCTCTCTACGGGGCCAGATTATGATAGTTTAGATGTTGATGGGGGTTTGGTGGTTATCTCTAAGCAATCTGGTAATGATATATTAATTGATTCGATCAAGCATGTTACCAAGTCGCTAGGCAGTAATATTTCTGGTGATCTTGTGACTTTTGATATCGAGAATTTTGATGATTATTCGAAGAATGTTGTGAGTATTGATATAGAGTTGGATCCAGCAAGTTTGTCTATGGAAGACTCAACTGTGGAAGAGAATTTAGCCTTTATTGACAACAATGTTTCCAAGTTGTAATGACCCTAAAATAAAATAAAATAATACATATATTTATATTAGAAAATTCTGAGATATATATAGAAGTATATATATATATATTGCATTAAAACAGAAAAGAATTTGGCAATGAATAAAATTAAATGAGAGCTTCAGTTTGATAAAATGCAAGGAATCAAGGTAATTAGAAGAAAAATTGGAGCTCAAAATAAATATAGTTTTATGTTCAAAGAATTATGTTAATATATATACATTTAATATATATGGGGTGTTTGCTATTTTATATGAAGATAAAATAAAATGAGGTTTAATATAAAGGTTTATATGTCTTATAATTGTGCCAGAAAATAATTAGCATAATATATGTGATTTTTAATTTAAAAAGGGAGTTGACTGATTTGACAAAAAGGCAGAAATATATATATACACATACAGAATCAAATAAAATTTCCATACCATATTTATTCCAAGCAAATAATTTGGGTAAATGATTTTTACATTACAAAGTATAGTAGTATGTCTGATAGAAAGGAGGTAATGGATAGGTAGAAAGAAAATATATACAAAGTAGATTTTCAGATTTCCTTAAAACTTAAAAAAAAAAAAATAAACTAAGGGCCACATGCTTATGGCATGAGTAGAAAGGAGTCATGAAAATAGTATTGAGTGTCTAAAAATGTATGATCCCCGAAATGGCTAATTAAAGTATGCATTTCCAATTTACGATCACACAAAAATATGATGTGTACATAAACATCTAAGGGTATCAGGGGAATTACCCATTTTCTAAAACCCTAGAATGGATTTATAAATAACTGCACATAGCCAAAACCATCACTCTCTCGGGATCAAAACAAAAATAAAATAAGCAAGGAGAAACACTAGCTTGAGGCTTTGGGGGATTTGCTGTTCTAAGAAATTAAGGCAGTGAAAGAAGAAACATTATGTGAGTATTTATCTTTTGTATGCAATGGCATTAAGTCCTATTGCAGGCAGCCTAAAAATACTATGAGTTATTTGAATCTCTGAAATGATTTGTTTTGGGTGATATGGGTGTTTGTTTGTGCATTTTTGTTTGGAGCATTGATCTGTAATTTGGCTTTCAGAGTTAACATGTTTTAAGTATTCTTGTTCTATCATCATTAAACATGGATCAAGATTAATAGGGGAACATGGGGTTGAGTCAGAAAATATGCAGGCAGTCATATTTCTCTGATATAAAAAAA
Source organism: Allium fistulosum (assembly GCA_030737815.1). NCBI lineage: Eukaryota > Viridiplantae > Streptophyta > Magnoliopsida > Asparagales > Amaryllidaceae > Allium > Allium fistulosum. Next base: position 1,114,191,538 of record CM060905.1, read on the forward strand.
AAATAAAAACTAAACTGGTCACTTGGGGGTAGTCAATGATCTGCTTACTTCAGGTGGAAGCAAGTATGTGCATGGTGCAACAGCACCCTGAGGCCTTTGTGTGTTGGAATAATTTAAACAACCTGGGAGTTTCCATCACAATGCATACATAGTGTTCATTTGACAAGGAGTTAAAGACCATGAAATAAATGGGGGTAGGGGTTTAAAAATCTGGGTTATAAACTTTCAGATTTGGTGTTAGATTTAATCAAGTTAAACATTGTTCATTGATTAATTTGCTGGGTGGAAATTTGGAGTATAAAACAGAGATTACTTACCTAAGTTTTGATGAGGATGAATTAAAAATTTGTACACATGCTTAATCTTAACTGACTGTTGTGCATTGTTTGATTTGTTGAATGTGGTATTGTGTCTTTTTGAATGAACCAAAACATGCTAAGTATAAGACCTGTTAATCTAGGAAGGCATTGCAAGATTACTACAATTATGTACATATATACAAAATTGATAAATGCTCATACCAGTGTAAACTGACCCTTTTGGTTGCCCTTGCAATCATCTGGGTGTCTCAAAAATTATTTGGGGCATGTTTGCACAAAAAATGGACAAATATCTCAAAGTTGTATGATTTAGTAGATCTTATGTAGTTCTTAGTGATTTGGGTGATTTATGCAAATATATGAAAAGCAGGGGCTAAACTGTAAAAAGACACGCAGATTTATAGTGGTTCAGCCAGAATATGCCTACGTCCACTTTATATGTTATTTCTCTTCTCTTGTTTTGATTACAAGTACAAAGCTTTGATATAAGTAAAAGAAAGTTGTTTGAAAGTTCTCTCCGTGCTTGAGCTCTCAAAACTTGTCCCCATTGTTGTACCCCTGCCCCTCTATTTATAGAGTGAGGCTGGGGGCTGTAACGACCCGGTATTTTGGACCATTCAAATCGACAATAATCCACACATGTCTGACTTGAATAATTCAAAATAACAGATTGTAAATAAATTTGGAGCAAATGAAATCAAATACACAGAATCACAGACACAGAACATATCAGAATAACTCGCAGCGGAATATAAAAAAACCATAGTAGTTCATGAAGCTACTATAACAAACTCTCAAAACAAAATACATAATATTTGTTTGAAAACATATACAATAGAAATCTCAAATAAATAGAAGTTTATGAATACCAGAACTGAAATAGAACAACTGAACTGAAAGGAACAGATAACTAGACAAGCAGAATCTCCAGCGATTCCTAGCTCCAGAAAGAAATCCAAAGCTAAGCTGTAAATACTCAGGCTGACCCGAGCGTAAAGTAAAACACAAAACACTCGAGTCAGGACAATATATACTTATATAATGTAAACCAACTCAAGTGAACTGTAGTAGAAATGCACAATAACTCAAAGGATGCTTGGGATCGCCCATCCTTTAAGGATCAGTTACACTATAAATTAAATACATCCCGTGGTTAAAATTTCAAAATGGCATTTTATACTTCGAAATCAAATATCATTTCAAAATTCAATATCCTTATAAAATCCATTTCAAAATATCAAAATATCATATTTCAAAATAATTTATATTTCGAAACAAATTACTTCATTTTAAATCATAAAAATGAAGTTAGTATATTTAATAATTAAAATTTTAAATTTACAAAAATTTAACTTTTCAAAGTTCATTCGTTCACTTAAATTAATTAAAACAATGAAATTTCAACTTTCGTAGCATTTAGAAAATGCTACAGAAAGTCACATTTAAAATAGTTCAATTTAACAAAAGACATCATTTAAAATTCTGTAATATGGTTACATTAGTTTCAAATAAACTTAGTTAAATTCAACCATTATAACATTTACAAAAATGCTATAATAGCCTTTAATTAAATTTAGCCATTTGGTTCATTATTATCAACTACAGCATTTACAAATGTTGTATTATCATTTACATTAGAATTTAATAGCGTTTCAGAAATGCAGTTAACTAACTTCAAATATTCAGTATAATTTCACAAACAATTATATTTTTATATAAATCATTTTTTTTACTTATAAAATCATATAATTTCACTTTTAAAACAATTATTCAAATACCCTTATATTCATGATTTTATAAAGTTAAAACTCCATTCAAAAATCAAAATTTAATAATAATTCACTTATTAAATTCCAATTTTAAATTATAAATTCATTAAATTAAATTAACTTAACACTTAATTTTAAAATTTCAAAATAACTTAATTCCATTTTTATTTACTTAACTTAAAGTTCACTCTTAAGCCAAATTCACAAATTTCCAATTTTAGTTATATTTCAAAATTTCAACTTAAATATTCATTCATTTCACATTTTAACTTTAGTCAAAATCATTAATATAATATAAAAATCATTTAAATTCACTTTAATCCAAATTATCATGAAGTTATCACATTTCATATTTAATTTAAATTCCAATTATCACCCAATTAAAATTTCCCAAAATAACTTACATTTTAAATTTTCTAGTTTTACCAATAATTTATTTCACTTATAAATTTTCAAAAAATCAATAATGCTTACATAAATCATTTTTTTATTTAGTTTAAATCAAATATTATAATATTTACATTTCAAAAATATTTTTAAGATTTTTATAAAAACATATTTTAACAACGGGTCTGTATTTCATTTCTAGTCTAAGTAAAGTGATACGGGTAATATATCATTTCAACCCGTAATTTACAAAGAAAACCCGGGTTTGATCATTTCAAACCCGCAATCCCAAGGAAATGAAAAATAATTGAAAATCATTCAGGCCTATCATTTCAGCCCATAATGATTTTCTTCTATTCTAAAGTCCGTTCGGGTATGTATCATTTCAACCCATAGTGATTCTAATCTAAAGGGAACTTGCAGTGTGATAAACTGATAAAAATAATAGAACAACATAATATAACAGTAACATATAATATAATAGGTGTTTAAGCATTGGTGAACATCATAAATCATAACATAGCAAGTGTAACATGATAATGCAATTTACAGATTCAAAAGGGGTCAATTCACTAGTTATATATGTACATATTGTCTGGTGAGAATAACTCACCTGTTAAGCTGGAGATTTGCCAACAAAGCTCACAACACAAAGATTATGAAGGCACGACAACTCTAATACAATTTGAGTGTGGAGAGCAAATCCAATGATATAGATCTTGTGTTACAACCCAAACAAAAATCAAAGCAAACCATAAATTTCAATACACTAGAAATGACATAACTTTTAAATAAAAAGAGATACGAATGCCAAATCTTTTGCCTTGCTTTCTCTATTCTTTTGTCATGGCCTAGGGATGTTTTTGGCTCTGGTTTGAACAAGTTTGGCTCAGGTTTGGTCATGTGTATGCATGGCCTAGGTAGTAGAATATGAGGAGAAAGCTTATACAAAGGAATATGAAGAGTATAAGGCAAAATTGGTGGGTTTTGTTCACAAAAATGGCTTGGCCATGGGCTTGTGTGGTCAGGTCAGAGAGGTATGGATCAGGTCAGTGGAAGGAAAGGTGTGTGGTGGTCTGGCCAGAGGTGGTGGAGGCGGCCTAAGGTGGTGGTGGTGGTGGAAAATGAAGTGGTGAACAAATAGTGGTCAAACAACATGTTTTTATGGCTTGTGTTGCAATTTTTGTGGAGTTTTGGCATCATGGTGGCTCGGCCTTGGTCAAGACTAGAGGAGTAGCTGGTGGTGATGGCAGGGAAGAGATGTAGGGGGTGGTGGCCATGGATATGGAGTGGAGGCCATTCAAAGAAGCAAAGAAAACAAGGCAAAATACATGAAAAATGAGAAGAAAAGTGTAAAAAGTAGCCATTACCCATAGATTTTTCTTGAAGCCATGAATGAATGAGAAGGTAAAATGTTTTTGGGTGAATGGAGGCTGAAAAATCACGGCTACAAACCAAAAATGCACAGCCAAGATAGTAATTGAGGAGTTATGGCAAATGAAAGGACAAAGGAGATGAAAGGACTTAAGGTAAATAAGCTTTTAAAACTCTTCATATTTCTTTTTCTTTAAATTCAAATAAAACAAAAATAAAATCAGTAAATTGACTTTAAAACCGAAACAAAGTAATATAAAATAAAAATAATTAATTAATTTTAAAGAAAATGGAAAAAAAATATAAGAAATTGCTTAAAAATTGAAAACAGGGTCCAGAAATTACAAATAAATCACTATTGACTTTGGAAAATTAACAACTTCATTTTAAAAATATTTTAAAACAAAAATGTGAAGTAAAATAATTCATTTATATTTTCAAAATGAAATAAATAATTAAATTTAGAGAAATTAGAAAAAGAACTAAAGAAATTGCTTAAAAATTCAAAACAGGACTTAAAATTTACAAATAGAATATCACTAGTTTTAGAAAATTTCTATTTCACTTTAAAACAAATAAAAGGTCAAATAAATAAAATAAATGAGGAACAAAATAAAGTGGGAATGAGAATCAAATAAGATTTTAAGAAAAAAATAGAAAAATAAATAAACAATTACTTTATTAATTGAAAGTGGAAATTAGAAATTGTAAGCAAAATACAACTGACACTGGAAAATGTCAATTATACTTTTTAAAAAATGTTTTAAAACCAAAATATATGCACAACATGTTATTTTACCCATATAAATATAAATTAGAACATTACATGACCAAATAAAATATTATTTATACAATTTAAAATAAACAATTTGTTAAATACAACAAATTACACACAATATTGAAAAATGCATAACTTTCACATTATAAATCAGATTTTAACGAAACGAAAAGCATTATTCTTAAAATTTTATTTAATTTCATAATAAAAGAAAAAATTCAAATTTTCAAACTTTCAAATTTCTGAATTAAAAGTCAAAGTTTGACCATATTGACCAAAATTCACTTTTCTGGAAAATATTCTTTTTAGTCATGTTTGGAATTCTAATTCACATCAAAATCAAAATTTATATTTAAAATAACAAAATTTATTCATTTTAATAAATAAAATAAAGTTTTTAAATCAGGAAATCAATTAAAATAACCAAAATATATAATTAAAATAATCACAAAATATTATGTATTTTGTTTTGAGAGTTTGTTATAGTAGCTTCATGAACTACTATGGTTTTTTTATATTCCGCTGCGAGTTATTCTGATATGTTCTGTGTCTGTGATTCTGTGTATTTGATTTCATTTGCTCCAAATTTATTTACAATCTGTTATTTTGAATTATTCAAGTCAGACATGTGTGGATTATTGTCGATTTGAATGGTCCAAAATACCGGGTCGTTACAGTTGGCATCAGAGCTTTGGTTTTAGGCAAACCTTAGCCTGCGGAGCAAAAACTCATTAGAGATAGGGTAGAAATACCCTAGAATAAGTGAAATCAATCTCAGAATCATTTCTTTGTGAGAGAACGTATTTTCTAAGTATAAAATGATTTTCAAATGATTTTTAAAGAATTTTCAAAGATTATTTTGATATAAATTTCCTTGCTTTAAAAGTAAAATATTTCTTAAGCTTCATTCCTTTCGTATCCACCTTGTTAGTAATTTCTTTGATTAGGATCCTCTAAAATTTTGAACTTCTCTCTTGATTGATCTAGATCCATTGTTGATAGGAATCTATTTTGAGTATGGCAAAATCTGTAGTTTGTTAGGTTGTTTTGAGTAAACTCTGTTGTATCTTTTGCTTAGCTAAAGTTGTCCAACTAAAGATATTTATGCTTCTGTTTTCGTATGTTATGAATTCGAGTCATTCCAAATTTTGAATGGGAATTTTTCTGTATCGATATAGGTTATATATCTCTAATCTTCGTTTGGATTCTTATCGAATAGGATTCCTTTGAATTTTGGAACGCTCCCACTTGTTCTGAAATCCATTCATGTCTCCCATAATTGTATTCTTTTGATTTTGGAGCATTGCATCACTCCACTTTGTATGACCTTTATAGGGTGGCGATTCCGCCAATCTTTGAATGATTATAATTGGCATTGATTCACCGGAGATTTCTGTATCCTCGGTTTACGATGTTTTCTATCTTCTGCTATATTTAGATTCTATCTCTGGCAATCGAAGGTCGATTTGCCTTAGATTTTCACATCGATTTTATTCCTGAAATCACGGTTGACCGGTTAAGGTCGCCCGCGATTCATATAGGCTTATCCATCTTGTATTTGGTAATTTAATTATCTTATCTTCGTTTGAGCCTATCTTAGAATTAGAATTCTATTTGATTAGAGTCCTTCTAAATTTGAATCTCTATTTTGCTTTGAAATCCATCCTTGAATCGTCCCTTGGAAAGTTTGTGGTTGATTGTCTTTTGAAAATTGTGTATTCATCGTAGTTTTTATTTTGATAAGGATGACCATATTTTTATATAAAGATGAAATGTTTTTGATAAGGATTATATACCTTTTAAAAAAATGAGAATTTGAAGTTTTGAAAGGATTTGAAATTGTGAAAATTTTATAAGGAATGGTTTCATATAAAATGATTTATAACTGAAGGTTTTGAATCTGAATTTAAGTGATTGAACTCCGGCATTTTGGAACTGGTTTTAGGATTTTGAAATAATAAATAATATGATTTGAAATTATTTTTCCGAATAAGTAATGTTTCAATGATTTTAATGGGTTTTAATGATTTCGAAGGAATTTCAAAGAAGTTTTCAAAGTAAATGGAAGTCCAGAACTCACTTGTGTCGCTGGAAAATAATTTCGGTGATGAGTGCACGCATCATCGACATTGATTTTCGAGTTTCTGAGTGAGGGAGAGGCCACTTTAATAGCTTTGCTATGCGAGTGATTTTGTGAAACCATTTTTGATTTCAAATTCCGAAGTATGATTTGATATTCGAAAGATATATGTAAATATATTTGAAACGATTTGAAATGAACCGGTGTTCAGTCCTTGAGTTTTGGATTTGATTTGATATAACCCTATTTTGGAATTGATTTACTGATTTAATTGTGATTTCCAACTCTTGGATTGAAATATGATTTCTTCAACTATTTTAAAGGTTCGAGCACTTCCAAATCAAGGTTAACTTTTCAAAGCTAAGAAATTTTGAAAAGTAATTTGATAAAGTATATAAGTTTGTTTTGAATGTTTAAGTATGAAGTAATATGATTTAAATAAGTTGAAACTGTTTGGTTAAGTAAATGAATAAAGCAATTTTAAAATTTCCTAATATGAAATTTAGATTTGAAATGTTTTGAAAATAATTTGGTCTTCAAAATATTTTGAATAAAATTTAGTTTAAATGTTTTAACTTAGTAACATCTTTATGAAACTATATATTTAACAAGTTGAAATAAATATATAAGTTGTACGTATGCTGTTTTATTCGCATAATTAATTTGATCCAAGTTTGAGTACACAAGTTCGAGGTGGATTACACCATTTCGTGTTAGGATTTTTCATTCGATTCTTGATGGCGAATATTTGATATGGATTTTGGGCTTGATTCCAGAATTCTCTATCATAGTATATGGCTATGCAAGGAGACTGATGGCTTCTAGTCGAGAAACCATATCGAAGTCCGCATTAGGGAAATCAAATGGACAATACTAGTTCGAAAGCGAACTTGTGTGATCGAGCGAGCGATCAAATGTGATTTTGCGAAATGATGACGTGTGTACATCTTATATTCTAATATCAGTGATATATTTTGACGCTGAAATTGAAAGCTGTCGGGTTAGAATATCTTTGCTTACTTTTCCAATTTAATTACAAAGATATATAACCTATAAAAGCAAAGATATTCAAATCCCATATGGCTCTTCATACAGCGAAATTTATTTTGGAAAATTTGATCCTTATATAAGACGGACCTTACGTAAGTATAAGATGATTTTGAAAACATTTGATTTTGGAAATGAATTGGTTGACTTAAATTATATTGATTTGGAAATTTGGATTTATTTTCAAAAATCTATTATTTTGGAAACTTTGAAACTAAAGATATTTAATTTGAGAAGAAAATAATTTGGTGAAATTGTATATGATTTTGAAATTGAACTGATATTGAAACAAATTTAAATTTGAGAACCTTATGTTACTAAACACTTGATTTGGGAGTTGTCGAACTTATATAAAATTGATTTGTATGAGTATGAAATTGATTCGAAAACTATAGATTTGAAAAGGTACTCAATTTGAAAGTGAAATCTTATATAATTGAAGTCTATATAAGTATGATTTGATATACTATTGATTTTGGAAAGTATTCGATTTGAAAATTAAATCTTATATATAATGGATTTTATATAAGTACGATATTTGAAAGTGATTTGAAAAGGTACTATATGATACATATTTTCGAAGTAAAGATATGGAAAGTGCCTTCTGCTTGATATCCGATTTGTGGCCACATCTTGGATTCATTCTATCGATATTATTCTCTCTGATTTTTGGTTTTCCGGATATGATACTCGAGTGTCCTTCGAATTCCATGGCGTTACCCATGGTCTTATTGTTCTCTCGTGACTGCATAGCGCAACTGCCTGGCTGAGTCTTGCCTAGGGGTACGGATTGTTTCCTGGGGGATCCAGGCGTAATCATTGTGTATCCTGCAATCTGTGTAGGTCGCGAATAGTAGCGCAAATGCTTGGCTGAGTCTTGCCTGGGGGTACGGATTGTTTCCTGGGGGATCCAGGCGTAACCATTGTGTATCCTGCATTCTACTAGTCATCATGGCGTAACTCGCAGGGCTGAGAAAGCTTACGGATATGGATTGTTTCCTGGGGGATCCAGGCGTAACCATTGTGTATCTGCGAACCATGGTTAGACAAAGGTTTTGTTTGTTTTTGTTTGGATTGTACTTTCCATATCTGTTTTTAAAAAGTTTTCCAGTATTTTCACTGGGTGTTGAAACAAGTCTACTAAGTACCTGGAGAATTCTAGCTTTGCGCCTGATCAACGCACTGCCAGAGTCTGCAGGAACGAGGATAAACTTGTTAAGACATCGAGTTAAAAAGTATTTTGATAAAATATTATAAAGGATATTTTGATCAGTTATTTCCTTTCTAAAAGATTTTAAAGTGTTTTAAATATTGTTTACCTCTTCAACCAACAATTTTTAAATAATGGTTCATCCTTGTCTTTCAACCTGTTTTCCCTTCTAGCTACTTTTTCCCTACCTTCTTTCCGGATGTCTTCCAACCTATTGTTCTTTCTAGTTGTCTCTCCGCTTCCTTTCTTTTCGGGGACGAAAAGATTTGAGTAGGGGAGAGTGTAACAACCCTATATTTTGTGATTATTTTAATTATATATTTTGGTTATTTTAATTGATTTCCTGATTTAAAAACTTTATTTTATTTATTAAAATGAATAAATTTTGTTATTTTAAATATAAATTTTGATTTTGATGTGAATTAGAATTCCAAACATGACTAAAAAGAATATTTTCCAGAAAAGTGAATTTTGGTCAATATGGTCAAACTTTGACTTTTAATTCAGAAATTTGAAAGTTTGAAAATTTGAATTTTTTCTTTTATTATGAAATTAAATAAAATTTTAAGAATAATGCTTTTCGTTTCGTTAAAATCTGATTTATAATGTGAAAGTTATGCATTTTTCAATATTGTGTGTAATTTGTTGTATTTAACAAATTGTTTATTTTAAATTGTATAAATAATATTTTATTTGGTCATGTAATGTTCTAATTTATATTTATATGGGTAAAATAACATGTTGTGCATATATTTTGGTTTTAAAACATTTTTTAAAAAGTATAATTGACATTTTCCAGTGTCAGTTGTATTTTGCTTACAATTTCTAATTTCCACTTTCAATTAATTAAAGTAATTGTTTATTTATTTTTCTATTTTTTTCTTAAAATCTTATTTGATTCTCATTCCCACTTTATTTTGTTCCTCATTTATTTTATTTATTTGACCTTTTATTTGTTTTAAAGTGAAATAGAAATTTTCTAAAACTAGTGATATTCTATTTGTAAATTTTAAGTCCTGTTTTGAATTTTTAAGCAATTTCTTTAGTTCTTTTTCTAATTTCTCTAAATTTAATTATTTATTTCATTTTGAAAATATAAATGAATTATTTTACTTCACATTTTTGTTTTAAAATATTTTTAAAATGAAGTTGTTAATTTTCCAAAGTCAATAGTGATTTATTTGTAATTTCTGGACCCTGTTTTCAATTTTTAAGCAATTTCTTATATTTTTTTTCCATTTTCTTTAAAATTAATTAATTATTTTTATTTTATATTACTTTGTTTCGGTTTTAAAGTCAATTTACTGATTTTATTTTTGTTTTATTTGAATTTAAAGAAAAAGAAATATGAAGAGTTTTAAAAGCTTATTTACCTTAAGTCCTTTCATCTCCTTTGTCCTTTCATTTGCCATAACTCCTCAATTACTATCTTGGCTGTGCATTTTTGGTTTGTAGCCGTGATTTTTCAGCCTCCATTCACCCAAAAACATTTTACCTTCTCATTCATTCATGGCTTCAAGAAAAATCTATGGGTAATGGCTACTTTTTACACTTTTCTTCTCATTTTTCATGTATTTTGCCTTGTTTTCTTTGCTTCTTTGAATGGCCTCCACTCCATATCCATGGCCACCACCCCCTACATCTCTTCCCTGCCATCACCACCAGCTACTCCTCTAGTCTTGACCAAGGCCGAGCCACCATGATGCCAAAACTCCACAAAAATTGCAACACAAGCCATAAAAACATGTTGTTTGACCACTATTTGTTCACCACTTCATTTTCCACCACCACCACCACCTTAGGCCGCCTCCACCACCTCTGGCCAGACCACCACACACCTTTCCTTCCACTGACCTGATCCATACCTCTCTGACCTGACCACACAAGCCCATGGCCAAGCCATTTTTGTGAACAAAACCCACCAATTTTGCCTTATACTCTTCATATTCCTTTGTATAAGCTTTCTCCTCATATTCTACTACCTAGGCCATGCATACACATGACCAAACCTGAGCCAAACTTGTTCAAACCAGAGCCAAAAACATCCCTAGGCCATGACAAAAGAATAGAGAAAGCAAGGCAAAAGATTTGGCATTCGTATCTCTTTTTATTTAAAAGTTATGTCATTTCTAGTGTATTGAAATTTATGGTTTGCTTTGATTTTTGTTTGGGTTGTAACACAAGATCTATATCATTGGATTTGCTCTCCACACTCAAATTGTATTAGAGTTGTCGTGCCTTCATAATCTTTGTGTTGTGAGCTTTGTTGGCAAATCTCCAGCTTAACAGGTGAGTTATTCTCACCAGACAATATGTACATATATAACTAGTGAATTGACCCCTTTTGAATCTGTAAATTGCATTATCATGTTACACTTGCTATGTTATGATTTATGATGTTCACCAATGCTTAAACACCTATTATATTATATGTTACTGTTATATTATGTTGTTCTATTATTTTTATCAGTTTATCACACTGCAAGTTCCCTTTAGATTAGAATCACTATGGGTTGAAATGATACATACCCGAACGGACTTTAGAATAGAAGAAAATCATTATGGGCTGAAATGATAGGCCTGAATGATTTTCAATTATTTTTCATTTCCTTGGGATTGCGGGTTTGAAATGATCAAACCCGGGTTTTCTTTGTAAATTACGGGTTGAAATGATATATTACCCGTATCACTTTACTTAGACTAGAAATGAAATACAGACCCGTTGTTAAAATATGTTTTTATAAAAATCTTAAAAATATTTTTGAAATGTAAATATTATAATATTTGATTTAAACTAAATAAAAAAATGATTTATGTAAGCATTATTGATTTTTTGAAAATTTATAAGTGAAATAAATTATTGGTAAAACTAGAAAATTTAAAATGTAAGTTATTTTGGGAAATTTTAATTGGGTGATAATTGGAATTTAAATTAAATATGAAATGTGATAACTTCATGATAATTTGGATTAAAGTGAATTTAAATGATTTTTATATTATATTAATGATTTTGACTAAAGTTAAAATGTGAAATGAATGAATATTTAAGTTGAAATTTTGAAATATAACTAAAATTGGAAATTTGTGAATTTGGCTTAAGAGTGAACTTTAAGTTAAGTAAATAAAAATGGAATTAAGTTATTTTGAAATTTTAAAATTAAGTGTTAAGTTAATTTAATTTAATGAATTTATAATTTAAAATTGGAATTTAATAAGTGAATTATTATTAAATTTTGATTTTTGAATGGAGTTTTAACTTTATAAAATCATGAATATAAGGGTATTTGAATAATTGTTTTAAAAGTGAAATTATATGATTTTATAAGTAAAAAAAATGATTTATATAAAAATATAATTGTTTGTGAAATTATACTGAATATTTGAAGTTAGTTAACTGCATTTCTGAAACGCTATTAAATTCTAATGTAAATGATAATACAACATTTGTAAATGCTGTAGTTGATAATAATGAACCAAATGGCTAAATTTAATTAAAGGCTATTATAGCATTTTTGTAAATGTTATAATGGTTGAATTTAACTAAGTTTATTTGAAACTAATGTAACCATATTACAGAATTTTAAATGATGTCTTTTGTTAAATTGAACTATTTTAAATGTGACTTTCCGTAGCATTTTCTAAATGCTACGAAAGTTGAAATTTCATTGTTTTAATTAATTTAAGTGAACGAATGAACTTTGAAAAGTTAAATTTTTGTAAATTTAAAATTTTAATTATTAAATATACTAACTTCATTTTTATGATTTAAAATGAAGTAATTTGTTTCGAAATATAAATTATTTTGAAATATGATATTTTGATATTTTGAAATGGATTTTATAAGGATATTGAATTTTGAAATGATATTTGATTTCGAAGTATAAAATGCCATTTTGAAATTTTAACCACGGGATGTATTTAATTTATAGTGTAACTGATCCTTAAAGGATGGGCGATCCCAAGCATCCTTTGAGTTATTGTGCATTTCTACTACAGTTCACTTGAGTTGGTTTACATTATATAAGTATATATTGTCCTGACTCGAGTGTTTTGTGTTTTACTTTACGCTCGGGTCAGCCTGAGTATTTACAGCTTAGCTTTGGATTTCTTTCTGGAGCTAGGAATCGCTGGAGATTCTGCTTGTCTAGTTATCTGTTCCTTTCAGTTCAGTTGTTCTATTTCAGTTCTGGTATTCATAAACTTCTATTTATTTGAGATTTCTATTGTATATGTTTTCAAACAAATATTATGTATTTTGTTTTGAGAGTTTGTTATAGTAGCTTCATGAACTACTATGGTTTTTTTATATTCCGCTGCGAGTTATTCTGATATGTTCTGTGTCTGTGATTCTGTGTATTTGATTTCATTTGCTCCAAATTTATTTACAATCTGTTATTTTGAATTATTCAAGTCAGACATGTGTGGATTATTGTCGATTTGAATGGTCCAAAATACCGGGTCGTTACAGGGGCAGTGGTCTTGGATGTATATAGCTGCCTGTGGGCCTGGGCTGGAGCAATCTGGCCTGGCAACGTTCTGGTTCGGCGAGGCTTCATTCGGTAGTGGTTGGAGCAGTGGTGGTTCGGTATGTAGTGCTTTGATTTGGTTCGGCGAGGCTTCATTCGGTAGTGGTTGGAGCAGGGGTGGTTCGGTATGTAGTGCTTTGATTTGGTTCGGCGAGTTTCATTCGATAGTGGGTGGAGGAAGCTGATTCGGTAGCTCCCTGGTTCGGCGGTAGTTGGGATAGGTCTTGGTTCGGCGAGGGGGATATGCTTGGTTCGGCTGTTGTTTGGACCGGTGGTAGGAGCTTGGTTCCTTCTGGCTCGGTAGGGGTGAAAACACACCCAACATTTGCCCCCCAAAGCGAGGTATATGCTGGTATATAGCTTGCTTTGTTTGATCCTGGTTGTTCTCGTTTGGTCTTGTACGCCGAATGCTTTGGTTCGGTGGCCTTTCCCTTGCCTATAAATATGGGCGATATGCTACCGTTGTCTCCTCACCGTTTGAGATAGCCGAACCGATTGATTTTACCGAATCAAAATTTCTGCCTTCTGCCGAATCAGCTGTGCTAGCCGAACCAGGTGATTTATCTTAACCGCCAAATGAACCTTTGTTACCGAATGGGTCTTAGTCCTACCGAATGAAAATGGGAGAGTGTGATCGCCGAATGAACATTAGGAGTTCGAATACCGAACGAACCTAACACCGAACGAACTTGAAAACTTCCTGTGTCGAATGGACTTGAGAATTTTTCTGTACCGAATGATTTTTTATGCTTCGAATGACAAATTAAATTCCAGAAATCATATACTTGCTTGTTTTATACTTTCGTATCTTTTGTTTTGCAGATAAATGTCTCGCAAAGTGGAAACTCGTACGGATAAAAGGAAGTCCGAGGGCGAAGGAGAGTCCTCGGCCGTGCCCCCAGCTCAATCAGGATCGGAGCGTCATGGGCCCACCCCAAGGTCATTAGTGGATGGACATGGTCCCCAGGAGCTGCTGGATTCCCCGCCTGACTGCTTTCCTAGCTCTCTCAAAGAGGAGCAGCTCGATGTTATATCTCGTTCCTTTGGGATCGATAGAGCCCTCATGCTGTTGCCGGGCCCAGGAGTCATGCCATACAATTCTCCCGAAGGGTACTTTGCTTATAGTAGGTACCATTGTATGTGTGGTGCTATCCCGCCTCTCAATTCTTGGGTAGTCAGCTTCCTCACGTATCTAAAGGTGGCCCCATTCCAGCTTCAGCCCAACTCTTATGCCATACTGGCGAGCCTTTTCGTCATCTTTCAGAGGAAGTACGGGCGCCCTCCTTCCAACCGGGAGATCCGGTACTTATATAATTTGAGAGGCTACAAGAAAGGATCCCCATACATTAGCTTGGAGTCAGCTGTGACCTTCAAGCCGGTCTTGGACCTGTACTCTAAATTCAGCATGTTCAAGAAAGAGTGGTTCTTTGTTAGGGACGACTCCGTCTCAATCCGGCGCTTTACCTCTGGATGTAAGTTGATGCTTTTACTTATAATTTCTATTCCGATTGCGATGCTTCTTCTCATACTTTCTCATTTTTGCTAGCGACAGGTGGCTTTCCGGTTGTGGAGACTGACCGCCTGGTTCAGACGGCGGCTGAGATAGAAGCCATTCTTGGGAAATACAGATCATCTGCCTTCTTGATTAGAAATGCGATTCTTCTGGAATATAACTTAATCCTTCCGCAGCAGTCTGTAGTTAAGCTGAGGGAAACGGCGGAGGAGAGGGCGGCTGCTCAGACCAAGGAAGGTGTTACGGCAGAGAGTAGCAAGAGGAAACCTTTCGCAAAACCTCCAGCTGTCGGAGGTAAGAAACTCAAGAAATCGGACGGTCCCTCCCCCAGCAATTGTCCACTTACCCGGGAGGAGGAAGACATAGAGGAGGAAAGAGGCGAGGGTGGAGATGGTCGGGATGGTGACAAAGGTGGCGATGGCATCGGGGCCCTACTTCCTGGGCAAGCGGGCGAGATTCAGGAGTGGACGGATGATGCGTTCCACCAGGCTTTTGAGGGGTTGGATGAGGATCCGGCTTTGGCAGAGAAGACCGGGAAGGCGGACAAAGCCGGGACTGGTGCAAGTGAGTCTTCTCCGACCATTCCAGCCAAGGTGGCTCCGACGACTCAAGGTGAACTCTTGACTCCTGCATGCTTCATTAATGATAGGGACTTAGGAATATTTTATGACCCGCTCCCGTCCTAGAATGAAATCCAGGACTTATTGCAGTATCCCACTCCTCCCCAGGGTTTGTACAATCACAGCTGTGTTTCTTTTCCCTTTTTTTTTAACTTGTAATTTACCGCGTTTCTCGAATCGTATAGTAATGTAAGATTGTGACACTTGTTCTTTATATCAGGAGCAGGCAAGACGTCCAAAGCTTCAGACCTCCGACACAGGCTTGAGCAATATAAACTTTCCAAAATTTCTGCTAAGCCGAAGCCCTCAACCCAACGCTCCGGGGATGTAGTCGGCTACCGTCCTCTTCTTGGGGTCATCGAAGAGGGTATTCAGCAGAGGAAGAGGAGTCATCCTTTATCCGAAACTTCGCCCGGTCCTCAGCCTCCGGCTCAGCCTATTCATGACATTACTGAGGAGGGTAGCGAGTTTGCACCTTCTCCGCACCCGTTCGAAAACCCTTCTGTTATTCATATCGACCGTCCCGACTAGGCCCGTAATCCATTTGCGGGTCATCCTGATCTGGATCCAAGTTCTCATGATATTACTTTTGACGAAGTCACTGGTGAACACCTTCTCCCCCGTAACCCCATGGTACGAGTACTTGATGAAGCCAAGTCCTTAGATCTCGATCTACTCACTACTCGTATAGTTACTATGGGAGACGAGGCCAAGGCTAATATTGATCGGGTGGCAGAGGAGACCAAGAAGCTGATGGGGCATCATGCTCGGCTGGTTAAGGCCGGAGAGGAGATTGGGAGCGCCAATATCCGACTTCGATTGGTGGTTTCGGATCAGGCCAAACAGCTTGCGGATCAGGCTATTCAGATTTCTCAGCATGAGGCTGCTACTGGGCGACTAAGGAAAACCATGGAAGAGGCCAGTCGGGCCGAATTGCGGAAAATGGAAGCTGCCTGCAAAGAGCGGATTGATATGGCTATTGCCACGGTGGATGAGATTCGGAGAGCGGATCTCGAGCAGGTGGAGGAATTGTCCGAGAAACTTGAGGCTGCAGAGCTTGCTCAAGCTAAGTTGAGGGAAGAGATGGAGGTGATGCGGAGGTCCCTTCAGGCTGATTGCTCGAGATACAGATTGGAGAGAGATGCTGCCGTCGAAAGGTTGTCGGCTTCCGATGCCCGGATGAGGGAGTTTGAGGAGAATGAGGGAATGATGGATGACATGCTCCAGGACATGTATTTCCGGACTTGGAAGCAGGGCAATCTCTCTTGGATGGATGATTATCCCAGGGTCATGGCCAAGATCTATCTTCGGGCTTTGGAGGAGGCTAAGGCTGATGCAGATAAAGAAGGTGGAACGGTCTTCAGTATGGATGTGGTCACTGCCCAGTTCACCAAGGAGGAGAAAGTGGCGGTAAAGGAGGGTATGCGGCTTCTTGCTGCTGAGGAGGCAGGTGTGCAGGTAGAGGATGACGACCAGGATGGTCAAGAAGCAGGTGCTGGTAAGTCTTCCTTTCTAGCCTTTCCGTTAACTTGGTTACTTATCACTAATGAATCCTTTTTATGACTGGACAGGCGGGCAACAGAGCAAGGACAAGACTTCGACGCAACCGGCTCCCTGATTAGACCGCCTTTCATGTTTTAATCGTAGATGGAAGTCTTGAATATCTTGTAAGACCGAGCATGGAATGTAGTCGAATGTCCTGCCACTGTGAGTCCCTACACCCATTGGCGAGTATCTCCTACTCTGTATCATGTACTTAAGGGATTGTTATAGGGGATAGAAAAAAAAGCTTTTTAAGTAAAATTGAAATACGTGAAATAGTAAAACTTCCAATCACGGAAGGCCTTCGATGTGCTTAAGTTCGTGGCAAACGGGTTTTGTAGTCACTTTCCCTAGCTGTGGGTCTTGGAGACATTTGTCACCCATCTTACGCCTCTGCGGGGAGTTAATTCTTTTTTACCACAGCCGCACTTAAGACACATCGGAGCCGAGATCGCGCACAGTAACTACCCGGGCCATTATGGCCCGTAATCGTGGGTATTATTCGATTTACTGTGGCCGGCTAGCATGGGTGTCGATCGTCAACTGTGAACTGCCCCTGGCTGGCCACACCTTATGTTGGGGCTTATAGTCGGTTCATAGTTGCCGGCGAGCCTAACGCCGTAATGAGCTGCCTCGGCTATAGTCGGCCTTCTCGGTGGCTTATAATCGGCTCAATACAGTTGGCTTTAAGGGCCGTCGCGAGCAATGAGTTAACCCGCAGCAGAGGGATGCTGGAGCAAAAGTGTCTCATTGGCGAGGGCATAGATTCGCATAGTACCTGTTAGGTCTTGTCCAGGTGAAGTTGCGTCGTGGAGTGCTTTGAATAGAAATGCTGTATACTCAGGATTTTGTTCAACAGAAAATGATAAAGTTAACAAGCAGCCAAGATACAAAGGAAAAAGAAAAGAGACAAGGTTTTTTTTAAAGTGGTTCGGCACGAAAAGGCCTACGTCCACTGATTCTCTTTGTTAATTCACTTCATATGGGCAATACAAGTTAAGAAAAGTATCGACGGAGGTGTTGGATGTTCCATGCCCTCTGGAACACCTCTCCGTCCACTGTTGACAAAATATAGGCTCCGTTGTGGAGATCTTTATGAATTACATATGGTCCATCCCAGATTGGGTCTAGTGCTCCGGGGCGAGGGAAGATTCGCTTGAGGACAAGATCCCCTTCTTGCAAGGTACGATGCTTGACTTTGGAGTTGTATTGTGCTGCCACTTTTTGCTTGTGGGCTGCTGTTTTGAGGATTGCATCGTTTCTTCTCTCCTCGATTAGATCCAAAGACATGTGAAGGAGTTCTTCGTTCTCTTCTGGGTTATAGTGGATCCGACGATGGGAAGGCACAATAGTTTCAACTGGGAGCATAGCCTCCGATCCGTACGCCAAAGAGAAAGGAGTGTGCCCTATCGATGTTCTGAAAGATGTGCGATAGGCCCATAGTGCCGTAGGAAGTTCATCCACCCAAGCGCCCTTTGACTTTTCGAGCTTCTTTTTTATTAGAGTTTTCAGAATTTTGTTGACCGCTTCGACTTGTCCGTTTGCCTAGGGATATGCTACGGATGAGAAGCTTTTATGAATTCTGTGTTCTTGGCACCAGTTGGCGAATTCCTCGCTGTCAAATTGAAGTCCATTGTCTGATATGATTTTGAGTGGGACTCCGTACCTGCATAGGACATTTTTGATCAAGAAGTTAATAACTTTTGCTGAAGATACTTTATTTAAAGGTTCCGCTTCCACCCATTTGGTGAAATAATCAACTACCACTATAGCATATTTGGCCCCGCCTCGGCCCATTGGTAGCTCGCCGATTAAGTCAATTCCCCATATCGCGAAGAGCCAAGGGCTGGTCATTTGAGTAATCTCGGTTGTTGGTAGCCGAGGGATCTTAGCAAATTTTTGGCATCTGTCACACTTCTTGACGAAATCTAAGGCGTCCTTGCTTAAGGTGGGCCAGAAATATCCGTATCGGAGTATCTTCTTTGCTAATGTTTGCCCCCCGGTGTGATCTCCACAGCTCCCCTGATGGATGTTGGATAAGATTTCCTTGGCTTCCCTTCCGGCGACACACCTTAATAATGGGTTAGAGAAACCGCGCCGATAGAGGATGTCTTCTTGTATTGTATAGCGGGACGCTTTCCTCAAGATTTTCTTGACTTCATTACGCCCGTTGGGTAGCGTGCCACCTTGTAGGTAGTCTCGGATGGGAGTCATCCAAGTTGCTTCTTCGGCTGCGGCTATCAGATTCACTTGCTCAAAACTCGGGACCGTTTGCTTTGAGATGGTTACTGCCCCGAAGATGGCGATGTCTCTCATACTCGCTTGCTTTGCCAATTCGTCGGCCTCTTGGTTCTCTTCCCGAGGGATGTGTTTGACTAAGTATTGATCCAATCGGCTGAGAAGCAACTTGGTCTTCTTTAGATATGCTATGAGTCGTTCCTCTCGAGCTTGGAATTCTCCTAGTATTTGATTGACGATAAGTTGAGAATCACTGTGAAGACACAAAGAATTGGCTCCGATTTCTATGGCAATTTCTAGTCCAGCTATCACTGCTTCATATTCTGCATCGTTGTTGGTGGCAGCGAACTCCAACCTTATAGCATAGTGCAGCTTATTTCCCCTGGGAGTGATTATTACCACACCTGCCCCCGAGCCTTGTTCGTTAGATGCACCATCCACAAAGAGATTCCACTTGATATCTTCTGTTATTTCCAGTTGCTCCTTATCCTCGTTGGTAGTGAACTCTGCAATGAAATTAGCCATGGCTTGTCCCTTGATGGCGGTGCGAGGGTGATAGGTGATATCATATTGACTCAGCTCAATACACCATTTAAGTAGTTGCCCGGAAGTGTCAGGACGATGGAGTACCTGCCTCAGTGGTTGATCGGTCAGAACTTTGATGGAATGGGATTGGAAGTAGTGACGTAGTTTTCATGAAGAGATTAGTAAACAGTATGCTAACTTTTCAAGTTTAGGATATCTGACTTCTGCCCCAGTAAACCTTTTACTGACGAAGTAAACTGGTCGTTGCGTGCGGTTGTCTTCCCTTACCAAGGCAGCGCTTAGGGCGTGAGATGACACATCAAGGTATAGGTATAATTCTTCGCCTTCGCTTGGGGTCGAGAGTACCGGTGGTTTCTGGAGGTGTTCGATTAGGTTAAGGAAAGCGGTTAAGCATTCGTCCGTCCATTCGAACTATCCTTTATCTTTCTTTAGAGCTTCGAAAAAGGGGACGCACTTGTCCGTTGCTTTGGAGATGAATCGGCTTAGGGCGGCCACTTTTCCATTTAGGCTTTGCATTTCCTTTCGGGTGGAAGGTATCTTGATGTCCCTTAATGCTCGGACTTGTTCAGGGTTTGCTTCAATCCCTCGGCATGGACGATGAACCCTAAGAATTTTCCCGATGACACTCCGAAGGAGCACTTTAGTGGATTCAACTTCATTCCATACTGTCGAAGTACCTGGAACATTTCGCCTAGGTGGCTTACGTGATCTTTGGCTTTCCGTGATTTCACCAGCATGTCGTCTACATATACTTCCATTGTTCGTCCTATTAGCCCTGCAAACATCTTGTTGACGAGGCGCTGGTAGGTGGCTCCTGCATTTTTAAGTCCGAAGGGCATCACTTTGTAGCAGTATAAACCCCGGTCGGTGATGAAACTAGTGTGGTCTTGGTCGGGAGCATGCATAGGAATTTGGTTATATCCTGAGTATGCATCCATAAAAGATAGGAGTTCGTGCCCGGCTGTGCTGTCTACAAGTTGGTCGATTCTGGGAAGCGGGAAGCAATCCTTTGGGCAGGCGTCGTTTAGGTTGGAGAAGTCAATGCAGGTCCGCCACTTCCCATTTGCTTTCTTTACTAGTACCGGGTTGGCTATCCATTCTGGGTAAATAGCTTCTCGTATGAAGTCATTGGCGAGTAGATTCTTTACTTCTTCATCGAGGGCTGCTGATCGCTCTGCCCCCATACTTCTCTTTTTTTGTTTTATAGGCGTCTTGGTAGGATCAATGTTTAATACGTGGCATGCTATGTCGGGGGAGATTCCGGTCATGTCAGCGTGTGACCAAGCGAATACATCCAAGTTGTGGCGGAGGAAATCAATGAGTTGTTCCTTCAATTCAGCTTTCAGCTGGGACCCAATTTTCAGTAGCCTACTTGAGTCGTGCTTGTCTACAGATATAAACTCCATAGCTTCTGCAGGCTCGGCGGTGGCCTCCTCCTCTTTGTCCCTAGGGTCTAATTCATTGAAAGGGTCGCTGGTGTATCGAAGAGGAGGGACTCTCTTTAGTTGCTATGCTTCAAGGCTTTTCGTGCAGAGGGCGATCTCTACACTTTTCCCTTTATCTTTCCTGTGGTTGTTGCGAAGTTCGGTTACATAGCAGTCTCGTGCAATATCCTGGTCTTCTTCCACTTCCCCTACCCCATTGTCTGTTGGAAATTTCATTTTCAGGCACCATGGGGCTAGGACAATCTGGAAGTCAGACTAGGCTGGTCTTCCTAAGAAGGCGTTGTAGGCCGAATGGTTTTCTATCAGCACAAACGTTTGTCTCCTTACAACGGAGCGGGGATGGCTTCCAATTTCAACAAAGAGGTCCAGCTGCCCGAGGGGCATCTTTGCATCTCCAGTGAAACCGTGTAGTGGTTTATTGCAGGGAGATACATCCTTCATTGATAGCTTCATTTTGTCGAATGCGTGTTTGAACAGGATATTTACAGAGCTTCCAGTGTCTACCAGGATTCGATAAACTTCGGCGGGACCGAGTCGGGCAGAGATAACCATGGGATCCATGTGAGGGTACTGTCTTCCTTCTAGATCGCGTTTACTGAATGTGATGTCATCACTTTCTTTCCGCTTTGGGTGGCGCTCTTCTATAACCGTATTGACACAGTCTCTATTGTCTCTAAGCGACTTCCCATATCTTTCCATCTCTCTCCAACTTCTGTCTGCGATGTGCGGACCTTCTGAGATGGTATGGACCACTATCTTCTCTTGACTAGAGCTGCTAGCGTTGCGGTTTCCTCTGTCGGTCCCTGGTGAGGGTAGCCTTGGGTTTTCATTGGCAGGAGCTGGAGTCCTGTCTTGACTTTTTACATAACGCTCCAGTTTCTTCCTTCTGATGTGTTCCTCAATCAGATCTCGGAGATGATGGCATTCGTTGGTATCATGTCCGTGAGATTCGTGGAAGCGGCAGAATTTTCCAGACTTCTGTGCGTTATCTGATTCCTTCTTGTATGGTGGGCGTTTGTATCTAACTTCGCCTTGGGTGGCAAGGAAGATATTTTCGACGGTCTCGTTCAAAGGGGTGTAAGTGTCGAATCTTGGTCCTGGCCGATATAGGCGCTTTTCTACCTTCTTGCCCCAGCATTGTCTCTGGAATCATTTCTTCGAACGTCCCTCACCACAGCAGGGGCGTTGCCATGGGTCGTCTTACTTTGCTGTCCTTACTGCCCCTCAATGGCGGCATCCTCAAGCCTCATGTATTTCCCGGCTTCATGGAAGAAATCGGGTAAAGTAGCTGGTTTTTCTTTTGTCAATCTTCTAGCAAATTTAGTGTCCGGATGCACCACACTACAGAGGGCCATTAGGATAAGCTTCTCATCGGCATCTTGAACTGCGGCTGCTGCGGCGTTGAATCTGGTTAGGTATTGCTGCAGCTTTTCTCCAGGTTTCTGTTTGACGCTGGATAAGGAATAAGCGTCCTTAGGTTGCTCCACATGAATGCGGAACTGACTGATAAATTTTTCTTTCAACATTTCCCATGAGCTGATGGATCCTTGGGGTAGATGACAGAACCAGGATGTAGCAAGATCTGCTAAGAAGAGCGGAAAGCATTTGCACAGTACTCCCTCCGTTGCTCCACTCATGAGCATATGCTGCGTGTACCTCTGTAACTGTACAACGGGATCGGAGGTTCCTTTGTAGGGTTCCATTGTTGGCATCTTCCATTCTCGGGGGGTGATAGCAATTTCGATATTGCGGGCGAAAGGGCTGGTTACCCTAGCGCCTATCCCTCGATCTCTTTGCTCCCGCTGGACACACTCTCTGAATAAGCGTGCCATCCTTTCATCAGAACTTGGAGCGGATAGAAATGAGTTTGGTTCTGTTCTGTGGGATTGATTCCGTCCAGACGGCCTGTAGGGATGGTATCGTCTATCATTCCTCATATTTTCCCGTGGCTGCCTTTGGTCTTCTGGGAGCACGCTTGGGTCAGCTACAGTTGGCCCTTGCCTTGATCTCCCCCTGTTGGGTTCTGATCTAAGCACTTCCTCGGGTCCAACTTCGGGCTGAACTCTAGCTCGGCCCCGTTCACCGGTGTTTCTGTTGTTAGGCAGCATGACAGGCTCAGCTACAGTTGACCTTCGCCCGGTACCTTCCCCGTTGGGTTCGGTACCAAACGTTTCCTCAGGCCTAACTTCGGGCTGTGCTCGGTCTCGGCTCCTACCACGGCTACTTCTGCCGTTAGCTCCTTCGAAGAAGGAAGATCTTTGCTGTCTCTGAGATCCTCCAGACTGGGACTCGCCCCATGATTCAGTGTTGCGGTTGGATTCTTCAGCGTCCCTCAAGCGTGACATGAGATGGTCCACCAAGGCTTCCTGCTGGGACATGAAGCGGTTAGTTACTTCAACCACAACTTTGTCCAGATCTGCTCTAGTAATTGCTGCAGGCTGTTCTACGGCGGGAGCAGTTGTGTTAGCCTGTTCTTCATTCGTTACTGTTGCTGGAGGAGGACGATTTGCTTGATTCGTGACATCTGGATCTGGGAGACTGCTAGATGCGATGTTTTTTCCTTTGTTAACATCTTTTCTCTGTTTGGGAGGCATGTTTTCCAAGTGGCGAACGATGCTGTTAGGAAAACTTATTAAGCGGGTGAAGCTAAAGCTTCGAGCTTCTAACTCTCAATGAAAGCACCAAAAATGTTTGCACAAAAAAGGGACAAACACCTCAAAGTTGTATGATTTAGTAGATCTTATGTAGTTCTTAGTGATTTGGGTGATTTATGCAAATATATGAAAAGCAGGGGCTAAACTGTAAAAAGACACGCAGATTTATAGTGGTTCAGCCAGAATATGCCTACGTCCACTTTATATGTTATTTCTCTTCTCTTGTTTTGATTACAAGTACAAAGCTTTGATATAAGTAAAAGAAAGTTGTTTTAAAGTTCTCTCCGTGCTTGAGCTCTCAAAACTTGTCCCCATTGTTGTACCCCTGCCCCTCTATTTATAGAGTGAGGCTGGGGGCAGGGGTCTTGGATGTATATAGCTGCCTGTGGGCCTGGGCTGGAGCAATCTGGCCTGGCAACGTTCTGGTTCGGCGAGGCTTCATTCGGTAGTGGTTGGAGCAGTGGTGGTTCGGTATGTAGTGCTTTGATTTGGTTCGGCGAGGCTTCATTCGGTAGTGGTTGGAGCAGGGGTGGTTCGGTATGTAGTGCTTTGATTTGGTTCGGCGAGTTTCATTCGATAGTGGGTGGAGGAAGCTGATTCGGTAGCTCCCTGGTTCGGCGGTAGTTGGGATAGGTCTTGGTTCGGCGAGGGGGATATGCTTGGTTCGGCTGTTGTTTGGACCGGTGGTAGGAGCTTGGTTCCTTCTGGCTCGGTATGGGTGAAAACACACCCAACAGGGCAGCTAAATGATTTGCTTGCAGGAAATTGAAGTTGGCTTGATGAGTAAAGAAGGCATTGGCTGCTAGTATAAATAAGAGAGACTTGTTTTAAATTTGCAGTTGCTTTGTAATGGAATTACTAGACAAATTCTATTTTCTGCAATTGAAGTACTTGTAGGAAACTTTCTAAGTATTTGAGGATGAAAACTTGTACTTAAGTAAAATTCATTTTGAATGATATTTGATGGAGTTTGATTTTTATTGATGTTGTGATCATCTGATTTGGAGAAAACAAGGGCATGGGTATAACACATAAATATAAAATGTGAATGTAATGATCTCTGTTTTTATTGCCTGAGTTTATTCAATGATTTTCTTTAAATAAAATTATAATAGTTTTGACAAGATTTGAATAAGAAATATCCAAGTGGAATAAATGTATGCATGTCAGATAGTTGATACTGATATATGTATATGTATATATATTTGAACCTCTGATTTCTATTGTTTATATTTTGTCTTATGGGAATTGAACTGCTAAGGGGATTTAATTTTTGAAATGAACTCTCAAGATTTTTGTAGAATATTCAAGTGAAATGAATTTGTGTATGGCAGGTAAATGATACTGGCATGTGCATGAACTCTGGAAACTTGTATAAATTTGAGTATTTAAATTTTCAGAAAGATCTTTGAGAATAGTAGACTTGAAAGG
This sequence comes from Allium fistulosum, assembly GCA_030737815.1. Taxonomy (NCBI): domain Eukaryota; kingdom Viridiplantae; phylum Streptophyta; class Magnoliopsida; order Asparagales; family Amaryllidaceae; genus Allium; species Allium fistulosum. Next base: position 1,114,217,018 of record CM060905.1, read on the forward strand.
TACTGAATTTTTGATAAATGATTGAACACCTATAAGAATGATTTTTCCAGAAAACTTGAACTGGACATAAAAAGACTTGGAAATTTAGGAGTAGCACTTTGTAGAAGTTTGTTAACATGAGGGATATGGGTTTACAAGTGGTAAAGGAGGGACTATGACCGGCCTAGATGGCCATGAGTCAAACCCTTGGATGCTTGGAACCACTTCATTTCAATCAGTGAAGTGTAATGTGCTTCCGGGACCAATTAAAGAAAACACCAAGCAGCCCTTATATAACTCCAAGCATATCTCACAAACCACCAAGTTTGTAGGTCTGCATCATATTAAACTTTAAAATGCTAAAAGTACTCTCCTAATCAACTTAAAATGATAAATGGAAATAACTTATGAGTAGTGTTATGTGTATACCTGATAACACTGATAAGATTAAGGAAACACTATGTTTGTGTTAATAGAATTATTTAGGCAGATTAATATTTATAGTCAGATAAAAGGTTTAAGTGTAGTAATTTGCTAAAATACACCTCTGGCAGTAGAACAAGATTCAGAAAGGAAATAAATGGCTTGTCAATAGATTGTATGATATTTTGTTTTCACTTTGATTTAAATTGACTCTGATATATATATATATATATATAAAATAATAATAAGGAACAATTGTGTATCATCAAATATATAATTGGTTTAATCTTTGTATACTGATATGATTATATTAGTAATTCCAGGGTCTTGGGAAAAATAATTGGAAACTATATAAAAATTTACATATAAAAGTATTTGGGGTTAGTGGTGAGTTCCTCTTGTAAAAAAAAAAAAAATTTCTAAGCATTTTAGGATGAGGGTCACCACAGTTGGTGTCACAGCAGGGAGTAAGTGTAGATCCAAGCAAGGTCATTGCAGTTCAATCATGGAGTAGACCCAAAACAGTGACTGAGGTGAGGTCATTCTTAGGTTTGGCAGGGTATTATAGGAGGTTCATCAAGGATTTTTCAAGAATAGCTGCACCAATGACCAAACTAACCAAGAAGAACCAACCATATGTGTGGACTGAGCAGTGTGAACAAGCTTTTGAGAAATTGAAGCAAGCATTGGTGGAAGCTCCTGTCCTACAAATCCCAGAAGCAAATGAAGGAATGGTTGTATACACTGATGCTAGTGGGTCTGGGTTAGGTGCAGTGCTTATGCAACATGGCAAGGTAGTGGCATATGCATCAAGACAGCTTAAACCCAATGAAACCAAATATGCAACTCATGATCTAGAATTAGCTGCAATAGTGTTTGCACTAAAATTATGGAGGCATTATTTGCTTGGGGCAAAATTTGAATTATTCACAGATCATCAAGCATTGAAATATTTATTTTCTCAAAAAGATTTAAATATGAGGCAAGCAAGGTGGTTGGAGTTTCTGGCTGCATATGATTTAGATATATTGTACACTCATGGAAAAGCTAATAGAGTAGCAGATGCTTTGAGCAGAAATCATGTTAGATTAGCCAGTTTGATGATTGATGAGTTTAAAAATCTTGCAGTGCTTGGGGAGGCAGATATATACAGTAAGGATGCAGTGAATTTTAAAGAGCAGGGTGATATGGTGGAGTACGGTACACTGGGAATAATCACAGTGAAGTCTAATCTGGTGGAGAAAGTTGGTAGCATGCAAGATCAAGATCAAAGTCTGAAGGAGAAGAAAGAAATGTTATTAAACAACATTGAGTCAGAGAATTTTAAAATAGATTCCCAAGGTTATTTGAGGAAAAATGATAAGCTTTGTGTACCAAACATTGCAGAATTGAAGGAAGAAATCATGAATGAGCATCACAAGACCAGGTACACCATACACCCTGGTGGTACTAAGATGTATCATGATTTAAAAAGAGGCTACTGGTGGCCAGGAATGAAGCAAGCAGTGGCAAGATATGTGGCAAAATGTTCCACATGTCAACAAATTAAAGCAGACCACCAAAAGCCCTCTGGCATGTTGCAACCTTTGGAGGTACCTCAGTGGAAGTGGGAAAGCATTTCCATGGATTTTGTGGATGGTTTGCCTAGAACTAAGAAAGGCAATGATAGTATATGGGTAATTGTTGATAGACTAACCAAATCAGCTCACTTTGTTCCTGTCAGGTCAGATAGAAATGCATCTAGGCTTGCACAATTGTTTATCAAAGAAGTGGTGAGGTTACATGGCATACCCAAGACTATTGTAAGTGATAGAGACACTTTGTTCACCTCAAGATTTTGAGAAAGTTTCCAAGAAGCAATGGGAACACAACTTTGTTTAAGCACTGCCTACCATCCTCAAAGTGATGGGCAAACAGAGATAGTGAATAAAATATTGGAAGATTTACTTAGAGCATGTGTGCTTGATTTTGGGGGAAATTGGGAGGATCATATTCACTTGGCAGAATTCACTTACAACAATAGCTATCAATCAACCATAGGAATGGCTCCCTTTGAAGCCTTGTATGGGAGATCTTGCATGTCTCCTGCCTGTTGGTTGGAAGCAGGAGAGGGTGTAATGTTGGGGCCAGATCATGTTAAAGAAACTTCCAACATGATTGAATTGGTTAGGCATAGAATGAAGGCAGCACAATCAAGACAAAAGTCTTATGCAGATAGAAAGAGAAAGCCAATGGAGTTTGAAGTAGGAGAGCATGTTTTTCTGAAGGTATCACCAATGAAGAAAGTGTTCAGGTTTGGAAAATCTGGTAAGCTATCACCAAGATTTGTAGGACCATATGAAATTATGCAGAGAATTGGTGCTATGGCCTACAGACTCAAGTTACCTGAGGAGTTGAGTGGTGTGCATCCTGTATTTCATGTTTCTCAATTGAGAAAATGGGTGCATGATGAAGGAGCAATTCTGGAGTCACCTACTCAAGTTCAAGTCCAGAAGAATTTGGTTTATACCAATGAACCAGTAGGGATAGTTGCCAAGGAAGAGAAAAAGTTGAGGAACAAGGTGATCAAACTGGTGAAAATCCAATGGAGCTTGGACACTAATGATTGTACATGGGAGGTTGAAGATAAAATGAGGGCTAAATACCCCAGTTTATTTACTGATGGAGAGGTATGTCTAAGCAGCCTAAGATGATTTTTCTAAATATACATACATTGATTGTTTTCATAAAATACGGGTATGGGGTTATGGAGTTAAAACAGGCTATGGATTAGTGTTTTTAATTGGAGAGATTAGGTGAAATTATGAGGACATAATTCCTTTAAGGGGGAGGGTATGTAATGACCCTAAAATAAAATAAAATAATACATATATTTATATTAGAAAATTCTGAGATATATATAGAAGTATATATATATATTGCATTAAAACAGAAAAGAATTTGGCAATGAATAAAATTAAATGAGAGCTTCTGTTTGATAAAATGCAAGGAATCAAGGTAATTAGAAGAAAAATTGGAGCTCAAAATAAATATAGTTTTATGTTCAAATAATTATGTAAATATATATACATTTAATATATATGGGGTGTTTGCTATTTTATATGAAGATAAAATAAAATGAGGTTTAATATAAAGGTTTATATGTCTTATAATTGTGCCAGAAAATAATTAGCATAATATATGTGATTTTTAATTTAAAAAGGGAGTTGACTGATTTGACAAAAAGGCAGAAATATATATATATACACATACAGAATCAAATAAAATTTCCATACCATATTTATTCCAAGCAAATAATTTGGGTAAATGATTTTTACATTACAAAGTATAGTAGTATGTCTGATAGAAAGGAGGTAATGGATAGGTAGAAAGAAAATATATACAAAGTAGATTTTCAGATTTCCTTAAAACTTAAAAAAAAAAATAATAAACTAAGGGTCACATGCTTATGGCATGAGTAGAAAGGAGTCATGAAAATAGTATTGAGTGTCTAAAAATGTATGATCCCCGAAATGGCTAATTAAAGTATGCATTTCCAATTTACGATCACACAAAAATATGATGTGTACATAAACATCTAAGGGTATCAGGGGAATTACCCATTTTCTAAAACCCTAGAATGGATTTATAAATAACTGCACATAGCCAAAACCATCACTCTCTCGGGATCAAAACAAAAATAAAATAAGCAAGGAGAAACACTAGCTTGAGGCTTTGGGGGATTTGCTGTTCTAAGAAATTAAGGCAGTGAAAGAAGAAACATTATGTGAGTATTTATCTTTTGTATGCAATGGCATTAAGTCCTATTGCAGGCAGCCTAAAAATACTATGAGTTATTTGAATCTCTGAAATGATTTGTTATGGGTGATATGGGTGTTTGTTTGTGCATTTTTGTTTGGAGCATTGATCTGTAATTTGGCTTTCAGAGTTAACATGTTTTAAGTATTCTTGTTCTATCATCATTAAACATGGATCAAGATTAATAGGGGAACATGGGGTTGAGTCAGAAAATATGCAGGCAGTCATATTTCTCTGATATAAAAAGAAAAAAGAAAAACTAAACTGGTCACTTGGGGGTAGTCAATGATCTGCTTACTTCAGGTGGAAGCAAGTATGTGCATGGTGCAACAGCACCCTGAGGCCTTTGTGTGTTGGAATAATTTAAACAACCTGGGAGTTTCCATCACAATGCATACATAGTGTTCATTTGACAAGGAGTTAAAGACCATGAAATAAATGGGGGTAGGGGTTTAAAAATCCGGGTTATAAACTTTCAGATTTGGTGTTAGATTTAATCAAGTTAAACATTGTTCATTGATTAATTTGCTGGGTGGAAATTTGGAGTATAAAACAGAGATTACTTACCCAAGTTTTGATGAGGATGAATTAAAAATTTGTACACATGCTTAATCTTAACTGACTGTTGTGCATTGTTTGATTTGTTGAATGTGGTATTGTGTCTTTTTGAATGAACCAAAACATGCTAAGTATAAGACCTGTTAATCTAGGAAGGCATTGCAAGATTACTACAATTATGTACATATATACAAAATTGATAAATGCTCATACCAGTGTAAACTGACCCTTTTGGTTGCCCTTGCAATCATCTGGGTGTCTCAAAAATTATTTGGGGCAGCTAAATGATTTGCTTGCAGGAAATTGAAGTTGGCTTGATGAGTAAAGAAGGCATTGGCTGCTAGTATAAATAAGAGAGACTTGTTTTAAATTTGCAGTTGCTTTGTAATGGAATTACTAGACAAATTCTATTTTCTGCAATTGAAGTACTTGTAGGAAACTTTCTAAGTATTTGAGGATGAAAACTTGTACTTAAGTAAAATTCATTTTGAATGATATTTGATGGAGTTTGATTTTTATTGATGTTGTGATCATCTGATTTGGAGAAAACAAGGGCATGGGTATAACACATAAATATAAAATGTGAATGTAATGATCTCTGGTTTTATTGCCTGAGTTTATTCTATGATTTTCTTTAAATAAAATTATAATAGTTTGGACAAGATTTGAATAAGAAATATCCAAGTGGAATAAATGTATGCATGTCAGATAGTTGATACTGATATATGTATATGTATATATATTTGAACCTCTGATTTCTATTGTTTATATTTTGTCTTATGGGAATTGAACTGCTAAGGGGATTTAATTTTTGAAATGAACTCTCAAGATTTTTGTAGAATATTCAAGTGAAATGAATTTGTGTATGGCAGGTAAATGATACTGGCATATGCATGAACTCTGGAAACTTGTATAAATTTGAGTATTTAAATTTTTAGAAAGATCTTTGAGAATAGTAGACTTGAAAGGTACTGAATTTTTGATAAATGATTGAACACCTATAAGAATGATTTTTCCAGAAAACTTGAACTGGACATAAAAAGACTTGGAAATTTAGGAGTAGCACTTTGTAGAAGTTTGTTAACATGAGGGATATGGGTTTACAAGTGGTAAAGGAGGGACTATGGCCGGCCTAGATGGCCATGAGTCAAACCCTTGGATGCCTGGAACCACTTCATTTCAATCAGTGAAGTGTAATGTGCTTCCGGGACCAATTAAAGAAAACACCAAGCAGCCCTTATATAACTCCAAGCATATCTCACAAACCACCAAGTTTGTAGGTCTGCATCATATTAAACTTTAAAATGCTAAAAGTACTCTCCTAATCAACCTAAAATGATAAATGGAAATAACTTATGAGTAGTGTTATGTGTATACCTGATAACACTGATAAGATTAAGGAAACACTATGTTTGTGTTAATAGAATTATTTAGGCAGATTAATATTTATAGTCAGATAAAAGGTTTAAGTGTTGTAATTTGCTAAAATACACCTCTGGCAGTAGAACAAGATTCAGAAAGGAAATAAATGGCTTGTCAATAGATTGTATGATATTTTGTTTTCACTTTGATTTAAATTGACTCTGATATATATATATATATATATATATATATATATATAAAATAATAATAAAGGAACAATTGTGTATCATCAAATATATAATTGGCTTAATCTTTGTATACTGATATGATTATATTAGTAATTCCAGGGTCTTGGGAAAAATAATTGGAAACTATATAAAAATTTACATATAAAAGTATTTGGGGTTAGTAGTGAGTTCCTCTTGTAAAAAAAAAAAATTTCTAAGCATTTTAGGATGAGGGTCACCACACAAGTGTTATTCTGTTCTTGAACCAGTTGTTTCAGATGAAGAAGTTGTTTCAGGAGATGTTCGTTTGATCGAACTTGAAGTTTTTCGAGATTGGATATTGATCTTTGAAAAGCAGAAGGAGGATGAATTATCTGTTGATCTTGAGTCTCACATTTCTGGTGTGTTTTCAAATTCAACTTTGATTCCACTAGATGATATGCACGCTGTCGATGGTGTGCATGGTTCATAGTTTTCAATTCCAGTTGAGGGAGTTTTTATCAATCAGGCAGTAGCATATACTTGTGATGCTTTCTTTCCATCAGTCGTAGGCAGGAATGTTATTGTAACGACCTAGAATTTTGGACCATTCGCATCCATTATAAGTGTATAGGTAGACACTCATGCCGGAGTTGAATTGCTCAAAATACCGCGTTGTTAATTTAAATTGGCAAAACTGAACATATATAGTAAATAAATAATCATAGAACACAGACACAGAGTAATAATTGCAGCGGAAATAAAAGAGATAGTAGTTCATGAAGCTACTATATGAATATATAAAATACATCAGAGTTTACAACAGAAGAGTAATACGATACATCAGATACAAATCAGAATACATCACTGGAATCATCGAATACTGAAAGCAGAATAGATGGCTGGATCTTCAAGCAAAGCTCCAACTTCAAAGGTGAGTCTCGAATACTGGTACACTCAGTCTGACCCGAGCGTAAAGCAAAAACACAAGACACTCGAGTCAGGATTAACATTCTTATATTAATAAATCCAACTCAAGTGAAATAGCAATTGAAATACAAGTAACTCAAAGGATGTTTGGAATAACCATCCTTTAAGGATCCGTTAAACTATCTACTATGTAGTAGTGTACGCTAAGTAGATAATGCCTATCAGTAATATGTAAAGATATCAAAATAGTGTTAAGTCATGGCCCATTCCACCCTTAACACATTTTTATTCCCAAAAGCATATACAAGACCGTAGTTTCCCCAAAACCGGAAGTCACCAGAGGGCAATCCATATACTAAAGGTACAAAACAAATTCGTAGTGGTCGCGAATAAAGGGATACAAGTATGACAAGGCACATGAGGCAATACCCAAGGTAGTGATACTACCGTTTGCCTGATCCGGACTGGTGAGAATGCAACGCCGCAGCGCACGCAACACCGTGAAACAACACTCCCAAAATCAAGGGTGCACCAATCGACAACAAGTAATGAGTAGTTCGAAGAAGTGTGTCCACTTGAGGTATCTAATCCTCCATTGGCCCGGCACGACTCCTGTTTTAGTCATTTCCAATTTGACACAAGTGTCAAGGCTATCCATTATCGTTCTCTTTCTTCAGTCAACACATACATCATTCCAACCACTTCATTCTGGATCATCACTCCGCGTATAGTTATTAAAGTGGTTTTCGGTTTAGATAGAGAGTATATCCATTACCGATCCCGGTCTCTTTAATAACTTCCGTAATTATTACACCGATTGGTCGTTTATATATTTCAAAAACCAAATCAATTTCAATTTCAAATAGAATTCGTAAATCAACATTTCATTTGTCTTTCTAAAACCATTTCCAAATTTTCGTTTCAAAACTTCCAAATTACCGTTTCAAAATCTTATAATTCAATTTCCATTTTATTTAAAACGATTCAAATATTGATTCAAGTTCGTATATAAGTTTCATTCCGAAATCATTTAAATAAATTTTATTTAACATTCAAATCAATTTATACTCATTTATCGATTTCATTCAATATTCGTTAAGTTACTTTATCATTCAAAACAATTTCTATTAAATTTCCAATTCATTAAATTAATTCTTAAGTTCAACTTCATTAAATCAAAACTTACAATTTTGAATTAAACTAAATTCGTCAAATCAATTCTTTCAATTACAAGTCTTACATTAATTCCAAAAATATCACATTTTCATTTCTTGTTAAAGAAATTCCATTCACTTATTTACTTTCTTAAATAATTTTCCAAAACTTACTTAATCAAGAAAACTCAATTTCAATTATTTACGAAGTAAAATTCACTTATTCAAAAGTTCAATTTTACTTATTAAAGAGTTCAATTCAATTTAATCATCAAATAATCCAATCTTATTTAATTATTAAATAATTCAAAACTTAATTATTAAATAATTTCAAAGTTTAATAATTTCAAACTTAATTATAATTTCAAACTTAATTATTAAATCATTTCAAAGTTTAATAATTTCAAACTTAATTATAATTTCAAACTTAATTATTAAATCATTTCAAAGTTTAATAATTTCAAACTTAATTATAATTTCAAACTTAATTCAATAATTTCTCAAATTAAACAACATTCTTTCATCAATTACATTGTTAATATTTTGTTTCAGATTATTATATATTAACATTTTCCTTTCATTAAAATTCAAATTTCAACTTCATTTCAAAACCATATTATTTATTTAAATAAAATCTTCAATTTATTTTCAAATCAAATTATTGACCAATCGGGTTTTTATTTAATTCTCTATCCTAGGTCAAAGTTCAATTTGGGTATTTATCATTTCAACCCGATTCCAATTCAACTCAAAATCATAGCATATCAAAAGGGAACTTGCAGTGTGATAACTGGGATGGTGTCAAAGTAAATAAACAATCAATAACAACAATCAATAACAATCCAATAATCAATTCAAATAATCCCGAAATAATCGTATTAATTCGCATTGTTATTTGTACGAGTTAATATAATTATTTCTAGAATCTACACTATCATTTCATGTAGATTAAAGATTATTCCACTAATTATTTATACGGTTCTTCACTTGTCATTCAATTTTAATTTTACACTACAACAATTAATCCAATATACGTCGATGGTTCAAAGTGTAATTATCACTATTCTACATGTCAATTAATTTAACAATTAAAAGGGGTCATATTCAACTAATCAAATTTAACATATAAATCAGTTTTAAAATTGTTAACTATCCTATATCAATTTCAATTTTGCATACTATTTATCATTTAACACTAACAATTTAACGTACAATATAAACATCAACAATTAATCAATTATCAGCCAAACTATATTATCATTGCATAAATAATTAACAGATAATAGTGTCAGATGTCATAGGTGAACAGATACGGGAAATAGCATATATAACAGTGTAAATAACTAACATCAGCATATTTCAATTGTCGTTTCAATTGAAATAAAATTTAATAAATAAAAGAACGTTAATCGTGAGTGAGTGCTCACCCTTTTGAGGCTAGAGAGATTCGACAATGAGATGAGTTACAAATCCAAAGCAAAGCTAAAATTGGCACGAATTCGACAGATAAAGCTGATATGAGAATTGACGAAGTAATTAGAATCAATTGATATAAATTGAACTAAATATATAAATTATTAACACTTATACATTAACCCCAAAATAGTATACTTGTATAAACAAATAGATATATAGACTAATATAGAAGCATATGTAACTTACATACCTATTTCATTTTATAATCAATGACTATAAATCAATATAACTTAATTCTTTATAACATAGAGTCATACTCAACAGATGTAATTTATATGACAAACAAATTGTACAAGTACGTATATAACTATATAATACAATGCGAATAGATCTGCTGGCCAATTTTATAACTAATTATACTATACCATATTTGAAGATACAGATGCGAACACTTTGTTAACATAAAATAAAACAATAACACATAACTAACCGAAAGATATATATATATATAATTACCTTGAAATCAAATATTACTGTATATATATATATATATGTGGCAAGACAGCCTTTATGCAGAACTTTGAAAAACATGCGTATATGTGTATTAAAACTATTATATCTTATACATTAAAACTAAATCTTCCTATATATATTTATAAACATTATAATTTTCGAAATATCAAATCCTTAAACCGAAATATATAGCCAACAGCTTGTAGTTCACCCACCACATATATAAAACAGACGTAGACTACAAATATCTAACATATATTAAAATTAAGTAGGCTTACCCATTGGAAATATATTTATAAAACAGAAACATGACGTAGTTTACAAAGCATAACATGGCTTGAATACAACTAAATATGCGAATAGAATACTCGCATGCTTTAAAACTGCGGTATATATTTCGAACTAATAATTGAAATCCTTACTTTAAACACTAGTATATATGCGATATATAACCAATATATATAGCTACTAACCGTGCCAAGAGATTTATATGAACTCTATAGATTTATATATTCATAAAGCAAGACAGTTCCAACACAAATTTCGAAACATCTATATAACCACGCTCTGTCATAACTTATATCACTTATACGCTAAACGAACAGACACCCATATAACATACATATATACATTTAAATTAAAGCTTAACAGACATTTTTTTATATCTATAACATATTAATACTCCTATATAAATATATATCATACGGTAACCGTTTGTAAAACATGGATGATATATCATCAAAACAGAAATTTTGTGGTAAGCTCGTATACTGTAACTCATATCCAAAGATATAAATAAATATATATACTAATCTAATATATTTTATATATCAAAATTGTACTATGAAATACTATAAACGCAAGATATATACTTCATAATATATGTACTTAAACAACCGCAGATCATATATATAAAAAAAAGTCTAATATATATACAACTTCTATAAAACTATACATATAGCAAATCCTATATAAGTACCTTTAATTAACCAAAGGAAGTGAATGTTGCTCGATTTGTGGAACAGAGAAAATGGCTGGCGCGTCTGAGGTGGAAGGCTAGCGGCAAGTGGAGGAAGAGGAGATGTTGAGGCCGGTGGTTTAAAACTTGAGCTGAGATGGCGGAGTGGTGGATGGTGTAGGCCGATCACTGGCGGATGGGAGATGCAAGTAGGGAAGGAAGGCTGAAAGGGAAAAATGGTGGAAGGGGTGTTGGTGGCTGTCGTCTTGCTGGATGGGGAGAAAGGACAGGCGGTGGTTGCGGTGAGTACGTGGAGTTTCGCGATGGGAGTTGGCTTCGGTAGGGTGAAACGCGATAGGCTATTGGGCAGTGGAGGAGATAGTGGCCGAGCATGGAGAGTGGAAGGCTGGGTTTGCTTAGGTAGTGAAGTCGGAGGATGGCTGCAAGTGAGGAAGAAAAATAGGCTGGGTTTGGGAACGACATACAGGCGAATGATATTCCCCTTTTTCCTATGAACCGAAAGAAGCAACTAAATGAATTCCACCAGAAATATGACTCTAGGGAATAAAAAGGGTTGATATGTTTTAAAGTTTAAGACTCTTTATTTTCTCATGTGGAATAAATGAATGGACACCGAGAAACAAAGAGGCCAAATATGGATACGGATACAAAAACCGTTTTACAGGTTTTACTACATACCAGAGTTCGAAAAATAGAAATGAATATACTGCTGAGATCAACACAATGAGACGATCAAAGCGGTATACAAATATCGGTGGTACGATCAAATTATAAAATTTCGAATTTTCTACTAGCGGAAATGCAAAAAAAAACACTGAAAAATAAGGTCGCCGGAGCCAAAGATGTCCGAATTTGGATAAACGGAAAATGACGTTTTGCTCAGAAGATGGTTTAGAAATTTTCTATATAAAAATATTTAGGTTTCGCAAACGTTTATTTTCATCGCTTTTAACTGGTTAAATTGAAGTGAATTTATGCGCGAAATAAACTTTCGTATTTTCGGACGAAAATTTATCAGTTGCTATGTTTAACTAGACGTATTCCAAATATTAAATTTTATTTCAAAATTTTATCGTTTGAAATTTCACAAAATTTCAATTAATTACGTTATTAAAACAGTTGAAATTTCCGGGTCGTTATAGTTATCAATAATGAAGCAGACTTAGATGAACTAGATTATCTTCTGTCTTTCGATCATCAAAATGATGAAATTGCTGTTGAGTTAGAGCCCAGACTTTCTGTTGAGTTAGAGTCCAGACTAGATGATGTCACTATTGTATGCGGAGAGATCTATTATGTTGCTTCTAACACAGAATTGAAAGATGAGTTAGTAATAGTTGCTTCAGACATTTTGAAGTCTGACAGGTTGGAGAATAATTTTTGCTCTATCCCTAACTCCGCATCTTCGAAGAGAGGAAAGCGTAGGTGATCAGTAGCTTCTAGCGGTTCAGTTCGTGGAAGTGCTAGAATCCGCAACTGTCAGTCTTCTCCTTTAGGTGAGTTACCTGGATCGAGTGCCACGAGTGGTACTACGTATCCAGGCTCAGGTATGAGCCCTACTTTGGGTAGTACGTTTTCTACTTATGATTAGGTAGTCTTTCTTCTGCTGAATTTAGTCAGCTAGCTCGTGACACATCTTTTATTTTTACTGATATTGAGTTAGATCGGGAGTATATTAGATGTAAGGAATTAGAGAGGGCTAGTTCAGTTCATCTATGAGGATCTTGAGTAGGAACATTAGAGGTTTGAATGATTTAAACAAATGTGATAAGGTTAGAGTATTTTTTAAAGACTAATCTATAGATATTGCTTTACCTCAAGAAACTAAAATTAACTGTCCTGATGTTCGTTTCTTTAGAAGATTAGGCGGTTATCACTTTAGAAAATGGGGTTTTTACCTTCCGTTGGCTCTTCAAGGGAATTAATGATAGGTTGGCGAGATGGTTGTTTTAAATTACTTCAATGTATTGTTAAGCAACATTCTCTTCATGTTATTCTTATTAATCTTTCTGATAACTCTTTATTAAATATTTCTAATATTTACGGGCCTAATTCTAAAATTTATCGGAGAATTTTTTGGAATGAATGCCTAGAATTTAGATCCCTGGCCCCGGGTTCTTGGATTATGGGGGGGTGGTTTTAATGTTACGCGTTTCATTGGTGAGCGATTTCCTAGGGAAGGGGATTACTCTGCTATGGAGGAATTCAATCAATTTATTTTTAACTCTAATTTGATTGAAATTCCTCTTTCTAATAGAGAGTTTTCTAGGAGTAACGCTAGAGAGTCTCCATCTAGGGCTCTTCTCGATAGATTTTTTGTTAGTGATTAAATTGAGGACAAATTTCCAATCTATAGAGTCAATGGCTTACCATATACCTTCTCTGACCATTGTCCTATTATCCTTTCTTGCGAGTATCATAAAGTTATTATGAACAATTTTAAATTTGAAAAGATGTGGCTTTTGGAATCTAACTTTGTGAACTTAGTTATATGTAAATGGAATTCTTTGAGTTTCCATAATTTCAGAAATAAGGAAAATTCTGCAAAAAGCTTTTATTTCTAAACTTAGAGATCTTAGGATTTTTCTTAAAAATTGGAACAAAAATGTTTTTGGCAATTTAAAAATTAAAAAAGATAATATTCTTAATGAAATGCTTAAAATAAACAAGATAGAAGAATTTAGACCTCTAAATTTAGGTGAACATAATGTTCTTTCTAATTTAAAAGATGAACTAAATTCTATTTTAGAAAAAGAGGAGGTGATGTGGAAGCAGCGATCTAGAATTCAATAGATCAACGAAGGTGATAATAATACCAATTTTTTTCATAATATTGCTAATGGCAGAAAATGTAGTAATACAATTAACTCTATATTTGTTAACAATATAGAGTTAGTTGATCAAAGTGATCTCAACAAGGCTTTTACCGACTATTATAAGGATATTTTTGGTTCTAAAATCAAACATAGAACCAATGTTAGATGGACGGATCTGTATCCATCGGATTCTATTGTTGATTTATCAGAGTTAGATAAATCTTTTACATAAGAGGAAATTAGGAAAGCAATTAATGATATGCCAAGTGATAAATCTCCGGGACCTGATGGGTTTCCTATTTTATTTTATAAAACTTTTTGGGATGTTTTAAAATTTGACTTAGTTAATTTGTTTAATGATTTTTATAATGGTAATTTGCAATTAGGGAGATTTAATTTCGCAAATGTTATTCTACTGCATAAAAAAGTAGGAGCTAACAACTTAAAAGGTTTTAGACCTATTTCTTTGATTAACTGTTCAGTAAAAATCATTTCAAAAGTTCTAGCTAATAGAATTAGTACAAGAATGAATGATTTAATTGATTGTTGACAATCGGCTTTTATTAAAGGGAAAAATATTACTGATGGAGTGGTTGTTGTTCAAGGATATATTAATTACTATTGTAAGAACAACATAACCTGTGCGATTTTAAAACTTGATTTTGCTAAAGCTTTTGATTCATTGGATTGGGATTTTCTTGTAGATATTTTTCATGCAAGAGGATTTGGACAAAAATGGATTAGTTGGATTTTGACTTTGCTTAAAACTGGAAATTCTAGTATTATGGTTAAAGGTATATTAGGTAATAAAATTCAGTCAAAGAGAGGTTTAAGGCAAGGGGATCCCTTATCACCTTTGTTGTTTAACTTAGCCGCTGATGTTTTTGCTAAAATTATTAAAAGAGCTGTAGATAATGGATCTCTATGAAATGTTGGCAATGACATATCGCGTAATGGTATATCGGTTCTACAATTTGCAGATGATACCTTACTCTTTTCTTCTCATCTTCCTAGGCACATTATTACTCTCAAGTTTATTCTTTATAGTTTTGAGCTTTTATCTGGTTTAAAAATAAATTTTGAAAAAAGTTTAGTTTTAGTTTTAAATGATTTTGAAAAAGTAGAAAACTTAGTTGCTAATACTCTAAATTGCAAAAGTATGAAGTTTCCTTTTGAATATCTAGGGTTTGTGATTAAACCTACCAAACTTAAGCATGATGATTGGCTTATTATTATTGATAAAATTAAAAATAAGATATCTAATTGGAATGGAAGATTTCTATCTAGAGCAGGTAGGCTAGTTTTAATAAACTTGGTTTTATCAGCCTTACCGATCTATTGGATGTCTATGCATCTGTTTCCAGATTGGGTTATTGATAAAATTGATAAAATTAGAAGAGATTTCTTATGGAGTGGGGATAATATTAATAACAGTATAAAATGTCTAGTAAACTGGGAAACTGTTTGTAAAGCTAAAAAGGAGGGTGGTTTAGGAGTTATAAATTTGCGTAACATGAATTTGTCTGTTTTAGGTAAATGGCTTTGGAAGTTTAAAGATATAAACGATAACGCTATATGGAAAGAGATCATTTATAAATATTACTATAACGGTAATATCAATTTATACCAAATTGATTATTCATTTTCTCATAAATTTTCTAATTTTTGGAAAAACATTTTAAAATGTTATGAATTTTTTTAACTTAGGAACTAAGACGATAGTACATTCAGGAAAGTGTACTTCTTTTTGGCATGATTGTTGGATTTCGATCTTGCCACTTAAGTTTGAATTTAAGGATTTGTATGATATTAGTAACTTTAAGTATGCTTTAATTAATGAAGTTTATACTCCAGATAATGATCCTCCTTGGAATTTCAATTTTAACAGAATTTTAGTAAGATCAACCCTTAGGTAACTTTCTTTGCTTTATGCCAGATTAAATCTTTATAATATTGATAATGATAATGATTTTATTAGTTGGGAATGGGATAAGAGTAAGAAATATACTCCAAATTCTTTTTATATATTTATTAATTTTTCGGGTACTATAAATAACTCTTCTAAATATATGTGGAAATCTAATGCTCCTCCTAAATCCAAAATTCACATGTGGTTAGTACTTCATGGAAAACTTAATACAATAGAATTTTTAAAGAGAAAAAACATTCAAAATGATAATAAATGTTATTTTTGTAATCTCCATTTTGAGGACATTAATCATATATATTATGATTGTTTGGATTCTAATTACATCCTAATTAATACTCTTAAATTTTTTAACTTTAATATAATAACTAAAATTTTGGATTGTGAATTCTACTGGAAAAATTATAGATTCAAATTAAATAAGAATATTAGATTTTTACTAGACACTTTATTTATTATTATTAGTTTGTTTATTTGGTTTGAGAGAAATCAAAGAATTTTTAATAATAATAATAATCATTTTAACAAATTGATTTTTTCAATTTCTACATTTTGTTTTAATTGGATTTCTAACCCCAAATATAAATTAGCTACAAATATCGTTTTCAAACGGTATCTTAACAAGGTTAGTTATAATATTAACTTTTTTAAACATAACAGTAGCTTCTATAGCACTAATAATAGTATTATTAATAATTTTCCAAATTTATATGATGATCTCACTTTTAATCATAGCTTTCTTATGATTAAAGATAAATAAGTCAGATCCATCTCAATTTTTGTTCTAGTCTATGTTTGGTATTAGTTTTCAGTTTATTCATTTCTTTAGTTTTTTTCCTTATAGTCTTATTTATGTTTTTATTTCAATCCTTATAAATACATATATATGTATATTTACTATATAAATATACATATATATGTATCATTCTAATTTTTTCCTTAGTCATGTGTCAGATACAGGTTTGGGAGATAGGATTTCAGGTTCATTTTGCAGGTTTCTCTTGTCTTCAGATTGATGGATATCAGACAGTAGAGAGGTCATCAAAGCAGAGTTTCTTCATCCGGGACTTCTTGCAGTTATCTCCTCAAATATAGGATTCTGTTATCTTCATTATGGAGTACTTTTTCAGGATGATCTATTCTCCAGTTTGACACTCCTTCTTGATCAGAGCCTTCAGACGCCTCTCTATTCAGCATATCCACTTCAGAGCAGATGCTTATTCATTTCTTCTGATTCAGACTTTTGGAGCTTTTTTATTAGTTTTGAGTCGTCACTCAGTGTTTTATTTTTTTCTTCTCTCTCTAGTCTTTTTGGTACTGCTAACACCTTAATATCGGGCGGTGGCCATACCGGAGCTTGATATTGAGGTGCGATGGGTGGTGGCCTTGCCGGAACTCATCTTAGGAGTACCTGAGATTAGTTATATGTATATTTGTTTTTGTTACCTGCCAGGCATGTTGGCAGCTCCTTATCCGTGATATATATATATATTCACATGTGTGCTCTCCTCTATGCGTAGAGGATCACACATTTTTCCTCAAAAAAAAATTTGTACATTTTACTTAACTTAGTTCTTGTTTAATCCAAAATCTGAAAAAAATTAAATCTTTTCCTTTGAAATTTTTTAATCAAAATCAAAAATCCAATAGATAAAAGAAAAAAAACAAACATTTTACCCGAGTTAGTTTTTTTCAGAAAAAAAATAAATAAAAAATAATCTTTTCAAAATAAAACATATAGAAAAAAGAAAAGATTTTGAAAATCCATAAAAAAACAAAAATCAAATCTCCCTTTTGAAAAAAAAAATTCTTTTGGTAAATATTTTTCCTTTAAAAAAAAATTAAAAAAAACTATTTTTCACTTCATTTTACCTTCTAAACTTTGCTTCATTCTCTTAGATTCAATTCTCATTTCTTTCTCTTCTCGACTTTTACTTGTGCATGAGTACTTGGACTGGTAAGACAACATCAAATCGTTGGACTCGTGACATAACAACTAATCGTTTAACTCGGACAAACGATTCTCCAACAATGGCGAACGAGAACTCCACTCGAACTCTCATGGATAGAATCTTTCCCGATAGAGTTTCTATTCCTTTTGTATCACTTTACCCGCCCCAACGGGTAACCATTTCGAAATTCATTCAAACCATATTGCCACACTTCCAAAATTTGGCAATTTTGAACACGATGACCCATACATTTTCTTAACGAAATTCGAACAAGTTTGCGCAACTTTTAAACTCCAACAACTTTGTGAAGACGGAATCAAACTTCGGTTAATTCCATTCGCTCTTACCGATAACGGTGAAAAATGGTTTTACAGCTTACCATCTAATTTAATCAAAACTTGGGAAGAATTCGTTGAAGTTTTTTTAAAAAGTTCTACCCCTTGGAAAAAACAACTAAAATCCAAAACAAAATCGTGAATTTTCATCAATTCAGGGGTGAACCATTCAAAAAATATTTTGAAAGATTTAAAGAGCTTTTGATAAAATGTCTACACCATAATTTCAAAAAATGGACCCTTTGCCAAATCTTATACGATGGACTTGAAAATAGCTCACGAACCATGCTTAAATCAATGTGCCAAGGAAACTTTCTCACCCAACATCACGACGATGCTTGGAAATTCATTGAAAACCTAGCTGAAAAATCATCCCAATGGGAACGTTCTAACAAAAAATCCATTTACTCATGATCGAGCGCACACTCGATAGGATCATATTTAGCCTTAGAAGCTAAAATCGATGCAATAATCAATAAATTTGATAAGTTTTCTCATCCACCAAATGAACCAAGCTTCCTAACCCATGTGTTATAAATGCAACGATCCAAATTACATAGTCGATCGGTGCCCTAATTCGATAGAACAATTTAATGCTTTCAATAAGGTTAAGAATGACCCGTTTTCTCCAACGTACAATCCTAGTTGGAGAAATCATCCAAACTTTGCTTGGAACCAAAATAATCCCAACACAAATTTGGTTCTTCCCAATTTTCAAGCATTTTTGAACAATGCTTCGAATCCTCCCTTTCAACCCAATCATTTTCAACAAAATTTTGCGGCTCCATTTCAAAACAACCACAATAATCTTTCGCTCCCCAAGACGATAAACGATTGAGTCCACTTGAGAAAAGTCTTGAAACTTTGGCTAAAGCAACTACTCAAAGCCTCCAATCAAGAGCAATTTGCAAAATTTGTTAACCTCGTACATGAAGAATACGAGCCAATCGATTGAAAAACTTGAAATGCGAATGAGTTAATTAGCCACATTTGTAAGTGAACATGAACGAGGCATATTCCCAAGTCAGCCAGTTCCGAATGCCAGAAATCAAAACACGAATTCGAATCAAGCCCATGTTGTTCAAGATAGCAACATAACCCAAATCAATGCTATCACGACTTTGCATTATGGTAAACAAATCGTTAATCAAGTCATTAATCCAAACAATTTTTCGAAAACCCCTCTCGACACTTCTAAAATAACAAACGAATCTGAACAAAACGTTGAGCCAAACATCGAATCAAGTTCCATTCCAAATTCTTCTTCTACTCAAGTAGACCCACATACTGAGTATCGTGTTCCATTTTCACATCGCCTTTGACCCAAGAAACACTCTGATCAAATGGAAAAGATGTTGGAAATTTTTAAACAAGTCAAAGTAAACATTCTGCTTCTTGATATCGTTTAACAAGTCCCAACTTATGCTAAATTTCTCAAGGACTTGTGTACTAAAAAACGACACACTCATGTACCCAAAAAAGTTTTCTTAGCCGCCGGACTTTGTGAAGTCTTGTCCCAATCAATTCTCCTCAAATACAAAGATGTTGGATGTCCGACGATCTCGTGCATGATAGGATACAAAACGATTAACAAATGCTTACTCAATTTGAGTGCGAGTGTTAATTTGATTCCATATTCCATTTACTAGCAATTTGGCTTGGGTGAAATAAAACCGACGAAAGTAACTCTTCAATTTGTCGATCGTTCGATAAAGAAATCCATAGGAGAAATCGAGGACGTACTCATCAAAATCGATCAATTCATATTCCCCGTCAATTTCATCGTTTTGGAGACTCAACCCATGAATAATCCAATGAGTCAAATTTTAATGATTTTAGGCCGACCTTTCTTGGTTACTTCAAATGCTTTAATTAATTGTCGAAATGGTTCGATGAATTTTTTTTTGGAAACATGACTTTGGAACTTAACCTTTTCAATCTTGAAAATCAACCGAACGTACTACATGACCGAATGTTGGAAGTTAGCTTCATTCAAGAAAACTTTGATAACGAAACAGTTGACCTTAACCATGAACGCGAGACCGAATACAAAAAATTGTTTCAAGACGAGCCTAACATAATGGAAATTATGCTTCTATTTGAACCCCTTACCGTTGAATCATAACTTCCACCTAATTCGTTGATTGAGTAACCCCCGAGGATGGAGCTTAAACCCCTTCCTGATCACTTTAAGTACTCATACTTAGGTGACAATGAAACGTTTCCCATCATAATCTCTTCAACTCTCTCTCTTGATCAAGAAACTTCCTTACTTTCAATTCTATCAAAAAACAAAGAAGCAATTGGATGGTCGATCACCGATATAAAGGGAATTAGTCCCGCTCTTGTTCAACATCACATCCATTTAGTCGACGATGCCAAGCCTGTTCGTGACGCACAATGAAGGCTTAACCCAAAAATGAAGGATGTGGTTCGTGATGAAATTCTTAAACTTCTCGATAACCGAATTATATACCCAATCTCTGATGGTTCATGGGTAAGCCCAATTTATGTCGTGCCTAAAAATTCTGGACTTACCATTATCAAGAATGATTCTAACGAAATCATTCCAACTCATACTCAAATGGGTTGGCGTGTTTGCATTGATTATCAAAAACTAAATGCTGCAACACGTAAGTATCACTTCCCTCTTCCTTTCATCAACCAAATGCTTAAACATGTAGCTGACCACGAATTCTATCGCTTTCTTGATGGTTATTCCGGCTATAACCAAATTCCAATTGCTCCCGAAGACCAAGAGAAACAACTTTCATGTGTCCCTTTGGCACCTTTGCATATCGACGTATGCCATTTGGCCTTTGCAATGCTCCTGCTATGTTTCAAAGATGCATGGTCAGCATCTTTTTTGATATGATCGAACGCTTTCTAGATGTATTTATGGACAATTTTTTCATCTTTGGAAACTCTTTTTCCAAGTGCTTACACCATCTCGAGTTGGTTCTGAATCGATGCAAGGACAAACACTTAATGTCAAATTGGGGAAAATGCCATTTTATGGTCAAACATGGCATTGTCCTTGGGCATGTCATTTCAAACAAAGGCATTGAGTTAGATAAAGCGAAAGTTGATGTAAATGCGAATCTACCCGTTCCCAAATTTGTTAAGGACATTCATTCATTTTTTGGACACGTTGATTTCTATCGATGCTTTATGAAAGACTTCAGTAAAATTGCTCGACCCTTGACTAATCTTCTTGGAAAAGACATTCCATTTGACTTCAATTATGATTTTGTTTCTTCTTTCGAACGTCTCAAAAACAAACTCATTTCTGCTCCCATCATTTGCTCACCCAATTGGGATCTTCTTTTTGAAATAATGTGTGACGCTTCTAACTTCGTGGTTGGTGTTGTCTTCAGACAGCGCATCAAAAAAATTCTTCACGTCATCTACTATGCTAATATGACTCTTAAAGATGCTCAACTCAATTACACGACCACTAAAAAAGAGCTTCTAGCGGTAGTCTTTACGCTCGAGAAATTTAGAGGCAAATCCGCTCTCACACTGTCACATAAATCAACACAAAATAAATCTATGATCTATCATTCTAATCTAAGTAGAATTAGTGATGTATTTATCATAAGTATGGTCTATTTATGTTATTAATTAACATAACTTAAACCATCAAACTTTAATACAATAACTAAAACCACTTATTAAATGTCAAGAAAATGAATATGAAACTAAAACAAAATCTATTTTAAGCATGATCTATTTACTATGTTGATTAGTAACATAGATCATCAAATTTTGATTCTAGGTTAATTCCATGATCAAAATCACTTAGTTGGATAATGATGTAAATTGTGTTTATGTTGGATTACAACATAGGTTATCAAATTTCCCAATAAACTTACATCATAATTCGACTTTTCATTAAGCATTAAAAAGAGATCATAAATAACAAACTATGTTGAATCTACATAATTTTAGAGAGCTTCATTACCCTTAAATTGAAGAGGTTTAGCTTCTCATTTGTGTTAACATTTCGACACATGTAAATTTCAGCATAGAACAAAAAAAGGAAAGTGCAGGCTAATTAAAATAAAAAGAACCAACTACTAGCATAAAAATAAAATAAACTAAGTGCATAAATGAAAATCTAATCTACTAACATAAAGGAAAGAGAGCATGTAAATAAAATGAGCATAAAATAAATAAAAGCAAGTGAAGAACAAAGAAGAAAAAGAGGCTTAGGAAGCCATTTTATTTCTTATTAATTTTGTGGCTACAACTTGCATAATATGATAAGAAGATTAAAAAATCCATTACATGAACATAAGAGGGTTATTTATACATGACTAAAACCCTAATTCATATTTTAGGGGACTATCCAAAATGCCTCTTAGGAAGTGTAAACTCCAAGTAATCATTAGCATGAAATTAATCCTCCATTAAGTGTGCATGTGCCTTTAATTCCCACTATCATGTGCATTAGCTTTTAATTGTAGTCCATGGGTTAGTGGGTAGGTGGGCTCCTCCATGTTGCCTGGCTTCTTTTATTTCTTCATTCCTTTGTCTTCCTTCACTTGTGCATGCATGAAACCAATTCCAATAATCACTCAAATTCCTACAACAGAACATTAAAATGTGCAAGTAAATTTTATCAAAAATTAACACATACAAAAATGACCATTTTGCTCCTATATGAAGATGAATGAATGATGATTTGAAAACAATTTAAATTTTGGTTTAATCATGTAAAATACCCTGATATGCTCATTTATTAAATAAAAGTAGATTAAACATGGAAGTAAAAATATGCACTTTTACGTGCACATAACCCATCCCCCTACATCACAGCTTATATATATCAGCACATACATATGTATGTAAATAAAATCAACAATGGTGAGGAATCCGGTTAGATCCCTCCAACCTGTCCCCCAACATCTGATTTCATATATTGACCGCTTCAAAAGTGACAATTCATCAAAACCAAGCAATCAACAGATAAACATCCCAACATGCAATCAATAATTTTTATCGACTATAAAGCATTACCGATTAACCAAAAAGGTGAGTTTAACTAACCATTATTCCATTTGTTGCCACAGCACTGGTTCGTCTGAATTCAAACGACGTTCGAATTCAACGTTAAATTCAACAAGCTCCAACCGTCACCAATCAAATTCCACATCGTAGTATTTGTCGTTATGGACGTAATGCAAAAATCTTCATTCAAATCCGACCTAACATGGATTAGATATCACAATTATAAGTTCATGAATTTAATAGTCATTTTTAATCACTAATTACACTTAATTATTTTACTTAATTACCATTTAAAACCAAACCCGCGCTCTAATCTCTCTTCCCACTCTTGTCTTCACAAAATGTTCAGCCCAGGCCATCAAAATCACGATCACCTTCTCCATCTTCGGCCACAAGCTGCCACCCCATGCTCATCCAAGCTAGCTTTGACCGACACACCTCTAGCCATCGGTGTGACACCCAAAGTCACCTCTGATTCTCCACACGAACCCAAGGCTAGATTTCGTTCAACCTTGAAATTCCACTGCCACACTCGACCAAATGCCACCAAACTTCGCCAGTGCCTCACCCACACCATATTTGACATTTCCTCTTCAGGCCCATCACCAACTCTCGATGATGACACTGGAATAAACCAAAAACCAAAACCCGAACTTCCCATGAATAGAGAAGTTTTCTAGCTACCTTGCGACGAGCTATGACAATCTAACCCTATGCTAGCTTCACTTTGTCGCCCTCTACACTTCTTCAGTTGGTGACTTTGCTTGAAAATCTTTGGATTGGTCCCGATAATCAACGATCGTTTGATTTGGTGGATTTGAATTTAAAAAGAAAAAACCGAGGCTCTCTATTGGATGCGAATATAAATAAGGAAGGGAAAGTATGACTGCACAGTGGAAGGTATAGTTTTATGGTATGGTGATATGAAAGAGTACGAGGATGGTTACCAATTATTACATTTTATAATATCTAGTATTATACAACCAAAAATCTCGAACCCTAATCGATGCGTGCCGACTGGTGTTATATACTAAATACCCTTATTCCAAACACAATGGAACTATTATCGAGACCTAATTCGATCATAAGCAGAAGTTAGCTTTTAAAATCAAATTATATTATATTAAGATTATGTAGTTAATTTATATGCGTTTCGAACTTGCTAGACCACACAATACATCTAATCATTACAAAATTTGACAGCATACATTAATTCACTATTATGGATCCAATAGAATTTGTTTATTCCAATTCCGAGACAGTGCCCCAGATGGCTATTTTCACTCATTAATTAAAATGAATTATTATAAAACCAAATAAATCGCTTTTAAATCTAAATTTAAAAGATTATTATTCCATTCTTGTTTATACTAAATTTAAATAAGGTTTCGAAACCATTTAATTCATATTAAATTCTCAATTCACATATTCAAATAAATTCCTTTATTTGGATTTTAAGCTGTTTTAGCTTGTAAACTAACGTTTCAATATTTAAAATAATTAAATATTCCAAAATCAAATGTCTAAAATTCGGGATCGTTACATCCATGAGAGAAACTATCCTATCCATTGTCTTGAGCTAGTAGCCATTGTCTTTGTTCTCAAGTAATAGAGGCATTACTTATTAGGAGATGGTTTGAGCTATATATGGATCACAAGTCTCTGAAGTGCTTATTCTACCAGAAGGACTTGAATTTAAGTAGAAAAGGTGGATGGAGTTTGGCATCATACGATTTTGATATCTCATATACTTTAGGAAATGGCAATGTGGTGGCCAATGCCTTGAGTAGGCAACATGCGGTGCTGAGTCCTTTGTTCTTAATATGGAAGCATTTAGAGTTCATTTCTACTTTTGACTTCTGACCATCGTAGGACATCACTTCGGGATTGTTAGCAACTTTGGATGTGCAGCCTACACTTATGGACCGTATTAGATCAAGTCGGAAGTAAGACAAGGAGTTAGCGGATTTTTTGAGAGCTCGGTAGGGGAGATAAGTCAAGTCATTTGAGGCGTTATTCCATTGACTCGAAAGGATGGTTACAGAGAGATGCTAGATTGTGTGTTCTTCTAATTATGGATTGGATCGGCATGGTGCTAGTAGAGTCTCATCCCACTAGCTATGATGACCATTCATCCTAGCAAAGACAAAATATATCGTGACATAAAGAGAGTCTTTTATTGTCTGGTATTAAAAAGCATGTGGCGTAGTATGTAGCTCGATGTATGACCTGCCAAATGGTAAAGGCAGAGTAGAAGAAGCCAAGAGGATTGTTGCAACCATTGGATATTCTATAGTGGAAGTGGTAGAATATTTTTGTGGACTTCATTGATGGACTACCTAGGAGTAGGAGAGGGAAGAGAGTATTTGGGTCATAGTAGATTGACTGATCAAATGCGCACATTTTATCTTAGCGATGAGTACGAGGACCATGGCGTTGTTGGAAACATTATACGTAAAGGAGATCGTTAGCTTACATGGTGTTCCTTCTAGCATCGTTAGCGATCGCGATTCACTTTTCACCAGCGAGTTTTGGAGGAGTCTATAGGCACCAAGTTAAGCCCAAGTACCATTTATCACCCAAAAACGGATGGACAAACGGAGAGAGTGAATTGAGTAGTGGAGGATTTGCTTCGGATGTGTACCTTGAATTTCAGTGGTTCTTAGGAGGATCATTTACCACTAGTGGAGTTCACCTACAATTGAACCTATCAGGCGAGTATTGGTACGGTTCCACTTGAAGCATTATACAGAAGACCTTGTAGATCGCCATCGTGTTGGTAGGACACTACGAATAGGATTATTCTTGGACTAGATATAGTGGTGGAGACACCAATAAACATAGAATTGATCCGTAGAAGGACAAAAACCGCATAGGATAGACAGAAGTTTTATGCTGACAGGAGATGCACGGAGTTGGAGTTCGTGGGCGACATGGTTCATAGAGGGCGACATGTTAGTTTGTGAAAGCTAGCACCAAGGTTCATAGGGCCTTTTATGATTACTGGTAGAATTGGGAAGTTAGCATATAGGGTGAAGCTTCCTGAGAAGTTAGCGGGACTACATGACGTTTTCCATGTTCGCACTTGCAAAAGTTCTTACATGATACAACCGCCTAGTCAAGCCGAGTCAGCTAGAGGAGGTGGAAGTAGAGAGAAGTCACTTGTTTTCCATGCACCCACTTGTATTCTTGAGCATTAAACAAAGTGACTCTGCAATAAGGTTATCAAGCTCATTAAAGTTAAGTGGGAGAGAATCCAACAGAGAGTACATAAGAGCCCGAGGAGAGGATTCGAGCTTCAAATCCACAACTCTTTTCTGGTGCATTTCCATTTTAGATAATTAAGTATAGAACACTTGTGATTTTAGGTTCTAGATTGGTATACCCCATAGGTAGAGACCATTATATGTTGGTTGCTAATGGGTCATTAGGACATGTTTTGGATGATGGATGCTAGTGGATGTAATTGTTGGATGGGTTTTTGCATACTTAAGTAAGTATATTGTAACGACCTAGAATTTTATTATTTTTATTTTGAATATTTAGTTAATTTTAAATATTTAAATAATTAATTTTAAAAGTTCAATAGCTCCATTTAATAAATAAATAATAATGGTGAACTTGTTATAGAAAAATATTTACAAAAATAAATAGTTCGAATAAATATCAATAATGAGACCATCGGAACCGAAATAAAGAGGCGATGTACACCGACGAGTTTCATGGTGATAGGATATGTTGTGTGATCGTGCGAGCTCGAAATGTGTAATGTTTTAATTAGTTAAATAATAATTTACAAAATATTACAAATAAAACCCCATTCACTGTTATCTCTCACTCGTCTCACTTTTTCCCTCTTCTCATTTTATTACTTGCCTGCAACAAAAAAATGTAACCAACTCACAAATCGAATTTAATCCGGAGCTGTGGTCGACGAAAACTAATGAGGATGGATTCGCTAAAATCATGGCGGAAAGATGATCAATTTTGTAACAGCGATATGGGTGCAACGTTATTTAGTGATAGCCAATAGTTTACCACGGAGGCTAGGGTTTAGGCGTGCCATTGATTTAGGTGGAGTTAGGCGATGAGGTGTGTGTCGTTGTGCTTCTCTTGGCAAGGGGCACCTGTCAATGTTAACAACAGAAGCTCTAGCACTTAGGAGCAAAACACAACATCGGGTATAGTGAGTTCGTGGAAAAGGTCGCGATCTTATCTGGAGGGTCAGCTTCTTATGGATGGGACGGATGCAGTGAGAACGAGAAGAGGAGCTGCAATTGGCGGTGGTTAATTTCCTTGAGAAACATGGGAGAAAGGAGAGGGATGAGGCATTGTGGTGGGTTTCCTTGTGTACAGGGTATCAGTGTGCACGATTTTGGAATTGGGGAAGATGGATTTAGGATAGTAATTAGGTTAATTAGTAAATTAATTAATTTAATTAATCCAATTTCTTATGAAATCAATAACTTTTGCATACGAGGTCCAAATCAAACATGGTCTTTTGCATTGCACTCGTAGAAGTGTTGTCTACGCACTGGAGCTGATTTCAAAGTTTGTAGCAAGTAGAATTTTAAGCTAAAATCGAATGCTTTAATCAAGCAAGAATGCAAAAGCATTGGATGGAATTTTGGTGAGTAAACTCACCTTTGGATGAACATTATATGATATATGTTTTGATATAAATTACTGTTTGTGTGCTTGAATGATTTCTTTAGTTGGTTTGGTTAAATTCCCGTTTGGGAATACATATAGCATATGAAGTGAAATATAGGGAACTCTCTAAATTTCGTAGAGGGATCCAGATTCTTTACCACTGTTGATTTTAATTTCGTTTATATACTTATTGTGTAAATTGTTGAATGTCAAAGCTTAGTAGCTTGGCCATACTGGATATGAATTTGATATCCTAAAAAAGTTGAACTCTTTAAGTCGTAGGTCTATGAAAGCACTTGTTAAGTGTTATGGTAGCTCTAGGGCTCATTATAGTATTCTGAAATACTATTATTTGCTGTTTTGATTTGAAAATGATTTTAATTCAGAGAAGGATTTTAAATGTGACTTTTGTAATTTTCCGTGGTATTTTTTTAGAAAAGGTTTTTGAACTTCTTTATTTTACTCTAACCGTTTTGGAAATGTTTTAAAAGTATTTTGGGGAGTAGTTGTTTTACAGAAAAGTTAATATAATAATGAATGTTTATTATCAAGAAAACAAACAAGGAATTTATCTTTTATAATAAAGTGATTCTTTTTTTAAAGAAGAGAGAAATATTTTTGAATAAATATTTATGAAACCCTAATATAAAATGCTGTATGGAAAGAGAGATTTATAAATGGTATTTTATAAATAAAATAATAGATTTATAAATGGTATTTTATAAAAGGAAAATGATATCATTTTGATAAATTGGAATAATTAATCACTTTGTGAATGCATGGTGATAAATGGAATGATCGTTTTATGGAAAGTATTTAGTCCTATCATGAAACCAAAGATTTGTAATAAGTATATGAGATTTAAAATCAGGAGATTTGTAAAAGAGGTTTTATAAATAGAAAGGAAATGTATAAAAGGAGTTTGTAAATACAAAAGAGATTTATAAAAAGGAATTTTATAAAAGGAAATGAGATTTGATTTCTATAAATGATCGTTTTAAATTATGGTGGTATGGAAAGTATTCTTGTCGTACTTAACACCAAATTTTGAGATATGGAAACTCGTCTCTATATGTGAGAATTAAGAATGTTTGTCGAGGCAAGGATAGCTCTCTAACTTACATGACTTCTTTGTTAATCGAGGGATATTATAAGTTTGAAATCGAAAAGTGGTGGTAAGTATATTTAGTCTAATTTGACGATCCATTTACTTACATCAAAAGGAAAGTGGTTAGGGTTTATAATAAACAATGCCTTTAAATGACATTTGTTATAATCCAAATAGGTTTGGTTTTGGAAGGAAATTTTTCTTAAGATTTTGTGATACACATATACTATAGAGATAAGTATTTGGTTACATTTTCTAAGTATTGAAAGTGTAATATTTTGTGCATATACTTATACTGTTAAGATAAGTATATGGTTACATGTTCTAAGTATTGAAAGTGTAGTGTTTTGTGAATATACTTATACAGTTGAGATAAGTATATGGTTACATTTTTCAAGTATTGAAAGTGTAGCGGTTTGTGAATATACTTATACCGTTGAGATTAATATATGGATAGTTTTCCAAGCATTGAAAGAGTACAAATGAATAGTGAATGATTAGTATACAAAGGTATATCTTTGTAAAAGTATTTTGCTACAAGTATTTACAAAGTGATTTTAATTAATGAAAGGATTAATTAAAGAGGCTAAGTGATTACTTATGCGCTTAATCATGTTTGGTCTCCATATGAATTTAAATCTTTGATTGGATTTCCTGCTTATTTTATAGTTAAACAACCAACTATCAAATCTTAGCCAGTTTTGAAAATATCAATTATTGGTTTGGAGAGACTGGGATCGGATAAGCATGAGTTATCCAAAAACCACTTTGAACCAGCATAAGCATTCGAATTGAAGACATCTTGAAGATGACGGAAATCAAAGACGGGGTTATTTGAAGTGCAAGGGCTAGTTGCTACTAATCCAGAGTGTGATTCCAAAATGGATGTAGTAGAAGTAGTGCCTTCGGTTTATTCATGTCCTAAACAACTTGTATTGATGAGTGCTGGCATTGCCTTGTTGCCTGAAGGGCAGTGTTAGCATTCCATGTGGGATTTTCTAGAAATGTAGAATATAATCTCAAGCCTCACACCCGTTAATGACTAAAACAAGGGATATGCTTCAAGGCTAAGTGATTTGCTACCGTTTGGGTATGGTCATCACCTGATCTAGATTGATATTTATGGATTTATTTATGCTTCAGGCCAATATGGCTTGTTACATTGGCAGCCGAGGGGTGATGACATATTCGGTACTATCAAGGAAGAGGTAGGCCAGTTGTGATTTGCAGGGAGTCAACTAAGGCTCTCGATACATTTTTTCTAGAGGTATACCATGATAGGCAGTACCCTAGTAGCCTTGTCATTGATGGAATTCATTTCCCAATACGCGCCATACGAACTTAGTTGTACACTAAATATGCTATTGAATGTAATCAATGTAACCATTCCGGCTATTTTAAATATTTATTTTAAACCCTATATATTATTATAATATCAAAAGATTTTCTTTTAAAAATGGTTTGGTTATTATAAAGTAAAAACCCATCCGTGTTTATATGTAGGGTGGTCTTATGAGTTATCTTATTTTTGAATGGTTTTATAAATATAAAAATCCATATAATTTGAATTGAGTTTCTCATGCTGGTTTACCAGACTGATCCGGGCATTTTTTTCTTGTAATGCTCAATCGGCCCCGAGTATATTTTAGATTTTGTTATGGATGCTTTGGAGCTTGAGGAGATGAGCTGGATGCCTCCAAGACGTATTCACATGTTTTATTTACCACTGCATTTCTGGTGTTGTATTTTTTCCGCATTTGTGATGACAGGTTGTTATAACTGTCCAGGCTGATGATAAGTTCGTTTACTCTGATTGATATATGTATGTTATAGTTTTCTTTTGTAAAGTTCACATGTGTATTATATTTTACTCTTCATGATCTAAGATTATGTTCTATCTTTTATTTTCTTTCAACCTAATAATCTTCTTTTCGGCACTTAAATGTTCGGCACACGAATACCATGATAGTATTAGTGTCGACTTTTGAGGGTCGAAAAGGATGGTCGTTACAGCATGGTATTAGAGGTTAGGTTGAGCGAAAACGTAGGCCTTGGTGGGGTAAACTCATTAGAGATAGGGTTAGTAACACCCTAGAATGAGTTAAGTGTGTGTGTATATATATATGAGAGCGCGTATTTGTTAGAGCTATAAATTTTTTTTATATTATGTTGATTGATCTAGTGAGTGGTTTTTGATTTCTGGTCGATACAGAAGGTACAACTATATCGATAGGGGTTTCTAAACACTTGATTAAGGTAAACCAACATAGTATTGTTTTGAAATTTGGTAAATAAAATAATTTTACCTAAGATGATATTTTATATATAAAGGAATAATTTTTAGAAAATTGATATAATTATTTATGATGGGACTGTTTGTTAGAAAATGATAATATTCAATTATTATTATTTATTATTTAATTATTCGTGCTCATCCAGTTTAGGGGCATTGACTATTGTTTGCTGATGGATTATTTATGCTTGGCCATTTTATAAGCATTTATTTGTTTGATTTAAATTAAGTACGAACACCTTATGAATTCAGTTTCATGATTTGACTATAAGGCATTCATTGATAATGTAGGTTTAACGAGTTTACTTTGTTAAAAGGAAGTTATTCATAATAGAATGAGTTTATAAAGGTAATATTGTATAAATTGGGTTTATAAAGATGTTTTTTATAATTCAAGAGGATGTTTAAGAATTTAAATCTCGGTGTCTTTGGAAAAGATTTCAAATGGTTTTTGGAAAAAGTAGTAATAGTGTTATTTGAAAGTATTTATAAGTTTAAATATTTTAGGAAGAGAATTTTAAGTAAGATACATTTCCTTTGGATAGTTCGGGGAAAATGTCTTGACTATTTTTGTGGTGATCTGAATAATCTTCTAAGTAACGATCATATATTTGCTTAGGCAAATGTTGTAGTGCACTTTGTATTTTCATGTTAACTCGTTCTAGTGACTCGAAAGTGACTAAAATGGGCAAGGGATGTGTTCGGATGGTAAGCACATCTCTTAAGTATTACTCTTCTTGGTAAGGGGATGTATGATACTACTTGGTATGATCCAGTTCCTTGCTATCATTTTGGTGTTACTCCGTCTATATGTGTATTTTCGATGGATTAAAGTATATAGTGTTATTTCAAAAAGGCTTTGAACTAAAAATTAGGTATTTAGTTCTTGAATTTCCTTTAAGGAGATTTAATATAAAATAGAAGGTTATTTTATAAATAAGTTTATAGTAACACTTGGAAGAGGTGAAATAATTAGTACAAGTTTAATGGGTTAAATTTGATAGGAAGGTTTAAATAAGTTTTGTTTTATTAAAACTATGTCATTTTTTATAAAATCTACGTTGTATATACTATTTGATGATATTGGACTGACTAATAAAACAACTTTACCTTAGAGGTGTTTAAGGAAAAGTAAACTCTAGGACTGAGTTGGATACCAGCACTCTACTCTTCTTAGCTACTTACCAGACCGCATGGGTAAGGAGGTCGACTAGGTTTAAGACCCAAATTTATTTTGGAGCTGCATCTGAATTTAAAAAGGATAAGATTAAATCAGATAGTTATATATATTCTCTGGTTATAGTAGGTATTATACCAGTTAGAAGTTTAAGTTATGTTTTTTGAAATGTTTTCGCAAATAATTTTGGGAAGTAAAAGGAATTCGTGTAGTTAAGAATCCAATGGAATAAATACATAAGGTGTACGTAGATCATTTTATCCGCATAACTGTTCTTGATCCAGATTCGAGTACACGATTTCAAGATGATTTACACCAATCCAAACAAAGGATTTTTCAATCGATTCTTGACGGCGAACACTAGATATAGATTCTTAATACAGTTCCAAAGTTTTTTACCATTGTATATGGCTATGTAGGGAGAACGAGGATTTTGAATCAAAGAACCTGATTGGAGTCTGCACTAGGGAAGTCGAGTAAGCAATACAAGTTCGGAAGAAAAGTTTGTATGATCGAGAAAATGGTAAGATTTAATAATGCGCACCGATGACATACGTATATCATATGAGCATTAATATATTGTATGCTTCTTACGTAGAAATGCAGTTTACATGGTTTAGGATGGTATGTTGATGTGGGATGATTCCGATATAGGATTTAGTATGCTTAGATTCATGATGTATGATGGATGAGTTGGTGCGTTATTTCATTTGTCGTACTTAACTCTCTTTTGGGTTATGTAAGTGAAATTTATGTACATGGAAGTAAAGGCTTGCTTGTTGCTTTTAGCTTCATGAGTAGAGTTTGCTTGCTCGAAAATTGGTACGTGTTTAGGCATAATGGGTGTGTTTGCTATGTGACATACTCACTTGATAAGGTATATCATACATATATATTATTGTCATGTTGTCCTCAGATATGGGCGTATATTGATGTTTTTATTTTTTGGACCTTGTTGTGAAAAGGTGCTACTGAATTTTTTTGTATCATAAGGATGTTTATAAGTCTAAAGGATGAGAAGACATTTTCTTCCTTTGGGAATTTCAAGGACGAAATTCTTTTAAGAGGGGGAATGCAACGACCTGGAATTTTATCGTTTTGATTTAGAATATTTAATTAATTTTAAACATTTGATTTTAAAAGTTTAATAGCTCCATTTAATAAATAAATAATAATGGTCAACTTGTTATAGAAAAATAATTACAAAAATAAATAGTTTGAATAAACATGGATTATGAGATCAAAAATCATTTTATCGATAAATGGTCTTGAAATGCATGTAATTATCATTCCGAGGCATTGTCCCGGATTTTGACCAAACTAGTGTCATCGGAACTAGAATAAAGAGGTGATGTACGCCGATAAGTTTCATGGCGATCGGACATGTTGTGTGATCGTGCGAGCTCAAAACGTGTAACTGTTATCTGGGTTTTTAACCCAGCAGAAACCAATAGAAAACAGAACAACCTTGCGTAAACGAGATGGTTCAGGACTTAACCATAAAAGCTAAGACAAGGGATAGACAAGGGCCAATCTATACGACTAAGACAATGGCTGGGATCAAAAAAGCCGAGAGATCAGGATTCCTTTAGTCCAATCGCAGTTGAATGTAAATAGCTAGTGACTTGCCATCGAAACTTAACAACAATAATAAAGGGCTATGAAAACATCTCCAATTCAAGACTCTAGAAAAATCCAAAGTGCTTAGCTCATCAGCGACCCATGCCTCTGCTCAAACCATCAAACAAACTAACTATGGAACACTAAGAAATGGGGCAAGATATTGGCTCGCAAACGAGCCAAGCCGATGGGTCGCCAGCGACTCATGGTATTGACTTGTTTTGCGAGCCCAAACTTCCCTCGGTCATCTACTACTTACCTACGAGCTGATGATGGCATGGCCTGGCCTAGAAGCTCCACGATCTCTATAAATACCATCCTACCTGCAACATAAATAGGATCTTCGCCGGACTGGTTGCTGAAGCTCTGCTGGAATCATTCTTCACTCTCTATCTTCCTCACAACAATCTCCAAAGGAATTTACTGTGATTCTCAGGTGGATATTGAGGATTCAATCTAGCTAGGAGACAATCAAATCCTGGTAATCAAACAACTGTTGTAATAACAATCAGTCTATAATAAAGCTATAAAGTGGACGTAGGCTTCATTAACAGCTGAACCACTATAAAATTCTCTGTCTTCTTTCTTTTACTGTTCTTTCTTTAAATCTGTGATCTGTGATATTGCTCTATCAGAACAGGGCCGGTGCTTTCAAACTCTAACCAGGGTGTTGGTCTAATTTTTGGGTCAACATTTTGGTTCTTTCAGTGAGTACCCAATTCAGGATCCAGATCTAGCTATCTACTTTGGATCTCATAGGTCCAGAAGTTAGATCCCCAATTTTTGTTTGAAGAACTTGCTGTTTTAGGACCAATGGTTCTTGGAAGAAGAAGAACTACCTCTGGAAGATCCATAAGGGCAGTAATAGCTGGAGAAGGAGCAGTCTCCAACAAGCTGAAGTAAATGGTGCTAACTTAGAAAACCAGGCACCAACATCCTTCAGTCAGCATGAAGTCGTCACCAGGGACGAGCTGAATAAGATGGCCGAGGAGATCAATCAGAAAATGGAAAATAGCCAAAAGGCTTTGATGGAGAAGCTCAACTCTCTGTTAACCCTACAATCAAACCCCGCTCCAAGGAATGTGCCTAAACCAGTGAACAAGAGAATTCCTCCATTTTTGTCCTACATAGAAGGAACGGAAAGCAGCCACAAAGAAGAGTAACAACATGATGCAACGTGGAGGAGAATGAGAATACTCCACCCGATGCAAGGCAACTGATCTTGAATTTGAATAAAGGGGCCAAAACCCCATAGGAAGATATAGCTGTCAATCTCTCTGATTCGGAAGATGGAGAGCAAGGTAATTAGATGAAAGAGAGTGTCAATGCGTTCGATGATGCTAGAAACATCCAAACTGCCTTAGTTAGGCCAACTGCAAGCCAACGGGGTTCCGCGGGAGTGGCTCTCCTGGAGACAAGAGAGCCTAGGCTTTAGCCCACGCGCCAAGACCGTTTGCAGAACCAAATACTCGGCGCAGTGACTGATTGCTGCCCTTAGGGCTACCGGACATCAGAGGCATACATAGGAAACATGGTCAGACGGCTGATGGATGAGAGTAAGGACTGAAAGGACAATGAATGGGGATCTGCCTTGAGTCAGACCCCCTTTACCGACGAGATCTTGAATGTAAGACACCCAGACAAATTCACTATGCCAACTATCCCCTCCTACGATGGAACCAAAGAACCTAAACGCCATTTGTACAAGTATAGCTGGTACATGGATGGAGCCAATGCTCCCGATGTTTCCCTATTTTTCTAGAAGGAGTTGCATCTTTGTGGTTCACCAGACCCCCCCTAAGATCCATTTCTACTTTTGACCAACTTGCAACGAAACTCCTTGACTAGTTCAGGCTTCATACCACACAACCGAAGGATGTCATGTCCCTATCCGGATTGGTCCAAGGGCACAACGAGTCATTGAAATTATTCATGGGCAGGTTTAACACCGCGGTAATGGAAGTAAGTAAAAACAATGCGGATGTGGTTTTTATGGCATTAGTCCATGCTATTCACCCAGAAACGGTGTTCGAGAAATGGATTAAGATGAAGCAACCTACCAACATGAAAACTTCAATCGTAAAGCAGGCCAGTATTTGAGATTGGAGGAAGCGCAGGAATTGGAAAGAAAGTCTGCCGGCACACAATTGATGGATGCCAGACAAAATGACATGGCGGCAAATCAAAACACATGCGGTCTTGGAAGTACTCAAGGAGTTGCAGAAAAGAGCGGGAATCAGAAGAGAAGAAACCAGAACTCCGATAAAAGAAATAATGGTGGTAGCAACAAAAGATTTAGAGGGTTTAGACAAGAGGATTATACCCCCCTGAATGACACTCTGGAGAATATTTATCTCACAACATAAGAAACTGAAGAGTATAAGAAACCTCTTAGAAAGGAGGTAACGGAACAACAAAAGCGCTCGGGGAAATTCTGCCGCTTCCACGAGACGCACGGGCACAATACAAACGAATGCCGCCA
The DNA here is from genome assembly GCA_030737815.1 of Allium fistulosum. Taxonomy (NCBI): domain Eukaryota; kingdom Viridiplantae; phylum Streptophyta; class Magnoliopsida; order Asparagales; family Amaryllidaceae; genus Allium; species Allium fistulosum. The sequence goes on from CM060905.1 coordinate 1,114,253,712, forward strand.
CTTTAAGGACCTCATTGAAGGGTTAATCCAAGACAACAAACTTCAATAATATGTGAAGAAGCCGCAAAAATCCAATCAACCTATGGTCCCTCAACCTCCTAGAGAGCAAAGAAATCAAGCTGGAACCAGCGAAGCAGGGTCAAAACAGACTAACCAGAGGCTTATTATCGGCATAATATCTGGGGGACCACATCCGGTGCAAAGAAGTTGGGAGAGACGGAATGATATGCGAGTTCATTAAATCATGCTCCAAAGGAATTGTGTTTAGCAGTAGATGATGAAACTCTACCAAGCAGCAAAAGGTTCTGAGCGATGACATAGTGTTCCGCAATCGGGACACCGAAGGGATTGAAGCTCCAACTCTCGACCCAATGGTGGTGACAGTAGGAATCAGTACCGCCGTAGTCCGATGAGTGCTGGTTTATAGTGTCAGTTCGGTTAACATACTTTTCAAATGAACTTTTGACCAAATGAAAATTGGCATGAAAATCGTATCCACATGCCAGACTAAGATTCAGGGGTTTACCGGAGAACCCAAACAACCGGTGGGAACAATCGACCTACCTGTGGAGCTTGGAGAGGGTGGGCGACGAGTCCCCTCATTCATACTTTTGTGATTGTGGGTGAAAAATCAGCATACAATGTATTCTTGGGACGGCCCGTATTAGCCGACTTTAGAATAGCATTGGCCCAATGGTGCCTTACAATGAAGTTCCCTACCGAGCATGGAATCGGAATTGTGAAAGGAGACCAAAGCGTTGCCCGGGAATGCTACATCACAAAATTGCGTGAGTCAAGAAGAAAGGAAAAAGGAAAGGATGTAGGGAAGGCCCTCCACATACGTGATCCCTCCGAATAACAACTACAGAGCCGCCCCTGGCTTGGGGACCATAGCTGATTCAACAAGGCTTTGGACCCTAGGAAGAAGAGCTCAGGGGATTATCAGGCAGCACCGGCAGAGTTGACAGTGTCTGTCCCAGTCTGTATGGATGACCCAACCCGGGTCTTGAAAATTGGGTCGCGCCTTGGAAATAAGATGCGATCAGAACTAACCAAAAACCTCCGTGCAACTTGGACGTATTTGCTTGAACACACTCAGATATGTGTTGGGTATCAACCAAGATTTCCTATCATGCCCTTAATATTGACCCCAAATTCACCCCAGTTAAGCAAAAAAGGCGCAGCCTGTACCCGGAACGGTCCAAGGCATTGAGAGAAGAAGTAGATAAACTGATGGCTAACAGCTTCATTCGAGATGCGATCTACCCCAAATGGTATTGAACCCGATCCTAGTCAAGAAGCCCAATGGAAAATGGTGAACCTGTATTGATTTCTCGGACCTCAACAAAGCATGTTCGAAGGATAGCTTCTCGCTCACGAGGATTGATCAACTGGTGGATGGAACAACGGTACATGAGCTGCTGTCATTTATGGATGCATACTCGGGCTATAACCAGATCCTGATGCATGAACCGGACCAAGAGAACAGCACCTTCATCGCTGATTTGGGACTGTACTACTATAGGGTAATGCCATTCGGTTTGAAAAAAGCAAAGGCAACGTACTAAAGGCTAGTGAATACTATGTCGAAACACCGGATTAGGAAGACTATGGAAGTTTACATGGACGATATGTTAGTCAAATCCCGAGTAGCTGCTAACCATCTAGATAATCTCATTGAAATGTTCGAAATACTCCGCAAATAAGGAATGAAGCTCAACCCACCTAAATGTCATTTCGAAGTAGCCTCTGGGAAATTCCTAGGATTCATAGTAAGTGCCTAGGGCATTGAAGCAAATCCAGAGCAAATAACAGCGTTACGGAAAGTCCAAGCCCCTAAAAATAAGAGAGTACTTTAAAGCTTGAATGGAAAAGTCGCAACACTGAGTCGGTTCATCTCTAAAGCTACAGACAAGTGCATACCGTTCTTCGACACACTCAAGAAAGGAAGGAAAAACTTTGAATGGAGCAAAACTTGCTAGGCAGCTTTCGAGGAACTGCTACGACACAAGGAAGCTCCCCCGATTTTATCAAAGCCGGTGGATAAAGAAGACCTATTCATCTATATAGCGATCTCCCCACATGCACTGAGCACGGCTCTCATGCGGGAAGAAGCGAGAATCCAATGACCCGTGTACTACATCAGCAAATGCTTCACCGGAGCTGAGAAGAATTACCCAAAGCTGGAAAAACTAGCGTATTGCCTTCTGATCACATAGAAAAAATTACGACCGTACTTCCAGGCTCATCCTATTAATGTATTGAAAGACCAGCCCCTGAAGCAAATTTTATACCAACCAGAAACGTCCAGATGACTACTCAAGTGGAATATAGAGTTAAGCCAATACGACATCACATACCATCCAAGGAAAGCAATCAACGGGCAAGCGTTGGCCGACTTCATTATCGAATTTACCATAAGGGACAACATGGAGGAAGTTCACTCGGAAGTAGGCACGCAATGGAAGCTCTTCATCGACGGTGTATCAAAAAACCTCTGTTCGGGAGCAAAGGTAGTGCTTTAAACTCCCGAGGGGTGATCCATTAGCTATGCATTGCGCTTGGAATTCCCAGCAACAAATAACGAAGCAGAGTATGAAGCCTTAATCGCTGGACTAAAGGTTGTGAAGGAACTCGGTATAAAATCTATTTACATATACATCAACTCCCAGCTAGTCGTCTGTCAAGTGAAATGGGAGTACCAAGCGCATGGAGATAATCTCGCCCCATATCTGTCCAAAGTACAAGAGCTGTTAAGTGATATCGAGGACTGCACCATAACTCATATCTTATGAGAGCAAAACACCAAAGCAGACTATTTGGCCAAGCTAGAAAGCTCCGGAGAAGCACAGTCATTGGGATTGGTCCCGGTTGAAATGCTAACCAACCCGAGCATAGACGAAATGGACGTGGACTGGATTCTAGAGACCACCGTCGAGCCAGATACATGGATGACACCGATAAAGGAGTATCTACTTGTAGGAACCCTACCAACTGACCGAAATCAACAGAAGAAGCTCCTCCGCAAGGCGCCAAGGTTCATGATACAGGATGGGATACTCCATCGAAGGGGATTCTTGACCCCTTTTCTTAGGTGTATGACTGATGATGAAGCATAGCAAATTCTGAAGGAAGTACATGAAGGCGAATGCGGAGACCACACTATGGGGCAGACGCTGGCAAAGAATGTCCATCGATATGGATATTTTGGCTAATAATAAATCGCGACGCCGCTGATCATGCCAGAAGATGCGAACGCTGTCAAAGATTCAGCAAAATTAGGAGAACTCCTTCAACAGAACAGACACAAATGGTCAGCCCATGGCCATTTGCGATATGAGGGATCGATCTGATTGGTGTCCTTCCAATAGCTAAAGGAGGAGCCAAATATGCTATAGTTGCAGTAGATTATATCACAAAATGGGTCGAAGCAGAACTGCTGGCCACCATAACTACAAAGAAAGTTATTAACTTTGTCACTAAAAACATCATTTGCAGGTTTGGTGTGCTGCAAAAAATCATCACTGACAATGGAACCCAATTCGAAAGTGCCGAGTTCAAAGACTTCTACAGGCGCTTCCGAATCGAGAAAGCTTTTCCGCAGTGGCTCATCCGCAAGCAAACGGGCAAGTGCAAGCAATAAACAAGATCATAAAATCCACCATCAAAAAGCAATTAACAAAAGCAAAAGGAAATTGGGTTGACGAACTTCCACTCGTACTATGGGCATACATGACAACACACAAAGTGGCAACTGGCCACACCCCGTTCGCATTAGCATATGGTTCAGAATCAATGATTCATGTTGGATTAGAAGTCCCCTTGCGCCGAAGACAGAATTTTAATCAAGTACAAAACGAGCAAGTCCTACTCGAATCGCTAGACATGATCGATGAAAAAAGAGAAGAAGTAGATTTGAGAACAACCGCCCACTAAAAAAGGGTTGCACGGTACATCATCTCCAAAGTTCATAGTCAGACCTTCGAAGTTGGGAATCTTGTGCTCAAGCGAGTTTACCCTGTATCGGGAGCCTTCGGACCAAACTGGGAAGGACCGTATGTTGTTAATCAAATGATCAGTGACGGGACTTTCAAGTTGACAATCGTCGACGGGGTTGCAGTTCCAAGAGCCTGGAATAGCGAATCACTCCGACGTTATTTCATCTAAAAACTATTTTATGTATTTTTTTTTCAGCAAATAAGCCATCTCGGAAATGCTGGTGGCATTGAAAATAGGCAAAGAATCTGCCATGTTTTCCTTAATAAAGTTTTCTTCATGAACCAACCAGACTGTGTTCATAATAATTACCCGCCGAGTCTAAGGAAGCAAATCAACTCAAACCGTTGGATCGGCGAAACTCGATCCTTGCCTCTCAAAAAGAAAACACGGTGTTGCCCCGGCAACCCCAGGAGGTATTTAATAAAAACTAACTTCCTCGTGTTGCCATGAGATAGGCAACGCCAGGGACCACCTAAAAAACTAACTCTTCCGCGTTGCCCGGATATAGGCCACGCCGAGGAGCACCAGACTAAAACTCGCATTTTTCGGAGATGGGCAACACCGAGGAGCATCAAAAAGAAACTCCTTGCATTGTTTGGAGATAGGCAACGCCGAGAAACATCAAAAGTCGTACATCTCATAAGTCGCGTACTCAAATTGAAACTCCTCACGTCGCCTGGAGATAGGATACGCCGAGGAACATCGAAATCGAACTCCTCACATTACCTAGAGATAGGCGACGCCGAGGAACGTCAAAAACAAACTCCTCACATTGCCCAGAAATAGGAAAAGCCAAGGAACATTCAAAGTCATGCATTTCGTAAGCTGCACACCCAAATTTAAACTCCTTGCATTGCCCGGAGGTAGGCAACGTCGAGGAACATAAAAAGCCATGCATCTTGTAAGCCGCGCACTCAAACTGAAACTCCTCGTGTTGCCCGGAGATAGGCAACACCGAGGAACATCGAAAACGAACTCCTCACATTGCCCGGAGATAGGCGGCGTCGAGGAATGTCGAAAACAAACTCCTTACGTTGCCCACAGATAGACAACGCCGAGGAACATCCAAAGACGCACATTTCGTAAGACGCGCACCCAAATTTAAACTCCTCGTGTTGCCCGGAGGTAGGTAACGCCGAGGAACATCAAAAGTCGTGCATCTCGTAAGCCGCACACTCAAACTGAAACTCCTCGCGTCGCCTGGAGATAGACAAGGCTGAGGAACATCAAAAATGAACTCCTCACGTTGCCCGAAGATGGGCGACGCCGAGGAACATCGAAAAAAAAATCCTCGCATTGCCTGGAGAAAGGCAACACTGAGGAACATCCAAAGCCGCGCATTTCATAAGCTACACACCCAAATTTAAACTTCTTGCGTTTCCTGGAGATAGGCAACGCCAAGGAACATCAAAAGCCGCACATCTCGTAAGCTGCGCACTCAAACTGAAACTCCTCACGTTGCCGGGAGATAGGCAGTGCCAGGGAACATCAAAAACGAACTCCTCACGTTGCCCGGAGGTAGGCGACGGTGAGGATGCTCAAAATAAACTTTTCGCATTGCCCGGAGATAGGCAATGCAGATGAACATCTTAAACCAACTTCTCGCATTGCCTGGAGAAAGAAAACGCCGAAAAGCATCAAAACTCACACTCCCTACTACATAAGTGGGGTGCTAAATCCCAAAATAATAGCCCCCCGTATGACCCGAAGTTGGGAAGCACCGAGGAGAGTGAGAAACCCTATGCATTTAGTCGGGAATAATTGTTGCTAGAAGGAAGGCACTCAATGATTAACAATGCATATCCATGCATAAATTGCATACTTCCTTGAATGCTACCGGAAACTAAAAATACATGTTAAGGTCGCAAAACTTCTGAAGAAAGATCAGGTCATGACTTAGCTAGATTTTCAATAGAGGTTATCTAAACCCTAAGCTACCGAATACTGCAAAATTGTTTGAAGTAAACAGCCCTGTGAACTGGGGGGCATACACCTGTACCGAGACAGAATCATGCGAATGCAATAAGTTCCCAAGTTCTGTTACTCCAAACAACAATAAGCCCACAAGTTCTATCTCAAAGTTTTATGGACTTCCAAAGAAAAATTCTAAGCAAATTTTTTTTCAAAGTTTTATGAACTTCCAAATAAAATTCTAAACAAAAATTTCTAAGTGTTAGAATTTTTTTTACAAAAACAAGGTTTGGTGAATTTCTTAACAAAATTTTTCTAAGTGTTGTTAATCTCTAAGTGCTGTCACTTCGAATGAAGGACTTTGGCTATAATCACAGAACTAGAAAAGTATGAAATGAAACAAGCACAAGTACATAGAACATGTATGAATAGGCAGATAAAAGTACAGTCAAAATATCATTGTATTGCTTATGATTTTTTTAACACAGGATCAAAATGTGGGGGCCGTACCCATACCACAACAGCCAACAATGAGAAAATACAGACTCTACAGTAAGAACGCAAAGTGCAAACTCTGCACTTGAACAAAATGACTCAAAAAGAAACAAAAACAAGTCAGTCTTCTTGCAAGCTATTGGCCAAAATCAAGTCCATCCTCATGCCAGCCGCTCAACGCTTCTTGCCACCTCTTCCCTTTCTACCTCTGGTTGGTAGTTTATGCTTCTTTTCAGGAGAGGTGTCGCTGCCAGTAATGTCAACGTGCACTTCGGTGGAAATCTCCTCCTCCTCCGAATGTTTTTCTGAAGAGCTTCCCTTTCCTTTGCGTTTTCTTGACTTCGGAAGCCCTTCGAAGCTTTGACTGCCTCAACCATTTCCTTCTTGATGGCAACCAAATCATGTTGAGTCTTCTGCGGCTGCTCTGTCTACGTCTCCTACTCCTTAGCCTCTGCTGCATTTATATCACCTTCCAAACACGCTGAAGGGTCGTCCAAGCCGTGGAGCGCAGCTAATTTCTCGGCCTTTGGTACCGGTTGTGAACTAGATGTGGATGTGGGAACTGGAGCAGGAATGGATACAATCTCAGAGGATGTGAAAATGGCATTAGGCATAGGCGTCGAAGTAGTTGGCACGTCAACAGGAAAAGTGGATGGAGCTATAAGATCAAAAAGGAAAGCATTAAACTCCTCTTGCTCCTATAGTGTAAGATGGAGACTCTCGAATTTGGGAGAAGCATGGACGTTACCTGCACCAAGGGAAGGATCATGAATAGCGACTTCAAACTCACCGCCGTCGCCTTCTTTTGAGGGCTCCACCATATGAGGAATAATATCAACTCCTGAACTCATCGACTGGTCGTGGAGCTGCTCCGACGGTCCACCCACACCAGAGGTAGAAGGTTTGGTAAGCGCATCGGTGGTGGTCATCAAGGAAGCATCGGCGACCTCCCTCTCTCGTTCGACTCGGAGAATCTCCTGGCCCTCAAGTAGCACTTTCTTGGATTCATCGTTGAGATAGACATCTCGTAGCTTTTGATCGGAGTAAATGTCGCCGCTATCAGCAAAACGAGATAAGATTTCCTCCCAAACGAGGAGTGCATGGAAACTTTAGGCCAAGATAGCTAAGACTCCCTTGATGCAACAGAGAGTTGAAGTAGAAGTTCAGAATTGTCGCATCCAGCTTCTCCATCTTCCCGTCGAAGGCATGTTGGAGGTCTAAGTAGTTCACTGTCACTGCATCCTTCTCAACTTCAACGACAGTTTTGTCGGCACTAAGCTGTGCGACCCGAGCCTGTAGCTTAGCAATGATCTTATCTTGGTCGGCGATCTTTTTGTTGTGCCTTTCAACAATTAAGTCATGATCGACGATGGTTTTCCTTTGAGCTTCAATAATGACATTGCGGGCGACCACTTCTTCTTTCTACTTAGTCGCCTCAGCTTGAGTCTTTTTAATCTCGTCCATCTAGACGATCTTAACATTTTATGTGCTTCTTTCAACTCTTTCATCAGACCGGAGGATCTCTTGCTTTTACGGAGCGCTGCCTCCTTCTCTTCCTCCAACTTTTTAATTTTAGCATCCCGATCAGCCAACACCCTCTTTAAATCATCTTTTTTGGATTCGAAGAAGAGGATCTCCTGATAGTTATTCCTATTTGTATCATCTAGATATTTATAGAGCTTCTCCCATTTCTCGGCCTGTTCCAAGTCGCTCTGGATAGCTTGGAGATGTGGCATGAAGGAATCACTGTGAACATGATGGAGATCCATGTCGAACTTGACCCCCTTTTAAGAACTAACCCAGAAGTGCAGCCTCAAGTTTAGGAGGACCCGAGGGAAGAGCATAGACAGGCCTCCGGTAAGGGGCACCAGGAGCAATGGTAGCGATGGGAGGGGATGAAATATGAGTTGGAGGCAGAATCGGAGCAGAAGTAATAGGGGCTTCTAGGCCCACGGAAGAATGTTTTGGAGCAAGCTCTGAAGGATGGGGAGATGATCAAACTTTGATTTCTTCGGCAGTTTATCTGTCTCCTCAAGAGATCTTCTTTTCTCATATCCACCCTTATGTGAACGAACTCGATCCCTCTCCTCTTGGCGACGGGTTTCAGCTTCGAGTTCTTTTCTTCGCCTGTATTCTTCTTCCATCTTGTGGACTTAATGGCGGCTGGAGGAGCGCTTTGGGTACCGCTGTGAATCGGTATAGTCCTAGAAGTCATCATAGAAGCCTCGTCTTCTCATCATATCTAGAATAAGGCGTACATAAAAGGTTTTAGAAGCATAATACAAACTAAGCAAATATATGAAGGGATAGAAATAAGAGTAATCCTAGTGCAACGTGTTGTGCATCCCTAATAGGGGCCTAAGACGTCATCACAAACCAGAATGAATGGCTGTCATAGCTGGGATCAGACTGATTTCGGTTACTATAGGCGGAGCCAGACTAATTGCTGGCGCAATATCGCACGAATAGGAGGGCATCGTGTCAAATCTGAAGTCTCCTTTAATGACCGTGTCGAAGTCAAAAAAAACATCGCTAAAATCTTCGAAGTCCGCCCCGATATCCCTACTCGGAGAAGCTTGATGTTTTCTAGTTTTCGGAGCTTTGCCTTTGTCACTCATGTTAGGAAGGGGCAAACCCTGGAGAACAGGATGCAGTCGGGAGTCTCATCGCAAGATTCTGAGTCTTCGCTTTCAGATTCTGACAAGAAGTAATCACCGGTAGTGGTTTCATCGTTGCTACTTTCAAACTCTCCCTCTGACTTTTCCGAATGCACGACGGCCTTTCCTTCCCCGTGCACAGACTCTTCTTCCGCCTCCTCTAGAATTTGAGGCATTCTAGCTAAACCGCCCAAACCAATCGCAGCGGCTACTTCTTCCTTATGGCCTCATCGAGTGATCCTTTGGGTAGGCTACCTATCTCCTGACCTTCCTCGGAACCGTAGGATGAAGAAGAGGATCTTGTGTGAACTTTGGCTCGATCGGGAGAGGGAGCTTCAATCTGAGCGACGGATCCACCCAGAGCCAACAGTCCGTATCGGTGCAGATTCTCATCGGTCAGCAGAACATTAACGCACCTCTCCTCGACATCGATAGCCTTTAAAGTTTGGCAAGCTTCATCGAGAGTTACATCTCTGTTCGGCCTTGGGATAACTACAAAGGAAACACAATTAATTAGAAACTCCATTACAATGCTTCGGGGCTTGAAAAATAGAAAAGGGAAGCTTACCCCCTGTTGTCCACCGATGGTTGAACCCCTTGGGGCATCTAACGGAAAAACACTACGTCTTGAACTATGATAGGTTGCTTTGTAAGCGTAAGATAATCTTTCGATTCCTCTGGGCCTCGATTATAATCAAAGAAGGATAATCGTCTCTCCTCTTGAACGCTAGAAAATACCCCAACTCATCGAAACTTGGAGCGCAGTTGAACGTCCGCATGAAAATAACATGCAAGCAAGTAAGGATGGCGTAACCATTCGCATGAAGCTAGAATGAGGCAATTACCAAGTTCGAGACACATGTATCGATGACAAGTAGTGTACCCGGGGAGGGGGGGCATATGAGCAAATTCGTCTTTCGCCGGTAGATGCATGTCCTCTTCGGGAATTCCATGCTATGTACATGTATTATGAAGAACCTTGGCGGAAACCACCGACGATGCTCTTTCAGGTGGATTAAGCAGGACTCGAAAGTTGGGAGGCGTGCGGTCCATGATGGGCCCAACTGGGACTAATTGACCGTACTGGGCTTGCGAGGTAGATGATGATTCAGCTTCGGAGAGCGTCGGGCCTCACCCGCTTGAATTATGACGTGTCGATGGCTGCTTAATTCTATATAACAGAACTCGAGTTTGAAAACGGTTAGGTAAATCTATGCTAATTTCCTAAGTTTCCCCTATCAAACTTGAATTTTGAAGAAACTTTGTCTTGTAATCGACACATTGGACTTCAAGTGCGAACTGGGGCAAGTACAGTATGTTGTCTATATGGGATAAACTCGGTGCTCGATGCACTACAAACGCTCTATCTAGTGTAGATAGTTCGCTCATAGTGGAAAACGAAAAGAACTTCCTATGCCAGTTGGTTTCATTTTATTCTTACTTCTTGTATACTTACCCGTTATCGATCAATGATCGATAACGGATCTGTTGTCTGAAGCAACATGGAGAACTCTTCTCGCTGCAGGAACATCGAGTGTGGAATAATCAAGTAGAATAAGTCTAGATTCTTTAATCGACAAGTGATATGTCATGCGGTAACATCTACGGAACTTGGAACAAGTCGATTCTGGTTTGATGGACGAAGATAGCAAAACGCATCAAGTGTTGGACCACATCCCAAATGTCATTTTAGAAAGAAACTCTAGACCCGATTGCCTATCTCGCCCCTTAACCGTAATCGACTCGGACTTCTTATAATCGACGTTGCAAACTAACCACTAGTCGTTAAATCATAACACCAATGCACTAATTCAAAAACTATCTAGGAAAACCCACCTCAAACCGATTTCTAAGGCGCTGAAAGAATCAAGGATCAAATTAAAGGAGCTTTGAATGGATCGGTGGTGAGCTAAATTCAGCTGGGCGACAAGATAGGGTCGGCTACAGTTCGCAGGCAAACTAGGGTTTGAGTTCGAGCAAAACGAAGAGATGACTAGGGTTTCATGAGATCGGTGAACGCTTGGATGGATCAGTGGTGGATGGATTCAAATGAAGTTGGAAAATGGATTAAGACGAAGTAGGGAAGCAGAACGAGTTGATGCTTAGATAGCTTGGGTTGAGTCGTCGGAGGAGTTGGTCGCTTGAGGGAGTGGAGTAGCTTGGGTCGAATGAAGGAAACGAGATCGGCTCGAGTATGGCCAGCGACCCATAGGCCATGGGTCGCTAGCGACCCTTGGTATTGACTCAATTTGCAAGCCTAAACTTCCCTAGGTCGTCTACTACTTACCTGCGAGCTGATGAAGGCATGACTTGGCCCAAAAGCTCCACGTTCTCTATAAATACCATCCTACCTGCAACATAAACATGATATTCTCCGGACTGGTTGCTAAAGCTCTGCTGGAATCATTCTTCACTCTCTATCTCCCTCATAACAATCTCCAAAGGAATTCACTTTGATTCTCCAATGGATTCTAGCTTTGACTATTCAATCTAGCTAGGAGACAATCAAAGCCTTGTAATCAAACAACTCTTGTAACAGAAACCCGTCTATAGTAAAGCTATAAAGTGGACGTAGGTTTCATTAGAAGCTGAACCACCATAAAAATTCTTTGTCTTCTTTCTTTTACTATTCTTTCTTTATATCTGTGATCTATGATATTACTCTATCAGAACAGAGCTAATGCTTTCAAACTCTAACCAGGATGTTGGTCCGTTTTTAGGTCAACAGTAACGTATTAATTAGAGAATTAAATAATAATATATAAAATATTATAAATAACCCTTACATTCACTCTTCTCTCTCGCTCTTCTCACTATTTCCCTCTTCCTATTTTATTATTTGCATATAACAAAAAAATTTTAGCCACCTCATAAATTGAATTTAATCCGGAGGTGTGGTTAACGAAAGCGAATGAGGGTGGATTCGTTGAAATCGTAGTGGAAAGGGGATCGATTCTGTAGCAGTGATGTGTGGTGCAACGTTGTTTGGTGATGGCTAACAGTTTTCTATAGAAGCTAAGGTTAAGGTGTGCCATTGGTTTTTGTGGAGTTAGGTGATGAGGTGTGTACCGTTGTGCTTCTCTTGGCAAGGGGCACCTATCGACATTAACGGATGGATCTTCGGCACCTAGGAGCAAAATGCGATATCGTGTACGGTGAATTCATGCTATAGGTCATAATCTTCTCTTATTGGTCGAGCTTCTTATGGATAGGATGGATGTGGAGAGAAGGAGAAGAGGAGCGCGTTCCAATTGGAGGTGGTTGATTTCGTTGAGAAACGGGGGAGAAAGGAGGAAAAATATGAGGCTTGGTGGTAGGTTTCTTTGTGCATAGGATACCGGTGTGGAAGATTTTGGAATTGGGGAAGATGGATTTCAAATGGTAATTAGGCTAATTAGTAAATGAATTAATTTAATCGATCCAATTTCTTAAAAAATCAACGACTTTTGCATACGAGGTCCAAATCAAATGCGGTCTTTTGCATTGCACTCATAGGAGTGTTATCTATGCACGAGAGATGATTTCATCGGTTTTGGAGTATGTAGAATTTTAAGCTAAAATCAAATGCTGTTAAATTTTAGATTGAGCAGGAACACATAAGCATTGGCTGGAATTATTGTTAGTTAATTCACCTTTGGATGAACACTATATCATATATGTGTTGATATAAATTATTGTTGTGTGCTTGAATGATTTATTTGATTGTTTTGGTCAAATCCCATTATGGAAAGCGGATAGCATATGAAATGAAATACATAGAATTCATCAAATTTTGTAGAGGGATCCAGATTCCTCACCACTTTTGATTTTAATTTCATTTATTTACTTTTTATGTAAATTGTTTAATGTCACAGCTTAGTAGCTTGGCCGTATTGGATATGACTTTGATATGTTGGAAAAGATGAACTCTTTTAGTTGTAGATCTATGAAAACACTTCTGAAGTGCTATGGTAGATCTAGGCCTCATTATAGTATTTTGAAATATTATTATTTGTTGTTTTTATTTAAAAATGGTTTTAATTCGGAGAATGCTTTTAAATGCGACTTTCAGAATTTTCCGGGGTATTTTATTTAGAAAGGGTTTTGATCTTCTCTATCTTACTCCAACCTTTTTGGAAATGTTTAAAAGTATTTGGGAAGTATTTGTTTTATAGAAAAGTAATATAATAACAAATGTTTATTATCAAGATACAAAAAAGGGAATCTATCTTTTATTATAAATTAATTCTGTTTTTAAAGAAGATAGAATATTTTGGAATAAATATTTGTGATGCTTTATATAAAATGTTGTATGGAAAGTGAGATTTATAAACGGTATTTTATAAATAAAAGAATATATTTAGAAATGGTATTTTACGAAAGGAAAATGATATCATTTTGATAAATTGGAATAATAAATCACATCTGTGAATGCATAGTGATATACAGAATGATCACTTTATGGAAAGTATTTAGTCCTATCATGAAATCTAAGATTTGTAATAAGTATATAAGATTTAAAATCAGGATATTTATAAAATGAGTTTTATAAGTAGAAAGGAGATATATAAAAGGAGTGTGTAAATATAAAAGAGACTTATAAAAAGGAATTTTATAAAAGGAAATGAGATTTGATTTCTATAAATGATCATTTAAATTATGGTGGTATGGAAAGTATTCTTTTCATAAGTAACACTAAATTTCGATTTATGGACACTCGTCTCTATCTGTGAGAATTAAGATCGTATCTTGAGGTAAGGATTGTTCTCCGACTTGTCCGACTTTGTTGTTAATTGAGGGATATATAAGTTTAAAATTGAAAAGTGGTGGTAAATATATTTAGTCAAATTTCCATATGATCCATTTACTTATGTCAAAAGGAAAGTGGTTTGGGTTTATAATAAATAATGTTTTTAAATGACATTTATTTTAAACCCTAGACATTATTATAATATCACAAGAGTTTCTAATAAAAATGGTTTGGTTATCGTTGGGTAAAACCCCTTCCGTGTTTATGTGCGAGGTGGTCTTATGAGATACCTTACTTTCGAAGGATTTTATAAATATAAAAATCCATATGATATGATTTAAGTTTATCACGCTAGTGCCTCCAAGCCGTATTCACGTATTTTATTTTCCGCTGCATTTATGGTATTGTATTTATCTGCATTTATGAGGACAAATTGTTATAACTGTCCAGGCTGATGATATATTAGTTTACTCTAATTGATGTATGTATATTACAGTTTTTGTAATGACCCATATTTTTGACAATTAAAAATATTAATTAAATAAGACATTGAAATTCAAAATTTTTAGAAATTAAAAATTTATGATTTATTGATGTAAAATAATTTTGGGTTGCATATTAACAACATGATTTGAAATAAAAATGTTAATGTTGTAAAGTTTAATTTGGATATAATTGTAAAGTTTAATAAGGAATAAAATAAATGATGTATTAAAGGAGAAATCATATGTTATTTAATTGAAATTGGTTTTAGCATAGAATAAGAAATCAGTTATGTGGTTAATAAATTTATAATCCTTGTTTGTAAACAATAAATTAATAGATATGAATTACTAAGATGTAACAATTGTTCTATTTCTTATCTTATTATCTAATCCGTTTTGAGATTAATTTTATAATCAGTATAATTTAATGTAATTGAAATATTACAGTTAATATGGAAGGAAACGTTAACTATAAAGTAATGAGTGAAATAAAATGGAAACTTATGTTTAATAAATACATAAGGGAATTGTGATTTAATATAAAGAACATTTATATCAAAATAAAAGAATCCATTGGAAATTAAAATATAATGAACAAGGATTTTATTACGGTTGAAATTAAATGTTGGAATTAATTTAATAAATAAAATCTTGAGTTTAACCTGGAAAATTTTGATTTGAAAAGATTATTAAAAATTATGTTTAATCAAGAATGATGATAGAAAACTTTTAATTTATAATTTGAAAGTGATTAAATCAGTTTAATAATAATTCGTTTTAATTAACGTGTAAAAAATAAATATAATTTGATTTTAGAGCTAACTTCTACATACAATAGGAATAGTGTTTGAAATTAGTTTAATTGATTTTAAAAATATTAAAAACCTATATATCAACATATAAGATGACCTATTTTCATTTCGGGAACGAAACGGGTTTTTAGGTCTTGTAATTGCTTTGGCCCAAATCAACTTTTCTTTGGTCTATATATAGATTGTTACTGAAACCCTAGCAGCCTCAATATCCCTTTGTTCTATTTTTCTGTATGTACTTTCAGATCTAACTTGTTCCTTTCCAATGTGAATATCCTAAAATCTTAATTTTCGATCTCAAATCTAATTCAAAAATTCAAATTGCACAAACCCTATATGTAACGAACCGCCTTTCCTGCATTCGAAAGACGAATCATTATGGGTTGAAGAAATAAGAAAGATAAGAGAAAGACTAATCAAAACACAGAATCTTACCATGCATGGAACAACATATAATAGATAATGTAGTATATTACATAGTCAAGCCAAAATATTACATCAGAGTTCAATGATACTAGTTCTAGACTAGGACAATTAAAACTACTTATCCACAAAAGACATAGGTCATACATACATACATACTTAGAGGAATACTTAATAATATTAATAACTATCCATGAAGCCACCTGCTCCAGCTCCTTCATCATGCTTTCGAGAGAAACTTGGATCACTTGACTACTCATAAAAATTGAGTACCCAAGAGTTTAGGAAAAATAAAATAAACCACGAGTCAGACATGGGTCTGGTGTGAGTAAACTCAAACAATAGAATATTGATTTGAAAACTTTATTTTTTGGAAACAAGAGTATCCCATTAGACCAAGTCGCACATAAACACAGACGGATTTTACCTTATGATAACTAAAACACTTTCTTTATAAAATCGATGATATTATTATAATGTTTAAGGGTTTAAAGTAAATAGAGAACATAGCTGAAATGCTTGCATCTCACATTCAAACATATTAGGTTTATAATCAAAACCATAAAGCTCATATTGGAGAATGGATTCCAACAAATGACTGGGCTACTGGGGTACTGCCCGTCACAATACACCTCTAGAAAATGTACAGAGGTCATACCTAACGACCCCTGCTAACACAGGACTAGCCTACCCCTTACTGGATAGTACCGAATATGATCATCTCATTGGTTGGTGTTTGCACAAAAAATGGGCAAACACCTCCAAGTCGTATGATTTAGTTGATTTTATGTTGTTTTTAGTGATCTGGGTGATTTATGCAAATATGTAAAAAGCAGGTACTAAACTGTAAATGACACCCAGATTTATAGTGGTTCAGCCAGAATGTGCCTACGTCCACTTTATATATTATTTCTCCTTTCTTGTTCAAATTACAAGTATAAAGCTTTGATACAAGTATATGAAAGTTGTTGGAAAGTTCTATCCGTGCTTGAGCTCTCAAACTTGTCCCCCATTGTTGTACCCCTACCCCTCTATTTATAGAGTGAGGCTGGGGGTAGGAGTCTTGGATGTATATAGCTGCTGGCGGGCCTGGGCTGACGTGATCTGGCCTGGCAAAGTTGGTTCGGCAACACCTTGGTTCGGTAGTGCTTCGGTCCGGTGGTAGATGGAGTGAGGGTTGGTTCGGTGGTAGATGGAGCGAGGGTTGGTTCGGTGGTAGATGGAGCGAGGGTTAGTTCGGTGGTAGATGGAGCGAGGGTTGGTTCGGTGGTAGATGGAGCGAGGGTTGGTTCGGTGGTAGATGGAGTGAGGGTTGGTTCGGTGGTAGATGGAGACGTGTTGGTTCGGTGGTAGATGGAGATGTGTTGGTTCGGTGGTGGTGCAAACGCACCCAACATTTGCCCCCCAAAGTGGGGCATATGCCAGCATATGTCGTGCTTTGTTTTATGCCCTTCGACTTGGACACTCTCATTTGGTCCCGAGCGCCGAACCAGTTGGTCCGGTTGTTTCTATTTGCCTATAAGTATGGGCCATATGCTTTCGTTATTCCCCACTAGCTGAAATAGCCGAACCAGACTCTGTCCTGCCGAATCAATCATACTGCCGAATCACGCTTGGCCACTGGTCTAGGTAATTTCCGAATGAATTTTATGTTTTGAACTAACCGAATGAATCCGGGGAGTATGAGTGCCGGATGAACCTTCGAGCCTTGAGCTACCGGATGAATTTGAGTGCCGGATGAACTTGTGTGCCGGATGAACTTGAACTTGTGTGCCGGATGAACTTGAGTGCCGGATGAACTTGAGTGCCGGATGAACTTGAGTGCCAAATGAACTTTAGTCTCGAACTACCGATCGGGCTTTTATGTTTTGCATTATGAACGATATTCCATGCCATATGTACTTGCTTGTTTGTGTCTCCGCACTCCTTGTTCTAATAATGTGTTTTCTCCTATTGCAGATAATGTCTCATAAAATCGAAACTCGTTCTGACAAGAAGAATTCCAAGGACCGAGGAGAGCCTTCCATAGTGCCCCCAGTTCAGGCAGCACTAGAATGACATGGACCAACCCCGAGATCGCTAGTAGACGGGTACGGTTCTCAAGAGCTCCTGAACTCACCGCCCGAATGCTTTCCTATTTCCCTCAAAGATGAGCAGCTTGATGTTATTTCTCGCTCCTTTGGGATTGACAAAGCGCGCATGCTATTGCCGGGGGAGGGATTGATGCCATATAATCCCCCCGAAGGGCATTTCGCCTATAGTAGGTACCATTGTATGTGTGGGGCCATTCCCCCGATCAATGCTTGGATACTCTGCTTCATCACCTACTTGAAGGTGGCACCATTTCAGCTTCAGCCTAACTCCTACGCCATCCTAGTGAGCCTGTTTGTCATTTTCCAGAGGAGATACGGGCGTCCTCCCTCCAACCGGGAGATCCAGTATTTGTACAATTTGAGAGGCTATAAGAAGGGGTCTCCGTATATTAGCTTGGAGTCGGCCGTGTCCTTTAAGGCAGTCCTGGATTTATATTCAAAATTCAGCATGTTCAAGAAGGAATGGTTTTTTTATCAAGGATGACTCTGTTTCCATCCGTCGCTTCACCTCTGGCTGTAAGTTGAAGCTTATTTATGATTTCTGTTTTGACTGCAATGCTTCTTCTTATGTGCTTTTATTTCTTGCTAGCGATAGGTGGCTTTGCGGTCGTGGAGAACGATCGCTTGGTTCAGATGGCTGCGGAAATAGAAGCCATTTCGGGAAGGGATAGGTCGGCTTCTTACTTGATCATGAACGCTACACTTCTGGGGCACAACCTGATTCTACCACATCAGTCCATGGTCAAGCAGAGAGACACGGTGGAGGAGAGGGCTGCCAAAGCTACAGGAGGGGCCACGGCGAAGAGCAGCAAAAGGGGACCCTTCTCGATACATCCAGTCGCTGGGGGGAAGAAACTCCAGAAGTCCGATGGACCCTCTCCCAGCACACATCCAGATGTTCAGGAGGAGGAAAAAGTGGAGGGGGAAAAATGCGAGGATGAAGGAGGTGAGGTGGAGAGCGGAAGCGGTAGAGAAGGTGACGGTGATCGTCGCGGCGATGATGGTGGCGAAGGACAGGGCGGTGATGGCACCGGGGCTCTGCCTCTTGGGTAGGCAGGCGTGATTCAAGAGTGGACAGATGACGCTCTCCGCCAAGCCTTCGAAGAGTTGGAGGAAGGACCGGCCTTGATGGAGAAGCCCAAGAAAGCTGATAAGGCCGGGACCGGCGCCGATTTATCTTCCGGGAGTGCTTCTACTGAGGCAACTTCTGCAATTCAAGGTGAATTTCTCTTTATTCTTTTTAATTCTTGAATGATGGCTCAATGCATGCTGGTGACACTTGGTTTTCATTCCAGGAGCGGGCAAAACCGCCAAGACCTCAGATCTTCGGCACATGCTTGAACAATATAGACTCCTCAAAGCTCCTGCCAAACCGAAGCCTCCTACTAACCGCCCTAGAGACGTAGTCGGCTATCGTCCTCTTCTTGGAGTTATTGAAGAAGATATACAAAAGAGGAAGAGGAGTCGATCTTCGTTTGAATCTCTTCCTGGCCCTCCGGCCCCACTCCAGCCTATTCACGATATTACGGAGGAGGCTACTAAGTTTACGCCTTCCCCACATCCATCTGAGAATCCAACCGTCGCCTCGATAGATCACCCTGGCTTGGTTCGTAATCCGTTTGCGGGTCATCCAGACCTGGACTCGGCCTCTCATCACATCTCCTTCGATGAGGCTACTGGTGAGCACCTTCTCCCCCGCAATCCTATGGTACGGGTGCTTGACGAAGTTAAGTCCCTGGACCTTGATTTGCTTACCACCCGGGTTGTAACTTTGGAGGATGAAGCTAAGGCGAACATTGACCGGGTTGCCGAGGAGACCAGGAAACTGATGGGGCATCATGCCCGACTAGTCAAGGCCGGGGAGGAAATTGGGAGTGCCAACATTCGACTACGGTTAATGGTTTCCGACCAGGTTAAGTAACTTGTCGATCAAGCCATTCAAATTTCTCAGCACGAGGCCGCATCCAGGCAACTGAAGAAGACTATGGAAGAGGCCAGCAGGGCAGATTTGCGAAAAATGGAGGCCGCCTGCAAGGAGCGGATTGACATGGACATTGCGACGGTGGATGGGGTTCGACAAGCGGACCTCGAGCGGGCACAAGAATTATCGGGGAGACTTGAGGCCGCGGAGCTTGTTCAGTCCAGGTTGAAGGAGGAGATGGAGGCGATGAGGATATCCTTTCAGGCTGACCGCTCATGATATCGATCGGAGAGGGATGCTGCCGTTGCAAAGCTGCGTGCTTCTGAGGCCCGAATGAGGGAGCTTGAGGAAAACGAGGGGATGATGGATGAGATGCTCCAGGATATGTATTTCCGCACTTGGAAATAGGGTAACTTGTCCTGGATGGATGATTTCCCCCGAGTTATGGCCAGGATTTATCTCAGGGCTCTGGAGGAGGCTAGGGCTGATGCGGATAAAGAGGGTGGCGCGGTCTTCAGAATGGATGTGGTCACTGCCCAGTTGACCAAGGAGGAGAAGGTGGCGGTGAAGGAGGGTATGCGGCTGCTTGCCGCTGAGGAGGCAGGTGTGCAAGTAGAGGATGATGATCAGGATGGTCAGGAAGCAGGAGCTGGTAAGTCTTCCCTTCTAGTCTTTCCATTAACTTGGTTGCTTATCATTAATGAATTCTTTCTTCAACCGGACAGGTGGGCAACAGGACAAGGGTAAAGCTCCAATGCAGCCGGCTCCTTGACTTGACCTGGATATCTTTTTGTTGACTTGACATTGTTGTATATGTTAGTCTCAAAACAGTAACGTAACTTTTAGGTTGTAATTATGTTACTTGTAATAAACAACATTATTCTTGACGTGTACTTTTTTAACTTAAGCTGATTCTGTCATTTTTGAATGTTTTTGCTATTTTGATACGTCGTGTGAGAAACATAGCTGTGCGTGTGCTTGTAATTCAATTGTGTTTGATGTCAAGTTCTTGCTTAAAACATAATTTCATTCCTTGCAATGCTAGTGTGATGTATGAATAAATTATAGCCATGTATTTGTTCACAAAGGAAGGAAATACCGCCTTTCATGTTCTAATTGTAGATGGAAGTATTGAATATCTTGTATGACCGAGTATGGAATGTAGTTGAATGCCGTGCCATCCAATTGAGAAACATAGCTTGTGTTGGTGTAGTGGTCATAGGTGAGCTTTTCAACATCGATGTCGTGAGTTCAATTCCTCCATGGGACAATTTACCCATTGGCGAGTATCTCCTACTCTGTATCCTGAACTTTAGGGATTGTTATAGGGGACATGAGAAAAGTTCTTTAAATAGAATTGAAATATGAGAAATAGTAAAACTTCCAATCACGGAAGGCCTTCGATGTGCTTAAGTTCGTGGCAAATGGGCTTTGTAGTCACTTTCCCTAGCCGTGGGTCTTGGAGACATTTGTCACCCATCTTACGCCTCCACGGGGAGTTAATCTTTTTTACCACAGCCGTACTTAAGACACATCGGAGCCGAGATCGCGCACAGTAACTACCCGGGCCATTATGGCCCGTAATCGTGGGTATTATTCGATTTACTGTGGCCGGCTACCGTGGGTGCCGATCGTCAACCATGAACTACCCCTGGCTGGCCACACCTTATGTTGGGGCTTAAAGTAGGTTCACAGTTGCCGGCGAGCTGAACGCCGTAATGAGCTGCCTTGGCTATAATCAGCCTACTCGGTGGCTTATAATCTGCTCATTACAGTTGGCTTTGAGGGCCGTCGCGAGCAATGAGTTAACCCATAGCAGAGGGATGCCGGAGCAAAAGTGTCTCATTGGCAAGGGCATAGATTCGTATAGTACTTGTTAGGTCTTGTCCAGGAGAAGTCGCGCTGTGGAGCGCCTTGAATGAAAATGCTATTTGCACAGGATTTTGTTCAACAGAAAAGGATAAAGTTAAAAAGCAGCCAAGATATAAAGGAACAAGTTAAAAAAGAGACAGGGTTTTTAAAGTGGTTCGGCACGAAAGTGCCTACGTCCACTGATTCTCTTTGTTAATTCACTTCATATGGGCAGTACAAGTTAAGAAAAGTGTCGACGAAGGTGTTGGATGTTCCATGCCCTCTGGAACACCTCTCCGTCCATTGTTGACAAAATATAAGCTCCATTGTGGAGATCTTTATGAATTACATATGGTCCATCCCAGATTGGATCTAGCGCTCCGGGGCGCGGGAAGATTCGCTTGAGGACAAGATCTCCTTTTTGTAAGCTACGATGCTTGACTTTGGAGTTGTATTGCGTTGCCACTTTTTGCTTGTGAGCTGCTGCTTTGAGGGCTGCATCATTTCTTCTTTCCTCAATTAGATCCAAAGACATGTGGAGAAGTTCTTCGTTCTCTTTTGGGTTATAGTGGATCCTACGGTGGGAAGGCACTATAGTCTCAACCGGGAGCATAGCCTCCGATCCGTATGCCAAAGAGAAAGGAGTATGCCCCGTTGATGTTCTAGAAGATGTGCGATAGGCCCACAGTGTCGTAGGGAGTTCGTCCACCCAAGCGCCTTTTGACTTTTCGAGTTTCTTTTTTATTAGAGTATTGAGAATTTTGTTGACGGCTTCGACTTGTCCGTTTGCCTGGGGATAAGCTACGGATGAGAAGCTTTTGCGAATTCGATGCTCTTGGCACCAGTTGGCGAACTCCTCGCTATCAAACTGAAGTCCATTGTCCGATATGATTTTGAATGGGACTCCGTACCTGCATAGAACATTTTTGATCAAGAAGTTAATAACTTTTTCTGAAGATACTTTATTTAGGGGTTCTGCTTCCAACCATTTGGTGAAATAGTTGACTGCCACTATAGCATATTTGGCCCCGCCTCGGCCCATTGGCAGTTCGCCAATCAAGTCAATTCCCCATACTGCAAAGGGCCAAGGGTTGGTCATTTGAGTAATCTCAGTTGTTGGTAGCCATGGAATCTTAGCAAACTTATGACAACTATCACATTTTCTGACGAAATCTAAGGCGTCCTTGCTTAAGGTGGGCTAGAAAAATCCATATCGGAGTATCTTTTTTGCTAATGTCCACCCTGCAGTGTGATCTCCGCAGCTTCCTTGATGGATGTTGGATAAGATTTCCTTGGCTTCCCTTCCAGTGACACACCTTAATAAAGGGTTAGAGAAGCCACGCCGATAGAGGATGCCCTCTTGTATTGTGTAGCGGGAAGCTTTCCTCAAGATTTTCTTGACTTCGTTACGCCCGTTGGGTAGTGTGCCACTTTGTAAGTTGTCCCGGATGGGAGTCATCCAAGTTGCTTCTTCGGTTGCAGCTATCAGATTCACTTGCTCAAAACTTGGGTCAGTAGCTTTGAGATGGCTACTGCTCCGGAAATAGCGCCGTCTCTCATGCTAGCTTGCTTCGCCAATTCGTCGGCCTCTTGGTTCTCTTCCCGAGGGATGTGTTTGATTAATTAGTGATCCAATCGATTGAGAAGCAACTTGGTCTTCTTTAAATATGCCATGAGTCTTTCTTCTCGAGCCTGGAATTCTCCTAGTATTTGATTTACAATAAGTTGAGAATCGCTATGAAGACACAAAGAATTGGCTCCGATTTCTAAGGCAAATTCTAATCCAGCTATCACTGCTCCATACTCTGCATCGTTGTTGGTGGCAGCGAATTCCAACCTTATAGCATAGTGTAGCTTATTTCCCCTGGGAGTGATTATTACCACACCTGCCCCCGAGCCTTGTTCGTTTGACGCACCATCCACAAAGAGATTCCACTTGATGTCTTCTGCTATTTCCGATTGCTCCTTACCTTCGTTGGTAGTGAATTCGGCAATGGAATCGGCCATGGCTTGTCCCTTGATGGCGGTGTGAGGATGGTAGGTGATATCATATTGACTTAGTTCAATGCACCATTTAAGTAGTCGCCCAGAAGTGTCGGGACGATGGAGTACCTACCTCAGTGGTTGATCAGTCAGAACTCTGATGGAATGGGACTGGAAGTAGTGACGCAGTTTCTATGATGTGATTAGCAAACAGTACGCTAGTTTCTCAAGTTTAGGATATCTGGCTTCCGCCCCTGTAAACTTCTTGCTTACAAAGTATATTGGCCGTTGCGTGCGTTTGTCTTCTCTAACCAATGCGGCGCTTAGAGCATGAGATGACACAACAAGGTATAGGTATAGCTCTTCGCCTTTGTTCGGAGTTGAGAGTACTAGTGGTCTCTGGAGGTGTTCGATTAAGTTAAGAAAAGCTGTTAAGCATTCGTCAGTCCATTCGAATTTTCCTTTCTCTTTCTTTAGAGCTTCGAAGAAGGGGATGCATTTGTCGGTCGCTTTAGAGATGAATCTGCTCAAGGCGGCCACCTTCCCATTTAGGCTTTGCATTTCCTTTCGGGTAGAAGGTATCCTGATATCTTTTAGAGTTCGGACTTGTTCAGGGTTTGCTTCAATTCCTCTGGCATGGACGATGAATCCTAGAAACTTTCCTGATGATACTCCGAAGGAGCACTTTAGAGTATTCATCTTCATTCCATATTGACGAAGTACTTGAAACACTTCATCCAGGTGGATTACTTGATTGTCAGCTTCCCTTGACTTTATCAACATGTCATCCACGTAAACTTCCATAGTTTGTCCTATTAGCCCCGCAAACATCTTGTTGACGAGGCGCTGATAGGTAGCTCCTGCGTTTTTAAGTCCGAAAGGCATTACCTTGTAGCAGTACAGCCCCCGGTCAGTGATGAAACTAGTGTGGTCTTGATCGGGAGCATGCATAGGAATTTGGTTATATCCTGAGTATGTGTCCATAAAAGAAAAGAGTTTGTGCCCGGCTGTGCTGTCCACAAGCTGATCGATTCAGAAAATGGGAAGCAATCCTTCGGGCAGACGTCATTTAAGTTGGAGAAGTCAACGCATGTTCGCCACTTCCCATTAGCCTTCTTTACCAGCACCGGGTTGGCGATCCACTCTGGGTAGATGGCTTCTCGTATGAAGTCATTGGCAAGTAGGTTCTTTACTTCTTCATCGAGGGCTGCTGATCGTTCTTCCCCCATACTTCTCTTTTTCTGTTTTACTGGCGCCTTGGTAGGATCAACGTTTAGTACGTGGCATGCTATGTCAGGGGAGATTCCGGTCATGTCAGCGTGTGACCATGCAAATACATCCAAGTTATGGCGGAGAAAATCAATGAGTTGTTCCTTCAATTCTGCTTTTAGTTGGGACCCGACTTTCAATAGTCTTCTCGAGTCATGTCGGTCTACAGATACAAATTCCATAGCCTCTGCAGGCTTGGCGGTGCCCTCCTCCTCTTTGTCCCTGGGGTCTAATTCATTGAAAGGGTCGCTGGTATATCGAAGAGGAGGGGCTTTCTTTTGTTACTATGCTTCCAAACTTTTTGTGCAGAGGGCAATCTCTACACTCTTCCCTTTATCCTTCCTGTGGTTGTTGCGAAGTTCAGTTACATAGCAGTCTCGAGTAATGTCCTGGTCTCCTTCTACTTCCCCTACTCCATTGTCCGTTGGAAATTTCATCTTTAGGCACCATGGGGCCAGGACAATTTGGAAGTCAGACAAGGCTGGCCTTCCAAAGAAGGCGTTGTAGGTCGAGTGGTTTTCTATCATCATAAATGTTTGTTTCCGCACAACGGAGCGAGGATGACTTCCAATTTCAACAAAGAGGTCCAGTTGCCCGAGGGGCATCTTCGCATCTCCAGTGAAACCGTGTAGTGGTTTATTACAGGGAGAAACATCCTTTATTGACAGTTTCATTTTGTCGAATGCATGCTTGAATAGGATATTTACTGAGCTTCCAGTGTCTACTAGAATTCGGAAAACTTCGGCTGGACCGAGCTGGGCAGAGATAACCATGGGATCCATGTGAGGGTACTGCCTCCCTATAGGTCACGCCTACTGAATGTGATGTCATCACTCTCTTTCCGCTTCGGGTGGCGTTCTTCTATAACAGAATTAACGCAGTCTTCATTGTTTCTAAGTGACTTTCCATATCTTTCCATCTCTGCCCAGCTTCTGTCGGCGATGTGTGGTCCTCCCGAGATGGTATGGACCACTATCTTCTCTTGACTGGAGCCGCTAGTGTTGCGATTTCCTCTGCCTATCTCTGGGGAGGGTAGCCTTGGGTTCTCATTGGCAAGAGATGGAGTCCTGTTCTAACCTTTTACATAGCGTTCCAGTCTCTTCCTTCTGATCTGTTCTTCAATCAAGTCCCGGAGATGATGGCATTCATTGGTATCATGCCCATGAGATTCGTGGAAGCGGCAGAACTTTCCAGATTTAAGTGCGTTATCTGATTCCTTCTTGTATGGTGGGCGTTTGTATCTAACTTCGTCTTGGGTGGCAAGGAAGATGTTTTCGATGGTTTCATTCAAAGGAGTGTAAGTGTCAAATCTCGGTCCTGGCCGATATAGGCGCTTTTCTCCCTTCTTGCCCCCAACATTGTCTCTAGAATCATTTCTTCGAACGTCCTTTGCTACAGCGGGCGTGTTGCC
Source organism: Allium fistulosum (assembly GCA_030737815.1). Classification (NCBI taxonomy): domain Eukaryota; kingdom Viridiplantae; phylum Streptophyta; class Magnoliopsida; order Asparagales; family Amaryllidaceae; genus Allium; species Allium fistulosum. The sequence goes on from CM060905.1 coordinate 1,114,279,751, forward strand.
GTGAGCTGCCTTATTTTGTTGCCCTGACTTCCCCTCAGTGGCAGCGTCTTCAAGACTCATATATTTCCCGGCTTCATGGAAGAAATCGGGTAAAGTAGCTGGTTTTTCTTTTGTCAATCTTCTAGCAAATTTAGTATCCGGATGCACACCACTACAGAGGGCCGTTAAGATAAGCTTCTCATCGGCATCTTGGACTGCGGCCGCTGCGGCATCGAATCAGGTTAGATATTGCTGCAGCTTCTCTCCAGGTTTCTGTTTGATACTGGATAAGGAATAAGCGTCCTTGGGTTGTTCCACATGAATGCGGAACTGGCTGATAAACTTTTCTTTCAGCAACTCCCATGAGCTGATGGATCCTTGGGGTAGACGACAGAACCAGGAGGTAGCTAGATCTGCTAAGAATAGTGGAAAGCATTTGCACAGTACTCCCTCTGTTGCCCCGCTCATGAGCATATGCTGTGTGTATCTCTGCAAGTGTACAACTGGGTCAGAGGTTCCCTTGTAAGGTTCCATCGTTGGCATTTTCCATTCTCGGGGGGTGATGGAAATTTCGATATTGCGGGCGAAAGGGCTGGTTACCCTCGCGCCTATCCCTCGATCTCTTTGGTCCCATTAGATGCACTCTCTGAACAAGCGTGCCATCCTTTCATCAGAATTTGGAGCAAACAGAAATGAGTTTGGTTCTTCCCTGCAGGATTGATTCCGTCCTGACGACCTGTAGGGATGGTATCGCTTATCACTCCTTATATTTTCCAGTGGCTGTCTTTGGCCTTCTGGGAGCATGCTAGGGTCAGCTACAGTTGGCCCTTGCCTTGGTCTTCCCCTGCTGGGTTCCGTTCCGAGTACTTGCTCTAAGTCCAACTTCGCGCTGGGCTCTAGCTCGGCCCCGTTCATTAGTGTTCTTATGACTAGGTAGCATGACAGGCTAGGCTACAGTTGACCTCCGCCCGGTACCTCCCCTGTTTGGTTCGGTTCCAAGTGTTTCCTCAGGTCCAACTTCGGGCTGAGCTCGGTCTCGGCTCCTACCATGGCCGCTTCTGTCGTTAGCTCCTTCGAAGAAGGAAGATCTTTGTTGTCTCTGAGATCCTCCAGACTGGGACTCACCCCATGATTCAGTGTTGCGGTTGGACTCTTCAGCATCCCTTAAGCGTGACATGAGTTGGTCCACCAAGGCTTCCTGCTGGGATTTGAAGCGGTTAGTCACTTCAGCCACAACCCTGTCTAGATCTGCCCTAGTAATTGCGGCCAGCTGTTCTGTGGCAGGGGTTGTCGGATTTGCCTGACCTTCATTTGGTACTGCTACTGGAATGGGACGATTTACTTGATCTGTGACCACTGGATCTGGAAGACTGCTGGTTGCGATGTTTTTTCCTTTGTTAACATCTTTCTTCTGCTTGGGAGGCATGTCTTCCAAGCAATGTGCGACGCTGATAGGAAGAAAGTTAAGTGGGAGAAGCTGAAGTCCGGGGTTCAGCCTTCTCAGTGAAAGCACCAAAAATATTTGCACAAAAAATGGGCAAACACCTCTAAGTCGTATGATTTAGTTGATTTTATGTTGTTTTTAGTGATCTGGGTGATTTATGCAAATATGTAAAAAGTAGGTACTAAACTGTAAATGACACCCAGATTTATAGTGGTTCAGCCAGAATGTGCCTACGTCCACTTTATATATTATTTCTCCTTTCTTGTTCAAATTACAAGTACAAAGCTTTGATACAAGTATATGAAAGTTGTTTGAAAGTTCTATACGTGCTTGAGCTCTCAAACTTGTCCCCCATTGTTGTACCCCTACCACTCTATTTATAGAGTGAGGCTGGGGGTAGGAGTATTGGATGTATATAGCTGCTGGCGGGCCTTGGCTGACATGATCTGGCCTGGCAAAGTTGGTTCGGCAACACCTTGGTTCGGTAGTGCTTCGGTCCGGTGGTAGATGGAGCGAGGGTTGGTTCAGTGGTAGATGGAGCGAGGGTTGGTTCGGTGGTAGATGGACCGAGGGTTGGTTCGGTGGTAGATGGAGTGAGGGTTGGTTCGGTGGTAGATGGAGTGAGGGTTGGTTCGGTGGTAGATGGAGACGTGTTGGTTCGGTGGTAGATGGAGACGTGTTGGTTCGGTGGTGGTGGAAACGCACCAAACAGTTGGGATCAGCAACCATTTTGAGACTTAATTATGAGAATAGGGACTCATTCTAGATGAGATGATCAATAACCTAATTGGTGCGACCCACATGGCCCTGCTGCATATCCCCTGTTTTAGTCATTCCCGATTGATGAGGCTTGAGGCCACGTTTTACCTTTCAATAGCACTTCTCTCTTGGAATGGTAACATTGCCTTCCAATGTTGACACAATGTCAGCATTCGTCCATACAAGTCATTCAGGAGATGAACGACTCGAAGGTACTATTTCCACTACACCCATTTTGGAATCACCCTCAAGGTTAGAAGCAAATAGCCCTTGCACTTCAAGTCTTGAATCTTGATCATGACTTCAATACTTCGAATTCGAACGTTTACGTTGATTTGAAGTGTTTTTCGGATAACAGCTTGTCATCTAATCTTAGTCTCTTCAAACCAACATTTGATAATTTAAAAGGGTAAAGTTATTGATAGTGAACAACTTCACTATTAGGTGGGAGATTAACATATGGAAACATATTCCATACTTAGGTTATCATGACCCGCTTACCAAAATTAACCACCTTATGTTTATCACAGTTCTGATATCCAACATTCATACTAAACACAAGTCACTTTCCATAAACGAGTCAACATTTTCAAACACTACTTTAATTCATTCGGCTACTTAATGGTCTAGACAAGAGATCATTTGGTTTGGAATCAATTCACCTTGAGAAGAATATTGGTTTGAAACACATTTGTTTTAATTTAAAATTACCTTTGGAAAAGATTTAATTAAATAAATAAATAAGTTTAAACCCTAATTAAATCTTAATTAATCCAAATTATATCAAGATTAATCATAATTAAACTCTAGTTAGACTTAATGAACTTAGTTAGGCCATAATTAACTTCCTAATGCATCTTGATTAAGGCTAAATCAAATCATTATTAGTTAAACACTAATTAATTAAAATATTAATTAAATAATAACTTAATTAAATAATAACTTAATTAAATAATAATTAATTAACTAATTAACTTAATTAAATAATTATTAACTATTAACTACTTCTTAACCAAGTTAAATACCAATTAAAACTTAATTAATCAAACAATAGTCATTAACTTAACTTAAGTGTTGATTAATTATTAATTAAGGCTAATTACCTTTAATCATTTAACTAATTAATTAAATAATTAAATTACAAAACTTAATTACTTTTTAATTACTAATTAATTTTGTTTTGAAAACTTTTACAAAACAATTTCAAGTTAAAACTACTTGAAACTAAAACCGATAAATTTTGTCGAACTACATCCATAGCGACTATTGCTATGGGCCCAGTTTGCTCTAACATATTCTTAGCGAACCACTTCACAACCCCTTACTTTTTTCCATAGTTTGAAACATTCTTTAAAAAATTTAAACTTTAAACTTTAATCCGTTTCAAAACTTTAGACTTCGAAAAACAACTTCGATTCCAACCGGATCTCAAATCTGTCGCAATTACACAAAGTAGCTAACTTTGTTTACCAAAACTCATGCCATAGCTCATATTTTACAATCAACACATTACTAACACAAACCATCTTTATCATAGGTTGCAAGTATACATCCATATATACATGCTTACTAACTTTATAATACAACATCGATTTCCATAACCAAATCAAGCTATAATAAACCATCTAAATCATAATCAAACCACATGGTTACCATTCAACTTCTACATTATATTATCACTATAATAATGACTTTACAATAAAGTAAAAATCTTTTCTAGAATAAGTTAGTTTACTCACCGAAATTCCACGGATTCAACTATAACTTTCACTAGACCTTGCTAATGACCTTAAAGCTCGAAAAGGAAGTTGCTTTCTTGGATTTTTGGCTACTAATGGGCTCGACTTGATGGTCTATTGGCTCGGCCTGGGGTGTAGGGTGGGAATGTGGGTAGTTTCTTGATGGAGGAGGGTGTGTAAGGTGGTAGAGAAGGGTTTTAGCTAAGGAAAATGTGTTTTGATGTGGAAAAACTTGATTTTTTCCTAACTTTTGCGAACTATGGAAGCCATGAATATTTTGGAGAGGATGTTTTAGAAAGTGAAGAGGAGAAAGCAAATGAGAATGTGTGTGTGTGTGGATGTATATTTATAGGCAAAAAGATTTGGAGAAAATTACTAAACTATCCCTTAATGATTTAACATAATATATCATGATATTTGAAAAGTCACATCACCTTCCTACCCCTCTCTCTTGTCACATCTCCCCTCCTTCTCTAGTCATATCCTTAAGCTCATGATGAATAATGATGTCTAATTGTGAAAATATTAAGATATAACATCACTTAATAATATAACTTTATATATAATGTTTATTATTTTTAAAGTTATGAATTGTCACATCACATGTTAATTCTAATTAACATAAGATAATCTATTCCTAAGTGTATTATTATTTAGTTAACTATTTACTATATACCAGTACATATGGTGCACAAAGACGAACAACATTCACGATCGATGACTTTCTGGTGTCGAAAGGTCAAAATTTCGGAAAACATTCTTCGTCACATTTTCTATTTTTCTACGAACTATTTAATTTGGTAGACAAATATTGAAAATGATTTTTCCCTCGTTATTAATTAATTAAAATGAGTTTATTTATTAATAAGAATCTATTTATTGACTATATAAAATATATATAATTGCCTAGTTAAAATGACAAAATTCAAGGTCGTTACACTATCAAATTATATATTGTTATGAAGCTCTCAACGAACAGAATCAGAGTCTGCAATTAAGTCTCGGTTTGATAAGAATTGGGCGAATCATTTTCGACCGTTCATCCTAGGGTTTGTTATTCAATGGTGAAGCGTCAACCATTCGACGATCGGGAAGCACTATAGTGTAGAGAGGCTTAGTGGAGTCGATCCATCGACTTTGATCATGTCCAAGGTGCACAAGTTTGCCAGAATCAGGATCAAATGGCGACGGCGATGGAGCATTTCTGGCGACGTCGGAGGTGGCTGCGTGGGGTCTAGAAGGTGCGGCGCGGTTAGGGCTACACGATGGTGATGTCGAATCTGGGTGAAGCGACGTGATGCAGCGGCAATTGGGCTTGATAACTACGGCTGATGATGGGTTTAGGGTTGCGGGTAATGATTGGATGATGATAATGTAGTTACAATTTTGCCCTTTATTATTTTAATTAAATTTAAAATTCAAATCTTCTAACTTGAATAACTTTTTCATACGAACTTCGATTGATGCACGGTTTCTTCCGTTGGGCTCGTATCGAAGTTTCGGATAATATTAATCTTGTTTGGTTGAATTTGGAGACCGTTGATATTTTAGGCTTTTGTTGGATTTGTAATGGACTTAAACTCAAAGGTGAATGATTAAACCCACTCATGCAATACTAAATTTTCTGATGTTAGTTAAATTAAAATCATGAAGTGGTAATATTTTATTGATTGTTGTTTGGTAATTTAAATTGACATTTAAGCTGAATTTGAGTTTGATATGAATTGAATTGACATTTAAATTGATATTGAAATATAATCGCTAGTTTAAACACCCAACAATTGATAGCTAGTAACTGTTATGATATATTGGTTGGTTTGGATGTTGATTGTTATTGGATGCCTATTGATTGATGTTGGATGTATGGTTGTTTATTCATTTTGACATATCCTTGGTTATTACCCTATATATTATTGACATTATATAAATTCTCATTTGTATTATTAGAAATTGAACTAAGAAATAGGTTGAAATTATATATACCTATGCCATTTAATTTTGGGTTGAAATGATACATATCCATTCGTAATTAAAATTGAAATAACTGATCACTTGGCCATAGGGTAGAAAATTATATACGAACACCGGATTTGATTAAATTAAATGGTTTAAAGTATATTGTTTTAAAGAAAATAAAAATTGGATTTATATGAATTAAATTATTTTCTAATTCGAGCTTTGAAATGTTGAAATTGAAACTGCTTAAATGAAATTGTTTAAGGATTTAATTAGAAATCTTAAATTTGAAACTGAGATATGATTTGAATTTATTGAAAGTGAATTATTTTAAAGGTTTAAATTTTAATTTAATTTAATTGAAGTGGTTTAAGTTGGTATTTCAAAGTTTTGGATGTGAAATGGATTTGAACTAAATTATTTAACAAATGAGAATTTGAATTGAAACTTTCAGCCATTTGAATAGAACCATTTAAATTGAATATGAAGTAAAGTTTGAAATCGTTTTGAATTGAGCCTGACTTAAATTGAAATTTGAATATGAATTTGACTTGAATTGGAAGTTGAAAAATTGAATTCGTTGTGATTTGGAATTTGAACCTGAGTTCAAATTATTGTGAAAGAAGAAACAATTTTAACATAAATTATTTTAATATATAAACTATTTTAATAATCAAACAATTTTCAATATTCAAACTATTTTAATTATCAAAACTATTTTCAATATTCAGAATAATTTAATTATTCCAAACTATTTTTCAATATTCAAACTATTTTAATTATTAAAAACTATTTTCAATATTCAAACTGTTTTTAAATTGGGAATTATTTAGATTTAAATCATTGATTTAAATATGAATGTTTTGATTTGGAAGCGTAACCTATTTTTGGATTCGAAATGATTTTGAAGCAAATATGATATTTTGATATGAAGTATGACTTGTTCTGGAAATTTAAAAGAACCAACCGGTGTGTAAAATGACGTATGGTTGTTAAAGAGACCTGGACCGAATATTGGCATACTCTCTGTCAATGATGGAACCACTTTAACATCTGTGTACAGGGTGGATGATCCTTAATGAAGTGGCTAGATTTAGCGAGCATTTGCTGGATTTGAAGAAAGAGAATGATGATGGGTAGACCCCGACACTTGTGTCAATTTGAAATGACTAAAACATGATGACTTGTCCTGACCAACGAGGCTAACTACCTCTAGCAACATTTGTTCTTCGTATTACCATATTTATTTTGGACTCAATTTGTGCACCTTGATTTGAGTATAGGATGGATGTTCTCGGTGGGCCATTATGGGTTACCACTAGTTGGGCGACTCGAAATGGTAGTATCCTACCGGGCATTGCCTCACATGCCTTGTCATAATTTATCCTTATACGCGACCATTATGATTTTGTTTTAGTATGGTACCTATAGGGGACTTACTGACTATTAACGTTACTGGTTGTGTTACAAGACCTGCAAGACTACCTGCTTAAAAATGTGTTAAGGGGAATCGATGTAAAGCCTTAACGCTATTTTAATACTTTACTTTACTGATAGAAATAACATATATAGTGTATCTTACTATATATAGATAGTTTGATGGATCCTTAGGTGATGGAAAATCCCATAACATCTCTAAAGTTACTGCACTCGCATTGTACACTTCATAGGAGGTGAAAATCCCGTAAGCATCTCTGAAGCTATTACACTCATAGTCTACTTGTTATTGATTTAACTTACATAAGAATTTTAGTTATGACTCCAGTGTTTTATCTTTTTATTAAGCTCGGGTTAGCCTGAGTATTTCAACATTTGCAGATATTATTCTTTGAAGATGAAGATGGAGTTTGCTAGACCGTATTTACTATTAATATTCTACTGCATTATTTTGGTATGTATGTTGATTGTACTCTGATTATGTTGTAAAAATTGAAATCAAATGTATATTGTAAAATAGCTTCATGAACTGTTTATTTGATTATTATATTTTGTCATTCCGCTACGAGATTCTATGCATTTCTTTCCTTCTTTTCTCTTATTTTCTTATTAAACCCATTGATAATCTGCTCTTTTGAATGTTTTGTGTTAGACATGTGTGATTTATTATCGACTTAAATTGTTCAAAAAAGGTAGGTCATCACAGTTTTCTTTTGTAAAGATCATGTCTGTATTATATGTTGCTCATCACGAAGTGAGATTCTATTGTCTTTTATTATCTTTTGCCCCAATAATCTGTATTTCTAGCACTTGGATGTTTTGGCACATGAATACCGTGGATGTGTTAGTGTCGAATTTTGACGATCGAAAAAGCTGGTCTTTACATATATCCTCTAATTAGTACACAAACTCACATCATCATCACTTGTTTTATTTATTGAGTTATATGCATATGGTTGCTACATATGGATTGATTGGTTGCACATATATGTAGAATTGCAAATATATTTACCTAAGATGTTGCATGCATTTGGATACATGGCATAAGCACTTGCATTTCAAGAGGTCAACTAGATCAGAAGACCACCTACTCATTACATTAGTATAGGTTCATATGCATCCCACGTTTGCATGTACATACTGCATTAGAATTTTAAATAAGGACAATGATCGCTAGTGGATGATGAATGAGTAGATGGTTGTAGTTATTGATTGTTCCAGACATAAGTTACATTTTTTCATCCTTGGAGATTTTAGGGACGAAACCCTTTTAGAGGGGAGAATGTAATACCCCAAAAATTTAAGAGAGAATTTAATAAAAGAATTAAAATTTAAAGTATAATAAGGAAATTGAAATTTTCATAAATCTGGCTATGAAAATTGCACCGATGCGTTCGTAACGATTTTATAGACAATTTTCATATATAACACTTTGAAAACGGAGCTAGTTTGGAGAAGTTATAGACGTTTTAAAATTTGCTCCATCGATCGACAACCTTTGGGGTCACCCATTGACATATAGTGGTCAACCGGTCCCTACATAACTGTCGACCTATTGATGTTCCAAATCGATGATTTAAGTGGCCAATGGCCCAGAATTAATGAAACACTTTTACTTGGCTGCAAAGTAAATGTTTAACGTACAGAATGAAACCAAAGATTCACTTAGGGTTAATCAGCAGTCAGAATTGATCTAACACTCCTATAAATACACAGCTAACCTAAACCTAATTCGTTAGAAATTAGTCCGCTTTACTGAAACTCTGCCAAAATTTTCCTCTCCAAACCTAAATTTTTCAAAAATTAAAATAAAAATAAAAGTAGGGAGATTGAGGAGGACTAATCAAGCAAACAATCAACAAATGAGGGGAGATTGCAATCGGGATTTGAAGGAAAGCATAGATCTTAAGTGAGTGGGTACACTTTTAATAAGATGATTATTTGTAGTCAATTTAATATGCCATATCCGATCTAGGGCGTTAGAAACTAAGTGGGAAAATCATATTGTTTAAATTTGAGATTTGAATTATGAATTGATTTGAAATAAATTTATAAATAGGGATTAATCTACGATAAACCCTTTTTCTAATTCTTTTCTACTCATGTTATATGTTAATATAGCTGGTTAGTATTGATGTTTGTAAACCTAGATTTGAACCGTTTTCTATGAATCGGAAAAATTGAATACGAATAATTGAACATTTGGTTCACTATATTTGCTCTAACATCGAATTATATAAGACCCTCTACTGGAAATTTAGAATGAATGATTACATTTTAATTAAATAACAAAACTGAATTAAAATCAGAAATTAAAACCCTAAATCAGTGACGACCGGTCGACCGCACTATCTGGAGAGTTCGAGAACAAAGGGTCGACCGCTCCAAGAGCAGGTAGTCGACCGGTAGGCATTTTAGAAGCACAATATGAACCTCGGCCTAAGGCCTGGGTTATAAATAAATCACTTAATAGTGTGTGTGTGTGTGTGTTATATGGATGATAGGGGTAGGGAAGCTAGTTCTCTATGATGCAACATAAGGACCTTACAGGGCTGAGTAAATGCTCTTTATCCAACTGAGGCCAATATTCGACTTGCGGTGATTCTATCGCAAATGATAGTCATATGAGGTTCTACGGTGGACGCGTAGCACTGGCTGATGCCTGATAAATTGTATGGGCCCGGTACAACGAGAGTTCTTTGGTATTCGTGGATACTAACGCAACGTGATACTGTGTTGTTGTTGGACCCCTACGCATGCAATAAGAGACATTATGTTACCATTGGGAGGTGGATATAAATGCGGACGATGAGACACTTTAGCGAGTCGGCATTGTGGACTCCCTTCAATGCATAATGGGGGTACGTGCAGTCATAGTTGTGGGTAACTTTGTCCCATGTTAGGAATTATAGGGAAATCTATGCACAATAACTACGCTAGTCGTAATATGAGAGATGTAGTCTTATAAAGGAAATTGTAGGATATCCCTATTTTGGAAAAGTTCTAGTAGTTATTAGCCAATCATTAGTTGTCTATAGGTTCGATTAGTTGTTCGATCCTAAGTATGAGTCTGCACAAGTAGTTAGTTTAGGTGTGTGTTGAGTTAAGCCCCTTAAATAAAGCAAGCAAGTAATTCACGAACACTTTTAGGACACCTTAAGTCACATAGAGTATTATTAAAGTCAACTACATGTGATCTTCATATATTGGTAGTGTACTAATTTACCAAACTTTTGTCCGACCCACCCCTTTTCATTTCTTTTCCCCACCACAGGAGGACAGTGCAGCAGGTGATAAGTCAATGATTAGTACGTGGGGAGAAAAGCTTATCAATGGAGTTACTTGTCATTTTATTTTACTCTCCATTAACTATCTATCTTATTTAATAATTAGCAATTATCTGACTATGTATCTTATTTCTGTGTAATCAATATATGACTATGTACTATTTTCCAAGACCGTGTTTTGAAATATTTACTTAGATGGTTATTTTCTTTATTTATATTATGTTAATTTTTGTTATGAGTTCTGAAAGTGTGGTATATCTTAGATCCTATCCGTATATCTTAGCCTCTGTAAGTTTTAAAAAAACCCAGAAGCTCGTATTTCTCGGCACCGACGCAAGTCCGAAGTCACCCTAAATCAGTGTGTCAGGAGGTGCGGTTGTCACGTTCCTTTACTTCTTATTTTGTTTGCCAATTCAAATCTCAGTTGAACACTCAAACTCTTCTCTCCTAGCATCGTAAGACAACCATGATTGAGGTTATATTGGCCTTCAACAATTCCCAAACTCATTTAGTAGATAATCGAGTTAAATCAAATTTAAATATTTATCGATATCATATATTGATAAATACATATATAACTATATATGCACTTTAATAAATATTAATGGAACCCAAAAAAACTAAAAATTAATTATTAATATTTCTTATATATTAGTTTATTAAAATTAATTTACAACAATTATAAATTAACTAAATCAGGTGGCGTTTTAGAGTATTCATCATTACGGCTGTGTGACTGAATGATGTAAATTCTATTAGTGGTTTATATCAAACAATTTGAATATTAATGTTCATACGTCACTTTAGCTAGTGGTATGATAGTTTGTTCAAATTTACCACTTACACATATTTTTAGTATATTCCAATTTTACTATTTAAGTAGCACCTGGTAGTAATGATTATTTACACCAATTTTGCTCGTCAAAACAATATAACTTTAGGACTTAAAGAATATGGTTTTGGTCAAATTCCAATATTGTTCAAATTCCACTCAGTTAGTCAAATCAAAATGTCCCTGGTTCAATAATAATAATCATTATTAATCGTACTGTAATAGCGAAAGATTTTGACTTCGAGTTGACTATAGTTGATCATGATACTAACCTCATATAACCAAGGAGGCGAATTCTCTATTGCATAGTGTTTCAGTTACATGCTTCAACACAGACCCAACTATAGTCATTTAATGGTCACAATGCTCCAATTTGACTATAATCAAAGTGGAGTGTCTGCATTGAAGTTCAATAATATTCTCAAGTCGAGAGAATTATGTAATATTGCCAATTCAGATTCTTTATTTGAACTTAGTTATATTAAGCAATAGAAAACTCTCAAGCGAGTCATTTCATAGTTATCCAATACCTATCAGTACATAACCCCTTGGTGCCTCCTAGATCCATAGTAATACACTACCTAACATTTGGAGACAGTTACATGCTCTAGTATCAACGGATGTAACGACATACTGTCTCGAAAAATCTTGAGTAAGAATATCTAAAATAACATGTTACTTTTAGTATGATAAATTTCCCGTGATTACAACAGATTCTAATTATTATCACATAACATATCATTAAGGACTTTCTATTTAATATACTTAAATTACATAATTAATTAACATATCACTATATGACAAATATGTAATAAAAAGAAAAACACCTTTTATTTCGAATGATATTTTATTATAGTGTTAGTCATTTACAATAAATTACATATTGCCCCTAGGAAAGATCTCTAACTCTATCAGAAACCAGCTTGTGTTGCCTATTGTTGCAGGGGTGTTGTTGGTTTAAAAGTGGCCCAACATCCTAAATATAGATACCTAAAAGAACTTAAGTGATTGGATGTAATTTCAGACTCATGCTCTTATGGATCTTACTACTCCATGATATGTTATTGATGAATAACTGTAGAAAGACGATACATATCGACTACATAACTGGTCAAACAAAGTAGAAAAAAAGCAAAAAGGATAAGAATGACACAATTTTTGTAGAGGTACAACATATCTCTAGCCTACATTTACTTTATAACTTTGTTATTAAATTTCCAAGACAATTTCAAAGATTTGGATTTTATTTAGATCACATCATTGAAGAAATGAAGGAGTTTAGATTTATTTTCATAAAGTAATGAACCTGAAGAGATGGTGATCGATCCTCCTTTACTATAATTAATGTGTTATCTCTAGTTGTTGATGGATCTTGATGCAAGAGTTGATCTTGAAATTCTTCATGAAATTATTCGTTATGATTAGGTAAAGATTCATGAAAATAAGAGTTAGTATAGGGCAAAGTTTAACTAGATTTTGTAGCTCGGCTCTTATAGATTGACATATATCCATGCTACATGGATCATGATTTGCTATAAGGATCGTATATTTTAGAGGGATCAGTATTTTCAATAGGGATTGTCTTTTCTATAGGGAACATCACTTCTACATAATGGTACCAGTCAATGCTATAGGGATTGATATCGACCCCCGCTACAGGGATCGTCATTTGCTACAAAAATGGTAACATCCATGGTAATCGTTTGCTACATATATTGGCACCGACCATCACTTGGCTAAATTTATAACACCTTTTGTGTATGTAGATATTCTTCGGTCCATTTTTAATCATTACCATCTTATTTGTCTTAAGTCGGATTGTCTCGACACTTGAGTCATTCATTATGTATAATTGTATAGAACATTCTGACATGCTTTGTTTACTTCACTTGTTGATCATTTGAGATACTTATCCATGGTGGCTTACCTGATAGAGGTTGATTTATAAGAACGATCTAGGGAGAAAAAGGAAGACCAATCCATTACTTCTTTATATTAAGACGAATTCAAATGTGGTTTGAACCATTCATATTGTATCATTACATAGAATATTTAAACAAACTCTACTACTTGGTCTTATGAATATCAATCAGAATTTTACAAGGTGGATCCAACTAAAAAGGATAATCCATCATCAAATAAGGATATCTAGTCATCTTGGACACAGTTTCAATCGCTATTCATTATTTTTTATTATAGTCATTTTGCATGGGGTTTGAGTCAATTTTAAGACCATGGAAAATGTTTTGGTAATACTCCCTTCAAAGATTGTTTTAATGATATAATCAAGCAATGTATGATATAAGAAAATTGTAAACAGAGTTCTCAGGTGATCCGTTAAAATAATTATAGAGCACCAAATAGTTCCATTGGTTTCTATTGGTTATCCATAAAGTCAGTAATGATGAATCATCTAGTTTTAGTTGTTTCACCTAAAATCAAAGGCCTCTCTAGATCACCGAGGTGTTAAGGATTAAAATCCTTACTAAATTATATTTACAAATCATTATCATCACTTGTTCCCTTAGGAATTATATATCGTATATAAATCATATATCTTGCTATCATGTAGTATAAATTATGTGTCAGTGTGTAGGGTTATAGTTTTACCTGTATTTAGAGCATGTCCTACAAATCTATTGGTATCTCCCAACATTCCTTCATAAGCAAGTCCAACCAGATCAAAACATTAGCAACAAGTTATCATATATCAAGTATCAACGTGCCAGGTTAGCATATTTTCCCAATTGTAGAGTTAATTATAATCCCAATGTCATATTATAAGTATGTCCAACCGGATCAAAGCAATAATACCTACCAATCATCTAATAATCATAATTAAGCCATTCAAAATCAAAAGGTGGTTATACCAAGAAGTTAATTTTTAGTCTCTCCAGATAAGATAATCTTAAATCAACATTGAGGCCATCCACTCATTCTCCAACGAGGGGACTGATGCTTATGTTGAGTCTATCCACTCACTCTCTAGTGGGGGACTTGTTATCCTACTAAGTTGTAACGACCCGCCATTTTGGGCCATTCGCGTCCATTATAAGTGTATAGGTAGACACTCATGCCGGAGTTGAATTGCTCAAAATACCGCGTTGTTAATTTAAATTTTGGCAAAACTGAACATATACAGTAAATAGATATAATCACAGATCACAGACACAGAGTAATAAGTGCAGCGGAAATAAAAGAGATAGTAGTTCATGAAGCTACTATATGAATATATAAAATACATCAGAGTTTACAACAGAAGAGTAATATGATACATCAGAGTTAAACCAAATACAACGGAAGAGTAACACGATACATCAGATACAAATCAGAATGCATCACTGGAATCATCGAATACTGAAAGCAGAATAGATGGCTGGATCTTCAAGCAAAGCTCCAACTTCAAAGGTGAGTCTCGAATACTGGTACACTCAGTCTGACCCGAGCGTAAAGCAAAAACACAAGACACTCGAGTCAGGATTAACATTCTTATATTAATAAATCCAACTCAAGTGAAATAGCAATTGAAATACAAGTAACTCAAAGGATGTTTGGAATAACCATCCTTTAAGGATCCATTAAACTATCTACTAGGTAGTAATGTACGCTAAGTAGATAATGTCTATCAGTAATATAAAGATATCAAAGTAGGGTTAAGCAGGGCCCATACACCTCTTAACCTGTTTATTCCCAAAAGCATATACAAGACCGTAGTTTCCCCAAAACCGGAAGTCACCAGAGGGCAATCCATATACTAAAGGTACAAATCAAAATCGTAGTGGTCGCGAATAGGATAATCAGTATGACAAGGTACATGAGGCGATACCAACTAGGATACTAGTAGTTGCGTGATCCGGACTGATGTTGGGCATAACAGCTACTACCCCAACACCGCGAAACAACACTCCCATAATCGAGGGGTGCACCCAAATCGAATCACAAAAGTAATAGATATGGTAACGAAGAAGTGTGTCCGCTAGAGGTGGCGAACCTCAATGGCCCGGCGCGGCTCCTGTTTTTGTCATGTCAGGGGTCATCCAAAATCGTTCTCTTTCTTCAGTCAACGCGTTCACCAAAACCATCCACTTCGTTCTGGATCAACACTCCGCGTATAGTTATTAAAGTGGTTTCGGTTCAGATAGAGAGTATATCCATTACCGATCCCGGTCTCTTTAATAACTCTCGTAATTATTACACCGATTGGTCGTTTATATATTTCAAAACCCAAATCAATTTCAATTTCAAATAGAATTCGTAAATCAACATTTCATTTGTCTTTCTAAAACAATTTCCAAATTTTCGTTTCAAAACTTTCAAATTTTCTGTTTCAAAATCTTATAATTCAATTTCAATTTCTATTTAAACAATTCAAATATTGATTCAAATTCGTATATAAGTTTCATTTCGAAATCATCTAAATTAATTTGATTTAACATTTAAATCGATTTAAATTCATTTATCGATCTCATTCGATATTCATTTAGTAAATTTTCCATTCAAAACAATTTCTATTAAATTTCCAATTCATTAAATCCATTATTTAAATTCAACTTCCTTATTTCAAAACTTACAATTTGAATTAAATTAAATTCATCAAATCAAATCTTTCAATTACAAGTCTTACATTAATTTCAAAATATCACATTTTCATTTCTGGTTAAAGAAATTCAATTTCACTTATTTAATTACTTAAATAATTTTCTAAAACTTAATTAATAAAGAAACTTAATTTCAATTATTTACGAGGTAAATTCACTTATTCAAAAGTTCAATTTTCTTATTAAAGAATTCAATTTTTATTTAATCATTAAATAATTCATTATTAAATAATTCAAACTTAATTATTAAATAATTTCAAAGTTTAATAATTTCAAACTTAATTATACTTTCAAATTTAATTATTAAATCATTTCAACTTTAACAATTTCAAACTTAATTATAATTTCAAACTTAACTCAATCATTTCAACTTAATAATTTCAAACTTAATTCAGTCGTTTCTCAAATTAAACAACATTCTTTCATCAATTTCAATTTTATATTTTGTTTTAGATTTTTAAATATTAATATTTTCCTTTCATAAAATTTTAAATTTCAAATTCATTTCCAAACCATATTATTTATTCAAATAAAATCTTCGTTTTATTTTAAATCAAATTATCGACCAATCGGGTTTTATTTAATTTTCTATCCTAGGTCAAAGTTCAATTTGGGTATTTATCATTTCAACCCGATTCCAATTCAATTCAAAATCAAAACATAACAAGGGAACTTGCAGTGTGATAACTGGGATGGTGTCAAAGTAAATAAACAAGCAATAACAACAACCAATATCAATCCAATAATCAATTCAAATAATCCCGAAATAACCGTATTAATTCGCATTGTTATTTGTACGAATTAATATAATTATTTCTAGAATTTACACTATCATTTCATGTAGATTAAAGATTATTCATTACGGTTTTCACTTGTCATATATTTACAATTTCATACATCATCAATATAACAACATACATTTAGTGGTTCGAAATGTAATTAAACAATCCTACGTGTCAATAAATTTAACAAATAAAGGGATCATATTATACAAATGTCATTTAATCAAATTTAACATTTAATTATCCTATATCAAGTTCAATTTCATACTATTTATCATTTTAACATTAACAATTTAACGTCCAATATAAACATCAACAATCAATCAATTATCAGCCAAACTGTATTATCATCGCATAAATAATTAACAGATAATGGTGTCAGATGTCACAGGTGAACTGATACAGTAATAACAGTGTAAATAACTAACAGCAGCAATATTTCAATTGTCGTTTCAATTGAAATCAAATCTAATAAATAAAAGAACGTTAATCGTGAGTGAGTGCTCACCTTTCGAGGCTAGAGATGGACGAGAATAAGATGAGTTACGAATCCAAGCACGAATTTTGGATCAAAGTACGATGGACATGAGTTCGACGATCAAAGCTGATAAAAAGGAATTGATGAAATAAATCAGAATCATCTAGATATAACCGAAACAAAATATATTAATATTATTTCATTGAAATCAATAATTTAAAACACACATATTAAAATCATATATACAATTTTTTTTCAAAAAATACTTAGATAGATATACAACGTGTCACTTTGCATACATACATCATCAAACAACAACTTATATGAACTTTATATACATACAAAACTCTTACGTTCAATTCAAAATTATCGGAATAATATAAACAACATATATGATATAATAGAACCGAAATATTATATATATCCTGATATGTATACACTGAATTATATATATCTATACTGACCTTTCCAAATTCAACCTACCCATATACATAACATGTTCCTAAACTTACGTACCTATTGTATATTTAACAATATTTAATATAAATAGTACAAACTTACTTTACTATTATACCTACCCTTTAAACAACTCAAATCAAACAGACTTCATATATATAACTATATACGAACATATATAGATAGAAAAATGTACACCGCATCTACCTATGCCAAACTACAAGACATACTTATTTTTGAATAGTCTATATATAAGGGTATATAACTTCACTTTATAACTTAACAGGTCAATATAACTTTATACAAAATTATATATAATGAGCTACAGATAGTACATATACCAACCTATTACATAAAATATAATATTATAAAATATATACAACAAATCGTATTCAAGTTAGTATAACATATATACACTGACATATAACAAAATATGCACTTTTATATACACTGTACATATAAAAGCTTATGTAAATAATACCTTAAACCAATAGAAATCACGGCCAAGCACGAGGAGGACAACGCAGTGAAGAACGAAGTCAAGTTGAGGGGAAGAGAAAGAAGATGGCTCTCGGCGGCTCCAGTGGGAGGTAGGTTGCGGGTTGTAGCCGAGGCGAGGAGTGACTGGGCTCGTCTGTGCTCAGGCTTTGACATGGAGGCTATTACCTTGGGGATGGCGAGTCACGTGAGCAAGGAGGTGGGTTCGTGGATAGGCTGTCTGGAAGTGGGCCTGGCGAACGGGAGGACAGTGGGCCGGAGGAGGCATGCGTGAGTGGTGGAGGTCGGTGTGTCGTTCATGGGAAGGAGGCGGGCTTTGGTGGTAGGCAATGGGTGAGTGACTGCTGGCCATTGCGGAGGGGCGGGCTGCTCGGTTGGTAAGACCAGATGGGGCTGGAAATGTTCGGCAGCGAGAGGAGGAGGAGGAAAGGTCGGCACGAGGAGGAGAGGAAGAGGCACAAGCTCGATGTGCTCGGTTGGAGGAAGACAAATGTGTTGCAGAATATATTTTTCTATTTTGTTCTAAGATGCCAGGGAGAGGGTAGAAGAGAATGGAATCAGGAAAACTAAAAATAAATGTAAACTTAGATTAAACGTATATGCTCACCTGAAAGGTCATTGAGAATTTTGAACGAACCAAAATAAAATCAAACCTAGGGAAAAGTAGAAGTCATGAATCGAACAGCCGGCTAAAATTAATAAGTTGTACAGTTCACGTGGTTAACTGAAAAGCAACCAAAAGATTATAAAACCGGTACCGATACGAAAGGCGCTACGCAAAGTGTAACGTACAACCGGACTCCGAATTTGACAATCGAATATACCGTAGAGATCGGCACGATGAGACGATCAAAACGGTATATAGAAATCAGTGGTACAATCATCCGATAAAAATCGATATCGATACCAGAATACTGTTATTTTGCAGAAAATAAGAACGACGGAGCCAAAGATGTCCGAATTTGTTAAAACGACAAACTGAAATCTTGCTCAGAAGATGATTTAGAATTTTTCTATGTAAAAATATTTTGGTTTTGAAAACATTTTATTTTCATCGTTTTTAACTGATTAAATTGAAGTGAATTTACGCGCGAAATAAACTTTCATATTTTCGGACGAAAATTTACCAGTTGCTATGTTTAACTAGACGTATTCCAAATATTAAATTTTTATTTCAAAATTTTATCGTTTAAAATTTTCACAAAATTTCAACTAATTACGTTATTAAAACAGTTGAAATTTACGGGTCGTTACATAAGTCCATTCACTCATTTCGGTGAGGTGACTTGCATTTCAAGGTTCTGTTAGGAACTAGGGATAGTGGTTTTGATGACAACAACCTTTGTAACTTATTTTATTATAACTTATATACTAACACTATTGTCTAGATACATATGAATGTTATTATGCAGGATATATATAAGGTAGGTACTGATTTTTGAAGACTATACATTATAATGATCAAGAATGCAGAAATCAAGTTTGAAGACTCATGAATATCAAGATCAAGATTTCAAGATATGTGTCTAGTTTATTGTTAAAACTTCATAATAGCATGGAAATCTTCATTCCATATTTCATTTGGGATGGAATCCATTTATACCTTCTTAGTGGCTTACAAACACACGACAAGTAGCTTACAAACCTACGACAAGTGGCTTACAAACCCAAGAACATCCTGGTTTTGTACAAGTTCTTGAGTCCTGATGTGATGAAATATTCTGTAGGAAGAAGCTTGTAAAACTACTTCAAAATGGTTTTTCAAAATGATTTTCAAAACTGCTTTTCAAAATGTTTTAGCCTTAAAAGTTATCTTTTCAAATGATTATAAAAAAAATGTTTTAGCCTTAAAATATTCTTTGGTTTTGTTTTTTTAAATAAACTCTTGTTTTAAACTTCAAATTGTTTTTAACTAAGAGATGTCGACATCATAGGATACCCAATGTCGACATGGTGGCCGCTAATTTCAAAAGTTTCAATTTTCAAAAGAAGTGTCCATTCGTTTAAATCTCTTCACGAATGGTTATGACCGTTACTGGTCTATAAATAGCCTTCACAAACGAATTTTTAACTAACTATTTTCTTATTTTCTTCAATCCTTCTTCTGCACAAATCCATATTCTAAAATTTTCATATTTTTAAGATCGTGCCAAAATTCTGCTGAATTCTCAAGTGAATCAAATTAGAATCTCATTCTTGTTTGATTCTCTGCCCTCTCTCGAAGATCAAAGTGCTATTCAGAGTTATAGGATCAATTTGTAATCGAAAGTTTATCGAGTCCCTCTATAAGGTGTGGTTGTGCCTGGAAATCAATTGGGTAATCTTGTGGCCCATAAATCAAGAGAGTTTGCCCCGGACTCGAGAGACAGGAGGGTACCTCAAGGCCTTTATAAATTAAGGATTGTAATCTCAAAATTGATTTAATAAAAATCTGTATGAGGTGTTTTGCCTTGGTACATGACTGGACGTAGGGTAACTCCAAACCAGTATAAAATCCGGTGTGTTCTTTCCTTTTACTGTTTTTTTAATTATTTACTGTATCTGTGTTTGATTCTGTGATTAAGTTCTGCATTTGTTTATAACATAATTTTTAAATTAGTCCATATAAGTCATAGAATCCATTAAACATTATTCACCCTCCCTCTAGTGTTAAATTAGCCTTAAAATCCTTAATTCGCACTCCCTTTCAGGTTCATCACCCCATATCCACATTAGAATCAAATTCATATCATATTTTCATGTCTCACGGAGTTTATAGCTAATAAATTTAAAGTTATATCAATCATCATATTGTTCATAAAACCATATTGCATCTAAATAAAACTGCATCGATGGGAATCCCAAACTAATAGTTCGATCAAAGTTTACCCTAAGGCTTAAACTTAGAGCATGCCTATGACATTGATCAAGATCGTGTGCATATGTAAGTAGAATGAGAGTAAGCTTATATATTTCATTTAAAGTAAAAACAAAGTAAAATGAAAAACAAGACCTAACTTTAAATTATTTTGATCATGGGATTCATATTTCATGTTCATATCCTTTATTATAGCTGAGGTTGTTTGTTTTAGTGCATTATTGTATCTATGGCACCACTGTCGTTTTTACTATGGTCATAGGATTCCTCACACATTGTTGGAATCGGTTGCGCCAAATGTGTTCCTCTATAAGATCTCCCAAGTGCTTGCACTCACTTGTCTCGTGTCCATCCAACACATGGAGCAAACATAATTTTACCAGTATTGCCTTCTCATTCCATGGGCTTGCTTCTTAAAATTTATCTATACTGGGCTTGTCCTCTAGTCGCTGGGTAAATCCTTTGTGGAGTCTCAGTTAAGTCACTGTAAGAAGAAAATAACAACACCCTCCTAATACACTTTGGAGCTCCAAAATGATCATTGACTTTTCTCTTTCATTTATCCTTTTCGAAATCTGCCTTGAATGGCCCTCCATCCTTTATCACATTGATTTTGGATCTTTCAATATCTACATCTTCCAGAAACATACCTTTCAGCATGATAAAAGATACTTGTCAGTTCCATTGGTGGATCCCTCATAAGTGCCTTTCAAAACTCAATTCGATTACAAACTCCTGTAGTAACCCATAATAATTAATTCGTTAATTAACTAAATAATAAAATAACTTTGTGAAATTATCATAATTGAGCTACGAGAGTTGCACCATTGTTTTCATGGTAATTTTCTGGTCAATTTCCATATATAGAACGTCAGAATCCGAGCTAATATGAACGAGTTATTAAATAAACAAGAAATTGAAAAGAAAAAAAAATGGGCTAGGTCGACCTAACATCACCTAGGTCGACCGGCTGGTTGACTTAAGGGGGTGAAGGTCGACCTGTAGGTCGACCCGCCCAGTGTATGAAGCGTAGAAGATTTCTTCTTCGTGATGTACGATTTTAACGCATCATTTGCACTCTTTTATTCAATCTGGTTCTTTCGTTTCTGCATCCGATGGCTCCTATTCAGCCTATGACGTGGTTGCATCCTATTCAATCTCCAAATCCAACGGTCTGAGATCCACTTCTACCCCTATAAATAAGACCCTAGGCTTAACATTTCTTCTCATTCTAGATTTTCTCCGCTTGGGTACACCTTTTCAGGAAGGACCCTAAAAGGAATAATTTTCCAAGAAGACAATGTTTTTAATAAAAATTATTTTACAACTCCAAGTGGATCCGGGAAGACCAAAGGAAGAGCTTAGGACCGGAGGTGAGTGATTGCAATTATTTTAAGATTTCTTTAAGTAATATAAAATAATAGTGTTTCCAATAGCTGTAGTTTTACTACGATTTTTGGAATTTCCTTTTCAGTAGTTTATTTACTGTTTTTAAAATTATTTTCAATCTATTTCCCTTCATCTATTCTTTTCAGTAATTTTAGTTTATTTCTGTTAATTATAGATTTTCCGTTAATTTACAGTTATTTATAGTATTTTAGTTTATTTACTATTATTTATACGTTATTTACATCGTCTTACTACGGTTTGGATTTCCTTCTATTTTCAGTTTTCTTTTATTTCCCCTTCTTCGCATATGGATTAGAATAGAATTAATGCGAAATTGGATTAAATTATAAGAATTCTGAAATAACGGAAAATAAGATGTAAATTATAAAGACTAATAAAACGGAATTAAACTGAAATTATGCCTAATTATGATATTAATTAGACTAAATTAAAGAGATTGGCCTATTTATAATTATAAGATGTAAATTATAAGGACTGTAATAAAACAAAATTAAGACTGAAATTATGCCTAGTTATGATTAGAATTGGACTAATTAATTGGCTTAGTTATAACGTAGAATTATAACTAAAAAAGAGTAAAAGATGAAAGAGCTTATTTTCACACTTAGATCTTGGGTTAAGTAATAAGCATGATTATAACGTAGGTTATAATAAGAAAAAGAATAGAATGGGGCTTATTTTAAGACTTGGGATAAATTAATAAGCGTAGAAAGTAAAAATAATAATAAAGGCTTATTTAAATAATTTATCTAAGTTAATAAGCAAAGATGAAAGTAGGACCTGTACCAAATAGCATTCCCTATTAGACAAAATGGTATCTTACATTTACACTCAAAATCAAAGAATACAAGGGGAAACTCATCGGAAAAAAATCCATGTAAAACAATTCAAATGTTTAGCTGGAGCAAAACATGCTCCGATTCAAAGTCCAAGCAAATTTTCAACTAGTTATAGAGGTTTAAAAGCCTTGAAATTTTGCAGGCATAGAGTTCAACAACTCTAATTTAAATAAAAAAAGAACGGATACAATCGGACAAGAAATGAGAGAGACATAATCTCTCAAAGTTGGACTCACAGCCAGATTTCACTGTCAACTGCTAGAGCAAAACACTCCAATTCAATGTTTGACAGCACGTTTCTATAGTCTAAACAGGTAAGAATGGCCTGAAATTTGACATGCATAAAGTCTAACACTCATACTTGAAACTGGAAAAAGAACCACGCAATTTGAACAAGCTGTGAGAAAGTTATGATGCCTCAAAGTTAAACCCAGGCAGTGTTTTCACTGTAAAATTCTAGGCAAAAACATGCTCTAAATCTGAAGTGAGATAAGGGCACGCTTATGCTAAGAATGTAGTAATAGGTCAAATAGAAGTCCAAATCATGGGGGATTTGGATAAGGGGCGCAACTAGATATTGTTTAGATGAAGGGCGAGTACCAACAGCATTTCCCCTATTTTCTATGGACACACGGTGATCTCACATTAGCCTGAAGTGAGATGAGGGGCACGCTATGCTGGAAGTTGGAGGTAATAAGAAGACCCTATAGGTGGAGCAAAAGGTAGCAAGTACATGGTGGTAGTTACGCATGCGACTTCCATTCAGATGCTCAGTAATAGCTATGAGTTCCAAGTGCTTAGTATGGGTGTCTTTAGTAGACACCATTGCCTTCTATGTAGGGAGCTATATATGTCGTCCGGATCCACAGTTGTTGCTCTATGCATCTTTCGTAGATACCATTGGCTGCTGTGTAGGGAGTTATAAAGCGGTTGGTCCACAGTAAGGTCTACGGAGTAGCAGGCCGATCAAAAAAGGTAGAATTAGGGTTACATCCTAATTAGGCCTGTCAATGGATACCCGAAAAATTCGAAATCGGTCCGGATCCGTATCTGAAAAAATGGATATTATCTAATATCCCAAAAGCGGATGCAGATATCCGATATCCAAAAAGAAAATCGGATGCGGATGCGGATGCAGATATAGGCATATCCGTATCCGAAAAACGTCCGTCCGATCCGAAATTAATTATAATAATAATTATTATTATTATTGATTTATTATTTAAAGATGACCTTAAAATATATTTAGAAATTAATTGGGCCAAGCCCAAATTGCCCAACAATTAACAAAGAAAGTAAAACCCTAGCCGTTTCCAATTTCACTTTCCTCAGCCATTTCCAATTTCACTTTCCTCACGTTCCTCACTTTCCTCGGCCGTTTACAATTTCAAATCCTAAATCGCGCTCTGCCTTTTGTCGCAGCTCCGCCTCATTCAGCTCACGTCGTCATCGTCGCACTCGGCTGTGGGTCGTAAAACCCTAAGTCGCCTCGATTACTGCTTTCGTCGTTTTCGACTTTGCCCTAAGGTACTGAATTAGCTTTTTTTTCGTTTTCGACTTTGCCTTAAGTTTAATATGTTTTTGGATGTTTGCATCTTTTTTGTTGTTGTGTAGACTGATTCATACTTCATAATACATACCGCATTGTGCATGAGTAAGTCTCTTTCCACAATTCTAGTATGCATTTCTTTCTTGTGGAAATCAAATAAACTTACATCTACTTAAATTTCTTAGTTTTCTTAACTAATTGTGGTTTCTTTATTTTGTTTCTTGTTATAATTGTTGAAATGTCTTCATCTGGTTCATCGGATTTTGTAGTTTGTATCAGTAAAAAAATATACAGAATAGTTGTATTATTAAACATTTATTTTTGCTCTTAACTGCTAATCAGTTTTGTTTTTATGTTAAATTGACCTTTTCCTTTATCTTTATGTCAAATATGGATTAGCTAATAAAATGTCCAAAACTTATATGTACATATACTTATTGACCCAAAACAGCTGCAAATAGATTTTGTCTGAATACTTCTTTAACAATTGACGAGAATACTTATCTGCACAGAGACTATTAGTAAATGTATAAACAATGATCCTCATATTTGGAAATACACTATAAGTCGATGTGATTTTTTCAAAGGTAAAACAAAATATATTTCCTAACTCTGCCATATCTGTAAAACTGCATGATTTTAACTGTAGTTCAAAACATTTATTTGCACAAAAAATGGACAAACACCTCAAAGTTGTATGATTTAGTAGATCTTATGTTGTTCTTAGTGATTTTGGAGGTTTATACAAATATATGAAAAACAGGGGCTAAACTATAAAAAGACACGCAAATTTATAGTGGTTCAGCCAGAATGTGCCTACGTCCACTTTATATGTTATTTCTCTTCTTTTGTTGTGATTACAAGTACAAAGCTTTGATACAAGTAAAAGAAAGTTATTTGAAAGTTCCTTCCGTGCTTGAGCTCTCAAACTTGTCCCCCATTGTTGTACCCCTGCCTCTCTATTTATAGAGTGAGGTTGGGGGCAGGGGTCTTGGATATATTCAGCTGCTGGTGGGCCTGGGCTGAAGTGATCTGGCCTGGCAGCCTGGTTCGGCATCCTCTTGGTCTGGTCATGAGGTGGAGGAGATTTGTACTTCATTCGGTGGGAGACCGGATGAGAGATGGTTCGGTGGAAGACCGGATGGGAGATGGTTCGGTGGAAGACCGGATGGGAGATGGTTCGGTGGAAGACCGGATGGGAGATGGTTCGGTGGAAGACCGGATGGGAGATGGTTCGGTGGAAGACCGGATGGGAGATGGTTCGGTGGAAGACCGGATGGGAGATGGTTCGGTGGAAGACCGGATGGGAGATGGTTCGGTGGAAGACCGGATGGGAGATGGTTCGGTGGAAGACCGGATGGGAGATGGTTCTTGCTTTTTTGGTTCGGTTGTAGAAATGCACACAACACTTGCCCCCCAAAGTAGGGTATGTGCGTGCGCATGGCGTGCTTTGCCTTAAGTTTGGAGGAGCTTTCTTCCGGTTTTCATTACCGAGCCAACCGGTCCGGCAGTCCACCTTTGTCTATAAGTAGAGGCCACGTGCCACCGCTATTCCCTACCAAGTGCAACAACCGAACCAGATCCCTTCTTTGCCGAATCACGTTGCTAGCCGAATCAAGGTGAGGTTCTTTTTGCCGAATGAATTTTCGAGCTGAGTGCCGAATGAACTTTCACGTTGAATGCCGAATGAACCTTTAGGTTGAATGCCGAATGAACTTTTAGGTTGAGTGCCGAATGAACTTTTAAGTTGAGTGCCGAATGAACTTTCACGTTGAATGCCGAATGAACTTTTAGGTTGAATGCCGAATGAACTTTTAGGTTGAGCGCCGAATGAACTGTTGTATCGAGTGAACATGTGTTTCATACTTCGAATTTTCAAGCGAAATTCCAGATTACGCTGCTTGTATATTCTAACGATATACTTTTCCCATGATTGCAGATAAATGTCTCGAAAAGTTGAAACTCGATCAGATAAGAGGAGATCCGGGGGTGTAGGAGAGTCCTCGGCCGTGCCCCCAGCTCAATCAGGATCGGAGCGTCTTGGGCCTGCCCCGAGGTCATTAGTGGATGGATATGGTCCCCAGGAGCTGCTGGACTCCCCGCCTGACTGCTTTCCTAGCTCTCTCAAAGAGGAGCAACTCGATGTTATATCTCGTTCCTTTGGGATCGATAGAGCCCTCATGCTGCTGCCGGGCCCAGGAGTCATGCCATACAGTCCTCCCGAAGGATACTTTGCTTATAGCAGGTACCATTGCATGTGTGGTGCTATCCCGCCACTCAACGCTTGGGTAGTCAGCTTCCTCACGTACCTGAAGGTGGCCCCATTCCAGCTTCAGCCCAACTCTTATGCCATACTGGTGAGCCTTTTTGTTATTTTTCGGAGGAAGTATGGTCGCGCTCCCTCCAACCGGGAGATCCGGTACTTGTATAATTTAAGGGGCTATAAGAAGGGGTCCCCATATATTAGCTTGGAATCTGCTGTGACCTTCAAGCCGGTCCTGGACCTGTACTCCAAATTCAGCATGTTCAAGAAAGAGTGGTTCTTTGTTAGGGACGACTCCGTCTCCATCCGGCGCTTTACCTCCGGATGTAAGTTGATGCTTTTACTTATAATTTTTATTCCGATTGCGATGCTTCTTCTCATACTTTCTCATTTTTGCTAGCGACAGGTGGCTTCCCGGTTGTGGAGACTGACCGCCTGGTCCAGACGGCGGCGGAGATAGAAGCCATTCTTGGGAAATACAGATCATCTGCCTACTTGATTAGGAATGCGATTCTTCTGGAATATAACTTGATCCTTCCGCAGCAGTCTGTAGTTAAGTTGAGGGAATCGGCGGAAGAGAGGGCGGCTGCTCAGGCTAAGGGAGGCGTTGCGGCAGAGGGTGGAAAGAGAAAACCGTTCACGAAACCTCCAGCCGTCGGAGGTAAGAAACTTAAGAGGTCGGACGGTCCTTCTCCCAGCAATTGTCCACTTACTCAGGGGGAGATAGATGCGGAGGAAGAAAGAGGTGAGGCGGAGGGTGGAAGTGACGTTGAGCTTCTTGGTGATGATGGTGGCGAAGGACAGGGTGGTGATGGTTCCAGGGCTCTGTCTTCCGGGCAAGTAGGCGAAATGCAAGAGTGGACGGATGATGCTCTCCGCCAAGCTTTTGAGGGGTTGGATGATGATCCGGCTTTGGTAGAGAAGACCGGGAAGGCAGACAAAGCCGGGACTGGTGCAAGTGAGTCTTTTCCGACCATTCCGGTCAAGGCGACTTTGACGACTCAAGGTGAATTCTTGACTCCTGCATGCTTCACTAATGATAGGGACTTAGGAATATTTTATGACCCGCTCCCGTCCTGGACTGAAATCCAGGACTTATTGCAGTATCCCACTCCTCCCCAGGGTTTGTACAACCACAGCTGTGTTTCTTTTCCTTTTCTAACTTGTAATCTACTGCGGTTCTTGAATCATATAGTAATGTAGGATTGTGACACTTGTCCTTTATATCAGGAGCAGGCAAGGCGCCCAAAGCTTCAGACCTTCGACACAGGCTCGAGCAATATAAACTTTCCAAAATTTCTGCTAAGCCGAAGCCCTCAACCCAACGCTCCGGGGATGTAGTCGGATACCGTTCTCTTCTTGGGGTTATCGAAGAGGGTATTCAGCAGAGGAAGAGGAGTCATCCTTTATCCGAAACTTCGCTCGGTCCTCAGCCTCCAGCTCAGCCTATTCATGATATTACTGTGGAGGGTAGCGAGTTTGTACCTTCTCCACACCCGTCCGGAAACCCTTCTGTTATTCATATTGACCGTCCCGACTTGGCCCGTAATCCATTCGTGGGTCACCCTGATCTGGATCCAGGTTCTCATGATATCATTTTTGACGAAGTCACTGGTGAACACCTTCTCCCCCGTAACCCCATGGTACGAGTACTTGATGAAGCCAAGTCCTTAGATCTCGATCTACTCACCACTCGTATAGTCACTATGGGAGACGAGGCTAAAGCTAATATTGATCGGGTGGCAGAGGAGACCAAGAAGTTGATGGGGCATCATGCTCGGCTGGTTAAGGCCGGAGAGGAGATAGGGAGCGCCAATATCCGAATTCGATTGGTGGTTTCGGATCAGGCCAAGCAGCTTGCGGATCAGGCTATCCAGATTTCTCAGCATGAGGCTGATACTGGGCGATTAAGGAGAACCATGGAAGAGGCCAGTCGGGCCGAATTGCGGAAAATGGAAGCTGCTTGCAAAGAGCGGATTGACATGGCTATCGCCACGGTGGATGAGGTTCGGAGAGCGGATCTCGAGCAGGTGGAGGAATTGTCCGAGAAACTTGAGGCTGCAGAGCTTGCTCAAGCTAAGTTAAGGGAAGAGATGGAGGTGATGCGGAGGTCCCTTCAGGCTGATTGCTCTAGATACAGACTGGAGAGAGATGCTGCCGTCGAAAGGTTGTCGGCCTCCGATGCTCGGATGAGGGAGTTTGAGGAGAACGAAGGAATGATGGATGACATGCTCCAGGACATGTATTTCCGGACTTGGAAGCAGGGTAACCTCTCTTGGATGGATGATTATCCCAGGGTCATGGCTAAGACCTATCTTCGGGCTTTGGAGGAGGCTAAGGCTGAGGTAGATAAAGAGGGTGGAACGGTCTTCAGTATGGATGTGGTCACTGCCCAGTTCACCAAGGAGGAGAAAATGGCGGTAAAGGAGGGTATGCGGCTGCTTGCTGCTGAAGAGGCGGGTGTGCAGGTAGAGGATGACGACCAGGATGGTCAAGAAGCTAGTACTGGTAAGTCTTCCTTTCTAGTCTTTCTGTTAACTTGGTTACTCATCACTAATGAATCCTTTTTATGACCGGACAGGCGGGCAAAAGAACAAGGACAAGACTTTGACGCAACCAGCTCCATGATTGAACCTGGAAAATCCTTTTTGTAGGCTTGGCATTGTTGTATATGTTAGTCTTAAGACAGTAGAGTAACCTCTAAGTTGTAATTCTTGCTACTTGTAATAATATTATTCTTGACGTGTAATTTTTTAGCTTAAGCTGATTCTGTCGTTTCTTGAATGTTTGTTGCTGTTTTGACATGTCGTATGAGAAATGTAGCTGTGTATATTCTCGTAATTAAATTGTGTTTGATGTCAGATTCTGGTTTTAAATCATAATCTAATGACTTGCAATGTTAGCGTGTGGTGTGAAAACAAATTAAACTACAGTCATGCATCTGCATATAAAGGAAGACAATACCGCCTTTCATGTTCTGTTTGTAAATGGCAGTTTTGAATATTTTTGTACGACCGAGGATGGAGCTCAGTTGAATGTCCTGCTATCCAACCGTGAATTCCCATTCCCGCTGGTGAGTATCTTCTACTCTGTGTCCTGTACTTCAGGGATTGTTATAGAGGATAGGAGAAAAGTTCTTTAAATAGAATTGAAATATGTGAAAGAGTAAAACTTCCAATCACAGAAGGCCTTCGGTGTGCTTAAGTTCGTGGCAAACGGGTTTTGTAGTCACTTTCCCTAGCTGTGGGTCTTGGAGACATTCGTCACCCATCTTACGCCTCCGCGGGGAGTTAATTCTTTTTTACCACAGCCGCACTTAAGACACATCGGAGCCGAGATCGCGCACAGTAACTACCCGGGCCATTATGGCCCGTAATCGTGGGTATTATTCGATTTACTGTGGCCGGCTAGCGTGGGTGCCGATCGTCAACCGTGAACTACCCCTGGCTGGCCACACCTTATGTTGGGGCTTATAATCGGTTCACAGTTGCCGGCGAGCCGAACGCCGTAATGAGCTGCCTCGGCTATAGTCGGCCTTCTCGGTGGCTTATAATCGGCTCATTACAGTTGGCTTTAAGGGCCGTCGCGAGCAATGAGTTAACTCGCAGCAGAGGGATGCCGGAGCGAAAGTGTCTCATTGGCGAGGGCATAGATTCGCATAGTACCTGTTAGGTCTTGTCCAGGTGAAGTTGCACTGTGGAGTGCCTTGCATAGGATTTCGTTCAACAGAAAAGGATAAAGTTAACAAGCAGCCAAGATATGAAGGAACAAGTTAAAAAAGAGACAAGGTTTTTTAAAGTGGTTCGGCACGAAAATGCCTACGTCCACTGATTCTCTTTGTTAATTCGCTTCATATGGGCAGTACAAGTTAAGAAAAGTATCGACGGAGGTGTTGGATGTTCCATGCCCTCTGGAACACCTCTCCATCCACTGTTGACAAAATATAAGCTCCGTTCTTGTAAGGTGCGATGCTTGACTTCGGAGTTGTACTGTGCTGCCACTTTTTGTTTGTGGGCTGCTGCTTTAAGGACTGCATCATTTCTTCTTTCCTCAATTAGATCCAAAGACATGAGGAGGAACTCTTCATTCTCTTCTGGGTTGTAGTGGATCCTGCGGTGGGAAGGCACTATAGTTTCAACTGGGAGCATAGCCTCCGATCCGTATGCCAAAGAGAAAGGAGTATGCCCCGTTGATGTTCTGAAAGATGTGCGATAGGCCCACAGTGCCGTAGGAAGTTCATCCACCCAAGCGCCCTTTGACTTTTCGAGTTTCTCTTTGATTAGAGTTTTGAGAATTTTGTTGACGGCTTCGACTTATCCGTTTGCCTAGGGATATGCTACGGATGAGAAGCTTTTGTGAATTCCGTGTTCTTGGCACCAGTTGGCGAATTCCTCGCTGTCAAACTGAAGTCCATTGTCTGATATGATTTTTAGTGGGACTCCGTACCTGCACAGAACATTTTTGATTAAAAAGTTGATAACTTTCGCCGAAGATACTTTATTTAGAGGTTCTGCTTCCACCCATTTGGTGAAATAGTCGACTGCTACTATAGCATATTTGGCGCCGCCTCGACCCATTGGCAGTTCACCGATTAAGTCAATTCCCCATACTGCGAAGGGCCAAGGGCTGGTCATCTGAGTAATTTCGGTTGTTGGTAGCCGAGGGATCTTAGCAAATTTTTGGCATCTGTCACACTTCTTGACGAAGTCTAAGGCATCCTTGCTTAAGGTGGGCCAGAAATATCCGTATCGGAGTATCTTTTTTGCTAGCGTTTGCCCTCCGGTGTGATCCCCGCAGCTTCCTTGATGAATGTTGGATAAGATTTCCTTGGCTTCCCTTCCGGCGACACACCTTAACAATGGGTTAGAGAACCCGCGCCGATAGAGGATGTCTCCTTGTATTGTGTAGCGGGACGCTTTTCTCAGGATTTTCTTGACTTCGTTACGCCCGTCGGGTAGTGTGCCATTTTGCAGGTAGTCTCGGATGGGAGTCATCCAAGTTGCTTCTTCGGTTGCAGCTATCAGATTCACTTGCTCAAAACTTGGGATCGTTTGCTTTGAGACAGTTACTGCCCCGAAGATGGCGATGTCCCTCATACTTGCTTGCTTTGCCAATTCGTCGGCCTCTTGGTTCTCTTCCCGAGGGATGTGTTTGACTAAGTAGTGGTCCAATCGGTTGAGAAGCGACTTGGTCTTCTTTAGATATGCTATGAGTCGTTCTTCTCGAGCTTGGAATTCCCCTAGTATTTGATTAACAATAAGCTGAGAATCGCTGTGAAGGCACAAAGAATTGGCTCCGACCTCGATAGCAATTTCTAACCCGGCTATTACGGCTTCATATTCTGCATCGTTGTTGGTGGCAGCGAACTCCAACCTTATAGCATAGTGCAGTTTATTTCCCCTGGGAGTGATTATTACCACACCTGCCCCCGAGCCTTGTTCGTTAGATGCACCGTCCACAAAGAAATTCCACCTGATACCTTCCGTTATTTCCAGTCGCTCCTTATCCTCGTTGGTAGTGAATTCTGCAATGAAATCAGCCATGGCTTGTCCCTTGATGGCGGTGCGAGGGTGATAGGTGATATCATACTGACTCAGCTCAATACACCATTTAAGTAGTCGCCCGGAAGTGTCGGGTCGATGGAGTACCTGCCTCAGTGGTTGATCGGTCAAAACTTTGATGGAATGGGATTGGAAGTAGTGACGTAGCTTTCGTGAAGTGATTAGTAAACAGTATGCTAACTTTTCAAGCTTAGGATATCTGACTTCTGCCCCAGTAAACCTTTTACTGACGAAGTAAACTGGTCGTTGCGTGCGATCGTCTTCCCTTACCAAGGCAGCGCTTAGAGCGTGAGATGACACAGCAAGGTATAGGTATAATTCTTCGCCTTCGCTTGGGGTCGAGAGTACCGGTGGTTTCTGGAGGTGTTCAATTAGGTTAAGGAAAGCGGTTAAGCATTCGTCCGTCCATTCGAACCTTCCTTTATCTTTCTTCAGAGCTTCGAAAAAGGGGACGCACTTGTCCGTTGCTTTGGAGATGAATCGGCTTAGGGCAGCCACTTTTCCATTTAGGCTTTGCATTTCCTTTCGGGTGGAAGGTATCTTGATGTCCCTTAATGCTCGGACTTGTTCAGGGTTTGCTTCTATCCCTCGGGCATGGACGACGAATCCTAAGAATTTTCCCGATGACACTCCGAAGGAGCACTTTAGTGGATTTAACTTCATCCCATACTGTCGAAGTACCTGGAACATTTCGCCTAGGTGGCTTACGTGATCTTTGGCTTTCCGTGATTTTACCAGCATGTCGTCTACATATACTTCCATTGTTCGTCCTATTAGCCCTGCAAACATCTTGTTGACGAGGCGCTGGTAGGTGGCTCCTGCATTTTTAAGTCCGAAGGGCATCACTTTGTAGCAGTATAAACCCCGGTTAGTGATGAAACTAGTGTGGTCTTGGTCGGGAGCATGCATAGGAATTTGGTTATATCCTGAGTATGCATCCATAAAAGACAGGAGTTCGTGCCCGGCCGTGCTGTCTACAAGTTGATCGATTCTGGGAAGCGGGAAGCAATCCTTTGGGCAGGCGTCGTTTAGGTTGGAGAAGTCAATGCAGGTCCGCCACTTCCCATTAGCCTTCTTTACTAGTACCGGGTTGGCGATCCATTCTGGGTAAATAGCTTCTCGTATGAAGTCATTGGCGAGTAGATTCTTTACTTCTTCGTCGAGGGCTGCTGATCGCTCTACCCCCATACTTCTCCTTTTTTGTTTTACAGGCGCCTTGGTAGGATCAATTTTTAATACGTGGCATGCTATGTTGGGGGAGATTCCGGTCATGTCAGCGTGTGACCAAGCGAACACATCCAAGTTGTGGCGGAGAAAATCAATGAGTTGTTCCTTCAATTCAGCTTTCAGCTGCGACCCAATTTTCAGTAGCCTACTTGAGTCGTGCTTGTCCACAGATATAAACTCCATAGCCTCTGCAGGCTCGGCGGTGGCCTCCTCCTCTTTGTCCCTAGGGTCTAATTCATTGAAAGGGTCGCTGGTGTATCGAAGAGGAGGGGCTCTCTTTAGTTGCTATGCTTCAAGGCTTTTTGTGCAGAGGGCAATCTCTACACCTTTCCCTTTATCTCTCCTGTGGTTGTTGCGAAGTTCAGTTACATAGCAGTCTCGTGCAATATCTTGGTCTCCTTCCACTTCCCCTACCCCATTGTCTGTTGGAAATTTCATTTTCAGGCACCACGGGGCTAGGACAATCTGGAAGTCAGATAGGGCTGGTCTTCCTAGGAAGGCGTTGTAGGCCGAATGGTTTTCTATCAGCACAAACGTCTGTTTCCTTACAACGGAGCGGGGATGGCTTCCAATTTCAACGAAGAGGTCTAGCTGCCCGATGGGCATTTTTGCATCTCCAGTGAAACCGTGTAGCGGTTTATCGCAGGGAGATACATCCTTCATTGACAGCCTCATTTTGTCGAATGCGTGTTTGAACAGGATATTTACAGAGCTTCCAGTGTCTACCAGGATTCGGTAAACTTCGGCGGGACCGAGTCGGGCAGAGATAACCATGGGATCCATGTGAGGGTACTGTCTTCCTTCTAGGTCGCGTTTACTGAATGTGATGTCATCACTTTCTTTCCGCTTTGGGTGGCGCTCTTCTATAACCGTATTGACACAGTCTCTATTGTCTCTGAGCGACTTCCCATATCTTTCCATCTCTTTCCAACTTCTGTCTGCGATGTGTGGACCTCCTGAGATGGTATGGACCACTATCTTCTCTTGACTAGAGCTGCTAGCGTTGCGGTCGCCTCTGCCGGTCCCTGGTGAGGGTAGCCTTGGGTTTTCATTGGCAGGAGCTGGAGTCCTATCTTGACTTTTTACATAGCGCTCCAGTTTCTTTCTTCTGATGTGTTCCTCAATCAGATCTCGGAGATGATGGCATTCGTTGGTATCATGTCCGTGGGATTCGTGGAAGCGGCAGAATTTTCCAGATTTCTGTGCGCTATCTGATTCCTTCTTGTATGGTGGGCGTTTCTATCTAACTTCGCCTTGGGTGGCAAGGAAGATGTTTTCGACGGTCTCGTTCAAAGGGGTGTAAGAGTCGAATCTTGGTCCTGGCCGATATAGGCGTTTTTCTACTTTCTTGCCCCCAGCATTGTCTCGGGAATCATTTCTTCGAACGTCCCTTGCCACAGCAGGGGCGTTGCCAAGGGTCGTCTTACTTTGCTGTCCTGACTGCCCCTCAATGGCAGCATCCTCAAGCCTCATGTATTTCCCGGCTTCATGGAAGAAATCGGGTAAAGTAGCTGGTTTTTCTTTTGTCAATCTCCTAGCAAATTTAGTGTCCGGATGCACCCCACTGCAGAGGGCCATTAGGATAAGCTTTTCATCGACATCTTGGATTGCGGCCGCTGCGGCATTGAATCGGGTTAAATATTGCTGCACCTTCTCTCCAGGTTTCTGTTTGACGCTGGATAAGGAATAAGCGTCCTTAGGTTGTTCCACATGGATGCGGAACTGACTGATAAACTTTTCTTTCAACATTTCCCACGAGCTGATGGATCCTTGGGGTAGATGGCAGAACCAGGAGGTAGCTAGATCTGCTAAGAATAGTGGAAAGCATTTGCACAGCACTCCTTCTGTCGCTCCACTCATGAGCATATGCTGTGTGTATCTCTGTAAGTGTACAACGGGGTCAGAGGTTCCTTTGTAAGGTTCCATTGTTGGCATTTTCCATTCTCGAGGGGTGATGGCAATTTCGATATTGCGGGCGAAAGGGCTGGTTACCCTAGCGCCTATCCCTCGATCTCTTTGTTCCCGTTGGATGCACTCTCTGAATAAGCGTGCCATCCTTTCATCAGAATTTGGAGCAGATAGAAAGGAGTTTGGTTCTGTTCTATGGGATTGATTCCGTCCAGATGACCTGTAGGGATGGTATCGTCTATCGTTCCTCATATTTTCCAGCGGCTGCCTTTGATCTTCTGGGAGCATGCTAGGGTCAGTTACAGTTGGCCCTTGCCTTGATCTTCCCCTGTTGGGTTCTGATCTAAGCACTTCCTCGGGTCCAACTTCGGGCTGGACTCTAGCTCGGCCCCGTTCACCGGCGTTTCCGTGGTTAGGCAGTATGACAGGCTCAGCTACAGTTGACCTCCGTCCGGTACCTCCCCCGTTGGGTTCGGTACCAAACGTTTCCTCTGGCCTAACTTCGGGCTGTGCTCGGTCTCGGCTCCTACCATGGCTACTTCTGCCGTTAGCTCCTTCGAAGAAGGAAGATCTTTGTTGTCTCTGAGATCCTCCAGACTGGGACTCGCCCAATGTTCCAGTGTTGCGGTTGGATTCTTCAGCATCCCTTAAGCGTGACATGAGATGGTCCACCAAGGCTTCCTGCTGGGACGTGAAGCGGTTAGTTACTTCAACCACAACTCTGTCCAAATCTGCCCTAGTAATTGCTGTAGGCTGTTCTGTGGCAGGAGTGGCCGGATTAGCCTGTCCTTCATTTGGTACTACTGGAGGAGGACGATTTACTTGATTCGTGACAGCTGGATCTGGAAGACTGCTGGATGCGATGTTTTTTCCTTTGTTAACATCTTTTCTCTGTTTGGGAGGCATGTTTTCTAAGTGGCGGACGATGCTGTTAGGAAAACTTGTTAAGTGGATGAAGCTGAAGCTTCGAGCTTCTAGTTCTCAGTGAAAGCACCAAAAATGTTTGCACAAAAAATGGACAAACACCTCAAAGTTGTATGATTTAGTAGATCTTATGTTGTTCTTAGTGATTTTGGAGGTTTATACAAATATATGAAAAACAGGGGCTAAACTGTAAAAAGACACGCAAATTTATAGTGGTTCAGCCAGAATGTGCCTACGTCCACTTTATATGTTATTTCTCTTCTTTTGTTGTGATTACAAGTACAAAGCTTTGATACAAGTAAAAGAAAGTTATTTGAAAGTTCCTTCCGTGCTTGAGCTCTCAAACTTGTCCCCCATTGTTGTACCCCTGCCTCTCTATTTATAGAGTGAGGTTGGGGGCAGGGGTCTTGGATATATTCAGCTGCTGGTGGGCCTGGGCTGAAGTGATCTGGCCTGGCAGCCTGGTTCGGCATCCTCTTGGTCTGGTCATGAGGTGGAGGAGATTTGTACTTCATTCGGTGGGAGACCGGATGAGAGATGGTTCGGTGGAAGACCGGATGGGAGATGGTTCGGTGGAAGACCGGATGGGAGATGGTTCGGTGGAAGACCGGATGGGAGATGGTTCGGTGGAAGACCGGATGGGAGATGGTTCGGTGGAAGACCGGATGGGAGATGGTTCGGTGGAAGACCGGATGGGAGATGGTTCGGTGGAAGACCAGATGGGAGATGGTTCTTTCTTTTTTGGTTCGGTTGTAGAAATGCACACAACAACATTTAACCATTTTTATGCCTTAATTTGTCAGTTTGGTTACAAACCGTATTTTAGCATATGCAACCAATTTATTGATGTTTAGCTGCTAGATTTTAGAATCAATTTTCAGTTAATACACCTAAATTTAACCAATTATATGTTAAAGTCATGTTATAGAGTAAAATCCATTCAGTCTTAACTTCATTAAACCATGAATAATTATCATATGCGGTATGGGGTAGTGCATGTATAAGTCTCATTCCACTATTCTAGTATGTTTTACTTTTTCTTGTGGGAATAAAATAAAAATATGTTTACAGAAAATTCATAGTTTTCTTAACTTGCTCGAGTTTCTAAAATTAGTCAGGTAGTTACCTAAAATTTTGAATTTTTGAAACTTTGGTTAGTCAAAACTAACAGGTAGTCGACTGTTAATATTGGTATGTTTTTTATTTGCTGCTATACATGCTACAAAGTATCGAAATTAATCTGTTTAATCTTCCTTACAATTGTGCTATGAATATTTACAGACTTTTAAAAATGGAAAACACCTCGTCAAGTTGTAGCAGTAAATCTGTTGCACGTGCTGCATTAAATGCTTGTGTCAAAGTCAAAGGTAACATAGTTGTGCTAGAAACCACGGACTCTAGTGCGCCACCAACTCAAATTATTCCAGCTAATGAAGATATATCTGCACCTTTGAATACAAAACCCTTGAAATCCGAGGTATGAAAAGATTTTGTAGAGAAGTGTTAGAGGGTAGTAATTGTGTTAAGGCAACTTGTAAACATTGTTTAAGGATATTCAATGGAGCCACTTCATTGGGAACAACACATTTGAAAAATCATATAAAAGTTTGTCCCAAAAATACTACCAATAAAAGATTATCCGGACAACAACTGTTGACTACTAAAAAGTCTCCCAATAAAACATTCAAATTAGCTAGTTGGAAGTTTGATCAAAGTAGGACTCGACTGTGTTTTGCTCGTATGGTTTCCAAACATGATTATCCATTCAATATGACTGAACATGTTTACTTTCAAGAATTTGTTAAGAGTATTAATCCAACCGTTAAGTTCTATTCTAGAAATACAGTTCGCTGTGATGTGTTGAAACTTTATGCTGATATGAGAACTGAATTACAACAGATGTTTGATAGTTTGTCTACTCGTGTTAGTCTTACTACTGATTTATGGACATCTGAACATCATAATATAGGTTATTATTGTATAACTTGTCATTACATTGATGATGAATGTAAATTGCAAAAAAAAGATAATTGATTATCATGAAATGCCTTCTCCACACGCTAGACTTGCACTTAGTGCTGCTCTTAAAACAAAACTATTGCATTGTAATTTGGATAAGAAATTATTTTCAATTACTGTCGATAACACATCTAATAATGATGTTATGATAAGAGATCTCAAGGCATGGTTAGATGGTAAATGGGTCTTGATTTCAAATGGTGATTTGTTTCATATGCGTTGTTGCACTCATGTCTTGACTTTAATTGTGCAAGATGGGTTAAAAGCCGTACATGGTCTTATTATAAAGATAAGAGAAAGTGTTAATTTCACAAAGTCTTCACAGTCTAGAAAACTAAATTGGGAAAATGCATTGGCACAAACTAGATTAGTTGGAAAAGGTGTTTCTTATGATGTTCCAACGCGATGGAACTCAACATACCTTATGCTTGAAAATGCGATTGAAGTGCGTCCCGCGTTTGAGCGATTAGTTGAGTTAACTTCAGATTATATAAGTTTGCCTTCTAGAGAAGAATGGGAGATAAGAAAAGAAATTTGTGAATGTTTGAAAATCTTTTATGATGTACCTCTCAAATTTTCAGGTGTTAAATATCCAACAACGAATTTGTATTTTAAAAGCGTGTGTGATATTTATGAAAGTATTACTAGTTGGGAGCTAAGTGAGCATGATTATATTTGTTCCATGGCACAAATGATGAGAGTTAAATTTGAGAAATATTGGAAGACTTGCAATTTAATGATGAGTATTGGAATGGTTTTCGATCCTCGTTATAGAATGGCTTACATTGAATTTTTCTATGATTTGATTTATGGGGAAGATGCACAAGTTCATGTTAGGAAAATCAATGATTGTTTGAAATCTCTTTTCTATTTATATGAAGAAGAAAGTGCATCCTATAAAAATGTAACTTCTTCTTGTGCATTGGATGATAATGTTAATCATGGTTTAAAAAAGAGAACAAAAATGGATCTTAAGTGGAAGAATTATAGAGAACAAAAAATTGGAAGTTTGCAAATTTCAAAGACCGAGCTTGAAAAGTATTTGAAAGATGAATTATTGCCGATGGATGAGGATGACGACAACTTTGATATTTTAATGTGGTGGAAAACAAATTGTCCTACATTTCCTACTCTCGCAAAGATTGCTCATGATATTTTAGCCGTTCCCATTTCTACCGTAGCATCCGAATCATCGTTTAGTAGCGGTGGTAGATTGATTACCGAAAATAGATCCTCATTATCTCCTAACATAGTGGAAGCATTGAGTTGTATTAAGGATCGGTTACCATCGGACATAGGTTAGTTAATATTATATACTAAAATTATTTTAGAATTTTAACCATTTAATATAATCAGTCTTTTTATTTAACAGGTAAAGATATCGAGCTTGTAGATGAAGGATCAACCCTACCATAAACTATCCATCGCATAAGGTAAAAATATTTTTTTTTTGTTTCATTTATGTGCTGCTGCAAGCAGCACCACTTTCTGGCTGCAGCACCAAGTCTGTGTATCGTTAAATTGGTACTAACTATCAGAATATACGAAAGCATTCTGAGCTCTAAATTGGTACTAACTATCAGATTATACGAAAGCATTCAAACATTCATAACTATCGAAACCCATCTGAAACACTTAAAATCTATTTCGAAACAAGGAGACGCTTCAACTGTTAAGTCTGTTGAGAGATAGTTATATGTCTGTCAGCAGACCTTTGCAACGTTTGGTTCAAAATTAAAAGTAACCATCATATCTCTTGGCGAATGGATGCTCCTCTACGTCTATAAACAGGGAAGCAATCCAAGTTTCCGTTCATCGAAGAAAATTAGAATATCACTTCTCCCTCCCCCTCCAATTCTCTTTTACTTTGAACTTTACGAATTCTAAAGTCAGATTTATAACACAGTTGGTTATAAACTCGAT
This sequence comes from Allium fistulosum, assembly GCA_030737815.1. NCBI lineage: Eukaryota > Viridiplantae > Streptophyta > Magnoliopsida > Asparagales > Amaryllidaceae > Allium > Allium fistulosum. The sequence goes on from CM060905.1 coordinate 1,114,320,476, forward strand.
ACATTTATCATTGCATGTTTAAAAGATAGTCCAAGATCATTTTAGTTGGTACTTTGTTTAGCATGGGAGTTGGTCATTCTAAGACCACGTCCCAGTCAAAGTTGAAGAACCTATTCATTTATGATCTCACAAGCTTAAACTATAATAATTGAACATATTTAAGATCCAAAAGTGGAACCAATCTACCACTAAACAGTATTATAGATGATTACCGCTACAACAAAAGAACCATCGAATCACAAATTAGAGTGCAAATAGTGATCTAAACCATATATGATCTTACGTTCGCATTAGAAATAAACTAAACGTAAACATGTTATATCTGCATATTCTTACCGTTCAAAATTTTAAAACTTGCCACATGATAGTTTACCAACTGCAATATAATTTTTTTTCCAGTAGAGCTATCTGCTTTAATGTCAGTCTTTTACTCATGAATTCCTTTTGTGTTATGTGTTGTGCAGGTGTGAAGTCCCATGCTTTAATTTCAGTTGAATTAGTTTCACATTCCTAGGCACCACTCCCCCTTCGACTTAAAACATCAATTCACCATGGCTTTAGAGAGAAGTTGCAGAATACAATGAGACAGATTAAGGTGTAGACATTAGTGCTTCATATTTCAGTTGGAGGAGAAAGTGGTGATAGACTGATTTATCTGTAAATTCAATGATTTCTCTCCTAGCATTTAATACATGAGTAGATTAAAATTTTCTTATTTATGCTTCAACTATGAGATTGAGAGATTGAAACTGAGATATTATGTTCTAAAGAACATGATTCGAGTAGCGGGATCATGTATTGAAATACTATTATTTGTTGTATTGTTTAAGCTTGTTCATATCTTATATGTGTGGATTGTTTGTTGTTAACTTAGAAACTGAAGTAAATTAGTTTGTCGATTGATTGTTATTTGAATGCTATGAATTGTAATTTTTTGATTAAAATTTTCATTATATTATAATTCTTAATCTAGTTTTCGGATGCGGATTTTCAGATATTTTTGGATATTCGAAAATATCCGCATCCTCTTTTCAGATGCGGATACAGATTTTAATTTTTGAATATCCGCGGATATCGGATGCGGATGCGGATGTAGATTTTAATTTTCGGATATGGATGCTGATATAGCCATATCCGCATTCGTTTGCATCCGTTGACAGGCCTAATCCTAATTACAGGATTTGGAATTCAGCCTAATTAAAGCAGAAATCAAGGATAAGTGCAAGTAATCAAGTTAACTTATCTTATAAATTGAGCAATATGTAATCGTACTTATTTCAGTTTATCTCTTTCCTATTTCCTTTATTATCCTTTTTTATGCTAGAACTGTTGTAGATTCTATTACTTTTGTCTTGCTTAAAGACTCTAGTAATTACTATCATTCACCAGACTTTTAGTCTGACCCACTCCTTTATTTTCTCCTTTCCCCCCCATAGGCAATCAAGGGAGAAGTCAGTAGATTGCTATTGCTTGGCGGTTTCTTGGAGGAGTTCTCTATTATGTATTTATTTTATTTCAGCTTTAGTTCTTTTGTGTACTGGCTAAATATGAGGGATATTATGTTTGAGACTATGAATTTTTGTTTCATAAGACATGATGGGTTTTGGATGTTGTATTTGGCATTTGACTTATTTATGAAGCAATTACGAAAGTTTTATTTTAAATAAGTTATTATTTTAGTTTCCGCTGTTTTTGCCTATCTTTGTCTTGTGAATCTTAGTCTCTGTTAGTTTCAGTTATACCTACAACGCACCACGCCTTTTAATGTGTCATTTTGGGTGTATTAAGGGGTGTAGGGTGTTTCAAGTAATCACCGTAGGAACTTTTATTATATCTGCTTTATGGACAATGAATTTTTTGCGCTAAACAAATTTAAATAACTTTCAAAGATTGCTTCTCTTTATATTTCAAATTACATTGCGACGTTACACACTTGGGTCGAACAATATCAATCCTGGTCTGCTTTACAAATTTATCAACCGACTCAATTCATATGTTTGAAATCACCTAGTTTGGGATTCAATGACCTATCACCTACCTTGTAGCTCCTAACACTCCCATATGGTGAATGTTTCTCAGATGCAAGGTAGTTTGAAATCAGGTGGCTTTCTACTGTATCGATTGTCTGGGCTGAATGAGTTTTGATCCACATCTTCCAAACTTCGATCTAGGACTCCTCAATGAAGTTCTTATCATATCATCTCAGATAAATCTTCTTAATTTAGCAAATCCTTAGGATTCGACACGTCTTTGATCATAGGTTTCATCAAGCCCTATGTCTCTTGGATCAACTACATGAGAACCTCTTGGTGGTCTATCCTCATTTGACCCCAAGTTTGGCTTCAAGTTCTAGCTCTTAACTTGAAAGTCATACTCCAAACGTACTCTCATTAGGTTGAGCTCCAATTTAACCCTTAGTGACTGCCCGGATTGATCAATATAGATTCCCAGTAGTAGATTGGTACCGAAAAAAGGTTGGATAAGGGTCACGCTATGTTAAAGCCTACGTCTCATGCGTCGGGTCCATTGTCCATCATTTTTACTTTTTGGACTCCTTTTGCCTTGGTCTCCAACAGCTCCATTTGTCATATGTTTCTCCATTTTTTGGTAAATTCTATTCAATATCTCCTCATATTGGGCTAATAATATTGTTTGCATATTTATTATCATTCCTTTATTCTCATCTTTGGTCATAAAGTTTGAAGGTTGGCCTGTACCGAAGGACACTTCCAGACTACCCCTATGCTTAGGTTGGTTCGCTTCAGTTGCAGTTTGCTAGTAATTGGCTTCTTTATCTTGATCCGATAGTAGGCACTATGTTATTAATGAAAGCACCAAGAATTTTGGTCCAAAAATGGCCCAACAGCCTAAATATTGATATCCAAATGAACCTAAATCACTCGATGTGATTTCATATTCATGTTCTTATGGATCATCTAAGCGTTCTTATAGATCTTCTCTTTTCAAAAAAATGAAGTAGAAAAGATCTAGTAGTTTTTCTACCATATTATTAATGAATAATAGTAGAAAAGTAGTATATATCAATTCGACAATGGATTACACAAAGCATAGAAGAAAATTAGCAAAAAAGAAAAGAATAACACAATTTTAATGGTGATTCAACAAATTTCTAGCCTACATCCACTTTACAACTTTGTTATTGAATTTCTTTTAGAGATACAATGCTTTTGATTCATTCAGATCATATCAGGGAAGAAATAAAGGAATTTGGAGTTGTTTTTGCTAAATGATGTCCTCCCAAAGAGAGAGGTCGATTCCTTTTTCTATGATTGATATGCTAAGTTGATCGTTGTCATTTTAGGCAAGGTATTTATTACTATGCAGTGTGTCCTTCAATCAATGTGCAACGTAAATAGGTTTTATCTATTTTGGTTTAAGTATTCCTGTCGAATATCCGTTTTGTCTACAAGACTTTTGTTGGTGTAAATTATTCGGTCGACTATATTGAAGACCTTATTTTCTTTAATATGGATAAGGAATGTCACGTTAGACTTAATTATACGAGATAATTAGTAAAGAATTCCCTTTCTAAGCTGCTCCAAAGTGAATCCGTATTTTCTTATCGACTGGCTGGATTTTTTACTTCAATATCTCTTACCTTTAGAAGCTGAATATCTACATTATCTGTAAATATTTTGGTCACATATTTAAGACCTACTCTCATGCTTCTCAAGTGTTAACATAGGAACCACTGCCCTACCTTCTAAGATCCCTCTGTCATAACCCCCAATAAGGCAATGAAAAGTTTAAAAATCAAATGCTCAACCTTTGATAGAGATCCCTCTTTGCAATGACCTGAGAGAGTTAATGGTATGACCTAGAGGAAATTATGTAATTTGTTATAAATATCTAACTCTATAACCAATCTTTCTCATAATAAAGGTGTTTAAATTTCTATTATATGCTTGTTATATTATGATATACTAATTAAGTAATTAATTTGAGTATATTAATAAAAAAAATCCTTAAATGATATGTTATGTGATAATAATTACAAGGGGTTGTAATCATGAGAAATTTATTATGGTATGAAATAACATATCATTTTAAGTATTTTTGGTCAAGATGTTTCAAAAAAGGATATCGATGCATCTGTTGAGTCCGAAATGTGTAACGCTCTCCGAATGTTGGGTAGCGTATTACTTATGGCTGTTGGGGGTACCAAGGTGTTATGTACTCATAGTTATTGGATAACTACGGAATAAATTGTCCAAGAGTTTCTTGTTAGATAATAACAACTAGGTCAAATAGGAAATCTTAAGGTGACAATGTTACACGGTTCCCTCGACTTGAGAACACTATTGAACTTTAATGTGTGTGATGACCCTCCACCTTGACCCACCGAAATTGACACTAATACATACTTGATATTCACATACCGCAAATCCAAGTGCTGAAGAGACGGATAATCAGGGGTTTTAAAAGAAATAAAGATGAAAGAACAAAATAGAATCTCACTTCGTATTTAAAACAACTTATAGTTATACATGTGGAAAGTAAATATAATCACTCCTAAGTGATTCATCAAAGTTACGATAGGTACTAAACCGGCCTAGAACAGTTATAACTGCCTATCCCTTACAAGGGCTGGTGGATACCCAATACATAATACAAAATACAGCGGAAACTATCAACAGATAATTATTAACATAAGAACCTCCATGCTTCATGTTTCTCCCAAAATGCTCCATGCTTCTCCCAAAATGTTTCTTGCTACCAAACTACATGGTTGCCCAGAAAATAGGGCACATAGAGTTTAAGGGAATGAGAAACTAAACTTCGGGTCAGTCATGGGACTTGTGTGAGAAACTCAAAGTACGGATATTTGAAACCAAGGGTATTTGATAAGACCACGCCGCACATAAACACGGAATGGGTTTTTAACTTATGATAACCAAACCATTTGCTATGCAAAATTAGAGATATTATCTTTAATGTTCTTTGAATATCCTTTCAAATAACATATTAATCATAGTTGGAATTGTTACATTTGTTAAATTCGATGGCATAATAGGTTTACAACTAAAATCATAAAAGGTTCATATTGGAGAATGGATTCCATGTAATGACAAGGTAAGTGACTACCTTCCGACAATACATCTCTAGAAAAATGCACCGAGGTACCAACAGATGGTCCTCTACCAAAACAGAATCGGCCTACCTTTACCGCAGATAGTACCGAATATGACATCATCTCAGTCGATACCGACCTTTATGGGGATCCTAAAGCATACACAACATATCCGACATATAGAGGGTAATCTATAAAGTTGATGGACATATCCTAATGGGTTTGACCCACATAGCCTTACTGCATCTATCTTATTTTTGTCATTTCCACATGCGAGGCTTAAGGTCTCATTTTAGCTTGCATAGAATCATCAAATCCTACTTAGAATGCCACATTTCCATTTCCATTATACAATATTGATTTCCACAAATGTAAAACCTCTGAGCTCGTATGTCTTAGAGAAGGGTGTTATGTATAAGAGAGGTTACCTCCTACACCACCAAACAGATGTACGTTTGTAGGGATCATGTACGTGTATTTTAGAAATGCAATGTGATACATTCATCCATACAAGTTGTCTAGGAACATGACAAACCGAAGGCACTCTCCTACTACATCCTATTTGGGGAATCACCCACAGGATTAGTAGCGAGAAGTTCTTGCATCAAAAATTTTCATAATTAAGTACTACTGCCACCATATGTATATAATATGGAAATCGAAGGGGCTAGTGGCAAGTAGCCTTTTATTATGAAGATCTCCATCTTCAAAATCATTACCATTATCATATTTTCACTTTCGAACGTACATTGGTTCGAAGTGATTTTTGGATAGGAATCATCCAAATCCGATCTTGGTCTCTCTGTACCAGTTATTGATAAAACATCTTTTATAGATATACTAATTCTTTTCCAGTACATATAAGATTATCAAACCACTCTTTAACCTTGGAAAAGATCAAATAATTTCTCAAAAATCATGTTGGAAAACATTATTGAGTAAAAAGGATTCATAGAAATTATACTGATTTTACTCATATTAATTTTCGTATTCAACAAGTACTATTCGTCAAATAATAGTGAGATCACCTTTTAAATTCACATAAATAGTACGAGTTCTCTCCTCAGAATTTAACACTACATATAAGAAGATTATTCCTATATAATCTAAGTTTAGGAATTAGATATGGAAAGTAAATCCTTTATACTTGTCTCATTTTCGACATTTCAACCTTATCTATTTCTCATCCAGGAAGAGGCCAGCTGAGCCAGGGAACTAGTTGTTATTGAACATCTCCTTAGTTTAAGCATCCCATATCTAAATCCTACGAATAGAAGAATCAGGTCTACTCATCGGCTTTTAAAGCCAAGATTTAATCATTTATTTATAACAGCTTTTCTTTTAATCATTTACTTAAACTCTTTTTAAAATAACTATATAAATCCAAATTACCTTTAAAACACTTATTTATTTATTTGAAAATGTTTATAAAAGATTCGGGAAAGAATAGTTATGTTAAAACTGTAATTTATATAGTTATTAAAACTGCTATGAAAATGCTGCAAATAGTATTTTCAAAGCTTATTTGATTAAAACTACTTTTCTCTCATTTGAAATTCCATTTTTATACTCAAATCATTTTTAAAACATTTTAGTATATTTATGGAATTTATTCCATATTTTCAAAGATTTAAAAATATCGTTTCAAAGAAATTTCCTTTTTGGATTCTGAACTGCCAAACCGCGATTATTTTGAAAACTTATTTTGCTCATATTTCAAAATCTACTAAATGAAATCTTGACCTTTTTCTTTTGTTTGAAAACTATGATTATAAGAGTTTGGAAAATTCTTATTCCAAAGAATTCTGACTTTGATTCCATCATATAAATGGATTTAAACTATTACGGTGCGAAATCGCGAACTATCGTTATGCTATGCACCTATTTTCGACTCCGATTTCGATTCTTTTCAAAACTTAACCAAATTGAGTTTTAGTGATTATAAAACATTTATAAACCAATTTAATGTGGTTTAATCATCTCGTAAAACTTTTATAATTCCTTTTGGAATGTGATTTCCATTGTCTAATTTCAACGTGTTTACACATCAAACAACCATATTTTTCACATCCAAAACATGATGATCAAAACATAACAACCAATCCTTCCAAACATACCATATTATCATCCATATCGTAATATAAATAGAGTTTTCTCACCGTGAATTTGATCATTCTAACCTTAAAACGACTATAGCTTCTCTATCTTGAAATTGAAGCTCACGAAGCTTTCACTAATGCTTCCTAGGAGGTTGGACCTTGGCTTGCAAAGGGGTGGAAGGCTCGGTCATGGACGGTGGGGTGTGTGACCATGGGTTTGCAAGAGAAAAGGAGGAGTTTCACTTTGGTTTTGAGGTGTTTGCTAGTATATATGTACTATAAAAATTTTAGTTTCCTTTTGCAATAAATTTTCCCATTATTTTCTTTAGGTAAGAGGCCATTAAGTTGGAGAGAAGAAGGTGAAGAAAACTTAGAAAAATGAAGAGGAAAATGTGAATGGAAGTGAAGATGGATGGTGGGTATTTATAGGAAAATGGAAGTGATAAAATATCATGATATTTAAGCGCAAACACATTATCATTTCATGACCACCGCAGCCTCCTCCTCCATCACCATCTGGCCTGAAGTACCCCCTAAGTGGCTACTCTATGTGCATGTACTTATGTGTTATGTAACGGTCGTAATTTGATCACTTTAATTAAATATATTTAAATTATTTCAAATAATCAAATATAGATTATTTTTCAAAAAATAATCAAGTTTTAAGTAATAAATAATAATAATGAACTTTTTTTGGAAAAATGTTCACAAAACATATAATTTGGAAAATATCGATAAAATTGTCAAAAACCGTTTTATCAATAAACAGCTCTATAGTTGTAAAACGTCGTGCACGGAGCTGGATATATACAGTTATTTTTATAATTGAACGAGAATATGAAATAAAATTATTTATTTTATTTTTGGGAAATATAAAGGTATTTTTGACATCATCAATGATGCCCTTATATTTAAATATTAATTTATGAATTTAAATCGAGATTTAATAATTTAATAATTATTATAATTATTCAAATAATTTTTTTCAAGTGATAATAATTCTTTTTTAATAGTAATAATGTGATAATGAATCATTTATAATAGTTTTATAAAAATATATACTTGATTCGAAAATATAAGAAAATTGATATCACTTTATCGATATAATAACACTTTTTGTACACAATCATTTAATATTAACTTATATGGTTTTATAAATCAAATGTAATTGTTAAATACGATAAGAAATGAGTTTCCAAATTTTGTTTTCATTTATATGTAATTTAATATATAAGTGAAAATGTGACTGGGAACGGTTTCCCGATTTTCAATGGTTTAAAAAACGGAAGTTACTCAGAAGTCGTTGAAAACTTGTTTATATGTCATGCACACATATATAACATACACATGCACACCCTAGCATGCACATGAATATATATACATACATTAAAATATACATATATTACAAAATATCAAGATATTTTCCTAAAAACTTAACACTTAAGCAATCCAAAAGCATCCATCAACTCACCATACACCATATCACCTCAAGCATATGGAGGCACAAAGGGGGAGGCTTGTCATGCATTTAGAGGAGTTGGAGGGGGTGTGGGAAAGGGGCAATGTGTAATTTTGGATTTAGATATTTGTTTCCAAATTTTACCTATAAATACCCACCCCTTTCTTCATAAATTCCTATCAATTATTCTTTATTTTCTTCCTCCACTTTCAAGCTTTTTTAATGGCTTTCTATGTTAACAAAATTTCGAAGAAAATATTTGAGGAAATAAATTAAACTACTAGTGTGTGTGTGTGTTAGTATAAGCACCTCAAAACCACTTCAAATCACTTCTTTTTCTCCTTTATATCCACGACCACCACCACCTCTTCTTTTGGCTGAGCCAACCGCCACCTACACACCTAGGCCATGAGCACCCAAGGCTCCAAGAAGCAAGATCGAGCCCTTAGGAAGGAAAAAAGCAAGTGTCGTGAGCTTTGATTTCAAGTTAACGAAACTATAGTCAAATCTAGTTAGTTTGTCATCAAATGAAAGTGAGAAATTATATTTATAGTATGATATATTGGATGATATTTATGTTTGGTTATACTTGGTTATGATGATTGTTTATCATGTTTGGATGATGTTGATATGACTGTTTGATTGTATTAACAAGTTCCATTAAATACACGTCAAAAATCACAAAGGAAATCACCTTCCTTTTTGTAAATGAAATGGTATATATGAGTTGTTAAACCTCTCTGAAAATGGTTTAAAATGATTATATAATGTTGTATAAACATTTAGAATTGTTTCGACGAAGTTTGAAAGTAAAATGGAAAATTGGTTAAAAATGGGCGCATCACGTAATGGTAGTTCGCAATTTCACGCCGTAGAAAGTTATATCCATTTATACGATGGATTCGAAGTTGGAATCCTATGTAGTAAGAATTTTCCGAACTTTTATAATCATAGTTTTAAAAAAAAGAAAGAAAATAGAGATTTCATGTAATAGATTTTGAAAGAAGAGCAAAACAAGTATTCAAAATAGTTGCGGTATGGTAGTTCGGAAACCAAAGCGACAAATTCTTAATAATTGATATTTTAAAAAATATGAAATAAATTTGATAAATATTTTAAAATGTTTTAAAAGAGATTTGAGTTATAAAAATGGATATCTAAATAATAGAAAATTTGTTTTGACCAAATAAGCTTTGAAAAACACTATTCGCAACACTTTTTGTAGCACTTTTAATAACTTTTGAACTATGGATATAAACTTAACAATCCTTTTCCCAAATCTTTTATAAATGTTTTTAAATAAATAATTAAGTGTTCTAAAATAATTTGGAGGTTTTTATAGTTTATTTAAAAGAGTTTAAATAAATAATAAAAGTTGTTATAAATAAAATGATTTAATATTGGCTCTAAAAGCCGATGAGTAGACTAGATTTTTCTATTCGTGAGATCTAGATTTGGGGTGCTTAAACAAAGGAGATGTTTAGGAGCAACCAGTGCCCTGGGTCACCTGGCCTCTTTCTTGGGCGAGGGATAGATATGGTCGAAATGTCGGAAACAAGACAGGTATAAAAGTTTCAAAATTTATAAATGTAATTTGATACAACTTGGATTGTATGGAGATAATCTTCTTATACATGATATAAAATGCCAAGGAGGGTATATGTATTATCCCTGTGAATTTAAAAGGTGATTTCACCGTTATTCGACGGATAGTAAAGGTTGTATATGTAAATTGATGTTGAGTAGAATTAGTATAATTTCTATAGACCCTTTTTAACTAAATAATGTTTTCCGATATGACCTACGAAAATGTTTTGGTGTTTCCAAAGTTAAAGAGAGGTTTAATGATTTCGTATATGCCAAGAAAAAATGTTTTAAAGATATATATCTCTAGAAGATATTATTGATAAAAAGAAAGTAATTAATCAAATGATAAGCACCTATTTACCTAACATCTTTTTATCGATGATTAGTTCGAAGGAACGGAGGTCAAATTTGAGTGATTCTAATCCAAAAACCACTTCGAACAAATTTACATATTTGAAGTAAGGACATGAAATGATAGTGAATTGAATGAAGGGCTGCTTGTCACAGACTCTCGAGGGAAATTTCCCAAATCATAAATGCGTCGCAGTAGTATCTTCATTTGATCTTCGATGCAAGGGCTGCTCGCTACTAATCCTAAGGGTGATTCCCGACAGGATGTATTAGGAGGTTCCTTTGGTTTGTCCTGTTCCTTGACAATTTGTATGGACGAATGTCTAACATTGTATTTATAATCACATTGATTGATCTTTATAAATGTATCATCTGTTTGGTGGTGGAGAAGGCAACTTCTCTTAGCTTAACACCCTTTTCTAATACATATGAGCTCAAGAGTTATACGTTTGTTGAAATAATTTTTGTGATCATGGAATGGAAGTGTGGCATTCAAAGTGGAACATGTGCTATGTGAAAGGTAATCATTACCTTGGGCCTCATCAACCGGTAAAAGAAAAAATAGAATAGATGTTGCAGGGCTATGTGGGTCGCACTTATTAGCATAACCATCACCTTTCTAGATCACCCCTATATTTCGGGTATGTTGTGTAAGCTTTGGGATCCTAGGATAGGTTGGGAACGACCGAGGCAACGACTTATTCAGTACAATCTATGGTAAAAGTCAACCGGTTCTTTGTTAGTAGAGGTTGGAACCTTAGGTGAATTTTCTAGAGATGTACCGTCGAAATCTAGTCCCTTACCTTGTCATTATATGAAAAATCCATTCTCCAATAAGTGCCTTCAAATTGGATTGTAGAACCTACTTTGTAGCTAGTATGCTGGAATTTAATTAATTAATAATTTCATCTAAGATTCATAAGTTTATTTGAAAAGTATTTTCAAAAGAATGCCATTAAAAATAATATTACTAGTAAAGATTTTGGTTATCATAAGGTAAAAACCCGTTCCATCTTTATATGCAGCATGGTCTTACGAGATACCCTTTGTTTTCAAATATCCTTATTTTGAGTTTCTCATACCAGTCCCATGACTGACCCGAAGTTTATTTTCTTTTCCCTTAAACTCAAGATGCCATATTTTTCTAGGCAGCCCAGTAGTTAGGTTTAGTTAAGAAATCTAGAAGAGCTCGAAGCATGGGATTAGAAGATTCTTCGGTAGACTATTGCCACTTTTTCACCACACTTGTGTACTATTGTATTCCGCTTGTAAGGATAGATATTTATAACTGTCCATGTTTAACTCTGATAAATGTATTTAAAATTTTCGGCTGTAAAGATTATATGTTGAAATAATATATGTTATTCCATTTGTATAAGATTATGTTCTGTCTTTATTTATTTCTTACCCTTAAAGAACCGCCTCTCCTGCACTTGGATTTGCGGCATGTGAATACCAAGGATGTATTTGTGTCGATTTCTAAGGGTCGAAGAAATAAGTCTTCACATTTGGTATCAGAGTTTAGGTTTAGCGAACACCTGAACCTGATAGGGGTAAAAGACTCATCAGAGATATGGTTAGTAATACCCTAGGATGAGTTACTCATTAGAGATAGGGTTAGTAACACGCTAGAATGACTTGAGATTATAATATAAAAGCGCGTATTTGATAATGAAATATATATAAATGTTTTTTTTGAAATTATGGTCGAAATAATTTTACCGAGGATTACATTTTGAATAAAAAAAGGATATCTTTGAAAAATTTAGTATAGGATGATTAAAATCAAGTTAGGTAAAACTAAGTATAAACAACTTGTGATTAAAATTTCACAGTGTGAGTATAAGAAGTTTATAATAACGTTGAAAGGATTAATAAGGAATGAAACTAGATGAGTTGAGGAATGTACAAAAGACCATAATTTTTGAAAAAGAATTTTCAAAAGATTTGAAATAGTATATTTGGAATGTTTTTGACAAAGGATTTCAGAAGGATTTTGAAGGAGATAAAACATTTTGATAGAAATCTCAATTTGTTATCAAAGATTGGTTTAGGGGAAAATAACACCAAGTGCTTGGAAAATATTTTCCCTTAAAAAGGGTATAGTTAAGGCCGATTTATATTAGGATATGCCTAAGTAAAAAGGGTATTAATAACTTGACAATAGAATGATAAGTAAAGTGCTTAGTGCCTAGATCTAAGCGGTTGCGTTTACAATTATAGAAACCGTATGGAAGAAAGTATTCCAAGGGTGAGTCATCATGAGCAAATTAGGGTGAAAAGGATAATCTCACTAAACTTTCAAGCAATGAGAAAGAACCATCGAAGTAGTCACCGATCAACGTTTAGCCTTGGATTGAAGAGGAGCGTCTCCCGTACACCACAAGGGATAAAGGCAGGTACCCAATGGCGGAAATGCTCATCTCACCCGCTACTTCGGAAATAATCGTTATATCCAGTGATGATAAGTTTGCACTAGCCTCGAAAGGAATACGGATAACAGATCCAGCCAGTTCTAAATCGAAACCCATAGCAGAACCAGACCCTATGAAGGAGGAATTCAAACCTATGGAGGAGGAATCCAAACCTATGGAGGACCCAGAAACCGTAATATCATACCATAGTAGCATAGATAGCACTGTGATTTGGGAAATGGTAGGAGAACACATTATTTGGCAAGAAGAATCATCCAATTCTTACATCAACTGGGATGAAATGGAAGGAGACAATGTGTATCTGAGGAAGAAGCTGAAGTGTTTCAAAGTCCGTGGGAGATTGAGATGCAATGACTCAAAGAAATAGCTGAAGGTGAAGTAGTTCCGGAACTACCTATTGGTCATGGTCACATTCCATAGAACCAGCCATGGCTACCTTATGTTGAAGGGGAGATGCAGCAATTGGAAGATGGAAAATGCTGATGACGAGCATGAGAGTGGCAAAGAAGGGATTGGAGAAGTTATGATAGATTTCAGATATTGGAGCACCTCATCGGCCTCCGATTTAGAAAAATGAGGAGGATAATGAGTATGATGGTTGAAGGAGATTTTTTATCTCTTTATTTAGTATATCTATATATAGCTTATGTATGATCTGAGATGAGATGTTATGCTGGTGGGTAATGTAAAGTATTAGTGTTATATATCCTACTATAGGAGTTGTATGCTTTAGGAATAACCGGTGTCAAAAGTTGGAACGTTGATGAAAATTATGAAGTGTATAATATAAATATCTATTTTGTTTTTAACTTCGTTCATTGCAATTACATAAATATCATAAATGAATCAATAAGAATTTGATTAAAGAAGTGGAAAATCTTCTTTTGAACTCGAAACAGAATTTTTCTAAACATTTTGAAAAAGATATATTTATATATACATGTAAAGGAAGTTCTGATAAATAAAGAGGTATTAATTAAATAAGTAAGTTTTGACTAACAAAGAAGTGTTATTTAGTACAAAAGTATTGCAATTAATATTGATTTAAAAGAAGTAAAAGATAATATAAGAGGTTTATTATAATAAAAGGTAAGTTATCTTTTAACTTGAATGATTTCTTGGAAAGGTTATTTTATATAAAGTGTGTGGAATATTGTGTCGCACAATTCTGATACAAGATTTGAGTGCGGAACTTTGAAGTGTTTACACTAGTCCGAAAAAGAATTTATCACTCGATTCTTGACGATGAACATTGATGAGGGTTTGTGGTTGGATACTTGAGTTTCCTATCTTTGTTGAGAACTATGCAAGGAAAACTAAAATTCTGATCGAAAAGCCTGATCGGAGTCCGAATTAGAGGATCGAGGAATCAGTACTAGTTCGGAAGTAAAGTTGTGAATTCGAATAGTAGATCGAATCAAATATTGTGTACGGATGATCTATATACATCATACAGATGTAAGTTTAAATAATAAATATTTTTGGCAAATACTTTGGGTTTTGTATTGTAATTTTGAGGATGACATTCTTTTAAGGGGAGAAGTATGTAATGATCCGTAATTTGATCGTTTTAATTAAAGATATTTAAATTATTTTAAATATTTAAATATCGATTATTTTCAACAAATAATCGAGTTTTAAGTAATGAATAATAATAATGAACTTATTTTGGAAAAAATTTCATAAAATACATAATTTTGGAAAAATATTGATAAAATGGTTGAAGACTGTTTTATCAATAAACAGCTCTATAACCGTAAAACATCGCACATGGAGCTGGATACATACACTTATTTTTATAATTGAACAAGGATATGAAATAAAATTATTTATTTTATTTTTAGGAAAAATAAAGGCATTTATGACATCATCTGTGATGCCCTTATATTTAAATATTGATTTATGAATTTAAATCAAGATATAATGATTTAAGAATTATTACAATTATTCAAATAATTGTTTTTAAGTGATAATAATTCATTTTAAATGGTTATAAAGTGATAATAAATCATTTATAATAGTTTTATAAAAAAATGTACTAGATTTGAAAATATAAGAAAATTAATACCGCTTTATCGATATAATAACACTTTTTGTAAACGACTATTTAATATTAATTTATATGGTTTTATAAATCAAATGTAATTAGTTAAAAATGATAAGAATTGAGTTTCAAATTTTGTTTACATTTATATGTAATTTAAATTATAAGTGAAAATGTGACCGGGAATCGGTTTTTCGATTTTCTACGTTTAACGAACGAAAGTTGTTCAAAAGTCGTTGCAACCTTATTTATATGTCACACATATATAACATGCACATCCACACCTTAGCATGTATATGAACATATATATGTGCATACATACACACACACATATACACACGCACATTTAAATATACATATATTACAAAATCTCAAGATATTTTCCAAAACACTTAATACTTAAGCAACTCAAAAGCATCCATCAACTCACCTTACACCATATCACCTCAAGCACATAGAGGCACAAAGGAGGAGGCTTGCCGTGCATTTGGAGGAGATGGAGGGGGTGTGGGCAAGGGGTAAATGTGTAATTTTGCATTTAGAAATTTGTTTCCCAATTTTTCCTTTAAATACCCACCCATTTCTTCATAAATTCATAACACTTATTCATCATCTTCTTCCTTTACTTTCAAGCTTTTTTAATGGCTCTCTATGTTAAGAAAACTATGTATGTATGTTAGTTAAACACTTCAAAACTACTTCAATTCACTCCTTTTTCTCCTTCATATCCACGGCCACCACCACCTCTTCATTTGGTCGAACCAACCACCATCTCCACACCTAGGCCATGAGCACCCAAGGCTCCAAGAGCAAGGCCGAGCCCCTAGAAATGAAAAGAGCAAGTGTCGTGAGCTTTGATTTCAAGTTAGCGAAGCTATAGTCAAATCTACTTAGTCCATCATCAAATTAAGGTGAGAAATTCTATTTATAATATGATATATTGGATGATATATATGTTTGGCCATGCTTGGTGATGATGATTGTTTATCATGTTTGGATGATGAGGATATGACTGTTTGATTGTATTAACAAGTCACGTTAAATACACATCGAAATCACAAAGGAAATCACTTTCCTTTTTGTAAATGAAATGGTATATATGATCTGTTAAACCTCTTTGAAAATGGTTTAAAATGATTTAACAATGTTTTATAAACATTTAGAAGTGTTTCGACAAATTTTGATAGTAAAATGGAAAATTGGTTAAAAATAGGCACGTAGCGTAACGGTAGTTTGCGATTTCGCGCCGTAGAAAGTTAAATCCATTTATACGATGGATTCGGCTCGGAATCCTTTGTAATAAGAATTTTCTGAACTCTTATAATCATAGTTTTCAAAAAAAGAAAGAAAATTGAGATTTCATTTAATAGATTTTGAAATATGAGCAAAACAAGTTTTCAAAATAGTTGCGGTTTGGCAGTTCGAAAACCAAAGCGACAAGTTCTTTATAATTGATATTTTTAATTCTTTAAAAATATGAAATAAATCTGATAAAAATTTTAAAATGTTTTAAAAGAGATCCGAGTTATAAAAATGGATTTCTAAATTATCAAAAAGTTGTTTTGATCAAATAAGCTTTGAAAACACTATTCACAGCTTTTTTTGCAGCACTTTTAATAACTTTTGAAATGTGGATTTAAACTTAACAATTCTTTTTTCAAATCTTTTATAAATGTTTTTAAATAAATAATTAAGTATTTTAATAATAATTTGGAGGTTTTTATAGTTATTTAAAGGTGTTTAAATAAATGATTTGAAGAAAAGTTGTTATAAATAAAATGATTCAATCTTGGCTCTAAAAGCCGATGAGTAGACTGGATTTTTCTATTTGTGAGATCTGGATATGGAATGCTTAAACTAAGGAGATGTTCAGGAGTAACCAGTGCCCTGGCTCACCTGGCCTCTTTCCAAGGCGAGGGATAGATAAGGTCGAAATGTCGAAAACGAGACAAGTATAAATGATTCAAAATTTATAAATTTAATTTGATACAACTTGGATTATGGAGATAATCTTCTTATACTTGGTATTAAATTCCAAGGAGGGAACCCGTATTATCCATGTGAATTTAAAAGGTGATTTCAGCATTATTCGACGGATAGTAAAGTTTGAATATAGAAATTGATGTTGAATAGAATTAGTATCATTTCTATCGACCCTTTTTGACTAAATGGTGTTTTCCAATATGACTTATGAAAATGTTTTGATATTTCTAGAGTCAAAGAGAGGCTTAATGATTTTTCATATACCAAGAAGAAATGTTGTAAAGATATATATATCTAGAAGATATTTTTGATAAAAAGGAAGTAATTAATCAAATGATAAGCATCTATTTACTTAACATTTTTTTATCGATGATTGGTTCAAAGGAATCAGGGTCGGATTTGAGTGATTCGTAACTGAAAACCACTTTAAACCAATCTATGTATTCGAAGTAAGGAATGGAATGATAGTAAAAAGTACGAAGGGCTGCTTTTCATTGACCCTCATGGGAAATTTCCCATATCAGATATATGTGGCAGCAGTGTCTTCATTTGATCTTTGATGTAAGGGCTGGTTGCTACTAATCCTAGGCGTGATTCCCAACAGGATGTAGTAGGAGAGTTCCTTTGTTTTGTCCTTTTGCTGGACAACTTGCATGGATGAATGCCTGGCGTTGCATATCTAATCACATTAATTGTCTCTATAAAATTATCATCTGTTTGGTGGTGGGGAAGGCAACTTCTCTTAGCTTAACACCATTTCCTAGGACATACGAGCTCGGGAGTTATACGTTTGTAGAAATCAGTTGTGTGATCATGGAATTGCAGTGTGGCATTCAAAGAAGAATGTGTGCTATGTGAACGGTAATCGTTACCTCAGGCCTCATCAACTAGTAATGGAAAAATCAAGGCAGATGCGGTAGAGCTCTGTGGGTCGCTCCTATTAGGATATAGTCATCACCTTTCTAGATCACTCCCAAAACTTCAAGTATATAGTGTATGATTTGGGATCTCAGGATAGGTTGGGAACGACCGGGGTGATGGCATATTCAGTACTATCTATGGTAAAGGTAGGTCGATATGTGTTGGTAGAGGTTGGAGCCTCATGTGCATTTTTCTTGAGATGTATCGTCGGAAGGTAGTCCCTTACCCTGTCATTGTATGGAAATCCATTCTCCATAAGTGCCTTCTAATTTGACTGTAGAACCTACATTGTTGCTGGTATGATGGAATTTAATCAATGTAACAATTTCGGCTAAGATTCATAAGTTTATTTGAAAAGAATTTTCAAAAGAATGTCATTAAAAATAATATTACCAGATTTTTCATAGTAAAGATTTTGGTTATCATAAGGTAAAAACCCATTCCGTGTTTTGTGCGGTGTGGTCTTATGGGATACCCTTTGTTTTCAAATATCCATATTTTGAGTTTCTCACACCAGTCCCATGGCTGATCCGGAGTTTATTTTAGTTTCCCTTAAACTTCGGGTGCCCTATTTTCCATGTAGCCTAATAGTCAAGTTTAGTTACAAGAAATCTGGAAGAGCTCGGAGCATGAAATTAGAAAATTCTTTAGTAGACTATTACCTCTTTTTCACCCCACTTGTGTACTATTGTATTCCACATTTGTAAGGACAATTATTTTTAACTGTCCATTTTTATCTCTGATAAATGTATTTAAAATTTTCCGCTGTAAAGATTATATGTTGAAATAATATATGTTATTCCATTCGTGTGAGATCCTGTTCTTTCTTTATTTCTTTCTCACCCTTAAAGAAACGCCTCTCTGGCACTTGGATTTCTAGAACGTTAATACCGAGGATGTATTTGTGTCGATTTCTAAGGGTCGAAGAAATGGGTCTTCACAGTGTAAGAGGTTGACTTTGGTTTTAAGAAATATGATGATATTTATAAATAATATCATGATATTTTCTTTTATCCTTTATTATTAATTTTGTGTGTATATGTATATGTGTGTGTATATATATATATATATATTCATGTGCATGTGCATGTGTTCATGTATATGTACATGTATACGTGAATATGTATGACACAAACGATCCACAACGTTGCACAACTTCTCTACGTTGAATCGTTAGGAATTCTGATATCGATTTCTAGTCATATTTTCATTTCTTAGTTAATATCCATATATTTGTAAAGTTTGAAAATAATATTTCTATCATTATATAATAATTAGAAGGGCTTCATTTGATATTTAAAATAATTATTAAATCATTTAAACTCTATTCAAATTCAAAAGTTAATTATTCCAAAATAGTGATATCGTTAGTGATGTCATAAAGACATTTTATTTTCAAAAACAAAATACATAATTTTATTACATATTCTCACTCATATAGATAAATAAGTACATGTATCCAGCTTCGTGCACAATGTCGGAGGGTCTAAAAGCTGTTTATTGATAAAATGATTTTCGGTCATTTTATCGATATTTTTCGAAGTGTATATTTTTGTAAATATTTATTCAAAATAAGAATACCAATATTATTTATTGTTCAAAACACCATTATTAATGTTAAAAATATTATATTTGAATATTTTTAAATTTAAACATTATTTTCCAAAATGATAAATTTACGGGTGGTTACAATGTGAATACTCCACTTTGAATATAGTTAAATCATGGCATAGTGATCCATCGAGCGACTATAGTTGGGTCTGAGTTGATGCATTGTAAGTAAAGCACTGTTCAATAGAGAATTCATCTCCACAATTGTATGTGGTTAACGTCATGGTCAATTGTAGTTAACTCAACGTCAAAATCTCATGCCAGAGTAGTATGTTTAATAATAAATGCTATTACTGAACCAAGGACTTTTTTATGGACTAACTGCGTTGAATAACGAAGATACTGGAATTTTTCCCAAAACCAAATTCCATATATCCTAAAGTGATATAGTGTTGATGACAAGAATATGCGTAAATTATCATTACAAAAAGATATCATTTACGAAAATATAAAATTGGAATTTACCAAAATGATGTAATGACCATAATATTGATTGACCTTATTTAGGACATTTAATTAGATAAATTAAATGAAATAATTTAGATGGCTAAGGGATTGAGATTTGTATAATCATAAGGTAGCCGTGCCTTAATTAATCTATAAGTCAATGAGAATTAAAATGGAGTAAGTATGAGGGATATGCCAAGAGCAAAATAGGAATAAACTACGTTCTTATACCCTAAACCCTTCTTACTTTCACTCCTTACTCATTTTAAACATTTGCAAACAAAACTAAAACATTTAAAAGCTTAGCCGGCCATCATTAAGGGAAATCAAAAGGAAGATAAACAAGGATTCAAGTAGGAAGCTTAAGCAAATCAATCAAATAGAAAATCTCAACCTTCTTCACCCCAAGCTAAGGTGAATAATAGATTTACATCTCATTTTTACCGATTTAAGTTTCTAGTTAAGATTCGAATTTATTTTGCAAGTAATAGGCAATGATATGATTGATCAAATAGACATATATGCTTGTTGATGATTTATGTTGCTTCATATAGATTCTATGGTAAGTTTTGATTCAAAAACCTATTAAATGATATCCAAATGACTTGCATTTTTGAAATATGGTTGAAAACATTATTTATGAAGTGGGTTTCAAGTTCCATAATTTTGTAAGCAATTGTGGAATTATTATGAATTTTCCATGGAAGAAAATAGCTAATATTGGGTTTAAATTAATTACGGCTATTATACATTACGTTTGGGTCTGAAATTTAAATATGTTTTAAAACAGACAAATAGTGAATTATGGAAATTTTTGGGGAATTTTCCTATGTATTTTACTATAGATATAAAATTACTTAATGTATGGGATTTAATGTTTTATATGTTTTATCAAAGAGAAGGGCTTTTTTGTTAAATGTTTTAATTGTTACATTCTAAATTCGGCAGCATTTTTAGAAAAGAAAATTTTGAAAAGAAATGGGCAACCAATTTTGTTTTGACAAATAAGGCATGTAAGCTGAAAAGCAATTACTTTAAAAGGCTATAAAATAGTTTTTCTAAAATTTATTATTTCTCCACTTCCATCTACAAGCTTTCGACGCCATACCTTCGCTCATGACCAAGTCAAAACCAATGCACATTGTATCAAACAGTTGATACATAGTGAATTGGAGAAAGGCGAAAGGTACAGTGTCAAAACCAAGTTTTCGAAGGGGTAGAAGTTGCTCTTATGGACTTTGTACTATTTTGTTTACCAATGATGCTTTCGAAGGGGTTAGAGTTAGCTTTATACTTAACCCACTTGCTTATGTTTATAAAAAAAGGGCTTTCGAATGGGTTGCCGCATTTTGTTTTAAAACAAGCTTTTGAAAGGATCGCTTTGAACATATTCGAAACCTAGCTGCCGCATTCTATCTTTCAACCTAGTTAAGGCCGATTTTCTTCATAATTTTTAAACAGCAATTTCGAAAGGATGCTTTGGCCTTTTACTTTGAAGCTACTTCTCAAAGCTTTCGAAAGGTCAGTTTCAAAACCATCCTCTTTATTTTACTTAGGACCAATGATTTAAAAAGCAATGCTTTTGCCCTAGTTCTTTACGACCCTTAGCTATATTAAAAGTTAAACCCAGAGTTTTCGAAAGGAATGGTTTTAAATGGTTTCGAAGCAATGTTTCCACAAACTTTTACCTGAACCCAATACTTACAAAAGGTGTGTTTTGAGTGAAGATTTGCAATGTTTTCGAAAGGGTTACTTCGAGTATTTGAATGGAGGGTTTCCAATGCTTTCGAAAGAAAATTTTAATGGTTTCAGAAGAGGATGTCTAAGGTTTAAATTAATGATTTTGAAAGGTCTATTTTCAAAGGTTTCGAAAGGTATGTTTTGGCCTGGTGTTCCAAGGTATATTAATTAACTTATTTTGAAAGGGGTACTTTCAATGGATTCAAAAGTGATTGTTTAAAGTTTTCAAACAAAGGTTTCAAAGGGTTTGCCTTGGCTTCATGGCCTAAAATCTTTTAAGTTAAAAAGGGGTTTTAACTTACTTTGGAGGTATAGATAACCCCATTGATTAGATTTCATCAACATCGTTTTGTGTAAAGTATATGTACATGGCATAAGAGTTTTGAGTAAAGCAAAGTATTTGATTTCCTTGTTTTATAAAGATATGATTTTAGGGGTAAATCATTTACAAAGATTGTCCTATGAGAGAATGAAATTTGAATAGGGTAGTTAACCCTATGTTTATGACTCAGATATTAGAAGACCAGATGGGACTGATGTAGGGTCGCGCCCTATACTTTAGCTATTAGCCCCTAGCTAAAATAAGTCCAAAATTCCAGTGTGTATAGCTTTGTCATAGGTGGGACTAAAATGAGGTTACACATAGAAGGGAATATACAAAGTAAAGATAGGTTATTTGTGAGCCTGAAAAACCATTAGGTTCAGTTGACCCTAGTAAAATAAAGTTAAGCAGTCAGCCCAGTAGTGTGTCTAATAGAAGTTAGATAATTGATTAAGTTTGGTAGGCCCGAGTTAACCAATGGTTTATAGTTAGCTAGATGAAACTATAGTATGGACCGATAGTCCATGAATTCCCTGATTTTTATGCATATAAGTATTTGCTTTAATTGTTATAATTAGTTTGATTGTAGGGTTGATTTGCAAAAGATATGCTTTTAAAAAGGGTATTGGTGAGGGGAAACCCGTTCCGCTAAGTGGCGTGGTCTCACATAATATCAGTAAACCGAGATGTAATAGTATTATTCACACCAGGCTTTACGTCCGACTCGTTTTCCCCTTAAACTCTCGGTTGCTCAAAATTTAATTTGAGTAGATTAAGAGTTAAGATTTTTCAAGTTTAGTAGGTTGGACGAATAAGCTTCTGAATACATGCAGGAGGCAAAGTTAGCCATGTAGGAGCTACTTAGTTTTATTTCCACTGTGATGTATTTATGACATACATGTTTATCTAGTACTCTGATCATCCAAGGGGCATTTTCATATGTCGCTCTTAGCGTAATTTGTAATAAATATATTTGATCAAAACCTGGGAATCATTCTAGGATTATGTATCTAAATATGAAATATTGTTTTGAAATGCAATCAGAAAAGATGTTTTGATATCTGTGTTGATTTTATTTCATATTCACGCGCTTCTGATATTATGGATATCATTAACATTACCATATTTTGTCACCGAAAGTAAATACTATGGATGACTGCAGCATCTGTAGCGCTTAGCTTCAGACCTCAAGATAGGGGATGTTACAACTTGGTATTAGTGCATAGGTTTATAAAAACTAAAAAAGGAAATATCAAACTTAAAATGATTTTGATAACAAATCCTAAGGAGTTAGAGAAATGACTTGGGTATGGGATAACGCTATAGTAACGTACTTGTATTTTCTGTAAATAAGTATACGCTCTATCTCCATTCTCCATCTTTCTTAGGCTGTTCTTTTATATTTTACAAAGGCTTGAATGTAGATTTTAAGGACGTTTGATATGGAATTTAGGAGTGAAAGAGTAAACATTGGTGGAGGAAGCACCACAACCAATGGGAATGCTCGACCCAACAGGAGAAACGCAGGTCGACCAGCAAATGCTAATCCAAATGAAAATGCCAATGTAGGTGCAGTAGTGCCCGAAGCTAAAATGGGAGCTATGTATTAGTTCTTCGTTAATATGATGCAGGCTGGAGTTGCTGCAGGATTAGTCGGAGGTAATGTTGAAGGAGGAAACCAGGGAGCTCCGGTGGTCAATAACTATGCAATCTCGAGCAGAGATTATGCCAGGCTTGGAGGAAAGTCGTTTATCGGGAATGAAGACACAATTGAAGTGGAGAATTAGCTACTTCATTGCGAGTGGATCTTTGCTGATTTAGGGCTTAATGATGAGAAGAAGAGGAGACTTGCTTCTAGACAGTTGCAAGGAGAGAAATGTATTGGTGGAATTGTGTTACTGTAGGAGTGAATGAGGAGACCATGTCATGGGCTGAATTCAGAAGGAGGTTTTTGGAAAGATTTATGTTTGAGATTGCTAAGTCGACTCTGCTCAGGAAGTTTACGAAGTTGGAGTAGGGAGACATGACAGTGCTCGAGTATGCAACCAGATTTGAAGAGCTATCGAGATACGGATATGCTACAGTTGATACAATTATCAAAAGAAATGAGAAGTTCATCCACGGACTGAAACCTGAACTAGCTAAAGTGACTCTGGCACAAATTAGGAATATGTTGAAGTAGTTGTTGAGATGGCTTTGAGACAAGAGGAGATGCTTGCTTTCCATGATGGTAGCAAAGCGGGGAAGCTCAAAGTGGGCGGAACCAAAAGAGAAAGTTTTTCCATAAGAAGGGCGCTTAGAACAGTGGAGCTACCAAGAAAGGAAAGGCCGATGTATGCTATAAGTGCGATAAAAAGGGACACTATGCTCATGAGTGCTGGACAAGTAAAGGGAAGAAAGCTGTTGACAAGAAAGGAGTGAGATGTTTCAACTACGGTCAGATTGGACATTATAAGAACCAGTGCAAGGAGCCAGCCAAGTATGGAAAGGGCAAAGTGTTTGCATTGGAACTAGCTACCTCGAGACCAACAAAAGAGGAAAAAGGAAAAGCTATGTTGGGAGGTATGCTTTTGATTGATGGCGTATCAGTTAGAGTTCTATTTGATGCTGGTGCATCGAATTCTTTTATATCTCATTGTTTGGTTGGTAAGCTTAACCTTAGGACCCTCATAAATAGTTACTTCCTTAAGGGTTGCAAATTTGATAGGAGGGTATGCGACCCTTGGGATGAGATGCCACCACTTAGAGTTTGAATTATTAGGTCATATATTTGCTTGCAGTTTGCATGTATTTGATTTCATTGAGTTCGGAATTATTTTGGGTATGGATTGGTTAAGTAAGTATGATGCTAGGATATTTTTCCATGATAGGAAAATATTACTTAGACACCCTAGTTGTAGTGATCGGATTATATACTCCATATAAAACCCTAGTTTTGGGGTAAATGCTTTGTTGGGCATTATGGAGGAAGAAGACGAGTTGAACCGAGTTTTCATTATTAGAGGATTCGCAGACGTCTTTGAGCCTATAGTAGGACTACTGTCGAAAAGAGCCATTGAATTTCGGATAGATTTAGTACCGGGAGAAGAACCAGTGAGTAGACCGCCAAGCAGAATGACAGCTACTGAGATGAAGGAGTTAAAAGTGCAGTTGGTGGATTTGGAAAGTAAGAACTTTATCAGACCAAGTAGTTCGCCTTAGGGAGCAGCAACGGTGTTTGTAAAGAAACCGGACGGATCGTTAAGGTTGTGTATCGATTATCGTAAGTTGAATGAGAAGATGATAAAGAATCGATATCTGCTACCTATAATTAACGATTTGTTCGACCAGCTGAATGGATCCAAAGTATTATCCTATTTGGATTCGAAAAAAGGGTTCCATCAACTTAGAGTGGCTGAAGATAGTATTCCTTTGATGGCGTTTAGAACAAGATATGGATCATATGAATGGTTAGTGATGTCGTTCGGACTAACTAATGCGCTGTCATTTTTCATGAACTTGATGAACAGGATCTTCCGACAACATCTGGACAGATTCTTGGCAGTGTTTATAGATGACATTTTGATATACTCTAAAGATGAAAGAGTGCATGAAGTTCATCTTAAAGTGGCGCTTGAGACGTTGAGGCAACATCAACTAAAAGCGAAATTTTCGAAGTGTCATTTCTAGAAGAAGGAAATGAGGTTTTGTGGTCATGTAGTCTCAGAGAAACAGTTGTCCGTAGATCCAGCTAAGATCAAGGCGGTGAATAACTGGAAAAGACCCAAGACGGTGACTGAGATAAAGAGTTTTCTTGGATTAGCTGGTTATTATTGGAGATTCATTAAGGATTTTTCATGGATAGCGGCACCAATGACTAAAAGTGATACAGTATTATTCGATCCTGTAGTAATGTTTCATGTGTCAAAGATTCAAATTCAAGATAATGCAACTACTATAGCATTAAATAGGGACAGTTTGATACAAAAGGACGTTCAAGTGTCAATCTTTGAAACATGCTGTAATGGTAAATATTATTATATTAACAACAAGCATATAACAAAAGCATGTAAAGGTTCAAATTTTGAGATTGCCATTTTGAATAGATTTGATTGGTTAACCTGTCTTGATGAATTTGATATGGTGGAATCCTTATACATGCATAAAGATGCAGATATTAAAGGCACTGTCATTAATAGGGGCAAGACAGCAATTGCTTTTGAAAATATGGTCATTAATGATGTAGTAGATATGAAGTGTAGTGTTGGTGTTGGTGTTGATGAAATAGGAAATATGCACAGAGAGGCAGAAGAGCATGTGTTAGTAAATGTTGAAAGTCCCGTTGAAGATGAAGTAAATGCACCTGTTGATGAAAACAGTGTTTGTTCAAGTTCAATTGTTGAAGAAGTAATCATTAATAAGGGCAAGATATATGACATTGTAGCAAGTATGGTCATTGAGGATGAGGTGGATTTGGAATACAATGTCTGTGTGCATGAAATAGGAAATGTGCACAATGATACAGAAGATTTGCACATGTATACATACCAATTTGAAACTGTCAAAAGAACTATGGCTGTTAATTCTGTTGAAGTGGATGTACACGCAACATTTTCAAAATCCATGCCCTGCAATGTTGACAAAATCTCAGAAGAAAGTATAAAAGCTTGAAGTAATGAGAAAGTTTAGTCAAATAATGCAAAAAAGTGGAAATGTCGTACTTTCTTGATAATGATGTTATATGTACAGTTGAAAACAATATGTTGGTTGGCTGGAATATGGTACAAAATTGTAGTTTTATGAATGAGGAGGAGCGTTGCTATGTAGGGACAGACATGGGTTGGAGTAATAAACACAACAAATGTTTGAAGCAGGGTATGGGGTTGGTTGAAGCAGGGTATAGGGTTGGTTGAAGCAGGATCATGCAGTTTGATGAAAAATAATGTGGTGATTAATATATTCAAGGAAATATGGTCAGTTGATGTGAGTATTCATAATGTTGTTCTGGAACTTTTGTCAGAATATAGGGAATATAATATAAAGAGTAGGGGGATAGTTAACTCAAAAAAGGAGAAGTGCATGGTGATGTGCATATGAAAGGTGTTGGTTTGGGTATTGATGTATGGGGGTCGGTTTGGACTCTGATGTGAGGGGGATAGTTCGGGCGTCATGTGGGTGGGGTAGGCATGGGTTCTGAAATGCAATTGGGTACGGGTCTAAATTTGCATGTGAATAAAGAAGACGTGGGTGTATAGGCATATGGTGAGGGTGCAGGTATAGGGCTTGTGCATGGAATTGGTGTAGTTTGGGCAGTGTGGGTTTAGCTATACATGTGAATGATAAGGATGTGGGTTCAAATGTGCATATGAATGGTGAGGGTGCAGGTTCAAATGGGCTTTTGCATGGAGATGGTGCGGTTCATGGAGGGGAGCTGGGTGCAAATGTTTTCTCAAGTAGATCGAGAGGAGGTGTGGGTGGCCTAGTACGGCAGCTACTAAAGTGTCTAAATTTTCTGGTTTTATGCATTGTGAGGCTAACTCAACAGTATATAGAGACACTGGATCTAGTCTGAGTGTGCCTAGATCAGTGAGGAGGAGTGATCGACTGCATCGAGCAGCCACTAAAGCTTTGAATAGCTCTAGCCTAGATATGGTTTTTCTTTTTGGTAGGACATATAGTCTTTGTGCTTTGAGTAGTTTATCCACTAGTGATATGTAGTTTTTAGCTAGTAGTTTTGGCTTTATTTTTGATGATGTTCGGATGGAAACTGAGTGTTTTAGGTGTAAAGAATTAGAGCGGGTTAGATCAGTTGGACCATGAGATACATTAGTTAGAACATTAGGGGTTTACACAGTTAGGAAACTATAGTAAAATTAGGTTATTTTTTAAAGATAATAACATCAATATAGATTTATTACAAAAAAAAGATGTATTAAATAAAATATTAACACAAGAAGAAGTAATGTGGAAACAAAGATCTAGAATTCAATGGATGGATGAAGGTAATTTGAATACTAAATTTTTCCATAAAGTAGCTAATGGTAGAAAACATGGCAATACCATTAATTCTATATTAATCAATAATGTCGAGCTTTCTAGTCAAAAAGAATTAAACGTGGCATTTACTAATTATTATAAAAAAATTTGGAACTAAAAGTAAGCACTAGTTTAGAGTTCAATGGGACGAATTATATCCTAAAAACACAAGAATCGATTTAGATGGGTTAGATGTTCCATTTACAGAAGAGGAAATTTTGAGGGCCATAAAAGATACCTAATGATAAATTACCTGGTCTAGATGGATTCCCCGTATAATTTTATGAATAGTTTTGGTATATTTTAAAATAAGACTTAATTAATATGTTTAATAAATTTTACGATGGTTCATTACAATTGGCTAGGTTTAATTTTTCAAATGTAATTCTATTATACAAGAAAGTGGGTGTAAATAAGCTAAAAGATTTCAGATCTATTTCATTATTAAATTGTTCTTTCAAAATCATTTATAAGGTTTTAGCTAATGGGTTAAATACTAAAATGAACGAATTAAATATATAATCAAAACTGCATTTATCAAAGGTAGAAATATTACAGATCAAGTAGCAGTAGTTCAAAAATTCATTAACCATTGTTGTAAATATGATATACTTGTGAAATTTTAGAAATTGATTTTGCAAAAGTTTTTGACTCAATTGATTGGGATTTTCTCGATGATTTGTTATTGGTCAGGGGTTCTAGCATTAGATGGGTTGGTTGAATTATGTCATTACTTAAAACTAAAATTCAAGTATTATGGTTAATGGTATATTAGGAAATAAAATTCAATCGAAATGTGGACTTAGACAATGAGATCCATTATCATCTCTTTTGTTTAATTTAGTTGTGGACGTTTTAGCTAAAATTATCAAATTACCCGCTAGAAATGGGATTCTATACAATATCGGTGATAAAATTACGAATAATGGCATTTCCATTTTTCAGTTTGCGGATGATACCATGCTATTTACATCTAATTCAGCAAGATATATTATAGCACTTAAGATTATATTATATAGTTTTGAGTTACTCTCAGGTCTAAAAATAAATTTTGATAAGAGTTTCGTATTAGTTTTGAATGATATAAAGAAGATAGAAATCACGTCGCTTGTACATTAAATCATAAAATTATGAAACTTTATCAAGGATTTTTTAATAAGACCTACTAAGCTCAAACATGATGATTGGTTATTAATAATTAATAAAACTAACAATACATTAACTAAATGGAATAGTAATTTTTTATAGCGATCCGGATCCGAACAATTCATCTTCGAATATTTAAACATTTTGGAATATAATTAAGCGTTATGAATATGATTTTATAGCCTTGTTAGACATCATTTAACTAATGAATAATGATAAGAAACTTGTCTTCGAAATTTTCTTACAAAAATATATTCTTCGAAGAAAAATCGATAATGTGATTGAAAATCAGTTTATCGGTATACCGCTTTTCAATCGATATAAGTTGTTCAAACTCTTGTGCACTTTTTTAATAATGAAATGAACATATTAGAAATAACTTAACACACGGACCACTTCATTAAGATTGGAAGGTTCTAGAATGTTCTATTGATAAGAGATATTATCATGAGAGGGGTATAATGGTAATTAGCATAAAGGAGAAGTGATGAGAGGTGAGTCTTCCATGGCATGGTGGGGTGAATGCAAGCTTAGGCAACACCATTATTATGCCTATATAAGGAGAGGCATACCTAAGAGTATAATCACAAATTCAAAGCTAAAGTTATCATAAAATCAGCGGCTTCTTCTTTTTTTTCCTCTCTTATGTTCTAAAAAAAATTCCTGCAAACCAAATCCAAACCAACTCAAATTTAAAGTGATGCCTTGTGGGAATATTAGAACACTTTTCACCATGCCAAAAGTTGAAGAAGCAAATCCATGCACTCCCTAGGAGGATTGGCCGTGAGCTATTAGGGTGGTTTAGAGGCAAAAGCTAGGTGAAGCAAGGAGAAGGATGGAATGAAAGGAGGTTGCAAACTTGGGTCTAGGCATGGGCCCATGAATCTTGATTGTTTGAGGGGCTAACAGTAAGTTTACTCCTGATGTTGAATGAAAATATAGTACATATATGTTTGTTTTGAATGGAGTTTAAGTCGTTCGAATTGTTGTTAACTTATGTTAAAACATTGGTGAATTCTTGCTTCAAAAGTAAATGACATATGTGATCCATGTATATGGACTTGAACGAACTTCGAATCGACTTGTATGACATATGAATAGACCTTAAACAAAGCACATAGGTTATAAATGGATTTTGGTTTAGATCGGACTCGGATTTGAAAGTGTACTTATAGCGATAGTTGCTATAGATACAATTTGGAATTGCCTTATATTTGGTGATTGCTAGGGAACTTTGTAGAGAGATCCTTAGAGGTTTTGTGCTATATTTATAATGTTGTATATGTATGTTTGTTGCTATTAAAATCTTGAATAATAAATAGTTAAGTAATAATCCAAAACTTCAATTGTGCAAAATTGCCCAATTTAGCCTAGATTTTGGACTTTAAATGGTTTGAAAAGATATTTAAATTTAAGTATTTTGTTGCATTCCTTTTACGAATATTTACTAACTCATATTAGAGTATTTCAAAAGTGGTTTGACATATTTAATAATTTTTAAGAATTAGTAGTGAATTTTCAAAGAAGGATTATTTTGTTAAAATATACAAAAAACATGTTCTTTTCTGGTTTTAAGGAAAATGGTAAATTTGTTATTTTAGAGTAATATTTTGGATAAATTTTTTAAAACCTATTATAAGTATTCTAAAAGCATTTTTAAGTAAATATAGGTTTTAGAAAATATGTTGACTGTTTTATAAATTAAGGAATAAAATATTTTATGACTTGTTTATTTAAAAAATTAAGTTTTACAAATAAGTTACTATACATATATATCATTTTGAAAAGGGTTTTAAAAGTATAAAAAAATGTTTAGAAAGGGGTGTGAATTTCTAAATGGCTAATGGTAAATTTTTTTATTACTTGTTTGAAAAGTAATTAACTATGCTTAACACTAAAAGCCGATGAAGTAAGGCTCATCTATTTATGAGAGTTAAAATTGATGTCGA
Organism: Allium fistulosum; assembly: GCA_030737815.1. Taxonomy (NCBI): domain Eukaryota; kingdom Viridiplantae; phylum Streptophyta; class Magnoliopsida; order Asparagales; family Amaryllidaceae; genus Allium; species Allium fistulosum. Next base: position 1,114,351,677 of record CM060905.1, read on the forward strand.
GTAGGGATGGATCAATAGAGCTCTAACCTACTGGTTTCCCTCTTGATCGAGGAATAGTATGTTGGAAAGTGTCGAAAACATGTTAATATTGTGGACATCTTCTTGTTTATGGAAATCATTAATGCTATATTTAACATTAAAAGCCGACGAGGTAGACTTATCTATTTGTGAGATTCAAGAATGAAGTGTCTAGGCAATGCTTTGATGCAACTAGTGCCCTTACGTACCTGGCTTCAATCTTGGATGAGGAGTAGTTAAATTGGAATGTCAAAAACAAGTTAAGCATACGAATCATGATTTGTATAAGCAACTATTTTTGACTAGATAATCGATTAGTAGATATCGAACTTGACCAAATATGACTTATGAAGTTATCGAAAGGCTCTGCGATTTCATATCAATGAGAACCTCCGGGGAGGAGTATTGTGTGGAAAATACGATTTTATTATTTTGATGATAACAATTATATGACAATACTACTAATATGTTTATTGAGTGATTTTAGGCGAAGCAGGCATACGATGGATGGATGATAAAATTTGCACGAGCTTCACGGACATTACAACGAAAAAAAGGAAAGAGAAATAAAATGAAGATGGTGGGATTTGAACAATGACCATTAAAGAGAGATGTAGGCTACTTACCATCCATGCTATAACCACATTTGTATAAATGTTAGTTTGGAGGTCTATCTAATTGGATGAACATCAGAAAAATAAGCTATCAAAAACAGATAAGCAGGAACTGAACCCGGGTGGCAAGACAATGAGAAGACACACTCTACCACTGTACCACACATACTTTTGTTTCAAAGTTTGCTAGCAAGGTTTATTTGGTAAAGACAAATAAAATAAAGAATTGGAAAATGGTAGAAGTAAGAATTGAACCCAGCATACCAAGATGGAAACAAACATGCTTTACCACTACGCCATGGGGGTATTGAAAACAAGGGCATATCGTTTTTTAATTAACAGAAGCTAGAAAATTAAATTGCAAAAAATAGAATGTGTTGGCACTCGAACCCTAGTCCATTAGGAGAAAACATGCGCAATTACCATTGCACCACACTGCTTTCGAAAAGATGCTTGCTAACGGTCTAAAATAGCCGTTACATAAACGAATGGTAATGAACCATTCAAGCTCTATTTTCAAGTGTTGCGAAGTTCCAATGGATGCATCTCCTCTGAACTGAATAGCTGAAGGATTGCTCTTGTTCAATGATATCTTATCGCTCCTATATAAGCCTCACACCATCTCAAAAGCAAAAAAAACACATATCTCCAATTACTCTCATATTGCTTTATAAATTTCTAAGCTCCATATTAATTCCAAAAGTAAACTTAGATCAGTGCTCTTTCACTCCACATTATTTGAGTTTGGTCTTATTCCACTTCCTAACCTCTGCACGCTCACTCTACATCATTTTTAAAGGTTATAGAAGTTTTACTCAAGTTCGACTACTCAGTGTATTGAAGATAGAATATATAGTCAAGTTATTCCTTTATAAAAGAAATGATTGAAGTTCTGTTCGGTTTCTCGGGCAAGTGTACTAAAATCTTGTTTTGTTGCTCAGGTGCCTATTCCTCCAGGCGAAGTGAGGGTGTTTGATAGTTAATTCCAGAAGGAGTCTGGGACTGGACAAAGGAATGGAGGTCCAAACCAGTATAAAAACATTGGTGTGATTGCTTCTTGCTTTAATTTACTATTTATTCCCACTGCTATTATATTTATATTGTTGTTGTCGTGATTACTGCAAATCAACTTTGTATCTATATATTTGGCCATAATCGATCCAGCGCATAGCGACTAACAAGTGGTATCAGAGCAATATAATAGTATTCTAGACTGTCATATAGTTGTCATCATCAAAAAGGGGGAGAATATGGAAAATACGATTTTATTGTTTTAATGATAACAATTGTATGACAATACTACTAATATGTTTATTGAGTGATTTTAGGCGAAGCAGGCATACGATGGATGGATGATAAAATTTGTATGAGCTACACGGACATTACAACGAAAAAAGAAGGGAAGAGAAATAAAATGAAGATGGTGGGATTTGAACCATGACCATTAAAGAGAGATGTAGGCTACTTACCAACCATGCTATAACCACATTTGTATAAATGTTGGTTTGTAGGTCTATATAATTGGATGAACATCAAAAAATAAGCTATCAAAAACGGATAAGCAGGAATCGAACCCGAGTGGCAAGACAATGAGGAGACGCACTCTACAACTATACCACACATACTTTCGTTTCAAAGTTTCCTAGCAAGGTTTATTTGGTAAAGACAAATAAAATAAAGAATTGGAAAATGGTAGAAGTAAGATTTGAACCCAGCACACCAAGATGGAAACGAACGTGCTTTACCACTGCGCCTTAGGTGGTATTGAAAACAAGGGGATATCGTTTTCTAATTAACAAAAGCTAGAAAATTAAATTGCAAAAAAATAGGATGTGTTGGCACTCAAACCCTAGTTCATGGGGAGAAAAGCATGCACACTTACCATTGCACCACGTCTGCTTTTGAAGAGATGCTTGCTAATGGTCTAAAATTGCCGTTACATAAATGAATGGTAATGAACCATTCAAGCTCGGTTTTTAAGTGTTGCGAAGTTCCAATGGATGCATCTCCTCTGAATTGAATCGTTGAAGGATTGGTCTTATTCAGTGACATCTTATCACTCCTATATAAGCCTCACACCATCTCAAAAGCAAAAAAACACATATCTCCAATTACTCTCATATTGCTTTCTAAATTTCTAAACTCCGTATTAATTCTAAAAGTAAACTTAGATCAGTGCTCTTTCACTCCACATATTTTAGTTTGGTCTTATTCCACTTCCTAACCTCCGCACACTCACTCTGCATCATTTTTAAAGGTTATAGAAGTTGCACTCCAGTTCGACTACTTAGTGTATTGAAGACACAATATATAGTCAAGTTATTCCTTTATAAAAGAAAAGATTGAAGTCCCGTTCGATTGCTCGGGCAAGTGTAATGAAATCCAGTTTTGGTATGATTTATTCTTGCTTTACTTTACTATTTATTCCCACTACTATTATATTAATATTGTTGTTGCTATGATTACTGCACGTCAACTCTGTATCTATATATTTGGCCATCATCGATCCAGTACATAACGACTAACATATTCATACAAAATGTCTCTAGCCTTTTCTTACTTTCGAAGGAACCAAAATTGAGTTAGCTTGAAATTCATCGATTTAGTTTTGAAGAGAATGAGATCGGTAAGTGTTTGTCTTATCGAATACCGCTTCAAAACTAGTGTGCGAGTTCTATGTTTTGGAAGCAGTTATGAAGTGAAATGTTATAGAGTTAAACTGTAATGACCCGCCAATTTAACACTTTGATAAATTATATTTATTTTAAATAATAATATAAATAATATTGTTTTGAGTGATAATAAGTAAGAGTAATCTTATTTTGAATAAATATCTACGATTATATTTTCCTCGAAATCTGAATCAATAAAATGGCTGAAAATTATTTTATCGATAATCGGCCCTATAATCGTAAAACGTCATGCACGAAGCTGAATACATACACTTAATTTTATAATTAAACAAGAATATGAAATAAAATCAATTGATTTTTTTTGAAAATAAAATGTATTTTTGACATTGTTAATAATGCCCTTAAATATGATAATTGATTTATTAAATTAAATTAAGATTTAATGATTTAATAATTATTTTAGTTATTCAAATAATTATTTTAAATGATGATAATTAATTTTGAATTGCTATAAAGTGATAATAAGTCATTTATAATAGTTTTATAAAGAGATATAAGTGATTTGAAAATATAATGAAAAATCGATATCGCTTTATTGGTATAATAGCAATTTTTGTAAATAATTATTAATATTAATTTATATGGTTTTACAAATGAAATGTGATCATTTTAATTAATTTAAAATGATAAAAAATTAATTTTGAAATTTTGTTTACAAATATATGTACGTTAAAGTATAAGTGAAAATGTGACCGAGAATCGGTTCTCCGATCGTCAACGGTTTATCGAACGAAAGCTGTTCGGAATCAATGCAACTTTGTTTATATGTCATGTACACATATGTAACATACAAATGCATCCACTAACATGCACATGAACATATGTATGCCTACATATATACTTATACATTTACAAATACATACGTAATACAAAATCTATGATATTTTATATAAAGCTTCTTCCTTAAGCTTTCATAAGTCAACTTGTGCATACATGAAGTGGATGGAAGTAATGGCCACATGGGGGAAGGCTTTTCCTGGCCTAGGGAGGAGTAAGGTGTATTGGAGAAGCCATGAGTGATGATGAGTGTATGGCTTCCTTTGCACTCTTCCTTTGGCTATAAATAGCTCACACTCTCATCACATTTTTTTACTTTCTTCATTCTAGCCTAACTTTCTCATATCAGACTAGAATGAGGAATTTATTTTATTGAAACCCTTTAAAATTTCAGTGGCTATAGCTTTCTAGTTGACCACATATTCCCATTTCAAAGTTAGCTATGCTCAAAACCCCATTTTCTCCAAAGCATTTTCGAGCCCAGTTTTAATGCCCGAAAATAGCTCGTTTTCATTCGAGTATAACTCCTCTAAAATTGATCCAGATGAGGTAATTCCTTTTTTGTAATCATGTGAAATTCCAGTAGCTATAACTTTCATGTTCAGGACTTCTACTAGTTTTGAGTCTAGCTATGTCAAAATACCACTTTTGTACATTGCATTTTCGGGCTTTGTTTTGACGAATCCGAGAATACCTCTTCTTCTCTTGACTATAACTTCCTAATAACTAATCTAGATTAGATGATTTTTTTTCAACCGTAGAGAAAAGAATTTCCTACAACTTTCATGTTGAACACATTTCGAAATTCAGAGATTTGTGTGTCCAAAACCCGAGAGAAAATGACCTGTTTTTTGTATAGTTTTTGGTTAATTCAATGATAATCCAAAGTCTTACCCTCATTTCCCATGCTTGGCCAAGCACCACATTTAGCATGGAATGCCCGAGTACACTAGGAGGCAAGATATTGGGGTTCGTGAGCTCGGATCGTGAGTTAGTGGTGCTATAGCCTTTTTCCGATAGGAAATCAATGTGAGAACTCCTAAACTACTATATTTTATTTTGAATGATGATATGATGTTTGCAAATGGTTATTTATTATGCTTTGGTCATCAAGTTTGGTAGTTTTCATATGAATGCTGAATATATATGCAAGTCACGAAAATACACATCGATAAGCACAAAGGAAATCACTTTCCTTGAATTAATGAAATGGTGTGTATGGAATTATTAAACCTCTTAAAAATGGTTTAAAATATATCTGAAATGTTTTGTAAACATATGACACTGTTTTGATGAAGTTTGAAAATAAATGGAAATTTTATTTAAAAATAAGCGCGCCGCGTAACAGTAGTTCGCGATTTCGCGCTATAAAAGTCAAACAAGTGTAAAAGTTGGAATATAGCTCGGAATTCTACGAGATAAGAATTTTCCGAACTATTATATCCATAGTTTTCCAACGAAGGAAGAAAATCGAAATTTCGATAAGTGAATTTGGAAATACGAGTAAAACAAGTTTTCGAAAAATTCCGAATTTGCACTTCAGAATCCAAAACTGGATTTCTTTACAAATGACATTTTAAATTGTTTAAAAATGTGGAATAAATCTTATAAATCTTCTAAAATGTTTAAAAGTGATTTGAGCAATAAAAATGAATTTGCAAATAATAAAAAGTCGTTTTGATCAATATAACCTGGAAAGCACTTTCCGCAGCACTTTTTTTTATAACTTTTGATATATAGTGTTAAACGCAGCCGTTCTTTCCCAAATATTTTTTTAAAAGTTTATAAATGATTAATAAAGAGTTTTAAAGATGATTTGAAGGATTTATGAAACGGTTAAATGTTTTAATGATTTAGAGTCGATTAAATAACTTGACTGCCTTATGGGTGTCAAAGAGATGGTGTCTAGGCTTGAGTTTGGAAAACCAGTTTCCTGCTCTCCATGGCTATCTGGACTGGCCCGACGGATGGGATAGTGAATTTGATTTACTCAGATCGAAATTTTCAAAAGAATAAAGAATAAAGTTTTCCAACATTAATACGATTTGGATTTTATGGAGATGATCTTCTTGTACTCGGTGTTAAAGCACGAAGAGGGAACTTGTACTATTCATGGAATTTAAAAGGTGATTTCGTCATTATTCCGCTCATAATATTTGTTGAATACGAGGATTGATATTGAGTATAATTAGATGATTTCTATAGATTCTTCTCACTTAATATTTACTGGTTTTGGATTAACATCCTAGATAACATGGTTTAAACTAAATCAAAAGTATGAGTTTTGAATTAAGGAATCTTTGTTAAGATTTAAATAAAATGATTTGGAATATTTTCCTAAGAAAAGATGAAATGATTTGGAAGTTTAAAATGGGTTTTAAGTAATCAAAGATTTGATAAGAGAGGTTTAATGATTCCGTATATATCGAAAATAATGTTTTAGAAATATATTTCTCCAGAAGAGATTTTGATAGAAAGAACTTAATTAATTAAAAAATATTCCCTATTCACAAAACCTCTTTTTATCATTGATTAGGCCGAAGGAACCGGGGTCGGATCTGGGGTAATCCCTATCCGAAAACCACTTCGAACCAATTTACGTTCGAAGTAAAACATGTTGAAGATAAAAGTATTGAAGATGGAGAAATTCATGATGTATGGCTACTTGCCACTAGTCCCTTAAGGTGAAATTTATCATATCATATATTTATGGTGACAAGTAGTGCTCCATTATGAAAATCTTCGATGCAAGGACTTCTCGCTACTAATCCTAGGGTTAATTCCTGACAGTATGTGGTAGGAGAGAACCTTCGGTTTCGTTCAGTCCCATAACGAACTTGTATGGACGGATGTCTTACATTGCATTCTTAAGATTTCATCGTTGACTTTAATAAACGTACATCTGTTTGGTTGCGGAGAAGGCAACTTCTCCTAGCTTAACACCCTTCTCTAAGCCGTATGTGCTCAGAGGTTCTATGTTCGTGGAAGTCAATAGTGATCGAAGGAATGGCAATGTAGCATTCAAAGTGTAATGTGTTGTGTGAAAGGTAATCGTGACCTTATGACTCATCACCCGGAAATGACAGAAACAGAGTAGAAGCGGTAGGGCTATGTGGGTCGCTACCATAAGGATATGGTCATCACCTTTCTAGATTACCCTATATATTCGAGTATTTGTATGCTGTGGCCATAGATAGGTCGGGAACGACCGAGATGGTGTCATATTCGGTACTGTCCAACAAAGGGGTAGGCCGGTTCTGTGTTGGTTTAGGCGTTCAGTATATGGAGCCTAGGTACATGTTTCTAGAGATGTACTGTATGGAAGGTAGTCCCTTACTTTGTCATTTGTATGGAATCCATTCTCCAATAAGTGCCTGCCATTTTGTTTGTAGAGCCCAGTATGCTGGAATTTAATAATGGTAATAATTTCGGCTAAGATTAATAAGTTTACTTGCAAATGTTTTCAAAGATATGTCATTAAAAATAATATCAATTATTTTTGACGTAAAATGTTTTGGTTATCATAAGGTAAAAACCCTTTCTTAATTTATGTGCGGCGTGTTCTTATGAGATATCGTTTTGTTTTCAAAACACGTATTTTGTGTTCTCACACCAGTCCCATGACTGACCCGGAGTTTATTTTCCTTATCCTTAAACTCCGAGTTATCTAATTTTCCTCGGGCAGCCTAGTAGTCAGGTTTAGTTTAGAAGAAATTTGGAAGAGCTTGAAGCATGGAGTTAGAAGATTTACTGAAATTTTTTGTCTATTTCCACCACACTCTTGTACTATTGTATTCCATAAATTTGTAAGGATGGATATTTATTATTGTCCATGTTTTTAACTGTGATAAATGTATTTAAAATTTCCGCTGTAAAGATTATATGTTGAAATAATATATGTTATTTGATTTGTGTAAGATTCTGTTCTACCTTTATTTTCTTTCTTACCCTTAACGATCGGGTTTCCATCACTTGGATTTGCGGCACGTGAATACCAAGGATGTATTAGTATCGATTTTCGAGGGTCGAAAATCCAGTTCGTCACATTTGGTATCAGAGCGCGAGGTTAAGCGACAACCTTGGATTTGGTGGGGTAAAGACTCATCGGAGATAGGGTTAGTAATGCCCTAGGATGAGTAACTCATTAGAGATAGGGTTAGTAACATCCTAGAATGAGTTTGAGAGTATTATATATGAGCGCGTATTTGTTAATATATAAATGATTATTTTTGGTAAATGAAATAGTTTTACCTAGGATTACATTTTGAATAATTTTTTATTTAGTTATTTAATTAAGAAAATTATAATACTCAGTTATTATCATTGATTGATTTGTTGTTTAATTTAAAGTTTAAGTACGAACACCTCGTGAATTTAATTTCACAATTTGACTATAAGGTGTTATCCCAACTTTCGGCAAAGTCGAGATACCCAAAGATTAATTGAAAATCAATGATTATTAGTCATGAACATCGATTGTGCATCGCAGGTTCACCATGGATATCGATGAATTTTGTCCGAGTCCGGATCGGGCTGCAATTGATAAGACATGTCAAGCAAGGCCAGATAGAACAACATTCCAAATCTCGAGTCAATCCGAGTTCGTACGCCCAAGATATCATCTACGCAATTGAAGGACATAGCCTTGAGTTCGTCTCCCAATGGTTCGAATCCCCTAGGGTCGAATCCATCAAGCTCGACTCCAACGAAGTTCCCCTGATGACTTCGAATCCATGAAAGTGCTTTAGCCTTCGACTCCATCAAAACACTTTCAATGTTCGAATCCATCAGCGTAGAGTTTTGGTTCGAACCATTGGGAGAACATTCGTTCAAATCGATTCAGATAAGCCACTTCGAATCCATGATGCCACCTCACTTCGTTTCATTCAGGTTGAAGTCTTTCGAATCCATCCTATGACTTTGTCCCGACTCCACCCTGCGGGAGTAGCTTCGAATCGAGTGGGTAAGATATAGCGTGATCGATTCGAACGTACATGCGTTCGAATCCATGTACTTCGAATCCACGCTATTTGAGGCAACTTCGAATCGATCAACTTTAACGTACCCAGATCGATTCGAACAGACCTTCGCTCATTCGATTCAAAGAGGGATGTCTTCGAATCCACTACCACGAATCCCCAGTCAAAGCTGCTAAAACCATGGAGTCGAACCAGTCAACTCGGCATAGAAGTCGGATAGATACGAAGGAGGCGCTCCACGTCATCACAGAAGCGCACGCTTGATCGATTCGAAGCAATCGAGTCGACCGTACTCGATTCGAACAGAGCACTACGACCAGAAACACCAACTTGAATCGATCATAACTTGAGATCCACAAGTCCAAATGCAATGAAATTTTCACAGAAGCTTAAACACATGATGAAGAATGTTCACACCAAATTTCAGCTCGATTGGATGATTTCTTGATCGATTCGAACCAAGGGTCGAATCGATCCCAAAGTGGGCCCTAGATCTCCAGATTTCGGCCATGTGGGCCCCCTGACGTATCAGAACTGGTCTCCCTTCATTTTAGGCAAAATATCAGCCTCCTACACCTATAAATAGAGCCCCTGGTCATTCAGAAAAGAGGTCGGACAATTCTTAGAGCTAAAGAGCGCACAGATTCTGCCAGATTTACTCCAGATCACCATTGCTGCCTTAGATTCAGACTTAGTTCAGCAAATCAGTTGTAATACAACATACGAAATTGTAATCTTCAAGCATTGAGCAATAAAATCATAAAAACCTTGAAGTGGACGTAGGCCGGAGATAGCCGAACCACTATAAATTGTGTGTCACTGTTCATTATTTCTTGATTGCTGCTTGTTACTTGCTTAGATCTGTGATTTGTGTGTGAATACTGTTGATTTGTATTCATACGCTGGTGCTTTCACTACACTTGGGGTTTGTGACCATTTTTGGTGCAAACACTTTGGTGCTTTCACTGAGAAGGACTAGCACCCGCTACACCAGATTCAAAGTTTAGATTTGGAATTTTAAGGATTCAGATTTAACTCTACAATGACTCGACAAACTAGACAAAGAACTGAGAGGAGCCAACAGGCATGAAGTCAAGAGGCATCCTCTAGCGCTGGAGAAGGACAAGCTTCGATCTACGTTACTAGAGATGAGATGGAGGCTATGAATAACCTAATGCAGGAGAGAATGATGAAAAGCCAACAAGAGATGCTGCAGAATTTCTTCGAGCAGATAAGAGCTGCAGGAACATAGAACCTTGGACCAGCTACAGCGGCTGTGAATGTGGAACAAGGAGCTAGGGCTACGGAACCCAACGGAGGACAGAATACAGAACCAGAAGGCAATCAACAAGGGCTTGGGGGCAGGCCCGCAGGATCCAACGCAGAAGTACCTTTGGAAGGCGCTCAACCGGCTAGGGCCAACACAAATGCTAACGAGCCGCCCGAAGAGTACGTACCAGAATTCCCTACGAGACTCGGAGGGCAAGACCGAGACGTGACAAGGGGGCAACCCCTAGATGGAGATGAAAGAATGATAGGCCTAGTGAGACGACTCATGAGAGGAGGGTTGTCAGGAGGAGGATTGGAAGAAGTTAGTCGGAGTCCGTTCGCTCCGAATATCAGGAATGCAAGGAACCCTCCGAAGTTCAAACTACCAACGCTGAATCCTTATGACGGAAAGTCAGACCCGACCATGCATATCACCAGATATATCAGACACATGGAAGTGCTGGGAGCATCCGAGGAAGTGATGGCACGATGTTTCCCCTTATTCTTATCAGATTTGGCTGCGCTTTGGTTTAGGCAGCTAGAAACCGGATCAATCAGGACATGGGGCGAGCTTGTGGATTGCTTCATGAAGCAGTTTAGGGTTCACGTGATGCGACCTAAGAGCGTGATGACTTTGGCATCAATAAAACAAAGGACCGGAGAGTCCATAAAAGATTTTTTGTTACGATTTAATGCAACGGTGACTTCTATAGATCGCCCGGACCCATCGATGATTTTGATGGCGGCAGTGGCAGGAGTTGGAGAAGGCACCGAATTCAAAGACTCTTTGACTAAAGATCCATCGCAAGCTCTTGGAGAGTTTTTCCATGAAGCTGAAAAATTCATTCGATTAGAGGAATCACGAGCTGAGAGGCAGGAAATAAATGTTGCACAAGGCGAAGGAACCGCCAGGGAACAGTCCAGGGCAGACAAAGGAAAGAGAAAGCAGGATGACGCACATGATGGTCCTGATAAACGGAAGAAATTCCGAGAGCCCAGATTCAGGCAATACACAGACTTGGTGGCGGGACTGGAACGAATTTACACCGAAACTCGGGGGCAACTCCCCTATCGAAAACCACCCAGGAGAGATCCCACGGAGCGGGAACGTAAGACTGGAAAGTACTGCCTATTCCATGAGCTGGATGGGCACACTACCGATGAATGCCGCCACCTGAAGGATGAGGTGGAAGAACATGCCAGGAGTGGTAGATTGCCGCAGTATGTCAGAGAACGTACGACGGCGGTTGGACCCGAACAACTACCGCCTCAACCAAACAGGAATGATCCTGGATCGGGATCACGACTCGTCATCAACTGATTGTGATGGCAAGGGTCAAGTTCAAGATTTGGACTCTGGTCGATTAGTTTTCTTAGATTTGATTTCCAAAATAAAACGGCTATCCCACTTACTCATGTACGGGAACCGGAGAGATCCTTAGGCATGCTCTGAGATGGAAATAGACCGCTCCGTCCGGAGAGGCATTATCTTGTTTTTCCTGGTGTTTGAGATTGAACATCTAGGATTTGAATTTAATAAAGAAACACTTATTAAAATAAACCTTTGACCGGAGAGTTAAAGGATAAACATTAAATATCAATATAAACATGATCGCTTTATGATCCTACCCGGAGAGGCAGGGTCCGGAGTGCAAGAAGTGAGTTGCTTCGCCGGAGAGCGACAGGATCAACTCACTTAAGCATCGTTTCCCATTCACCGGAGAGTGATTGGATCGTGATTCGATAAGAGCCCGGAGAGGCTATGATCGGCCCACGATTTGGGCCATGACATCGCTTAATGTTCAGATACACTGAACCGGAGTGCAAGAAGTGAGTTGCTTCGCCAGAGAGCGACAGAATTGACTCACTTAACGTTGTTTCCCCTTCACTGGAGAGTGACAGGATGGGATCCAGCATGAGCCCGGAGAGGCTATGATCGGTCGAGGATGACCAAGACATCGCTATACGGCCTAGCTGGGGCCAGAGTGCAAGGGATAGAAAGCAACGCCGGAGTGCAATAGGATCTCTCTATTCGATCGCTAAATCTAGAATGGGTTTGACAAGGGTCCGGAGTGACCATCGATAATACGGAGAAATGGTAGAATCTCATTCTTAACTTCCACTAAAAGAAATTGATAACAATTCGGCTTCGAACAGCCATGGACTTGATTGAAAATACTATAAGCTATGAGTAAAACATGAACTCACTGCATCCAACTTAAGACTGATCAAAACACGCCTTTTACCAAAAAGGCATGTTTTGGGGGGCAAAATGTTATCCCAACTTTCGGCAAAGTCGAGATACCCAAAGATTAACTGAAAATCAATGATTATTAGTCATGAACATCGATTGTGCATCGCAGGTTCACCATGGATATCGATGAATTTTGTCCGAGTCCGGATCGGGCTGCAATTGATAAGACATGTCAAGCAAGGCCAGATAGAACAACATTCCAAATCTCGAGTCAATCCGAGTTCGTACGCCCAAGATATCATCTACGCAAGTGAAGGACATAGCCTTGAGTTCGTCTCCCAATGGTTCGAATCCCCTAGGGTCGAATCCATCAAGCTTGACTCCAACGAAGTTCCCCTAATGGCTTCGAATCCATGAAAGTGCCTTAGCCTTCGACGCCATCAAAACACTTTCAACGTTCGAATCCATCAGCGCAGAGTCTTGGTTCGAACCATTGGGAGAACATTCGTTCAAATCGATTCAGATAAGCCACTTTGAATCCATGATGCCACCTCACTTCGTTTCCTTCAGTTTGAAGTCTTTCGAATCCATCCTATGACTTTGTCCCGACTCCACCCTGCGAGAGTAGCTTCAAATCAAGTGGGTAAGATATAGCGTGATCGATTCGAACGTACATGCGTTTGAATCCATGTACTTCGAATCCACGCTGTTTGAGGCAACTTCGAATCGATCAACTTTAACGTACCCAGATCGATTCGAACAGACCTTCGCTCATTCGATTCGAAGAGGGATGTCTTCGAATCCACTACCACGAATCCCCAGTCAAAGCTGCTAAAACCATGGAGTCGAACCAGTCAACTCGGCATAGAAGTCGGATCGATACGAAGGAGGCGCTCCACGTCATCACAGAAGTGCACGCTTGATCGATTCGAAGCAATCGAGTCGACCGTACTCGATTCGAACAGAGCACTACGACCAGAAACACCAACTTGAATCGATCATAACTTGAGATCCACAAGTCCAAATGCAATGAAATTTTTACAGAAGCTTAAACACATGATGAAGAATGTTCACACCAAATTTCAGCTCGATTGGATGATTTCTTGATCGATTCGAACCAAGGGTCGAATCGATCCCAAAGTGGGCCCTTGATCTCCAGATTTCGGCCATGTGGGCCCCCTGACGTATCAGAACTGGTCTCCCTTCATTTTAGGCGAAATATCAGCCTCCTACACCTATAAATAGAGCCCCTGGTCATTCAGAAAAGAGGTCGGACAATTCTTAGAGCTAAAGAGCGCACAGATTCTGCCAGATTTACTCCAGATCACCATTGCTGCCTTAGATTCAGACTTAGTTCAGCAAATCAGTTGTAATACAACATACGAAATTGTAATCTTCAAGCATTGAGCAATAAAATCATAAAAACCTTGAAGTGGACGTAGGCCGGAGATAGCCGAACCACTATAAATTGTGTGTCACTGTTCATTATTTCTTGATTGCTGCTTGTTACTTGCTTAGATCTGTGATTTGTGTGTGAATACTGTTGATTTGTATTCATACGCTGGTGCTTTCACTACACTTGGGGTTTGTGACCATTTTTGGTGCAAACATAAGGTATTCAATAAATGTTATTAAAGGAATTTATTTAAGAAAAATAAATCTTATGAATACATTTTATATACGTAATTTTGTAAACTGGATTTATAAAACGTGCTTTATAAAGGAATTTTTGATAATTTAAATTTATATATATTCAAAAGGAATTTCAAATGATTTTTGGAAAAGGAATAATAATAGTATTATTTCTAAAATGGGATTTTTAAAATGAGAGAAAACAATCTTATGGTTAATTGATTCAAGTGGCTCGAAAGTAATTAAAATGGCCAGGAGATGTGTTTGGATGGTAAACGCTTCTCTTAAGTATTCTCCTTCTTGTTAAGGAAATATGTGATACTATTGATAGTACACAGTTCCTTGGTATCATTTTTGAGTTACTCGATCAATATAATTTTCTAAAGTTAAAAAGGATAATGTGAATCAGTAATTAACAAATTAATGGTTGTTAATTTTTATCAAAGTGTATTATCTTAATTGATATGCATGGGTATGCTTTGATCTTTAACGCAAATATCTAAAGTTAATAGTGAATGGTTTTGGGTTTGTAGTAAACGAAGTTTTAATGACATTTGTTTTTAAACCCTTAAATGACACCATGGAAGAAATCTTATGGGTATATTTGGATCTTTAATAATGGGATTTTAAAGATAATAACAAGTATTAAAGTATTTTATACAAAGATGGAAAAATTATAATTAACATGTTATGAAAAGAGAAGTTCATTTTAATAATGTTTTGGTAGTAATTGTTTTAATCTCTTCGATTATATTTTAAAGTAAGTAAAACTTGTTAAGTAAATTATGAATATACTTAAAGCAACTGAATAAGTTTATGAATACTTTTATATATTGAAACTGTAATGGTAAAAAGAATATATATATATATATATATATACATACATACATATATATATAAAGGAAGTTTTAATTAATAAAGAAGTGTTAAATTGATTAAGTATGTTTTAACTAATAAATAATGTTTTCACATTTGATATTAGTTAAAGGAAATTTATGGTGATTTATCAATTTAATGAATTATTTTGAAAATGAGTTTTCAGAAGCCATTAAGATATGCTTAGAGATTTTTTATAATAAAAGGATATTTATCTTTGAAAAGAAATGTGTTTTAAGTATAAATGCTTGGAAATATAAAAATGTAAAATGGTTATGAATAAAGAAGCTTCTTTATAAAAGTTTGAATAAAGGATGAAAGTTTTATGAAATGTTTTCATAAAAATTCTAGAAAGGCTTTTAAATTCATATGAAGTATATGGATTATTTCATCGCATGATTTAATCTAAGATTCGAGTGTAGAACTTTGACGTGCTTGACACCTATCCGAAAGAGGATTTATCACTCGATTCTTGACGAAGAACATTGATGAGGGTTTGTGGTTGGATGCTTGAGTTTTCTACCATAATTGAGAGCTATGCAAGGAGAACTAAAGTTCTGATCAGAAAGCCTGGTCAGAGTCCGAATTAAAGGATCGAGGGATCAATACTAGTTTGGAAGTAAAGTGGTAAATTCAAATAGAAGATCGAATCAGATATTGTGTATATATGATCTATATACATCATACGGATGTAAGTTAAAAATAAATATTTTGGGAAAAACCTTTGGGTTTTTGTTTTGGGTAATTTTGGGGATAAAATTCTTTTAAGGGGGAAGCCTGTAACGACCCGCCAATTTATCACTTTGATCAATTATATTTATTTTTAAATAAAAGGTTGACAATATAAATAATATTGTTTTGAGAGATAATAAGTAATGGTAATCTTATTTTGAATAAATATTTACAATTATATTTTCCTCGAAATCTAAATGGATAAAATGGCTGAAAATTGTTTTATCGAAAACCGGTCCTATAATTGTAAAACATCGTGCACGGAGCTGCAAACATACACTTATTTTTATAATTAAACAAGAATATGAAATAAAATCAATTGATTTGTTTTTGAAAATAAAATATGTTTTTGACATTGTTATAATGCCCTTAAATATGATAATTGATTTATTTAATTAAATTGAGATTTAATGAATTAATATTTATTTTAGTTATTCAAATAATTATTTTAAATGATGATAATTCATTTTGAATAGCTATAAAGTGATAATAAATCATTTATAATAGTTTTATAAAGAGATATAACTGATTTGAAAATATAAGGAAAAATCGATATCGCTTTATTGATATAATAGCAAATTTTGTAAATAATTGTTAATATTAATTTATATGGTTTTACAAATGATATGTGATCATTTTAGTAAATTTAAAATGATAATAAATTTATTTTGAAATTTTTTTACAAAAATATGTACGTTAAAGTATAAGTGAAAATGTGACCGAGAATCGGTTCTCCGATAGACAATGGTTTATCGAACGAAAGTTGTTCGGAATCAATGCAACGTTGTTTATATGTCATGTATAGATAGGTAACATATAAATGCATCCACTAACATGCACATGAACATATGTATGCCTACATATATACTTATATATTTAAAAATACATACATAAAACAAAATCTAAGATATTTTATATAAAGCATCTTCCTTAAGCTTTCATAAGTCAACTTGTGCATACATAAGGTGGATGGAAGTTATGGCCACATGGGAGGAAGGATTTTGCTGGCCTAGGGAGGAGGAAGGGATATTAGAGAAGCCATGAAGTGATGATTTGTGTATGGCTTCCTTTGCATTCTTCCTTCGGCTATAAATTGCTCACCCTCTCATCACATTTTTTTACTTTCTTCACTCTAGCCTAAATTTCTCACATCAGGTAGAAATGAGGAATTTATTTCTTTGAAACCATTTAAAATTTAAGTGGCTACAACTTTCTAGTTAACCACTTATTCCCATTTCAAAGTTAGCTATGCTCAAAACTCCATTTTCTCCAAAGCATTTTCGTGCCCAGTTTTAATGGCCGAGAATACCTCATTTTCATTCGAGTATAACTCCTCCAAAAAAGAACCAAATAAGGTAATTATATTTTTCAAATCGTGTGAATTTCTAGTGGCTACAACTTTTATGTTTATCACTTCTACACGTTTTGAGTCTAGCTATGTCAAAATACCACTTTTGTACAGTGCATTTTAGGGCTTTGTTTTGACTAATCCGAGAATACCTCTTCTTCTCTTGGCCATAACTTCCTAATTACTATTCCAATTTAGATGATTCTTTTTTTGAAACCATAGAGAAAATAATTTCCTACAACTTCATGTTGAACAAATTTTGAAATTCAGAGATTTTCGTGTCCAAAATCCCAAGAGAAAATGACCTATTTTTAGGTTTAGTTTTTGGTAAATTCAATGATAATCCCAAGTCCTACAGCTCATTTCCCATGCTTGGCTGAGCACCATTTTTGGCATGGAATGGCCAAGCACACTAGGAGGAAAGGTGTTGGGGTTCATGAGCTCGAGTCACGAGTTAGTGGAGTTATAGCCTTTTTCCGATAGGAATTCAATGTGAGAACTCCTAAACTACTATATTTTATTTTAAATGATGATATGATATTTGCAAATGGATGTTTAATATGCTTTGGTAATCAAGTTTGGTTGTTTTCATATGAATGTTGAATATATATATATATATATATATATATATATGCAAGTCATGAAAATACACGTCGATAAGCTTAAAGGAAATCACTTTCCTTAAATTAATGAAATAGTGTGTATGGAATTGTTAAACCTCATAAAAATGGTTTTAAATGTATTTGAAATGTTTTGTAAACATATGAAAGTGTTCTGGTGAAGTTTGAAAAGAAATGGAAAATTTGGTTAAAAATAAGCGTGTCACATAACGGTAGTTCGCGATTTCGCGCTATAAAAGTCAAACAAGTGTAAAAGTTGGAATATAGCTCGAAATTCTTCAAGATAAGAATTTTCAAAACTATTATATCCTTAGTTTTCCAACGAAGAAAGAAAATCGAGATTCCGATAAGTGAATTTTGAAATACGAGTAAAACAAAGTTTTTGAAAAATCCCGAATTTCCGTTCGTATTCCAAAATTCGATTTTTTTTACAAATGATGTTTTAAATTGTTTAAAAATGTGGAATAAATCTTATAAATCTTTTAAAATGTTTTAAAAGTAATTTGAGTAATAAAAATGAATTTGCAAATAATAAAAGTCATTTTGATCAATATAACTTGAAATGCACTTTCCATAGCACTTTTCCGCAACACTTTTTTTATAACTTTTGAAATATAGTTTTAAACACAACCATTCTTTCCCAAATCTTTATTAAATGTTTTTAACTTATTAATAAAGTTCTTTAAAGATGATTTGAAGGATTTATGAAATGATTAAATGTTTTAATGATTTAGAGTCGATCAAATAACTTGACCTCCTTATGGGTGTTAAAGAAATAGTGTCTAAACTTGAGTTTGGAAAACCAGTTTTTTGCTCTCCCTGGCTATCCAGACTGGCCCGATGGATGGGATACTGAATTTGATTTACTCAGATCAAAATTTTCTAAAGAACAAAGAACAAAGATTTCCAATATTAATACGGTTTGGATTTTATGGAGATGATCTTCTTGTACTTGTTGTTATAGCCCGACGAGGGAACTCGTTCTATTCGTCGAATTTAAAAAGTGATTTTCCATTATTCCGCCCATATTTTATTGAATACGGGGATTGATATTGAGTAGAATTAAATGATTTCTATAGATTCCGCTCACTTAATATTTACTGGTTTTGGATTAACATCCTAGATAACTTGGTTTCAACTAAATCAAAAGTATGAGTGAATTAAGAAATCTTTGTTATGATTTAAGTAAAATGATTTGGAATATTTTCCTAAACGTTGGATCTTGAGTTTTGATTGCTGACAGGACACAGCGATTCATGAATCTGCGACTACTACTACAACCAGACTCCACGACTCGAAGTATGGTTCGTATAGTCTATATTTTAACTAGAGTCATGAAATATGTATATAGAGTCTAGTTTAGTTGCTTTGTTAAGATCTTTCCTCAAGAATCATCACTCTCATTCACATACTCACAAACACTTGCACTCGATTTAAAACAATCACTTTCCAAATTCAAATGCACACAAATTTCACTGAACTACACAGTTCAGTCGACTAACTTGATGCCCTCGGTTGATTGAACCAGGTATATAATTTTTTATAAAATACGCAGACTAGTCGACTGACGACATCTATTCAGTCGACTGAGTCTGTGCGTGCTATCATACTTGTGCATGTTTTTGAGTTCAGTCGACTGAATGATCAAGATCAGTCGACTGAATCCTGTAACTGTCATTTTTAATTGAAAAGACACCTCTTTTCTCAATGGTTGTCTTCCTCCCTAAGTGTTGCAACCATTACCTTTCGTAGAGAACTTTTTACCAGAGGCTGCAACATACCATTTACTATAAACTCACTCAAGTTTCATTGATCAGTTAACTTAATTCTCTTATCTCTCTTGATCTAACGTGCATAACATTCTCGAATCTATTGCTTACATAAGCTCATACATTCATTGCTTACAATCTCACTTCCATATCTTATAAGCAATTCTAATCTTTATATTCTTCATACATGCACAATCATACACATACTATTGAGGAAAAGATTATAGGAAGGGTGTACATTATCGACTTATCTGTGCTATTCTAGAGCATAATCAGTCAGAAACAACTTTACTACTTGTATTAGAAGTCCTGTTCGGTTGCTCAGGTAGTAGAAGTCCTATTCGGTTGTCTAGGCGGTAGAACTCCTTTTTGGTTGTTCAGGCAGTGTAATACCTATTCCTCTGGGTTAAGTGAGGGTTGCTAATTTTAATTCCAAAAGGAGTCTAGGATTGGACGTAGAACGGGAAGTTCGAACCAGTATAAAAATCCTTGGTGTCATCTTTACATTACTATTTACTTTTTATACTCATATTCCGCATCAGCGGATAACTTAGTTTATATCGCACTACCACTGCATTTACATTGTTTACAATTGTTGGCCATTTTGATCCTATATCACAGTCACCTTCATTTGGTATCAGAGCCTAAGATTCAAGAGATCGTAACAACATCCTAGAATA
Source organism: Allium fistulosum (assembly GCA_030737815.1). Taxonomy (NCBI): domain Eukaryota; kingdom Viridiplantae; phylum Streptophyta; class Magnoliopsida; order Asparagales; family Amaryllidaceae; genus Allium; species Allium fistulosum. The sequence goes on from CM060905.1 coordinate 1,114,371,878, forward strand.
AATGGACATAAAGAGATCTAGTCAAGGTAATAGGAAGAGGAAGAGCAACAAAGAAGAATCAAAGAAGCAAACAAACAAATGCTTCATGGCTAAACCCAGATCACAATCGGTATGCTTAGATTCTTTATATAAAGATATTTTGTTAACACATGATGAATTATTAAAAGATTGTAAAACTTTGAATAAAGTTAATAGAATTGCTTTAGCAAAGTTAAAAGATTATGAGCAAGAAATTTCCAACTTCAAAGAGGAAAATAAATTTTTGGTAAAATAAACTAAATGTTTTGAAAATACCGTAGAAGAACTTGTTTTACAAAAAGATTTCCTACAAAAAGAAAATGAGTAGTTAGAAGATAAAAACAATGATTTTTTGGAGGAAATCAATGTTTTGCAAAATAAAAATACATTTTTGGAAAATGCTTTAAATAATTCTAGTTCTTTAATTTTTTCTCTTGAAAAAGAGAATGAGGCTTTAATTAAGAAGAATTTAGAATTATCTAAAGAATGTGAGGTTTTAAAAGTTAATGATAATATTTTGCAAAAAGAAGTTTGTGATTCTAAAGAAAATTTTGAAAGATTAAATGTAGAAATTATAAATTTTAACAAAGGTAAAGATATCTTATCTTCCTTAGTTACAAATTCAAAAGCTCACAATGATAAAAATGATTTAGGCTATAAACAAGCTAAAACTAAAAATAGTACTAGATATGCAATCTTGTATACTAATATTAGTGCTAGTACAAGTAACCAAGATAGTTTTAAAACCAGTTACAGTCATAATAGTACTTTGTCTTAGAAATGATAAAAATTATTTTTCAAGTACTAAGCTAATGACTAATAGTATTAAGATATGGCTTCCACCTAATATGGTTGATCATGATAAACAACTTTATATTAGCAACTATTATAAGAATGTGATTTGTAATGAAAACTATTTCTATAAAGGTTAAACCACACCCAAATGGGTATGGTTTCCTAAAAGTTAGGAAATTATAAGAACCTTGGGTATCGCATGCTTTAAATGATATTTTTTTGATACCTAACATTGTAAGTAGTACTTATTTTGTTTTATATTGTTCTATGTTAACACTTATGTGGAATATAACTAATGTCATCATATAAACTCTCCTTTTTGTCGATGACAAAGGGGGAGAAAGATATTGCTCTAACACTATTTGCAGGAATAAACGATGCAAACACATATTCAGGGGGAGAAAATGAAAGATAAGGCTAGCATATATTCAGGGGGAGATATAGAACTATGGAGCAATATTGTCGAGGTTCATTCATAGCAAATGGAGTTGTCATCATCAAAAGGGGGGAGAATGTTGGATCTTGAGTTTTGATTGCTGACATGACACAATGATTCATGAATCCGCGACTACTACAACAACCGGACTCAATGACTCAAAGTACGGTTCGTATAGTCTATATATTTTAACTAGAGTCATAAAATATGTATATAGAGTCTAGTCTAGTTGCTTTGTTAATATCTTTACTCAGGAATCATCACTCTCATTCACATACTGACAAACACTTACACACGATTTAAAACAATCACTTTCTAAATTCAAGTGCACACAGATTTCATTGAACTACGCAGTTCAGTAGACTGACTTGATGCCCTCAGTCGACTAAACCAGTGTATATAATTTTTTATAAATACACGGACCAGTCGACTAACGGCATCTATTCAGTCGACCGAGTCTGTGCATGCTATCATACTTGTGCATGTTTTTGAATTCAGCCGACTGAACGATCAAGGTCAGTGGACTGAATCTTGTAACTGTCATTTTTAATTGAAATGACACTTCTATTCTCAATGGTTGTCTTCCTCCCCAAGTGTTTCAACAATTACCTTTCGCAGAGAACTTTTTACCAGAGGTTGCAACTTATGATTTACTATAAATTCACTATTTCATTGATCAATTAACTTAATTCTCTTATCTATCTTGATCTAAGGTGCATAACATTCTCGAATCTATTACGTACATAAGTTCATACATTCATTACTTACAATCTCACTTCCATATCTTATAAGCAATTCTAATCTTCCTATTCTTCATACACGCACAATCATACACATTACTCTTGAGGAAAAGATTATACGAAGGGTGTACATTATCAACTTATCTGTGATATTCAAGAGCATACTCAGTCAGAATAAACTTTACTACTTGTATTGGAAGTCATGTTCGGTTGCTTAGGTAGTAGAAGTCCTATTTGGTTGTCTAGGCGGTCGAAGTCCTGTTCGGTTGTTCAGGCGGTGTAATACCTGTTCCTCCGGGTTAAGTGAGGGCTGCTAATTTTAATTTCAGAAGGAGTCTGGGACTGGACGTAGAAGGGCAAGTTCGAACCTGTATAAAAATCCTTGGTGTCATCTTTACTATTTACTTTTTATACTCATATTCCACATCAACAGATAACTTAGTTTATATTGCACTACCACTACATTTACATTATTTACAATTGTTGGCCATTTCGATCCTGTAGCATAGTCACTTTCACTAAGAAAATATGAAATGATTTGGAAGTTTAAAAAGGGTTTTAAGTAATCAAAGAGAGATTTATTGATTCCGCATATATCGGAAATAATGTTTTAGAAATATATATCTCCAAAAGAGATTTTGATAAAAAGAACTTAATCAATTAAAAAATGATTCCCTATTCACAAAACCTCTTTTTATTGATGACTGGGTCGAAGGAACCGGGGTCGGATCTGGGGTAATCCCTATCTGAAAACCACTTCGAACCAATTTACGTTCGAAGTAAAACATGTTGAAGATAAAAGTATTGAAGATGGAGATATTCATGATGTAGGGCTGCTTGCCACTAGTCCCTCGAGGTGAAATTAACTATATCATATATTTATGGTGATAAGTATTGCTCCATTATGAAAATCTTCGATGCAAGGACTTCTAGCTACTAATCCTAGGGTTAATTCCCGACAGGATGTGGTAGGAGAGTACCTTCGGTTTTTTTTGTCTTAGAAAGAACTTGTATGGATGGATGTCTTACATTGCATTCTTAACATTTCATCGTTGACTTTTATAAACGTACATCTGTTTGGTGGCAGAGGAGCAACTTCTCTTAGCTTAACACCCTTCTCTAAGATGTATGAGCTCGAAGGTTATATGTTTGTGGAAGTAAATAGTGATTGAAGGAATGGCAATGCGACATTCAAAGTGGAATTTGCTATGTGAAAGGTAATCGTGACCTTATGCCTCATCACCCGGAAATGACAAAAACAAGGTAGAAGGGGCAGGGCTATGTGGGTCGCTCCCATAAGGATATGGTTATCACCTTTCTAGATTACCCTATATATTCGAGTATTTGTATGCTGTGGCCAAGGATAGGTCGGGAACGACAGAGGTGATGTCATATTCGGTACTATCCAGCGAAGGGGTAGGCCGGTTTTGTGTTGGTTTAGGCGTTCAGTATCAGGACACTAGGTACATTTTTCTAGAGATGTATTGTACGGAAGGTAGTCCCATACCTTGTTATTTGTATGGAATCCTTTCTCCAATAACTGCCTGCCATTTTGTTTGTAGAGCCTAGTATGCTGGAATTTAATAATGGTAACAATTTCGGCTAAGATTAATAAGTTTACTTCCAAATATTTCCAGAGATATGTCATTAAAAATAATATCAATTCTTTTGACGTAAAATGTTTTGGTTATCATAAGGTAAAAAATCATTCCGTGTTTATATGCGGCGTGGTCTTATGAGATACCTTTTTGTTTTCAAAACGCGTATTTTGTGTACTCACACCAGTCCCATGACTGACCCGGAGTTTATTTTCCTTATCCTTAAACTCTAGGTGCCCTAATTTTCCTCGGGCAGCCTAGTAGTTAGGTTTAGTTTAGAAGAAATCCAAAAGAGCTCGAAGCATGGAGTTAGAAGATTTACTAAAGATTTTTGCCTATTTCCACCACACTCTTGTATTATTGTATTCCACAAATTTGTAAGGACGGATATTTATAACTATCCATGTTTTTAACTCTGATAAATGTGTTTAAAATTTCCGCTGTAAATATTATATATTGAAATAATATATGTTATTTGATTCATGTGAGATATCGTTCTATCTTTATTTTCTTTCTTACCCTTAACTGTCTTTATTTTCTTTCTTACCCTTAACGATCGAGTTTTCGACACTTGGATTTGCGGCACGTGAATACCAAGGATGTATTAGTGTCGATTTTCGAGGGTCGAAAATCCAACTCGGCACATAAACTGTCAATCCTAAGGTTAAGTCCAATGGAGAGGTCAGCGTTAACATTTCAAACAATGATGCTACTATGTGGGACTGTCTATCTTGAGGAGTATTCCAAGGGATAGGACAACATTACCATTTGTTGGGGGACTTTTGCAGGGAACCTATGTAGAGGTTCAAGATCTATTCGAGTTGCTCGAATCCATGTAGTTATTCATGATCTGTTTGAGATATGGGAATCCATTTGGGGATTCATGTTCTGTTTGAGTGATGAATACTCGAGTGAGAGATGCCTAATGTAGCATTGACATCGGAAATGACTAAAACTAGAGATATGATGCATAGCCAAAGGGAATGTAGCATTTTAGCAATCCCAAGGGTGCAAGCGACTTCATTTAGTATTACTGACAGATATGCATGCATGAGCGATGCCTTCGGAATCATGATTGTTAAGGCGTGGACCGGTTATGCATTTCTTATAGTACATTCCCTAGAGATGTACATTGCTCGGAAGGATATCTCTGATCCTTGTGCCGGAGTTCAGATTTGGCTAAATCCAAGGAGATCTCCACGGAAAATCAAATATGCAAACATGCCTTAGTGGTATTGATTGTATACCTAATATTGTTGTGGCATTCACACGGTGGCTATTTTATATGGTTAATGTGCTACACTTCTATATGTTAATTGAATGATTGGTTTCTTTGAGGAGAAAACTGGTATGAAAATTTGTATGGTCTCCATGTTTACTATTACTTGTTGCATATTTCTTGAGTATCTCACGTTGGTTTGCTAGACAAATCTGAGTGTTATTTCTTATAATGCTTGGGTCAACCCCGTGTATGTTTCAAGATTTAGCTTCAGATGTTTTGGAGCATATAGAGAAGACCTGGATGAGTGCCTACCGTAATATTCTTATTTCTACTGCACTACATATATCAGCATTGTGAGGACATGCGGTTATAACTATCTAAGCTGATGATATACTTAGGTTTAGTAACTCTAATATTTCTGTATCCAGAGTAACCATTTGTATTGTTCCTTTGATATCATATAGTATCGTTCCGTTGTGAGATTCTAATATTGTGTTCTCTCTTTCTTATTCTATTCTATATTTTTACTTTTACCCTAAATTTCTATCTTTCCAACGTTTTGGTGCTTGTAACACAAATACAGTGGATGTATATAGTGTCGACGTTCAAGGACCGAAAAGTTGGGTCATTACATTTGGTATCAAAGCTCAAGGTTTAGCAAACACCTTGGCTTTAGTTGGGTATGGCTCTTTAGAGATAGGTAAGCGACACCCTAGAATGAGTTGAGTGTATTTGGAAAGATTTTAGTTAAATACCAAAAGTATGGCTTGGATGTACTGAACTCACTTTTATCGCTTGAAAATAATATTGGTAGTGAATGTAGCATCATCGGCGTTCATTTTCAGGTTTCTAAGTGTAGGATGCTACAAAGTTGTTTTTGTAAAATGGATTTTAAGTTAAAATTCTGGAAGTATGATTTGATATACAAAGGTTATATGTATATATTTTTTCAAAATGATTTGAAATGAAAACCAATGTTTAGTTCTAGAAGTTCTCTTGTTAAGTTATTTCATGGACACATGTTGCCTATGCATTATGAAAGTATGGTATGTGCTTCATGATATGATATGTTATTTGATAGTTTTCATTGATAAAATGAAATGGATTTTTTGGCAATTTTGGATAGTCGAGAACTTCCGATTTGTTTTAAAACTTATAGTTAAGGGTTTTTGAAGATATAAAGTTGAGTTTATATAACACTTGAATTGAGAAGATAGCAAGTTCAAACAAGAGCTAAATGGTTAAACATACTTGTTAAGTAAAAAAATATGATGTTTTGTATACGCACTTAGGATGAAATGGAGTATTATACAAGTATGAACTAAAGTTATAAAATGTGGATAAACTTGAAGTTATGTTTTATGAAATAATTAATAAATTGTTTTTGTAGTGAATGATAAACTAATTGTGTAAATGAATGTGATTAAAAAGGAATTAGTATAGTTAAGAAATCAATAGGATAAATATGTAAGGTATACGTAGATCATTTTATTTGCATGATTGTTCTTGATTCAGTATTCGAGTACATGCTTTCAAGCTAGTTTACACCGGTCCGAACAAGGATTTTTACTCGATTCTTGACGGTGAACACTTGATACAGATTCATGATATGATCTCGATGTTTTCTATCATAGTATATGGCTATGCAAGGAGAATGGAGGCTTCTAATAAAGTAACCAAATCGGAGTCCACACTAAAGTGGTCAAGTGATCTATACTAGTTTGGAAGTGAAATTTATGTGATCGAGTAAGTGATTAGATCGGATATTGCGTACGAATGATTCATGTGCATCATACTGGCTTTAGTACATTTGTATAATGTGTTATGCTGACTTATGAAGAGTTTAGGGTATGCCTCTTTGATTTATTATGAAGTAGAATGAATAATCGTCTAAGTAAGAACTTAAGGCTATTGAGCGTAAGGTATGCTTAGTATATTGTTTATCGTCCATGGACGATGAGAGAGATTTATACCTGAAGAAACTATAAGCTTTGTTTGCTAGTGATTGTGAATGCTATTTGAGTATTTATATGCTTGTTTCATTTTTAAGGTTAAAAGTACCGTGAAGCAAAGATGCTCGGGATTGTACAAAGAAGACGGAGGACAAATTGAAGGAGTTTTACCTAATGTGGTTATAAACTAAGGGTTTTTACTTATCTTAGTACCGTATATCTTTTGTAGTGTACTCACCGCTTGAGGTGGAGTCACCTTGTTTGCATTTTGATATGCAGTTTAGCTTATATATAGTTTCATCAACTATCAATATATGTATCTTTTTTTTTCTATCACCTTTGATTATTGCTCTTATTTGAATTTCGTGGACAAATGTTCTAAGTAGGGGAGAATGTAGCGACCCAAAAATTCGAACATTTCGTCTTCGAATATCGAAACGTTTGAAATATAATTAAGTGTTATAAATATGATTTTATAACCATGTTATACATCATTTAATAAATGAATAATGATAGAAAACTTGATTTTTAATTTTGTTTACAAAAATATATTCTTCAAAGAAAAATCAATACTGCGATCGAAAATAGGTTTATCGGTAAACAGCCCTTCGATTGATATAAGTTGTTCAAACTCTTGTGCACTTGCCTAATGATCAAATGAACACATCAGCAACTAATTAACACACACCTCTTTATTGAGTTTGGAAGGTTCTAGAATGTTCTAATGGATAAGAGATATTATCATGAGAGGGGTATAATGGTAATTAGCATAAAGGAGAAGAGACTTAAAGGAGAAGTGATGGGAGGTGAGTCTTCTAGGGCATGGTGGGCAGTGAATGCAAGCTTAGGCAACACCATTCTTATGCCTATACAAGAGGAGGCATACCTTAGAGTATAATCACAACTTTAAAGCTAAAGTTATCATAAAATCAATGGCTTCTTCTTCTTCCTCCTTTCTTATAATCCAAACAAAATTCTCGCAAATCAAATCCAAATAAACTCAAATTTGGAGTGAAGCCTTGGGGCGATATTAGAACATCTTCTACCGTACCAAAAGTTGAAGAAGCAAAGCCTTGCACTCGCTAGGAGGATTGGCCGTGAGCTATTAGGGTGGTTTAGAGGCAAAAGCAAGGTGAAGCAAGGAGGAGTGAAGGAAAGGAGGTTGCTAGCTTGGGCCTAGGCTTGGGTGCCTGGATCTTGGTTGTTTGAGAGGTTAAAGGTGAGCGAACACCTCACTTTGAATGAAAGTAGAACTCATATTTGTTTGTGTTTAATGGTGTTTAAGTTGTTTGAACTGTTGTTAACTTATGTTAAAACATTAGTGAATTCTTACATTGAAAGTAAATGATGTTTAAGTTGTATGACATATGACTAGACCTTAAACAAAGCACATAGGTTATAGATGGAAATTGGTTTCGATAGAACTTGGATATGAAACTGTACTTATAGCGATAGTCGCCACAGATGCAGTTTGGAATTGCCTTTTATTTGGCGATTGCTATGAAACATTGTAGGGAGATACATAGGGGTTTCTTGCTATATTTTTAATGTTTTATATGTATTTTTATTGCTATTTAAAACTTGAAAAGTAAAATGTTAAGGAACATATCGAAAAGTGGCAAAACTTCACTTGTGCAAAACTGCCTCGTTTAGCCTTGATTTTGGACTTTAAAATGTTTGAAAAGATACTTAAATTTAAGTATTCTTTACATTCATTTATAAGTGTTTACTAACTCATATTAGAGTATTTCAAAAGTGGTTTGAGATATTTATGAATTTTTAAGAATTAGTTGTGAATTTTTAAATAAGGGATATTTTGTTAAAATATATAGAAAACATGTTCTTTTGAAGTTTTAAGAAAAATTGTAAAGTTGTTATTTTTAAGTAATATTTTGGATAAATGTTTAAAACCTATTATAAGTATTATAAAATTTTCTAAAAGCATTTTTAAGTATATAAAGTTTTTAGAAAATATGTTGACTATTTTATATCTCATGGAATAAAATTCCTTATGATTTGTTTATATAAAAATCAATTTTTTTAAATAAGTTACTATACATATATACCATTTTAAAATGGGTTTTAAAAGTATAAAAAATGGTTTAGAAAGGGGTTAGAATTGTTAAATGGTCAAATGGTAAATTTTTTGATTACTTGTTTGAAAAGTAATTAACTATGCTTAACACTAAAAGCCGACGAAGTAAGGCTTATCTATTTTTGAGAGTTAAGATTAATGTCAAGTAGGGACAGAGCAATTGAGCTCAAACCTATTGGTTTCCCTATTGACCGAGGAATGGTAAGTCGGAAAATGTCAAAAACAGTGTTAATCGTGTTGATTTCTTCTTATTTATGGAAGTCACTAATATTATACTTAACACTAAACCCGACGAGAAAGACTTATCTATTTATGAGATTCAAGGATAAAGTGTGTATGCAAGGCTTTGATGTAGCTATTGTTGTAACTTACCTGGCTTCACTCTTGGATGAGGAATAATTAAGTTGGAATGTCGGAAACGAGTTAAGCGTACGATTAGTGATTTGTATAAGCAATTGTTTTTGACTTGGTAATCGATTTCTCGATTATTGAACTTGACCAAATATGACTTAAGAAGTTATCGAAAGGCTTCACGATTTAATATCAATGAGAAACCCCAGGGAGGAACATTATTATGATATATCTCTTGCTTTTGCTTGCTTTTGAAAGAACCAAATTTGAGTTAGCCGAAAATTCATCGATTTAGTTTTGAAGAGACCAGGATCAGTAAGTGTTTTAAATATCGAAGCGGTTGTGAAGTGAAATGTTATAAAGCTGAACTATCAATCCTAAGGTTATGTCCAAGGGAGAGGTCAATGTTAACATTTAAAAAGATGCTATCATGTGGAATTGTTTACCTTGAGGAGTATTCCAAATGAGAGGACATCATTAACATTCATCGGAGGACTTATGCGGGGAACCTATGTGGAGGTTCGAGATTAATTCGAGATTCTCGAATCCATGTACTGATTTGTGGTATGTTCAATATATGGGAATCCATTTGGGGATTCATATTCTATTCAAGTGATGAAGATTCGAGTGAGAGATATCGAATGTAGCCTCAACATCGGAAATGAGTAAAAATAGAGATAGGATGCATAGCAAAGGGAACGTAGCATTTTAGCAATCCCAAGGGTGTAGGCTACTCCATCTGGTATTACTAACAGACATGCATGTGGGCCCGATGCATTCGGAACCTAGGTGTGGGCCAGTTATGCATTTCCTATAGTTTATTCCCTAAAGATGTATGTTGCTTAGAGGGATATCTCTGATCCTTTGCAGGAGTTCGGATTCGGCTAGATCCAAGGAGATCTCCATGGAAAATTGTGACGACCCACATTTCATAAGGTTTAAATTGACAATAATCCACACATGTCCAACTCAAACAATCTGAAACACAGATAATCAATGAGGTAAATTAAGAAAAATAGGAAAAGAAGAAAACAAACACATAGTCTTATAGCCGAATGTCAAAATATGATAATCAAATAAACAGTTCATGAAGTTGTTTATACTATACATTTCATTATAATTTACACAACATTTATCAGAGTTATATATACAATATAATAATAGAACAATGTAGCAGAACAACATGATGCAGGGAATAATACTAGTAATATAATATAACAAATCTTCGTCTTCATCCTCCAGAAGATAATCTTCAGTGCTTTGAAAACTCATGGTTGACCCAAGCGTGAAGAAAGGTCAAAACACTCGAGTCAGGACTAAAATATCCTTATGTGAGTCACGACTAAATATCCTTATGTGAGTCAAAACTGGTTTTGTTAAAATTCGAGACAGCGGTCAAAATGGCTATTTTTACACGTTAATTAAAGCGAGTAATTTAAAAAATTAATTTAATCATTTGAAATTCATTTTTAAAAGTTAACAATTTTCATTCTCGTTTAAATAAAGTTCAAATCAACTTCCGACATCATTCTCATTCATATTTAATTCAGAATTCAATTATCTAAATAATGCCAATATTAAATTTTAAACAGATAATTATCCATTAAATTGCATTAATAAATAATTAACAATCATTTTATTATCATCCAAATAATTCAACATTTATTATTCAATTTCGGTTATTGATTATAACACATTAAATATATTGAACTCCATTTTAATACAAATAATTTCTTAAACCTTATCGAAATGTTATTTCAAAATTTTATTCAAGTTCATATTCAATAACTACATTAATAAATCAATAAATTTTATTCCTAACCAATTTTTATTCAATAAACACATTAAATATAATAATTTAAAATAGTTAAAAATACGGATCGTTACATTCTCCCCCACTCAAAACTTTTCGTCCTCGAAAAGGGGTTAAGTAAGGAATTTAACATTTGATATATTTTATTCAAAATAATTAACTTATAAACATTAAAATATCATTTACAAAACCATTACTGGGCTTCCACTACACCACTTCAATCGGTTTTTACGGAAATTACAACTTATCTATAAAAAAAAGTTAAATTTTAAAACCTTAAAAATTTTCTGACACCCGAATTTACGGAAAATTTCGGCAGCGTCTCCTTTGCATGGCTCGATCGTAAAAATTTTACAATACAATATATATACTAAAATATATCAAATATACATTTCATCTCAATGGTGAGGCATTCCATAGGGTAAAATAAAAAGGTCATGTATGTAATCCGAGATATGTACCTTATTATTATTAATACAAGTGAGTTCGCTCATAGTAAGCAAGCAAAAGAAAATATAATCCGCGTATACATCCAAACGGTCTTCGTATATACCTATCTCAACTCAAATTAGAATATTAGTCACTTATAATAAGATATAGAACATGTATGAGTTAAATAAAACCACATAGCATGAATTTTGAATTCAAACCATAAGCACAAACACTAATACACAACCATAACAATCATATGCAGCCAAAATAGTTATGACAATTAATTACAACCAAAAAAACCATTTAACAATTAATATTCATCCAAATAATTCATAATTACATCAATTTACATTATCCCGTGTCAATATTTAATTTGTACACCTCATTTCCGATTAACTTCTAATTTTTATTAATAGTTAATTGGTTTGCTTCAAATTTATTTACATCTATTGTAGTTACAATTCAATTTATTCAAATTTCAATTATTTCACTTTTTGTTCAACATATTTCATATAAATTCATTTATGGGCCAATTTATAAAATCATTTAATTTAATCTTATATAAGTTAAATTTTATTTCATTATCACTTAGAATATTTTCTTTTTAATACTAATATCATTTATAAACCATTTCATAAAATCACTTAAATTAATTATAAACATTTTATAAAACGCAACTCATGTCTATTATTACTTCATAATTTAAGTTCAAATTAATTCATTGATTCATTTCATTAGTTCATTTCACTAATTTATATTATTAACTTTACTTAAGTAAATTTATTTTATAACTCAAATTCATATTAATGATTTTTTTCTTTTTATCATAATCAATTTCATTCAACTTTTCTTAAGTTCACTTTCATTTTATAATTTATTTCATCAACTTATTTCATATTCAATTAGTTAACATTCGATTTATTAAAACTCACTCCACTTGCATTCAATTTATTTATATCCAATATAAAACAAATTCAATTACACACGTAAGTTTTACTTACACCCGTTTATTCACATTCAATTTCTTTCACAACTCAAATTGAATTTCATTTTATAACTCAAGTTTGTATTCGTTCTATTTATTCATTTTGTAGCTTAAGTGGAATTAATTCACTTTACTAATTCTGCTAGTTCCATTCAACTCCAATTCAATTCATTTAATCTTTATTAAAATAAACTTTATTTCATTTAATCTATCGCTCAGTTTATTTTACTTTATTTAAGTTAAAATTTTCTTTCTTATCATTCACATTCAATAAAGTTAAAATTTGTTTTTAGCTTAATATTTCTCAAATCTATAAGTTATACAAACTAATTCACTTAAAATTTCATTATCTAATTCATTTCAAATAAAATTCACCTTCATTTAAGCTTTCTTGAGTTAAACTTTATTTTATTTACTTCATTTCACTAACTTAATTTATCGAACATTTCTTAGGTTAATTCTTTTATTTCATATCTCAAATTCAAATTTTCTTTTGTTTACTGAACCAAAATGTTCAACCATTTTAAAATTCGGTTTATTTCCCTATTTAAATTCATAAGTTATAAACTTATTTCTTATCTATACTATTTTCAATTTATAAGTTCAAAACTGTTTTCATATATTTATCAAATCATATTTGGAAAAAAAATTCAATCAAAACTAACCTGTTTTAACCAGAAATAAATTTCTTTTGGTAGTAATTCTCACTCAGAAACTCGAAAATGAATACTGGCGATGCTGCTGTCATCCCCGGAATTATTTCCCAGCGACTAAAGTGAGTTCACTGCTTTTATTTCTTTCAAAAATATTTTCAAAATATATTTCTAGTCAAACACTTTCGAATAATATTATTATTAATTTTTGAAGGCTTTGGAAATAATTTTAAAAACAATGGGATTTAACTTCTAAAATTTTTAGCTTTTAAATCCTTTCTATTTATAAGCTATATTATAATTATACTTATACAACTCCATTATCTTATTACGAAAACATTTCATTAATTTACATCTTTGTTATTTCAAACAATTCTTGTTATAATTAGATTTCAATTTAATTTAATTATCGAAAACTTCATGAAATAGAGTTCACAAAGTATTCGTTTTAGTTTAATTCAAATAATAATCAATGATAACTAAATATTATCATCTCCTAACAACTATCATTCATTAATAATCATAGAGGTTTAAAAAAGTTATCATTTTGTATATAAAATATAATTTAGGTAAAATTATTTCATTTACCCAATTTTAAAACAATATTATGTTGACTTGCCTCGTTTAAATGTTTAGAAATCCCTATCAATAGGCATCCCATGCATCGACCAGAATTCATAAATAACTCAACGGATAAGTAAACACAATATAATTTTTTTTATAACACTAACAAGTACGTGCACTCGTATATATATACACGCTCAAACAAACTCATTCTAGGGTATTACTACCCTATCTCTAATGAGTCCAACCCGAAAAAGCTAAGGTTATCGCTAAACCAAAGCTTTGATACCAACTATGACGACTCACATTTCGGAAGGTTCAAATTGACAACAATCCACACATGTCCAACTCAAACAATCCAAAACACAGACAATCAATGGGGTAAATAAGAAAAATAGAAAAAGAAGAAAACAAACATAGAATCTCGTAGCGAAATGACAAAATATAAAAATCAAATAAACAGTTCATGAAGTTGTTTATAGTATACATTTGATTATAATTTATACAACACTTATCGGAGTTATATATAAAACAAAATAATAGAACAATTCACCAGAACAACATGATGCAGGGAATAATACTAGTAATATAATATACCAAATCTTCATCTTCGTATACCTCCAGGAGATAATCTTCAGTGCGTTGAAACCATGGGGTTGACCTAAATGTGATGAAAAGACAAAACACTCGAGTCAGGACCAAAATATCCTTATGTGAGTCAAATCGATATCACATATAACATGAGTGTAATAGCGTCAAAGATGTTTATGGGATTTCACATCTCCTATCCAGTGTATAACGTGCGTGCAATAACTCAAGTGATGTTATGAGATTTTCCATCTCTTAAGGATCTGTCAAACTATTTATATATAGTAGAATACGCTATATCTGTAATGTCTAATCAGTAAAATAAATATTTTTCATAGCGTTAAGGCTTTACATTAATCCCCCTTAAGGCGTTTTTAAGCATTGTCGTACAGTTTGCATATAACGCCCCAGTAGCATGTCGGGGGATAAGGATGCACCGTGATACGACAACACTAAACCAAAATCATAGTAGTCTCATATAGGGATAAAAGTATGACAAATGACGTAAGACAATGCCCAAGGTAGGATACTACCAGTTCGGATCGTAGGGCTGGATGTAACGCATCGTAGCTACGATCGCTCACCTCGTCCATCCATCCCATATCGAGTCAAAGGGAGGTTATCCCAAAAATCAAGGTGCACAAACCGAAACCAACAACAAGGAATATAGTATGGACCAAGTCCAAGAAGAGAATCGAAGAACAGATGTCTGCTAGCGGTAGCTAGCCCGCTTGGCCCAATCAAGCCATCCTGTTTAGTCATTTCAAATCGGCACAAGTGCCGAGGTCTATCTATCTCGTTCTCTTTCTTCAAATCCAGCAAACGACACCAAAACCAACCACTTCGTTCTGGAGTCTCCTCCGCGTACATAGTTGTTAAACTGGTTCCAATATTGATAGATAGTATGCCAATAAGAGGCCTCAATCACTTCAACAACCAAACACCGTTTTACATACGGGTTGGTACCTTTGCATTTCGAAAACGATTCATACTTGATATCAAAATATCATATTCTCTTCAAAATCAATTTCATTTCAAAATTGTCATATTCACTTCAAAATCATATTAAGTTCGATATGTCATTTTCACTTGAAAATATCATTTCGCTCCAATATCTCGATTTCACTTCAAATCATTTCAAATTTCAATTTAGGTTATAACTTCATTTTAACCACATTCACATTTATATCCACGATTTAAATATTAACAGTCCTACTTTGACCAGTTTGAATTTTTAGAAAATAGTTTGAAAATTTTTAAATAGTTTAAAAGTTAAAATAGTTTGATATAAATAGTTTAATAAAATGGTTTATATATTAAAAACGGTTTATATAGGAAATCGTTTGGAAAATCAAAATAATTTGAATATTTAAAAAGATAGGTTTTAAACAGTTTATATATTAAAATAATTTATTTGAAAATAGTTTCAAAGTCAAACTGGTTCAATTCCAAACCTTCCAATTCAAATCATTCAATCTCGATTCACTTCAAATCCACCCAATTTCAATTTCAATTCGAATTAACTTCGATTTCGATTTCAATTCAAATCAATTTTAATTTCGATTTCGGATTAATTAAATTTTGATTTCAATTTCAATTAATTTCAACTTCGATTCCAATTTGTATTAATTTCAATTTAGTTCTCAAATTTAAACCATTTCAATTTATATCAATTTCGAGTTCGATTTTAAAATATCGATTTAGATCGTTTAAATCAATATAACTGCAATGTTCAATTTAATGATCAAATCTTAAAAATAACTCAATTTCGAGCTCAATTTTGAAATATTCATTTCTGTTACCTTAACCGAGATGAATTTCCAAAGTTTGAATAAAGTTCAAATCTTTAAACAATTGACTTTCCATAGTTCAGGTCTTATGTTAATTTTAAATTCATATTCAAAATTTAATTCTTTAAAACAAGTTTAATTAACAATTTTAATTTCAACATTTCAAGCTCGAGTTTGAAAATAATTCAATCATCATAAATTCGACTTTTATTTCTTTAAAACCAACTCATTTAAATAAATTCAAAATTTAAGAATTTAAAATCACTTAATTTAACCAACCCGGTGCCCGTATATAATTTTCTACCATATGGCCAAGTGATCGGTTATTTTAATTTAATTTCAGGGATGGATATATATCATTTCAATCCAAAATAAATGTCTTAGGTATATATCATTTCAACCTATTTCTTAATTTATTCAAAATAATTAAATTAACAGTTTTTTTTGGCAAGGCCAGCCGGTTTTATAGTGGACCATCCACTTTTTATTACGAACGTAATAAAAATTTGAAGTACAAGAGAAAGGTAAAAGCACCTTAACTACTATGAAAAGGAAAGAAAGAAAGAAAACAACACAGTAGTGTGATAGACATATCACAACTACTATAAGAATATCGAAACAACTACTCCTCCGAATAGGTAGCAACACCATCATCCACTAAATCCTGAGAAGACTCCATAGGGACATTCCCCAACAAACCAGCAAAGGGGCGGAAATGGGAAGCAAGACATGGATCATAATCCATAGAATCAGAAGAGTACACAAAGGAACGATTCCAGGATGAATCAGCAAGCAAGATAGAATTCGATCTTGAAAAATAACCATCCAATACAAGAGCTAATGAGTCACCAGACGGTCTATAATAAAGGCATCTAAGGTCTAAATGATCATCAGAAACAAATCTAAAGAAATAATCATCCAGGGGTTAAATCTCATATCAGAATATGATCAACCCAACACCTCTCATCATCATCCCAAACAATAGAGGGACAAGGCAAAGGCAGACCAGGAATAGGTGCAGCACTAGGAGGCTAAACCGGAACAACAGAAGGGATTACAGGAACAACGCTAGGGACCACAGAAACGGCAGGGGAGGAAGGCCGAGCAGGCGATAAGGCAGTCCGATCGTCAGCACAAGAAGGCAGAGCCGGGACAAAAAAAGGAGCGGCAGGAGGAGGAACCTTAGGAACCCATTTCCTTAGAGGAGGCGGAGGAAGAGGGATCTTAGGAGCAGCCACAGAAATAACAGAATGAGAGCAGGCGATTGCTAGGTGGCCAAAGGAGTGACAGAGGAATAAATATCTGGAACCCAACCATAGCGAACACGGACATCCACTACGTGTCCAATAGCAAGCTGAACAGGGATAGAGGATGGGAGAGGCTAAGATGGGGAAATCTCAATCAGAGCCTTAGCGAACATCAATTTTTCACGCACAACCGTATTAGAGTCAAAACATTTCAGTTTACCTACATTACAAGCTAGCTAATTCAAACCAAGCAAGGGTTGCAGAGCAGAGGGAATATGGGAAAAGTAAACCCAAACGGGTATAGAGAGGACTTGCTCACGAGCACTAGCAACTGTCGGAGACCAAGGAGTAATAATAAATGGTTGCCCACCAAAAAAAGAAGGCTCAGCCTCAAGAACACGACAGCGGTCCTCGCTGGAGGAAAACAGAAGGAAATACATGGAATCCACTAGCCTAACACGAAGATCACCATGAAGACGCCAAGCTTTACGACAAACCGATGCCGCAGCGTGGAGGCGATGAGATGGGTCTAGAAAGAATCCAACCAAATAATCTGACCAATAGTCCACACCAGCTTGCAGAACAATAGGAGGAGGAATCATCACTCCATTTACCTCAACAATTTCAAATTCAATCGGATTGTAGTCCCCCGCATTACGGGGCAAAGATGAATAAAGCGAAGTCCAAGGTTTGGAACCGGCCAGGGAAGGAGCAGCAGGGCCGGGATGCACCACACTAATGGGATTACTAGCAGCGGGTACAACAGAACTCAAAGCATTGAGAATGGGAGCACACTTATCATTGGCATTAAGTCGAACACAAGGTGTGCGACGCGCACAGTTCAAACAATTAGCAGCATAGACTAACAAAGCACGGCCAGGAAAAACATTCACCTCCTCGTCAACACAAGCAACTGCACCAACAGCCGCACACGGCGACATGCCACAGCAATTAGCAAGACAAACCTCATCAGGCTTAGGAGACGATGCACCGAAAGAGGGCCCATTTTATATAGTGTCAAATAATTTACAGGTGATACAGGATGTATATAAAATAAATAAACATCCAATCATCCACAATATCAACCAAATTGGCATCCATCACAATCAATACTCCAAACAAACAAAATATCACAACAATTGACTATCAACATCGGGGTCTAACTGGAAATTAGTTTCATTTTCAAATTGAACTGTCAATTTAAATGTCAGTTAAATTATCAACAACAGTCAATAAAATTAAATTACTTTAGGATATCAATTTAACTAACATAAAAAAACCATTTGTGAGCATTATAAAAACTCATATTTTATTATGACTGAAAATATTTCAATTTCAAATAAATTCCAATTTGATTCCATGGCGTAGACGACGTCGATACGATTCCAGTGCAATTTGTTTCGTCCAAAACGGGCCTCGTACGAAAAAGATACGAATTTATTAATATTCGATATAACTAAAACCTAATTAAAAAATTAATAAAAACTTAATAATCTTAAACTAACCTTACTTTACACGCGTACAAGGCCTCTCGTATCCTCCTTCCCAACGAGCTCGCGCGACAGTACCGCTTTTTTTATATTGTGATCGATCGACTAATCGCCTACAACCGCGCCAGGCCATCGTCACCCTAGGCCGCGTCGCCTTCCCCATCGCGCATGCATGTGCAGAATGAGGATGAGAAATCCAAACCCTAACAGCGATCGAACGCGAGCCTCCACCATCTCGCACCGCTTCCTCCTTCCCCAGCAACGCATCCATGCGTGCGCCGCGCGCGCTCGCGACTTCGTCTCGCGGTTTTGTTTTGTTTTTTCGTTCTACAACAAAGAAATGAGAGGGAGAGAGGAGGATGTATAAGGAGCGACAAAGAAGTATGCGGAGGTACGAAATGTTGGGATGAGGATAAATATATATTATTATAATTAGAAATATCTAGCTTCTTAACGTCTCAAAATTCTCGAGCTCCAAACTAGGCGTGCACACTAGTACAAAACAGATCAGTTGCTTCGCCTCATTTGTGTCGGTTGTCCATAAAACCGACACAAATAGTGTAATTTGTGTCGGTTGTTTATTAACAACCGAAACTATTGACTTATGGGGTAAGAAGAAAATGTTAAAAATGTAATTTGCATCTGTTGTTCTTAAAAAACCGACACAATTGAAGGGAAGCAATATATTTACTCGTGTCGGTTGTTTGAACAACCGACACAATTAAATACAATAGCATCGGTTGTCCATAAACCGACACCATAGACACACAACTTTCGCCCAAATCCATTTCAGCCGCCCCCGCGAACCCTAAATTTTAGAGGGAAAATTTGGCACGTCTCTTCTTTTCTTCTTCGAAGTGGTTTAGTTACTCTCGAAGTCAAAGTGAACCTCGAAGCGATTCAGCAATCCACGTACTGAGACTTCAAGTACGCCTGGCTTGTTGAATCAATCCGCTCCAACGTGCTCGATGATGGAGAGGAACACGATTTGGTCCACCAATCTTGAGATTTTTTCCAATAACCTCTAGATCAATCACGCTCTTTCACTTCAATCGTATTTCTCTTGCTTTTCTGCCTTCGGCTTGCATCTATCTTCTCGAGCCTTGCTTTGATCTCCCGTCGACTGGTTAATTTTAGGTACTTCTATTTTTATGCTAATTATTGGCATATGGATTTTTGAAATGAATTTGAATTCATGTGTTTGCTATTTGATCATTACTTTATGTATGGAAGAAATGGTATTTGATTTTTAAATAAATAACTATAGTATTTAGGTTTCAATTCACTGAAACTAGTTTAAGAAAACAAGATATAATGTCTTTTGTTTATTTAATTAATACTAGTCTATTTAATCGGCTATTTTTAGTTCCAGTTTTTCTAAATCAGTTCTTCAAAATGATAAGGTGTTCTTTTTTACTTTAATCCACTCATTATCATTTGCACAATTAGAAGTCTAATTTGTATCATTGTTTAATGGTAAAGTTTATGTCAATGTTTATGCACAGTTGTGTTATATGTCTGTGAAATTTGTTAGAAACCAACCGACCTACACCGACATGACCGAGTCCTTAACTGCACTCGTCAAAACCAATCCCTAATTATTACAACAAAATTCAAGTATATTATAAAAAATGACAATGCAGCGATCAATTTGAAGTATAAGCATTTTAGTCGCAGCCTCGATCTCATCGATAAATGTTTTTGTTAATTCTTTTTTACAGATCTTGAAATGTAGATTTGTGTTATGATTTACAGTTTAATTTTGCTGTGAGATTAATTTAGTTACTATAGTAATCAATGCGAAGGTAAGTACACGAATGTTTAGAAAATGCAGTTGGATTATTCTTTATATTTTTCAACTACATCATTGTATATAATAGCTCTCAATTTCCAAAAAATAAAGTGCTATATTTAAATGTCTCTCAAGTTGTTCTTCATTCGTCGAAATGAAAGATTCGTTCAATCATTTTCCATTCTAAACAAATTAAAGAGGTCCTGTTGCCAAAACAAAAATCCACTATTCATTTGGCTCTTCATCCTGGTAAAATGGAGAACGACTGGGGGACTAGCTGTGTTTTGTTTTTCCATTTGCAAAATTAGAGAAAGACATAAGGATTGGAGATGCTCTAGGCTCGGTTAGCTGAGCTATTGGATGGGGAATGTGCTTGAAATTTTGTTATTTCTTTTTAATTTAGCAGTAGATAGTTGATAGAATCCTTCATAAATGTAGTGAAATTTATAGTATTATTGTAACATTACTTATCCCTGGGACCAAGGGCAAGTCTAATGACACCTTGGACTAAAGCAACCGACTTGTAACATGACAAACATCCACTCAGACTATGTATAAATAATTTTAGTAGTTTATATGGTATACTGTAAGGTCATTATCTATTTCAATTTCTGAGTCATGCTCATCTTTTTTTCTCTTTTAGCTTTATGATTTTGGGCCTTGTTTCCTGGAGATTTGACCAGGCAACTGAGTGCTCGGCATTGGCCACTACTCGGCATGATAGACTGTTCGGCATTTAGGAGGACTCGGCGAAGTGCGCGGCATCCAGTGGGACTCGGCATCCATAGCGTTCGGCATCCGTAGTGCTCGGCGTCAGTTAGTGTTCGGCGACAACCAATGCTCGGCGCTAGTGTCCGGCATCCAGGAGCGTTCGGCGAGGCACTTGACATCCAGGAGTGTTCGGCGTAGTACACAGCAGTGCTCGACATCAAAAGCACTCGGCATAGAGACTACTCGGCATAGTACTCGGCAACAAGGGTACTCGGCACCAAGTAGTGTTCAGTATCAACTGGCACTCGGCAACAACCTATGCTCAGCATCAACTAGTGTTCGGCATCCCATAACTGTTCGGCATCAAGACTGCTCGGCGTCAAGACTGTTCGGCATCAAGACTGTTCGGCATCAAGACTGCTCGACGTCAAGACTGTTCGGCATCAAGACTGCTCGGCATACAAGGTCGCTCGGCACACCGGGGTACTCGGCATACAAGATTACTCGGCATCCCATGGTGTTCGGCGTAATACTCGTCACCCAGGAGACATTCAACACAACGAATCAGCACACCGTTCAGCATAGAAGGAATGGTTCGGCAGAGATCGTTCGGCGAACATTGATCGGCATACGGCGACCACTGTACTCGGGCTGGAACGTTCGGCAATCAGCCCACCTGGGAAGTCCAGCCCATCTTTGCCTATAAATAGAGGGGCAGGGTCACAGTGAAAGGGATCCTTTTTTGGAGAGCAAATACGGGGAGACTCTGCCATTTTCAAGACTCATCTTCTCTACTCAAACACCTTCATTCAAGCATTTGATCCACGAATTGTATTTGTAATCAATCAATCATAAAGGAAATCAATAAAGTTGAGCAAAGTGGACGTAGGCAATTACGCCGAACCACTATAAATTTTGTGTTCTTACTTTCTGCACTTGAATTAAGGTTGTCTTCTCTGTTTAATTGCTTTCATCACTTATATCTCTACACAATCTTTCTGAACGAGGTTAGTGACCAATTTTGGTGCTAACACTTTGGTGCTTTCACCGAGAATCGAATTCTCAGACCTCAAGGATCTGCTTTGAAGCTACTGGATTGAACAAATCCCCCAAAGAAGATCCGATTTACTGATAGGACATCCGTTGATTCTACTCAGAGTTCATACCAATAACTCTACAATGGCAAGACCACGTACCAGGTCAGCTTCCCTTAATGCGGATGCCCGAGAGACTGCTAGCGTGCAACAAGCAGGACCTAGCAATCAACCAGCAATCCCGAGTGCAGGGATTGCCGCTCAAGAACAGACTCCAGTTGTCACCAGAGTGGAGTTCAACGACTTGATGAGAGAACTTAGGGAAAGCAGGAGACAACTGGGAGAACAGATGCAAGCTAATGCCAACCTGATGGCACAACTCACTCAACAGCAGCAACAGAATGCTGGGGGCAATCAAGCTGCTTATTCCTCTTCTGATAGCTCAACTTCTTCTGATGAGCCACCCAGGCGCAGACGCCGTAAGACTGAAACCGCAAGGGCAGATGCTGCTGTTCGAACAACAGGAGACCGCGACCAAGCCAGAACTGGAAACTTCCGAACTGGAGTACAGGTGGAGGAAGGAGCTCCAGATCATCAAGATGTTAACAATGTTGAACCTCATGACGCACGATTGGCAGATCGCCAGGAAAGGAGGCATCAGCATGGACAGGCACGTAGAACTGACTCCAACCTCCCAGCTTCCATACAGACACCCGATCTGACAGCCATGATCAGGCAACTGATGAAAGAAAATCAGGGCTTGTCAAATGACGATTGGGGAGTGTCAAGAAGTCATACTCCGTTCACGGATGTTGTGCTACAAGCGTCCTACCCCAAGAAGTTTAGCATGCCAACCATTCCTGCATACGAAGGAAAGACTGACCCCAGACAACATGTAATGAGGTATGAATGGATGATGGATTCAGCCAGAGCAAATGATGCCACCAAATGTAGGTGCTTTCCGATTACTCTATCTGGGATCGCTACTATGTGGTTCACCCGACTTCCTCCGCGATCCGTATCAAATTTCGAGGAGTTGGCAAAGAAGTTTATTGAGCAGTTCAGGATACACACTACACGCCCGAAGGACGTGATGTCTCTGTCGAGTGTAATCCAAAATCCCGGAGAGTCGCTGAAGGAGTACTTACAAAGATTCCATGTTGCGGCAACTGAAGTCAGTAATCCCAACGACCACGCAATTCTAATGGCTGTGATGAGAGGTGTAGATCCGGATTCTGAATTCGGGGATTGGCTGGCAGGAAAACCTCCGACTACGCTAGAGCGTTTCTACTCCAAGGCGCACCAGTTCATAAGAAGAGAGGAAGCTAGGTGGGTACGACGAGACAAGGCACCGGGACCCGCCCAAGAGTCAATTAAGAGCAACATTGCTGTGAAGCAATCTGGAGACAATTCAGGAAAGGTCCAAGTCAACGTCCAGAATAAGCCTGTGCAGCCCAAAGAGTCCGGAGGAAGGAGTCAAGGAAAGAGGAAAGAAGCGGGAAAGTGGAAGTCGAGAATTCCAAGCTACAATGAGTACACTCCGCTAAACGCCCCACTTGAGAACATTTACCTATCCACATGCAATACTTTTCAGTACAGAAAACCACGTCCGAAAGAATCGACTGAAGAACAGAAACGGACTGGGAAATACTGCCGCTTCCATGAAACCTATGGACACAACACGGAAGAATGCAGACACCTACATGACGCTATCGAGAAATTGATCAGACAAAAGAAGTTGCAAGAATTTGTGAAGGATCCGCAGGAAGGAGGACAGGGAACGTCCGACCCAGGTCGTGCACCAGCTCCACGTCATCCAGAGGAACCTGCCCGAACTGTTGGGAGACTGGTTATAAATACAATTATCGGCGGACCTCATCCCGCAGATAAGAACTGGCAAGAGATGGAGCGATATGCGAGCTCCTTGAAGCATGCGGATTTCGAGTGCTGTTCAAACGTAGAGGACGGGGCCCCTGCTAAGCAGCAGCGCGTGATGACAGATGATATTGTGTTCAGAAACAGAGACGCTGATCAGATAGAGGCTCCGACCATCGATCCCATGGTCATATCTGCAACAATCGGACCAGCGTATGTAAAAAGAATCTTGATTGATTGTGGAAGTTCAGTCAACATCATCTTCAAGAAGGCATATGATCAGATGAAGCTAGAGACAAAAGACTTGAAACCATCCAAAGCTCGTATCCACGGCTTTAACGGCGCTGCGACTGATGCAGTGGGATATGTCGAGTTACCAGTTGAACTGGGACAAGGTGAGCGTCGGAGGGTACGAATTCTACCCTTTGTAGTTTTGGATGTGGACTCTCCATACAATGTTTTCTTGGGTCGGCCGGCCCTGGCTGAATTTAGGGCGGCACTAGCCCCGTGGTGCTTGACTTTGAAGTTCCCAACTGACAATGGAGTAGGCATTGTTCACGGAGACCAAGCAGCTGGTCGTTCTTGTTATGTGGCCGAGCTCCGTGAAGCCCACCGGAGGGAAAAAGGAAAGGGTACGGACAATCCTGTCCGCATCCTCAACACGAATAATTGACAAGTAGTGCCCGAGCCCTGGCTCGGGCATAGTTCTCGGATCTACGGAGATATAGATCCGAGAGACGACGATGAGAAACCCATGGAAGAGAAGGCGGCACCGGCTGAATTAACAATCGACATTTCAGTTAGCCGTGACGACCCTTCGCGAATACTGAAAATCGGATCACAGTTAAGCCCCGCAATGACAGAAGACCTTAGCGACTTCCTCCGAGCAAACCTCGATGTTTTCGCCTGGACGCATTCTGATATGTGTGGGATTTCTCCCGCCATCACAAGTCATATGTTGAACATAGACCCGAAATACGTCCCAGTCAAGCAAAAGAGGAGAGGAATGGATCCAGAGAGATCCGCCGCTCTTGGAGAGGAGGTGGACAAACTCAAAGCAAATGGGTTCGTCCGCGACGCCCTCTACCCAGAGTGGGTCTCCAACCCTGTGCTAGTAAAAAAGGCAAATGGGAAATGGAGGACTTGCGTAGATTATTCCGACTTGAACAAAGCATGCCCTAAGGACAGTTTCCCGTTGCCTAGGATCGATCAGTTGGTCGATTCCACAGCAGGACACGAATTATTGTCATTCATGGATGCGTACTCAGGATACAACCAAATCCCAATGCATATTCCGGACCAAGAACACACCAGCTTCGTTACAAATGTCGGGCTGTATTGCTATGTAGTGATGCCCTTTGGATTAAAGAATGCTGGAGCAACTTACCAACGTCTGGTGAATCGAATGTTCAAGGACCAGCTGGGCAAAACCATGGAAGTCTATGTGGATGACATGCTCGTGAAGTCACGGCAGTCAAACGACCACATCCAAGACTTAGCTGAAATGTTTAACATCCTCAGGTCCTATGGAATGAAAATCAACCCGCTGAAGTGTTCTTTCGGTGTTGCATCAGGGAAGTTTTTAGGATTCATCGTCAACGCTAGGGGAATCGAAGCCAACCCAGAAAAGATCCAAGCCATTCGAGACGTACAAGCACCCAGGACTATAAAGCAGGTACAGAGCTTGAACGGGAAAGTGGCTGCGCTAAGTCGGTTTATATCCAAGGCAACTGACAAGTGCATCCCATTCTTCGACATAATAAAGAAAGGAAAGAGGAATTTTGAATGGACGTCTAGCTGCGAGGAAGCTTTCCAGAACCTGGTAAGGCATCTGGAGAGCCCACCGATGCTATCTAAACCAGTTGACCATGAGATGCTGTATGTTTACTTGGCTATATCCCCTCATGCGATAAGCGCAGCTTTGGTCCGTGAGGAGGATCGAGTCCAGAAGCCGGTATATTATGTTAGCAAGCGTTTAACGGGGGCAGAGAAGAATTACCCTAAAATTGAGAAATTGGCTTATTGCTTGGTGATTGCATCACGCAAGCTACGCCCATACTTTCAAGCGCATTCAATCGGCGTTTATACCGACCAACCCCTGAGGCAGGTACTTCAGCGACCAGAAACTTCTGGAAGATTGCTAAAATGGAACATCGAGTTGAGCCAATTCGATATCGCGTACTTACCACGGAGAGCTATCCGAGGGCAAGCGTTAGCAGACTTCATCGCTGAATTTACCATACCCGTCAAACCGGACGATCACGACATCATTCCCCCCATACGATGGAAGTTATACACTGACGGTGCATCAAACGACCGTTGCTCCGGCGCGGGCGTAGTTCTTATAACTTCGGAAAACCGATCAATCTGTTATGCCCTGAAGCTCGATTTTCCGGCTACAAACAACGAAGCTGAATATGAAGCATTGATCGCTGGCTTGAAGCTTATCAAAGAACTCGGAATCAAATCAATCGAAATCTTTTGTGACTCGCAGTTAGTGGTATACCAAGTGCGAGGAGACTACCAAGCAAAAGGACGAAAGCTTGCTCCGTACCTCGTTCAGGTCCAGGAACTACTATCAAATCTTGAGCGTTATGACATTTCGCACATCCCTCGAGAACAAAACAAAGAAGCCGACTTGTTGGCTAAGTTCGCAAGTACCGACGATGTCCAGCAAATGGGATTGTATCCCGTGGAAGTCCTGCATGCCCCGAGTACGGGCGAGATGAAAATCGATCTTGTGTTGGAAACAGAGATCGAGAAGGACTCGTGGATAACCCCATTCAAACTGTACCTGACAACTGGGGCTTTACCAGAAAGAAGAAGCGAAAGACGACAGGTCCTTCGAAAGGCTGCGCGGTACGTAATGCAGGATGGATCCATGTACCGGAAAGGATTCTCAATCCCATTACTACGATGCATCGCTCATGATGAAACAAAGCGAGTCTTGAGGGAAGTCGATGAAGGGGAATGCGGCGACCATACTGGGGGGCAAACGCTAGCAAAGAAGATCCTCCGCTATGGGTATTACTGGCCTACCGTAAACCGGGATGCCGCGGACTACGCAAGAAAATGCGACAAGTGTCAAAGATATGCAAAAATCCCGAGGGCTCCGTCAACGGAACTCACACAAATGATCAGCCCTTGGCCATTCGCGATCTGGGGAATCGACATAATCGGCTCTTTGCCTCTATCCAAAGGTGGTGCGAAATACGCGATAGTTGCGGTCGACTATTTCACGAAATGGGCCGAGGCAGAACCTTTGGCCACTATCACCTCTAAGAAAGTCATTAATTTCATTGTACGAAACATCATATGCCGCTTTGGTCTTCCACGCACCATCATTACAGATAACGGAACGCAATTCGAAAGTAGAGAGTTCAAAGAATTCTGTCTAAAGTACGGCATCGAGAAAAAGTTCGCTGCCGTTGCACACCCAAAAGCTAACGGACAAGTCGAGGCCGTTAACAAGGTAATCAAGTCCATACTAAAGAAGCGTCTGGAGAAGGTTGGAGGCAAGTGGGTAGATGAACTCCCGACGGCATTATGGGCATATAGGACTACCCACAAGTCCGCGACCGGCCACACTCCGTTCGCCTTGGCATACGGTTCTGAAGCCGTGATACCCGTGGAACTTGAAGTTCCATCGCACCGAGTAACATACTATGACCCCAAGACGAACCAGAACCTCTTGCTGGAATCACTGGACTGCATCGACGAAAAGCGCGAAGAAGCTGAGTTAAGGGCGGCGGCGCACAGACATCGAGTCAAGCGCTACTACGATGGCAGAGTCCGCCCAAGAATCTTTGATGTGGGCGATCTCGTTCTGAAGCGAGTCTTCCCAGTACCATCACGCATGAATCCCAGTTGGGAAGGTCCATATGCCATTGAACGGAAGCTTGGAGAAGGAACATTCAAGCTAGCGACCGTTGATGGCACGACGCTCCCCCGAGCATGGAACAGTGAACATTTGCGGCACTATTACATTTAGCATGTTTCCCTTTCTTGTTATAGGCATTATTGTTTTCCGCATGTTTCCATTCAATAATGACTTAGTTTCCTTTTGAAGTTGTAATCGAACTATTTAGTTGATTTTCATTAATAAAGGCTTGAAGCCGCATTTTCTATGAAGTTTCTGTATCTCTTAATCGAATGATAAATTACATTATTCTGTGCGGCGTACAGACTCATACAAACGATTTCCAATCTCCGAATCCCCAGAGTGCGGAGCGGAGTACTCTAAGTCCCCAGAGCGCGGACTAGAGTATAAACGATTTACAATCTCCGAATCCCCAGAGTGCGGAGCGGAGTACTCTAAGTCCCCAGAGCGCGGACTAGAGTATAAACGATTTACAATCTCCGAATCCCCAGAGTGCGGAGCGGAGTACTCTAAGTCCCCAGAGCGCGGACTAGAGTATAAACGATTTACAATCTCCGAATCCCCAGAGTGCGGAGCGGAGTACTCTAAGTCCCCAGAGCGCGGACTAGAGTATAAACGATTTACAATCTCCGAATCCCCAGAGTGCGGAGCGGAGTACTCTAAGTCCCCAGAGCGCGGACTAGAGTATAAACGATTTACAATCTCCGAATCCCCAGAGTGCGGAGCGGAGTACTCTAAGTCCCCAGAGCGCGGACTAGAGTATAAACGATTTACAATCTCCGAACCCCTAGAGTACGGAGCGGAGTACTCTAAGTCCCCAGAGCGCGGACTAGAGTATAAACGATTTGCAATCTCCGAATCCCCAGAGTGCGGAGCGGAGTACTCTGAGTCCCCAGAGCGCGGACTAGAGTATAAACGGTTTCCAATCTCCGAATCCCCAGAGTGCGGAGCGGAGTACTCTAAGTCCCCAGAGCGCGGACTAGAGTATAAACGATTTTCCAATCTCCGAATCCCCAGAGTGCGGAGCGGAGTACTCTAAGTCCCCAGAGCACGGACTAGAGTATAAACGATTTTCCAATCTCCGAATCCCCAGAGTGTGGAGCGGAGTACTCTAAGTCCCTAGAGCGCGGACTAGAGTATAAACGATTTACAATCTCCGAACCCCCAGAGTGCGGAGCGGAGTACTCTAAGTCCCCAGAGCGCGGACTAGAGTATGAACAGTCTTAAGTCTCCAAGTCCCCGGAGCACAGTGTCAGCAAACCAAATAAAGACAAGAGAATCATCCAAACAAGAAGAAACTGAAATTTTATTCGATAAGTCCAAAATAGGGATACAAGATCACTCCTACAAAATTCGGGTCTGTACAAACTACAAGTTATGAAAGGTAGAAACTATTACAAACTTAAGCAAAAAACTTGTTGAACAAGTGCATCGATCATTTCTTCGACTTCTTCTTCTTGTCCGCCTTCGGTGTCTCCGACGACTCCTCTCCCTCACGTTTCTTCTTGGACTTTTTGCTTGCTAGAGAGACGGAGTCAGGAGTAGGAGACGGAACATCTAATGGTTTGGACCTGCCCGGGAGAATGATTTTCAAAGGTCTATTCCGCGGGTCAGTAAGTTCCAGGACTTCGGATTCAACCTTGACTTTGACCTTTCTCTTCTCCTCGTCGGCGAGACGATCCTTCATGCTCATCTCTGAAGTATGCTCAGAGGCGCCAGTAATTTTAACTTCGTCGCTTCCTTCGGCCGGAGACGAGGTGTCAAGTTTGTCGTCATCGAGCGCCCCGATCACTTGAGCGTCTGGGCCGGGAGTCACCTCTGCGTGAGCAGCGTCGCTTGTTTTCCCCGCTTCCTCCTTGGCGTCGTCGCTCCTCGGAGTTGGCTCAGTGTCAGAACAACCTGTGAGAGATATAAGAAGTGGGCATTAGAACAAATAACCACTGTTGAAAAATGACGGGATCACTTCGATTTCTAGAGGAAGAAGAATATCCTACCAGGATCAGGTTGACTGTCGGTGGCGCGCGGGGTTTCACCCTCCAGGATAGGTGACAGCATATGAACGCCAAGCCCGGGATCTTCGGGATCATAACTGGCGTGTTGCTCGAATGGATCAAGCGTCGACCGACCGGCCGATTGAGCAGCATAAGGAGCGGCAATGTGAGGAGTAGTAGTGACGGCCTCTGACGGGCCAGCCTCGTTGTTCTTCTCTTTCGAAGGGGAAGAGCCTTTGCCATAGAGAGCCAATGCTACGGATAAATCCGATGGCTCATTCCCCCTCAGGAACTCCTTCACCAGTGCATCCTCGTCGATTTCTTCGGAGCCTGATTCGACTTTCTTGATCTTTATCAGAGTCTCCCATGCCTCAGCCAGGGATTCATGGTAGCCGTCGCCCAAGAATGTTAGGTCGCGATGCATAAGGACGCGGGCTCCGTACTCGGCAATCAACGGGTCAAACATACTTTTGACCTCTTCCCTGCCAGCCTCTGCGGCCGCCTCAAGGCGAGAATCAAGCTCCTCCTCAGCCATTCTTTTACCCTCCTCACGGGCTTCATCCTTCATTCTCTCGACCCCGGCAAGTTCACCGTCGAGCTTTGCCTTGAGGAGCCGGGTAGCAACAATCTCATCGCAATACCGCTGTGATTCTTCCTGAGCGGCTATTTTGTCTTCTTTCTCCTTGGAGAGTTGTTCTTTCAGCTCTTTGACTTGAATAGCGAGCACGTCCCTTTCTTTTTGAACAGAGTCTTTTTCTAGGGCGAGGGCGCCGCTGCGCTGAACTGCTTCATCAAGCTCCTTTTTGTGAGCCACCTCTAAGCGAGTAACTGCCTCGGCAGTATCTTTTGCGCCTTGTTCAGCGGCTTCTAGCTTTAACTTATAAGAGGCGAGCTCTTCGTCTTGGAGTTTGATGATTTTCTTATCGCTGTCAGCCTCCAGAGTCAGACGGTCAATCTCGTGTTGACGCTCAACAGATACTTCTGATATCTTCTCCACCAAGTGCACGAATGCGTCATGTTGAACATAAACGTCATTGTTGCATGCAATGGCACTTTGCTTCACGTGCCCAGGAATGTGATGGATGGCCGGGAGGAATTTCAAACCGTCAAAAAAAATCTTCGGAAACTTGGCCTTAAGGTCGACCATCTTTTCCGCAACGGTTGGGTCCACGGCAGGAGCAGGAGGAGGAGGCTTAGAGAATTCCGTTCTTTTACGCGGCTCCCGAACTTGCCTCGTACTCGATGAACTGGAATGTTGTTCTCGAGCAGCATCTGACTGATAGCCCTTCTGCAGAGACTTCTCTTTATCCGGCTCAGTTGCAGGAGGAAGATCACGGGACTGAGAAGATTGATAGTGCGCTTTCTTGCGATGAGACGATTCGCGCGGACGATTGTCCCTATCCTCATAATCACCTCGGTCCCGGCGTCTGCCCGAACCGGAATCCCGTCCGGAGTGATGAAATATTGAAGACCCTTGAAGGCGATCAAGTCCGTGGGAGCGGCCCATATCACCTGCAAAGAAGGAAGATAACAACGAATTAAGGAGAATTCACGAATTAAAAAGACTTGAAGTATGCTATGGAATGCGCGTGTGCGTGTGTGTCCTAAGTGTTCCCCCCGACGGACCCGTTCGTTTGTCTTTGCTAATCGGGGTATTGTCTCTGTGAGCCGGGAGTTGAACTCCTACATTGCCTCTAGCGGGCGACGAGAATTTGAGAGCTTCAAGATCATCGAACCCATAATTAAGTATGTCTTCGGGGATAGAGAGGTTCGAGAGACCCCTTAGAGAACTCTCCAGACGCTGTGAAGAAGCCTCTTTTTAAGGAGGGATAGGCGTAGGTTTTGAGGTGTCGCCGACTTTCTCTTTCTGAACCGTATATTTCAGCTTTTTCTTTCCCTTCGAAGGGGAGGATGACGTCTCAATATCCTGGATTTCGATTGCCGGATTCCAAGCAGGACCCACGTTCTCGCCCTGAGTGTCGGGTGCATCACCCTCTCCACGCTCGCCTTCTTCGTGCGCGACGGGAGCGCGACGTGACGACGGGCCGGCAAGTTTTTTCCCTTTACCGGATGGAGGTTTGGGAATTGTAACGCCTTCTGGAAGGCTGACCCGACGATCAGGAGCTAGCAAGCCGAACCCCGACAGCGATTCATTTGAAATGATAGCTCGAATATCTCGGTCCTCGGCCGGGAGAGCTCTAATCGCGTCAACAGCATCAGAATATCC
The DNA here is from genome assembly GCA_030737815.1 of Allium fistulosum. NCBI lineage: Eukaryota > Viridiplantae > Streptophyta > Magnoliopsida > Asparagales > Amaryllidaceae > Allium > Allium fistulosum. Next base: position 1,114,404,157 of record CM060905.1, read on the forward strand.
TCGGCCTTCCGGACGCGGGTTAATACCTGAAAAGATGAGATGAAGAGTTAGGAAAAAACATGACTCCCATTAAGTACAAGTAACGGTTCAGCAGAGAGACTTACTGCCTTCAACCCATCTCCTAGCGAAACCAGACGGGCATCGCACATAGAACCATTCCTGTTTGTACAGGGCGAACTTGCTGCAGGCCCCTGTCAAGATCTGGCACTTGTGATACGGCTCGAGGAAGATGAAGGAGGGGCTATCTTTCCGTCTCTTGAACATGTAAATGTATCGAATATCACCGGGGGTTGGAGGTCTGGAGAAGACAGCCATGAAGAGTAAATAAGTCCCATATAGGAACGCATGACCATTCGGGTGCAGCTGCGACGGAGCGATATCTATATACTGCAGCACATCCCGGAGAAATAGGTTAAACGGAGGCACGCTGCCCATCCAGCACATGAACTTGTTGCAGGCCGTGTACCCGACCGGGGGCAAGTGAGGACGGTCGTGTCTCGAAGGAACTAACACGTCGGTAAAGGGAATTCCGTGAATGGAACATATCCGTCGCAGAGCGGCCTCGTTGATCCTCGAGGCTTGAGAATCGACCGGATTGTCCAATAAGATGGTTGACTCTAGAGCATCGGGCGCTAGATTATGAGCGGGAGAGATTAACGGATTGGAAGCATCTGCGGCTCCTTGCTTTGCTGACGGCCCAGGCCTGTCAGATACGGTGGCCGAGCTAGATCTTCCTGACATCCCGAATAAATAATGGACCTGGCTAAATGCTTGAGAAAGCTATACTTGAAAAACGTTGAGCGTTAGAATCAGCATCACGAATTTTCCCCCCACGTGGTGTGTGAACTAGTGCAAGCAATTGTGTAAAGACAGCAATAAAGGTATAATAATTAGCTGCGGATCATCGCTTTCGAAGACCGTCATCGCTGACCGTCTCAAAGGCCCGCCTTGAGGTAATTACAGTTTCAGGTTCAAAAGACATATGATTTCTAGAGTGACCGGCCTAAGTGTAGTTTAACATTTATACTGATCGGCATTTTAGTAATGATTCATCGTCCTAAGTAAAGTGTTCGGCAATTGTATTGTTCGGCATATAAGGTGTTCGGCAATTACATTGTTCGGCATGAAAAGTGTTCAGCAATTGTATTGTTCAGCATATAAGGTGTTCGGCAATTACATTGTTCGGCATATAAGGTGTTCGGCAATTACATTGTTCGGCATGAAAGGTGTTCGGCAATTGTATTGTTCGGCATATAACGTGTTCGGCAGTTACATTGTTCATCCTAAAGAAGTGTTCGGCATGTATCTGAGTTCGGATAAGTCATTGTCAAGTGTTCGGCATTGAAATTGTTCGGCATATATATGTTTGTTCGGCATTTGAATGTTGTTCGGCCTGAATTATGGCGCGGCAATTGTGTTGTTCGTCCTAAGTGTTGTTCGGCCTAGGTATTTATATTGTTCGGCATTTTTTATGTTCGGCGAATATAATGTTCGGCAGTTATACTGTTCGGCATTTTTGGTGTTCGGCGAATATATTGTTCGGCGGTTATATTGTTCGGCATTTTCGATGTTCGGCGAAGGAGTATAGCTGTTCGGCGTGACAGTTGTTAGGTAATTATGTCGTTCGGTCTAGATGCTATTCGGCGTATATGTCTGTTCGGCATAAGGGCAGCGTTCGGCCTTAGACCGTTCGGCTAAGGCAGCGCTCCGCCCTCGATCATAACTCCGTCCTGCCCTTTCTCCATTCACGACGAACGACAGAGACAAGATTGCCTGGCGAAGATTACGCCGTTCGACGCCCCATCTCCCTTTTCCTTCCAATCTTGATCGGCACAAAGGGGCTAGATCTAACTACCATGCACTGTTCGGCGACTCCGAACGTGCGAACCACTTCTACTAACCACACATTGTACACCATGTGATGAACCTAAAGATTGAAGTAATGTAATCGTGGAGGGAATGGTACCTAGTTCGACGATCGAGATTGAGGAAGGATCAACTAGACTTTATGTCTGATAGAGTGGCAGGAGTCGTAAATCTCTGGGAATAACAGAAGAGAAAGCGTAAGGAGAGAATGGTGGATGGGCGCGAGGTTATATAGAGGGAGGTAGAAGTCGAGAAGACCATGACCGGTAGAACCGGTCAAGGTCATAGCGTTCGGCGCATAACAGTTCGGCATTGAAGCATGGCTCGGCAAGGAAGCACCGTTCGAACGCGCATGTCTCGTTCGGCATTTGGAACACGTCCGGCACACATCGATCCTACAAAAGTGGCGTCCCCGTTCGAGGTTATCCAAGAGTTTAAGACGTGATGAAGATGTTGCACGATTCAAAGCGTACCACGTTCGGCCACGCGATACACTTTGGGGGGCAAGTGTTTCCTGGAGATTTGACCAGGCAACTGAGTGCTCGGCATTGGCCACTACTCGGCATGATAGACTGTTCGGCATTCAGGAGGACTCGGCGAAGTGCGCGGCATCCAGTGGGACTCGGCATCCATAGCGTTCGGCATCCGTAGTGCTCGGCGTCAGTTAGTGTTCGGCGACAACCAATGCTCGGCGCTAGTGTCCGGCATCCAGGAGTGTTCGGCGAGGCACTTGACATCCAGGAGTGTTCGGCGTAGTACACAGCAGTGCTCGACATCAAAAGCACTCGGCATAGAGACTACTCGGCATAGTACTCGGCAACAAGGGTACTCGGCGCCAAGTAGTGTTCGGTATCAACTGGCACTCGGCAACAACCTATGCTCAGCATCAACTAGTGTTCGGCATCCCATAACTGTTCGGCATCAAGACTGCTCGGCGTCAAGACTGTTCGGCATCAAGACTGTTCGGCATCAAGACTGCTCGGCGTCAAGACTGTTCGGCATCAAGACTGCTCGGCATACAAGGTCGCTCGGCACACCGGGGTACTCGGCATACAAGAGTACTCGGCATCCCATGGTGTTCGGCGTAATACTCGTCACCCAGGAGACATTCAACACAACGAATCAGCACACCGTTCAGCATAGAAGGAATGGTTCGGCAGAGATCGTTCGGCGAACATTGATCGGCATACGGCGACCACTGTACTCGGGCTGGAACGTTCGGCAATCAGCCCACCTGGGAAGTCCAGCCCATCTTTGCCTATAAATAGAGGGGCAGGGTCACAGTGAAAGGGATCCTTTTTTGGAGAGCAAATACGGGGAGACTCTGCCATTTTCAAGACTCATCTTCTCTACTCAAACACCTTCATTCAAGCATTTGATCCACGAATTGTATTTGTAATCAATCAATCATAAAGGAAATCAATAAAGTTGAGCAAAGTGGACGTAGGCAATTACGCCGAACCACTATAAATTTGGTGTTCTTACTTTCTGCACTTGAATTAAGGTTGTCTTCTCTGTTTAATTGCTTTCATCACTTATATCTCTACACAATCTTTCTGAACGAGGTTAGTGACCAATTTTGGTGCTAACAGGCCTATTATTTTCCTTTTTAACTGAATGATCGATTGGAGGAAAGTAAAGCTTTTGGACCGTCACTTCTTATAATGCATCTATTATCTCACCTTTTGTGTTATGACCATAAACTTATCCGAACTTCCATTTATTTTTAACTGTGAAGTTTGTTTCACCGCATAAAATGTCTTAGGATGCATTTGTAGACATGCGATGGCACGATCACAAGTTCGGTAATAATGGGAGAATAAAGCGTTTAGAAAAAAAATGTTGAAAGTGAAATTGGTGGTGAGATTAATAATTATTATTATTGGAAAATGATACAATAGTTATGATATTTTATCAGGTAATATGTTAATGAAACTAAAGTATTTACAGTAAGTATTGAAATAATAATTAATTAATCAATATATTTTGTTTAATTAAATATTATTACTTAACGTTTCAAATGTAGATGTTTTTAACAGTTACTGTTAAACAATGCTTAAATGTGTATGAGAACCCAACCTGTTCATGCATAGCAATTCACCAGCGTGTTTGTTGTAACCAGTGGTTTCAAGTTCAACAACTGTAGCTTTGCCTGGAAAACGCATGGCACAAAAACGAGTTGCAATGTTTGGTTTATATTTCTTTTTTAAGAGCAAATTAAAAAAAAATGTGGTTCGAATTATAGTAGTTGATACTATAATTTATAGCATACCTTTGTCATGCAAACCAGTAATAGCCAATTTATTTTGAATCTGAATAAAAAAATAAACAATATGATTATTTCTCTAGCAGCAAAACTAACATTCACCTTGCGTTTACCCTTCGCATCGTTGCATTTGTGCCTTAGATTTTATGTTGTTTCCCTCCCAGTTTACAATTACTAATTCCCGCAATTTAAATCTTTTCCAATTTCTATAGATTTATATTTCCGTAAAATAGATTTTACTTACTGCTATGGCCTACCGTTGCAATTCAACTTCACTTATTTTATTAGAATTTATTAAAATACAATTTAATTTTCATACAGTGTATTTTGATTTTACCTTTATTTCTGTTTACAATTGGTTATCCGGACTGTTAATGCAACCTTAGGTGTATTGGTTAGAACTTAAATTATTTTGTTAACAATGAAATTAACCTTTTTAACTACAATAAACACATTTTTGAATCTCTGAAATGAAGCTTTTCCTTTTTGGAGACATCAATTGTTTCAAGTAAACATCTGCTATTGACGAATATAGTGACCACGTAGTCTATTACTAATCGGTGACATGTTAGATAACAAGATCATGGATTTGCTTTTTTAAAGACTATCCATGTATTACATTCTACTTATATTTTCTAAGAGACCTTTTTACATTTTTTACTTTTAAAAATTGGGTTTAAGGATGCTATCACCTCGGTTTTTTTTGAATAAATTTGCTTATGTGCATACCCCAAAAACTGCTTCCTTTTTTTAAATTTAAAAACTTAAATATAAATTGCTTCCAAACTAAAAATATGTTGTATACTAAAAATATGTATTATGATCAAATGAGTTATAAGAACTAATTTGATTTACTATATAAATTTACATCGTTTTTCAACAAATTTTCCACTAATAAGTGGTATAAATATTTATTATTTCAGGATCTTGATTCTTTCTTAGAAGATGAAGTACTCATTTTAGACGCTTGTGAAATTCAGTCTGATCGCAAGGTGTCTGCTGTCTGGATAGTCAGCAAGGCCTTGAAACTTATCCAGACATCGGTCAGGCTGCTTTTGGCACCACTGGCCGCTTTATTGTCTCCGTAAGTATTTATATTTTATTTTAAAATCTAGAACTTATCTTCAGCTAATAATTTATTTATTTATTATGCAGATTATTCTATACCTGGAGTTATATGTGAGTACCAAGTTTTCAGTTCAGTTAACCTACTATTTCAAATTGATAGCAGAGTATTATAAACAAAATTTATATGCAGGCTTGTTGCGTTGAGTCTATAATACTAGAGAGCGATAATTTATCTTCATTGTTTCCTCATGCTCAACTGAATATAGGAGGAACACATGTAAACTCGAATGTACTCTTTGCTATAATGACTACTCTTATTGTTCTACCGACAACGTGGGTTCGTGATCTGAGCATTCTTAGCTACATTTCTGGTAATTAATGCATTAATTTACCAGCATTATTGCTAGTTTATTTACTTAGGGCTTGATTTCCTTATCATTTTTATAGCTGGAGGAGTAATTGCATCTATATTAATATCATTAAGCCTGTTCTGGGCTGGTTTAGTAGATCAAGTTGGCATCAAAAATGATGGACCTACATTGAACTTGCGTGGAATTCCACTTGCACTCGGATTATATGGATATTGCTACTCTGGACATGGAGTTTTTCCAAATATATACACTTCTTTGAAACAACCTAATCAATATTCTTCATTCTCTTTGTAAGGCATGTTATCTACAATTACTATACATGCCTAGAATAAATGAATTTAATGCATTTTGACCACCAAAACAATCTATCTTATGAGTATTATCAGTGATTAGTGGTTATTTGAAATTAAACTATTGTTTTCTTAACAGTTTTTTCATTTGTACGGTGATGTATGGTGGAGTTGCAGCAATGGGATATTCTATGTTTGGAGAAGCAACACTTTCACAATTTACACTTAACATGCCACAAAATTTAATGGCTTCAAAGGTTGCTGTTTGGACTACGGTAAATAACTACATCCTATACTTATCCTTTGCATTTTCATTCATTATAGATGATAAATTTTGATTATTATTTTTTCACACTTCTTGCAAGTGGTGAACCCCTTGACTAAATATCCTTTCTTTACTTACTGTAAAATTTAGGTTTTACTAACTGTTACAATATTGTTGAAACTCCAAGGTTCAGTTCCCTTCCCCTAGGTAGGACAAGACCTTTTATAGAACTGAGTTCTAGTGTAACTAAGTAGACGTGATCAAATGCAATTTGGTGCTCTGGTTGAAAGTCTTATGAACGATTGATTTGGTAAATTTAATAGTTGTCATTGCTTCTGGGAGTAAATGAGCTTTTATAGGCAGTAAAAGGTGGTGTAATTGGAGATTACTTAGAAATAATAACGACTTAATTAATGATCCTTTATGGGGTAGCCACAATCAAGAGAGTGGTTCAACCTGTGTTTGAATTACACTCTCAGATTCTTTTATGCAGAGCATTCTTGACTTAATTATTGTCTTTTGTATAACAATTCTCTTAATTGCAGGACTTTGTACGAGACGGTTCTTCTAACCAACAGGAGTTGGACGAGGTTCGAGAGAATTTAGCTAGTTATATCATGTATAATTGGATGTAGTTGTTTTTTGTTGTGTACGCTGATCTTTTGTAACGTACGTTGGTATTTTGTTATGTACGTTATGTTTGTGATAGATTATATTCTATTTTGTTCTGTAAACAAGAATTATGTTGATGGATAATATAATTATATTTTTTGTTCAATCAATTCATAGTAACGTTCGTTTATAAAAAATTAAAATTCAATTTCATACTGTTTTTATAATCTTAAACGGTAATAATAATTTTTTTTGCTTCAGATATAGCTTGTGTTGGTTGTTACTTCAAATGGAACCGATACAACTGCATATCAATTGTGTCGGTTGAAAAAACAAACATAACCGACACAAATATCAATCATTTGTGTCGGTCGTCAATAAGGAACCGACACAAAACAAGCAACATTTGTGTCGGTTTTTCTTAAAGGACCGACACAATAAACGGCGGTTTGCTTCACTATACAAGCTGATTTGTGTCGGTTCTCTATTACCAACCGACACAAATAATTGATATTTGTGTCGGTTGTACAACCGACACAACAAAAAAATGTCTTTTGTGTCGTCTTCATTTGAGTCGGTTGTACAACCGACACAACAGGGGTTACACAACCGACACAAATGACCAGTTTTGTACTAGTGGCAGCCTGGAGTTCTGACGCAGCGGATAATTCAAAACGATCTTCAATCGACGTAAATAGCAATCTGTGGATTGATGGATACTGAAATGCCCGAATTCGTTGATCCGAAGATGCCGAACTCTAGCTATCTCTGACTCGTTGATCCGAAGATACCGGGAAAGAGATCTACGATTCTTCGACGTTGATCTTGCGCACAAGATACCGTGAATCGGCTTCAACAAACGATGATCCGAGTGCACTCGAATGACGTTAGTGGAGATAGGAGATACACTCGACTACCAATTGAAATTGAAAGCAACAAGCTAACAAAAGAGAATTTTATTCAATATTCAACAACCTTTACAAATGACTTCACTTGCCTATTTATAGGCTACAACACACCAACACAGAAAAAGTACAAGTCATAAGTCGGCAACCGACTTATCACATCTCCGACCTAACATAAGTCGCATACTATTTACAACACAGTTCAGAAAAGGCTTAAAAATATTACAAGTATTTAGGTCGGTTCCGACTTAACAACAGTCGACCTATGAACCCAGACGACCTACGACTTATAACAGTTTACAACACAGCGACACAACTTAAGTCGGCAGCGACTTAGTACAGCATACAACGACTTACAAACCAATGAACTAGATTAACTCGTAGAAGAATCAACGGCCTCCAGGCTTCCGCGACTTAAGAATTTGCGCATCAGAAACTTCGCGACCTAAGCTGTAGGTCGGTAACGACCTAAAACATGTAGCGACTTAGGGCCTTTGCGACTTATCTCCCAGATTACTCCGCGACCTAACTTAAGTCGTGATTTGTTAGGTCGGAGCACCCCATTAGCTCGTTCCAGCCCCCTCTTTCCTATCTCGCTAGGTCGTACGCGACCTAAAAGCATGTTAGGTCGTTCCAGCGACCTATCTCCTTGTTTTAGCTCGCCATCCACCAACCCGTTAGGTCGTAGCTCTGTACTTGGTGTTATGTTAGGTCGTTCACCATGTTGCACTGCACAGTTAGGTCGTACGCGACCTAAGAACATGTTAGGTCGTTCCAGCACCTCGTTTCTGTTAGGTCGTAGCTCCAACTTAAAAGCCTTGTTAGGTCGTATGCGACCTAACACTTCACCGAATTGGACTGTGCAACCACTCTTCTCGGCATCACTCACTCCCCCCTCTAACTCCTTAGGTCGTGAGCGACCTACACACTCCTTAGGTCGTGAGCGACCTAGACCTTTAACTTTCTGCACTGCATCATCCTCCCCAGGTTGAGAAAAATTCGACCTCGAATTTGCACTTTCTGCATCCATCACAACAAACTCATCCCCATGATATGGTACGAGATGCTTAACATTGAATACGTCAGACGTATACACATCATCTGGCAGCTTTAGTTTATAAGCATTTTCATTGATTCGTTTCACAACTTCCACCGGACCAATTTTCCGTGCTTTCAATTTATTGTAAGCGCCTACTGGAAAACGATCTTTCATTAAAACTGCATAAACCAAATCTCCTTCGTTAAACTCAACATTTCGTCGTTTCAAATCTGCAGCTCGTTTATATTTCTCATTTGCTTTCTCTAATCGTTCTTGAACGACTTTATGACACTCCGTCAGCCCTTCAACAAAATCAGCAGCTTTCTTAATTGTCCCCTTTGAATGTGGTATCATTGTTAAATCCAACGGTCCTTTCGGTAAGCTCGAATAGACAATCTGGAATGGACTGAACCCAGTACTTCGATTCACAGCATGATTATGGGCAAACTCTGCCTGGCATAACTTCACATCCCAACTCTTCAGATTATCTTGAACAAGACACCTCAACAAGTTTCCCAATGATCTGTTAACCACCTCAGTCTGTCCATCCGTTTGCGGGTGATAAGCACTACTAAATTTCAGCTTCGTTCCCACCATTTTCCACAAACTCAACCAAAAGTGACTCAGAAATCGAGTATCTCTATCCGACACAATAGATTCTGGCAATCCATGAAGTTGATAGACCTCCTTGAAAAACAACTGAGCAACATGAACAGCATCCGCCGTCTTCTTACAAGCAATAAAGTGTGCCATTTTTGAAAATCTGTCCACCACCACATATATGGAATCGTTACCATGCTGTGTCCTCGGTAATCCCAACACGAAGTCCATACTCACATCAACCCATGGTTTAGTGGGTACCGGTAACGGCATATATAAACCCGCATTAGTTGCAGTTCCTTTCGAAACTTGACAGATATGGCATCTCTCAACAAATCTTTCCACCTCTTTTCTCATTGATGGCCAAAAGTAGGACTATGAAATCAACTGTAAGGTACGGTCTCTTCCAACATGTCCTTCTTCATGTAACTCCTTGATAATCTTCATTCTCAAACTACCCTCCGGAATGCACAATCGATTTCCTTTGAAAAGAAAACCATCTACCATCACGAAATCACCCGTCTCTCCCTCCTTGACTTTTTAAACAAATTTTGCAAAGTAAGGATCATCAGTGAATAACTCTGGCAATATTTCAAACCTCGTCACTTCAACCTTTAGCGTAGTCAACAAATGACTCCTCCTACTCAAAGCATCAGCCACACGATTTGTCACCCCTGACTTGTGTTTAACAACAAAAGTAAACTGTTGCAGATATGCAATCCACGATGCATGTCTTGCTGAAATCTTGTCTTGCCCTTGCAAATGCTTCAATGCTTCATGATCAGTATACAGAACAAACTCCTTCTGAAATAGATAGTGTCTCCAGTGTTTGATAGACTGTACAACAGCATAAAACTCCACATCATATGTACTGTATCGCATCTTCGCTCCTGACAACTTCTCACTGAAATATGCAATAGGACGTCCCTTCTGACTCAACACCCCTCCAATCCCAACCTTGGATGCATCAGTATGTAGTTCAAACACCAACTGAAAATCAGGTAGCACTAGAATTGGTGCAGACGTCAGCAATTCCTTGATCTTCCCAAAAGCACTCCCTGCTTCCTCTGTCCATGCAAACTGTTTACCTTTCATGCAATCTGTAACAGGTGCCATCACACTACTAAAGTGTGGAATAAACCTTCGATAAAATGAAGCCAACCCATGAAAACTACGAACTTCCGTTATCGTCTTGGGCTGTGGCCAATTTCTGATCGCCTCAACTTTACTTTGGTCAACTTGTATTCCTTTCTCTGAAACAACATACCCCAGAAATAAAACACTGTGCGTCATGAACACGCACTTCTTCGTAGCAGCATAAAATTGTTCTTGTCTCAGTACCATCAGCACTTCTCTAAGATGATTCAAATGTTCCTCTGGACTCCCGCTGTAAATCAAAATATCATCGAAATATACCACCACAAATTTCCCAATGAACGGTCGAAAAATCTGATTCATCACCCTCATGAAAGTACTTGGTGCATTTGATAAGCCAAACGGCATGACCAACCATTCGTATAGACCCTCCCTGGTTTTAAAAGCAGTCTTCCACTCATCTCCTGGTCTGATACGAATTTGATGATATCCACTCTTCAAATCAATCTTCGAAAATATAGTAGCTCCGCTTATTTGATCCAACAAGTCATCCAACCTTGGCATTGGAAATCTGTATCGAACAGTGATTTTATTCAATGCTCGACTGTCAGTGCACATCCTCCACGTCCCATCCTTCTTGGGTACCAATAAAGCTGGTACAGCACAAGGACTCAGACTCTCCTGCACACGTCCTTGCTCAAGCAATTCCTCTACCTGCCTCCGCAACTCTTCATGTTCCTTCGGACTCATTCTATAATGTGGTCTGTGTGGCAACACCGCACCTGGAATAAGATCTATCTGATGTTGTATATCCCTCAACGGTGGCAACTCCGTTGGTAACTCATCTGGAAATACATCGTCAAATTCTTTCAGAACTGGTTTAACTTCTTCTGGAATTTCAATCTCTACACTGCTTTCACGCCCAATCAACAAGAATACTTCTGGTTCTTCCTCAACCTCCTTAACAAACTCCTTCAAAGATAATAAAGTTTTCAGCTCTTCGATTTCTTCGGACTTACTTTCTTCTTGTGATCTCTTCTTCGGAACTAAGATAATCTTCGTGCCTTTAAACATAAAACTGTAGCTATTGGTCCGACCGTCATGTAGTACTGCTTGATCATATTGCCATGGTCTTCCCAATAATAAGTGGCAAACATCCATCTCTACGACATCACACCAGATTTCGTCTTTGTATTTCTTCCCAATAGAGAATGGAACACGAACTCGTCTATCCACTTTCACTTCTCCTCCTTTTCTCAACCATGCTAACTTGTATGGACTCGGATGCTTCTCTGTCTTCAATTTCAACTTTGTCATAGCTTCGGTTGAAATAATATTATCACAGCTTCCTGCGTCAATCACAAACTTACACACCTTCCCCAGAATAGTACACGTTGACTGAAAGATGTTACTCCTCAACCAACTAGCTTCTTCCTGCTTCGGTGTTAAACACGATCTCCTTAGCATTAGGTTACAACCTTCGTCTCCTGACGCAATATCCTGCTCATCCTCCTCAACTGGATTAGAACAATCTTCATCAACATCCTCATCATCAACTTCTGCAATCATGGTTCTCTTCTTTGGCTTTGGACACTCACTGCTTTTATGACCCAATTCCTGACAATTGTAACATTTGAAACCATTGTTAACCCTTGTCTTCTCAACCTCCTTCACCACTGGTCTACTGATAGGTTTAGAAACATTAGAACTTCCTCCAACACCCTTCGCTTGATTGTAAGAATTAGTAAACACACCACTTCCTCGTCTCCCTTGTTTTTCCCAAGCCAACGCTTTCTGATGTGCTTCTGCCACAGATCTTGGATCGAACATATTAACCATATCCTGAATCTGCATTCTCAACCCCCAATGAATCTAGATGTCAGCTGCTCTTCTGTTTTCATAATATCATTCCTTGCAATGAGTTGATAGAATTCATCAGCATAGTCATTCATAGTTTTCGTCCCTTGTCTCAAGTTTTGCAAACGTTGATACATCAAAGATTGATAATTGTAAGGTAAGAACGTTGCTTTCATCAATTTCTTCATCTTCTCCCAAGATTCAACTTTTGACTTCCCCATACGTTCACGTGTAAGCTTGGTTTGCTGCCACCATGCCAAAGCTCTACCCCTCAGCCTTGTAGCAACCAACTTCACTCTACGCTGTTCTGGAACTTCTTTGAAATCAAAAATCTCTTCAACATTGGCTACCCAATCTAGAAACTCCTCTGCGTGCATACCACCCTTGAATTCAGGAATTTCTGTCTTCATTCCCGACTCCCATTTGTGATCATACTCAGAATAGTTTCTTCCTTGACCCTTCCTTGAACACTACCACCATCATACTCTTCTTCAAAATCAGATGCATAACGATGTCGATTCTGACCACCAACATCTCTACTACCATTACGCCTTCCACCATCATCCCTTCTATCTACGTTCCTCCGTTCACGATCATTCACGTTCCTCCCACGCCCTTGATCATTTTCAATACTTCGGTCTCGATTGGAATGTGGCGAGACTCTACTACCCCCATGGTTAGATTCTGGCGAAACCCTTCTCCGATTTTGATTCATCTCCGTCATAAGCTTTTCTAACCGGCCAATTCCTTCGTTAAGCTTTTCACTAAAATTCTCATTGATTCTTTGCTCCATCTCATCAGCCTCTTCTCTTCGATATAAAGCTTCTACGTTTTGGTGGCGATTAGCTCTTCTTGGCGGCATACTTGAAACTTCACAAATTCTTCAACACTTCAAATTCAAACACTTTCCGGATTTTGATCCAAAATGAAACGGATCGAAAACTTCCACTTTGTAGCAAATCGCGATGAACACGATGGACAAAGTTTCGGCCTCCAATGCAAATCCGAACTTCAATCTTCAAATCAATGCGCGACCCACTTCTTCAAATTCTCGGCCGTGAATAAGAAAACTTCAAATCTTCAAAATGAATAGGCTCCAAGACTCGATCTAACTATGATTGGTTAGAACAAGCTCTGATACCAAACTGACGCAGCGGATAATTCAAAACGATCTTCAATCGACGTAAATAGCAATCTGTGGATTGATGGATACTGAAATGCCCGAATTCGTTGATCCGAAGATGCCGAACTCTAGCTATCTCTGACTCGTTGATCCGAAGATACCGGGAAAGAGATCTACGATTCTTCGACGTTGATCTTGCGCACAAGATACCGTGAATCGGCTTCAACAAACGATGATCCGAGCGCACTCGAATGACGTTAGTGGAGATAGGAGATACACTCGACTACCAATTGAAATTGAAAGCAACAAGCTAACAAAAGAGAATTTTATTCAATATTCAACAACCTTTACAAATGACTTCACTTGCCTATTTATAGGCTACAACACACCAACACAGAAAAAGTACAAGTCATAAGTCGGCAACCGACTTATCACATCTCCGACCTAACATAAGTCGCATACTATTTACAACACAGTTCAGAAAAGGCTTAAAAATATTACAAGTATTTAGGTCGGTTCCGACTTAACAACAGTCGACCTATGAACCCAGACGACCTACGACTTATAACAGTTTACAACACAGCGACACAACTTAAGTCGGCAGCGACTTAGTACAGCATACAACGACTTACAAACCAACGACCTAGATTAACTCGTAGAAGAATCAACGGCCTCCAGGCTTCCGCGACTTAAGAATTTGCGCATCAGAAACTTCGCGACCTAAGCTGTAGGTCGGTAACGACCTAAAACATGTAGCGACTTAGGGCCTTTGCGACTTATCTCCCAGATTACTCCGCGACCTAACTTAAGTCGTGATTTGTTAGGTCGGAGCACCCCATTAGCTCGTTCCAGCCCCCTCTTTCCTATCTCGCTAGGTCATACGCGACCTAAAAGCATGTTAGGTCGTTCCAGCGACCTATCTCCTTGTTTTAGCTCGCCATCCACCAACCCGTTAGGTCGTAGCTCTGTACTTGGTGTTATGTTAGGTCGTTCACCATGTTGCACTGCACAGTTAGGTCGTACGCGACCTAAGAACATGTTAGGTCGTTCCAGCACCTCGTTTCTGTTAGGTCGTAGCTCCAACTTAAAAGCCTTGTTAGGTCGTATGCGACCTAACACTTCACCGAATTGGACTGTGCAACCACTCTTCTCGGCATCACTCACTCCCCCCTCTAACTCCTTAGGTCGTGAGCGACCTACACACTCCTTAGGTCGTGAGTGACCTAGACCTTTAACTTTCTGCACTGCATCAAGTTCTATATGTTATATGCCTATCCCGAACGCAATGGAACTAGCCTGGAGGCCTAGTTCCATTGTATGTAGAAGATAGCATTTCAAATCAAATTATTTTTGTTAAATTCTGAAATTAAATTCTACAGGTTTCTTGCGCGCACGGCCAGACAATAAGTTCGATCGCTATGAAACTTGAAATCCTACAATAATTCATTATTATGGATCCGATGAAACTGGTTCCGTCGAAATTCGAGACAATGGCCAAAATGGCTATTTTTACACGTTAATTAAAAGAAGTAATTTCAAAACTTAATTTAATCACTTTAAATTCAATTTTAAAAGTTAACCATTTTCATTCTCGTTTAAAAAAAATTCAAATCAACTTCTAGCATCATTCTCATTCATATTTAATTTAGAATTCAATTATCTAAATAGTTCCAATATTAAATTTTAAACAATTAATTATCCAATAAATTGCATTAATAAATAATTAAACATTTATTAACAATCATTTTACTCTCATCCAAATAATTAAACATTTATTATTCAATTTTAGTTATTGATTATAAACACATTAAATATACTAAACTCCATTTTAATACAAATAATTTCTAAGACCTTATCAAAATTGTTATTTCAAATTTTTATTCAAGTTCATATTCAATAACTACATTAATTAATCATTAAATTTTATTCCTAACCAATTTTAATTCAATAATCACATTAAATTTAATAATTTAAAATAGTTAAAAATCGGATCGTTACAAAATCCACTATGCGAACGCGCCTTAGCGATATTGATTGTATACCTATTATTATTGTGGTATTCACACAACAACTATTTGACATGATTTATGTGCTACACTCTAGACATTATCTATCATATCACTATATGTTAAACTTACTGAATGGTTGGTTTCTTTTTCGGAAAAACCATTATAAAAATCTATACGGTCTCAATGGTTACTATTACTTGTTGCATATTTCTTGAGTATCTCACGCTAGTTTGCCAGACTGATCCGGGAGTTATTTACTTATAATGCTTGGGTCAGCCCCAATTATGTTTTCAAATTTAGCTTTGGACATTTTGGAGCTTATGGAGAAGAGCTGGATGAGTGCCTACCATAGTATTCTTATTTCTGCTGTACTAATGTATTATATATATCAGAATTGTGAGGGCAGACTGCTATAACTTTCCAGGCTGATGATAATACTTAGGTTTTAGTAGCTCTGATATTTCTGTATTCAAAGTAACCCTTTGTACTATTTCTTTGATATTATATATTATCGTTCCGTTGTGAGATTCTAATATTGTGTTCTCTCTTTCTTGTTCTATTCTATTTTTTATTTTACCCTAACTTTCCTTCTTTCTGGCACTTGCATGCTCAGTACACAAATACCGTGAATGTATTTACTATCGATGTTCATTGGTCGAAAAGTTGGGTCATTACAATTTTTATCAAGGGTGGGTATGATAGTCCTTATTAACTCTATTATATCAGCATTACTCATATACTGGATGTCTTTATTTCATTTTTCAAAATGGATAATTTATAAAAATAGGTAAAATTAGGAGAGATGACCTATGGAATGGTGATAATGTTAATAATAGTTCAAAATGCTTAGTTAATTTGGAAATAGTTTGTAAATCTAAAGACGAGGGAGGGTTAGGTATTATAAATTTACATAATTTAAACACAGCCTTATTAGGTAAATGGATATGGAAATTTACTGATAATAGTGAGAACCTAATTCGGATAGAACTAATATTAAATCAATGGTATAATGGTACATATAATATACAACATATTTCTATTAATAATATAAATAACACTTCCCATTTTTGGAAATCCATGATAAAAAATTATGATATTTATAAATTAAGAATTAATAATGTGGTACATTCGGGGAATAATACCTCCTTTTGGTATGATAGTTGGATATCAGTAATTTGCCCCAGAATAGAACTTAATGAACTTTATGAAATTAGTAATTTAAGAATGTGTTAATTTCAGAACATAGACCAAATTTAATTTTTCCAAGAGAATTTCGTTTTAATCATAAATTAGCTGGTAATACATTATTTGAATTTACCCTACTTTGTGCTAAATTAGAGTTCTATAACATTGATAATAGAAATGATAGTAAAACTTAGTGTTGGGATAATAATAAAATTTATATAGTGCACTCTTTTTTATAAATTTCTTAATTTTTAGGTACAAAGTTGAATATATTGAGGTATATTTGGAAAGGTAATATACCACCCAAAGCTGTAATACATATGTGGTTAATTATACATGAAAAATTAAATACAATAGAATTATTAAAAAATAAAAATATAGCATTTGATAATAAATATTTTTTCTATAATATGGGATTAGAAAATGTATTGCACTTATATTTTGAATGTCACATCACTAAATATATTCTTACAAATTGCCTTAATACTTTTTACTTTAATACAACCAATAATGAAATTAATTATGAACTATATTTAGGTTTTAATATAATCGATTTCATAGACTAGTAATAGATGCTATTTTTACTATACTATGTTGGTATATATGGTAGAAAAGGAATCGAAGGGTTTTTAATAATATTAATATTTCAACAGATAATTTAATATATATAATTGTGTTATTTTGTTTTAATTGGATTTCAAAACCTAGTTATAATATAAATATTATTAGTTTCAATGAATACCTTAATAAAGTTAAATCTCATATTAATATAGTTAAGAAAAATGTAGTATATAGAAATAGAAATAACAACAATACTTTAAATACCTTTTTAATTGACGTGTATGTCAATGGAGCCAATGCTATTTTATACTTAGGTAATTAGTTAGATTTCAGAATAACATAATTTTGAACACATCGTTCATCTCAAAATATATATGTTTAGTAGTCGTAATTTTATGTCTTTTTGTTTAGTTGATTGTATTCATAAACATATTTGTCCATAAGTCAATTTGAGGTATGTGTAGGTCATATCTAGATTATTATTTCTTATAATTGAAAGTATACAGTAACTTTTATCGATTTTTATCTAGCTTATTTATTATATTGCTTGTTATATTATTATTGCATATAAATGTGTGTGTATATATATATATATATATATTTATGTACCCACATATTTATTGATCTTACATTTTTGTATAGTTTTTTTGCAGCTTTAGATATGCTTATGATCGGGATGGATTCAGCTGATTTGAGGATATGACCACTTATCATTTTAGTGGATTTTAGTGTTTTTTTTATGGACCTTAGTTGTCTAGGATTGGGGTTTTTTATTATTATTGTTTATATTATATGGGGCGGGCATCGCTACCTATCAGGTATGTTAACAGTCATATTTTTTAGTATGGAATAAAATTACATGGGTGCTCTCTTATTGTAATAGAGGATCACTTATTTCTCTCAAAAAAATGAATTCATATAAAATTTATACAAATATCACTCAAATCCTTAATACTGAAAATTAGCTATATGTGAGTGGGCTAATATTTTCGTGTGTCCATTATCCATACTGGCATCATGCTCAAGTATTTCATTTTGAAATTACAGTCATATCATTATAGTCCACTAGAATATTCTTTAAAAGTCATTAGACTTTGTTATAACTAAATTAGATTTATACAGAAAAATTAACAATGATAATTCAAGTGTAGTTTCCAACTGAAATATAATCGTTGTGTAATTTCGCTCTTGCAATCTTTGACCAATCCAATAGCTTTATGTAATTCGTTGCTGGTCTCTTTGACTTCCTTCTGACCTTTTATATTTTTAATTCTTTAATATTTTATACTTCCTTTTCTTGAAAAAATTTCTCATATTTTAAATCTTCTCCAAGCTCTTGAATTTCTTCTCCTTAATTCACGTCTTCTTCAATTTCATCTCCTTTAATTTTATACTTTTAATCATTTGCATCATTTTCGCTTGCTTTAATTCCTCATCTGTAAATTCCCTCCATCTTTTGTCTTGTTTTGCTTCTTCAAAACATATTGGTTCATAACTGGCAAAAAGACAAAATAAGATAATATCATCATAAATTGGAGTTGCCTCGTATAATTCTTGCAAAGAGACCATGTGTCATGGTCTTAAACTTGAGGTTTCTTTAACTGGATATTTTGGTGGATGGTTGAAGGAGATGATGGTGTTGAACTATTGGGTTCTTCTTCCACATCATCATTGCATTTGTCTTTATAAAGTGGAATGAAACAATAATCATTTTCTTGTTTCTTCCAATTCCAAGCACTTTCTTCATCGAACTCCACATCTCAACTAACAACAACTTTTTCATCAATAGGATTATATATCTTATATCCTATTAACCGGCTTTCTAACCAAGCAGATTTTCAACGAAAGTTAGAAAGCTAAGACGAAGACGAATCAATACACAAATTTAGGAACATGTTTGGAAGGACAAGTAGATGGCACTTAAGAAGTTCAAGAAGAATGGAGTGAAATAGACCTCTCGGTACCGAGAGGAACATCTCGTTACTGAGAATTTTTTGTCTCTCTGTGGACCTCGTCAACCCCTCGTACTTCTAGCACTTCCTTAAGCAATCATTATGGAGTACTTTTCTAAGAGAATAAACTAACAACTATAATTAAGTGTTTTTGAGAAGAAAGCAAAGAAAGTAGGATAAGACAAGCAATATTAAGGAAATACTGAAAAGAACTTGATCTTTGTGGAAAAAAGTTTGGAATACAACAAAGCAAGAGATATGAGGGCAAAACAAGTAAGAAAGAATGGTTTTCACCAACCAACCACTTGGTACCAAGAGGTTTATCTTAGAGTTTGGGCCTTGGCATTCTCTTCCGAAGACTTGACTTGAGTTTGGAACTTTAAGATTAATGGGGATATGACTCTACTGGAAAATTTCCCTATAAATAATACCCTATGGCTACCAAAAGAAGACTATTAGATTTTTTATTTTCCTCATCTCCTACCTCTCCTCTCCATGGTCACCAAGGCAGACATTGTTGACTTTTCTAGGCTTCAGAAACTTTTCAATCACTTGTACTTGTGACTCTCAATCAGATAATCATTAAATTATAGTGGACGTAAGCCAAAGGTTGCCAAACCACTGTAAAAATTCTTGAGTTCTCTTCAATTTTCTTATAGTATTTGCCTGATCTCAACATTTCTACAGGTTTTTGGGTGTCATGCCATTTTTGACATTAATATATCCTTTTGACCTTGAGTCATAACCAATGAAAATATATTTTTCACTTTTACCATCGAATTTGGAGCATCTTTAATACGACATATGGGCATATGCGCTGCTTCCAAATACTTTCAAGTGAGATATACATGGCTTTCTACCACTCCTTGCTTCTACGGGATTTTTTTTCCATACACTTCAATTTGGAAAGCGATTTGATAAATACATCGCGCATTTGACAGCTTTAGCCCAAAACACTTTTGGAACATTTTTACTTTTTAACATGCTCGGTGTCATGTTAAGAAGAGATCTATTCTTCTTTTCTATGGCCCCATTTTGTTGTGGAGTGTGTGAGAATGTTATTGGATGATGAATTTCATTTACTTCACAAAAAATTTTGAACTATTTTGATGTAAATTCTCTACCTCGGTCGGATCTTATGGCTTTGATCTTAAAACCACTTTCATTGTCTACAAAGGCTTTACGTTTCTTAAAAGCATCAAATACATCTGATTTTTGTTAAGATGAAGGACCATGTTTTTCTACTAAAATCATCAATACAAGGTGAAAGATAGTTATTTTTTCCAAGTGAGCATGGTTTTATAGGGGAACAAATATCTGCATGAATTGATTCTAATGGTTCTTTGGCTCTTGTAGTTGATTATATTGGAAAGCATTTTGTTGATTGTTTTCCAAATAAGCATCTTTGACATAATTGGTTCTCATGATTTGTTGATGGTAAACCTTTCGCAATTTTTATTTTCTTTAATAATTTTAAGCCCTCAAAATTAAGGCACCAAAACCTTAAAGGTCGAAGCCGTGATGAGTCTTTATAGCATGATTTTAGGCATTTGGCAATAATATTTGAGATATTTAATGGAAACATTCTACTTTTTAACATCTCCACATTAGTAATTAAATTTCCTTTACCAACTCCCATTAAAAGACTTTTATTTTTCATGTGTATATCATATCTTTTTTTAAAAGTTGCCCCAAATTTAATATATTTGTTTCCTTTTTAGGCACATAATCAAAATAAGAAATAAAGTCATTATTTCCATTCTTTAAGTTAATTTGTACGTTTCCTTTTCCTTTGAGTGGAATTTTAGATTCATCTCCAAAATGAATATTTTCACTTACCCGATTCATCAAGCTCTGTGAACATGCTCTTCCTTGCACGCATATTATTGCTTTCCCCTATGCCAAAATACCATGTATTATTATCCCTAATTTCATCACCTTTACGTCTAAATAGCAGTATAGAATTATCTTCACCCTCTTTAGCATAGTTAGATCTCTCTTGAAATTTAATAAAAATGGATCTATAATCAGAAGCATTGTTGTATTGGGTTTAGAGAGATCCAGCTTGCTATTTCGGTAATTTCACTGAGAACTTGATTCTCGTGGTCAGATCTAGCTTGCTATTTTGGGTTTAGAGAGAGTGGTTAGATCCGAAAGATTGGATTTGGAGAATTTAGAAACATACTGATAGAAATCATTGGCACTTAGCTGTGGAAGATCATTTGGAACGGTGGTTGGTGGAGATGACGAGAATGCCCGCCAAGTAGAAGTGGGAAACTAGTAGGCAGTTCTAGTCTCATCTGCTCAACATTAAGTTATTACAAGGGGTGAGCTCGATAAAATAGTGCAGGAGTTGAACAAGAAATTGGCTGATAGACAGAAGGCTTTAATAGAGAAGATGGATGCTAGCATGGCAATATTGCTCCAACACCCACAGGGAACCAGGAGGAATAGAAGAGAATTTTCACCTTTGAGAGCTGAAGAAGAGAACTCATCGTTTTCCGATCAGAATAGACTAGATGGAAACCACAAGTAGTAGGAGAAAGTGGTTAGGGTAACAGAAGGGCTTGTTGGAGGATATCAGAATGTTCCCTCTAAAAAGATACAATTCGACACCAAGAGGAATCATCTTGGTACCAAGAGGTTTTTTGGACAACCAAGAGGGCAAGGAACCGAAGCTTGAACTTATCTGATTAAAAAGATGATCTCCAGCTTGACGATGATGTTTATGAACCAAATGTTGAAGCTAATGATGCTGGAGTTCAAATACCTGCAACAGAACTAGTCGGGCGTCAACGGAAGACTAGAGGAGTGAATTTCCTAGATCTGGAGAACCTAGACGTCAAAGGGCAACCTGAGAGAATTTGTAAAGCCAAACACTCGACATAACCCATGATAGTCTTCTTTCGGAATACTATGCTAGTGAGGAATACATAGTAGATATGGTTAAATGGTTGGTGGAGGAAATAAAGGTTGAAAAAACAAGGATTGGGGTTTCGCACCATGCATAACCCCATTTATGGAAACCATCCTGAGAGAGGAATATCACAGGAAGTTCACGATGTCGATAATGCCATTGTATAATGGGACTACTGACTAGGCAACTTTTACTCAATTATGAATGGCACATGGACAGTGCCGGGGCGACACATGCTATTTGTTGTAGGTGTTTTCCTATTTTCTTGGAAGGTTTTGCATCGACGTGGTTCACTGGGCTCACGTCGAGATCCATATCGACCTTTGGTGAATCGGCTAGAAAGTTCTTCGAGCAGTTCCACTTCCATGCTGCATGACCTAAGGAAGTGATGTCCTTGTCAAGTCTGCCTCAAGAACCTAAGGGGTCACTGAATAGGTTATTGAATCATTTTAATTTTACTGTCATAGAAGTAAGTAATCCAAAGGAAGATTAGGTATTAATGGCATTGGTCCCAGACATACACCCAGACACGGATTTTGGTAGATGGCTTAAAATGAAGCAATCTACGACTATGGGCGAACTTCATCTTAAAGCTAAAAAGTTTTTATGATTGGAGGAGGCGAGTCTAGCTACAGGGAAAACTAGCAGTGGACAATCAAAGGAAGTTATCCAGAGTAATATGGCATTTAAACAAGATGGAGAAAGCTCTGGCAATGTGGCAATTAATATTAGAAACTCTAGAAACAAAAAGAAAAGGAGTTCCTAAGTACCTAACGGAAGGCGTAATGAAAATAAGAAGTGTCAAAGTAATATGAAACTGGAAGACTATAAGCGCTTGAATGATACACTGTAAAACATATACCTTGCTACTCAAGGGATTGAACGATATAAAAAGCCACCCAAGAAGGACGTGACCGTGCAAGAAATGTGCTTTGGAAAGTTCTTTCATTTCCATGAAACTCATGGACACAACCCGAACGAGTGCTGGAATTTGAGGAAATCCATCTAAGAATTGATAAGGAAAAACAAACTCCAGCAATATGTTAAAGAAGCACAAGAAGGTAGTCTAGCTGCAAGACCCCAAGGGTCGCCTGCCTAAGGAAATCAGTCTTGATCAAGTGGAGAAGTGCCTAGGCGAAATGATGTAAGACTATTTATCAATACCATGACTGGAGGACCTCATCCATTAGAGAAAAGCTGGAGGGAAATGGAGTGGCATGCGAGCTTTCAAAAGCACGTACCATAGGAGGACTGCTTTGCCATAGAGGATGAAGCTCCATCTAAGAAACAAAGGATGATAATGGAAGATATTGTATTCAGAAATTGAGATGCTGATGGAGTCGAAGTACCAAATTTTGACCCCATTGTGATAATAGCAGGTATTGGACCGACAATAGTACGTCGTATCTTGATTGATATTGGAAGTTCCATGAACATACTATTCAGAAGGACATTCGATGAAATGAAGATTAACATCGAGGTTACGGCTTGTAAAACCAAGATCCAAGGGTTTACAAGTGAAGCGAAACAACCCATTAGGACGATCGATCTACCCGTGGAGTTGGGTCAAGGAAATCATAGGATGGTCCAGATTTAGAAATTTGTTATTGTGGATGAGTACTCGTCATACAATGCCTTCTTGGGCTGATTGGCCCTTGCTAACTTCAGAATAGCTCTGGCTCCTTAGTGTGTAATGATTAAATTCCCCACTAAGAATGGAGTCAGATTGGTAAGAGGAGACCTGTAACGATATGAATTTTTCACGTTCGAAAATCGACATTCGTACTTTACATCGTACTCGAATGCCATAGATTCGACCGTTCAAATCAGAGTCGTCGGAGCTTATAACACAGTAAGTATAACAACACAGCGGAAGAAAGAAATAGATGATATCAATATATATAACATTGATACAATGACAGATACAAAATCTGATTCAATATGATACAACAGAATGATACAACAGATATCAATATACATCAGAGATATGATACAACAAATAGCAGCGGAAAGAAAACAGATAACACCAGCAGTGGATAGAATATCTCAAATAGAATGCTCCAATCCATAGCTAGCTCGAATCAACATCACAATGCGCAAAGCGAAGCAAGGTCAGTCGTCCAAAGACTGACTAGCTCCAGATAATCTACTCAACCTGAATATCTGAGAAATCTAACTCTAGACTGCCCGTGTGGAAAATGGTGGGCACCCAGAGTTTAGGAAGGGAACAATAAACTCCAGGTCAGTCATGGGACTGGTATGAGCAAACAAAAACAGTTTATCTTTAAAACAAGCAACAAAGGCTTTTAAACATTGAAACTCGCAATGCTTTTGAAAATGAAACTACCATAAGGCCTCCCGCCACACACACAATGCAATCGCAGAATTGGAGGAGATTTCTCCTTATGATAGTCAAACATGCTTACTACGTAAGAAAAACTCTTTTGATATTATTAATAGTGCATAGTGGAAAACCATTTCGAAAGTATAATATCAATCTTAGCCAGCATACAACCATTGTTGTATGCCTACTATAGCTACTACGTTAAATAGCATGTTACCGCCACATTCCATAGCAGGTAATACAACTAAAACCATACAGTGTTCGTATTGTTTCTTTGGATTTCCAACAAATGATCAGGCAAAGGAACTTCCTTACACCGAAATAGAAACGCCTCTGGAAAGACGCCCCGAGAACCTAACCAGATCTCTGCAAACACAAGGCCGATGCTACCTCACGCTGTACAGCTGTGACTAGGTAACTAACACACTGATGCTACCTCATGTTGTACAGCTGTAACTAGGTAACCAACACACGAGCTATGTCATCCCCCGGTCGTTACCGACCTTTATCCGAGGATCCTCAATCATAAAGAAACAGCCACAAAGTATAATCAACATAGGTAAGATATCTGGGCTCCATACCATGATATCACCTTTTATCCAGAAGGAAATGACATACCCTAGGGGCGCTACCCCTACAAACCTTTGTCGCAACATTCCTGTTTCGACCATTACCGGGTAGTGAGGCTCGACGAAGTCTTGTCCACAAAGCTATGCTTTTTTCCACAAAGCCACGCTTTTTCACAAAGCAACGCTTTTTCACAAAGCCATGCTTTTTCACAAAGCACGCTTTGACCAACAAATGATCATCAGCACTTCGTATGCCACATTACCAAATTGGGAATGTATCACTAGTAACCATCAACTACATAACCTCTGAGCTCGTACGTCTCAGAGAAGGGTGTTAAGCTAAGAGAATAAATTCTCCACCACCAACAGAAATGTATTAGATAGAAACCAGCTTTACATCTCAAAGTGTAATGTCAGACACACATCCATACAAGTCTGTTCCGGGTTTGAACAGAACCGAAGGCACTTCCGAAGAAGCCCTTGCAAATCCGGGTATTCACAATCTCGATCGGACTTCCCATCACTTAGGGAATCTCTATACCAGAGCCATGATGCAGAGAAAATCGATAGGTCATCCTATCGCTCTCGCAAATACCCGGTCTTCACCACCGGTCTTCAAATGCTATCCATATCGTCGTATCACTATTCGGAATGGGTTATATGACACAAAGGTCTTCTTCCGACTAAACCGAATAACGAGCGCAATTAAAAATCATATGGATACTGGGATCTCAGTTAAATCACAGCTTAAAGCCCAAAACTTTTCATTCGAATGGTTAAAACAAATTATCATTTCCAATCTTTTAAACAAAAAGATTCATTTCAAAAACCTTCAATGGTTTAAACAATTTCCACACTTTTAATCTTTTAAACAAAAATATTCAATTCACAAAGTTCACCCCATTCAGAAAGATCCATTCATGGATTTCAAAACAATTTCCATTTTAGTTGAATTAACTCGTTAAATCCTTAAATTAAGATTTAACTTATAGCTTTCAAAATTTGTTTCCAAAGATTCATTCATAGCCTTTCAAAACAATTCTATTTCAAGTTGGATTAACTCGTCCGGTCTTTGAATTAAAGACTCATTTCATAGTTTTCAAAACTCGATTAAGTTATTCAAAATAACTTTTATCTTTGAAAATCATTTCAAAAGCTTTTCACTTTAAACCCAAATTTCCAATTTCAAAATCAATTGAAATTAAGATTTCAATTTCAAAACCATTAAATTTACATCATCTGTTACTTAACCGATTTCCTCGTGAAATCCATATTTGTGTGTGTAAAGGTGTAGTCTAGGGGTTTCACACA
This sequence comes from Allium fistulosum, assembly GCA_030737815.1. NCBI lineage: Eukaryota > Viridiplantae > Streptophyta > Magnoliopsida > Asparagales > Amaryllidaceae > Allium > Allium fistulosum. The sequence goes on from CM060905.1 coordinate 1,114,430,362, forward strand.
ATAGTGCACAACATCAATCCTCACAGATATATCGATAAGCGGTATAATCCATAACGCTTATCTTCATTCACAGATTCATAGATAAAGTAAATTTATCAGTCACAAAGATTCATCATTACAATTCGATGTGGGTTTCGGATAACCAACTGGAATCCGACTCCCTATCGCATCGAAATTCAAATGTTGTTTACGGGTCAAAAGGTTTTCATATTCACATAGTAATATATCACAGAAACAGAAATCATAGCTCAGCATAAAATAATTTATATCATAAAACATCACAATCACAAACAGGGATATCAAACTACTCAAAGAATTTCAATAATAATCAATCATCCAACGATTAGATGAATTAATAGTGTGATTATAATCAATCTATCACATAATTATATAATTATATAATTTTCTTAAATTAATGATTAATTATCCTTAATTTAAATTAATCAATCTTAATCATTAAGTAATTAACCTTTAATTATTTTTATTTGAAGAAACAAAAACTTCAATTAATTACAATAATTAATTAACCTTTATTGATCAAAGACAAACTATTAGTCTTACTTTAATTATTATTTAAACCTTCAATAATAAAACCCTAAGGCTCTTAGGCAAATTTTAAATAATCATTCCTATACAATTATTCAAACCCAAAACAAATTTAAACATATTTTAACTTAAAAATCGAATCTTAAAAAATCTTGATTTAAAACTGAAATTCGAAACTTATTTAAATTTTAAAACAAAAAAAACTGTTTTCAACCCAAACTCCCCAGACCCGAGTATTGCTTCGAGATTCTCACCAACTTTCCCGAGTATTGCTTCGGGATTTTCCAAATTTCGACCCGAGCGACCCACATTTCAACTTAGAAACTTCCCTAAGTATTTTTACCCTTACAACGAAATCCTACTTCGAGTTAAGACTCGAGTCAACACGCCAACCTCCCGAGACACGCTTCGAGTCGCGCCTTCTTCCCCAAAACACAAAATCCACTGATACACGTTGATACGCGCGTGCACATCTACAAGTCATCGGAGCAACGGTGATCAACGCCGTCACCTTCCACACGCCAACCACCATCCCCTCGATCACCACAATCGCCCAGAACGTCGAATTGAACTCGAAATCGAAATCGAGTTACATGATCGAATTTTGGAGCATCAAAGCCCGACCAATATCCTTCTCGCCGCGATGAACCTAATCACCAAAGATCATGGATTTCTGACCTCAACTTCGTCGAAGCTCCACCTTTCCATTCCCCTGTCTGCGATGAAACCCAATGCTCCATAGATGCCGCAGAAGCCAAGAATACAATCTCGTTCAAAATGCTCACAAAACCCTATAACCTAACCGTTCCTCCACCATGATTATTAATAAATTTCATTAGTATTTTTCCCATCATCCTCGATCTATGAGCTCCCTCTGACATAAATTTCAAGGCCCGGTTTGACCTCGATCGACGGTAATTGACAGGAAAGCATTTTCCATTCATCTAGAGATTTCACTATACCTACTTGCTTAAAAATCACGAGACTCATATCAAAAATCATCATTTCGTGATGCAATCGTGGTCGTATAATCAGATCTTAAAATGAAGATATTCAAATTTTTGATATTTTTTAAAACCCACTGTATTTTCTAAATTCCAGAAAATAATTTAACTCATTTTACTCCACGATATTTTTTTCTACTTGAATCTTGCTTATACAAGTATATTTTGTTTAGATCCTTAGACCTAACAAGAATCAGAGGAATAGAAAATTTTTTTTTGAAGTTGTTTTAGAGCCTGTATGTTTTAACAGAGGTATATACATACCTACATACAGACATGCGTCATTAAATCTGCACACCTATGTACACATATGTATACATTCAAACAAATTACAACATTATCCATCTCATTCATCATCACAAAACACAACTAAGATAGAAGATTGGGTTTTTTTAAAAGAGAGTTTGCTCACCTGATAGAAGAAAGAAAACATAACTTCTATGAACAAGCTTGAAATTTTGCAAAGTTGAAACCTTTCTGTTTGATATCTGGTTTTGATCTTGATAACTGAAGCTTCTTTGCTTCTTGATTCCCAAGCCTTGATTGCTTTGATATTTTAGTTTGAGATGTTGTTTGACTGATATTTGTTTGATTTCAAGATGATATTGTTTTGGTTCTACTCAGTTTTAAATGGTGAATGAAAACTGGGATGCTAAGTGATGTTGTTTATTGTTTTAAGCTGAGATGAAATGTGCAGAGTGATATAATGTGTTTTCTACAAAGTAATGTATTTTTTTTCTTGCTAATACAAATATGTGTACCATAGGCAGATGATATTTTCGTTTGGGGATGAGATGTTTACTTAAGTGTGCTAGCATTAATTATGTTGTAAAAATTCATTTTTTTTTCTTTGGTTAACCAAACAAGATCTCGGCTGATATGATTTCAGTGAGTACAAATGTTCCTATTTCAGTTTACATGAATCAAGATGAAATCAGTTAATATATTTTGTTTCTTTTGCAATCTTCACTTATACTTGAATATATTTTATTTCTTGTTCAAGTGTACATTCCTGCATATATTTTGTACCTGGGGTGTTTATTTTGCAAGTACTTTCATATACATGCTCTTGTTTATAAGCTTACATACTTATTTTATATTGTATATATTAAAGTATCATTTGACAAAATTGTATTTAAAAACTTATATATATTTTTATACTTTATTTTGTAAGTACAATTTGTTTGTATTTTATTCTACTTATATATTTTCATTTTTAAACCAATTAATTTACAATTTAAATTCAAGTCAAATATATATACATATATTTAAAATTTCAAATTGACTCATGTATACCCAAATATATACATATATTCACATATACATATATATACAATATTTTAAATTTAAATGATTTATACAGAATATATTTGAATCTGGGGAAACTCGCATCACTTAAATCAATTTATTTTACAAATTTTATTCAAAAATCAAATTAATTATTAATTTAAATTTAACTAAAATCCGGGGTCGTTACAGACCAGAGCGCAGGAAGGGAATGATATATCATGGTGCTGAGAGAAGCAAAGTGACAGGAGAAAGGAAAAAATTTGGAGGGAAACCTACAGATTTGAGATTCACAAGAATAACAGTTAAAGCCCGAACCCTGGCTTAGGAACCATAGTAGGATCGATAAGACTATGGATCCCAAGAAGAAGTCAGGGGAAATAAAAGCGGCACCGATAGAGTTGATAATAAATGTACCAATCGATATGGATGATTCTACATGGGTTCTAAAGATTGGATCTTAGCTCGAAGTTAATTTAAGGAAGGAATTGGTTAATTTCCTCCGAGGAAATCTGGACGTGTTTGCTTGGACGCCTTCGAATATGTGCAAGATATGGCCGAAGATAGTGTGTCACGCACCAAATATCGATCCATAATTTACACCCGTCAAACAAAAAAGGCAAAATTTTGGTTCGGAGTGATTTACTACATTGAAGAAAGAAGTGGATAAGCTGATGGCCAATAGCTTTATGCACGATGCTTTATACCTCGAATGAGTATCCAATCCCATCTTGGTCAAGAAATCAAACAAAAAATGGTGCATGTGTGTCGACTATTCAGATCTGAATAACGCATGCTCGAAGGATAGTTTTCCACTGCCCAAGATTGACCAAATAGTATAAGAAACCGCATGTCATGAATTACTCTAATTATGGATGCTTATTTAGGAATATAACCAAATCCCGATGCATATACCAAATTAGGAGAATACTAGCTTTATAATTGATTTGGGGCTGTACCGCTACCGAGCAATACTGTTTAGTTTGAAGAACTCTAGAGCCACATACTAAAGATTGGTAAATTCTTTAAGAATCAAATTGAATGGTTGATGGAGGTATACGTGGATGACATGCTTTTGATGTCACGTATATCATGGAACTATTAGGATGATCTTTCAGAAATGTTTGAGGTTTTATGAAAGTATGGAATGAAACTCAACCCACTGTAGTGTTCTTCTGGGGTAGCATCGGGAAATTTTCTGGGATTCATTGTCAATGTGCAATATTGAGGCTAGTCCGGAGCATATTAACGTAGTGAGAAATGTAACTACCCCGACTACGAAGAAACAACTACAAAGCTTGAATGGGAAGATCGCTGCCTTATGTCGGTTTATCTTAAAGGCAGTAGACAAATGCATACTTTTCTTTGATGCTCTCAAGAAGGGCAAGAACAAGTTTGAGTGGAGTCAAGATTGTCAGAGTGCCTTCGAGGAACAATTGAGGCACGTTGAGACACCACTAATCTTATCCAAACTGTTAGATGGGGAGGACTTATTCATCTATAGACAGTGTCTACTCACGCACTAAATGCGACATTGGTACGTCTGTAGATGAGGATTCAATGATCATTTTGCTATATCAGCAAGTGGTTTACAGGAGATGAGAAGAAATAACCAAAGTTGGAAAAACTAGCATATTGCTTGCGATTGCATTGAGAAAGCTGTAATCATAATACCAAGCTCATCCGATCACCGTGTTGATGGACCAGCCATTGAAGCAAGTGTTATACCGACCTGAGACTTTAGGTAGGCTGCTGAAGTGGATCATAGAGTTGAGCTAATATGAAATTACTTACCATCCGAGGAGAGAAATAAATGGACGACGCTGGCAGATTTCATCGCTGACTTGCAATGGTGAAAGAGGATGATGTAGACAAAATTTCCATTAGAATTTGTTTGTAGACGGCACTTCAACCGAACACAGTTTAGACATGCGAGTATTACTCGAAACCATGAAAGGACAGTCCATATGTTATGCATTGAGGCTTTAGTTTCTCCAACAAACAAGGAAGCTGAGTACAAAGCGTGGGATTGAGGATTGTGAAAGAACTGGGGATAAGGACACTCCACATATTCAGTGATTCCCTACTAGTGGTTTGTTTAGTTAGAAAGGAATATCAGGTTAAGTGTACGAGACTTGGCCCTTGCTTGACAAAAGCATTGGAAGTGTTAGATGGCATATAACACTACACTATCACGCATATCCTCAAGGAGGAGAACACAAAAGCTGATTCATTGGCCAAACTAGCTAGTTCTAGAGAAGCACAAACAATGAGCTTGGTTTCGATGGAGGTTTTGATAGCTTTAAGCATCGATCAAATGGATGTTGATTGGATCTTGGAAATCGTAGAAGAAGATTAGACATGGATGACTTTGATCAAAAAATATTTGCTCAAGTGGACCCTTCTGAGAGACATAAACAAATGAAAGAAACTCCCTAGAAAAGCACCTCGATTCATGATGCAACAAGGATTATTGTATAGAAGAGGATTCTCAACCCCTGGCTTCAGTGTGTAATCAAGGACGAGGCTAGGAAGATCCTCATAGAAATCAATGAGGGCAGATGTGGTGATCACACCAAAGGGCACTCTAGTTAAAAAGGCACTATGCTACGCATATTTCTGGCCAACAATGAATCGTGATGCAGCTATCTAGAGAACTTACACAAATAGTTAGCCTATGGCCAGTTTTGGTTTGGGGAATTGACCTAATCGGCATGCTACCGATCATGAAAAGTGTAGCTAAATATGCAACAATCGCAGTGGACTACTTCTATGACGACCGCCCTACACCACCGACATCCAATATACCTATATAGCACACTATAGGGGTACTCGGTTGATGCGGGGCGATCATCAATGAAGTAAATAAACCAAACAGATTGTAACGACCCGACATTTTGGACCATTCGCATCCATTATAAGTGTATAGGTAGACACTCATGCCGGAGTTGAATTGCTCAAAATACCGCGTTGTTAATTTAAATTTGGCAAAACTAAACATATACAGTAAATAAATAATCACAGATCACAGACACAGAGTAATAAGTGCAGCGGAAATAAAAGAGATAGTAGTTCATGAAGCTACTATATGGATATATAAAATACATCAGAGTTTACAACAGAAGAGTAATACGATACATCAGAGTTAAACTAGATACAAATCAGAATACATCACTGGAATCATCGAATATCTGAAAGCTGGATAGATAGCTGGATCTCCAAGCGAAGCTCCAACTCCAAAGGTGAGTCTCGAAAACTGAACCACTCAGTCTGACCCGAGCGTAAAGCAAAAACACAAGACACTCGAGTCAGGATTAACATTCTTATATTAATAAATCCAACTCAAGTGAAATAGCAATTGAAATACAAGTAACTCAAAGGATGTTTGGAATAACCATCCTTTAAGGATCCGTTAAACTATCTACTATGTAGTAATGTACGCGAAGTAGATAATGTCTATCAGTAATAATAAGATATCAAAATAGCGTTAAGTCATGGCCCATTCCACCCTTAACACATTTTTATTCCCACAAGCATATACAAGACCGTAGTTTCCCCAAAACCGGAAGTCACCAGAGGGCAATCCATATACTCAAGGTACAAATCAAAATCGTAGTGGTCGCGCATAAATGGAATACAAGTATGACAAGGCACATGAGGCTATACCCAAGATAGTGATACTACCGTTCGCCTGATCCGGGCTGGTGAGAACGCAACGCCGCAGCGCCCGCAACACCGTGAGACAACACTCCCAAAATCAAGGGTGCACCAATCGACAACAAGTATAAGTAGTTCGAAGAAGTGTGTCCACTTGAGGTATCAATCCTCCATTGGCCCGGCACAGCTCCTGTTTTAGTCATTTCCAATTTGACACAAGTGTCAAGGTTATCCATTATCGTTCTCTTTCTTCAGTCAACACGTACATCATTCCAACCACTTCATTCTGGATCATCACTCCACGTATAGTTATTAAAGTGGTTTCGGTTCAGATAGAGAGTATATCCATTACCGATCCCGGTCTCTTTAATAACTTCCGTAATTATTTCACCGATTGGTCGTTTATTTATTTCAAAACCAAATCAATTTCAATTTCAATTTCAATTTGTAAACCAACATTTCATTTGTCTTTCGAAAACCAATTTCCATACTTTACGTTTCAAACCTTCAAATTATCATTTCAAAATCTTATAATTCAAATTCAATTTCTATTTAAACAATCCAAATATTAACTCAAGTTCGAAAATAAGTTTCATTTCGAAAACATTTAAATTAATTTAATTTAACATTTAAATCAATTTAAATTCATTTATCAATTTCATTCAATATCGTTAAATTAATTTATCATTCAAATCAATTTCTATTAAATTTCCAAATCATTAAATCAATTTCTTAAATTCAACTTCATTAAATCAAAACTTACAAATTTAATTAAATTAAATTCATCAAATCAAATTCTTTACATTTCAAGTCTTACATTAATTCCAAAAATATCACATTTTCATTTCTTGTTAAAGAAATTCAATTCACTTATTTACTTCCTTAAATAATTTTCCAAACTTAATTAATAAAGAAACTCAATTTCAATTCTTTACGAAGTAAAATTCACTTATTCAAAAGTTCAATTTTTCTTATTAAAGAATTTCAATTCAATTTAATCATTTAATAATTCATTATTAAATAGTTCAAAACTTAATTATTAAATAATTTCAAAGTTTAATAATTTCAAACTTAATTATAATTTCAACTTAATTATTAAATCATTTCAAACTTAATTCAATCATTTCTCAAATTAAACAACATTCTTTCAGTGATTACATTGCAAATCTTTTGTTTCAGATTATTAAATATTACCATTTTCCTTTCATCAAAAATTCAAATTTCAATTTCATTTCAAAACCATATTCTTTATTCAAATAAAATCTTCGTTTATTTTCAAATCAAATTATTGACCAATCGGGTTTTATTTAATTTTCTATCCTAAGTCAAAGTTCAATTTGGGTATTTATCATTTCAACCCGATTCCAATTCAATTCAAAATCAAAATATATCAAAGGGAACTTGCAGTGTGATAACTGGGATGGTGTCAAAGTAAATAAACAAGCAATAACAACAACCAATATTAATCCAATAATCAATTCAAATAATCCCGAAATAACCGTATTAATTCGCATTGTTATTTGTACGAATTAATATAATTATTTCTAGAATCTACACTATCATTTCATGTAGATTAAAGATTATTACATTACGGTTTTCACTTGTCATCTATTACAATTTCATCCATCATCAATTTAACAACATACATTCAGTGGTTCAAAGTGAAATTAAACAAATCCTACGTGTCAATAAATTCAACAGTTAAAGGGGTCATATTATACAAGTATCAGTTAATCACATTTAACATTTAATTATCCTATATCAAGTTCAATTTCATACTGTTTATCATTTTAACATTAACAATTTAACGTCCAATTAAACATCAACAATCAATCAATTAACAATCAACTGGATTATCATTTCATATATATAACAGATAATGGTGTCAGATGTCACAGGTGAACTGATTCAGGCAATAACAGTGTAAATATCTAACAACAGCATATTTCAATTGTCGTTTCAATTGAAATCAAATTTAATAAATAAAAGAACGTTAATCGTGAGTGAGTGCTCACCTTTCGAGGTTAGAGAGGATAGACACTGAAATGGGATGAGTTACGAATCCAAAGCAAAGCTAGATTGAACGCGAATTTGACGAGCAAAGCTGATCAATAGGAATTTACGAAATCAAATCAGAACCGGATTTATGAAGATAATTGGTACAAGTGCACATATATGACTATATGTAACTATATATATAATATCATATTTTAACTCCGTGTCTACGAAATTTTTTTTTTTTTTATATATATATACATCTTAGAATATACGAAACATATACAGACAACCAATGCAGACAACTAGTTATAACTTACAAATAAATATATACTTATGTAGACTAGTCTATAACTAAAATATAACCTTAGTATATAACCAAAATAAAATTTTATATAAAAGTACAGTATATACATACAGTACCGAAATCAATAATGTATAAAATAAATATATTACCAATGTAAACTTCCCAGGTATGTACGAGTTTTTATAAAATAATATACAAAGTTGAAATGCATAGCACGCCTACATAGAGCAGGTTATTTTAACTACAACTCATTAAAGTATACCCTACCCATACTATTAAAGCTGTACCTATTGTATATTTGAAACAGAGAATATATTATATACATTTCAAAATTAAAACGAAACAAAGTAGGTGATCCAGAAAAACGTATGCAGACTGGGTAACTACAGGACATATGGGCTTACATGTATTTTATAGATGATAACAACTAGTTAGTCAATGGGAAAATAGAATAAACTGTTGAACTATGTATAAAATACTTTTTCGTAAAATATATTCACCAACAGGGTCATATAAATAACATATAGTTAGTTAATATATGGTATATACTTCATTTATATAACTTCCTTACATATATACAGAAATCATATGCATAAATAACTACTGAAATCACAATATAACACTTTGAATGAACTAAAATGTACTATATACATAACGGACGTATGAAGTACTATAGACCCAACAAAAGAATATGCCAACTCATACTTACTTTATATTATACCATTTAGAAAAATGTGTTACTAATATATAGAGTATTTACAAATCCAGAAACTGTAACATATATATATTACCAGAAATGAACTAACAACAAACTTATAATATAATATATAATAGTACTTTAGACATGGGATGTAAATACTGTACAACTAAAATAGTATACTTTTGAACTGTCACATAATAAAGTAACAGTGAACATATATACACAACTTGCATCACTTAATATATATATAACAGACCGTTGTTATATAAAACTATATATATAAGAAGGAACGAAATAGGAGGAAGTAAACCGTGAAGCAAGGAAAGGTGGCGGCCTGTGATCGGAAGGCGGTGACTGCTTGTGATGGGAAGGACGGCGGAGGCTCGGAGGGAGGTGTATGGCCGCATGCGTGATGGTGGTTGCTCGGTGATGTCAGGGAATAGGCGTACGCCTAGTGTGTTGGCTGCCGTGGCCGTGGGGCGTGGGACGGGCTCGGTTGGGTGGATGAGATGGACGACGAGGCAAGGTGAGGGGCCGCTGGCATGGAGAGGGTGGACGGTTTCTGTGATGGGAGATGAAGTGGGTGGCTTCGGTTCGGCAGGGGAAGGGAAGACGCACGTGCGTGGGAAAGCAGGGGAGGAGGAAATTGTGGGCTTGGAATGTGAAGGTGGATGGAATGCGTGAGTGGGTGTGGGAGAGGGAGGCATGATATTTCTTTTGTTTTGTTTTTATTTTATTCTTAATGAAGATGAACGCATAGAATTGGAAAACCAGAGGAAATAATGTATTGGATAGCCAAACGTCAGTAATTAAGTTCTGCGATTTCCAAAGAGCTAGTACCCATTGGTTATCTCAAGAAGCCAACAAACGGACAAGAAAACCAAAAGGTTTTAAAACGGGTACCGGTACGATTAATCGTTTTCATCGATTTCGTCAGGTACCGAAATTCGAAACGCACAAACGGATATACTATGAAGATCAGTACGACGGGGCGATCAAAACGGTATACAGATATCAGTGGTACGATCATCCGATAAAAATCGATATCGGTACCAGAATACTGCTATTTTGCAGAAAATAAGAACGACGGAGCCAAAGATGTCCGAATTTGGAAAAACGACAAACTGAAATCTTGCTCAGAAGATGATTTAGAATTTTTCTATGTATAAATATTTAGGTTTCGGAAACATTTTATTTTCATTACTTTTTAACTGATTGAATTGAAGTGAATTTACGCGCGAAATAAACTTTCGTATTTTCGGACGAAAATTTACCAGTTGCTATGTTTAACTAGACGTATTCCAAATATTAATTTTTTATTTCAAAATTTTATCGTTTAAAATTTCACAAAATTTCAACTAATTACGTTATTAAAACGGTTGAAATTTACGGGTCGTTACACTCTCCCCCACTCAAAACTTTTCGTCCCCGAAAAGGAACGAGGTAGGAGAATAGAAACAACCAGAAAGAAAAACAGGTTTGAAATATAAAATAACGATTAATTTAAACCATATAAATTCAAATTTTAATTAATTGATATTCAATAATTGATTTAATCCATTTGATTTCACTAAAATCGATCTCAACTATTTCCAAATTCATTATCTTATTATTCAATTATCTTCAATTTACAATTTCTAAAACCATAAATTTGAATAATCCTTTATTATAATCATATTTTATTTTCACAATTTAAATTCTTCTATTCCAAATTATTGTTAAATTTATTCTACCTAATATATCTAATCACCTATATTTAACCCATATAAATTAATTTAAACCATAAAAGTTTCGATTTAAATTAATTTATATTCATTAATTGATTTTAAATTCAAGGTATTTCCATAAGTTGATCAAATTTCAATTTATTAATTCTTTCAAAACAAATTTATTGGTCTTATCTATTATTCAATTACTTGTTATCCTATCCAACTCTATTAACAACTTTGTAATCAAAATTTAGTGTATAACATTTATTATAAACACTCAGATTTTATTTATAAATTCAATTTATCTTATATATATTATCCAATTACATATTCAACTTCTGAATGATTTAGGTAAGTTGTATTAGAATGCAGTTGAACCATATACAAATTAAAATTTCTCATTTCAATTATTCAAGTTTAAATATTTATCCAACTTTTGGTTTTATTTATAATTAAAATCATCCTTTAACAAAATTTAAGAATTAGATTTCCGATTAACTTTAAACAATTTAGAGATATATATAATATATTTATATCAAATCAAATTAAATTTTAAAATAAGATACCTATATATATATAAATCACATTATACTGAAGAAATTCAAATCAAAATATTTTCAAAACAAAACCATAGCAAAGCTATAGAATAGTATCTTTTCTTCAAAACTCGAAAATGAACGTCGATGATGCGGCCGCCATCACCGAAATTATTTTCCAGCGACAAAGAGAAGAGCACTGATTTCAACATTTTAAAATTTCTTTGAAAACGATTTCTATTTGAAAATACTTTCAATAATATGTACTTTAAAATTTTAAAAAAACAAAGTTCGAAATCACCGGAAATTAATAAATTCTCAAATTTCTGAATTAAATTCATTTCAAATTCCAAATCAATTTATAAACCATATTTATAAATTTATTTAGAACAATAAATGATAATTAAATATTATCATTTCAAACAAACAATTTAATTAACCTATTAAATTCCAGAAAATTTAACTTATATTTTTACAATATAATCAACAAATTTATTTCATTTACCAAATTTGAAAATAATATTGTATCAGTTTGCTCTGTTCAAGTGTTTTGGAAATCCTATCGATAGCGTTGATCAGACGAATCGATCGGAAACCCAAATCAACATCAACAACTTAAACAACACAATATATTTTAACATTTAAATATTAGTTTACAAATGCCTTTCTTTGCTCGACGATACAGGAATGAATTTTCAAAATAAGGATAGGGTTTAAATTTTGATGGACTCAAATCAAAGAGAAATTTGATTCGAAGATAAGTTCGAAACAAAGATAAAATAATTTAATTACCAAAATCGGGAGATGGATGAGTTTATTTTATTCACGGGCAACCTTAACCGGGTCGTCCGTAACTTCAAGAATAAGATCGATGCCGAATTCCAAGGTAAATCAACATTCGATCTCAAGAAATAGAATCCCGGTATAGCAGGAGATAGATAGCATCGTAAACCGAGGATTCAGAAATCTTCGGTAAATCGATGCCTAATATAAAGGAGTTTCTCCTTTACGAATCATTCGAAGATTGGCGAGACCGCCGATCTATTATAGATATCATTCGAAATGGAGTTATGGGGTGCTCCAGAATTGAAAGAAGACGAATAGTGAAGGACACGAATGAATTTCGGAACCGAGGGGAACGTTCCAAAATTCAAAGGAATTGAGTCAAAGGAAGAGATTGAAACTCGAATGAGAGTGGTTCTGTAAATACATTTACCCTATATGTTAAGTTTTGCCTAGAGCTACCAAAGCTCTGATACCAACTGTAACGACCCGACATTTTGGACCATTCGCATCCATTATAAGTGTATAGGTAGACACTCATGCCGGAGTTGAATTGCTCAAAATACCGCGTTGTTAATTTAAATTTGGCAAAACTAAACATATACAGTAAATAAATAATCACATATCACAGACACAGAGTAATAAGTGCAGCGGAAATAAAAGAGATAGTAGTTCATGAAGCTACTATATGGATATATAAAATACATCAGAGTTTACAACAGAAGAGTAATACGATACATCAGAGTTAAACTAGATACAAATCAGAATACATCACTGGAATCATCGAATATCTGAAAGCTGGATAGATAGGTGGATCTCCAAGCGAAGCTCCAACTCCAAAGGTGAGTCTCGAAAACTGAACCACTCAGTCTGACCCGAGCGTAAAGCAAAAACACAAGACATTCGAGTCAGGATTAACATTCTTATATTAATAAATCCAACTCAAGTGAAATAGCAATTGAAATACAAGTAACTCAAAGGATGTTTGGAATAACCATCCTTTAAGGTTCCGTTAAACTATCTACTATGTAGTAATGTACGCTAAGTAGATAATGTCTATCAGTAATAATAAGATATCAAAATAGCGTTAAGTCATGGCCCATTCCACCCTTAACACATTTTTATTCCCACAAGCATATACAAGACCGTAGTTTCCCCAAAACCGGAAGTCACCAGAGGGCAATCCATATACTCAAGGTACAAATCAAAATCGTAGTGGTCGCGCATAAATGGAATACAAGTATGACAAGGCACATGAGGCTATACCCAAGATAGTGATACTACCGTTCGCCTGATCCGGGCTGGTGAGAACGCAACGCCGCAGCGCCCGCAACACCGTGAGACAACACTCCCAAAATCAAGGGTGCACCAATCGACAACAAGTATAAGTAGTTCGAAGAAGTGTGTCCACTTGAGGTATCAATCCTCCATTGGCCCGGCACAGCTCCTGTTTTAGTCATTTCCAATTTGACACAAGTGTCAAGGTTATCCATTATCGTTCTCTTTCTTCAGTCAACACGTACATCATTCCAACCACTTCATTCTGGATCATCACTCCACGTATAGTTATTAAAGTGGTTTCGGTTCAGATAGAGAGTATATCCATTACCGATCCCGGTCTCTTTAATAACTTCCGTAATTATTTCACCGATTGGTCGTTTATTTATTTCAAAACCAAATCAATTTCAATTTCAATTTCAATTTGTAAACCAACATTTCATTTGTCTTTCGAAAACCAATTTCCATACTTTACGTTTCAAACCTTCAAATTATCATTTCAAAATCTTATAATTCAAATTCAATTTCTATTTAAACAATCCAAATATTAACTCAAGTTCGAAAATAAGTTTCATTTCGAAAACATTTAAATTAATTTAATTTAACATTTAAATCAATTTAAATTCATTTATCAATTTCATTCAATATCATTAAATTAATTTATCATTCAAATCAATTTCTATTAAATTTCCAAATCATTAAATCAATTTCTTAAATTCAACTTCATTAAATCAAAACTTACAAATTTAATTAAATTAAATTCATCAAATCAAATTCTTTACATTTCAAGTCTTACATTAATTCCAAAAATATCACATTTTCATTTCTTGTTAAAGAAATTCAATTCACTTATTTACTTCCTTAAATAATTTTCCAAACTTAATTAATAAAGAAACTCAATTTCAATTCTTTACGAAGTAAAATTCACTTATTCAAAAGTTCAATTTTTCTTATTAAAGAATTTCAATTCAATTTAATCATTTAATAATTCATTATTAAATAGTTCAAAACTTAATTATTAAATAATTTCAAAGTTTAATAATTTCAAACTTAATTATAATTTCAACTTAATTATTAAATCATTTCAAACTTAATTCAATCATTTCTCAAATTAAACAACATTCTTTCAGTGATTACATTGCAAATCTTTTGTTTCAGATTATTAAATATTACCATTTTCCTTTCATCAAAAATTCAAATTTCAATTTCATTTCAAAACCATATTCTTTATTCAAATAAAATCTTCGTTTATTTTCAAATCAAATTATTGACCAATCGGGTTTTATTTAATTTTCTATCCTAAGTCAAAGTTCAATTTGGGTATTTATCATTTCAACCCGATTCCAATTCAATTCAAAATCAAAATATATCAAAGGGAACTTGCAGTGTGATAACTGGGATGGTGTCAAAGTAAATAAACAAGCAATAACAACAACCAATATTAATCCAATAATCAATTCAAATAATCCCGAAATAACCGTATTAATTCGCATTGTTATTTGTACGAATTAATATAATTATTTCTAGAATCTACACTATCATTTCATGTAGATTAAAGATTATTACATTACGGTTTTCACTTGTCATCTATTACAATTTCATCCATCATCAATTTAACAACATACATTCAGTGGTTCAAAGTGAAATTAAACAAATCCTACGTGTCAATAAATTCAACAGTTAAAGGGGTCATATTATACAAGTATCAGTTAATCACATTTAACATTTAATTATCCTATATCAAGTTCAATTTCATACTGTTTATCATTTTAACATTAACAATTTAACGTCCAATTAAACATCAACAATCAATCAATTAACAATCAACTGGATTATCATTTCATATATATAACAGATAATGGTGTCAGATGTCACAGGTGAACTGATTCAGGCAATAACAGTGTAAATATCTAACAACAGCATATTTCAATTGTCGTTTCAATTGAAATCAAATTTAATAAATAAAAGAACGTTAATCATGAGTGAGTGCTCACCTTTCGAGGTTAGAGAGGATAGACACTGAAATGGGATGAGTTACGAATCCAAAGCAAAGCTAGATTGAACGCGAATTTGACGAGCAAAGCTGATCAATAGGAATTTACGAAATCAAATCAGAACCGGATTTATGAAGATAATTGGTACAAGTGCACATATATGACTATATGTAACTATATATATATAATATCATATTTTAACTCCGTGTCTACGAAATTTTTTTTTAATTTTTTTTTTATATATATATACATCTTAGAATATACGAAACATATACAGACAACCAATGCAGACAACTAGTTATAACTTACAAATAACTATATACTTATGTAGACTAGTCTATAACTAAAATATAACCTTAGTATATAACCAAAATAAAATTTTATATAAAAGTACAGTATATACATACAGTACCGAAATCAATAATGTATAAAATAAATATATTACCAATGTAAACTTCCCAGGTATGTACGAGTTTTTATAAAATAATATACAAAGTTGAAATGCATAGCACGCCTACATAGAGCAGGTTATTTTAACTACAACTCATTAAAGTATACCCTACCCATACTATTAAAGCTGTACCTATTGTATATTTGAAACAGAGAATATATTATATACATTTCAAAATTAAAACGAAACAAAGTAGGTGATCCAGAAAAACGTATGTAGACTGGGTAACTACAGGACATATGGGCTTACATGTATTTTATAGATGATAACAACTAGTTAGTCAATGGGAAAATAGAAGAAACTGTTGAACTATGTATAAAATACTTTTTCGTAAAATATATTCACCAACAGGGTCATATAAATAACATATAGTTAGTTAATATATGGTATATACTTCATTTATATAACTTCCTTACATATATACAGAAATCATATGCATAAATAACTACTGAAATCACAATATAACACTTTGAATGAACTAAAATGTACTATATACATAACTGACGTATGAAGTACTATAGACCCAACAAAAGAATATGCCAACTCATACTTACTTTATATTATACCATTTAGAAAAATGTGTTACTAATATATAGAGTATTTACAAATCCAGAAACTGTAACATATATATATTACCAGAAATGAACTAACAACAAACTTATAATATAATATATAATAGTACTTTAGACATGGGATGTAAATACTGTACAACTAAAATAGTATACTTTTGAACTGTCACATAATAAAGTAACAGTGAACATATCTACACAACTTGCATCACTTAATATATATATAACAGACCGTTGTTATATAAAACTATATATATAAGAAGGAACGAAATAGGAGGAAGTAAACCGTGAAGCAAGGAAAGGTGGCGGCCTGTGATCGGAAGGCGGTGACTGCTTGTGATGGGAAGGACGGCGGAGGCTCGGAGGGAGGTGTATGGCCGCATGCGTGATGGTGGTTGCTCGGTGATGTCAGGGAATAGGCGCACGCCTAGTGTGTTGGCTGCCGTGGCCGTGGGGCGTGGGACGGGCTCGGTTGGGTGGATGAGATGGACGACGAGGCAAGGTGAGGGGCCGCTGGCATGGAGAGGGTGGACGGTTTCTGTGATGGGAGATGAAGTGGGTGGCTTCGGTTCGGCAGGGGAAGGGAAGACGCACGTGCGTGGGAAAGCAGGGGAGGAGGAAATTGTGGGCTTGGAATGTGAAGGTGGATGGAATGCGTGAGTGGGTGTGGGAGAGGGAGGCATGATATTTCTTTTGTTTTGTTTTTATTTTATTCTTAATGAAGATGAACGCATAGAATTGGAAAACCAGAGGAAATAATGTATTGGATAGCCAAACGTCAGTAATTAAGTTCTGCGATTTCCAAAGAGCTAGTACCCATTGGTTATCTCAAGAAGCCAACAAACGGACAAGAAAACCAAAAGGTTTTAAAACGGGTACCGGTACGATTAATCGTTTTCATCGATTTCGTCAGGTACCGAAATTTGAAACGCACAAACGGATATACTGTGAAGATCAGTACGACGGGGCGATCAAAACGGTATACAGATATCAGTGGTACGATCATCCGATAAAAATCGATATCGGTACCAGAATACTGCTATTTTGCAGAAAATAAGAACGACGGAGCCAAAGATGTCCGAATTTGGAAAAACGACAAACTGAAATCTTGCTCAGAAGATGATTTAGAATTTTTCTATGTAAAAATATTTAGGTTTCGGAAACATTTTATTTTCATTACTTTTTAACTGATTGAATTGAAGTGAATTTACGCGCGAAATAAACTTTCGTATTTTCGGACGAAAATTTACCAGTTGCTATGTTTAACTAGACGTATTCCAAATATTAAATTTTTATTTCAAAATTTTATCGTTTAAAATTTCACAAAATTTCAACTAATTACGTTATTAAAACGGTTGAAATTTACGGGTCGTTACACAGATGATGTCGTATATCTCTCAGTGCATCGAATAAAATATAATAACAAACATCTTAGATATAAAACATGCAAGATAGTAAATAGTTGAATGAGTCATAGCATCAGAGTGTATGGATCCATATGGTAAACAACATAAGTAATAGAGTTATACATCAAATAATAAATCATAAATATCTATCTCTAAATAATAAAGCACTGTAACACCTCTGATTTTAATAACATTATTCAAGAGATTTAATTAGATAAATAAAATAAAATAATGTAAATCTTAAAGTGATAAGGGGATTGAGATTTGAATAAATAATGAAAGTCAGTGCTTAAATTAAATTAAATGGGCTTAAGAATGGTTTGTAAGCTAATTAAATTACACAATGGTATATTGGGAAATAGCCATACATAACCCATTACCCTTATATATACTCGTTCTTTATAGTTTCATTTCCCATTCACATCATTTTGCAGAAACAAAATACAAATGTAAACATAAGAAGAGGACCCGACCATTACTAAAAGAAAAGAGGAGAAAATTAAATCTAAAGCTAAGGAATTAAAGCAAGGAGAATAAGTCTCAATCTCAATCCAATCTCCTTATTTTAATCAAGGTGAATAATAATTATCACCATCTCTATTTTGTTTCTAATCATTTGTTTTTGGGTTTAAGATTAAATCCATTTTTATGATGATTTGGATGATGATATGCTTAGATCATAACATGTTAGATTTAAACAAATATGATTTTTTTTCATGGTTTTAAGGGTAAAACTGATTATAATAGACTTCAAATACCATGAGGAATTTATATGTTATGTAAAACATGATTTTGGAGTTAGGTTTTAATTTTTATAATTTTCCTAGCTATGGAAAGATTATTATGAACTTTCAAAGGAAAATATGGTTAATTGGGTTTAGAAATTTTTTTCAGAAATTATATTGGGGATTTGGGTATAAAATTTTGATATGTTAGATAACATGTTAAAAGTGAATTTCTATGATTTTTGGGGATTTTTCCTAAGTGGTTTGCCATGGAAATTAAATTATTTTAGAAGAAGGACTTATTAGCACTATTGGTTTTGCTTAATGGAAGGACTTATTTGTTAAATTAATCTTGGTTTAGATCTAAAATTATGCGGCAGTTATTTTGTGTAAAGGATTTGAAAAGTTAAGACAACCAATCATATGCTTACAAGTAGGCAGGTTAGTTAAAAAGTGTTTGCTTTAATTGGCATTAAATCAGATTTACCCAGAAAAGTGGGTTCCGCTTCTATTAGAAGCACCTTTCGACCCATAGCTTCCGCCTTCAATCAAGTCGAAACCACACAAAGTTGAAACCCCACAAAGCCGAACCAATACTCAAGGTATCAACGTTGGTACGTAGTGGATTGGAGAAAGGCGGAAGGCATAGTGTCAAAAGCATAGCTTCCGTTGGGAACAAAACCGTTGTTTTGTTTAAAATGTTAAGTGCCTGCCTTTGTTTAACTAAAGCTTTTGAAGGAGTCGAAACATATGCTATCGAAATGGGTTTTCTAAATAGCTTTCGAAGAAGATTGCCATCTTTCATTTTTAAGTATAAGCTTTCGAATGAGTCCCTTGTTCATGAAACAGTGCTTTCAAAAATGGTGGTTCCAACCTAGTCAAAACCCTGCCGCCGTTCTCTTACTTTTCGAGTGTATTGAAGTCATCAATGCTTTCGAAGGGTAGCTTATGATTTAAAGATGTACTAAGCCACTTCCTAGATGCTTTCGAAAGGGTTCACGGGTTTCGAAGGCAATGGTTTCGAAAGAGGGTTTTGATGCTATCCTTTAAAGTTTTTCTTAAATGTTTTGAAGCTTTCGAAAGGATGGTGTCGATGCCATCAAACTTTCCCTAGACAATTTTATAAGAAGTTTAAAGGTTTCGAAAGGGATACTTTCATATATATTCACTATGACCCAAAAGATGTTTTTGAGTAAACCTAATGGTTTCGAAGGGGATATTTTCATTGGTTTTGAAGCTATGTTTCAAAGGATTATTAAGTAATGTTTTGATACTTTCGAAAGGTATATTTTTGTTTTGAGAGAGATGATTTAAAGAGCTTAGAAAGGTTTATATGTAATGTTTTGAAAGGTAGTTTTCTATGCTTTCGAAGGAGGGTATCCAAAGGTTTCGAAAGTAATGTTTTAAGGTTTCGAATGCCTTAGTTTTCAAAACAAATAGCCCAATCTCATTTTAAAAGAAAACCATGGAATAAATAAGGATTTTGAAATGATTTTAAGTATGGAGCTTTTGAAGACGTTTTCCTTGATTAATAGATTAAAGGGATTAACCAAGTTATTACGTTTGATTCTTCATATATGTATATATTCACATTGTAACAGACCAATAACTATATTTTGGGGAAGTGTAGATAACTAGTTAGGTTGACCCAGTAGGGAATATAAATTAAGTAAACTCCTGAAAGAGTAGAATTACATCTAGGAGGTCAGGAAGAACAGAATATAGGATGCTAAAACATTGAGTAAAGAAGTTGTCAAGGAGACAGGTTCATAGTAAGCCTATGGAAACTATGTATAAAAGTTGTCAGGGCGACAGGTTCATAGTAAACCCATGAAAACTATGATTAGAAAGAGTTTTTGGTAGGGGCTAATAGGTTTGTAGTGAACCCATGAAAACTATATCCGGATTAAGTTATTGATAGATGTCAATAGGTTCCTAGTCAACCAATGAAAACTAGGATAAGAGAGAAGTTACTGGAGTTTCCAACAGGTTCAGGTAGAACCCATGAAACAATGATGTTATCGGTAGGGGCCAATAGGTTCTTAGTGATCCGATGAAAATATGAAATAGGGCAGGGAGTTCATAAATTTAAATAGGTTAATAGTAAGCCCATGAAAACTATGAAACTGGATAAGGAGTCAATAAGTATCAAACAAGTTATTATCCTACCCATGAAAACTAATAGGTAAATAGTAACCCTAGAAACTATAACTGAGATAGATAGTCAAAATGAATGGGGAGGGGTAATCTAGAATTGATTTACCTGTTTTACATATAATCATATTATTTGAGATGTTTTAACCATTGTGGATGTAGGAGCACCGTATATGGTTTTATAAAGGCTTTAGGATACTAGTGAGGGGAAAACCCGCTAAGCAGCGTGGTCTCACTGGATATCTAAATGGTTAGAGATTGTAGATTATTATTCATACCAGTCTTTATGTCTGACTCAAAGTTTTTATTTTCCCCTTAATATCTCGGGTATGCAATTGATTTTGAGTAGTTTGAGAGTTGATGTTTTCAGGTACCTCTTTAGACGAATAAGCTTCCGGAGACGTGCAGCAGACATGATAGCTATCTAGAGTTCTCTTTTATTTTGATTCCACCGTGTTGTTCTTGTGAAGGAAAAGTTGTTTAATTTCCTATATGTACACTCTGATCATCCAAGAGGGCATCTTCATATGTCGTTCTTGGCGTATGTTGTAATAAGTATATTTTCTCTAAACGTGGTTCACGTATTGGGATCATGTAATGAATTTGAAATGATTTGAAATGGAATGTGAAAGTTGTTTTGTGATTTTAATTTTTTTACATATCCATGCGTTTATGTTATATCAATGTATCTAACATTACAATATTTGGTTGCCGAGGATTAATAACTATAGATGACTGCAACATCCATAGCCTTTAGTTTTGGGCCTCCAAGTATGGGATGTTACAAGCACTAACCAGCTCTATAGTGCTATGCAGCGGAACAGAAAATGAGTACATATAATAATATGAGAGAATAGCCTCCTGCTCGCCACCTGTCCAGCTCCATGTGCTTACCAAACTAATCTACTCATTTAAGAGTGCCCAGAGTGATAGGAAGAAAAGCATAAAACCCCAGGTCAGACAATAGTCGGTGTGAGCAGTAGACATTTCAAATACTCTAAATTCAATATACTAGGACAAATGGTATGGAGAATCACACCTGACATGTCCCTGCAGCCACAGAGTTAGCACATATAAAAGATATACGCTACTCTATGATAGTCATCATAGGTGTACTATACGTCAAAGTACTGAGGTTGTCTAGATATCTTCATCAATAATGTCTACATCATGTGACATCCCTAAGGTGATAAAAATAATCAAACAAACATGGCATCCATCATGTATCCTTACATTCACTCACTCAGTGCATTAGACATACGATACTTGTATGACCACCTCGTATAGGCAAGGACTACTCAACGTCCTGGTTGCTTAGTACTCAAATCCATGCCACTCAAAAGGCCGGGACCTAGACTACACCCCCGTTGACAGCCCATGGTACTCGGATCGAAACATTGTGTGATCCGAGGCTCCCTGAATGCCCAAGTGAGCATCCTTATATACCTTAGCTTTACGAGTACTCATCGAAACCTATGAACATCAATGATCCTTTTGCACACGTCATACAAAACAAAGCTTATCCTAGAACTGTCCTTACGACTCCTGTCTGAAGTCGTCGTAGTTGGAAACTATTCTAGGTGATTTTAAAACTCTATTCAATCAAAATTAAACCCAAGTGGAGAGGAAATTGTTAACTTCGAGCAAAATAAAGCTAAAACTAGAATTAAATGAGATTAAAAACTATGAGATTAGAGAACAATTTAGAGGCAAATCCACTCTCATATTTTTGTAAATCAACAAACAAATAATTTATGATCTCTAGTTTTGATATTAAGTGAAATAATTGTTGCATTTATCATAGGTATGGTTTATTTATATTATTCATTAACATAACTTAAACCATCAAACTATTATACAACAAATAAACCACTTATAAATTCTCATGAAAATGAAGCCAAAGCAAAAGCTATTTTAAGTATGATCTATTTACTATTGTAATTAGTAATATAGATCATCAAATTTTGTTTTTACTTCCATTTCAAAATCAAAAATCAATTAGCAAATGATGATGATGATGTAAATTGTGTTTATGTTGAATAAGAATAGCTCATTTGTGAAAGCAACATAAGCTATCAAACCCACTTGTATAAACTTACATCAAAATTGAATTAGAGAGCTTCATTACCCCTAAATCAAAGGGGTTTAGCAACTCATTTGTGTTATCAAATCAACACTTGTAAATTTCAACATTAAAAAGCAAAGAAATGGAAACTAAGCAAAGGAAGAAAGAGAGATTAACTACTAACTACTTGCATAAAAAAAGCTACACTACTTGCATAAATGTAAATCTAAGCTATAAACATGAAATGAGAGAAAGCATAGTAAACATCAACATAAAAGTAAATAAAAATAAGTAGAAAAGAGAAGAGAAAGAGGCTAGGAAGTCATTTTTATTTCATGAAACATAGAGCCTACAACTTTCATTTTGATTTCCTAACTAATTTAAGAGAGTAGAAGATATTTACATGTACATAAGAGGGCTATTTATACATGCATAAAACCCTAATTCAATTTTTAGGGTGTTTCCCAAAATGCCCTTTAGGAAGTGTGGCCTCCAAGTAACCATTAGCCTTTAATTAATCTATCATTAAATATGCATGAAGCTTTAACCTCCACTTAGTTGTCCATTAGCTTCTAATTGAGATTTAGGCAAGTGGTTGGGGGATCATGAGCATGAATTATTTCCTCTTCATTCCTTTGTATTCCTTTGTGCATGCATATATCTTCATGAAACCCTCTTCCATATGCACCCAAATTCCTATAAAAATTATGAAAGTGTCCAAGTAAAAATTCTCAAATTGACACATATAGAAAAATGGCCATTTTGCCCCTGAATGAAGATGAATATATGATGATTTGAAAATAATTGAATTTTGGTTTTAAACATGTTAAAATGCCCAAATATGACATTTATTTAAATAAAAATAGATAAAATATGGATGTAAATATATGCACATTTACATGCACATCAAATACCCCCACACTTATCTTTTATTTGTCCTCAAATAAAGGAAAACTAAGATAAATCCATTTTCGTAGGGAGCACGATTGCATTGAGCGTATGCAACAAGCCATTAAACCTCTGGGTGTCCCCAGTAGGACGAGTGTTGTCTCATGAGGGTTTTCAGTGGATACTACCCACCAAATCCAAATGCAAAGTGAAAACATTTACAAAATGCAAGATTTATTTACAATGGGATAAATGCAAGTTTTTCAAAATATTTACAAATGAAGGATTTATTTTTAAATTAACACGAATAAGTTAAATATAGGTTTTGGTTATTATCGAGAAATTTAAGATCTTTTACTTGTCAAAATTTCCAACAAAAATCAAGTTATCATAACAGATAAATATAGTTTAACTCATTGTTTCGGTTGATAACATAGTGCAACTATGAAATGGATCCTTTGTTGATTATCAAAGTGGTATTTTTATTTATTTTCAATAACAAGTTAAAATAGTGCTTGGATTTCATTTTCTTACTCTCTCTTATTTGAAAATTTTATTGATATTAATAATATTTACATATGCCTAACTCAGGTAAACTGAGGCCAGATATATTACCCGTGCACTGCCTTGCAGACTGATGTGAGGGGAATACACAGCGTGGCGAGTGAACACACAAGTGTGAACACTTATCGACTGTAGGCATCATTAAAAAGAATTTTTATATACATACACCTAACTTAGATAAACTGAGGCCGAATATACCGATCGAGCACTGCCTTTCGGGCCTACGTGAGAAGGGTATAGAGCATGGCGAGTGAACACACGAGTGTGAACACATGACTCTAAGTGTTAAAAATATATACATATATACAAATGTTTTTTTTCTATTATTTTTTTAGAATAGATAGAGAGTTTTGCAAAATCATCCTAGCACCATTTAACTTAGAAGATAAAAATGTTATATCCTTTACTTTAAATTTGCCACTTTTTTAAACAAAGATTTTCAATTATAACATACTTCATAACTAACACATATGAACCTTCCTATATACTAGTTAAACCATTGTTATTTGTAATCAAACTTCATTTTTATTTTTGTTAAGACAAATAAATTTTCAAAAATTTCAATTTATTAACCAAAACTTATACTTATCCCATAGTGTTTCTTCAAAAATAAATCAAAATGCTAAAAAGAAAATGTTTTTGAGATTTAGAAATTTTGAGATTTTTTTAAGTAAAAAGAAAATGAAAATTCAAAAATGCCATGAAACTAAAACAAAAATTGAGACTCCCTCCACACTTAATTTTGACTATGTCTCCACAGTCAATGCACGATATAACGAGTGTAACGGGGAAAAATATGTACATATTTACAAAAGTGGGTTAACATTCTTACTAGACGTAGCTTGGCTCATGAAGGATCATGAGCTCCTCCTCTTGGTTATTTAGCAATTCCAAGAAATGTTTCAAACGATGACCGTTGACTTTGAAAATCGACCCATCCTTGGGGTTTTCTATTTCTACGGCACCATGTGGAAAACAGTTCGTACCACAAATGGTCCGGTACATCTTGATTTAAGTTTCTCAGGGAATAAATGAAGTCTTGAGTCACATAAAACAACTTTCTGGTTAGGCGAAAATGCTTTCCTTAGGATTGACTTGTCATGAAAAACTTTTGTTCTTTCTTTGTAAATTTTCTCGTTTTCATACGCGTCGTTCCTAAGTTCTTCTAGTACGTTGAGTTGTAGTTTTCAGTTTTCGCCAGCATTCTCAAGATCAAAGTTTAAGCTCTTTATTGCCCACAACGCTTTGTGTTTGATTTCAATGGATAAATGCAAGCTTTAGCGTAAACTAAACGAAATGGGGACATCCCAAGGTTAGTTTTAAAAACGGTACGGTAAGCCCAAAGCGCATCGGTCAAATCTGAAACCAATCTTTTCGATTTTTGTTAATAGTTTTTTCCAAGATTTGTTTTATTTGACGATTTGAAACTTCAACTTGGCAACAAGTCTGAGGATGATATGGAGTGGATAACTTGTGGGTTATCGAGTATTCTTTCATTGAAGTTTCAAAAGAACGGATGCAAATATGGGTCCCGTTATCACTGATTATTGTGAGAGGTGTGCCAAACCTCGATAAGATGTTTTCTTTGAGAAATTTCACAACAATTCTATGGTCGTTGGTTTTGCAAGGAATGGCTTCGACCCATTTTAAGATGAAATCGACAGCGAGAAAGGTATACAAGTTTCCAAAAGAATTGCGAAAAGGTCCCATAAAGTCGATACCCTAAACATCAAAGATTTTGATCGCAAGAATGGGGTTTAGAGGCATCATACCTCATCGAGAAATTCGTCCAAGCATTTGACATCGATCGCAAGTTTTGCAAAATTCGAATGAGTCTTTGAAAAGAGAAGGCCAATAGAAACCACACTGAAGCACCTTTTCTGTAGTTTTTCGAGGACCGAAATGTCCACCGCACCCTTGATCGTGACAAAACGAAAGAACACTCCTGATCTCATTATCCAGAATGCAACGTCGGATGATTTGGTTGGGACAATATTTGAACAATTATGGATCGTCCTAATAGAAATATTTCACTTGGGACATGAATTTGCATTTGTCTTATTTGGACCAAGATGAGGGAGATTCTTTAGTGACTAAGTAGTTCACTATATCAGCGTACCATGGATCAATAGAAATTGAAAGAAGTTGTTCATCGGGGAAGTTTTCATTGATTGGCAAAGAAGATGGTGCGTTCGGAAGACGAGGCAAGTGATCGGCTATGACATTATCGGATCCTTTTTTGTCTTTGACTGCAAGGTCAAATTCTTGAAGTAAAAGGATCCAACGAATCAAACAGGATTTAGCATCCTTTTTGGCAAAAAGGCATCGAAGTGCCGTATGGTCAGTGTAGACCATGATGTGTGAACCTATCAAGTAAGTTCTAAACTTTTCGAGTGCAAAAACAAGAGGTAGAAGCTCTTTTTCGATTGCTTTGTAGTTGAGTTAAGCGCCGTTGAAATGACCCTCCTCTTTCTACCTTAATTTCATAAGGATTTTTTTTTTGAGATGATATATAGATATATCATTCATTACAAATATATTTCCCAGGGTCATTTTCTTTCTCCAATAAACAAAATATATCCAGGATCAAAATAATTTACCACCAATATAAATATATCAGTTTAATTCCTAAAGATATGCACATACATATGAAGATGTATGTGTTCCTCTTGTTTAAAATCAGAGTATGTTTTTAATTCCATTTGTTAAACAAGAGTAGGCTGTTTGGTTTGGATTAGTTTGGATTTGAAGAAATCTGCATATAGTTAATTACCTTGTTCTTTTGAATATTTGTAACAAGTCAGCAAATCCTATGCATATTTAATTTATATGAACTTGCTCATTCTAATTGATAGATTTTCATATCAATTTACCATGACAGTTAAATCTCAAGATTCTTGAGATTTTTATTTCAGATCATGGATCAAAGGTATTGATATTTGGCTAATGCCAGAAATGATATAGTCACTTATCATTTTCCACTTATACACTTTCTTTAAAACCTTCTTATCTTGATTCAATTTATACAACTTGTCTGTTACAATCTTAACCTAGATATCACGCTGTAGATTTATCATTTACATATGAATTTACTATGACAAGGTTCTAAACTTTAGAGTATATGGAGTGTTGCCAGGTTTTGTTTGTTCAAACCAGTTTACATTGCTTATCTGTCTTAGTCTTTTAAAGATGATTGTGGTGAAACAATTGCTAAATGTACTAAGCTTTGAAATGCATTTTTATTTTCAAAATACAATCTATCATGATCAACCAATACTTCATTTATTTGAAGCTGGTTAACTCATGTATCCTGTATCTGCTACACACTAGTTCAAAGCAATGGAGATACCATTCATTGCATTCTGTCTGAAGCTTTTAAAAACATTTTACTTTTCTCAATACGATTCAGAAATGAATTCAAACTTATTTACAAAGCATTTCAGTAAAAAGAAACTAAAATCCTTATAAGTTTACTTCTAGCTAAATCCAGATTTTATTCTAAAACTCAGTGCTCTGTTATGTCTCAAGATTAGCTAATACATAATATAAATTATGCAAAACAGTAGCTCACCTACATATGCATATTTCTTTTCCAGGCATCCATATCAATACTTAAGATCATTTCCTTGTTCCCCACTCAGATATTTCTTTTAGATTTTAAACCTTAGTGCATAACAATATATTTAACATGATACAACTAGTCCATCTAACCATAATAGAATTCATTACATAGCATCAGAATCAAACTCAACTATCTCACGAATACATGTAAATAACATCATCTTAAACTCTTAAAAAAAACTACAGGCATGTTCACTCAATTCTTTTCCATCAGTCACAACTTCACTTTCTACTAAAGCTTAGTACTCCCTGCAAGAACATTAGAGGCTGTCTCATTTTAAAGTGAGACACCCCCATATGCCATGAGCAAATAAGGGTCAGATCTATGATCTGGTATGAGCAACATCAAAATATTCATGATATTAAGCAACAGAGAATGTAAGAGTACTAACTTGTTATTTAAGCAAATTTCTGCAATCAATTACTTTAACATGGTATAAATAAGTTGATTCAGGTATGATATATTCATCTATCATTCTTCACTTGCATACATAATCATGCAAACATAATTATCTATCTGCAACATTTGCATTCACTGGAACCATCATGGTTCCATACCAACCAACCTAAGAAATATTCATATTCCTATTTCTTCATTTACAGGTTGTCTAATTCAATTTAAATTCCTGCCTCATCTGCTATTAAGGAATCACGGGGACACATTGCAATGAACTAATTCACATCATTGCACAAAGATCTCAGGGCTTAAACAAACCATGTGCCAACTTGCATACTTCAAATATGACAAGCATTCCAGCAGCCTTCTTGGCATTCCCTTCCCTAGTTTATTTACTAGTGTATTGACTTAAATCCTATCATCAAATATGCTAAGTGAACATGTCACTGCAAACATGGAAACATCCATAATCTTTCCTAGCATAATTCTCCTCAGAAATAAGCAGACAGTTATTTCCTAAATGAAGTCAATATGTCTTGATCTCAGTAAAATATAAGAATATTTTCATCTGTAAAAGAGGCATGGCATGTTCTTATTATATTGATCTGCAAGCCTTTATGATTGATTCAGATTCAAGATCTGGTTCAATCATAATTTTAGCTTATGAGCTTCTTTTTTTTCGATTTGATTAAGGGCTCAGCACTTAGAAAATTTCTATTGCACCCTGAACATCTTTCTTCTCAAGCCTCAGCACTTATACCAAGTATAATGCAGCTCCCAACATTTTTCTTTAGTAAAGTTTCCATGCCATAGATCTATAACAGTTGAGAGTATTCTCTATATAATTTTAAGATTCTGGACTTTAACATTTTTGAGTAAAAATAAAACAGTATGATACACATCCAAAGACAAATGTCTCAACCAATCAAAGATCACCAAAATCATCCATATTAAATCATATCAGATTTAAAATAAGACATCCAAAAAGCAATGATGAAATCATATACATCAAAACCAGAAATATATATAAATGGCAATAAAAAGTGGCTGCCTCATCTCAGGTCTTAATGCCATGAACTCAGTGAGGTTACTCACCTAAATATTTCTTCTTATTAATCCAGAAAAATCCTTGTATGAGTGTTTTCTCCTTCCTTCCAATATTTTTCTTCCTTCCTTATTTTGTGCAGCTCGGGGTAAAGATAATTCTACTGGCTAAAACTGCCTATTTATATGCATTTTTCCACTAGGGTTTTGTTAAAACAGAATTCCATTTCTGTCCTAGCTAGCATCATGCATTGTGTTTGCATTTTCTCATTTTTATCCCTAATTACCCCCGGCCATATTAACCAATTAAAGGCTGCATTTTCTTTTCTTTACTTTTTCAGAAAATGGCCACTCACCTAGTCATGTTAAAAGTGTGACTACCATATTTTATATTTTAATTACTTCTGAGAATCCCCTTTGCTATTTTTGCCTACACAAGCCTATTGACTTGTATTACATTTCATGTCATTTTAATGTTTCCTTTTTATTGTTTTGCTTTAACACTTTCTGCTCACATAAAATATACAGGTGCATAAGTGTACATATTTTTATTTGATCCCCCCCTTTTTTTTTACTGAAAATATCTATACACATATGTTTTATATTTTTAATTTCAGTATACAAATATATTTCTAATCTCACCATGTGCACATATTCAATTTTTACTGGGAATATTAAATTTTCATGCATAAAAAAAAACATCTTTAATTTGATTAATAATCTACATTTCAAAATCACATTTGAAATGCTTCCTTGCTCAGTTTATTTATTTTATTATCATCATCATTTTTTTTTCAGAAATTTTTGAATCTTTTCCTTGTGCCATTTCCAGTGTGCATGTGCCCACATATTCTTGCACATTATTTATTCCCAAAAATTTCACCATATTTAAATCTAAATATTTCAAAAATTAAATCATTTTATAAAAATGATTTTTCACAAAATTTTGGGGTATTACATTCACCCCTCCTTTTAGGAATTGTGTCCTCACAATTTTTCTAACATTTATAACAAGCATCATCTTCTTTTCTGAAAACCTATCAAACATATGCATAAGCAAACAAATTCAACCACAGCAACCATACATATATATATAATTCATTAATAAATATATTTCTCAGGGTAAATTTTTTTTTTTTTCATAAACAGACTTTATCCAAGATCAAAAATTTTACCAATATAGATATATCAGTGCAACCACAAAAATATGCACACACATATGAAGATGCATGTGCCCCTCTGGTTTAATCAGGTTATGGCAAACAAGAGGTTACAGTGATTGATTAAATTTAATCAATCCCCACATAGCTTAATTTCATTTTATTATTTAAGTAATGAAAATCTTATTCATATAGGTAATAGTATGGTTTTTATTCTTTGATAGCTTGCTGGATTCTCCATGAAATATGATTCATAGAACCCAGATAATTATGTCATGATTATCTGTAAAATCAATTGTATAGTGTCTGTGCTTTGAAAATGATATAAGCTTATATCATTTTCTATGTTTGCTTTCTTATAATATCTACCTTATATGCAAACTCATGTCTGGGATATTCTTAAGTGAATCATCATATTCCAGAAACTTGATTCCTTAATACCAAGGTACTAGGCTAAATGAAATGCAGTCCGGGGTGAGTTTCCTCACACATGGATACTTAGCAAATAAAATATGGATTAAACAGACTTTCTACTCCTATCTAGAGGCTGCTGTCCCTGAAAAAAGCATTTGAAGCTGCCTCATTTTAAATGAGACACCCCAGATGCTATTAGCACACTAGGGTCAGACACATGTCTGGTATGAGAAAATTCACAAAAACAATTAATTAATTAGGTTAAAATCAAGTTAAGGACATATACATAAAGTTCTGCCCTTTGGAAACAGGTAATACTTGTGTGCATGCTCTGTGTCATTGTGCATGTGCATATTTTAATCTTTCTTTCCAAAGACTACATATATAAATATGGTACATACATTCAAGCATACAATTCAATCATAGTCAAACAATCATTCACACCAAACAGGAAAATAACCAATATGAGTTAAATCATTTATTCCATCCTCATATTTCAATTCTGGAAAAACTCTAGTTTCCTCATCATATCAAATATTTTTCCCTTGGTATATTTATCTATCCTTTAAATTTTCATGGCAATCCAGTCAGTGAGTCATTCCACTAAAATAAGCATTCATCTCATAGCATTCCTCATCATTCATATAAATAAACAGAGGCAATTAAGCAATTTCAAGTATTGGTACTTATTAAAACATGTTCTTGCAATTTAGAAGAGGTATAGACAACTAGCATTGGTTTATGGCTCTATTGGGAATATTATGTTGCAAAACATATGTGCTTTAGTTAAACTCAGATTGGCTAAGCTTCCTAAATCACAAAATATATTTGCTGGGTGGATATTGTATATATATATTATTATTTTTTTCTGAATCAAGAGTATCAGCACATAGGCAAGCCTATTACACTCCTAATTCCTTTTTATTAAGCCTCAGCACATATACATATGTATATTGCAGTCCATAAGCTTATCAATTCTTCTGGGTTGAGCCAAAACTAACACTACTTGCTTATATCATCATTTTTTTTTTTTTTTTGGGTATTTATTTGTTTCTAACCAGTATCATATTAAAAAGAGATCTGGGTTTCAAAGATACTTATGTATGCATGCAGATCATATTTAGAATATTCACAAAATAAAACAACTAGAACAACCATCTAGCATTAAAGCATCCTTAACTTCTGAAGAACAATCACATATACTTTTAAGAAAAATTCATTTATAACTGGCTGCCTTCATTAGGACTTAGTGCCATAAGTTGTTGAGTGAGTTTTCTCACCTAGTTCTCTTCTTTGCTTCCTTAATTAATTGATGAACTTCTGCCTTTAGCCTCAAGCTCTTTTCCTTCCCTTGCCTTATGATTTCTATGGTGTGTTTTTTTTCCTTTGTCTACAATCATGTTAAAAATGTGACTTGATTTGTTATTTATCAAATACTCTTCCCAATTCTGCCTATATACTAAAATATGTCTGTATATTTTATTTTTATTAATTTGAACTCTAGTATTTTATTAACATATATATATATATATAAGTCTTACTGAAATAATTAGTACACCTATATATATATATTTATACATCATTCTGTATTGACACACACATGCACATGTACACTCAAAAATATTCAGTAGCATGCATATATGTATATTTACTTTTGCATACAGCTTTTAAGGATTTAATCTATATATATATATATATTCCCATACATATCAATATGTATTTATTCTTAGAGTTCAGGGATTTTAGCTTTAGTTCATGTGCATTTCCTGTGCACACATGTACACACATACTGATACACTATCAAGCTATATCAATTCCCTTTCAAAATTTATTTAAAAATTATTTTGAATTTATTTATATTTTTCAGAGTAAATTCCTAAAATCTTAGGTCATTACATACACCCCTTCTTTTAGAAATTGTGTCCCACCATTTTCCTAAGCTTAAAACGAATTTTAAACTTAATTCAGAGAACAAGTACATTCTCACCCAAATAGATTTTTAGTTCTATAATAACTAAAAATATATGCATCTAGAATAAAGAAAACAATCAAAAATCAGAATTACCTTTAATCCGAAAATAGCTTAGGATAATTCATCCTAACTTTGTCTTCTAATTCCTATGTGCAATTTCTAGGATCAAGACCCCACTGTACCTTTACAAGTTTCAGAGATTTATTTCTACCTTCAGAATTAAATCTGGTTGAAGTGTCATTAAGCTTAACTTCCCTTAGTCTTGACAAAACTAAATGCAAATGATTTTTATGCTCTTCCACTGTCTTGGAATAAATCAAAATGTCATCAATAAAAATCAGTACAAACTTGTCTAAATAATCTCTAAATATTCTATTCATTAAATCAACAAAATATGAAGGAGCATTTGCCAAGCCAAATGGCATAACCATAAATTCATATAAGCCAATTCTTGTGTTAAATGCAGTATACTTAACACTTGAGTCTTCAACCTTCATTTGATGGAATCCTAATGCTAAGTCTAGTCTAGAAAATATTTTTAGCTTCAATGAGTTGGTCAAAGAGATCATCTATTCTAGGCAATGGGTATTAGTATTTTATGAGTACTTTTATAATTACTATTTTCTTATATAATTTATTTCATCCAAAACAAACAGACATAATACATTTCTATAATACTTAACAATCAATGCAACCAAGTGCTCTAATACCAACTGAAATGACCCTCCTCTTTCTACCTTAATTTCATAAGGATTTTTTTTTTTGAGATGATATATAGATATATCATTCATTACAAATATATTTCCCAGGGTCATTTTCTTTCTCCAATAAACAAAATATATCCAGGATCAAAATAATTTACCACCAATATAAATATATCAGTTTAATTCCTAAAGATATGCACATACATATGAAGATGTATGTGTTCCTCTTGTTTAAAATCAGAGTATGTTTTTAATTCCATTTGTTAAACAAGAGTAGGCTGTTTGGTTTGGATTAGTTTGGATTTGAAGAAATCTGCATATAGTTAATTACCTTGTTCTTTTGAATATTTGTAACAAGTCAGCAAATCCTATGCATATTTAATTTATATGAACTTGCTCATTCTAATTGATAGATTTTCATATCAATTTACCATGACAGTTAAATCTCAAGATTCTTGAGATTTTTATTTCAGATCATGGATCAAAGGTATTGATATTTGGCTAATGCCAGAAATGATATAGTCACTTATCATTTTCCACTTATACACTTTCTTTAAAACCTTCTTATCTTGATTCAATTTATACAACTTGTCTGTTACAATCTTAACCTAGATATCACGCTGTAGATTTATCATTTACGTATGAATTTACTATGACAAGGTTCTAAACTTCAGAGTATATGGAGTGTTGCCAGGTTTTGTTTGTTCAAACCAGTTTACATTGCTTATCTGTCTTAGTCTTTTAAAGATGATTGTGGTGAAACAATTGCTAAATGTACTAAGCTTTGAAATGCATTTTTATTTTCAAAATACAATCTATCATGATCAACCAATACTTCATTTATTTGAAGCTGGTTAACTCATGTATCATGTATCTGCTACACACTAGTTCAAAGCAATGGAGATACCATTCATTGCATTCTGTCTGAAGCTTTTAAAAACATTTTACTTTTCTCAATACGATTCAGAAATGAATTCAAACTTATTTACAAAGCATTTCAGTAAAAAGAAACTAAAATCCTTATAAGTTTACTTCTAGCTAAATCCAGATTTTATTCTAAAACTCAGTGCTCTGTTATGTCTCAAGATTAGCTAATACATAATATAAATTATGCAAAACAGTAGCTCACCTACATATGCATATTTCTTTTCCAGGCATCCATATCAATACTTAAGATCATTTCCTTGTTCCCCACTCAGATATTTCTT
Organism: Allium fistulosum; assembly: GCA_030737815.1. Taxonomy (NCBI): domain Eukaryota; kingdom Viridiplantae; phylum Streptophyta; class Magnoliopsida; order Asparagales; family Amaryllidaceae; genus Allium; species Allium fistulosum. Next base: position 1,114,465,500 of record CM060905.1, read on the forward strand.
TTAGATTTTAAACCTTAGTGCATAACAATATATTTAACATGATACAACTAGTCCATCTAACCATAATAGAATTCATTACATAGCATCAGAATCAAACTCAACTATCTCACGAATACATGTAAATAACATCATCTTAAACTCTTAAAAAAAACTACAGGCATGTTCACTCAATTCTTTTCCATCAGTCACAACTTCACTTTCTACTAAAGCTTAGTACTCCCTGCAAGAACATTAGAGGCTGTCTCATTTTAAAGTGAGACACCCCCATATGCCATGAGCAAATAAGGGTCAGATCTATGATCTGGTATGAGCAACATCAAAATATTCATGATATTAAGCAACAGAGAATGTAAGAGTACTAACTTGTTATTTAAGCAAATTTCTGCAATCAATTACTTTAACATGGTATAAATAAGTTGATTCAGGTATGATATATTCATCTATCATTCTTCACTTGCATACATAATCATGCAAACATAATTATCTATCTACAACATTTGCATTCACTGGAACCATCATGGTTCCATACCAACCAACCTAAGAAATATTCATATTCCTATTTCTTCATTTACAGGTTGTCTAATTCAATTTAAATTCCTGCCTCATCTGCTATTAAGGAATCACGGGGACACATTGCAATGAACTAATTCACATCATTGCACAAAGATCTCAGGGCTTAAACAAACCATGTGCCAACTTGCATACTTCAAATATGACAAGCATTCCAGCAGCCTTCTTGGCCTTCCCTTCCCTAGTTTATTTACTAGTGTATTGACTTAAATCCTATCATCAAATATGCTAAGTGAACATGTCACTGCAAACATGGAAACATCCATAATCTTTCCTAGCATAATTCTCCTCAGAAATAAGCAGATAGTTATTTCCTAAATGAAGTCAATATGTCTTGATCTCAGTAAAATATAAGAATATTTTCATCTGTAAAAGAGGCATGGCATGTTCTTATTATATTGATCTGCAAGCCTTTATGATTGATTCAGATTCAAGATCTGGTTCAATCATAATTTTAGCTTATGAGCTTCTTCTTTTTTCGATTTGATTAAGGGCTCAGCACTTAGAAAATTTCTATTGCACCCTGAACATATTTCTTCTCAAGCCTCAGCACTTATACCAAGTATAATGCAGCTCCCAACATTTTTCTTTAGTAAAGTTTCCATGCCATAGATCTATAACAGTTGAGAGTATTCTCTATATAATTTTAAGATTCTGGACTTTAACATTTTTGAGTAAAAATAAAACAGTATGATACACATCCAAAGACAAATGTCTCAACCAATCAAAGATCACCAAAATCATCCATATTAAATCATATCAGATTTAAAATAAGACATCCAAAAAGCATTGATGAAATCATATACATCAAAACCAGAAATATATATAAATGGCAATAAAAAGTGGCTGCCTCATCTCAGGTCTTAATGCCATGAACTCAGTGAGGTTACTCACCTAAATATTTCTTCTTATTAATCCAGAAAAAGCCTTGTATGAGTGTTTTCTCCTTCCTTCCAATATTTTTCTTCCTTCCTTATTTTGTGCAGCTCGGGGTAAAGATAATTCTACTGGCTAAAACTGCCTATTTATATGCATTTTTCCACTAGGGTTTTGTTAAAACAGAATTCCATTTCTGTCCTGGCTAGCATCATGCATTGTGTTTGCATTTTCTCATTTTTATCCCTAATTACCCCCGGCCATATTAACCAATTAAAGGCTGCATTTTCTTTTCTTTACTTTTTCAGAAAATGGCCACTCACCTAGTCATGTTAAAAGTGTGACTACCATATTTTATATTTTAATTACTTCTGAGAATCCCCTTTGCTATTTTTGCCTACACAAGCCTATTGACTTGTATTACATTTCATGTCATTTTAATGTTTCCTTTTTATTGTTTTGCTTTAACACTTTCTGCTCACATAAAATATACAGGTGCATAAGTGTACATATTTTTATTTGATCCCCCCCCTTTTTTTTACTGAAAATATCTATACACATATGTTTTATATTTTTAATTTCAGTATACAAATATATTTCTAATCTCACCATGTGCACATATTCAATTTTTACTGGGAATATTAAATTTTCATGCATAAAAAAAACATCTTTAATTTGATTAATAATCTACATTTCAAAATCACATTTGAAATGCTTCCTTGCTCAGTTTATTTATTTTATTATCATCATCATTTTTTTTCAGAAATTTTTGAATCTTTTCCTTGTGCCATTTCCAGTGTGCATGTGCCCACATATTCTTGCACATTATTTATTCCCAAAAATTTCACCATATTTAAATCTAAATATTTCAAAAATTAAATCATTTTATAAAAATGATTTTTCACAAAATTTTGGGGTATTACAGCCGTTCAAAGTCATACTTGCGTAGTAAATGACATGAAGAATTTTGTTGATTCATTGGCCTAAGACAGCACCAACTACAAAGTTTGAGGCGTCACACATTATTTCAAATGGGAGATCCCAATTGGGCGCGCAAATGATTGGTGCAGAAATGAGTTCATTTTTGAGACGTTCGAAAGAAGAGATACTATCAGAGTTAAAATCGAAAAGAACGACTTTTCCAAAAAGAGTCATCAAAGGATGAGCGATTTTTCTAAATTCTTTCACAAAGTGTCGGTAAAAGCCAGTGTGTCCTAGAAATGATCGAATGTCCTTAACAGATTGGGAATGGGTAGGTTTGCAATGACATCGATTTTCACTTTATCTACCTCAATGCCTTTATTTGAGATGATATGTCCAAGGACTATGCCTTGTTTGACCGTAAAGTGGCATTTTTCCCAATTCAAAGTCAAATGTTTTTCTTTACATCGATTTAGAACCAATTCGAGATGACATAAACATTGGGAAAAAGAATCATCAAAGATAGAGAAATTGTCCATAAAAACTTCTAGAAAGTGTTCAATCATGTCGGAGAAAATGTCAACCATGCATCGTTGGAAAGTAGCAGGAGCATTACAAAGTCCGAATGGCATACGTCGATAAGCAAAGGTACCGAATGGACACGTGAAAGTCATTTTCTCTTGATCTTCGAGAGCGATTGGAATCGGTTATAGCCGGAATAACCATTAAGGAAGAGGTAGAATTCATCCCCAGCAACGGCGCCAAATACTTGTTTAACGACAAATTTTCTATTGAGCGAGAAAAATGCCGATAAATTTTGAAATAAAAATAACCGCAAGTGCATGGCGTACAATTTTAGTACGTGGCTAGTATGGGTCGATCCGTAAGGAATTTTTTATGATTTTAAAATTATATTCAATCAAATTAAACCCAAGTGGAGAGGAAATTGTTAACTACAAGCAAAATGAAGCTAAAACTAGAATTAAAATGAGATTAAAAACTATGAGATTAGAGAACAATTTAGAGGCAAATCCACTCTCATATTTTTGTAAATCAACAAACAAATAATTTATGATCTCTAGTTTTGATATTAAGTGAAATAATTGTTGCATTTATCATAACTAGGTTTATTTGTGTTATTAATTAACATAACTTAAACCATCAAACTATAATACAATAAATAGACCACTTATAAATTCTCATGAAAATAATGCCAAAGCAAAAGCTATTTTAAGTATGATCTATTTACTATTGTAATTAGTAATATAGATCATCAAATTTTGTTTTTAATTCCATTTCAAAATAAAAAATCAATTAACAAATGATGATGTAAATTATGTTTATGTTGAATAAGAATATCAAATTTGCAAAAGCAGCATAAGCTATCAAACCCACTTGTATAAACTTACATCAAAATTCACTTTGATGAAGCACAACTAAAAGAGATCATAAATCATAGAAATATTGAAATTACATAAAGTTAGAGAGCTTCATTACCCCTAAATCAAAGGGGTTTAGCTACTCATTTGTGTTATCAAATCAACACTTGTAAATTTCAACATTACAAAGCAAAGAAATGGAAACTAAGCAAAGGAAGAAAGAGAGATTAACTACTAACTACTTGCATAAAAAAACTACAGTACTTGCATGAATGTAAATCTAAGCTATAAACATGAAATGAGAGAAAGCATAGAAAACATCAACATAAAAGTAAATAAAAACAATTAGAAAAGAGAAGAGAAAGAGGCTAGGAAGCCATTTTTATTTCATGAAACATAGAACTTACAACTTTCATTTTGATTTCCTAACTAATTTAAGAGAGTGGAAGATATTTACATGTACATAAGAGGGCTATTTATACATGCATAAAAACCTAATTCAATTTTTAGGGTGCTTCCCAAAATGCCCTTTAGGAAGTGTGGCCTCCAAATAACCATTAGCCTTTAATTAATCTATTAAATGTGCATGAAGCTTTAACCTCCACTTAGTTGTCCATTAGCTTCTAATTGTAGATTTAGGCAAGTGGGAGGGGTCCTCCATGATCATGAGCATGAATTATTTCCTCTTTATTCCTTTGTATTCCTTTGTGCATGCATATATCTTCATGAAACCCTCTTCCATATGCATCCAAATTCCTATAAAAATTACGAAAAATGTCCAAGTAAAAATTCTCAAATTGACACATGCCCAAAAATGACCATTTTGCCCCTGAATGAAGATGAGTGTATGATGATTTGAAAATAATTGAATTTTGGTTTTAAACATGCTAAAATGCCCAAATATGACATTTATTCAAATAAAAATAGATAAATATAGATGTAAATATATGCACATTTACGTGCACATCACTAGGCAGCCATCATCAGTCATAGAGTGTCATTGTGCATCCCATAGTCTTCCTCTAACAGTTCCTTCTATTTGGTACTCTGTGTCCCAAAGTATAGCTATCATCTTCAAATGACTATAACTCGAGCAAACGAACTCTAAACCATCTAAAACTCGAATTATAGTCTTATAGGCCTTTGTTTTCAGCCCATATTGATTACACCGAATTTGGAATAAAACTCATGGATAGGTACCGATCCATGACCATCGAACAATCCCCATCAATCAATGGCCACTGATCCATCACCACTGATCCCACACTTTACACATGAGCTCCAACACACCTCCCAATGCTCCACCATGGGTCGCAGCCTGATTGGGTCAATCCCCATGGACGGTACCAATACTCGGAGATCGATTCCCCACTTTATTTTTCAGCTCCAAATCAGGCCACCACGCTCCAAAACAATTTGTGGGTCGAAAGGGTTAACCCCTATGGATCAGTACTGATCCATAGGGGAGAACCCATAGTCAGCCAAAGTCGCGTGGTATTGGCTCCACCCTCTTAGTTCCATATTCCCATACCCCGATCCATACTCCAAGATACTCCACCGATCCATGCTATTGAGTCTCAATGATCCATGCCTTTGAATTCCCATCAATCCATGCCTCTAACCTCTACCGATCCATACTTTGAACATCTATATCTTGACCATATGAACTCCAAATGGCTTTAAACTTAGTGTGCTACCTTATGAGGCCTTCTGTGTTTCCTCGTATCGATCGCATCAATTTGGGGTAGTTATATGGATCGTCACCGAACCATAAACCCTTCCTAACTAAATAGCCATTCGATCGGGGATGTCAACCATTCAAACATAGGGCAATCATACATTCATCATATATAAGCATTAACAATAGCCGAACATCCAAATATATCATTTTAAAGAGACTTAAATCTAAGATGAAGGTTAGAGATCCATAAGAGCATAGTTAGGAATCCATAAAAACACATTTTTGCAAATCAAGTTCAAATCATCTGAAATTCACATATATGGTGTAATATGATCTAAAAACATTTTTCATATTTTTAAATTATTTTTAAACATCTTTTACGGTGTTTAATGACCTAATTAGTAAGTGAGAGATCTAATCACTCACCTTAATCCAAGTTAAAGTTTATATCCTTACATGAATAGTAGAAGGCACAAAATCCAAGGCTCCTCCAACAACAAATCTCTAATCCTAAGTGCTAATCACGCTAATCTCCTCATAATGGTGTAATTTGGCTAATTAAAGTGAGTTTAGTATTATTTTGCACAACATACGTAAATAAAGCAGCTACATGGCTTTTTCATTACATCAATTTGAATTACATAATTCATTACATAATTTTAACCCAAATCGTTGCCCAAATTGAGGTAAATATAAATAAAACATGGTAAAGTAGTGTTGGGTCCAACATATGAGATGCCAACACAGCACATAGCTAGCTATAGATCCTGGCTTTACACAACGGAATTTCAAAATAACTATTATTTTAAAAGGCTAACCTCCTATTTCGTCTTCGAAATCATTATTCGTCCTTCAAACGATACACGTCTAATCCATAAACTCAGCCCACTCGAATGAGTAACCGTGAGTTCATGGAAAATAATAAAAACATGGGTAAAACATAAAGCTTGGTATGAGTAAAACCTTTACCATAGTCATCCATAGTGGGATCACGCCGCTAACACAGAACGTGCTTTCCCCTCACTTCATCATTCATCAAGATGTATCACATCATGTAAACAAATATTACATAAAAAGAAACCATGTGCATATCTAATCAAGAAGTGTACCCTACACTTATCATCTAGTTATGAACCATGTCATATATCAATCCAATTTAAGTATACCATATACTTATCATCAATCATCAACCATGTCATACAAGCATTCATTATCCATTCAATCATCACCTAATTTCTTGTTTTAGGCTTTCATCGTTAAGTTATCATTAACTTATTTGGTGATTACCTCCCTAGGCCTATCTATCACTATTTCATCTTTTCTCGACCAATGCTACCTAATGAAATGACCACTCATTCCACTAATGGGAGCCACCCTGACTCTCCTAAGAGGTTGACTGTAAGCACCCCGAATACTTTCTGGTAAGCATCCTTGCTAAGCCTCAATAGCCCCTTTTAGTCCCAAAATCGCTATTGTTCACGTTGTCGATTTATTCATTTAAGTTAAAACACCATCTTGTTGTTTTAGCACCCTGCCTTAACTCTCCTTTTGAGTTTATAAATAATTTAGGATTGAATTCTATCATGGAAACCTGTCATATACCATTGGACTTTATACTGATAGTCAAGTCACCCTGCCATCCAATAACTCCATGAGTCAGTATATCTTTACAATCATAATTCAACCTATTTCGTTCATTCATTGGTTGTGTACCCTATACGTTTAGATAAAACATCATTATCTTTCATTCAAATGATACCTATCATTTATTAGCTCTAAGCTATCTTGCATTTCAACATAAGTTAACACAATTTTAACTTTTAAAATATTTCCTTTATTTCATCCTTATGAAATAGTTCAATAACACTTGGAACCTGTATTCCAAAGTGCCGAAAGCATTTTCTGATTTTACATAGAAAATATAGCATCCCATGCTTTGTGAGTTATGGTTAGCTGTCATGAATTAGCTATCCCATTGCTTTCAAACGTTAGGTTAGGTTGTCATATGTTTCATATCCTATAGCCATCGTGGAATAATAGCTCACCAGCTATTACGCATTACTCCTTAATAACGTTCGTGGGTTATCTTTCCTATCACCATTGCATGCTATTTTCGACCAAGCTATCATAAGCAATCCACCAAAGCCATTATGTACTATCACAGTTATAGCCGTAGCATTCAATTCCACATAGAGTCATCGCGCATCATTTCCATCTAGGCTCGTGCCTTATTCATCCATAGTCATCGCACCTTATTCCATGCTTAGTCATCGTGTGCTTTCTCATTCAAATCCATCATGCCTTATCTCTACAGCAGTCATCGCATGCCATTCTACTTGAAGCCATCATGAGCTATCTTATTCATTGCCATCACATGCTAATCCTATTCGAGCACTCACGTGCTAGGTCCTACACTTAGCCTTCATGGGTGGATGTTGCTATCGCATATAAACCCATTTGGGGACATCATGGGTTCTCATGGGCCTTCTTGAGTACTTTACAAAAGCTTCCTTTAGTTCAATGACACATATGTAATTAAATTGAAATATGAACTGTAACATCCCGTATATTTGAACCAGTTAAACTGACAATAATCCACACTTATCAACTTAAATAATCCAAAACACGAATCATTAATGGAGTGTATGTATATAAATGAGAATCATTACCGAATCACAGACACAGATACACACAGAATAACAGAATAACACAGCAGAAATACAACATGTCATAATAGTAGTTCATGATGCTACTAAGTAAATACAACAATGTCTCAAAAGGAAAAGTGATGGAAATAGAAGTACATAGATGTCCAATACAAGTACATGAAAATAGAATAGAGAAATACTGATAAAGATAATGATAGAGTCTCCAAAAGGTCTTCAACTCCCAAGCAGCTCAGCAACAGAGATCCTCAGACTGACCCAAGCATAAGCATAAACAAAACACTCGAGTCAGGACAAATATTCTTATACAAGATAATATGACTCATGTGAGAAATATCAATAACCCAAATATGAATGGAATAAACATCTTTCATGATCTGTTAAACTATCTATATATAGTAGTATACGCTAAATAGATAATGTCTATCAGTAATATAAAGTATCAAAATAGCGATAAGGCGTTACCATTATCCCCCTTAACACATTTTATATAAGCGTCATAGTCTATACAGCACTGTAAACTCCACCGTAAATTAGTGGGATATCAGGGAGTACTCCATAGGTATAACACAAAACAAATCATAGTTGTCGTGAATAGGGATACGAGTATGACAAGGCACATAAGGCTATACCTAAGATAGTGAAACTACCGTTTGCTTGAGCCGGACTGATGAAAAAGCATTGCAGCAATGATCACAACACCGCGAAACAACACTCCCAATTCAAGGGTGTGCACCAATCAAAACAAGTAATGAGTAGTTTATGAAGAAGTGTGTCCGCTTGAGGTAGCTAACCCTTTGGCCCGGCGTGGCTCCTGTTTAAGTCATTTCAAATTTGACACAAGTGTCAAGGCTATCCATTATCATTCTCTTTCTTCAAATCTAGCAATGTCATCATTCCAACCACTTCATTCTGGATCACACTCTGCGTATAATAGTTACTAAAGTGGTTTTCGGTTTAGACAGAGAGTATGTCCATAACCGATCCCAAACTCTTCAATAACTATGTAATTATTACACCGATTGGTCTTTAAATTTAACTTTCAAAATCAAAACCAAAATTTTCAATTAAACTATGAAAGTCAACATTCCATTTGACTTCCAATATTCGATTTCCATCTTCAAGTTTCAAAGTTTCAAGTTTCCAATTTCAAATTCCTATTTGGTTTCGCAATTCATTTTCAATTCGTTTAAAACAATTCAATTATTGGTTTCTTTTCATATATGAATTCCATTCAATAGTCATTTAATTTAAGTTAACTTAACAATTAAATCAAATTCAATTAAATTTCAAATTGATTAAATCATTCACATTAGTTGACATAAATTTGATTCAAAATTTACAATCTGAATTTACTTAAGTTCACCTTATCAATTTCTTTCAGTCAAAAGGTTATATCAAAATCATTAAATAAATCAAGTTTATTTCTTATTTAAGAAATATAATTCCACTTTATTTAATCATTAAATTAAATAGTCACAAGTTAGATTTCTCAAATGAACAAGTTTCAAATCTAATTTGTTATTAAATAAAGTTTACAAATCTCAATTCGACAATTCATTAAATTTTTACAACTAAACTTTCATTAAACATTTTTTTAAACATTTATTTCAATTATCAAATCTCTAGCCTTTGAATTTCAATTCAAATCAAATCATAAATTAATTCATATCAGATTCGTCAATTTATTCTCTTTAAATTCAAATAGAATTATAATTTTAATTATAAATTAAATCCATTCATTATTTCTTTTTAAATTCAAATCTCATTTTTTTTATTTCAAAACAAATCGTTTGACCAATCGGGTTACTTATTTAATTCTCTATCCTAGGTCAAGTGATTTATTTGGGTATTTATCATTTCAACCCGATTCCATTCCAATTCAAAATGAGAGGCATAGTAAAGGGAACTTGCAGTGTGATAACTGGGATGGTGTCAAAGTAAATAAACAAGCAATAACAACAATCAAACAACAACAATATAATTGATTCAAATAATCATGAGATAATCGTATTGATTTTACACTATCATTTCGCGTAAAATAATATAATTATTTCTAGAATCTACACTATCATTTCATGTAGATTAAAGATTATTCCAAGTAAACTACGCTATCATTTCATGTGATTCTACATTTGTTATTAACATAATTCAAATCAATACTACATCACTATTTACACAATATTAAATTAGTTTACATCGTTTCAAAGTATCGCTAACTATACTATTCATATGTCGACTAATCTAACATTTAAAGGCCATAACTACACAAATTTCAATTTAAACAAATTCAACTCTATACACGTCAATTTTCACAATGCCAACTATTATTCGTCAAGTTCGAGTGTATGTAACTTATCATTTCATGTGTAAACAATATTAATATTCAATACTAACATCACAAACAATCATCACATATCTCAATCAAATCATAACTAGCATCAATTCAAACTTGGTCATCATTGTATAATAATATGAGTCATGAAATTTAATTCACCTTTAGTGGTTAACGGAGAATGAATGACAAAAGCACGAAGAGGCATGAATAAACTCGACTTGAACAAAAACACTGGCACGAACAATCAAACAAGCTTCAACAATCAACAAGAAGGAAATAACATCAACTTCCAATATAAATGTTCATATATATATATAAATAAACATATATATACACAAATTCTTACCAATCAACCAAGAGAGAGAAGAGAAACTAAGAGAGGGTGCTGCTGCAAGATGAAAGGCTTCAGATAGTTTTTGTACAATAAAGAGACACAACCATATCACTGACTATAACACATCTTAACATATACATACATACATATATATATTCATATGTAAAAGAAAATGATCAACATGCAAAAGAAGGAAGGGATGCACAGGGAAGGGCAGGTGGTACTGCGGCTCGGGTTCGGTGGCATCGACTGACGCGGCAGGGTGGGATGGTGGCGCAGTTCATGTCGATGGGAGGAGCATGGCAGTTCTAAATGGAGGAGGGGTGGTTCGGGTCTTGTAGCTTGGGCTTGCGGGTTTGGAGCTTGGAGATGCTTGTGAGAAATGCGGATTAAGGATCTTAAGGCTAGAATTAACACTAGAGGGGGGGGGTGAATAGTGTTTTAAGAAATTTGTTAATCTTTTTTGAGTTTATCTTAATTTGTTAACAATGAATGCACTAATCAGACACAGATATGAATACAGAATCAAACACAGATGCAAATATAAAGTAAAAGCAGTAAAGGAAAGAACACACCGGATTTTATACAGGTTTGGAGTTACCCTACATCCAGTCCTGCACAACTAAGTACGAATTTCCTTTCAAGATCAATTCAACAATTAAAACCCTCGGTTTCAAGGCTACGAGGTACACCTGTAATGACCCTAAAATAAAATAAAATAAAAATATATACATTTAATATATATATGGGGCATTTTCTGTTTTATATATAAAGGTAAAATAAAATGAAGTTTAATAAAAAGGTTTATAAGTCTTATAATTGTGCCAGAAATAATTAGCATAGTATGTGTGATTTATAATTTAAGTGTACAAAGGAGATTTTCAGATTCTCTAAACTTATAAAAAAGAAATGAATAAAGGATCACATGCATATGGCATGAACAAAATAGAAACATGAAAATAGCATGCAGTGTTTAAAATGTTCAACTCCCAAAATAACCAATTAAAGTAACCTGATGTGTACATTTCCCATTTAGGACCACACAGGAATGAGATGTATGCATGAACAGCTAAGGGTATTAGGAGAATTACCCATTTTCTTAAACCCTAGAATGGAATTATAAATAACTGCACATGGCCAAAACCATCACTCTCTCGGGATCAAAAACAAAGATAAAAATAAACTAGGAGAAACACTAGCTTGGGGCTTTGGGGGATTTGCTATTCAAAAGATTAAGGCAGTAAAAGGAAAAACATTATGTGAGTATTTATCCTTTGTATGCAATGGCATTAAGTCCTATTGCAGGCAGCCTAGAATATTATGAGACATTTAAATCTCTGAATTGATTTTGTTATGGGTGGTATGGATGTTTGTTTGTGCATACTTTTTGTTTGTTTGGAGTATTAATCTGTAAGTGGGCTTTTGGTGTTAACATGATTGGAGCATTCTTGTTCTATCTTATTATCATTAAACATGGATATAGATTAAACAGGGGAACAAGGGGTTGAATCAGAAAAATATACAAGCAGTTATATCTTTCTGAAATATGAATGAAAGAAAAACTAAATTGTTCACTTGGGAGTTAGTCAATGATTTGCTTACTTCAGGTGGAAGCAAGTATATGCATGGTGCAACTGCACCCTGAGGCCTTTGTGTGTTGGAATAATATAAACAACCTGGGAGTTTCCTTCACAATGCATACATAGTATTCATTTGACAAGGAGTTAAAGACCATAAAATAAATGGGGACAGGGGTTTAAAAATCTGGGTTATAAATATCCAGATATGGTGTTAAATTAATCAAGTTAAACTTGTTCATTGATTAGTTGCTGGGTGAAAAATTTGGAGTATGAAACTTGGGTTTATTTATCTAGATTTGGGGAGAATAAATCAAGAATCATACATATGTTTATCTTTACTGTTTGTTGTGTATTTGTTTGAATAGATGAATGTGTTTTTGTATTACCTTGTATGAACCAAAATATGCTAAGTATAAACATCTGTTAAACTAGGAAGGCACTGCAAGATTATGTTTTAAAATTATGAATATGTATACAAAATTGATAAATGCTCATACCAGTGAAAACTGACCCTTTTGGTTGTCCTTGCAATCATCTGGGTGTCTCAAAATTTCTTTGGGGCAGCTAAATGATTTGCTTGCAGGAAATTGAAGTTGGCTTGATGAGTAGAGAAGGCATTGGCTGCTAGTTTAAATAAGAGAGAGACTTGTTTTTAAAATTTGCAGATGCATTGTAATGAAATCACTAGGCACATTTTATTTTCTGCAATTGAAGTTACTTTTAGGAAACTTTTAAGTATTTTGAGTTGAAGATATGTACTTAATCAAAACCTGTTATGAGTGATCGTTGATGATGTTTTTGATAACTACTAAATTTTATTTTATGAATGTCTGATTGGAGAAAATAAGGGGTTAGACATGTCATATACATTTGATATGGATACATATATATTTGAACACTGATTTTCATTGCTTATGTTTTGCCTTATGGAAATTAATAAGCTAAGGGGATTGATTTTTAATGAACTCTCAAGAATTTAGTAGAATATTCAAGTGAGATGAATTTGTGCATGGTAGGTAAGCGATACTTGCATATGCACGAATTCTGGAAACTTATAAGTAATTGAGTATTCAAGTTTAACCTCTGAGAAAACTTATCAACAATTTCAGACGTCTAAGATCAAATTAGACGTCAGTCATAATAATTTAGACGTCTGAGATTGAATATAGACGTCTGTTAATATAAATTTAGACGTCTGAACTTAGTTCAAAATGTTTTCTACTCTCTGTTTAAAATCTAGACACTCTGAGACGTCTGTCATAATAATTTAGACGTCTGAGATTGTATATAGACGTCTGTTAATAAAAATTTAGACGTCTGAACTTAGTTCAAAATGTTTTCTACTCTCTGTTTAAAATCTAGACACTCTGAGACGTCTGTCGTAAAAATTTAGACGTCTGAGATTGAATATAGACGTCTGTCATAAAAATTTAGACGTCTGAATTGCTGATTTTGCCTAATTTGTCTATTTTCGAGTAAATTTCCAAGATTTATCGATTTTAGCAGATCCAACTTATTGTTATTAATTATTATCAACCTTGATAACTATCATGAGATCAAGTAAATGTTATTTTAGAGTTAAATAGAATTATCTAGGCAAGATATATATATATAAGTGTTAGTATTTGTCAAAGTGCACCTATGGCAGTAGAACAAGACTTAGAAAAGAAATAAGTGGCTATGTCAATAGCTTGTATGGCACTTTAATTTCATTTTGATTTAAATTCCCTCTGATAAAAAAAATATAATAATAATAAAGAAACAATTGTATATCATCAAATATACAATTGACTTAGTTTGTTTGTACACTGATATGATTATATTGGTAAAACCAGGGTCTTGGGAAAAATATTTGGAAATTATATAAATATTCAAATATAAAAGAATTGGGGTTTAGTGGTGAAGGCCTCTTGAAAGTTGTATATAAAAAAAATATGTGTTATAGAGTGAGGGTCACTACAGTTTTGGTATCAGAGCTATGTTTTAAATAACATAGTAAATGTTGTTGTATGCATATGGATGTTTGAATGCATTGTTTGAATTATTAATGTTGAATGCTTTTGTTTATGGCTGAATAAAAATATATATATATATATGTGTGTACATGTGATACATGCACAGTGTGCACAGAAATAAAAATGAATCAAGTAAAGACACCAAAAACTGATAAGGGTAATTAAACTAACATAAAAATAATATTTATAGCATTATGGTAGGACCAAGGCACCATACAGGTGCAGGATCATCACGAGAGCCACCTGTGATGAGCATGGAGGATTTTGTGAGAGCTTTAAGGGATGGAATGGCACCAAGGCAAGACAATCCTCATGAGGAACTCTCCAAACTGCTTAAGACATGTACCACTTTGGGAGGAAAGGATTTTGAAGGTACTGAAGGAGGTATAGGAGTTAAAACTTGGATAAGAACTATGGAGAGGGTCTTCACAGATATGCAAATCAATGACCAAAGGAAGAGACAGATAGCTTCAAGGAAATTGAAGGGGGTTGCACTGGATTGGTGGGAAGTTGTGACAGCAGGAAGACAAGAGGATACTATCACTTGGAATAATTTCAAGGACATGCTTGAGGCCAGATTTGTCCCAGCATCTGCCAAGGCCACACTGCTTGAAGACTTTATCAGATTAAGGCAAGGAAGCATGAGTGTGAATGAATACAATCAGAAGTTTGAAGCATTATCCAAGTATGGACTGGTGTTAATAGGGAATGCAGAAGCAAAGAATGCAAGGTACATTCAAGGCTTGAACCCTAGTTTGTCAAGGGCAATGTTGCCATACAAAGACAAAACCTTTGATCAAGTAATTGATCTAACTCTCTCATTTGAGCAACATGACACTGCAAGGGAGAAATTCAGGAATATGAAGCTCACTAAGAAGAAGGGTGGTCAGAACAAAGTGCAACCTTATGACAAGAGAAATGCAAGTAAAGGAGTTAAGAAAGAGGAAGGAGCAACAGCACTTGAAAACAAGAAATTCACTCATTGTTTTAATTGTGGAAAAGCTGGACATTATAGTAACCAATGCCCTGACCCTAAAATACCTAGAGGAGGCTGTTATAATTGTGGAAAGATGGGTCATCTCAAGAAGGATTGCCCAGAAACTAATAGAGGAACAGCAAGGGTAGGAGCTTTGGCAGCAAGTAACACTGGGAATGTTGGGCAACTTGAAGGTATAATTTTTATTCATACCCAACCAATATCATTAATATATGACACTGGTGCCTCACATTCACTAATATCTTTGGAAATTGTAAAGAAGTTAACACTTGCTTGTGTTTCTATTGATCAGCCCTTAATTGTACACAGTCCCATAGGAAGTCATTGCATGTTGGGGATGAAGTGCATGGGTCTGAAATTAATTATAGGGGGTTATGAATTTAATTCAGACTTATATACCTTAAATTATCCTGGTATTGGGATTATTTTGGGGGTAGATTGGTTAATGAGAAATAAAGCAATTTTAAATTTAGAAAACCTTACTATTTCTTTGGAAACAAATGAAGGCAAAAGAATTACCATCTTAAGTGAAACAGCAAAGAATACATGCTTTAATAAAATATGGAGTATTAATGAAGTTCAAAAGGAATTAAAGGTAGAGGAAATCCCAGTAGTAAATGAATATATAGATGTGTTTGGAGAAGTAAAGGGAGTTCCTCAAAACAGACCAGTTGAATTTAAAATAAAATTAATTCCTGGAACAAATCCAATCATTAAGAAGCCTTATAGAATGGGTCCAAAAGAATTGGTAGAATTAAAACATCAACTAGAAGAATTAGAAGAGAAAGGATTCATAAGATCAAGTAGTTCCAGTTGGGGTTCCCCAGTGCTTTTTGTTAAGAAGCATGATGGAACAATGAGGTTGTGTGTAGACTACAGGGATTTAAACAAGGTAACTATCAAAAATAAGTACCCACTGCCTAGAATAGATGATCTATTTGATCAATTGCATGGGGCTAAAATATTTTCAAGACTAGACTTAGCCTCTGGATTTCACCAAATGAAAGTTGCAGAGGAAAGCATTGAGTACACAGCCTTCAATACAAGGTATGGCCTTTATGAATTTCTAGTAATGCCATTTGGCTTGACCAATGCTCCCTCCTATTTTGTAGACTTGATGAATAGAATTTTTAGAGACTTTTTGGATAAGTTTGTCTTGGTATTTATAGATGACATACTAATTTATTCAAAGTCAGAAAATGATCATGCTATGCACCTACATTTAGTATTATCCAGACTTAGAGAACATGAATTAAAAGCCAAGTATTCAAAGTGTGCATTTTGGCAACAAGAAGTAAAGTTCTTAGGACACATAGTGTCACAGCAGGGAGTAAGTGTAGATCCAAGCAAGGTCATTGCAGTTCAAACATGGAGTAGACCCAAAACAGTGACTGAGGTGAGGTCATTCTTAGGTTTGGCAGGGTATTATAGGAGGTTCATCAAGAATTTTTCAAGAATAGCCGCACCAATGACCAAGCTAACCAAGAAGAACCAACCATATGTGTGGACTGAGCAGTGTGAACAAGCTTTTGAGAAATTGAAGCAAGCATTGGTGGAAGCTCCTGTCCTACAAATCCCAGAAGCAAATGAAGGAATGGTCGTATACACTGATGCTAGTGGATCTGGGTTAGGTGCAGTGCTTATGCAACATGGCAAGGTAGTGGCATATGCATCAAGACAGCTTAAATCCAACGAAACCAAATATGCAACTCATGATCTAGAATTAGCTGCAATAGTGTTTGCACTAAAACTATGGAGGCATTATTTGCTTGGGGCAAAATTTGAATTATTCACAGATCATCAAGCATTGAAATATTTATTTTCTCAAAAAGATTTAAATATGAGGCAAGCAAGGTGGTTGGAGTTTCTAGCTGAATATGATTTAGATATATTGTACACTCTTGGAAAAGCTAATAGAGTAGCAGATGCTTTGAGCAGAAATCATGTTAGATTAGCCAGTTTGATGATTGATGAGTTTAAAAATCTTGCAGTACTTGGGGAGGCAGATATATACAGCAAGGATGCAGTGAATTTTAAAGAACATGGTGATATGGTGGAGTATGGTACGCTGGGGATAATCACAGTGAAGTCTAATCTGGTGGAGAAAGTTGGTAGCATGCAAGATCAAGATCAAAGTCTAAAGGAGAAGAAAGAAATGTTATTGAATAACATTGAGTCAGAGAATTTTAAAATAGATTCCCAAGGTTATTTGAGGAAAAATGATAAACTTTGTGTGCCAAACATTGCAGAATTGAAGGAAGAAATCATGAATGAGCATCACAAGACCCGGTACACCATACACCCTGGTGGTACTAAGATGTATCATGATTTAAAAAGAGGCTACTGGTGGCCAGGAATGAAGCAAGCAGTGGAAGTGGGAAAGCATTTCCATGGATTTTGTGGATGGTTTGCCTAGAACTAAGAAAGGCAATGATAGTATATGGGTAATTGTTGATAGACTAACCAAATCAGCTCACTTTGTCCCTGTCAGGTCAGATAGGAATGCATCTAAGCTTGCACAATTGTTCATTAAAGAAGTGGTGAGGCTACATGGCATACCCAAGACTATTGTAAGTGATAGAGACACTTTGTTCACCTCAAGATTTTGGGAAAGTTTCCAAGAAGCAATGGGAACACAACTTTGTTTAAGCACTGCCTACCATCCTCAAAGTGATGGGCAAACAGAGATAGTGAATAAAATATTGGAAGATTTACTTAGAGCATGTGTGCTTGATTTTGGGGGTAATTGGGAGGATCATATCCACTTGGCAGAATTCACTTACAACAATAGCTATCAATCAACCATAGGAATGGCTCCCTTTGAAGCCTTGTATGGGAGACCTTGCATGTCTCCTGCCTGTTGGTTGGAAGCAGGAGAGGGTGTAATGTTGGGGCCAGACCATGTTAAAGAAACTTCCAACATGATTGAATTGATTAGGCATAGAATGAAGGCAACACAATCAAGACAAAAGTCTTATGCAGATAGAAAAAGGAAGCCAATGGAGTTTGAAGTAGGAGAGCATGTTTTTCTGAAGGTATCACCAATGAAGAAAGTGTTCAGGTTTGGAAAATCTGGTAAGTTATCACCAAGATTTGTAGGACCATATGAAATTATGCAGAGAATTGGTGCTATGGCCTACAGACTTAAGTTACCTGAGGAGTTGAGTGGTGTGCATCCTGTATTTCATGTTTCTCAATTGAGAAAATGGGTGCATGATGAAGGAGCAATTCTGGAGTCACCTACTCAAGTTCAAGTCCAGAAGAATATGGTTTATACCAATGAACCAGTAGGGATAGTTGCCAAAGAAGAGAAAAAGTTGAGGAACAAGGTGATCAAACTGGTGAAAATCCAATGGAGCTTGGACACTAATGATTGTACATGGGAGGTTGAAGACAAAATGAGAGCTAAATACCCCAATTTGTTTACTGGTGGAGAGGTATGTTTAAGAAGCCTAAGATAATTTTTCTAAATATATTTATATATTGTTTGTTTCAATAAAATATGAGTATGGGGTTATGGAGTTAAAACAGGCTATGGGTTAGTGTTTTCAATTGGAGAAAATAGGTGAAATTATGGGGACATAATTCCTTTAAGGGGGAGGGTATGTAATGACCCTAAAATAAAATAAAATAAAAATATATACATTTAATATATATATGGGGCATTTTATGTTTTATATATAAAGGTAAAATAAAATGAAGTTTAATAAAAAGGTTTATAAGTCTTATAATTGTGCCAGAAATAATTAGCATAGTATGTGTGATTTTTAATTTAAGTGTACAAAGGAGATTTTCAGATTCTCTAAACTTATAAAAAAAGAAATGAATAAAGGATCACATGCATATGGCATGAACAAAATAGAAACATGAAAATAGCATGCAGTGTTTAAAATGTTCAACTCCCAAAATAACCAATTAAAGTAACCTGATGTGTACATTTCCCATTTAGGACCACACAGGAATGAGATGTATGCATGAACAGCTAAGGGTATTAGGAGAATTACCCATTTTCTTAAACCCTAGAATGGAATTATAAATAACTGCACATGGCCAAAACCATCACTCTCTCGGGATCAAAAACAAAGATAAAAATAAACTAGGAGAAACACTAGCTTGGGGCTTTGGGGGATTTGCTGTTCAAAGATTAAGGCAGTAAAAGGAAAAACATTATGTGAGTATTTATCCTTTGTATGCAATGGAATTAAGTCCTATTGCAGGCAGCCTAGAATATTTTGAGACATTTAAATCTCTGAATTGATTTTGTTATGGGTGGTATGGATGTTTGTTTGTGCATACTTTTTGTTTGTTTGGAGTATTAATCTGTAAGTGGGCTTTTGGTGTTAACATGATTGGAGCATTCTTGTTCTATCTTATTATCATTAAACATGGATATAGATTAAACAGGGGAACAAGGGGTTGAATCAGAAAAATATACAAGCAGTTATATCTTTCTGAAATATGAATGAAAGAAAAACTAAATTGGTCACTTGGGAGTTAGTCAATGATTTGCTTACTTCAGGTGGAAGCAAGTATATGCATGGTGCAACTGCACCCTGAGGCCTTTGTGTGTTGGAATAATATAAACAACCTGGGAGTTTCCTTCACAATGCATACATAGTATTCATTTGACAAGGAGTTAAAGACCATAAAATAAATGGGGACAGGGGTTTAAAAATCTGGGTTATAAATATCCAGATATGGTGTTAAATCAATCAAGTTAAACTTGTTCATTGATTAGTTGCTGGGTAAAAAATTTGGAGTATGAAACTTGGGTTTATTTATCTAGATTTGGGGAGAATAAATCAAGAATCATACATATGTTTATCTTTACTGTTTGCTGTGTATTTGTTTGAATAGATGAATGTGTTTTTGTATTACCTTGTATGAACCAAAACATGCTAAGTATAAACATCTGTTAAACTAGGAAGGCACTACAAGATTATGTTTTAAAATTATGAATATGTATACAAAATTGATAAATGCTCATACCAGTGAAAACTGACCCTTTTGGTTGTCCTTACAATCATCTAGGTGTCTCAAAATTTCTTTGGGGCAGCTAAATGATTTGCTTGCAGGAAATTGAAGTTGGCTTGATGAGTAGAGAAGGCATTGGCTGCTAGTTTAAATAAGAGAGAGACTTGTTTTTAAAATTTGCAGATGCATTGTAATGAAATCACTAGGCACATTTTATTTTCTGCAATTGAAGTTACTTTTAGGAAACTTTTAAGTATTTTGAGTTGAAGATATGTACTTAATCAAAACCTGTTATGAGTGATCGTTGATGATGTTTTTGATAACTACTAAATTTTATTTTATGAATGTCTGATTGGAGAAAATAAGGGGTTAGACATGTCATATACATTTGATATGGATACATATATATTTGAACACTGATTTTCATTGCTTATGTTTTGCCTTATGGAAATTAATAAGCTAAGGGGATTGATTTTTAATGAACTCTCAAGAATTTAGTAGAATATTCAAGTGAGATAAATTTGTGCATGGCAGGTAAGTGATACTTGCATATGCACGAATTCTGGAAACTTATAAGTAATTGAGTATTCAAGTTTAACCTCTGAGAAAACTTATCAACAATTTCAGACGTCTAAGATCAAATTAGACGTCTGTCATAATAATTTAGACGTCTGAGATTGAATATAGACGTCTGTTAATATAAATTTAGACGTCTGAACTTAGTTCAAAATGTTTTCTACTCTCTGTTTAAAATCTAGACACTCTGAGACGTCTGTCATAATAATTTAGACGTCTGAGATTGTATATAGACGTCTGTTAATAAAAATTTAGACGTCTGAACTTAGTTCAAAATGTTTTCTACTCTCTGTTTAAAATCTAGACACTCTGAGACGTCTGTCGTAAAAATTTAGACGTCTGAGATTGAATATAGACGTCTGTCATAAAAATTTAGACGTCTGAATTGCTGATTTTGCCTAATTTGTCTATTTTCGAGTAAATTTCCAAGATTTATCGATTTTAGCAGATCCAACTTATTGTTATTAATTATTATCAACCTTGATAACTATCATGAGATCAAGTAAATGTTATTTTAGAGTTAAATAGAATTATCTAGGCAAGATATATATATAAGTGTTAGTATTTGTCAAAGTGCACCTATGGCAGTAGAACAAGACTTAGAAAAGAAATAAGTGGCTATGTCAATAACTTGTACGGCACTTTAATTTCATTTTGATTTAAATTCCCTCTGATAAAAAAAATATAATAATAATAAAGAAACAATTGTATATCATCAAATATACAATTGACTTAGTTTGTTTGTACACTGATATGATTATATTGGTAAAACCAGGGTCTTGGGAAAAATATTTGGAAATTATATAAATATTCAAATATAAAAGAATTGGGGTTTAGTGGTGAAGGCCTCTTGAAAGTTGTATATATAAAAAAATATGTGTTATAGAGTGAGGGTCACTACAACACCCTCCAGAATAACAATCCTCTGGGTAGAGATACTTGATTTCCGAGGCAACAAGTTCACCCAATTGATTTCCAGGGCTACAATCACACCTTCTCTCGCTCAATTGATTTCCAAGGCTACAATCACACCTTTTCTCGCTAATGGATTACAAAGAAGTCTATAACTCAGATTAGCACTTGGATCTTGTAGAGATAGTGATGAAGAATCACACTAGAAGTAATCGAGTATGATTCGATGTTGATTTCGGCAGAGTAATGGTATGATTTTGTATTAAGAAATGTGGAAGAAGAAGAGGAGTGAAAACCAGAAAAATATGATTAAAAATTCGTTGAAACTGACCCCTATTTATAGAAGAGCAACAGCCATGACCATTCATGAAGAGTTATGGCGAATAGACACTTCTTTTGAAATTTGAATTTTGAAACCAACTGACACTATGTCGACATGGGGTACTTGGGCATGTCGACATCCCAAAGGGATTTTTGGTGTTTTGATTTTCTTTGAAAATAACCTCTATCTTATATTAAAATTAATTTAAACTTTATAAATATACTTAACTATAGTTAAAATACATAAGTAAATATAAAGAATAATATATACATAATTTAACTATAATTTTATATTTAAATCTAAGTATAAATATTTAAAAGTTAAATATATTATTTGAAGATAGTTTAAAATCAGGAGTAATTTGACTTTGAAATTAAAGATGTTTTTGAGGCTAAAATTATTTAAAATCAGGATAGAGAGTTTTGAATCTTTTAAAAGGAAAGTTTTGGAATCATTTTGAAAACAAGATAATTTTGTAAAATCATTTGAATTAAAATTAGTGGATACAAAACAATGTCCCACTAGATTTTCGTAGGTTCCATCCTACTTAGGGTTCCATCCCTTTAACAGGCTCGAAGTGGATTCCATTCCACGAATAAATTGGATATTAAGATGCCAGTGCTTTTCTACGAGTTTTAACAAATATTCCTAACTATATAACTTATCTTGGAAACTTGAACTCTTGAAATTCTTGATACTCATGAGTCTTCTATCTTTATATCTTGAATCTCTATACTGTACAGTCTTCATTCTTGATACCTGCATGGTTAGATCCTGCATATACATATATATCTAAACTTGTAATGTTAGTATTTATATTTTATAATCTATTCTAAGGTTGTTGTCATCAAAACCATCATCTCATCATCTCATGGACTAACAGTGCTGGCGACGGCGACTGGTGGGGTGTTAGGGTTGGTCGGTGGTGGATAGGTCGGAGAGGTCAGCTGCGGTGAGGAGCTTGGGTGAGAAAAGTTCGGGTATTGGTTTCATGAAAGGGGAGCTTGGGTTCTAAGGGTTGTCAGTGGTGGTCGGTGAATTCGGAGGGTAGGCAAAGGCGGCGCGATGAGGGGAGGTGAGGTGGCGAAGGCAAGGGGAATGTGGAGGGACGTTGAGGCGGGATTGGGTTGCTACCAGGTTTTTGAAAACATGACATATAACATAAAAAAATAAAAGAGAAAAGGAAAGAGGAATTGTCAGGGAGGGCACGTTTCTTTACCTGATTGAAATATATTTGCAAACGAAAGTATGGAAGCGAACGAATTGATTTATATAAAGACAGGGGTTCAACGAATGGATGGGATCAATAGACAATGATATTTAATGGTGGTGAGCAATGAGGTGTGCTGTATATTTCCCATGTCATTAACCAGTTGTTGTTCGACTTTTTATGCTCATTAAATCAGCTACCAACTATAATAATCAATTCAATTCAGCCAAAGGGTATTTCAGAATTTTGAATGAAAATTGGCTGACAATTTTGGGCTGAGATAAATTTTGTTTTAATTCATAATCCAATGGGTACAATAATGTGAATTAGAGTGGGCTGAAAATGGACTGAATATTTATTTAACTGGTCCGTTTAGAACTGATTAAATTAGTGCAACGATTTACGTCAAACTCCAATTTGTACGAATGAATATACCATTCTAATCAGCGCGACGAGGCGATTACAACGGCACACAGATATTGACAATATGACAGTTCTATTAAAACTTAAATTTTTACGATGATTAAATTGTTCGTTCGACAGAATAATTTAAACGAAGCAGACGACGACGAAATTAGACGAAATGAAATGTGACGTCTCGATCAGATTTTTTCTACAACATTTCTGTGTAAAATATCTAGATTCGGAAGATAAAATTTACGCTCTTCAAAATGAACTAATATGCAATAAAATGTGAACGAATTTACTTCGATATTTTACGACGAAACTTTCCCTACATCTATAACTAACTAGACACATTTTATATTTGAAGTTTGGACGTTAACTGAGAACGTTTATAAAATTCAAATTTTATACTAAAATAATTGATTTAAAAATTTTAAATTGGGTCGGAAATTCAGGGTCATTACAATTCTTTACCATTTTAAGTCTTAACTTTACACCAAATCCCCATTTGGTGTCTAATTTTCATTGGCAAATATTCTTATTTGAAGTACACATTTCAGAAATGAGTGAAATTCATCCTCTGTTAGCTAATTAATTATCATTAAATAACTATTCTTTCCTTAGCCACTTAATTCATATAAATTCGGGAATTATGGAAAAAGTTCAAAAAATTCACCAAAAATCAATCTTATCATATTTTACATTTTTCTCAAAAGTTCAGGTTAAAGTAATTAACTTTGTTATCTCTAATAATTAATTAACCCAAAATATACTATTTTCTTAACATAGAAAACTCCTTAAAATTCGACTTAAATTCCAAATATTTTGAAATTTAAAACCTATCTTTAATTCAGTATTATAAACATCATATTTCAATTTCAAATCATTTAGCTTAGACTAATTCTTGTTTTAACCTAAAACATGAACAAATTTACTTCATTTAAATTTCTAAGCACAACAAAATAATCTTTAACCATTCTAACATGTTTAACATCACCAAAACATTCATATTAAAATCAAATCTGAATGCAATAGGTTATGATAGGTTTTAGGGAAAGATTTTACTCACCTTGGTTTAAGAAAGCTTGTTTTAATCTTCCTTTTTCCTTAAATTTGAAAAATTTATTCTTCTAGCTTTTAAATCTTCTTCTTCCTTGAGAATAATAACTGGTCTTGGTCCTTTAGTTTTTGGGTTTTGTTTTTGTGAAAAAGAATTGAAGTGAAAATGGAATGAATGAGGGGTTAGGAATAAAGATAGTGAGTTAGTGTTGTTGGCTTGGGTTAATATCACATTCTACCCTAGTAAAACTACTACATTTCCCTTAACACAAACCCTCTAATCCAAATTTTTTAATTTATATTCATTAACAAGGCTAACCTTAATTTCTCTAATTACACTTAGTTCATTCAATTAACTTTACAAAGGGCCCCACACATAATTAATCAAATCTCCCTTAGGAAATTCTTACAATTAAACTATCTTATTTATTCCTTTAACAATATCTTCTTATTATTAATTTAATTCAATTTTCCATATCATGGACCCCCTAAAATATGGCGTGTTACATTAGTACTAGTAAGGTTCTACTAGTATCGCACATCGCTTCTATATCTTTGTACACCATCTCTCGTACTTTCACCCTTTATAATGTTCTCCATGTTCTGAATATGAAAAACAACCTTTTTTTGTTTCATAATTTTGTACAACAAACAATGCGTTTATCGAATTTTTATAATATAGTTTCTTATGAAGGATATCATACTGGGGAAACACTTCTATAGGGTCATATTAAAGATATTGTGTATGAGTGATTGATTTTCTCTACCACATCTTCTCCAGTAATAGTCTTTTTAACTGTCAAGGTCACTCAGTTAGAGTGCCATCATTGTTTAGTCATCCATCACATTCAATTCTTAGGCATTATGTTCGTCCTTTAAATCAAAAGTCTTAAATATATCATCCCTTAATTTAAACTGTAATCTATGTCGATGTAATAATGTAACGACCCAGAATTTAATCGCTATTTAAATGAATATTTAATTATATTTTTAAATAATTTATAAATAAATTTTTATTAACAAATAAAACTATTTTAAATAATAACTAATGATGATAAAATCATTTTCAAAATTTGTTTACCAATATATATAGTTCATAGAGAGATAGAAAATGTGATCGAAAATTATTTTTTGAAAATTTGATTTTTCTTTAGTTGAAAGTTATTTAAAATGTCATGGCATTATTGTAAACACTTATATACACATTACAAACTATTTTAACATGATGATTACATGTATACATGCACGTATTGGCTTCTCTTTAAAAGTGTATATATAAGAATAAGAGAAAATATTTTATAAAGAAAAGTGTATATATGCATTTAAAAATAACATTTTCAAACAAGGTGTATGGGATGAATAGTGCATGATAACGGGGGTAAATGGTGGATGGAAATGAAGGAGAGAAGGAGTGGAGATGCACACACTTATACATTTAATTATAAGCGCTTTGTATTTTAAAAATATTTTCCCCAAGCCTATATATACCACTAATCTTTCATGTTTCTCATTTTACAACCTTCATCTTTACTTTAAAATTTCCTAAGAGCTTGAAGTAAAGTCCATGGCTTCCTTTCATAAAATTTTAAGTTAGAAAAAAATCAATCTTTTTGCTAAAATCTCCTCTTTAGTTAACTAAAACACTTCTACAAGCCATTCTACACCTCCTTTTCCAAAATACAAGCCCCAAAACCCCCTAGTCCACATGGCCGAGCCTAAATACCACATGGTCGAGCCCATTTAAGGTGTTTTGAGAATCCAAAGTTTCAATGTTTGCAAGATCCTAAAGTTTTTTGTAAGTTTGACAAAAATTTGCCTTGAATTAGTAAAGTTTCGGTGAGTAAAACTCTTGTTTTTGGAAAGGAAAATAACTTGATTTTGATGAACTATATGTTATGCAAATATAGTGGTTGTTGTGTTGAAATATCATGTTGTTTTGATGGTATATGATTATAAGTTTATGGTTGAGCTTGGATTTGTGATTTAGTTGTTAGACGATATGTTTGGATATGGATACGTGAATGGTTGATTATGATATGATGGTAGTGTGTTTGTGAAACAAACCAAGTATATGTGATGAAAAATGTTATGAAGTTAGCATTTTAAAAAGTCGCAAAGGACTTGAGATCCGATTTGAAACAAAAATTTGTTTTCTAGTTTAGGATTTAGTAAATGTTCTCTAAGTTTCACATTTGGTTTAAGATTTCAAAACACATTCATTTGTGTTTTCAAACATGTAGTAGCTAGAATTAAAGTGAGATTTTCACCTAGAAACCAATTCTAGCGAACTGCACTCGTAGCGATTATCGCTATAGATACAGTTCGGAAAATTTTACGATTTCAAGATTTAAAGTGTTTTCTTTTAGATTGTTTTTTTGAAAATCTCATTTCAAATTAATTAAGTGAGTCAAAAGTTTATGTTTTAGTTATTTAATAATTTAATAATTTAATTTGTTAATTAGGGTAATTATTTAATCGATTGAGTAATTAGTATAAGTAATTAGATTTTAAGAAGTTATTAACCAAGTAATTATTTCTAATTAAGTAAGTTTTAAATAATGATTAATTAAGATAAAAGGAAATTAATTTTTATTTAATCAATTTTATTACTTTAATTAGTTATTTAATTAGAGTTAATTACTTAATTAATTATTTTTAAATTAAAGGTTAATTATCCACCTAATTAGAATTTAGTTTTTTAAAGGAATGTTGTTTAATTAATATTTAGTTGATGTTTAAGTATAAATAAATTCTTAATTAAGGTTTAAATTATGGATTTTTGATTTAATTAAGGTTATTTAAAGTTAATTAAGTTTTAAACTTATGATTAATTAAGGTTTATTTATTTTAAAGTTTCTTTCAAAACTCTATCGGTTATTTATTTATAACCAACTTTCTTGTTTAAGTAAATTGTTTTAAAACCAAAGGATCTCCTATCCATGCTATTAAGAAGCCAAATGAACTAAAGTAGTTGAAATAAAATGTTGACATGTTTTATTGAAAGTAAGTCGACTTGTACTTATCACAAATACCGGACTTCCAAAATGTGATGAATACAAGGGGTTAATTTCGATAAGAGAGACATGATAATCTAAGCATATGAAACATATGTACATATGTAAATCTTACACCCTGATAGTGGAATGGTCCACTATAAATAACTTGTCCTTTAAAATAACCGAACGTTGGTTTGGAGAGACCGGTATCGGATAGCCACTGTTATTCAAGAACCACTTCGATCCTACGTAAACGTTCAAATTGGAAATAGTAAAGGCAAGGTCCAAGATGAAGACTTTGAATTGCAAGAGCTATTTGCCACTAACCCTGAGGATGATTCCAAAATAGTTGTAGTGGAAATAGTGCCTTTTGTTCGTTCATCTCCTAAACGACTTGTATGGATGAATGTTGATAATGTGTCAACATTTGGAAGGCGATGTAGCATTCCAAGTGGTAGTGCTCTAGTAATGGTAAACGTAGCCTCAGGCCTCATCAACCGAAAATGACCAAAATAGGGTATACAGCAGGGCTATGTGGGTCGCTCTCATCAGGGTATGTCATCACCATATCTATAATTGATATTTGACCCATTTGAATGCTCCGGTACGGTTGCTGATCCCAACCGTGGTGGTGATGTATTTGATACTACTAGTTAAGTAGTAGGCTGGTTTTGTGTAGTAGGGGTACAAGATGTTCTTGTCAGACCTCAGGTGTATTTTATCTAGAGGTTCACCTTCGAAAGGTAGTTCCTTACCTGGTCATGTATGGAATCCATTCTCCAATAAGTACTGTATGGATTTAGTTGTACAAAATATATTGAAATGTGAGATGCAAGCATTTCAGCTATGTTCTATTTTACTTGAAATCCTAGACATAATCATAATACCACTGGATTTCTATATAAAGTGTATTGGTTTTCGTAAGTAGAAACCCATCCGTGTTTATGTGCGTCGTGGTCTTACGGGATACCCTTGACTTTCAAAGTGTTTTCTAAAAGTAAAAATTAAGTTGTTTTGAGTTTACCCGCACCAGACCCATGTCTGACCAGGATTTTTATTTTCTTTTCATAAAACTTTTGGGTACTCAAATTTGTATTAGTAGCCAAGTGTTAGCACCAAAATTAGTCACTAACACCCAAGAAAGGATTTGTGTAGAGAGATTAATGAAGAAAATAAAGTAAAACCGAGGAATATCGCAATAGTATGCAATAAAAACAATAAAAAACGAGAACACCAGAATTATAGTGGTTCGGCATAACTACCTACGTCCACTTTAATCGTAATTTTTATTACTTCTTTGAATAATCAAATGCAGATACAATCCATACACCAACAACTTGAGTACAAGTTTTTTGTAGAAAAGAAATGAGTTTTGAAAATGGCAAAGCTCCTCGGAGTTCGCGAAAAAAGGTCACTTTTCACTGCGCCCCTGCCCCTCTATTTATAGGCGAAGATAGGCTGGACTTCCCTCATGGGCCAAGGAGCAAAGTATCTCGCCCATGGTAAGTGACTTCTCCGCACCGATCCATTCATGTCGAATGAGACGGCCGATCGAGGAATGCCGATCGAGAAATGCCGACCCATCATGTTTGGTCGATTATCAAGTGACTCGAAGTAAACCCTCAGGAGACCCGAAGCAAATGGCGGGTTGACTCGAAGCGAAGTCATGCCGATCGTCTCACTTTGTTGTAGGCCTGAAAACCTACTAACCCCTCTAGCATGCACCAAACCAGGCATGCCGAACTACAATGACCGAGCCTAGTTGCCGAGCAGCATTGGCCGAGCGGTAAGTGCCGAACGGTAAGTGCTAAGCAGCATACGCAAAACCGTTCTCCACTAACTCGTCTACCTTGACCGAGCCATTGTTCACTTATCGTTCTCAATCGGACTAACACCTAGTACTGAACCAGGTAAGTAGACAGATCCATGCAAATATACTGAGCCGAACTAGGTGAGGAGGTCGAATGGTGGATCTTGGGTAGTTGACCCAAAGCGGAGTCATGCCGAGCGCCTTTCTTAGTTGCAGATCTGATATCCTGCTAACTTCTCAAGTATGTGCCGAACCAGGTATGACTTCACCCCCTTGACCGAGCGGTGCGCTGCAGTATGTTTGGTCCGAACGACACATGTTGAGCGACATTGGCCGAATGGTGCACTTCCATCCTAAGCCGAGCGACATACAATCCTTCTATTTAGGCTGAACCACCCAGATTGAAATAAAAGCCTATATGATCAGCATCCTGTAACCGGGCCAAACACCCAGGTAGCATTTGCCCACCAAATCGTATCGTGTGAGCCAACATGATGCGCTTTGAACCATGAGCAATTCACATTTTTCTTTAAAACCTTGCTCCGACTTCTCATAAGTTGATTCACACGATCTCCTGAATGCCGAACCACATTTGAGTTCTTTATCGTGCCATGTCTTTGATGTAGGTCGGTCGATGTTCGTGCGCCGAACTACTCGTTCGGCAAGTTCACTGTCGCTCGGCATGATTACTCACCGAGCCAATGAAATATCTTGACCGGGTCCACCGTTCGATGCCTGTTCAACTCCCCTCCTTCGTATATAAAAGTCGACACTTCTCTCCCACGTTCCTTTACTTTCACTTCGACTCTATAAGACCTCATAGCTTATCTTCCCCTGAACTTCGACTACCCCTTCAACCTTCCTCTCTCACCCTGAATCTAAAGCGTCTACTCTGCAACTTACTCTGACAACAAATCGAAACGAACTTCGATCTCTAATCGCTCAATTCCCCAAGCCTCAACTCGCTCTCTTAGGTATGAACTTCCCATTTGATCGACTTT
Organism: Allium fistulosum; assembly: GCA_030737815.1. NCBI lineage: Eukaryota > Viridiplantae > Streptophyta > Magnoliopsida > Asparagales > Amaryllidaceae > Allium > Allium fistulosum. The sequence continues at coordinate 1,114,496,122 of CM060905.1, forward strand.
CTCGAGCTAGGGGTTTTATACGGAATTAGATTTCATGAGTTTTCTTTAGATTACGAACATCAGGAGTCGCGTAGGTGATGAAGATGAACCCGGGGTTAGAACATGTCTTAGGTTAGAGTCGGTGTTTCCTAGGATGTAAGCTCCCATTGGGCCACTGAGTGAGGGAGTGTGGTTGTTAGGTTGTTGAAGTAGAGTAAAATTGGTGATTGGGATCGTTTTGTAACCATGGAGCGAGAGAGAAGATAGTGCGAATGGTTTGGCATTTGTATTTTGGGTGGAAGTCAGTCAACTGTGAAGTCGGTTGCTTGGTAGTCTTCATGTGAGAGTAATGTTAGGGAGGTAGAGGGATGGGCGGTCGTTCGGTCTAAGGAGAGAGAGAGAGTGGTTCTCATTCGGTGATTAAGGAAAAGTAATGAGTGTGTAAGTCTACAACTCTAGTTTGTCCAGGTCGTATTTGGTCTAGGTTGATGTTCAGTGACTAAGTAGGTCGGTGAGTAGAGAAGGAGAAAGGGAAGTGGGATAGGCTTTGAGGACCGGCATCGAGCGAGGCGTTATTGTTCGACATATACGCTCTCGGCCAGACGACCGATCCTAAGTATGTCGTTCGGCATTGACATACTTACCTTATCTCAACTCGTAGAACATAACATTGCTGCTTATATCCATACTTATTCATGTACTAATAAATCCATGATACCAATCTAAGTCCAAAAGCATATGGAACTGATCAAGACTAATAACTTCACGATTGAGGCTATAACAAACGTGAACTTTAAACTTTGTAAAGAGGACAACTTAAGGCTTGGCGTGCTGTACTTTACTTTACAGAACCCTAATTTATTTACATTCTTCACACGAACCATCACACTAGCTCACACACCACGCGGTAGAAAATCTTTGTCGTTATATCTAATATCTATTGTCTTTCAAGTATAGTTCAAACAGGTGTTTACGCAAATTCGACATTCATTGAGAATGTCTAGAAAGTCGAGCTCTGCTATAGTTTTAGATAAACCTCAGCCAAGTTCTCGACAGGAAGTTGTGGGAACTTCGAATCCGTTGACAACTTCTGCAAAGAATATCCCGAGCCCAACGGCTGCAGCTATTGATTTGGCTCCTGACACCGTAGAAGGAGCAATTATCCAAGACAATCCGGCTGATTCTCAAGCTTCAAGAATCAATGAAAACGTTCTTCGCCGACTATGCTCAATCCATGGAATCCCCTTTGACGATGTGCTAGTTCCATCGGGGCAAGATCATCCACACTTGCCCCCAGCTGGGTATACGGCTTGCAACAAATTCATGTGCTGGGTTGGTAGCGTGCCACCTTTCAGCTCCTTCCTTAGTGATGTGCTGCAGTATATGGAGATCACCCCAGCACAGTTACATCCCAATAGTCATGCGTTCATCTATGGCACGTGTATTCTTTTCATGAGTGTCATGTTCAGACTACCCACTCCCGTTGATATCCGATATATCTATCGTTTCAAGAGATGGTCCGACAGCCCATCCTTCATATTCCTTGAGCCACACTCCAAGTGCCAAATCTTAATGGGGGCGTGGAGCAAATTTGCCCTATACAAGCAGGAATGGTTTTACGTGCGCTACCCCCATAGTTTTGCGAGGAGATGGCTGGAAAGGAGTAAGTTCCATTTCTAGATCAATAGTTGTACGTGGTTGGAAGTGCATTCTTTTTAAACCTTTTTTCGATTTTTACAGGTATTAGCAGACGTCCCGAAGGCTCCGGGTACTCTGAGGCCGTCGAAGCTATTCAAGTTGTTCCCGCGGGAGACTAGGACATCAAATTCATCATTTCCAATGAATCGCTTCCAAGATTTGGATTGTTGGCGGAAGGTTGCCAAATAAGTCTCCTTCATAGCGTCACTACAACCGAACCTGCCTTGGACAAAGGCAAAAGGCAAGCAGGGCCTTCGACACCTTCGACAAGAGAGACCCCCGATGTATCTGAGAAAGGTGAAATAAAGGAGGCTGAAGCTCCGGGTGAGAGTGTAAGTCCTGCTTCAGAACCTGTGGTTGAAGCACATGGCACTGATGAACCACCTCCCACTTCAAAAGGAAAAAACAAACTAGCGTACAAGCTGAGGAAGAAGATAGTGGGCGGAACTTCGAAAGTGACAATTACTCCAATGGAGAAAGAGCCGTCTCCATAACACTTAGAGGGTTCATTGAAAGGCTTGTCTGACCTTACTATTCCTGATTATCTGCTCAACTATGGCTTCGACGATCTGAAAGCCTTGAAACTTCATTCGCCCACGAAAGGCGATGAAATCGTTCATGCACATCATCAAGTAGAAAAAACTCCGATAAGTAAAGCTAAAGAAACCGGTCCGTCGGGGGGAAACACTAGGACACACACACTAACACTCACACCTCATCTTACACATAAACTTCAGCCGCTATGTTATTCATGCTAACTCATACTTGCTTAATTTCTGCGCAGGTGATATGGCATGCTCTCATGGATTCGACAGCCTTCACGGGTCCTCTATTTTTCATCATTCCAGCCGAGACTCAGGGTCCGGAAAACACCGAGATAGAGATGACAATAGTGATAGAGACTATCATTCTCGAGATTCATCGTCTCGAAGGAAAACTTATAGCCACTCTTCCTACCCCAATGATCCTCCCCCTCAAACAGAGCATAGCAGGGATAAATCTGCTCACAGGGGGTCTCAACTTGAAGCTCCTCGTGATCAATATTCCGGCTCATCAAGCACCAGGCAGTCCTGTGAGCTTCACAAGAAATCTATTGTTTCAGCGAATCAAACTTCCTCCAGTCCTGCACATGATCCATCGGTAGCAGAGAAGCTAGCCGAGCTTAAAACCACAATTCCAAAAATATGCTTTGATGGACTAAAGTTCCTTCTGGCGATCCATCCTATTTCGGGGCACGTTAAACAAAGTGCCATTGCTTGTACTATGATGTCTACGTCTAGCACGACGCATTCGTTCATTTAGTGGAGAAAGTTTCGGAAGTTTCGATGGAACGCCAACATGAAATCGATCGCCTGAAACTCGAAGCTGTCCACAACAAAGACATTATCAAAGCACAAGATGAAGAGCTTTCCTCATATAAATCTCAGCTTGCAGCTTCTCAGAAAGCGGCTAAAGACACAGCCGAAGTTGTTGATCATCTGGAAGCCGCACACAAAAAGGAAATTGATGAGGCGGTTCAACGTTGTGGCACTTTAGCCCTAGAGAAAGACTCCATCCAAAAGGAAAAGAACGCTCTCGCGCAGCGAGTTAAAGAATTGCAGGAGCTACTCCCTAAAGAGAAAGAAGAAAAAACTGCAGCCCAAGAAGAGTCATAACGATATTGTGACGAGATCGTCTCAACACGACTCCTAAAAGTAAAGCTCGATGAGGAGAACTCCAAAGTTGAAGCACTGAAGGATGTGGCCCATAAAGAGGGCAAAAGAATAGCGCTCTCGGAAATCGACTCCTACCTCGAGGCGACCACTGAAGCAGGTAGGGAGGAAATTAAGTGCATGTTTGATCCACTCATAGCTGAGTATAATGCTTAAGTTCTCATGCATCGTGATCTAACTTTTCTTGGCGAGGGTTACCTCGAATCTTTGGCCGAAGCATGGGGCACTTTGATAAAGATAAAAAAGTCAAGTTGGGAACTGAAGAGATTGATGAAGATTCCCTTGTGAGAGAAGTGCTTCGCGAGAAAGAACGCACCAATCTATCTGCGGTAAAGACCCTTAACGGGAGGGACTCTTCCTCGTCGAAAGGGAAAAAAGATACTACCGGTCCATCCGGAACCGAATCCTTCATTAGTAAATAAAATTTTGTTTTCCTGATGATGTTCGATGCTTAGCTTCACCATCCATCTTGTGTTTGAAATCCAAAGCTATATGGGTCATGCAAGTACTAGTTCACTTCCACGTGACTCGAAGTTTTTTGAATCGCTTCAATTTTAGTCCATGCTCTGGAGACATAGAGATTTTTTCAAGTCGTTTATACCCTAGTCCGCACTCTGGGGACTCAGAGTACTCTACTCTTCACTCTGGGGACTTAGAGATTTTTTCAAGTCGTTTATACTCTAGTCCGCACTCTGGGGACTCAGAGTACTCTAGTCCGCACACTGGGGACTTAGAGATTTTTTCAAGTCGTTTATACTCTAGTCCACACTCTAGGGACTCACATTACTCTAGTCCACACTCTAGGGACTTAGAGATTTTTTCAAGTCGTTTATACTCTAGTCTGCACTTTGGGGACACAGAGTACTCTAGTCCGCACTCTGGGGACTTAGATATTTTTCAAGTCGTTTATACTCTAGTCCGCACTCTGGGGACATAGAGATGTTTTCAAGTCGTTTATACTCTAGTCCGCACTCTGGGGACACAGAGTACTCTAGTCCGCACTCTGGGGACTTAGAGATTTTTTCAAGTCGTTATATACTCTAGTCCGCACTCTGGGGACTCAGAGTACTCTAGTCCACACTATGGGGACTTAGAGATTTTTTCAAGTCGTTTATACTCTAGTCCGCACTCTGGGGACACGGAGCACTCTAGTCCGCACTCTGGGGGCTTAGAGATTTTTTCAAGTCGTTTATACTCTAGTCCGCACTCTGGGAACACAGAGTACTCTAGTCCGCACTCTGGGGACTTAGAGATTTTTTCAGTTTGGGTGTGCGTTCATACGCCAGGCAGAATTTAATTTTTTTCACAGAATTGTAACATACGGAAACATCAATAGTTCATGGAAAAGACGGCTTCAAGCCTTTATTGATCATAACAAATGGAAACAAACCGAATTGTCTTATTACATGCCAAAAACTAAAAACAGCGAAATGAACATACCCTGGAAATAATTGCAACTAAAAAGCAAAAATAAATAGACTAGATAAATAACGATGCAAATGCTCGCTATTCCATGCGCGAGGAAGTGTCATGCCATCTACGGTCGCTAGCGTGAAAGTTCCTTCTCCAAGCCTCCGTTCGATGACATACGGACCTTCCCATGTGGGATTCAGATGTGATGGGATCAGAAAACTCGCTTATAAACGAGGTCACCCACATTGAAAATTCTCAGTCGAACTTTTTCATTATAATATCAAGCAACTCGGTGCCTATTTGCAGCCGCTCTTAAATCATCTTCTTCACGTTTTTCGTCAACAAAGTTCAGCGATTCCAATAGGAGATTTTGATTCGTCTTCGGGTTGCAATAAGTTACCCGATGAGAAGGAACTTCAAGTTCCATGGGTATCACAGCTTTAGTGCCGTATGCCAAGGTGAATGGAGTATGGCCAGTCGCGGACTTATGGGTGGTTCTGTAAGCCCAGAGCGCCGTCGGAAGCTCATCCACCCACTTGCCTCTAGTCTTCTCCAAACACTTCTTTAATATTGACTTGATTATTTTATTTACAGCTTCCACTTGTCCATTCGCTTTAGGGTGAGCGACCGCCGAAAACCTTTTCTCAATGTGATATTTTTGGCAAAATTCTTTGAACTCCCTACTTTCAAATTGAGTTCCGTTGTCCATGATGGTAGTTCGTGAGAGGCCAAAATGGCATATGATGTTTCGTACAATGAAATTAATTAATTATTTGGTGGTGATCGTGGTTAGAGGCTTTGTTTCTGCCCACTTCGTAAAGTAATCAACTGCAACAATTGCATATTTTGCACCACCTCTGGAAATTGGTAAGGAACCGATTATATCGATCCCCCAAATCGCAAATGGCCAGGGACTAACCATTTGTGTGAGTTCTGCTGGCAGAGCTCTCGGGAGTTTCGCAAACTTTTGACATTTGTCGCATTTTCTTACGTAGTCTGCAGCATCCCAATTTACAGTGGGCCAACAGTATCCATAGCGGAGGATCTTTTTTGCCAGTGTCTGCCCCTCATCATAGTCGCTACATTCTCCATCATGAACTTCCTTCAAGACTCGTTTTATCTCATCATGGGTGATGCACCGGAGTAAGGGAACCGAGAATCCCCTCTGATACATTACTCCATCTTGCATTATGTATCGTGAAGCTTTGCGAATGACTTGTCGTCTTTCGTTCTTTATATCGGGAAAAGTCCCATGTCGTATGTATTGTTTGAATGGGGTCATCCATGACTCCTTTTCAATTTCTTCTTCTAACAGAAAGTCTATTTCCATCTCGTTTATACTTGGAGATTGTAAAACCTCGACGGGAACCAAACCCATTTGCTGTGCATCGCCAGTACTTGCTAATTTTGCCAATGAATCGGCTTCCGTGTTTCATTCACGTGGGACGTGCGAAATATCGTAATATTCATGGTCTGCCAAAATTTCTCGAACCCGAGCGAGGTATGGAGCAAGCCTCTGCCCCTTTGCTTGATAATCTCCCCATAATTAGTGCACCACCAATTGGGAGTCACAAAAGATTTCAACCGTTTTTATTCTGAGCACCCTGACAAGTTTTAAGCCAGCGAGCAATGCTTCATACTCTGCTTCGTTATTCGTAGCTAGGAAATCAAGCTTCAAAGCATAACAAATAGATCGGTTTTCAGGGGTTACTAGAATGACTCCAGCCCCGGAGCAATGGTCGTTGGATGCCCCATCGGTGTATAGTTTCCATCGAATAGTGGGTATAACATCATCTCCGTCTAGTTCGTCGGACATGGTAAATTCTGCGATGAAGTCTGCTAGGGCTTGCCCTTGTATGGCCCTTCGTGGCAGGTAGGTGATATCGAACTGAATCAACTCAATATTCCATTTTAGCAACCTTCCAGAGGTTTCTGGTCATTGGAGTACCTGTCATAGGGGCTGATCGGTATAAACACTGATCGGGTGTGCCTGAAAGTACGGACGAAGCTTGCGTGATGCATCACCAAGTAGTAGGCTAGCTTCTCAATTTTAGGATAATTTCTTTCTGCCCCCGTTAAACGTTTACTGACATAGTACACCGTCTTTTGAACTCGGTCCTCCTCGCGAACCAAAGTTGTACTAATGGCGTGTTGGGATACAGCCAAGTATACATACAACACTTCGTGGTCTATAGGCTTCGACAGCACCGGGGGACTTTCCAAGTGTCTTACCAGAGCTCGGAATGCATTCTCGCGGTTGGGTGTCCATTCAAAGTTTCTCTTCCCTTTCTTTATTACATCGAAGAAAGGAATGCACTTGTCGGTCGCTTTGGATATGAATCGACTCAGCCCAGCCACTTTTTCCGTTCAGGCTTTGTACTTGCTTTATAGTTCTGGGCACTTGAATGTCTCGAATAACCTAAATCTTTTCTGGGTTAGCTTCAATTCCTCGTGCGTTAAAGATGAAACCCAAGAACTTTCCTGACGCAACGCCAAAGGAACACTTCAAAGGATTGATTTTCATTCTGTAATACCGAGTATATCAAACATTTCCGCTAAGTCTTAAATGTGGTCGTTTGACTGTCGTGACTTCACGAGCATGTCATCCACATAGACTTCCATCGTCCTACCGATTTGGTCTTTAAACATTCGATTCACCAGACGTTGATAGGTTGCTCCCGCATTTTTCAATCTGAAAGGCATCACTACATAACAGTACAGTCCAACGTCCATGACAAAACTAGTGTGTTCCTGATCCGGAATGTGTATCGGGATTTGATTGTATCCCGAGTACGCATCCATAAATGACAACAACTTGTGCCCAGCAATTGAATCAACCAACTGGTCAATTCTGGGTAAAGGGAAACTATCCTTAGGGCAAGCCTTGTTCAAGTCTGAGTAATCGACACAGGTCCTCCATTTTCCATTCGCTTTTCTCACTAGCACGGAGTTAGACACCCACTCAGGGTAGAGGGCGTCGCGGACGAACCCATTGCTTTGAGTTTGTCCACCTCCTCTCTAAGAGCGGCGGACCTCTCCGGGTCCATCCCCCTCCTTTTTTGCTTTATTGGCACATATTTTGGGTCTATGTTCAACATATGACTCGCAACGGCGGGAGAAATACCGCACATATCAGAATGTGTCCAAGCGAAAACATCCAGACTTGCTCGGAGGAAATCAGTAAGATCCTCGATCATCGAAGGGTCAAGTTGTGCTCCAATCTTTAGTACTCGCGATGGATCAACCTGGCTGACTGGAATGTCAATTGTCAGTTCACCCGATGCTGCTTTTGCCTCCTTGGGTTCCTCATCGTCATCTCTCGGATCTATGTCTCTATAGATCCGATCATGTTGCCCAAGCCAAAGCTCGGGCACTACTTGTCAATCTTTTGCAACTCGGATGCGGACGGGGCTGTCTGCAACCTTTCCCTTATCTCTTCGCTGAGCCTCTCTCAGCTCAACCACATAACATGCACGATCAGTCGCTTGATCGCCATGCACTACACCAACTCCACTTTCTGTCGGAAACTTCAGAGTTAAACACCATGGGGCCAAAGGTGCCTAAACTCTGCCAGGGCTGGTCGGCCTAAAAACACATTATACGGGAAATCGACATCCAAAACTATAAACGATAGGATCCGCACCCTCCTACGTTCACCTTCCAAAAGCTCAACTGGCAATTCAACAAAGCCCACCGCATCGGTAGCCGCACCATTAAAGCCATGAATACGGGCTTTAGATGGTTTTAGGTCCTTTGTCTTCATCTTCATCTGATCATATGCCTTTTTGAAGATGATATTAACAGAACTTCCATAGTCAATCAGTATTCTTCTCACAAATGCTGGCCTGATCATAGCCGAGATGACCATTGGGTCGATAGAAGGTGCCTCCACCCGACAACATCTCTGCTCATGAACACTATATCATCCGTCATCATGCGCTGCTGTTTAGCTGGGGTACCATCTTCCGTGTTAGAACAACGTTCGAAATCTGCATGCTTTATGGAACCAGCATAACGTTCCATCTCTTTCCAACTCTTATCTGTCGGGTGAGGCCCTCCGACTATTGTGTTTATGATTAGTCTTCCTATGGTCTGAGCTGGTTCCTCAGGATGGCACAGAGCTTGCCCACGACTGGGGTCTGATGCTCCTTGTCCACCCTTCGGTGGACTCTTGACAAATTTCTACAACTTCTTCTATCAAATCAACTTTTCTATAGCATCGTGGAGGTGCCTACACTCCTCCGTATTGTGCACGTAAGTTTCATGGAAGCGGCAATACTTCTTAGTCAACTTTTGCTCCACGGTGGACTCTTTTGGTCGTGGCTTTCGATATTGGAAAGTATTACAAGTCGACAGGTAAATATTTTCTAGAGACGCGTTCAGAGGAGTGTATTCGTTATAAGTTGGGATCCTTGGTTTCCACTTCTCGGCTTCCCTTTTCTTTCCGGCATTTCCTCCTCCGGATCCTTTTGACTGTTCAGGCTTGCTTTGAACATTAGCCTGAACTTTTCCAGAGTTGTCACCAGATTGTTTTACAGCAATGTTGCTTTGCACAGTCTCCTTATCGGGTGCTGGTGCATTATCTTGTCTCGTCCACCTGGCTTCATCCCTTCTTATAAATTGATGCGCCTTTGAATAAAAGCGTTCCTGCGTCGTCAGAGGCTTTCCTGAGAGCCAGTTAACAAACTCTGAATCTAGATCTACTCCTCGCATTACGACCATTAAAATGGCATGGTCATTCGGGTTGCTAACTTCAGTAGCGGCAACGTGGAACCTCTGTAAGTAATCCTTTAACGATTCCCCTAGGGCCTGAATTACACTAGACAAGGACATAACATCCTTGGGATGAGTGCATTAATCTTGAATTGTTCCACAAATTTCGTCGCTAACTCATCAAAGTTGGAGACAGACCATGGGGGAAGTCGGGTAAACCATATGGTAGCGATTCCAAATAAAGTTGTTAGGAAACATTTGCATTTAGTTGCATCATTCGCCCTAGCTGAATCCATCATCCACCCATACCTCATTACATGCTGTTTGGGATCAGTCTTCCCTTTGTAGGCCGGGATAGTCGGCATACTAAACTTCCTAGGGTACTCGGCTTGTAGGATAGCATTTGTGAATGGAGTATGACTCCTAGAAACGCCCCAATCATCATTAGTTAAACCTTGATTTTCCCTCATCAGCTATCTGACCATGGCTGGTAGGTCTGGGGTTTGTATGGAAGATGGCAAGTTAGAATCCGTCCTGCGGCATCATTCTGGTTGGTGTCTCCTCTATTGGCGATCTACCAAACGTGTATCCTGGGGACCTGCTTCATCAAAACCTTGGTGAGCTAATCGCCCAACTTCCGCTCGTGCTCCAGATCCTAAGTTCACTGTTTCAGCTTGGGCATGATTTTCCTGATGCACTGCACCTGTTTGCGTTGTTTCAGTTCTACGGCGTCTACGCTTGGGAGGTTCATCAGATGAAGCAGAGCTGTCGAACGAGGAGTAGGGAGCAGGACTCCCTCCAGCATTCTGATGCTGTTGTTGAGTAAGTTGAGTCATAAGGTTAGCATTAGCTTGAATTTGCTCGTTAAGCTGTTCCTGCTTTCCATGAGTTCCCTCATTAGCTCGTTAAACTCCAACCTGGTGACAGCTTCCGTTTGGTTTTGGGCGGTGATGGTCCTGCACTCGGATTAACTTGTTGATTGTTGGGTCCTACTTGTTCGACACTAGCGGTCTCGTTGAAATTTGCATTGTGGGAGGTTGATCTAGTACGTGGTCTTCCCATTATAGAGTTATCGGTTGGAACTCAGAATAGAATCAATGGATTCTCGTGAATGAACTCGGATCTTCTTCAGGGGATTTCATCAATCCAGTAGCAACAAAAGAGATCCTAACAGCATGAGAATGCGTTCTCAGTGAAAGCACCAAAATGTTAGCACTAAATTTTAGTCACTAACACCCAAGAAAGTATTTGTGTAGAGAGATTAATGAAGAAAATAAATTAAAACCGAGGAATATCGCAATAGTATGCAATAAGAATAATAAAAAACGAGAACACCAGAATTATAGTGGTTCGACGTAACTACCTACGTCCACTTTAATCGTAATTTTTATTACTTCTTTGAATAATCAAATACAGATACAATCCGTACACCAACAACTTGAGTACAAGTTTTCTGTAGAAAAGAAATGAGTTTTGAAAATGGCAGAGTCTGCTCGAAGTTCACGAAAAAAGGTCCCTTTTCACTTCGCATCTTTCCCTCTATTTATAGGTGAAGATAAGCTGGACTTCTCTCACGGGCCCAGGAGCAAAGTATCTCGGCCCATGGTGGGTGACTTCTACGCACCGAGCCATGCATGCCAAATGAGACAGGCCGATCGAGAAATGTCGGTCGAGAAATGTCGACCCATCATGTCTGGTCGATTGTCAAGTGACTCGAAGTAATCCCTCAGGAGACCCGAAGCAAACGGCGGGTTGACTCGAAGCAAAGTCATGCCGATCGTCTCACTTTGTTGTAGGCCTGAAAACCTGCTAACCCCTCTAGTATGCACCGAACCAGGCATGCTGACCTACAATGACCGGGCCTAGTTGCCGAGCGACATTGGCTAAGCGGTAAGTGTCGAACGGTAAGTGCCGAGCGGCATACGCCGAACCGTTCTCCACTAACTCGTCTACCTTGACTGAGCCATTGTTCACTTATCGTTCTCGATCGAACTAACACCTCATACCAAACCAGTTAAGTAGACCGATCCATGCAAATATACTTAGCTGAACAAGGTGAGGAGGCCGAACGGTGGATCTTGGGTAGTTGACCGAAAGCGGAGTCATGCCGAGCGCCTTTCTTAGTTGAAGATCTTATATCCTGCTAACTTCTCAAGTATGTGCCGAACCAGGTATGACTTCACCCTCTTGACCGAGCGGTGTGCGCTAGTATGTTTGGTCCAAACGACACATGTCCAGCGACATTGGCCGAACAGTGCACTTCCATCCTAAGCCGAGCGACATACAATCCTTCTATTTTGGTCGAACCACCCAGATTGAAACAAAAGCCTATATGATCAGCATCCTGTAACCGGGCCAACACAACCGGGTAACACCAAGTGATACAGAAGCATTTTGGTGGAGCTGGAGCAGGTGGCTTTCCGTTAGCTAATCATATTCGATTTTCCGCTGTGTATATGTGTATGATCTTTGTATTTTGTATGGGTAGGTAGTTATAACTGCCCAGTTGAAGGTTGTAATGTAATGACTCTGATGTATTATTATGGGAATGACTATGTAATTTTCTATGTTATCTATTATATGTTTTTTTGATTCATGGTGAGATTCTGTGATTGTGTAATTTTTTTCTTATCTTTCTTTTTCTTCTACCCTTAGTGACTCGCCTTTCGGATTAAGGAAAAAAGTCGTTACATTTTGGTATTATAGCTTAGGTTAGGCGACCACCCAGGCTTTGGGTTGGGGTCAACTTAGAGAGTGCGTATTTGTAATTTTTATTTGTGTGTGTATATATATATATATCTTTGATAGATAGATCAGCTTGATAGGTTTGATTAGTACCCTTCTTTCAAGATTTATCTCATCCAAATATTCTAAGAATCATCTTACTATGTCCAGGTTGTAAGACATGAGTAATAAAGACAATCAAGGTAGGGAAGAGGGAAGCACCATAACTACAAATGGTCGAACCCCAAATCCTGGAGGAGTTCGAATTGCCGAAGAGGCAGCGCCAGAGCAGCCAAGAGTGAATTTTTCAACCTTATGCAAGGATTACACCAACCTAGGAGGGAAACCGTTTAAAGGAACTGAGTCTATCATGGAATGCAACCCTGGTTACGATCTTGCGAAAATATATTTAAAGTTCTTGGCTTATCCGATGAACAGAAAAGGTTCTTAGCAGCATGGAAACTGTAAGAGGGAGAAGCAGCTTGGTGGGACTCCTTTACTACAAATGTTCCAGAATAAGAGTTTTCGTGGGCCTGATTTAAATAAGTTTCTGGGGACCAATTCTTTCCAATAGCAGAAAGGACTATGATGTACAAGAACTTCATGGACTTGAAGTAGGGGGTTCTATCTGTAACCGAATATGAGACAAAGTTTAACGAGCTATCTTGTTTTGGACCAGAATTGATCAACATACCATTAAATAAAAATGAGATGTTTGCTTTGGGTATGAGGGAAGAGTACCATGAGAGAATGATTTCTCGTGTTAATGTCACTTTTGTGGATTTAGTTGATATGGCTCTGAGGTACGAGGCCTTGGAAAAGAAGAAGTCAACTCCAGTAGCACCTAGTAGGAATACCAGTGGAAGTAGTTCTAGCAAGAGAAAGTTTAATCCTAATTGGAAGAACCAAGGAAAGGGAAAGTATGGTGGTGGGGCTCAAGGGAGTCGTTTTAAGGATTTTGTTTGCCACAAGCGTTAGTAGAAGGGCCACATCGCAGTTGTGCAAAATTCTGCGATTCAGTAGCAACAACAGCAGCAAAATGGAACTATCTCCCCGATGGTCAAGAAAACTCTCTGTTTTAATTGCCATCAGCCTGGGCGTATGGTAAAGGACTGCCCACTCATGAAGAAGGTGCAGCAGCTCATGGTGTATGCCATTTAGAATGAACCGTTGACTTAATGAATGTGAAGGGAAAGGGCATCCTTGAAGGTACCTTATCGATTAATGGTATTTTTTTGGAGCACTTTTTGATACTGGTGCCTCTCATTGTTTTATCTCTTTAGACACGGTAGATAAATTTCAACTTATTCCATGTATCATAGAAAACACTATATGTGTGTCTAACCCCATAGGTAGTGAAACCCATTTGAGTATAACTTGTAAGAATGTGCCAATTTCCTACCTTTCTCATCACTTTTCTTGCGACCTGTATGTCTTGGACTTTAAAGTATTTGACATTATTCTTGGTATGGATTAGTTATCAAAGTATGAGGCTGTCTTAAATTGTTATATGAAAACTGTATCTTTAGTGACCGATATAGGAAGAAAAGCTAAAGTATCATGTAAGGAACATGGTATTCATATGTGTAGTTTCTTGTATACCCTGGAAACCCACCAAGAAAATTTAGGGTCTATTGAAGTTTTAAGAATTTTTTGATGTATTCGAAGAGGTTAAAAGTTTACCCCGCACCGAGAGAGAGAGTTTCGCATTGATTTAGTCCCCAGTGCAAGGCATGTGGTTTAACCTAAGCAAAGGATAGCTCCGAGGGAGAGAGAGTAGTTGGTAAGTCAAACCCAAGACCTGTTAAGAAGAGGATGGATTAGACCCAGTCGTTCGAGTTGGGGATCTACTATGGTTTTTGCGGCTAAGTCTGATGGATCTTTAAAGTTGTCAGTGGATTATAGGGAGTTGAATAAGCTGACAATTAGGAACAAGTATCCCTTACGCCCCATCGATGATCTTTTTGACAAACTTCATGGAGCTACAGTATTTTCTCAGATGGATCTAGCTACTAGATTTCATCAGTTGAGGGTTGCTGAAGATAGTATACACTTAACTGCGTTTAAGGACCCTGACTATTTCTTTGAGTGGTTGGTTATGTATTTCGGGCTAACCAATGCACCTACATATTTTGTAGACCCCATGAACCGTGTTTTTCGATATGTTCTTAATAAGTTTGTGTTAGTTTTCATCGATGACATCCTTATCTACTCAAAATCCGAGGAGGAGCATAAATATCATTTGGAAGTGGCGTTGGAAACATTGAGGAGATATGTACTGAAGGCAAAATTTTCTAAATGCCATTTTTGGCAATCGAAAGTAAGATTCTTAGGACATAATGTGACAGGAGAAGGTATTTCAGTAGATCGAGCGAAGATGGAAGCTATTCAGGAATGGAAGTGACCGCGGATCCTACCGAGGTTCGTAGTTTCTTAGGTTCGGTTGGATACTATAGGAGGTTTATTCAAGATTATTCTTACGTTTCCACGCATTTGAATAAGCTAACTAAGAAGTGGAAAAGTTTGTATGGACTCTAAAGTGTGAAGAAGCATTTCTGGAATTGAAGAAAAGATTGACCAGTGCACTGGTTTTAGCTGTTCCGGATGGAAATAGTGGATTCACGGTTTATACGGATGCTTGTTGAGTGGGACTAGGTGTTGTTTTGATACAGCATGGTATAGTGATTGCGTATGTAAGCAGACAGTTGAAGCCTCATGAGAAGAACTATGCTACGCATGACCTGGAGTTGTTGGATGTTGTCTTTGCATTGAAAATGTAGAGACACTATTTGCTAGGTAAGGATCCTTCTATTCCTCTTAGTTCTTTCAAATCCTTGGAGATTCTAGGAGTAAATTTCTTTCTTTAATTAGGTGAAAAATTCAAGCTTTTCATGGATCATAAATCCATAAAGTAACTTTTTACTCAGAAGGATTTGAACCTAAGGCAACAGAGATGGTTGGAGTTTTTGGCGGCTTATGACTTGGATATTATTTCTATGCCAGGAAAGGCTAACGTGGTGGCAGATTCCTTAAGCAGGAATGTTGTTTTGACTCTTTTGTAAGTTACCCCGACACTTCAGGAAAGGATTATGAGAAATTAGAGGAAGGATGAAATACTGGAAGGATTAGTTCAAGGAGTCAAAGGAGATAGATGTTCGAATCTTGAGATGGATAGTCGAGGTGCTTTAAGGATGAACGAACGATTGTGTGTTCTAGATGTGATGGGCTGAGGCAGGAAGTTTTGTCTGAATGCCACAAATCTAAGTTAAGTATTCATCCAGGAGTTCCTAAGATTTATAAAGACATGAAAAGAGTAATTTGGTGGTTGGGAATGAAGAAAGGCATTTTAGTCTATGTTAACAGATGTTTGTGCTGCCAACAAATAAATGGTGATCATCAGAAGACAGCCGGATTATTACAACCCTTGTAAATACCTAATTGGAAATGGGAAATGATATCAATGGATTTTATTGATGGTTTACCCAGAACCAGAAAAGGAAATGAAGGAGTATGGGTTATCGTGGATCGACTAATGAAGAGCGCACATTTTATTCTGGTAAAACCAACGAGAACCGTTGCTTTCTTAGTTGAAATTTTTATGCGAGAGATAGTCAAGTTGCATGGAGTTCCTTTGAGTATAGTAGTGATCGAGACCCTATATTTTTGGAGGCATTGCAAACAACCCTAGGAACAAGGTTGAGCTTAAGCACAACATATCACCCCCAACATATGGACATACGGAGTGGGTGAATCGGATTCTAGGGGATCTCTTGGGAGCGTGTATTTTGGACTTTGGTGGATCATGGGAGGATCATTTACATTTAGTTGAGTTCTTCTATAGTAATATTTTCCAAGCGAGCATCGGAATGGCACATTATGAAGCCCCATATGGAAGACCGCGCAAGTTAGCGGCATGTTGGGTTGAGACGGCAGATAGACTAATACTTAGGCCGGACATGATCTGAGAGGCTACAGAAAAAGTTAAAGTGATTAAGAAAAGAGTGGAGGAAGCCTAAGATCGCCAAAAGAGTTATGCTAATAAGAGGCGAAGGGATTTGGAATTTGTGGTTGGAGACTTGGTGTTCGCAAAGATTTCACCAATAAAAGGAGCTGTTAAATTTGGAAAAGCTGGAAAGTTAGCTCCTATGTATATTAGACCCTTTCGTATTCTTAAGAGGATTGGATCGCTTGCTTATAGGATCGAGTTATCAGAGAGGTTGGTGGTTGTTCATAATATATTCCATATGTCTCATTTGAGAGAATATGTTCATGACCCATCCTTGATTGTGGAGCCATCGATTCAAGAGGAATTGGAGATAGAACCAAATTTGACAATGGTTAGACATCCAGTTTATGTTGTGGATCAGGATGAAAGGAAATTGCATAACTAGGTAATGCGACTAGTCCAGATTTAGTGGATTGGGGTTCCAAGAGACTGCACTTGAGAGATCGTGGATCGTATGAAAGAAGCCTATCCCGAGTTGATGTTAGGATAGTTAGTTGCTTGTCTGTTGTATGTATAGTGTATGTTTGTTTTCTATGGATGCTCAGTGCATGTCTTTGTATGTGTTATATGATATGAATATTTAGCTTTTTGCGTAGTTTGAATTATCTCCTTATTTGCTAATTTTGAGACGAAATTCTTCTAAGAGGGGGAGAGTGTAACGACCCATAATTTAACCGCTATTTAAATGAATATTTAATTATATTTTTATATAATTTATAAATAAATTTTTATTAACAAATAAAACTATTTTAAATAATAACTAATGATGATAAAATCATTTTCAAAATTTGTTTACCAATATATATAGTTCATAGAGAGATAGAAAATGTGACCGGAAATTATTTTTTGAAATATTGATTTTTCATTAGTTAAAAGTTATTTAAAATTTCATGGCATTATTTTAAACACTTATATACACATTACAAACTATTTTAACACGATGAATACATGTGTACATGCATGTATATATATACTTCTCTTTAAAAGTGTGTATATATAAGAATAAGAGAGAATATTTTATAAAGAAAAGTGTATGTATATATATGCATAAAAATAACATTTTCAACAGAAAGCACAAGGTGTCATGAATAGTGCATGATAAGGGGGGTACATTGTGGAAGGAAATGAAGGGAGGAAGGAGTGGAGATGCATGAACACATATATTTAATTATAAGCACTTTGTATTTTTTAAATATTTTCTCTAAGCCTATATATACACTACTACTCTTTCATGTTTTTCATTTTACAACCTCCATCTTCACTATAAAATTTTCTAAGAGCTTGAAGTAACATCCATGGCTTCCTTTCATAAAATTTAAAGTAAGAAAAAAATCACTCTTATTGATAAAATCTCCTCTTTAGTTCACTAAAACACTTCTACAAGCCATTCTACACCTCCTCTTCCAAAACACAAACACCCAAAACCCCCTAGTCCATATGGCCGAGCCCAAACAATACAAGGCCGAGCCTAAACACATATGGCCAAGCCCATTTAAGGTGTTCGAGAATCCAACGTTTCAATTTTTGCAAGATCCTAAAGTTGTTTTCAAAGTTTAACAAAAGTCCACCTTGGATTAGTAAAGTTTCAGTGAGTAAAACTATTATTTTTGGAAAAGAAAATAACTTGATTTTGATGAACTATACATTGTGAAAATAAAGTGGTTGTTGTATTGAAATGTCATGTTGTTTTGATGGTATATGATTATAAGTTTGTGGTTGAGCTTGGATTTGTGATTTAGTTGTTAAACGATATGTTTGGATATGGATATGTGAATGGTTGATTAAGATATGATGGTAGTGTGTTTGTGAAACAAACCAAGTGTATGTGATGAAAAATGTTGTGAAGTTAGCACTTTGATAAGTGACAAAGGACTTGAGATCCAATTTGAAACAAAAGTTTGTTTTCTAGTTTTGGATTTCGTAAATGTTTTCCAAGTTTTCACCTTTGGTTCAAGTTTTCAAAACTCTTCCATTTGTGTTTTCAAACATGTAGTAGATAGAGTTAAAGTGAGGTTTTTACCTAGAAATCAATTCTAGCGAACTGCACTCACAATGATAGTCGCTATGGATGAAGTTTGGAAAATTTCACGATTTCAAGTTTTAAAGTATTTTCTTTTGGATTGTTTTTTTGAAAAACTCATTTCAAATAAATTAAGTAAGTCAAAAGTTTAAGCTTTAGTTAATCAATAATTCAATTATTTAATTTATTAATTAGGGTAATTATTATTTAATTAATTATTGAGTAATTAGGGTAAATAATTAGAGTTTAAGAAGTTATCAACCAAGTAATTATTTCTAATTAAGTAAGTTTTAAATAATGATTAATTAAGATAAAATAATATTAATTTTATTTAATCAAGTTTATTACTTTAATTAATTATTTAAGTAGAGTTAATTATTTGATTAATTATTTTTAAATTAAAGGTTAATTATCCACCTAATTAGGATTTAGTTTCTTAAATGAATATTGCTTAATTAAAATTTAATTGAAGTTTAAGTATAAATAAATTCTTCATTAAGGTTTATAGTATGGATTTTTGATTTAATTAAGGTTAATTAAAGTTGATTAAGTTTTAAACTTATGGATTAATTAAGGTTTATTTATTTTAAAGATTCATAAAAAACTCTATCGGTTATTTTTTCTTTAACAAACTTTCTTGTTTAAGTAAATTGTTTTAAAACCAAAGGATCTCTTGTCCACGTTGTTAAGCAGCCAAATGAATTAAATTAGTTGTAATAAAACATTGACATGTTTTATTGAAAGTAAGTCGACTTGTACTTATCACAAATACCGCACTTCGGGAACATTATGAATACAAGGAGGTTAATTTCGATAAGTGGACCATGATAATCTAAGCATATGGAACGTATGTACATATGTAAATCTTACACCCTGATAGTGGAATGGTCCATTATAAACAACTTGACCTTAAAAACTATTGAATGTTGGTTTGGAGAGGCTGAGACCGGATAGCTATTGTTATCTGAAAACCACTTCGAACCAACGTAAACGTTCGAATTGGAAATAGTAAAGGCAAGGTCCAAAATGAAGACTTTGAAGTGCAAGGGCTATTTGCTACTAACCTTGAGGGTCATTCCAAAGTGGTTGTAGTGGAAATAGTACAGTTCGTTCATCTCCTGAACGACTTGTATGGATGAATGCTGACATTGTGTCAACATATGGAAGGCGATGTAGCATTCCAAGTGGTAGTGCTCTAGTAAAGATAAATGTAGCCTCAGGCCTTATCAGCTAGAAATGACCAAAACAGAGTATGCAACAGTGCTATGTGGGTTGCTCTCATCAGGGTATGTCATCACCATAACTAAAATCGATATTTGACCTATTGGAATGCTCCAGTATAGTTGCTGATCCCAACCGTGGTGATGATGTATTCGGTACTGCTAGTCAAGTAGTAGGCTAAATCTGTATAGCATGGTACAAAATGTTCTTGTCAGACCTCAGGTGTATTTTATCTAGTGGTCCACCTTCAGAAGGTAGTTCCTTACCTAGTCATGTATGGAATCCATTCTCCAATAAGTACCATACGAATTTAGTTGTACCAAAATATGTTGAATGTGAGATGCAAGCATTTCAGCTATATTCTATTTTACTTGAAAACCCTAGACATTATAATAATACCACTAGATTTCTATATAAAGTGTTTTGGTTATCCTAAGGTAAAAACACATCTGTGTTTATATGCAGCGTGGTCTTACGGGATACCCTTGACTTTCAAAGTGTTTTATAAAAGTAAAATTTAAGTTGTCTTGAGTTTACTCACACTAGACCCATGTTTGACTCGGAGTTTTATTTTCTTCTCCTAAAAATCTTGGGTAATCAAATATTTATGAGTAGCCAAGTGATCCAGGTTTCTTATGGAAACATTTTGGAAGAGCTGGAGCAGGTGGCTTCACCGTTAGCTAATCATATTCTATTTTCTACTCTGTATGTACGTATGATCCATGTATTTTGTATAGGTAGGTAGTTATAACTGCCCAGTTGAAGGTTGTAATGTAATGACTTTGATGTATTATTATTATGGAAATGACTAGTACGTATGATCTATGTATTTTGTATAGGTAGGTAGTTATAACTGCCCAGTTGAAGGTTGTAATGTAATGACTCTGATGTATTATTATTACGGAAATGACTATGTAATATCCTATGTTATCTATTATATGTTGTTCTGATTCGTGGTAAGATTCTTTGATTGTGTAGTTTTCTTCTTATCTTTCCTTTTCTTCTACCCTTAATGACTCATCTTTCGGAGTAATAAAGGCGGTCGTTACAAATAAGGTCACAAACTACATTTCTCTAGTTCCACTCTTATTTCAAGTTTACCACTTGAAATCATATATTTTAATACGTAGACTTCTCCCATTTGCTCCATTGATAATTTTAAATATCATGTCATTTTTGTTGATCATTATACAAAATACATATGGTTTAACACACTAAAACAAAAGTCTGATGTTTATGATTTTTTTGTGCGCTTAGAAATAGTAGTGGAAAAGTATATTAATCGAAAATTCACTACACTCTACCCTGATAATAGTGGGGAATATAAAGTTCTTTCATCATATCTGGGTTCTAATGGAATATCTAATTTAACCTTATCTTTACAAACTCTAGAGCATAATGGGTATTTAGAATGTAATCATTGTCATATAATGGAAACATGATTATCACTCCTCTTACATATTTTTTGCCTCTATCATAGTGATCATATGCATTTCCCTCGACAATTTACCTTATTATTCACCTACCTACTCCCACACTCCAACCATCATCACTATATGAAAGCTCTTTAGCAAAACACCTAACTCGAATTTTTGGTTGTTTATGTTTTCCTTGGTTAGATCTATATTCATCTCACAAGATATTCCCCCATCTCATCCTTTGTGTTTTTCTTGGTTACTTAATAAGCCAAAGTGCTACTCTTTGCCTTGATCTCACATGTTCATGATTCTACATATCTTGACATGTTAAAAATTTTAGTTATGTTATGCTCTTTATAACCATTCAACTTAATCTTCCTTGTCCTTCATCATCCATAACCTATTGATGGATCCCAATAAATTCATCATTATCAAGCTTTATCGCATAATCTGTATCATGCCCCACCTCTATACTTACACTAGCCAAGGACACTACTGGGTAAAGCCATCAATTAGCATGAAGAATAAGGCTGTTGAGGAGCGACCATCTGTGTAATTGCTTTGTGCGAGTACCGATATGTCAGATATTATGACAATTTATTTTAAAGAGTAAATCTGACATATCAAATACAAACTCAAAGCTACTACACAGTGGCTATGTGGGCTTCGAAAACAAATATAGAAATAAGCATAACACAAATCAGTCACAGATATTCATATCACTAAGGCGGAAACAAATATGAATATAACACATAGAAGTGTACATCAAAGTAGTGGTCATACAAGATCCACTACATCATAGAAGAATAGGTACAAGTGCAAGACAAAAGAATAAGTATACATTAAGGAGTCTCTATCTCGAATGTATAATAACAAAAACTACTAATCTAAAGTAGTTAGCCGAAAATCAGATGATGGTCCTAGATAAGAAGTCAAGTAGGAGCACCTGAAATACCTCGGTCTGACCCGAGTATTATTTAAAAAGAAAATAATAAACGGATTAGTATAGCTATAGATATCATATAAAATGAGATAGGATAAGAGATATGACAAAAACGTGTGATAACAATAATGCCATACTGTGACAAGTATACATCAGATAACAAAAAAAATCATAAAATATCTCAGATATTCTCAAACACTAAAAATAATGTCATATTCTTTAAATTATTCACCAAAACACAAATATTGACAAAACATATCAATGCCAATCGCAAAAATCGGTGAAACACAAATTCTAGAAATCATCAACTAGAAATCCAGAAATCAAAAAAAGGGGAAGGCCTATCATAAACGGGAGCATGAAAACTCCGCAACATGTGTGTCACAAATGGGTCGCTATCCCATGGGCGCTAACCCAATAAATGAACCGAACATCGACGCACCCAAAAAGATACCCCCCATGCATAGTCGAACATTGACGCACCTAAAAAGATATGCCCCATGCCTAGTCGAACATCGACGCACCTAAAAAGATATGCCCCATGCACAGACTTTTTGAGCCGATCATCGACGCACCTAAAAAGATATGCCCCATGCACAGTCGAACATCGACGCACCTAAAAAGATACGCCCCATGTCTAGTCGAACATCGACGCACCTAAAAAGATTCGCCCCATGCACCGACTTATCGAGCCGATTGCTCCACGAACGGTCCAAAGACCATGGGTCGCTAGCCCATAAAAGTGAGCCGAAGCTCTATAGAACGGCCTACAGTCCCCCATGCGGACAAAGAGACATCGAACATCGCTAGTATAAATCACCAAAGGATCATCATTGATCTATAAGTGTAAATTACACTAAGCTAGTAAATAAATGAGTTTAGCTTTATGTCCCATAACCACTAGCTTAACTTAAATATTACGAACAAATTGTAGATTTCCACTCAAATTGTCACGAGAGTTCAATCGAACAAGTCCAAGAATTAACCGACGAAGTAAACGCAAGCGTTTCATACCACTTGTTTTGCTAACCCGTTTAATTAGATTTCTCATACGAATGAGGTAAAGGTTTGTATGTACTAATAGATTGGAAAACGGTTTTAAAAACAAGCTTTGTATTAAAAATAACGTTGAAATCATTTTTGTGAAAGAGTTTGAGTATTTACTACTAGTATCGAAACCTTTGTATTTTAAAGTGACAAATCACAAAATGATTGTAAAAACAATCAATCACCAAAAATTCACATACGACAATGTGAATTAAATCCATAAAAATCGATACCAAATCCATCAAATGGATATTCCCAAAAATCCAAAGAAAGAAGTCATCAATGTCGATAATAAGTGATAACAACTAACCGGATCGACAAAAATCGATTAAAATTGGAAATCCACTCAAAAAACAGCCAAAATAGGAAAAATGAACAGTTCCAGACATCCGGGTTTAATCCAGCGTCTGGATTTGGGTTCTGGAAATAATCTAGAAAACCCCCGACGTCTGAAATTTCAATGCAGACGTTTGAGACCTAACCAGACGTCTAAACCTATAAATCAGACGTCTGGAATTTATCTCTGCCATTTTATTTTCTGCATGCTTATATTTTTTTCTCCAGGTTTATAACCAAATGTCTGGTCACCTGGTCTGGGCAATATTTTGCCTAGGCCATGATGGCCAAAACGATTCGAGAGTGATTGGACGAGCAATAAAGACTAGATATTTATGCCAAGCGACAACCCAGCCTTATAGGCTCTTCGATACACCCCAAATATCATGTCCAAACACCACAGTAGGATTTTCATAAAATTGGACTTCAAAACCAAAAATTGGAAAATTCACCAAATTAATTCAATTCAAAAGCAAATGAACATGCATAAATGTTAGGAATTCATACCTAACAACAATGAAAGTTATAGACATAGATGTGAGTTAAAGAACTCACCTTTAAACCCAAAGACAACGAATGAGAAGCTTAAAAACAAAGGAAAGACCAACTACTCTTCAACTTCAACTCTAGAAGCTCCAATCTAAGATCATAAGCAAATACTTCCTAAGTTAGGTTATAGGAAATTTTCTGAAATTGGAGAGAGATTGAGATGGAGAAGATGAAGAAGATGCTTACCTAAGCTTCTCTTTGATTTCTAGAACTTGAATCTTGAATTTCCTAATAATCTAGGTTTTAGGAATTCTAATTTCCCATTCTTTCACCCATTTTTCTTTTGCTAGAAAGTGTTAGGAAATGGAATGAATGAATGGAGAGGAGTGGGGTGGAGTTATGGTATTATGTTAGGTTAGTGGGCTGAAACCTAAACTCAAAGCCCAAAATAGAAAAATAGCAAAATTCCACTCAACTCCAAACATATCAATGTTTATACTCAAAAAAGTTGTAAACGTCATTTTGGACTCAATGGAAGTGGTCTCTAGTCCCAATTCGACTATTTACAAAAAGTAACATTTCGGACTTTAATTCGATTAACGATGTTATATTTAAATAAAACATTTAAATATATAATCGTGAAATATGCGGGTTATTATAATTTGTTACTTTAAAACATGCCACTCAAACAAAATCTACTCACAAACTTCATAACCAATGGCTTTCACTGTGTCAAAGGTGTGTTATAGGTGCAATTATGTAATTTATTATCTCTTAACTCTTATATGAGAACATTGTTCAAAATAAAGTTTGCTTTTGGTTTCTTCTTATATTTTATGCTATGTAGTGAAATAAGTAATGATCTAAACACATCAGATATATACAAGTAGAAAAGGTTTAGAAAAAGTATTTATTCAATTGTTGTTCTTAATCATCACTATGAGTATTTAATCGAATGTTTAGAATATTTATACTTAAAATGCATCTAGTCAAGGTCACTGGGTTAGAGTGGCATCATTATTTAGGTCAGCCATCACATTCCATTCTCAGGCATGTTTTTCATCCTTTAAATTAGAACCCTCAAATCTATCATCCATTAATTTAACCGTAATGCATGTCGACTAATAAAAGTCATAAACCGCCTTTCTCTATTTCCACTCTTGTTTCAACTTACCACTTGATTTTATATATTTTGATGTGTAGACTTCCCCTATTCAATCCACTAATAATTTATAATATTATTTCATTTTTGTTGATCATTATACAAATACATACAGTTTAATCCACTAAAAGGAAAATATGATGACGTTTTTGTTCGCTTAAAAATAGCACTGGAAAAATATTTTAATCAGAAAATTACCACGCTCTACTTTGATAATGGAGGGGAATATAAATTTCTTTCATCATATCTTGGTTCTAATGGGATATCTCATTTAACCTTACCTTCATATACTCCAAAACATAGTGGGTATTAAGAATGTTTTCATCTTCATATAATATAACTAAGATTATCACTCCTTTCACATATTTCATGCCTCTATCGTAGTGGAAAATGCATACACACACACATATCCATTTCCCTCAATAGTTTACCTTATTAATTGCCTATCTATAACCATACTCCAACCATTGTCTCTATATGAAAAGCTCTTTGGCATAACACCCAACTATTCGAAAATTCAAAGGTTTTGGATATTTATGTTATCCTTGGTTCAATCTATATTCATCCCACAAGTTATTCCCCCATTTCTTCCCATGTATTTTTCTTGGTTGCTCATCGAGCCAAAGTGACTATCTTCGTCGTGATCCTACATCCTTATGCTTCTATATATCTCGACATGTCAAATTTGTTAATTATGTCATGCTCTTCAAAACTATTCAACTCGATCTCCCTCGTCCTTCATCCTCGACATCCTATGGGTCTAGCCTTATATGTGACGAACCGGGTTTTCGGACCAGTCAAAATCGCCAAAAAACACGGTCGTTCTAAAACTTCAAATGAAAACTACCAACCTAATACCCAATATTTGATAAATATTCAACATTACTAAATGTATAGGATCCAATTTCAATTATACAACTTATCAGAGTAATTAATTTATTTATTCTACAAGGTGTGCTTTAATACATACTAAATACCAATACAAATAAATCTACCGCTGCATAACTCTGATGAGAGAGACAACAACAGTCATTCTTACTAACTCAATAAACATGTCAAATGCGGAATAAAATAGTAAGCAGGAAAAGATACAACAACACAAGATAAACAACAACCAATAACAGATAAACAGAAAAATGGTTACATTATTTTAGGGGCTACATCACTACCACTTGTGACTACCTACATACTCCTATCTAATATTATTTAAATCATAAAATGTTAAATATTTTATATTTAAAATCACTTTAAATAGTATATTTTAAAGTGGCCAAACACTGGTTCGTTACATTCTCCCCTACTAAAAAGAATTTCATCCTCGAAATTAGAAGGATGAAAAAACAACAATTAATGAATGTTAAGTACACTAAAAATAGTAATATCACCCATAAACCCGGTCGGATATATGGTGCCTTATCCTATCCATTTTATTTATCAATTTAAGGTGGATTCATTTATAAAATTCCTAGGTTGATTTACTAACCTAGACAAATATTACTTAGGCACCTAACCTAAGCTCCGATACCATCTGTGACGAACCGGGTTTTTGGAACAGTCGAAATCGTAGAAAAACCCATATGTTCTAAAACTTCGAATGAAAACTACCAACTTAATACAAAATATTTGATAAATATTCAACATTACTAAATGTATAGGATAAAGTTTAAATTATACAACTTATCAGAGTAATTAATTAATTTATTCTACAAGGTGTGCTTTAATACATACTAAATACCAATACAAATAAATCTACGGCTGCACAACTCTAATGAGAGAGACAGCAATAGCCATTCCTGCTAACTCAGTAAACATGTCAAATGCAGAATAAAATAGTAAGCAGGAAAAGATACAATAACACAAGATAAACAACAACCAATAACGAATAAACAGAAAAATGGTTATATTATTTTAGGGGCTGCATCACTACCACTTGTGACTGCCTACGTACCCCTATCTAATATTATTTAGATCATAAAATGTTATATATTTTATATTTAAAATCACTATAAATAGTATATTTTAAAGTGGTCAAATTCTGGGTCGTTACAATATAACACCGTATATCACCCTAGAATGTGTCTTTCATGTAGAATATACTCAATCCTCCGCAACCAAGGGCTCTGAGGGAGTAATGGTTGTGCTATAGGGGAAATTATGCAATTTTTTATATATCTTAATTCTTATATGAAAATATTTTTTGAAATAAAGTATGCTTTTGATTTTTCCTTCTGCTGTATGTATTGTTGTATTGTGATATAAGTAATGATCTACATACATTAGATATATACAAGTAGAAATATTTAAAGAAAGTATTGAATAATTGTAGTTCTAAATAGGTTTGTAATCATGAATATTAAATCGAAATGTTAAAATACTTAACCATAAAGTGTATCTAGTCAAGATGTATCAAGAAAAATGGTATCGATGCATTCGTTAAGACTAGTGTACATAATGTTCTCCATATGATGTACAGAGAATTACTTAGGTCCATTAGGGACAACAAAGGATTATGTACTTATGATTGTTTGAAACTTTCACCGAACAACTCAATAAGAGTCTTCTATAGGTTTATAAAACTAAGTCAAAATAGAGGATCCCATGTAACATGTGTAGTAGTCTTCAAACTTGAGAGTACTATTGCTCTTAAGTATCTAGAGTATTTTGATTATGACCAATCACACGACATGAGGATCATGTTACAACCATAATTGGGTATACCTTGAACCACTTAAACTGAAACACTATTTAAGATAGGATTCATCTCCTTCATTGTAGAAGGTTGGTATCACCATAATAGGCAGTCAACTTAAAGTGAAAATCTCCGATCATAGTAAATCAATTAATTGATAAATGTCATCGGATTGAACTAAGTGAATTAAAATGTTAATACATAGTAAACCACATATATTATTGGAGTTTTTGACCCTTGATCAAACTTTTGATATCTCAATGATATAGTGATGATGAAAAGAAAACATGCTCAAAATATCATTATTTAGGGTGCAACTTATAAATTAGAAATTGGATTTCCCCTAAATGATCCATAAGTAATTGAAATTATCTCGACTACTGGTCTTTAACAAAGTCCATATAGGCTTTAATATTTATATGTTTATATACTATTGAGGGCTGAGTTTCCACTAGGGAGCCACACAATAGTATTTGTCAACATATATTAAAATTTAATTAATTCGATTTAATCTATGAAAATGGGGTAAATTAATGTAAATGTTATATTAATTTTTTACGAAATTTAATTATCTATTTGAAGCCTTAAAATAAACAAAATAATATATAAATGGTGTATACTAATTCAATTATACTAGAAGGTCTTACGTAAGTTTGTTAATAATTAAAATGTTAGTTATTTTTTGGTCGAATATACATACATACATACATGCATGCATACATATAAAGGTTGGCCATATAATGATAAAAAGTAGGGAGAAAATTATATTGATATTTATTGTATATGATTCAAAGAAGTGGAGAAAAAGGTGGAAAATATATAAGACATTTTGTAGCCTTTTAGTGGATATAAGCACTCACATATTCTCTTACTCTATTTATACTTTTCAAACTCTAAGCCCTCACCTCTAATTAGATTAATTAAATCCTATAACCCATCCATGCAAGCCAAGCTAGGAGGAAAAAGGAGAACGACTATGAGAAGGAAAAAGCTTGTTAACAACCAACTAGATAAAAAGTAATGAATTTAATTATATTATTAATTTTCTAATTATAATTTTGGTTCTAATATAAAAACACTTGTTATTCATATATATTATAAAAAACACATCCTATTTATAAACATTATTAATTAAATAATATATATATAATCTATATGTTGTTATTATATATGTGTGTGTATGTGCATGCGTATGTTTATGTATACATATTTTGGCTTTTTTCTTCTTTTAATTTTGTTTAAATATGTATATCTATAGTTTGCAATTTATTCAATACTTCTATGTAATAAATATATACACGCACTCTTTAAATTTTCTATATAATAGTTAATATAAACTATTTTTTCAGTTTAAATATATATATAAAACATACACTTTAAAGTTATAATTAGTTTAATCAACTAGATAAACAACAACTTAACATTTAAAATTATATTTTAATATATATGTATATATGCATATTAGGGACACATTCCTAATTTTCAAAATTTTCATTTTTATAACTTGTTATTTTCAACGTTACATCTGGTTCGTTCATTTTTTGTTACTTCTTATTTTACCCTTATTGTTTCTCAATTGTGCATAAAAAATAACATCATGATAAATTATAGCTCTAATAGTCAATTAATCTTTAATCATTGGTCATAATCCCTAATCATGCCCTATCTTCAACCCTAAGTACACTATATCCAGCCCTAATTGAGCGTTAGTAAATTGCATGAGGTAGTCATATATATTTCTGTGTTTTTTTATTTCCATTGTCTCCATTTGTTTATTTACGTTTAATTTTTTATTTTTTTTTCAGATTAATCAGGTTATGCATTCATTTTTTTTCTATTTATTTATTTGTTAATAATGGATTCAAAGTTCTAGATTTTGTCATGATATAATTTGTTGTGAGATTAATTTTTTCTTTAATTGTTGTGGTAGAAATTTTGAGAAGTATGTATGAATATTTTATAGTTACATGTTTGGAAAATATTTGTTTACATTTATATGTCTAGGTAATATTTGTTTATTAAGTATTTGCCTAACAAATATTTGTCTATAGTTATATGTGTAGTGAATAATTGTTTATCAAGTATTTTCCTAACAAATATTTGTTTGGGAAAGTTTGGCAAATGTTAGCTTGAAAAAGTATGCAAGATCAATATTCGATTAGCAAATATTTGCTAGATTAATGTTTCTAACATTAATATTTGATATATATTTTCTGTTGATTTCTTTTTTTATGTTATAATATTTGATATATATTTTTGTGGATCTTTCACGGTTGATATTCTTTTAATTATCATGTTATGTAACGATGGTTATCATAAGCAGCTTTGGTCGAATGATTGTGTTGTGAGAGTAAAAAACAAGGTATGTGAGCGTTGGCTTGAATTAACACCTTTTTCTATTGAATTGTCAAATGAAAGCGATGATAGAGGAAGAGTTATTGAAACAAATTCTGATTTATGTTGTATATTATTGCTTGTTGCCCATATTTGTGAGGATTTTCTAGTTGTTTTGGTTAGTTCAATGAAAACTTAATGTAGTACAACCTATATTGGTTCTCATAGTTCTTCTGTTGTTGGTTTTTTTGTGAGAGTAGTTCAATTAGTTTTTCTATTGTTTCAATGTCTTTTTGTTCAGTTATACCTATTTGGTTGTTGAAATAACTATTAGAAAATGATTATGGAAATCTAATATTTACTTTTGTTGGTCAAAGCTTCCTAGAGGTGTTGAATATTTTATATATCTTATGATCTATTGTAATAAAAATGAATATACATTTATCATTCTTGAGAATGATAAGGAACATGGTACTGCTATTAGTATATGAAAATGTTTTTGATTTTGTGTTAATGCATCTCTTAAATTTACTCCTTTTTGGTTTCTTTGTTATTAAAGCTATGAAACTTAATCATTCTTATAGTTCTAGCATTATAGATGTACATACACCCATTTCTATCAAACTCGTTTAGAAATTGTTTATTGATTTTGTTCGATCTAACCCTCTAACGAATATTTAGTTGGTGGATATTTGATTGGCGAATATTTAATTAACAAATATTTGGTAAATATATGCTAATTAGTTATTTTCCAGGCTTATAATTAGCTGGAAAATATTTATCTCGAAAATATCTATTAGGAAAATATTTGTTTGACAAATTCTTTCTAGGTGGATTATTGCTAGGTTGAATTTTTTTTCTTATTTGTCTTTATTCATTAATTTTTTTGTATCTATCATTGTTTTACAATTCTTTCTTCTTATTGTTGGTGTTGTATATAGCATAGATGAGCCCAATTGGTATTGGTTTTTTACAAAGCTTAAGGAAATGTTATTTAATGATGATTGTAATTTCACTTTCTATCTGATCGACATCCTGGTCTTCTTCTTACTGTTCCTTAAGTATTTCCTAGTCTAGCACATGGATCTTGTTGTTATAATTTGAAGAATAATTCGAATAGTCTTGTGATAAAAAATGTACTTAGGGTAGAAGAAATGGATCTTTTAACTATTTGTTCGTGTTGCTAATGCTGCTATATTGGATGAGTTTAATTAAGATTTAGTTGAATTTAAGAGTGTGGTGGTATTGAAGTAGAACTTTTTTGCAAGGTTTTCCTTTTGAGAAGTTTGCTAATGTGTTTTTTGTTGGGAAATGTCATAGGGAAATGAGTTCTAATTGTGCACAAAGCTTTGAAATTAGATTTTAGTGGAAAAATAACTACCAATTACTACATGTTTAGAAAAAACCAAGAAGCCTACAAAACTTATGTCTAATAGACATGAACTATGTAATGTAATAGTCGGGATAACCAATTGTGCCCGGTTATGAAAAGGCATTTAAAGGATTTATATCTTAAAGGCATTCAATGGAACTCCAATAGACTATTGTAGATGTTTATGTAGTCTAGTCTTCTTAATCATATAATGTTGATTTGGGTAATTGGTAATGCATTTGTTGTATATGTCGTATTGAAGGTTTTCCATATTCTTATGCTATTAGAAGTATTCTTGCTTGATAAATATTTGCTATGTAAATTTTAGTATGGGAAAACTTTACTGGCAAGAATTTAATATAACAGAAATTCATATAGAAACAATTTATACCTATGGCAGTCATTTATATATTATTCATGCAGAAGTTACAAACACCTTTCAACCCTTACATAATTAAATTCAAATAGAAATTACAATTTAGCATATTGAAATTTATAAAGAAATCATTCAAATCATTTAAATGGAAAATAATGCAAAATTAGTATAGATATTATTTGAATTTATATTGAAATTCAATAAATATGTTACTTGGCAGTATGGTTCGAATATAATTTTCCATACTGAAATCATATTATGTTACTGTCTTGTTGGCAAGTATTTCTCCGTTAATATTTAAAGTGGCTAGAATTCATACAAAATGAATTCTGGCCATTTTAAATATTAATAGACAAACAAAATTAGTTCCTCTAAAATTTTAAAAATAAAAAAACACGAGAGCTCCAAGAATCATAGCGTTATCTTCTCATTTCTCAAAAATGTACCCATACAATTACAGCTAATATTCTCATCGTTCTCAAAAAATTTCTATTAATGATCTACACTCATTTTCCTTCCCATCCTCTAATCAGCCCTCTTATGCCGAAATACAAAAATTTGGAATCCATACAAAAAACGTTCATCTTCCTCTTTAGGATTCCCCATCTTGAATTACCATATGCTTCCTTTCCTTTCCCCTCTTTAAGATTGCTTATTCATAATCCATAGTCATGTTCTTATGCACAACTAGTGAATAAATCATTGGGCATGACTTCTCGAATATTATTTCAAAAGCTTATAAATTGGATTGATTTTGAAAAGAAAATTTTCATTTGTTTTAGATGCTAAGGGGATTCACGCTTCGCTATAGATTGTCGTGAACTGATACGTTACTTTATTTGTGGAGTTTTTCGACATAAGAAGGATCGATGTGTGAAGAATTCTAGTGTTTTGGATGTAGGGGGCATAAAATAGTTAAGTATCACTGATCATGGCTTTTTCTTTGTATTTAAATGGATGAAACTGAAAAGTATATTGTTGGATCATTTGTGGTTACAAAGAAATAATGGAATTGAATTGTTGAAGGAATTGTTTAAACACTTTGATGCCATTAATTCAATCAACATTGGTAAAAATTATAAAGAAAAATTTGGTGTTTCGAAAAGTGTTTATGATGAAATTCACTTTAGTGGAGAAAAATATTCAAAGAGTGGGTTGAAAGAAGATAGTTCGGGTAGGACCATTGATGTTTGTACTAAAATTATAAGGAATAATTCTTTTGTGTCTTCGTATACTGATCCACTATTGTTCGATCCTGCAGTAATTTTTTGTGTGTCAAAGATTCAAATTCAAGATAATGCTACTATTATAGCATTAGATAGGGATAGTTTAATGAAAAAGAATTTTCAAGAGTTAATCTTTGAAATAGGCAGTAATGGTAAATTTGATTATATTAATAGCAAGCATTTAACAAAAGCATATAGAGGTTCAAATTTTGAGATTTCCATTTCGAATAGATTTGATGGGTTAACCTGTCTTGAGGAACTTGATATGGTTGAATCCTTAGATGGGAATAAAGATGCGGTTATCAAATGTACTGTCATTAATAGAGGTAAGATAGATGTTATAGTGGCAAATATGGTCATTGAGGATGTAGCTAATATGGAGTGCAGTGTTGGTGTTG
Source organism: Allium fistulosum (assembly GCA_030737815.1). NCBI lineage: Eukaryota > Viridiplantae > Streptophyta > Magnoliopsida > Asparagales > Amaryllidaceae > Allium > Allium fistulosum. The sequence continues at coordinate 1,114,529,398 of CM060905.1, forward strand.
ATCAAAATAGGAAATATGCATAGAGATACAGAACAACACGTGTTAGTAAATGCTGAAAGTCCTATTGAAGATGAAGTAAATGCGCCAGTTGATGAATGCAGTGTTTGTGCAAGTTCAGTTGTTGAAGAAGTAATCATTAATAAGGGCAAGATATATGACATTGTAGCAAGTATGGTCGTTGAGGATGAAGTGGATTCATAATACAATGTTTGTGTGGATGAAATAGGAAATGTGCACAATGATACAGAAGATGTGCACATGTACACGCACCAGTTTGAAACTGTCGAAAGAATTATGGCTGTTAATACTGTTAAAGTGGATGTACATGCACGAGTTTCAAAATCCAGGCCTTGCAATGTTGATAAAATCTCAGAAGTGATTATAAAAGATAGAAGTAATGAGAAAGTTCAGTCAAATAATGCAAAAAAAGTGGAAATGTCGTATGTTCTTGATGATGACGTGATCTGTACAATTGAAAATAATATGTTGGTTGACTGGAATAAGGTACAAAATTATTGTTATACAAATGAGGAGGAGATTGCTTTGTAGGGACAGACATGGGTTTGAGTAATAAACAAAACAAGTGTTTGAAGCAGGGTATGGGGTTAGTTGAAGTAGGACCATGCAGTTTGATGAAAATAAATGTAGTGATTAATATATTCAAAGAAATACGGTTAGTAGATGTGAATGTTAAAAATATTATTCTGGAGCTTTTGTTAGATATAGGGAATATAATATAAAGAGTAAGGGGACAGTTAACTTAAAAGAGGAGATGTGCATGGTGATGTGCATGGGAAAGGGGTTGGTTCGAGTATTGATGTGTGTATGGTCGGTTTGGACTCTGATGTGAGGGATGATGGTTCAGGTGTTCATGTGGATGGAGTAGGCATGGGTTCAGAAATGCAATTGAGTACGAGTCTAAGTTTGCATGTGAATAAAGAAGATATGGGTGTATAGGTATATAGTGAAGGTGCAGGTTCATCTCTTGTGCATGGAATTGATGCATGTTTGAGTAGTGTGGGCTCGTCTGTACCTGTGAATGATATAGATGTGGGTTCAAATGTGTATTTGAATGGTGAGGGTTTAGGTTCAGCTGGGCTTATGCATGGAGATGGTAAGGTTCATGAAGAGGAGCTGGGTGCAGATGTTTTCTTGAGTAGATTAGCGAGGAGGTGTAGGTAGCCCAGTAGAATGGCTACTAGAGTGTTTGAAGTTTCTGGTTCTAAGCATTGTGAGGCTGACTCAATAGTATATAGAGACATTGGATCTAGTTTGAGTGTGCCTATATCAGTGAGGAGGAGTGCTTGACTGTGCGAGTAGCCACTAGAGCATTAAATAGCTCTTGTTCAGATATGGATTTTCTTTTTGGTAGGATATATCGTCCATGTGCTTTGAGTAGTTTATCCACTAGTGATATGCAGTATTTAGCTAGGATTTCTAGCTTTATTTATAGTGATATTCAAATAGACACCGAGTATTTTAGGTGTATAGAATTAGAGCGGGTTAGATCAGTTGGACCACGAGATACATTAGTTTGAACGTTAGCGGTTTACACAATTTAGGATAATTTAGTAAAATTAGGTCAGTTTTTGAAGATAATAACATTGATATGGCTTAGAAAAAACAAAAATAGAAGTCCCTGAATATAGACTTTATAGGTGTTTAGGGAGATTTCATATTAGTCATTGGGTTCATCTTCCAACCAGGGGTAGCTCTGGAGGATTAATGGTAGGTTGAAAAGAACACTATGTTAAACTTTTACAATATATCATTAAATCTCATTTGATACATTTAATTTGTTCTAAACTTGATGATGGCCCTTTTTTAAATGCTACTAATGTTTACGAACCGAACTCTAAATTGGATTGTAGTTCTATGGAGTGAGTGTTTAGAGTTCAGATCACTTGCTCTAGGTCCTTAGGTGATGGGTAGAGATTTCAATGTTACTAGATTTTTAGGAGATCGTACTCCTAGAGAAGGAGATTTTTCCACTATGGAAAATTTTGACCAATTCATTATTAGTAGTGAGTTAATTGAATTATAGTTAAACAATAGACAATACACTTGGTCGAATAAAAGAGATGACCCATCCATGGCCTAATTAGATAGATTTTTTATTGACAATGGAACATAAGATAAATATCCCATTTGTAAAGTGATTGGGAAATCGAGTATTTACTCTAATCATTGTCCAATTATCTTGTTTTTTAATAATCAAATCAATAGAAATAAAATATTTAGAATTGAAAAAATGTGGATTTTAGAGAATAACTTCTCAGAATTAATTGCAAATAAACAGTTATCTCTAGGTAAATATAATTATAAATTTTTAGAAATATAGCTAAAATATTTGTAAGTAAAATTAGAGATTTAAGAATTTTACTTAAGAAATGGAATAAAGATGTTTTTGGTAATATTAGAATTAAAAAGGATAAATTTCCAAATGATATTTAAAAGTGTAATAAAATAGAAGAATTCAGAAATTTAAACATTTCATGAGAAAACGTGCTTTCAAATTTAAAAGATGAATTAAATGAAATTTTAACATAAGAAGAAGTAATGAGGAAACAAAGATCTAGAATTTAATGGATGGATGAAGGTGATTTGAATACTAAATTTTTCCATAAAGAAGCTAATGGTAGAAAACGTGGTAATACAGTTAATTTTATATTAATTCAATAATGTCGAGATTTCTAATCAAAAAGAATTAAATGTGGCATTAACTAATTATTATAAAGAAATTTGGGAACTAAAATTAAGCATATGATTAGAGCTAAATGGGACGAATTATATCCTATTGACACAAAAATTGATATAGATGGGTTAGATGTTCCATTTACAGAAGAGGAAATTTTGAGGGCCATTAAAGATATGCCAAATGATAAATTATTTGATCCAGATGGATTCACCATATTATTTTATGAAAATTTTTGGTGTGTTTTAAAATATTACTTAATTAATATGTTTAATGAATTTTATGATGGATCATTATAATTGGGTAGGTTTAATTTTGTAAATGCAATTCTATTGCACAAGAAAGTAGGTGTAAATAAGCTAAAAGATATCAGATCTATTTCATTATTAAATTATTCTTTCAAAATCATTTTTAAGGTTTTAGCTAATAGTTTAAATACTAATATGAGCGAATTAAATATATTACCCAAATCATGTTTATCAAAGGTACAAATATTACCGATCGAGTAGTAGTAGTTTAAAAATTCATTAACCATTGTTGTAAAAATAATCTCACTTGTACACTTTTTGAACTTGACTTTGCAAAAGCTTTTGACTCAATTGATTTGGATTTTCTTAATGATTTTTATTGGCTAGGGGTCTAGCATTAGTTGGGTTGGTTGGATTATGTCATTACTTAAAACTTGAAATTAAAGTATTATGGTTAATGGTATATTAGAAAATAAAATTCAATCGAAACTTGAACTTAGGCAAGGAGATCCATTGTCAGCTCTTCTGTTTAATTTAGCTACAGACATTTTTGCTAAAATTATCAAATTAGCCACCAGAAATGGGATTCTATATAATATCGATAATAAAATTACGAAAAATGGCATTTCCATTCTTCAGTTTGTGAATGATACCATGCTATTTACATCTAATTCAACAAGATATATTATAGCACTTAATTTTATCTTATATAGTTTTGATTTACTCTCAGGCCTAAAAATAAATTTTGATTAGAGTTCTGTATTAGTTTTAAATGATATAGAGAAGATAGAAATCACGTCACTTGTACATTTAATCGTAAAATTATGAAATTTCCTATAGAATATCTATGTTTTTTAATAAGGCCTACTGAGCTCAAACATGATGATTGGTTATTAATAATAGATAAATTTAACAATAGATTAACTAAATGGAATGGTAGATTTTTGTCGCGACTCGGAAATTCGAACACTTCGCCTTCGAATATTTAAACGTTTTGAAATACAATTAAGTGCTATAAATATGATTTTATAACCTTGTTAGACATCGTTTAACTAATGAATAATGATAAGAAACTTTTTTTTGAATTTTTTTACAAAAATATATTCTTCGAAGAAAAATAAATAATGTGATCGAAAATCTGTTTATCGATAGACAACTTTTCCATCGATATAAGTTGTTCGAACTTTTGTGCACTTGTCTAATGACCAAATGAACACATTAGCAATTAATTAACACACGAACCACTTCATTGAGCATGGAAGGTTCTAGAATATTCTAATGAATAACAAATATTATCATAAGAGGGGTATATTGGTAATTATCATAAAGGAGAGTGATGAAAGGTGAGTCTTCCATGGCATGGTGGGGTGAATGCAAGCTTAGGCAACACCATTCTTATGCATATATAAGGAGAGGCAAGCCTTAGAGTATATCACAAATTCAAAGCTAAATTTATCAGAAAATCAATGGCTTCTTCTTTTCTTCCTCTCATATGTTCTAAAGAAAATTCTTGCAAATCAAATCCAAATCAAATCAAATTTGGAGTGAAACCTTGGGGTAATATTAGAACACCTTCTAGCACGCCAAAATTTAAAGAAGCAAAGCCATGCACTCCCTAGGAGGATTGGCCGTGAGCCATTAGAGTGGTTTGGAGGCAAAAGCAAGGTGAAGCAAGGAGAAGGAGGGAATGAAAGGAGGTTGCAAGCTCAGGTCTAGGCTTGGTGCTTGGATCTTGGTTGTTTGAGAGGTTAAAGATGAGCTAACACCTCACTTTGAATGAAAATATAACACATATATGTTTGTGTTGAATGGTGTTTAAGTTGTTTGAATTGTTGTTGTTAAAACATTAGTGTATTTATATTGAAAGTGAATGACATATATGGTCCATGTATATGGACTTGAACGAACTTCGAATCGACTTTTATGACATATGACTAGACCTTGAACAAAGTATATTGTAACAACCCAGAATACTATCGCTTTGATTTGTGAATATTTAATTAATTAATCGTATTCAAATAATGGTTTTAATAATTAAGATACCCCTTTTTAATCTATAACTAATAATGGTGAAATTATTTTCAAGATGTGTTTACAAATATAATTAGTTAAAAGAAAATTAAAAAATGCGACCAGAAAGATTTTTTCAAAAATTGAACTTTTTCACCATTTAAAAGTTGTTAAAAAGGTTGTCAAACACCATAATATATTTAAAACGCACACTTATATAAATAATGAGTACTTAATTAAGTGTGTAAAAGTGTAAATAATATGTTTATTTAAGTTGAAGAAGTGATGTGACAATTTTCAAGTTTAACAATTAAGTAAAAGAAAAAAATCATGACATGTTACTTTTATCTTTCATCCTAAGTACAAGAAGGGGTATTACATGTTGGGTAATAGGGGTTTTCATTCCATGTGTGTAGGATAAGTAAGAACGAAAGATGTGACCTTATTTAAAAAATTAAATAAAAAAAATGTAAAGAGTAATGTCATATTTCGTATCACATCATAAGTACAAATGCATTAAATACATGTTGGTTTAAAAGGGGACAATTAGCACAAATATAAGAAGCGATGTGATGAGATGATTATGTGGCAAGTAATGGCTAGAGGGTAGTGTACTAAAGGGTATTAAGGTAATTTGTTATTTCACTTCGTATAAAACAACTTCTAATCTTTTCTCTTTCATTTTTCATTCATTTCTAATTTTTTTTCAAAAACTCCAACTTCTTTTCTAAGCTTTGGTATCTCTTTAATGGCTTCCCGTGTTTCTTTAAAAAGTTTAAAAATAATTTCTTTAGCACTTTAAAAACTCTTAAACTTGATTAAACACCTTTCCCTTCCTTCCTACAACCTCTTCTTCTTCAAAACAATTCCAAGAACCTCCACAATACACCATGGATGAGCCAATTGACCAATGGCTGAGCCCAATCATGTTAGGACCGAGCCCAACATTCACTTCCATGGTCCAAAAATCAAGTTTTTCAAAAGAAAGCTAAGATCTAAAGCCATTTCAAGTTCTAGTGATATAATTGGTTTGCTTACATAATTTTGGTGAGTAAAACCTTACACTTTTTGGAAAATATTAAACTTTATTTTATTGTACATTATTGTGTGAAATATTGGTTGATTTGATGAATTATTTTGGTGGTTTGGATATATGTATGTATGCTTGTATGTGATATTAAGTTAGACTTGAAAAGGAAGTTTAAAAGTGATGCAAATGTTGTAAAGTTTAGATATTTTCTTTTTTGTGGTTGTGATATGTTTATGTATGCTGTAGACATGAATATGTGGTGATATGCTAATAAAGTTAGCATCTTTACTAGTTTAAGCGACATGGAATCTTTTGTGTAAAAACTAGGATTATTGGTTTTAAAATCAAAAGAGTTTTCAAGTTTCAAACTTTGTTTTAGTTTTACAAAACTTTTACTTTTTGTTTGAAAAAGTTAGTAAGCTTCCATGAGTTAAGTTTCAGAAAGGAAAGCCAAAGAAGGGTTTTTAAGTTATGATCCATAGAGCATTAGTCGCTATGGATGCAGTTTCGCTAAAAATCCACTTTTTGCAAATTAAGTTTTTATTTTTAAAACACATTGGAAATGTTTTAGAAAACTTAATTAATAATGATTAAAATTTCAATTAAGGATTAATTGATTAATTATTAATTATTTATTTATTATTAAGTTTGGTAATTAATAATTAATTAAGCATTAAACGAGGTCTATTGATTATAATTAAGGTGAGATTAATTACAAATTAATTACCTTTTAGTAGTGAGATTAATTTTATTTAATCTTTGATTAAGTATGATTAATTTTTAACTAATTATGAATTAAGTATATGATTTATTTTTAATTAATTATGGATTAATATAGGGTTAATTATTAATTAATTAATTATTAAGTGTTTAATTATTCTAATTATAAATTAATTAAGGGTTCTAATTTATAAATAAATTATTTATTATAGGTTAATTATTTCTTAATTAATAACTAAGTTAAGTTAAGACTTAATTAAGATTTAATAATGATTTAATAAAGGGTTTAACTTGTATTAATGATTTTTGAAGGAGTTTAAGTTTTTAATTACTTAGTTTTCCAATGATCAATTTGTTTAAATGCCACTTTCTTTCCAAAGAATAGTTTGAGCACAAGGAATTCGATTATCAATACCATTAAGTAAACATACAAATGTGAATATGTTATACAAAACTTTGACATTGGTAGCAGAATAAATTCATGTTTTGCTATAACTCAATTGTTTTGATTATGTGGACATTTGTTAGCAGAATAAATCTCCATTCTACTATAATTGAAATCTATAGATTGTTTGGACATCTATTTAGCAGGACAAATCTCCATCTTGCTATTATGTTATTTGGACATGTATCTGACAGTTGGTTTATATTGATATATTATTCCTCGATTTGGTTATGGATGGCATTTACATATATGTTGGCTTATGTAAATAACTATTATGTGACTTAGAAGTCAAATTTATCTAAAGTGGTAACTTGATTTAGTACCATTGTGGTCACTAAGCCTCCTTTCAAATTTGTAAAATTATGGCTTTTAAATTCACTTTGATTCTATATCAATTTGAAGATGAGTATTCTAAATAATTTTGAAAGTTGTTCAATTATTTTAATAAAAGTATTTACAAATGGTATTTTGTGAATAATATTTTATAAAGGATTTATTTAAAGGAGATTTACAAATTATTTTGGAGATTTACTAAAGAGTTTTATAAATGAATTATGGAGATTTTTTAAGAAGTTTTATAAATGATTTTTTGATATTTATAAAGAGTTTTATAAATGCATTTAAAATTTAAGCAAAGGGTGATCTCATAAATGGAAATGAATTATAAAAAGGATTTACTAAAGAATTTTATAAATAAAAAATTTTGAGATTGGAATTTCCCATAACGGACCTTCTTAATTATGGTGGTGTGGAACTTTAATTCCATGCTTAAAATTGAAGGAATAGCATTTGGAGTTGTTCTTATCTCTAAATTAAATAACGTTTGTTTCATCCTTTTAATATGATTTAAAAATAAGGAAGCTTTCACAAATGTTTTGTGAATATACTTATGTCAGTGAGATAAGTATATTAATGTTTCCATAAATATTTTGAAAGGAGATTTAAATAAATGAAAACTTATTTTGAGGCTTAGTGGTTGCTATGGGAAAATTAAATCTCTGGATTATTATTTGATTGTGTATTTGATAGATAAATAAACAACTATCAAATCTTGACCTGTTTTAACTCAGGAAGTATGTTGCATTTATTCGAGTTCCTCGATAGGACTCGAATACTTGTTGCATACTTCCAAAGAACCGGAATTGAGTTAGCCGGGAATTAATGCTTAATTTTGGATACACCAGTTTCTTATAAGTATGATTTATCCAAGCCACTCCAAACTAATAATGATGGATCTTTATGAAGTATGCTATGGAGCTATACTATTCTTCCCGAGGGTGATCCAAAATGGAAGATTGTAACATCCCGAAAATTTTCGACTTTCGAAAATTCAACATCGATACTCACTTTATCGACTGCTGAGCCATCGAATGCCGGAAACCCGAAAAGTTATGGTTTTAAGAAAGAAGAAAAAGGTAGAAGAAGAAGATAGAAGAAAAAGAAAGAAGAACAACAACAGAACAAGAGCAGAAACAGAGAACAATATCAGAATCTCACATATCGCAGCGGAACAATATATAATAGATAAATGAATATCATTTAAAAACAAAAGAATTATATCTGTTATTACATTACATCACATCATATCATCAGAGTCAATATACAACAATGGACAGTTATATAAACTTGTCCTCATACAGAATACACAGCGGAATAAATACTATCAGATACAAATACTACGTCTCGTCATCCAGAATATCTCCAAGCTCCAGAATATCCAGAATATCCTGATAATATAACTCTAGGCTGCCCGTGTGGAAATAGTGGGCACCCAGAGTTTAGAAGGGAACAATAAACTCCGAGTCAGTCATGGTGACTGGTGTGAGATCGTAAAACAGTTATTTATCTTTAAAATAAACAACAGAAGAATTTTAAAGTCAATTCGCAATGCTTTTGGAAAATGAAACTACCATAAGACCTCCCACCACACACAATGCAAACGCAGACTTGGAGGAGATTTCTTCTTATGATAGTCAAAGATGCTTACTACGCAAAATCAAATCATTTTGGATATTATTATTAGTGCATAGTGTAGAAAACATTTCGAAAGTATAATATTAATCTTAGCCAACATACGACCAGTATCGTATGCCTACTATAGCTACCATCTAAACAGTGGTGACCACCGTACGTAAATGGCAGGTTCTACAACTAATATCGTACAAATCACGTATTGGAGTTTGGATTTCCAACAAATGGTCAGGCTAAGGAACTTCCTATCCACGATGGGTACGTCCCTGGAATAGACGACCCGAGAACCTAACCGGATCTCTGCCAACACAAGGCCGGGTTACCTCTGCAAAAATAGGTAACTACTGACACGCGTATGCCATCCCCCGATCGTCACCGATCTTCCCGAGGATCCCCGATTCGCAACAAACCACATAGAAAATAATAATGCAGTAACCACAGAGGTTAAGTATCTAGGCTCCATACCATGATACCACCTTTATCCAGAAGGAATGACATACACTAAGGGGCGCTACTCCCTAGAACCTTGCTGCATCCTTCCTGTTTCGACCATTTCCGGGGTGTGAGGCTCGACGAAGTCTCGTCCACAAAGCTACGCTTTCTCAAAAAGCCCTGCTTCGGGTCAAACAAAATGATCAACCTATGATCACAAAGATATAAGATCAAACAAATGATCATATCACAAATGATCAAACACTGATCATTTCACAGCAACACTCAGTATGCCACGTTACCAAATTGGGATATATCGCTGATAAATTTCAACTACATAACCTCTGAGCTCGTACGTCTCAAAGAAGGATGTTAAGCTAAGAGAATAAATTCTCCGCCACCAACAAAAATGTATTTGAAAGAAATCAGCTTTATATCTCAAATTGTAACGTCAGACACACAATCCATACAAGTCTGTTCCAGGATCGAACAGAACCGAAGGCACTTCTCACGAAGCCCTTGCATATCCGGATAATTTTCAATCACGTCAGGACTTCCCGTCACTAAGGGTGATAAAACCTCTAAATCGAAGATCAGTCGATGTAGAGTAACTCGACGGTAATCCTTCCGTTTTCAAAAATATCCGATCTTCAACACCGGTCTTCAAATGCAATTCATATCGACGTATCACATATTCGGAATGGGTTATACGACCCCATGGTCCTTTCCCGGCTAACCCGAATAGTGAGCGCTTATTTAAAAATAAGTGTGGCATTCAAATTCATCCAATTCACAACAAATACCTACTCAAGGTAATTATTGATAGTCGGTTATTTAACTATCAATAAAGATGCGCAACATCATCAGATTCCAAATAATTTTCCAAATTATTTCATCTTCAAAAATATCTTTACTAGATATATTATTTCCACACTTCAATCATTTGAAAACAATTTCAAATCACTTCCACATTTCAATTTATCTTTAAAAGATAAAATCTCAAAACAGTTCATTTCATATTGGAAAAGCATTTCCATACTTATTAAATAATAAGTATTTCACAATCATTTATTTTCAACACTTGGAAAATATTCGATATACTTAAATCAAATTAAGTATACATTCATTCTTTAAGGAAATCATTTATTCTAACATCTATTTGAGTCAAAACGAATGTTGCGTAAAACATCGTTACGACGACTCGAAATCACTAGTATAGGGATTCGGAATTTAGATAGATATATAAATCCCAATACTATATAAAATATTTCCTTTCGGAAATCATTTACTATAACAACAGTGTTATAGTCCATCATTCCCTTCTATTTCTCGAAAACGTCTACTTCAACAATAAATGTTGAAATCTATGATTTCGATATTCAATATATTTTAAAACATCGTTTAAAACAATTTACTCCTTTCAAATATCACTTTCCCAAAATCATCTACTTTTTCTTAACAATATATTCACTGTCCAAAATCGTGAATATAATTCCCTTAATGATCTTCTATATTTAAAATCAATCAAATTTGATTTATTTTCGAATTTATAAAACAACGTTTATAATTTCTATTTTCTATGCTATAATAACTTTGATTTTTTATAAATTTCCTTTAATGACCCATTCAATTTTATAACTCAACGTATACATCAAAAATCGATATTATAAGTTAAATACTTATAATTTATATATTTTAAAAGAAATCGTTCTTTTAAACTTTACAAACTGTAAATAAACCCATTTTAACATCATTTCCATTTTTAAATCCACATTCCCAAATATTCACTTTTAACCCCAAAATCAAATCCCAAATTGATTTCTAATTTTACTTCAATACCAAATCAATTTCAATATTCATTTCTAAATTAATTTCCCATCCCAAATCATTTTATATTGATTTTTCCAAACTATTTAGAAATCCAAATTTTAATTAAATTCTTCAATTTAAAATCACTATCATACGAAATTCATTTACCTAACATTTTCACCTTATTCTGGAATTAATTTAATAAGATTTTAAAAATCAACCTTTATTCTTTTAAATTTTTTTTCTTCAAATTTATTAAATTTCTAAATTTAATTCACTTAGAAATTTTCTACTTGAATTTCAAAAATTCAATTTCGTTTATCTTTGGAATCCAATGATGTCAAAACATCCATTCAGCTAAATTTTAGCTTTCAACAATTTCCAGACATCAATTCAATACATCAATAATCATTCACAGATTATCACATCACAGTAGAAATAAATTCAATCAATGTGAGGGGTCCAGTTGGATCCCTCCAACCTGTTTCCCTGCATCCAAAGACGTTAGCACAATACCAATTCCGCTCCAATACGGAATTATCGCGGTATATGGGTTTTTATAAATCCGCTTACTAACGGCGCAATAGGGTCTCATCCGCTATACGAGGCGGGAAATCATCAATCCAATATATACATATGCCAATATGTATATATTGCTATATATATAGATATATCCTATCATATCTAATACCACATTCAAATAGCAATCAAACAGTAAATCAAATCAATAACTGTAAATTCAAATTTCCTTCGAGTGAGAAAATCTCACCTTAGCTTTTTATTGGCAATCCATTTATATCCCAGACTTGTTTTCCCAATTTATTGACCTTGCATAAATATTATACAAATAAATTAACACTTGAACCAATTAAATAAATCGATTTCCGTTTTGATAGTTTTAATTAACCAATTTCTCCTTTAATAATTTATTTAACGAAACATTAAATTGAAAAACTACATTTCCTTTAATAAATTTAATTTTCTAACCCTTTGATAAAAATAATTAAATAAGTTTTATTAAACAAAACTACCTTTATCATATATCTATTATCTATTTTATTTTCACAAAAATATACATATGTATATTCACTGTTTTAGTAAAAATAAAAACTGGATTTAAATTCCTGTACATAAAATTCTACATATATATCTGTAAACAGAAACTATTATATATGTATAAATTTATATAACTCTTTACTGTGATTATTATATATATATATAAAATTCCAAATTTAAACTAAATATGTTACCTTACTGAACAACCTCGAATCGAGATGCCTCAAACCCTTATCGCGACTTTATCATCTCGTCGCCGACTTTGAGAAATTGCCTGGAAACGTTCTCGAGTTCCAGAAATCAAACCCCTCGTCCATGTCGTGGCCTTCCCTACGCGAACTCGATCACCACGAATTCCATTACTGTCGCCAAATCACGATTGCCTAAACTGCTTCTCCTCCACGCGAGAGCTTGAATCGCGAGTCCCCTCATCACCATTTCTCGAAGCCCCAGCCCTAGAAATCGCGACTAGCCTTCAACCCATCGGAACCCTACCTCGCCGCCAACTGCTGACCAGACGCCTTCCACCGCGTCGCAGGTCGAGCGCGAACCCCCAAGGCACATGCGACCATCCATCGATCGCGACGCCATGCTCGCGAACTACTGCTCGCCGACACTCCCCACGCGCTTTCCCTTCCTCCCATCGCGAATCGCTCGCGGCTGTTATATATATTTTTTTTTCGAATCGAATTGAATAGTGGGGAAGAGGAGAAATGCTATTCGATTGTTGAAGAGGGGAATTTGAAATCGTGGCATCCATCTTGAACCGGGTCACTTGAAATCATTTTTCTTTCTTCTGGCTTCCGCCATTTTTATAATTTAAACGAAATAAAATGTTTCGTTTGTAAATTGAAGAGAAGGCGTACGAAGGTATTTCAAAAATAAACTAAGGCATGGTTTGCACGACGCGTTCGTGATTGTAGGCGTGATCTCTGGCGTGAGATAAGGGGAAAACGTGGTGATGTAAATAAATATATATTTAAATTTTTATTTGAATCTCATTTTATTTTAACACGTTTATCTATCGTGTGCTCACGTAACAAGTCCGAAAAATACGAAATTGGAAATCCAGTAATAATACAATATCACGGACCCAATGGAACTGGTTTCGTCGAATTCCGAGACTGTTTGAAAAATGACTATTTTTAATTATCGGTTCAGACCGTTAAATCCCAAAACTGAACGAAATACTTTGAAAGACAATTTTGAAGCTTCTGTTATCTCCAGTGTTATCAATATAAATTTTACAAGCGTTTGAAATATTTTTCTTCAGCTTAAAATCGTAGATTCAAATTTTTATTTAACTTCAATCGATTAAATTTTATAGTTTAATCGCAAATTTTCAAAGTTATATTCGGGATACAAATTAAATTACCGTTCAAATATTTAAAATTAATTAAATATTCTCAATTTAATTTGGTCAAAATTCTGGGTCGTTACAGACTTCCCCCCTTAAAAGAATTTCGTCCTCGAAATTACAAGTTAGGAAAAATGGTCCTTAACTCGTCTACTATTTTTCACAATCCAATAGTTTTATCACATTTATCAAAACAAATCTTTCTACTAAAGATTCGTTATTAATCAACTAAATTTCAACTTCAACTCTAAGTTTCAAAACAACATTGTTTTACTTAACCATTCAAATTTAAATTCAAATTCAAATTTTAACTTTCAAAATTTTCTCAAAAATTTTCTAACACCCGAAATTTTCGAAAAATTTCGCCAGCGTCTCCTTTGCGCGGCTAATACGGCACGACTACAAAACGTCCCTACAGACTCTCAGATTTCAAAAAGAAAAGGAAAAAGCCAAGTGGCTAGACCAGAAATCATCAAAAACTCATATTCAAATTTAAATACTTACCTTTTTCGAGCAAATTCAAATTCATCTTTGAAGATCAAATCCAATTTATAACACCTGTATATCTACTAGCCATTATATCTAGTTACAGCATTCAATCCAATTTGCAAATTCTATTACAAAATTTTCAATATATGCTTATATTTTTACGGTTGAAGTTACATTCGTTTTTTAAACAAAATGAATTCATATCCATTCTAGTTTATAACTAATTCAAATTGATACAAATTCAATTTATTTTAATTCTACTTCATTTGCAATTGATTCCATTCAATTTAATTTGCATTTCATATTTTCATTCGGTTTATTCTATTAACCAAACAACTTTCATTCATAATTGCTCTTTTAGCTTAGTTTCAATTACTAACTCATTACAAATTCCAATTCACTTACAATTTCAAATTTGTCTTCAATTTCATTTACAATTGCAAATTATTCATTCATTTTCAATTTGAATCTCATTTCTATCAAATTACCAAATATTTAATAAGTTATTAACTTATTTACATTCCATTATGAATTTTATCTTTTATTCATCTTTCATTTATAATTATTCAATTCAATTCATTTCTTACAAATTTGAAACGAATTTCAACTTTCAATTTCACTTCATTTAATTGATTCACTTATACTTATTTTGATTCAACTTAAAATTCCTTAAGTTAAATTTATTCAATCTAAATTCACAACAAATCGTATAAGTTATCAACTCATTTATTATTCTCATCAATATTTTTATATAGCATTCCAGAGTCTTAATAACATTTTCAAAACCATTTTTGAAAACAATTCAAATTCCATTTGAATTTCCAAAACAAAAACCCAAATTTTCAAACAACTCCTATTTAAAACAATTTGGCAGCAATTTCTCTTTTGGAAACCCGAAAATGAACATCAGTAATGCTGCAGTCATTACCGAAGTTATTTTCCAGCGACCGAAAAGAGTTTAGAGCTTTCATCTCTCCAAAATACCTTTCAAAACCTTTGAAATTCATTTTCAAATTCAAAAAGAATTTAAACTTTCCAAATCTCAAAAATTTTCAAATTCTTTTCAAAACTTTTCCAAAAACTTCCCTGGAATCCTGTTTTAAATTACAATTCACATTTATAATTTATATTCTCAAATTTCATTTGTATACGAATTCATTTCTTAATTTTGGAGTTACAATTTCAATTTCTTATCCAATTTCATATAATGATAACATTTCAACATTATCACTATCCTAACATCCATGCAACCATATACTATAGTAATTCATAGAAAATCATTTCTTTTCTATACGAAAATAGTTTTGGGCAAAATTATCTCATTTACCCTATTTTAAAACAATACTGTGCCGAATTGTTCTATTCGAGTGTTTAGAGATCCCTATCAATGATCGTTAATTACTCGTATTGACCAGAATCCATATACCACTCAACAAATCAATCATCACAATATAAAACAATTTTATATTCACTAACAAATACACGCTCATATCTATTATTACACTCAACTCATTCTAGAGTATTGCTGACTCTATCTCTAATGAGTAACACCCAACAGAGCAGGGTTGTCGCTTAACCATATGCTCTGATACCAAATGTAACATCCTGAAAATTTTCGACTTTCGAAAATTCAACATCGATACTCACTTTATCGACTGCTGAGCCATCGAATGCCGGAAACCCGAAAAGTTATGGTTTTAAGAAAGAAGAAAAAGGTAGAAGAAGAAGATAGAAGAAAAAGAAAGAAGAACAACAACAGAACAAGAGCAGAAACAGAGAACAATATCAGAATCTCACATATCGCAGCGGAACAATATATAATAGATAAATGAATATCATTTAAAAACAAAAGAATTATATCTGTTATTACATTACATCACATCATATCATCAGAGTCAATATACAACAATGGACAGTTATATAAACTTGTCCTCATACAGAATACACAGCGGAATAAATACTATCAGATACAAATACTACGTCTCGTCATCCAGAATATCTCCAAGCTCCAGAATATCCAGAATATCCTGATAATATAACTCTAGGTTGCCCGTGTGGAAATAGTGGGCACCCAGAGTTTAGAAGGGAACAATAAACTCCGAGTCAGTCATGGTGACTGGTGTGAGATCGTAAAACAGTTATTTATCTTTAAAATAAACAACAGAAGAATTTTAAAGTCAATTCGCAATGCTTTTGGAAAATGAAACTACCATAAGACCTCCCACCACACACACAATGCAAACGCAGAATTGGAGGAGATTTCTTCTTATGATAGTCAAAGATGCTTACTACGCAAAATCAAATCATTTTGGATATTATTATTAGTGCATAGTGTAGAAAACATTTCGAAAGTATAATATTAATCTTAGCCAACATACGACCAGTATCGTATGCCTACTATAGCTACCATCTAAACAGTGGTGACCACCGTACGTAAATGGCAGGTTCTACAACTAATACCGTACAAATCACGTATTGGAGTTTGGATTTCCAACAAATGGTCAGGCTAAGGAACTTCCTATCCACGATGGGTACGTCCCTGGAATAGACGACCCGAGAACCTAACCGGATCTCTGCCAACACAAGGCCGGGTTACCTCTGCAAAAATAGGTAACTACTGACACGCGTATGCCATCCCCCGATCGTCACCGATCTTCCCGAGGATCCCCGATTCGCAACAAACCACATAGAAAATAATAATGCAGTAACCACAGAGGTTAAGTATCTGGGCTCCATACCATGATACCACCTTTATCCAGAAGGAATGACATACACTAAGGGGCGCTACTCCCTAGAACCTTGCTGCATCCTTCCTGTTTCGACCATTTCCGGGGTGTTAGGCTCGACGAAGTCTCGTCCACAAAGCTACGCTTTCTCAAAAAGCCCTGCTTCGGGTCAAACAAAATGATCAACCTATGATCACAAAGATATAAGATCAAACAAATGATCATATCACAAATGATCAAACACTGATCATTTCACAGCAACACTCAGTATGCCACGTTACCAAATTGGGATATATCGCTGATAAATTTCAACTACATAACCTCTGAGCTCGTACGTCTCAGAGAAGGGTGTTAAGCTAAGAGAATAAA
Organism: Allium fistulosum; assembly: GCA_030737815.1. NCBI lineage: Eukaryota > Viridiplantae > Streptophyta > Magnoliopsida > Asparagales > Amaryllidaceae > Allium > Allium fistulosum. The sequence continues at coordinate 1,114,546,755 of CM060905.1, forward strand.
TTCTCCGCCACCAACAGAAATGTATTTGAAAGAAATCAGCTTTATATCTCAAATTGTAACGTCAGACGCACAATCCATACAAGTCTGTTCCGGGATCGAACAGAACCGAAGGCACTTCTCACGAAGCCCTTGCATATCCGGATAATTTTCAATCACGTCAGGACTTCCCGTCACTAAGGGTGATAAAACCTCTAAATCGAAGATCAGTCGATGTAGAGTAACTCGACGGTAATCCTTCCGTTTTCAAAAATATCCGGTCTTCAACACCGGTCTTCAAATGCAATTCATATCGACGTATCACATATTCGGAATGGGTTATACGACCCCATGGTCCTTTCCCGGCTAACCCGAATAGTGAGCGCTTATTTAAAAATAAGTGTGGCATTCAAATTCATCCAATTCACAACAAATACCTACTCAAGGTAATTATTGATAGTCGGTTATTTAACTATCAATAAAGATGCGCAACATCATCAGATTCCAAATAATTTTCCAAATTATTTCATCTTTAAAAATATCTTTACTAGATATATTATTTCCACACTTCAATCATTTGAAAACAATTTCAAATCACTTCCACATTTCAATTTATCTTTAAAAGATAAAATCTCAAAACAGTTCATTTCATATTGGAAAAGCATTTCCATACTTATTAAATAATAAGTATTTCACAATCATTTATTTTCAACACTTGGAAAATATTCGATATACTTAAATCAAATTAAGTATACATTCATTCTTTAAGGAAATCATTTATTCTAACATCTATTTGAGTCAAAACGAATGTTGCCTAAAACATCGTTACGACGACTCGAAATCACTAGTATAGGGATTCGGAATTTAGATAGATATATAAATCCCAATACTATATAAAATATTTCCTTTCGGAAATCATTTACTATAACAACAGTGTTATAGTCCATCATTCCCTTCTATTTCTCGAAAACGTCTACTTCAACAATAAATGTTGAAATCTATGATTTCGATATTCAATATATTTTAAAACATCGTTTAAAACAATTTACTCCTTTCAAATATCACTTTCCCAAAATCATCTACTTTTTCTTAACAATATATTCACTGTCCAAAATCGTGAATATAATTCCCTTAATGATCTTCTATATTTAAAATCAATCAAATTTGATTTATTTTCGAATTTATAAAACAACGTTTATAATTTCTATTTTCTATGCTATAATAACTTTGATTTTTTATAAATTTCCTTTAATGACCCATTCAATTTTATAACTCAACGTATACATCAAAAATCGATATTATAAGTTAAATACTTATAATTTATATATTTTAAAAGAAATCGTTCTTTTAAACTTTACAAACTGTAAATAAACCCATTTTAACATCATTTCCATTTTTAAATCCACATTCCCAAATATTCACTTTTAACCCCAAAATCAAATCCCAAATTGATTTCTAATTTTACTTCAATACCAAATCAATTTCAATATTCATTTCTAAATTAATTTCCCATCCCAAATCATTTTATATTGATTTTTCCAAACTATTTAGAAATCCAAATTTTAATTAAATTCTTCAATTTAAAATCACTATCATACGAAATTCATTTACCTAACATTTTCACTTGATTCTGGAATTAATTTAATAAGATTTTAAAAATCAACCTTTATTCTTTTAAATATTTTTTCTTCAAATTTATTAAATTTCTAAATTTAATTCACTTAGAAATTTTCTACTTGAATTTCAAAAATTCAATTTCGTTTATCTTTGGAATCCAATGATGTCAAAACATCCATTCAGCTAAATTTTAGCTTTCAACAATTTCCAGACATCAATTCAATACATCAATAATCATTCACAGATTATCACATCACAGTAGAAATAAATTCAATCAATGTGAGGGGTCCAGTTGGATCCCTCCAACCTGTTTCCCTGCATCCAAAGACGTTAGCACAATACCAATTCCGCTCCAATACGGAATTATCGCGGTATATGGGTTTTTATAAATCCGCTTACTAACGGCGCAATAGGGTCTCATCCGCTATACGAGGCGGGAAATCATCAATCCAATATATACATATGCCAATATGTATATATTGCTATATATATAGATATATCCTATCATATCTAATACCACATTCAAATAGCAATCAAACAGTAAATCAAATCAATAACTGTAAATTCAAATTTCCTTCAAGTGAGAAAATCTCACCTTAGCTTTTTATTGGCAATCCATTTATATCCCAGACTTGTTTTCCCGATTTATTGACCTTGCATAAATATTATACAAATAAATTAACACTCGAACCAATTAAATAAATCGATTTCCGTTTTGATAGTTTTAATTAACCAATTTCTCCTTTAATAATTTATTTAACGAAACATTAAATTGAAAAACTACATTTCCTTTAATAAATTTAATTTTCTAACCCTTTGATAAAAATAATTAAATAAGTTTTATTAAACAAAACTACCTTTATCATATATCTATTATCTATTTTATTTTCACAAAAATATACATATGTATATTCACTGTTTTAGTAAAAATAAAAACTGGATTTAAATTCCTGTACATAAAATTCTACATATATATCTGTAAACAGAAACTATTATATATGTATAAATTTATATAACTCTTTACTGTGATTATTATATATATATATATAAAATTCCAAATTTAAACTAAATATGTTACCTTACTGAACAACCTCGAATCGAGATGCCTCAAACCCTTATCGCGACTTTATCATCTCGTCGCCGACTTTGAGAAATTGCCTGGAAACGTTCTCGAGTTCCAGAAATCAAACCCCTCGTCCATGTCGTGGCCTTCCCTACGCGAACTCGATCACCACGAATTCCATTACTGTCGCCAAATCACGATTGCCTAAACTGCTTCTCCTCCACGCGAGAGCTTGAATCGCGAGTCCCCTCATCACCATTTCTCGAAGCCCCAGCCCTAGAAATCGCGACTAGCCTTCAACCCATCGGAACCCTACCTCGCCGCCAACTGCTGACCAGACGCCTTCCACCGCGTCGCAGGTCGAGCGCGAACCCCCAAGGCACATGCGACCATCCATCGATCGCGACGCCATGCTCGCGAACTACTGCTCGCCGACACTCCCCACGCGCTTTCCCTTCCTCCCATCGCGAATCGCTCGCGGCTGTTATATATTTTTTTTTTCGAATCGAATTGAATAGTGGGGAAGAGGAGAAATGCTATTCGATTGTTGAAGAGGGGAATTTGAAATCGTGGCATCCATCTTGAACCGGGTCACTTGAAATCATTTTTCTTTCTTCTGGCTTCCGCCATTTTTATAATTTAAACGAAAGAAAATGTTTCGTTTGTAAATTGAAGAGAAGGCGTACGAAGGTATTTCAAAAATAAACTGAGGCATGGTTTGCACGACGCGTTCGTGATTGTAGGCGTGATCTCTGGCGTGAGATAAGGGGAAAACGTGGTGATGTAAATAAATATATATTTAAATTTTTATTTGAATCTCATTTTATTTTAACACGTTTATCTATCGTGTGCTCACGCAACAAGTCCGAAAAATACGAAATTGGAAATCCAGTAATAATACAATATCACGGACCCAATGGAACTGGTTTCGTCGAATTCCGAGACTGTTTGAAAAATGACTATTTTTAATTATCGGTTCAGACCGTTAAATCCCAAAACTGAACGAAATACTTTGAAAGACAATTTTGAAGCTTCTGTTATCTCCAGTGTTATCAATATAAATTTTACAAGCGTTTGAAATATTTTTCTTCAGCTTAAAATCGTAGATTCAAATTTTTATTTAACTTCAATCGATTAAATTTTATAGTTTAATCGCAAATTTTCAAAGTTATATTCGGGATACAAATTAAATTACCGTTCAAATATTTAAAATTAATTAAATATTCTCAATTTAATTTGGTCAAAATTCTGGGTCGTTACCAAGATAGTAAATGTTGAACGTTTGTTCGATTCCGGAACAAATTGTATGGATGAATGTTGGCATTGCATTTCTGCCTGAAGGGCAGTGTTAGCATTACAAGATGGTCTGCTATGAGGAAAAGGTAAGCATGGCCTCTCTCACACCTGGGAATGGCATAAACAGGGTAGATGCAGCAGGGCTATGTGGGTCGCACCTATTTGGGTATAATCATTCTAAGATATAGCTTCGTTATTCTATGTATGCTTCGGGGCCCATTTTTGGTTATTGATTACAGCCAAGGGGTGATCATATTCATTACTATCTAGTAAGGGGTAGGTCGGTCCTATGGTGGCAGACGTGAAAAGGTTTTCGATCTTAATGTACATTTTATCTAGAGTTGTACAGATTTTCGGAAGGTAGTCCCTTACCTTGCAATTTGATGGAAATCCATTCTCCAATAAGTGCATTCTGTTTTTATCGTATATATATTATTGATGTCATGTACACGCATCACAACTACTTGGTTATTAAATACTTTAAACCTTAGACATTATTGATAATATCAAAGGATTTTATATAGAAAATGTTTTGGTTATCGTAAGGTAAAAAAACTCATCCATGTTTATTTGCGGCGTGGTCTTACGAGATAACTTTGATTTTAAAGGGTTTACAGGTTATAATAAATAAAATTCCTTGTGATTTGAGTTACTTAAGCTGGTTTTACCCGACTAACCCGGGCATTGTTTTCTTATAATGCTCGAGTCAGACCGAGCATACTTTCCAGATTAGTTTTGGATGCATTAGAGCTCAGGAGACGAGTTGGAGGCCTAGACTCATCTACGTATTTCTTTATTAACTGCTGGATGGTTTGTTGTATTTATCAGAATTATGAGGATATGTGTTATAACTACCTAGATAGATGACATGCTAGTACTATGATGGATGTATGGATATAAAAGTTTTCTTTTGTGAAGGTCATTGTTATATTATAGATTATTCGTTGCAATGTGAGATTCTGTGTTGTTTAGTTTCTTCTTTTCTTCTTTCTTCTTCATTTCCTTGACCATGTCTTTCCGACACTTGGTCGTTTGGTACATGAATACCGTGGATGTACTAGTGTTGATCTCTGAGGGTCGAAAAGGCAGATCGTTACATTTGGTATCAGAGCTGAAGGTTAAGCGAGAACCTTGGCTTTGGTTGGGTAATCTCATTAGAGATAGGGAATGTGACACCTTGGAATGAGTTTGATGTATTATATAAGAGTACGTATTTGTTAGTGATATAAAAATGTTTTACATTGTGTTAATTGATCTGTTAAGTGGCTTATGAATTCTGGTCGATGCGTCTGGCCAACTTTATTGATAGGGGTTTCTAAACACTTGAACAAGATCAACTAAAACGGTATTGTTTTAAAATTGGTAAATGAAATAATTTTACCTTGGAATATTTTTTATATATACAAAAATGATTTTCAGAAATAGTATAGTATTTTTGAGATGCTTATTGTATAAGAGACGATGATATTATATTATTATCATTTAGGATTTGGTTTAGTCGTGCTCGTCCTGTTTGAGCATTGACCGTTGTTGAAGTTATAGGTAGCTTCCCATTTTAAAACATGGGTTGGCTAAATAGAAAATCAAGGAACATTAAAACGAACACCTTGTGAATTAAGTTTCACAATTTGATTATAAGGTATTCGTCATTAATGTTGGGTTAAAACGTGATTTAATAAAGGATGTTTATTAAAAGGAAAGCTAGAATTTTAGAAACGATTTTATAAAAGAAATGATTTTATAAAATGGATTTATAAGAATGGGCTTTTTAGAATAAAAAGATTTAAATAGGAAACTTAAGTACTTAAATCCCGATGCTTTTGAAAATGGTTTTCAAGGTTTTGAAAAGTGATAATAGTATTATTCGAAAGTATTTTTGTTAGGAAAAGTGAAATTGTTGGGTATGGAAATTTTGAGTAGGAAGTATTTTATTTGGATTAGTTCGGGTAATGAGTCTCAATTTGTTTTATGATGATCAAAATAATATTCTAATTGACGATAGGATGTTTTCTTAGGCAAAAGTTATATTGCACTTAGTAAATTATTCTCTTTATCATTATACGATCGAAACAAGTTCAAATCTGAACAAACCCAAATTAAGTTGGTAATAGATATTTGTTAGAAATACGTAAAGTATTGTTTCAAAAAAGGAGTTTTGGAATAGAAGAAGTATTTTTAAGTAACTAGTTCGGTTGCAAGAAAATAACTTAAAATGGGGAAGAGATGTGTTGGGATGGTAAACACTTCTCCTAAGTATTACCCTTCTTGGTATGGGAATGTATGATACTATTTAGTAGTATCCAGTTCCTTTGTATCATTTTCGGGTTACTCAAGCTATATGTATATTCACTATGAATAAAATATATAGTATTATTTCTAAAAAAAATTGAGATAAAACCGGGTATTTGGCTCCTAAGTTTCCAGGATGTAAAGGTATCTTGATTTAAAATGGTTAATAAATGAAGTTTTAAAATTGAATTAATTTAATAAGAAGGTTTAATAAACTTGGTTTTATTATACAGTGTCTTTTGGATTTTAACACTTAGAAGGATAAATTGTATTCAATGTTATTGGGCCACAGTTACCTTAGAGGTGTCCAAGAAAAAGTATACTATAGAATGGAGTTTGGAAACCAACGTCCTCCTCTTCTTAGCTACTTACCAGACCGAATGGGTAAAGAGGTTGAATTGGTCGACTCAATTTTGAAGACCAAAAATTTTTTTGGGCCCACATTTGAATAGTTAAAAGTAAATAGATTTAAAAATCAGATGTTTTGTGTATATATATACTCTTTGGATGTAGGAGCGTATTATCCAAGTTAATAAATTTAGATGATTTTATGAATGCTTTCATAAAAAAGTTTAATCGTTTAAAAATGTTTGAACCTAAGTTGGAATTGTTATGACATGATTTCATAAATATTGTGGGAGGGTAAGAAGGTAAATGGGTAAATAAGAACCTTTAGATGACTATATAGGTTGTACGTAGATCATTTCCCTTTCTCATATAGTTCTCGATCCCAAATTCGAGTACTGACTTAAGGTGTTTTACAACATTCGGAATAAGGATTTATTACTCGATTTTGACAGCGAGCACTTGATGAGTGAAACGACCCACAACCGCACCTGATTCGAGCCGATAATAAACCACACATTCCAACCCAAATCAAGCGAATATGCGAATAGTTATGGGAAAGAAAGAAGAAAGAAGAAGAGAAGAGAAGAAGAAGAGAAAGAGAAACTAAAAACAAACACGGCATCTCACAATCGCAGCGGAAAAACATATAATATAATACCAATGACCTTTACAGAAGAAAAACTACAGTATAATTTACATACATCCATCAGAGTACAACAATCAAATCACAATCATTAGCATGGATAGTTATAATAACTCGTCCTTACAAATGCCGATAATTTAAACAACAATGCAGCGGGAAATAAACATATACGTGGAATACGACCTGAAGGCCTCCAGCTCGTCTACTAAAGCTTCAAAGAATCCAAATCTAAATTTGTAAAATATGCTCGGTCTGACCTGAGCATTGAAAGGAAAGAACGGTCAGATCAGTCTAGTAAACCAGCGTGAGAAAACACATCTCAACTTTATTTAAAAGTTATAAAAAAAATTTCCTTTATCAAAACAAAAGTATCTCATAAGACCACACCGCACATAAATACGGATGGGTTTTTACCTTACAATATACAAAACATTTCATACCAAATCCTGATATATTATAATAGTGTCTAGTATACAAATAATATTCAATTAGCCTAAATTGTTACATTGGTTAAATTTGACGACGTAATAGGTTAGCAAACAAAATGGCGGACACGTATTGGAGAATGGATTTCCATACAATGGAAGGTAAGGGACCACCTTCCATATATTACATCTCTAGAGGAATGTACCGAGGATACATAAACAATCCTCTGCATCTGGCAAGACCGGTCTATCCCTATTTGGCACTCATACATCGCCTAGATAGAAACCGAATATGTCATCACCCCGGTCGTTACCGACCTATCTGAGATGTCTCATAGCGTACACCACATACCCGACATATAGAGGGTTATTTAGAAAGATGATGAACATACCCTAATGGTTGCGAACCACATAGCCTTGCGGCGTACCCTGTTTAAGCCATTACCGGGTGATGGGGCTTAAGGTACCGTTGACCTTTCACATAGCACATTACACTTTGAATGCCACATTGCCATTCCTTCGATCACTTTTGACGTTCATGAACATATAACCTCTGATCTTGTACATCTCAAAGAAGGGTGTTAAGCTAACAGAAGTTGCCTTCTCCTCCAATAAACAAATGTACATTTGTAAAAGTCATGGTTGTGATTTTAGAAATGCAATGTTAGACATCCATCCATACAAGTTGTCTAGGAACAGGTTAAACCAAAGACACTCTCCTACCATATCATGTCGGGAATTACCCCTAGGATTAGTAGCATGAAGTCCTTGCATATCGTAGATTTTCATAATAAAGCACTACTGCCACCATACATACATGATATGGTAAATTTCACTCCGAGGGACTAGTGGCAAGTAGCCCGACATCATGAAGATCTTCGTCTTCAAAATCATCATCACAAACCAACACTTTCGATCGCATACACTAGTCCGAAGTGTTTCTCGGAGAAATCCGACCTCGGTCTCTCCGGACCAACAATGATAAAGAGGCCCTCAACCTCATACGGAAACCAAGTCTCGTAGACTTATCATGTTTCCAACTATCAACTTGCTATCCTTCTGCCAAAAAGGAAGCCCGGTAGATTGGAGTACCACAGACACTCCTCACCACTCGAATCAACATTCTTAATCCAAATTATAATCAAGCCTACTCAGTCGGCTTCATGCTAAGTGCACGACTAATCAATTCCTACATCAAGTCAAGAAATCCAAAAATGGCCAAGTTTGATAGTCGGTTATTTAACTATCAAAGAAACAAACAATATCTAGCACATATGTGACGCCCCACCTCTATACTCACACTAGCCAAGGACACTATGGGGTAATGCCATCGACTAGCATAAAGAATAAGGCTGTTGTGGAGCGACCCTCTATGTAATTGGTTTGAGCGAGAACCGATACGTCAGATAGTATATCAGGCATTTCATTTCAAGAGGAAATCCGACATATCCAATCCAAACTCAAATCTACTACACAGTGGCTAAGTGACCTTCGGAATCAATATAAAATAAACACAACATAAAATCAGTTATAGATATTCATATCACTAAGGCGAAAACAGATATGAATATGTCACATAGAAATGAACATCATAGTAGTGGTCAAACAAGATCCACTACAAGCCAAAAGAATAGGTACATGTACTACACAAAAGAATAAGTATACATCAAAGAGTCTCTATCTCGTATACATGAAAGACAAAAATTACTAAGCTAAAGTAGTTAGCCAAAAGTCAGAAGCTAGACCTTGCTAAGAAGTCAAGTAGAAGCACCTGAAACACCTCGGTCTGACCCGAGTATTATTTAAAAACAAAATTAATAAACGGATCAGTTTAGCTATAATTATCATGTAAGATGAGATAGGATAAGGGATATGACAAATATATATATATATATATGATAACAACAAAAATCATACAATATCTCAAATTTTCTCAAATACCCAAAAAGAATATCATATTCTTTAGCTTATTCACCAAACCTTAAATATTGACAAAACATATCAATGCAAATCGCAAAAATTGGTGAAACATAAATTCCAGAAATCATCAATTAGAAATCCAGAAATCACAAAAAGGGGGGAGGCCTGTCACAAACGGGAGCATGAAAACTCATCAACACGTGTATCACAAACGAGACGCTATCCCATGGGCCGCTAACCCATAGAGCTGGTGCAAGGACGTAGTACAACGGTACGCTCGAGGAACCTGAAACTCAAATAAGCCAGAACAATGACGTAGTACAACGGTACGCCCGGTGGACCGAACTCCATAAAATGGTTAAAAGACTATGGGTTGCTAGCCCATAAAAATGAGACAAAGCTATACAGAACGAGTATAGTCCCTTACGCGGACAAAGAGACATCACATATTGCTAGTTTAAACCACAAAATGATCATCATTGATCAATAAGAAGTGTAAATTACACTAAGCTAGTAAATAAATGAGTTTAGCTTCATGTCCCATAACCACTAGCTTAAATTAAATATTTACGAACAAATTGTAGATTTCCACTTGAAAATTGTCATGAGTTTTCAATCGAACAAGTCCAAGAATTAACAGACGAAGTAAACGCAAGCGTTTCATACCACTTGTTTTGCTAAGTCATTTAATTGGATTTATCATACGAATGAGGTACTAGTTTGTATGTACTAATAGATTGGAAAACGGTTTTAAAAACGAGCTTTGTATTAAAAGTAATGTTGAAATCATTTTAGTGAAAGAGTTTGAGTATTTACTACTAGTATAGAAACCTTTGTATTTTAAAGTGACAAATCATAGAAACGATTGTTAAAACAATCTATCACCAAAAATCAACATTCGACGACGTGAATTAAATCCATGAAATTCGATATCAAATCCATCAAATGGATATTCCCAAAAATCCAGAAAATAAGTCATCAAAGTTGATAATAAATGACAACAACTAACCGGATCAACAAAAATCGATAAGAAAAGGAAATTCGCATAAAAACAGGAAAATTCGCAAAAATTCAACAGGACCAGACGTCTGGTTGGTTTGACCAGACGTTTGGTTGGTTTGACCAGACGTCTGACCCTAGGCTCTGCCATTTTTTCCTGTGGTTGTTATTTTTTATTTTTATCCAGAACCTCATACCAAACGTCTGGTTGCCTGGGCCTGGGCAGAATTTGCCTAGGCCAATGATGTCCATCAATTCGGAGGCGATCAGACGAGCGATGGAGGCTAGGGATTTATGCCAAGTGACAACCCAGCCCTATAGGCTCTTGGATACACCCCCAAACAACATGTCCAAACATTCAAGATAGAATCTTTAAAGATTTTGACTTCAAAATACCGAAATTGAAAAATTCACCAAACTAATTCAAATCAAAAGCAATTGAATATGAAATAGATGTTAGGAATTCATACCTAACAACAATGAAAGCTATAGACATAGATGTGACTTCAAGAACTCACCTTTAAACTCAAAAACAACAATTGAGAAGCTCTAAAACAAGGAATGATCAACTCCACTTCAATCACAACTCTAGAAGCTCCAATCTATGATCATATGCAAATATTTCCTAAGTTAGGTTATAGGAAATTATGAAAATTAGAGAGGGATTGAGATGGAGAAGATGAAGAGGATGCTTACCTAAGCTTCTCTTTGATTTTAGAACTATAATTTGAATTCCAAAGAGAACTAGGGCTTAGGAATTTAGTTTCCTCTTCCCACCATTTTTCCTAGGGCTTGAGTGTATTAGGAAATTAGAAATGGAATGAATGAAGAGGAGTGGAGTGGGAGATATTTGGTAGAAGGTTTGGGTTCTTTTATTGGGTTAATGGGCTAGAACACAACCCAAAGCCAAATGAAAATACCAAAATCCTAATCAACTCCAAACATATCGATGTTTATACTTAAACAAGTTGTAAACGTCATTTGAACTCAATGAAAGTGGTCTCGAGTCTGAATTCGACTATTTACAAAAAGTCACATTCGGACTTTAATCCAACTAACGATGCTATATTTAAATAAATATTTAAATATATAATCATAAAATTGCAGGTTGTTACAACATAGCAGTCACTAGGCCCATTTAATTAATCTTTTATTAATTAAATCACTTCCCAAATATTTACTTCAAATTATCTTTTAAAAAGATATAACCAAAAACCATTTCAAATCATTCGATATTGGAAAACATTTCCATATACTTATATCAACGGTATAAGTATATTTAAAACACTACCATTTTAGAGACATGCCAAATAGATTTCTATAACCATACAAGTCCAGAGTTCGTACGTCTCTGGACGTGTGTAAAGTATAAGAAGCAATGCTCCTATACCACCAAGCCTTTAGTACGATCATAAGAGCCAATTCGTGTATTTCATAATGGAAGGTCCAAAACATCAATTTATTGGGTCAAAATGAATGTTGCATAAAACATCGTTCTGACAACACAAACATCAGTATAGGGATTTGATTAATTAATTATATATATATATATATATAATCCCGTATACTATATATAACATTTCCTTTCGAAAATCACTTACTATAACAATAGTGTTATAGTCCATGCCTTCCATACTTCTCGAAAACGTCTATTACAACAATAAATGTTGAAATCTATGTTTTCAATGCATGCCACATTTTAAAACATTTTTCAAAACCATTAAATTCCAATTGGAATTATTACTTTCCAAAACATTACTTTAAAAGGATAAATTACTTTTTAAAACTATTAACTTCATCGAAAATATTACTTTCAAACCTTTCCTTTAAAAGATTATTTAACTCTTAAAACATGAATGTTTTTCATTTATATAAAAATCCATATTTAAATCTCAACATAAATCATTTCCATATTTATAAAACTATGTTTATAGATCTCCTTTTTATTTTATAAAACTTCTATTTTATAAAATCTCTTTATTTATAAAATTCTATTTATAAATCCTTCTTTTATAAAAACTTATTTACTATCAAAATCCACTTCTTAATTCATTTCTTTTATAAATCTAATTTATTTATAAAATCCATTTATAAATCCATTTACCAAATAAACTTCAAATCCATTTACAATATAGTTATAAATTCTGATTATAAATCTATTTCTTCATTTATAAAATCTCACTTTCAAAATACTTTATATAACCTATTCAAAAATTCCAAATCAAAGTATTTCTCAAAACTATACTTTTATAACATAAAAAAAATCATACTTTTAATTTATTTAAGAACAATTTCATTCCTTTTAATAATTTAAAAATTATCAAAACATATATGTACTTCCAAAATCACTTTGAAAATCATTTCAATTCAAAATCACTATTTCATAGTATTTCAAAATACTAAAAATATGGCCAGTGCTACCATAACACTCAATAAGCAAAGTAAATCCATGTCATCCAATATAGCATCCATCACATCATATATCAAAATATATGAAAAGTAAAATCAACAATGTAAGGAATCCTGTTGGATCCCTCCAACTTGTCCCCCCTACATCACATACAACATATAATCAAATAATATAAATCAACCGCTTTGATGCAGGATTCATATACAAAGGGTCATTTTCTCTTACACGGGAACATAATAGTGTCTCATCCGCTCCAATAGGCAGTATATATCCAAACAAACAAATAAATATTGTATATCATCTAAACAAGCAACAAACAACATAAATATAATTATTTCCACTTATAAAAAAATATAAGCAGGCCAGAGAGGTGAGTTTACTCACAGAAATTCCAGAAATCGGCAAAGCGCTCCTGTTTGGATTAAAATTGAATGGTCGTTCAATTTAACTCTAAATTCCTACTAGCTCCAAGTCCATCCAATCCAACTCCACAGCGTAATACTCATTGATACGAATGCAACGCAACTTGTCGCACTCGAAACCGACCTCGAATGAATGAGTTATGAATTTATGAACATTTTAAATAAATTAAACTAGCTTAACTTAAATTAATTAAAATTTAAAAACAAAACCATCCTTCCATCCCCTCGTTCGTGCACACAACCCAGGCCATGAAAGAATTGAACCTAAAGCCGCTGAACATTCTTCGAACGTCGTGTCACGTATTCTCCACCGAAGATCGATTGAACGCTCCTAACAGATGCGCCATCACGACCGTGCCTCCCACCATGCTTCCACCAAGCTCGATCACCGGAATTTACCCCCACAGCGTGCCCTAGGTCACATGAACGCTGCCGATTCTTGCTTCCATCCATCGACGATTCGATGATCCAGCCTTTGGTTGCATAGAGCTCGTCAAACTCTCCATCTTTCTTGTTGAAGTCGAAGCCTAAAAATGTGTGGATGGAGAGAAATAACTAGGTGGTTGAATTTCGGCTATTAAAACTTTAAAGGTGGCGGCTGAAGAAAACCTAGCTAGGGTTTTGGCAAATGAAGATAGTTGATGGCCTTATAAAGAAAATTTTCGCGTCACTATTCATTAGTGAAAATTTTGAACTTAAAACTAAGCGTGCCGCCTGACATTCCATAGGTATTTCCCATATTCCTAATACATTGGAATATATATCGAAAGCCAATTCCATAATATTCAGAAATTAGCTTTTCAAAATCAAATTATATTAATTAAAATTTCTTTAATTAATTTATACACGCTTCGAACTCCATGACCAAACGATACGTCCGATCACCACGAAATTCGACATCGTATAATAATTCACTATTCCGAATCCAATGCAACTAGTTTCATCAAAATCCGAGATGGTGCCCCAGAAGGCTATTTTTACATGTTAATTAAAACGAGTAATTTCCAAAATTAGTTTAAATCACTTTTAATTAAAATTAAATTTTTTTATCCTCCTTCTTGTTCAAATAGAATTTAAATCAACTTTCGAAATCATTTTCTATTCATATTAATTCAAGGCTTAATTATTTAAGTAATTCCATATATTCAAATTTAACCATTTAATTATCAAATAAATCACTATATTTGAAATATAAGTTATTTAACTTATAAAATTAACTTTTCAATATTTAAAATCAATTAAATATTCCAAATTTGAATGACTGAAATTCAACGTCGTTACAATGAGGCTTCTTGATAGATAACCAAAGTTTTTTATTATAGTAAATGGCTATGTAAGGAGAACAGAGGTTTCTAGTCAAGATGCCTAATTAGAGTCCACACAAGTGAATCGGGTGAGTGATACTAGCTTGTAAGTGAAGTTATGTATTCGAGTGAAGGTGGAATCATATTTTCATATGGATGATCCATGAATAGCAGGTAGACTTATGAATAGTATTGGGTGTTCATGTGTTGGAATTTCACGGACAAAATTCATTTAAAGGGGGAAGAATGTAACGACCCAGAATTTTATCGCTTCGATATATGAATATTAAATTAATTAATCGTATTCAAATAATGGATACCCCTTTTAATTTATAACTAATAATAGTGAAATTATTTTCAAGATGTGTTTACAAAAATAATTAGTTAAAAGAAAATTAGAAAATTTGACCAGAAAGATTTTTCTGAAAATTTAATTTTTCACTATTCAAAAGTTGTTAAAAAGGTTGTAAAACACCTTAATATATTTAAAATACACACGTATATAAGTAATGAGTACTTAATTAAGTGTGTAAAAGTGTAAATAATACGTTTATTTAAGTTAAAGAAGTGATGTGACAATTTTCAAGTTTAAAAATTAAATAAAGAAAAGAAACCATGACATGTCACTTTCACCTTTCATCCTAATCTTTAAGTTAAAGAAGTGTGTAAAAGGGTAATGTCATATTTCATATCACATTATAAGTATAAATGTATTAAATGCATGTTGGTTTGAGAGAGAACAATTAGTACAATATAAGAAGTGATGTGATGAGGTGGCGATGTGGCAAGTAATGGGTGGAGTATAGTGTACTAAAGGGTATCAAGGTAATTTGTTAATTTCACTTTATGTAAAACAACTTCTAATGTTCTCTCTCTTATTTTTCATTCATTTCTCATTTTTTTCAAAAACTCCAACTTCTTTTCTAAGCTTTGAAATCTCTTTAATGACTTCCATGTTTCTTTAAAAAGTTTAAAAATCAGTTCTTTTCCACCTTAAAGACTCTCAAACTTGTTTAAACACCTTTCTCTTCCTTCCTACAGCCTCTTCTTCCTCAAAACAAGTCCAAAAACCTCTACAACACACCATGGCCAAGTCCACTAAACCATGGCAGAGCCCAATCATGTTAAGGCCGAGCCTAACATTCACTTCCATGGTCCAAAAATCAAGTTTTTCAAAAGAAATCTAAGATCTATGGCCATTTCAAGTTCTAGTGATAGATTTGGTTTGCTTTCATAATTTTGTTGAGTAAAAACATACATCTTTTTGGAAAATATTAACTTTTATTTTGTTATATGTTACTGTGTGAAATATTTGTTGATTTAATGAATTATTTGTGTGGTTTGGATATAAATGTATGTATGCTTTATGTGATATTAAGTTAGATTTGAAAAGGATGTCTAAAAGTGGTGTAAATGCTGTAAAGTTTAGATGGTTATGTTTGTAGTTATGATATGTTTATGTATGTTATAGACATGATATATAGTGATATGCTAAGAAAGTTAGTATCTTTACTAGTTTAAGCACACGAAATCCTTTGTGTAAAAACTAGGATTATTGGTTTTAAAATCAAAGGATTTTCCAAGTTTCAAACTTTGTTTTCGTTTTACAAAATTTCTATTTTATGTTTGAAAAAGTTAGTAAGCTTCATTGAGTTAAGTTTCAAAAAGGAAAGCCAAAAACAAGTTTTTAAGTTATGATCCATATAGCGGTAGTCGCTATGGATGCAGTTTCGCTAAAAGTTCACTTTTTACAAATTAAGTTTTTATACTTAAAACACTTTGGAAATGTTTTATAAAACTTAATTAATCATGATTATGAATTTAACTAAGGATTAATTAATTAATTAATTATTAATTACCAAACTGATCATAATTAAGGGGAGATTAATTACTAATTAATTATCTTTCAAAAGTGAGATTAATTTTAATTAATCTTTTATTAAGTAAGAATAATTTTTAATTAATTATGAATTAAGTATATGATTTATTTTTAATTAATTATTAATTAAATATAGGGTTAATTATTAATTAATTAATTATTAAGTAAGTGTATAATTATTCTAATTATAAATTAATAATGGGTTTTAATTTATAAATAAATTATTTATTATAGTTTAATTATTTCTTAATTAATAATTAAGTTAAGACTTGATTAAGATTTATTTATGATTTAATAAAGGGTCTAACTTGTATTTAATGATTTTTAAAGGAGTTTAATTTTTAATTTCTTTGTTTACTAAGGATCAATTTGTTTAAATGCAACTTTCTTTCCAAAGATTAGTTTAAGCACAAGGGATTTGATTGCCAATATCATTAAGTAACCATACAAATGTGAATAAGTTATACCAAATTTTGATATTTGTTAGCAGAATAAATCCTCGTTTTGTTATAACTCAATTGTATTGATTATGTGAACATCTGTTAGCAGAATAAATCACCGTTCTGCTATAATTGAACTTTATAGATTGTTTGGACATCTATTTAGCAGGACAAATCACCATCCCACTATTATGTTATTTGGACATGTATTTGACAGTTGGTTTATATTGATATATTATTCCCTGATTTGGTTATGGATGAAATTTACATATATGTTAGCTTATGTAAATAACTGTTATGTGACTTGGAAGTCAAATTAAATTAAAATGGTAACTTGATTTAGTACCACTACGGTCACTAAGCCTCCTTTCAAATTTGTAAAATTATGGTTTTAAATTGACTTTAATTCTATATAAATTTAAGGATAAGTATTTTAAATAATTTTGAAAGTTCTTCAATTATTTTAATAAAGGTATTTATAAATGATATTTTGTAAATAATATCTTATAAAGGATTTATTTAAAGGATATTTTTAATTGATTTTGTTGATTTACTAAAGAGTTTTTTAAATGATTTTCGGAGATTTATTAAGTAGTTTTATAAATGATTTTTAGATATTTATAAAAGAGTTTTATATGTGGATTTAGAATTTAAGAAAAATGAGATTTGATAAATGGAAATGGTTATAAAAGGGATTTATTAAAGAATTTTATAAATAAAAAGAATTTGAGATTGGGATTTCCCTTAAATGGCCTTCTTAATTATGGTGGTGTGGGACTTTCATTTCATGCTTAACACTGAAGAAATAGTGCTTGGGATTGTTCTTATCTCTAATTTAAATAATGTTTGTTTGACCCTTTTAATATCATTTTGAAATAAGGAAGCTTTCACAAATGTTTTGTTAATATACTTATGTCAGTGAGATAAGTATATTCATGTTTTGATAAATGTTTTGAAAGGAGATTTAAATAAATAAAAACTTATTTTGAGACTTAGTGGTTGCTATGGGAAAATTAAATCTCTAGATTGTTGTTTGATTTTGTATTTGATAGTTAAATAAGTGACTATCAAATCTTAATCTGTTTTAACTCAGGAAATATGTTGTGCATATTTGAGTTCCCCAGTGAGGACTCGAATATTTGTTGCATACTTTCGACGAGCCAAAATTGAGTTAGCTGGGAATTACTGCTCGGTTTTGGGGATATCGATTTTGGATAAGTATGATTTATCTGAACCACTCCAAACTGATAATGTTCATGATGGATCTTTATGAAGTGTTCTATGGAGCTATACTATTCTTCCGGAGGGGGATTCCAAAATGGAAGATAGTAAATGTTGAATGTTTGTTCAATCCCGGAACAACTTGTATGGATGAATACTGGCATTGCATTTCTTCCTAGAGGGCAGTGTTAGCATTCTAAGATGGTCTACTATGAGGAAAAGGTAATGGTGGCCTCTCAAAGCCTCACACAATTGAAATGGAAAACATAGGGTAGATGCGACAGGGCTTTGGTCGCATCCATTAAAGTATGATCATTCCAAGTTCTAGTGTCAATGTTCTATGTATGTTTCGGGGCCCATTTTTGGTTATTGATCATAGCCAAGGGGTGATTATATTAGGTACTATCTAGTAAGTGGTAGGCTGGTCCTATGGTGCAGTTGAAAGGTTTTCGACCTTACTGTACATTTTATCCTA
The DNA here is from genome assembly GCA_030737815.1 of Allium fistulosum. Lineage (NCBI taxonomy): Eukaryota > Viridiplantae > Streptophyta > Magnoliopsida > Asparagales > Amaryllidaceae > Allium > Allium fistulosum. The sequence continues at coordinate 1,114,565,482 of CM060905.1, forward strand.
AGGTGTACAAATTTTTGGAGGGTAGTTCCTTACCTTGCCATTTGATGGAAATCAGTTCTCAAATAAGTGCCATCGGTTTTTGATTGTATACCTATTATTGCTATCATGTACACACATCACAGCTAGTTGGTTACTAAATACTTTAAACCCTAGACATTATGATAATATGAAAGGATTTTATATAGAAAATGTTTTGGTTATCGTAAGGTAAAAACCGTCTATTTCTATGTGCGGCGTGGTCTTACGAGATACATTTGATTTTAAAGGATTTACAAATTATAATAAATGAAATTCCTTGTGATTTGAGTTACTCACATTGGTTTACTAGAGTGACCCGGACGTTATTTTCTTTTAATGCTCGGGTCAGACCGAGCATATTTTTCAAATTAGCTTTGGATGTAATGGAGCTCAGGAGACGAGCTGGAGGCCAAGAGGTATCTACGTATTTCTTTATGTTTTACTGCATGGTTTTTTGTATTTATCAGAAATTGTAAGGACATGCGTTATAACCATCCAAGTAGATGATAGGTAGTACTTTGATGGGTGTATGTGTATAAAAGTTTTCTTTTGTAAAGATCATTGTTATATTATAGATTATTCGTTGCGATGAGATTCTATGTTGTTTAGTTTCTTCTTTTCTTCTTTCTTCTTCTTTCCTCTAAACATCTATCTTTCCAACACTTGGTTGTTTGACACATGAATGACGTGGATGTATTAGTGTCAACTTTTTAGGGTCAAAAGGTGGATCATTACACATATAGGTTATAATTGGACTTTGGTTTAGATCGAACTAACATTTGAAAGTGTACTTATATGACGCCCCACCTCTATACCCACGCTAACCAAGAACACTACGGTGTAGTGCTGTCAATTAGCATGGAGAATAAGGCTGTTGAGGAGCGACCATCCATGTAACTTCTTTGTGCGAGCACCGATATGTCAGATAGAATAGGATGCATATCTTTTAAGGAGGAAATCCGACATACCGATACAAACACAAAGCTATCACACGGTGGCTATATATAATCTTCGGAAACAAATATAGAAATAAACGTAACATAAATCAGTCACAGACAATTCATATCACAGAGGCGGTAATAGATATGAATAAATATACAACACATGAAAGTGTACATCAGAGTAGTGGTCAGAAAAATCCACGATAATACAAAAGAATAGCATCACGTGCTATACAAAAGAATAAGTACACAACATAGAGTCTATATCTCAAATGTGTACATCCAAAAACTACAATCTATGTAGTTAGCCAAAAGTCAGAATAGTCCTGAAGAGAAGTCAAGCAGAAGCACCTGTAACATCTCGGTCTGACCCGAGTATTATTTATAAGAAAATAATAAACGGATCAGTCTAGCTATAAATATCAGATAAAGTGATATAGAATAATAGATATGACAAAAACGTATCATAACCATAATAGCGTACTGTGGTAAGTACGTAATTGAAAATCAACAAGAGATTAATCAATACCACAAGAATCTTCTCAAAGATTAAAAATAATGTCATACTCTTTATTTAATTCACCAAGCCACAATAAATGACATACATATTAATGCCAATTGTAAAAGTTGGTGAAACATTAAATTCAGAAATCAACACACGAAATCTAGAAATCACAAAAAGGGGGAAGTCCGAGCACACGGACGAGAAGGGCAAGTCCGAACACACGGACGAGAAAGGCAAGTCCGAACACACGGACGAGAAAGGCAAGTCCGAACACACGGACGAGAAAGGCAAGTCCGAACACACGGACGAGAAAGGCAAGTCCGAACACACGGACGAGAAAGGCAAGTCCGAACACACGGACGAGAAAGGCAAGTCCGAACACATGGACGAGAAAGGCAAGTCCGAACACACGGACGAGAAAGGCAAGTCCGAACACACGGACGAGAAAGGCAAGTCCGAACACACGGACGAGAAAGGCAAGTCCGAACACACGGACGAGAAAGGCAAGTCCGAACACACGGACGAGAAAGGCAAGTCCGAACACACGGACGAGAAAGGTCGCACATTGCTAGTCTAAATCATAAAAATGATCGTCATCGATCATAAAGAAGTGTCGATTACACTAAGCTAGTAAATATAAGAGTTTAGCTTCATGTCCCATAACCACTTGCTTAACTCAAATATTTACGAACAGATTGTAGATCTGCACTAGGAAATTATCACAAGAGTTTCAATATGTGTGAATCGAAATCACACCAATGAGGTATAGACTAACCTTGAAGATAAAGAGACATGTGTGAATCGAAATCACAAAAATGGTGTCTAGTCTAACCTCGCAACCAAAGAGACATCGCTCAATCGCTAGTCTAAATCACAAGAATGATCATCATGATCATAAGGAAGTGTCGATTACACTAAGCTAGTAAATATAAGAGTTTAGCTTCATGTCCCATAACCACTTGCTTAACTCAAATATTTACGAACAAATTGTAGATCTGCACTAGAAAATTGTCACAAGAGATTCAATCGAACAAGTCCATAAATTAACCGACGAAGTAAACGCAAGCGTTTCATACCACTTGTTTTGCTAAGCCGTTTAATTATATTTTCTCATACGAATGAGGTAAAGGTTTGTATATACTAGTAGATTGGAAAACAGTTTTATAAACGAGTTTGATATTGAAAATAGAGTTGAAATCGTTTTGATGATAGAGTTTTGATATTTACTACTAGTATTGAAACCTTTATATTTTTAAAGTGACAAGCCATAGAAGTGATTGTAGAAACAATCAATTATAAAAGTTCACATTCGAAGACGTGAATAAAATCCAAATAAATCAATTCCCAAAACCATCAAAGTAAGAAGTTCCGTTGAATGGTTTTCGGATAAGATTGCCTACGCAGAGTTATACGGGGTTCGACCTAGTGAAGACAAGCGACCTAAGTTTAAAAAGGTGGGCGACTTAACAAAGTGGCCGATAATAAATGATAACAACAAAAAGGGAATCATCCCGACTTGATTAGAGTTGGATATTCAAGCTAAAAAGGCAAATAGGCAAAACACAGCAGATTCAGACGTCTGAGATCAAGAATTCAGACGTTTGAATCTGGAAAATAAACTATTTTCCAGAACAGAGTTCAGACGTCTGAATCCTGGATTTCAGACGTCTGAAATAGGCACTTTTTAGCCTATTCCTTTTCTGGTTCAAAACGAACCAATTCAGACGTCTGAAATTTTGATTCAGATGTCTGAATGTTGGGAGAAGAAAATTCCCAGTATTCCATTCAAACGTCTGAACCATACGTTCAGATGGCTGAAACTGTTATTCAGGGCATTCCCTGAACCTAGGCCAAAAATGGCCAAACGACATCGATAACGATCGGTCGAGCAACAACGACTCAGGAATTGCACAAGGATAAGTGTTAGGAATTCATACCTAACAATCGAAGATAATTATTGACTTAGATGTGAGATAAAAATCTCACCTTTTCACAAAAACAATGAAGAAGGAGCTTGAAAGCAAAGGGAGAATCAACCACTCTTCAACACAACCCAAATGAGCTTGAATCTATGCTCAAAAAGAAGAACATTCCTAAAGTTAGGTTTAGGATTTCTGAAATTGAAAGGAGAACGGGTTGGAGAAGATGAAGGAGATGCTTACCAATGGGTTCTCTTAGAATTTGGAGCTAGAACTTGATTTGAAGATGAAACTAGGGTTCGGGAGTTTTAATTTCCCATCTCTCCCACCATTTTTGCTTTAGAACTGAGCAAGAGGAGGAAGTGAGAGTGAATGGGGTGGGATGATTCAGTTTGGGGTTTAAGTTGGCAAAGGGGCTGAACCCAAAACCAAACCCAAAGTGCAAATGGTCAAATTTTTGACTAGCTCCAAACATATCGAAGCTTACACTCAAAAAGATCGCAAACGACATTTTGAACTCAATGGAGGTGGTCTCGAGTCCTAATTCGACTGTTTGCAAAAAGTAGCTTTTCGGACTAAAATCCGACTAACGATGAAATATTTAAATAAAATATTTAAATATAAAATCGACAAATATGCGGGTTGTTACAACTTATAGCGATAGTCGCTATAGATGGAGTTTGGGATTGCCTTGTATTTTGAGATTGCTATGGAACTTTGTAGAAAGATCCTTAGGGGTTTCTTGCCATATTTGAAATTTTTATATGTATTTTTATTGCTATTAAAAGCTCGGATAGTAAAAATTTAAGTAACATCTCAAAAAGTGGCCAAAACTTCAATTGTGCAAAACTGCCCCGTTTAGCCTTGATTTTGAACTATAAAAGGTTTGAAAAGATATTTAAATTTAAGTATTTTGTTTCATTATTTTTAGTAGTGTTTGCTAACTCATATTAGATTATTTCAAAAGTGGTTTGAGATATTTATTAATTTTTGAGAATTAGTTGTGAATTTTTAAAGAACGGATATTTTGTTAAAATATATAGAAAACGTTTTCTTTTCAAATTTTAAGGAAAATTGTAAAGTTGTTATTTTCAAGTAATATTTTGGATAAAGTTTTAAAACCTATTATAAGTATTATAAATTATTTTAAAAGCATGTTTAAGTATATATAGTTTTAAAAAAATATGTTGACTATTTTATATCCAATGGAATAAAATATCTTTTGACTTGTTTAGTTAAAAAAATCAAGTTTACAAATAAGTTACTATACATATTTATCATTTAAAAAAGGCTTTTAAAAGTATAAACAAAAGTGTTAGAAAGGGGTTAGAATTGCTAAATGGCCAAATGGTAAATGGTTTAATTACTTGTTTGAAAAGTAATTAACCACTAAAAGCCGATGAAGTACGGCTTATCTATTGTGATAGTTAAGATTGACGTTGAGTAGAGATGGAGCAATAAAGCTCTACCCTACCGATTTTCCTCTTGATCGTAGAATAGTAAGTTGAAAAATGTCGAAAACGTGTTAATCGTGTTGATTTCTTCTTGTTTATAAATCATTAATACTATATTTAACAGTAAATGCTGAAGAGGTAGACTTATCTATTTGTAAGATTCAAGAATGATGTGTCTAGGCAAGGCTTTGATGCAACTAGTTCTCTAACTTACCTAGCTTCACTCTTGGATGAGGAATAGTTAATTTGAAATGTTGGAAATGAGTTAAGTGTACGTATTGTGATTTGCATAACCAATTGTTTTTTACTAGAAAATCGATTAGTCGATTATCGAACTTAACCAAATATGACTTAAGATGGTATCGAAAGGCTATGCAATTTCATATCAATAAGAACCTTTGGGGAGGAGCATTGGTACGAAATTTCTCTAGATTTCGCTTACTTTTGAATGGACCAGAATTGATTTAGCCGAAAATTCATCAATTTAGTTTTGAAGAGACTAGGATTAGTAAGTGTTTTACTTATCGAATACCACTTCAAAACTAGTATACGATTTCTATGTTTTGGAAACAGTTATGAAAATAAAATGTTATGGAGTTGAACTATCAATCCCAAGGTTAAGTTCAAGGAGAGGTTAGGGTTAACGTTTCAAACGATGCTATCGTGTATGACTGTCAATCTTGAGGAGTATTCCAAGAGAGAGGACATCGTTAGCATTCGTCGGAGGACTTATGCGGGGAACCTATATGGAGATTCGAGATCTATTCGAGATGCTTGAATCCATGTAGTGATTTGCGATCTTTTCAACATGTGGGAATCCATTTGAGGATTCGCATTCTATTCAAGTAATGAAGACTCGAGTGAGAGATGACGAATGTAGCCTCGGCATTAGAAATGACTAAAACTAGAGATAGGATGCATAGCCAAATGGAACATAGCATTTTAGCAATCCTAAGGTTGCAGCAACTCCGTCTACTATTACTTATGGATATGCATGCGGGAGCAATGCATTCGAAACCACGGTTGTCTGGGCATGGGCCAGTTATGCATTTCCTACACTACATTCCCTAGAAATGTACGTTGCTTGAAAGGATATCTTTGATCCTTGTGCAGGAGTTCAGATTCGGCAAGATCCGAGGAGATCTCCATGAAAAATCCACGATGCGAACATGCCTTAGCGGTATTGATTGTATACCTATTATTATTGTGCCATTCACGCATCAACTATTTGATATGATTTATCTGCTACACTTTAGACATTATCTATCATTTCACTATATGTTAAACTTAATGAATGGTTGGTTTCTTTAAGAGGAAAACCATTATGGGAATCGGTATGGTCTCAATGGTTACCATTACTTATTGCATTTTCTTAAGTATCTCATGCTGGTTTGCCGGATTGATCCTGGTGTTATTTTCTTATAATGCTCGAGTCAGCCCTGTGTATGTTTCCAGATTTTGGTTTGGTAGTTTTGGAGCTTATGGAGAAGAGCTGGATGAGTGCCTACCGTAGTATTCCTATTTTTGCTATACTATTGTATTGTATATATCAGCATTGTCAGGAGCTGCAGTTATAACTGTCCAGGCTAATGATATTACTTTGGTTTTAGTATCTCTGATATTTTTGTATTCAGAGTAACTCTTTTTACTGTTCCTTTGATATTATATATTATCGTTCCATTATGAAATTCTGATATCGTGTTATATCTTTCTTGTTCTATTTTTTTTATTTTTCCCTAACTTTCTGTCTTTTCGACACTTGGCTGCTCGACACATGAATATGATGGATGTATTTAGTGTCAACGTTTGAGGGTCGAAAAGTCAGGTCGTTACATTTGGTATCAAAGCTCAAGGTTTAGAAAACACCTTGGCTTTGGTTGGGTATGGCACATTAAAGATAGGGTAAGCGACACCCTAGAATGATTCGAGTGTATTATACATATGAGAGCGTATTTGTAGTTTGAAAATTATACTTTTAAAATTATTCCTTAGAAATATCTCCTTCTAGTAACTCCTTTGAAGTAACTCTGTCCTTTCATGTCCTAAAGAAGTTTTCTTTTGATTAGGTAGTAAGAACTATGAGTACTAGAGCAGCCAATGCTAGAGGTAGTCAGAGTAGTACTCTCACAAACGGCGGAAATAGAGCGCCAAGAAATGTTGCTCCAATAGGGGAACCAAGGGTGGATATTGTGGAAGAGGTCGTGCAGGCCAAACCTTAGATCGGTTTTGCTTTGCTATGCCGTGATTATGGGAGGCTGTGGGTAAGAGGTTTAGTGGCATGGAGACTATTATAGAAGTCTAGTCTTGGCCCAGATTGTGTGATTGGAAATTTAAAGATATGGTGCTAGGTGATGCAATGAAGCGTAGGATGACATCATGACATCTGATGGATGCAGCCATGGATTAGTGAAGTTCTATCACTACAGATATCCTAGAGATTAACTTTTCTTGGGCCTAATTTAAAGATGAGTTTGAGATGAAGTTTATTTCGAAAGTCAAAAAGACTTTGTTATTTAGGAGCTTCTTGGATTTGAAGCAGGGGGCCATAACAGTGGCGGAGTATGAGAATCGGTTTGTTGCATTGTCTCGGTTCGGGTTAGAATTGGTTGATACACCGCTGAAGAAGAATGAGATGTTCATTGTGGTATGCGCCTTGAGTTCTAGCGGGATATGACTAATCATGTCATAGGAACTTTTGTTGGTTTGGCAAACATGGCTTTGAGGTTGAAAGCTTAACTCCAAAGCCATCTATTTCTACACCAGTTGGAGACAACAAGCAAAAGTTTCAACCATCAAGAGATATTTCTAGTGTATTTAGCTGTAAATGTGGGTAGAAGGCACACTTTGCTTGGAGTTTTAAATCAGGGAAAGAAGGGCAGGTGGTTAGAGCGTAGATAGTGAAAGCACCAATTGAGAAATTTCCGAAGCTTGAGGCATAGTTTGCACCAAAATGTAGTTACGGTTGCCATCAGCCTAGCCATTTTGTTAGAGATAGACCTACGCTCAAGAGTGGGGAGCAACCTAGGTTTTTGCTATTTTTGCAACTGAATAAGGGAAGCAAATTCTTAAGGGTATACTATCTGTTTATGGTTTGCCTATTCGTGTTTGGTTTGATACTGGTACTTCTCATAGTTTAATGTAACCTTGACTGTTTAATCATGCTCGGCATGTTATGAACATTGGGTATTGCTTGTTATTGATTTGTGCTTAACTAATTTATGAGCAGCTTTACCTTTCTACATCATGGGTTGGGTAGGCATTAATTGTGGGTACATTGAATGAACGCCTTGTGTTAAGTTTCACGGTTTGACTATAAGGCGTTCGGTGACAATATCAGGTTAGAAGTTAAAATTAGTAAATGATGTTTACTACAATCAAAAATGAAAGATAGAATAATTTGGAAATAATATTTATGAAAAATTTTATATAAGGAAGTGATTTTATATAAGTATGGTTTATAAAAATATGATTTATAAATGAAAAGGATTTAGATAGAGAAATTAAGAACTTAAATCCCAACATTTTAGAAAATGTTTTTCAATATTTTGGCGAAAATAATAATAGTATTAGTTGAATGTAAATATTTGGGAAATTGGTTTAGGAGAGAGAGGTCATGATACTTAGTATTATTATATGAAGTAGTTGATACTGCTTTGAAATGATTTTGGTTAAATACCAAAAGTATGGTTTCGATGTACTAAACTCACTTTTGTCACATGAAAATAATTTCCGTGATGACTGCAACATCATCGGTGTTCATTTTTGGGTTTCTAAGTGTGGGATGCTTCAAAGTTGTTTAGGTAAAATGGATTTTTAGTTAAAATTCTAAAAGTACGATTTGATATACAAAAGTTTTATGTATATATTATTTCAAAATAATTTGAAATGAAAACCGGTGTTTGGTTCTAAAAGTTCTCTTGTTAAGTTATTTCATGGACACATGTAGCCTATGCATTAGGAAAGTATGGTATGTGCTTCATGATACAATATGTTGTTTGATAGTTTTCATTGTTAAAATGAAATGGAATTTTTGATGATTTTGGATAGTCGGGAACTTCTAAGTTATTTTAGACCTTGTAATTAAGTGTTTTTGAAGATATAAAGTTGAGTTTATATAACACTTGAATTGAGAAGATAGCAAGTTAAAATGAGGGTTAAAAGGTTAAACATACTTGTTAAGTAAAACAAAATGATGTTTTCTATATGATCTTAGAATGTAATGGAGTATTATAAAAATATGAACATAAGTTATAAAATGTGGATAAACTTAAAGTTATGTTTTATGAAATGATTCACAAATGGTTTAAGTAGTGAATGACGTACTAATTCTATAAATGAATGTGATTAAAAAGGAACTGGTGTAGTTAAGAAACCAATAGGATAAATACGTAAGTTGTACGTAGTTGTTTTACTAGCATGACTATTCTTTATTTATTATTCTAGTACACGTTATCGAGCTAGTTTACACCAGTCCGATTAAGAATTTTTCACTCGATTCTTGACGGCGAACACTTGATACGGGTTTGTGATATAATCCCGATGTTTTCTACCATAGTATATGGTTATGCAAGGAGAACAGAGGTTTCTAATCAAGGAACCAAATCAGAGTCCGCACTAAAGTGGTCGAATGAACTATACTAGTTTGGAAGTGAAATTTATGTGATCGAGTAAGTGATCAGATCGAATATTGCGTACGGATGGTTCATGTGCATTGTACGGGCTATAGTATATTTGTATAATATGTTACATTAACTTATGAAGAGCTGGGGGAATAACTCTTTGATTTGTTATGAGGTAGCATAAATAATCATCTAAGTAAAAACCTAAGGCTGTTGAGCATAAGGTATGTTTAGTAGATTGTTCATCGTCCATGGACGATGAGAGAGTTTTGTACCTGAACAAACTATGAGCTTTGTTTGCTAGTGATTGTGAATGCTATTTGAGTATTTGGGTGCTTGTTCCTTTGTTAACGTCAGAAGTACTAAGAAGCATGGATGCTTGGGATTGTACAAAGAAGGCAAAGATAGTTCAAAGGTGTTATACCCAGTATAGTTATAGACAAGGGGTTTCTTCTGATCTTAGTATCCTATATCTTTTGTAATGTACTCATCGTCTGAGGTGGAGTCACCTAGTATGCATTTTGATTTGCAGTTTAGCTTATATATTGTTTCATCAATACTCTATATATGTGTCTGTTTCATCTATCTCTTTTGATTATCGCTCTTATTTGAATTTCGAGGATGAAATATTCTAAGTGGGGGAGAATGTAGTGACCTAGAAATTCGAACACTTCGTCTTCAAATTTCGAAATGTTTTGAAATATAGTTAAGTGTTATAAATATAATTTTATAACCTTGTTAGACATCGTTTAATAAATGAATAATGATTATAAACTTGTTTTTGAAATTTGTTTATAAAAATATATTCTTCGAAGAAAAATCGATAATGTGACTGAAAATCGGTTTATCGCTAAATAGCTTTTCGATCGATATAAGTTATTCGAACCCTTGTGCACTTGCCTAATGATCAATTAAACACATAAGCAACTGATTAACACACACCTCTTCATTGACCTTGGAAGGTTCTAGAATGTTCTAATGGATAAGAGATATTATCATGAGAGTGGTATAATGGTAATTAGCATAAGCAGAAGTGACATAAAGGAGAAGTAATGGGCGGTTAGTCTTTCATGGCATGGTGGGGAGTGAATGCAAGGTTAGGAAACACCATTCTTATGCCTATATAAGGAGAGGCATACTTTAGAGTATAATCACAAATTCAAAGCTAAAGTTATCATAAAATCAATGGCTTCTTCATCCTCCTCTATTATGTTCTAAAGAAAATTCTTATAAATCAACTCCAAATTAACTTAAATTTGGAGTGAGGCCTTGGGGCGATATTAGAACACCTTCCACCATGTTAAAAGTTGAAGAAGCACAACCATGAATTACCTAGGAGGATTGGCCGTGAGCTATTAGGGTGGGTTGGAGGCAAAAGCAAGGAGGAGGGAAGGAAAGGAGGTCGCTAGCTCGGGTCTACGCTTCGGTGCTTAGATCTTTGTTTTTGAGTGGTTAAAGTTGAGCTAACATCTCACTTTGAATGAAAATATAACACATATGTGTTTTTTGAATGGTGTTTTAGTTGTTTGAATTGTTGTTAATTTATTAAAACATTGGTGAATTCTTACTTTGAAAGTAAATGACATATGTGATCCATGTATATGGACTTGAACGAACTTTGAATGGACTTGTATGACATATGAATAATCCTTGAGCAAAGGATATAGATTATTGATGGACTTTGGTTTAGAACAGACTCGAATTTGAAAGTGTACTTACATCGACATTCGCTATATATGTAGTTTGGAATTTCCTTGTATATGGTGATTACTATGGAACTTCATAGAGAGATCCTTAGGAGCTTCTCACTATATTTATAATATTTTATATGTATGTTTGTTGCTATTAAAAGCTTGAATAGTAAAAAGTTAATTAACATCTTGAAAAGTGGCCAAAACTTCACTTGTGCAAAAGTGCCCCGTTTAGCCTTAATTTTGGACTTTATAAGGTTTAAAAAGATATTTAAATTTAAGTATTTTTTCGTTCATTTACAATTGTTAACAAACTCATATTAGTGTATATGAAAAGTAGTTTGAGATATTTATGAATTTTTTAAGAATTAGTTGTGAATTTTAAAGAAGAGAAATTTTGTTAAAATATATAGAAAACATGTTCTTCTCAAGTTTAAAGGAAAATTGTGTTAGCACCAAAATTGGTCACTAACCTCGTTCAGAAAGATTGTGTAGAGATATAAGTGATGAAAGTAAATTAACAGAGAAGACAATGCTAATTTAAATGTAGAAAGTAAGAACACCAAATTTTTAGTGGTTCAGCGTAATTGCCTACGTCCACTTTGTTCAACTTTATTGATTTCCTTTATGGTTGATTACAAATACAATTCGTGAATCAAATGCTTAAGTGAAGTTGTTGAGTAGAGAAGATGAGTCTTGAAAATGGCAGAGTCTCCCCGGTGTTTTCTCTCCAAAAAAGGATCCATTTCACTATGACCCTGCCCCTCTATTTATAGGCAAATATGGGCTGGACTTCCCAAGTGGGCTGATGGCCGAACACTCCAGCCCGAGTACAGTGGTCGCTGTACGCCGAGCAAGGTTTGCCGAACGCCGCTACGCCGAACCATTCCTTCTATGCCGAACGGTGTGTTGGTGTCGTGGGAAGTGTAGGATGGTTGTCTGTTGAGGCTGAACGTGCCTCCATCTCAAGCTCTTGGACGAACGGTGTATGCAGGCCGAACGACACCGGTATCTCTAGTAGTTGTGCATATTGAATGTCTTCTGGATGTCGAGTACTACACCGAACACCATGGGATGCCGAGTACTCCTGTTGCCGAGTACTACGCCGAGTACCATGGGATGCCGAGTACTCCTGTTGCCGAGTACTACACCGAGTACCTTGTGATGCCTAGTACTCCTGTTGCCGAGCACTACGCCGAGTACCTTGGGATGCCGAGTACTCCTGTTGCCGAGTACTACGCCGAGTACCTTGGGATGCCGAGCGCTCTTGATGCCGAGTTCTCCTATCACCGAGTTCTAATGATGCCGAACACTAACTGACGCCGAGTCTCCTGATCGCCGAGCACTACGGATGCCGAACGCTGTGGATGCCGAGTCCCACTTGATGCTGTGCGCTTCGCCGAGTCCTCCTGGATGCCGAACAATCCATCATGCCGAGTTCCAGCTGATGCCGAGCGCTCTTGTATGCCGAGTACTCCTGGATGCCGACCAGTCCTTCATGCCGAGTTCTAGCTGATGCCGAGTACTACACCGAGTACTCCTGGATGCCGATCAGTCCTTCGTGCCGTGTAGTGGCCAATGCCGAGCACTCAGTTGCCTGGTCAAATCTCCAGGAAACACTTGCCCCCCAAAGTGTATCGCCTGACTGAACGTGGTACGCTTTGAATCATACAACCTTTTCGTCTTGTCTTAAACCCTTGGCTAACCTCGAGCGGAGATGCCACCTTTGAGTATTCCAGCGATTCAGGTGTGTGCTGAGCGTGTTCCCACTGGCGAACGAGACATTCGTAACCGGACGATGCCTCCTAGCCGAGCAATACTTCAGTGCCGAACCATTATGGGCAGAAGCCGAACGACATGACCTTGACCGGTTCCACCGGGTATGGCCTTTTCGACTTCCCTTTCTGTCTATAAAAGTCGAGGCCTTCTTCCTCCTTCTCTTTTCACGCTCACTTCTCCTATCTTGTCTTCGAGAAACTCACGTGTTACCAGCCTGCAAAGACTTAACAACTCTTCCTAACCCACTTGGCGCTGATCAAAATCGCGATCCTCAACCCCAAACTTCTTCAAGTCGTGATCCATCACATAGGTAACAATCCCTCTACTAAATCCTTAAAGGGATTTCGACACGAGACACAGGTGATATGTGGATTTTTTTTAGAGCCATACGATGCGGCGAAAGGTTGGAGTTGGTTAGAATGCCGAACAGGATGGTTCGGTGTGGATGGAGGAAATCACTGTGGAGGACGGTGTGTTTAAGCCAAATAGGATGTCGGGTATGGTCCCGGCCGAACGAGATTTTTGGCCGGGCGATGCTTTTCCGAACAGTCACCCATGCCGAACAACATAAATGCCTAATTATAAATGCCGAACCACCACATATGTCGACCAATACAACTGCCGAATACCATATATGCCGAACGAGATAACCGTTTAGGCCGAACAATGTATGTGCCAAACCATATAACTGCCGAACACTATATTCGCCGAACACCAAAAATACCGACCAATATAAATGCCTAGGCCGAACAATATACGTGCCGACCTATATTTAGGATGAACAATACAATTGCCGAACAATAACTTAGCCGAACAAAAACTCAAGCCGAACAACATTCAAATGCCGAACAAACATATACATGCCGAACAATTTCAATGCCGAACACTTGACAATGACTTAACCGAACCAAGATACATGCCGAACTCTTCTCAGGACGAACAATGCAACTGCCGAACAACATTTAAATGCCGAACGATAAAAATGTCAAATTGGACTTAAGCCAGATACTTCATAAATTACATGTTTTCTAAATTTGGGACTGTAACCACTACCAGGCGGGCTCTTCGAGACGGTCAGCGATGATGGTCTTCGAAGGCCACGATTCGAAACTCGTTTTTATATCCTTGAAATCTTATTGCTTGTACACAATTGCTTGCACTAGTTCACACACCACGTGGGGGGAAAACTCGTGTTGCTAATTCTAACGTTCAACGTTTTTTAAGTATAGTTTTCTCAAGCACTTAGCCAGGTTCGTTATTTATTTGGGATGTTGAGAAAATCTAGCTCCGCCACTATATCCGACAGGCCTGGGCCGTCATCAAGGCAAGGAGCCGCTGATACTTCTAACCCATCGACTTCTCCTGCTCATAACTTGGCGCCTGATGCTCTGGAGGCAACCATCTTACTAGACAACCCGATCGATTCTCAAGCCTCAAAGATCAATGAAGCTGCTCTGCGACGGATATGCTCCATTCATGGGATTCCTTTTGCCGACGTGTTAGTTCCTTCGAGACACGATCGTCCTCATCTGCCCCCAGTCGGGTACACTACCTGCAACAAGTTCATGTGTTGGATGGGCAGCGTGCCTCCGTTCAATTTATTTCTCCGGGATGTTCTGCAGTACATAGACATGGCTCCGTCGCAGCTGCACCCGAACGGCCATGCGTTCCTATACGGGGCTTACTTACTTTTCATGGCCGTCTTCTCCAGACCTCCAACCCCTGGTGATATCAGATACATTTATATGTTCAAGAAACGGAAAAACATTCCTTCCTTTATGTTCCTCGAGCCATACCACAAATGCCAGATCTTGACAGGGGCATGTAGCAAATTTGCCCTGTACAAACAGGAATGGTTCTATGTGCGCTGCCCTTCTGGTTTCGCTAGGAGATGGGTTGAAGGCAGTAAGTCTCTCTGCTGAATCACTATTCGTATTTAATCGGAGTCATGCTTTTCCTAACTCTTCATTTCATCTTTTCAGGTATCAACCCGCGTACGGAAAGCCGAGGATATTCTGAGGCTGTTGAAGCCATTAGAGCTCTTCCTGCTGAGGATCGAGACATCCGAACTATCATTTCAAATGAATCGCTGTCGGGGTTTGGCTTGCTAGCCCCTGGTCGTCGGATCAGCCTTCCAGAAGGTGTTACCATTCCCAAACCTCCGTCCGGTAAAGGGAAAAAACTTGCCGGATCGTCGTCGCGTCGCGCTCCCGACACGCACGAAGAAGGCGAGCGCAAAGAGGATGATGCCCCTGAAACTCAGGGCGAGAACGTGGGTCCCGCTTGGAATCCGGCAATCGAAGTTCAGGATATTGAGACATCATCCTCCCCTTCGAAGGGAAAGAAGAAGTTGAAATATACGGTTCAAAAGGAGAAAGCTGGTGGCACCTCAAAAGTTACGCCTACCCCTCCTGAGAAAGAGGCTTCTTCGCAGCATCTGGAAAGTTCCTTGAGGGGTCTATCGAACCTTTCTATTCCCGAAGACATACTTAATTACGAGTTTGATGATCCTGAAGCCCTCAAATTCTCTTCACCCGCGAAAGGCAATGCAGGAGCTCGACTCCCGGCCCAAGGAAATACCACTCCGATTAGCAAAGATAAACGAACGGGTCCGTCGGGGGGAACACTAGGACACACACGCACATGCGCATTTCATAATATACTTCAAGTCTTTTTTCCTATCTCGTGAATTTCCCTTAACTCGTTGTTATCTCCATTCTTTGCAGGTGATATGGGGCGTTCTCACGGACTCGATCGCCTTCAGGGCTCTTCAATATTTCATCACTCTGGACGAGATTCTGGTTCAGGTAGACGCAGGGACAGAGGCGACTATGAAGATAGGGACAATCGCCCCCGCGAGTCGTCTCACCGCAAGAAGTCACACTCTCAATCTTCCCAGTCCCGTGATCTTCCTCCTCCAACTGAAACGGATAGGCAGAAGTCTTTACAGAAGGGTTATCAATCTGATGCTCCTCGAGAACAACATTCCAGTTCATCGAGTACAAGGCAAGTTCGAGAGCAACGGAAAAGAACGGAATTCTCAAAGCCTCCTCCTCCTACTCCTGCGGTGGGCCTAACTGTTGTGGAAAAGATGGTCGACCTTAAGTCCAAGTTTCCGAAAATTTGCTTTGACGGCTTGAAGTTCCTCCCGGCCATTCATCATATTCCCGGGCATGTGAAGCAGAGTGCCATTGCCTGCAATAACGACGTCTATGTTCAACATGACGCGTTTGTGCACTTGGTGGAGAAGGTCTCGGAAGTATCTGTTGAGCGTCAACACGAGATTGACCATCTGAATCTGGAGGCTGACAGCGATAAGAAAATCATCAAACTCCAAGACGAAGAGCTCGCTTCGTATAAGTCAAAGCTAGAAGCCGCTGAACAAAGCGCAAAAATACTACCGAGGCAGTTACTCGTTTAGAGGCGGCTCACAAAAAAGAGCTTGACGAAGCAGTCCAGCGCAGCGGTGCCCTCGCCCTAGAAAAAGACTCTGTCCAAAAGGAAAGGGATGCACTTGCTACTCAAGTCAAGGAGCTGAAGGAATTACTTTCCAAGGAGAAGGAAGACAAAGTAGCCGCTCAAGAAGAATCGCAGCGATACTGTAATGAGATTGTTGCTACCCGACTCCTGAAGACAAAGCTCGATGATGAACTCGCCGGGGTCGAGAAAATGAAGGACGAGGCCCGTGAGGAGGGCAAAAGAATGGCTGTGGAAGAGCTTGATTCTCGCCTCGAGGCGGCCGCAGAAGCCGGCAGGGAAGAGGTCAAAAGTATGTTTGACCCGTTGATCGCCGAGTATGGAGCCCGCGTCCTTATGCACCGCGACTTAACATTTCTGGGTGACGGCTACCTCGAATCCCTGGCTGAGGCGTGGGAAACTCTGATAAGGATCAGGAAGGTCGAGTCGGGCTCCAACGAGGTCGATGAGGATGTCTTGGTGAAGGAGTTCCTAAGGGGGAATGAGCCATCGGACTTATCCGCAGCATTGGCACTTTATAGCAAAGGCTCGTCCCCTCCGAAAGAGAAGAATGACGAAGCTGGCCCGTCTCGGGCCGATGCTACTACTCCTCACATTGCCGCTCCTTACGCTGCTCAATCGGCCGGTCGGCCAACACTTGATCCATTCGAGCAGCATGCTAGTTATGATCCCGAAGATCCCGGGCTTGGTGTTCATGTGCTGTCACCTATCCTGGAGGGTGAAACCCCTCGTGCCACCGATAGCCAACCGGACCCTGGTAGGAAATTCTTCTTTCTCTAGAAATTGAAGAGATCCCGTCATTTTTCAGCAGTGGCTACTCGTTCTAATGCTCATTCCTTATGTTTTCGTGCAGGTTGCTCTAACGCCGAGCCAACTCCGAGGAGCGATGATGCCAAGGAGGAAGCAGAGAAAACAAGCGACGTTGCTCACGCAGGAGTAACTCCCGGTCCAGACGCTCAAGTGATCGGGGCGCTAGATGATGACAAACTTGATACTTCGTCTCCTGCCGAAGGAAGCGATGAAATTGAAATCACTGGCGCCTCTGAGCATACTTCAGAGATGAGCATAAAGGACCGTCTTGCCGACGAGGAGAAGAAAAAAGTCAAAGTCAAAGTTGAGTCTGAAATACTGGAACTCACTGACCCGCGGAACAGACCTTTGAAAATCATTCTCCCGAGAAGGTCCAAACCACTAGATGTTCCGTCTCCTACTCCCGACTCCGTTTCTCTAGCAAGCAAAAAATCCAAGAAAAAGCGTGAGGGAGAGGAGTCGTCGGAAACAACGAAGGAAGACAAAAGGAAGAAGTCGAAGAAATAATCGATACACTCGTTCAACGAGTTTTTTGCTTAAGTCTTGTAATTGCTTTTATCTTCCACAACTTGCAGTTTGTATAGAGAGGTCTGAATTTTGTAGGAGTGATCATGTATCCCCATTTTGGACTTATCGAATAAAATTTTAGTTTCTTTTTGTTTGAATGATTCTCTTGTCTTTATTTGGTTTGCTGACACTATGCTCCGGGGACTTGGAGACTTGAGACTGTTTATACTCTAGTCCGCGCTCCGAGGGCTTGGAGTACTCCGATCCGCGCTTTGGGGATTCGGAGATTTGAAATCGTTTATACTCTAGTCCGCGCTCTGGAGACTTAGAGTACTCCGCTCCGTACTCTGGGGATTCGGAGATTCGTATTCGTTTATACTCTAGTCCGCTCTCTGGGGACTTAGAGTACTCCGCTCCGCACTCTGGGGATTCGGAGATTTGAAGTCGTTTATACTCTAGTCCGCGCTCTGGGGACTTAGAGTACTCCGCTCCGCACTCTGGGGATTCGGAGATTTGGAATTCGTTTATACTCTAGTCCGCTCTCTGGGGACTTAGAGTACTCCGCTCCGCACTCTGGGGGCTTGGAGTACTCCGATCCACGCTTTGGGGATTCGGAGATTTGAAATCGTTTATACTCTAGTCCGCGCTCTGGGGACTTAGAGTACTCCGCTCCGCACTCTGGGGATTCGGAGATTTGAAGTCGTTTATACTCTAGTCCGCGCTCTGGGGACTTAGAGTACTCCGCTCCGCACTCTGGGGATTCGGAGATTTGAAGTCGTTTATAATCTAGTCCGCGCTCTGGGGACTTAGAGTACTCCGCTCCGCACTCTGGGGATTCGGAGATTTGGAATTCGTTTATACTCTAGTCCGCTCTCTGGGGACTTAGAGTACTCCGATCCGCGCTCTGGGGCTTCGGAGATTTGGAAATATTTTATACTCTAGTCCGCACTCTGGGGACTTAGAGTACTCCGATCCGCGCTCTGGGGCTTCGGAGATTTGGAGTAGTTTATACTCTAGTCCACGCTCTGGGACTTAGAGTACTCCGCTCCGCACTTTGGGGATTCGGAGATTTGGAATTGTTTTATACTCTAGTCCGCACTCTGGGGACTTAGAGTACTCCGATCCGCGCTCTGGGGCTTCGGAGATTTGGAATCGTTCGTACGAGTCTGTATGTCGTGCAGGATAATGTAACTTATCATCCAATTAAGAGATATAGAAACTTCATAGAAAATATGGCTTCAAGCCTTTATTAATGAAAATCAACTAAATTGCTTGATTACAACTTTTAAAAGGAAACTAAGTCATTATTGAATGGAAACATGCAGGAAATAACAGTGCCTACAACAAGAAAGGAAAACATGCTAAATGTAATAGTGCCGCAAATGTTCACTGTTCCATGCTCGGGGGAGTGTCACGCCATCAACGGTCGCTAGCTTGAATGTTCCTTCTCCAAGCTTCCGTTCAATGGCGTATGGACCTTCCCAGCTGGGATTCATGCGTGATGGTACCGGGAAAACTCGTTTCAGAACGAGATCACCCACATCAAAGATTCTTGGGCAGACTCTGCCGTCGTAGTAACGCTTGACTCGATGTCTATGCGCCACCACCCTTAATTCAGCTTCTTCACGCTTTTCGTCGATGCAGTCCAGTGATTCTAGCAAGAGGTTTTGGTTCGTCTTGGGGTCATAGTATGTCACTCGGTGCGATGGAACTTCAAGTTCCACGGGTATAACGGCTTCAGAGCCGTATGCCAAGGCGAACGGAGTGTGGCCGGTCGCGGACTTGTGGGTAGTTCTATACGCCCATAATGCTGTCGGGAGTTCATCTACCCACTTGCCTTCAACCTTCTCCAGACGCTTCTTCAGTATGGACTTGATTATTTTGTTAACGGCCTCAACTTGTCCGTTAGCTTTTGGGTGTGCAACGGCGGCGAACTTTTTCTCGATGCCGTACTTTAAACAGAACTCTTTGAACTCTCTACTTTCGAATTGCGTTCCGTTGTCCGTAATGATGGTGCGTGGAAGGCCAAAGCGGCATATAATGTTTCGTACAACGAAGTTAATGACCTTCTTAGAGGTGATAGTGGCCAAAGGTTCTACCTCAGCCCATTTCGTGAAATAGTCGACTGCAACTATTGCGTATTTCGCACCACCTTTGGATAGAGGCAAAGAGCCGATTATGTCGATTCCCCAGATCGCAAATGGCCAGGGACTGATCATTTGTTTGAGTTCCGTTGATGGAGCCCTCGGGATTTTCGCATATCTTTGACACTTGTCGCATTTTCTTGCGTAGTCCGCGGCATCCCGGTTTACGGTGGGCCAGTAATATCCATAGCGGAGGATCTTCTTTGCTAGCGTTTGCCCCCCAGTATGGTCGCCACATTCCCCTTCATGAACTTCTCTTAAGACCCGCTTTGTCTCATCATGAGCGATACATCGTAACAACGGGACTGAGAATCCCTTTCGATACATTAACCCATCCTGCATCACGTATCGCGCGGCCTTTCGAAGAACCTGGCGTCTTTCGCTTCTTTCTTCTGGTAAAGCCCCGGTCGTTAGGTACAGTTTGAATGGGGTTATCCACGAGTCCTTCTCGATTTCTGTTTCCAACACACGATCGACTTTCATCTCGTCTATGCTCGGGGCATGCAAGACTTCGACGGGATACAATCCCATTTGTTGCGCATCGTCGGTACTCGCGAACTTAGCCAATAAGTCGGCTTCTTTGTTCTGTTCGTGCGGGATATGTGAGATGTCATAACGCTCAAGATTTGATAGTAGTTCTTGGACCTGAATGAGGTACGGAGCAAGCTTTCGTTCCTTTGCTTGGTAGTCACCCCGTACTTGGTAAACCACCAACTGCGAGTCACAAAAGATTTCGACTGATTCGATCCCGAGTTCCCTGATGAGCTTCAAGCCAGCGATCAGTGCTTCATATTCGGCTTCGTTATTTGTAGCCGAGAAATCGATCTTCAGGGCATAACGGATCGATCGGTTTTCCGGAGTTACAAGAACTACGCCCGCGCCGGAGCAACGGTCGTTTGATGCACCGTCAGTGTATAATTTCCATCGAACGGGGGGAATGATGTCGTGATCGTCCGGATTGATGGGTATGGTAAACTCAACGATGAAGTCTGCTAATGCTTGCCCTCGGATGGCTCTCCGTGGTAAGTACGCGATATCGAATTGGCTCAACTCGATGTTCCATCTTAGCAATCTTCTAGAAGTTTTCGGCCGTTGGAGTACCTGCCTCAGGGGTTGATCGGAATAAACACCGACTGAATGTGCTTGAAAGTACGGGCGAAGCTTTCGTGATGCAATCACCAAGCAATAAGCCAATTTCTCTATTTTAGGGTAATTCCTCTCGGCCCCTGTTAAACGTTTGCTAACATAATACATCGGCTTTTGGACTCGATCCTCCTCTCGTACCAAAGCCGCACTTATCGCATGTGGGGATACAGCCAAGTATACGTACAACATCTCATGGTCAACTGGTTTTGATAGCATTGGTGGGCTCTCCAGATGCCTCACCAGATTCCGGAATGCTTCCTCACAGCTAGACGTCCATTCAAAATTTCTCTTTCCTTTCTTTATTATGTCAAAGAACGGGATGCACTTGTCAGTTGCCTTGGATATAAATCGACTCAGCGCAGCTACTTTTCCGTTCAAGCTCTACACCTGCTTTATAGTCCTGGGCGCTCGTACATCTCGAATAGCTTGGATCTTTTCTGGGTTGGCCTCGATTCCCCTAGCGTTGACGATGAATCCCAAAAACTTCCCTGATTCAACGCCGAAAGA
Organism: Allium fistulosum; assembly: GCA_030737815.1. Taxonomy (NCBI): domain Eukaryota; kingdom Viridiplantae; phylum Streptophyta; class Magnoliopsida; order Asparagales; family Amaryllidaceae; genus Allium; species Allium fistulosum. Next base: position 1,114,586,999 of record CM060905.1, read on the forward strand.
ACACTTCAACGGGTTGATCTTCATGCCATAAAATCTGAGTATGTCGAACATTTCAGCCAAGTCTTGAATGTGGTCGTTTGACCGTCGTGACTTCACGAGCATGTCATCCACATATACTTCCATGGTTTTACCCAGCTGGTCCTTGAACATTCGATTCACCAAACGTTAGTAAGTTGCTCCAGCATTCTTCAATCCAAAGGGCATCACTACATAGCAATACAGTCCGACATTTGTAACGAAGCTGGTGTGTTCTTGGTCCGGAATATGCATTGGGATTTGGTTGTATCCTGAGTACGCATCCATGAATGACAGTAACTCGTGTCCTGCGGTGGAATCGACCAACTGATCGATCCTAGGCAACGGGAAGCTGTCCTTAGGGCATGCTTTGTTCAAGTCGGAATAATCTACGCAAGTCCTCCATTTCCCATTCGCCTTCTTTACTAGCATGGGGTTGGATACCCATTCGGGGTAGAGGGCGTCGCGGACGAACCCATTTGCTTTGAGTTTGTCCACCTCCTCTCCGAGAGCGGCGGATCTCTCCGGATCCATTCCTCTCCTTTTTTGCTTGACTGGGACGTATTTCGGGTCTATGTTCAACATATGACTCGTGATGGCGGGAGAAATCCCACACATATCAGAATGCGTCCAGGCGAAAACATCAAGGTTCGCCCAGAGGAAGTCGCTAAGGTCTTCAGTCATTGCGGGGCCTAGCTGTGATCCGATCTTCAGTATTCGCGAAGGGTCGTCACGGCTAACTGAAATGTCAATTGTTAATTCCGCCGGTGCCGCCTTCTCTTCCCTGGGTTTCTCATCGTCGTCTCTCGGATCTATATCTCCGTAGATCCGAGAACTATGCCCGAGCCAGGGCTCAGGCACTACTTGTCAATTATCCGCATTGAGGATGCGGATGAGATTGTCCGCAACCTTTCCCTTCTCCCTTCGGAGGGCTTCTTGGAGCTCGGCCACATAACAGGAACGACCAGCTGCTTGGTCGCCGTGAACAATGCCTACTCCTTTTTCAGTCAGGAACTTCAAAGTTAAACACCATGGGGCTAACGCTGCCCTAAACTCCGCCAGGGCCGGCCGGCCCAAGAAAACGTTATACGGAGAGTCCCCATCCAAAACTACAAAGGGTAGAATTCGCACTCTCCGACACTCGCCTTGTCCCAGTTCAACTGGTAACTCGACATATCCCACTGCATCAGTTGTAGCGCCGTTAAAGCCGTGAATACGAGCTTTGGATGGTTTCAAGTCTTTTGTTTCTAGCTTCATTTGATCGTAGGCCTTCTTGAAGATGATGTTGACTGAACTTCCAGAATCAATCAGAATCCTTTTTACATATGCTGGTCCGATCGTTGCAGATATGACCATGGGGTCGATGGTCGGAGCCTCTTCCTGATCAGCATCTCTGCTTCTGAACACAATATCGTCCGTCATTACGCGCTACTGCTTAGCAGGGGCTCCGTCCTCCATGTTCGAACAACACTCAAAATCTGCATGCTTCAAGGAACTTGCATATCGCTCCATCTCCTGCCAATTCTTATTCGCGGGGTGAGGCCCGCCGATAATTGTATTTATGACCAGTCTACCAACGGTCCGGGCAGGCTCCTCGGGATGACGTGGAGCTGGTGCACGACCTGGGTTGGACGTTCCCTGTCCTCCTTCTTGTGGATCCTTCACAAATTCTTGCAATTTCTTCTGCCTGATCAACTTCTCGATAGCGTCGTGCAAGTGTCTACTTTCTTCCGTATTGTGTCCATAAGTCTCATGGAAGCGACAATATTTCCCGGTCCGCTTCTGTTCTTCGGTTGATTCTTTTGGACGTGGTTTTCTGTACTGAAAAGTATTGCAGGTGGATAGGTAAATGTTTTCAAGTGGGGTGTTTAGCGGAGTGTACTCGCTGTAGCTTGGAATTCTCGACTTCCACTTTCCTGCTTCTTTTCTTTTCCCTTGACTCCTTCCTCCGGACTCCTTGGGTTGCCCAGGCTTGTTCTGGACATTGACTTGGACCTTTCCCGAGTTGTCTCCCGATTGCTTCACAGCGATGTTGCTCTTTATTGACTCTTGGACAGGCCCTGGCGCCTTATCTCGTCGTACCCACCTAGCTTCCTCTCTTCTTATGAACTGGTGTGCCTTAGAGTAGAAATGCTCTAGCGTAGCTGGAGGTTTTCCTGCCAACCAGTCTCCAAACTCAGAGTCTGGATCCACACCTCTCATTACAGGCATCAGAATTGCATGGTCATTGGGATTACTGACTTCAGTTGCTGCTATGTGGAATCTTTGCAAATATTCCTTCAACGATTCCCCAGGATTTTGGATTACACTTGACAGAGACATCACGTCCTTTGGGCGCGTAGTGTGTATCCTGAACTACTCAATAAACTTCTTTGCCAACTCCTCGAAATTTGATACGGATCGCGGAGGAAGTCGGGTGAACCACATAGTAGCGATCCCAGATAGAGTAATCGGAAAGCACCTACACTTGGTGGCATCATTCGCTCTGGCTGAATCCATCATCCATTCGTACCTCATGACATGTTGTCTAGGGTCAGTCTTTCCTTCATATGCAGGAATAGTAGGCATACTAAACTTCCTGGGGTACGCCGCTTACAACACAACATCCGTGAACGGAGTATGACTTCTTGACACTCCCCAGTCATCATTTGATAAGCCCTGATTCTCTTTCATCAGTTGCCTCATCATGGCTGTCAGATCGGGTCTCTGTATGGAAGGCGGAAGGTTGGAGTCTGTTCTACGCGCCTGTCCATGCTGATGCCTCCTCTCTTGGCGATCTGCCAATCGTGCATCTTGAGGTTCGATATCGTTAGCATTTTGATGATCTGGGCCTCTATCTTCCATCTGTATCCCGGTCTTGAAGCTTCCAGCTCTTGCTTGGTCGCGGTCTCCAGCTGTTCGAACAGCAGCATCTGCTCGCGCAGCATCAGTCTTACGGCGTCTGCGCTTGGGAGGTTCATCAGAGGAAGTAGAGCTGTCAGATGAGGAGTAAGCAGCGGGATTGTCCCCAGCATTCTGTTGCTGCTGTTGAGTAAGTTGTGCCATCAGGTTGGCATTGGCTTGCATCTGCTCTCCTAGTTGTCTCCTACTTTCCCTGAGCTCTCTCATCAAGTCGTTGAACTCTATTCTGGTGACAACTGGAGTTTGGTCCTGAGTGGCAACTCCTGTATTTGGAATTGCTGGTTGATTGCTAGGCCCTGCTTGTTGCACGCTAGCAGTCTCGTAGGCATCCGCATTGTGAGAAGCTGACCTGGTACGTGGTCTTGCCATTGTACAGTTATTGGTATGAACTCTGAGTAGAATCAACGGATGTCCTATCAGTGAGTCGGATCTTCTTTGGGGGATTTGTTCAATCCAGTAGCTTCAAAGCAGAACCTTGAGGTCTGAGAATTCAATTCTCAGTGAAAGCACCAAAGTGTTAGCACCAAAATTGGTCACTAACCTCGTTCAGAAAGATTGTGTAGAGATATAAGTGATGAAAGTAAATTAACAGAGAAGACAATGCTAATTTAAATGCAGAAAGTAAGAACACCAAATTTATAGTGGTTCAGCGTAATTGCCTACGTCCACTTTGTTCAACTTTATTGATTTCCTTTATGGTTGATTACAAATACAATTCGTGAATCAAATGCTTAAGTGAAGTTGTTGAGTAGAGAAGATGAGTCTTGAAAATGGCAGAGTCTCCCCGGTGTTTTCTCTCCAAAAAAGGATCCATTTCACTGTGACCCTGCCCCTCTATTTATAGGCAAATATGGGCTGGACTTCCCAAGTGGGCTGATGGCCGAACACTCCAGCCCGAGTACAGTGGTCGCTGTACGCCGAGCAAGGTTTGCCGAACGCCGCTACGCCGAACCATTCCTTCTATGCCGAACGGTGTGTTGGTGTCGTGGGAAGTGTAGGATGGTTGTCTGTTGAGGCCGAACGTGCCTCCATCTCAAGCTCTTGGACGAACGGTGTATGCAGGCCGAACGACACCGGTATCTTGAGTAGTTGTGCATACTGAATGTCTTCTGGATGTCGAGTACTACGCCGAACACCATGGGATGCCGAGTACTCCTGTTGCCGAGTACTACGCCGAGTACCTTGGGATGCCGAGTACTCCTGTTGCCGAGTACTACGCCGAGTACCTTGGGATGCCGAGTACTCCTGTTGCCGAGTACTACGCCGAGTACCTTGGGATGCCGAGTACTCCTGTTGCCGAGTACTACGCCAAGTATCTTGGGATGCCGAGCGCTCTTGATGCCAAGTTCTCCTATCACCGAGTTCTAATGATGTCGAACACTAACTGACGCCGAGTCTCCTGATCGCCGAGCACTACGGATGCCGAACGCTGTGGATGCCGAGTCCCACTAGATGCCGTGCGCTTCGCCGAGTCCTCCTAGATGCCGAACAATCCTTCATGCCGAGTTCCAGCTGATGCCGAGCGCTCTTGTATGCCGAGTACTCCTGGATGCCGACCAGTCCTTCATGCCGAGTTCCAGCTGATGCCGAGTACTACACCGAGTACTCCTGGATGCCGATCAGTCCTTCGTGCCGTGTAGTGGCCAATGCCGAGCACTCAGTTGCCTGGTCAAATCTCCAGGAAACAAATTGTAAAGTTGTTATTTTCAAGTAATGTTTAGGATAAATGTTTTAAAACCTATCATAAATCTTATATAGTATTTTTAAAGCTTTTTTTAAGTTTATATAGTTTTTAGAAAATAGGTTGTCTATTTTATATCTTATGGAATAGAATATCTTTTTACTCGTTTATTTAAAAATCAAGTTTTACAAATAAGTTACTATACATATACATACATACATACATACATACATACATACATACATATCATTTTAAAAAGGGTTTTAAAAGTATAAACAAATGGTTTAGAAAGTGGTTAGGATTGCTAATTGGCCAAATAGTAAATTTTTTGATTACTTGTTTGATAAGTAATTAACTATGATTAACACTAAAACCAAACGGAGTAAGGCTTATCTATTTGAGAGAGTAAAGGTTGATGTCGAGTAGGGGTGGAACAATAAAGTTCTAACCTACCATTTTTCCACCTGACCAAGGAATGGTAAGTTGGAAAATGTCGGAAACGTGTTAATCGTGTTGATTTCTTCTTATTTATGGAAATCATTAATACTGTACTTAACATTAAATGCCGACGAGGTAGACTTATCTATTTGTGAGATTCAAGAATGAAGTGTCTAGGCAAGGCTTTGATGCAACCAGTGCTCTGACTTACCAAGCTTCACTCTTGGACGAGGAATAGTTAAGTTGGAATTTCGAAAACGAGTTAAGTGTACGAATCGTGATTTTTATAAGCAATTGTTTTTGACTAGATAATTGATTAGTCGATTATCGAACTTGACCAAATATGACTTAAGAAGTTATCAAAAGGCTTCACAATTTCATATCAATGAGAAACCCCAGGAAGGAGCATTGGTACGAAAAGTCTCTAGCTTTCACTTACTTTTGAAAGGAACGAAATTAAGTTAGCCGAAAATTCATCGATTTAGTTTTGAAGAAACTAGTATCGGTAAGTGTTTTACTTATTGAATACCACTTCAAACTAGTGTACGAGTTCTATATTGTGGAAGTGGTTGTGAAATGAAATGTTATAGAATTGAACTATCAATCCTAAAGTTAAGTCCAAGGAAGAGGTCAGCGTAAACATTTCAAATGATGCTATTATGTGGGACTGTCTATCTTGAGGAATATTCCAAGAGAGAGGACAACATTAGCATTCATCGAAGGAATTATGCGAAGAATATAGTGGACATTCGAGATTAATTCGTAGTGATTCATGATTTGTTAGAGATGTGGGAATCCATTTGGGGATTCATGTTCTGTTTGAGTGATGAAGGCTCAAGTGAGAGATTCCGAACGTGGCCTCGACATTAGAAATGACTAAAACCAAAGATAGGATACATAGCCTTAGGGAACATAGCATTTTAGCATTCCTTAGGGTGCATGCGACTTCTTCTAGTATTACTTATGGACATGCATGCAGGAGCGATGAATTTGGAACCATAATTGTCTAGGCGTGGGCCAGTTATGCATTTCCAATAGTACATTCCCTAGAGTTGTACATTGCTCGGAAGGATATCTCTAATCCTTATGCAGGAGTTCGAATGTGGCAAGATTCGAGGAGATATCCATGGAAATTAATTATACGAATGTGCCTTGGCAGTATTGATGGTATACCTATTATTGTTGTGGCGTTCACACAGCAACTATTTGATATGATTTTTGTGCTACACTCTAGACTTTATCTATCACATCATAGTATATTAATCTTAATGAATGGTTGGTTTCCTTGAGGAGAAAACCATTATGGGAATCCACACAGTCTCAATTGTTACCATTACTTGTTGCATATTTCTTCAGTATCTCACGCTGGTTTGCCAGACCGATCCTTGTGTTATTTTCTTATAATGCTCGGGTCAGCTCTATGTATGTTTCCAGATTTAGCTTTGGACATTTTGGAGCTTATGAAGAAGAGCTGGATGAGTGCTTATCGTAGTATTCTTATTTCCAGTGCACTATTGTATTGTATATATCCATATTGTAAAGAGATGCAGTTATAACTGTCCAGGCTGATGATAGTACTTAGGTTTTAATAACTCTAATATCTCTGTATTCAGAGTAACACTTTGTACTGTTCCTTTGATATTATATATTATCGTTCCGTTGTGAGATTCTGATATTTTCTTCTCTCTTTCTTGTTCTATTCTATTTTTTTGATTTACCCTAACTTTCCATCTTTTCGGCACTTGGGTGCTCCGCACACAAATACTATAGATGTATTAGCTAACAACGTTCGAGGGTCTAAAAGTCGGGCCGTTACAATTTTTATCAAGGGCAGGTATGATAGTCCTTATTAACTCTATTTTATCAACATTACACATACACTGGATGTCCTTATATTGTTTTCCAAAATGGGTCATTGATAAAATAGATAAAATTATGGGAGATAGTTTGTGGAGTGGTGATAATGCTAATATAGTTCAAAATGTTTAGTTAATTAGGAAATAGTTTGTAAATTTAAAGATGAGGAGGGGGTTAAGTATTATAAATTTACATAATTTAAACACATCCTTATTAGGTAAATGGATATGGAAAATAACTGATAATAAAGAGAATCTAATTTGGACAGAAATAATATCGAATCAATGAGATCATGACACATATAATATACAACATATTTCTACTAATAATATAAATAACTTTCCCCTTTTTGGAAATCTATAATAAAAAGTTATGATATTTATAAATTAGGAATTAATATTATGGTACATTCGGGGAATAATTCCTCTTTTTGGCATGGAATTAGATATCAATAATTACCTCTAGAATATAATTTAATGGAATTTATGAAAACAATAATTTTAAGAATGCATTGATTTTAGAAATATATAGACCAAATTTAAATTTTCGATGGTAGTTTAGTTTTAATCAAATTTAGCTGGTAATTCTTATCTAAATTTTCCCTACTTTGTGCTAAATTAGAATTATATAACATTGATAATAGAAATGACATTAAGACTTAGTGTTGCAATAATAATAAAATTTATACAGTGCACTATTTTTTATAAATTTCTTAGTTTTTCAAGTACAAAGTTGAATATATTTAGGTATATTTGGAAAGGTAATGCACCGGCCAAAGCTAAAATAATATGTGGTTACTTATACTTTGATAAATACGGGATTAGAAAATATATCGCATTTATATTAAAAAAGAAATATATAGCTTTTGATAATAAATGACTTTTTCTATAATATGAGATTAGAAAATATATCGCATTTATATTTTGAATGTCACATCACTAAGTATATTCTTACAAATTGCCTTAATACTTTTTACTTTAATATAACTAATAACGAAATGAATCGTGAACTATTTTGGAATAATCTTAGGTTTCGATATAATGGATTTCATAGACTAGTAACATATATTATTTTTACTATAATATGTCGGTATATATGGTATGAAAGGAATCAAAGGGTTTTTAGTAATACTAATACTTTAACAGATAATTTAATATATATAATTGTGTTATCTTGTTTTAATTGGATTTTAGAACCTAGTTATAATAACGGTAATATTAGTTTCAATGAATACCTTAATAAGGTTAAATCTCATATTAATATAGTTAAGACAATGTACTATTTAAAAATATAAACAACAATAGTACTTTAAATACCTTTTTAATTGACATGTATGCCAATGGATCCATTGCTATTTTATATTTAGGTAATTAGTTAGATTTTAGAATATTATAATTTTGAACATAGCATTCATCTCAAAATCTATGATGTTTAGAAGTAGTAATTTTACTTCTTAGTGTTTAGTTGATTGTGTTCATAAACATATTTGTCCATAAGTTAGTTTTAGGTATGTGTAGGTCATATCCAAATTATTATTTCTCGTAATTGGAAGTATATTGTAACTTTTACCGATTTTTACTTAGCTTATTCATTATATTGCTAATTATATTATTATTGCATATATATATATATATGTATGTATATATAGATATATATATATATATATATATATGCATATATCTTACATTGTTGTATAGTATTTTTTTCAACTTTAGATATGCGTTTGATTGGGATGGATTCAGCAGATTCGAGGATATGATCACTTATCATTTTTAGTGGGTTTTAGTGTTTTTGGTTTTATTTTTATTATGAACCATAGTTGTCTAGGATTGGGGGGTTTTATTATTATTGTTTATATTATATAAGGTGGGTATTGCTACCTTTCAGGCATGTTGACAGTTACTTAGTGTAGAATAAAATTACATGAGTGCTCCCCTCTTCTAATAGAGGATCACTCATTTCTCTCAAAAAAAGAATTCATACAAAATTTATACAAATATCACTCAAATTCATAATACTAAAAATTAGCTAATATGTTAGTGGGCTAATATTTTCGTGAGGTCCATAATCCATAATGGCATCATTCTCAAGTCTTTCGTTTTGAAATTACATTCATATCACTATAGTCCACTAGAATATTCTTTGAATGTCATTAGAATTTGTTCTAACTAAATTAGATTTATACAAAAAAAATTAACTATGATAATTCAAGTGTAGTTTCCAACTAAAATATAATCATTGAGTAATTTTACTCTTTGACCAATCCAATATCTTCATGTAATTCATTGCTGGTCTCATTGACTTCCTTTTTGACCATTAGTATTTTTACTTCTTTAATATTCTCTATTTCTTTTTCTTTAAAAAAATTCTCATATTTTAAATCTCCTCCAAGGTCTTGAATTTCATCTTCTTGATTCATGTCTTCTTCAATTTCATCTCTTTTACTTTTGTACTTTTGATCATTTGCGTCATCTTCGCTTACTCTAATTTCTTCATTTATAGCTTCCCTCCATCTTTTGTATTGTTTTACTTGTTCAAAACATAATGGTTCACAATTGGAAAGAAGGAAAAATAAGGTAATATCATCATAAATCGGAGTTACCTCGTATAATTCTAGCAAAGATCTCATGCGTCATGGTCTTAAACTTAAGCTTTCTTTAAATAGATATTTTGGTGAATGGTCGAAGGAGATGATGGTGTTGGACTATTGGGTTCTTCTTCCACATCATCGTTGCATTCGTATTTATAAAGTAGAAAAAAACAATAATCATCTTCTTGTTTGCTCCAATTCCAAGCACTTTCTTCATCGAACTCCATGTCTCAACTAACAATTACTTTTCCATTAATAGGATTATATATCTTATATCTTACTACAGGCTTTCTAACCAAGCAGTTTTTTAATGGAAGTTAGAACATCAAGATGAAGACAAAACAATTCACAAACTTAGAAATATGTTTGGAAGGTTAAGGAGATAGCACTCAAGAAGTTCCAAGAAGAATTGAACAAAATAAACCTCTCGGTACAGAGAGGAACCTCTCGGTACAAAGAGGTACCGAGAGGTATATTTCTCTCTTTGGACCTCCAGAACCTCTCATACTTCTAGTACTTCCTTAAGCAATCGTTATGGAGTAGTTTTCTCAGAGAATAGATGAGCAAGTCTAAGGATTTTTGAGAAGAAAGCAAAGAAAGCAGGATAAGACAAGCAATATCAAGAAATTTATCGAAAAGAAATTGATCTTCATGGAAAAGAGTTTGGTGTAAAACAAAGCAAGAGATAGGGGGCAAAACAAGTAAGAAAGAAGGGTTTTCACCCACCAAAACCACTCGGTACCGAGAGGTTTATCTTGGAATTTTGGCCCGGGCACTCTCTTTGGAAGACTTGACTCGGGTTTGGACCATTAAGATTAGTGGGCATATGACTCTACTGGCTAATTCCCATATAAATACATACCCTATGGCTACTGAAATAGGACTTTTTGCTTTTTTATTTTCATCATCTCGTACCTCTCCTCTCCATTGTCACCAAGGCAGACATTGTTGACTATTCTAGGCTTTAGAAACTTATCAATCACTTGTACTTGAGACTCTCAATCAGATAATCATTACTTTACAGTGGACGTAGGCCAGAGGTTGCTGAACTACAATAAAAATTGTTGTATTCTCTTTAATTCTGTTGTAGTTTTTGCTAGATCTCAACTTTTCTATAGGATTCTGGTTGTTATGCCATTTTTGACGTCAACATATCCTTTTGATCTTGAGTCGTAACCAATGAAAATATTTTTTTCACTTTTGCCATCAAATTTGGAGCATCTTTGATCCAACACATGGGCATATGCAATACATCCAGATACTTTCAAGTGAGATATACATAGCTTTCTACCACTCCATGCTTCTTCGGGAGTTTTGTTCTACACACTTCGATTTGGAAAGCGATTTGATAAATGCACCACACATTTGACGGCTTTAGCCCAAAACTCTTTTGGAACACTTTTTTTTAACATGCTCCGTGTTATGTTAAGAAGAGATATATTCTTCCTTTCTACGACACTATTTTGTTGTGGAGTGTTTGAGACTATTAATGGATGATGAATTTCATTTTCTTAACAAAAATTTTCAAACTCTTTTGATGTAAATTCTCTACCTTGGTCGGATCTCATGGCTTTGATCTTATAACCATTTTCATTTTCTACAAAGGCTTTACATTTCTTAAAAGCAACAAATGCATCTGATTTTTGTTTAAGATGATAGGCCCGTGTTTTTCTACTAAAATCATCAATAAAGGTGAAAAATAGTTAATTTTTCCAAGCGAGCAAGGTTTTATAAGGCCACAAATATCCATATGAATTAATTCTAATGGTTCTTTTGCTCTTGTAATTGATTATTTTGGAAAACATTTTTTGATTGTTTTCCAAATAAGCATCCTTGACATAATTGGTTCTCATGATTTTTTGATGGTAAAACTTTCACCATTTTTTTGCTATTTAATAATTTTTAGCCTTCAAAATTAAGGCGTCCAAACCTTAAAGGCCAAAACCATGATCAATCTTTATAGCATGATTTTAGGCATTTAGCAACATTATTTGAGATAATTAATGGAAACATTCTACTTTTGACATATCCACTTTAGTAAGTAAATTTCTTTTACCATCTCCCATGAAAATACTTTTATTTTTCATGTGTATATCATATCCTTTTTCTAAAAGTTGCCCCAAACTTAATATATTTGTTTTCATTTTAGGCACATAATCAAAATTAGAAATAAAGTCATTATTTCTGTTCTTTAAATTAATTTGTATGTTTCCTTTTCCTTTGATTGGAATTTTAGATTCATCTCCAAAATGAATATTTTCACTTACCGATTCATCAAGCTCCATGAACATGCTCCTCCTTCCACGCGTATAGTTCCTTTCGCCCATGCCCAAATACCATGTATTATTATCACTAATTTCATCACCTTTATGTCCAAATAGCAATGTAGAATTATCTTCATCCTCTTTAGCATAGTTAGATCTGTCTTGAGCTTTACAAAAAGTGGATCTACAATCAGAAGCATTGTTGTTTTGGGTTAGAGGATCTAGCTTGCTATTTTGGTAACTTCATTCAGAACTTGATTCTCGTGGTCAAATCTAGATTGCCATTTTGGGTTTAGAGAGATCTAGTGATTATATCCAAAAGATTGGCTTTGAAGAATTTGGAAACCTACTGATAGAAATTATTGGCGTCTAGGAAAGGAGGATCATCTGGAACGATGGTTGGTGGAGATGAAGAGAATGCCCACCAAGTTAAAGTGGAAAACAAGTAGGTAGTACCATAATCATCTGCTTAACATGAAGTTACAAGGGGTGAGCTTGATAAACAATGTAGGAGTTGAAACAGAAATTGGCTGATAGTCAAAAGGCTTTGATCGAGAAGATGGATACTAGCATGGCTTTATTGCTCCAGCAATCACGGAGACTAGGAGGAATATAAGAGAAGTTTCACCTTTGAAAGCTGAAGAAGAGAACTTATATGTTTCCTATCAGAATAGGCGAGATGAAAACCATAAATAGTAGGAGAATGTTATTAGGGTAACACAAGGGCTTACTGGAGGATATCAGAGTGTTCCCCCTAAAAAGATATAATTCGACACCTAGAGGAGTCATCCTGGCACCGAGAGGTTTTTTGGACAACCATGGGGGCAAGGAACTAAAGCTTTGAATTTTCTAATTCAGGAGATGATTTGTAGCTTGACAATGATGATTAAGAACCGAATGTTGAAGATAATGATGTTGGATTTCAAACAGCTACAACAAAACTAGTCGAGCGTCAACGAAAGACGAGGAGGGATTTCCCAGTTTTGGAGTGCCTAGACGTCAAAGGGCAACCCGATAGCATTTGTAGAGCCAAACGCTTGGCACAGCCCCTGATAGTCATTTTTTGGAATACCGTGCCAGTGAGGAATACATAGCAAATATGGTTAAATGGTTGATGGAAGAAAGTGAAGGGAGAAAAAACAAGGATTGGTGTTTTGCACCAAGCAGAACTCCATTTACGAAAATCATTCTGAGAGAGGAATATCATAAGAAGTTTACGATACCGACAATGCCATCGAATAATGGGACTACTGATCCTAGGCAACATTTACTCAAGTATGAATGGAACATGGACAGTGCCGGGGGATGGATGCTGTTTGTTGTAGGTGTTTTCCTATTTTCTTGGAAGGTGCTGCATTGATGTGGTTCACTAGGCTCACGTCAAGATCCATATCGACCTTTGATGAATTAGCTAAAAAGTTTTTATAGCAGTTCTGGCTCCATGCTACATGACCTAAGGAAGTGATGTCCTTGTCAAGTTAGTCTCAAGGACCTAAGTAGTCGCTGAATAGGTTCTTGAATCGGTTTAATGTTGCTGTTATAGAAGTAAGTAATCCAAAGGAAGATCTGGTATTCGTGGTGTTGGTACAGGACATACACCAAGGCTTGAATTTTGGTATATGACTAAAACGAAGCAATATACGACTATAGAAGAATTTCATCGGAAGGCTAACCAGTTTCTATGATTAGATGAGGCGAGTCTAGCTGCAAGGGAAGCTGACAATGGACAACTAAAGGAAGTTATCTAGAACAATGTGGAAATAAAACAAGCTGGATAATGCTTTGGTAATGTGGTAATTAATATTGGAAACTCTGGAAACTAGAAGAAAAGGAACCAAGGACCTAGCAGAAGGCACAATGAAAACAAGAAGCGTACAAGGAATATTAAAATGGAAGACTATACGCCATTGAATCATACACTAGAAAACATATACCATGCTACTCAAGAGACTAAACGATACAAAAAGCCACTTTGAAAGACCGAGCGAGAAAGGTGCTCTAGAAAGTTCTGCCGTTTCCATGAATCTCATGGAAACAACACGAATGAGTGCCGATATTTGAGGAATCTCATCAAAGAATTGAGAAGGAAAAACAAACTCCAGCAGTATGTTAAAGAACCACAAGAAGGTGGTCAAGCTGCAAGAGTCGCCTGCCTAAGGAAATCAGTCAGGATCAAGTGGAGAAGGGCCTAGACAAAATGATGGAAGACTAGTTTTCAATACCATAACTGGAGGACCTCATACAATAGAGAAAAGCTAGAGGGAAATGGAGCGGTATGCGAGCTTGCTAAAGCACAAACCATAGGAGCACTAATTTTACATAGAGGATAAATCTCCAGCTAAGAAACAAAGGATGATAATGAACGATATTCTATTCAGAGATTGAGACGCTGATGGAGTCGAAGCACTAATTTTCGACCCCATGGTGAAAATAGTAGGTATTGGAGGGGTAATAATACATCGTGTCTTGATTGATACTGGAGGTTTCATAAACATACCATACAGAAGGACATTCGATCAAATAAAGATTAGCATCTAGGAGGTTACGGCTTGTAAAACCAAGATACTAGGATTTATAATTGAAGCAAAACAAACTATTGGGACGATCAATCTACCCGTGGAGTTGGGTCAAAGAAATCATAAGAAAATTCAGATTTAGAAATTTGTTATTATGGATGATACTCGGCATACAATGCCTTCTTGCGTCGACCGTCCCTTGTTGACTTTAGAATAGCTCTGGCTCCTTGGTGTCTAATGATCAAATTCCCTACTGAGAATGGAGTTAGATCGGTAAGAGGAAACCAAAGCGTGGGAAGGGAATGCTATGTCATGGCACTGAGAGAAGCAAGATAAAAGGAAGAATGTAGAGGGAAGCCTTCACATTCTAGATTCACAAGCACAGTAATTAAAGCCCGAACCCTAGCTTAGGAACCATAGCAGTATCGATAAGGTTATGGATCCTAGGAAGAAGTAAGAGGAAGGGCGAGCAGTGCCGGCGGATTTGGCAGTAAATGTACCAATCGATATGGACTATCCTACACAGGTTTTAAAGATTGGACCTCAGCTTAGCATTAATTTAAGGAAGGAATTGTTTAATTTCTTCCAAGGAAATCTAGGTGTGTTTGCTTGGATGCATACGGATATGTACAAGATATCGCCAGAAATAACACTGAATATCGAAAATTTACACCGGTTAAACAAAAAATGCATAGTCTAGTTTTAGAGCGATTTTCTACTTGAAGGAAGAAGTGGATAAGCTGATGGCCAATGGCTTTATCCACGATGCTTTATACCTCGAATGAGTACCCAATCCCGTCTTGGTCAAGAAATCAAACAGAAAATGGCACATGTGTGTCAATTATTCAGATCGATATAAGGCATGCTCGAAGGATAGTTTTCCTCTGCCCAGGATTGACCAACTAGTAGATGAAACCGTAGGTCATGAGTTACTCTCATTATGGATGCTTATTCAGGTTATAACTAGATCCTGATGCATATATTGATTTAGGAGTATACTAGCTTTATAACGGGTTTGGGGCTGTACTGCTACCGGGTAATACAGTTCGGTTTGAAGAACCTTAGAGCCACACCACATACTAAAATTGGTAAATTCCAAGTTCAAGAATCAAACCGAATGGACGATGGAGGTATACGTGGATGACATGCTTGTGAAGTCGTGTGTATCATGGAACCATTTGGATGATCTTTCGAAAAGGTTTGAGGTTTTATGGAAGTATGGAACGAAACTCAACCCACCGATGTGCTCTTTCGGGGTAACATTGGGAAAGTTTTTAGGATTCATTATCAATGTTGAACATCGAGGCTAATCCGAAGCATACTAATGTATTGAGGAATATGACTTCCCCGTCTATGAAGAAATAACTACAAAGCTTTAATGGGAAGATCGTTGTCTTAAGTCAGTTCATATCAAAGGCGATTGACGAATGCATACCCTTCATTGATGCTCTCAAGAAGGGTAAGAAAAAGTTTGAATGGAGTCAGGATTGTGAAGATGCCTTCGAGGAACTATTGAGGCACATGGAGACACCACCAATCCTATCTAAACCATTGGATATGGAGGACTTGTTCATTTATAGGTAGTGTCTGCTCATGCATTAAGCATAACACCGGTATGTGTGGAGATGAGGAAGACCAGTTTACTATATCAGAAAGCAGTTTATAGGAGACGGAAAAAACTACCCGAAGTTGGAAAAACTAGCATATTGCTAACAGATCGCATTGAGAAAGCTTTGACCGTATTTCCAAGCTCATCCGATCAAAGCTGATGGATCAGCCATTGAAGCAAGTGTTATATCAACTTAAGACTTTAGGTAGCCTAGTGAAGTGGAAATAGAGTTGAGCCAATACAAAATTACTTACCATCTGAGGAGAGCAATAAATGGGAAGGCACTAGTAGATTTCATCGTTGAGTTTACCACGTGCGATGGTGAAGAAGAGGACAATGTGAACAGAATTATACTTCAGTTGAGCACAGTTCGAGCATGCGAGTAGTACTCGAAACTACAAAAGGATGGTACATATTTAACGCATTGAGGCTTTAATTTCTTGCAACAAACAATGAAGTTGAGTACATAGCATTGATAGCGGGATTCAGGATTGCGAAAGAACTAGGCATAAGGACACTCCACATATTCAGTGATTCCCTACTAGTGTTTTGTCAAGTAAGAAAGGAATATCAGGCTGACGATGCGATACTTGCACCTTACCTGACAAAAGCATTGAAAGTATTGGATGATATAGAAAACTACACTATCGCATATATCCCCAAGGAGGAGAACATAAAAGCTGATTCAATGGCCAAACTAGCTAGTTCTGGAGAAGCATAGATAATGGTCCTTATTTCGATGGAGGTTTTGACGGCTCTAAGCATCAATCAAATGGATTTCGATTGGATCTTGGAAACCATGGAAGAAGAGTAGAAATTGATGACTTTGATCAAACAATTTTTGCTCAAGCGAACACTTCCAAAAGGCATAAACAAACGAAAGAAGCTCCTTAGAGAAGCACCTCGATTCATGATGTAACAAGGAGTATGTACAGAAGAGTATTCTCAACCCCTGCTACGGTGTGTAATCAAGGATGAGGCCAATAAGATCCTCAAAGAAATCAATGAGGGCGGCTATGGTGATCACACCAGAGGGTAGACTCTGGCTAAAAAGGCACCGTGCTAAAAATATTTTTGGCCGACAATGAACCGTGATGCAGCTATCTACAGAACTTATGCAAGTGGTTAGTCCATGGCCAGTTGCGGTTTGGGGAATTGACCTAATCGGCGTGCTACTGATTGCAAAAGGTGGAGCTAAATTTGCAACAATCGCAGTGGACTACTTCTGTGATGACCGCCCTACACCACCGACACCCAATATACCTATATAGTGCGCTATAGTAGTGCTCGACTGTTGTGGGGGTGATTATCAATGAAGTAAATAAAAAACACAAAATATGTTGTATATTTCTCAGTGCATCGAATAAAATATAATAGTAAACATCTCAGAAATAAAACAGGCGAGACGGTAAATAATTGAATGAATCAGAGCATCAGAGTATATAGATACATACAGTAAACAGTATAAGTAATAGATTTATACATCAAATAATGACTCATAAATAACTATCTCTAAAAAGTAAGACACTAGCAAGCTCCATAGTAATGTGTAGCAGAACAGCAAATAAGTACATATAATAATACGAGAGAATAACATCCTGCTCGCCACCTGCCTAGCACCACGTGCTCACCAGACCCGATATCCCTAGTCTACTCAACTAAGAGTATCCAGAGTGATAGGAAGCAAAGCATAAAACCCCAGGTTAGACAATAGTCTGGTGTGAGCGGTAGAAATCTTAAATATTTAAAGTCGATATACTAGGACAAATGTTATGGAGAATCATACCTGACCTATCCCTACAACCACAGAGATAGCACGTATAAAAGATACGCACTGCTCTCTATAATGGTCATCATGGGTATACAATACATCAAAGTACGAACTCCAAACCATCTGAATCTCAAAATGACCTAATTTGTAAGTGAGATATTTAATCACTCACCTTAATCCAAGTTAAAGTCCAAATCCTCAAATGAACATGATGTGCATGTAAAAGTATATATTTTTACTTTCATATTTAATTTACTTTTATTTAAATAAATGAGCATATTAGGGTATTTTACATGTTTAAACCAAAATTTAATTTGTTTTCAAATCATCGTTTATTTATCATCATTTGGGGGGTAAAATGGTAATTTTGTGTATGATTTAATTTGAGAAAATTTATTTGCACATTTTAATTTTTATTTGTAGGAAATGAAGTGCAAATATGAAGAGGTTTCATGGATGAATGCATGCACACATGTAGAAGGCAAATGAAGAATGGAAATAAAAGAATCCATGCAACATGGAGGAGCCCATGTACCCACTAACTAATGGTCCATAAGCACATGCACATGCACATGCATATGCTAATGGAGGCTTAAAGGCATGTTAGTAGGGATTAATTATTTCCCAAATGATTACTTGGAGGTTACACTTTCTCAAGGGCATTTTAGGTAGTCCCCTAAAATATAAATTAGGGTTTTAAGAATGTATAAAATACCCCTTATGTTTCATGTAATTATCTTCTTTTTTTGGGATGCAATATTTTAATCACAAATCAATGATAAATAAAATGTTTCTTTAATGGCTTCTTAGCCTTGCTCTTTACCTTCTTGCATTTTTATTTCGTGCTTACTTTTTTTGCTCTTTTATGCTATGCTCTCTCATTTACTTTGTGCTCCTTTTATTTCATGTTAGTAGCATAGATTTTATTAATGTAATTAGTTTAGTTTTATTTCATGCAAGTAGTTAGCTTTCTTTTCTTGTAATTAGCTCCCATTTTCCTTTTATTTTATGCTGAAATCATTTTATGTTAACATGTTTTCAAATATGAGTAGCTACACCCCATCAATTTAGGAGTAATGAAGTTCTCCTGAAACATATTAAATTAACATAATGATTTCATTTGTGATCTCTCTTATGTGCTTAATGGAAATTATGAATGATGGTGTTTATGTTTCTTTTTTAGTGAATTTTGATAGCCTATGTTACTAATTCATAGTAAATAGATCATACTTAAAATAGATTTTATTTTTAATTTTCATGTCATTTTCAAGAGTGTTGACAAGTGAGTTTGAATGGTGTGTTAGAGTTTGATGGTTTAAGTTGTGCTAATTAATAGCACAAATAAATCATACTTGTAATAAATACATCAATCGTTTCTACTTAATATTTTAAAGAGATGTTATAAATGAATTTTGTGTTTATTTATATGAATGATTGGAAGTGGATTTGCCTCTAAATTGCTCCAAAATATCCTAGTTTTATTCACTCTACCTCTAGCTTATTTTCTAAAAAATTCTTAGTGTAAAACCACTTCAAAACTTTGGGTTAATTTGATTGAGTATTGTTAGAATTTAATTCTTTCCCAACGGATCGACCTGTACTCGCATACGTACTACGATTGTATGTTGTGTGCTTGTGGTTTTTATAACAATTATACTGTTAATGACGGTTTTCTAATCGATTGAAATTTCCGTCGTTATCAATAGAACACAGAAGGTATGATATCCAAGGCTGCTCCAATAATAAATTTATAATCCCAAGTGCTAATCACGCTAATCTCCTCTTAATGGTGTGATTTGGATACCTAAAATATGTTTTATGGTTTCTTTTTTGTTAATGGGGGTTAATGGAAGCTTTTATCTATTTTTGGGAGTTGTGAAATGATGGAGATGACGCCGCATCAGCTTTAACTTACCCAAAAGCCGAAATGAGTTATGGGCCTCAAAGCTAATGACCCTAATTAACAACTTAACTTGCTCAAAATCAAAAACAAAATCAAACAGCTATAACTCTTAAACGGTTAGTCCATTTTCTTAACATGACTACTATACGAAAAGGAAAACCATTATTCAGGTCTAATGGAAGTGGTTTCAGACACTAACTCAACTCCTATCAAAGGTTATAGTCCACTAAAGATTTACAGGGTCAAAATGGTCGCATAAAAATCCACCAAAGATCATAGATGTGGAAAATGTCTCTAAGATTCATTTCCTAAAATATTAGAACCATACGACCATATTTGAAAATAATATAAATATTCTACGATCATCCGATAGGTAGAATACGGGTATATACATTCTCCCTCCCTTAGGAATTTCGCCTCTGAAATTTCTTAATCAAGTCAATAGGATCATCCCCATGCCGGACAGTCATATATAAGGACATGCAACCATCACAATCCAACATGCATACATAGCAACAAATAGAAAAGGAAATATCTAAGCATATCCTACCATGTAGAATACTATGCCATGGTACATTCATGATATCATAAGTGAAGGTAAAAGAGATAAATAAGAAATCTCACCAAGTAAAGAGCTCTGAATATGCTTTCCTCATGCTCTCCTCGGTCTCCTAAGTGCAATCGCTGTCACTATCACTCCACTAAACCTTTACCAACTTCACTGTCTTCCTTCTAAGCTGTTTCGTATCATGTCCGAAGATACGAATTGGCCTATGAGGTCTCAAAGTTTCTTATTCAATCTCACTACGCCATAGATGGCCTACTGCAACGAAATTACATGGTGTTGCTAGCTATAATGTAACGATAGGTATGCTGATTTTTGTCTATTACAACACTCGCTTCAAGGTGTTAGCATAGGCATCAACAAGATATTGCAGTAGCTATAGATGTTTTCAAATTAAAAAATTAATAAAATTAGCAATCCGCGTGAATACGATCCAACGGCCTACATTTAATCTGGTTGTTAAAATGGATCACCACTGCAATTTGTCCAGAAATTTCATTTTCTCGCTTTACTTTTCATACCATTTCGTTCTCATCCTCAATTTCCAAATCCCCAATTTTCAAATCCCTAATTTCCAAATCATATTTTCGTTAACATTTCATTCTCACCCCAATTTCGCTGCTGCTTGCCAACATGTCGATACGCAACCTCTCCCAAATCCTACCAACCGCAGCCCCCAACAAAACTCCACCACCCCACCGCCGTTTCTACGGCCTGATTCCGATGGTCATCGAGCACACATCCCGTGGCCAGCGTGCCTGTGATATCTTTTCTCGGCTTCTCAAAGAGCGTGTCATCTGCCTTAACGGACCCATCGAGGACGATACGTCAGCGATAGTTGTGGCTCAGCTGCTGTTCCTCGAATCTGGTGGTTCCGTGATGGCAGGGTTGACAATTTATGATACTTCGACCAGATCCGATGCTTGAATCTTTCTCGCCAATGTTCAAAAGAAGTTCGATTCTGATGAAGCTTTGCTCGATTGTACCATTTTCGGATTCAAGGAAGATGTCAAACGCAGATTTCTTATTTGAGTGAATGCCGCTTAAATTTTCAAATTGGCCAGCAATCATAAAACCAGTTTCAATTCCTTGATTGATTGCTCGAATTGCTTTGACTTCGTCATCGGGTGCGATGTGATATTATTTGGTATGTTTTCTGCCTTCTAGTTTACTTGATTATTCTCGATTTTGGTTACACTCGCATGCTTTTGCCGATGATGAATTGGGATTTATTTATAGGTTTTATTTTCTATAATCTCGGGTTTAATCTTTCTGTTGGACTTTAATAAATCTGGTATGTTGGATTGCGATGATGTATTGGTATGTTGGATTTTGGTTCACTGGCTTGATTTTGCTTTGCCGATGATGAATTGCGATGTGATATTATTTGGTATGTTGGATTTTGGTTCACTGGCTTGTTTTTGATTTCTGATCTGAGCTTGTTAGCTCCTTTCTGCTGCATTTGTTAAACCAGAACATGAACCGATGCTCCAAGTCCTCTGTATATCATATTACTGCCTATGTTTCTCTTGTACATGCCTGATGCATTCACTGTTTTTGCTTGATGGGCTGCCTATGTGTACTGCTGTGTTTCTTGCACTGGCTTGTCTATATTTTGCTAAACTTGGTTATTGTTTGTTTTGTTGGTTGCTTGGCCCTGAGTTGAATCCAGTCGATGACTCGGGTTTGACCTTGTGTCGTGTCCTTGTATCCATGTGTTGCATTCATGTTTGGCTTATGCACTTATGAAAAGAAACAACCCAAATACCTGAGGCAAATATTATAACAAAAATATTTTCATTTTCTGTTTGAGTTAAATATTATTTTCCAAATTACTGCTTTTGAATTATATGTGACAGGTATTGAAGACTGGACAGCTGGATACAAGCTTGAAGACAGAGTCAAATCAAATGTGCATGAGTGTATGAATGCATGAGCTTGAAGACAGATTTCAAAGAAGGCTCGATCTTCCGAAATCGGATGAATCGGGCGGTGCCCACTTGCATGAGCTATATGTGACAGGTCGATCCCCGCCGGGACTGCGGTGCCCCGGACCCCCGCCGGCGCTGCGCCCGGACCCGCTACTCGGCTCGCCTTCGGCTCGGCACTCGGCTCGTCATATATTTGTCAGTGTCGGTGTCTGTATAAATTGAAACTGCATATGTAATGAGTGAACTGAGTGTTGTAGTGAGGAATATCTGTATATGTTAATATCAGTGTTATTTATCATTGAATTGTAAAATAGTGGAGTCAGGAATTTGTACTATTTTAAATGTTGAAATAAAATATTTATTTAAATAAATTACTGTTTGAATATCAAATTCTGTGCAATAGCATTTTATTAAATAAATATTTATTTCTATTAAAAAATCAAATATGCTCTACATTGTGGGCCCCACAAATTCAGAAAGTTAATATCTATAGCAACATTTTGGAATGTTGGTACAAACACCTATGGATGTTGCTATATACCCAAATAGGGTTCTATTGCAACAATATTTCTTATGTTGCCTTAGATAGTCAAAATGTTGCCTTTGAGGTCTGCGGCAACGCGGCAAAATGCATCACCGAGAAAGTGTTGCCTTTGCCCTTTTTTAGCCTACAGCAACATTTTTTGGCACTTCCTGCATCACATCTTTGGTGTTGCAGTATGCAATCTATGGTGTAGTGTCTCGATGTCATCTAGCTGATCTGGTGTGATAGTTATGCCTGAGTCGTGCAGAAATTTCCGCAAATGAGAGACATGAAAGACATTGTGCACTCATGCCATTCTTTGAGGTAAGTCGACTCTGTAAGCAAGGTTCCCAATCATCTATAATATCAAAAAAAGACCAACAAATCTCAGTTCCTACTTCCCTCTAATACTGAACTGACTGACATTCTTCAATAGACAGATCTTGACAAATACATGTCGTCGGCAAATAACTCTAAATCTTAACTTCTATTATCAACACAGCTTTTCTATCTGTCTTGGGCAGCTTTCATCTATTGCCAAATGATCTCAACCTTCTTCGATATTTCTCTAACCATATCTGGCCCCGGTATCAGTTTCTCGCCCGCTTTCCATAAAATAGAAGGAGCATTGCATAGTTGGCCATATAATGCCTCAAATTGCGCCATACCGATGTTAGACTGATAACGGTTGTTGCGAATTCAACAAGGTGTAAGTGATCATCCCATAAGCCTCCAAAGTCTAGTATGCAAACACGCAAGAGATCCTCTAGGATACAATTCACTCTCTCAGTTTGGCCATCAGTTTGAGGATGATAAGTTGTGTTGAGGTGCAGTTCTATCCCTAATGCCTTCTGCAAGCTCTTCCAAAACCCACTAGTGAACAACGGGTCTCGGCCACTCACAATGCTCTTTGACACATCGTGGAATTGTACTATCCACTTCATATATAAGTCGGCCAGTTTGGCTGTCATTCTATTTGAATTAATGCATATTAATCTAATGCTCTTCATCAATTGTTCAACTATGACCCAAATGTTGTCGTACCTTGCACAAGTCCTCAGTAGTCCGTCGATGAAATCCGATGATACTTGTACCCATTTACACTTGGGAACTTCTAATAGTTGCATTAGACTACTAGGCTTCTTCTGCTCTGTCTTAACCAACTGTCAGTTCAAGCATTTCGAGATGAATGTCCTAATGTGTTTCTTCATCCCTTTCCAATAGTAGGTCTGTCTCATATCATGGTACATCTTATTATTGTCAGGATGAATCATCAATCTCGAATGATGGCACTCAAGGAGCACGTCATCCCTTATTCCATCGACAGCAGGAACAAACAACCTTCCATCTTTACGGAGCCAACCGTCTTGGTTGAGTCGTACTATCTCAAATCCTCATACTCTATTCCCGCTTCAATCTTAGAAATGATCTCGGCTAATCTGGCATCATGCTAACTAGTGCCAATTTGCTCAATAAGAGTATGTCTGTTAGTCAAGCTTATCAACATCTCTGGCTCTAGCTCACATCTCGGTCGGAAATCATAACAAGCAATATATTGTAACTGTGTCCACTATAAGAACATAGCTCCCTAGTTGGCATGTCTCATACTCAAGGCATTGGCAACTACATTACCTTTACCTGGTGTATATGCAATATCAAAGTCGTATGGGACCAGGAACTCTAACCATTGCTGATGTTGAAGGTTAAGGTCCTTCTGCGAAAAGACGCACTTCAGTGATTTATAGTCGATGAACATCTTGAACCTCTCTCCTAAAAGATAGTGGCTCCAAAACTTCAGCGCAAACACACTCGCTGCTAACTCTAAATCGTGGGTCGGGTATTTCTTCTCATGTGGCTTCAGCTATCAACTAGCATATGCAACAACCTTGCCTCTCTGCATCAATACCGTATCCAATCCGGTATCACAAGCATTAGTGTATATCGCCATCTCCTCATTCTTGCTCCCAATAGTCAATGTTGGTGTACTCGTTAACTTTTCCTTTAGACTCACAAATGCATGTTCATATCTCACATCCCAATTAAAAGTCTGATTTTTTCGTCAATTTAGTTAATGATGCTGTTACCTCTGAGAAGTCCTAGATAAATCATCTATAATATCCAGCTAACCCCAAGAAACTTCTCACATCCATAGCATTTTTGGATCTAATTCAATCTTGAACTGCTGCAACTTTTGTAGGATCAATGGCAATGCTCTTTTCAGATATAACGTGACCCCAAAATATACTTCCCTCTTCCAAAGAGACATTTAGAAAACTTCACCTTCAGTCGGTGCTCTCTCAACACCTCTAATACAATCCTCAAATGTGCATAGTATCCTTTCTTTGTCCATGAATAAATAAGAATTTCATCGACGAACACAAGCACTAATTTATTTAGCTGACCTTTGAAGACATGGTTCATGAGATCAACCAAGTATGCTGGCACATTGGTTAGCCCGAACGGCATAACCAACCACTCACAGAAACTAGACGGCATATGGAACGCTGTAATCGGCACACTCTCCTTCACTACTCTAAGTTGGTGAAATCTTGTCGCAACATCCAATTGAGAAAATAATCTAGCACCATGTAGCTGATCAAATAAGTCATCAATGCATGGGAGTAGATACTTGTTCTTCTTCGTTGCTTTATTCAGCTCATGATAATCAACACATATCTAAGGGAGTCGTCCACCTTTGTAACAAATACTACTGGCCCCCCCACCTAGAAATACTCCTTCGAATGAGCCCTTTTCGCAAAAGGTCATTCGGTTGCACTACAAGCTCTCTCTGCTCTCTAAGTGCCATCCTCCTTAGAGGAATCACTATTGGTCTGGCATCTTTGACTAAATCAATACGGAACTCGATCTCTCTATGTAGCCAAAGTCCAGTCACTTACTCAAATATGTTCGGATACTCCCTAGCAATCGGTACTGTCGATAACTCATCGTGCGGGATATCAAGCGAATATAGAAACCTGACCATAACCTCTTTATCTGATTCAACCCAACACTACCTTCCACCCAACATCATTCCCTTTCGTCATTGATGACCTCGCACAATCCACCATTGCTCCGTATCTATGAAGCCAGTCCATCCCCGGTATAATACCAAACACAATAAAACCCAAAACTAAACAATCACAAGGAAAAAAGCATCCATAACTCGATAAGAACAAACAACGACATTCCATACACATGTTAGTGGAGCCTCCAACAGGGTTCATCACAATCAAAGGTCGATAGACAATTTCGGGTTCCAATCCTAGCTTATCTACCAAGTAACTAGATATAAAGTAATATGAAGCCCCGGTATAAAAAAACTCGTATAGGAACATCATAAATGGAAATCATACCTTGAATAATGATGCTCTTCCCCTTTTCTTTCATCGATGGAGCATTCAACAAAGTTGGGACGGCATTGATAGCATATGCTTTCATCACCAACTTCTGCTTAGGCAACTTAGGACAGTCCTTCTTTATATGCCCAAGCTTGTTGCAGTTGTAGCATTTCCTCCCCTCGGCTTTGCAGAATCTACTATAATGACCCTTCTCTTTGCAGTTATAGTAAGTCAACACCGGCTTAACCTTCTTTTTTAGCCATCTTTATTCTAAAAATGCTTCCTCTTGTTGTTCCCTTTCTTCTTGCCTCCCTAGCCTGATTACTGCTTTGGCTCTTCTATAGGAATGATAGCTTTCAATTTCAGATGTAGCATTCATGTCTTAGGGCCTTCTCGACTACCATCTCAAAATTCTAGTCAATATGGCCCATGAGTCATTCCTTCAAGTGGTTGTCCAAGCCAATGATAAATTACTCATTCTTCTTTAATGGTGTGTCGATGAAGGACATCCCATATTTCGATAGAACATCAAACTAAGCAACATACTTGGAGACAGTTATAACCCCTTGCTTCAAATCTGCGAAATTATGGAACAGAACTGACCACTAAGCTATAGGAATAAATTTCTCTTCAAATATAGCTTTGAACTCGTCCCAAGTGAACCAATCCTCGGGAGTAGCAGCCCTTACGGCATTCCACCGGGTCATGGCCCACCCTTGAAGCTAACGGAAATCCAATCGCCTTTTCATAGCATCATCTAGCTCTAAGTCATCAAAAATCCTTTCAAAGGTATTAACCCAATCTGGTACTTCCATCGTCGATTCCGTTCCTTGGAATAGTTTGCCACCAAAACTAGCAAAGTCTTTGTTTAGGTTAGCGAAATCGGGTCCATGGACTACATTGAAGCACCACCATTAACAATAGCATTCATAGCAGCCATTTGAGCATTTTGCAGCATGTTCCTCATCATCGTATTTAACATAGTCTACAAATCGGGATTAGCAGCTCCCGGGCCAGCTCCTTCCTCGACTCTAGAGATGGAATTCCTAGTAGCATTCCTAGTTTGACGACTCATTTTTCAATCTGTTATAAGGGCGATCAGTCTCTCTATAAGGAATTCTTCTTAAGTAGTACTCTTGTGTGAAGTGCGACTTATATACTATATACTACTATGTAGTCTTGAAAACCAAAATATATAACAAGTACTCTCATACATATATACCCTTTCGATCCAGTCTAAGGTAATAACTCCTACCCTATCTCTATTGGATCACGGTATCCCTTAGGTTAAAAAATGCAACCTAAGCTCAAATACCAAATGTAACGACCACCCTATATTGTCGACCCCCAATACACCTGTGTTGTGCACTATAACAGTGCTCGGCCAATGCAGGGTGATCATTAATGAAATAAATAAACAATACAGAACTTGTTGTATATCTCCTAGTGAATCGAATAAAATATAATAGTAAAATAGATGAGACGGTAAATAATTGAATGAATCACAACATCAGATTATATAGATCCATATAGTAAACAACATAAGTAATAGGGTTATAAATCAAATAATAACTCATAAATAATTGTGTCCGAATAATAAGGAACTAGCAAGCTCTATGTAATGTGCGGTGGAATAGCAAATGAGTACATATAATAATACAAGAGAATAGCCTCTTGCTCACCACCTATCTAGCTGCACATGCTCACCAGACCTGATATCCCTAATCTACTTATTTAAGAGTATCCAAAGTGATAGGAAGCAGAGCATAAAACCCTAGGTTCGACAACAGTCTAGTGTGAGCGGTAGAAATCTTAAATACTATAAAGTCAATATACTAGGACAGATGGTATGGAGACTCATATCTAACCAGCCTGCAACCATAGTGTTAGCACATAAAAAAGATATATGTTACTTTATAATAGTCATCATGGGTGTACTATACATCAAAGTACTAAGGGTGTTAAGATACCTAAATTGATAATATGCACATCGTGTAACATCCTTAAGGTGATAAAAAACAATAAAACAAACATGGAATACATCATTTATCCTCACGTTTACTCACTAAGTGCGTTAGACATATGATACCTGTAGACCTAGATTGCTCCCCTATAGACAGCCCAGGGTACTCAGATCGGAACATCGTGTGATCCGGGGCTCCCTGTATGCCATAGTGAGCGTCTTCACATACCCATGGTTTACTAGTACACATCGAAACCTATGAACATCAATGATTCTTTTGCACATGTCATCCATAGCAAAGCTCATCCTTGAACTGACCTTACGACTCCTGTCTGAAGTCGTTGTAGTTGGGAACTATTCCAGGCAGCCATCGTCGGTCATAGAATGTCATCGTGCATCCCATAACCATCCTCCAACAATTCCTTCAATCTGGCTACTCTGTATCTCGAATTATAGCTATCCATCTTTGAACGACTATAACTCGAGCATATGAACTCCAAACCATTTGAGACTTGGAATGTAGTCTTATAGGGCCTTCCTTGTCAACCCATATTGATAACACCAAGTTTGGAATAAAACTCTTGGATAGGTACCGATCCATGTCCACCGAACCATCCCAACTAATCCATGTCCACCAATCCATCGCAACTGATCTCACACTTCACACATGAGCTTCACCAGACTTCCCAATGCTCCACCATGGATCACACCCTGATCGGGTCAATCCCCATAGATCGGTATTGATCCATGGAGATTGATCCCAATTTTCATTTTTCATCTCCAAATCACTCCACCACGGTCCAAAAAAATTTGTCGGTTAATGTATTAACCCCTATGGAACGACACCGATCCATAGGGTCAAACCCATTCTTAGCCAAAGTCACATGATGTTGGCTCCACCCTCTACTTCCATATTCCCATGCGTCGATCCATACTCCAAGCTACTTTATCGATCTATGCTACTAAGTCTCACCGATCCATGCCTTTGAATTCCCACCGATCCATTCCTCTGGCCTCCGCTGGTCCATACTTTGAACGTCCATTTCTTGACCATACAAACTCCAAATAGCTTGAAAATTTGTATGCAACTTTATGAGGCCTTCCTTGTTGCCTCAAATCGATCGAGTCCAACTTGGGGTAGATCTATGGATCGTCGTCGAACCATAGACTCTGCCTAACTAAATCGCCATTGGATCAACGTTTACAACCATTCAAACATAGGACAATCATAATTCATTATATATAAGCATTAACAACATCCAAACATCCAAATATATCATTTTAAATAGATCTAAATCTAAGGTGAAGGTTATGGATACATAAGAACATAGTAAGGGAACCATAAAAACATTTTTTGCAAATCAAGTCCAAATCATCTAAAATTCACATATATGGTATAATATGGTCTAAAAACATTTTTAGTATTTTAAATAATTTTTAAAATATCATTTATGGTGTTTAATGACCTAACTAGTAAGTGAGAGATATGATCACTCACCTTAATCCAAATCAAAGCCCAAATCCTCAACTGATAAAGGCACAGAATCGAAGGCTCCTCCAACAGTAAATTTCTAATCCCAAGTGCTAATCATGATAATCTCCTCTTAGTGGTGTAATTTGGATAATTAAATTATGTTTTAGGGTTTCTTTTTTCGTCAATGGAGGTTAGTGGAAGCTTTTAACTATTTTTAGGAGTTGTGAAATAATGGGGATGAGGTCCCACCAGCCTTCACTTACCCCAAAACCGAAATTGGTTATGGTCTGCTCAAAATCAAAGAAAACATCAAAAAGCCATAACTCAAACTATTATTCTATTTTTTAATATGACCACTCTATGGAAATGGAAACCATCATTCAAATCTAATGGAAGTGATTTTCGACCCTAACTCAGCTCCAATCAAAAGTTGTAGTCCATACAAGATTTATAGGGTCAAAATGGTCAGATAGAAATTCACCAAAAATAATAAATGTGGGAAATGTTTCTAGGAATCAATTCCCAAAATATTAGAAACATACGACCTCATATGAAAATGATATAAATCTTCTACAATGCTTTGATACATAGAATATGGGTCATTGCAACTTCACAACGTAGGTTTAAGCAGAACCGTTTACCACGATCACAATGAAAAAGGTGATCAACTATGTACAAAGAACATCATTTGAAGGTTCGGAGTACCTTAGAAGATCATCACTAAGAACAAAACTCAGTTCAAAAGTACTAAGTTAAAGTATTTTTACAAGCGGCGTAGAAACGAGAAGAGCTTTTCAACGGTAGAAATCCATAGGCAAACATATAGTGGAGGCGGTGAATAAAATCATCAAGTCCACCTTGAAGAAGCGATTAACTAAAGCTAAAGGCAACTGGGTCGATGAGCTTCTACTAGCATTATGGGCTTATAGGACGACCTACAAGTCAACAACTGGACATTTGCTGTTCGCTTTGGCATACGGATCAGAAGCTATGATCCCAATAGAACTAGAAGTCCCTTCTCATCATAAATTGCATTTCAATTCAAAAGTAAATGAGGAACTCCCACTTAAGTCCCTTGATTTGGTTAATGAGAAAAGAGAAGAAGTGGAACTATGGTAGTTGCTCATCAGAAAAGAGTAGCACGACACTTTAGTGCCAATGTATGAAACCATACTTTTGAGGTAAGGGATCTTGTTCTAAAGCGAGTTCTTCCAGACATGGGGGTATCCGGTCCAAATTAGGAAATCATATATGCAATTGAGCAAAAGCCTAGAGATGGAAAATTTAAGCTCGCTACAATTGATGGAGTCCTTATTCTGCGGACATGGAATAGTAACCTACTGTGTCACTATTATATTTAGTTTTATTTATTTTATTTTCATAAATAAGCCATCTAGGGACTCTGAGGGCAATGTAATAAGACAGGACTTGCCGCATTTTCATTAATATAAATAATTAGCTTCATGAATCGATGGAACCATGTTCTTGTAAGCAAAAAATTCTGTGTTATGGGATTATCAGGATAGTCATGTAAATTTCCTCCACCCAAGAATGGGGACCAAGGGGAATGAACATATATTAGGGTTCGATCGGATAATTCGACCCTGTCCTTTAGCAATCTAGCGTTGCTCAGAGATTGGCAATGTCGGGAAGAGAAAACATTTACAGGGGTTGATCGGATAATTCAACCCCAATCTTCTGGAATCTGGCATTACCTGGAGATTGGCAACGTCAAGAAGGTAAATCCTAACCATCAAGAATTTGGCGTTGCCTAAAGATTGGTGACGTCAAGAAAGAAAAAACTACTTTGGGGTTGATTGGATAATTAGACCCTGACCTTTAGAAATCTGGTGTTGCCCAGAGATTGGCAACGTCGGGAATAGAAAACCTTTATAGGGGTTGATTGGATAATTCTACCCCAACCTCTAGGAATCTGGCATTGCTTGGAAATAGGCAATGTCAGGAAGGAGAAAATTACTTTAGGGTCGATTGGAAAATCCGGCCCTGACCTTCAGGAATTTTCCACTGCCCGAAGTCTGGCAACGTCAAGAAGGGTTGTTCAACCACAACTTGCAATTATCATTCGTTGCCCTGAAGTTGGCGACGTCAAGAGGGGATGCTCAAAATCCAACAATTAAACTGTCAGTTTTCGGAGACAGGGATTGGTGTACGAGCTGGATTTCCATGATGGTGCTAACAACCTAGTAGGATACGCTTGGCTAGGGACAAACGAGGATAGTCATTAGAAATCTAGGAAAGGTATTATGGGACTCTTTCAATCCAGATTCATGACTGGGAAAGTGCAATCGCGTTGAGGGAAATCAAATAGTTTGCCCCGTAATGTGGTCTCCTACTAATGCTCAGATTTAGGCGTTTGGAAAAAGTAGGCTCCGCGAATAGGATTTAGTTCGAGGTGAAAGAACGTTGACAAGAAGTAAAGATTAGTTGATGCACTTTGATGGTAGGGAGCAATATGGAACTCAGACTAATTATAGTAATAATCCATCGAAGGAAACCTGACCTATCTATAACGGAAATAAACAAGGTGTTGGTCCAATCATGGTCATGTTTCGCCAAATGAAACACTTTGGCAATGATAAACAGGACCGAAAGATGAAATATAACTAAGGCAATTGCGAGAACTATATTTATAGGCACATAGTTGCAGTAAATAAGGGCATTGCATAGAAGCAGACATACATAATGCAGATAAATTACAGGAGAAGTAGTTATGTTATATACATAGGCAAGTTGTACACAGGTAGGTACAGAACATAAAAGCGCGAAAAGTAAGGCAAAAAAAAAGATTAAAAGAAAAAATAATCTTTCATCACTTAAACTTTTCTATATAGGGATAGCGGGTGCTGCACCCGCACAAACATGACCTATTTGCGACAAAAGGAGAAAGTATAAAAAGTACTACAAAAAGCCACCACTGCACAAGCTTTGGAAAGCCCCTACTTGTTCTTCCCTCTCTTACTGCCCTTTTGATCGGAGCTGCTAGTGTGCATCTTATGATTTTGTTTACTCTTGGTCTTCCCTTCTTCGGGAGTGTCACTCTTAGAATGAGTGGTCTCTCCTTCAGTTATGGCAAGAAGCATGTCAGCAGTCTTTCTAGTGGAAGTCTTGGATGGTTTGATTTGGAACTTTAGCGGCCTTAGCTAAATCGTAGGAAGTTTTACAGAGGGGCTTGTGGGTGTGGAGCTAATAGAATTCTCAATCCAGGCTCCTTCTTGATTTTGACCTTAGAAAGGTCGATCTTCGATCGCTCTGCCATTGTGATAGGGTCGGTTGGGCCCACGATGCTAGTAATGGAAACATCTTCCCCTAAGGACTTAGAAACATCCTCTAGCCACTCCACGGTTGCAATCTTTTGAGAATCGAGGCCAGGTTCAGAGCCAGGAGGCAGGATTGGGGCAAAATGTCCCGTAGAGATAGAGGTCAACATGGTAAAGATGGCTGCAGTGCCTGATCCTTGAGTAGTCGGAGGTGGAGGAGGGAGATGCGGCTGACCTATAAGTTGGCAAACGGAGTGGTAAAGATTATAAGTAAACTCTGGCGAGAACTGAAGCTTCTTAAAAATAGGAGAAATGAGTGATATACCTTTGTCTGCACTTTGGTGAGCAGGAGAATTAGAAAACTTTCTTTCTTCAGGGGAGTACTGGATTGGCTGGTCAACCAAAAGAGTAACATACACCTCAATGAAAGTAGCCACTTAAGTTGCTGGAATTATTAGAGTGGCCTCAGAGCTGGCCTCCTCAATCTTATAAATATCAGTCGCCGGCTCTTTGGATTTAGGAATTAATGATTCCACTAGACCTAATGTGTTTAGACCGGAAGAAGCCCTAATAACAGCAGCTGCAGTGGAGGCTTTTTCAAAATCTAGTATGGATTTTCCCTCCTTGAGTTTAACTATATCATCTACATCAAGGTAATTAGGCATGAGTTCCTCCTCGGTAAGGCCTTCACTTGCTAAGTTAGAGCGGCGCAACACCTCCTCACAGGCATCTGCAAGGGTTTAAGCTTATGTGTTCCTTTGTGTTTGTACCAAAATTGGGCACAACACTCTTCGGAAGTTTTTGAAGAGATAAAGTGAAGAAATTAAATGGAAAAAGAGGATTATCTAACAAAAACTCCAAATTTCAGATATGAAAATAATTAAAATGCAAGAAGACACAAGAATTTAGAGTGGTTCGGCGTATCGCCTACGTCCACTATGAAGTTGATAGCATTATTGATCTTTCTTTGAAGAATACAAGTGAATTCAACAAGTTACATCAGATAATGATGATTTGCAGCAGTGAATTTCATTATTGGCAGGAGCTATGGAGTTTAGATCTGGATCCGGCAGAGTCTGGGCGTTGGAGAATTCAAAGAAGAAGAAGCCCCTTTTCTGTATGCCCTGCGGATCTATTTATAGGTGTAGGAGGCTAATATTTCGCTCAGATCTTGGGAGGCTCCTTCTGGCACGTGACCAGGCCCGTGCACCCAAGCCCACGAAGTTTCGGTCCGATCCATGATCGATACGAACGGATTTTGTATCGATCAAGATTGCGTCCGATGGAGTCGAAATTTGGCGTGGTCATTCCTTAGCATGCACGTAAGCTTCTGTGAAAATTTCATAGCATTTGGACTTGTAGATTAGGAGATATGATCGATACGAATTAGGATCTTCGGTTGGCTGTTTCGTTCGACTCCCTCATTTCGACTCGATCCTATTCGACTCGACGACATGGCGCTTGAATCTATGGATTACTCCGCCTTTGATGCCGAGTTGGCTGAGTCATTCTTGGACCTTGCCTTGTTCGTATCGAAGTCCGTTGCCCAGTTTGAATCGACCAACAGTTTGTTCCTTCGCATTGATCTGTAGCACACCTTGTTTGAATCGATGGAGGTGGTTCGTTCGTATCGATGATGGTGACTCTGTTCGCATCGATGAAAGGTGCACAGTTCGCATCGATGGTTATGCTTTGTTATGTGGATACGAACTGGACATTGGATGATCGAGTCGAAACGTGGTTCTCTGATGGATGCGAAGCGGAGCGAGTCGAACATATTCTATTCAATGGATTCGAGCGCGAGGCTGTTTTTATTCAATTTTGCATCGATCAATATCTTGAGCATACGAACTCCGATTGACTCGAAATTTAGAACGTTGGCTCTCATAAGTTTGCTTGTCATGTCATATCAATTTTAGCTCGATCCGGACTTGGACAAAATTCGTTGATATCCATAGTGAGCCTGCATATAACCGATCTCCAAGACGAACTGTCATTGGTTTCTAGTCAAGTTCTTGGTGTCACGGCCTTGCCAAAAGGCGGGATAACATTTGCCCCCCAAAGTACGTCTTGTGTGAACATGACGTGCTTTGAAATGCTGCATCCTTCATTTTGAAAACGTTCTATCTAATTCGTTGAGTAGTTGCTATCTTTTCGTCAAAAGTTGTAACCTTCGATTGATTTCCAGTAATATAAATGTTGATTTGTTGACTGCCAATGATTATGTAGTGTATTGTTGTAACTGAGTGTCGAGTGCTAGCGATTTATTGTTCACTGTTGTAATTCTCATTAGGTGAGCATTCAATTCCTGTAAATTTTGAAAATTGAATATTAGTTCGTCATATGCGTACGTATGTTAACCTGACTCCCGTCAACGATTGCACGTTCACGGGTCGTTGTCAAGTTTTTTTTTATCGAGTTTCGCAATGATCCTCTCCTGGATCGATGTGAAATTCGAGTTGTAACAACGTTCGATGGTTGTTTTAAGTCCTTCCTTTGTATCAATCCTCTCCTGGATCGACCTGATATGTTGGAATGTATGCTTCGTATCGATGGATACGTAATATTGGGTCTCGGATAGATGGCTACAAAAGTAATGCTTTGTATCGATGGAGTCGAACGATCCAGAAATAATCATGCAGTGATGCTTCACGGAGGATATGCCATTTCTTATTCCTTTATTCAATAAGAATCCCCGATTGTGGATAATCTTTGATAGGAGTCATCCATGACTCTTTTTCTAGATCCGTCTCCAAGATCTAGTTGATCTTCATATGTCAATGCCTGGAATAATAAGCATTTAAACTGGGACAAAGTCTATTTGTCGCGCATCCCCAAAACTGGTTAGCTTGGCGAGTGATTCGGCCTTTTCGTTTAGTTCTCTGAGGGTTTGTGTAGTGGTGTAATAGTCGAAGCCGGATGGTAGC
This sequence comes from Allium fistulosum, assembly GCA_030737815.1. Lineage (NCBI taxonomy): Eukaryota > Viridiplantae > Streptophyta > Magnoliopsida > Asparagales > Amaryllidaceae > Allium > Allium fistulosum. The sequence goes on from CM060905.1 coordinate 1,114,622,543, forward strand.
TTTTGGACCCGGTTGAGATAAGGAGCAAGACGTTGCCCTCTAGTCAGATAATCTTCCCTGACTTGGCGTACTACTAACCAATAATCACATAAGACATGTAAAGTTTCTACTTGTAGTTTTCTTGCAAGTTTGAGCACCAAGGCTTCATACCTAGCTTCGTTATTTATTGCAGGGAAGTTGAGTTTCAGGGCGTAGGAGATCGTTTGTTCCTCAGGAGTCATTAATGCAACTTCGATGTTAGAAAGCCGATTATTGGAAGTTCCATCGGTGTACGTTCTCCATCGGTTGGACGGTTCTCCATTGTTCTTCGGATAGTCATCTGATGTGGTGGATTCATATATGAAGTATGCTAATTTTTTACAATGGAGAGCTCTCCGAGGGAGATAAGTGATATCAAATTGGCTTAGCTTGATACTCCATTTGAGTAACTTTTCAGACATCTAAGGTTTCTATTGGACCTATCGTAACGGTTGGTCGATATGGATGTTAACGGGGTGAGCTTGTCAATAGCCAGCCTTCGTCATATACTGGTCTTTGGATTCGTTTCTCTTCACATAGCATTGCGATGCTTATGGCGTGTGTTGACACGGCCCAAGTGATGTATAAATTTTCGCGATCCAAAGGTTTGGGTAAAATAATCTGTTAATCATCCTTTGGTAAGTAGCATAAGCATTCTCAAGTTTGAATCTAGGGATTTCAGCATAGCACTATAAGCCCAGGTCAATAATGAAACAGTTGTATCCCTGGTCTAGGACAAGCTTCAGTATCCGATTTGTATCTGGAGTTTGCATCCATGGACGTGAGTAATTCATGTCTGATGGTCAGGTCCATCAGTTGGTTGATCATTGGAAGTGGAAAGCTGTGCTTTGTCATACCCTATGCAAATCTGAGTAGTTGACGTATGTCCTCTACTCTCTGTTCGTTTTTCTTATAAGTAAAGGATTGGATACTCATTTTGGTTGGAGGGCATCATGAATAAACTCACTGGTTTTGAGCAGATTCGCCTCCTCTTTAAGTGCAACATATCTCTTCGGATCCATGTCGCATTGTTTTTGTTCACCGAGACATGCCTCGGGTTGACATTTAATGCAGGGTTCTTCATGGCTGGCGAGAGAGTCCATATATATATATATGAGATCGAGTCCAAGCGAACACATCAAGATTCATCTAAAGTAAAACAGTTGACTTTCTACATCATTGCGCAGAGTTGTGATCTAATCTACAATACTCATGATAGGTTGTAGGCGCTTCATGTATTTATTTGCAATGGTAAATGATCAGGCTTATAAGGACGTTGAATCAAAGGATTAGTAGAACTTAGCCTTGTACTGCATGCTGCTACATAGCTGGCTCCAGCTTTGAGATTGAATTTACTTATGTTTCTGAATGATGCGCTTTTCATGCAATGTACATGCGATCCATTGCTCATCGGAAGGGTCAGAATGATGATCAGTTGCCCATAAGTCCGGGTATTGATCTGATGACTCTATCTCTAGGCATCCTTTCGGTCGCAACCTAGAGTTATTATGAATATCATGCATGGGTCATAGGTTCAAGTTGTCATAGTCAACTCTCGGATAATTAATCTTTTGCCCCTAGTCTCGGGTTGGCGGATGCATTATGCGAACGGTCTAGTCTCGCCCTAGCTATGTCTATACTATAGTTCAAGCTTTAAGAATCAGAGTTGATTGATGAATGGTTGAATCATATTAATCTTGTCTTCTTGTTTGTGCCCCCAAGTCTGGGGAATATCTCGATAAGTGGCAGGGTAGATAATGTCCGCTTCAATTTTGTATTCTATCCCATTGAACCATGGGATCGAGTTAACCGATGGAAGGCTGAGTCGTGCCTATCCTGTATTATGTTCTAGTTCTTTCCTATTAGCGGAATACATTGTTACTTTGCCGACATTCGGACATAAACTAGATTCTGGACGGTCAATGACATTCACTTTGCTGCTTATGTTGCCATACTTTGGGCAAAAACTGAAGAGTGAATCGTCCAATCAGATCCAATGCAGGATTGATGCTTCCCTTGTCGAATCCAGGGTAAGAATCAGTGTGCAGATGTTTAGGTTGCACTTGTTTTGAATTGCTCTTTTAGTCGGATCATGGTAAGAGTCAATGAATGAATGGTCGCGTTGCATTCATTTGGAGTTGGGTGATCAACCATGTCCATTTCGATTTACGTTCTCCCGTCAGATCTAGGGATAAAGTCATCTCAAATGCAGTCATTTCATGCTCATTTGGTCTTATGCTCTTCCTGACGGATCGAAGGAAGGCAACGGAGAACGAATGGTCAAGTCACACTCATCCATGGTTTATTCTTCTATCCATGCTCTGTTGGTCAAAGGTATTCGATGGACGTTCGGGTCACATCGATTTGTAGTCGAAGAGGATTGATATTGAACGTCGATTCAACGACACGATGTAGAATGCTCGGACCTCATTTCCTATCGATCCAATGGTATGATATGAAAGGTGCAGATCGATATTGCCCGTCGATCCGGCGGTACGATATAATTAGTTGCCCAGAACTTCGGGCATCATGATTGGTTAGCATTAAGGTCTCCTTGCAGTCATTTCCTTAAGTTGTAAAGGATGCTAAGCTGGAGATGTAGCGAGTCACCTTTCTCTTTTTTCGGTGATTTGTACTTCTGCCCCCAATCTTGGGTTAGCTGAGTTAGTTCGTGGATGGTCTAATTGCACCTGTGGTGAGTTTATACTCCTCATGTCGATTTTAGGTCAGAGTTGGTGAATGAATGGTCGAATCACATTCATTTGTTTGTCTATTCTTGTAGCCCACTATGGGGATCAAAGTAAGTTGAAGGGCCATTAACCACACCTATTTGATGTTTATACCCATGTCCGCACTCTGGGGACTAAGAGTTTTAGTAGAAAATGGTGAGACCGCGTTTTCCTCGGTCAATTCCTCTACCCCCAGTCAAGGGAAAAGTTGAAGTGTGCCCGGTCAAATTACAACAACTTTAGTTTGATGCTTCTCCCACTGAACTGTAGGAAGGAATTGATTGGCGGATGGTTAGATCACAACCGTCCATGTTGCATGCATAACCCGTCGGATCACAGGCAAGAGTTAGCAGATGAATGGTCATGCCACGTTCATTTGCGGTTGGATGGTAGTAATATCAATTCAGAATATGACATCCAACTAGGTCCCTTTTTCGAATCTACGCCTCCCTGTTGAATCAAGGAAGAAATTTTGTCTTGTAGGGTTGGAGTGCATCCCTATAAATTTACGTTATGGGTCCCGTGCCGGGGACAAGAGTTGATGCATGGACAGTTGTGTCACGCCCGCTTAGTGCTGGATGGTCGGATCGCATTCAATTTTGTGTGTTAAGTGTGCCCACATGTCAGGGGAAGATTGGAAAGCAGACGGTCGAACCACATCCGCTTTTCGTACTACAGAACTTGATGAGGAACCATAGCCGATAGATGGACAGTCGAATCACATCCCTTTTGTTATTCATATTCCAAACATGCTTTGAGGACTGGAGTTGGTTGATGGGTTATTAGTCACACCCATTGGTGTTTATACTCCAGTCCACACTCTGGGGACTTAGAGTTAGTTTATGTTTATACTCCAGTTCGTACTCTGGGAATCTGGAGTTAGTTGATGTTTTTACTCCAGTTCGCACTCTGGGAATCTGGAGTTAGTTGATGTTTATACTCCAGTTCGCACTCTGGGAATCTGGAGTTAGTTGATGTTTATACTCCATTTCGCACTCTGGGAATCTGGAGTAAGTTGATGGGTGGTCTGTCACACCCATTTTAGTGTTTATACTCCAGTCCGCGCTCTGGGGACTTAGAGTTATTAAATGTTTATACTCCAGTTCGCACTCTGGGAATCTGGAGTTAGTTGATGGGTATACTCTAGTTAGCACTCTTGGAATCTGGAGTTAGTTGATGTTTATACTCCAGTTTGCACTATGGGAATCTAGAGTTAGTTGACAGGTGGTCAGTCACACCCATTTTAGTGTTTATACTCCAGTCCGTGCTCTGGGGACTTAGAGTTAGTTGATGTTTATACTCCAGTTCGCACTCTGGGAATCTGGAGTTAGTTGATGTTTATACTCCAATTCACACTCTGGGAATCTGGAGTTAGTTGATGATTATACTCCAGTTCACACTCTGGGAATTTGGAGTTAGTTGATGGGTGGTCAGTCACACCCATTTTAGTGTTTATACTCTAGTCCGCGCTTTGGGGACTTAGATTTAGTTGATGCTTATACTCCAGTTCGCACTCTGGGAATCTGGAGTTAGTTGATGGTTATACTCCAGTTTGCACTTTGGGAATCTGGAGTTAGTTGATGTTTATACTCCAGTTCACACTCTGGGAATCTGGAGTTAGTTGGTGGGTGGTCAGTTACACCCATTTTAGTGTTTATACTCTAGTCCGCGCTCTGGGGACTTAGAGTTAGTTGATGTTTATACTCTAGTTTGCGCTCTGGGAATCTGGAGTTAGCCGACAGATGGTCAGTCACATTTGTTTAGGCTTTAGGATTTTCTTCACACTCTAGGAACAAGAAGTTGATCAGGTACGTGGACGGTCGTTTCACATCGACCTCGAGTAGGTAAGCTAAGTCATTAGATGGACAGATCATCAATCCCTCTTGAGTTTGGATTTGGAGTTTCGTACTCCATCTCGCACTCTGGGAACTGGAGTTTGTTCGAGGATTGTCGTGTTTCAATCCCTTATGGTTTAAGTGTGTCGGCCCCCGAGCTCGGGTTTCACTTAATAAGCGATTAGTCGAATCTCAATGACTTTCCACTTATCCTCCCTCAACGAAGGATAAGATTTAGTTGATGGACGGTCGAATCACGTCCATGTCCGTTTGGATTCTGTTAACCGGCATCTTGGCTCGGTTACAAAACGACAGTTGAAGAAATTATCATTAGCACTAGACAAGATTCTGATCAAGGAGAGACTAGAGGTGGTAGCAAGTTGTCAGGCCCACAACAAAACAAGAGCATTCAGCCTGCCTGGCCTGGTGCGTAGATTCATCTACTATGGGTAGAGGCACCTTGTTCCTAAGCCCATGAGGGAAGTCCAGCCCATCTTTGTCTATAAATAGAGGGGCAGGGGCAAGGGCATAATAAAAAGGGACCTTCCCCGGGAACACTAGGGAGACTCTGCCATTTTTTATACTCTCCTCTTTTTAATTCAAACTTGTATTCAAGTGATTGATTTACGGATTGTATCTGTATTCAAGTAATTGAGAGAGCAATTAAGATTAAACCCAAAGTGGATGTAGGCAATTACGCTGAACCACTATAAATCTGGTGTTCTTGTTTTTGTTGTCCTTTTTGCATCGAATTACACTATTCTTCTATTTTAATTTACTCTCTTCATTAATCTCTCTACGTAACTTTTCTCAACGAGGTTAGTGACCAATAGCCGCAACACAGTGCCTTCGGATAGTGAATTCAAAACTCAACTTAATAAAGGAACATTCTATCCACTTCCCTGACATCCATGATCGACCAGGGCATAGAGGATCTAGCGGCAGCTTATGAACGACATCAAGGGAACGGACAAGCAACCGCTATTCAAATGGTACTCCCAAAGGTTGGAGAACATAGATGATGTGACTCTAGCAAACGCCAAGATGACCCCAAGCACCATTCTTCGCTGACCCAGCACTTCGAATTTAGTGACTCCAAGCAAAGCAATGCTCTAAGCAATTTATTCCAAATACTAACAAGGGCATCATACTGATCGCGTTTGAGGAAAGTCGACCTCCAGATATATTTTGGCAGCTAGTTAGCTAAAGAGCCTCCTACAACTATGGATCGTTTCTTTTACAAAATGAATCAGAACTAAAGGGAGGAGGAGTGGAGAAGACTAAGAAAAATAACAATGAAGGCCTGTTGGCTAAGGATGTAGATCCCAGTAGCCGAAACAAGACTTCATAATTCAGCTCATATGCTCTTTGAAAGATTCAATTGACAACCTCTACTTGAAGACTCACGACTCGGAGTGGTACTGGAAACCAACCTCGAGAGAGTACACCAAAGTATAAAGAAAATCAGGGGAATGTTGTATATTCCCAGATGCTCACTGATCCTAATACGGGCGATTACAAACACATCCAAGGTGTGATCGAAAAGATGACTTGGAAAGGAAAGTTACAATAGTATGTACAAGTCCTGCAGAATGGCGGGCAGTGAATATCTGATGCCTATTAATAAAGGGCTATGATTATCAATTGGACAGTTGACGGCCGACATCCCTTTGAAAGGAGCCAGGGTCGGAGTCGAATAGCGAGCACAGGATGTTGCTTCACATATCAATGAGATTTACCATAATCTTCTTCGAATTATTTCCATTTCCATCTCTATTTCAATTGTTCTATGAACTATGACTAGCTTGAACTAAACTACTTTCAAAACGATACAGGTGGCCAGGTACTCAGATTTGGTTGCCAACCAATCTACGCAGACCATGATCGAACATGTGGAGTTACATCTGGACGAGCATAATTCTATCGCTCATCATCAACCATATGCCTTTGATTTGAGGCTATGGACTAAATATTGAAAAGTTCATCACGATCAGAACCCAATACAAAGTCAACATGACCAACCATCCATTCATCGACCTCCACGTTTGACTCGGAGACCTAAGCAAGGCTTGGAATGGGTATGGCCTGATCATCCACTCAAATCGAGTCATAGAACAAAGTTCGACAAAATACAGATGCCCCTCCTGAAACTTAGTGACGCCGGGATCTGTCTAGAGTGGACATGATTTGTTAATCTACACATCAAATCCTACCTCGAACACAAAAGGTTATTCGAAAGCCCGACTTGAAGTAGTTATGGTGGACTGCCTACTCATTAACCATCGCTCTCAATATATGGACACGACTGCACCTTGGAACATATGCAACTTACTTTGTCTACTCAACAATCTATAATCACGGAGCAAATTATAAGAGATTTGGCTATCTAACCCAACATGGATGTGATCCAACCATCTGTCATATACCTCCTTCCTTGACTTGATTGGAAGAGATATAATCACCAAGCGGACGAGAATCGATCGTCCATTTTTCAAATTTCGTCCCTCATCCTGGGGGCAGAATCCCATTTCGTGAGCAAACGTGGTTCGATTGTTCATTCGACGACATTAGCCTCGATAGAGTAGATGAATAAAAATTAAAGAGTGGAAATATGACTGCTCTCAACTTAAACCTCTAAGTCCCCAAAGTGCGGACTGGAGTACTCTAAGTCCCCAAAGCGCGGACTAGAGTATAAACAACTTAAACCTTCAAGTCCCCAGAGTGCGGACTGGAGTACTCTAAGTCCCCACAGCATGGACTAGAGTATAAACGATTTAGACCTCCAAGTCCCCAGAGTGGGGACTGGAGTACTCTAAGTCCCCAGAGCGTGGACTGGAGTACAAATGACTTAAACCTCTAAGTCCCCAGAGCGCGGACTAGAGTACAAATGACTTAAACCTCTAAGTCCCCAGAGTGCGGATTGGAGTATAAACAACTTAAACCTCCAAGTCCCCAGAGTGCGGACTGGAGTACTCTAAGTCCCCAGAGCGCGGACTAGAGTATAAATGACTAAAACCTCCAAGTCCCCAGAGTGCAGACTGGAGTACTCTAAGTCCCCAGAGCGCGGGCTAGAGTATAAACGACTTAAACCTCCAAGTCCCCAGAGTGCGAACTGGAGTACTCAAGTCCCTAGAGCGCGGACTAGAGTATAAATGACTTAAACCTCCAAGTCCCCAGAGTGCGGACTGGAGTACTCTAAGTCCCCAGAGCGCGGACTAGAGTATAAATGACTAAAACCTCCAAGTCCACAGAGTGCGGACTGGAGTACTCTAAGTCCCCGGAGCGTGGACTAGAGTATAAATGACTAAAACCTCCAAGTCCCCAAAGTGCGGACTGGAGTACTCTAAGTCCCCAGAGCGCGGACTAGAGTATAAATGACTAAAACCTTCAAGTCCCCATAGTGCGGACTGGAGTACTCTAAGTCCCCAGAGTGCGGACTGGAGTACTCTAAGTCCCCAGAGCACGGACTAGAGTATAAACAACTTAAACCTCCAAGTCCCCAGAGTGCGGACTGGAGTACTCTAAGTCCCCAGAGCATGGACTAGAGTATAAACAACTTAAACCTCCAAGTCCCCAGAGTGCGGATTGGAGTACTCTAAGTCCCTAGAGCGCGGACTAGAGTATAAACAACTTAAACCTCCAAGTCCCCAGAGTGCGGACTAGAGTATAAACAACTTAAACCTCCAAGTCCCCAGAGTGCGGACTAGAGTACTCTAAGTTTCCAGAGCATGGACTAGAGTATAAACGACTTAGACCTCTAAGTCCCCAGAGCGCGGACTGGAGTATAAATAACTTAAACCTCTAAGTCCCCAGAGCGCGGACTAGAGTGTAAACGACTAAACCCTCCAAGTCCCCAAAGTGCGGACTGAAGTACTCTAAGTCCCCAAAGCGCGGACTAGAGTATAAACAACTTAAACCTCCAAGTCTCCAGAGTGCGGACTGGAGTACTCTAAGTCCCCAAAGCGTGGACTAGAGTATAAACGACTTAAACCTCTAAGTCCCCAGAGTGCGGACTAGAGTATAAATGACTTAAACCTCCAAGTCCCCAGAGTGAGGACTGGAGTACTCTAACTCCCCAGAGTGCGGACTCGAATATAAGCAAATCGGATCTCCAAGTTCCCTGAATATGAACTATGACACAAATGACTTGAATTTGTCAAATCCCTGACTTACGGGCTAGAAAGTATCCTAAGTGCTCGAAGCATAGAATGGAAGTTCAACGACTCCCGAAGAGTTTCCGAGTTATATGAAGATGGACTGAGAAGTCTATGTTACTCACAACTGCTTGGGTTAAAATCACAATCACAAAGAAAACTGAACAATAAGAGTCTTTTGTAAGACAGAAAAAGGAACTACACCTTATTCAGAAACGAGTTTCTATTACAACCCCTCCAAAGTTCGGGGTCGACATTCTATTTACAAGGACTAAGGAAATAGATGAAAATAATTACATGACTTAAACTAACTCTGGTTGAACGAAGATAGCAATCACTTCTTGTGCTTCTTCAACTTCTTTCCAGACGGCTCCTCTCAAGAGCATTTACCCTTGGTACTCTTCTTTGATAGAGGGGTAGCAACTGAAGGAGTATGGGAGCCTTCCATGGGCTTGGACCCGCCAGGAAGGATGACCTTCAACGGCTTGTTCAAAGGATCATCCAAGTCCACAACTCGGGGCTCTACTATGACCTTGAATGTCTCCTCCTTCCCTTTCTCGAGCCGCTCCTCCATGCTCAATTCGGATGTGTTCTCAGAGGCACCAGTAATTTCTACTTCATAACCCCCGTCGGTAGGAGAGGAGGTTTCAGACTTGTCTTCATCAAGCGCTCTGATCACCTGAGCGTCTGGACCAGAAGCCTCCCCTATGTGAGTGGCTTCACTTGTTTACTCCCCCAATTCCTTGGCGACATCGCTCCTCGGAGTAGGCTCGGGGTTAGAAAGGCCTGCACAAAATCGTGGAAAACAAGCATTAGAATGCAATAGTCCTGCATAAAGAATAACGACTTTCGAAATCTTAAAGAGAATCTTAAAGAGAAGGATTATCTACCAGGTTTAGGCAAACTCTCAGCCATCCGAGGGGGTCTCACCCTCTGGAACGGGAGACAGAATGCGAACTAAAGTACTCTAAGTCCCTGAGTGCGGACTAGAGTATAAATGACTCAAAAACCTCTACGTCCACAGAGTGCGGACTACAGTACTCTCAGTCCCCAGAGCATGGACTAGAGTATAGACGACTTCAGAAAAATCCCTAAATCCCAGAAGCGGACCAGATTACTCTAAGTTCCCAAAGTGCGAACTAGAGTATAAACGAGTTGACGAAAAGCTCTGCGTCTCGAACTGTGGACTAAAGCATAAACCGTTCGACAAATCTCTAAGTCCCTGGAGCGTGGACCGAAGCATGAACACAAATTGGGCGCGAGTCAACCGGGGGGAGAATAACACTAAGTCACCAGAATGCAGAGTGGTGTATAAACATCGATAAATAGACGAGTGGATTCCGACCATTTTCTATTCCGCAAACTTTGGCATGGAATCGACAGGAGGATTATTAACCCGCTGAGGATGGAGTTCGACCATCCAACTAGTGACCTGGCCAGATCAATGCTGGGGGCAGGGGTACAAAACACTAAAAATCCGAATACGACAGCTTACTATAGCTCTAGCGTGGCGTTCTTTATAACTTGAGGCAGCAACTGCAGGGAGGCCTCAATACAGAACCAATCGAAACGGCATCCAAAGCTACGAGCAACCTACTATATCATACCTCAGACCAAGGGTTAATGCCGATCCGCACCAAGCACATACGAATGTGACTCGGATGTTTTTTGAAAAACTATGACCCCCAGAGTATGGAAAGGAGGGTAAACCACGAATACTTGGTCAAAAATTCTCCAGCACCCTCGTTCGATTCATCAGGAGGAGTATGAAACTAGATGAGCATAGCCCGACTGCATTTGTAGCCAACTTTACCTCGAGATCTGATTACCGAGCATGAACCAAAGTGGACGTGGATGACCATCCACTATCCAAATTACGCCCTAAAACTTATGTGGCATCGAAGTATTCCTCTTGGAATGAAAAACTACGATAAAATCCAAGATAGGCGAGACCTAGTCTCCCATCGACTGACATGATCCCACGATCTAACGGGAAAGAGAGTAAAGCTAAAGTGAGCGTGGCTGGCCTTCCTACTTATCGGTATATGCCCCAGACCTGGGGGCACGAGCGAGAAGCAAGATGAATGTGAACTGACTCTTCACCAATCACCTCTATGTCTTTGGAGTTTAGGTGAAAACATAAACATAGCTAGGACGAGACTCAACCGTCCATGTAGTACATTTATCAACCCGAGACTGGGAGAAGACGCATGGTCATCCAAAAACTGGCTATGATAGCTCAGTATTAAAACTTATATATAGTGCCTACAGCTACTCAAGGCAACGAACGAAAGGATGCCTAGATATAGAATCATAAAATCGATGCCAATGCTTGGGGGAAACTGACTGTCACTCCAACCCGAAGAGCGAGTGAAGGATCATGAATGCATCGAATAGAAAATGTGTTACTCGAATATACAAGCAAATTCAAACTCATAGCAAGATCCATCTATGCAGTTGCACGCGACTTAAGGCTGGCCCCTACTTGACATTTCCTTCAACGTGCTTTTAAGCTTGATCTTTGGCCATTTGCAGATAATCAATTAGAGCGTTCAAAGCCCTTCATTATTTGACTTAACAACTCATGACAAGACTCTAGTATTCGACCAGAGTAACCATCAACATTGACTGTCCCAACCATATTTCACATTGAATGTTATGCAAAATAGTTACATCTTTACTCAAAGAATCTAGGATGGCACCTGCTAAGCTGACGGTCGATATTACAGCCAGCCATGGCGACCCTTTCCGGGTGCTGAATATCGGATCACAGCTCAGTGCAGTGATGATAAAAGAATTAGTTGGATTTTTCTGAATAAATGATGATATGTTCCCTTAGACCCATTCTGACATGCATATGTGATTTCATTAACTATCGTGAGCCATGCATTGGATATCAACCTGAAGCTACAAAAGCTAGCACAATTTCTATTGATTTCATCATGAAAGCTCCACTCTTACTTTTAGGCTCACCCCATCAACGTCTATGCCTACCAGCCGTTGCGACAGGGCATACAACGACCTGAGACGTCTGAAAGACTACTTAAATAGGATATCGAACTAAGCTAATTCGATATCACTTATTTCCCATGAAGGGCTATCCAAGGACAGAAATTAGCAGACCTCACACCCAAATTCACTACCTCAGATGACTATTCGAAGAGTAGCAGAGAACCAACCATAAGATGGAAAATGTACGCGGATGGAGCATCCAATGATCAGTGTTATGGCATAGGAGTCATGATAATGACTCCTGAGGAACGATCAATCTACTACGTCCTAAAACTCGATTTACCTATAACAAACAACGATGCTTAGTATGAAGCCTTGACTGCCAGCCTCAAACTTGCTAGAGGATTTGAAGTGAAAACTTTACATATCTTTTGTGATCCCTGATTGGTAGTATACAAATTTAAGGAAGTTGATCTTGCTAGGGGGCATTGTCTTGCTCCTTATCTCGGCCAAGTCCAAGAGCTACTAGCCGACTTCACGTATTACATCATTACACACGTACTCCGCGAACAAAATGAAAAGGTGTCATGGTTGACTCCTATCAAAGACTATCTACAATGAGAAATTCTTACTGAACGGAGGAATGGAAAACGACGGATCCTCCTCAAAGCTTCACGCCAAATCATCTAAGAATAATTCGTGTGTCAAAAGGAGTTTATCCATCCCCATGCTTCGGCATATCGCCCATGATGGTATCTTGAGCAAAATCTATGAGGAAGAATGCGGTAATGACATCAGGGGGAAAACCATGATAAAGAAGATACTCTGCTACAGGTATTACTGGCCAACTATCAACCCAGATGCGGTTGATCATGCTAGACAATGTGACGAGTGCAAGATGTTTGCAAAAAATCCGGGAACCCCACCGATGGAAATTATTCAAATGGCCAGTTCATAGCCATTTGCCACTTGAGGGCACTAAAATCATCTTCTTGTCGATCCTAAAGGTGGTGCGAAATACACCATCATAGCAGTTGATTACGTCACCAAATGGGCAGATGAAGAACTCTTAACCACGACCAAGATGAAGAAAATAATCAACTTCTTTATCCGTAACGTCATTTGTCATTATGACCTTCCATGATCCATTATAACTGCAAATGGACAAGTTGAAGCTGTGAACAAAATCATAGAGTCTGTACTGAAAAGAGGTTTTGAAAAGTCCTCAAGTGGCTGACTACAAACCTAGATTTATAATATTGGGAATCGACCAAGCATCGCGATGACCAAAGAAGGATACAACACCTTGGGAGGATAAATTGGAGGATAATGACTATTCAAGAAAAATGGTGGATTTCTTTATGAAGACAAGGAATACTCGTTGATTCAAAGCGTGTTGTGTTGCTTCACACGACACACTTTGGGGGGCAAGTGTTAACCGGCATCTTGGCCCGGTTACAAAACGACAGTTGAAGAAATTATCATTAGCACTAGACAAGGTTATGATCAAGGAGAGACTGGAGGTGGTAGCAAGTTGTCAGGCCCACAACAAAGCAAGAGCATTCGGCCTGCCTGGCCTGGTGCGCAGATTCATCTACTATGGGTAGAGGCACCTTGTTCCTAAGCCCATGAGGGAAGTCCAGCCCATCTTTGTCTATAAATAGATGGGCAGGGGCACAATAAAAAGGGACCTTCCCTGGGAACACTGGGGAGACTCTGCCATTTTTTATACTCTCCTCTTTTTAATTCAAACTTGTATTCAAGTGATTGATTTACGAATTGTATCTGTATTCAAGTAATTGAGAGAGCAATAAAGATTAAACCCAAAGTGGATGTAGGCAATTATGCTGAACCACTATAAATCTGGTGTTCTTGTTTTTGTTGTCCTTTTTGCATTGAATTACACTATTCTTCTGTTTTAATTTACTCTCTTCATTAATCTCTCTACATAACTTTTCTCAACGAGACTAGTGACCAATTTTGGTGCTAACAGATTCCACTTTTGCTAAGCCTAAGGAGTAAGATTAGTGTTTTGGCAAGCTTTGAGCTCGAGCAGAGGAGAGGGTGGTCGAACTACATCCACTCTGAGCTATGTATTTTCCCTTAAGTCAGGGGCTAGAGTTGGAGAGTAGACGGTCGAGTCACGTCCACTTTATACTTTGCACTATTACGGTCGAGTTGAGGAAGAGAGTCAAAATGATGGCTCATGATGGTTAGCGAGTAGGCAGTTAGTCGTTGATGACTTTAAGTTGAGGCTTGGGCCCTGACGAAGTTGGTTTAAGGCATGATTGTTTTTGTCGGACGCAAGCTGGAGAGTGAATGGTCAAATCATATCCACTTTGAACATATGTTCTCAAATTACCCCAAGTTCTAATGTAGGATTGGATGCATAGACAGTCATGTCACATCCACCCTTGGTGTGATTCCAATTTTACTGGGCGTCAGAAGAAGTATAAGTATTTTGGCGAGCTTCAAGTACGAGATGGAGAGTACGTTGTTGGGACACATCACTCTAAGTCTTTCCCAGATCTCCAATTAAATTGCATAGGTGGATGAGTGGATGGTCGATTGCATCCACTTTTACTAGAGTCCTGACCTTGTCGGTCTCTTTCTCTTTGAGGCCTTGCCCCCAGTTAGGGGCATATAGTAGCCGATGAGTGGTTGAATCATGCTCGTCATGATGATACCTCAATGATTAGATCATAGTTCACGGAGGTTGTTTTGCACCCAACCTTAAGTACTCGGGTACCTGCATCATTTGCAAGTAGTTTAATTCAAGTCGGTCATACTTCGCAACATAAACGAAATTGAAATAGAAATAATTCAAAAGAGATCGGATTAAATCTCATTGATGAGTGAAGCGGCGTCGTATGCTCGCTATAACACTTCAGTCCAGCTCTTCACAGTTGGAAGTCTAACGCAAATGGTTCAATTTGATCAAAGTCCTTGATCGATAGGGGTCGGATGTTCCCGGTCCTTCATTTCATAGGGCTTGCACATATTGTCGGAGCTATCCTTTCTGAAGCAGCCTTATGGCGTTGGCATTCACGGTAGCCATCTAGAGAAGAGGAGTTTTCCGATCTAGAGTATGGAGTAGGTCCCCTCCTTATCTCGCCATGTTGATCCTTCATCTGGTTCATCAACTCAATATTGTCTTGGATATGTTGGTGTACTCGTCAGCGGCTATGCACCAGTTCTCTTATCAAAGTCTAGAAATAAGCTCTGGTGATGAATTCAGTTATGGGTATTGGCAGCAACTGGCTGTGGGCTTTGGATAAATTCGTTGGCTGCCAGCTTCTTCATTCCCTTCAACAATATGAGAAGTAGAACTGGTATGTCTAACCACAATTGACAATGTTCTTCGAGGAATGGGGGAAGAAATCTACATTTGATGGCAGTCATCACTCTTGGTGTAAGCCATGTGCAATTCTCACTTCATGAGGTAGTGCCGGGGGTTATATTTCCAAAGTACACTGACGTAATCAGCATGTTGAATTTTTGCTGGAAAAATCTTCATGTAGGATGGTTTCAATAAACAGGTCTAGACTGGGAAAGATCCTTCTATCAACATTATCAGGTGCATTTTATGGCTACGGGATCTTGTAATACTGGTGAATGATGTATGCACGATTGCCCAATGTTCGAGTGGTTGGTCATGCTGATTGGATGGTGAGTTGTTTAAGATGGGCTCATAGGTTAGTGATTATTTCTAATTTTCACCCAGGTAGGAGGCCCATATAAGATAGTGAGGAAGTCCTCTTAAGGTTGTATGTCGTGCTTCTAGTCATATGGACACGGTATGATTAAGATGCGGGCATTTGAAGATGGTTCAGCGGTGACCAGCTATGTTTTGAGTTAGCAGAGTAGACAGTGTTGGGCAGTCGTCATATTAGCCATCGTACCATAGGTATCAATTCAGGAGTTTAAAAGCTGGTCAATTGGGGAAGTTGCAGTTCACCTTGGAAGCATGATATATTAACCAACTCTAATTCTTGGAGTATTAGCTAGGTTCTCCAGCCTCTGGGAGCACCGGTCGAGTAGTATTCCTTTACCCATTCCTTGATTGCAATTCAGCATTTGTTGTTGTGATCTCCTATGACTTGTTCAGTCATGGAACAATTAGAAGCGTGGATGGAATGCTCCTTCATTAAATTGAGCTTTGAATTCACTATGTGAGTGCTCTGCTCTACGGCTAGCATTAGCCTCTTTTTCAAAAATTTGAGTCGTACCCGAAATTTTTTTTTTGAAATTTCGTATCGCACTCAGCATTGTTCGAACGATACAAATGTTTGTGAAATTGAACGATCCGAAAAGTGGACAATTGGATCAATACGAAATGCACACGATTGGATCGATACGAAGTGGTATTTGAGGATCGATACTGTTATCAGTTCTAATGTTTTGAGTCTCGAGTAGTATACATGTTCATGTTTCTGATATAGTGTTTTTTGTTTATTAGTTATTTAGCCATTTCGTATTTTATGTTCTAGTTTGTACCTTGGCCCAATAAGGCTTCGGCCCAATCTACTCTTGTATTCGTGCATATAAACGAATAAGGTAATGAAATAATATGAGGATTTTGGCTCTCAAACTTTTGTTCAAACCTCCATTAATTTCATCATGGTATCAGAGCACAAAATCATCGATCCTGAAATCTGCTAAGTTTTTCCTCCTCGTATCTGGAATCCTGTTCACCGAAGATGGGCGAAAGCAAAGCTACAATTGATCCGATTCAGATGATGCCTAAAATCACGGATCACAAATTAAATAATCTGAATTATCTGAATTGGAGCAAAACAATTCGACTTTATCTCCGATCTATGGATAAAGGTAATCATCTAACAGAAAGTCCACCTAAAGTTGATTCAGCTGATGAGAGAGATTTGGCGTGGTAAAGAGATGATGCTCGCTTGTTTCTCCAGATCATAAATTCAATTGACAGTGAGGTTATTGGTCTTGTTGACCATTGCGAGTTTGTGAAGGAGTTGATGGAGTATTTGGAATTTTTATACTCTGGAAAAGGGAACTTAACAAGAATGTATGATGTATGCAGATCATTTTATAAATCAGAGATGCAAGATCAGACGCTGATGAACTATTTCATGACTTTTAAGAAAACTTATGAGGAGTTTAATTTGTTGCTTCCAATCAGCCAAGATGTTAAAGTTCAACAACAACAGAGAGAGCAAATGGCGATAATGAGCTTCTTGGCAGGATTGCCTTCTGAGTTTAAATCAGCTAAGTCACAAATTCTTTCTGGATCAGATTTTTCATCATTACAAGAAGTTTTTAGTCGAATCCTTCGTACTGGAGTTGGTTCAACGTCTAATACTCCGGTTGAGAGTGCCCTAATAAGCAATAGCAAGAATTTTATACCCTGGAAATCTGGGAATCAAACATCAAAGACAGGTGCTCCAAATCAGTTCTCTCCATCAATCAGGCCAGCAATTCAGAATAAATTTTGTACTTATTGCAAGAAACCTGGACACACTAAATTTGAATGTAGAAAATTGCAGTACAAAAACTCTTTGGCAAATAATACCACTAATGCCAACAAGACAGTGTTGATGGCTGCAGATGAGTTTGAAAAATATACAAAGTATCAGGAATCACTTGAGAAAAATTCATCAAGTCAAACATCCTCTTCTAGAACTATTACTGCTGCTGTTGCCAGTGTTGATGAACCAACAACCAAGTGGATAATAGATTCAGGGGCTACCGATCATATCACAGGTAATCCTGATTTACTATCTAATTTTCAAAGTAACAAATCAAGTCATCTTGTTACACTAGCTGATGGGTCAAAGACCTATGTGTATGGAACTGGAAAAGTTAACTTACATACTCAACTTCCCTTAAACTCAGTGCTATATTTACCCAATCTATCATTCAATTTATTGTCAATAAGTCAGATTACTCGCAATCTTAATTGCTGTGTATCTTTCTTTCAAGATCACTGTGAGTTTCAGGATCTTATGACGAGGCAGATTATTGGTAGGGGACAAGAATCTGGAGGTCTATACACACTCAATGTTGAAACATCCAAGAATCTGGCTTGCTCAAGTATGGTATCTGCACTTAAGACACACAGTCAATTAGGTCATCCTTCATTAACCTTGCTCAAGAAAATTTGTCCTCAGTTTAGTTCTTTATCTACAATAAATTGTGAATCATGTCATTTTGCAAAACACCATCGTGTTAGTTTATACCCTAGATTGAATAAAAGAGCAAAGTCTGCTTTTGATTTAGTACATTCTGATGTATGGGGTCCCTGTTCAGTTGTTTCAAAGAAAGGATATAAATATTTTGTTACTTTTGTTGATGATCATACTCGAGTATCTTGGTTATATCTCATGAAAAATAGATCAGAATTATTTTCTATTTTTTGTACATTTTGTGCTGAAGTGAAAAATCAGTTTAATGTGTCACTTAAAACTCTAAGGAGTGATAATGCCAAGGAGTTTACATCTAGTATGTTCAGTGATTATATGGCTAAACATGGAATTCTTCATGAGACCTCATGTGTTGATACACCATCTCAAAATGGAGTTGCTGAGAGAAAGAATAGGCATCTAATTGAAACTACTCGTGCACTTCTATTTCACATGAATGTACCTAAGGTGTTTTGGGCAGATGCAGTAACCACAGCATGTCACTTGATCAATCGAATGCCCTCAAATGTATTGAAATATGACATCCCTTTAAAGGTTTTATGTCCTGATAAACAGCTATACCTAGTGAAGCCAAGAGTATTTGGATGTACATGTTATGTCAGAGATGTAAACCCACACTTAACTAAACTTGATCCAAAGTCATTAAAATGTATATTTGTGGGGTACTCGAGACTTCAGAAAGGTTACAAGTGTTTTTTTCCCAGTTTGAACAAGTATTTAGTATCAATCGATGTTACATTTGAAGAGGACACTCCATTTTTCCAATTGACTGATACAAGGCAATATGTACAAGAAGAAAGTGATAATGATAACTGGTTAATCTATCCAGTCGCTTCATCTCAAGAATGTGGACACAATACTAATGAAGAATCAAGTCAGGAATTAGAGACACCTTTACATGAATCTGATGATGAAGAAGTTGTACCACCTAACTATAATCTTGATTTACCAATTGCTTTGAGGAAAGGTAAACGACAATGCACAACCCTATATCTTCTTTTGTTTCATATGATAGATTAAATCCAACAAGTTATACATTTATATCCACTCTTGATACTGTTATCATTCCAAAAACTGTTGGAGAAGCACTATCCAAACCAGAATGGAAAAATGCAATGCTTGAGGAAATTAAAGCTTTAGATGATAACAAGACTTGGAATTTAGTTTCATTACCTTCAAATAGGAAGGTAATAGGTTGTAAGTGGGTTTTCTCAGTCAAAGTAAATCCAGATGGGTCTGTAGCCAGATTAAAAGCTCGATTAGTTGCTAAAGGGTATGCACAAATTTATGGAACAGATTATTCAGAGACATTCTCTCATGTTGCTAAAATGACCTCCATTAGGTTGTTTATTTCTTTGGCTGCAAGGCACAACTGGATGCTACACCAACTTGACATCAAAAATGCATATCTCCATGGGGACTTGACTGAAGAAGTGTACATGGAGCAACCACTTGGGTTTGTTGCTCAGGGGGAGACTGGGAAGGTATGTAGATTGAGGAAAAGCTCGTATGGTTTAAAACAAAGTCCAAGGGCATGGTTTGGTAAGTTTAGTCAAGTGATTCAAAAGTTTGGCATAACTAAGAGTAACTTTGATCATTCTGTCTTTTACAAAAACTCAAAGGAAGGAATTATACTACTAGTGGTGTATGTTGATGACATTGTAATTACTGGGAGTGACAAGAAAGGAATTTCAGAACTCAAGGCCTTCATTCAGAAACAGTTTCACACCAAAGATCTTGGAGAATTGAAATATTTTTTGGGTATTGAAGTATTAAGAGAAAATGGACAAATATTCTTATCACAAAGAAAGTATATAAATGATCTCCTGACTGAAACTGGAAAATTGGGTGCCAAACCTTGTTCTACTCCTATGAATACTAGTATGAGCCTAACAAATGATGGTGAGTTATTTAGTGATCCAGAAAAATATAGAAGATTAGTTGGGAAATTGAATTACTTGACTGTAACTCGACCTGATCTTGCATTTCTAGTAAGTGTAATTAGTCAATTCATGAGCTCTCCCACAGTTCATCACAGGAATGCATTGACACAAATTTTGTGTTACTTGAAAGGAACAGTGGGAAGAGGCATTGTGTATGCTGATCATGGACACAGCAACATTGAAGTGTTTTCTGATGCAGACTGGGCTGGGTCCAAAGTAGATAGAAAATCAACTTTTGGTTTTTGTGTGTTCATTGGAGGTAACTTAATTTCATGGAAGAGTAAAAAACAAAATGTGGTGTCTTGGTCAAGTGCAGAATCTGAATACAGAGGTATGGCAAATGCTACTTGTGAGTTGATATGGGTCAATCATTTTATGACTGAAATAGGCTTAAAGGTGGAGTTACCAGTGAAACTCTGGTGTGATAATCAGGCAGCTATTCACATTGCTTCCAATCCAGTGTTTCATGAGAGGACAAAGCATATTGAAGTGGATTGCCACTTCATTCGAGAGAAGATTCAGCAAGGGTTGGTGATTCCTGGATTTGTTAGAACTGGTGATCAATTGGCTGACTTGTACACTAAAGCATTGAATGGTGCAAGAGTGGATTACCTATGCAGCAAGTTAAGCATGATTAATATGTATGCTTAACTTGAGGGGGAGTGTTATCAGTTCTAATGTTTTGAGTCTCGAGTAGTATACATTTTCATGTTTCTGATATAGTGTTTTTTGTTTATTAGTTATTTAGCCATTTCGTATTTTATGTTCTAGTTTGTATCTTGGCCCAATAAGGCTTCGGCCCAATCTACTCTTGTATTCGTGCATATAAACAAATAAGGTAATGAAATAATATGAGGATTTTGGCTCTCAAACTTTTGTTCAAACCTCCATTAATTTCATCAGATACGAAATGCGCACGGCTGGATCGATACGAATTGGTATCTGAGGATCGATACGAATTGGACTCGTCTGGATCGATACGAAGTGCAATCGATATGAACATAGCAGTTGCGATCGATATGAACAGAGCATTTTTGATCGATACGAACAGAGCATTTTCGATCGATACGAACGGAGCCGTTGCAAACGATACGAACAGAGCCGTTAGTATCGATACGAATTGGATGCAGATGGATCGATACGAACTGCGTGTGAGAATCGATACAAATTGGACGCAAGATGGATCGATACGAACTGTGTATGAGTATCGATACGAAATGCACATGGCTGGATCGATACGAAGTTGATCGATGCGAAAACCAATCGATACGAAAAGTGATCGATATGAAAGTCGATCGATACGAATGTTTATTGATATGAAAACTGATCGATACGAATAGTCGATCGATACGAAAGCTGATCGATACGAAGTTCGATCGATACGAATGTTGTCATATTTTCTGGATGTGAATACATGGATACGAAAATCACCATATTTTCTGGATACGAAATGATGGATTCGAAAATGACCATGTTTTCTGGATTCGAGAACATGGATACGAAAATCACCATATTCTCTGGATTCGAGAACATGGATACGAAAATCACTGTATTCTCTGGATTCGAGAACATGGATACGAAAATATAGATGAATGAATAGATCTGGAGCAATCTGAATAGAATAGAAGAAACCATTGGACGGCAGATCTGGATCTCCTCCTTAGATTTTTGCAATCCAACGATGGTAGTAGATCCACAGAGCTGGAGAAAAGTTGGGTTTTTCTCAGTGAAAGCACCAAAGTGTTTGTACCAAAATTGGGCACAACACTCTTCGGATGTTTTTGAAGAGATAAAGTGAAGAAATTAAATGGAAAAAGAGGATTATCTAAAAAAAACTCCAAATTTCAGATATGAAAATAATTAAAATGCAAGGAGACACAAGAATTTAGATTGGTTCGGCGTATCGCCTACATCCACTATGAAGTTGATAGCTTCATTGATCTTTCTTTGAAGATTACAAGTGAATTCAACAAGTTACAGCAGATAATGATGATTTGCAACAGTGAATTTCGTTATTGGCAGCAGCTATGGAGTTTAGATCTGGATCTGGCAGAGTCTCGGTGTTGGAGAATTCAAAGAAGAAGAATCCCCTTTTCTATATGCCCTGGGGCTCTATTTATAGGTGTAGGAGGCTGATATTTCGCTCAGATCTCGGGAGGCTCCTTCTGGCACGTGACCAGGCCCACACGCCCAAGCCCACGAAGTTTCAGTCCGATCCATGATCGATACGAACGGATTTTGTATCGATCAAGACTACGTCCGATGGGGTCGAAATCTATGAAAATTTCATAGCATTTGGACTTGTAGATTAGGAGATATGATCGATACGAATTAGGATCTTCAGTTGGCTGTTTCGTTCGACTCCCTCATTTCGACTCGATCCTATTCGACTCGACGACGTGGCGCTTGAATCTCTAGATTACTCCGCCTTTGATGTCGAGTTGGATGAGTCATTCTTGGACCTTGCCTTGTTCGTGTCGAAGTCCGTTGCCCAGTTTGAATCGATCAACAGTTTGTTCCTTTGCATCGATTTGTAGCACGCCTTGTTTGAATCGATGGAGGTGGTTCGTTCGTATCGATGATGGTGACTCTGTTCGCATCGATGAAAGGTGCACAATTCGCATCGATGGTTATGCACTATTATGTGCATACGAAGTGGACATTAGATGATCGAGTCGAAACGTGGCTCTTTGATGGATGCGAAGCGGAGCGAGTCGAACAAATTCTATTCAATGGATTCGAGCGAGAGGCTGTTTTTATTTAATTTTGCATCGATCAATATCTTGAGCATACGAACTCCGATTGACTCGAAATTCAGAACATTGGCTCTCATAAGTTTGGTTGTCGTGTCATATCAATTTTAGCTCGATCCAGACTCGGACAAAATTCGTCGATATCCATAGTGAGCCTGCATATAACCGATCTCCAAGACGAACTGTCATTGGTTTCTAGTCAAGTTCTTGGTGTCACGGCCTTGCCAAAAGGCGGGATAACACTTTGTAACTTCAGCTTCTTGTAAATAAGCACGCTTGTATAGAAGTGCTGGAGGGTAGTATTCAACTCTTCTCGCTCCTTGGCCTGTGCCTTCCTTGGTTTCTTTAGCTTTTGTGCAACAATATCATGCATAACCACGACATCGAGCTTTTCAACCTCAACCAGTGGAAATTTGTCGACAAGCTTCTCATTCACCTTATGAAGCTTTTGAATTTCAGCCACCTGCTTTTCAATGGTTTTGTACCTGGCTCGAATAGTTTCATTTTCAGCAGTGAGAGCTAGGTCCTTCTTGGTAATTTGCATCTTCAAAGTAGCACCCTCTTTGTGGGCAATCTTTAGCGTATTTTGCAACACGATCACAGAATCGTCATTAATCTTCCTCATCCTTGCTGTTAGACTATCAGTCTTGGCCTTGGATTTTGAGGTTGTATCCCTCTCAGTCTTCACCTTCTCTACCTCCTACCCATCAATGAGGTTATTGTAGGTCTTCTTCCTAGATTCGAAGGACTGGATATTTGTACAATTAATCCTATTAACGTTGGAGAGGACAAAGCAGAGCCTTTTCCATTTATTGCCTTGGTCGATATTCTTTTGAACCCATTGGACATCCCAATCCATCTTTTCTTTTGGAGTGTTTTCAATGTCTTGATCAAACATGACATCCTGCAGAAAGAGGTCGCGAAAAGCAACCTGCAGAGGAGGCGAGGCGGTTGGAAGAGAGAAGGAGGGAGCAGAGATTCCCTTAGAACATGGAGGCACGGTAGTGGTCAAGGATTTGGAGGCATGAACTTGTTGATAAGAAAGAGACCGAGATTCGGTGTTTGGTAGAGGAAAGCCAGAGGAGGGACCACAACGATCATGTGATTCCTTGAGTCGCTTGGTCTGATCATACGATGGACCCTCTTTGACCAGCCTTTTCTTCCTTTCCCTCTCAGCCTTATGGTCCTCCTCCGCTTCACACTCCTTCCTCCTAAATCTTTACTCGTTAGGCACATGGTGCCTAGAGTGAGGTCGATATGGGTCAAGAGTTTGGCCTATAAACTCACGCACACTATGATGGAGATTATGGTATCTATCTCTACCCATAGAAATTGAAACAAGAAGAAAAGCTATATAAGTATTGGAGTTTTGGAATGCAAGTGAATGCAAAGATGTGTGTGCATGATCCTAGTGAGGTGTGTAGTATCGATAACCCCTTAAGTACTCTGCATACCATGTTCACATTGAAGTATAGACAGTGCCTTGCCACCTTCATCTAGAATTCCTTCAGCTGAGAAACTGATGTATGGATTGTCGTCGGTAAGGAGATCACTAATGGAGATGTCGAAATCACTGAAGCTAGCAAAAACATCTCCCAGGAAATGAGCTAGAAGAGTTACTTTTCTCAAAGGCAGCGTGATCGGCCTCTAGCTTTCTCGGAAGTTTCAATGATAATATGCTCCGGATGAGGCAAGTTATGAAGTCCAGGGAACTTATGGTGTGTCTCGTCGAACGATTCACCTTCTTCAGCTCTAGCATGTAATCACCATCGCTATCGTCGACACTTTCTTCTCCCTCTTCGTCTTCTTCTTCCACTATCGGTTCCATCCCTTCTCTTGGGGCATCACCTACAACCGGGTTCTCGATCCCTCTTTTAGCGGGCTCTTCAGCATGCATCAATCCCGACGGACCTTTAACCTCCCCTTAAAGATTCTCACCAAATTTGCGAGTGGCAATGGAAGATAGAGCATGAACTCTAGATCTGCTCGGCGGAGTCAATTCGAGAACAGTAAACATATCAAAGAGCAGTAGACCACACCGTCTAAGGTTCTCGTTAGTCAAGAGATATGCAGTGATGCATTGCTGGAAGCTTAACTCCTTTAAAGCAATAAAGTATCAAACGTGTTCATCAGGAACACCCTGAGCAGGAATATCTACGAAGAAAAGGACAACTGGATAAGCACTTAGACGAAAGGAATCCGAGTACCACAAGAGCAAAGATGAATTGAACTTACTTCCAGAAAGGCAATGCCTATTGGAGCCATATGGGCATCAGACAAAGAAGTATTTGTTCTTAAATGAGAATGTTTGTTGTGAAGATTTTCAACAACCTTGTACCTGCACCAGGCCTCAATGATCATATAAAAAGGTGATTCATGCCTTCGCTTGAAGTGCAAAAGATAAGTTAACTCGCTGAAGTACGAAGACCGTTGAAACCAATTCATGAAGAGAACGTATAGAGAGCTCGGGAGAGCATATCCGTTTGAATGAACTTGGTATGTAGTCAACCCAAGTTCTTGGAGAATCATGCATATAAAAGGATGGAAAGGCAGGATAGCACCGCCTAAGCACATGTATCTATTGCATGCTATCCCCGTGGAGGACAACGCACTCATTTACCCTGAGTTGGGAGAAGTGCGTCGCTTTCAAGAACCCAGTGTTGGCGACATATGTTTTGGAGCATCTACAGAGTAAGAATCATAGGTGTTTGTTTTGGCAGGTCATCCAAGATCCTTCGACCGACGTATCTATTTAAGGGGGAGGTTGATTTTACAAAGGGTCCGTTGGTACAACAGCTCTCTATAACTCAATAGTGATTGAAAGACGCGCCGTGATAGGAATGGATGGTGAAGCCGGAGTTGTAAAGGACCCAGCTTCTAGAGGAGTAGATGTCCCGGCACTAGTTTGGAGGCATGGCGACCTACGCGTCATTCTAAACAGGAAAACTTGATGCTCAACACAGTTAGGTATGTTTTACTTCAAATAATAAACCCGTGCGATGGACGCTCAGAATCCAAAGGATTTCGACGTGTGTGGACCAATCGAACTCTAACCATCGACCATGGAAAGTGAAAGTGTTAATCTATGTAGTATAAGGCCCGTGTACCATACATGATGAATGGACCATCCTGTGTAGATAACCTACTTGTGTTAGAAAAACGAGGCATGCCGTATGATGGAACTATGCATTGGATCTTACCCATTATTGATGGACAATCAATAATGGAACCGCTATTCGAAGCGATGTGAAATCTTTTTATTTACAGAAACACTGGGAATGCAGCGGTGAAGAATGCTATGTAGTAAACGACAAAGATGCTAAGTAATGGAATCTTTTGAATCTAGATGTTTGGGCAACACAACCGTTCTCGATTAAGAACGTCCTATTGGCATTTGAACGGTGACATGAAATCGATAAAGTTTTGACTATAATGAATTGAAACAAGTTTCGAATTCGGAGACTTGATCTCGTGTGTTGGATAACTAAACCCTAGCTTCAACCAATTCCCATCAAAAGCAACCGGAATCACTACCACCAACACCATCATCTTGTCAAGCAAGCATCACCAACCTTAAGTACAGTCAAAATCTAGGTTCAAGTTGAAGAGTAGGAGGGATCGGTAGCGAGAGCTTTGAGTAGGCGGCACGAAATGAAGTCAGTGGCAAGAACTTGCAAAGGAATCGGACCCGAGTACTATAGAAAGCAACGAGTGGCAAAAGATAGTCTGCGGCAAACTCAGGTGAATGGCAGCAACTATCTAAGATCGACGACAAGTGGTTAGAACACACAAAGCATGGAATCGGTGAAGTCGATGAAGAGATCTTGGTACGAAGAGGTAGGCAATAAATGGTTAAGGCAAGAATGAAAGTGAATAGAAAATCTCTAAGGGTTGTGTTTATAAGTTTTTAGGGGAAACAAAAGTTATCGATACAGAGGGAAACCTCTCGGTACCGAGGAGTATTTTTCGCTCAAAATTTTGAAAAAGGTACGGTGAAGGAAAAAAGCAAGCTTAACTAAGGCGTGGCACAATCTCCGAAGCATAGATCTTGCCCTTAGCACAAAGAACACAGTTTCAACTATACAAAGCAGTTGAAGGAATATCTGCATAATGAAAGAAATTCTTGAACGACTAACCGAAATCATAAGATAGCAAGTCTAAACCTGTCTTAATCCACAACACGCTTTTTTCTCAATGAAAGCATACTCTAGGAGCAAGTGTTAATCGGCTTTCTAACCAAATAGATTTTCAATGGAATGTACAACATGAAAACGAAGATGAAAGGATTTACAAACTTAGAAACACATTTGGAAGGATGAGGAGATAGCACTCAAGAAATTCCAAGAAGAATGGAGTGAAATAACCTCTCAATACCGAGAGGAACCTCTGGGTACCGAGAGCTTTTTGTCTCTCTTTGGACCTCCTATACCTCTCATACTTCAAGAACTTCCTTAAGTAATAGTTAGTGAGCTAGGCAGTTAAAATGCCCATTGGTTCTATAGTGGTGGAGGTGCAAAAAGTTATAACGAGGATAAAGCGAGGATATGGGGGAAAATAGCGGAGGTGTGAAAAGCTTCATTATATATAAAACTAAATATTTAAAGTTAATTTATTCTCGTTCTCACACCATTTGTGTAAGAAAAAGAAATATTTTTTAAACTTATATAACAAAACTTGAGGATATCATGATTTATGCAAACTAGATTTTGTGACTACAATAGATTTCCTACTTATATTGAGCATTTATGCCTTAAAATTAGTTCTTTAATCTAATTTTGTTGATTTAATTAAAAGAAAACCACTCAAATTAACCTTTGTATATTAATGTTGCTAAAACGGGTGCTAAAAGCCTTAATTTATGGGTGTAGCGAAAAATAGCGGAGCTTAAAGCGGATCTACTATTTAATAGCGCTAAACTAAAATAACGTAGCGGCTGGAGAGCGCTATGCACTATAGCAGGGATTTAGCCAGGTTTTAATTACATAGTTATGGAATACTTTTTTCAGAGAACAAACAAGCAACTCTAAGGATTTATGAGAAGAAAGCAAAGAAAGTAGAATAAGTCAAGCACTATTAGGGAAATTACCAAAATGATTGATCTTCATGGAAAAGAGTTTGGAATACAACAAAGAAAGAGATAGGAGGGAAAAACAAGTGAGAAAGAAGTGTTTTCAGCCACCAAAACCACTTTGTACTAAGAGAAACCTCTTGGTATGAAGAGGTTTTTCTTGGAGATTGAGCCCCGGCACTCTCTTCTAAAGACTTGACTCAGGTTTGGACCTTGAATATTAGTGGCCTACGACTCTACTGGCTAATTCCCTTTTAAATGCACACCATATGGTTACTGGAAAAGGACTTTTGGATCTTTTATTTTCTTTATCTCCTACCTTTCCTCTCCATAGTCACCGAGACAGACATTGTTGACTATTCTAGGCTTTTGGAACTTGTCAATCACTTGTATTTGGGACTCTTTATTAGATAATCAATAAATTACTGTGGACGTAGGCCAGAGATTGCTTAACCACTATAAAAATTCTTGTACTCTCTTTAATTTTCTTATATTATTTCCTAGATCTCAACTTTTCTACAGGTGTTTGGGTGTTGTGCCATTTTTGGCGTTAACATATAATTTTGACCTTGAATCATAACCAATGAAAATATACTTTTCACTTTTTCCATCTAATTTGGAATGTCTTTGATCTGACACATATGCATATGCGTTGCTTCCAGGTACTTTCAAGTGAGATGTACGTGTCTTCCTATCACTCCATTCTTCTTCGAGAGTTTTGTTCCACACCCTTCGAGTTGGAAAGCAATTTGTTAAATACACCGCACATTTGACAGAACATTTTTCCTTTTTATCATGCTCCATGTCATGTTCAGAACAAATCTATTCTTCCTTTCTAAGACCCTATTTTGTTGTAGAGTGTATGGTACTGTTAATGGATGATGAATTCCATTTTCTTCACAAAAATTTTCAAACTCTTTTGATGTAAATTCTCCACCTCGATCGGATCTCATGGCATTGATCTTATAACGACTTTCATTTTCTACAAAGGCTTTACATTTCTTAAAAGCATCAAATACCTCTAATTTTTGTTTAAGATAAAGGCCCATGTTTTTCTATTAAATCATCAATAAAAAGTGAAAATTAATTAATTTTTCCAAGTGAGCATGGTTTTATAGGGCCACAAATATCCATATGAATTAATTCTAATGGTTCTTTGGCACCTGTAGTTGATTGTTTTGGAAAACATTTTCTTGATTGTTTTCCAAATAAGCAACCGTGACATAATTGGTTCTCATGATTTATTGATGGTAAACCTTTCACTATGTTTATGTTCTTTAATAATTTTAAGCCCTGAAAATTAAGGTGTCCAAACCTTAAAGGCAAAAACCGTGATGAATCTTTATAGCATGATTTTAGGTATTTAGCAACATTATTTGAGACATTTAGTGGAAACATTCTACCTTTTGACATCTCCATTTTAGTAATTAAATTTTCTTTACCATCTCCCATTAAAGATTTTTATTTTTCATGTTTTTATCATATTCGTTTTCATAAAGTTTCCCAAAACTTAAAATATTTTTTTTTTCATTTTAGGCACAACATCAAAATTAGAAATAAAGTCATTCTTTCCATTCCTTAAATTAATCACTATGTTTCCTTTTCCTCTGACTGGAATTATTGATTCATCTCCAAAATGAATATTTTCACTTACTGATTCATCAGGCTCCGTGGACATACTACTCCTTTCATGCATATGATTGTTTGTCATGTGCCCAAATACCATGTATTATTATTACTAATTTCATCACCTTTATATGCAAATAGCAGTGTGGAATTATCTTCATCTTATTTAGCATAGTTAGATCTCTCTTGAACTTTTCTAAAAGTGGATCTACAATCGGAAGCAAAATATGGAAATTTATCCTAGTTATAACACTTTATTTTAGATTCATCAAAACTTTGTCTTCGTTTTGCTTTATGTTTCCTCATCATCCTTGATCTCTTGTAGTGTGTGTATTTTACCTTTTCTCCTCTTTATTAATATATTTGTTGTCACTTTTTCCATAACTTTGACCACGACCTCTTACACTTTGACTCTGGCTTCTTCCATTTATAAATATCTCATTTTCGTTCAAGATGAGTTTTGTTTAAGGGGATTGCTCCAACTACTCTCCATTAACATTATTCTTTAATTTTTTGTCATAAGCTTGAAGTGAACCCATTAGTTGATCAACAATCGTGGATTCTTAATCTTTAGATTCTTCAATTGCTACAACTATGGAATCAAATTTTCAATCTAAATATCGTAGAATTATTTCAACAACTCTAGAATCTTCCATTTTTTTCCATATTTTTCATTTGATTTATAATGGATAAAACTCGAGAAAAATAATAATCGACTAATTCTTATAATTTCATATATAAATATTCAAACTCACCTCGTATAGTTTGTAGTCTAATTTTCTTTCCTTTGTCAATTCCTTTAAAATCATTCTCCAAAATCTTCCATGCATCCTTACTAGTTTATGCACTAGCTATCTTCTTGAACATAGCTTCATCCAAGTCTTTGTAAATAAGTGTAAGAGCCTTATGATCCTTCTTCTTCAAATTCTTCTAATTATCCTTTTCAGTTTGTGATAAAGTGGTAATATTGGTAGGTTCTTCATACCCATTTTCTACAATATCCCACGCAGCATGCGATCCAAGCAAAAACTTCATATGAATGCTCCAATCATCATAATAACCCATTCTTTAGTAAGGAAACTTGAAAAAGAGTCGTTATGTTTGCCGTCTTTCTTTGATTAGCAACCTTGCTCTATTACCAATGTTAGAGAATAATATATTATCAAAAACAAATTGGTAATGTGAAGTGTGGACTCTTAGTATTTATATAGGATTTATTTTATCAACTAATTGATATGGGACTAATGTCAAGACACTCTCATATGTGTGGCATATTATGAGCCAAACACATGGCATATTGGGTGATCTGGACAATTGTGGGGGCTAATTGCACACAAATTAAACCTGCTTTGACACCAACGTTAAAAAGTTTTTAAGAAGAAGAAGTAAATATAATTTTCAAGTGGAAATTAAAAGATAAATATTTTGTAAAGAAGGAAATGAAGCTTTATTAAAATTCTTTCTTTCTACTTTATTCACTTGTTTTTTGCTTGCATTTACTTACTTCCAGATGAGAAAACTCTCCCCTATTTGTGGTAACACATCTCATAGATAAATGGTGGAGATGTATTATATCCAATCATTCTCTATAGTATTCTATAACTATCATTAAATCTTTAGACATTTATAGAAAATTAGAGACTCTTTACAACAACATATATCTATATTCTTTTGTAGGCTAAATTTTAGCCTCTTATTAATTATTTTTCATAAATGTCAAAATTCGAATTGTCCAAAATAATTAATTCTTCCTAAAATCAAGTTTATTTCCAACACTATTTACTTGGCAAATGTTTGCTTGGTATATACTTGCATTGCAAATATTTATCTGTAAATATTTGATAGGCAAACATTTGCATGGCTTATAGTTACCCAGCATATATTTAGTTATTTGATATTTTCATGGCATGTGTTTGGTTGTTCGATATTCTCATGACATATGTTTTCCTAAAAAACATTTTGCATGGAAAAAATTTTCTTAACAATTACGTTCTTAGCATTGCCTGGTATATATTCGCATCATTGATATTTTCTAGAAAAATTTTGTATGGCTGATATTCGCTTATCTATTATTTATATGACAAATAATTGCTGGGAAAATATTTATGTGAAGCAAATACTTTATCAAGTCTAAAATTTTAGTATATCATATGATTTTCATAATTTATCCATAAAAATACAAAATAATATTAATATCACAAATACTTGTTTGTTAAATTTTTGACATGCTTTGTATTCGGTTACTATTAGTTAATATTATGGCACTACTTATCTTTAACATTTATCCCCAAAACTAGTACCAGTTAGTATTGTCATGGTAAATATATGCGTAGTTTTTATTTGATATTCTTAGGTTTTATATTATGGAATTTTTTTTTCAATTTATTCTAATATTTTCTACTGTTTGATTTCTAAATAAAAAATATCAACTAGCAAAATTTTGCCATTCTCAAAGGTGTCTCTATAGCATATCTCTAAAGCAAATACTATATTGTATAATACAATTGTGTTCAAATATCATTATTCAAATTTGTAATCCACTAAAATTTAACTTAATACTAATTAATAGAATAATATTTTGCTTGCTCTTTTTCTTATGTTTTACTCTCATATTATTGTCACTTTATACCATTGTGTGTTGATTGTAGTATTCTTTATCTATAAAAATTTTGTTGCAAGTTTGTCTTCATAGATGAATATTCAAGTGCTTTCCATTGCTATAATTTCATTTTTTTTTCTTAGTAATATTCCTCTAATTACGTTTTTGGAAATTTGATATAAGGTGTTGAGATTAATCTCGATAGAATTTAATATCTTAGTTGTGATCGAAATGGATTTATCTTTTTGAGATTAGGTTATTCGAAATGATTTATGTAGTTTCAGAATTTGAACGGTTACTTTAGGGTGATGAAAAATGTATTAATTAGGGGCAAAGCTAGAATTTTAAAAATTATATTAAAAAGAGAGCTGTAACAACCTGCATTTTTTATCCTTAGAAGTTGACAATAATACATCTGCGGTATGCGTCAAACATCCAAGTGCTGGAAAGACAAATCGTTGGGTGAAAGAATAGAAAAGACATAACAGAATCTCACAACGTGACAAGTAATCTATAATATACCGATGAACTTTATAAAAAGAAAACTTTTATATACATACATCAATCGGAGTAACTAACCTATCATCAACCTGGATAGTTATAACACCCAATCCTTACTATTGCTAATAAATATAGACAAGAACAAACAACGGAAGATAAAAGAAAATATGAGAGTACATCTTAGAGGTATCCAGCTCGTCTCTTACAGCTCCAAGTGTCCAGCTAAATCTAGAAAATATGCTCAGGCTGACCCCGAGCATTATAAGAAAAATAACTCCCAGATCAGTCTGGTAAAACCACCATGAGAAACACAATCAAATAGGCTCTTGTATTTTATAAAACCATTCAAAATAAAAGGTATCTTGTAAGACCACGCCGCATATAAACATGGATGGGTTTTTATCTTATGATAACCAAACCATTTTATAGGAAATCCGGTGATATTATAATAGTGTCTAGGGTTTAAAATAAATAATGGAATCATGGTCGAAATTATTACATTGATTAAATTCCAGCGTAATTGGTTTACAACTAAGTCCATAAAGGCATGTATTAGAGAATGGATTCCAATGACAAGGCACCGGGGTACCGCCCGCCACGGTGCATCTCTAGAAAATGTACCGAGGGCCTCATATTGGACCCCCTGCCAATAGAGGACCAGCCAACCCCTTACTGGATAGTACTGAATATTTCATCACCCGGGTTGCTTTGCAACGATTTCCCGAGAGCTCTCATTCATAACCAATCCATATATATAAGGTTGATGACAACACCCTAATGGGTGAAACCCATATAGTCCTATCATAAATCATCTATTTTAGTCATTCCCAGTTGATGAGGCTTGAGGCTACATTTTACCTTTTTTGTAGCAATCCCAGTTGGAATGCTAACATTTCCCTTCAAACAGTAATGCAATGTCAGCATTCATCCATACAAGTTGTTTAGGATATGAACATACCAAAGGCACTACTTCTACTACATCCATTTTAGAATCAACATCAAGATTAGTAGCAAGTAGCCCTTGCACTTCAAAGAGCTCTGTAACACCCCTAATTTTTGTTTAACATTATTCAGGACATTTAATTGGATAAATTAAATAAAATATTATGGTTGATTAAGGAGTTGAGATTTAATTATCAATTAACTTGGTCACGGCTAAACTAACGAATGTATAAGTATGGTTTATAATTTATAAGTTAGGAAAATAAGAGGAGGGCAATATGAGAATAGCCACACTCATATACCCTTAAATCCTCCCTTATTTTCACCTACCATTTCATAAATCAAAATACACATAAAAGAGAAGTTATAGCTAGCCAATAAAACACCTTAGGATATCAGCAAACTTGGAAGATCCAAAAGAGAAAGCTAGAAGATTTAAGCTAGGACAAATCTCAAACTCCAACAACTTAATCAAGGTGAATAATAGAGTAAATCATCTCATTTTTCCTTCTTTTGATTCGGTTATGGATAGTAACCGAATGTATTTTGCTATGTTGATCATGTTTGTATCTAATAATCATTGTTTGGATAGAATAATGATTTATGGTGATTTATTAGAATTTTTATGGAATTAAAATGATGGGTTTTAAAGTAAAAACCTTAGTAAACGACCTCGAACCAACTTGATTTTGGATATGTTGTGTTAAACATAATTTTGGAGATGAATTTTAATTTCATAATTTTCGGAGTTCATAGGAATATTTTATGAATTTCCTAAGCTAAAAAAGGCATTTATTTTGGGTTTTAATTATTAAAGATAATAAAATAATGAATTTTGCCTCGAAATATTTATATGATGTAGAAAATCTTATTTTAGATTTTTGGTGAATTTTTAGATTTTTCCCAATTGATTTCAATTTATTATGAATTTTCCAAGCTAAAAAAGCTTAATAATTATATTAAAATATTAATATAATTAATTATTTCGAAAATAATTTTGGAAATAATAAAATCTAATCTATTGCAGTTTTTCTACAAAGAAAGTGTTAAAGTATGTCATTAACTAATAGAAATTTGACAAAGAATAGGAATTGGTAAAAAGAATATACTTTAATTAGCAAAATAACAGTTTTCAAGTTATTTACGACTCTACCATTCGACTTTGTCGAAAGCACATTTTGACTGCATCATTCTGCAGCAGTTTTGGACCCTTCTGTAGCATTTTCAAAAGCACCTTTCGACTACATCATTCTGCAGTAGTTATGGACGCTTCTGTAGCATTTTCAGAAGCACTTTTGACTTAGTCGAAAGCACCTTTCGATTGCATACTTTCGCAGCATTTCTAGACCTTTCTGTTGCATTTCGAAAGCACCTTTCGACTCGGTCAAAAGCTCCCATTCGACAACAATTGTAAATATAGCGGAAGCCCTTTTGTAGCAGTTTTCACCAGCTTTGTTTACAAAACTTTAAGTTGACATAACTTTCTTACCGTAAGCCCGTTTTTTAATTGTGACCACTCTAAGAAAATGAAAACCATCATTTGAATACAATGGAATAGGTTAGAGACCTTAATTCTAAACCTATAAAAATTTATAGCTAAAACAAAGTTTTAAATTTTCGAAGAAGTTGATTTCTTTGCTTTCGAATATGTTTGCTTTGTTTTCTTTGTCTTCGAAGGGGATACTTTCGAAGGGATTGTAAAATTGTTTTCTTTTAACCAAGTTTTATACTTTTGAAAGGGGTGCTTTCAACTAGTTTCAAAGCTAAGCTTCTAAAGTTAAATGTTAATACTTTAATATATTCAAAAGGTTTCGAAAGGTAGAATTTAAAGTATTATAAGGAAGGAGTCTAATGTTTTTAAGAGCGTTCGAAGGAGGTTATCCTATGAAGTCGAAAGCTAGATTTCGAAGGTATCGAAAAGTTTTATGACCCAAACTCTATTTTTAAAGGAATGACCCATGGCTATATTAAAGGAGTTTTCATAACGGTTTAAGAAGTATCTATCTTGGATAAATTAAACCCACAGGAGTGGTATTGCTATGTTGTTACATTGCTTCTTCTAATATGAATATATTCACTGTATAATGGACCCATAACTACATTTTGGGGAAATATTGTAGGAGAACTAGTTAAGTTAACCCAGTAGGGAATATAAATTGAATAAACTCCTGAATGTGTAGAATTGCAATCAGGAGGTCAAGAAGACCAGAATATAGGATGCTAAAATATAAAGGAAAGATATTGGCAGGGGCCAATATGTTTACAGTAAGCCCATGAAAATTGTATGATATAGGCAGGGGACAATAGTTTCATAGTTAGTCCATGAAAACTATATATAAAGAGGATGTCATATAGACAGGTTCATTGTTAGCCCATGAAAACTATGTGTAAATGAAGATGTTAGATAGACAGGTTCATAGTAAGCCCATGAAAACTATGTAATTGGATAGGGAGTCCATAAACGTTTAACCGGTTATTAGTCAGCCCATGAAAACTAATAAGTTAATAGTAGTCTTAAAAACTATAACTGAGATAGATAGTCTAAATTGAAAGGGGATGGGTAATCCAGAATTAATTCAATTGTTTTGCATATCATCATAATGTTTTGAAATACTATGTTTTTAACCATTGTGCATGCAGGAGCATAGTATATGGTTTTATAAATGTTTTAGGAAACTGAGGGGAAAACCCGTTCCACTAAGTGGCGTGGTCACACTAGATATCCAAATGATTTGAGATGATAGATTATTATTCATACCAGGCTTTATGTCTGACCCAAAGTTTTTGTTTTCCCCTTAAACTCTCGGGTACTCAATTGATTTTGAGTAGTTTGAGATTTAGTGTGATGCCCAACCTCTATGCTCACAATAACAAAGAGTATTAAAAGAAATACTATATGTTATTATGAAGAATAAGGCTGGATAGGAGTGGCCATCCGTAGTTTGGCCTTACACTAGTATTGGTTACCTCGATAGGAGTGGTATATATTTTTATTTTTCATCTCTTATTTATTTACTCCCATCGACATACTCAATTCCAGTATAAAATGAACTACGATGGTTCATAATAGTTTAGGACAATTTATATAATAATAACACAGATAAGCTAAATGCGGAACACAAATAATAAAAGTCTCATATATATATATATATATATATATATATATATATATATATAAATGATGTCAGTTACAATACATTTGACACAGTACATATGATACAACTACAACTGTCGACTCTGGAAGTTATATATACAAGTACATTATCGAATAATATAGATGAATACATATCAACCTAGATCAGATACACTGACTACTACAAAATGACGACGACTACTCCAAAAGATATGAAGAGACTTCATAGCTCAAGCAGCAACCCAAAGCAAGATATCTACAACCTGAAATAACTCGGTCTGACCCGAGTATTAAACTCAAAAGAAAATAATACATGGGTCAGTCTAATTCAAACTCAGTTATTAATGCACGGAAGCAATAATAATTAAATAGCAAATAGACGACGGTCACAATAAATCTCGTCTATCCAATCCTTTAATAAGAAATCGGATAACGGTAAATATAACACTTAACAGTGTTAAACAACAAATCAGCAATTTCAAATTATCAACGAAGATAAATGAAAAGATTATCAATGAAGATAATTTAGAAAACAACAGGATTACCTAAATGGCAATTATCAACAAAAATCTAATTATTAAATAAATAATTAGAAACTCATGATCTAATTATC
This sequence comes from Allium fistulosum, assembly GCA_030737815.1. Classification (NCBI taxonomy): domain Eukaryota; kingdom Viridiplantae; phylum Streptophyta; class Magnoliopsida; order Asparagales; family Amaryllidaceae; genus Allium; species Allium fistulosum. Next base: position 1,114,659,582 of record CM060905.1, read on the forward strand.
CAATAGATAATTAGACAACAACAAAATGATCAAATCAAATCAAATCAAAATACGGTTTCAAATTATTGAATTGAACACGCAAAACAATTCAAACGATTGAAACATCGGATAAAACGCCAATTCTGTGTGGCTGCAGTACACGCACGCGTGCACTGCCTCGCCACTACAGTGATGAAATTGGAATCAGCACAAGGTCAAATCCGAGTTTTGAAACTAGATTCAACTGAAGTACAAATTTCAAAAATGTACAACATGAAATGATCAAATTCAATATCAAAGCAAATCCACATGTACATAAAGGCAGCAAAACTCAAACCAGCAAAAACAGGCCAGGGAAGCTGTAACGACCCGTAAATTTCAACTGTTTTAATAACGTAATTAGTTGAGATTTTGTGAAATTTTAAACGATAAAATTTTGAAATATAAATTTAATATTTGGAATACGACTAGTTAAACATAGCAACTGGTAAATTTTCGTCCGAAAATACGAAAGTTTATTTCGTACGTAAATTCACTTCAATTTAATCAGTTAAAAAGCAATGAAAATAAAATATTTCCGAAACCTAAATATTTTTACATAGAAAAATTCTAAACCATCTTCTGAGCAAGATGTCAGTTTGTCGTTTTTCCAAATTCGGACATCTTTGGCTCCGTCGATCTTATTTTTTAGCGTTTTTCTTGCATTTTCCGCCGGTAGAAAAATTCGAATTTTATAAATTAAATCATACCACTGATATCTATATGTCGTTTTGATCGTCTCGTCGTGCTGATTCGCGTAGTATATTTGTTTCCATATTTCGGTGATCGTTACTCGACGAAAACAATGAAACGGTTATCGGTATCGGTTACGAAATTTTAACTCTCGGCTTCCTTTGTCTCTTAATCATCTACCGTGAAAAACCAATAGACTTTTCTTTTTAAATTTCCAAGTCATTGCCTCCTGACTCTTGCTATCCATCTTTGTTCAGCGTATGGTCACTTGCATTTATTTGCTTTGGGAAAACAACAGTTTATCATCTTGCCTTATCATCTTTCCTGTACAAGGCTTCTTCCCCCTCTCGCATGGTTTCCTTTCCCTTGGTAAAAATAAAAAGAAATGCACAGCCACTCCCTCTTCTCTCCCTCTTCTCATCACGTACCACCAACGACCTTGCTTCACCACGTTCGTCCCGATCCACCTCATCTCTCTCTCACTCTTTCCCTTGGCCGAGACTACACCCCACATCCTCACGTGAAAGTCAACACCCGTACAACCTCCTCCGCTCGTACTGGCAGCCCACCCAGGCGTGCCCCTTCCTCCTTCCATCTTTGCCACGCAAGTCATCCCAAAGATCCACCTCGGCCATTCCATGCTACACCTCTTCGCGCGCTTTCCGTGAGCAACTCGTCCACAACCCAGCACCACGTGACGGCTCCACCCCACCCGTGCTACGTCCGGCCTTGCCGCCAAATCCAAATGCAACGCGCAGCCTCCAATTTCCCTCTCATGCTCGCCACCGCCTTGGCCACTTGCTGAGTTCACCCTGTGCGCAGCTTGTATGTTTGTTAGTATGCATACTTTCATTGTTTTCTTCTTTTGTGTTTCCAGATCTAGGCTATGTTGCATATATATGGAGTATGGCTTAAGTATATTTATATATTATTTATATGAACTTATACTTATATGTTATATAGTATATAAATTTTTATTTTATTTTACTTATATATATATATATATTAGTTTGTTTACTGTATACTATAGATGTCAAGTTTGATGAGTTGTATGTATCATTTTAGACATGTGAGCACTTTAGAATGAACAAGTTTCATAGGAACAGAATTTGAATGCGTAAGTTTGGGTACATATCAAGATTTGTAAAAATTAAAATTTCGTATGTATTTATTTCTTAAAACATAACTGTATACTAGTTATGTTAGGTTGCATATTGATTCTTAAAAAAAAGGGTTTTGTTAATAGTTTTAAATTATAGTTTTAAGAAAGTTTTATACGTTATGTATATCTTTGTTTATACATGGAAATTTAGAGTACAAACCTATAATGCTGCTACAAAATTGTTAGTATATCTAGTTGTAAGCGGTCACGACAATTATTTATATTTAAGCATGTGGGGTTTTATGTTTAGTTATATATATTGTATATGTTGAGTCCTGTTAAAATAGATGTGCGAAATATTAAGTTTTAATTTATATTAAAGTCTATGAATATGTATTTTGAATGTTTATTTGAAAGCAAAGGTGGGATGGGAAAGTTTATTAACGTTGTTTATATATGTTCGTAGGTATGTACACTTTAACGTATTATGGATTTACTAGTTATCATGTAGTACATTGTTTACACATGTTCTAGCTGTTGCTTTATAAAAGGAGTCGTATTATGTATTTTGTTATTATAAAATTTTATATTAGTTTATAAAGTCATATTAGTATAATTTTGAAACAATGTATTTTGAAATAAATGTATATGTGTTTAATTTAGAATATCATTGAATTCATATACAGTTATATTTAGCCGCATATAAGCCCACTTATCCTATTTATTTTTCTCAATCCAACTCTGATTTGACTTCGTCGATTCCTCTTTATAAATCAGCTTTGCCATTAAAATTGTGCCCACCCTGTTTTTGCCTTGCTTGGATTCGAGATTCAAATTTCAATGTGCATATCTGTATCTACTTCTGTATTCTCCAGCCTCGAAAGGTGAGCACTCACTCACGATTAACGTTCTTTTATTTATTAAATTTGATTTCAATTGAAACGACAATTGAAATATACTGCTGTTAGTTAATTACACTGTTATATATGCTATTGCCTGTATCAGTTCACCTGTGACATCTGACACCATTATCTGTTAATTATTTATGCGATGATAATACAATTTGGCTGATAATTGATTGATTGTTGATGTTTATATTGGACGTTAAATTGTTAATGTTAAATGATAAATAGTATGCAATTGAACTTGATATAGTATAATTAAATGTTAAATTTGATTAACTGACATTTGTATAATATGACCCCTTTAACTGTTGAATTTATTGACACGTAGGATTTGTTTAAGTACAATTTGAACCACTGAATGTATGTTGTTAAATTGATGATGTATGAAATTGTAATATATGACAAGTGAAAACCGTAATGTAATAATCTTTAATCTACATGAAATGATAGTGTAGATTCTAGAAATAATTATATTAATTCGTACAAATAACAATGCGAATTAATACGGTTATTTCGGGATTATTTGAATTGATTATTGGATTGTTATTGATTGTTGTTGTTGCTTGTTTATTTACTTTGACACCATCCCAATTATCACACTACAAGTCCCCTTGTTATGTTTTGATTTTGAATTGAATTGGAATCGGGTTGAAATGATAAATAACCAAATTGAACTTTGACCTAGGATAGAAAATTAAATATAAAACCCGATTGGTCAATAATTTGATTTAAAATAAAATGAAGATTTTATTTGAATAAATAATATGGTTTTGAAATGAAGTTGAAATTTGAATTTTTAATGAAAGGAAAATGTTAATATTATGAAAATCTGAAACAAAATATTAAAATGTAATTAATGAAAGAATGTTGTTTAATTTGAGAAATTATTTAATTAAGTTTGAAATTATAACTAAGTTTGAAATTATTAAACTTTGAAATGATTTAATAATTAAGTTTGAAATTATAATTAAGTTTGAAATTATTAAACTTTGAAATTATTTAATAATTAAGTTTTGAATTATTTAATAATTAAATAAGATTGAATTATTTAATGATTAAATTGAATTGAATTCTTTAATAAGTAAAATTGGACTTTCGAATAAGTGAATTTACTTCGTAAATAATTGGAATTGAGTTTCTTTATTAATTAAGGTTTGGAAAATTATTTAAGTAAGTAAATAAATGAAATTGAATTTCTTTAACAAGAAATAAAATGTGATTTATTGAAATTAATGTAAGACTTGAAAATTAAAGGATTTGATTTGATGAATTTAATCTAATTCAAGTTGTAAGTTTTGATATAAGGAAGTTGAATTTAAGAAATTGATTTAACGAATTGGAGATCTAATAGAAATGGTTTTGAATGATAAAGTAACTTAACGAATATTGAATGAAATCGATAAATGAATTTAAATTGATTTAAATGTTAAATTAAATTAATTTAAATGATTTTGGAATGAAACTTATATACGAATTTGAATCAATATTTGAATTGTTTTAAATAGAAGATTGAAATTGAACTATAAGATTTGGAAACGGTAAATTGGAAGTTTTGAAACGTAAATTTATGGAAATTGGTTTAGAAAGACAAATGAAATGTTGGTTTACGAATTGAAATTGATTTGGTTTTTGAAATATATAAACGACCAATCGGTGTAATAATTACGAAAGTTATTAAAGAGACCGGGATCGGTAATGGATATACTCTCTATCTGAACCGAAACCACTTTAATAACTAACATGCGCGGAGTGATGATCCAGAATGAAGTGGTTGGAATGATGTACGTGATGACTGAAGAAAGAGAACGATGATGGATAGCCTTGACACTTGTGTCAAATTGGAAATGACTAAAACAGGAGCTGTGTCGGGCCAATGGAGGATTAGCTACCTCAAGTGGACACACTTCTTCGAACTACTTATACTTGTTGTCGATTGGTGCACCCTTGATTTTGGGAGTGTTGTTTCACGGTGTTGCGGGCGCTGCGGCGTTGCGTTCTCACCAGTCCGGATCAGGCGAACGGTAGTATCACTACCTTGGGTATTGCCTCATGTGCCTTGTCATACTTGTATTCCATTTATGCGCGACCACTACGAATTTGTTTTGTACCTTGATTATATGGATTGCCCTCTGGTGACTTCCGGTTTTGGGGAAACTACGGTCTTGTATATGCTTGTGGGAATAAAAATGTGTTAAGGGTGGAATGGTCCATGACTTAACGCTATTTTGATATCTTATTATTATTGATAGACATTATCTACTTATCGTACACTACTACATAGTAGATAGTTTGACGGATCCTTAAAGGATGGTTATTCCAAACATCCTTTGAGTTACTTGTATTTTGATTGCTATTTCACTTGAGTTGGATTTATTAATATAAGAATGTTAATCCTGACTCGAGTGTTTTGTGTTTTGCTTTACGCTCGGGTCAGACTGAGTGGTTCAGCTTCCGAGACTTACCTTTGGAGTTGGAGCTTCGCTTGGAGATCCGGCTATCTATCCAGCTTTCAGATATTCGATGATTCAAGTGATGTATTCTGATTTGTATCTGTTGTATCGTATTACTCTTCTGTTGTAAACTCTGATGTATTTTATATATTCATATAGTAGCTTCATGAACTACTATCTCTTTTATTTCCGCTGCGTTTATTACTCTGTGTCTGTGATTATTTATTTACTGTATATGTTCAGTTTTGCCAAATTTAAATTAACAACGCGGTATTTTGAGCAATTCAACTCCGGCATGAGTGTCTACCTATACACTTATAATGGATGCGAAGAGTCCAAAATGGCGGGTCGTTACAGTTGGTATCAGAGCTTTGGTAGCTCTAGGCAAAACTTAACATATAGGGTAAATGTATTTACAGAATCACTTTCATTTCGAGTTTCAATCTCTTCTGTTTTGATTCGATTCTTTCGAATTTTGGAACGTTCCCCTCGGTTCCGAAATTCATTCGTGTCCTTCACTATTCGTCTTCTTTCAATCCTGGAGCACCCCAAAACTCCATTCTGAATGTTATCTATAATAGATCGGCGGTCTCGCCAAACTTCGAATGATTTGTAAAGGGGTGAAACTCCTTTATAATAGGCATCGATTTACCGGAGATTTCTGTATCCTCGGTTTACGATGCTATCTTTCTCCTGCTATACCTGAATTCTATTTCTTGAGATCGAATGTCGATTTACCTCGGAATTCCACATCGATCTTATTCTTGAAGTCACGGTCGACCGGTTATGGTTGCCCGCGATTTATGTAAGATTATCTATTTACTTATTCGGTTAAATAATCACCTTTTCTCGTTCAACTTATTCTCAAATCAAAATTTTCTTTGATTGAATTAATCAAATTTGAAACCCTATCCTTATTTTGGAAATTCATTCCTGTATCGTCGAGCAAAGAAGTGTATTTGCAAATTAATGTTTAAAAATGTTTTAATATATTTTGTGTTGTTTGAGTTGTTGATGCTGATTTGGGTTTCCGATCGATTCGTCTGATCAACGCTATCGATAGGATTTCCAAAACACTTGAGCAGAGCAAACCGACATAATATTGTTTTCAAATTTGTTTGATTATATTGTAAAAATATAAGTAAAATTTTCGGGAATTTAATAGGTAAATTAAATTGTTTGGTTGAAATGATAATATTTGATTATCATTGATTGTTCTAAATGAATTTATAAATATGGTTTATAAATTGATTTGGAATTTGAAATGAATTTAATTCAGAAATATGAGAATTTAAATTCCTAAAATTTCAAGCTTTGGTTTTAAATTTTTAAAATGTATATTATTGAACGTATTTTCAAATAGAAACCGTTTTCAAAGAATTTAAATATTGAAATCAGTGCTCTTCTCTTTGTCGCTGGAAAATAATTTCGGTGATGACGGCCGCATCATCGACGTTCATTTTCGAGTTTCGAAGTAGAGATACTATTCTATAGCTTTGCTACGGTTTTGTTTTGAAAAATATTTTGATTCGAATTTCTTCGGTATAATTTGATTTACATATATATAGGTATCTTGTTTTTAAAATTTAATTTGATTTGATATAATATATTATATATATATCTCTAAATTGTTTAAAGTTAATCGGAAATCTAATTCTTAAATTTTGTTAAAGGATGATTTTAATTATAAATAAAACCAAAAATTGGAATAAATGTTTAAACTTGAATAATTGAAATTGGATCAACATATGAAAATACCTTGAATTTAAAAGAAATTAATAGATGTAAATTAATTTAAATCGAAACTTTTATGTTTTAAATTAATTTATATGGCTTAAATATATGTGAGTAGATATATTAAGTAGAATAAATTTAACAGTAATTTGGAATAAAGAAGAATTTAAAATTGTTGAAGAAAATATGATTATAATAAAAGACTATTCAAATTTATGGTTTTAGAAATTGTAAATTTGAGATAAATTGGATAATTAGATAATGAATTTAGAAATAGTTGGGATTGATCTTAGTGAAATCAAATGGATTAAATCAACTATTGAATATCAATTAATTTAAATTTGAATCTATATGGTTTAAATTAATTGTTATTTATTATTTCAAATCTGTTTTCTTTCTGGTTGTTTCTATTCTCCTACCTTGTTCCTTTTCGGGGACGAAAAGTTTTGAGTGGGGGAGAGTGTAACAACCCGTAAATTTCAACTGTTTTAATAACGTAATTAGTTGAAATTTTGTGAAATTTTAAACGATAAAATTTTGAAATATAAATTTAATATTTGGAATACGTCTAGTTAAACATAGCAACTGGTAAATTTTCGTCCGAAAATACGAAAGTTTATTTCGTACGTAAATTCACTTCAATTTAATCATTTAAAAAGCAATGAAAATAAAATGTTTCCGAAACCTAAATATTTTTACATAGAAAAATTCTAAACCATCTTCTGAGCAAGATGTCAGTTTGTCGTTATTCAAATTCGGACATCTTTGGCTCCGTCGATCTTATTTTTCAGCGTTTTTCTTGCATTTTCCGCCGGTAGAAAAATTCGAATTTTATAAATTAAATCATACCATTGATATCTATATGTCGTTTTGATCGTCTCGTCGTGATGATTCGCGTAGTATATTTGTTTCCGTATTTCGGTGATCGTTACTCGACGAAAACCATGAAACGGTTATCGGTATCGGTTACGAAATTTTAACTCTCGGCTTCCTTTGTCTCTTAATCATCTACCGTGAAAAACCAATAGACTTTTCTTTTTAAATTTCCAAGTCATTGCCTCCTGACTCTTGCTATCCATCTTTGTTCAGCGTATGGTCACTTGCATTTATTTGCTTTGGGAAAACAACAGTTTATCATCTTGCCTTATCATCTTTCCTGTACAAGGCTTCTTCCCCCTCTCGCATGGTTTCCTTTCCCTTGGTAAAAATAAAAAGAAATGCACAGCCACTCCCTCTTCTCTCCCTCTTCTCATCACGTACCACCAACGACCTTGCTTCACCACGTTCATCCTGATCCACCTCATCTCTCTCTCACTCTTTCCCTTGGCCGAGACTACACCCCACATCCTCACGTGAAAGTCAACACCCGTACAACCTCCTCCGCTCGTACTGGCAGCCCACCCAGGCGTGCCCCTTCCTCCTTCCATCTTTGCCACGCAAGTCATCCCAAAGATCCACCTCGGCCATTCCATGCTACACCTCTTCGCGCGCTTTCCGTGAGCAACTCGTCCACAACCCAGCACCACGTGACGGCTCCACCCCACCCGTGCTACGTCCGGCCTTGCCGCCAAATCCCAATGCAACGCGCAGCCTCCGATTGCCCTCTCATGCTCGCCTCCGCCTTGGCCACTTGCTGAGTTCACCCTGTGCGCAGCTTGTATGTTTGTTAGTATGCATACTTTCATTGTTTTCTTCTTTTGTGTTTCCAGATCTAGGCTATGTTGCATATATATGGAGTATGGCTTAAGTATATTTATATATTATTTATATGAACTTATACTTATATGTTATATAGTATATAAATTTTTATTTTATTTTACTTATATATATATATATTAGTTTGTTTACTGTATACTATAGATGTCAAGTTTGATGAGTTGTATGTATCATTTTAGACATGTGAGCACTTTAGAATGAACAAGTTTCATAGGAACAGAATTTGAATGTGTAAGTTTGGGTACATATCAAGATTTGTAAAAATTAAAATTTCGTATGTATTTATTTCTTAAAACATAACTGTATACTAGTTATGTTAGGTTGCATATTGATTCTTAAAAAAAAAGGGTTTTGTTAATAGTTTTAAATTATAGTTTTAAGAAAGTTTTATACGTTATGTATATCTTTGTTTATACATGGAAATTTAGAGTACAAACCTATAATGCTGCTACAAAATTGTTAGTATATCTAGTTGTAAGCGGTCACGACAATTATTTATATTTAAGCATGTGGGGTTTTATGTTTAGTTATATATATTGTATATGTTGAGTCCTGTTAAAATAGATGTGCGAAATATTAAGTTTTAATTTATATTAAAGTCTATGAATATGTATTTTGAATGTTTATTTGAAAGCAAAGGTGGGATGGGAAAGTTTATTAACGTTGTTTATATATGTTCGTAGGTATGTACACTTTAACGTATTATGGATTTACTAGTTATCATGTAGTACATTGTTTACACATGTTCTAGCTGTTGCTTTATAAAAGGAGTCGTATTATGTATTTTGTTATTATAAAATTTTATATTAGTTTATAAAGTCATATTAGTATAATTTTGAAACAATGTATTTTGAAATAAATGTATATGTGTTTAATTTAGAATATCATTGAATTCATATACAGTTATATTTAGCCGCATATAAGCCCACTTATCCTATTTATTTTTCTCAATCCAACTCTGATTTGACTTCGTCGATTCCTCTTTATAAATCAGCTTTGCCATTAAAATTGTGCCAACCCTGTTTTTGCCTTGCTTGGATTCGAGATTCAAATTTCAATGTGCATATCTGTATCTACTTCTGTATTCTCCAGCCTCGAAAGGTGAGCACTCACTCACGATTAACGTTCTTTTATTTATTAAATTTGATTTCAATTGAAACGACAATTGAAATATACTGCTGTTAGTTAATTACACTGTTATATATGCTATTGCCTGTATCAGTTCACCTGTGACATCTGACACCATTATCTGTTAATTATTTATGCGATGATAATACAATTTGGCTGATAATTGATTGATTGTTGATGTTTATATTGGACGTTAAATTGTTAATGTTAAATGATAAATAGTATGCAATTGAACTTGATATAGTATAATTAAATGTTAAATTTGATTAACTGACATTTGTATAATATGACCCCTTTAACTGTTGAATTTATTGACACGTAGGATTTGTTTAAGTACAATTTGAACCACTGAATGTATGTAGTTAAATTGATGATGTATGAAATTGTAATATATGACAAGTGAAAACCGTAATGTAATAATCTTTAATCTACATGAAATGATAGTGTAGATTCTAGAAATAATTATATTAATTCGTACAAATAACAATGCGAATTAATACGGTTATTTCGGGATTATTTGAATTGATTATTGGATTGTTATTGATTGTTGTTGTTGCTTGTTTATTTACTTTGACACCATCCCAGTTATCACACTACAAGTCCCCTTGTTATGTTTTGATTTTGAATTGAATTGGAATCGGGTTGAAATGATAAATACCCAAATTGAACTTTGACCTAGGATAGAAAATTAAATATAAAACCCGATTGGTCAATAATTTGATTTAAAATAAAATGAAGATTTTATTTGAATAAATAATATGGTTTTGAAATGAAGTTGAAATTTGAATTTTTAATGAAAGGAAAATGTTAATATTATGAAAATCTGAAACAAAATATTAAAATGTAATTAATGAAAGAATGTTGTTTAATTTGAGAAATTATTTAATTAAGTTTGAAATTATTAAACTTTGAAATGATTTAATAATTAAGTTTGAAATTATAATTAAGTTTGAAATTATTAAACTTTGAAATTATTTAATAATTAAGTTTTGAATTATTTAATAATTAAATAAGATTGAATTATTTAATGATTAAATTGAATTGAATTCTTTAATAAGTAAAATTGGACTTTTGAATAAGTGAATTTACTTCGTAAATAATTGGAATTGAGTTTCTTTATTAATTAAGTTTTGGAAAATTATTTAAGTAAGTAAATAAATGAAATTGAATTTCTTTAACAAGAAATAAAATGTGATTTATTGAAATTGATGTAAGACTTGAAAATTAAAGGATTTGATTTGATGAATTTAATCTAATTCAAGTTGTAAGTTTTGATATAAGGAAGTTGAATTTAAGAAATTGATTTAACGAATTGGAGATCTAATAGAAATGGTTTTGAATGATAAAGTAACTTAACGAATATTGAATGAAATCGATAAATGAATTTAAATTGATTTAAATGTTAAATTAAATTAATTTAAATGATTTCGGAATGAAACTTATATACGAATTTGAATCAATATTTGAATTGTTTTAAATAGAAGATTGAAATTGAACTATAAGATTTGGAAACGGTAAATTGGAAGTTTTGAAACGTAAATTTATGGAAATTGGTTTAGAAAGACAAATGAAATGTTGGTTTACGAATTGAAATTGAAATTGATTTGGTTTTTGAAATATATAAACGACCAATCGGTGTAATAATTACGAAAGTTATTAAAGAGACCGGGATCGGTAATGGATATACTCTCTATCTGAACCGAAACCACTTTAATAACTAACATGCACGGAGTGATGATCCAGAATGAAGTGGTTGGAATGATGTACGTGATGACTGAAGAAAGAGAACGATGATGGATAGCCTTGACACTTGTGTCAAATTGGAAATGACTAAAACAGGAGCTGTGCCGGGCCAATGGAGGATTAGCTACCTCAAGTGGACACACTTCTTCGAACTACTTATACTTGTTGTCGATTGGTGCACCCTTGATTTTGGGAGTGTTGTTTCACGGTGTTGCGGGCGCTGCGGCGTTGCGTTCTCACCAGTTCGGATCAGGCGAACGGTAGTATCACTACCTTGGGTATTGCCTCATGTGCCTTGTCATACTTGTATTCCATTTATGCGCGACCACTACGAATTTGTTTTGTACCTTGAGTATATGGATTGCCCTCTGGTGACTTCCGGTTTTGGGGAAACTACGGTCTTGTATATGCTTGTGGGAATAAAAATGTGTTAAGGGTGGAATGGTGTAACAACCCTGTATTTTTCAAATATTTTTTTTAATTGATTTTTCCAAATTCAAAAGCTTTATTTATGAAAAGAATAAATTTTGTTATTTTAAATATAAACTTTGACTTTGATGTGGATTAGAATTCCAAATATGACTAAATTTAATATTTCCTGAAAATGTGAATTTTGGTCAATAGTCAAACTTTGACTTTTAAGTTTAAATTTTTAATAGTTTGAAATTATAAATTTTATCTTTTATTATGAAAATAGATTTAATAACTTGAACACTACTTTTCGTTTTGTTGAAAACGGAGTTAAAATGTAAAAGTTAGGTACATTTCAATTTTTAGTATAATTTGTTTATTTGTGCAATTTTGCCTATTTTAATTTTTTTTAAATCATATTTTCTTTCTTATATTTTGTTTTAATATGTGTTAATATGTTTTTTATGTATATTTTGTCTTTTTATGTTTTTAAATTGATAATAGTATTTTTCCAAAATTTACTGTATTTATTTTTCATTTTTAAAGGCTGTTTTCCTATTTTCTTCATTAAAAATTATATGTAAATTAAATTTTAAATATTTATTTTGTGAATATATTTTTATTTTATATATTATTTATGTTTAAAAATATATTGCAAGCTCATATGAATTTTCTAAAAAAATTTCTATTCAATTTCAAAATTTTCTAGTCTAGTTCACTATTTTAACTATTTTCCTTAATTCTACTTTATATAATCAATAAATATTATATATATTTTTATATTTTATCAAATTTTCGAATTTTTAACTGGAATTTCTGTTATTATCAGAAATATAAACTTATAAAAATGAATTAAAGAAATTTGAAAGGCCTTAAACTTTCTATCTTCCTAAGGCCCTTTTATTTTCTAACCCTTCTACTTTTTAACTTAACTTTTCATTCAATTGGCAACATCTCCTCATTTCTTCAGCCGCCACTTTTTTTTTCTCTCATTCACGAAATTCCAAAGCTCCTAAACCCTAAAAAAAATATGGCTTCCATTCTCCTCTTATCTTCTTCCTTTATCTCTTCTTTACTTCACAATTTCCATTGATTTTGCCTTCCTCCTCTTCTAGCTTTGCTTGGCCTCTACCACCTTCATCTCCACCATCCTCTCCACCTTCAGCCCCACCACCATCTACAGCAGCACGTCCTCCTCCTCCACTGATCATAGAGTGCCATGACCATCCCTTGAACCCATCTCCACAAAACAATGTCAAAAATTCCAAAAAAAACATGCCTAACTGAGCCTAGTCTTCATCACCATCACCTTAGATTGCTTTGGCCACATCCCCATGCTCCACCACCACCATGATATGACCTTTTACTCTCAGTCTTACCTCGGTCCAGATCTGAAGACCCCATGGCCGAACCTATATGTGGTCATAACCGAGCCAAAAATGCACCAAAACCCTTCTCTTTTGCCTTGTCCCTTTGCATTCTTGATGTTGTAACTCCTACCTCTTCACATCCCATTGTTTTACCTTCTTTTTGCTGACCATTGGATGAGCATTTCAGGTCTAGACCTGATCATGGCTGAGCCAAATGATGTCATGGCCAAGCACTTGAATGGTTGAGGCAAGGTCTTGTCTTTGTTGCTTTGTATTTCAATTTGTTCAACATTGTTTTTGTGTTAAGTATATTCATGTGCTATATTATTTTGTCTTGTTTGGGAATTGTTTACAAGATGATATCTTGGCTATTTTCTCCACTCAAATCAAAGGTCGTGCCTTCTGGATCCGTTGTGTCATTCTAATTGATATCTCCAGCATAAAAAGGTGAGTTATTCTCACCAGACAATATGTACCTATATAACTAGTAAATTGACACCCTGCGAATCTGTAGAAATATATTATCATGTTATATATGCTTATATTATTATCATATGATGTTCACACCTGTTATTACATCTGTTATATCATATGTTACTGTTATTTAATGTTATTCTGTTATTTATATATGTTATCACCGTTGCAAGTTCCCTGTAGATTAGAATCACTATGGGTTGAAATAATACATACCCGAACGGTCTTTAGAATAGGGAAAAATCGTTATGGGCTGAAATGATAGGCCTGAACGATTTTTATTTAAATTATTTTAACTTGGGATTGCGGGTTTGAAATGATAGAACCCGGATTTTTCTTTTTTTTAACTGCGGATTGAAATGATACATATCCGTATCACTTGACCTAAGTTAGAAAATTATATACAGGCCCGTGGTTATTTTATAAAGTGTTTTGGATATTTTTAAGTATTTTAAAAATTATAAATTTATGAAATTTGATTTAAATAGATTTTGAAATGTTTTAAAATAAAGAAATTATGATTTTTCTATGTGTTAAAAATGTAATTAATGAATGGTTTAACTGCATTTTTGAAATATAACTTAAGTTGGAAATTTGGAATTTGGTTAAAAATGATATCTAAGTTATATAAATAAAATGGATATTAAATTTTATTTGGAAATGGTAAATATGATAATTTGATTAAATTTGAATTTAAGTGATTTATTAAAGTATTATTGATTTTTCTATGAATTTAAGTGGTTAAACAAATGAATGTTTAAAAGTGATCTTTTAAAAATATAACTTGACTAGGAAATGTGAAATTTGGTTTAATTAAAGATTTAAGTAAATTAAATAAAATTGGAAATTTAGTTAAATTTGTGAAATGGTAATTTAAATTTGAAGTGTTAAGTTATTTGTTGAAATGTGAAGAATTGGAAACTTTTACACTTAAATTTATTAAGTAAATTGTTGAAAATTGGATTTAATTATAAGAAATTTATTGTGAAAAAGATACATGTTAAATGATATGTAAATGAACATTTTAAATGTTAAAATATGATTTTTAAAATGTTTATGTGTTTTAAATTGAAGTTATTTAATTGCTGGAAATACACTCACTTGAAATCTACTTTTAATAGCATTCAGAAATGCTATAGATTCTGTTTTGAACTAAAATTGTGTAAAAAGAGCTATTACAGCATTTCTGAAATGCTGTAGTTGCTGTAATTGAACTTATAGGCTAATATTGAACTCAGGCCTATTATAGCATTCTCTGGAAATGCTATAGTGGTCTGCAGTCTTTGCTGAAACCAAATTTAACCCTAGTTTTGAAATCTGAACTACCGCAGCACTTCTGAAATGCTGTCTTTTCTGTTTTGAACTATAATTCAACTAAAACTGAGTTTTAATAGCAGTTTTAAGTGCTGTCTTTGCTGAATTAAAAATGTTTTCAAATATAACTTATTGCAGTTGTTTTAAATGCTGTGAAATGCTGAAATTTTAATAATTAGGGTTTTTGACTTAGTAAACGAACTCAGAATGGTTTGAAACTTTGGAAATTGAATACTTGATTTGAAAATATAATAATTACACTTTTAAAAGGTTTAAATGAATTATTTTGATTGGAATATAAACTATTTAAAGGTGATTTGAAATGATAGTAAATGAACGATATCTTTGAATTCAAAAGGTATTTAAAGTTGAATATTTGGATTTGAACTGATAGGATATTTTATTTTATTAAAATGATTTGAAATGAAGTTTTGTAAGGATATGATATTTTATTATATTAAAATGATTTGAAATGAAATTTTGAAATTATATGAAAATTTAAATATATGGAAATGGTTTGGAATTGATTTAATCTTTATTTTGATAAAGATATGGTTTGAAATGATATTTTATTTTGAAGTAAAGTATTGTTTTTAAAAGTTATAACCACGGGTTATAATAACGTTGGGTTGTTAAAGAGACCGGGATCGGATATGGACATACTCTCTGTCTTACCGAAAACCACTTTGGCAACTGTGTACGCGGTGGAGATTCCAGAATGAAGTAGGATGGTGGCGACGTTCTTAAGGTATGTTACGTAGACCCAACTCCCGTGAGTTGGCATAAGGTGGCTAAAACAGGAGCGATCTCGGACCAGTGAGGTAGCACCTCTTCTCGGACACATTTCTTCGATATTATACTCTTACTTGTGATTGATTAGATGGCCATCCTCCGATTTGGGAGTGTTGTTCGAGGTGGAACGGTAGTGGCTGCTATGCGTATCCATCAGTCCGTGTGCGTAATTGGTATATCTACCCTGGCATTGCCTAGTTGTGCCGTGTCACCTACCATATCGAGCTTTACTACGATTATGATTTTAAGATCCGACCGCGTTAAGGTTCTCCATCCCCTTAACGCTATTTTCTATATGATTATACTTTACTTATTTAGACACTATTATAATATCGAATATTACTACATAGTAGATAGTTTAACGGATCCTTAGAGGATGGGCGGTCCCAAGCATCTTCTAAGTTACTTGTACCTTTATTACAGTTCACTTGAGTTGGTTTACATTATATAAGTATATATTGTCCTGACTCGAGTGTTCTGTGTTTTGCTTTACGCTCGGGTCAGCCTGAGTTATTCACAGATTTGGATTTCCACTCTCTTGGAGATTTGAATCGCTGGAGATTATCTGCTTGTCATGTCCTATCTATTTCAGTTCCG
The DNA here is from genome assembly GCA_030737815.1 of Allium fistulosum. Taxonomy (NCBI): domain Eukaryota; kingdom Viridiplantae; phylum Streptophyta; class Magnoliopsida; order Asparagales; family Amaryllidaceae; genus Allium; species Allium fistulosum. Next base: position 1,114,676,029 of record CM060905.1, read on the forward strand.
TTGTTCTACTCAGCTTGTACTTGGTTATTTTATTGAGACTTTTGTTGTACTCTATTTCTTCTGTTGTATCTTATGTAACTCTGATATATTTATATAATGGCTTCATGAACTACTATTTCTTTTACTTCCGCTGCATTATTTTACGCTGTGTCTGTGATCTGTGATTATATTTCTTTTATTTACTATATATTCTGAGATTTGCCAAATTTTATTTACAACGCGGTATTTTGAGCAATTCAACTCCGGCATGAGTGTCTACCTATACACTTATAATGGATGCGAATGGTTGAAATTATCGGGTCGTTACAGTTGGTATCAGAGCTTTGGCTTTGAGGCAAAACTCAGCATATGGAGTAGATTTATTTACAGAATCACTTTCGTTCGAGTTTGAATCTTTTCCTCTTGATTCAAAATTCCTTTGAATTTTTGGAACGTTCCCTGCGGTTCCAAAATTCATTCTTGTCCCTCACTATTCATCTTCTTTTGATTTTGGAGTATCACATAACCCCACTTCGAATGATCTTTATAGTAAATTGGCGGTCTCGCCAATATTCTAATTTTCTTGTAAAGGGGTGAAAATCCTTTACAATCAGCATCGATTAACCAGAGATTTATATTTATCCTTGGTTTAGATTCTAATATCTTTTGTTATTCCAAAATCTATCTCTTGAGATCGAAGGTAGATTTACCCCAGAAAATCCACCTTTGATCTTATCCATTAAGTCACGGTTGACCCGATTAAGGTTGTCCGCGATTTATCTAAGCTTACCCATCTCTCTACTCTGTTTAATCATCTTGTCTTTTGTTCCAATCTATCTTCCAAACATTTTGAACTGTACTTGTAAATTAATGTTTTGTTTTATATTGTGTTGTTTGAGTTGTTGATGTTGATTTGGGTTTCCGATCGATTCGTCTGATCAACGCTATCGATAGGATTTCTAAAACACTTTGACAGAACAAACTGACACAATATTATTTTAAAATTTGGTTTATGAAATAAATTTGGATATATAATTTTATGGAACTTAATAAATTGATTTAAATTGATAATTTGAAATGATAATACTTGATTTATCATTTATTGTTCTACAAATGAATTTATAAATAGTTGTTTATAAATTTATTTGGGAACTGAAATGAATTTAAAACAAGAAAGTTAAAGAATTTAATTTCCGATGGTTTCAAACCTTGTGTTTAAAATTTTTAAAAGGATATTATTTAAAGTATTTTGAATAAAAATTTGTCTCTAAAGGATTTTAAAGTTTAAAAATTTAGTGCTCTTCTCTTTGTCGCTGGAAAATAATTTCGGTGATGACTGCAGCATTATCGACGTTCATTTTCGAGTTTCGAAGTGAATAAACCATTCTGTAGTCTTGCTACAGCTTTGTTTTGGAAAATCTAATTGATTTGAATTTCTAAAATATGACTGGATTATAATAGATATATAGATATATGATTTAAATTTGATTTAACATATTATGTATATATAATTACTTATCTCCAAATGGTTTGAAGATGTTCGAAGATTCAAATTCTTAAATTTTATCTTGAAGAATAATTTCAATTATAAGAAGAAAAAATAAAAAAAAATTTGGATAAATGATTCAAACTTGAGATAATTGAATTGGAAAGTTTTATTTGTATAATACAATTGCATTCAAATATAACTTACCTTAAATTTTTTTTGAAGTTAACAATGTAATTGGATAATATGCAGTACAGAAATGATTTTATAAATAAAATTTGAGTGGTTATAATAAATGTTATACACTTAAATTTTAGTTATAAAAGATTAACAGAGGTAAATAGTGAAAAAGGAATTTAAAGAGATTTTTTTAATAACTTAATAATCAAATTTGATTTAATATGGAACCTTAAATCTAACCTAGGAATTTTAATAAAGGTTATTTCCTAAAATGAGTATGTTGTATAATAAATAATGATCTTTGAATAGATAAAATAAAATACATTTGAAATAGACATTTTGTAATAAAGTTTATTTAACTTGAATTCATAGTTTAATTGATGTCTAAATGAATAAATGTGTAAAGGAATTTGATTGTTATATTTGCTATGATAAATATTTTATTTATGAAATAGATATGTCTTGAAAAATGAATAATTATGATTTAAATAGTTAAAATGTATTTTAACATCACTAAAATTTGATAATTGAGAATTTGGTTTTCAAATGAAATTTTAAGTGTAACTTATTAAAGGAATATCTATTTATGAAATGGGTATTTTAAATAAAGTGTTAGGTTATGTGTTAAATTAAGAGCTAACTAAAATAGTGAACTTTTAACTTAATAAATGAAGTATAGTTTGATTTGAATATTCCATTCATAAAGTTTGTTTAATAAGTCATAAGTTAAATGATATCCAAATAAATATTTCTGGAATTGAACTGATTTGAAATATTTATATATCTACTGTAGCATTTTATAAGTACTACTATTTTGAAAATACAATGTTTTGGAAATTTTTATAATTAAATGAACTTAGAAATGTTACAACTTTAAAATGAATATTATTTGACCTTGAATTAAAATGGTTTAAATGAAGATTACTTTTTTTAGGGTGTTATGATTTTCTAAGTATTATGTTTTTAAAAAAAAAAGAATAACTTGTCCAAAGTGTTATGATTTTAGCAATGTGATTTCCAAATGATAAACATCCCTAAATTGTTATGATTTCAAAGCATTATGGTTTTAAATTTATTATCTGGTTTTGGTTTTTCCAAACTATCTTTTGGTTGTCCTTATTTCCCTTATCTTGTTACAGAATGGGAAGGCTATTGCTTATACCAGTCTATTTAGAAATCTTTCTGTAATCTATGATAATCTTTGTTACTCATCTGGATCTGAACACTGTTTTTCCATTCATAGACTGTCGGTCAAGTGAAAGGGAGATTCAGACTCTAGAGGATCTTTTTCGTGCTTATATTCTTGATTTGATCACCTCCATCTTGTTAAACTTACCTATAACAATAATTATCAGGTGTAATTCCAATTGTCTTATCATCTTGTCTTAATTCTATTTCATTCTATCTTTTTCTGTGCTTTCCCGTACCTCGTTCCTTTTCGGGGACGAAAAGTTTTGAGTGGGGGAGAGTGTAACAACCCTGTATTTTTCAAATATTTTTTTAATTGATTTTTCCAAATTCAAAAGCTTTATTTATGAAAAGAATAAATTTTGTTATTTTAAATATAAACTTTGACTTTGATGTGGATTAGAATTCCAAATATGACTAAATTTAATATTTCCTGAAAATGTGAATTTTGGTCAATAGTCAAACTTTGACTTTTAAGTTTAAATTTTTAATAGTTTGAAATTATAAATTTTATCTTTTATTATGAAAATAGATTTAATAACTTGAACACTACTTTTCGTTTTGTTGAAAACGGAGTTAAAATGTAAAAGTTATGTACATTTCAATTTTTAGTATAATTTGTTTATTTGTGCAATTTTGCCTATTTTAATTTTTTTTAAATCATATTTTCTTTCTTATATTTTGTTTTAATATGTGTTAATATGTTTTTTATGTATATTTTGTCTTTTTATTTTTTTAAATTGATAATAGTATTTTTCCAAAATTTACTGTATTTATTTTTCATTTTTAAAGGCTGTTTTCCTATTTTCTTCATTAAAAATTATATGTAAATTAAATTTTAAATATTTATTTTGCGAATATATTTTTATTTTATATATTATTTATGTTTAAAAATATATTTCAAGCTCATATGAATTTTCTAAAAAAATTTCTATTCAATTTCAAAATTTTCTAGTCTAGTTCACTGTTTTAACTATTTTCCTTAATTCTACTTTATATAATCAATAAATATTATATATATTTTTATATTTTATCAAATTTTCGAATTTTTAACTGGAATTTCTGTTATTATCAGAAATATAAACTTATAAAAATGAATTAAAGAAGTTTGAAAGGCCTTAAACTTTCTATCTTCCTAAGGCCCTTATATTTTCTAACCCTTCTACTTTTTAACCTAACTTTTCATTCAATTGGCAACATCTCCTCATTTCTTCAGCCGCCACTTTTTTTTTTCTCTCATTCACGAAATTCCAAAGCTCCTAAACCCTAAAAAAAATATGGCTTCCATTCTCCTCTTATCTTCTTCCTTTATCTCTTCTTTACTTCACAATTTCCATTGATTTTGCCTTCCTCCTCTTCTAGCTTTGCTTGGCCTCTACCACCTTCATCTCCACCATCCTCTCCACCTTCAGTCCCACCACCATCTACAGCAGCACCTCCTCCTCCACTGATCATAGAGTGCCATGACCATCCCTTGAACCCATCTCCACAAAACAATGTCAAAAATTCCAAAAAAAACATGCCTAACTGAGCCTAGTCTTCATCACCATCACCTTAGATTGCTTTGGCCACCTCCCCATGCTCCACCACCACCATGATATGACCTTTTACTCTCAGTCTTACCTCTGTCCAGATCTGAAGACCCCATGGCCGAACCTATATGTGGTCATAACCGAGCCAAAAATGCACCAAAACCCTTCTCTTTTGCCTTGTCCCTTTGCATTCTTGATGTTGTAACTCCTACCTCTTCACATCCCATTGTTTTACCTTCTTTTTGCTGACCATTGGATGAGCATTTCAGGTCTAGACCTGATCATGGCTGAGCCAAATGATGTCATGGCCAAGCACTTGAATGGTTGAGGCAAGGTCTTGTCTTTGTTGCTTTGTATTTCAATTTGTTCAACATTGTTTTTGTGTTAAGTATATTCATGTGCTATATTGTTTTGTCTTGTTTGGGTATTGTTTACAAGATGATATCTTGGCTATTTTCTCCACTCAAATCAAAGGTCGTGCCTTCTGGATCCGTTGTGTCATTCTAATTGATATCTCCAGCATAAAAAGGTGAGTTATTCTCACCAGACAATATGTACCTATATAACTAGTAAATTGACACCCTGCGAATCTGTAGAAATATATTATCATGTTATATATGCTTATATTATTATCATATGATGTTCACACCTGTTATTACACCTGTTATATCATATGTTACTGTTATTTAATGTTATTCTGTTATTTATATATGTTATCACCGTTGCAAGTTCCCTGTAGATTAGAATCACTATGGGTTGAAATAATACATACCCGAAAGGACTTTAGAATAGGGAAAAATCGTTATGGGCTGAAATGATAGGCCTGAACGATTTTTATTTAAATTATTTTAACTTGGGATTGCGGGTTTGAAATGATAGAACCCGGATTTTTCTTTTTTTTTAACTGCGGATTGAAATGATACATATCCGTATCACTTGACCTAAGTTAGAAAATTATATACAGGCCCGTGGTTATTTTATAAAGTGTTTTGGATATTTTTAAGTATTTTAAAAATTATAAATTTATGAAATTTGATTTAAATATATTTTGAAATGTTTTAAAATAAAGAAATTATGATTTTTCTATGTGTTAAAAATGTAATTAATGAATGGTTTAACTGCATTTTTGAAATATAACTTAAGTTGGAAATTTGGAATTTGGTTAAAAATGATATCTAAGTTATATAAATAAAATGGATATTAAATTTTATTTGGAAATGGTAAATATGATAATTTGATTAAATTTGAATTTAAGTGATTTATTAAAGTATTATTGATTTTTCTATGAATTTAAGTGGTTAAACAAATGAATGTTTAAAAGTGATATTTTAAAAATATAACTTGACTTGGAAACGTGAAATTTGGTTTAATTAAAGATTTAAGTAAATTAAATAAAATTGGAAATTTAGTTAAATTTGTGAAATGGTAATTTAAATTTGAAGTGTTAAGTTATTTGTTGAAATGTGAAGAATTGGAAACTTTTACACTTAAATTTATTAAGTAAATTGTTGAAAATTGGATTTAATTATAAGAAATTTATTGTGAAAAAGATACATGTTAAATGATATGTAAATGAACATTTTAAATGTTAAAATATGATTTTTAAAATGTTTATGTGTTTTAAATTGAATTTATTTAATTGCTGGAAATACACTAACACTTGAAATCTACTTTTAATAGCATTCAGAAATGCTATAGATTCTGTTTTGAACTAAAATTGTGTAAAAAGAGCTATTACAGCATTTCTGAAATGCTGTAGTTGCTGTAATTGAACTTATAGGCTAATATTGAACTCAGGCCTATTATAGCATTCTCTGGAAATGCTATAGTGGTCTGCAGTCTTTGCTGAAACCAAATTTAACCCTTGTTTTGAAATCTGAACTACCACAGCACTTCTGAAATGCTGTCTTTTCTGTTTTGAACTATAATTCAACTAAAACTGAGTTTTAACAGCAGTTTTAAGTGCTGTCTTTGCTGAATTAAAAATGTTTTCAAATATAACTTATAGCAGTTGTTTTAAATGCTGTGAAATGCTGAAATTTTAATAATTAGGGTTTTTGACTTAGTAAACGAACTCAGAATGGTTTGAAACTTTGGAAATTGAATACTTGATTTGAAAATATAATAATTACACTTTTAAAAGGTTTAAATGAATTATTTTGATTGGAATATAAACTATTTAAAGGTGATTTGAAATGATAGTAAATGAACGATATCTTTGAATTTAAAAGGTATTTAAAGTTGAATATTTGGATTTGAACTGATAGGATATTTTATTTTATTAAAATGATTTGAAATGAAGTTTTGTAAGGATATGATATTTTATTATATTAAAATGATTTGAAATGAAATTTTGAAATTATATGAAAATTTAAATATATGGAAATGGTTTGGAATTGATTTAATCTTTATTTTGATAAAGATATGGTTTGAAATGATATTTTATTTTGAAGTAAAGTATTGTTTTTAAAAGTTATAACCACGGGTTATAATAACGTTGGGTTGTTAAAGAGACCGGGATCGGATATGGACATACTCTCTGTCTTACCGAAAACCACTTTGGCAACTGTGTACGCGGTGGAGATTCCAGAATGAAGTAGGATGGTGGCGACGTTCTTAAGGTATGTTACGTAGACCCAACTCCCGTGAGTTGGCATAAGGTGGCTAAAACAGGAGCGATCTCGGACCAGTGAGGTAGCACCTCTTCTCGGACACATTTCTTCGATATTATACTCTTACTTGTGATTGATTAGATGGCCATCCTCCGATTTGGGAGTGTTGTTCGAGGTGGAACGGTAGTGGCTGCTATGCGTATCCATCAGTCCGTGTGCGTAATTGGTATATCTACCCTGGCATTGCCTAGTTGTGCCGTGTCACCTACCATATCGAGCTTTACTACGATTATGATTTTAAGATCCGACCGCGTTAAGGTTCTCCATCCCCTTAACGCTATTTTCTATATGATTATACTTTACTTATTTAGACACTATTATAATATCGAATATTACTACATAGTAGATAGTTTAACGGATCCTTAGAGGATGGGCGGTCCCAAGCATCTTCTAAGTTACTTGTACCTTTATTACAGTTCACTTGAGTTGGTTTACATTATATAAGTATATATTGTCCTGACTCGAGTGTTCTGTGTTTTGCTTTACGCTCGGGTCAGCCTGAGTTATTCATAGATTTGGATTTCCACTCTCTTGGAGATTTGAATCGCTGGAGATTATCTGCTTGTCATGTCCTATCTATTTCAGTTCCGTTGTTCTACTCAGCTTGTACTTGGTTATTTTATTGAGACTTTTGTTGTACTCTATTTCTTCTGTTGTATCTTATGTAACTCTGATATATTTATATAGTGGCTTCATGAACTACTATTTCTTTTACTTCCGCTGCATTATTTTACGCTGTGTCTGTGATCTGTGATTATATTTCTTTTATTTACTGTATATTCTGAGATTTGCCAAATTTTATTTACAACGCGGTATTTTGAGAAATTCAACTCCGGCATGAGTGTCTACCTATACACTTATAATGGATGCGAATGGTTGAAAATATCGGGTCGTTACAAATGGGCCATGACTTAACGCTATTTTGATATCTTATTATTATTGATAGACATTATCTACTTATCGTACACTACTACATAGTAGATAGTTTGACGGATCCTTAACGGATGGTTATTCCAAACATCCTTTGAGTTACTTGTATTTCGATTGCTATTTCACTTGAGTTGGATTTATTAATATAAGAATGTTAATCCTGACTCGAGTGTTTTGTGTTTTGCTTTACGCTCGGGTCAAACTGAGTGGTTCAGCTTTCGAGACTTACCTTTGGAGTTGGAGCTTCGCTTGGAGATCCGACTATCTATCCAGCTTTCAGATATTCGATGATTCCAGTGATGTATTCTGATTTGTATCTGTTGTATCGTATTACTCTTCTGTTGATGTATTTTATATATTCATATAGTAGCTTCATGAACTACTATCTCTTTTATTTCCGCTGCGTTTATTACTCTGTGTCTATGATCTGTGATTATTTATTTACTGTATATGTTCAGTTTTGCCAAATTTAAATTAACAACGCGGTATTTTGAGCAATTCAACTCCGGCATGAGTGTCTACCTATACACTTATAATGGATGCGAAGGGTCCAAAATGGTGGGTCGTTACAGAAGCAAACAAGTGCACATATATACACATAACAGTGAAACATGCACATAAGGGGTGGTGCACTGCAAATACAAGCTTAGACTCAAGGAAAGGTACAATGAGGCGAATACAACACAAACCATATACAAGCAAGGCCACACTTCAGACTACATAATGATGCCAGTAAGTAGACTATACAACCCAGAATCATAAGCATGTATATGGTCAAGTACAAAGTCAAGACAATATACCAGACCCGGCATGTATGAATCTGAACTCAAGCAATCGACTACAATAAAACCAAACCAACAGCAAGAGTGATTCAAAGTAAATCAACCTGAAATGATCATGAACCAACAAACTAGGCTCAACAAATTCAGGTAATTAAACAAGACTGCAAACATGTGAACTAGACAAATATTTCAAAGTGCAGTGAAACCAGAAACAACTACAAGCAGCAATGGACAGTGGACTCATGAAGAAACAATGCTACAAAAGGTACCAGACTCAAGTGAGTCAAGTACAACAAGATAACAGTGACACATTTAAGGCATCAAGTATACACAACTCAATGCAAAGTCAAAGTTCAACGAAGTCAAGGTCGAGCATTTTTACAGTAGTAGTTTCAAAAGAATCAAGGCAAAGTAGGATGATCACAAACCAAAAATGCATACTAACATTGTATATATATATATACATACATGAATGTTTGTATATATGTGTGTGTGTATATATATATTACAAGTTCAAGTGCAAGTTCAATATCACAGTCGAACAAAGCTCAACTGTCAAAGCAACAGTAGCAGTGCAACCCAAAGTCGAAACAGCAAAATAAACAAATTTGAACCAAGTCATAAGAAACTGATTCAAAGTCAAAGTTTCAAATTGAGAAATGCAATGCCGAAGTCAATTCGCAAGGCAAAGCAAGGCCAGATAATATCATCACAGTTATAACAAAGTCGTGGCCAAAGTCAAAGTGAACAAAGAAGTCGAATTTCAAAATGAGCCAATGCATCAGAAATATCATATAAACAAAGTCAGGCCGAGATATATCAATTGACAAATTCAAACAAATTCATACGAACGAAAATAAGGGAATTTGAACCCTATATAAACACTAACTTCTTCGGAAAATCAATTCAAAACCCAAGTCACGAAATAAAGAAATTGAATTAAATGTGAGTGAAATAAATCACTCGCCTTATTTTGACGAGCACAGATCCATCAATCGAAATCCCCATTTCACCCCCTCTCATCTCGCCTTAGCACGGTGACGATGAGGCTTCGGGAAAGATTCGAAATCCCTAATTTGAAGACGAACGAGAAGGAAGTCGCGGCTTCGAAGAATTGAGCCACCATTTTTTCGTTATTTCGCTTTAGGGTTTTTCGAATGAATCCCAATGAAAAGGGGGGACGGGTATGGATATTATCACGTCTTCAAAACAAATATATGGGCCGAGAAAATTTTAAAGCTCACAACCCTTAACTAATTTGTAAAAGAAATTAAACCGGATTCAAACTCTCAATAGCAATTAACAACCAATCTAATCGTCATTTGACGATAATTAATTGTACTAAACCCCGGGTTGTTACAGACTCCCCTCCTTATAAAAATTGCATCCCCGCAATTTTCATAATTAAAGTCGTTAATAACAATTATTTTTTTCTAACATACTGGTTAAGCTAGAAAAATAAAGTCAGGAATTCAAACACCTAAGAAATCTGTTAATTTCATAAAAGAAATTCACAAATTCTCACCAAAAATCTAATTATCAATAGATAATCAGAAAACATCAAAATTGAATAAATACAATTATCAGCAATATCTAATTTTCAATTAGATGATTAGAATACAGAAATCACAAAACAGCAATATCTAATTATTGACACAATAATTAGAAAACAGCAAAATCTAATTATCAGCAAAGATAATTAGAAAACACAAATCACAAATCGCAAAACTGCAAATATCTAGTTATCCAACAAATAACTAGAAAACACGAACTTCATCTTCAGCAGACTCTAACTATCAACAGAGATAGATAGAAAATAGCAATTCAATATAATCAACATAATCTAGAATCAATTATAGACTAGAAAATCTCATAATCAACAAAATCAGCAAATATCCAATTGTCAAAACGATAGTCAGAAATCTCAAATCAACAATTATCTAATTATCAAAAACGATAATCAGAAATCTCAAATCAACAAATATCTAATTATCAAAAACGATAATCAGAAATCAAAAATCAACAAATATCTAATTATCAAAAACGATAATCAGAAACAACAAATATCCAATTATCAAAAACGATAATTAGAAATCACAAATCAACAAATATCTAATTATCAAAAACGATAATCAGAAACAACAAATATCCGATTATCAAAAACGATAATCAGAAACACAAATATCTAATTATCAAAAACGGTAATCAGAAAACACAAATCAACAAATATCTAATTATCAAAAACGATAATCAGAAACAACAAATATCCGATTATCAAAAACGATAATCAGAAACACAAATATCTAATTATCAAAAACGATAATCAGAAAACATCAAATATCTAATTATCAAAAACGATAATCAGAAAACACAAATATCTAATTATTAAAAACGATAATCAGAAAACAACAAATATCCGATTATCAAAAACGAAAATCATAAACACAAATATCTAATTATCAAAAACGATAATCAGAAAACATCAAATATCTAATTATCAAAAACGATAATCAGAAAACACAAATATCTAATTATCAAAAACGATAATCAGAAACAACAAATATCCGATTATCAAAAATGATAATCAGAAACACAAATATCTAATTATCAAAAACGATAATCAGAAAACATAAAATATCTAATTATCAAAAACGTTAATCAGAAAACATAAATATCTAATTATCAAAAACGATAATCAGAAAACACAAATATCTAATTACCAAAAACGATAATCAAAAACAACAAATATCCGATTATCAAAAACGATAATCAGAAACACAAATATCTAATTATCAAAAACGATAATTAAAAAACACAAATCAACAAATATCTAATTATCAAAAACGATAATCAGAAACAACAAATATCCGATTATCAAAAACGATAATCAGAAAACACCAAATATCTAATTATCAAAAACGATAATCAGAAAACATTAAATATCTAATTATCAAAAACGATAATCAGAAAACATCAAATATCTAATTATCAAAAACGATAACCTAAAAACACAAATATCTAATTATGAAAAACGATAATAAAAAAACATCAAATATCTAATTATCGATATGATAATTAAATCTCATAACAGCAAATATCTAATTATCTGCAGATAATTAGAAACAACAAATATCTAGAAATCAATTAAGATACTCTAGAAAATCAATCATAAAAGGTTGGATCGATCCCATCGGATGGCGAGTTTTAGCTACGCCGCACGTTCATCAACAAATGGCCGAAGCCTACCAAGTACTATAAAATTTGGCACCCATCAAATGACCCAAAGGTCCATAGAGTGACCCGAAGGTCTAGTACTGGTATTTGACCCGAAGGTCCTCAGAGTGGCTCGAAAGCCCAACAAATGACCCGAAGGTCCAGTAGAGTGGCTCGAAAGCCCAACAAATGACCCGAAGGTCCAGCAGATGACTCGAAGGTCCAACATAGTGGCTCGAAAGCACACAAAATCATCAGAATCATCAAACAGCAGATGTTTCAATTAACGAGTCCGGAATTAACCGAAATAGCAAACGCACATGTCCCATACCACGTGTTTTACTAAATCGTTTGATTCTCTTCATCGTTTCCTTGAAAGTGCAAAATTGTGTATTTTGTAAAAATAACATTTTACAATCTCAAACGGATAAGTCTGGAATTAAGCGAATCAGTAAAAGTAAGGGTTCATAGTCCTCGATTTTGCTGAATCGTTTAAATCGCTTCCTCATTCTTTTGAAAGTGCAAACTGTAAAAATTTTGTAATTTAAATAAATAACATTTTACGTTCTCAAACGGACAAGTCCGGAATTAAGCGAAACAGTAAAAGTGAGGGTTCATAGTCCTTAATTTTGCTGAAGCGTTTAAATCGCTTCTTCATTCCTTTGAAAGCGCAAATTGTAAAATTTTTAAAAAAAATTCAGAACACGTGATTAAAACAGCAACATCTGTAGCAATTTCGATAAGGAAATCACACTTCTTAAAACACCGTAAAATCGGATTTCAAAATCAGCATTGCGGAATAACCGCTTGAAAATCCACTTTAAAATTGCCGGTTACTGAAGTCAAAGCGACAGTAATTTTTAAACGTCAAAATCTCATCAAAATAATTCGCATCAAAATATTATACCAGTGAATTTTCATTCATTACAAATGTCACAAACACCGTGCTTCAAAAATTTAGCACCGATGTAAAAAATCCCGTTATAAAAATAACGGCAACAAAATACGTTTAAAACCAAATACCGGTTCAACATAAAATTAATGCAGTAACATGCAACTCAAATCTGCACGTACTACAAAATGAACAAAGAAATCATTCAAATGTATCTTCAATGAAGATAATTCAAAACAACAAAAATCTCAACAAAAATCACATAACTGCGATCGTTTCAAATCCTCAAATCGGATTCGAAATTTTCAAAGAAACAAAATAAACTCAGCTATGTAAACAACACTTGGAATTTATTTCAATTTCATATTTTGATTTTTAAATCAAAAAGGTTATCAGCTGTACTCAGCGAAGACAGTGTCACTGCTTCCGCTGCGCACTCTGATAAACAGAACACAAATTATTCAATCATCAAAACACAGTTTCACTTTTATTTTTAAATAAAGATATTTAAAAATTTCATCATAATTTCAAAACTTTAGTTTTGACTCAAAGCAAAACTAAAACATCGACAAATAGTTGTAACACATGTTCCATCTAAGTTATGTTTTATATTATGTCCATAAACCCCAAGCTCTGATACCAACTGTGACGCCCTACCTCTATGCTCACAATAACAAAGGGTATTAAAAGAAATACTGTCTGTTATTACGAAGAATAAGGATGGATAGAAGCGGCCATCCGTAGTTGGGCCTTAAACTAGTATTGGTTACCTCGATAGGAGTGGTATATATTTTTATTTTTCATCTCTTATTTATTTACTCCCATCGACATACCCAATTCCAGTATAAAACAAACTACGATGGTTCATAATAGTTTAGGACAATTTATATAATAATAACACAGATAAGCTAAATGCAGAACACAGATAATAAAAGTCTCATTTATATATATATATAACTAATGTCAGTTACAATACATTTGACACCGTACATATATAAAACTACAACTGTCGACTCTGGAAGTTATATATACAAGTACATTATCGAATAATATACATGAATACATATCAACCTAGATCAGATACACTGACTACTACAAAATGACGATGACTACTCCAAAAGATATGAAGAGACTTCATAGCTCAAGCAGCAACCCAAAGCAAGATATCTACAACCTGAAATAACTCGGTTTGACCCGAGTATTAAATTCAAAAGAAAATAATGCACGGGTCAGTCTAATTCAAACTCAGTTATTAATGCACGGAAGCAATAATAATTAAATAGCAAATAGACGACGGTCACAATAAATCTCGTCTATCCAATCCTTTAATAAGAAATCGGATAACGGTAAATATAACACTTAACAGTGTTAAACAACAAATCAGCAATTTCAAATTATCAACGAAGATAAATGAAAGGATTATCAATGAAGATAATTTATAAAACAACAGGATTGCCTAACCGGCAATTATAAACAAAAATCTAATTATTAAATAAATAATTAGAAACTCATAATCTAATTATCCAATAGATAATTAGACAACAACAAAATGATCAAATCAAATCAAATCAAAATACGGTTTCAAATTATTGAATTGAACACGCAAAACAATTCAAACGATTGAAACATTGGATAAAACGCCAATTTTGTGTGGCTGCAGTACACGCACGCGTGCACTGCCTTGCCACTACAGTGATGAAATAGGAATCAGCACAAGGTCAAATCTGAGTTTTGAAACTGGATTCAACTCAAGTACAAATTTCAAAAATGTACAACATGAAATGATCAAGTTCAATATCAAAGCAAATTCACATGTACATAAAGGCAGCAAAACTCAAACCAGCAAAAACAGGTCAGGGAAGCAAACAAGTGCACATATATACACATAACAGTGAAACATGCATATAAGGGGTGGTGCACTGCAAATACAAGCTTCGACTCAAGGAAAGGTACAATGAGGCGAATACAACACAAACCATATACAAGCAAGGCCATACTTCAGACTACATAATGATGCCAGTAAGTAGACTATACAACCCAGAATCATAAGCATGTATATGGTCAAGTACAAAGTCAAGACAATATACCAGACCTGGCATGTATGAATCTGAACTCAAGCAATCGACTACAATAAAACCAAACCAACAGCAAGAGTGATTCAAAGTAAATCAACCTGAAATGATCATGAACCAACAAACCAGGCTCAACAAATTCAGGTAATTAAACAAGACTGCAAATATGTGAACCAGACAAATATTTCAAAGTGCAGTGAAACCAGAAACAACTAAAGCAGCAATGGACAGTGGACTCATGAAGAAACAATGCTACAAAAGGTACCAGACTCAAGTGAGTCAAGTACAACAAGATAACGGTGACACATTTAAGGCATCAAGTATACACAACTCAATGCAAAGTCAAAGTTCAACGAAGTCAAGGTCGAGCATTTTTACAGTAGTAGTTTCAAAACAATCAAGGCAAAGCAGGATGATCACAAACCAAAAATGCATACTAACACTGTATATATATATACATATGTGAATGTTTGTATATATGTGTGTGTATATATATATATTACAAGTTCAAGTGCAAGTTCAATATCACAGTCGAACAAAGCTCAACTGTCAAAGAAACAGTAGCAGTGCAACCCAAAGTCGAAACAACAAACTATACAAATTGGAACCAAGTCATAAAAAACTGATTCAAAGTCAAAGTTTCAAATTGAGAAATGCAATGCCGAAGTCAATTCGCAAGGCAAAGCAAGGCCAGATAATATCATCACAGTTATAACAAAGTCGTGGCCAAAGTCAAAGTGAACAAAGAAGTCGAATTTCAAAATGAGCCAATGCATTAGAAATATCACATAAACAAAGTCAGGCCGAGATATATCGATTGACAAATTCAAACAAATTCATACGAACGAAAATAAGGAAATTTGAACCCTATATAAACACTAACTTCATCGGCAAATCAATTCAAAACCCAAGTCACGAAATAAAGAAATTGAATTAAATGTGAGTGAAATAAATCACTCACCTTATTTTGACGAGCACAGATCCATCAATCGAAATCCCCATTTCCCCCCCTCTCATCTCGCCTTAGCATGGTGACGACGAGGCTTCGGGAAAGATTCGAAAGCCCTAATTTGAAGACGAACGAGAAGGAAGTCGCGGCTTCGAAGAATTGAGCCACCATTTTTTCGTTATTTCGCTTTAGGGTTTTTCGAATGAATCCCAATGAAAAGGGGGGACGGGTATGGATATTATCACGTCTTCAAAACAAAAATATGGGCCGAGAAAATTTTAAAGCCCACAACCCTTAACTAATTTGTAAAAGAAATTAAACCGGATTCAAACTCTCAATAGCAATTAACAACCAATCTAATCGTCATTTGACGATAATTAATTATTACTAAACCCCGGGTTGTTACATTTAGGGTTTTCAGGTTCTCTTCTTAGACGAATAAAGCTTCCGGAGGCATGCAGGAGGTATATAGTTATTTAGAGTTATCATTTTCCGCTATGTATTTAGATGTAAAGGCAGATTTATTAGCCTTATTATATACTCTGATCAACTAATGGGGCATCTTCTTATGTCGCTCTTGGCGTATGTGTAATAATTATATTTTGCTGAACGTGGTTAGCATTTTGGGATTATATAATGAACATGAATTGTTTTGAATGGAACGTGGAAATATGTTTTTGAATTCTTAAAAAATTTCCATATTCTTGTGATTTATGTATCAATGAATCTAGCACCACCGTATTTGGTCGCCGAAGATTAATAACTATGGATGACTGCAGCATCCGTAGCCATTAGCTTTGGGCCTCCAAGTAGAGGGGATGTTACAAGCTCCGTCTTCACTTCAGTATATTCAAGGGCCTTCCAAATCGAATGTTTGATTTGGTTCGAAGTGGTTTTCGAATAATTTATACTCATCCGATCCCGGTCTCTTCAAACCAACATTCAATAACTTCCAGTAAACTCAGCTCCAGTTCTTTTGGAAATAAACAGTCAATACATAAGAGCAGAGATCACCTCCTAACCATTTAAATGGACGGATTTTCTTATCATTTGTCCTAGAAGAACACAACGAGTTTATACGTACAGTAGCATCAACAAAGATGACCGTACCTTATAACTCTCGTATTTCTTATAGAAATTTCCAAAGTTAAAAATTGGCCAAGATTTGACAATCGGTTATTTGACTGTCAAATAAACAAACAATCAAACATAGACTTAATTCCACGTGGGATTCACTAAGCCCCTATGAATTAATCTTTTACCAATTAAATCTCTTTAAAATTAGTTGAATCAAAATATCTTCTCAAAAGATAGTTTCACTAACCCTTTATACTCTTTCAAATACTAGGAAAAACATTCATGTACTTATCTCATCGGTATAAGTATATTAAAAGACATTATACTTTCAATTCTTAGAAAATATATTCATATATTTACCTCAATGGTATAAGTATGTTTACAAAACTTAAGGAATATTTTCTCTTTTCCATATTTATATTTAAATGGGCCAAACAAATATCATTCAAGATATTACTTACTGTAAACCAACCACATATCCATCGGTGTTAAGTATGGAAAGAATGTTCCATACCACCATAATTAAGAAGGATTAATTATCAAAATCAAATCTCATTCTGTTTATAAAATTCCTTTTTTATAAGCTCATTTCATATTTACGAATCCTTTTATAAATCTCCAAATTTGTATAACTTCTTTATAAATCCCTAAAATATTTATAGAATTCCTTTCTATTTACAAAACTCTTTTCTATTTCTTCTTTTATAAACTCCTTTATAAAAATCCTTTGTAAAATATCATTTACCAAATACCATTTGCACTTTTAAAATAAATCTTTTATTAAGTAAAATCCCTTTTATAAATAGCTTATTATTTATAAATACCTTTATTTGATTAATTGATTTCCTTTAAACATCATAATTAAATAATTAATTAACTTTAAAATCTCATCAATAAATAATTAACTAACTTACTTTAAAACATTATTTATAAAAACTTAACCTCAAATTGTTATAAAGTTTAAGTTATTTTAAATCCTCAACTTTATAAATTTGAAAAGAGGCTTAGCGACCACAATGGTACTAAATCAAGTTACCATTTGATCCGAATTTGACTTTTAAAGTCACAGAACAGGTTTTTACGTAAGTAAGCATATAGGTAAATAAAATTAGTTGGCACTCACTAGCTAATCCATCACGTATCAATATTAATTAATCCATATATTATTTAACTGGCATATAGGTAAATGTCAGCAGAACGTAGATTTATTCTGCTAAACAAATATCATTAATAATTTATTCGCTTTAATTATAGCAGAACGGTGTTTTATTCTTCTAAACAAATGTCACTATAATCTATTTACTTTAATTATAGCAGAACGGGGATTTACTCTGCTAAATACAACATGACTTACTTTCAATAAAACATGTCAACATTTTTGTGTAACTTATTCATATTTGTTTGGCTACTTGATGGCATAGACAAAGAGAATTCCTTTTATTTAAACTATTCTTTGTAAAAGAAGTCTGCTTTTTAAACAAACCAATCCTCAGAAATAAAAAAATTAAAAATAAAACCTTTATTTAATAATAGTTAAAACTCAATTAAATCTTGACTAAATTAATAATTAATTTAATAACTACCCCTGCCTTATTAATAATCAATTAATAATTAAATCTCGATTAACTAAAAGTTAATTTATAATTAAACCTTACTTAAATAATAAATAATCAAATAATTAAAGTTTACTTAATTAATAATTAATCAACCTTTACTTAATTAACTAATTATAATTATCTTGTATAATTAATGATTAAGTACTAATTACCTTCACTTAATTAGTGATTCGAATTATCTTTACTTAACTAACAAATTAATAATCATTAAACCCTTTAATTAAAAAATAAGTAATAATTACCTTTTTATACCCTATAGTATGTTGAAATACTTTCCAAAAATGTTTAGTGTAAAAGCACTTTATTATTCAAAAAATGTTCGCTTTACAAACTGCATCCATAACGACTATCGCTATGGATGCCATAACTTCAAAACTTGTTTTATATACCAAAAGAGCCTTCAAGGCTTTACCGTTTATGTTTTTTACTTACTTTGCAAACTTTGTGTAAGAGTTTTTCAAAACTAAAAAATAAAGTTTAAAACTTTATTAAACTCTTTCTAGAAAATCAATTAAGTAAACAAATTTAAACACAAAGGATCTCAATGTCTCAACATGAACTAATTCAAGTGCTAACATCTCCTTAGCATCAAACATTCATGTACATTAGCACATAACATATATTCAAATGTAAACACTTCCATACACAAGTAAAGGTCGTCACTTTCAAAACATAACTTATCATTTTGAATTTATTTTAAGTCTGTAACAGACACTACATAAAACACATGTATGTACAACCAACATCACTTTCAAACGAAACACCTAGCACAACTATTTACTACATATAAAAAGTTAAGAGCTTTGGTTTCAAAGGTGGTATATTTATTCGCCAAACTGACATGAAAATAAACCAAACTATCACCAAGTTTTGAACCGACCTAGATCTTGGTTTTACTTTGCAAAAGAGGGATTTCTGGACGCTCAGCCTTAGATGTGCGGAGGGGTTTTTACTTTATTTTTGGAAGAGAAGGAAGTGTAGAAAGGGAATAAAGTATTTTTACTAGGTTTTAAACGTTGGAAATGGGAAAAGGTAGGAATTTTTAAAAAATTTAAAACTTAAGAAACCATGAAAGTGTAAGAGAGAGCTTGAAAAAAGAAAGGAGATGTTTTGAAAATGAGAAATGAAAATGAAAGTGAGAATGAAAAAAAAACAATTTTTTTTATATAAAACGGAATAAGGGGATTATTGTAATACCCTTAGAACACTTACCCTCCACATACTTTGTGACACATCATCACCATCTCTTTCCTTCCTTGATGAACATGCAACCCCCCTTCCATCATGTCCAAGAATCCATCAAAGTACCAAATATTTGATAATATGTTGGTTAATAAAATGATCCTTGTACCTTTGCACATTTCCATACTTAATGAATCTTTCAAATACCAAATCCATCCTTTTATATTTTCAAATACTAAATATATTTATATTTATAAATATCTTATTATTATTACTTTACCCATTTATTCCAAAGTAAAATATTTAATCAATTAAATGGTCTTTAAAATATATATACAAAGGTTCAACAACTTTTTTTAACTTGTTGTTCGATAAAAAGTCGAAAATCAGAAAATAGGGTTTCAGACACATTTCTGTTTTTCATTGAACTAACCATTTTGGTAAACAAAATTGAAAAATGAATTTTCTAGTATTAGTTATAAATTAAAATACGATTATTTAATTATTAAAATTAATAATTGAATATTTAAAATTAATTAAATTTTCATAAATCAAAGTGGTAAAATTCCATGTTGTTAGAAGACATGTGTTTTCCATATTAAAATGTAGAGGGAAGTAGGCCTCAATTTTTCCAGTTTTAGGGCGTTGGCCAAGAATATCCCTATATTAATGTTAAATTTAAAATTTAAACATATTTTACATGTATTAATTTTAATCTTGAATTTTTTCACCTTTTTATTGTTAAAATCATATATATATATATATATATATATTAAAACTAAAAAAATCAATATTTAAATTAAGAATTTATGTTATGTTCATATATATGCATACACAAATTTAGGTCATATACCATTATATATACTATTATTAAAATCAATTTGATGAATAGGATTTTTGTTGTGTTTACTTGAAATTATGAAAATACCTTATCACCCATCAACGAAATCTCACCAATAGTTTGCAACCTCCACCCTCATCCCCTTCCTGCCGATCCTTCAACAGACTTTCATTATCAATTTGCATTTGACACCACCAAAAAGTTGCTTTGAATAAAGATGTTGTGACTACAAAAGCTTTTGCATTTATAACACACATCCATTCATTAATTTTTTTACTAAATAAAAATTAAGTTTATTTAGCTAATTATTAGATGCATGTATATGCTATTTATACTAGTGTAGATTATAATATGACACATTGTACTTACCACGTTGCTTATATAATGAAATAAACATATCCATATTTTATTTAATATGTTGTTCTGTTTTAATCCTTTATGATATCAACATTGTAAATATTGTCCTTAAACGTATGATGTTTAAATATCAAATGTAACACAAAACAAATAAAGTAACTTATAATTAAATTTTAGTTAAAATAATCAAAGTAAAATATATTAAAATAAAATTTCAAACATTAAAATCTCTTTATATTGAAAACAACATTAAATATTATTTAATGTTACAAAATTATTGGTGATAACATAAACTAAAAATCTAATGCAATAATTAATAACATAATTCTTTTCGAAATTTCCCTTTTTCCCCACCTTAATCACCGACCCAACAATAGTACCAGAGCCTACATTATGTTGACATGAATAAACATAGGGCCATCTTTAGAAAATTCCAATTAGATGGGTGTCTAGTTAAGGGTGTTTAACTAAGGAATATGTAGCTCTAACTAAGGAACATTCTTATGAATGATCCTCCTCCCTACTCTTGGCTCTTACCTAGCTCGTCAAAGCGGTTTGTCTCTTGAGTTTGCCAATAGTGGAAGGATAAAAAAATATTATGCCTTAGGTTGATTTTGTTGTACTATGTAAAATAAACGATACTTAGACAAAAAGAATTAATAAATAATTTATAAGGCTCAAAAATGGAATTTGAGCAAATGTCAATATTTGGTCATGAAACTTGCACCATTGCATTCGTGGCACTCTTCTGATCAACTTTCAAATATAAAATTTTACGATCGAAGACGATGAAGTTATCGGCGTTTGAAGTTTTAAAAAGAAAAATAATTCAAATGAATTCAAATCATTTTAAATAATAATAAATGTAAGCCATTATAATGTTAAATGGGAATTAAGCACTGGACTCACCACCGATTGATAGCTAGTTAGAGCCGGTCGAGCGTAAGCAGTTAACCGCTCATATTAACCATTCATCGATCAGCTAGGGTCAGTATAGACTGAACCATGGTTTAACAATCCAAATTTAATAAATAATAATCTAACAAATAAAATTTATTCGAGCGCCTATAAATACAGACCTAGCCCCTCACTTTTCTTCTCATATTTTCTGAATTGAGCAGCAAAGCTCTGCCATTTCTTCTTCTCCACTGCGTTTACAGAGTTTAAAAATACTATATATATATATATATCTACATGTGTGTGTGTTGGAGAAGGACATAAAATAAAAAAGAAGAAGAGAAGGAGTGAATCAATTCTACGAGAAAGGTAAATTCTAGAATTATCAATTTAGACTCATCTTAGCTCAAATCTCCTATCAGATCTGTAATTCTAATGGGCATTTATACATTTTCAAATACATATTTTTGATTGAAAATAAAAGAGAGTCAAGTAAGAAGAATGGTTTGGGTCTAGAGATTTGAAATCCAAAAGGTGAGTAGAAATTTATATAATTTACATAATACTAAATTTGTATCGTCAACTAGATCTAGTATTTAAGGGAATAGTCCTTAAAATTTGTGAAATATGATATTGATAGAACTGTGTAGTTATTCTATATTTTTTATTTGGCTTGTTAAAAGTTATCCATTCATTTGGAATGCTTTATTGATTTGGGATTTAAATTTTCCTAATTTAATTCATTGGAATTGTAGAGTGTGCAATTTAGTTGTATTAATCTCTGTGTGAATTTCCATAAACTATACAACCTTACAGTTATATATGAAAAGTGCGTTGTTTGAAAAAACAAGGAAATTCATATGTCCAAATGAAAGAGTAGTGCGAAGTAGGGATTTTTTCTGTAGTTTGCACTGTCTATTTCAATAAACTATAAAAAAAGATAATTCCTTGAAATTGCAAATGTGGCGCAATCCCATTTTTGATAGTATATGGAATGCTAGTAACGGTAACTTTCCTTCTTGGGAAAGATACATTTCCAATGCACATTCAAATGTAGAAACGAATATTTTATGGAATTCGCATATAAGTGTATATTCATAAATCCCTAAATGTTAAAAAGTTACAAATAGAATATAAATAATCCTGTTTACTAATTATATATATATATATACACACACGTAAAGTAAAATATAAGTTTAAGAACTAAGTAAATAAACGTCAGTTACAACGTAAACACAAACATGGTAACGTGTAGTTAATTGTACGTTATCATATTAATTACAAATAAAATGCTAAAATACAAATAATGTAATAAATAAGGAGTTAATGGGAAGATACAGTAATCAAGCCAATATGGGTATAAATCCATTTAACGAATTTAATTATAGAGTCCTAATAAGGTATTTAAGAAGGAAATTAAATAGGCATGGTAAATCAATTCTAAAACGTACAAATAAATGTCACTGGCGTTAGCCCAATTTGAACATAAAAAGACCATTTATAATGGGATTAATTAGAGGTAAAAGATGTAGTAAATGACATTTAATAACATTAGTGAAATAAGAAGTGAAAGATAGTAAGCATATAAAATAAAAGGGAAGTTCATAGAAAGTAAATAAATGAATACTGATAAATGAACTTAGGAGGTGTAATAATTTCCACAGTTGAAATTATATAGCATCAATAGTACGTTTGCGATGGATGTGAATTAGTGGTCTAGCCCAATATTTAGATTAATTATAAATGAGTTGGTTTAATATAGGTTGGGATGCAAGGTCGGTAAGTTACACAACGGAAGTCTGCCCTACGCAAGGGGCTATT
Organism: Allium fistulosum; assembly: GCA_030737815.1. NCBI lineage: Eukaryota > Viridiplantae > Streptophyta > Magnoliopsida > Asparagales > Amaryllidaceae > Allium > Allium fistulosum. Next base: position 1,114,699,695 of record CM060905.1, read on the forward strand.
GCAGTTATGTATATGATTACTATTGTAACGAACCGCCTTTCTTACTCCGAAAGACGAGATGCAGGGGTAAAAGAAGAGAAAAACAAGAAGAAACTAAACAACACAGATCTTACAACGCAATGGACCAATATATATAATAGTCAACATAAGATCATACAAAGTCACTTCAATGATACTGCATCGGAGTTATAACAGTATAAATTCCAACCTGGGTCAGTTATAACTGCCTATCCCTACATTACTGATAAAAAATACATATATACATATACAGTGAAAATATAGTAAATAGCTAGATATCGATGAAGCCACCTTCTTCAAGCTCCTTCAAATGCATTCGTGGGAAAGAAAATAAAACTCCAAGTCAGACATGTGTCTGGTGTGAGTAAACTCCAAACAACTGAATTATTACTTTAAAAATTCATTAAAATCAAAGGTATCTCGTAAGACTACGTCGCACATACACACAGACAGGTTTTTACCTTACGATAACCAAATCATTTCTATAGAAAATCCAGTGATATTATAATAATGTCTAGGTTTTCAAGGTAAATATAGAACATTGCTGAAATTATTACATTAATTAAATTCTAGCATAATAGGTATACAACTAAGTCCGAAGGCACTTACTAGAATTTAGGTTCCATACAATGACAAAGCTACTGGGGTACCGCCTGCCATGGTACACCTCTAGAAAAATGTACATAGGGCCTCACTTGTACCCCTAACACAGCACCGACACTCTTACTGGATAGTACCGAATAAGATCATCCCTCGGTTGTGATCAACAACCGCATTGGTCCCCGAAGCATACATAAGTTTTTAGTAATCGATCTAGATCAGGGATGACCACACCGAAATGGGAGCGAACCATTTACCCTCCTTCTCCCATGTTTTAGACATTCCCAGTTGATGAGGCCTGAGGCTACGTTTTACCTTTCTTTAGCAGTTCCCACTTGGAATGCTAACACTGCCTTCTCGGCAACAATGCAATGTTATAATTCGTCTATATAAGTCGTTCAAGAGATGAACAAACCGAAGACACTACTTCTACTACATCCATTTTGGAATCACAATCAGGATTAGTAGCATATAGCCCTTACACTTTAATGATCTTCGTCTTTGATTCTAGTTGTTTTCAATTCGTACGCTTATGTTGGTTCGAAGTGGTTTTCATATAACGAACGCTATCTGATCCCGGTTTCTACGAACCAACATTCAAATATTTTAAAAAGTTCAAGTTATCGATAGTGGACAACTCCACTATCTGGGTATAAATATTTTACATATGGAAATATCTTTCATATACTTAATTTATCATGGCCCGCTTATTGAAATTAACTCCCTTGTATTTATCACGTTTTCGATATTTGACATTTGTGCTAAATATAAGATGACTTACTTCCAATAAAACATGTCAATGTTCTAGTATAACTACTTTTATTTGTTTGGCTGCTTAATAGCACAGACAAGAGATCCCTTGTTAAAAATCAATTTACTTACAAAAGAAAGCTATCTTAAAATATAACTAATAGAATTTAAAATAAATCTTTATTTTTAATAATGATTAAATCTTAATTAATTACTAATTAAATCATAATTAACCCTAAATTAAATCTTAATTAAACTTAATTAACCCTTTATTAATTATTAATTAAATCCTAATTGATTAATCAATTAACCGTACCTAATTAGTAATTAATTAATAATTAACCTTTAATTAAATAATAATTAATTAAAAATTAATTAAATAAATGTTTATTAATTCTCTACTCATTAAATAATTTATTAAAATCTCTTAATTAATTAATTATAAAAACTTACTATATAAATACTTAATTACTAATTATACTTAATTAATTAATTATTAACTCATACTTAATTAAGTAATTAATAATTATCCTTTATACTTAATTAATTACTTGAAAATGGTTTTCAAAAATATTTAAAAAGAAAAGCTTTAAATTTAGAAAATGTTAAAAAAACCTGAATTGCATCCGTAGCGACTATTGCTATGGTTGTCATAACTTAGAGTTAGTTTTCTAAGTCATCCTCTCAACTCTAACTCCTATCCACTTTACTTACTTATAAAACAAAAATAAAAGGTTTGAAACTAATTAATAGAAACTTCTGAAAACTTTTTAGTAATTTAAAACTAGTAAAACATAATCATGTTTCCAAAGGATCTCAAGTCGCTTTACAAGTCAACGAGCTAACTTTTTAGCATATACAACACATGTATATCAATATAACATAACTTACATTTCACAACTACAAATCATAACTAAGATCTCAACTTTCCATCATTCACACAATTTTAGACTCCACATTCAAAACTAATTCAATATCACATACAAGTCTAAACATACATAACCCAGACAACATAATAACCATCAAATCATCCAATAATCTACCACATCATTAGACAGAATTTAAAGATTAGGTTTTTCCCAGAAAACATAAGTTTTACTCACCAAGCTCAAACAAGATAACCAAATCTTTTCTAAAAGTTGAAATAGGACCTAGATTCTTGTATATCTTTTGAAAAAATGTTTTTTGGCCCTGTACTTGGAAAAATGAGCTCGGCCTAGGAACTTTTAAGCACGACCATGGGTGAGCAAGGGCGTGCGGGCTTGTTTTTGGTGGAGGAGAGTGTAAGAAGGAGTAAGGAGTGATTTTCAAGTGTTTTTAAGGATTAAAAAGGAGAAAAGGAGTGATTTTTTAACTTTTGAAATATGTGGAAGCCATTACAAACTTTTAGAAAGCTTAAAGAAGAAGATGAAAATTTTAAAATGTAGAAAATGAAAGGGTGAAGGGGAGAGAGAAATTGTGAATTAGTTTTATATAAAATGAACTTATAAATACCTAAATTCTCTTAAGCATCATGCCTTCCACTACTTTAATGCCACATTATCCCACCTTTCCCTTGCTATGCTCCATACATAAGGGATTAAGGTGCATCCCTTTATCCAAAGCCTTATGGTACCATGTTGTTGCACTTGTATGTGACATTTCATAATTTGATAATTAAAATTAAATTCTTATGTAAATGGTCATATCACTTACTCTTTACTTAAGTAAATAATTGTCTTCTCTTAAGCATCCTAAATCATGCTCATGTTATTAGTATATGATGTGTTTATGTACATTAAGGTGTCACAACATTTAAAACAATTTTTTGATGGTGAAAAATTGAATTTTGGAAAAGCTTTTTGGTCGCATTTTCTATTTTACTTTGAACTAATTATTTTTGTAAACACAATTTGAAAATCATTTCACCATCACTAGTTATTATTAAAAAGGGGTATTTTTGAATAATAAAATCCATTTACTAAATATATTTAAAATATTTTAATTATCCATATTTAAAGTGATTAAATTTCGAGCCGTTACCCCAACCCCCTTAAAAGAATTTCGTCCCTAAACTAACACACAAGAAGCTAACATATCATAACTCAAATGGGAATATATATCATACCATGAAACCCATACAATAGGCATACCCTAAGCAACCATATCAGAAATAGTGCATACATAACTCATACAAACACAAACAACTATCCTAGGATCAACTCAGGATAAGCTTCCCTCGTACGATCCTCTGTCTTCGAAGTACAATCTCTGGGGTGTTCACTCCATTGGATCTTAACAAATCTTACTGCTTTATTATGTAGTCTCTCCTCATCCTGACCCATAATATGAACTGGATTCTTAATCACCGTCAAATTCGGTTCTACCTCTAAATCTTTTTACACAGATAGCTCCATTATTAATGATAGTTCATGCATATACTTCCTCAGATGGGACACATGAAATACATTATGAACACCTGATAAACTCTCTGGCAACTCCACTCTATAAGCAAGCGGCCCAATCCTTTCAAGAATATGAAAATGCATACCTTGGTGCTAACTTCCCAGCCCTTCCAAATCCAGTAGCTTCTCTAATCGATGAAATCTTTACGAACAGAAAGTCTCACGGTAAATTCCAAATCCCTGCGCCTCTTATATGCGTAACTCTTCCGGCAATCTTAGGCTTCCCTCATCCTTCTCTTAATCACTACAACCTTCTACGTAACCTCTCGAGTCATATCCGGTCCAAGTAGTAGTCGATCCTCGATCTTCACCCAACATGCTGCTGATTTACATGGCTGTCCATATAGAGCTTCATAGGGCGCTATGCCACTACTAGCTTGGTAACTGTTGTTGTAGGAGAATTCCACCAAGTGCAGATGATCTTCCCAAGACCCTCTAAAGTCCAAGATGCAGGCTCTCAGTAGATCCTTTAAGGTTCGATTCACCCTCTTAGTTTGACCATCGGTTTGAGGGTGGTAGGCAGTGCTTAAACTTTGGTTTGTTCCCAAAGCTACATAAACACCTTCCCAGAACTAGCTTGTAATGATAGGATCCGGATCACTTACTATGCTTACTGGAACTCCATGTAATCGGATGATCTCCCTTATATAAATCTCTGCCAGTGATGTTGCAGTCTTTGTTGGCTTGATTGGGATAAAATGAGCGTTCTTAGTCCGCTGATCTACAATGACCCACACTCTTTCATTCTGTTTCCTAGATCGAGGCAATCCATTAATAAAATCAATTGACACCTATTCCCATTTCCAATTTGGGATCTCCAAAGGTTAAGGAAGCGCAGCAATTCTTTGTTGGTCAGCCTTGATCTGTTGACAGTTCGCACATCTGCTCATAAAGATCAAGATATCTCTCTGCATCCCATTCCACCATAACATTTGCTTCATATCCCTATGCTTCTTTGAGACGCCTGGACGGATACTCAACTTAGAATTATGACATTCTGATAGAATCTCCTGCCTAAGACTGTCAACAATAGGAACATAGATCCTCCTATTCACCCTCAAAACTCCATGGCTATCAATCTTAAAACTTGAACACTATCCATGTTCAACATTTTTTATGATTCCCTTTAAGCACTTGTCTATCCTTTGCTCGCTCCATATTCTTTCCAAAAGAGTCGGAGTGACCTCCAACAGAGCTAGCATTGCATTCCTGCTTAAAGCGTCTGGCACCACATTAGCTTTCCTACGTGTATAAAGAATATCCAAATCGTAGTCCACCAGAAACTCTAATCATCGTTGTTGCCTTAAGTTCGGATCATCTGAGTGAAAAGGTACTTCAGGGACTTATCGTCCGTGAAGAGTTCAAACTTCTCACCTAGCAAGTAATGTCTCGACATCTTCAAAGCAAACATGAATGCTAACAATTCCAAATCATGCATAGCATAGTTCTTTTCATAGGGCTTCAACCGTCGACTAGCATAAGCAATCACCCTCCCATATTGCATCAGAACTGCGCATAATTTCACTACATAAACATCAGTATACATCGCAAATCCTACACTTCCATCTAGAATGGCTAAAACTGGAGCACTGTTTATTCTCTTCTTCAATTCCACAAACGCTTCCTCACACTATGGAGTCCACACAAATTTCTCATCCTTCTTTGTCAGCTTAGTTTAGTGAATAAACTTCCCATAGCATCCAGCTGGCATAAGAAACTCCTAACTTTAGTAGGGGTCTATGTTCATTTCCTTTCTTGAATAGCCTCCACTTTTGCTTCATCTACTTAAATGCCATCTCCCGATAAAATATGTCCTAGGTATCTCACTCTTAATTGCTAAAAATGGCTCTTAGAAAATTTCGCCTTCGGAACGTGCTTCCTTAACATTCATAACACCACTTCCAAATGGTGTCAATGCTTTTCCTCAGACTTGGAGTAGATAATGATATCGTCGATAATGACTAACACGAACTTATTGAGAACATCCCTGAAAACGCGATTCATAAGGTCTATGAAATACGCGGGTGCGTTAAGTAACCCAAAAGGGATAATCAACCACTCAAAGAAAAAGTCTGGCCCTCTAAACGCAGTTAAGGGTATACTATCTTAGGCTACCCTTAATTGGTGAAATCCCATAGCCAGGTCCATCTAAGAGAAAACTTTCACTCCACGAAGCTGGTCAAAAAGGTCATCAATGCGAGGTAAGTGGTATGTATTCTGAATGGTTGGCTTATTCAACTCTTGTAACTCACACACAGTCTTAAAGACCTTCAGAATTATCCAAAAAAACCATAGCTGATCCCTAATTCGAATGGCTCGGTCTAATTAACCTCTCCTTAACAAATCCTGGGTTTGATTAACTAGCTCCTCTCTCTCTCTCGGAGCAATCCTTCGCTAAGGTTGAACTCTATCTCTCAGTGTGGGGATATACTATAAACCTTTTCAAAGACATCAAGAAAATATTTAACAACTATTATCAATCCTAACTTTTCCTAGGTTGCTTCAAGAGCACACAAGAAACTACACATACGTATACCACGATGTTCACACGATACTTTAGTGATTCTTCCCAAATTGGTCCGCTAATGATACTGTCCTCCCCCCAGTTTTTGACAGCTCCATACTCCGATAACCAATTCATAAAAAAATAATGTCAAATCCTTTAAAATCTAAGACATACAAGTTATAAGAAAAATGGTGGGAAAGGTAGTAAATTTGCACATCCTCAAAGATCTTACTCAAATGGGTTACACCACCTATAGGGTTGGATAAACACATAGCGTTCTCTACAATATTTGGAACAATATGAAATTTGTCTATTGATTCTAAAGAGATAAAGCTATGAGAAGCCCCAGTATTAAACGATACTCTAACAAATATTCCATTAATCTGTAAAGTACCTTCAAGGACTTCCTTTCCTTTCACATCTTCCGAAGTTGATGGCTCATCCATTATTGAATACACTTTGACCTGTTGTCCCTTCTTCATAAGCAGGCAATCCTTTACCATATGACCAAGATGATGACAATTGACTGTTGGTGTCAAAAATGGCCACCAATGCCCATTTATGTGAAAGCACCAATATCTAGTCACAGATCTTAGATAATATAATGTAGAGTATAGAAATGAAGAACAATATCAAAACAATAAGAAAGAAAGTAAAGAAAGACACAGATTTATAGTGGTTCGGCTAACACCAGCATACGTCCACTCCAAAGATTTTTCTTTTATTCGTTTATGATGCTGTTACAGTTACAATGATATGAATTTCAGTAATCAAAGTGATTGGGTGTAGCCTAGGTAGAAGATAGAATGAAGTAGAAAGAAGATCCCTTTTCTGATGCCATGCTTGTTATATTTAGAGGGAAGACGTGTATGGGTCGGACTGAAATTTCGCCAGAAGAACCTCTTGGCCCAGACGACCAGGCCCAAAGAAACTTGGACTCATCGCTCTCCAAAATAAAGGTCGGGGATGATCCCTATTTTTGTTGATTTATGGGGTGCGATCCCTATGGTGGGTCCCCCATGCCATAATATACTTGTCCTCCAAATTTCATATTAATTGGATATGTAAATGTTGAGTTATTGATCGATCTTTGTTGCAATATGTTGCGAAAGCTGATTACAGTCGATCCCTATGGAGGGAAGAGGGAAGATCCATCCAACTTGCTCTATTTGATGTGCGATCCCTAGGGTAGACTTCCTAGGATCCCTTCTTCTTGTACCCAAAGTTTCACTTCAATCCGCCTAGTGGTTGTTGACTTATGGAGTGATCATCATTAAGTTGTGTTGTGTGCATCATGTTCAATCCGATCCCTCTATTTCGATCCCTTTTTGTAGAGTGAATATTATGATCTGATCCCTCTCCTAGGGGGAGTGCTAGTTTCATACTCAGCTATTTTTTTAGTGACGTCCATCTCAAACCATTAAACTATAGTCCATAGTTTTAAATATAATCGATCTCCAATCCTGGTAACCATCTCTCCGGGCATTCTACCTTGATGATCATGAAGTCCGTTGGGTTAAATCTGCCTGTGTTTTGCCTTGCCAAAAGGAGGGTTAACACTTTGAACCTAAAACATGCTTTGTGATATGAAAGTATGTTTTGAATTGCCATAAATCCAAAATCTGAAGTCCATAATCCATCGATAGCCATATTATCCAATCCGTTGCCAATCTAAATCCATGATCTCTTCGGATCATTAGTGAAATCCATGACCATTCCAAGTCGATATCCAATTCTGAATCCATGATCTATCCGGATCATTTTATCCATATCCATCCGAAGCCAAATCCAATGCTGTTCGAGGCTAATATCCAAATCTATGACCTCTCCGGGTCGTTAGCCAAAATCCGAGACTACTTCGAGCCCATATCCAAGTCCGCGACCACTCTAGATTAATGTCCAAATCCATATCTGTTCAAAGATGATATCCGAATCTGTGACCTCTCCGGGTCCTTGCCAAGCATAATCCATACTCGATGACCAAGTAAGCCGATCTTGTCACTCTCCAACGAAGCGGTACTACTTCTTGTACTCCGGTTCAGTGTCCCTAAACATTAAGTGATGTCTTGGCCTAAGTCCTAGGCCGATCATGGTCTCTCCGAACCCTTTCTGTGCATAATCCATACTCGACGACCTAAGTAGGCTAATCCTGTCACTCTCCGGTGAAGCAACCTACTCCTTGCTAGGCATAATCCATACCTGACATCTAGTTGGGTTTTATTCTCCGGCCTCAACTCTTCAGTCAAGGACTTAATCCATGTGTGAGTCCATTATGTCGCTCTTCGGCGAAGGGATTCACACCTTGCGGTTACCGCCCCGTCACTCAGGTCGGGACAATAATCGTGACCTGTTTTGTTCATCGCAATAATGCAGATCATAAATAACCTAATGAATAAGAGTTCGTACATCCAAAAATCCAAAAAAATACTAAAAAAGCCTATGGGTGCCTCTCCGGGCATGATGGTTCATCATCATCTCAGAGCATGCCTAGGGATCGTCCTCGACCCCGTAGATGTGTAAGTGACTTAGCCATTTTATTATAAAGTTTATTATTATTATTGTGGTCGAATTCCAAGTCCTGAACTCGGCCCTTATCATCCCAATCAGTTGATCATGATCCGTGACCCTGAACCAAGGCCATTCCTGAATCCATTTGATGTAGACGGTAGCTGCTCTTGTTCCACCACCATTGTCTGGATCCTCACGTACTACGACAGTCTGTCGTTTTTGATGTGCTCCTCAATCATATACTTTAAAAGCCTGCATTCATCTGTGGTGTGCCCATTCAATTCGTGGAACAAGTAGTACTTCCTAGGCTTGCGCTCATGCTCCAAGGGATCCCTCCTTGCTGGTTTTCGATTAGGGACTTCCCTTCTAGTGTCCAGATAAATCCTTTCTAGGCTTTCCATTAAATCTGAGTCAGAAGAGAACTTTGGCTCCTGATCTTTCCATCGCCTTTTCGCCCAATCATATCCATTATCCATTTTTCGCTTGCCTTTATCATTCTCGTTTAAATCTCCTGGTGGTCCTCCGCTTTGCACAGCGTTCACCTTCGGTCTATCGGCTCATGCGTCTTCTTGCTGCAGGAACCTTTCTGTTTCATGATAAAACTCCCCGAGATCCATAAATGGATCCCGCGCTAATGAATTCTTGAAATATGTGCCATTGACAATTCCTGATACAGCTGCCATCCAAACCATGGATGGATCTGGCCGACTCATTGATGCTGCCACGACATTAAATCATGTTAGAAAACTCCTTAGAGACTCTCCGGTCTTTTATTCTAGTGTTGCCAGACTCATCACATTTTTGGTCTCGAAATTTGAACCCTGAAATGCCTCATAAATCTTTCAACCAATTCCATCTGTTTGTCTATAGAACCGCTCTCCAACTACCTGAAACACAGTGCAGCTATATCCATTAGATACAGGGGAAAGCATCATGCCATGACTTCCTCTTATGCCCCCAGTACTTCCATGTGTTGTATATATCTCAACATATGTGTAGCTAGGTCCGACTTTCCGTCATATACTTCCAGCATTAGTAGTTTAAATTCCGGTGGATTCCTAGCATTCCTGATGTTAGGAGTGAATAGACTTCTATTTACATCCTCCAGATCCATGTTCACCAATCCTCCAGGCATAGCTTGCCTGATCATCTCTGCAAACCTATCATTGTCATCCAGTGGTAGTCTCCTATTATCAATTCCAAACTGCCACCCGTCCATGAGGGAATTTCGAAACGTACTCCTCCGGATGAGCATCTAAATTTCGATTTGCACCAAGCTCCATAGGATCGACCGTAGGTCCTCCAGCTCACAATCGACAAGACCTGAGGGCATGTCCATAAGCCTTTGGGGATTGGGGCCCATCCCACTAAGATGGCTGGGGACTGCCCCCGGCTGCTTTGTTCCGTTCCTTTGTCAAATAGCTCTATCTCGATGTTCCCAGTTCTGATTTCCAGCGATTCATGTTGCTTCAAGTCCTTGATCTAAGTTGTCATTAACTTCTGCTACTCTATTCTATTCGTTATGCGCTATAGCTTATCAAATCTATCGAAGTAAATTTAGCATCATCTTCTCCTGTCATTTCAGCATCCTTTCCTGCATAGCATCCATCGTCGTTTTCATTTCATCCCTAGTTACATAAATAGATGCTTGACTAGCTCCAGCTCCCGAGGAAGCCTCCTAAATTCCCTCATGGTGGCTCCTTTTCGGTAGCACTCTCCTAGTTGATTGTCTCACCATTACTCTAAATCTAAGCTCTAGATCTTTTCCAAACTCTAAATCCAAATTCCAAATCCATGAGGGCTGGCTATCTCAATGAAAGCATCAAAATGTTGACGTCAAAAATGGCCACCAACACCCAGTTATGTGAAAGCGCCAATATTTAGTCATAGATCTTAGATAATATAATATAGAGAATATAAATAAAGTACAAAATTAAAACGATAACAAAGCAAATAAAGAAAGACATGGATTTATAGTGGTTCTTCTAACTCCGGCCTATGCCCACTCCAAAGATTTTCCTTTTATTCGTTTATGCTGCTGTAACAATTACAATAATATGAATTTCAGTGATTAAAGTGATGGAGTGTAGCCTTGGTAGAAGATAGAATGAAGTAGAAAGAAGATCCTTTTTCCAACACCATGCATGCTGTATTGATAGGGGAATCTGTGTACGGATCGTACTGAAATTTTGCCAGAAGAACCACCAGGCCAAGACGACCCGGCCTAAAAAAACATGGACCGATCGCTCTCCAAAATAGGGATCGGGGTCAATCCCTATTTTTGTTGATTTATGGGGTGTGATCCCTATAGTGGGTCCCTCATGCCATAATATACTTATCCACCAAGTTTCATGTCAATTGGATCTGTAGACGTTGAGTTATTGATTGATCTGTTTTGCAATATGTTGCGAAAGCTGATTATAGTCGATCCCTATGGAAGGAAGAGGGTTGATCCTTCCAACTTGCTCTATTTGATGTGTGATCCCTAGGGTAGACTCCTTAGGGTCCCATCTTCTTGTTCCCAAAGTTTCACTTCAATCCGCCTTTTGGTTGTTGAGTTATGGAGCAATCATCATTGAGTTGTGTTATGTGCAACCTGTTCAATCTGATCCCTCTATTCCATTCCCTTTTTATACAGTGAATATTCCGATCTGATCCCTCTCCTTTGAGGAGTGCTAGTTCCATACTTAGCCATTTTTAAGTGTTGTCCATCTGAATCCATTCAATTATAGTCCATAGTTTCAAATATAGTCGATCTCCAATCCTGGTAACCATCTCTCCGTGCTTTCTGCCTTCATGATCATAAAGTCCGTTGGGTTAAATCTACATGTGTACTGCCTTTTCAAAAGGTGGATTAACATTGACTTAGAGTGTCTTCTGAACCATTGGAGAGATGGGTCCTCCTTGCTGCTTGGGAGCTTCAAAATTCAGACAGAATCTTGCAATGTGACCGTTCTGCATGCAAATTAAACAAACAACATACTTAACCTTGTCCCCTTTGTTTCCTCACAATTCTCCTTTCCACCGCTTCTTCCAGTTCTGGTTGATCTTCCTCTTGTTTGAATTGTTACTACTGGCATTTCCACTTGGTTTGGCTGATGCTAGCTTCTTCTTTTCCAAAACCTCGTACCTTAGAGCCATGTCTACTAAATCCATGAAGAGCCTTTAAGATGAGTAGTCATTTTCTCCTTAAAACCCTCTCTCATCCCTATAACAAACATCTCGATCTTCTTCAATGGGGTATTGATCAACTCAGGTCCAAAATGAGATAGCTCATTAAACTTTGTCTCATACTCTGCCACTAACAGGTCTCCTTGCTTTAAGTCTAAGAAACTCATGTACATTCTAGTCTTCCCAGCTCCAGGAAAGAACCGATCCTTAAATGCTTCTTTAAATCTGGCCCATGAAAAATCCTCTTTCGGTACATTTGTTTTAAAGGAGTCCCAAAAAGTCGTTGCTCTCTTTTGCAATTTCCACGATGTTAAGAACTTTTTCTACTCATTCAAAAGATCAAGACCATAAAAATCCTTTTACTAAAATGTAACCAAGCCTGAGCTTCCATGATGGATTCAGTTCCCTTAAATAGTTTCCCTCTAAGATTTGTAAAAATCCTTGCACATGGTTGCAAAATTCACTCTGGGCTGCACTGAAGCTGCCTCTTCCACAATCCCAACTCTTCCAGTATTTGGAGCTCGACCGTTGGAGGTCATTGTGCTGCAAGCTCCTACCTTGTCTGGCCTTATTGCTCATTTCTTACTAAATAGACATAATAAGGTAACTCTTAGAATACTTGGATGAGATAATCTTAAATAAAGGGTACTACTCAAACCTATCAAAGCTGATCTAACTATCATAAATATATATAGGTATATGAATAAAAATCATAAATATGTGCTCTCGAAGTTGTCCCCAACCCAAAGCCTATGCTCAACTTAAGCTCTAATACCATCTATAACAAACCACTTTTCTTACTTCGATAGACGAGCCATTGGGGTAAAAGAAGAGATAGACAAGAAAAAACTGGACAACATAAAATCTCACAATGCAATGAAACAATATATATATATTAGTCAACATAAGATTATATATAGGCACTTGCATAATAGTACATCAAAGTCATAACAATACAAATTCTAATCCGGGAGAGTTATAACTGCACGTCCCTACATTACTGATACAAATTACATACGTACACATACAGTGGAAATACAGTAAATAGCTAGATATCGATGAAGCCACCTACTCCAAGCTCCTTCGAAATGCATCCGTGGGAAACTTGGACTACTTGGCTACTCATACAAATTTGAGTAACCAAGAGTTTTAGCGAAGGAAAATAAAACTCCAAGTCAGACATGGATCTAGTGTGGGTAAACTCCAAACAATTGAATTATTACTTTAAAATTTATTTAAGATCAAAGGTATCTCGTAAGACCACACCGCACATAAACACGAATAGGTTCTTACCTTATGATGACCAAACCATTTCAATAGAAAATCTAATGATATTATAATAATGTCTAGGTTTTCAAAGAAAATGAACATAGCCAAAATTATTTCATTAATTAAATTCTAACATAATAGTTATACAACTAAGTCCGAAGGCACTTCTTGGAATTTGGGTTCCATACAATGACAAGGCTACTAGGGTACCGCCTGCCATAATACGCCTCTAGAAAAATTTATCGAGGGCCTCGCTTGGACCTTCTGCCAACACAGGACCAACCTAGCCTTACTTGATAGTACCGAATATGATTATCCCTTGGTTATGATTAACAATCGCATTGGGCCCTAAAGCATACATAAGTACATAGTAATATATCTAGATCAGGGATGACCATACCCTAATGGAAGCGACCCACTTAGCCCTGCTACATCTCCTCAGTTGTAGTCATCCTTGGTTGATAAGGCCTGAGGCTACGTTTTGCCTTTCTTTAGCATTTCCCACTTCAAATGGTAACACTGCCTTCCCAACAATAATGTAATGTTAGCATTCGTCCACATAAGTCGTTCAAGAAATAAACGAACCAATGACACTACTTCTACTGCATCTATTTTGGAATCACCCTCAAGATTAGTGGCAAGTTGTCCTTGCACTTCAAAGAACTTCGTCTTCAATTCTATTTGTTTCCAATTTGAACACTTATGTTGGTTCGAAGTGGTTTTGGATAACGCATTCTATCCAATCCCGGTCTCTTCGAACCAGCATTCGATAATTTAAAAAGGTCAAGTTATCGATAGTGGAAAACTCCACTATCTAGGTGTAAAGGTTTTGCATATGGAAATATCTTTCATAAACTTAATTTATCATGACCTGCTTATCAAAATTAACTATGAGTCAATGGAATGGGATCTTAAGGCTAAATTAACACTAGCGGGGGGAGGGTAAATAATGTTTAATAGATTATATGAATATTTTTCAAACTCTTTAAGATTCTACATGGAATGATGTAATTAACAATCACAGAAACAATCATAGAATCAAAATGCAGATAAAAGTAAATGTGGTAAAAGCAAAAAGGAAAGAACACACTAGGATTTTATACTGGTTCGGAGTTACCATACATCCAGTCCAGGACGGTTCCTAGTACGGATTTCTTTTCAACTAGTAAATGCAAATACAATCTCGATTTCAGGGCTATGAGACACACCCTTCAGAATCCCGACCTCTAGGTAGAGTCACTTGATTTCCAGGCTAAACGCATACCCACTAGATTTACGGGCTACTAAGAACACCTATTTGATTTTACGGGCTGCAATCACACCTACAAGTATAGCAATATAATTTAATAGACTTTTACGGACTTAGATCTTCGATCTTGATTACAGTTGATCCTATAACTCTTGAATAGCACTTTGATCTTTGTTTGAGTGGGAGAGATGAGAGAAATCAAATAGTATATGAAGGGAAATCAAACTAGTGATAATTGAATTTGATTCTAGTTGAATTTCGATAGAGTTTGGGTAGCAATTGATTTGGAAATCAAGAGAGTGAAAAGGAGAGAATAATAAGAAAGTAGATGTTCAAAATTCATTTGGAAGTCTGTTATATATAGGGAACAACGGTTATGTCCATTCGTGAAGAGATACGACGAAAGGACACTTCCATTCAAATTTAAATTTTGAAAACTACAGCCACTATGTCGACATACAGTAGTATGATATGTCGACATACTCTTCACCAAATTGAAAAACACTTTAAAAATATTATTTTGAAAATCCGTTGCATTGTAAAATAATTTGATATTTTGTAGAATCATTTAAATATAGTTTATACACATTTTAATCAAAATATAACTTAATAAAACTTTATAAAATAATTTTGAAAGACTTAATAAGAATAGTCAATATAATGTAAATAATATATATAAAATCAATATAGTTATAAATTATAAGTTATATCTAAAATCAAAATATAAATATCAAAAATAAACATAAGGAAGATATAAGCTAAAATATCAAAAAAAAATAGATTTAAAAATACTTAAAAACTTAATAATATTTTTGTAAATATAAAAGGTTAAGAAATTATTTTGAGAAATATTTTAAATAGATATTTGGAAAGTTTGTTTCGAAACCAGGATATTTGGAAAAACAATAATTTAAAACAAAATTAGAGATGGAGAGAGAGATAAGGAAAGTGTTATCAGGGTTTTAATACAAATTCTACAACTCTATAACTTATCCAGAATATCTTGAAATCTTGAACTCTTCAATACTCATGAGTCTTCATTCTCCAGCTTTTGAAACTTTTTATCAGCATCTTGAATCTACACATGATACTGTACAGTCTTCTTAATTAATACATGTCTAATATCCTGCACTATATACTATATATAACTTGATAAAACATTAGTATCTATATTTTATGTAATGTCCTATAGTTGTTATCATCAAAACCGAAACCTAAGGTACTAACAGTCTCCCCTTTTTTGATAATGACAACGCTGTATATAAAACATAATATAACTCCATCTAGATTACAAAACTCCCCCTTAATCTATGTCTAGATTTTACATATTTCTCCCCCTTTTTCATCAACAAAAATAACCACCTAAAACTATAACTCTAACACTAACTCTTACTCTAACTCTAACTCCCCCTAAATAAAATATTATAAACTAATGGCATATAATAATGATGAGAATGATTTATATAAGAACATTAAGTGATATTTAAAATGAGATAATCAGGAAATGATAAGAATGATATATAAGAAATGATAAATGATAACACAAAACATTATTAATAACCAAGCCAATCTATTTATTCAATCAATACCAAACCATAATCCAGTCACATCTTAAAATGTACATATATGTAAGTAAAACAAATTTTAAATTAAATTAAATATACACACCACAGAATCAAACTAACGAAGATAAGTACCATCCTAACATGATTTCCTAATGATCGGGGATTTGTGAATAGGACAATAAGGATAATGAAGGCATAAGTTCCCCTTTTGTTCGATGAGATTTCCATCTCGATTGAAACATACTTCCCCGACGCATCGGACTTCGTCATCTTTGTCCATATGTGTAACATCCCAATTTTTTGATAACATTATTTAAGAGATTTAATTAGATAAATTAAATAGAATAATGTAAGAATTAAAATTATAGGGGGATTGGGATTCGAAAATAAAATTTAAGGTCGTGCTTAATAGTTATAAATGGGCTTAAATGGACTAACATGGTATTAATTTACATAAAGGCCTATTAGGGAATAACCGCCTTCATTTCTATAACCCACCTATTCATGTATCCTTTCATTTTCTCACGTTCATTTTATTTCTCAAAAAAAAATGTAAACCTAAGAAAGCCGGCCCTTACAAGGAAGAAAAGAGGGGAAGATTAAATCAAGCTAAGGAATTAAAGTAAGGGGATTAATCTTAAATCAAATCTCAAAGATCTTATCATGTTCAAGGTGAATAATAATTCATTCCATTTCTATTTTTTTTATAACCATATGTTTTCAGATTTAAGATCAAATTCATTTTCATGATGTTTTGGATGATGATATGCTTGAATTATTACATGTTTGATTTAAACCAATTCATTTACATATGAATTTGCACGGTTTTAGGCAGAAACCGATTGTTATTGATTTTAGGATGCCATGAAAAAATTATTTGTTAGGTAAAACATGCTTTTAGAGATGGGTTTAAATTTTCATAATTTTCCAAGATATGGAAAATTTATTATGACTTTATAAAGGAATATATGACGTATTTGGGTTTAAAATTTATTTCAATTATTTCAGGAAATTGGGTCTGAAATTTTAATATGTTTGATAACATGATGAAAGTAATTTTCTGTGACTTTTGGGGATTTTTCCTATTTGAGTTGCTATGGAAAATAAATTATAATAAAAGGACTTATTTGCAATATTGGTTTTGCTTAATGGAAGGGCTTAAACGTAAATTTTCCCTTGATTTCGATGTGATAAATGTGACAGTTATTTTGTGAAGTATTTGAAAATTTTTAAGGCAACCAATTAAAGGATTACAAATAGGCAGGTAATTATAAAGCAATTACTAAAAGTAGCATAATTTCACCCAAAAAGTTGGTTCCGCCTCCTATAGTAGTGCCTTTCGACTCTAATGCTTCTACTCCAACTCAGTCGAAACCAACCCAGCTGAAACCCACCTGGTCGAAACCAATACACAAGGTATCACTTATATGGTACGTAGTGGATTGGAGGAAAGGCAAAAGCCATGGTGTCGAAAGCAATACTTCCGATGGGGTCGAAACCTTTGTTCTGTTTTCAAATGTTAAGTGCCTGCTTTGTTTTACCTAAAGATTTTGATGTAGTCGAAACCAATTTTCGAAAGGGGTTTTTCTAAATAGCTTTCGAAGTAGGTTGTCATATCAAGTTTTAAGTAGGAGCTTTCAAATGGGTTCCTTTTTTTAAATAATGTTTTAGAAAGAGGTCGTTCTGACCTGGTCAAAACCCAACTACTATTCTTTTACCTTTCGAATGTATTACAGCCATCAATGCTTTCGAAGGGTTCTCTTTGTTTTATACTTAAGCTAAGTCACTTCCTAAATGCTTTCGAAAGGGTCAGGGGTTTCAAAGGCAATGGTGTCAAAAGGGGGTTTCGATGCTATCCTTCAAAGATTTACTCAAAGGTTTTGAGCTTTCAAATAGATGGTTCCAACACCATCAATTTTTCCCCAAAACTATTTTATTAAAGGTTTCGAAAGAGATACTTTCGCCTATGATCACTTTGACCCAAAAGATGTTTATAAAAGTAAAACGCAATACTTTCGAAAGGGGTACTTTCATTTGTTTCAAAGTTATGTTTCTAAAGACTTTTGAGTAATGTTTTGATACCATCGAAAGGTATATTTGGTTTTGAAAGAGATGTTGTAAAAAGGGCTTCGAAAGGTATAGACATAGTGTTTTGAAAAGGGGTTTTCTTGGCTTTCGAAGGAGGTTATCCAGGGGTTTTGAAAGTGATTTTTTATGGTTTTCAAAACAAATAACCCAATCTCATTTTTAAGAAAAACCATGGCATAAATAGATTAAAGAGTTTTGAACTAGAAGAAGTTTTCCTTGATTAACAGGTTAAAGGGTTTAACTAAGTTTTATATAAAATGATTCCAAGGACATTAAACCACAGGGGTTGGTATTATTATGATTGCTTCTTCATATATTTATTCACAATGTAATTAACCCATAACAGTACTTTGCGGAAGGGCAGAATAACCAGCCAGGTTGACATGGTAGTGAATATAACTTAAGAAATGTTAAAATCCTAACTAAAGATATTGGCAGGGGCCAATAGGTTCACAGTAAGCCCATGAAAACCGTGCATAGCAAAAGATATTGAAAGTTAGTCAATAGGTTCATAGTCAGCCCATGAAAACTATGATTTGATATTGGTAGTGGCTAATAGGTTTATAGTTAACCCATGAAAACTATATCTGGATTAAGATATTGACAGTTAGTCAATAGGTTCCTAGTCAGCCCATGAAAACCAGGATAAGAGTAAGGATACTGGAGTTATCAAAAGGTTCTTAGTTATCCCATGAAAATTATGTAAGTGGACAGGGAGTCCATAATCACTTTACCGGTTAATAGTCAGCCCATGAAAACAATTAGGTTAATAGCAACCTTAGAAACTATAACTATGACAGATCGTCAAAATGAACTTGGGATGGGTAATCCAGAATTGATTCACTTGTTTTGCATATCGTCATATTATACTGTTTTTGAATTTTTTTAACCATTATGGATGCAGGAGCACAGTATATGGTTTTATAAAGGTTTTAAGATACTAGTGAGGGGAAAACTCCTTCCGCTAAGTGGCGTGGTCTCACTAGATATCTAAATGATTCGAGATGGTAGATTATTATTCGTACCAGGATTTATGTCTGACTCGAAGTTTTATTTTCCCTGTAACCTCTTAGGTACTCAATTTATTTTGCGTAGTTTGAGGTTGAGGGTTTTCAGGAGTTATTTTAAATGAATAAAGCTTCCGGTGATGTGCAGGAGGCATGTTAGCTACTTAGAGTTCTTTTATTTCCATTGTGTTTAGTTGTAATGGCAAACTTGTTTTATTGCCTTATTATATACTCTAATCATCCAAGGGGGCATCTTCATATGTCGCTCTTGGCGTATTTTGTTATAAGTATATTTTGTTTGAACATGGTCTGTGCACTGGGATTATGTTATGAATTTTAAATATTTTGAAACGGAATATGGACTTTAGTTGTTGTTTTAACATTTTTCGATATTCACGTGTTTCTGTGTATCAATGTATCTAACATTGCCGTATTTGGTCACCGAGGATTAATAACTATGGATGATTGCTACATCCATAGCCGTTAGTTTTGGGTCTCCATGTAGAGGGATGTTACAAGTTGGTATCAGAGCATAGGTTTATGAAACTTTAAAGGAAATTTAAACCTAAAAGATTTTCAAACATAATCCAATGAATCAGATAACAAGATTAAGTTTGGGGTTAACGCTATAGTAATGTACTTGTATTTGATATATAGTTATATATATATATAAGTACGTATTCCTTGCTCTCTTAGATCATTCTTCTGTATCTTACTAAGGCTTTTATGCAGATTTACGAGAAAGGAGATATGGAAGCAGGAAACAGAAGAGGACACCTCGGTGGAGGAAGCACCACAACTAATGGAAATGCTCGACCCACCACTAGAAGGAATTTGGTCAACCGGTTAATGCTAATAACCAAAATGTTGATGCCAATGTGGGTGCTCAAAATTCACCTATAGATATAGGGGTGATGTATCAGTTCTTCGTCAATATGATGCAAGCAGGAGTTGTTGCTGGAGTTGCTGGAAATGTAAGAGGAGCTGATCCTGTAGCTCCAATTAGGAATAATTATGCTAAGATGAGCAGGGATTACATCATTTTAGGTGGGACGCCATTCATGGGGATGGAGAATGCTATTGAGGTAGAGAATTGGTTGTTGCATTGTGGGTGTATATTTGCTGATTTGGGTTTAGATGACGGGAAAAAGAGAAGGTTGGCCTCTAGGAACTTGTAAGGGTCAGCGCTTCATTGGTGGAATAGTGTTACTGTCGAAGTTCCGGAGGAGCAGTTGACTTGGGAAGATTTTAGAAGAAGATTTGAGCAGAATTTTGTGTCTTAGTTTGCTAAGCAGAGCTGATGAGGAAGTTTATGGATCTGGAGTAGGGAGAGATGTCGGTTGTTGAGTATGCCACTAAGTTCGAGGAGTTGTCCCGTTATAGGCATAATACAATAGACACCGTACCATCATCAGAAGGAACGAGAAGTTTATTAGGGGACTGAGGCTTGAGATTGCTAGGGCGACCCTACCATCTTCGCAATCCTAGTAATTTGGTTGTGGAGATGGCCATTCACCATAAGGAGATGCTTGCTAGTTGTGCTACAGAAAAGCCAGTGGAAATTCAGGGTTCTCAGGGGAAGAAGAGAAAGTTCTTTAAAAAGAAGGGAGCGCAGAAGGGAGATACTGCCAAGAAGGCAAAGGCTGAGTTAGTTTGCATTAAGTGTGACAAGAAGGGTCATTATGCGAATGAGTGCCGGTCAGGTAATGGGAAGAAGGTTGTAAATAAGAAGCATGTGAAGTGCTTTAACTTTGACCAAGTTGGGCATTACAAGAATCAGTGTCCAGAGCAAGTCAAGGCGGACAAAGGGAAAGATTTTGATATTGGACCAGCATCAACTAGGCCTATTGCAGCTAATAAAGGGAAGACTGTGATGGAAGGTATGCTTTTGATTCAAAGTATACCAATTAGGGTACTTTTTGATACCGGTACATCACATTCATTTATATCTCACTATTTGGTTAATAGATTATGCTTAGAACCCACCTACCTTGTTACTTCCTTAAAGGTTGTGAATCCAATAGGAGGGTATGCAACTCTAGGGTTGAGATGTGACCAGTTAGAACTTGATTTGTTAGGTCATAAGTTTTGCATGCAGTTTGCATGTAGTTTGTATGTTATTGATTTCGTAGATTTCGGGTTCATTTTGGGTATGGATTGGTTAGGTAGGTATGAGGCTAGAATATTTTGCCAAGATAGGGAGATATCACTGAGACATCCTGATAGCCATAACTGAGTAATATTTCGGTGGAGAACTCTGACCGGAGTTTTAGTACTTTGCTTAGTGCTATGGAGATTGGAGATGAGTTAGGTCAGGTTCGGGTAGCAAGAGAGTTTGCGGATATCTTTGAGCTAGTCACATGACTACCATCGAAATGAGCAGTTGAGTTTCATATAGATCTTGTACCCGGAGCTGAACCTGTGAGTAGACCACCTAGCAGGATGACACCTACAGAGATGAAGGAATTGAAGATGCAGCTAGTGGATCTTTAAGGAAGGAATTTTATCAGACCTAGCAGTTCACCTTCGGAGCAGCCACAGTGTTCGTAAAGAAACCAGATGAGTCGTGGAGGATATGTATCGACTATCGTAAGTTGAACGAAAGGACGATTAAGAATAAGTATCCTTTGCTAAGAATAGATGATATGTTCATTTAGTTGAGTGGAGCCAGAGTATTTTTCTAATTGGATTTAGCGATAGGTTTCCATCAGTTAAGAGTGGCAGAGGACAGAGTTCCTTTGATAGCATTTCGGACTAGGTATGGTTCGTATGAGTGGTTAGTGATGCCATTTGGATTGACGAATGCACCTACTTTCTTCGTGGATTTGATGAACCGAGTTTTCCATGAATACTTGGATAGGTTTGTTTTTCTATTTATAGATGACATTTTAGTATACTCTAAGGATGAGAGAGAGCATGAAGTTCATCTTAGAGTGGTACTGGAGAAGCTGAGGCAGAATCAGCTAAAGGCAAAGTTTACCAAGTGTCATTTTTGAAAGAAAGAGGTTAAGTTTCTTTGTCACGTGGTTTTAGAGAAAGGCTTATCAGTCGATCCAGATAAGATCGAAGCTTTGAATAATTGGAAGAGACCAGATACGGTGACTGAGATTAGAAGTTTTCTTGGACTTGCTGGCTACTACCGGAGATTCATCAAGGATTTCTCGCCGATAGCAGCACCTTTGACTAAGTTAACCAGGAAGGAGGTGAAGTTTATCCGGTCCGACAAATGTGAGGAAGCATTCTTAATTTAAAGCATTTGTTGACCAATGCACAAGTTTTAGTAGTTCTAGATGGAAACCAAGGGTTGGTGGTGTATACTGGTGCATGCGGAACTAGATTGGGAGCAATACTGATGCAGAAGGGTAAAGTTATTGCTTACGCTTCCAGACAGCTTAGACCACATGAAGTGAGGTATCCTACTCATGATTTGGAGTTGGCTGCGGTGATCTTTGCATCGAATATTTGGAGGCATTATCTCTTTAAGGAGAGATTTGAGCTATACACAGATCATAAGTCTTTAAGATACTTATTCTCTCAGAAGGAGTTGAATATGAGACAGCAGAGGTGGCTAGAGTTTTTGGTTGCTTATGATTTTGGTATAGAGTATACACTTGGGAAAGCTAATTAGGTAGCGGATGCTCTTAGCAGAAGACATCGGAATGTGGTATTAGCTATATTGGCGGAGTGGAAGGATTTAGAAGCTTTGGCAGTTGTGGTATGCAGTTAAGATTGACTGCTAGTTCTAGTCAGTACCGTCATGTTGTCCTGTTTAGAAGTTTGACCAGTGTTGATCGAAAGGATTGTTTCTAAGTAGAAGGAGGATCCGGTATAAGCCGAGAGGATTAGAAAGCTTGAGGTTAGAATAGAGATCGATGTTCTAAAAGAATTTAGTCTTGACCAAAAAGGGTGGTTGAGAAAGAAGGGATGATTGTGTGTTCCGAATGTGGAGGACTTGAGGAAAGAAGTTCTTGGAGAATGTCATCGGTCCAAGTTTACGATTCATCCTGGAGGGACCAAGATGTATCGGGATATGAAGAGGAGCTTCTATTGGGAAGGTATGAAGAACGATGTTGGCTTGTGGGTTAGGCAGTGTGCAAACTGTCAACAAGTGAAAGCTGAACATCAGAAGCCGAGTGGGTTGCTTCAACCTTTAGAGATTCCAGTTTGGAAATGGGACTCAATATCCATGGATTTTTTAGATGGGTTGCCAATGTCAAATAGAGGTAATGAAAGTTATAGTGGATAGGTTGACCAAGAGTGCCCATTCATTCTGGTTAAGTCAACCAGGACGGCACCTGTTTTAGCTAAGTTGTTCATGAAGAACATAGTTAGACTACATGGAGTTCCTAGTAGTATAGTAGTGATAGAGATTCCTTGTTCACTAGTGAATTTTGAAAGAGTTTACAGGAAGTATTAGGTACCAAGCTTAATTTGAGTACAACATATCACCCTTAGACGGACAAGCAGACAGAGAGAGTCAATAAGGTACTCGAGGATCTATTGAGGGCTTGTGTATTAGATTATGGTGGATCTTGGGAAGATCACCTACATTTGGTTGAGTTTTCCTATAATAACAGTTACCAGACTAGTATAGGAATGGCGCCTTTTAAAGCTTTGTATGGAAGACCACGCAAATCACCAGCATGTTAGTTGGAGGCAGGAGACAGATTGGTCTTAGGTCCAGATTTGGTTAGGGAGGCATCAGAAAAGATTGAGTTGATCCGAGAAAAGATGAAGAAAGATCAATCTAAACAGAAGAGTTACACAGATAAGAGGCGTAAAGACCTAGAGTTCTTATTTGGAGACATGGTTTTCATTAAGATATCACTGGTGAAGGGTGTGGTATGGTTCGAGAAGCCAGGGAAACTGGCACCGAGATATGTTGGTCCATTCCAGAATATAAACAGGATTGGAAAGCTCACATACAGAGTAGAGTTGCCGAGCAGTATGGCAGGTGTCCATAATGTATTTCATGTGTCCCATCTTCGCAAGTATGTGGATGATCCAGAGACTACTTTTCCTACGACAGGATTGGAAGACTTAGTAGTAGAGCATAATTTGACTTTTGTTAGACAACCATTCCGAGTTGTAGCGAGAGATGAGAAAAGATTGAGAAACAAGACAGTCAAGTTGGTGAAAGTTCAGTGGAGCAACAACGAGAAGGACTGCACTTGGGAGACAGAAGACATGATTAGAGATACTTATCCTGATCTACTTTGAGGGTATGTCTATATTAGATTTATATAGATAGTTGCTAGTCAGGTAGGCTAATATTGTTGTTAGGAGTTGTTACAGATGATTGCTAGGTTTGGTATTTAGTCCGTACTGAATTTCGAGGATGAAATTCTTTAAGAGGAGAGGCATGTAACATCCCTAGTTTTTATAACATTATTCAAGAGATTTAATTAGATAAATTAAATAGAGTAATGTAAGAATTAAAATGATAAGGGGATTGAGATTTGAAAATAAAATTTAAGGTCATGCTTAATAGTTATAAATGGGCTTAAATGGACTAACATGTTATTAATTTACATAAAGGCCTATTAAGGAATAACCGCCTTCATTTCTATAACCCACCTATTCACGTATCCTTTCATTTTCTCACGTTCATTTTATTTCTCAAAAATAAAACAAACGTAAACCTAAGAAAGCCAGCCATTACAAGGAAGAAAAGAGGGGAAGATTAAATCAAGCTAAGGAATTAAAACAAGGGGATTAATCTTAAATCAAATCTCTTATCATATTCAAGATGAATAATAATTTATTCCATTTTTATTTTGTTTTTATAACCATATGTTTTTGGATTTAAGATTAAATTCGTTTTCATGATGTTTTGGATGATGATATGCTTGAATTATTACATGTTTGATTTAAACAAATTCAGTTACATATGAATTAGCACGGTTTTAGGGAGAAACCGATTGTTATTAATTTTAGGATGCCATGGAAAAATTATATGTTAGGTAAAACATGATTTTAGAGATGGTTTAAATTTTCATAATTTTCCAAGCTATGGAAATTTTTTATGAATTTCTAAAGGAAAATATGATATATTTGGGTTTAAAATTTATTCAAGTTATTTCATGAAGAAATTGGGTCTGAAATTTTAATATGTTTGATAACATGATGAAAGTGATTTTCTGTGATTTTTGGGGATTTTTCCTAATTGATTTGCTATGGAAAATAAATTATTTTAAAAGGACTTACTTGCAATATTAGTTTTTCTTAATGAAAGGCTTAAACGTAAATTTTCCCTTGATTTCGATCTGATAAATGCAGCAGTTATTTTGTAAAGTATTTGAAAAGTTTTAAGGCAACCAAACATAGGATTACAAATAAGCAGGTAATTATAAAGCAATTACTAAAAGTAGCATAATTTCAGCCTTTATTCGGAAAAGTTGGTTCCACCTCCAATAGTAGTGCCTTTCAACTCCAATGCTTCCGCTCTAACGCAATTGAAACCCATCTAGTCGAAACCAATACACAACATATCACTTTGATGGTACGTAGTGGATTGGAGGAAAGGCGGAAGCCATGGTGTCGAAAGCATTACTTCCGATGAGGTCGAAACCTTAGTTCTATTTTCAAATGTTAAGTGCCTGCTTTGTTTTACCTAAAGATATTGATGTAGTCAATCTATGTTTTTGAAAGGAGTTTTTCTAAATAGCTTTCGAAGTTGGTTGCCATATCATGTTTTAAATAGGAGCTTTTGAATGGTTTCCTTTATTTTTAAATAATGTTTTGAAAAGAGGTGGTTCCGACCTAGTCAAAACCTAGCCGCTATTCTTTTACCTTACGAATGTATTGCAGCCATCAATGCTTTCGAAGGGGTCAGGGGTTTCAAAGGCAATGGTGTCGAAAGGGGTTTTGATGCTATCCTTCAAAGTTTTACTCAAAGGTTTTGAGCTTTCAAATAGATGGTTCCGACACCATCAATTTTTTTCCAAAACTATTTTTTTAAAGGTTTCGAAAGAGGTACATTCACCTATGATCACTTTGACCCAAAAGATGTTTTTAAAAGTAAAACCAATACTTTCGAAAGGGGTACTTTCATTTGTTTCGAAGCTATGTTTCTAAAGACTTTTGAGTAATGTTTTGATACCATCGAAAGGTATATTTGGTTTCGAAAGAGATGTTTTAAAAAGGGCTTCAAAAGGTATATATATAGTGTTTTGAAAAGGAGTTTTCTTTGCTTTCGAAGAAGATTATCGAGGGGTTTCGAAAGTGATGTTTTATGGTTTTCAAAACAAATAACCCAATCTCATTTTTAAGGAAAACCATGGCATAAATAGATTAAAGAGTTTTGAAATAGAAGAAGTTTTCCTTGATTAACATGTTAAAGGGTTTAACCAAGTTTTATATAAATGATTTCAAGGACATTAAACAATAGGGATTGGTATTATTATGATTGCTTCTTCATATATTTATTCACATTGTTATTAATCCATAAGAGTAGTTTGAGGCAGGGTAGAATAACTAGCTAGGTTGACCTGGTAGTGAATATAACTTAAAAAATGTTAATATCCTAACTAAAGATATGGCAGGGGCCAATAGGTTCACAGTAAGCCCATGAAAACTGTGCATAGCAAAAGATATTGACAGTTAGTCAATAGATTTCATAGTCAGCCCATGAAAACTATGATTTGATATTGGCAAGGGCCAATAGGTTTATAGTTAGCCCATGGAAACTATATCCGGATTAAGATATCGACAATTATTCAATTTGTTCCTAGTCATCCCATGAAAACTAGGATAAGAGTAAGGATATAGGAGTTACCAATAGGCTCTTAGTGATCCCATGAAAATTATGTAACTGGACAGGGAGTCCATAATCACTTTACGGTTAATAGTCGGCCCATGAAAACTATTAGGTTAATAGAAACCTTAGAAACTATAACTGTGACAGATCGACAAAATGAATGGGGATGGGTAATCCAAAATTGATTCACTTGTTTTGCATATCATCATATTATACCGCTTTTGAATTTTTTTTAACCATTGTGGATGTAGGGGCACAGTATATGGTTTTATAAAGGTTTTAAGATACCAGTGAGGGGAAAACCTGTTCCGCTAAACGGCGTGGTCTCACTAGATATCTGAATGATTTGAGATGGTCGGTTACTATTCATACCAGGCTTTATGTCTGACTCGAAGTTTTGTTTTCCCCTTAACCTCTTAGGTACTCAATTGATTTTGCGTAGTTTGAGGTTGAGGGTTTTCAGTTGTCATGTAGGAGGCATGTTAGCTACTTAGAGTTCTTTCATTTCTAGTATGTTTGTTTGTAATGGAAAACTTGTTTTATTGCCTTATTATATACTTTGACCATCAAAGAGGGCATCTTCAAATGTCGCTCTTGGCATATTTTGTAATAAGTATATTTTGTCTAAACGCAGTCTGCGCACTGGGATTATGTAATGAATATGAAATTGTAACGACCCGATATTTTCAACCATTCACATCCATTATAAGTGTATAGGTAGACACTCATGTCGCCATTGAATTGCTCAAAATACCGCGTTGTAAATAAAATTTGGCAAATCTCAGAATATACAGTAAATAAATATAATCACAGACACAGAGTAAAATAATGCAGCGGAAGTAAAAGAAATAGTAGTTCATGAAGCTACTATATAAATATAACAGAGTTACATAAGATACAATAGAAGAAATAGAGTATAACAGAAGTCTAAATACAATAACCAAGTACAAGCTGAATAGAACAACGGAACAGAAATAGATAGGACAAGAAAAGCAGATAATCTCCAGCGATTCAAATCTCCAAGAGAGTGGAAATCCAAATCTGTGAATAACTCAGGCTGACCCGAGCGTAAAGCAAAACACAAAACACTCGAGTCAGGACAATATATACTTATATAATGTAAACCAACTCAAGTGAACTGTAATAAAGGTACAAGTAACTTAAAGAATGCTTGGGATCGCCCATTCTTTAAGGATCCGTTAAACTATTTACTATGTAGTAATATACGCTATATACAGCAGTGTCTAATTAGTAAAGTATAATCATATAGAAAATAGCGTTAAGGGGATGGTGAACCTTAACGCGGTCGGATCTTTAAACCAAAATCGTAGTGGGCTCGATATGGTAGGTGACACGGCACACAAGGCAATGCCAGGGTAGATATACCAATTACGCACACGGACTGATGGAAACGCATAGCAGCCACTACCGCTCCACCTCGAACAACACTCCCAAATCAAGGGTGCACACTAAATCAATCACAAGTAATAGAATGGAATCGAAGAAGTGTGTCCGATAAGAGGTGCTACCTCACTGGTCCGAGATCGCTCCTGTTTTAGCCACCTTATGCCAACTCACGGGAGTTGGGTCCACGTATATACCTTAGGATCGTCATCACCATCCTACTTCATTCTGGAAACTCCACCGCGTACATAGTTGTCAAAGTGGTTTTCGGTATTGACAGAGAGTATGTCCATATCCGATCCCGGTCTCTTTAACAACCAATCGTTATTATAACCCGTGGTTATAATTTGAAAACAGTTTATACTTTAAAATAGAATATCATTTCAAATCCAAATCTTTATCATAATAAAGATTAAATCAATTCCAAACCATTTCAATATATTTAAAATATCATATCATTTCAAAACTTCATTTCAAATCATTTCAATATATCAAAATATCTTATCTTTCCAAAACTTCATTTCAAATCATTTTAATATACCAAAATATCATTTGAGTTCAAATCTAAATATTTAACTTTAAATACTTTTTAAATTGAAAGATATCATTCATTAATTATCATTTCAAGTCACCTTTTAAATTGTTTATTTTTCAATCAAAATAATTCATTTAAACCATTTAAAAGTGAAATTATTATACTTTCAAATCAAGTATTAAAATTTCCAAAGTTTCAATTCAATCATTTATTTCAATTAAATTTCCATAGACCATTTCAAATCTTATAAATTTCAAATATAGATTTAATCCACAAAATAACTATTCAAATTATAAAATAAATTCCAAAGCTTTATTATCCTATATTTCATAAGTCCAATATCTTTTAAATAGATTCAAATTACAAGTAAACCAAATATTTTCATACTAATATAAAATTTAATTATTTATTCCAAGATTTAATATCATTTCAAATTCATTTCAAAATATCAAAATATCATTTCAAACCAACATCTATTTAATTTAAATTTAAATACCATTTAATCATATTTCAAAATAGTTGTATTTCCCAAATCAACTATCCCATTTAAATCATTTAAAGTTAATTCATTATATTTACTAATTAAATATTTAATTTCCAAAATTTAATCTTTTTTCAAAGATCATTTATTCATTTGAATTTATTAAACAAAGAAAATTCAACTTTCACAGCACTTAGAAAATGCTACGAAATGTTATGTTTTAAAATAGTTCATTAACAAAAGACGACATTTAAAATGCTGTAATATCTTAATTTAGTTTCAATTAAAAAATTTAGTTAAATTTAACAACTATAGCACTAAAAAAGTGCTATAATAACCCTTAGTTCAAATTTGCTATTTGGTTCATTTAAAACAGCTACAGCATTTTCCGATGCTGTAATATCTTTAAATTACATTTCAAAAATGCTGTCAAATCAAATTCAGAGTTTTATTTACAATTTCACACATAATTAACTTTTAATATAAATCATTTTAACTTATAAAATCATATATTTTCACATTAAAAACAATCATTTAAATGCCTATATTTCTATGATTTTATAAAGTCAAATTTCCATACAAAAATCAAATTAAATAACAATTAAATTTTCATTTCTTTAATTAAATTCTTAACTTAACAACTAAGTTTAAAATTCCAAAACATAACTTTTTTCCATTTATTTTACTTAATTAATATTTCACTTTTAAACAAATTTCACAAAAATTCAATTTAAGTTATATTTCCAAATTCAGCTTAAATATTCATTTATTTCATATTTTAAGTTACACAAAATCATTAACACTTTATAAAATCATTATTTCTTAATAAAATCATTAAATTCATTTTTAAATCAAATTTGTCATATATTCTTACTTTACTTAAATTCCATTTATAAACAAAATCATAAATTCCAAAATTAACTTATATTTCAAATTCTACTTCATCCTTTACTTAATTCACTTATTTAATTTGTAGAAAATCACAAATATTTTATAGAAATCATTTTAATAAAGTTTAAATCAAAATATCATAATATTTACATTTTAAAAATATTTTAAAAATTTTAGAAAAATATATAAACCACGGGTCGGTATATAATTTTCTAGCCTAGGTCAAGTGATACGGATGTGAATCATTTCAATCCGCAGTTTACAAAGAAAACCGGGTTTTATCATTTCAAACCCGCAATCCCAAGTTAAATATAATAAATAAAAAGTCGCTCAGGCTTATCATTTCAGCCCATAACGATCTTTCCCTATTCTAAAGTCCGTTCGGGTATGTATCATTTCAACCTATAGTGAACCTAATCTACAGAGAACTTGCAGTGTGATAAACTGATAAAATGAACAGAATAACATCATATAACAGTAATAGATGATATAACATATGTATAACCAGGTAAACAGTATATGATCATAAAATAACAGTTATAACAGGATGATATAATTTTACAGATTCAAATGGTGCCGGTTTACTAGTTATATAAGTACACATCGTCTGGTGAGAATTACTCACTTGTTTAAGCTGGAGATGACGACCACGAACACACAACAAAGATTTCCAGAGGCACGAAAGCATGACAACACGAATATGATTTGAGATGGGAGAGCCAAAGATTAATTTCCTTGTCACATTCAAACAAAACAAATATAGACAACATGAGTTTTCAACCCAAAATTCAATAAAACAATGTTAGAAATGAATGCATGAACCAAAGCCAAAGTGATTGCACATGCTTTCTACCATCTATGCTTCAGCTCCAGATCTGAAATGCATGGCTAAGGAGTGGGTTTGGACCTGGTTTTGGGTTGGTAAGGGTTGGCCAAAAATGGACTTGAAGGTGATGAATATAGGTGCATCAACTCAACTACAAGGCAACATATACAAGGCAAATTACAACACCTCTAGGCCACAATAGGGTTCGGCCAGAGGCTATGTGGGCTTGGCCTGGTGTTCAGGTGGTGGTGGTTGATGTGGAAGAGGGTGGAGGTCAGGTCAGAGATGGTGGTGGTGGAGGAAGTGGTGGCAAAAGGTGGAAGAAGAAGGAGATGGCAATTCTAGACTAGGTTTGGCACATGTGATGGTTAGTGCTAGTTTAGGTTGATTTTTGTGATGATCTTCACCATGGCTTGGCTTGGCCTGAGGAGGGGAGGTGTTAGGCTGTGTGATGGTCAGAGAAAAGTGATGGTGGTGGTCGGTTCAGATCTGGTTGAGGAGGAGCCAAGCTATGAGGTAGAGAACATATACAAAACAATGGTAGAAAACATAGAAAATAAGAAAAAGGAAGGAAGAATTTTACCCAGTCTCTTGAAGCCATGGCCGTGATTTTTTTTTGTGGGTTTGAGAAGGTTAGAATACGTGAAAAAAGTGAGGAAGTCAGCTGAAATGAGAAAAGTATTGTACGGCCAAATTTTTTTAATGAGATGTAGGTTGGAAAATGAAAAGGCGGAAGAGGAAAAGTCAAAAGGAGATAAAGTGTTTCAAGTCTTTTCAAATTTCCACAAATTCATTTTAATTTTTGTAAATACATAACAAGGCTGATAATAAAGATAAATAAACTCAGAAAATAAAAAAATAAGAAAAGAAAATAAATAAATTTAAATAAAAATCAAATAAATAAAGAAAATGGCAATATATACATAACTAGGCTTTATAAATTTGAAACAAATTCAAATGAACTTTAGAAAATCTTTATGTATTTGAAAAATATTTATAAATAAAGATAATAACACAAAATAAAAAATGAATTCACAAAAATAAATAAATATATTTTAATTAAATATAATTTAATGAAGAAAATAGCAGAAAAATGGAAACTAGGCATTATAAATTGAAATAAAATCAAGTAAACTTTAAAAAAATTATATTATCATTTTAAAAATATTAAAAGACACAAAATAACCTATTAACACATATTAAAAAAAATATTACAATAAAAATATAATTTATATGATTTAAAATAAATAATATTGCAAAATAAACAGTTTATACACAAAATTGAAAATTACATAACTTCTACAATATAAGTCTGTTTTCAACGAAACGAAAAGCAGTATTCATGGAATTAAATCTATTTTCATAATAAAAGATAAAATTTAAGAATTTGAAATATTTAAATTTAAAGTTCAAAAGTCAAAGTTTGACCAGTTTGAATAGAAATTCACTTTTCAGTGAAATATCCAATTTATACTAGTTTGAACTATAAATCACTTAATAATCAACATTTATATTTAAAATGAAATGTTTGAAATAGAACAAGTTTAAAATAATTTAAAATAAAAATAAAGTCAAAATAAAAATATATGCAAAAATCTAGGGTTGGTACACTCTCCCCCACTCAAAACTTTTCGTCCCCGAAAATGAATGAGGTACGAGAAAGCACAAGAAAAAGATAGAGTGAAATAAGATTAAGACAAGATGACAAGAAGATTGAAATTATACCTGATAACTATTGTTATAGGTAAGTTTAACCAGGTGGAGATGTTCTTCCCAAGATTCTCTAGAATCAGGAACACAAACATGAAAAGATCCTCTAGAATCTGATTCACTCTTTCCGCTTGACCGACGGTCTATGGATGAAAGCTGTGCTCAGATTCAAAATGAGTAGCAAAGATTATTAAAGATTATAGAAAGATTTCTAAACAGAAAGATTATAGGAAGAGGCCTATACCAGTCTGTTTCAAGATTAGGAAAAATAAGAACAACCAAAAGATAGTTTGAAAACAAAATAAGATAATAAGCTTGAAAAACAAAATAAGATAATAGGTTTGAAATTTCCATGGTTTCAGCTTAAATTGATAATTAATTTTACACAAGTTAAATAAATTTTACTATCTCTAATTTCATTATCTTATCATCAAATTTTCTTAAACTAACAATTTCAAAAATCATGGATTTAATTAAAATTAAGTGTATAACATTCAATGAATTTAATTCTTCTTTATTCCTAATTAAAATTAAATTTATTCCTCTCAATATTTTATCACCTATGTAAATATACTTACACTTATTATAACTGTTTTAATTTATTCCTAATTCCCTTAACATCATTTATATTGTAAATTATTCAATTAACCTTTTAGTCTATTTACCTCTGTTAATCTTTTTATAACTAAAATTAGTGTATAATATTTATTATAACCACTCAAATTTTATTTATAAAAATCTTTTTATATTGTATATTATTCAATTACATTGTTAACTTCTAAAAATTTAAGGTAAGTTATATTGGAATGCAATTGAGAATTATACAAATAAACTTTCTAAAATTAATATACACTATAAACATTCTAATTCAATCATTTCAAGCTTGAATATTTATTCAAAATTTTGATTTTTTTTATACTTGAAGTTATTATTTAAGATAGAATTTAAGAATAAAATTTCCGATTCCCTTCAAACCATTTAGAGATAAATAAATGTATGTACATAATTTGTCAAATCAAATTTAAGTCATATATCTATATATATTATAAACCAAATCATATTTTAGAAATTCAAATCAATTAAATTTCCCAAAACAAAGCTGTAGATAGACTACAGAATGGTCTCTTTACTTCGAAACTCGAAAATGAAAGTCGATGATGCCGCGGTCATCACCGAAGTTATTTTCCAGCGACAAAGAGAAGAGCGCTAAATTTTAAACTTTAAAATTCTTTGGAAACAAATTTCTATTCGAAAATACTTTAAATAATATATCCCTTTTAAAACTTTAAACACAAGGTTTGAAACCATCGAAAATTAAATTCTCAAATTCTTGATTTAAATTCATTTCAGTTCCCAAATCAAATTTATAAACAACTATTTATAAATTCATTTATAGAATGATAAATCAAGTATTATCATTTCAAATAATCAATTTAAATCAATTTATTAAGTTCCATAATATTTACTTATATCAAAATTTATTTCATTAACCAAATTTTAAAATAATATTGTGTCAGTTTGTTCTGTCAAAGTGTTTTAGAAATCCTATCGATAGCGTTGATCATACGAATCGATCGGAAACCCAAATCAACATCAACAACTCAAACAACACAATATATAAAACAAACATAGATTTACATGTACAATTCAAAATGTTTGGAGATCTTTTGGAAACAAAGACAAGATGATTAATTAACAAAATATGAAGATAGATAAGCTTAGATAAATCGCGGGCAACCTTAACCGGGTCAACCGTGACTTAATGAGTAAGATCAAATGTGGATTTTCTGGGGTAAATCTGAAAATGCACTATGGATCGTGTAATATGATCATACAGAGTATAGTGATGATAGTAATACTGTAAATAGTGCGGAATATAAAACCAGTATGGTAAAATGACACCAGAGATTTTTATACTGGTTCGGACCTCCCGTCCTATGTCCAGTCCTAGACTTCTATCTGGATTTTCTCTACCAACTACCTCGCTTCACCCGGAGGAACAGGTTTACAACACCCGAACAGCCGAACGGGATTTCGTGCCTCTTACAACACCGAGGACTTCAAAAAAAACAAATACAATTGCTGTTGACAACTTGTGCTCTTGATAACACGGATTTGTCACTTGTAGTACACCCTTCCTATAATCTTATCCTCAAAATATGTGAATGATGTTTGTGAAGATTGGAGGAAGTATATTACTTATTGAATCAAAATATGAAATAATTTCAATGATTCAATTAAGCAATTGAAATATTTGAGAGCTTTTAGAATGCAAGAATATTTAGAAAGTAAGATCAGAAATTAGAGCAAGAATTCTTGGTTTTGAATCAATGATTTAGACGTGTTTATATAGAGTAAAATGGTTGTAACTCTTTGTGAAGAGTAGCCATTAATAGATATGATCATTGATGAAAGGTAAGAGATGCAACCATTGGAGAAAGAAGTGTCTTTTAGGAAAGGTTGCTCTCTGTTTAAAAACGGTCGACAGGTCAAAAATGGCCGGTAGACAGTATTTCAAATATATAGACGTTATGTGCATGTGTGCACGTTTATTGTGCAACTTAGACAGGAACGGTCGACCGCCCAAAAACTTACCGGTCGACCGGTCACTGATAACTTGCACAATGAATGTGTAATGCATATTATAACGTATATACATTGATTATATTGAGATGCATGATTATTTGAGGATAGATTTTAACAAGTATAATACTATTACAACATCAAATAATCAATCTATAATCTATAGTACCATATGAGCTCTATTTGGGAATCTTTATAGCCATGATGTCTTTGTTTTGTCGATCGCCTTTATTTCTTTGTCAGAAATCAAAACTTCATAGAATCTGTGACTCAACATTCTCCCCCTTTTTGATTGATGACAACATATATCTGAAGTTTTGAATCTCCCCCTGAATATGTGATCTCCCCCTGAGATTTTGTCTATATTATATATTCCTGCAAATAATTGTTAGCACTTTCTCCCCCTTTGTCATCGACAAAAAGGAGTAATAGATAATGGAATAATATAGGAATGTATCAACCAGAATATCCACTTTCCTCTTTTCTTAAGTGGGACCTGCAAAAAATATAATTAAGACCATGGTACCCACTTTTTATGGGGTCCTAAGAGTTAGATCATAGGAATCCAAACCCATACGGGTCCGGTATCCCCTTTATATACATAATTAGAATTATAATGCACAGTATTCATGAATTGCTGAATGTATTTGTTCCTAATCAAATTGTTATTTGTTTTAGGAACCCATATTTTGATAGTCTTTGTATTTTCTTAACTTCAGTCTTTTGTACTTTCTTTTTTCTTTTATTATCAAGATGTTTCTTGATTTCTTGTTTCTTATATCCCAAACCTTGTTTATTTGATGTAGATTGTGAACTTTCAATGATTTTTGTCAAATTTTCTCGACCTTTGTTAAAGTTAGAAATATTTTGAGTAATGTCGTCAAACTTTGTTTGTAAACTAGCTTTTTCTAGGTCTAGAATTTTGACTTTTGCCTTAAGCTCATGATTTTCAGTGGTGAGAGCATTATTTTTCTCTTTTTGAGCTTCTATTTCTTGACTCAAAAGAGATAGTTGAGAGTCAACATTAGATGATGATTCTTGAATTTTTTCAAGTTCTTCTTCTAATATTTTCTTCTCATCTTTTAACATATCTCGTTCAAACTCTGCTCTACTTAAATCTGCTTTGACTACTTTTAATTGACGTTTTATGTCTTTATATTTGACTATCAATTCAGCATTAATATCAAGTAATTCATCAAATGTAGGCATTTGTACCTCATCTTCTGTTGCCATAAAACAAACAATAGCTTGTTCATTCTTCGAATCACTTTCACTTTCTGATGAAGATGAGTCTGAATCATCCCATGTTACTGAGAAGGCTCGTTTCTTTGATTTGTCCTTCTTGTAATTGAATTTGTCATTTCTGACTTCTTCTTTTGTTCTGGACAATCCTTCTACATGTGCCCCTTTTTGTGGCAGTTGAAACATTCTATAGCGGATGAAGATGGTTTATTTGATCCAGGTTTCCTTTTGTTGTAACGACTGGCTTTTCGATATTTTAGGAATTTTTTGAATCCTTTTGCAATGAATGCCAGATCTTCATCTTCAGAATCTGATTCATTTTCATCTTTCTCAGCATGAAATGCTACATTTTTCTTTTCTTCTTTCTGTTCTTTTCTAGCCTGCAAATTTTCTTCATAGGACATTAGATTTCCTATCAATTCGTCTGGCTTCATGACGGAAAGGTCACTATGTAACAACCCGCAAATTCGTAGCATTTAATTATCGCCATTAGGTGATTAAATCGTTCGTAAATTTTTATTGAAATTAAAAATCAATTTGAAATTCTTTTATAAAATGGTTGGTGGAGTTTCTATATCGAGTAGAAATTCTTTTAATAAAATTTCGTAATTATGAAAACGGGCTTTAAAGAGAACTATTGTGGCCCATACTCATTGTTGCCGTGATAATCATCTAGACCAACCGGCCCTATTTCTTTTGTTCTCTAACTCGTTCCTTTTTGCTCTGAAAAGAAAATGGCGGTGATTATTTTTCTTCGATCTGAGAAATTTAGGGCTTGGTCTCGCTTTCTGAAACTCTGGCGAATTGAGACTTCAGCTTCTCTTCGCTTGATTCTGGAATTAAGGCTTTGTGTTTATGGCCTCTCGATGCTTCGTTCTTTAATCAGGGCTTCGGCTGAAATCTTGGAAGCTGCTGCTTGAAGGTTGATCGATTACTGGTCGTTCATTCGTTGCTCTGTCGAATGTGATGTTGGTCCTTGCGACTCCTTCTCTCGAGTTCGCCTCCGCTTCAAACAAGGTGAGTTCATCTCACATCTAATTTCTGCTCCAGTTCATTCGTATTCGAATTTGATGATTCTTGTTCGTATATGTTTTCTGAGTTGTTGTTTGCCGTTTGATTTCGTTTGGAAGTTGAGCTGCTTGAATATTTGAGATCATTTGTCCATTTACGTGTGTACACTTTGCTTGTTGTTCTCTGTCCATGCTCACTGTGATTTGCTCTAGTTGCCTTTTTGCTTGAATCTTCTTGTGTGTCTGCACATGTGTACTCGAGTCCATATTTGAATTGAGTACATTTGTGTTGCATCGATTTTGTAGTGATATTTGAGATTTTTCAATGATTTTCATTTCATAACGGTTTTGAACTGTGATTTGGTTCGATCTGTTAACTCTTTGTCACCTCGGTTTCGAATGTGAATTGTTCGATTCCGATCTTTTTGGCTTCGTGTTGTGATGTTGTTATGGGATGGTTTTGACCTTCGTGGTTGAACTCGCAACTGATTTATTTCCTTTGCGACTTTTGTCATTCGAGCAATTAGATATACATTTGAGTATCATCGGTATCCATCTCCTTACGGAGTAGTGTTGTGACTTTTTACCTGTACCCACTGCAAGTTGTATCACTTGTGTCACTCATCAGTCGAGTGTGCTTGTCTCGATCTTTGACTTCATATGTATGCACTATCCACCTGTAGCATAGCTAACTAAGTATCATACACTACTCGAGACTTGCACTTAAATGTCAGTTCCATTTGTACCATTAGTGTACTGTCTCAAGCTCGAGTGTGCACTGTCATGTGCATTGAGTTGTAGATGCATCATTGTATACGATCCCCTCTTTGGTCTTGGTTGTTTAGTTGTATGCATATGCACTGATTTGTTCATCACTAGTCTTTGCATTACCCAGTACACTCATTTCCTGTAGTTTATGTCTCTGTTTGCCTGCGTATACTTGTATTGCAGTGCTTCATCTTGTTCTCTGCATACTTGAACTGTCATTGTTTCACTTGTTCATATGCCAGTTAGCTGCTGCATATATGTGCTTTTTGATTGCACTGTCCATAGTAGTATCATGGTGACAGCCTTGATCACTTGAGATGCCTGCTTGGTAGCTTTTGTTGTTGTCCAGTTTGCATTTGCCTTGTTGCTATGACATTCTAGATTGCATTGTTGCTACTACTTGAATTTGTAGTTGTCCAATTGCCTTCTGATACTTTTGACCATTTGTATACATACATTCATGTATGTATACAGATGTATGTTCACTTTTGCACATTCATGTGTTTGCTGTCTTATATGATGGCACTTGACTTATAGCCTATCTAGTTTCATTTTGTTGTTTACTGCCATTTTTGTTCGCATTTTTATCACACAGCCACTTGGGCATTTATGTTGTTCAATGCAACTTTGGTTCGCATTTTATTTTACAGACATTTGAACATTTTCTATTGTAAATAGTGTGTGCTGTGGTGCCATATCTATGGTGCCCTCACCTTCATACTACTCTGTTCATATAGTTGTGTCTGCACTTATATACTTCTTCATTATTTGCCCTATTGGCTTCACTGCATCATCTGCTACCTGTTGCACTTGCTATGATGTTCATATGTACTGCCCTTGTATATGCTTCACTGCATCATCTTCTACCTGTTGCCACTGTCTTCTTTGTAGTTGCATTCTGCCCTTGTCTTTGCAACTGTTTGCTACTGTAGCTTCATCGTGGTGGTTGCTTCGTATTCGCTTACGTCTGCTGTTGTTCGTGTTTTGCAGTTTTTCCCCCTGTTGGGATTTTGCTTTTTGAATCACTTGGGTTGAACCCGAATTCGGGGT
Source organism: Allium fistulosum (assembly GCA_030737815.1). NCBI lineage: Eukaryota > Viridiplantae > Streptophyta > Magnoliopsida > Asparagales > Amaryllidaceae > Allium > Allium fistulosum. The sequence goes on from CM060905.1 coordinate 1,114,739,129, forward strand.
TTGACCTGGTGATCATTTGTGACTTTCACTGAGCCTTTGCGTATCTCTTGCGATAGTGGCGAGGCAGTGCACGCGTGCGTGCACTGCAGCCACACAGAATCAATTGCTTTAAATTGATTTAGTCGATTTGATGAATTGTTTATTTATCTCTGTTGATGATTTAAATCTGCTGATTTTTGTTAAACACTGTTAAACGTTATATTGACCGTTATCCGATTTCTTTGTTTAAAGAATCGGATAGACGGGAATTATTGTAACTGTCGTCTATTTAAATTATTACTGCCTATATGCACTAATAAACTGGTTTGAATTAGACTGATCCGGGTATTATTTTCTTTTGAATGTAATACTCGGGTCAGACCGAGTATTTACAGGTTGTAGATTTTTAGCTTTGGGTTGCTGCTACAGCTATGAAGACTTTTTATATCATTTGAAGTGGTCTTCGTCTTGTTGTAGTAGTCAGTGTGTCTGTTTTAAGATGATAATGTATTCATGTATATTAGTCGATAATGTACTTGTATATATAACTTCTTGAGTCGACAATTGTAGTTGTATCATTGGTATTGTGTCAAATGTATTGTAACTGATATCAGTTATTGTATATATGAGACTTTTCGTTCCATCTGTTTTCCGCATTTATGTTATCGGTGTTATTTTTATATCTATTGTCCTAAACTATTATAGCCACTGTGTAGTAGCTTGGAGTTTGTATCGGTATGTCGGGTTTCCTCTAAAGATGAAATGCAATGCTTTACTATCTGACATATCGGTGCTCGCACAAAGCAATTACATGGATGGTCGCTCCTCAACAGCCTTATTCTCCGTGCTAGTTGACAGCACTACACCGTAGTGTTCTTGGCTAGCATGGGTATAGAGGTGGGGCATCACAGCTTGGTATCGGAGCCTGGGGTTTAGGGCAATTATAAAACATAACTTAGATGGAGCATGTGTTACAACTATTTGTCGATGTTTATCTCTCATCTTTACATATGACTATTTTTGACTGTTAGGTATGAATCCCTAACGCTTTTTCTTGTGTTTTCAGCTTTGAATTGATTTAGCCGATGTTGATTTTGTTTTAATTTGGCAAATTAAAGCCATTTTGACTTTTGGACTTTGTTCCACTTTTGTTCTATGCTATGAGTGTCATTGTGTACCTGTTACACTGTGATGAAAAATAGCTGGACCAGTTGCAAATTGAGTGATTTTGATTTCTCATTCACATCTAGTTTGAATCTCAGCGATTTTGAACTTGATATTTTGTGTTTTCCTCATCTTGAATTCCATTCGACTTCGGTCACTTTGTTTTTGAGAAATTGCTAATTTCTTGATTTTTAAGACTCTGATTTTGTTTGCCGTTGGTTTCTTTGATAATGATGGTTGAATCATTTTGTACTCGACTGCGGCTATTAATTGTTGACTTCGACATTGACTTGATTCTTACTTTTGTTGAAGTCATTTATGCATTTCTGCTCGTTTTGCTTTGTTTTTCCAGTTGATAATCGATTCTTCTTTTCTAATTAGTTGTTATCACCTTTGTCGATTTTGATAACTTCTATTTCTGGAATTTTTGGGTATTCCTACTTTGATGAATTTGGAATCGAGTTCTTTGGATTTTATTCACGTCTTCGAATGTGAAATTTTAGTGAACTGACTTGGTTTCCTAATTTAATCGATTCTTGATCATTTCCCCGATTTGTTGCTATCATTTATTAGCAACTTTGATGACATTTTCTTCGGGATTTTTGTGAACATACTTTCTGATGGATTCAGTATCGATTTCTTTGGATTCCATTCACATCTTCGTATGTGAATTCTTGTGATTGATTGTTTCTACAATCATTTTTGTGATTTCTCACTTTAAAAATATAAAGGTTTTCTATACTAGTAGTAAATATTAAAATCCTTTTTTCCAAACGATTTCAAAACTATTTTCCTACAAAGCTCTTTTTCTTAAACCGTTTTCCAATCTATTAGTATATACAAGCCTTTATTTCACTCGTATGAGAAATTGAATTAAATGGCCTAGTAAAACAAGTGGTATGAAACGCTTGCGTTTACTTCGTCGGTTAACTCCTGGACTTGTTCGATTGAACCTTTTGTGACAATTTTCTAGTGCAGATCTACAATTTGTTCGTAAATATTTGAGTTAAGCAAGTGGTTATGGGACATGAAGCTAAACTCTTATATTTACTAGCTTAGTGTAATCGACACTTCTTTATGATCAATGACGATCATTTTTATGATTTAGACTAGCAATGTGCGATGTCTCTCGTCCGTGTGTTCGGACTTGCCTTTCTCGTCCGTGTGTTCGGACTTGCCTTCGGGCCATCCGTGTGTTCGGAAAATTAAATGGATAGCTTCCCATCCGTGTGTTCGGAAAATTAAATGAATAGCTTCCCATCCGTGTATTTGGAAAATTAAATGAATAGCTTCCCATCCGTGTGTTCGGAAAATTAAATGAATAGCTTCCCATCCGTGTGTTCGGAAAATTAAATGAATAGCTTCCCATCCGTGTGTTCGGAAAATTAAATGAATAGCTTCCCATCCGTGTGTTCGGAAAAATTAAATGAATAGCTTCCCATCCGTGTGTTCGGAAAATTAAATGAATAGCTTCCCATCCGTGTGTTCGGAAAATTAAATGAATAGCTTCCCGTCCGTGTGTTCGGAAAATTAAATGAATAGCTTCCCATCCGTGTGTTCGGAAAATTAAATGAATAGCTTCCCATCCGTGTGTTCGGAAAATTAAATGGATAGCTTCCATGAGATAGCTTCTCGTCCGTGTGCTCGGACTTCCCCCTTCTATGTGTTTTCTGGATTTCTTGTGATGATTTCTGGAATTTTGTGCTTCACCAATTTTCGTGATTTCTATTGATATGATTATCAATTTTTGTGCATTGGTGAATTCATGTGTTATTGACTTGTTATGAATACAAGTTTAGGGTATGACATCCCTTTTTATCTTTGAGAAGATTCTTGTGACATTTTTGATGAATGAAAATTCATCTGGTATTGTATTTGATGCCAGTTATTTTGATGAGACTTTGACGTGTTAACTTCGGTAACCGTCAATTTTGAAATGGATTTACAAGCGATTCTCCCGCAACACTGATATTGCTAATTTAATCACGTGTTTTCAAAATTCTTTATTTTTAAAAGTTGTTTCAAAAATATAAATTAAAATTGTTTTCAAAAAATTTTTACAGTTTACATTTTCAAAAGAACGAGGAAGCGATTTAAACGTTTCAGAAAAATCGAGGACTATGACCCCTTTCTTTTGCTGATTCGCTTAATTCCGGACTTGTCCGTTTGAGAAGGTGAAATGTTATTTTTAAACACACAATTCTGCACTTTCAAGGAAACGATCAAGAGATTTAAACGATTTAGCAAAAGTAAGGAGTATGGAACCATACTTTTACTACTTCGGTTAATTCCGGACTCGTTAATTGAATATTTATGATTTCTGATTATCGTTTTGATAATCGGATATTTCTGATTTCTGATTATCGTTTTTGATAATCAGATAATTGTGAAATTTGATTATCGTTTGAGATAATTAAATATTTTTTCGATTTGATAATCGAATATTTCTGATTTCTGATTATCGTTTTTGATAATCAGATATTTGTGAAATTTGATTATCGTTTGAGATAATTAAAAAATTTTCGATTTGATAATCGAATATTTGTGATTTCTGATTATCGTTTTTGATAATCAGATATTTGTGAAATTTGATTATCGTTTGAGATAATTAAATATTTTTTCGATTTGATAATCGAATATTTGTGATTTCTGATTATCGTTTTTGATAATCAGATATTTGTGAAATTTGATTATCGTTTGAGATAATTAAATATTTTACGATTTGATAATCGAATATTTGTGATTTCTGATTATCGTTTTTGATAATCAGATATTTGTGAAATTTGATTATCGTTTGAGATAATTAAATATTTTTTTCGATTTGATAATCGAATATTTGTGATTTCTGATTATCGTTTTTGATAATCAGATATTTGTGAAATTGATTATCGTTTGAGATAATTAAATATTTTTCGATTTGATAATCGAATATTTGTGGTTTCTGCTTATCGTTTTTGATAATCAGATATTTGTGAAAATTCGATTATCGTTTTTGATGATTGAATATTTGCGATTTTGAGATTCGAGCTTCGTCTTTTTCTCTGGCAATTCAGGTGAGTAATCTGATTTACTCACATTCAATTCGTGCAGTACGTGATTTCTGCTCTGTTTTTCCTTTTCTTTTAAATGCTGGAACTCGATTGATTCTCCCTTTTGATAGTCGTCTGATTTTGATTCCTTGATCCCCGCGATTGTTGATTCTTTTGACTTGAAGCAGTCGAACCTTTTTGATTCTATATCTGATACTTCCATAATTCCTATACTTCCCTGCTGACATTTGCTTTGCTTATGCATTCGACATTGCCATGCTCTTATGGTTGTTACCTTTTATCCATTTATTCCTTATGATTGCGAGGACGCAATTTCTTTAAGGAGGGAAGTCTGTAACAACCCGCAAATTCGTAGCATTTAATTATCGCCATTAGGTGATTAAATCGTTCGTAAATTTTTATTGAAATTAAAAATCAATTTGAAATTCTATAATAAAATGGTTGGTGGAGTTTCTATATCGAGTAGAAATTCTTTTAATAAAATTTCGTAATTATGAAAACGGGCTTTAAAGAGAACTATTGTGGCCCATACTCATTGTTGCCGTGATAATCATCTAGACCAGCCGGCCATATTTCTTTTGTTCTCTAACTCGTTCCTTTTTGCTCTGAAAAGAAAATGGCGGTGATTATTTTTCTTCGATCTGAGAAATTTAGGGCTTGGTCTCGCTTTCTGAAACTCAGGCGAATTGAGACTTCAGCTTCTCTTCGCTTGATTCTGGAATTAAGGCTTTGTGTTTATGGCCTCTCGATGCTTCGTTCTTTAATCAGGGCTTCGGCTGAAATCTTGGAAGCTGCTGCTTGAAGGTTGATCGATTACTGGTCGTTCATTCGTTGCTCTGTCGAATGTGATGTTGGTCCTTGCGACTCCTTCTCTCGAGTTCGCCTCCGCTTCAAACAAGGTGAGTTCATCTCACATCTAATTCCAGCTCCAGTTCATTCGTATTCGAATTTGATGATTCTTGTTCGTATATGTTTTCTGAGTTGTTGTTTGCCGTTTGATTTCGTTTGGAAGTTGAGCTGCTTGATTATTTGAGATCATTTGTCCATTTACGTGTGTACACTTTGCTTGTTGTTCTCTGTCCATGCTCACTGTGATTTGCTCTAGTTGCCTTTTTGCTTGAATCTTCTTGTGTGTCTGCACATGTGTACTCGAGTCCATATTTGAATTGAGTACATTTGTGTTGCATCGATTTTGTAGTGATATTTGAGATTTTTCAATGATTTTCATTTCATAACGGTTTTGAACTGTGATTTGGTTCGATCTGTTAACTCTTTGTCACCTCGGTTTCGAATGTGAATTGTTCGATTCCGATCTTTTTGGCTTCGTGTTGTGATGTTGTTATGGGATGGTTTTGACCTTCGTGGTTGAACTCGCAACTGATTTATTTCCTTTGCGACTTTTGTCATTCGAGCAATTAGATATACATTTGAGTATCATCGGTATCCATCTCCTTACGGAGTAGTGTTGTGACTTTTTACCTGTACCCACTGCAAGTTGTATCACTTGTGTCACTCATCAGTCGAGTGTGCTTGTCTCGATCTTTGACTTCATATGTATGCACTATCCACCTGTAGCATAGCTAACTAAGTATCATACACTACTCGAGACTTGCACTTAAATGTCAGTTCCATTTGTACCATTAGTGTACTGTCTCAAGCTCGAGTGTGCACTGTCATGTGCATTGAGTTGTAGATGCATCATTGTATACGATCCCCTCTTTGGTCTTGGTTGTTTAGTTGTATGCATATGCACTGATTTGTTCATCACTAGTCTTTGCATTACCCGGTACACTCATTTCCTGTAGTTTATGTCTCTGTTTGCCTGCGTATACTTGTATTGCAGTGCTTCATCTTGTTCTCTGCATACTTGAACTGTCATTGTTTCACTTGTTCATATGCCAGTTAGCTGCTGCATATATGTGCTTTTTGATTGCACTGTCCATAGCAGTATCATGGTGACAGCCTTGATCACTTGAGATGCCTGCTTGGTAGCTTTTGTTGTTGTCCAGTTTGCATTTGCCTTGTTGCTATGACATTCTAGATTGCATTGTTGCTACTACTTGAATTTGTAGTTGTCCAATTGCCTTCTGATACTTTTGACCATTTGTATACATACATTCATGTATGTATACAGATGTATGTTCACTTTTGCACATTCATGTGTTTGCTGTCTTATATGATGGCACTTGACTTATAGCCTATCTAGTTTCATTTTGTTGTTTACTGCCATTTTTGTTTGCATTTTTATCACACAGCCACTTGGGCATTTATGTTGTTCAATGCAACTTTGGTTCGCATTTTATTTTACAGACATTTGAACATTTTCTATTGTAAATAGTGTGTGCTGTGGTGCCATATCTATGGTGCCCTCACCTTCATACTACTCTGTTCATATAGTTGTGTCTGCACTTATATACTTCTTCATTATTTGCCCTATTGGCTTCACTGCATCATCTGCTACCTGTTGCACTTGCTATGATGTTCATATGTACTGCCCTTGTATATGCTTCACTGCATCATCTTCTACCTGTTGCCACTGTCTTCTTTGTAGTTGCATTCTGCCCTTGTCTTTGCAACTGTTTGCTACTGTAGCTTCATCGTGGTGGTTGCTTCGTATTCGCTTACGTCTGCTGTTGTTTGTGTTTTGCAGTTTTTCCCCCTGTTGGGATTTTGCTTTTTGAATCACTTGGGTTGAACCCGAATTCGAGGTTTGACCTGGTGATCATTTGTGACTTTCACTGAGCCTTTGCGTATCTCTTGCGATAGTGGCGAGGCAGTGCACGCGTGCGTGCACTGCAGCCATACAGAATCAATTGCTTTAAATTGATTTAGTCGATTTGATAAATTGTTTATTTATCTCTGTTGATGATTTAAATCTGCTGATTTTTGTTAAACACTGTTAAACGTTATATTGACCGTTATCCGGTTTCTTTGTTTAAAGAATCGGATAGACGGGAATTATTGTGACTGTCGTCTATTTAAATTATTACTGCCTATATGCACTAATAAACTGGTTTGAATTAGACTGATCCGGGTATTATTTTCTTTTGAATGTAATACTCGGTTCAGACCGAGTATTTATAGGTTGTAGATTTTTAGCTTTGGGTTGCTGCTAGAGCTATGAAGACTTTTTATATCATTTGAAGTGGTCTTCGTCTTGTTGTAGTAGTCAGTGTGTCTGTTTTAAGATGATAATGTATTCATGTATATTAGTCGATAATGTACTTGTATATATAACTTCTGGAGTCGACAATTGTAGTTGTATCATTGGTATTGTGTCAAATGTATTGTAACTGATATCAGTTATTGTATATATGAGACTTTTCGTTCCATCTGTTTTCCGCATTTATGTTATCGGTGTTATTTTTATATCTATTGTCCTAAACTATTATAGCCACTGTGTAGTAGCTTGGAGTTTGTATCGGTATGTCGGGTTTCCTCTAAAGATGAAATGCAATGCTTTACTATCTGACATATCGGTGCTCGCACAAAGCAATTACATGGATGGTCGCTCCTCAACAGCCTTATTCTCCGTGCTAGTTGACAGCACTACACCGTAGTGTTCTTGGCTAGCGTGGGTATAGAGGTGGGGCGTCACACACTAGCTTCTTCAATTGCTAATACTTTTCCTTCCCATTCACTAGTCAGAGAATGTAGGACTGTTGAAACAACATCAAAATCTAAATATTTTTGCCCTAATTCGATAAGTGCATGATGAATAGTTTGAAACCTTGAATACATATCATTGATTGTCTCATTCGGTTTCATTTTGAAATTTTGAAACTGACTTTTCAGCATGGCTATTTTGGCTTGTTTAACCTTGTTAGTACCTTCATGAGTGGTTTTCAGCGTTTGCCAAATTTGATATGCAGTAGTGCAGATACTAACACGGTTATATTCATTTTGGTCTAATGCACAAAACAACATATTTATTGCCTTTGCATTTACGGCTGCTGCCGTTTTCTCAGCCGCTGTCCATTCTGAATATTCAGTTGTTGGATTCACTATTTCTTTTTGGGTAGCATTCCAAGCATCATAGCTATTTGATTGCATAAAAAATGACATACGTGTTGCCCAATAGCTATAGTTGAGACCATTGAAAAATGGAGGTCTTTGTGTCGATTGACCTTCCATGTAAGTGGTGTTTTGAGTGCTAGTACTTGCGTTATTTGCCATATTACAAGAATATATCAAATAACTGTGTTACGGTTATATGATGACCGTGCTCTGATACCAAATGAAAATGCGCTATGGATCGTGTAATATGATAATACAGAGTATATTGATGATAGTAATACGGTAAATAGTGCGGAATATAAAAGCAGTATAGTAAAATGGCACCAGAGATTTTTATACTGGTTCGGACCTCCCGTCCTACATCCAGTCCCAGACTTCTATCTGGATTTTCTCTACCAACTACCTCGCTTCACCCGGAGGAACAGGTTTACAACACCCGAACAGCCGAACGGGATTTCGTGCCTCTTACAACACCGAGGACTTCAACAAAAACAAATACAATTGCTGTTGACAACTTGTGCTCTTGATAACACGGATTTGTCACTTGTAGTACACCCTTCCTATAATCTTATCCTCAAAATATGTGAATGATGTTTGTGAAGATTGGAGGAAGTATATTACTTATTGAATCAAAAGATATGAAATAATTTCAATGATTCAATTAAGCAATTGAAATATTTGAGAGATTTTAGAATGCAAGAATATTTAGAAAGTAAGATCAGAAATTAGAGCAAGAATTCTTGGTTTTGAATCAATGATTTAGACGTGTTTATATAGAGTAAAATGGTAGTAACTCTTTGTGAAGAGCAGTCATTAATAGATATGATCATTGATGAAAGGTAAGAGATGCAACCATTGGAGAAAGAAGTGTCTTTTAGGAAAGGTTGTTCTCTGTTTAAAAACGGTTGACAGGTCAAAAATGGACGGTAGACAGGATTTCAAATATATAGACGTTATGTCCATGTGTGCACGTTTATTGTGCAACTTAGACAGGAACGGTCGACCGCCCAAAAACTTACCGGTCGACCGGTCACAGATAACTTGCACAATGAATGTGCAATGCATATTATAACGTATATACATTGATTATATTGAGATGCATGATTATTTGAGGATAGATTTTAACAAGTATAATACTATTACAACATCAAATAATCAGTCTATAATCTATAGTACCATATGAGCTCTTTTTGGGAATCTTTATAGCCATGATGTCTTCGTTTTGTCGATCGCCTTTATTTCTTTGTCAGAAATCAAAACTTCATAGAATCTGTGACTCAACATTCTCCCCCTTTTTGATTGATGACAACATATATCTGAAGTTCTGAATCTCCCCCTGAATATGTGATCTCCCCCTGAGATTTTGTCTATAATATATATTCCTGCAAATAATTGTTAGCACTTTCTCCCCCTTTGTCATCGACAAAAAGGAGTAATAGATAATGGAATAATATAGGAATGTATCAACCAGAATATCCACTTTCCTCTTTTCTTAAGTGAGACCTACAAAAAATATAATTAAGACCATGGTACCCACTTTTTATGGGGTCCTAAGAGTTAGATCTTAGGAATCCAAACCCATACGGGTCCGGTATCCCCTTTATATACATAATTAGAATTATAATGCACAGTATTCATGAATTGCTGAATGTATTTGTTCCTAATCAAATTGTTATTTGTTTTAGGAACCCATATTTTGATAGTCTTTGTATTTTTCTTAACTTCAGTCTTTTGTACTTTCTTTTTTCTTTTATTATCAAGATGTTTCTTGATTTCTTGTTTCTTATATCCCAAACCTTGTTTATTTGATGTAGATTGTGAACTTTCAATGATTTTTGTCAAATTTTCTCGACCTTTGTTAAAGTTAGAAATATTTTGAGTAATGTCATCAAACTTTGTTTGTAAACTAGCTTTTTCTAGGTCTAGAATTTTGACTTTTGCCTTAAGCTCATGATTTTCAGTGGTGAGAGCATTATTTTTCTCTTTTTGAGCTTCTATTTCTTGACTCAAAAGAGATAGTTGAGAGTCAACATTAGATGATGATTCTTGAATTTTTTCAAGTTCTTCTTCTAATATTTTCTTCTCATCTTTTAACATATCTCGTTCAAACTCTGCTCTACTTAAATCTGCTTTGACTACTTTTAATTGACGTTTTATGTCTTTATATTTGACTATCAATTCAGCATTAATATCAAGTAATTCATCAAATGTAGGCATTTGTACCTCATCTTCTGTTGCCATAAAACAAACAATAGCTTGTTCATTCTCCGAATCACTTTCACTTTCTGATGAAGATGAGTCTGAATCATTCCATGTTACTGAGAAGGCTCGTTTCTTTGATTTGTCCTTCTTGTATTTGAATTTGTCATTTTCTGACTTCTTCTTTTGTTCTGGACAATCCTTCTGCATGTGCCCCTTTTTGTGGCAGTTGAAACATTCTATAGCGGATGAAGATGGTTTATTTGATCCAGGTTTCCTTTTGTTGTAACGACTGGCTTTTCGATATTTTAGGAATTTTTTGAATCCTTTTGCAATGAATGCCAGATCTTCATCTTCAGAATCTGATTCATTTTCATCTTTCTCAGCATGAAATGCTACATTTTTCTTTTCTTCTTTCTGTTGTTTTCTAGCCTGCAAATTTGCTTCATAGGACATTAGATTTCCTATCAATTCGTCTGGCTTCATGATGGAAAGGTCACTAGCTTCTTCAATTGCTAATACTTTTCCTTCCCATTCACTAGTCAGAGAATGTAGGACTGTTGAAACAACATCAAAATCTGAATATTTTTGCCCTAATTCGATAAGTGCACGATGAATAGTTTGAAACCTTGAATACATATCATTGATTGTCTCATTCGGTTTCATTTTGAAATTTTGAAACTGACTTTTCAGCATGGCTATTTTGGCTTGTTTAACCTTGTTAGTTCCTTCATGAGTGGTTTTCAGCGTTTGCCAAATTTGATATGCAGTAGTGCAGATATTAACATGGTTATATTCATTTTGGTCTAATGCACAAAACAACATATTTATTGCCTTTGCATTTACGGCTGCTACCGTTTTCTCAGCCGCTGTCCATTCTGAATATTCAGTTGTTGGATTCACTATTTCTTTTTGGGTAGCATTCCAAGCATCATAGCTATTTGATTGCATAAAAAATGACATACGTGTTGCCCAATAGCTATAGTTGAGACCATTGAAAAATGGAGGTCTTTGTGTCGATTGACCTTCCATGTAAGTGGTGTTTTGAGTGCTAGTACTTGCGTTATTTGCCATATTACAAGAATATATCAAATAACTGTGTTACGGTTATATGATGATCGTGCTCTGATACCAAATGAAAATGCACTATGGATCGTGTAATATGATAATACAAAGTATAGTGATGATAGTAATACTGTAAATAGTGCGGAATATAAAAGCAGTATAGTAAAATGACACCAGAGATTTTTATACTGGTTCGGACCTCCCGTCCTACGTCCAGTCCCAGACTTCCATCTGGATTTTCTCTACCAACTACCTCGCTTCACCCGGAGGAACAGGTTTACAACACCCGAACAGCCGAATGGGATTTCGTGCCTCTTACAACACCAAGGACTTCAACAAAAACAAATACAATTGTTGTTGACAACTTGTGCTCTTGATAACATGGATTTGTCACTTGTAGTACACCCTTCCTATAATCTTATCCTCAAAATATGTGAATGATGTTTGTGAAGATTGGAGGAAGTATATTACTTATTGAATCAAAAGATATGAAATAATTTCAATGATTCAATTAAGCAATTGAAATATTTGAGAGCTTTTAGAATGCAAGAATATTTAGAAAGTAAGATCAGAAATTAGAGCAAGAATTCTTGGTTTTGAATCAATGTTTAGACGTGTTTATATAGAGTAAAATGGTTGTAACTCTTTGTGAAGAGTAGCCATTAATAGATATGATCATTGATGAAAGGTAAGAGATGCAACCATTGGAGAAAAAAGTGTCTTTTAGGAAAGGTTGCTCTCTGTTTAAAAACGGTCGACAGGTCAAAAATGGCCGGTAGACAGGATTTCAAATATATAGACGTCATGTGCATGTGTGCACGTTTATTGTGCAACTTAGACAGGAACGGTCGACTGCCCAAAAACTTACCGGTCGACCGGTCACTGATAACTTGCACAATGAATGTGTAATGCATATTATAACGTATATTCATTGATTATATTGAGATGCATGATTATTTGAGGATAGATTTTAACAAGTATAATACTATTACAACATCAAATAATCAATCTATAATCTATAGTACCATATGAGCTCTTTTTGGGAATCTTTATAGCCATGATGTCTTCGTTTTGTCGATCGCCTTTATTTCTTTGTCAGAAATCAAAACTTCATAGAATCTGTGACTCAACAAAATCTACATCCGATCTCAAGCGATAGAGTTTGGAATAACAAAAGATATTAGCATCTAAACCAAGGATAGATATAAATCTCTGGTGAATCAATGCAAATTTGTAAAGGAGTTTCCCCTTTTACCAGAAAATTAGAATATTGGCGAGACAGCCAATTCACTATAAATATCATTCGAAGTGGAGTTATGTGATACTCCAAAATCAAAAGAAGATGAATAGTGAGGGACAAGAATGAATTTTGGAACCGCAGGGAACATTCCAAAGATTCAAAGGAAATTCGAATCAAGAGGAAAGGATTCAAACTCGAACGAAAGTGATTCTGTAAATAAATCTACTCTATATGCTGAGTTTTGCCTCAAAGCCAAAGCTCTGATACCAACTGTAACGACCCGATATTTTCAACCATTCGCATCCATTATAAGTGTATAGGTAGACACTCATGCCGGAATTGAATTGCTCAAAATACCGTATTGTAAATAAAATTTGGCAAATCTCAGAATATACAGTAAATAAATAGAATCACAGATCACAGACACAGAGTAAAATAATGCAGCGGAAGTAAAAGAAATAGTAGTTCATGAAGCTACTATATAAATATAACAGAGTTACATAAGATACAACAGAAGAAATAGAGTACAACAGAAATCTAAATACAATAACCAAGTACAAGCTGAGTAGAACAACGGAACTGAAATAGATAGGACAAGACAAGCATATAATCTCCAGCGATTCAAATCTCCAAGAGAGTGGAAATCCAAATCTGTGAATAACTCAGGCTGACCTGAGCGTAAAGCAAAACACAAAACACTCGAGTCAGGACAATATATACTTATATAATGTAAACCAACTCAAGTGAACTGTAATAAAGGTACAAGTAACTTAAAGAATGCTTGGGATCGCTTATTCTTTAAGGATCCGTTAAACTATTTACTATGTAGTAATATACGCTATATACAGTAGTGTCTAATTAGTAAAGTATAATCATATAGAAAATAGCGTTAAGGGGATGGTGAACCTTAACGCGGTCGGATCTTTAAACCAAAATCGCAGTGGGCTCGATATGGTAGGTGACACGGCACACAAGGCAATGCCAGGGTAGATATACCAATTACGCACACGGACTGATGGAAACGCATAGCAGCCACTACCGCTCCACCTCGAACAACACTCCCAAATCAAGGGTGCGCACTAAATTAATCACAAGTAATAGAATGGAATCGAAGAAGTGTGTCCGATAAGAGGTGCTACCTCACTGGTCCGAGATCACTCCTGTTTTAGCCACCTTATGCCAACTCATGGGAGTTGGGTCCACGTATATACCTTAGGATCGTCGTCACCATCCTACTTCATTCTGGAAACTCCACCGCGTACATAGTTGTCAAAGTGGTTTTCGGTATTGACAGAGAGTATGTCCATATCCGATCCCGGTCTCGTTAACAACCAATCGTTATTATAACCCGTGGTTATAATTTAAAAACAGTTTATACTTCAAAATAGAATATCATTTAAAATCCAAATCTTTATCAAAATAAAGATTAAATCAATTCCAAACCATTTCAATATATTTAAAATATCATATCATTTCAAAACTTCATTTCAAATCATTTTAATATACCAAAATATCATTTGAGTTCAAATCTAAATATTTAACTTTAAATACTTTTTAAATTGAAAGATATCATTCAATTATTATCATTTCAAGTCACCTTTTAAATAGTTCATATTTCAATCAAAATAATTCATTTAAACCATTTAAAAGTGAAATTATTATACTTTCAAATCAAGTATTAAAATTTCCAAAGTTTCAATTCAATCATTTATTTCAATTAAATTTCCATAGACCATTTCAAATCTTATAAATTTCAAATATAGATTTAATCCACAAAATAACTATTCAAATTATAAAATAAAATGCAAAGCTTTATTATCCTATATTTCATAAGTCCAATATCTTTTAAATAGATTCAAATTACAAGTAAACCAGATATTTTCATACTAATATAAACTTCAGTTATTTATTCCAAGATTTAATATCATTTCAAATTCATTTCAAAATATCAAAATATCATTTCAAACCATCATCTATTTAATTTAAATTTAAATACCATTTAATCATATTTCAAAATAGTTGTATTTCCCAAATCAACTATCCCATTTAAATCATTTAAACTCAATTCATTATATTTAATAATTAAATATTTAATTTCCAAAATTTAATCTTTTTTCAAAGATCATTTATTCATTTGAATTTATTAAACAAAGAAAATTCAACTTTCACAGCACTTAGAAAATGCTACGAAATGTTATGTTTTAAAATAGTTCATTAACAAAAGACGGCATTTAAAATGCTGTAATATCTTAATTTAGTTTCAATTAAAAAAATTAGTTAAATTTAACAACTATAGCACTAACAAAGTGCTATAATAACCCTTAGTCAAATTTGCTATTTGGTTCATTTAAAACAGCTACAGCATTTTCCAATGCTGTAATATCTTTAAATTACATTTCAAAAATGCTGTCAAATCAAATTCAGAGTTTTATTTACAATTTCACACATAATTAACTTTTAATATAAATCATTTTAACTTATAAAATCATATATTTTCACATTAAAAACAATCATTTAAATGCCTATATTTCTATGATTTTATAAAGTCAAATTTCCATACAAAAATCAAATTAAATAACAATTAAATTTTCATTTCTTTAATTAAATTATTAACTTAACAACTAAGTTTAAATTTCCAAAATATAACTTATTTCCATTTATTTTACTTAATTAATATTTCGCTTTTAAACAAATTTCACAAAAATTCAATTTAAGTTATATTTCCAAATTCAGCTTAAATATTCATTTATTTCATATTTTAAGTTACACAAAATCATTAACACTTTATAAAATCATTATTTCTTAATAAAATCATTAAATTCATTTTTAAATAAAATTTGTCATTTATTCTTACTTAAATTCTATTTATAAACAAAATCATAAATTCCAAAATTAACTTATATTTCAAATTCTACTTCACCCTTTACTTAATTCACTTATTTAATTTGTAGAAAATCACAAATATTTTATAGAAATCATTTTAATAAAGTTTAAATAAAAATATCATAATATTTACATTTTAAAAATATTTTAAAAAATTTAGAAAAATATATAAACCACGGGTCTGTATATATAATTTTCTAGCCTAGGTCAAGTGATACGGATGTGTATCATTTCAATCCGCAGTTTACAAAGAAAACCGGGTTTTATCATTTCAAACCCGCAATCCCAAGTTAAATATAATAAATAAAAAGTCGCTCAGGCTTATCATTTCAGCCCATAACGATCTTTCCATATTCTAAAGTCCGTTCGGGTATGTATCATTTCAACCCATAGTGAACCTAATCTACAGGGAACTTGCAGTGTGATAAACTGATAAAATGAACAGAATAACATCATATAAAAGTAATAGATGATATAACATATGTAATAACAAGGTAAACAGTATATGATCATAATATAACAGTTATAACAGGATGATATAATTTTACAGATTCAAATGGTGTCGGTTTACTAGTTATATAAGTACACATCGTCTGGTGAGAATTACTCTCTTGTTTAAGCTGGAGATGACGACCACAAACACACAACAAAGATTTCCAGAGGCACGAAAGCACGACAACACGAATATGATTTGAGATGAGAGAGCCAAAGATTAATTTCTTTGTCACATTCAAACAAAACAAATATAGACAACATGAGTTTTCAACCCAAAATTCAATAAAACAATGTTAGAAATGAATGCATGAACCAAAGCCAAAGTGATTGCACATGCTTTCTACCATCTATGCTTCAGCTCCAGATCTGAAATGCATGGCTAAGGAGTGGGTTTGGATCTGGTTTTGGGTTGGTAAGGGTTGGCCAAACATGGACTTGAAGGTGATGAATATAGGTGCATCAATTCAACTACAAGGCTCAAGGCAAATTACAACACCTCTAGGCCACAATAGGGTTCGGCCAGAGGCTATGTGGGCTTGGCCTGGTGTTCAGGTGGAGGTGGTAGATGTGGTAGATGGTGGAGGTCAGGTCAGAGGTGGTGGTGGTGGAGGAAGTGGTGGCAAAAGGTGGAAGAAGAAGGAGATGGCAATTCTAGACTAGGTTTGGCACATGTGATGGTTAGTGCTAGTTTAGGTGGATTTTTGTGATGATCTTCACCATGGCTTGGCTTGGCCTGAGGAGGGGAGGTGTTAGGCTGTGTGAGTGTCAGAGAAAAGTGGTGGTGGTGGTCGGGTCAGATCTGGTTGAGGAGGAGCCAAGCTATGAGGTAGAGAACATATGCAAAACAATGGTAGAAAACATAGAAAACAAGAAAAAGGAAGGAAGAATTTTACCCAATCTCTTGAAGCCATGGCCGTGATTTTCTTTTGTGGGTTTGAGAAGGTTAGAATACGTGAAAAAAGTGAGGAAGTCAGCTGAAATGAGAAAAGTATTGTACGGCCAATTTTTTTTAATGAGATGTAGGTTGGAAAATGAAAAGGCGGAAGAGGAAAAGTCAAAAGGAGATAAAGAGTTTCAAGTCTTTTCAAATTTCCACAAATTCATTTTAATTTTTTTAAATACATAAAAAGGATGATAATAAAGATAAATAAACTCAGAAAATAAAAAAAATAAGAAAAGAAAATAAATAAATTTAAATAAAATTCAAATAAATAAAGAAAATGGCAATATATACATAACTAGGCTTTATAAATTTGAAACAAATTCAAATGAACTTTAGAAAATCTTTATGTATTTGAAAAATATTTATAAATAAAGATAAGAACACAAAATAAAAAATGAATTCAAAAAAATAAATAAATATATTTTAATTAATATAATTTAATGAAGAAAATAGCAGAAAAATGGAAACTAGGCATTATAAATTGAAATAAATTCAAGTATACTTTAGAAAAATTATATTATCATTTTAAAAATATTAAAAGACATAAAATAACCTATTAACAAATATTAAAACAAAATATGACAATAAAAATATAATTTATATGATTTAAAATAAATAATATTGCAAAATAAACAGTTTATACACAAAATTGAAAATTACATAACTTCTACAATATAAGTCCGTTTTCAACGAAACAAAAAGCAGTATTCATGGAATTAAATCTATTTTCATAATAAAAGATAAAATTTAAGAATTTGAAATATTTAAATTTAAAGTTCAAAAGTCAAAGTTTGACCAGTTTGAATAGAAATACACTTTTTAGTGAAATATCCAATTTATACTAGTTTGAACTATAAATCACTTAATAATCAACATTTATATTTAAAATGAAATGTTTGAAATAGAACAAGTTTAAAATAATTTAAAATAAAAATAAAGTCAAATAAAAATATATGCAAAAATCAAGGGTTGTTACACTCTCCCCCACTCAAAACTTTTCGTCCCCGAAAAGGAATGAGGTACGGGAAAGCACATGAAAAAGATAGAGTGAAATAAGATTAAGACAAATGACAAGAAGATTGAAATTATACCTGATAACTATTGTTATAGGTAAGTTTAACCAGGTGGAGATGTTCTTCCAAAGATTCTCTAGAATCAGGAACACAAGCACGAAAAGATCCTCTAGAATCTGATTCACTCTTTCCGCTTGACCGACGGTCTATGGATGAAAGCTGTGCATAGATTCAAAATGAGTAGCAAAGATTATTAAAGATTATAGAAAGATTTCTAAATAGAAAGATTATAGGAAGAGGCCTATACCAGTCTGTTTCAAGATAAGGAAAATAAGAACAACCAAAAGATAGTTTAAAAAACAAAATAAGATAATAAGCTTGAAAAACAAAATAAGATAATAGGTTTGAAATTTCCATGGTTTCAGCTTAAATTGATAATCAATTTTACACAAGTTAAATAAATTTTACTATCTCTAATTTCATTATCTTATCATCAAATTTTCTTAAACTAACAATTTCAAAAATCATGGATTTGATTAAAATTAAGTGTATAACATTCAATGAATTTAATTCTTCTTTATTCCTAATTAAAATTAAAATTATTCCACTCAATATTTTATCACCTATGTTAAATATAATTACAGTTATTATAATTGTTTTAATTTATTCCTAATTCCCTTAACATCATTTATATTGTAAATTATTCAATTAATCTTTTAGTCTATTTACCTCTGTTAATCTTTTTATAACTAAAATTTAAGTGTATAATATTTATTATAACCACTCAAATTTTATTTATAAAAATCTTTTTATATTGTATATTATTCAATTACATTGTTAACTTCTAAAAATTTAAGGTAAGTTATATTGGAATGCAATTGAGAATTATACAAATAAACTTTCTAAAATTAATATACACTACAAACATTCTAATTCAATCATTTCAAGCTTGAATATTTATTCAAAATTTTGATTTTTTTTATACTTGAAGTTATTATTTAAGATAGAATTTAAGAATAAAATTTCCGATTCCCTTCAAACCATTTAGAGATAAATAAATGTATGTACATAATTTGTCAAATCAAATTTAAGTCATATATCTATATATATTATAAACCAAATCATATTTTAGAAATTCAAATCAATTAAATTTCCCAAAACAAAGCTGTAGATAGACTACAGAATGGTCTCTTTACTTCGAAACTCGAAAATGAAAGTCGATGATGCCGCGGTCATCACCGAAGTTATTTTCCAGCGACAAAGAGAAGAGCGCTAAATTTTAAACTTTAAAATTCTTTGGAAACAAATTTCTATTCGAAAATACTTTAAATAATATATCCCTTTTAAAACTTTAAACACAAGGTTTGAAACCATCGAAAATTAAATTCTCAAATTCTTGATTTAAATTCATTTCAGTTCCCAAATCAAATTTATAAACAACTATTTATAAATTCATTTATAGAATGATAAATCAAGTATTATCATTTCAAATAATCAATTTAACTCAATTTATTAAGTTCCATAATATTTACTTATATCAAAATTTACTTCATTAACCAAATTTTAAAATAATATTGTGTCAGTTTGTTCTGTCAAAGTGTTTTAGAAATCCTATCGATAGCGTTGATCATACGAATCGATCGGAAACCCAAATCAACATCAACAACTCAAATAACACAATATATAAAACAGACATAGATTTACAAGTACAATTCAAAATGTTTGGAGATCTTTTGGAAACAAAGACAAGATGATTAATTAACAAAATATGAAGATGGATAAGCTTAGATAAATCGCGGGCAACCTTAACCGGATCAACCATGACTTAATGAATAAGATCAAATGTGGATTTTCTGGGGTAAATCTACATCCGATCTCAAGAGATAGAGTTTGGAATAACAAAAGATATTAGCATCTAAACCAAGGATAGATATAAATCTCTGGTGAATCGATGCAAATTTGTAAAGGAGTTTCCCCCTTTACCAGAAAATTAGAATATTGGCGAGACAGCCAATTCACTATAAAGATCATTCGAAGTGGAGTTACGTGATACTCCAAAATCAAAAGAAGATGAATAGTGAGGGAGAAAAATGAATTTTGGAACCACAGGGAACGTTCCAAAAATTCAAAGGAAATTCGAATCAAGAGGAAAAGATTCAAACTCGAACGAAAGTGATTCTGTAAATAAATCTACTCTATATGCTTAGTTTTGCCTCAAACCCAAAGCTCTGATACCAACTATAACGACCCGATATTTTCAACCATTCGCATCCATTATAAGTGTATAGGTAGACACTCATGCCGGAATTGAATTGCTTAAAATACCGCGTTGTAAATAAAATTTGGCAAATCTCAAAATATAAAATAAATAAATATAATCACAGATCACAGACACAGAGTAAAATAATGCAGCGGAAGTAAAAGAAATAGTAGTTCATGAAGCTACTATATAAATATAACAGAGTTACATAAGATACAACAGAAGAAATAGAGTACAACAGAAGTCTAAATACAATAACCAAGTACAAGCTGAGTAGAACAACGGAACTGAAATAGATAGGATAAGACAAGCAGATAATCTCCAGCGATTCAAATCTCCAAGAGAGTGGAAATCCAAATCTGTGAATAACTCAGGCTGACTCGAGCGTAAAGCAAAACACAAAACACTCAAGTCAGGACAATATATACTTATATAATGTAAACCAACTCAAGTGAACTGTAATAAAGGTACAAGTAACTTAAAGAATTCTTGGGATCGCCCATTCTTTAAGGATCTGTTAAACTATTTACTATGTAGTAATATACGCTATATACAGTAGTGTCTAATTAGTAAAGTATAATCATATAGAAAATAGCGTTAAGGGGATGGTGAACCTTAACGCGGTCGGATCTTTAAACCAAAATCGTAGTGGGCTCGATATGGTAGGTGACACGGCACATAAGGCAATGCCAGGGTAGATATACCAATTACGCACACGGACTGATGGAAACGCATAGCAGCCACTACCGCTCCACCTCGAACAACACTCCCAAATCAAGGGTGCGCACTAAATCAATCACAAGTAATAGAATGGAATCGAAGAAGTGTGTCCGATAAGAGGTGCTACCTCACTGGTTCGAGATCGCTCCTGTTTTAGCCACCTTATGCCAACTCACGGGAGTTGGGTCCACGTATATACCTTAGGATCGTCGTCACCATCCTACTTCATTCTGGAAACTCCACCGCGTACATAGTTGTCAAAGTGGTTTTCGGTATTGACAGAGAGTATGTCCATATCCGATCCCGGTCTCGTTAACAACCAATCGTTATTATAACCCGTGGTTATAATTTAAAAATAGTTTATACTTCAAAATAGAATATCATTTCAAATCCAAATCTTTATCAAAATAAAGATTAAATCAATTCCAAACCATTTCAATATATTTAAAATATCATATCATTTCAAAACTTCATTTCAAATCATTTTAATATACCAAAATATCATTTGAGTTCAAATCTAAATATTTAACTTTAAATACTTTTTAAATTGAACGATATCATTCATTTATTATCATTTCAAGTCACCTTTTAAATAGTTTATATTTCAATCAAAATAATTCATTTAAACCATTTAAAAGTGAAATTATTATACTTTCAAATCAAGTATTAAAATTTCCAAAGTTTCAATTCAATCATTTATTTCAATTAAATTTCCATAGACCATTTCAAATCTTATAAATTTCAAATATAGATTTAATCCACAAAATAACTATTCAAATTATAAAATAAATTCCAAAGCTTTATTATCCTATATTTCATAAGTCCAATATCTTTTAAATAGATTCAAATTACAAGTAAACCAAATATTTTCATACTAATATAAACTTCAATTATTTATTCCAAGATTTAATATCATTTCAAATTCATTTCAAAATATCAAAATATCATTTCAAACCATCATCTATTTAATTTAAATTTAAATACCATTTAATCATATTTCAAAATAGTTGTATTTCCCAAATCAACTATCCCATTTAAATCATTTAAAGTCAATTATTATATTTAATAATTAAATATTTAATTTCCAAAATTTAATCTTTTTTCAAAGAGCATTTACTCATTTGAATTTATTAAACAAAGAAAATTCAACTTTCACAACACTTAGAAAATGCTACGAAATGTTATGTT
Source organism: Allium fistulosum (assembly GCA_030737815.1). Lineage (NCBI taxonomy): Eukaryota > Viridiplantae > Streptophyta > Magnoliopsida > Asparagales > Amaryllidaceae > Allium > Allium fistulosum. The sequence continues at coordinate 1,114,761,345 of CM060905.1, forward strand.
TTAAAATAGTTCATTAACAAAAGACGGCATTTAAAATACTGTAATATCTTAATTTAGTTTCAATTAAAAATTTTAGTTAAATTTAACAACTATAGCACTAACAAAGTGCTATAATAACCCTTAGTTCAAATTTGCTATTTGGTTCATTTAAAACAGCTACAGCATTTTTCAATGCTGTAATATCTTTAAATTACATTTCAAAAATGCTGTCAAATCAAATTCAGAGTTTTATTTACAATTTCACACATAATTAACTTTTAATATAAATCATTTTAACTTATAAAATCATATATTTTCACATTAAAAACAATCATTTAAATGCCTATATTTCTATGATTTTATAAAGTCAAATTTCCATACAAAAATCAAATTAAATAACAATTAAATTTTCATTTCTTTAATTAAATTCTTAACTTAACAACTAAGTTTAAATTTATAAAATATAACTTATTTCCATTTATTTTACTTAATTAATATTTCACTTTTAAACAAATTTCACAAAAATTCAATTTAAGTTATATTTCCAAATTCAGCTTAAATATTCATTTATTTCATATTTTAAGTTACACAAAATCATTAACACTTTATAAAATCATTATTTCTTAATAAAATCATTAAATTCATTTTTAAATCAAATTTTTCATATATTCTTACTTTACTTAAATTCCATTTATAAACAAAATCATAAATTCCAAAATTAACTTATATTTCAAATTCTACTTCACCCTTTACTTAATTCACTTATTTAATTTGTAGAAAATCACAAATATTTTATAGAAATCATTTTAATAAAGTTTAAATCAAAATATCATAATATTTACATTTTAAAAATATTTTAAAAAATTTAGAAAAATATATAAACCACGGGTCTATATATATAATTTTCTAGCCTAGGTCAAGTGATACGGATGTGTATCATTTCAATCCGCAGTTTACAAAGAAAACCGGGTTTTATCATTTCAAACCCGCAATCCCAAGTTAAATATAATAAATAAAAAGTCGCTCTGGCTTATCATTTCAGCCCATAACGATCTTTCCCTATTCTAAAGTCCGTTCGGGTATGTATCATTTCAACACATTGTGAACCTAATCTACAGGGAACTTGCAGTGTGATAAACTGGTAAAATGAACAGAATAACATCATATAACAGTAATAGATGATATAACATATGTAATAACAAGGTATACATTATATGATCATAATATAACAATTATAACAGGATGATATAATTTTACAGATTCAAATGGTGTCAGTTTACTAGTTATATAAGTACACATCGTCTGGTGAGAATTACTCACTTGTTTAAGCTGGAGATGACGACCACAAACACACAACAAAGATTTCCAGAGGCACGAAAGCACCACAACATGAATATGATTTGAGATGGGAGAGCCAAAGATTAATTTCCTTGTCACATTCAAACAAAACAAATATAGACAACATGAGTTTTCAACCCAAAATTCAATAAAACAATGTTAGAAATGAATGCATGAACCAAAGCCAAAGTGATTGCACATGCTTTCTACCATCTATGCTTCAGCTCCAGATCTGAAATGCATGGCTAAGGAGTGGGTTTGGACCTGGTTTTGGGTTGGTAAGGGTTGGCCAAAAATGGACTTGAAGGTGATGAATATAGGTGCATCAACTCAACTACAAGGCAACATATACAAGGCAAATTACAACACCTCTAGGCCACAATAGGGTTTGGCCAGAGGCTATGTGGGCTTGGCCTGGTGTTCAGGTGGTGGTGGTTGATGTGGAAGAGGGTGGAGGTCAGGTCAGAGATGGTGGTGGTGGAGGATGTGGTGGCAAAAGGTGGAAGAAGAAGGAGATGGCAATTCTAGACTAGGTTTGGCACATGTGATGGTTAGTGCTAGTTTAGGTGGATTTTTGTGATGATCTTCACCATGGCTTGGCTTGGCCTGAGGAGGGGAGGTGTTAGGCTGTGTGATGGTCAGAGAAAAGTGGTGGTGGTAGTCGGGTCAGATCTGGTTGAGGAGGAGCCAAGCTATGAGGTAGAGAACATATGCAAAACAATGGTAGAAAACAAGAAAAAGGAAGGAAGAATTTTACCCAATCTCTTGAAGCCATGGCCGTGATTTTTTTTTGTGGGTTTGAGAAGGTTATAATACGTGAAAAAAGTGAGGAAGTCAGCTGAAATGAGATAAGTATTGTACGGCCAAAAAATTTTAATGAGATGTAGGTTGGAAAATGAAAAGGCGGAAGAGGAAAAGTCAAAAGGAGATAAAGAGTTTCAAGTCTTTTCAAATTTCCTCAAATTCATTTTAACTTTTTTAAATACATAAAAAGGCTGATAATAAAGATAAATAAACTCAGAAAATAAAAAAAATAAGAAAAGAAAATAAATAAATTTAAATAAAAATCAAATAAATAAAGAAAATGGCAATATATACATAACTAGGCTTTATAAATTTGAAACAAATTCAAATGAACTTTAGAAAATCTTTATGTATTTGAAAAATATTTATAAATAAAGATAAGAACACAAAATAAAAAATGAATTCACAAAAATAAATAAATATATTTTAATTAATATAATTTAATGAAGAAAATAGCAGAAAAATGGAAACTAGGCATTATAAATTGAAATAAATTCAAGTATACTTTAGAAAAATTATATTATCATTTTAAAAATATTAAAAGACATAAAATAACCTATTAACAAATATTAAAACAAAATATGACAATAAAAATAAAATTTATATGATTTAAAATAAATAATATTGCAAAATAAACAGTTTATACACAAAATTGAAAATTACATAACTTCTACAATATAAGTCCGTTTTCAACGAAACAAAAAGCAGTATTCATGGAATTAAATCTATTTTCATAATAAAAGATAAAATGTAAGAATTTGAAATATTTAAGTTTAAAGTTCAAAAGTCAAAGTTTGACCAGTTTGAATAGAAATTCACTTTTCAGTGAAATATCCAATTTATACTAGTTTGAACTATAAATCACTTAATAATCAACATTTATATTTAAAATGAAATGTTTGAAATAGAACAAGTTTAAAATAATTTAAAATAAAAATAAAGTCAAAATAAAAATATATGCAAAAATCTAGGGTTGTTACAGAAATATTTTGAAATGGAATGTGGACTTTGTTTGTTGTTTTTTTATATATCTATGTATCTCTATGTATCAATGTATCTAACATTGCCGTATTTGGTCGCCGAGGATTAATAACTATGGATTTCTGTAGCATTCGTAGCCGTTAGTTTTGGACCTCCAAGTTGGGGGATGTTACAATATGTTCTTCCTATTCTTCCTTATCATCATTGTCTTGAATGAGATTACGAATGGCCAAATTTGCAGAATCATCTTCAATAACTATTGAATTCGTAGGATTATTCAATAGATATTTTTGCAAATTGCAAAAAATACTACTTTGTTTCTCTTGTTCTTTGGACATACAAAGTTGTACAACTTGTATTTCAGTCAACATCTATAGAATATTCTTCAATTCTCCTTCCAATTTAATAACTTTGGCTACAGTAGTGTTTTGGAAGGGGCCTTGGGTAGGTGAAGAGAAGGAAAACAATGAATTCTCTTCTCTAGAACGTTTGGGATTAGAGGAGGCCATGGTTAATTTGTTTTAGAAGTTTAAAACAAAGAGAATACAGAGAAATGGAGAAGAAAGTCAAAATGTGGTTATTATATAACCACCAATTTGAATTTTAGAGGGAAATTTAAAAAACAAAAATTACCGTTATATGTCGATATAGGGAATAGGATATGTCGACATATATGTTACAATTCTGGTTATTTTGTTTTTCTTTATATTTTGTAATTTTTACTTCATTACTTTTATATTTCCGATAAAGAACAAATTCCTCTCTTCTTAACTTAGTAAAAGATGTTTGATTAAATGGTTTCGTTAATATATCAGCTATTTGATTTTCAGTGTTTATAAATTCAAGTGATATTATTTCTTTGTTTACATTACCTTTTAGAAAATTGTGTATTATATCAATATGTTTAGTTCAAGCATAAGGAGTTGAATTTTTAGATAGATTGATCGCACTTGTATTATCACAGCATACTGGTGATTTAGTAAAATTTAAACCAAAATCTTTTAATGTTTGTTGCATATAGATAACCTATGAACATGCTAATGCTGTTGAAATATATTTTGATTCTGTTGTAGACAGAGATAAAGAGTTTTGCTTCTTACTAACCCAGGAAACCAGAGTGTCCTAAAAAGTGATAAGTTCCACTTGTACTTTTTCTGCCTGATTTGCAACCAGCATAGCCAGCATTACTATATGAATTTAATTCAGAGGAGTCTTCTTTTGGTAAAAGAATCCATAGTCTAATGTGTTGTTTACATATCTCAAAGTTTGTTTTATGGATATTAAATGAGTTTATTTCGGTTGAGATTAATATCTTGCACAGAGATAAACACTTTGCATTAAATCAGGTCTACGGGCAGTTATATAGAGTAGTGATCCAATCATTCCTCTATATAATATTTGATCTACATCTTTTGAATTTCCTTCTTTATTTAATTTTTCATTAGTTGCCATTGAAGTTGGTTTACCACTGGTATTTGACATACCATATTTCTTAACTAAATCTTAAGCATATTTTTCTTGACTAATAAAAATTCCATTACTTATTTGTTTTATTTGTAATCCTAGAAAATAATTTAGTTCTCCCATATGATTCCTTTCAAATTCCTTGGTCATTATTTCCAAGAATTCCTTATTTAGTTTACCATTGGTAGATCTAAAAATGATATCATATACATATATTTGTATTAACTTAATATCATTTTTATCTCTTTTAATAAAAAGTGTACTATCTACTTTGCCTATTACAAAATTTGATTATAATAGATAAGATTTAAGTCATTCATGCTAAGCTCTTAGAGCCTGTTTCATCCATACAAAGCCTTTTTTTAATTTGTAAACATAATTAGGTAGTTTTGCATCTTCAAAAAGTGGGGGTTGTTCTACATATACATCTTCTTTAATAAAACCATTTAAAAATGCACTTTTAACGTCCATTTGATATAACTTAGAATTATTATGATTAGCGAAAGCAAGTAAAATTCGTATAGCTTCTAATCTTGCTACAGGTGCAAAGGTTTCATCAAAATCTATTTCTTCTTCTTAACAATAACCTTATGCAACTAATCGAGCTTTATTTCTCACAACCTCTCCTTATTCATTCATTTTGTTTCTATATACCCGTTTATTTTTTATTATGGATTTATCCTCAGGTCTTGGGACTAATTCCAATACATCGTTTCTTGTAAATTAATTCAATTCCTCTTACATAACAAGAATCCATAAATTATCAGTTAATGCTTCTTTTGGATTTTTAGGTTCAATAGTTGAAATAAAAGCAACGTTACTCAATTTATTTAGTTGATTTCTAGTTTTAACAACCGATTCAATTTTTTCAAGTATATTTTCTATAGGATGATCTTTCAAGTATCTTGTTCTTTTATTTGAATATGAATATTTTTGAATTATTGTTAGTTTCATTTTCGCAGTCTCATTATTACTAATTTCGTTTGTGTTATCAATGTTTTCCCCTTCATTAATATTTGGATTATAATCTTTAAAATTTTCATCAAATGAGATATGCAATGTCTCTTCAATAGTATTAGTTCTAGTATTGAAAACTATATTAGCTTTACTTCTATTTGAATATCCAATAAAGATTCCTTTATCTGATTTAGCATCAAATTTATCCAAATTATCTTTAGTATTTAAAATAAAACATTTACTAAAAAACCCTCTAAAGTATGATACTTTAAGATTTTTATTATAGAATAATTCATAAGGTGTTTTCTTAGTTAATGGTATTATTGGAATTCTATTTAACATATAACATGCAGTACCAACTGCTTCAGCCAAAAAAAATTTAGGTAAATTACTATCATTTAGCATAGTTCTAGCGCGCTCTTGAATCGTCCTATTTTTACGTTCTACCACTTCATTTTGTTGTAGTGTTCTTGGAAATGAAAATTTATGAGTTATACCTTTCTTATTATAGAAATTCTCAAAATTTTCATTTTCAAATTCTTCGTCGTGATCGCCCCGAATAGTTTTAAATTTACTAGCATTTGATTTTTAATTCATTTAACAAAGATTTTAAATATTTCAAAAGCGTCACTTTTAAGTTTTAATAAAATTGACTAGGTAAACCTAGAATAATTATCTACGATTACAAATACATATTTACTGTGATTTATAGATTGTATGGGTGAGGGACAGAAAAGATCTAAGTGAAGACATTAAAGGGGTTGAGAGGTAGAAATCATATCTTTTGATTTAAAAGAACCTTTTCTAAGTTTACTTAATTGACATGCATCGCATAAATTATTAACTTTAAAATTCATTTTGGGAAGACCTCTAACTGGATCATTTTTAGCAATTTTAGATATTAGTTTGAAATTCAAATGACTAAATCTTTTATGCCAAATCCAAGGATCACTTGATTCAGCCAAAAGACACAAGCTATCATTTGAGATTTCCATACTTAATGTATAGATGTTTCGTTTCCTAATACTATCAAAGAAAAGGTTTGACTCATTATCTTCAATGGGACATTTATCTTTTACGAATTTAATTTTGAAACCCTTATCGCACAATTGACTAACACTCAATAGATTATGCTTTAAATTCCTTATTAACAAAACATTAGAAATTGTATGAGTTTTAGAATTACCGACATTGACGATGCCAATCGCATATCCTTTAGAGTTGTCTCCAAATTTACTGATCCACCATCTTTGTAAACAATATCTTTCAAAATCTCTGGATTTCCAGTCATGTGTCTTAAGCATCCACTCCATTTGTCCTTTTTGATTTATAGAGTTTTATCATCAGCTGTCTGTTCATCAAAAGCCATGTAACACATCTATTCCTACAATTCATACCTTTTCAAAAGATCGTGTGATATTTTATAATGAATAGATGCAAATTTATAAAACAACATTATGATGATTTTGCAAATTATCTTTTCAAAAATAGTGTTAAAAATATTATCAAAAATTTCCATTGAAACATTTTCAAAAATAAGATTATGAATACTTTGAAAACCAATGCTTTGATACCAAATGTGAGTCGGCAGAATAAGGATCTTAAGGCTAAATTTACACTAGAGGGGGGTGAATAGTTAGATTATACAAAAAAAATTCAAATTCTTTAAGATTCTACTTGGAATGATGTAACTAAATATCATAGAAACAATCGGAGAATCAAATTGCAGATAAAAGTAAATGTAGTAAAAATAAAAAGGAAAGAACAACCTAGGATTTTATACTGGTTCGGAGTAACCCACATCTAGTCCTGCATAATTCCTTGTATAGATTTCTTTTCAATTCGTAAATGCAAAAAAATCTCGATTTCAAGGCTACAAGATACACCCTCCAAAATCCCGACCTTTGGGCACACTTGCTTGATTTACGGGATGTAAGCACACCCACTAGATTTATGGGCTATTAAGAACACCTAATTGATTTTACGGGCTACAATCACACTCAATTTATTTTACGGGCTACAATTACACCCACAAGTATAATAGTATGATTTGATAGAGTTTTACAAACTCAAATCTTCGATCTTGATTATAATTGATCCTATAACTCTTGAATAGCACTTTGATCTTGGTTTGAGTGAGAGAGATGAGAGAAATCAGAGAGTAGATGAAGGAGAATCAAACTAGTAATGATTGAATTTGATTCTGGTTGAATTTCAGCAGAGTTTGGGTAGAAATTGATTTTGAAATCAAGAGAGTGAAAAGAGGAGAGAAGAATAAGAAATTAAATGTTCAAAATTCATTTGAAAGTCTGGTATATATAGGGAAAAACGGTCATGTCCATTCGCGAAAAGATACGACGAAAAGACACTTCCATTCAAATTTGAGTTTTTAAAATTATGGCTGTTATGTCGTCATACATTAGTAGGATATGTCGATATACTCTTCACAAAATTGAAAAACAATTTAAAAATATTATTTTGAAAATCCATTGCATTGTAAAATAATTTGATACTTTGTAGAATTTTTTAAATATAGTTTATAAACATTTTAGTTAAAATATAAGTTAATAAAACTTTATCAAATAATTTTGAAAGATTTAATAAGAATATCTAGTATAATGTAAATATATATATATATAATCAATATAGTTATAAATTATAAGTAATTATCTAAAATCAAAATATAAATATAAAAAATAAACATAATGAAGATATAAACTAAAATACCAAAAATAATAATGGATTAAAAAATACTTAATAATATTTTTGTAGATATAAAAGTTCAGAAATTATATTGAGAAATATTTTGAATAGATGTTTGAAAATTTTGTTTTGAAAACCAGGATATTTGAAAAACAATTCAAAACAAAAATAGAGAAGTTGAGAGAGATCGGGAAAGTGTTATCATCGTTTTAACATAAATTCTACGACTTTATAACTTATCTGGAACACCTTAAAATTTTTAACTCTTCAATACTCATGAGTCTTCATTCTCCAACTCTTAAAACTTTATATTAGCATCTTGAATATACTCTTGATATTGTACGGTCTTGTTATCAATACTTGTCTAATATCCTACATTATATACTATATATAACTTGATAAAACATTAGTACCTATATTTTATATAATGCCCTATAGTTGTTAACATCAAAACCAAAACCTAAGGTAGTAACATTAACTCCCTTGTATTCATCACATTTTCGATATTCGGCATTTGTGCCAAATACAAGATAACTTACTTCCAATAAAACATGTCAATGTTTAAGTATATCTACTTTTATTTGTTTGGTACTTAATGGCGTAGACAAAAGATCCTTTGTTACAAATCAATTTACTTCTAAAAGAAAGCTGATTGGAAATATAACTAATCGAGTTTAAAATAAATCTTTATTACTAATAATTAAATCTTAATTTAATTACTAATTAAATCTTAATTAACTATAAATTAAATCTTAATTAAACTTAATTAACCCTTAATTAAATATTAATTAAATCCTAATTAGTTAATCAATTAAATTCTACTAATTAGTAATTAATTAATAATTAACCCTAATTAAATAATAATTAATTAAATAATAATTAATTACATAATTAATTAAACCTTATTTAAATAATTAAAAATTAATTAAATAAATACTTAATTAACTCTTTACTCACTTAATCAATTATTAAAACTCTTTTAATTAATTAATTAATTATAATTAACTTACTTTATCAATACATAATTACTAATTACTCAACTTAATTACTAATTAACTACTAATTATCCTTAATTAATTATTAACTCATACTTAATTAAGTAATTAATAATTATCCTTTATGCTTAATTAATGATTTGAAAATGGTTTTCAAAAACATTTAGAAAGAAACACTTTAAATTTAGAAAATGTTAAATTTTCCCGAACTACAACCATAGCGACTATTGCTACGAATGCCATAACTTAGAGTTAGTTTTCTAAGTCATCCTCTAAACTCTAACTCCTATCCACCTTAGTTACTTTTTAGAACAAAAGTAAAATGTTTGAAACTAATTAAAGTTGCAAAATTTTGAAAACTTTTTAGTAATTTAAAACTAGTAAAACATAATCTTGTTTCCAAAGAATCTCAAGTCGCTTTACAAGTCAATAAGCCGAACTTTTAGCATATACAACATGAATATCACCATAACAAAACTTACATGCCACAACTACAAATCATAACCTGGAGCTCAACTATTCATCATTCACACAATTTTAGACCATATTCAAAACTAATTCAATATCACATACAAGTCTACACATACATAACCAAGACAACATAATAAACATCAAATCATCCAATAATCTACCACATCATTTGTAACGGTCCTGACTCGGCCTTCGAAAATCGGCACCCGTACTTCACTTGTACTCGAATGCCGCAGATTCAAACGCCGAATCTGGCTCGTCGGAGCTTATAACACGTTAAGTATAACAACACAGTGGAAGAAATAAATGGATGATATCATATACATCACAAATGATACAATATCTAGAATATGATATACAACAATGATATCTATATGATACAAGAATATCAGGGACAAATAATAGTATTACAGCGGAAACAACAGAAGTGATACTCCAAAAGATCTTCAAAAGAGAATGAGTCTAACAACTCCAACATCAAGCTCGGACCATCATCACGATGCACAAAGATAAGCAAGGTTAGTCGTGTCTGTGAACTCCAAAAACTGAACTAGCTCCCGATAATCTACTAAACCTGACTATCTGAAAAACCCAACTCTAGACTGCCCGTGTGGAAAATTGTGGGCACCCAGAGTTTAGGAAGGGAACAATAAACTCCGGGTCAGTCATGGGACTGGTATGAGTTACAAAACAGTTATTTTCACAAAGAAAATAAAATAATTTCGCCACTATAGTTATTTTCACAACCATTATTGTATGCCTACTATAGCTACTATGTTCAATAGCAGGTTACCGCCACATTCCATAGCAGGTTATACAACTAAATCCGTACAAGGCTCGTATCGTTTCTTTGGATTTTCCAACAAATGGTCAGGCTAAGGAACTTCCTACTGCCACATGGGTACGCCTCTGGAGGGACGTCCTAAGAACTAACTAGCTCTCTGCCAACACACGGCCGGGTTACCTCTTACTAGGTAACTACTACACGAATATGCCACCCCCGGTCGTTTGCGACCTTTATCCGAGGGCCCTCGATCACAAAGCAACAACCACACAGTAAATGAGATTGATGCAACCACACATGTAAAGAATCTGGGCTCCATACCATGATACCACCTTTTTTCAGAAGGAAATGACATGCCCTAAAGGGTACGACCCTCATAACCTTGCCGCATCTTTCCTGTTTCGACCATTTTCGGGTTGTGAGGTTCGATGAGGTCTTGTCCACAAAGCTACACTTTACACGAAAGCCATGCTTTGATCAACAAATGATCAGCAACACACAGCAGAACTCAGCATGCCACATTACCAATTTGGGAGTACATCACTGATAACCTTCAACTACATAACCTCTGAGCTCGTACATCTCAGAGAAGGGTGTTAAGCTAAGATAATAAATCTCCGCCACCAAACTGAAATGTATTTGAAAGAAATCAACTTTATATCTCAAAGTGTAATGTCAGACAATATAACCATACAAGTCTGTTCCAGGTTCGAACTGAACCAAAGGCACTTCCGGGTATTCACAATCCCGATCGGATTTCCCATCACTTAGGGAATCTCTATACTGGCGCGACTCAGTGCAGAGACAATCTACGGGTTATCCTTTCGTTTTTGAAAATACCCGGTCTTCCCCACCGGTCTTCAAATGCAATCCATATACGACGTATCATTATTCGGAATGGGTTAAATGACGCAAAGGTCCTCTCCCGGCTGAACCGAATAATGAGTGCAATATTTAAAAACATATGGATAATGGAATTTCAATTAAGTCACAACTTATTATCCAAATTTCCTCTTTAAATGGTTCAAACAAATCACCATTTTAATCTCTTTAAACAAAAAGATTCAATTCACAAAGTTCACCTAGTTTCACAAAGAATCATTCACAGATTTTCAAATCGATTTCCATATCAATAGGATTAACTCATCAAATCTTTATATTAAAGATTTAACTTATAACCTTCAAAATCATTTCCAAAGATTTATTCGTAACTTGGGAAACCATCTTCAATTCAAACTTGAAATTCCTTAAATTTAAATTGGAAATTCATTTTCATTTTTACATGAGAGCTTTTATCAGTTGAAAACAATTAGTTTCCCAAATCGTTGAATTCAATTCCAAATATTGAATCTAAATCAATTTATTTTGAGTTCAAAGTTTTATCAAGTTATTTAAAATAACTTCTATATTTGAAACTCATTTACAAAGCTCTTAATTACAATTTCCAAAAATATTTGGATTCAAAAATTGTTAAAAATCTGCAACTAAACTGATTTCCACGTGAAATCCATATTTGTGTCTGTATGGTGTAGTCCAGGGGTTCACACAATAGTGCGACATCATTCAATCATCACATATCAGAATATAGAAATATAGTTGATAAGCGGTATAAACTATAACGCTTATCGTTCATTCACAGATAATATACAAACGTATCACAAATAAATGAATAATATATACACAGCTCAATCCACAGAACAAAATATCACAGATCAGATAGTACAATCAATTCAAGGCATCTCATACAATACAATCATTCATAAGTAAGATCAAGCATTCAATAATCATTTATAAGCAGGATTAATTAATTGTTTAATCCTAATTAATTAAATTTATTTCCAATTAAATTAATTACTTATGAATTAATTATCCAATCCTGATTATTAATTACAGATCATTTGATATAAATTAATTAATCAATCACCTTAATTAATTATTCTCAATTGATAAATTATTCTTAAGTAATTACAATAACTAATTGATTACTCCTTAATTAATAATTATTTCTTAATCACTTGATTAATTAATTAACCTTTAATAGATTAATTTTCCTCAAATTAATTACCTTAATTAATTTATCACATTAACCTTAAATCAATTATTGCTTAATCACTTGATTAATCAACCTTAATCATTAATTAATATTTAATTAATAATCCTTAGTTCACAAATTAATTATTCCTTACTTAATCTCCATTTGATTAATTATATTAATAATTTACTTCCCTTAATTGCTTATATCAATTAAACTAACTCCTTGATTAATTACATTAATTAATCCTTTAATTACACTGAGTCATCATCACTTAATTACTTCCCTTAATTACCTATCCTTTAATTACTATCCATTAAGTAATTTCCCTTTTTATTACATCCAGTAATTTCCATTAATTGCTTCACTAAGTAATTACACTTCCTTAATTACATTAAGTAATTATACCTAACCCAATATCAAGTAATTATCTTTAATTAATTAAACTTAATTAATTAATTAAAATTAACCACATTAACTTAATTAATTACACTGAGTAATTAATTACTTAAATTACTTTATTAAGTAGTTACCTTCACATTTCATTTCAAATTCAAGATTTCAAATGATTTCAAATTTAACTTTAACAAAATTTAGATCAAATTTACAAACCTTTTAAATCAAGGTTAGAGAACACTTATCTTATAAAAGAAATTAAAAAAAAAAAGTTTAAACCAAATTTATTTTAAATTCAAATCACTTTAAAATACACTTTAAACATTTTGAAGTTGTTAAAACAATTTAAATTTTATAAAATTTTATTCTATTTCAAAATTTGGATACAGATTTAATTTTAAACTTGATTTAAAACTCTATTTTTAAATCTTGCTTCAAATTTCAAATTTATTTTAAATTTTGAAAACCTGATAGGTTTAATCCTGTAACAGGCAAATGACTCGAGCCAACACTCAAATACTTCGAGTCAAACACAGAAACACCTCGAGTAACACTCGAGTGAAACACGCGAGAAAAACTGCTTCCACCTAGACTAAACAACTCCAGATCAACAGACACAAGTGCACGCACACGTGCACTGCTCCGACGCTCGCCTCCAGTCATCGCTGCATCGACGAGCAAGTCGATGATCACTCACAGATCAACTCCCCATCACCAGAACTCCATCATTCACTCGAATTCGAAATCGAGAGTTCGAACTAAAACCTAGAAAAACAGTCCGACCACCACCAAAACCTGGAAACGCCTCGTCCCCGCAACCTCGACCACCAGACAACTCAAAACTCCAGCCATGAACTCATCTATGACCTAGCTACCATCACCCAAAAGCCCATCGCACTCGATCAATTGATGACGACGAACGAATCAACAAACTAAACCTCCTCAAAACTGTGGGTTAAACCTTAAATCTTCCTCGTCCCATCATTTCTTGCAACAGAAAAATTTACCAACAATTTTCCCGATAAAATCGGTTGCCAAACTTGCTTCGAGCAATATTTCAACGTTCAATATTTGTTCGATCACTAGAATTTGGTTAAAAGGAATTTTCTGTTCAACTAAGAACTGTTCTTAACATACTTAACTAAAATTCGCCATTTTAGTTTTAAAAATCCTATCATGCAGTGTGGATTCAAGATATGAAATTGAATTTATATTTCAAGACATTCGAACTTCCCTTAAGTTTGAGTTTACTCTGTAAAATCAAGTTTTTTTTGCATACTATATATCACTACTTCATTTGAAACTATTTTTAGATATTAACTTATACTTAAACATACATATTTGTTTTTGACACCAAGGCCTGATACTGATTGGATAATAAGAAATTGAATTTTCTTATTGTTTTGAGACTCTGAGACTAAACAGAGAGGAAGCACTAATATATATTTATATATACACACAGAGCAAATTTTTCAATATATACTTAAGGTTAAATCATTGAGTGTTACTCACCTTAAACATTTTGATTCCAGAAGTTTTCCAGTTTGAAAGTTGAAATCCTTTTGAATTTGAAAAGTTGAAACCTAGGTTTTGAATTTGATAGCTGAAGCTCTTCTTGCTTAATCTCAGGCTGGCATAAATTTTTTTTGATGTTTAAGTGGATGTTTTAAGTTGATATTTGTTTGAATGCAAGGTGGTATTACTTTAGTTTTCTCTCAGTTATAATAGTGAACGAAAACTGGAATGAGAAGTTAATGTTGTTGAGGATGAGAAAATACTTGTTTTCAACTGAAATGAAGTTTTGTACAACAGTGTTTATATTTTGTACAAAATTTAACAGAGATATTTTTCTCCTTCCTTTTCCTTGTTGATATAAAGGTGGCTGCATTAATTAGTTGTACAAACTTATCTTATTTTGCTTTATTTTATTTGTACATTGCATGAGTAAAATCTGGTGGCTTCCTTTGCAAGCCTACATCCTTATATATTTTTTTTCTTTATTATGCAGGTTTGCTTTTTTACTTGTTTTATTACTTTCATATGTATTTTGTTTTGTTTTTTTCCTTTTATTTGCTTTATTACTTAGTGATATAAGTGAGCTTCTAACTTTGTTTTATTTTTCTTTTATTTTTAGTAGTCTATTTGTATTACATTATTTTGTATGGATTTATGAGATTAAAATTTATATATTTACTTTATATTGTATAAAACTATATAATTTATTTTGAAATATAGATGAATTTCTATATTTTATTTTATTGTTAAAATTTTAGCTAATGCTTTCCTTTATATTTTTATAACTTATCTTATATATATTGATTCCTATTTTTTAGCTTAAATTATTATTATTATTTTTATTTCTATTTCTAATATGGACCATCAATCCCAAATTTTATCATTACAATTTATCTTTAAACCATTTACTTAAAATTTAAATCCAAATCATATATATACAATAAATAAATTCATATGATTTAATATATATATTCTATTTGAATTGGGGAAACTCGCTTCAATTTACAATTAATTTTACAATTTTAATTCAAAAATTCAATTAATTATCAATTTAAATTTAATTAAAATCCGGGGTCGTTATAGACTTCCCCCCTTAAAAGAATTTCATCCCCGAAATTGCACAGCTCGTTTTATGAATTATCCACACACACAGAATAGACCAATGACAACTCAAACTATACCAGTAAACACATGGATTCTTACGGGTAATTCACAATATATCTTACATGATATTCATACATATGTCATAATCATACGTTCAACCATGCCTATACATACATTACCCTATTAACATCTAGCATTCATTACGGTTCTAAGTCCAAAACACATACATAAACACACCCTATCCAAAAGAAGTCAACCCAACCAACTATAGATCCTCACTGTCAGAGCTCCCTCTCTCAGGCCCTGACAGTTCCCTAACTTCTACCTCATTATCTGTCTTAGAAACATCCTTTGGATCATATTCTACCGGAATATACCCTATACCATCTGGTTCTTCCACTGCATTATCCAAATCCCAAATGACTGCATCATCATTTTTCGACTCCACCTCTTCTTCATTTTCAACATCTTCTTCATTTTCAAACTCTTCTTCATCCTCAAACTCTTCTTCATCCTCAAACTCTTCTTCGGGTTCCTCTTCCTGAGGTTGCGGCTGCACCACAGGCTCCTCTGGTACCTCCTCATGTACTAATGGTTCACCCAAATCATCCCGAACCTTACTAGATGAACCATAATCACCGACTCTTCTGGCTTTGGAAAGTGTTCCACCCCTATTGATACTACGGGTTCTCTACAATCAAAACCAAAATCCAAACATAAGATCCTAAGGTTTTAGAATTTTATAGGTCAAGAAATAAATCAAAATTTATATTTCAAAATTTATTCTATTCTTTTTAAATTCCTATTATCCTAAACTAGATTTCAAAATTTTCAGTTTAAAAACAAAGTATATTTATCAATCATAGCAACCAGAGCAAACAATTCATCTAAACAAACAATTCCAACCGATTTAGAGTTTATGTCCCATATTCATATATATCGAATTTCTTCCTAGATCTACCAGGAACTATCAAAGAATTGAGAAAAGATGCTGAACAAAAGAGATTGGTAGAAAAAAGATTGCTTCCTTGTTGTTACAGGGTATTGACCATTTATACTCATATTCCTCTGTCCCCTTTCTCATCCTCTTCTTGCACTCATACTTACTATCAGTGGATAGTAAGAGAATTTACTGAGGCGTTCGAACGGATATCTTAGGGATTACTCATTCTAAGGTATACTTCACCCTATCTCTAATGAGTTACTTACTGTGTTATACTCCATAGCTAAAGTTAAACTTCAGCTCTGATACCAATTGTAACGGTCCTGACTCGGCCTTCGAAAATCGGCACTACTTCACTTGTAATCGAATGCCCCAGATTCAAACGCCGAATCTAGCTCGCCGGAGCTTATAACACGTTAAGTATAACAACACAGCGGAAGAAAGAAATGGATGATATCATATACATCACAAATGATACAATATCCATAATATGATATACAACAATGATATCTATATGATACAAGAATATCAGAGACAAATAATAATGTTACAGCGGAAACAACAGAAGTGATACTCCAAAAGATTTTCAAAAGAGAATGAGTCTAACAACTCCAACATCAAGCTCGAACCATCATCACGATGCACAAAGATAAGCAAGGTCAGTCGTGTCTGTGAACTCCAAAAACTGAACTAGCTCCCGATAATTTACTAAACCTGACTATCTGAAAAACCCAACTCTAGACTGCCCGTGTGGAAAATTGTGGGCACCCAGAGTTTAGGAAGGGAACAATAAACTCCGGGTCAGTCATGGGACTGGTATGAGTAACAAAACAGTTATTTTCACAAAGAAAATAAAATAATTTCTCAATGCTTTTGGAAAATGAAACTACCATAAGGCCTCCCGCCACACACACAATGCAAACGCAGAATTGGAGGAGATTTCTCCTTATGATAGTTAAACATGCTTAATACGCAAAATCTTTTTATTATTATCATTAGTGCCTAGTGTGGAAAACATTTCGAAAGTATAATATTAATCTTAGCCAGCATACAACCAATATTGTATGCTTACTATAGCTACTATGTTCAATAGCAGGTTACCGCCACATTCCATAGTAGGTTATACAACTAAATCCGTACAAGGCTCGTACCGTTTCTTTGGATTTTCCAACAAATGGTCAGGCTAAGGAACTTCCTACTGCCACATGGGTATGCCTCTAGAGGGACGTCCCGAGAACTAACTAGCTCTCTGCCAACACAGGGCCGGGTTAACTCTTACTAGGTAACTACTACACGAATATGCCACCCCCCGGTCGTTTTCGACCTTTATCCGAGGGCCCTCGATCATAAAGCAACAACCACACAGTAAATGAGATTGATGCAACCACATAGGTAAAGCATCTGGGCTCCATACCATGATACCACCTTTTTCCAGAAGGAAATGACATACCCTAAAGGGTGCGACCCTCATAACCTTGCCGCATCTTTCCTGTTTCGGCCATTTTCGGGTTGTGAGGTTCGATGAGGTCTCGTCCACAAAGCTACGCTTTACATGAAAGCCTTGCTTTGATCAACAAATGACCAGCAACACACAGAAGCACTCAGCATGCCACATTACCAATTTGGGAGTATATCACTGATAACCTTCAACTACATAACCTCTGAGCTCGTACGTCTCAGAGAAGGGTGTTAAGCTAAGATAATAAATCTCCGCCACCAAACAGAAATGTATTTGAAAGAAATCAGGTTTATATCTCAAAGTGTAATGTTAGACAATATAACCATACAAGTCTGTTCCGGGTTCGAACATAACCGAAGGCACTTCCGAAGAAGCCTTTGCAATCCGGGTATTCACAATCCCGATCGAATTTCCCATCACTTAGGGAATCTCTATACCAGCGCGACTCAATGCAGAGACAACCGACGGGTTATCCTTTCGTTTTAAAAAATACCCGGTCTTCACCACCGGTCTTCAAATGCAATCCATATACGATGTATCATTATTCAGCATGGGTTAAATGACGCAAAGGTCCTCTCCCGGCTAAACCGAATAATGAGCGCAATATTTAAAAACATATGGATAATGGAATTTCACTTAAGTCACAACTTATTATCCAAATTTCCTCTTTAAATGGTTCAAACAAATCACCATTTTATTCTTTTTAAACAAAAAGATTCAATTCACAAAGTTCACCAGGTTTCACAAAGATCCATTCACAGATTTTCAAATCGATTTCCATCTCAATTGGATTAACTCATCAAATCTTTATATTAAAGATTTAACTTATAACCTTCTAAATCATTTCCAAAGATTTATTCGTAACTTGGGAAACCATCTTCCATTCAAACTTGAAATTCCTTAAATTTAAATTGGAAATTCATTTTCATTTTTACTTGAGAGCTTTTATTAGTTGAAAACAATTAGTTTCCCAAATCGTTGAATTCAATTCCAAATATTGAATCTAAATCAATTTATTTTGATTTCAAAGTTTTATCAAGTTATTTAAAATAACTTCTATATTTGAAACTCATTTACAAAGCTCTCAATTCCAATTTCCAAAACTATTTGGATTCAAAAATTGTTAAAAATCTGCGACTAAACTGATTTCCATGTGAAATCCATATTTGTTTGTGTATGGTGTAGTCTAGGGGTTCACACAATAGTGCGACATCATTCAATCATCATAGATCAGAATATAGAAATATAGTTGATAAGCGGTATAAACTATAATGCTTATCGTTCATTCACAGATTCACAGATAATATACAAATGTATCACGAATAAATGAATAAATTATACACAGCTCAATCCACAGAACAAAATATCACAGATCAGATAGGACAATCAATTCAAGGAATCTCATACAATTTAGTCATTCATAAGTAAGATCAAGCATTCAATAATCATTTATAAGCAGGATTAATTAATTATTTAATCCTAATTAATTCAATTTATTTCCAATTAAATTAATTACTTATGAATTAATTATCCAATCCTGATTATTAATTACTGATCATTTGATATAAATTAATTAATCAATCACCTTAATTAATTATTCTCAATTGATAATTATTCTTAAGTAATTACAATAACTAATTGATTACTCCTTAATTAATAATTATTTCTTAATCACTTGATTAATTAATTAACCTTTAATAGATTAATTTTCCTCAACTTAATTACCTTAATTAATTTATCACATTAACCTTAAATCAATTATTGCTTAATCACTTGATTAATCAACCTTAATCATTAATTAATATTTAATTAATAATCCTTAATTCACAATTTAATTATTCCTTACTTAATCTCCATTTGATTAATTATATTAATAATTCACTTCCCTTAATTACTTATGTCAATTAAACTAACTCCTTGATTAATTACATTAATTAAACCTTTAATTACACTGAGTCATCATAACTTAATTACTTCCCTTAATTACTTATCCTTTAATTAATATCCATTAAGTAATTTCCATTAATTGCTTCACTAAGTAATTACACTTCCTTAATTACATTAAGTAATTATACCTAACCCAATATCAAGTAATTATCTTTAATTAATTAAACTTAATTAATTAATTAAAATTAACCACATTAACTTAATTAATTACACTGAGAAATTAATTTCTTAAATTACTTTATTAAGTAGTTACATTCACATTTCATTTCAAATTCAAGGTTTAAAATGATTTTAAATTTAACTTTAACAAAATTTAGATCAAATTTACAAACCTTTTAAATCAAGGTTAGAGAACACTTATCTTATAAAAGAAATTTAAAAAAAAGTTTAAACCAAATTTATTTTAAATTCAAATCACTTTAAAATACACTTTAAAAATTTTGAAGTTGTTAAAACAATTTAATTTTATAAAATTTTATTCTATTTCAAAATTTGGATACAGATTTAATTTTAAACTTGATTTAAAACTCTGTTTTTAAATCGTGCTTCAAATTTCAAATTTATTTTAAATTTTGAAAACCTGATAGGTTTAATCCTATAACAGGCAAATGACTCGAGCCAACACTCAAATACTTCGAGTCAAACATAGAAACACCTCGAGTAACACTCGAGTGAAACACGCGAGAAAAACTGCTTCTACCCAGACTAAACAACTCCAGATCAACAGACACAAGTGCACGCACACGTGCACTGCTCCGACGCTCGCCTCCAGTCATCGCTGCATCGATGAGCAAGTCGATGATCACTCACAGATCAACTCCCCATCACCAGAACTCCATCATTCACTCGAATTCGAAATCGAGAGTTCGAACTAAAACCTGGAACAACAGTCCGACCACCACCAAAACCTGGAAACGCCTCGTCCCCGCAACCTCGACCACCAAACAACTCAAAATTCCGGCCATAAACTTGTCTATGACCTAGCTACCATCACCCAAAAGCCCATCGCACTCGATCGATTGACGACGATGAACGAATCAACAAACTAAACCTCCTCAAAACTGTGGGTTAAACACTAAATCTCCCTCGTCCCATCATTTCTTGCAACAGAAAAATTTACCAACAATTTTCCCGATAAAATCGGTTGCCAAACTTGCTTCGAGCAATATTTCAACGTTCAATATTTGTTTGATCACTAGAATTTGGTTAAAAGGCATTTTCTATTCAACTAAGAACTGTTCTTAACATACTTAACTAAAATTCACCATTTTAGTTTTAAAAATCCTATCTTGCGGTGTGGATTCAAGATATGAAATTGAATTTATATTTCAAGACATTCGAACTTCCCTTAAGTTTTAGTTTACTCTATAAAATCAAGTTTTTTTTGCATACTATATATCACTACTTCATTTGAAACTATTTTTAGATATTAACTTATACTTAAACATACATATTTGTTTTTGACACTAAGGCTTGATACTGATTGGATAATAAGAAATTGAATTTTCTTGTTATTTTGAGACTCTGAGACTAAACAGAGAGGAAGCACTGATATATATATATATATTTATATATACACACAGAGCAAATTTTTCAATAAATACTTAAGGTTAAATCATTGAGTGTTACTCACCTTAAACATTTTGATTCCAGAAGTTTTCCAGTTTGAAAGTTGAAATCCTTTTTGAATTTGAAAAGTTGAAACCTGGGTTTTGAATTTGATAGCTGAAGCTCTTCTTGCTTAATCTCAGGCTGGCATAAATTGTTTTGATGTTTAAGTGGAAGTTTTAAGTTGATATTTGTTTGAATGCAAGGTGGTATTACTTCAGTTTTCTCTCGGTTATAATAGTGAACGAAAACTGGAATGAGAAGTTAATGTTGTTGAGGGTGATAAAATACTTGTTTTCAGCTGAAATGAAGTTTTGTACAACAGTGTTTATATTTTGTACAAAATTTAAAAGAGATATTTTTATCCTTCCTTTTGCTTGCTGATATAAAGGTGGCTACATTAATTAGTTGTACAAACTTATCTTATTTTGCTTTATTTTATTTGTACATTGCATGAGTAAAATCTGGTGGCTACCTTTGCAAGCCTACATCCTTATATATATATTTTTTTCTTTATTATGCAGGTTTGCTTGTTTACTTGTTTTATTACTTGCATATGTATTTTGTTTTGTTTCTTTTCCTTTTATTTGCTTTATTACTTAGTGATATAAGTGAGCTTCTAACTTTGTTTTATTTTTCTTTTATTTTTGGTAGTCTATTTGTATTACATTATTTTGTATGGATTTATGAGAATAAAATTTATATATTTACTTTATATTGTATAAAACTATATAATTTATTTTGAAATATAGATGAATTTCTATATTTTATTTTGTTGTTAAAATTTTAGCTAATGCTTTCCTTTATATTTTTATAACTTATCTTATATATATTGATTTCTATTTTTTAGCTTAAATTATTATTATTATTTTTATTTCTTTTTCTAATATAGACCATCAATCCCAAATTTTATCATTACAATTTATCTTTAAACCATTTACTTGAAATTTAAATCAAAATCATATATATACAATATATAAATTCATATGATTTAATATATATATTCTATTTGAATTGGGGAAACTCGCTTCAATTTACAATTAATTTTACAATTTTAATTCAAAAATTCAATTAATTATCAATTTAAATTTAATTAAAATTCGGGGTCATTACATCATTGGTCAAAATTTAATGATCCAGTTTTTCGCAAAAGAAATAAGTTTTACTCATCAAGCTCAAACAAGCTAACCAAATCTTTTCAAAAACTAGCAATAAGACCTAGATTCTTGTATATCTTTTGAGAAAATGATTTTTAGCCTTGTACTTGGAAAAATGGGCTCGGCCTAGGAAGTTTTAGGCACGTCTAAGGGTGAGCAAGGGTGTGTGGGCTTTTTTAGGTAGAGGAGAGTGTAAGAAGGAGAAAGGAGTGATTTTCAAGTTTTTTTAAGGATTAAAAAGGAGAGAAGGAGTGATTTTTTAACTTTCGAAAATATATGGAAGCCATTAAAAACTTTTAGAAAGCTTAAAGAAGAAGTTGAAAATTTTAAAAAGTAGAAAATGAAAGGGTGAAGGAAAGAGAGAAAATTTTGAATTTATTTTATATAAAATGAAATTCTAAAATTACCTTTGTCCTTAAGCACCGTGTCGTCCACTACTTTAATGCCACATCATGCTACCCTCCCCTTGCCATGCTCCACATGCAAGGGATCAAAGTGCGTCCCTTTATCCAACATGTTAAACCCTTATATGTACCATGATGTTGCACTTGAATGTGACATTTCATAATTTAATTTTTGAAATTAGATTCTTATGTAAATGGTCATATCACTTACTTTTTACTTAAGTAAACAATTATCTACTCTTATACATCCTAAATCATGCTCATGTTATTTGTATGTGATGCGTTTATGTAAACTAAGGTGTCACAACATTTAAAACAACTTTTTGATGGTGAAAATTTGAATTTTTTATGAAAGCTTTCAGATCACATTTTCTAGTTTTATTTAAAGTAATTATTTTTGTAAACACAATTTGAAAATCATTTCCCCATCACTAGTTATTATTAAAAAGGGGTATTTTTGAATAATATAATCCAGTTATTAAATATATTTAAAATATTTTAATTGTCCATATTTGAAGTGATTAAATTTCCGATCGTTACAGCTGATGTGGGACATCTGCAATAATAAGACCCATAAGGGGATATACGTTCGCATATAAGTTTGGGGAAATTCCAAGAGAAGTCTGCTTCGGGGTAACGGTATTAAATGGTTTAATTGGGGTCTGCCTCCTCCCTATTAAGAAGTATTAAATGAATTAGAGAATTTCTCATAAATAACATTGGGTAATCCCAAGATGGCCTGCTTCGAGATTGAGGTGTTAAATAGCTGTTGGGGTCTGCCTTTTTCCTAATTAAGAAGTAATAAATGGTCGGAAATTCTTTTTTTGGTGTGAGGTAATTCCAGGTTGGACCTAATTTAGGGTTAAGGTATTAAATGGATGTTGAGTCATCCTTTTCCCTATTTAAGAAGTAGTAAATGGTCGGAATTATCTTATAGATGCATTAGTAAAAAATTCCTTGGGGTAGGTTTGCTTCGAGGTTAAGGTATTAAATGGACGGACTGTTTACCTCTTCCTTATCTAAGATGTATTAAGTCGCCTATAAGGGATTTTCTACGATTTCAACTAGGGAGTACCAAGATGAGTTTGCATTGGGTTTAGGTATTAAATGGCTAGAGAGTCTACTTAGGGCCTAGGAATTAAATGCTTGGAGAGTCTACCTATTCCTTATTTAAAAGGTCTTAAGAGACCCAGGTACTTTCTCTAACATCGTGAGGATATGATCGGATAGGAGGTTGGTTGTTCAACTCAATATACTCCATAGTTGCATTGCATTCGTGTATATAGCCATGGAGTTAGGCTTGTAGGGTGGGTTAATTGCCGATTACGTTGCAAAGGAGCTTGTTTCAGGGTCGAGGTATTAAATAGTCGTTGGGTCTGCCTCTTCTTATTTAAGAAGTATTAAGTAGCCTGGGTTTACTTTTTGGGGAGTACATCGACGCTAATGCACACACACATACACACACACATACACACGTGTATATTTATACCTTGGAGTAAGTTGGACACATCATGCGTGCATGGGGAATTAAATAACTAGTCCATGAATAGTAGACATAACACTTAAATGGAAATTAATCGGCATAAACTAGTGTTATGGGTAAAGTATGTAATTTACCAATCACCAGAATGTTATTTTGACCCCTTCCTCATTAAACTCACATGATAGATTTAGAGGGACATGATATTAGTACAAGACAGGAATTATAGGTGGTCAGGTCTTCTCACTCATGCTCGGCATTGACAAAGTAACTTAATATCCAAGGGATAATACTAGTTCCAAGGTAGTAGCCTTAGTCGGCATATATGTTTTGTTATATTTTACTATTCCACAGTGAGTTTATATGGATAGCTCTTTAATATACCTATGTTTATTACAGGTTGCAAACACCAACGATCCATACTCTAGTGGACTTGCATTTCCGATTTATTCGAAAATCAGGCTTATTAATGTGCGAGTTGTTACAGATTCAAATACGTGTATTTGAATATTACCAATTAAAACCTATAATTATTTTAAATTTAAATTGAATTTTATAAAAGATATAAAATTTAAATTTAAATTTTTTTTTAATTTTAAATAAATATAAAAATTATAATCATAACACATATGTATAAATGGATGTTAAATGAATTAAAACCCATTTAGGCTTAAGGGAGTTTATATAAGATGTAAAGGTATATAATGTTATGAGATAGTATCCCATCTCCTTTAATATCAATAATACTCAAACTATTATTTTCAAATTATGAATTTAAATTGATATTGCTCTTTATCATTAATAATATAAATAGAATATTATTTATACTTATGATTGTTTATCACCCTCAAGCCATAAAATACCTTATAGTGATGTTTATATTATCCCTAAATTGGTAAGAATATTTTTATAACTTTATTGAGCACCTTCAAAGGTAATAAAATTACAACTTAGGAAATCACAAAATGATAGATTAATAGTATCTAATGCACTTTATGATTTTTGAGCACCCTTAAGTCATAAGGAAATTAGGATCATATAAAAATATAGTTAGGTATTATACATGTGATATAACTAGTGATGTATTACTTACCATTTATGAGGACTACAATTTATTGAACACTTCAAAGTCATAGTAACATGATAAATGGATCCCAACACCCACTAGAGGAATCTAAGAAATTGTTGTATCTATTTTAATGTCTTTTAGGGATCTAAAATCTAGTGGGAGCCTTATTAAAAAAATCTAATAAACCAGTCTAATAAGTATAAGAACATATGTGATATTATCTAATTTACTCTAAATAATTTGAGTAAATAAAATGACAACAACGAAGCTAATTTCGAAGGAAAACATGATGAATGAAGCGAATTATAAAGTCTAGTTAAGGAATCTTAAAATCTTGCTCACCAATAAAAACTATGGCATGTAGTGGCTAATGAACCCACGGTTAAACCAGAAGAGAATGCTACCCTCGAACTGATATCGTCCTACGAATCATTACTGGACTGTGAACTTTCTCAATGCTCTGTGTTGTCTACTTTTAGAATCAATCTCCAAAGGTAGAAATAGAATATAGAAGTTTGTTTCATATTTGAGAATTTGCAAAAGTTGTGAGCCATATCATCTCGCATGGAACGTGGTCTCATGGAATTGTTTTAATGAAAGATAACCATTGGAACTCTGATCCAAGATCACATACTTAATATGATTGGGTATATAGAGAGACTAGCTGATTTGGGAATGATACTCGATAAAGAGTTGCAGATCGACTTGATACTTGATCACTAACTCCATAGTTTGATCCGTTTATATTAAACTTTATTTTGAATTCGTTGAAGTGCAATATCATGGATCTCCTTAGTATGTTCAAGATGATAAAGAGTATGTTCATGAAAGCATCAAATAATATGCTTGTAGTTAAGGGTACTTCATCTTCAAATAGTTCAAAGGAGAGGAAATGTGGGTCGAAGGGTGACAAAGGTAAAGGCTAAGGAAAAGAAGGGTGAATGTCACTATTGCCTTAAAAAAGGATATAGGAAAGGATCAGACCAGATTATTTAAAGATGCTCAAAGGAAAGAAGAAATTTGATTATGCTCCTAAAGTAATTTTCCTTATAAATTTTTTTATCTATAAATGCTTCTTCCTGGGTTTAGATATTAGACCTGGAACCCAAATATGTACTTCATTATAGAGACATTGGAGTAAGGTTCTTATAGTAAGGGGCCATGGAATTTCAAATGCAAATGAAGCTACCGTAGCTGTCATAATAGTGGGAGATTACCATGTGAAGCTTGCTGGTATATAAAGTTTAGTTTTATATAATTGATATTTTGTACCAAATTTAGTAGTGGAATATACTTTGTTTCGCGTTTGATGGAAACCGGCTATACTTTTACTTGTAATGACAATATTATGAGTATTTATTATGAATAAAACCATGTATTTTAGTACTCTTGAAGATGACATTTATGTACTTATTTGTAATTATGTATTTGGTGCTGAAAATAATAATGCATATAAAATTAATAATATATACTTATGACACTATAGACTCGGCCATATAAGTGAGAAACGATTAAATAACTTGAGAAACAGAGGATTTTTCCTTCGATTTCAATGTCAACATTTAATACTCCTGACTTTATCAAAATTTATTCACCGTCCTCCAAACCCCTTTATTTCTTAGTTAAGTTTTTATAATTAAAAATTTAAGATTTTCAAACTAAGCCACTATGTTTAACCTGCATACTACATACCCATGCACTTGTCGTAATTTATAACAATTTGCGCTCATCTATTTCAATAGAAAAGGAGATAACAACCAAGCATGCTAAGAACAGACTAAAATATTTCAATTCGATCAATGCGGTGGGTATATTTGATATGAGCTCTAACGGTACCTAAAAGAAAATGGGATCCACTTCATGTCACTCCGCCCTATACTCCTCAACATAGTGGTTTTTTTGAAAGGAGAAACCAAACAATGTTAGACATCGTTCGATCAATGATAAGTGATACTAAGTTGCCTCTTTCCTTTTGGGATATGCGCTTGAAAACACAACTTATATGTTGAATTATGTACCTTCTTAATATGTTCCTAGGATATCATACGTGTTACGGACTAATAAGAAACCCCGTCTTGATTATCTTAAGGCATGTGTTTTTCCAACTTATATTAAGAACGTAAACCATAATAAACTCAAAACAAAATTAGTTTTATGTACGTTTGTAGGGTATCCTAGAAACTCACATGGATATATATCTATCATACAATGGAACAAAAAAATTTCAGCCCTACATTGGTAGTGTGGTTGGTTAAGTTAGCTGGCTTCCACCGGTGAGGTTGAGAATTCGATCCTCGCTAGCTACACTATTCATGTAAACATACATGAAGAATGGGCTAATGGCGTAGTACATACCCTCTCAGAGTTTTTACAAGCAATGCTTGGTTTTATAGGTCTTTAAAAAAGGTGATTATTTCAAGATGCACCTCCTTTTTGGAAAAGGAATTTCGATCTCAAGAAATCCATGGTAGGAAGATAGACTTGGATAAGATCTAAGAAACTCTCACAGAATCATAATATTTAAGTAGTAATTCAACACCTATAGAAGACATGCAACAAATTAGAAGGCCTAGTAGGGAATCTCACATGCAAAAGTGATACTATGGTTTTCTCATTAACGATGAGAAAAAAGAATTGTGTCATTCATGAAGAAGATCCCCTCACATAACGATGGGGTCCAAGAAATGTTTGGACGTTGTAAAAGGTGCCCGAAGGGGTAAAACCTATAGACTGCAAATAGATCTTAAGGTAGAAGATCGGTGCAGATGGAAAGGTCAAGACCTTTGATGCAAGATGGGTGGTGAATGTTTTATGTCAAATTCAAGGTGTTGAATACGATGAAACGTTTTCTCCAATCACCATTCATAAATTAACTCGGATACTACTTTCAGTCGTAGTTTATTATGACTATGAAATATTGCAGATGGATGTTAAAACAATATTTCTAGGTGAAGAGATAGTTTATATTTCAGAACAAAAGGTATTCGAAGTTAGTGGGAGAGGTGATAAGGCACATATACTCCTAATATTAATTTATGACCTTAAGCAAGCATCAAGAAGTTCAAATTATTGGTTTGGGACTTAGATCATATTATATGGCCAACAAAATAGATTAATTTGAGTAATATCAATACTTTAAGTAATAAGCGAATAACTTACTAGCTAAATGAACTTGAGCAGTAGAAAATAAGAAAATTAGTAATACCACAATTGGGATTTTTATACAAGTTCGGACATCCGTACTTCTTCCAGTGCTAAAACTCCCTATTGGAATTTCACTAGCTTAACCCTCTCTTAATCTAAATGAACAAGTTTACAACAGCTTATCCTAAGATGCTAAACATGACTTCGACCGGATTTTCTAATGATCCTGCAATAGGACTTCAACTTCAACATGAAAGAACATTTCCAGACTACTTGTATATGATACACGGATGCTACTTTAATACAATTTTCCTATAACCAACACAATATATTTCTAAGATGAATGAGCAAGTGGTATAGGAATTGATTTAAATATTTTTGATATGGAAATGGATGCAGAATATTTAATTGCTTAAGAAAATTAAAAGTGATAAATTAATAATGCAAATAGATCACAATTCAGATACAGAAAATTTGATTTGCATTATAATGGATTAGTGGCTTTTATAATTGTTCTCGGGATGTGTTTGAATTGCTACGTTACTTATAAATGTAAAGTTTATAATATTTCTGACAAAGATAAGTAATCGAATCAAGAAAGAGATGCTACGATACAAATAAGAAAAATCAAAATTCATGTCACCTTGTATTCATAGGTCAACATCTCTCTATTCATAGGTCGATCAGAATTCTTGGGTCGACTTATGGGAATACATAGGTTGACCTTGATAGAGTTAAGGGTGTGTCCTATGGAAATTATGTAATTGATTATATAACTTCACTATTATAGAGAATCTTGTTCGAAATGAAGTACACTTCTAGTTTTATTTTCTATTGTATATATTGTTGTATTGGATAGAGTACTATATTTTTATGTTAAATATGTATAAGTAGAAAATATTTAGAAGTATTTTATCAATTGCAGTTGTGAATGTGTTCGTAACCGTGAGTATTGAATCGATCTTAAAATACTTATTTCTTAAATGTTCTTAATCATGATGTATCGAGAAAAGGTTATCATACATCCATTGGGACTAGTGTACATACCACTCTCATACGATGGATAGTAAATTATTTATTATTGTTATGGGCATCAAAGGGTTACTTCTTGTGGTTGTTTATATCTATCACAGAATGAATGAATGAGATAATTTTATTGGTTAATATAACTAGGTCAAAATAGTAGATCTATTGCAACGATGTGTACTCTTCAGATTTGAAGGTATTGTGGATCTTAATTAACTAGACTGCACTTTGATTATGGTCAATCACATGACATAGCGAACTTGTTATGGATATAGTTGGGCATGCATTGACATATTTGAAGTGAAACATTACTCAAGAGAGGATTCGTCTCCTTCATTGTAGAAGGTTAGTATCACCATAATTGGTAGTCAACATAAAGTAAAAATCTACTGGACTAAATCGATCAATTAAATGTTATTCGATTAAACTAAGGATTTTTATGTAGTCTATACAATAAACTACAAATGTTATTGGAGTTTTTGACTGCTAACCAAAATCTATATATTAAAGTGATACTGGTGACGGTGAAATGAATACATGCATAAAATATCATTACAAGGTGTCGCTTACTATAAATTAGAAATTTGATTATGCCTAAATGGGCTATAAGCAGCTAAATTTGTGCCATATATTGTACTTTAACAAAATGTGTATAGGGTTCGGTATTTTAATTGTCTAAATATTAACCAATGACCGAGTTCACATCAAGGAGTCGACACAACCAAGTTATTAGCTAATTTTCGAGTTCAATCAATTTGACATTAATTTATCAATGTTATAAACTAATAATAAAATTAATATAGATGTTGTATTGATTTTTTATAGAAATTTAATTAACTATTTGAAGCCTAAAATTTATTAAAATGATGTATAACAATTATATGTTGATTAAATTAAAAATGGGCTTAAATGGATTAATTAAATAAATAATTTAAATATTAAATTAATTAGGTTAGAGCCCATAAACCCCTAAGGGGACTGACTATGCTTGGGCAATGATGGCCATGGCTTTTTTATATCGAAGGTTTAAAGATATGGAAAATTTGGTTACCTGGTTGGCGATATTTAGTGTAACGACCCAGTATTTTCAACCATTCGCATCCATTATAAGTGTATAGGTAGACACTCATGCCGGAGTTGAATTGCTCAAAATACTGCGTTGTAAATAAAATTTGGCAAAACTCAGCATATACAGTAAATAAAATAATTACATATCACAGACACAGAGTAATAACAATACTGCAGCGGAAACAAAGGATAGTAGTTC
The DNA here is from genome assembly GCA_030737815.1 of Allium fistulosum. Lineage (NCBI taxonomy): Eukaryota > Viridiplantae > Streptophyta > Magnoliopsida > Asparagales > Amaryllidaceae > Allium > Allium fistulosum. Next base: position 1,114,792,372 of record CM060905.1, read on the forward strand.
ATGAAGCTACTATATATATATAACAGAGTTAAACAAGATACAACAGAAGTCTCGAATACCATAGATGTCTCAATACAATAATCAAATACAAGATCTGAATACATCACTGGAATCAACAGAAAAACCGAAAGCAGGATCGATAGATTTCTGGATCTCCAAGCGAAGCTCCAACTTCAAAGGTGAGTCTCCAATGCTGTATCACTCAGTCTGACCCGAGCGTAAAGCAAAACACAAAACACTCGAGTCAGGATTAACATTCTCATATTAATAAATCCAACTCAAGTGAAATATCAACTGAAATACAAGTAACTTAAAGGATGTTTGGGATAACCATCCTCTAAGGGTCCGTTAAACTATTTACTATGTAGTAATATTCGCTATTATAAGAGTGTCTAAATAAGTAAAGTATAATCATATCGGAAAATAGCGTTAAGGGGATGGAGAACCTTAACGCGGTCGGATCTTAAAATCATAATCGTAGTAAAGCTCGATATGGTAGGTGACACGGCACAACTAGGCAATGCCAGGGTAGATATACCAATTACGCACACGGACTGATGGATACGCATAGCAGCCACTACCGTTCCACCTCAAACAACATTCCCAAATCGGAGGATGGCCATCTAGTCAAATCACAAGTAAGAGTATAAATCGAAGAAATGCGTCCGAGAAGAGGTGCTACCTCACTGGTCCGAGATCGCTCCTGTTTTAGCCACCTTATGCCAACTCACGGAAGTTGGGTCCACGTAACATACCTTAAGAACGTCGCCACCATCCTACTTCATTCTGGAAACTCCACCGCGTACACAGTTGTCAAAGTGGTTTTCGGTATCGACAGAGAGTATGTCCATATCCGATCCCGGTCTCTTTGCCAACCAATCGTTATTATAACACCATGGTCGTTTCAAAATAGTTTATACTTCAAACCAAAATCATTATCATTTCAAATCCCAATTTAATACGATATCATTTCACTTCAAATATATCCATTTTTAAAATCATATTACTTTCCAAAATTATATTGTTTTCGAAATCATAACACTTTCGTTTTTAAACAGTCTAGACATTAAATTTTCGTTATAAAATAAATTAGTTCCTTAAATTTCACAAATCGATTCAAATTAACTCGAATTCCAAAAATTTAATTTAATCACATCTCAAATCATAGGTTTCAACTCGATTTAGCTTCTAAATAAACCATTTCAATTTATCGATTTCAAATACATATCTGAACCATAAAATAAGTCATTTCAATTTTTATAAATTTCAAAATATTCAACATCTCAAAACTAAATTCAATATATATACATATCAAATTCACTTTACAATTATTTAGTTTTGAAATATTAACTTAACATTTCCATAACATTTAAATACAATTTCAATTTACAATTTAAATAAACAAATATCTCATTTAAATATTTATACATTTGAAATATCCATTTCAGTCACCTTTTCAACTTTCAAGTTGTAAATCACTTCTTTAAATTTCAAATTCAATACATTTCAAATCAAACTTATTTAAGGATAATTCTTAAATAAATATAATTTCAATCAATTTCAAATCATTATAAATTCTATATTTCAAAAATATAGATATTAAATAAATACTTAAACATATTATTTATCAACTTTATTAAATCAACTTTAATCAATCTTTTAAAATCAATATTTTATCAAAACCATATATTTCTTTTCAAAACCATAGAAATCATTTCCAAAACGTTTATATATATACCAACGGTGCCTGTATGTAATTTTCTATCCTATGGTCAAGTGATACGGATATTTATCATTTCAATCCGCAATTTAAAACATATTCGGGTATATATCTTTTCAACCCGAAATCCCAAATTCAATTCAATTGAAAATCGCTTGGGTTTATCATTTCAACCCATAACGATTTTCTCCTATTCTACAAGATCATTCGGGTATGTATCATTTCAACCCATAGTGATTTTATACTAACAGGGAACTTGCAGAGTGATAACAGATATGATAATAAAATAACACAGTAACAGGCATATATCATCAGTATAAATAACAGATAATGGTGTCGGATGTCATAGGTGAACATATACAGGTAATGACATATATAACAATGTAAATAACTAACATCAGCATATTTCAATTGATATTTCAATTGAAATCAAAAAAAAAATATAAGAACATTAATTGTGAGTGATTGCTCACCTTTCGAGGCTAGAGATGGACGAGAATGATAAGAGTTACAGATCCAAGCATGAATTTCAAAGCAAAGCAAGACAGGTACGAAATTTGATGGATAAAGCTGATAACAGAAATAGACGAATCGAATCAGAAATGGATCGATGATGATAAATGGTATAAGTGAATTCATATATAACTATATATAACTATATATAAAAAATCATATTCCACATTCAAACACATATAAAAATCTTTATAATATATATAAAAGAAACGATATTAAGTTTAAACATATATACACATACCCAAATAAAATTCTATATGTATTAAAAATCAAGGTACAGCTACTATGTGAAATATATGGAACATATGCATATGACTTAACATATTATTATTATTATAACATATACATGTTACCAGCAAAAATCAAAATAAGTACAGGTTTTATAAACTTACATGAACATAAAATATACAACTCGACAGAACATAATATACCTATATACAAACAACAGACATAAATAAAACTTGCTTAACACATATATAAGCAGACTTAATTTATCTATTAACATATCTATAAATATATACGGCTAACCTTTATACTTGAAACTAACTCATGTATACTTATGTATAAACTAATATATGTAGATCATGTACGTTGGTTTTAAATGTAAACATATCTATAGGGTCCAGCCTATACTTACATACCTATAATATATAATCATACTTCATACTTTAAAGTATGTACATTGAAAAGCCAGAATAGATGGAAATAGCAGGGGAAAAGCTAGACAATTTAATATATATGTACGACTAAACTTCACCAATATATATAACAATTTAGAATCACCATTTAACTTCATAAATATATTACCTTTTAAAACAAATACCAAAACGAAAATCTTAAACACACACAAAAAAAACTGTTTTGAAACCAAAGATATATATATATATAAATCAGATAGAATATATTCTACCTCCTAATATATATAAAACGTTGTATATATTATTCTCAAAACTGTTTCAAACATGCTACAGTTTCAGTATATATGAATTACAGGCAAAGACCTTATATATAAACTAACTTTATAAACCAAATATTATAAACACCTATATAGTATAACACTATCAAACATATAACATATACGATAGAGTAGCTAACAGTAAGTATAAATAATACATATATAAACAACTTAAAAAAAACTAACTGTAAACAAAGTCTTAAAACAAAATATATACATAATAAAATACTTACATAATAGTTTCAACACTAAGACCAATATATCATGCGTCATCAACAGAAAAGCTTGGCAACAAGAGAAAGTTTCAGGGTGGCGGTCGAACAATGGTCTAGCAGGCGAAGGTTGCTGCTGCTCCGGAGAGGAGATGAGGCACAGGTTGGATCTGGGCGCGAGCTTGGAAGATGAGAGTTGTCAGGAGGCTGTGGTTGAAGCTTTGGTGGTGCGAGGGGCGGAGGGTGGTGCTCGGCACGGAGGAAGAGATATGGGCGAGCATGGTTTGTGGCGGCACGTGGGGATTTTGGGCTGAGCAGTTGGGTTCGAGGAGGAGGGCAGGGCGTAGTGGGGATCTGGTGAAGTGGAGGACTGGAAATTGGGGTAGGTCAGGCGGATGGTGGTGATCTCAGTCGTGGGGTTGTGTGGGGACAGGCAGGACGTGGGCAGGGCTCCTTCTCGTAGGGTCGGTGGTTGCGTGGCTGTCATTGGGACGTGGGGACTAGCCTAGGGTCGGGCTCGAGAGAGGAGTGGTGAGTGATGAGGTCTCGGGTGGAAAACGTGGGGAAAGAGGAAGAGCAATTGGAATGAAGGAGGTGGCAGACAAATCTAATACAAATTTAGATTCGAAGAGACAGATCCGAGAAGAATGAAAAGGAGAAATAAATGGGCTAGCGTTTCGGTCTAGGAGAGAGCGATTCAACAGAATTTGAAATAATGGAGATGTAACCGATGACCATTGAATCAGCAAAAATTTATCAAAGCAATTTATTATATTGCTTGGCCTGCACGTTCAAACTTGAAAAAGGCAAACGAAAGCTAACGGTCACAATTCAGGGTACCGGTACGACGCACTGTTTTATTGTTTCTGTCGCGTACCGGACCTCAAAATACAGAGTTGAATATACCGTAGAGGTCAGCGCAACGAGACGATCAAAACGGTACACAGATATTAGTGGTACGGTCATCCGATCAAAAGTCGATAACCGGTACCAGAAATGCTGCTATTTTAACCGAATTAAGATAAACGGAGCAACAGAAGTCCAAATTTGACGAAACGAAAGATGACGTCTCACTCAGAAGCTGATTTACAAATTTTCCATGTAAAAATATTTAGGTTTGGAAAACATTTTATTATCATCAATTTTAACTGATTAAATTGAAGTAAATTTACGCGCGAAATAAATTTTCATATTTTCGGACGAAAATTTACCAGTTGCTATATTTAATTAGACGCATTCCAAATATCAAATTTAAATTTCAAAATTTTATTGTTTAAAATTTCACAAAATTTAACTAATTACGTTATTTAACAGTTAAAATTTACGGGTCGTTACACTCTCCCCCACTCAAAACTTTTCGTCCTCGAAAAGGAAGGAGGTAGGAGAGTAGAAGCAACCAACAGAAAAATAGATTAAAAGACAAGATAAGGCTATTAATTTAAACCATATAATTCAAATTAAACTAATTAATATTTAACAATTTGATTTAATCCACTGAGTTCACTTAAGTTAAATCAATTCATTTATTTCTGAATTCATTACCTTATGTCTAGTCATCCCCAATTAACAATTTCTAAATCAATCAATTTGTATAATCATTTATTTTCCTCATATTTTATTCAACAAATTTATCTTATATTCCATATATTTAAACCATATAAATTAATCTAAACCATATAATTTCAGTTTAAATCAATTTATATTCAATAATTGATTTTAAATTCAAGGTATTTCCATACTTTAATCAAATTTCAATTTATTAATTCCTTCCAAACAAATTTATTTGTCTCATCTTATTATCCACTTAACTTATAATTCTATTTATTTCAATTAATATTTATAACTAAATTTTTAGTGTATAACATTTATTATAACCACTCAAATCTTTCCTTATAAAGTCATTTTATATTGTATATTATCCCATTACATTTTTAACTTCTGAAAATTTTAGGTAAGTTATGTTGAGATGTAATTGAGTATTATACAAATAAGATTTTACAATTCAGTTATTCCTAGTTAACTATTTATCCAAGAATTTTGACTTTAGTTTATAATTGAAATCATCTTTAATCTAAAATTTAAGAATTTAAATCTCTGATTTACTTCAAACAATTTAGAGATATATATAATAATATTTATATCAAATCAAATTAAATTTTAAAATCAGATACCTGTATATATATATACATCAAATTATACTGAAGAAATTCAAATCGAATGTATTTTTTTCTTTTCTCTTTTTTTTTTTCAAAACAAAACCGTAGCAAAGCTACAGAATGGTTTCTCCTCTTCGAAACTCGAAAATGAATGTCGATGATGAGGCCGTCATCACCGAAATTATTTTCCAGCGACAAAGAGAAGAGCACTGATTTAAACATTTAAATTCTTTGAAAACCATTTTATTCGAAAATACTTTAAATAATATACATTTTAAGGCTTTAAAACAAAGTTTGAAATCACCAGAAATTTAATTCTTAAATTTCTCAATTTAAATCCATTTCAATTCCAAATAAATTCAAAACAGTTATCATTTTGCAATAGTCAATGACTTACAAAATAATAAAATGATAATCAAATGTTATCATTTCAACAACCAAATTATTTAACTTTTAATTCCAGAAAATTTTTCTTATATTTTTATAATATAATCATACAAATTTATTTCATTTATCAAATTTTAAAATTTATATTGTATCAGTTTGCTCTATTCAAGTGTTTTGGAAATCCTGTCGATAGCGTTGATCAGACGAATCGATCGAAAATCCAAACCAACATCAACAACTCAAACAACACACTATAAACATAAACTATTTTATATTAATTACAAATACACTCCCTCACACGATGATTTCAGAATTGGATTCCGACAAAAGGATAGAGATCCAAATATAGAGGAACTCTAATCAAAGAGAATTATAATCTAAAATAGATAGGCTCGAAACGAAGGTTAGATGATTGCATTTCAAACAGGAAGATGTATAAAGTTGTATAAATCGCGGGCAACCTTAACCGGGTCAACCGTGACTTCATAGATAAGATCGATGTAGAATTCTGAAGCAAATTGACATTCGATTACCAGAGGTAGAATTCGGGTATAGCATAAGATAGCAGCATCGTAAACCGAGGATACAGAAATCTCCGGTGAATCAATACCGATTGTAAAGGAGTTTCTCCCCAGTACAAATTATTCGAAGATTGGCGAGACCGCCGATTTATTATAGAGATCATTCGAAGTGGAGTTATGGGATACTCCAGAATCAAAGACACGAATAGAGGAGACACAAATGGACTTTGGAACCGAAGGGAACGTTCCAAAATTCAAAGGAACCGAGTCAAAGAAGAAGGAATTCAAGCTTGAACGAAAGTGATTCTGTAATCGAATTTTCTACATATGCTGATTTTTGCCTAAAACCAGGCTCTGATACCACATGTAACGACCCAGTATTTTCAACCATTCGCATCCATTATAAGTGTATAGGTAGACACTCATGCCGGAGTTGAATTGCTCAAAATACTGCATTGTAAATAAAATTTGGCAAAACTCAGCATATACAGTAAATAAAATAATTACAGATCACAGACACAGAGTAATAACAATACTGCAGCGGAAACAAAGGATAGTAGTTCATGAAGCTACTATATATATATAACAGAGTTAAACAAGATACAACAGAAGTCTCGAATACCATAGATGTCTCAATACAATAATCAAATACAAGATCTGAATACATCACTGGAATCAACAGAAAAACCGAAAGCAGGATCGATAGATTTCTGGATCTCCAAGCGAAGCTCCAACTTCAAAGGTGAGTCTCCAATGCTGTATCACTCAGTCTGACCCGAGCGTAAAGCAAAACACAAAACACTCGAGTCAGGATTAACATTCTCATATTAATAAATCCAACTCAAGTGAAATATCAACTGAAATACAAGTAACTTAAAGGATGTTTGGGATAACCATCCTCTAAGGGTCCGTTAAACTATTTACTATGTAGTAATATTCGCTATTATAATAGTGTCTAAATAAGTAAAGTATAATCATATCGGAAAATAGCGTTAAGGGGATGGAGAACCTTAACGCGGTCGGATCTTAAAATCATAACCGTAGTAAAGCTCGATATGGTAGGTGACACGGCACAACTAGGCAATGCCAGGGTAGATATACCAATTACGCACACGGACTGATGGATACGCATAGCAGCCACTACCGTTCCACCTCGAACAACATTCCCAAATCGGAGGATGGCCATCTAGTCAAATCACAAGTAAGAGTATAAATCGAAGAAATGCGTCCGAGAAGAGGTGCTACCTCACTGGTCCGAGATCGCTCCTGTTTTAGCCACCTTATGCCAACTCACGGGAGTTGGGTCCACGTAACATACCTTAAGAACGTCGCCACCATCCTACTTCATTCTGGAAACTCCACCGCGTACACAGTTGTCAAAGTGGTTTTCGGTATCGACAGAGAGTATGTCCATATCCGATCCCGGTCTCTTTGCCAACCAATCGTTATTATAACACCGTGGTCGTTTCAAAATAGTTTATACTTCAAACCAAAATCATTATCATTTCAAATCCCAATTTAATACGATATCATTTCACTTCAAATATATCCATTTTTAAAATCATATTACTTTCCAAAATTATATTGTTTTCGAAATCATAACACTTTCCTTTTTAAACAGTCTAGACATTAAATTTTCGTTATAAAATAAATTAGTTCCTTAAATTTCACAAATCGATTCAAATTAACTCGAATTCCAAAAATTTAATTTAATCACATCTCAAATCATACGTTTCAACTCGATTTAGCTTCTAAATAAACCATTTCAATTTATCGATTTCAAATACATATCTGAACCATAAAATAAGTCATTTCAATTTTTATAAATTTCAAAATATTCAACATCTCAAAACTAAATTCAATATATATACATATCAAATTCACTTTACAATTATTTAGTTTTGAAATATTAACTTAACATTTCCATAACATTTAAATACAATTTCAATTTACAATTTAAATAAACAAATATCTCATTTAAATATTTATACATTTGAAATATCCATTTCAGTCACCTTTTCAACTTTCAAGTTGTAAATCACTTCTTTAAATTTCAAATTCAATACATTTCAAATCAAACTTATTTAAGGATAATTCTTAAATAAATATAATTTCAATCAATTTCAAATCATTATAAATTCTATATTTCAAAAATATAGATATTAAATAAATACTTAAACATATTATTTATCAACTTTATTAAATCAACTTTAATCAATCTTTTAAAATCAATATTTTATCAAAACCATATATTTCTTTTCAAAACCATAGAAATCATTTCCAAAACGTTTATATATATACCAACGGTGCCTGTATGTAATTTTCTATCCTATGGTCAAGTGATACGGATATTTATCATTTCAATCCGCAATTTAAAACATATTCGGGTATATATCTTTTCAACCCGAAATCCCAAATTCAATTCAATTGAAAATCGCTTGGGTTTATCATTTCAACCCATAACGATTTTCTCCTATTCTACAAGATCATTCGGGTATGTATCATTTCAACCCATAGTGATTTTATACTAACAGGGAACTTGCAGAGTGATAACAGATATGATAATAAAATAACACAGTAACAGGCATATATCATCAGTATAAATAACAGATAATGGTGTCGGATGTCATAGGTGAACATATACAGGTAATGACATATATAACAATGTAAATAACTAACATCAGCATATTTCAATTGATATTTCAATTGAAATCAAAAAAAAAAATATAAGAACATTAATCGTGAGTGATTGCTCACCTTTCGAGGCTAGAGATGGACGAGAATGATAAGAGTTACAGATCCAAGCATGAATTTCAAAGCAAAGCAAGACTGGTACGAAATTTGACGGATAAAGCTGATAACAGAAATAGACGAATCGAATCAGAAATGGATCGATGATGATAAATGGTATAAGTGAATTCATATATAACTATATATAACTATATATAAAAAATCATATTCCACATTCAAACACATATAAAAATCTTTATAATATATATAAAAGAAACGATATTAAGTTTAAACATATATACACATACCCAAATAAAATTCTATATGTATTAAAAATCAAGGTACAGCTACTATGTGAAATATATGGAACATATGCATATGACTTAACATATTATTATTATTATAACATATACATGTTACCAGCAAAAATCAAAATAAGTACAGGTTTTATAAACTTACATGAACATAAAATATACAACTCGACAGAACATAATATACCTATATACAAACAACAGACATAAATAAAACTTGCTTAACACATATATAAGCAGACTTAATTTATCTATTAACATATCTATAAATATATACGGCTAACCTTTATACTTGAAACTAACTCATGTATACTTATGTATAAACTAATATATGTAGATCATGTACGTTGGTTTTAAATGTAAACATATCTATAGGGTCCAGCCTATACTTACATACCTATAATATATAATCATACTTCATACTTTAAAGTATGTACATTGAAAAGCCAGAATAGATGGAAATAGCAGGGGAAAAGCTAGACAATTTAATATATATGTACGACTAAACTTCACCAATATATATAACAATTTAGAATCACCATTTAACTTCATAAATATATTACCTTTTAAAACAAATACCAAAACGAAAATCTTAAACACACACAAAAAAAACTGTTTTGAAACCAAAGATATATATATATATAAATCAGATAGAATATATTCTACCTCCTAATATATATAAAACGTTGTATATATTATTCTCAAAACTGTTTCAAACATGCTACAGTTTCAGTATATATGAATTACAGGCAAAGACCTTATATATAAACTAACTTTATAAACCAAATATTATAAACACCTATATAGTATAACACTATCAAACATATAACATATACGATAGAGTAGCTAACAGTAAGTATAAATAATACATATATAAACAACTTAAAAAAAACTAACTGTAAACAAAGTCTTAAAACAAAATATATACATAATAAAATACTTACATAATAGTTTCAACACTAAGACCAATATATCATGCGTCATCAACAGAAAAGCTTGGCAACAAGAGAAAGTTTCAGGGTGGCGGTCGAACAATGGTCTAGCAGGCGAAGGTTGCTGCTGCTCCGGAGAGGAGATGAGGCACAGGTTGGATCTGGGCGCGAGCTTGGAAGATGAGAGTTGTCAGGAGGCTGTGGTTGAAGCTTTGGTGGTGCGAGGGGCGGAGGGTGGTGCTCGGCACGGAGGAAGAGATATGGGCGAGCATGGTTTGTGGCGGCACGTGGGGATTTTGGGCTGAGCAGTTGGGTTCGAGGAGGAGGGCAGGGCGTAGTGGGGATCTGGTGAAGTGGAGGACTGGAAATTGGGGTAGGTCAGGCGGATGGTGGTGATCTCAGTCGTGGGGTTGTGTGGGGACAGGCAGGACGTGGGCAGGGCTCCTTCTCGTAGGGTCGGTGGTTGCGTGGCTGTCATTGGGACGTGGGGACTAGCCTAGGGTCGGGCTCGAGAGAGGAGTGGTGAGTGATGAGGTCTCGGGTGGAAAACGTGGGGAAAGAGGAAGAGCAATTGGAATGAAGGAGGTGGCAGACAAATCTAATACAAATTTAGATTCGAAGAGACAGATCCGAGAAGAATGAAAAGGAGAAATAAATGGGCTAGCGTTTCGGTCTAGGAGAGAGCGATTCAACAGAATTTGAAATAATGGAGATGTAACCGATGACCATTGAATCAGCAAAAATTTATCAAAGCAATTTATTATATTGCTTGGCCTGCACGTTCAAACTTGAAAAAGGCAAACGAAAGCTAACGGTCACAATTCAGGGTACCGGTACGACGCACTGTTTTATTGTTTCTGTCGCGTACCGGACCTCAAAATACAGAGTTGAATATACCGTAGAGGTCAGCGCAATGAGACGATCAAAACGGTACACAGATATTAGTGGTACGGTCATCCGATCAAAAGTCGATAACCGGTACCAGAAATGCTGCTATTTTAACCGAATTAAGATAAACGGAGCAACAGAAGTCCAAATTTGACGAAACGAAAGATGACGTCTCACTCAGAAGCTGATTTACAAATTTTCCATGTAAAAATATTTAGGTTTGGAAAACATTTTATTATCATCAATTTTAACTGATTAAATTGAAGTAAATTTACGCGCGAAATAAATTTTCATATTTTCGGACGAAAATTTACCAGTTGCTATATTTAATTAGACGCATTCCAAATATCAAATTTAAATTTCAAAATTTTATTGTTTAAAATTTCACAAAATTTAACTAATTACGTTATTTAACAGTTAAAATTTACGGGTCGTTACACTTAGCCCATCATTTTCTCTTCTCCATACAAACAATGATAAAATAGAAAACCCTAGCCTCCAATGTAAAAGAAAGGAAAAGAATTTGTTGAAGTCTAGAAGAGAGATTTGCTATTTCTAGTTATTGGTAAGGAATATAGAATTCAAGGAGGAGATTACTATCAGGTATCGGACCCATATAGGATCCAAAAGTACACATTTTTATTTAATCATTCATATATGATGTTTAACCTCTTCATCATATTCTTTATGTTTTTTTGGCCAATAAAAAAACTTAATTTTTTTTCGATAATTGTTTAATACATACACAGATATATATATATATACACACACAAAACTACATACATATAATTATGTACACACACACACATGTGTGTGTGTGTCTATATATATGCAAGTGTGTGTGTATACTTAATAGTTTCCGAAAAATAAATGTAAAATACATAGGTTAGTTATAAGCACATATATATATTCAGTTATAAAATTAAAACATACATGTTTTGATGTTTTGAATTTACATAAAAAAACTTTGTTTTGTTTTTGGTTGTACAAAAAAAATTATTATTTAATATTATATATTTGTATATATTTCACAGTTAATATAAACAAACATATATATACACATTTATAATAATTTTTTGATAAAATAAATTTATATGCCTCACGTATTTATTTATAATAAAAATTATTTTAATTAATTAAAATTAAATTTTGAACAAGTCAAATTTTTATTTAAGTACAAATTATTATTTTCAATGAAAGATTAATCCTCTTATAAGGAGAGCACTTGTAATATTGTTAATGTAAAAGCTAAAACCACACATACGTTCGATGAGTAATACTACATACAGATATAAGATCATCCCCAAGATGATCCATAAATGAGAAATGTGAAAACGTGCGTAAGTTACATACATTTTCGTTATAGGCCCGTGTTTCAAAAAAAATGTGAAACATCAACAAATGTGCATTTAAATGCAATTTATACACATACATGCATGCATACAAACACACACATACATGCATACATAGATACATATATGTATGTATGTATGTATGTTAGTATGAATGTATATAAACACACACATCTAGCATTGGGTAAACCACATAAAATAACCGTCCTTGTTCTACTGTATCTTTTGTTCCATTTATTTTAGAACAATCATAAAAACTTTTTTAATTATGGACCTACTATCATAAATTCCACACGTAATCCCAGCATTCAATGTATATCCCTAAATAATCTCATTTTTCCATTATTCAACTATTTCATTTTATGAAGTTCAACGTAAGCTAGATTAGCCAACATTTATATGTTTCGATATAGCTAAGAGTAGACCGAAATGGTCTCACGAAGCCGATAACCATATAGTAAAATAGAATCTTTTCTTTCCATTCACGTGATTGGCGACAGTTGCTAGTTCAATCACTTTATATGTCCACCATTCAGAAGTCAAAAATGGGAACGACTCGGATTGGTATATGTGATTGAATCGTTGACTGAAATCCGAATGTGAGCTTAACACATTCTTGGTTAAGTAGGTTTTTAAAGTATATGAAAATAGAATGTGTTATGCTTAACACATGTGAAAATATTATATTAAATTAATTATTGGCTAAAAAAATAAACTTAATTTTGATGTGTGTGTATCAGTTAATGAGTACAAGTATAATCTATCCCATGTTAAATTGTCATCTCTTTACAAGTTACCACAAATATATAACCATAGATCCTAATTGTTTTTCATTACCATGTGACATTTACTCATTTATGTGCACTGTAAATAGTCTGCCATGTTTATAATAGTTGCCATGTTTTCGTTATGAACGCAAACACATTATAAATTTAAAAAAAATAAACCTTTGTAAAATAGTGTAAAATTGGACATAACACTTAATAATACAATCACATTGTACAAACACAAATTCTTTAAGGTAAGTTAATCAAACTAGGATTAAAACACAAAACTATTTTATTAAAAATGCTTGATATGATTTAGTGAAAGATACATTGTTCATGTAAACACAAAATAAGATCTTATGCGAATTAATAAATGGAATTTTTAGAATTTTTCTATTTACCCCATTGTCGATGCACTTGATTGAATAATGGTATCAAAGCTTGCATTACATTCACATAGATAATGGACCAATACGTAGGGCAATCGCTTGATAAATCCAACTAAATGTGTGTATAAGGAAAATGTGTTTAACTAAGGAGAAGGTTACTCTAATTAAGGATTGTTCTTATGAATGGAAAACCACCCAACTCCTCATCCTTAACTAGCTCATCGAAATGGTATGTTTTCAAGGGTATGCCTTAAAGGAAGGCTAAAAAATATTTTACATCTTTGGTTGATGCAAATAAGCATATTTGAATATAATAAATTTTATAAAGAGTTACATAATATGGATTTAAAATTTAGTTTAAGTTCAAATTTAAATTTATAAAGATCATAAATAAATTCATTTAAATCAAAGTGTTATAAATAAGTAAATTTGAATATTTTTTAAATTTACATAAATATAAATGTTATATTTAAATTAACTAAAAGGTTTAAGAATTACATATACATATACATACATACATACATACATACATACATACATACATATATAACTAATTGATTTATAAATGATATAATAAAGTTATATATATATGACATATGTATAAAGAATTAGGGAGGTTTAAATGAATTAAAACACGTGTAGACCTAAGGTAGTATACATTAAATGTAGAATTATATGACTTCACAAATTTATACTTATCACTATTGTAATGTCGATAATACTCAAATAAAATTTTGAAATTATGAATTAAAATAAAACCGCTCTCCATCATTTACAATATGAATATAGTATTATACATAACTATGGTTGTTGACCACCATGAAGCCATAGAAAATCTCTAGCGATGTTTGTATTGTCCCTGGATAGGTAAGACTATTATTTGAGTTTGTTTAGCACCCTCAAGGGTAACATAATTACCCTTAAGCTATCATGAAATGATTGGTCTAGGGTATCTAATGTTTTCCTGATTTGTTGAGCACACTCAAGGTTGTTAGATGATTAGGAGTGAGCAAAAGTATAACTAGGAGTTATAAATGAGATATAATCTGTAACATCCCCTACTTTGAGGCCCAAAGCTAAGTGCTACAGATGCAGTCATCATCTATAGTATTAACTTCCGGTGACAAAAAATGGTAATGTTAATGGTACCCATAATATCAATAGCACATGAATATGAACTAAAATCAACACAGATTTCAAAAACGGCTTTTCTAATTACATTACAAACCAATATTTCATATTCAATTACGTAATCCCAAAATTATTCCCAAGTTTTGATCAAATATAATTATTACAAATTATGCCAAGAGTGACATATGAAGATGGCTCCTTGGATGATCAAAGTACTAGATTGACATATCAGTCATAAATACATCACAGCGGAAATAATACTAAATAGCTCCTACATACCTAGCTTTGCCTCCTGCACGTCTTCGGAAGCTTATTCATCTAACCTACTAATCCTAGAAAGTCCTTAACTCCCAATCTCCTCAAATTTAATTTTGAGCACCCGAGAGTTTAAGGGGAAAACATAAACTTCTAGTCAGACATAAAGCCTGGTGTGAAATTCTATTACATCTCGGTTTTTTGATATTAAGTGAGACCACGCCGCTTAGCAAAATGGGTTTCCCCTAATGAATATCCTTTTAAAACCATATCTTTTGCAAATCAAAAACCTATAATCAAACTGATTATAACAATAATAGCAATAAGATATATGCATATAAATCAGGTAATCAATCGAATATGTCCACACTATAGTTTTATCTGGCTAACTATTAACCACTGGCCGACTCAAGCCTACCAGACATAATAAACATTCTAACTTCTGTTAGACACAATACTGGGCTATCTGCCCTTAACTATCTTCTTCTAGGGTCAACTGATCCTAATGGTTTTGCGGGCTCACCAATAACCTATTTTTACTCTGTATATTCCCTTTTGTGTGTAACAGTATTTTAGTCCCATCTGTGACAAAGCCCTACACACTGGAATTTTGGATTTATATTAGCTAAGGGCTACTAGCTAAATTATAGGGCGCGACCCCATATCAGTCCCATCTGGTCTTCTAATATCTGAGTCATATACTTAGGGTTAACTACCCTATTCAAATTTCATTTCCTTGTAAACAATCTTTACAAATGATTTACTCTTGAAATCATATCTTTATAAAAAAGGAAATCATACCCTTTACTTTACTCAAAATACTGATGCCATGATATATGCTTTACACAAAACTATGTTGATGAAATCTAATCAATGGGATTATCTATCCCTTCAATAAGTTAAAGCCTCTTTTAAACTTAGAAAACTTTTGGCTATAAGGCCAAAACAATACCTTCAAAACCTTTGTTTAAAACCATAAACAATCCCTTTCAAATTCATTGAAAGTCCCTTTTCAAAATAAGCTAACAACTTTAACCTTGAAAGCATTAGGTCGAAAGGCCAAAACATACCTTTCAAATGTATTAGGATTAGACCTTTCAAAATCATCACTTACACCTTAGACATCCTCTTTTGAAACCATTAAAACAAACCTTTCGAAACACTTAAGATAAACCTTTCAAAACACTCAAAGTATACCTTTCGAAAGCATTGGAATCCTTTCCTTCGAAATACTTAAAACGTACCTTCTGAAAGTATTAGGTTCACGTAAGAGTTGTGGAAACATAGCTTCGAAACCATTTAAAAGTATCCCTTTCGAAACCATTGGGTTTAACATATAGTATAACTATAGGGTCAAAGAAAACAGAAGTGAAAGTAACCCTTTTGAAAGCATTGATCTTAATTAAAAGAGCTGGGGAAGAGGTTAGTTTCGAAACCATCCTTTTGAAACCATTGCCTCCGAAACCTTTGACAAAAGCAGCTAAAAGGACCCCTACTAATTTGAAAGGTATGAATGCGGCAGCTAGGTATCGAATAGGTTCAAAAGTGGAAAATCCTTCGAAAGCTCCTTTTAAAAACAAAGACAGGAAGCAACACTTTCGAAAGCTTCCTTTTTAGAACAAGGACAAGTTAATGGGTTCAAAACCTAATAAAATTGGCTTCAACCCCTTCGAAAGCATGCTTTCGACACAGTCCCTTTTGCCTTTCTCCAATACACTACGTATCAATTGATTGATACCATGTGCATTAGTTTCGAATGGATGCGAAAGGCCTTCTGGGCATGTTGACGAAAGCAAGCAATGGAAGTGGTGAAGTTGTTATTCGAAACAAAACCGGTTTTATGCCTTTGAAAGTAATTCTGTTTCACATAACTTGCCTAATTTGTCAAATTATGATTGGTTGCCAATTCTTTATTAAAGTCTTTTCTATAAAGGCTGTCGAATTCAATAATTAATAATTGAAATCATTTTAACAAATAAGCCATTCCCTTCAACAAAACATTTAAGTCATCCAACTTAAATAATTTAATAACCATACTAAAGCTCTTAGGAAAAATCCCCAAAAATCATTGTAATTTGGTTTAGATATGATTTCTAACATATATAAATTTCAGACCCAACAACAATGTTCAATTGCCTTTAAATAATTTAAACCTAATATTAACTATTTTCTCTCGTAGAAAATCCAAAATAAATCCACAATCACTTAGAAAATTTTGAAACTTGGAACCCACTTTTAAAATAATGTTCTTGACTATATATAAAAAAATGCAAATCATATGGATGTCATTTTATAGGTTTTCCAATCTAAACTTATCATAAAATCTATATGAAACAATATAAATCATCAACAAGCATATATATCCATTTAAACAAACACAACATGGCATGTAACTTGCAAAATTAATTCGAATCTAACTTGAAACCGAAATCAATATCAAAAGTGAGATGTAAGTTAATTATTCACCTTGGCTTTGTGTTAAGAAGGTTGAATTTTGCCCTTATAAGATTGATTTGCTTAATCTTTCTACTTGAATCCTAGCTTTTCTTTTCCTTGAATCATCTTAATGGTTGTCGGCCAAGCTCAATAGGGTTTTAGTTTTGTTTGTGAATGTTAAAATGAATAAGGAATGAATAATAGAAGGTTTAGGGTATATGAACAAAGTCTATTCCTATTTTACCCTTACATATTCCACCTACTTACTTATTTTTATTCTCTTTTGCTAATACATTCATTAAGGCATGTCTCCTTCTAAATTAACAAATCTCAATCCCTTAACTATCTACATTATTTCATTTAATTTATCTAATTAAATGTTCTAAATAATGTTAGTTAAAATTAGGGTCATTACGTAATCAGTAAAGAGTTACTTACTATTTATGGGGACAATAATTTGTTGAACACCTCATGGTTGTAGTAACATGATACATGGTTCCTAACACCCACTAAAGGAATGAATGAAATTCTTGTATCTTTCTTCGGATTTTTGAGATGCAAAGTTCAATGAAATCCTTATTAGAAAAATATAATAAACCATGCTAATAAGTATAAGAACATATGTGTTACTGTAATAGCTAATCTAATATATTTGCACGGCTAAGGTAATTTTATTGATTAAAATATACTATAAGCACTGAATTGAAAATTGTCTGCGAAATGTAAGAATTCACTTACCAACAAATCTCTTAGCACATTGGTACTTTAATACTTATGCAAGAGCCGAATAATACAACCATTAAACAATCATGTCTGGGTCACTTAAGTGATAATATTTCCCGAGACTATGTATTATCCTATATGAGTTTTTGAACTCTAAATAAATGCTAGAGTATGGATATTTGATATATATTTGATAACATACAAAATTTGTACGGTGAACAAGTCGCATACGTAATATATGAAATCTCGATGAAAATGTTACATTTGAAATCAAAAAGTAAACTAGAGTGCAAGATCTTGTGTTCAAGAATACAATAAGGATATTGTTGTTCTAGAAACAATACTATATGATGGACAATAGACAGAACTAGGAAATTCAATAATTGAAATGTCAGTTTTGATCTATTTACTTAATTGTGATATCCTTAAAACATTAAGGATGACTGAACATGTTTTGTAAAGAATTTGATGCATTCTTGTAGTAAAAGGTTTCCTTTTGAATGGTTTGACCTTTAAAATAGAAAATAAAAGTTTTAAAATGGTAATAATGTTGGCACGGTTGGGATGAAGAGAGTGAATGATCACCATTACTTTATGAAGAGACATTGGAAATGTAACGACCCAGAATTTTAGTCATTTGAATTTGAAATATTTAATTGATTTTAAATATTGAAAAGTTAATTTTATAAGTTAAATAACTTGAATTTCAAATATAGCGATTTATTTGATAATTAAATTGTTAAATTTATTATTTGGAATTGTTTGAATTATAGAATCTTAAATTCGGTGTGAATAAAAATGATTTCGAAAGTTGATTTAAATTCTATTTATATAAAATGAAGATAATAAACTTTTGAATGTGAATGAAGAAAGCAAACTCATTATAAGGCATTCCATCACTCTTAATGAGTTACTCCACCAAAGCCAAGGTTCTCACTTAACCTTGCACTTTGATACCAAACTATAATGAACCACTTTTCCGTACAGTTTAAGCGTGCAACCAACCACACGTGATCCACTCAAATTGAATGGAAAGGTGGATAGTTAGGCAAAAAGAAGAAGGAAGAAGAGAAGAAGAAACTAAACAACACAGAATTTCACAACGGAACGAATAATCTATAATATACAAAAAATCTTTACACAAAAGCAAATTGTAATATATATATATATAGACATGAATCAGAGTATACTAACCTAATTCAGCCCGGACGGTTATAACAACCTATCCTCATAATTGCTGATAAATGTAATAATGAATACAGTGGAAAAATAACCATGTACGTGAATATGTCTCTGGCCTCCAGCTCATTTCCTGAAGCTCCAAAGCATCCCAACTAAATCTGTAATATGCTCGGTCCAACCCGAGCATTATAATAAAATAACACCAGAACCAGTACGGAAAACCAGCGTGAGAAAACACACCCAATTGAATTTTAATGTTTTATAAATCTTTTGAAAATAAAGGTATCTTGTAAGACCACGCCGCACATAAACACGGACGAGTTTTTACCTTATGATAACCAAAAAAAATTTGATAGAAAATCCATTGATATTATAATAATGTTTAGGGGTCAAAGTAAAATATAAATTTTGTTGAAATTCTTGCATCTCACGTTTCAGCATAGTTGGGCATAACTAAGTCTGTACAGCGCTTATTGGAGAATGGATTCCATACAATGACTAGGCTACTAGGGTATCACCCGTCACGGTGCATCTCTAGACAAAATAACACTAAGGACCCACCAGGATCCCCAGCTAACATAGAACTAACCTACCACTTGATTAGTAGTATAGAATATGATCACCCCTCCGTTAATGGGCCCCGAAGAAAACAAATGATAGATAATATCGACTCTAGATAGGGATGATCATACCCTACTTGGGAGTGACCCACTTAGCCCTGTTGCATCTCCCATCTTTTAGTCATTTTCGATTGATGAGGCTTGAGGCTACTTTTTACCTTTTATATAGCACTTCCTACTTGGAATGCTAACATTGCCTTCCAAGCAACAATACAATGCCATCATTCATCCATACAAATTCGTTTTGGGATTGAATGGAATACTTGAGAGCTCCGTCTTCAATTCCATCATCTTCAAGATGTCTTCACTTCGAATGCTTGAGTTGGATCAAAGTGGTTTTCGGATAACATATCCAACCCTGGTCTCTTCAAACAACATTCAATAATTTCCGGTAAACTCCACCTCGGTTCTTTAGGAAATAAACAGTCAAAGATAAGAGCGGAGGTCACCTCCTAACCATTAGTGGACGGATTTCCTTATCATTTTTCTTAGGAGAGAGAAAGGAGACGCACGGTACAGCATCATCGGAGATGACTATGCCATATAACTCATGTATTTCTCCTAAGGTTACATTTTGGGTCCATATTTGATAGTTGGTTATTTAGCTATCAATGAACACACATCCAAATCAGGATTTATTTCAAAAGGGAAAACCAACATTGGTTAAGCACGTAAATAATCACTAGCCTCCTTGATTAATCTTTTCATTAACTAAATTCACTTTGTCAATATTTGTATAAAAATCCTTTTACAAAGATATATATATATATATATATCCACAAATTTCAATACTTGGGGAAAATATCCATATACTTATTTCAACGGTATAATTATGTTCAACAAACACTGAGGGAGTTTTCCTTTTTATACAATCCTAAAATTGTTTATAAACTCCATTATAATTTCTAAAACCATTTATAACTATTTTATAAATCTCTGAAACCATTTATAAAACTCTTTTATACATTCCTAAAATCATTTAGGACCCCATTATAAATCTATAAACCTTTTTAAAAATCTATAAACCCATTTCTAGAATTCTTTTATAAATATCTAAAACCATTTATAAAATTATTTTGACTATGTAAATAATCTTCCTTTAAGTTTTCCAAATCCTATTATAAGATTCCTCTTGTAAAACCTAAATCAATTTATAAAACTCTATTTACAAATCTCGAAAACATTTATAAATAAATTCTAATCATTTTCTTTAACACTATTATATGATAATAATTATTAACAATAACATTATAAATAAATAATAATCTTTAACTTTAAAACATCTTAGAATAATAATTAATAATTTCAAAGACATTGCAATTAAAACACTAATAATTAATTTTCTCAACATTAATATAGATAGTAATAATTTACTTTCAAAACAGTGCTAATAAATCAGTATTATTAATTTCAACCCATATTAATTACTTAAATGGTTAACCTTCCAAAATATAAAATATTGATAAATAACTTTAAAGTAACATTCTATATAAATAAATAACCTATTAAAAAATATTAAATAAAAATAAAATAAAATTAAATATATAAAATCTTACAACGATATAAATAAATAATCTTGGAAAAAGATAAATAAAAAGGTTGGAATAACATTAGAAGTTAAATCCTTTAAGCTAAAAATTTTCTGAAATCCAAATTCAGATTTTGAAATCATTTCCGATCTCAAAATTTAACTCCAACTCTAATGACAATTTATAGTATTCTTAAAGTACTAATTCAAGGCCAATAGCTACCAAACGCTTAACCAATACCGATATTGATTTCCTATTACTATAGGTTTAAGTTTTTAACATATAATGATGTCATAACCAATAGTGCCAAAAATTAGGTTTATTATCCGATAATTCATATAACTGGAATATTATTGAAAACAATTCAAAATAACGAAGAATCTCGTTGGATCCCTCCAACCTGTTTCACTACATCATAGCTTATATATATATATATATCAGCACATATAGATGTAAATAAAATCAATAGTGGTGAGGAATCCTGTTGGATCCCTCCAACCCGTTTCCCTGCATCACAACTTATATATAATTATATAATATGGGTCATCCGCTCCAGGGGCGAGAATAAATCCAAACCAACTGATAAAACGGTAAATCATCCAAACATCCATCAAATTTTTTATCAACTGTATAATATTATTAATTAGCCAAAAGGTGAGATTAACTCATTGAAATTTCTATTGTCGCCGAGGCATTCCTGTTAGGAATTAAAATCGAACGACGTCCGATTTTAGCCTAAATTTCAATTGTCTCCGAATACGACCAAACCAGTTCCATTTCGAAGCTTCCGTTGTTACAAGCGCAATGCAAAAACCCGTGCCTCGATTAGACCTCGTAGGCAAAAGTTATTCAAAAAATAAGTTAACAGTTTAATTAATTATATTTAAATTCACTAATCATTTAAATAAATTTAATTACAATTTAAATCCTTCTTCCCTCTCATTGCAGAAATCAACTCCACCTATGACTGAATAGTTCACCCACCTCCCTCTCCCTCCATGCTCGACGGAATCAAGAACTAACGAATCCGTTGAACTCCCCTACGTGAATGCTACCCGAACATCACCACCACTTCATCTCCAATCACCCCTCCCAAATCGCATCCTGGCCTCGCACCACTGCTGTACCTGAATGACACACTATTCAAAAAGGCACTAACCACCACCAAAATTTCGCCGTAGCTGTCAAATGCTCAACTCAACTCAAATACGTTAACCAATTCCCAAATTGATCCCTAAAACATTCGATTTCACAAACCCTAGTTTTTATTTCTTGCTTAAACTCCTTACTATTAGCAACCCCTTCCTTAAAACAATGGTCGCACCCACCACAAGCTTATCTACAGGTAGATCTAGGCACCACAAACCCAAATATACCACTCTTATAATTTATATGTTTTTATTTTAACTGTTTGAAAAAAAAATCTTTTTTTTCCTCTTACATAGGTATGAAAAAATGAAGACAGGGGGAAAGCTGAAGTAATATAAATTTGAGATGGGGTATGGGCTTATACGTGGAGGGTAAGGTTATGGTATGGGTAAAGTATGGGCTTAAAGTAGGTATATATATATTATTTTATTTTCTAAAGTATGTAGTTTTACGCACTCGAAATTCTCGAACTCCAATCGAGGCGTGCCACCTGGTGTTATATATGTAATACCCCTATTCTGAACACAATGGAACTAGTCTCGATACCTAATTCGATCATATACAGATGATAGCTTTTAGAATCGAATTATATTAATTTAATCCTTTTAATTAATTCTACGCATTTAGAGCTCGCGTGACCAAACAATATGCCCGTTTGCCACGAAAGTCGGCATACAATAACTCACTATTACAGATCTAATGAAACTAGTTTCATCAAAATCCAAGACACCGGAAGGCTATTCTCACACATTAATTAAAACGATTATTATAAAACAAGTTTAACCATTTTTTATTCAAATTCAAAAGTTTACTATCTTCATTCTTATTTAAATAGAATTTAAATCAACTTCCGAAATCATTTTTATAATTCAAACAATTCCAAATACTAAATTTAACAATTTAATTATCAAATAAATCGCTATATTTGAAATTCAAGTTATTTAACTTATAAAATTAACTTTTAAATATTTAAAATCAATTAAATATTTCAAATTCAAATGACTAAAATTCTGGGTCGTTACAGGAAACATAATTGTTAATATTAGTAGACGCTATATAAGAAATAAGAAATATAATTTTCATTTTAACGTATTTTTCTTATAGAAAATTAATCTCTACTATATTTATTTCTTTGAGTTTGAGATATTGGTTCATATCTTAACTGCAAATTAGTTATAATGAACGAAATAAATAGCCTATGATGAGTGATTGAATGGAGCTTCATATTTCGAACGTTGTTATTGCAACAATAGAAATGGTGAGAGTATACCTTACGAAACTTGCTTATGGACGCATCAAGTTTGACAAATTACTTTCATGTGTGCCAAATATTATTTATGAAATAATAACTATTTTCGATTTTGACCGAACATAGATGTAGCTTTGTTTTAATACGAATATTATGAATGTTCATTATAAGTCATTTCTTTTCGGTATTTTGGTAATGGTATTTGTTTTCGTGACAATAGTGATGTGTTAGTTATAGGAAATAAAGAAGCATTTAAAATATTTAACATTTAATTTTGGAATTATGGACTAAGCCATAACTTTCAGAAATAATTCTTTAATCATATAATTATTAATCATATCGTACTTGTGAATTGTATCTTAATTGATTAAGGGCAAAGCACCTTGTGAAGACCCATTTCTTCGACTCTTGGAAATCGACACTAATACATCCTCGGTATTCATGTGCCACAAATCCAAGTGCCAGAGAAGTGGATTCTCAAGGGTAAGAAAGAAAATAAAGATAAAAATATCCCACACGAATGGAACAACATATATTATTTCAACAAATAACCTTTATAGTTGAAATTTAAATATATTTATCAGAGTTAAACATGGACAGTTATAAATTTCTGTCCTTACAAATGCGGAATACAATATTACATGAGTGTGGTGGAAATAGATAACAATCCTCAGAAGAATCTTCTAACTCCATGCTTCAAGCTCCATCTAGATTTCTTCTGAACTAAACCTGACTACTTGGCTGCCTGGGAAAATTAGGGCACCTAGAGTTTAAGGGAAAGAAAATAAACTCCGGGTTAGTCATGGGACTGGTGTGAGAACTCAAAATACGCTTTTTGAAAAGAGAAGGTATCTCATAAGACCACACTACGTATAAACACGAAACGGGTTTTTACCTTATGATAACCAAACATTTGCTACGTAAAAATAATTATTTAATATTATTTTTAATGACATTCCTTTGAAAACATTTGCAAGTAAACTTATTAATCTTAGCCGAAATTATTACATTATTAAATTCTAGCATACCACCTTGTAATACAAGGCTTTCTACATATAAAATCGTACAGGCTCTTATTGGAGAATGGGTTTCCATACAAATGACCAAGCGAAGGGACTACCTTCCGGCAGTACATCTTTAGAGGAATGTACCGAGGCCCAACTAATGGTCCTCTACCAACACAAGACCGGCCTACCTCTAAGTAGATAGTACCGAATATGTCATCACCCCAGTCGTTACGGACCTATCCGAGATTTCTCTTCGCATACACCACATTAGTTTAATACCCGACGTCGTAGCGGGAATAAATATATCAAAAAGGGGATGATCATACCCTAATGGTTGCGAACCACATAGCCTTGCTGCACCTACCTTGTTTTGGTCATTTCCAGGTGTGAGGCTTGAGGTAACGATTACCTTTCACATAGCACATCATCTTTCCTCTTTGAATGCCACATTACCATTCCATAATCACTCAACTTTTTTCTACAAACGTATAACTCCTGAGCTCGTACATCTCAGGAAAGGGTGTTAAGCAAAGAGAAGTTTCCTTCTCCGCCACCAAACAGATAATACGTTCATAGAGATCAATTTATGTTAATAGAAATGCACCATCAGACATTCGTTCTATAAGTTGTCCAGGAACAGGACAAACCAAAGGCACTCTCCTACCATATCCTGATGGGAGTTACCCCTAGGATTAGTAGCGATTAGCCCTTGCATTGTATATTTCATAACGAAGAGACTACTGCTACTATATGTATATTGGAAGTTTATCCCCAAATGATGAAAAAACAGTCCTTTATTATGAAAATCCCAAATATCATATCCATGTCTTCACTTCAAATGTGTAAATTGGTTCAAAGTGGTCTTCAGATAAGAATTACCCAAATCCGACCGCTGTTCCTTCAAAACAATCATCAATAAAAAGATGTTCTAGGAATAGGGAATCATTCTTTAATTGATTAAGTTCTTTTTATCAAAATCTCTTTTAGAGATATAGTAACTTTAAAAAACTTCTTTCTGGTATATACAGAATCATTAAACCTCTCTTATCAAATCCTTTGATTTCTTAAAACCTTTTTAAACTTGGAATAATTCGAAATCATTTCATCTAAATCTTATCAAAGATTTCTTAATTCAAAACTCAAAATTTTGTTTACTTAAAACTGTGTTATCTAGGATGTTAATCCAAAACCAATAAATATTTAGTGAGCATAATCTATAGAAATCATCTAATTCTACTTAATATCAATTCCTGTATTCAACAAATACTATGGGCAGAATAACGACGAAATCACCTTTTAAATTCCACGAATAGTACGAGTTCCCTCTTCGGGCTTTAATGCTAAGTATAAGAAGGTCATCTCTATACAATCAAAGTTGTATTTAATTTAAATTTGTAAAATTTAAATCTTTTCTACACTTAACTCATTTCCGACATTTCAACCTTATCTATCCCTCGCCTAGAGAAGAGGCCAGGTGAGCCAGGGTACTGGTTGCTCCGAAACATCTCCTTAGTTTAAGCACCTCACATCCGGATCTCACGAATAGAAAAATCTAGTCTACTTGTGGGCATTTAGAGCCAAGATTAAATCACTTAATTTGTAATAGCTTTTCTTTACATCGTTTATTTAAATTCTATTAAATAAACTATAAAACTTCCAAATCATCATTAAAACACTTAATTATTCATTTGAAAACATTTATAAACGGTTTAGAAAAGAATTGTTAAGTTTAAAAACTTCATTTCTAAAGTAAGAGTTTCTCACCTTGGATTTGAACGATCTAACTTTAAATCGGCTATAGGTCCGCTACCGTCGAACCGGAGCTTTTGAAATCGATCCCAAGACCCCTAGATGTGCACAGACAAGCTTGGAAGAGGTGGAAAGGCTCAGCCATGGTTGTGGTGGATTGTGGTCGTGGGTTTGAGTGGTGATAAAGAGGTGATTTGAACTAGTTTTGAAGTGGATTGATATTACAAACTATGGTATATATTTTCTCATTTATTCTCAACATTTTTCCATAACTTTGATTTATTTTTTTCTATGAATAAGAAGCATTAGAGAGGTCATTAGAGCTTGAAAAGAAGAGAAATAAGAAGTAGAAAATGGCTTAGGAATTTATGAAAGAGGGTAGTGTATTTATAGGCAAGAAGAGAGCAAAAATATCTATGCATACATCATCATCTTCATCACCATCACATGGCACCGTCATCATCACATATCCCCCCCCCAATGCATGGCTATAATCCTCTCTCTTATGTTCCCATCACTTCCATCACTTTAGGGTATGCATATGTTGACTTTTGTATGCTTAAGAAGTAAGGAAACATAAAATATCTTATATATATTTATTATATTTATATACTTAAATATAGGTATACATGTATGTTTATGTGCATGTTATGATATTTAGGTGTATGTTATATCTGTGCACATGACACAAAAACAAGGTTGCAATGATTTAAATTAACTTTCATTCGTTAAACCGTTGAAAATTGGAAAACCGATTACCGGTCACATTTTCACTTCTTAGTTAACGTACATATATTTGTAAACAAAATTTGCAAACTATTTTCTTATCATTTTAAATGAATTAAAACGATCACATTTGAAATATAAAACCATATAAAATTAATCTTAAAAATTATTTATACCGATAAAGCGATATTGATTTTTCCTTATATTTTCAAATCAAATATATATATCTTTATAATAATATTATAAATGATTTATTATCACTTTATAACTATTCAAAATAAATTGTCATCAATTAAAATAATTATTTGAATAATTAAAATAATTATTAAATCATTAAGTCTCAATTTAAATTCATAAATCTATATTTACATACGATGCCATTATTGGTGATGACATAAATACATTTAATTATCAAAAATAAAATAATTAATTTTATTTCATATTCTTTTTCAATTATAAAAATAAGTGTATGTATCCAGCTCCGTGTGCGTCATTTTACAATTATAGAGCTGGTTATCGATAAAACAGTTTTCGGCCATTTTATTGATTTAAATCCCAAGGAAAATATTTTTGTAAATATCTATTCAAAATAAGATTAATATTACTTATTATCACTCAAAACAATATTATTTGTATTATCAACTTATTATTTGAATAAATTTTAAAAATAAATATAATTTATCAAAGTGAAAATTTTGCGTGTCGTTACAGACTTCCCCCTTAAAAGAGTTTGCCGGTCGTTACAAATTTGTCCTTCAGCCCGAAAATGAAACTTGTTGTTCTTCGACCTAAATTTTCAAAGTTTGTCCTTGTACCTAATTTCCACTTTTGTAAACTCAAAACTAGATCTATTTTATTTGAGTTTATAGGAAGTTCATAAAATGTTTTGAATACCTATTCTGCCGCATTGAAAACAAATTGTTGTTTCAATAAATGCTACCTTCCTATTAAAGGAGTTTCATTCTAGAGAAACTAGCGAGTGCGACAAACTTGGATACGACCCAAGTTTCTGACATGAATATCGATTACATAGATGATACAAATTTAACCAAACTTAAAAGAACATAGCTCATTAATAAGAATTCTCACATATTAAAGAGTAATTATGAGTTTTTTTTATCAACATTGAGAAAATGGATCATTAGTAATAACAATCACCTTAGTTGTCGACAAGCCATGGAGAGTATACACTCTGGTACCTGGCGTGATGCTTTAAATCTAAAATGGATTCTAAATACATTAAAAGTATTGATTTTGGTAATGTAACTAAAAGGATTTGATTCATCAGCTGCAAGTGAGTCTGAGGCAAAGATCAATGTAGTTGAAAATGTAAATAGCAAGATTGATGGGAAAAAGCCTCGTAGGTTTCAAATGTTGAAATTAGTAAAATAGTTTTTCCGTCAACATGCTTAAATCCATTCGGATAATACTCATAAATTATCGCATGATATAACTTTGAGTTTTGGAACGTGGAATTTGAAATAGAACTTCTAAATGATGATTTGGTAGAGACAGTTTGCACGCAATAGCCAAAATGTCTCCAAGTCAGTAGGGACAATGAAAAAGCTTATGAATATAATCCAAGAGATGATACAACAATGGCATGTAACAAGCATTTAGAGGTTGATCGAGAAATCAAATAGTTTGTTTTAGTCAAAATGCAGAGGAAGCATGTGTCTATATAAACGAAAGTCAAAGATACTAAATCATTTCTAATAGTATAAGTAAACAATATGTTACTTATTGTTAACTATGTGCCCATGTTAAAATTAATTAAAGTTTTGTTGTCTAACTCTCGATAAAGGATTTGAAAGAGACATCCTTTATATTTGGTATAAGAGGATGTTGGGATTGTCCCAGTTAATATACACAGACATTGTATAAGTATTAAAATGTTTAATGTGGATCATATGAGGTCGATTCCTTATACGTCAACAATAGGAATCAACAAATATGCTATGTTATGTGTATATTGTATCTTGCTTATAAACTTGGCGTATTAATCGAATATCAAATCTTGGGTAAAGTCACTGAATGGTAGTGAAGATATTCTCAAATATTTACGAAATACTAGAGAATTGTTTATGGAAACAACGAACTTCTCATGAAGGAGTGTTCAGACTAGAACTTTATAAGCGACATCGAATATAGTAAGTCGATCTTAAATTCACTTTCACCCTTGAATAAGGTGTTTTAAGTTGAAAATGTTCCAAATGAGAGGCTATGGCAAATTCAATTATAAAGCCTAAGTACATTACCTTGAATAACGCCACAATGAAAGTAGTATTTGTTTGCAAATATATATATATATATATATATATATATATATATATATGTAAGCTAGGGGTGTTTCCCACCATTGAGAATCCAATAATGTATTATGACTACAATAATGAAATATAGATTGCAATGGGAATTTCTAGCTTGATAAGAAGTCGAGATATGTTATGTGTAATTAACATATGATAAAGGAGATTATCATTAATGGGAAAGTATAATCAAAAAGTAGATACAAAATTTTAATATCGTAGATCCATTCACAAAGGGCCTTTCCTAATCAAATTTAGGTAAATATGCCAAATTTATGGGCATAAGCCTCAATAATTGGCCCTAAGTGCAAGTGGGGATTGATAGTGTTTAGGGTGTGCCCTAGGAAAAATTATGTAACTTGATTATATGACTTAACTTCTATAGAGAATCTTGTTCGAAATGAAGCATGCTTATGGTTTTCTTGTTCTATTATATATATATATATTGTTGTATAGGATATGAATAATGAATTATATATATGTTAAATATATATAACCGCAAATCATTAGGAAAAGTATTTTATCGATTACAGTTGGAATGTGTTGTAACCATGGTTATTGAATTGTTATTTAAATACTTATTCCTGAAATGTTTCTAGTCAAGATGTATCGACAAAAGGATATTGATACATCCATTAAGACTAGTGTACATAATGCTCTCCATTTAATGAATGGTTAATTGCTCATGTCCGCTGTGGGTACTAAGGGGTTATTCACTTATGGTTGTTTGGAACAATTATGGAACGGCTCAATGAGAGTATTCTATTGGTTAATAAAACTAAATCAAAATAGAAGTTCTCATGTAATTTTTTTTAGTAGTCTTCAGACTTTAGGATACCGTGGATCTTAAATAACTAGACTGTACTTTGATTATGGTCAATCACATTGCATAGCGATCATGTGACGACCATAAATGAGTATGCATTGAACATTGAAGTGAAACACTGCCCAAGGGCGGATCCTTCATTATAGAAGGTTAGTATCACTATATTTGGTGGTCAAATTAAAGTAAAAATCTTTAGCCAGAGTAAACTGGTTAATTGAAAAATGCTATCGGATTGAACCAAGGACTTTATTGTAGTATATGCAATTAATTACAAATATTATTGGAGCTTTTTACTATTTACCAAGCTCTAAATATCTAAGTGATACTGTGATGATGAAAATAACGTGTGTATAAAATATCGTTACAAGGTGTAACTTAATCTAGATTAGAAATTGGATTTTGCCAAAATGATATATAAGTGACTGAACTTGTGTCTGATGCTGTACATCAGCAAAATCCATACAGGCTTCAGTATTTTAAGTGTTTTAATATTGATTGAGGACCCAGTTCACATAAGGAAATCAACACAAACTGTGTTGTTAGCTAATTTCAATTTGGTTTAATTTATAACTCTTATAAATTATTAAGAAAATTATTGTAAATGTTGTAATGATTTTTATAGCATTTTAATTAACTTTTTAAAGCCTAAAGTGAGTTAAAACAATATATAATTGTTATATGTTGATTTAATTAGAACATGGGCTTAAATAAATTGATTAAATAATTATTTAACATGTTAAACTAATTAGGCTTGGAGCCCAGAAACACTATAATGGGGCTGACCAGATTGGGCAATGTAGGGGTAATAGATTTTGTTAAATGGAAGGTTTAATCATATGGAAAGTTTGGTTATGTGTTTGGCTATTTATAGCCCCTCTTTCTCTCTTCTACACACACACAACAAAATAATAGAAAACCCTAGCCTCTATTACAAAAGAAAGGGAAAAAATTGGTGAAGCCTAGAAGAGAGATTTAAAGCCTCTATTCGAGGACATTGAATTTGGAATTCACGGAAGAGATTTCTAACAACCAAAGTATTAGAAACTGGTAGGATCAAAAGGCATACATTTTTATTAAATCATTTATATATGTTGTTTAACACTTCATCATCTTCTTCATGTTTTTTCAACCGTTGAATAAAACGTATTTATGATAATTGCTAAAAGCATATACACACACATACATACACACAACACACACACATTTTAATTTATATATACATATACATAAAAAGAATATATGTGAATATATATATATATATATATTTAATAGTTTTTGATTTTTTTTAAACTTGTGGGTTGGCCATGATCATATACGTACACACATACACACACACAGACACACACACACACACACATATATATATTTGTTTTAAGGTTTTAAAATCAAAACATACTTGTTGTAACATTTCGGTTTTTATGGAAAAAACTTTTTTTTGTTTTCAATTGTAAAAATATAAAACAAATTTTTATTTAATATTATTTGTATGTATGTATGTATATATGTATTTTGCGATTTAAATAAAACAATCATTTATACACACATACACATTTATGATATGAATTTAATGTAAAAAATTATATACCTCGCGAATTTTATTTATAAAAAATTATTTTAATTAAATAAATAAAAGATTAAACAATTCTAATATTCAGTTAAATACAAATTATGTAATGATCGGCCTTTTCGACCCTCAAAAGTCGACACTAATACATCCATGATAATCATGTGCCGAACATCCAAGTGCCAGAAAGACAGATTGTTGGGGTGAAAGTAAAGAAAAGACAAAACATAATCTCACATCGTGATGAGTAATATATAATATACACATGATCTTCATAAAGAAAACTGTAATAAACATACATCAATCGGAGTAAACTAACATATCATCAGTCTGGACAGTTATAACAACCTATCCTCATAAATGCTGATAAACACAAAACAACACATGCAACAAAAATAAAAGATACATAAATACATCTTGGAGGCATCTAGCTCATCTCCTGAAGCTCTAAAGAATCCATAATTACATCTGGAAATATGCTCGGGTTGACCCGATCATATAAGTAAATAACGCCGGGATCAGTCTAGTAAACCAGTGTGAGAAACACAAATCATATTGATTTTTAATGTTATAAAACATTTCAAAAATAAAGGTATCTCGTAAGACCACACCATACATAGACATGAACGGGTTTTACCTTACGATAACCAAACCATCTTATAGGAAAATCTTATAATATTATAATAATGTCTAGGGTTTTAAAATAAATATTGAATCATAGCTGGAATGATTATATTAATTAATTCAATAGCATATGTAGTATACAACTAAGTTCTTAAAGCATGTATTGGAAATTGGATTCCGTCAATGACAAGGTAAGGGACTACCTTCCGTACAGTACACCTCTAGATAAAATGCACTGAGGCTGCAAACATTACACCTCTACCAACACAAAGCTGGTCTACCCCTTCCTAGATAGCATGAATACGATCACCACCCTGGCTGCCAACTTGACAAACCGTTCCGAGGGCCTAACATACATAATCCGTAAATATTGATCTAGATACAAGTGATGATCATACCCTAATGGTAGCAAACCACATAGCCCAGTTGCATCTCCCATGTTTTAGTCATTTCCGGGTGTTAGGCTTGAGTTTACATTTTACCTCTTTAGAAAATCCCACTTAGAATGCTAATACTACCCACTAAGCAATAATGCAATGCTAGTATTTATCAATATAAGTTGTTTTGGGACTGAAAAAAACTGAAGGCACTACTTAGGATTAGTAGCAAGCAGTCATTGCACTTCAAAGAACTTCATCTTCGATTTCATCATCTTCAAGATGTCAACTCGAACGTTTGTATCGGTTTGAAGTGGTTTTCAGATAAGTCATGTTTATCCGATCTCGGTCTCTTCGAATCAACAAACGATAGTTTTTAAAACTGGCCAAGATTTGATAGCCGGTTATTTAACTATCAAATGTAAACAATCCAATGAGAGATTTAACTTCATATGGAAACCAAGCATGGTTAAGCACATAAGCAGGTACTAAGCCTCTTTAATTAATTCTTCCGTTAATTAAAACCACTTTATAAATATTTGTATCAAAATGCTTTTACAAAGATATATCCACAGACCCTCTCCACTCTTTTCAATACTTGGAAAAGTATTTATATACTTATCTCAACGGTATAAGTATATTCACAAACCATTTCACTTTCGGTACTTACAAAAGTAACCATATACTTATCTTAGTGGTATAAGTATATTCACAAAATATTAAGAAATATTTCACTTTCAAAACCATTCTTATTTGGGTTAAAACAAATGTAATTTAAAACATAGATAACAATAAACCCAAAACACTTTTGGTGTAAATGATTGGATCGTATGGAAACTAGACCAATTACAATAGTTTAAATTTAATTACACTAATAAAATTATCAAATTTGTGCCCACTCAACCTAGCCTAAGCTATTATTAATGCTTGCACCCGAGAATTTGGCTCCTAAATCGATAGCTCCTCATTAGATTGCCTTAATCTACCTAAATTTGCTTGCTCTTGCTTCTTAGGTTAATTAGATTTGATTTTTGAAATTTAAGAAATTAGGGTTTTATAGAAAAATGGGCAAAATTAAGTTATTTTAAGCTTTCATTAGAAAATTAGAGTTTCATTAATGTGCATTTATGGAGTTAGAGTTAGGTTTAGGCCCATTCGATTAGCTTAGGTAAAATATGGTCCAATTATCTCAGCCTTCATTTGCAAGCAACTAATCTCCGTCGTTCAACACTTCGCTCTAGATCACTAATCGCTCGATTTTCCCTATTTTCGGGTTGACCGCCCCTATACTTGGGTCGACCGCTATCGGTCGACCTAGAGCCTTCTTGGGT
The DNA here is from genome assembly GCA_030737815.1 of Allium fistulosum. Classification (NCBI taxonomy): domain Eukaryota; kingdom Viridiplantae; phylum Streptophyta; class Magnoliopsida; order Asparagales; family Amaryllidaceae; genus Allium; species Allium fistulosum. Next base: position 1,114,826,992 of record CM060905.1, read on the forward strand.
CGAACCAAGGCTTTGATTATTTTTAATTTTTAAGTTTTAAATTCTTAATTTGTACTAACGCTCGTAACTCTTCCATACTAACTTGGATTACGAAGTGTTATATATGAAAATCGTTTGGAAAATCATTACAAACATGACGGGGTAAGTTTAGTAGCCAAATCCGGACGTCTGTGAAAATTATCTTTTAAGATCTTGTTTTATTTTATTTAAATTTCCTTATTAAATTCTATTTAATTTTCAAGGTGTTACATTCATCCTCCCTTAAAAGGATATCGTCTACGAAATCTCCAAGAATGGAAAAATACAACTCATACATGCAGCAATCAATAGCTACAACCATCTACTCAACCAACATCCATGAACAATCATTGTCCTTAAAAAATTTCTAATGCAACATGTACATATATATGCGATGTGAAATGCACATGAATCTATGCTAATGCAAAATTAGGTGGTCTACTGATCTAGTTGACCTTCCATCATGCAATTGTCAATGTCATGCATCCAAATGTATGCAATATTCTAAGTAAGTAAACTTGTAATTCTATATATATGCATAACTATTTCATCTATATGCAACATCCATATACACGATAAACAACAATCAAGCATCCATATGTATCATATAAAACAAGCTAGACAATAATAAGGGATAAAGTGAATGCGTATGTACTACCTGGAGGATATACTGCCCTAAACATGTATAATCAGCAATCCAAACAATACATCCAAATGCATATACTAGCATTCATCATCTGTAACACATCCTATTGACATGTTAAAAACCATGCCTACCATCCAGTGGTCTCTACCTATGCTAGAACCTGCATACAAAGTAATTTCATCTATCTAAAATGGAAACGTGGCTGAAAAGAGTTCGGGATAGGTAGCTCGGACTTTCTCTTCAAGCTCCCATGTAATCTTAACTGGATCATCTCCCTACTAGACTCTAACTAGTTTAATTATCTCATTACAGAGTCGATTCTCCTATGTCCAAAAATACGAGTAGGTGCATGGCGAACAGGGGACTCACCTTTCATTTACAGCTTGGCCTTGGTAACTGCATCTCATAGACACTTCTGCTAGTACCTTATGATGGCTTCTCCATAATTTAGCAGTGCTCTATCTTGCCTTGGGGATTTTCTACTTGTCTATTTTTCAGTTGTGGACTCAACTCCATAGACTATAAAGGACTCAGTTCCTCGGACTACCTCATATGTCTCCTATCAGTACCTGCTTCTATTCTATCTCGTACAGTCCTTGCCCTTCTATGAATCGAATCTTGACTAACCTTGCTGACTTTTACCATTGGCATAAACCTTTAATTCAAATGTATGTGCATAGGAAATTCTCTGCAATCCATGCCACTAACTCAAATGGTGTCAACGTGCACCATGCTAAATAACTTGGGCATTTATATGCTCCCTTGAAACTTAGCTGTATGAAATCCTCAGTGCACAACACGCTACCTTAACTCATCCAGTGGTATACCTAATCACCGCAACTTCTAGATACTAAGTGGGACAACTCGAATGTGGACGGTGTCTCCTTCTATGGTACATCCTACTTAGTTCTTTAATATATCTCATTTCCCTCATGGCTATACAAACTAGTGATTTCCCGATTGTTCAAAATAACATAACTTCTTTTCTAATTCAGTTCAACTTAAGTCATCGTTTTACCTTTGGAACATTTCTCAATCTTTCAAAAATCATGGTATCTAAGTATCAGGTTTATGGTCTACAAGGGTCTATTGCAAGTTCTATCAGTGAAAGTTGGGTGTATCTTCCCATTCAACCTTAACAATAAAAGTCTCAAAATTAATTGAAGTCGCAACTTAAAATCACCCTAGCATTGGTAAAATCACTGAAGCGATACTTTATTCGCGTGTGACTGATATGCACACAACTGTGTATTCTAAGTTAGTCTTTCATGAATTTCCTTAAGTAAATTTTCTAAGGGATGATTAAGAAGAATCCATTTTATCCCTTCCTTCAAATGTTATCAAAAAAAATTTGATCTCCTTTTCTATGAAAACCGTCTCTGCATTCTCAATGCGTGCAAATAACTATATTTTGAGTTAACTATCTATTGCAAAAATCTTGACTATTATTTTATCTAGGATACCTTTCAAAAATTTTGAACTTCCAAAAATTTTCTTTTTCTATTATTTGATGTCATCTCATAAATGTTAACTGTTTACGAAATGTGGCCTCTTATCACTCCATTCCAATTATCCTATGGTTGCGACAACTTAATACCAGACGATACCTTGCCATTTCAATCAAATTGACATAATGACCCATACATTAGTTTATACTTAAGGATTTTCCCATTTTAATGCATTGGAACTACAATTTCCCCCAAAAGCACTGTAACATTCCATAAATTATCTAAAAGATGATTTATGCTATGTTTGGAAATACAAGGAATTATCTCTTCTGTTCATTACTGAAATAGATAGTACAAAATACAGTAGTTATCCTTATTTTGTACATCTCTTTCATTTGGGTATATTCCATGTCATTTCAAACGGTGCACTTTTATACTAGAACTGGATAATTTATAGAAATTTCTATTGTCATGCATTTCATTCCAATGAATTAAAATACTACCTATACCCCACTCCATTATGTAATAAGTTAAACTTTTGTGTTAAAAAATCCATATCAATTCCCCGATAATTTACCGCGATAAAAATTTCACATCTTTACTTGCCTAAGTCATTTAAGTCTACATATCTTGAACTTATCGTAAAACTTCCTTAATGAAGTTTCTCATTAATTTAGGGACTACCTTCCCCTTATTTTCCATATTCGAGTATATGCAATATTCAACCCGACAATTCTAAGATTCACATCTAGGAATCCATGGAACACAGCTATTATGACATAAATCCAATAACATGTATAAAGCGGATACTTTTCCATTCTTGTCCACCTGGTCTACCCGTAGCCTACAGAGGGAAACATATTACATAGACTGTTCGTAACCTATAGGTATCCTATCCTCATCTATAAGGTATTAACTAATGTCTTGTTGCTATAGTGACAAGCCTATACTTACTATTGAAATTAAGATTGCCCAAAGTAATCAAGGAAATGCCTATGTGTTACTTAACACTCTTAATACAGATTGAAATAGACCCTACTTGTCCCTTTAACACTTCAAACTGAAAACTCCTTGCATCTATAGTATTCTTTGATACAACTAAAGCATCCTGATTTACTATTTCCTTATTCTGAAAAAGGTTTACTTAAATCATACTTTTCAACCTTCCTACGTAAGAGATTCTACAATTCAAACCATACATGGAGAAATACACAGCGGTGTTCAACTTTCACTACTACAGGAAGTTTGACCTAGCACTGTATCTTTTCAATTTCAACCGTTGATTGAAAAGATCATTAAATCTCCATGTTGCTTCTTATCTCCATCCTAACCATTTCAATACCTTTAAGTTCCATAGTCGATCTTGTCCTATTGGGCTGTTTAATTCTATTTATCTAACTCCAATCTAATTTTTTTACCTTTAAGTTTTAGTGATAGTCAAAATATCAAAACCTTTGATTTTTACCATTACTACAAAAGTAGTAGATTTTTAAAACATTAAAATCCTTCATTTATTTTTAACATACGTTTTCTTTTAAAATCATGACATTGTCTTTAATTAAATTATCAAAAATGATTAAACTTAACTTGATAAAAATGTACGTAAAATAACAACTTTCTAAAATCTTCTTTTATAAATAAGAAATTTTCATGAAAGCGTATTTTATATTATTATTATTATTTTCCAAAAAATTGTAGTATTTTTTTAACTTGTTGTTATTATTATTATTTTAGAGATATAATAGAAACATTTATAAAACATTTTCGGATATATAACCATTTCTTATTTACGAAAAGGAATCGAAAAGTTGGGTCATACTTGCTTCTCAAATTTTATTTTTCAAAAGTTCTTTTGTCAAAAGCAAAGTGCACATTGAAGTAAGTGTAAAAATGTACCCAAAAACAAAACAAAAGCTTTTTAAACAAATCTTATAAAGTTTATCTAACTATTGTATATAATATCATAAATAAATAAAATTCTATTTAAATATCAGATACCTACCATTTCCAACTTTTTAAAAAACATTTTCATTAGTTTATCACTTATGTCAGAGTGGACACTAGCAACTAATTACCTATGCTCACTTATACCTGACAGTGCTTTTAAGTGTATAAAGTTCTGTCTTCCTTTTAAAAGATGGTTACTTAAGTTTATTTTCCAATACAGTGTCCAACTTTAATGTGGAAATTATATAGTCATACCTTTATGTAAATATGAGTTTTGCAACTATTACCAATGTGAAAATAAGGTTTCTACTTTAAGCGGGGAGATTTACCTTCAGTTTGTAAAGTCCTTTTTCAATGTTTCCCCTTACGCTTTGTTGACATTTTATTCATACTATATGGGTCTCTTGGTACTAATCTTCTTCGTTCACCCTTAATTCTAGAATTCACTAGCCCTTCTTTTTGGGGTAAACCATAATAAACAGGAAAAGTTTATCTTATTCCACCTTAACTATTATAACTTTAACATTCACCTGAACCCACAATTGTTTGCTTATATAAGGGATATGCCAACAACTACCTTATGTGCTCACATGTATAAGGTGTTGTGTACTAATACACATATCAAAAAATTATAATTAGCTCTCCTAGTCAGATTTGGCCCATATTATCACCTAAAGCATGTACTCATTCTCCCTATCGGTGTTTGGGAATCATTTTCAACTTTTCCTTAGATAGTATAGGCATAAATAAAAGGAATTTTAAATATATAGATAAAATCTCTAGAAATCTCTTTGAAAACTTTTATATATACATACACACATATTTTTGTGTATATATTTTTCAAAGCGTACTTTTGAAAAAAATATGGAAACATTTTTGGAAAGGCTATTGAAAAACCATTCTATTTTAAAAACTTTTCAAGTATGTTCGCTCAGTACATATCTAAGTCATAAGTGATCCTAAACCTAAGCTCTGATACTAAATGTAACAACCTACTCTTCTCGACACATCGATCTAAAGCTATGTGTGGCTTTTGGTCTCATGTCGTGCCGAGAAATACGGGCTGTTAGGATTTTAAAACATTAAGAGCATAATTATAAGGTTGGGTTCCAAGACATTCTACGCTTTCGGTCTCACATCGGAAGGAATTAAAATATAAGTGTACAAAAATATACATATCAGAAAAACAGTCTCTAAAGTACTTGTTTTATGTATACACTGTTTTTGAAGTTCAATATGCTTACAGACATTTAATACAATAAGTGAATACAAGAGAAACAATGAATAATATGAGAACTCCAACGTGAAACTCCTTTCTCCACATACCATGCCCAAGCAACTGCTAACCTGTCATCTATGGTGGGGAAAATGGAAAGGAAGGAGTGGGTCAAACAAAAAGTCTAGCGAATGAGTACAAGTTTAATATGTGATGATCATGTGAAGTTAACTTCAAAACTATTCTAAATGCATAGGGTGTACTACAAGTGTCTGTGAATTCCTAAGGTCCATTACCTAAGGGTTCTTATTTAATAAATATCTACACTACTAATAGACTACTGCAAGGATCGAACCTCACACCAACGATCGGATAATGCTCCTAGAGCTACCCAATAAGAAATCACCGCCCATAGCTACTATGGAAACCTCTTTTTTCCACTAACACTACTATGAGAACTGCTCTCCCATAACTACCTATCATAACTACAATTGGAGAGGGAGAAACCTAAAATGCAAATTTGCTATATGACCAATCGTATGCACCAACCATTCATCTCTCCATCATAGTGCAAAATGCCTTTTTATCTTATTGCGCCACCACCTGTACCATGTCACATCAGAACTATGCATATAAGAACTCTCATTAGCATTAGGCTCCTTTCTATCCTACAGCCCGTTAACATCGGGCTTACTCACCAGGTGTCTCCATCAATGTTGCGCATCCATTACGGAACACCCTTGAGTGTTTGCGAAATACATCGCCCTAGTCGACTCTTAACTCTTATTTGGGTATTTAACTGTTACCCAAAACATGATGACCTATTGTCTTTTGATAGGGTACCAAATTCCCTACTATCACTAGCATGTGTATTTAGCCCAAAATAGGCTTAACCAATCAGTTTTCCATATTATATAATTTTGTACGAAACTATATAATTTCTAATGTTTAACTTGGGCCTTAGGCCAAGGTTTAATTTTTGTATTTTTCACAGTGGACGGTCGAATGCCGTTACCCCACGTTCGACTACTATCGGTCGACCACTAAGGTTCCCAGGTCGATCGGTCATGAAGTTAATTTGGTGTTTCTGCATGATTTCGATTATTGATTCTTTCAGTGCTTAATTCCAGTTATTAGCCAAGTTTAATTAACCTAAATTACTACCCAGTTCACATTTAATTAGCTATTTAAATTGGGATTTTTAAATTTAGGGTTTGCAAGAGGTTATACACAAATTTAATGTTAAACAGATTACTGACAATTTACTTTCTAGAGTTGTAGACTTGAATTTAGGCTTTTTAACATATTCAATCGGGATTTAGCATATCCAATTAGGGTTCTAACATCCTAAATCATTCACAATAGTTTAAATTTAATTACACTAATCAAGTTATCAAATTTATGTCCACTCACATCTAGGCTAAGCCTTATTAATGCTTGCACCAAAGAATTTAGCCCCTAAATTGATTGCTCATCCTTAGAATGCCTTCATCCGCGTTTATTTACTTGCTCTAGCTTTATAGGTTGATTAAATTTAATTTTAGAAAATTTTGAAATTAGGGTTTTAGAGAAAAATTAGGCAGAGTTTAGTTATTGTAAGCTTTCATTAGAGAATTATGGTTTCCCTAATGATGTATTTATAGAGTAAGAGTTAGGTTTAGGACCATTAGATTAGCTTATGACCCAGTTAACTCAGCCTTCGTTTACAAGCAACTAATCTCCATCGTTCATCACGTCGCTCCAGATTACTATAATCACTCGATTTTCTCCATTTTGAGTCGACTACCCCCTATGCTTGGGTCGACCCAAGACTTTGATTATTTTTAGTTTTTAAGTTTTAATTTCTTAATTCATCCTAACGCCCGTAACTCTTCCATACTAACTTATATTAAAGAGTGTTATATATGAAAATCGTTTGGAAAATCGCTACGAACACGATGGTGCAAGTTTCGTAGCCAAATTAGAATGTTTGTGAAAATTTTATTTTGAGACCTTGTTTTATTTAATTTAGTTTCCTTAGTAGATTCCATTTAATTTTCAGGGTGTTACATTTGCTAGGGATGCGAGATTTGAGCACACAGTCGTGGGTCTAAAAGAGAGGTTAACAGGTGCATCTATATTGACCATTTTGAGTGGGAATGCAGAGTTGATAGTATACAGATGCCCGTGGTACCAGATTGGGCGCGGTGTTGATGTAGAGGGGTAAACTTTTGGCATATGCTTGTCGACAGTTGAAGACACATGAGAAAAAAATACCCAAGTCATGATCTGGAGTTAGTGGCGGCAATGTTCACTTTAAAGATTTGGAGGCACTATCTATTAGGAGAGAGATTCTAGCTATTCATTGAATATAAATCATTGAAGTACCTCTCCAAATAGAAGAAGCTTAACCTTCATCGACAGCAATGGTTAGAGTTCCCAGCCTTCTACAACTTTGATATTTACTATATGTCTGGTAAGGGAAATGCAGTCATCTACATGCTAGTTTAGTAGCGATGTTCCTAGAGTGGAAGCAGCTTGAGTATATCCTTAGTTTTGACTTCAGACATCAATGTGAGCTAGAGCCGGAATTGTTGGCTAGTTTGACTATCATACTTATTTTGATTGATCAAATCAACACTAGTCAGAGGCATGATGCTAGGTTAGCTAAGACCATGGCTAAGATAGAGGAAGGAGTAGAGTCTGATGAGATGAAGTAGCATGGACTCGACCGAGATGGTTGGTTGCGTAATGACGGGAGATTGTTTGTACCTGATGTCGATGGATTAAGGGATGAGGTGTTGCTTGTGTGCCCTAATTTGAGATTGACTATACATCCCATAGGCAATAAAATGTATAGATAAATGAAGCAAACAGTTTATTAGGGAGGGTTGAAGAAGGACGTCAGGGACATTCATCTTAAAGTGTATGAACTATCAGCTAGTAAAGGCTGAGGAGAAGAAATCAAGTGGTTTGTTGCAACCGTTTGAAGTTCTCAAGTGGAAGTGGGAATAAATATCAATAGACTTCATCGATGGATTGACAAGGACCAAACGAGGGTATGATAGCATCTAGTTCATAGTTAACTGATTGATGAAGAGTGCTCAACTGATACATATAAAGTTTTAGTAGAATGATATCCAAATTAGCCGAGTTGTATGTGAAGTGAATAGTGTGATTCCATGGTGTGCCAAAGAGCATTGTAAGCGATAGAAATCCATAGTTTACTAGTGGATTTTGGAGGAGCTTATATGAGGCATTGGAAATAGAGCTGCATTTGAGTACAGCTTATCACCCACAAAATGATGGCTAGACCAAGAGGGTTAATTGTACCTTAATGGATCACTTGCGAGCTTGCGTTATTAACCTTGGCGGCTTGTGGGACAATCGTTTGCATTTTATTGAGTTTGCATACAATAATAGGTATTTATCTAGCATTGGTATAATAACATTTAAGGCATTATATGACTACTCGTGCAATGCTCTTTAATGTTGGGTGGAACCGAGTGAGAAACTAGTACTGGGGCTAGATATGAAAGAAAAAATTCAAAGAAGATCGAGAACATTTGGCAATAAATAAAAGCTTCTCAAGATAGATAGAAGAGTAACACTGATATGAGACGTAGAGATTTGCAGTTCTCTATCGACGATGTTGGGTTTGTTAAGATCTCTGTGTTGAAGGACATAGTTCGATTCAGTACTAGGTGGAAGTTGGCATTGAGATTCTTAGTTCGTTTTCCGATACTTGAGAGGACTGGGAGCTAGCTTATAGAGTCAACTTATTTTAGAAGATAGTGGGTGTGCACAATGTGTTTATGTTCTCATTTTTGAAAGCTTGTGCATGGCTCAGGCATAACTATTATTCCGAATCAGTTGGATGATATCGAGATTGAACTAAAGGCTTCGAGACCTCATAGGACCATTCGTGTCATTGGACGTGATACAAACCAGCTTAGGAGGAAGTCCATGGAGTTGGTGAAAGTTTAATGGAGTGAAAGCGAAAGCGATTGCATATGGAAGACAGAGGAGAGCATGAGGACCACTTATCCGAAACTATTTACTTGATAAGATTTCCTTTTTATCGTTAGCATTCACATTTGATATCATATTTATTGTTGTATATTAGGTATTACTAGTACACTACGTGCTCAAATAGGCTTCGGTTTCATTTCTTGCATATGCGTGCCTGTTTGATCATTGCTTATGATTATTAAGCATATGGATAACTATGTTATTGACTTTACCTCGTTTGATTGTGATTTCGAGGGCGGAATTCCTAAAAGTAGGGAGAGTGTAATAACTCTTCTTTTATGTACTAAAGGATCGTAAAATACATAATTTTGAAACTGGGTACTTAGATGGTAGTGCATTTAGAACTATACATCTTAGCTAGTATACAACATACTACATTTTAATATATGTCCAGTGGTTCGAACAACTCTACACAAGTTTCGAACCTGACATCTCGCACCAAAATCGGAGCGCCTAAACACTGGGACAGTGGTGCTGGTTAGGATCGTGAAATATTATTTTAAAATTCAAACTGGGTCATATTACACTATAGCTTTAAGGAATGTTGAGTATTGACATTTTTGACCAGTGATTATATTGGATGGTTTTAACTTTGAAAACTTGTAAGGCCTATAACTTTTGATAGGAGCTGAATTAATGTCTGAAACACTTCCATTGAAAAGATGTGATGATTTCTCTTTTTTTATAATAAACATACGAGCTTTTTGGACTTACCATTTAGGAGATATAGCCATTTGAATTTAGATATTTTTTGGATAGCTTAGTTGATAATTAGCGAGGTTGGGGTTAATCCCATAAGCCCATTTCAGGATTAGTGCCATGTAGAGTTGATGGGATAACATCCATTCATTATTCCACACTTCCCAAAACCATCTAACCTCCATTAATTTATTTCTAGGAAAAAAGCAACCATTTTCCTTACTTTAGTTAGCCAAATCATGTGATTAGAAGGTAATTAGCAAGGAGATTAGTTTTATTATTGATTTGGAGTGTATTGGGATTTGGAAATTCACTATTCACTCCAAATTTTGCTTTGATTTGTGTGCATTTGGGTATTTGATGAGCAGTTTATTCTTCTTACTTTACTAAGTTGATCAATACAGTTAAAAAGACATGTAAATGGTTTTTAAATTTTAAATTATTTCAATGATTAATGTAACCTTAATAATAGTTTTAAAAAGATAAATGCTGATTTTTATTTGTTTTTGACCATTTAACCTTACCAGTCGTCATTTGCTATTTTGATAGATCTAGGACTCTAAAATATGATGCATGAATGATATGTGATGCTTGTATGTATCTGATGCTTGTATTTTGATTCATTTAGATGTATTAAAAGACTAGTCGTCATTTGAATGGTTGGACAAGCAAAAGTTTTCAAAATTGGGTGCGAGCGTTTTTAGGAGTTCGTAATAACCTAGGAAGGTTTCAGTTTGATCACATGAAGACTAAAAGTGGAGTGATGGGGTTTTGAGTGGTTTTAATTGTGGTAGTGGTAGACTTGAAACCAGTCGGTGGTAGGCTTAACTCTGGGGTACAGATGGCATCACTTTGGGTCTGGGCGCTGAAGCGTAGCAATGACTTGAGGCAAGGAAAAGCGATGTGAGTTTGGACTTGAAAAAATTATGGTAGGAAATTGTGCTTGGCACTGAGAGTTACGGGGATGGGTAGACTTGACTTCGGGCTGGAGGCCCAGCAACTCCTGGACGAAGGATGCTTGACGTCGGGCTTTAGGAAGCTGTGATGAGAGATTTTCCTTGGTTTTGTACTTAGCCTAAATTGGCTAAGTATAAGACCAAAGTAGTCATCACCGACCAACTTTAGAGTGGTCAGTACCGATAATTATTGGTGGTGGTCAAATTTGACCAATTTTGGTGGGGATGAGTGATAGACTCCGAGAAGTGTGCAGTGGTGATTCTTTCCTTCAATGTTTGATTTTGATGTCATGGCTCTATGATGAGTGGTTTTAGTAGTGAGTCGGTAACGCAACACTTCGACGTGATGACTTCGGGGCTTTGACGAGAAGACTCTACGACTTATGATGGGTGCCTAGAGATGTTTTGATCAAGATGACTCAATGATGGGAGTTGTGATAATGACCCATAAGGACAAATTCGATGATGGAAACTTGTGAGTGGAACGATGATGTGTTCTGCTATGGAAATGAATGGAATGGAATGATAATGGGTTTGATTATGGAGATGTGTGCAAAAATATTATTGATACTCGAAGATTTCAATGTGTGCTTATAAAGAAGGGGTATGTGAAAACGTTCACCTAGATTTGTTGATATGTTATCCTAGATTTGTTGATATGGATCTATATACCATGAATGTTGAGGATATGTGGGTCTAGTTCCTAGCCTAAGAAGTTGCATGGAATTAAGCACCGAGAATCCAAAAAAATTCATTAGTCTCTGGCCGAGGATAATACCATATAGGTTATCATATATCCGACGCATCCGAGTGATGTGAGTGTTATTTAATGGATGTTATATTTGCTATGTTTTCTTTATCACTCTAGGGATGTTATATAATGTAGGCATTGTTGACTTGGATACCCAAACACCCGACAATGTACTTTGACATGTAGTACACCATATGATGATGATAGTAGATTAGCCTATGTTGTCATGTGCTAACTCTTTGGATGCAGGGATAGGTTACATATAATTCTCCATACCATATGTTTCACTATATCGATTTTTATAGTATTTTGAGACAGTAGATCGCTTATACCAGATTGTTATTTGGCTCAAGGATTTATGCTTTGCTTCTTATTGTCTTAGGTACTCTTAAATGAGTAGACTAGATAGCATGGATGAGACAACCAATGGAGTTGTGCAGATGGACTAGAAGGAGGCTATACTTTCACATATACATGCACATGGTTTACTGTTGCTATTATTCCACTGTGCAACACTATGGATCTATATTAGTGCTTTATATTATTTAGAGATAGTATATTTGGATTTATTATTCAATGTATAAACTCTATGATCTATGTATATAGCTATGATGAACCCGTGTACTCTAATTATGTGATTCATTTAGTTACTACTATCTCACATATTTTATATCTATAATCATTATTATATTTTGTTCGATGCGCTATGAGATATATGATGGGTTGAGATTTTATTACTTTACAAACCATTGACAATCATCTTACATCGGCCGAGTATCACGAGACATCGTACTCCACATGTTATATTGATTACCGGAGGTGTAGGAAGGCCATCGCAAAATCACAATTGAAAGTGAAAATAAATATACAAAAGAAGAATATAGTAATTTATAGTTTTTCCTAATTAATAAACTTATATGGATGTGCTTATTTCTCTTTTTAATCGGTTGATCAATTTTTTTTATATACATATTGACTTTGGCATTAAGTAATTTATTGTTATAGATATAGCCTAAAAGTGAGAGTAGAAAAAATATGGAAAAGAATTTGATGTTTCTCTATTCTATATCTTGTTCTTCTTCTCCAAACACTAAGAAGTCACTGTCATAGAAATCAAGACTTCATTATCAATTAGGTTATTGATTCTATTTTCTTTTTTGTTTATTTTTATTTGGTAGATTAATCGTAAATAATTTTTATTTAGAATCAGTATAAAGAGTGGTTGGATGGAATCTTATGGTCGGTTCTTCTGATTGGCCTGAGGGTTTTGGAATTATCATCACCACTTCAAATATTATTATTTTATCCACCATTATTCACTTGTGACTTGGGTGAAATAAGATCTTATGATAGGCCTCTGCAACGTTTTTATCATTTGTTAGGTTTTGCATAACAAAAATCAAACATTAAGTTGGAGTGGAATTAGTTGTTTAATTGTTTAGGCAATTTGCATTGACTGGTGTTGTGTAATTAGAAGAGTGGAGTTGACTATTTGTATTGGATTATCTTGTGATAGGTGCAGATGTCTAGGATGTTTGTGTTAATTGGAGTTTGTTCGAATTTGATTTTCGTGGTTTTGGTTTTTTGTTTGAAAGTTATTGGATGGATTTGTAGTTTTATAGATAATGTGTAGTTTGTAGTTTATTAGGTGTATGGATGAGTATTTTATTTATTTAGATATTGAGTTGGCGCTTGTATTTTGTTTTGACCGGCATTACTTACTATTGTTTGAGGTAATTGATATTGAACATTAATAGGTTGATATCAGAGTTTAAAGTTCGGAGTTTGTACTTTGTTTTGAGTTTGGTTCGTGATCTGTTTGGTTAGATTTGGACTTTGTTTAGATTTGGAGATTGTTGTTTGTTTGGACCGACGTGAATTATTGCCTTATGAGCTAAATGGTATCGAACGGTAGTGGGTTGCTATTATTTGCTCATTTGTTTGGCATGTTTGCAGGATGCAAGCATTGTTTGTTTGATATGTTTGTGGAAAGCGGACATTTGTTCATCTGTTTTAGGTGGGGCTGCAATGGATATTCGAAAAATCTGAAATTTGTCGCCATCCATATCCGAAAAGTGGAAAATGGATGCGGATGCAAAAACGAAGATATCCATATCTGAAAATTATCTGTTTGGTGTTTTTTAAGATTATAGTTTAACTTACGTGTATTTCGGTATAATGAAAGATATTTTTATCTTTTTGTTAAGTTAGAAGTTTATGTATATGCACCAAATGCATATTAACTGCTCAAAACTATTTAGTACTATCATATTTGTTATTTTTAACACTTTAGTAATCAATGAGATTGAAAATTTTTATATTAAACTAAAATTTTCGTTTATGTTTCTTGATTTATCGATCGTTAGCAGATATGATAATTATTCGATATCTGTCCGCGTCCGTGGATGCCAATATCCGAAAATGATTTCGAATGCGGATGCAGATATGATACTATCCGTATCTGAAAATATCCGTTGACATGCCTTCTTTTAAGATGGTTTACATTTTTAGATGGTGAACTCTCGGTTCTTTATAGCATAGGTTTGTTGGAGATGATTGTAGGATGCAAGCACTTGTTTGATTTGGTATTTGAGATTTGATCGATTTGGCTTAATTGAAGTGGACCGATTCAATGTTTTGTTGGTTTTGGTTGTTTTCAAATTCCCTATGTCTTACGTAATGAGTTTGAGTGGGATATTATTACAAATAATGGAATTAAAAAAAATTCCCTCAATTATAGTTTCCATTATTGAAACTATATGTTTGCATAATTCTTTTATTATGTTTATTTTCTTTTTTCTTTTTTCTTTTTTTCTTTTGTATGTTAACTTAACATACAAATATGTGTATAGGTAAGATGCTTCATAATTGGTTTAGATCAAGTAATTCAGTAAAGATTAGTCCTTTTTGTCTTTACCGTTTCTTCTTCCTCGTTCATTATCTCTATTTTATTTTCTTTTATTCAATTATTTCAGGTATTCGAACTTAATTTGATATTTCAACAGTTGATCCATAGACTTTTCTTATAATAATATGGAAAGCCATCACCTATGACTTTTTATTATTAACAAAATTGTATTGATCAATAAAATAGCGATTGTGAAGAGGGATATGAATATTAATAAGAAGATAAGAATTATAAGATTTGGTGTCATTGGCAAGGATTGATAAAGAATTTAAGTGGAGTATATGATTTAAAAGGTTGAAAGCAAAACAAACTTTCCTTCTACACCTGAACTTGATTGTCTCACGGGTTGAACAGTTATTTATTAGTTAAATCATTGATATTTTTTTCCCTTTCTGATTAGCACTTTATTCGCATCTTTTATTAATTCGGTCCAAGTTAGATCGCTCGAGTTGGTTAATATACAAATTGTTCCTTACATTTGTTCCTCACTCAAATGTAAATCAGTATTTTTACTCAGTTATGCACAAAATAAAATTAAACATTCAATTAGACATTCAGTAAAAATATACCTAGATTGAGGTTATTTTTTATATGTTTGTTTATTTTATAGGTTACGTCTTTATTTCACATATACATATGTTTTTTCTTTCTCAAAGAAAAAAAAGAAAAAAAAAGCACAAAGCAAAACAAAAAAGAAAAAGGAACACCGAGTAACGCATAGCGGTTTTGTAAATAAATAAATAAATAAAGATAGTGAAAGGTGGGTAAGAACTAAGAATAGTAATTCTATCAACGTATATCAACTAGACAGTGGTGTTGGACTTGTCAACATATTTTGCAATGCTCAAAAGAGCGCATAATAGATAATGATATGAATCGCTAAATTTACCGATCGAGAAGATCCACAACAAATATGAATCACTACCGGGAATTTTGAACAAAGTAGATTGAAATCTATTATTGTCTTATTGCCTTCATATGATAAATGGATATTTACATGCAAAATTCACCAACATATAACTCATATATCAGGGATATCTGATGCTGATGTCTCCAATCTCATTGCAGCATTTGTGGACCAAATAAAGTTAACTGAAGATCCAAAACATTTTATAAAAAACAATATCAAAAGGCAAACATGTGAGCATACTTGTGAACAAAATCAAACTGTGCATCATACATATTCCACTGGTGCCCTCCTACTCAGACATCCCTACATTCTCAATTATCTGATCGGTTAACATTATATACTTCAAAGATCCCCTACACCTTATTTTTGACACACCTCAAATTCTGTTAGTTTCAACCATATTTCGAATTAAATAATATACATTCTTTTTCTCGTTAGAACATGTAGTTGAAATTAGGGGATTTGAGATGCAACAAAAATTAGGTATAGTCGATCCTAGTCTGTGTCTATATAGTATATGATTCACTGTTCATTTACCACTCAATTAACCTGTAAAATTTACCCAACTTAGTTAAAAGAAAGATATTTGAGAGCTTAGGATTCTCTTGGGGATCAACTTGTGCTGATATATATATGAATCACATGTGAGTTTTGGTAGAGATTTTGCATCTCTGTCTCACACTGACTTTGCTATGTACAATTTTGTTGGTATAAATTATATATAAAAGAAAGGTCACATGTGAAGCTAAGATTAGGGTTATGATATAGACATGTCATCATAGTAGCTTTTGAAACAGATCAGCCTCTCCTTCTATCCTCATCTGAACAAGCCAATAATACAGTAGCTTGATAGGAACAAAAGTAGGAATAGGTCTGCCTTTTTTTGGTGGACCGATGACTTGGCCTATATTTCCGTTCATCCTCCTTTAGAAATTTATTTATGTATTGTATGCTACAATCTTTTTTTATACATGTAAAAACATATGTTATATGTTGGTAATTTTACAACAGACAATTACGTCAATAAATTCCAACATGAAAAAAACTCCCAACCACATTTTTTATATGCATAGTGTTAAGTACTTTATGAATAAATATATGAAGCTTATAAACTAAAGGATATTATCATTTTTCACTGCTAAAGATAATAAGGACGTTCACATGTTTGTATGAGCACCACTTATATAGTAAGTAGGCTTATAAGTAGGCTCTCTTGGGTCATCATCATCAATCTTCATGGGCCATGTAGGCCCTACTAGCCTTTTTTTTTTTTTTAAATGTTAGCACAAAAGGGTAATGATTGCAGAAAATATATTAATGAAATGCATACAGTTTCTTGCATTATTTCTGTACATATCACTACTCACCGGTTATTCAAAAAGGACTGCAGAAACCAAGCATAATCATCATGTTCATATTGATGAAGGCAGAAAAGGAACATGTATCCTTTTTTATATTTGACCTATAACATTGACGGTGGAGTCAGAAATTACACAACCCTTGCAGACATTATTGCAATAAATTAAAACCTTTACAGTTACTTCTTAATATATTTTTCACTAAAAAAAGTTAATTACACGCATAATATTACTCAAAATATTTGATACATCTGTCTCTGCAAGAGATATAGCTATACTTTTATTTTATTTTTTATGTGCGCGTGTATTAAAAATTATGACTTAACTTCTAGTCTTCAACAGCGAAATTATTGTTTGCCCTTCATTATATATAATATTTTTTTCTAATTACTAAAAAGAATCTCAGACTATATTATTATTGATGCACAGTAGTAGGCCAGTTTGCTCAATACAATGTACATTTCATTGACAGCTCATATGATATTAACTAAATAAATAAGATAATATAGTGATTTTATCTGAATTGAATACTGGTACTTCATTTAGGATGGCTAATCCAAAGCCTTGCTTGTAAAAATGTTTATTTTTGAATGCAGAGAAATGCTATTAGTCAGGCAACAGTTTTTGTAAGCAAAAGATTCAAAGAAAGGACATTCAAAATACAGGTATATCGTCATGAAATAGACAACCATTGCAACCATTTGCTATTGCAATAAATGATTAACATTACCAAGTCTAGAGATCAATTGAATAGAATATTATAAAGAACGCATCCGATAAATGCCAAAGAATATTAGAAAGGCTCACCTAAAAAGGATGTGTACGATAAAACCAAGTACTAATGATTTGGAAAGGAGCTAGCTTAATTCTATGCTGTAAGGTAAATAGTTAATTATCAAATAGAGTTTGAAATAATTAAGATGACAGGAATGATATCTTCGCTGAATTCATTCAAATAACTTGGTCCTACTTGCACAATTCATCATGATAATAGTAGGTTTTGCCATCATTGTAGCTGGAACTATAGAACACACATGAGAATGATATCACAACAGCATATATATCTTAATTATATCTGGTTAGATCTGGTAATAGTGTTGTTAATTTTCTAGTGATATGTTTGTTTCTAGATCGAGAATATATCATGCTTTTGTTATTTATGTTAACATGCATTATTGCGATGTATTTTGACATCAAGGAAGAAATTAACTCTTGAACCTTTGATCTTTGTACGTAGAACAGATACATTGGATTGTGAGAAGATTAAATTTCGATATGTGAATATCAAGAAAGTGTTGATTAAGAGAGAAATGGAAAGGCAGAAGGCATGTCGACAGACTTTGGGATTCATTACTTAAAACAAAATGGGATGGACACAATAATGGTGCCATGCATTCAAGATACAGTCAAGCATGTGCAAAAATATTCACTAGAGTACAATTTACAGGTTCAGACAATCAATTCATATAAACCTGAAAATTTATAGTATGCTTATCGGTTTTATAAAATATAAAAGCCTTTTGGAAGAGTAACCGTCAAGCCCTTTTTATTGTTATCATTACTATTATTTAATCTTTTGGAATGTTGCTTGTAGTCAATGTGAACGCCTTTGCAATTTGGTAATATATGGTGGAAACTAAGCTTAATCGTTGTATGCGTCTATTTGTTTGAAAACGAAGTATCAGCAACTGCATACACAGATTCTTCAATTTCAAATTTTAACTTTAATTTACGACTACAAATACATACATACCTACTTAGTTTTTCAAGGTAAACTTAAACCCAAAAAAGAACATTGTTACGGTAGGACTTAAAAATGAAACGATTTACTTTGTGATTCTCGTGTAAAGCAAAATTCATCACAACTTCTTGTTAAGAAAAACGATAATGGTTTACAGAAAATAATTTTCGATGGGATCTGAAAGGAAAGAAAAAAAATAGTGGATGATAACCGAAATAATGATAACAGTTGCGATTTTTTTTAAGAGGTAACATTTTTTGTTACCGTTAAGAGCATCTTCAATGAAAGTTGAATGTAATGTCCATTTAATCTTATGTGTCAAAGAACACATCACAGTGTGAACTCATTGTGATATAAAATATTTGGAAATTACATCCAAAGTGAAAAAACAACTCCAATGCTAATGTATTCATAAAAAATAATTAGCTTGTGTGTCCCAATCAAATTATAAATAAATAAAAATATTATATTAAAATAATTAACAACATATGTATCTATTTACTTCACAATGTGAAGTACAATGTCACTTGACAATGTATAGTGAAGTTTATGCCAACTCATCTTTACAATTACATTAACATTACCATTGAAGATTAATTTTTGAATGTAATATAAAATTGATGATGTGCAAAATACTTGACATTAAAATTTGAGTAGGATTGGAGATGCTCTAATAGTATTTTACGAATATTGAAAATACAGTCCACTATATTCAAAATTAGAGTCTCTTAATCAATGTCTTTAAGTGACGAATGTTCAACAGACGTCCGTTAAAAGAAAAATTCTCCATAAATCAATACTATTTTTTCCAAAAATTATTATCATGTGATATCAACTTTTTTTTCAAAGACCATTAATACTGGCACTAAAGCAGTCCCAACAAAGAGATGATTTAGTATTAGTCACATTCGGAATTTTGAGTGACTCACCGCAAGTGTCCTCCAACAAACATAATCTTAGTAGCTCAAATATTAACTTATACGATGTTTATAAAACCGTATAAACTTGGGTTGAATCACAACCACATAATCCACGATCGTGTGCTCTTTGCTGTGAAATCACAATCATAGATTTATTCGGCAATTATTGATGCATGATAATTTGGTACACAACATTAATAATGATAGATAAATATGCACCAGTAACATTATTTATCATTGCATACCAAGTTAATCTCAAATAACTAGGCGACTAACTCACTCATCCAAGTCGGTTGGAAGTCCAAATCTGGGCTGAAACTGGCTAACCGACCCCTGTTGATCAAGTTGCTCTAAGGGAGCATGAATATCCTGTCCCAAATTGTGTGACCCTTTATGTCTCACGTAAGTATTGTCCACCCAATGGTTCAATATTTGATTATTTTAATTAAGTTTTATGATAATTAGGCTGTGGAGATTTAGATTAGCAAATATGGACATACAAATTGGGAATATAGGAATCCATGTGGCACTAAGGAATAAATTTAAAATATATTGGTACTAATCAGGATGATCAAATGGCTGGTTCGGTTTGAAATAGGTATAAAATATCAAAACCGAAATAACCATCCAATAAACAAAAATCAAATCAAAGCAAATTGATTTAACTATGATAGTATAAAAATCATATCAGAAACAAACCAAGCTGATAAAAATCGGTTCGGTTTTGTTGGTTTAACTAACTTATCTTAAATGAGTTATGCTATATTTTTTTTGACATAACATACGATTGAAACGACTGACTGAGTACAAACTTATATAAAAATGTGATGATGTTATAATGGTAAGAAACAAACTATTTTTCTTCTACTAAAATAAAAGGTATTGTTATTGATACTTCCGTTTTGGATATGCGGTGGTCAAATTTTATGAATACTCTATCCAAAATTAAATTGTTAGAGTAATACACATCCTATTAATAAATATATATTTCTACCTTATTGTTCTTAGTGAAGCATCAAAACTATAAAAAAATTATTTACTCTTTCCTTTTCCTGTCTTTTCAAAATGAAAATAATACCAAGAACAAAAAATTCGATATGATCATCAAAATCAGATCTAAAATTTGTTGAGAATGTGATGAAAATGTATTTTTTTTAACTTAATTATCATGCGGAATTTTAAAATACGATAAAAATTAAGGTTTAAAATTATAGTTAAATTTATGTCGACCATAATCAGCTTGTATTATTTTCTTCAACAAAATATGCATGCTGATGCTTTCTTGAATAAGAATTCGACCTCATCTCTTCCATATTTGCAATTTAATCTAGTGATGAGTTGAAATCACGTTATTTGATTAATGATTTTAGATGATGATTAATGGAAAGTTTAAGGTAAATAAAAGGAAGGGCAATTCGGTCGATATGGTTGTAATTTTATGAGGAGACTAGTTTGGTTGGTACCATTATAGCAATTTTTTTTTTTTTTTTGAGAAAACAGCCTTTTATATTCAAAACAGAATTGCCAATAACAATAACCAACATAAACTGAAAGAAAAATAATATTGTTAAAAGAATAATATAATATTTACCAAATATATGGACACTCCAATTTTTTCCTTTTTCACCCCATTTAACACAAAAATATTGATTTTAAAGGTACCCTTTAACATTAACATAATAATCTAGACGTTCCTTCTTTCCTTCTGCTTCTTCCTCCTCCATTTTTTAATCTCAACCGAAGGTTGAAGATAACTACATGTTTATATTTAATTTCATAATAGTTTCATTCAATCAACAGGAAATATAGAAGACTTTAATCAACTTCAATGAGTCCTAAGTACATCCATCTTAATTGGTCCAGGTACAAATTTGATATACGAACAAAAAAAAAAGGTTAGAAATAGTTTCATTCGAAACATACTTGAGCATGTCAAAAAAACGAGGATGAACACTGTCCAAATACTTTCTAGTTTTAATTTTTTCAAAGTAGGAAGGTTGGTTTGTAAACATTAAACAAGTATGGATTTGTCTTTGACACGTACATGAATAATATAGCTAAGGTGATCTAACCCTCGATCTCATCTGTGAAGAAGATTTGTTGAACTTGCAATATCATGTTCTAAGATTAACGAAAAAGAGCCAAGCATAATGCAATATATATATATATATATATATATATATATATATATATATATATATATGTGTGTGTTGAACATAGTGATGTGGTGGCTTCGGCTATGTGGCCTCCCAGCAATCGTACTATTTGTTGGGAGCGTGATGAGCCTTCTTAAGTTTATGTAGCGTTCGAAATGTGATACAGACTGTCGATTAAGCTAACCATATCATGTAGAGGGGCGCGGACTGTCCTTATCTTCTGTGGGCAAGGATGGTGAGTATAACAGGCTTTCTTACAGGATGTCTCTTCCGGTGGAAAATATTTATACTCAGGTGATTCTGCTCACTTTGTGCCTTGCCCTGCCATTGTTTTTTGGGTATTTGCATGTGTTAGGGGCCTGTCTCTGATGGAGATAGAAGCTGTGATGATGGACACTAATCGTCCTTATCACTCAGTAGCTAACGTTTTTTTGCCTAACTTCTAGGGTTTTCTTTTGGGTATTTGCATGATGGAGATGGTAGTTGTGATAACGTGGACTAGTCGTCCTTGTTACTCGGTACTTAGCTGTTCCCAGGGCGGTATATATGGTAACCAGTTCCACTTTACAGCAAATTTAAAAGTCACTCTTAAGG
Organism: Allium fistulosum; assembly: GCA_030737815.1. Lineage (NCBI taxonomy): Eukaryota > Viridiplantae > Streptophyta > Magnoliopsida > Asparagales > Amaryllidaceae > Allium > Allium fistulosum. The sequence goes on from CM060905.1 coordinate 1,114,849,271, forward strand.
CACAACATGCATGGGCAAAACTGCGTAGGAATCAAAGGCCCATGGAAGCCCACATCAACTGAATCCATGATTCGGTTTGCAGGCCTGTTGGTACATCTATGATCAAATTTTATAATCGTGCGCAAAGTATTGTATGATTAATTATGCTTTACAACCACCATATGTGATACATTGCACAGGACTGAAATCAAAGGAAGACCAATCAATGGATATATTCGGATATGGATAGTTTTATATCCACGTTCTTTAAGAATATCAAATATTCGCATCGGCGGATGCAGACAAATATCGAAAATTATCCTATTCGCTAATAATTGAAGAATCTAAAGATATAATTCAAAAGGTTTAGTTTAAGACCCATTTGGATTGATATAATAAACTACTTTTTTTTTCGAAACCCAAAATGAATTTGTTTTGGTTTTCAAAATGCTACAAAGTAGCTTGTTTAAGTTAATCTAGACGGGACATTAACATAAAGTTGTTTTAGCCTAACAATTATAAAAGTACAAAAAAGATGATAAAATGTAGTTTTGAATGGCGAATGCATATTTATATATGTACAATGTAGTCTCTTAATAAAACCATGATATATGGTTTTCATTATATTGAAATACACATAATATAAACTAGTATCTTTGAAAAATAAAGGATGAATAATTTTAGAATACGTATAACTTCATATATACATCCATATCCATTTTTAGGATACATATACAAACAAATTTCGCATTCTTCATGATCGAGTTAGGAGTATGCCCTAGGGGCAATTATGTAATTGTTACATATATCTAACTCGATAATCAATCTTCTTCGAAATAAAAGGTTTTTCTTTTTATTATATACTTAAGTGTTATATGTTAATTAATTAATTTAATTAAAATAGAAAATCCATAAATAGTGTGTTTTTTGATAGTGATTACAATGTGTTGTAACCATGAGTGATTTATCAAAATAAAATAAACATACATTTTAAATATTTCTAGTCAAGATGCATTGAGACTAGATATCGACGCATCCATTAAGACTATAGTACATAACGCTCTCCAAACGGCTGCTAGAGACACCAGTGGTTACGTACTGATAGCTATTGGATAACTATAACATGATTTACTCGATAGTTTTTTGTTAGTTAATATAACTAAAGTCAAATAAATGATATCGATGTCACAAAATTAAACAGTAACCTTGACTTGAAAATATTGTTGATCTTCAATGTGGAAGCTCCGCTTTGATTATAGTTAAATCACGGTACGACGTCCATCAAATGACTATAGTTAGGTCAAGTGGAAGCATTGGAAGTGACACTATTGAAGAGATGATTCGTCTCCTCGGTTATCTGAGGTTAGTATCATGGTCAACTGAAGTCAACTGAAGTCAACTCAAAGTCAAAGTCTTTGGGTAGAACAGTTCGATTAATAATAATTATTATTATTGAACAAAGACTTTGTGTTTGGACTATAGAGTTCAATACAGACAATATTGCAATTTTGACTATTACCAAAGTCAAAAGTGATATAGCTTTGATGGAGAGAATTGGTATAAATAATTATCACAATCGGGTAATGTTTAACAAAGTAAAATGGGATTTTACCAAAACTAAATAAGTGATAAATTTGACCAAAAAATCACACCACTTGCTAAGTAATATGTGAAAGTTAATAATCGAATAGTTCGATATTAATCGCTCACCCCTAAAGAGTCACACAACTGAAATGTTGAATACTCCTTTGATCAAATAATTTAATTAATTTGTAATTGTTATATATTAATTAAATTAATCAATATTTGTGAAATATTAATTTTATTTGATGTGTTGAATAATATTAAATATGTCTATAATAGTTATAAATATATTAATCGATATACGATATCGGTACGTGTTTAAATTGGATTTAAATGCGGAAAAAATTGTTCGGGCTCGAAATGGGTTTGAAGCCCATATGGGCAAGGAGAATAAGCCCATGCTAAGACCAAGTAGATGGCGGATATGATATGGAAGAATGATTGGGTTTTTGATAGGATAAGAGGTAGAGAATGGGTAAGAGAAAAGAGTGGATCTTGATCCTACTTTTTCTCTCTAGTCTCTTCTTTATAAATAGATCATAACCCTCATTAAACTACCGACTTTTTGGAGCATCCACCCTTCTCCATACTTGTCGAAATTATACTCCATTCTCTCCTCCATTTTCAAGCTCAAGATCGAATAAAAAATAAATACTATTCGATAGTCGATGGTCATCTGTTTAGGAGTTAGCATCTTTCTAAATTGGAATCTAATTCAAGAAGTCAATCTCTTTGCTTCTACGTATATTCAATAGGCTTTGGTGAAGGTATGTTTCTGATCTATGATTATAGACTAATGTTATATCGTTTATATATTATACGATGTTTAGATCGATATGTGACAATTCTAGCATATCGGTATATTGTCACATTTAGAATGGTTTTATGCTTATATGTTTATTTAATTTAAAATAATTTTTTTTACAACATATACATGCCTTTAATACTCATGGAATGAAAAAAATGATTTTTTATTATTTAAAATTAACTTAATATACATTTAATTTATATAAGTTTCATTATTTAAGTATTAAATATTACATTATACAAAATATGTTTTTAAAATTTTATATAAATAGTTTTATACCTAAAAGGCTGTTGGCAATAAAAATTTAATATATATATATTAATTGAATCAAATAAATTTCATAAATTCACAATATTAATAAATACATTATATTAAATATAGCTTAAATTGACAAGCACCATTATTCAAGTGGTTAAGTGATTCGGATTTGGTGCGAGAGGTCACAAGTTCAAAACTTGCGTAGTGTGATTCGAACGTTTATTGACATGTGATATGTTGTCCCAATGACATGTTGTATATAAAGTACCATTTTTTTTAAAATATATAGCTTCAATTTTATACAATTAATTTCATACCTAATATGCTTTTAGAATAATTTATTTTAATTTTTGTATAAATTTAATATATATATATATATATATATATATATTTGTGCAATTTCAAATTGATTATGAATTATAATATATATGTGGAAAATATTTAAATATCAAAATATTGTTCAGATTTTTTGATAAAATATTAAAACGAAAAATTTTACTTTCAAAAATAATTATTTAGTTTTTATTAATTTTCGAATGAAAATTAATTCTGATAGATATATAAATAAATACCAATTTTTGCCGTGAGCATTAGTTTATGTACATAAATATTCTTTATATACTTTACATAAATTTCGTTATGTTTTTATATATATATAATTATTAGTAAATTATCAATAAGCATATTTATTCATATATTTTTTAAAAAATTAAATTTTGTTTCCAAATTTTATAATAAAATAAATAAATAAATATTATATTATATTTAAAATAATTTTACATTTACTTACATTCATACACACACACGTAGATATAATTATGTGTATATATATTGTAAATTCCTAATATATACTAATTATTTAAAATTAAATATAGATATATTCGTGTGTGTGTGTGTATGTAATATTTCATTTATACATACATACATACATACATATATATATATTAAGGCACATAAGCATATATTTGGATGATATATTTGTATACTAGAGGGGCTAACATGTCTATTGCGGTGTAAATTCCAGCACTTATATACGGATATGTCAAAGCTTGCATGGATTGCTATGTTACACATGCACATGCACATGTACACGCACATATGTGTATACGATACACCTATATATATATATAATATAACATTAATTACATAATATAAAACTATATTTTAAATTTAAATAAAATAATGATTTTATTTAAAGTAATTTAGAAATATCATAAATAATTTAGTCTTCATAGACCCAATAAAGATCCAAAATGGTAATTTTTTTTTGAAATTCACCCAATTCTTTTGTTAAGGGCAGGCCCGGTACCAACAATTATACAGAGCCCAATACAATACGCAATCTAAATTATTCATATTAGGAATAACTAAATAAGATTACAACCCAGTTAGTATGTGTCTAAGAAATATAGCGTCTAGGCTGGATTGTTGGGTAATGAAGTACCTTGTCCTACGTGGCTACTGGTCCGGCTCGAAAAGTTATATAAGCCCAAAGGCTGCCCTTAATAGAAAAATTTCCAATTTGAATTGGGTATTAGCTAATTTCAAATTGTTTTGAAAATTAAAATAAAGTTTTAAATTTAAAAGTTAAATTTAAAATAAAACACATATTATAAAAGTTGTAATATAATTTTTCAAAATGTATGAAAATGTTATGAAATTAATATTGAAAATATTATTTATTAGTAAGATTAATATAATAAATGAATCAATTAAATAAGTTAATTAATCGAATATATATACATGTATAGTGTATATAATGATATATGTTATGTTGTCTTGAATTGTTTAAGACAATATAAGTATATAATAAAAGAATTTCTGAAATTAATAAAAATTTAATTAAATTTTCAGATTAAATAAATAAATTAAAATTTAATTAATAAATTAAAATAATATATATATATATATAAGATATATGTGTATTACTATTAAGATTAAAGTATATATGTTCAATATAATATGTTATAATTGAATAACAGAATAAGTAATTAAATTAATTAAATAAGATTTAATTAATATAATGTTATACATAAGATATTATATAAGTTAAATAAAGTATAAATGTTATATAATAATAAAATTTATATAATATAAATGTATAAACTAAAGGTGTAACATTAAAGAAACCCTAAATAGACTTAAGAAATAAATGCATACGTAAAAGTATGTATATCATGATTTTTGATGCGCTCGACACTTGAATCACGACGGTATTTTATAAGAAATACATTATTCGATAAGTCGATATCACTCTATTAAATATATTGAAGATTATGAATATTTGATATAATGCTGTCCTCTACAATTTATATATTAATAAATTACTTGCATACTCTTAGGTTGTTGAGAAAACCCAAGTTAAAGATGTTATGTGTAGTATTATTAATATATTAAATAGACGAGGTAAGGTAACTATATGTGTTTGTTGAGCAAACTCAAGGCACATATACTATACTTAGGCCGTTGTGAAATGGTAGGTATGAATGAATAGTTTCTTTTGATTTGTTTAGCAAACTCAAGCTTGAAATAAGATTAGGACAAGGAATAATGTGTTAGGAGTTGTATATGATATAAATGATAGGGTATTATCTATTGTTTGTGGGGCTATGATTTGTTAAGCAAACTCAAGGTCAAAATCCCAAGACAAATGAGTTCTATCACCCGTTAGTGAAGTCGAAAGACTTCTATATTTTGGCTTAGGGTTTGGAGAAATGTAAAATATTAGTGAGAGCCTTATTAGAAGAATGAAATGGTAACATTTATGCTTTCTAATATTGTAAGAACATCTTCTATATAAAGTTATAATAATCTACATTAATAAATTTGCGCATTAAATATAATTGATCAAATGTTTATCAGTTAAAGATATACAAATGAACTGAATTAATATTGACAAATAGAAATATAAAATATACTTACCAACAAATTTTTGCATGGTGACCCATGCAAGGGCCTAATTATACAACCATTAAATATGTTTGTAACTTAGTCATTTACGAGTTTACTTGCCCATAACTGTGTATTGTCTTTAATGAGTTTCAAACTATAAATGCAATACAAGAATATGGATATTTGATCCATAAACAATCACATATAAATGTTATATGGTTAACAATCATAATTTGTAATGTATGAAACTTTAATGAAAATAATTCACTGAAATAAACAATTAAGCTATAGTGTGAGATCTTGTATTCAATATGATTGATTATAACTGTTGGAATCAAATTCACAAGAGAGTGATAAAGGACAATCTTCAAAGTGGACGTAGGCTTACAACGTCGAACCACTATAAATTTCTGTATCTCTAATTATAGCTTATTCTCTATTGCTTGCTAATTCATCTACTTAGTTTAATTTTTCTTTTCTTCATTTACTTCTCTACAAAAGCTATTCTTAGGTGTTTGTAACCATTTTTGGTGCAAATATTTTGGTGCTTTCACTGAGAGCCTTGATTCTCAGCTTACTAGGATCCCTTTGCTACTACTAGATTGGATAAATCCCTCAGAGGAGATTTATAGTTATCTTTAAGAATGTTAATCCAAAAAATGGATCAACACTCTGGATTGAGTGTGAAAGCACCATCCCTGTTCTTACAGAGCAATAATATAGAGAATAAATGCAGAAAAAGCTGAAATAGTAAGAAGACAAGAAGATTTTTATAGTGGTTCGGCTGTTAATGAAGCCTACATCCACTTTATAACTTTTATTATTGACTGATTACCGTTACAAGGTAATTTGGATTACAAAGTTGTTGAATATCCCGAGTTAGACTAAGTCCCCAATGCTGGAGTTTACTGGAGAATCATAGTAAACACCTTGGATGACTATTGTGAGGAGGGAGGAGAAGGTTGAAGAATAATTTCTGTAGAGTTTCAGCAACCAGTCCAGAAGATCCTCTTTATGTTGCAGATAGGTGATTATTTATAGAGGTTGGAGAGCTACTGGGCTAGGCCTTCTTGCCAGATGCTTGCAAATCACTGTAGGAAGACACGCTGCAAAAAGCATCACGAACCGAGCTAACTTGATGGATCACTATCGATCCATAGGCTATGGATCGCTAGCGATCCATAGCTTCTGGCTCGATAACAACCCATTGGATTAAGATGCTTCCTCCTACCCTCTGCTTTGAAGTCCATGAAGACCTGGCGAAATGGTGTGGATCACTAGCGATTCATAGTGCATGGATCGCTAGCGATCCAGTACTTAGTGTATTTCTGAGATTTGTCTTTTGACTACCCATTGGACCATGATGAAAGTGAACTAAAGAATCTTGGAGCCAAGATCATGGACTGTCGACAATCCATAGATGATGGATCGCTAGTGATCCATTGCTTTTGCGTATTTTCGCTTTTCATTCGTCTAATTTCTTTTGGTTAAATGCTCTAGCCTTTTTGGTTTGCTCTTGAGCTATTCTGACTCGACTAAGCTATTTCGACTTCCTTTGGATTCTGCTGGGTTCAAAACCCGGATAACATTTTCCCCTCGGAGTATGCCTTCGTTTAAAACAAGGTGTGCTCAAGAAGTAATTGCTTTTCGTTTCTACTTGGTGAGGTTCAGGTAATCGTGTTAGGACAATGTGAATTTGACTTCGGCTATTCAGTTGCTCGTTAAGTTTTGATCTGAATTGTTGTTGCTTGTCATAACAAACCAAGTATGGCCCTATAACTTTCACAATGCCTTTAGATAGCACGTGGATGATACTGGCTAATTTCGGAATTGATCGAGCTCAATTTGATGGATCGCTAGCGATCCATAGCTTCTATTTGGTGGATCGCTGGCGATCCATTATACATGGATCACTAGCGACCCAATGACTTAGATGCTTTTTTGTGTAATTTTCTATTTAGCTGCCTTGTGCCGATCCATCTTCACTACTTTCTTCTTGCGACCCGAGCCTTCTCTTGCGATTTGAGCTACTTCCTGCGATCTGACCCAAGCTTTGACCAAACCTTATTCTATCGCCGTCGCCGACCAGTGCCTCTCACCGTTGACCGACCTGAAGCTCGCTACTGCTTTGATCTCAACCCTAGCTTCTTTTGGATCACCGCTAACCAAACCCTAAATCTATCATTTCCTTTCTTGGATCGCAACCGACCCACTATGCTTGGATCGCTAGGATGAAAACTTCGACCATTCTCGCCTTTCGATTCTTGATTCAAGGTGGGTAATGATGATTTTGATGTTCGTTTAGCGATTTGATGACAGAGTGTATTAGTGATGATTATAGCAAAGAGTCCGAGTTGATTGTGATTTTATGGATAAAGATAGTAAATCAAGTCTTGAGTTCTTCATGGAACGACATTCGGGCCTTGCCCGGTACCTGACATGTTTTGTTTCTTCATCCGTAGAACCAAAATTGACTTGTACTAAGTTAAATCATTGATACCGCAAGACACACCATGAATCAGTTTTACCCTTTTGGAGGATTCAGATTGGTCTTGTTTTTCGTACGCTCGGTGTACCAGTACTGGGAAGAACCTTCTGCATTGCTTCAGACAATGGATGTTGATCGATAATGGGTAAGTGTGGCAGAATTAATTCCAAAAAAATATATGAAAAGTCCTTTTCCCTTTCCACTACGAGCAAGCTGTCTACACGAGATAGAGCATTTTAGTGATCATGACACCGAGCTCACCCCCATTGATAACACACTACACTTGCCATGATATATACTTGAAATCCGATGTGTCGGCGTGAATCAGTATCCTTTCGGAATTCAAGTGTTATAGGGGAGTTTGTAGTTAAAGATAGAATTACCTGACCGCTTTGGACGTAAGCCTTGTTGTTTAGAATGAAGTATTTGTCTTCTTGCCGTAATTCCAGCGGAGGAAGCCCACCACTTTTCGAAGCTTAATCGTCGTCTATCAGCCCTTCCTCTTCCGCTTCGCGACCTTAATACGGTCAGCTAGTCCCAGTTGGTCCGGTTGTGGACCGAACTCCATCAAATTTCAGAGTTCTTCTTAATCCATCGTAGAGAGCTTCTTCCATAATCTCCGCCAAGGATTTGCATAACATTTTCTTACAACACGGCGTTCCGGAGGATGACGTGCGCCTGCCGGAGAAGGATGAATTCGCCAATATGCCGCCTCCGGGGTACACTGCTTACCATCGATATACGTGCTTAAATGGAGCACTGCCTCCCTTCAATGATTTCTTGAGTGACACTCTTTCGAACTTGGGAATTGCCCCATTCCAAATCCATCCTAATGAGTATGGATCTTGACTTGCTTATACGTTCTATTTATGCGGACATTTAACCATGCTACAAGTTTCAACGAGTTTAGATATTTCCTCTTGTTTAAGAGGAGAGATGAGTGTTTGACCCTTGTTGTCATTGAGGCCCAGAGGAATCACAAGATCGTGCTATAGTTTCAAAGTAATTTGTCCCAGTTCAAGACTCAGTACTTCTTCGTTAGATGTCCCAAATGGTTCAATCGCCTTTAGACAATGGGGGGGGGTAAGTTCTCTTCTTTACTCATTGAATTTCGAAATGTCGCTATGGATTTTCTAATAAGTCAAATGCTTCCTGCAGTTATTCTGAAACCAAATAAAGACTTATCGCTTGACCAAATTTTCCATACTCTAAAGGCTGTTGGTTTCAAGGAAAGGTCGGTTAAATTCTTGCCGATAGATGAAAACTTGCTTCGATATGGACTTTTTCATCTAGGGAGATCTGCCGTAGCGGTTGAAGTTCTGCCTCCTTCCCGCTCCAGAATACGAATGTGATCCACTTCTTCATGACATGGTTTTGAAGAGGGAGTTTTTCAAGGAAAGGAAGGCTTGTCTGGTGAGTCGGCTGAAGAGACTCATGAGGGAAGAGATGTTGTGACCAAAGCCAGCTGCTCGGCCAGAATACTCAGATTCCGGAGGAAGGAGAAGAAGAGTTTAAACAACAAGAAGGCAAGGCTGCAGTGGCAACAGAGAAAGAGGTGGGTGAAGTTAAGAGTAGCAGTAGCTATGATTCCTCCTCTAGTGATGACGATTTTGATGCAGGTTCTGGTGACGAAGACTCTGAATCATGTGATGAGACTCCGAGGATGAGTCCCGTTATTCCGAACTTGCCTCCCCAAGAGACCTACAATAAAGATGCTGCCCCAGAAGTCAAGCGACATCGGGATTCACCGATTAAAGATGCTGCCGTAGACTTCGAGGATCTGAGCAACGTCTACGTCGATTTTGATGAACTTATAGGAGAAGATTTTAGATTTGAAGAGACGTCTCCTCATCTGGGCCATGTTGCATCTGAATTCAATCTGATTTCTACCACAATGGCTGCTCGATCTATTTTGTGGCATCATTTTAGGCCCCCCCGACACATTACACGTTTCACTAGGGTCACATTCACTTATGCACACATTATTCAAGCCCATTTTCCGTTACTAATTCTCTTTATCTATTCTTCATGTCAGGTACTATGAGAGGACATGGTATTTATAACGGTCTCGAGGAGTTCAGCGATTCGCAATGCTAGTTGAAATGATCCACTAGCTATCATCAGCCTCGTGAGACTGTGGAGGAATAAAGAAGATGGAAGGATTCGGAGGTTGAAGTTCGTCGCGGGATGAGAGGGAATAGAGTCATATGTACAAAAGCAGTTACGAGAAGAGAAAGACCTTTGATGAGTGAGAGGAACCGACCAAAAAGTCAAAGATCAATTGCAGTTCTCATCCTTCAGAGCAACAGGCCTTTGCCTTGGCCCCAGCTTCAGTCGGTCTCGAAGTTCCAGTTTCTTCTGTTCAAGCTCCATCTTCATCCCAAGTTCCATCGTCCCACGTGGTGCTTGCCCCTGGTTCTTCATGCCCTCACTGAAGATAGGCTTACGTTCTTCCATCTGGTCCTTCTAGACTTCACTACTAAAATTGTTAGTATTAGTGGCACTAGATTAGGGGCAAAATAAAGAAACTGCCCCTATTACTTTACAATTAAGGGCGGAAAAGCATTTTGTCCCTATTTACCATTAATTAAGACAAAAGTATACGCCCCTATTATAATTTTCCATTTATTGAGGGGACCATGTCTTAAACCTCCATTTTAGATGGAAAATCCGTCTTCTTTAAATTAATCCATCCTCCTTGTTGCAGGCAGCAACAAAACCCTAACATCATGATATTACCGAATTGCAAAACATAGCTCGAAATTTATTGCCATCGTGTTATCTTCAATCGAAAACCTTATTTTGCTACTCGATGTAGATAAATGAGATTTGATAATCAGGTATAGTAATTTCAATTTGTTTGAAATTTGGCTAATTTGATTGATATCTTTCCAAATTTGAAATATTTTACGATAGTGAATTATTCGTTTTTTTTATATTATTTTTTACAAGTTCATATTTTTGAATCGAATGACTGAATTAAAAATGATGGGTTAATGAAATGAATAATTCAAGTTTTGGAATCTTATTCGTTTTTTCAGAGTTTACTGAAAAGTAGAAGATTGAGTGAGGTTAGAATAATCGTTTCTATTCCTAATAAAACAAAATCTGTCTCAAAACTCCTTTTGTTTTCTCATAATCATAGAATAAATCGTTTCTTTTGGACTATTTTTATTTTTGATCCTACCATGACATTGTGCCTTAATATTGTGCAGAAAGTAAGAAGCTCGAAGCTGATAACCACCATGTTGACAATGAAACTGAAAATAAAGGTATCTTGTTGGTTGCTACCTTACCCTTTGTTACTATTATAATGTGCGAGACTTTCTTTTCTGTTTGAATTGCCAATAGTTTGAGCTTTGAGAGTTGTTCAATATCAAAATTCATGCAATATTTGTTCATGGATGAAGTTGGAGCTTTATGTCAATGAAGTATTATTGTTATTACTAACTAAATTTTATATGAATGAGTCATAATATTGATTTGATGCGAAGTGTCAATAATATCTGTATTACGATAAGCTAGTCGTTGGGCTCTGGCATTAGATCTATCTATGCTTTGTATGGGTTCTAAAGGTGTGCACTGGTTTGCTCAACCCCAAATAACATTGCAATAGAGTAATAATGAAAAGGAAAATAAGTACATAAAAGTGCTTTCTAAGGTGCAAATTGTATGGTTATATAATCATACAGATGAATCTAATATTAATATAGCATATATACTTTGTAAAGGAAGATGTTGATAAAGTCCAAGAATATGAGAGGTTTTTACAAGGTTTAAGGAGAAATGACAGCTCCTTAAAGGAGGGACGATTCTCAATCTGGGCAGTATGCAGCTGTTAAGAACTGTACAAGGAGAAGCCTGAGTTTCTCGTCTAAAAACAATGGAGATGCACCTCTGACAACATCTGACAATGAATTGGAATTGCCTGGAAGTGCAGTTTTAAGCTATTGAGATGCTATTGACATCTTGACAATGATGCTTGGATTCATATTAATGATGTGAAAACTGAGGCCAGAAACCTAAGAGAACTCAACGTGTTAGACTGAGGAATGACGGTAGTCAGAATATCTATCTTATATTAATAAAAGATTGGTTCCAAAGATTATTGATCAAGTAAACTCTTCCTTAAATATTTATAGTATTTTGACAATAAAACAAACTGTATTATATGTTTTCATCTTCATTATTACTATTGTTTTGAAAAGAAAAAACGCAACCACTTAAATTGATGCAATTAGAAATTTAAATATGTGGGCATGCTAGTTGTGGGTTTGACATAAGATATTGTGAAAAATAAAAAGATATATGTTCCACTTTTTCTATCTTAGTTTTCTTGTTTTTTCCCTCTAATTTTACAATGAGATGTATGTTCCCTTGTTTTTATGGTAAAGTTTACTTTTGCATTGCAGACAATTGTAGACATTGATGCTAAGCAAGGCTAGTTACTTATGGCTTCATAAAAACAATTAGTTTCAAATTTATCATAAAGCTCCAAATTTGTTTGAATTTCCTAAGCTAATGAAGAAACAGAAGTTGTAGTTTCGCAGTAAGTTTCAAATGCATAAATTAATCAGGAGGCTAGGTTTCTTTCCATTTTCCAAAGTTGCCAAATTTAAACGAGTTTGCAATTTCTCCAAAATTATTGAAGTGGTCGATCAGTTAACAGCGGTTCGGGTAATTTTCATGTGTTCTACAGCTTGTAATTTTTTCTACTTGCTTATAAATTTTACACTTAAGGTATAGAAGTGAGATGATCATGTTATGGTAAGCCTACCTGAAAAGTGATATCATGTTTTGATTTAGGAAATGATCACTCTTATTGTAGACATTTTCACGAGTTACTTCTTCCTACAAGCATTTTCTATGTGAATAGTTGCAGATTTGATGATGGGCGATGAGATTCAAAATATTTATTCAGAGGATGTGTAGGCCACTGATGTATTCGCAACTGAGAGGTATTTTTTGAGAATTTTTTTGATCCTTTTGCGCTGATATGATTTTTGGACACTTCTTTTCCTAGGCTCTTTTATTTATGTTTTTCAAACCCCACTTTCTTCATATTGAAATCGTTAAGCATGAAAAGAAGCTCTGTTGGATTGAACATCATGGATTTGCACTTCCGAAAAGGAAACATGTTATTTTAGAAGTTTGCAGCAAATTCATCTATATTTAATCATTTTTTTAAAATGAATAATCATCTTAGATCTCCAATATATGTAAATTTTCTCCATTTTACTTTTTGCTTCATTGTTTTGGTTTGGAATGATGGTTACCTACTGATGTGTATATATTACACTATTAGAAATCAACTTCTAGCGTGAGGGATGATAAAAAAATTAAAATGTATAAAGAAATTAAAATGTGTGAAGAGAGGTACAAAGCTCCTTTTTATGGTTAGCAAAGTCGAAGTATTTAATATTTCTATATCTTTACAGTTTTTTACCGTATCATTCCTTATGTATCATCTCACACATTTTTTGTAGGTTCATTCTCCCTAAATTTCAATACCCCAGTTCAGTTTGCAGTATAACTTTATTTGTCAAGTCTACGCGAGATTCGAAAATGCTGCCTTTTGTACCTTGATTTGTTCACTTAATTAGAAATCTTCTCACTTTTTTACTTAATGTAGTTAATAGTTGCTAAAATTTTGCCCTTCGATTTTCAACTTTTAAGATCGTACATAGATTGATCTTTGGTTTTTATATTATTCTATTGCTTATACGGAGAAGCAGCTTAAACTGGTGGTTTAACTAGGAGGCAAAAAGAATATTACCTTGAAACATTCGAACTTGAAGCTTTTTAACTTACAGAAACATACCTGGATTTGTTTCTATGATCTTTACAACTACCCAACCTTTTTACCACTACATTGAAGACTAGGTGAAAAATATATTACTCTTTTGCCCGTAGGAAGAAGTAATTACTCAAAAGGTTAATCCACAAGAATGATGTCTAATAACCTTTTAACATAACTTTTTCACAGAAAATGTACCTAAATTTCTTTTTTATTTCATGTTTTGAAGTAGGAACTCTTTTTCTATGAAGTCGAGAGAGTTTAAAGTAGAAAAAATATATGTTTACTTACAAAGTCTTGAATTTTCTTCCCATGTTTTGTTTGTAATGTATATCCTACCTATCTAGACATTGGTAATATTAGATGATAGATTATATGATTAATATATGTACACTTGGCTGACTGTGATATATATTTTGTGAACATGCTTAAATATAAGGAGCGGCAAATTTTGCAAATTCCTAATGTTAATCTGTTGGCTTTATAACAAGTTGTTTATATATAAGCTTCAACATTGTCCCAATCTTTATGTAACAAACAAATCGCTAATGACCTAATTTTTGAGTTTAAAATTAAAGATTACAAATACAATTTTGCTTGAACTTCTCATACTAAAATGAAGCTGATAATGTCTATAGCTATAAACTGAGGTCTAGGCCATGATAAAAGCGTATCCATGCATGAGTAATTCATGAAGGAAATAGCATAGGTTGTTCTAGTTTGTAAGTTATGCACATCACGCTGTAGTGAATATTATATGTAATTTTGAATACTTTTAAGAGGGTCACACCTAATCATAGACTTGTAGAATATGAGTATTAGAAAGCAAGGGTGTAATATAAGGATGCGTATCAATTTAAGGTAGTCTATTGATATTTTAATGATTAAAAAAAGAGGCATGGATGGATTTGACAATAACTGTCGTGTGTTGATCTATCGGTGACAAATTAAATAAGTTTATCAAAATTAACTAAGTTTTTTTTTATAAATTTAACAAAGTTAACTAAGTTCTATAAAAAAAATAGTTAAGTTTTGCAGTAAATATTTAACTCTTTTATAGAATTGCATAACTCTTTTATGAAATTGCATCCTAATTATTCCCTTCACTTTACAAATTATATTGTAATATATATAATATGATATCATGGAGTATATATTGTGATATATAACATGGATCTGATCATGTTTTAGTCACACACGCATACGTGTGTGTGCATGCACGTGCACACACACAAAAATATATCTATATATTAAATTGGGGTGTGCGGAAAAGCTATAACCGCAAAAGCGGTGCCATGTAACATTAATGATTGCCAGTGTATCAATATTTTAAAGTTATTAATATTGTAACTCTAAGAAAACATTAAGTTAAATTTTATTTGCCAATGTAACATTAATGATTATCACTATAATTTATATTCTAATGTAATTATGTTGGTACAGATTAGAAAGGACATCAAATGCAAGTGGATATGCCTCTTTTGTTAAAAATGGATTTTTCAAGTAAATGGATGTGCCTGTTTTATAGATTGGATTGTGAAGTAAGTGGATTTCCAAAGATTATTGCTTTCATATACCTTATGATTAGTGGTTTGAATATTATAGAATTTCTCGGGGTTGATAGCCATTATGATATGGGTTTGCAATCAATTTTCGATTTGCTCCAAATTTGGTAATCATGGCTTTTCTAGTTCAGCAATGCTTATACGATATACACTTTTATCTGGTTTGTAAGTCTAATGTATGCGTTATAAACAATAGCTTTACTGTGAAGTTACTTGTTGTTGCATTGGTTTCCATACATGCGTAAGCCCCATTTATTATACCAGATAACATGAACTAATAAATTGATAGTTACTTGCCCTTGCATTGGTTACCATACATGAGTAGGACACATTTACTATCTGGTATGCAATAAAAAGAGTTATAAACTTCTTATTAAACTGACAATCTTTAAAAAAGCTAAATTAGATTAATACATGATCAATATATATTGAAACCACTTAACTTGAACTAGAAAATAAATGTTTATCCCGGTAGTCATTTATGTTGTGGCAAAACACTTTATAGCAGAAGTAGTATACTATATAGCAGTAGTATATTTTTAAAACAAGTACATGAAAATAAAATTAACTTTTACTGTTCTTTATAATTAATATTATATGTCATGTATGATATAATTTTTCGATTTAGAAGTATCAAACGATAAATCTTGGATGTGAAAGTATTTAGCTTCAAACTTAAAAACGTGTTGCCTTACCAATTTACTCAATGGCTCAGTGGGTACATACTTCGAAAAATATATTTGCATTGTTCTATTTGTATGTACTGATTCTTAGTGGTTTTTATTACATTTGGGATGTGGAAATGAATTGATATGCTTGACATTCCTAACATTCTCAAATCTTGTTGCAACGAAAGTGTACATTTTTCATTTGAAAACTTCCACAACCCTTTATCATGTTTAATTTGTTTGAAGGACACATTTTGGTTTGTTAGGAGATTGTAATATGTGATAAATTTTATTCATGTATTACACGTCATAGAAGTCGGGATCAATTAATAAACTATTTTTTTGTTGATTCAACAACATGTTCATGAGAAGGTAGAAAATGCTGATCACCAAGACTAGGAGAATGTTAATTGTGTTTCTGGTTCCATTGGATGAATCAACTAAGATGTTTTCATAATACAAATTACAGAAGTTTGGAGCTTTAGGAACAAACATTTGTCACTTAACTTGCACTTTTGATGTTAGGTTCGCTCGTTCTATTAGTAGTTTATTATTTTGCTAATCTGACATGAAATAATTTTTTGTATACAACATTAGATTTCAACTAATTTGTCTTATATATTATTATAATGTTTTTTTTCTCCAGGTTGATGGTTTAAAGGGATGATTGCCATGTTCAATTAAGAGTGTCCAATATAGATTTTCCTGGTGTTGTCCTCGCAAGTTACCATGCTCAATTTTCTTTTAATATGTTACACACTTCTGATTAAAATTTAGACGTATCTGAACAAGTTAGATAGGTGGTAACTGTTATGTTTGAAATATTTGATTTTGTAGACTCTGTTATTAATGCTTATTTATTTTGTGTATAATTTGAAGTTTTGTTACAATTTATCTAATGCTAATGTTATCTGGTCACTAAAAATATTAAAATGAACATAATCTGTATTACTGTACGTTATTATTTTTTTATTTGCATGATATATTTAGATTTGAAAAGCGATTTATAAATTAAATTAATGCAAGGACAATCACAACTGCCTTTAATGTACATTACTTAATAAATATTATTATTAGTGGAGGCACTTATTAGTGCCTTTACTAGTTTCTTAATTTATCTATCCTACGTGGTAGGTGGAATAATAGAGGCAAATTAAGTGTTCAATTTGCCTCTAGTTATTATTAGGGACTCCATTTATAGGGATGGATGCTAATCTGCCTCTCCTTTCTATAGGGGCAGAATAATGTAACTTTGTGCCCCTAATTTGATTAATTAAGGCAATTTTATTTGCCTTCAATATTTCTAAATATGGTAGTGCTTGAAGCAACGTTCCTCGGGTGGTTTTTGAAAGGGGTTAAGTTTGACCGCGACCTTCACCCAGTCCGTAAAGATTCATATATGCTCCACCTTAAAGCGATCCAAAGTGATTTGGAGCAAGCCGAGGGATGGGAAAAACTATGCAAGCAGCTGGCTGATACAAACCACAACAACTACCAAGAGATCTTCTCCTTTGAATCGAAGAAGGATGACTTCAAGAAGGCATTGGCGGAACGCGATGCTAGAATTGAATGAATGGTACAAGAAAAGGATGCGGCGCTTCGGGAGAGTAAAAATAGCGCCTTCTTGCTAAAATAGTAAGAGGCTCATGAAAAAATAGAGATCGCCTACAGAGATTAAATTAAGAAGGCCCATGCAGAAGAAGTCAAGTTGAAAGAGGAGCTCGAAGCTTGCAACACGATTATTAAAGCCCAGAAGAAGGCCATTGCTGATCACGTCAAGATTGTTGAAGGGCATAACAAAACTGTTGTGGAATATGAGGTGGTCGTGAAGTCGCGTGACAAGACCATTTTCGATCAGGTCCAGACAATTGCCCTGCTCCAAGAAAGAGTTGCACAGCTTAGCGCCGACAAAACTTGCGTTGAAGTTGGAAAGGCCGCCGTTACGACAGATTATTTGGAGCTATAGGACACTTTTGAGAAGTAGATGGAGAAGATGGACGATTCCATCTTAAACTTCTACGTCAACTCCTTGATGCATTAGGAGAGTCTCAGTTATCTGGGACCCAAGTTCCCACACTCTTACCGTGGTTTATGTGGAAATTTTGACCCGTTTTCGAGATAGTGGGGATGTCTACACTTAGTGAGAGCTAGAGGACGCCTACCTTAATGAGGAGTCAAAGAAAGCGCTGATAGAGGGCTGGAAAATTATGCGAATTGAAAAGGAATGGGAAGTTGCCGATGCTGTTACGGCAGCGATTGCCAAAACAATGCCGGAGTCCCTTGTTTCCAAACCTGGCAAATCACTGAGACAACCTCGCGATCAATTGGTGAGTTCTAGGCCTAAAGCTTCTCCACAGATTGTGCAACCATCCAAAGAAGGAGAAGGAAGTGAATATAAGATCGACATTCTCGGCCACTCCTATGATATAGGTAACCTGATTTCTCCTGAGTTTGAGAATTTCCAACTCATGCCGTAAGAGCAAGACGAACTTAATGCTTTCATTTTTGATCTTATAGGTCCGTCTTCCTTACCCGCTGATCCATTGGTTTCCTTCATACTCGGACCCATCGCTATTTCAACTGCTTCCATACTCATCTTCGTAGCACTCTGATTGCTGTGTTTGTGTCTGGTTCGCCGCCAGGGCTGGAGTCTGAGAAGATCGCTGCATTACATGGCTTGGATGACCCTTCCGTATCTTCGGAGGGCGACTTTACGGCATCTAAAGTTCGGGATCAGGAGGTCTGGATTGAGTAGCCACATAAATCTGAACAGCAACTAGTTGTCATCAAGAAAGAAAAGGTTGAAGCGATAAAGTCTGCGAAGAGCCCTCGTAAATCCCAGAAGTGCAAGACGAAAAGGGAGACTTCTAAGAAGGTTAAAGAGAAGGGAGGAGACATCGGCATCGAGGAGATAATCAATATCACCGGCAGTGACACTACCCCTGGCCGGGATTCTGAGGGGAAGCAAAAACTTCCAGCCAAAGGCGGAAAGGGGAGCAGGGGAAAGAGGCGTTGTGACACCTGGATGGTAGTGGAGCTGATTTTTGAGGCATTTTTTTTGTTTTGTTCAAGTTTAGAGTCTGCACTTACTGCTTTTTTTGTAGCGTCTATTCTTTTTTCTTTTTGTTGGCTGGTATTGTGTGGATACGACCCACATATTTTGACCTTGTACAAAAAAAGTTATAAGTAATATAATGCTGACATTTTGATTGTAACTTTACCTGCCTTCTTATCTGTGTTTTATGTACTTATGTCTATTTCATTTACTACTATTTTATTTTATCTAGTCCTGTGATTACCGTCAAAATTCTTTGTTTGGAGTAACAGAACTTGTGAAGTGCTTTTGTTCTTGAGCATTTTTGTTTGAGTACCGATGTATGCTCCCCAGTTCACAGGGCTTTTTACTTCGAACACTTGACAAATGACTAGTTGATCCAAGTGCTTGTTTATTATTGTCACTTTATCACCAAACTTGCTTCATGGTTCCTAACCTTAGGAACTTATGATTTGAACGACTTAATTACAGATTTATTATTGGTCAATAATTTAAATTTCCTACCGATTTGTAGCACTTTGATTTTGTTGGATTCATGCCCATTACTCCTGATAGTGGAAGAAAGCTGATCCTTGTTATTCCTGCAATGGACAAGTTCCCGGTATCGCCGGGGCAATTCCGTTGCTTAAAAGTGTGTGTGGCTTATTAAGTGCGCGACGTTTAGGATCGATATGACCCGTCGATCCAGAACGGTTTCAAAACTTCTCAACGTTACCAATCTACAGGCAATATGAGGATTTTATGCTTTAAAAGCATGATTCCACGGCTCGAAAAGGTAGTGCGTGGCTTATGGGATGCGCGACTTTTAGATAAACTAAGGACGCAGTGATTCGCTGTTCCATGCTCGAGGAATTTGGATTCCATCCATAGTTGTCAGTTTGAAAGTTCCGCCTCTTAGCTTTTGATTGATCACATACGGCCCTTCCTAGTATTGTCCAAAGGCTCCCGACATGGGATAAACTCGTTTGAGGGCGAGGTCTCCCACTTCAAAGGTTGGGTTGTGAACTCTGGAGTTGAAGTACCGTGTGACCCTTTTTTGGTGAGCAGCGGTCCTCAGTTCGACTTCTTTCCTCTTTTCATCAATCATATCAAACGACTCAAGTAGGAGTTGCTCGTTTTGTTTTTGATTGAAATTTTGCCTCCGGTGAGAAGGGACTTCTAGATTGACAGGAATCATTGCTTCTGAACCATATTCCAAGGTGAATGGAGTATGCCCGGTTGCTGCTTTGTGTGTTGTTCTATAAGCCCATAGTGCGAGTGGAAGCTCATCAACCCAGCTCTCTTTTGCTTTAGTTAGTCGCTTTTTAATGGTGGACCTGATGATCTTGTTTATTACTTCCACTTGCCCGTTTGCTTGTGGATGAGCGACCGTGGAAAAGCTTTTCTCGATTTGAAAGCGTTTGCAAAAGTCTTTGAACTCGGTGCTTTCGAATTGGTTCCCATCATCAGTGATGATTTTTTATGGCACGCCAAACCTGCAAATGATGTTTTTAGTAACAAAATTAATAACTTTCTTTGTGGTAATGGTGGCCAGTGGTTCTACTTTGGCCTATTTTGTGAAATAGTCAATAGAAACTATAGCATATTTAGCCCTTCCTTTAGCCATCAACAATACGCCAATTAAGCCAGTTTTCCATATTGTGAAAGGCCATGGCCTGACCATATGCGTTAGCTTTGTTGAGTGAGTTCTTTTAATCTTGCTGAATCTTTGGCATCGATCACACCGTCTGGCGTAATCTACTGCATCGCGATTTACCGTTGGCCAGAAATATCCGTACCAGTGGACTTTCTTTGCAAGGGTTTGCCCCCCAGTATGGTCTCCACATTCGCCTTCATGAACTTCCTTCAGGATCCGTCGTGCTTCGTCATCGGTCAAACATCTAAGCAAGGGGGTAGAGAATCCCTTTCGGTAGAGTATTCCATCCTGTATTATGAATCATGGTGCCTTCCAAAGAAGCTTTTTCCATTGATTCCTATCAGTTGGAGGAGTCCCTATAAGCAGGTAGTCTTTGGTTGGCGTCATCCATGTTTTCGGTTCGACGATGGTTTCAAAAATCCAATCGACATCCATTTCGCTTATACTTGGAGCAGTCAGGGTCTGGACCAGGACTAGTCCTAACGATTGAGCTTCTCCAGAGCTGGCTAGTTTGGCTAAGTAGTCAGCTTTTGTGTTTTGCTCCCTTGGGATGTGAGTTAAGTATAATTTTCAATGTCATTCAGCAACTCTTGTACTTTAGATAGATATGGGGCAAGGTTCTCCCCTCGAGCCTGTTATCCGCCTTTCACCTGACAAATGACTAGTTGAGAGTCGCCGTGGATGTGAATGGACTTTATTCTGAGTTCCTTCACAACTTTCAGTCCTGCTGTCAGCACTTCATATTCTGCCTTGTTAATTGTCGCGGGGAATTCCAAGCGTAAGGCATAGCAAATGGCTTGTCCCTTGGGGGTTTCAAGCACCACCCCTGCACCCAAGCAGAGGTTGTTAGACACACCATCGACGAAGAGTTTCCATCACATTTCAATTTCCAATGGTATTTCTTCCTCATCACCCCATATGGTAAATTTGGCGATGAAATCTGCCAACGCTTGCTCATTGATTGCCCTTCTCGGATGGTAGATGATATCATATTGGCTCAATTCGATATTCCATTTGAGGAGTCACCCAGAAGTTTTGGGTCAGTACAATACTTGCTTTAAAGGTTGATTAGGTAGTACTTTAATCGGGTGTGCCTGGAAATATGGTCGTAACTTCCTAGAAACGATCAAGAGGCAATACTCTAGCTTTTCCAAATTCGGGTAATTTTTCTCGGCTCCAGCAAACTACTTGCTAATGTAGTATACGGGTTGCTGAATTTTTGCTTTTTCACGCACAAAGGTAGCACTTAACGTGTGAGGTGAGACTGCTAAGTAGATGAACATGTCCTCTCCGTCCACTGGCTTTGATAGGATTGGTGGGGCTCCCATATGTCACAAAAACTCTTCGAATGTGGTTTGATAAGCCTCATTCCATTTGAAGTTCTTTTTTCCTTTCTTTAATGCATCAAAGAACGTTATACACTTGTCGGTGGCTTTCGAGATGAACCGGCTTAACGCTGTGAATTTCCAATTCAAGCTTTGTAATTCCTTCTTGTTCTTCGGGGCTTGAACTTCTCGTAGGGCAGTTATTTGCTTTGGATTTTCTTTAATGCATCTGGCGCTAACTATGAATCCCAAGAACTTTCCGGAGGCTACCTCGAAGTGATGTTTGAGTGGGTTGAGTTTCATTCCATATTTTTGAAGTATTTCAACCATTTTGGCAAGATTATCTAGGTGATTGGCTACTACTCATGATTTCCCCAACATGTCATCCATATAGACCTCTATGGTTTTTCTGGTCTGACACTTGAACATGGCATTTACTAATCTTTGGTAGGTTGCCCTGCGTTCTTTAAATCGAATGGCATTACCCTATAGCAGTATAATCCTAGGTCGGTGATGAAGCTGGTGTTTTCCTAGTCGGGCTCGTGCATCAGGATTTGAATGTAGCCCGAGTACGCGTTGATAAATGATAGCAGTTCATGCCTAGCCATTCCGTCCATAAGTTGGTCAATTCTGGGAAGTGGAAAACTATCCTTTGAGCAGGCTTTGTTTAAGTCTAAGTAGTTGATGCAAGTTCTCCATTTCCCATTGGACTTCTTGACTAAACCGGGTTACATACCCATTCGAGGTAGGTCGCATCACGGGTAAAACCATTGGCCATCAGTTTGTCTACTTCTTCTCTCAATTCCTTGAACCGCTCGGGGCTCATGGTGCATCTCTTTTGCTTTACCGGTGTAAACCTGGGGTCAATGTTTAGCGCATGGCATGCAATTTCTGGCGATACCCCACACATATCAGAAAGTGTCCAAGCGAACACATCCAAGTTGGCATATAGAAATTTGGTGAGTTCTAATCGCATCTTGTTTCCAAGGTGCGATCCAATTTTCAAGACCCGTGTTGGGTCATCCATGTCACAAGAACAAGCACCGTCAATTCTGCCGGTGTTGCCCGATCCTCCCCTGAACTTTTCTTTCTAGGGTCTAAAGCCTTGTCGAATCGGCTATGGTCCCCAAGCCAGCGACGACTCTGTAGTTGCTATCCGGTAGGTTCGCAAATGTGAAGAGTTCTCCCCACTTTCTTCCTCTTTTCTTTTCTTCTGGATTCACACAGTTCTACGATATAACATTCCATGTCGACACTTTGGTCTCCTTTGATCACTCCAACTCCATTTTCCGTTGGGAATTTTGTGGTAAGGCACCATTGGGCTAAAGCGATTTTGAAATCCGCCATTGCGGGCTATCCCAAGAAGGCATTGTACACTGACACTTCATCTATGATCACAAAAATTTGGGCAAGGGTGACTCTTCGGTCGCCTTCCCCAAGTTCTACAGGTAATTCGATCGTTCTGACGGGTTGTTTAGGTTCGCCGGTGAATCCATGAATTTTGGTTTGGTAGGCATATATGTCTTTCATGCTGATCTTCATTTGATCAAAGGTATGCTTGAAGAGGATATTCACAGAACTGCCCCTATCAACCAATACTCGTCGGACCATGGCGGGTCCAGTCCTTATTGTCACAAGCATGGGATCGAGAGTTGGAGCTTCAATCCCTTCGGTGTCCCGATTTTGAAATACTATATCATCATTCAAAGTTTTCTAATGGTTGGCTGGAGCTCCATCTTCGATTGTGAGGTATGATTCCTTTGGAGTGTGCTTTAACAAACTCGCATACCGCTCCATTTCTCCCCAACTTCTCTACACGGGACGTGGTCCTCCAAATATCATTCCAATGATGAATCTCTGGTCAATTCGCTTTGATCCCTCCTTGCTGATTCCGGCTTAGTTTCTTCGATCCTTAGGAGCCTGGGGAGTCATGGGCTGGTTAGGATTTTATAGTTTTCTCACGTATTGTTGAAGCTTGTTCTGTCGGATCAGCTCTTCGATCAAGTTCTTTAGATGGCGACACTCGTTTGTGTTGTGACCATGCGTCTCGTGGAAACGACAGAACTTCCCCGAGTGCTTTTGTTGTTCAGTTGCTTCCTTTTTAGAAGTTTTTTAATACTCCTCTGTTTGCTGTGTTGCAAGATAGATGTTTTCAAAAGTATCGTTGAGCAAGGTGTAATCCTCGAGCCTAGATCATTTAAGTCATTTATTGTTACCATTTCTTTTATTAGAGTTCTCATTCTTCCATTTTTGGTTTTTGTCTTTCCCTGCACTTCCTTCAACGGTACCAGAGGCATTTATGTTCTGGTTCATTGCCATGCCACTCTTCCCGACGTTCGTCGGTTGCATGCTAGTAGACTTCCTTTCCAACTCCTGCGCCTCTTCCAATCTCAAGTATTGACCCGCCTTACGGTTGAAGTTCTTCCTAGTGGTTGGTTGTTTCATCCTGATCCATTTTTCGAACTCAGTTTTGGGGTGGATGACGCAGACCAAAGCCATGAAAACCATATCCTCATTCAGATTTCTTACCCCTGTCACTGCGGTAATAAACCGGTTCATGAATGACTTTAGAGATTCATTTCGTCCTTGGAATAGGCCGAACAAGGACATCACATCTTTAGGCTACACCGTGTGAAGTCTGAATTGATCAAGGAATCTCATTGCTAGTTGGTCGAAAGTAGAGATAGATCATGCCGGAAGACTAGCGAACCACATGGAAGCAATTCCTTCTAGAAAAATGGGTAAACATCTACACCGAATATCTTCCGAAGAATTTGCTCCATTCATGTACCAACTGAACTTGTATAATTGGGGTTTTGGGTCTTTTGTTCCATCATAGGATGGAATAGTTGGCATAGTGAACTTTTCTGGATAATGCTCATTCAAGATCTTATCAGTGAAGGGAGTTAGACTTGGAGTGGATCCCCATTCATCATCTCTTCTATTCTTATTCTCATCCATCAACCGCTTGACCATATCCACGATAAATGCCTCTGATGTCCGGTAGTCCGGGGATCGGCTGTCAGTCACCACACCGAGTGTTTAGCTTTGCAAACGGTCTTGGTGTGTGGGCTGAAGCCTAGGCTCTCCTGTCTTTGTAAGAGCCACTCCCTCGGGGTTCTGTTGGCTTGCAGTTGGCCTGATTGGGGGCAGTTTGGACATTCTTGGCGTTATAGAATGCATTGGCGTTTCCTTCCAACTTGCTGTCGTTAAATTGCTCTCCATCTTCCGAGTTGGAGAAGTCCATGGCTATATCCTCTTATGGGGTCTTCGGTCCTTGGTTCAAGTTCATAGCTAGTTGCCTTGCAGTTTTTGGAGTACTTGTGTTTCCTTCTACGTTGATCCCACGGTTCCAGCTATCACTCCTCTTTGCAGCTGCTTTTCATTTCTTCTGTTTAGACCAGAAACAGATGAATTTTCTTATTCTATGGCAGCTGTGGGTTCGGCCATAGTTCTTGGAGCAAGATGTGATTGTAAGGTCAAGAGGGCATTAAGCTTATCCATCAGAGCTCTCTGACTACTTTCCATTTTCTGATTGATTTCACCAACCATTATATTCAACTCATCTCTTGTAACGACCTCAAGTTGATTGGAGGATCCTGGCACCTGATCTCCTTCGTTGGCACCATTTACTTTGGTTTGTTGATGATTGATCTCTTCTCCGGCTATTACTGCCCATATGGATCTTCCAGAAGCAGTTCTTCTTCTTCCCAGAGCTATTGAATTTTAGCAGCAGATCTTTTGAACAGAGGTTAAGGATCTAACTTCTGAACCTATTTGATCCAAAGTAGATAGCTTGATCGAAACACTGCGTTGGGTTCTCAGTGAAAGCACCAAACTATTAACCTAAAAAATGGATCAACAACCTAGATTGAGCATGAAAGCACCAACCCTGTTCTTATAAAGCAATAATACACAGAATAAATGCAAAAAAAGTAGAAATGGTAAGAAGACAAGAAGATTTTTATAGTGGTTCAGCTGTTAATGAAGCCCACGTCCACTTTATAACTTTTATTATTGACTAATTGTTTGTTGAATATCCCGAGTTAGACTAAGTCCCCAATGCTGGAGTTCATAGGAGAATCATAGTAAACCCCTTGGATGACTATTTTTAGGAGGAAGGAGAAGAGTGAAGAATAATTTCTGCAGAGTTTTAGCAACCAGTCCAGAAGATCCTCTTTATGTTGTAGATAGGTGAGTATTTATAGAGATTGGAGAGCTACTAGGCTAGGCCTTCTTGCCAGATGCTTGCAAATCACTGTAGGAAGATGCACTGCAAAAAGAATCATGAACCGAGCTAACTTGATGGATCGCTAGCGATCCATAACTTCTAGCTCGATAATGACCTAGTGGCTTGAGATGCTTCCCCTTACCCTCTGCTTTGAAGTCCATGGCGACCTAGTGAAATGGCATGGATCGCTAGCGATACATGTACTTAGTGTATTTTTGAGTTTTGTCTTTTGACTACCCATTGGACCATGACGCAAGTGAACTAAAGAATCTTCAAGCCAAGATCATGGATCGCTGGCGATCCAAAGATGAAGGATCGCTAGCGATCCATTGCCTTTGCATATTTTCGCTTATCTTTCATCTAATTTATTTTGGTTAAATGCTCTAGTCTTTTTGGTTGGCTCTTGAGCTATTCTGAATCGACCAAGTTGTTCCGACTTCCTTTGGATTCTGCTGGGTTAAAAACCCGAACAACAAAGAAGTTTGTTCGTTCAAATCAAATTTGCAAAAATCTAAGCAAAGCTATCAATAATGGTGAGGAATACCAGATCTACTTCTTAAAACATGGAAGGAAATGAAAACGCTACTATCCAACAAGGAGGCTCGAGCAATCAACC
The DNA here is from genome assembly GCA_030737815.1 of Allium fistulosum. Taxonomy (NCBI): domain Eukaryota; kingdom Viridiplantae; phylum Streptophyta; class Magnoliopsida; order Asparagales; family Amaryllidaceae; genus Allium; species Allium fistulosum. The sequence continues at coordinate 1,114,876,173 of CM060905.1, forward strand.
AATGGATTTGAATGCTGAACCAGTTGAAGTCCATAATCCAATTGATTCTATTATGAGAGCTGAATTCCAGAATCTGATGAGAGAGTTAATGAATAGCCGTTGGGAGTTAAATCAACAGATCCAGGCCAATATCAACTTAATGAACCAACTCACTCGGCAACAACGAGGAAAAGCTAGGAGGGACCCTACCCCTTACTCGACATCAGAGAGATCTAGTTCATCGGATGGGTATCACATGCATAGTTGTCAGAGAACAAATAGATATCATGAAGAAACTTTAAGGCGTCAATAGGCAGACCATCGCGGTCTGCCAGGAATGATCAGTGTTGATCCATCTACCAGAGTTGGGAACTTATCTATGCACGTTGAGATTCAAACTAGAGCTGCTACGGCTGATTTGGATGATGGAGTTCAGTTAAATATTGACCAAATGCTTCCCTGAAATGACGATGAAGTGATTTTGCGAGATACACATCGAGAAGATGTTGAACCAAGAAGGCGTGCAACGGCTTGTGGAGCGGCTCATAGACATTGACCAGACCATTCACGTGAGGTGGAACACGACCACCGCTTGGCACCGGTTATCCAAACGCTGGACTAGTCGGCTATGGTCCAATAGCTAGTAAGAGAAAGCCAAGGCTTGAGAAATGATGACCGGGGAACCTCAAGAAGCCATACCCAATTCACTGATAATGTTCTTCATGCGGAATATCCAAGAAGGTTCAATATGCCATCAATGCCTTCCTATGAGGGAAAAACCGACCCCAGGCAGCACATCATGAGATATGAATAGCTAATGGAGTCCACACAAGTAGATGATGCAACCAAGTGTAGATGCTTTTCCATAATTCTCTCTAGAATAGCAACAATGTGGTTCACAAGATTACCCCCAAGATTAATTTCTAGATTCGTTGATTTGGCAACAAAGTTTTTGGATCAGTTCCAAATGTACGCAACTCGTTCCAAGGATGTAATGTCCCTGTCCGGTGTGATTCAAGCTCCAGGAAAATCATTGAAAGATTATTTTGAGAGATTTCATACAGCTATTATGGAGATCAGTAATCCGAATGACCATGCGATAATGATCGCCATAACGAGAGGGATAGATCCAGAATCTAACTTCGGTGATTCATTAGCTGGCAAGCCGCTCACAACATTGGAACACTTTTACACAAAGGCAGCTTAGTATTTGATAAAGGACGAAGCCAAATCCTCCAGGAATAAGAATGTTGCAGGATCAAATGGAGAGGGAGTATAGAATAATATTGTAGTAAAGCAGTCTGATGAAAGCTCTAGAAAAGTTCGAGCGAATGTCCAGAACAAACCGAATCAGCAAAAGAAAGGCGGAGATAGGAGCCGAGAACGAAAGAGGGATTCTGGAAGAGGAAAGCCTAGGATTTCGATGTACAACACTTACATGCCACTAAATATGTCCTTGGAGAATGTCTATTTATCTGCCTACAATACTATGCAGTACAGAAAGTTGCCTCCAAAAGAATCGACAAAGAAGCAGAAACAAGCCGAGAAATATGATCGGTTTCACGAATGTTATAGGCTTAATACCAATGAATGCAGGCATCTCTAGGATATTATTGAAAAGTTGATTCGAGAAAGGAAGTTACAATAATTCATAAAAAAACCCATAGGATGGCGGGTAGGGGATATTCGACCCTAACTGAGGACAAGCACTACACAGAGCCGAGGAACTTGCGCAGGCCGATGGAAGATTGGTGATCAATACAATAGTCAGAGGACCACATCCGGTTGATAAAAGTTGGCATGAGATGGAGTGCTATTCTAGCAAGATTAAGCATGTAGAGTTTGAATGTTGTTCAAACACGGAGGATGGAGCTCCGGCAAAACAACAACGTACAATGGCAGATGATATCGTGTTTAGGAATAGAGATGCAGACAAGGTGAAGGCTCCGAGGATCGACCCAATGGTCATTACGGCCATGATCGGCCCTGCTTTTGTGAGAAGGATACTGGTTGACTGTGGAAGTTCCGTAAACATAATTTTCAAGAAAGCTTATGATCAGATGAGGATGGAAGCAAAGGGCATAAAGCCATCTAAAGCCCACATACACGGTTTTAACGGTGTTGCAACTGAAGCCGTTGGTTATGTTGAATTACCTATAGAGTTGGGAGAAGGTGAATGTTGATGAGTGTGGATCTTGCCGTTTGTTGTTTTGTATGTTGACTCTCCTTACAACGTTTTTCTAGGCCACCGGCCCTAGATGAATTTTGAGCAGCCCTTGCCTCATGGTGTTTGACTTTGAAGTTTCCGATAGATAATGGTGTTGGAGTTGTTCACGGTGATCAGGCGACTGGACGTGCCTGTTATGTAGCTGAGTTGAGGGATGCTCAATACAAAGAGAAAGGTAATGGTGTGGATAAGACTATCTGCATCCAAGCTATCGAAGATTGACAACTAGCGTCAAAGCCTTGGCTTGGATGTCATAGTCGGTTCTATAGAGATATAGATCCAAGAGACGATGGAATGGAGGCCAAAGAGACCAAGGCTACACCGGCTGAGCTGACGATTGACATCATAATCAGCCACGATGACCCATCATGGGTTCTAAAGATCGGATCACAGCTTAGCCCCCTAATGATGAAAGAGCTTACTGGATTTCCAAGCGAATCTTGACATGTTCACTTAGAATCACTCTAACATGTGTGGAATCTCGCAAGCTATTGTGAGCCATATATTGAATATCAACCCGAGGCATGTCCCGGTGAAACAAAAAAGACGCGACATGAATTCAGAGAGATCTGCCGCTCTCAAAGAGAAGGTGGATAGACTCAAAGACAACGGGTTTATCCACAACGCCCTCTAACCTAAATGCATATCTAATCACGTGCTTGTAAAAAAGGCAAATTGGAAATGGAGAACATGTATTGATTATTCAGACTTGAACAAGGCGTGTCCAAAAGACAATTTTCCCCTCCAAGGATCGACCAGCTGGTGGACTCAACCGCGGGACACGAATTGCTATCTTTCATGGATGCATATTCGGGATATAACCAAATCCCGATGCACATTCCCAATCAAGAGCACGCCAGTTTCATTACCGTTGTTGGATTATATTGCTATGTGGTGATGCCGTTTAGACTGAAGAATGCAGAAGCGACTTACTAGTGCTTAGTCAACATGATGTTTAAAGATCAGATTGGAAAAACGATGGAAGTATATATGGATGATATACTCGTGAAGTCACGACGATTAAGTGACCAAATTAGAGACTTGGCAGAAATGTTCGGCATCCTCCGACATTACAAGATGAAAATTAATCCTTTGAAGTGTTCTTTTGGTGTGGCATAGGGAAGTTCCTTGGTTTTATTGTTAACGCCCGTGGAATCGAAGCTAATCCCAAAAAGATTCAGGCTATCCGCGATATCCAAGCGCCAAAGACTATCAAACAAGTGCAAAGTCTGAATGGGAAAGTTGATGCCTTAAACCGATTCATTTCCAGAGCTACTGACAAATGTATTCCTTTCTTTGACTTGATTAGGAAAGAGAAAAGAAACTTCGAATGGACACAAGATTGTAAAGATGCATTTCAAGCTTTGGTAATTCATTTGGAGAGACCCCTCATCTTGTCAAAGCCGGTGGATCATGAAGTTTTATACATTTATTTGGTCGTGTTGGTACATGCTATAGGTGCCACATTACTTCGTGAGGAGAATTGAATTCAGAGACCAATTTATTATGTCAGCAAGCGATTGACGGGAGTTGAAAGGAACTATCTGAAAATAGAAAAACTGGCATATTGCTTGCTGATTGCATCAGGAAAGCTCTGCCCATACTTCCAGGCTCACTCGATCAATGTTTACACCGACCAGCCATTACAATAGGTCCTACAGCAACCTGAGACGTTTGGAAGATTACTCAAGTGGAATATCGAGCTTAGCCAATTGGATATCACTTATCTCCTTCAAAGGGCTATCCACGGTCAGGCACTGGTAGATTTTATAGCAGAATTCACTGCGAAGGATGACTCGTCGGAGAACGGTGAAATCCATACCATACGGTGGAAATTGTATACTGATGGAACATCCAATGATCATTATTCTGGAGCTGGAATTGTGCTTGTAACTCCTAAAGATTGGTCGATCTGTTATGCTTTAAAGCTTAATTTCCTAGCGACAAACAACGAAGCTGAGTATGAGGGACTGATTGCTGGACTTAAACTCACTAGAGAACTGGGAATAAAGTCTCTCGAAATATTTTGCGATTCAAAATTGGTAGTATACCAAGTCAGCGGAGATTATCAAGCTAAAGGATAACGGCTTGCTCCATATCTAGCCCAATTCCAAGAGTTATTGACTGAATTTGAGTACTACGACATTTCGCATATTCCACAGGATCGAAACAGAGAGGCTAATTCATTAGCAAAATTTGCTAGCACCGATGATACATAACAGATGGGCTTGGTTCCAGTCAAGGTACTAGATGCCTCGAGTATAAATTTGATGTAAATTGACCAAGTACTAGAGATGGAGCCTGAGAAGGAATCGTGGATGACTCCGTTTAAAGATTATTTGCTACAGGGAGTTCTTCCCAAACGAAGGAATGAAAAGCGACAAATCCTTCGTAAAACTTCACGGTATATATACAGGAAGGAGTTATGTACAGAAATGGTTTCTCCATTCCCCTTCTCCGGTGTATTGCTCATGATGAAATAAAACAAGTCCTAAAGGAAGTCCATGAAGGGGAATATGGCGATCATATTGGGGGAAAACCCTAGCAAAGAAAATACTTTGTTATGGGTATTATTGGCCAACAGTTAATCGAGATTCTGTTGATTATGTAAGACGATGCAATAAGTGCCAGATATATGCAAAAGTTCCAAGAGCTCCGCCAACTGAAATTACACAAATAGTTAGTCCATGGCCATTTGCCATCTGGGGCATAGATATTATCGGTTCCTTACCGATCTCTAAAGGTGGTACAAAGTATGATATTGTCGTAGTTGATTACTTCACTAAATAGGCCGAAGCAAAACCTTTAACCACGATCACAACTAAGAAAGTAATAAATTTCTTTGTCCGAAACATCACCTATCGATTTGGTCTTGCATGAACTATTGTAACAAACAATGGAACTCAATTTGATAGTGTCTAATTCAAAGACTTCTGCCATCGGCATCGTATTAAAAAGAGATTTGTGGTAGTTACTCACCCTTAAGCAAATGGACAAGTTGAAGTTGTGAAAGTCATAAAGTCCATTCTGAAGAAGCGTTTGGAAAAGGCTAGAGGCAAGTGGGTGGATGAACTCCCGATAGCATTATGGGCTTATAGGACCACCCACAAGTCCGCGACTGACCATACTCCATTCGTCCTCACTTACGGTTCCAAGGCCGTTATTCCTATTGATCTCGATGATCCTTCTCATCGAGTGACTTATTATGATCCCAGAACAAACAAAGATCTCCTTTTGGAATCTCTAACTTTATAGATGAGAAAAGCGAGGAAGCTAATTTGAGGGCAGCTACACATTGACACCAAGTCACCGATAATACAACACTAAAGTCTGACCTAGAACCTTTGAAATCGGCGATCGCATCTTAAAAAGTGTTTTTCTTGCCCCGTTACTTATGAATCCAACCTGGGAAGGACCGTATGTCATCGAGCAGAGGCTTGGAGAGGAAACCTTCAAGCTAGCGACTGTTAATGGCATCACACTCCCAAGGGCGTGGAATAGCGAGCACTTGCTATGCTATTTCACTTAATTTGTTTCCTTTTCATTCAGCCATAATTAGTTTCAGAATTTGCTTTAGCATTTGTTTTTCCAAATATGTAATAAGACAAGTTATGTCACTACTTTTTATTCAGCAGTAGAACTTTGAATTTTCTATCATATATGTGACCTACCATTTTAGTACATGTTAGTTGTGATATACGACTAACTGAATCTCTCAGATTAAAGAGACCGACATAACTCTGAAGTGATTAAGGTTCAATCAGTCACTTATTGAATCAAACCCCAAACTTGAGAACAGAACGATTGAATAAAGGAAATTGAACTCGATAGTTTTCCAAATAACTCGCGTCCCTAGAGTGCGGATATGAGTATAAATACTAAATGGGTGTGACAGACCACCTATGAAATGACTCTCGACCTCAGAGTATGGATATGAGCATAAATGAAATAAGAAGGTGTGACCCGACAGCCCACTAAATAGCTCTTATTCCCAGAGTGCGGATATGAGTATAAACAAATAGATGAGTGCAGTTCAACTGCTCACTATTCCATAAACTCTGGCCTGAAAATGACAGGAGGAGTGTAAACTCTTTAAGGATGGAGTTTGACCATCCACCACCTAACTCCACTAACCTGAGACTGGTGGCAGGAGTATAATTACTCAAACCACTAAATTCTTCAGCGTAACACTAAGGTTCGAGCCTAGTGTTTGGTACGACTTGAGGCCACGACCGCAAGGAGGCCTTAGGATGGATAAATCAGATCGATATCCAATCCAACAAGCAACGAATCACAAATGCATTAAATGGAAAACGTGATAGCTCGATCATTTAAACAAGTGTATACGAGAATTCTATAGAAAAATAAAAGAATTCTTATTCACACTAAACTTGTTGTACACAATACAAGTTTATCCAAAATGAGAAATAAAAGTGGGGGTCATACCCAAACAAACACGACCAATGAAAAGAAAAAGTTGCCATCCAAGCTATTTATGCATCACACCAGCCCAAAGATTATTTCTTGGACTTCCTATCTTTCCTTTGTTTCTTGGGAGTGTCTCCTTCCGAACTGCCACTTGATCCTCTCTTCGACACTTTTCCACCTCGACTTCTCTTCGAAGAAACATCTTCAGTTATGTAGATCGAGGTAGCATCATCTTTAAAAGCATTAAGTGATCAAGGCGCTCTCAGCACCAGAAGTGGGGGGGACCTCATCTTACGGAATTGTCCTGCCAGGAGGGATCATTTGGAGCGGGATAGGAATCGGCTCATTGAAATCCAAATCAACAGGCTCAGTTTTTGCCTTCTTTTTTAACAATTCTTTCTTCTCGACGCGCTCTTTCATGCTAGGCTCATTGGTAGGGTAGGAAGAGCCCATGATTACAATATCCTCATCAAAAGGAATTTCATGGTGTGGGTCACTTCCTTCCTTGAACAACGCCTCCATGAATTTATCATTAATAACAAAGGTTTCATCTTGAGCACCCTGAGCAGTGGCTGAAGTTGTAACTTTAATGGATTCTGTCATTGCCACTTGTGATTCCAATTGAGGCTCTTGTGAGGGAAGAGGAACGATGCCTGACAGATTTAAAGCTGAGAAAAATAGGCGAAAAGATTAGAAATATCAACCGATAACACCCTAATTTTTTGAAAGATGAAAAATGTCGACGAAATACCTTCCTCGGTGTGGCTCCCAAGTTGAGCCAAAATATCCTCAAAAATGAGTTCAGGAATTGGAGAAAGCCGAAGCTTGTCTGGATCATACCCGGGGATGGTTGAAGAATCTGCCGTAGAGCTAGAGATAACCTAGGGTGCTAGGGGTAATTCAGTTATAACATCGGGTTGTGCCAACGTAGATCCTTCACCCACTTCATGTGAAGAAGCAACAATAGAGTCTTTCTGAAGTGTAAGCTGGATTTCATGCAATGTAATTGGTTCACGCCCAATAGCATTTCACTTTAAAGCCTAGATAGGTCAACTTCTTGAGTATTAAGAAGTTTCTTTTCTTCTGCAATATGGAATTCCTACGAGCGTCAGAGTTGGTAGGTAATATTGTCACCAAGCCATGTTAAATTTCTATGCTTGAGAACGTTGGTGTTGTGAAGAATAATAAGTGGGTTAAGCTCATTCATTATCTCCTCCTTAACCTTATCCTTGGTAGCTTCTGCTTCACGCTGAATAAGTGCATCAACATCTTTAGCCCTTTCAACGGCCGTGTCTCTCTCAAGTCTAACATTTACCAACTCGTCACAAGCATCTTGAGCGATTTTCTAAGCATCATCTTTCTCTTGTTTGTGTACTCAAGCTTAGCCTTGAGTTTCGCTATCTCCTTCAAGGCTATAGATTCATTGCATTGAGTTGTATCCCTCGCGAGTGTTATTTCTTGATTTTGATGATGCAACACCTGGACCATATCAAGATGACTGGATTTCATATCCTCTATGGATTTGATGGCAGCATCAGCTTTTCTCTCGGCCTCTACTAAGAAGGTCCTAGAAACCTATAAATCATTTGTCAAAGTATTGATAGTTCTTTTATATTGAGCTTCCTGGCATTTTAACTTTTCAATTTCCGCCGTGTGCTCGAAAGATACTTTCGACATTTTCTCTGCTGCCTTCATCCATTCATGGTACTACATGTGGATATCTGTGATGCAGTCAATAGTCATTTCCTAATTATGGTCTGGGACCCTCTTCAGATTAGGAGGGAAAAAGAACCCTTCAAAACATACATTTGGAAACTCTTCTCGAAGTTGGGCCATGTGAGCAGCTGGATTGACCGTAGGATCTTCAGTAGCGGTTTCGACTTCAGTACTTTCCTTGCCCAGTCTTTGGGCAGCAACATGTTCGCTATGGCAATGATGATTACTTGACCACTGAGAGTGAGAAGGAACCAGAGGCTGTGGAGGAACTGAAATGGGAGGGGGAACACGAGAGGGATCGATAAGTAGATCCTGGTGATTAGTTGCTTATTGGAACCCTTTGGAGGAGGGGATCTCGATCTTGATCGATGCTTATCCTGGGATGGCTTATCCTTATAACCTCTATGTTGATGACCCTGGTCCTGACCAGAACGATAACTGGAATCATAATACTCTCGACTACCACCTTGACAGTAAAAGCTAGAGCGTGAACCAGAGAATTGGTGGTGTATATCCCGAAGGGAATCAAACATGTTCCTTTTCTTCACCATTGTTTCTGCAAAGGAAAATAGAAGTCAATCAACTTTGAACATCAAAAAGCGCAAGTCGAGCATAATGCATTGTTGAGGGGTGCAAGTGTCCTTGTGTTACCCACCGACAAACCAGGAGCAGGAGCTTTGCTCATTGGAGTAGCTTCTACTCTAGAATTAGGAATCTCAATGCCAGTTCTAGTGGGTGATTCCGACCCCTTGATACTCACGTCAGTAAAGCGGAAAGTGCCAAGGTTATGCGGTATTGGTAGACTAGAAAAAGAATCAAGTGGCAGACTTGAATGCTCTGATAGTTGAGAAGAAGATTCATCTTGAAAAATCTTATGAGCCATTGACAACTTGAGTTGATCAGAAAGACAACTTATCAGAAATTTATAAACAAATGTTTTCTTTGTTCTCCTATCGGGAACTTAGGGCTGTGAGGTATGTGAGGATCTAACATCTACTCCAAGATTAGATTCATCATCATTGCGACTGGGCACATCGCCTTTATCTCCTTCGGCATCAATACCAGTGAATTCCTGAGCAACCATAGTCGGGGGCACGACAGGATCGATTCGATTGTCCCTTTGACAAACTGCAGCCCATGGTCTTATCCTAGCAGTTTGAGTGACTTTATTTAGCCCCTTGCTGAGGCCCTCTTCTATCAAATAAAAAGTAACAAGACGTTCGTCCATAAGATGATATTCGATGTTCCTATCTTCAAACGGTGTATTTTTCAGAGTTGTGACCGCCTCCTCATAAAGATTAACACTGGGCCGAGTGACGGTGCATGTAAAAGGAATTACCTAGTCAGGAATAAGACCCGAGTATCATTTTTCCATGCTAATATAAAGAAAGGGGATAACACTTACGTCTTTCCAGCCATTATCGAGCAAAACTGAGTGGATAACGGACGAAGAACCACTCGGTTTTAAAGGCACTTAATTTGTTCCGTGCGCCAGTTAGAATCTGACACCTCTTCGCCGACCAAGGAATGTAAACGAAAGACTCCTTATCTGTCGCTTGAAAGAGAATATGAACTGAATGTCATCAATGGTTGGAGGACGATGCAATAACTCCATAAATACCATATAAGTACAATTGATAAGAGCATAGTTGTACAGATGAAGTTGTGCTAGAGCTATTCTTAGATAATGGAGAATTTCCCAGATGTATGAGTTAAACGGCAAGATGCATCCGACCTAGTATATGAACTTGTTGCATGCTGTATATCCTTCTAGGGGTCTGTTAGCCCTATCATCCCACGACGGAACCAATACAACATCAAAGGGAATTCTGTGCCTTGTGCAGATTCGGCGAAGAGCATCTTCCTTAATTTTAGAGGCTGTGGAATCAGCAGGGTTCTCAAGAATAATTGCATCCTTTAGAGTGTCAGGAGAAGGATCGACAACTTCTGGTGGAAGAATGGGAACTACATAAGAAAGATCAAATTAAGGGCCTGGGCTTTCCGGTTGTTCTGAATAATGACTACAGGATGGACTATCAGACTCGGTTGTAGAACTTGATTCCATGTCAGGGTTATCCAGCTGAGAAGATTATCCAACTGGTATAGCTGCAAGACGCCCAGATGGTATGGAACCCATTGCTATTCAACTTAGTAAAAATCATGATTAGATAAAGTAACATATGCCCACCGGTGCATAGTGCGTGCTAGTGTTGTGTGGTAAAGTCCTATGTAATGCCGTAATAAGTTGTACGAAACTAAAGACAGAAAAGACAATGAGATTTCAAGGTTCGACCGGAGAGACCGTCATTCCTGACCGTCCTAGCTGTTTCTCTATATCAAAAGGGAACAACACAGTTTAAGTTGCACGATCGATTGTCAACAAGTAAAAGTTTGATTTTTATGTTCAGATCACAGATGAGCTTCAAGAGAGTGGTCAAAGGCATTGGTTCATGTCAAAGTTCAGATGTCGTATATTACGGAATATGCAATTCATATCCATTATAGTCATATACGTTAACTTAAACATGCAAGGCTGAAGCTCATCTTTAAACTCAATTTCATTTGTTTGGATATCGTTTTTGGATTTTTATAGTTGACAACCGACCGTTCAACCTAATCAAACATGCCGATCGTTCACACTATCATTTCATCTGATCATTCGCATCACCCAATAGTATGATCGTTCAGTCACTACAATCCTACCGATCGTTCACAATTGTTCACGTTCACCGATCGTCCTCCATAACCTTCCATACCGATCGTTATCTCTACACCGTCAACCGATCATACCACTCTATCCTTTCCACCTCAAAACCCTCCAACTCGAAAGCAACACTGATCATTCATAGACGATCGTTAAACACCCAAACTTCAATGTCACTCCATAACGATCAGTACATCATCACAATCGTCCAATGCAGAGTCGTTTAAGTCCAAGGTTTTACCGATCGTCCAGGAATGATTGTCATGCATCGATTTGTATCATTTTCTTTACTCAACAATTTCATTTTTTACAATTACCATCCTCTCCAACTTGATTCAAATCGAGCGACTTCCCCAACTAAACTAACCAACACGAGATTCATGACACTCAAAGTCTCGTACTCAAATCACAAAGTGTATATAGATTGACCTACCTAAATTAAAGTTATAAGAAGAGAAATGGATTAGAATTTAAAGTCGAGTGATACCTGGAGGAATTAGAACGATAATAATTCATGAGGAGAGATTGGTTTAGAGGATTAGATCATTCTTTGATCGGTAAGAAAAGAAGATGGAGCAGTTCGTGTTTTCTCTTTTAATCTCAAATAGAAATGATACGAAGTGAATGAGGGAAGTAAAGGAAATGACTAAGTTTGGGGGCTTATATATGAAGTGCATGTGTCGATCCTTCCTTGCCAATTTGAAGTCACGATAGATCAGATTTCGTGCTCTATACCGATCGTTCCACTTAGGCTCAATGCCGATCGTTTTAAAACGATCCAAAATCCAGCAAGCCCATGAACGCTCGAACAAAAAAATGGGGAAAGAAAAAAAAGAAGAAAAAGAGGAGAAGGGGAATACGAATGAGGGAATAACGATCGGTAGTGAGCATATTTCATAGAAATGTATATATAAATAAGAATAACGATCAGCATGGATTGTTTATAAAAATTTCAAAACTTGACAACGACCCGTGAACGTGTAACCGTGACCGAGAGTTAGGTACAAACACATATACGTGCTAGTAAACGTTTCAAAATTTAATTCTTTGAAATCAAGAAAAATTGAATGTTCACTTGAAATCGACCGGAGAAAAATTAAAACCAAGTTGTTGGAGCTTAGAAATCGCTAGAAAAAAAACAAGATGATCACTAACAAGTTGTGGTCCCGTATTTATACTATTGGAAATCGACCAATCGTCATGACGAATAAGTACATTACGATCCTCGATAGGAAAACAACTCAATGGAAGGATAATGACTATTCGAGAAACCAGATGGATTTCTTTCAGACGATTCTGGCTTGGGACGATTCAAAATACATCATGTTTGAAACAAGATGTGATTTAGGGGGCAAATTTTATCTCGCCTTTTGGCAAGGCCGTGACATCATCGATTTGGCTAGGAACGAATGGTTATCAGCCTTAAGAATCGATTATATACAATGCTGTGGACGATGGTTGGGCAGGTCCGGACCGGGTCCCACGAGGTGAAATTAGTATAGAGTGACTGGCATAGCCCTGTGAAGTTACATTTCAAATTTCAAGACGATCGAAGTTCAAACGCTCGAGTTATGGACAAAGCAAAGATTTATATGGATCGATCGGGAACGATCCATAAAATAGCTCAAATCAGTGAAGATCGATCGATATCTCAAAATCTACAAGGCCAATCCACTTGAAACTTTCAGAGCATCAGCATATTGAAGAGTGAAGTCCATAAAAACGAACGCAAGTCAAAACCTTGAGGTTCGAAGAATGCCGATCGTTTTATACCGATTGTTTTATACTGATCTTTCATAACGATCGGTGTAGCTCAGTGGACGTTCCAAATGTGACAAGGGTTGATCATCTCGCAATCTACAACTCAGAATGAATTCATATTTTAGGAGCAAGTTCAAGAGGCATGTGGGACCCACCAAAACGATTGCACATCATTTGGTGACCAAAAATAACGATCGGCGTAACTATAGCCGATCGTTCCAAACCTCATATAGTTATGGTGGGCCCCGATGGACCTAGAGATCCTTCTACCGAAATCTTAGCGAACTACCTCATCATCTCACTCTATAAATACAAACCGGTTGGTTCATTTTCAGGATTTTTATGCTGCTTGTTACTCTAGACTCTATTGTAATCGAGTGTTAGCTTTGTTTTACTATTATAATCAGATTCATAAGAGAGTAATAAAGGATAATCTTCAAAGTGGACGTAGGCTTACAACGCCGAACCACTATAAATTTCTGTGTCTCTGATTATAGCTTATTCTCTATGGCTTGCTAATTCATCTACTCGGTTTAATTTTTCTTTTCTTCATTTACTTTTCTATCAAAGCTATTCTTGGATGTTTGTAACCATTTTTGGTGCAAACAGATGTCCTTCAAAATTAAGGAAAACCTAATACACTTCTGTAAAGAGTTCGTTATGACTATTGTAGTAAGGATCTCCTTTGAATGGTTCGACCGTTTAAAAAGAAAATCGAATGTATAAGAGAGGATGTAACCTAAAGCACATTTGGGATGAAGAGAGTGAATGATCGCTTATCCTTTACAAAAAATCAGAAATGAGAGTTGTAAAATAATAAATGATACTTAATGTTGGAATGAGAAATAAGAGTTCTATTCCAAAGTATACTTTCAATTAGAAATTTTTGTTGTATGAGATTTATTTCTTTGAGTTCAAGATATTTGGTCTGAAAACTCACGACTATAAACTAGTTATAGTGGATGGAATAACTGGCCTATATTAAGTTATTGAATGGAGCATATTTCGTACGCTATTACAGTAATAGCAAAAATAGTGGGAACATGCCGTATAGCACTTATTAATCACCACAAGTTAGGAAACATGTTATATAAAAGGGATCGTACAAAAGGGATCGAATAAATGGGATCGGTCTACTTTAGCCAAACAAGCGCAACTCAACGGAAAACAATCGATATCTCAAGATCCAGAAGTCCAGTGCATATGAAACTTTGAGAATAGGATGACGGGACCCTAGGAAGTCCACCCTAGCGATCATACCCGAGATGAAGAAGTAAGAGGGATCAACCCTCTTCCTTCTAGAGGGATCGGCCTAAATCAGCCAACATCACATGTTGTAATAGAGATTAATCAATAACACAAGTACTACTAATCCAATTGACATGAAACTTGGAGGCTAAGCATAATAAAACATGGAGAAGCTCCCAATGGGATTGCACCCCTAAACTCCTCCAAATTAGGGATCGTCCCCGATCCCTATTTCTTGGGATTTGGGCCATGCGATCCCTCCTGTAGGCCCATGTGGTTTTGGAGATACTTTTGTCGAATTTTCAGGGAGATGTTTCACCGTCTTCCTCTATAAATATTGGCTTTGGCATTGATAAGAGGAATCAACCCCAAGATACACTTTGGCGACTGGTAAGCTAGAGAGCCTCCTACGACCTTGGATTATTTCTGTTACAAGGTGAACCATAACCTAAGCAAGGAAAAGGTAGTGCAGACTAGGAGAAAGAATGATAGATGTCTATTTGCTAAAGGAATTCAAAGCGAGGGCAGCATTAAGGGCTTAGACGAGGAATCAGATTCTAGGAGATGACCCGAAATCCCAAAATTCGACTCATATACTTCTTTGAATGATTCAATCGATAACATCTACTTGGAGACTTACGACTTAGAGCAGTACTGGAAACCAGCCTCGAGAGAGTCCACCGTAACCCAGAAGAAATTCCAGAAATGTTGTATACTTCAAGATATACATGGTCATAAAACCGGCGATTGCAGACATCTCTGATATGTGATCGGAAAGCTGATCAAGAAAGGAAAGTTTCAACAATATGTGCATGCCACATAGAATGGCGGGTAGAGAACATCTGATCAATAAAGAACTCTGATTATTAATTGGACCACCTACGGTTGACTTCCAACTGAGAAGGGCTAAGGCAAAGTGTAATAGCGAGCATATGACGCTGCTTCACTTATCAATAATATTTATTTCCATTTCAATTATGTTGTGAACTATGATCAACTTGAACTAAATTACTTCCAAACGATGCAGGAGACCAAGTACTTAGAGTTGGGTGCCAAGAAACCTCCACGGACCATGATCAAACCTTTGGAGGATCATCAAGACAAGAGTGATTCAACTGCTCATTAACTATCATATGCCCCTGATTTGGGGGAAAGGACTCGAAATGGAAAGTTGGTGTCACTCATCCATGCGCTTCCTACTCTATGCTTCAATTCTAACATAACATCTATGCCTTACCCAAAGCCCAACAAGGTTAGAGTCCAATACAAAGTGGATTTAACTGACCGTCCACTCATCAACCTCCATGCTTGACTTGAAGACTAGAGAAACACTTGGAGTGGATGCAACCCAACCATCCATTCTCCAACTCATACTTGAAGTTCACCAAAATACTTATGCCACTCTCTAAGCTCAGCAAGACCGAGGTCCAACTAAAGTGGACGTGATTCAACCGTCCACACATTAACTCCTGCCCTGGACACATGAGGCAGTCTGGGAGCTTGACTTAAAGTAGGCATGATTAATCATCTACTTATCAACCACCGCCCTCGACACGAGGACACGACTGCAACGTGAGGGGATGTGACTTGACCGTCCACCCAATAACTCTCTCCCTTGACTTTTCGGTAAGAGTACGAAGCAAATTTGACGAGACCTGACCGACCAACCCAAGCATGGACCATGGATGTGGTCCGACCATCCATCACTTAATCACTAAGTGGACATGAGTCAACCGTCCACTCGCCAACTTTTGTCCTTGACACTGGGCACAAAATTCCTTCCCACGAATGAGCATGATTTGAC
Source organism: Allium fistulosum (assembly GCA_030737815.1). Taxonomy (NCBI): domain Eukaryota; kingdom Viridiplantae; phylum Streptophyta; class Magnoliopsida; order Asparagales; family Amaryllidaceae; genus Allium; species Allium fistulosum. The sequence continues at coordinate 1,114,892,040 of CM060905.1, forward strand.
TATTCATTTGAAAAATTCTACCTTGACTTGACAGGTGGAGTGTAAATAAAAAATGGGTGTGACTGACCACCCATCATAAAACTTTGGTCCCTAGAGCATGGACCGGAGTATAAAAACCAAAAGATGGACGAAGTTTGACCGTCCATCGACCAACTCTGGTCCCTAGAGCGTGGGTTGGAGTATAAACATTAAGCAGCTGTGACTAACCACCCATCGAATAACACTGGTCCCCCAGTGCAAATTGAAGTATAAACACCAAATGGGTGCGAGTGACCGCCCATCAACAAACTCTAGTCCCCATAGCATGGATAAGAGTATAGGTGGAAACAGTGTCCCCTATAAACCGATAGGCTGAGTATAAAACATAGAATAGATGTGACTTAATCGTAATCAGCTCCATCCCATGATTTGACATGAAGAACTCCAAGCGAGAGTGAACATGATATGGCCTACCACTCTTTGACTTCTGCCCCTGACTTGGGGGCAGAAGAAATGACTAAGGAAAATGTGATTCAACCATTTTCCAGAATAACTCTAAGTCCCCAGAGTGTGGACTAGAGCATACACACAAATTGGGTGTGATTCGACCACCCGTCGACAAACTCTTATCCCAGAGTGTGGATATGATTATAAACGAATAGATCATTGTAGTTCGACCACTCATTATTTCATAAACTCCAACCTGAACTTGACAGGAGGAGTATAAACTCAATACGGATGGAATTCTACCATCCACAAACTGACTCCGCTAACCCAAGACTGGAGGCAGGAGTACAAACTACTGTAAGTTGAATAAGGCAACTCACTATAGCTTCGTCTTAGTGATTCTTCATGACTCAAGGAAACGACTATAGAGACGCCTTAATACAAAACCAATCAAAACGACATTCGAAGTTACGGGTGACTGACTATATTGTACAATCAGATCGAGGGTCAACATCGATCTGCACTAACCATAAATGGAGTGACCTGAATTTCATCTAAATAACTCCGATCACTAGAGTGCGGGTAGGAGAATAAACCACGAATGAGTGTGACTTGATCATTAATTCTCTAGTACCCTCATTCGATCCGTCGAGAGGACATGAAACCGGCTGAGCATGATTCGATTGCACCTGAGCCAATTCTATCCCTAGATCTGATGGGAAAATGTCAATCAAAATAGACGCGACTGACCGTCCAGCTTCGAATGAATGCGATGCGATCGTTCAATCGCTAGCTCTGACCATGATTCCACTAGAAGAGCGGTTTAAAATGGATGTGATTCGACCATCCACACAATGATCTGTGCCCTTGGTCTGACAGGGAGAGCATAAATCACAAATTGGATGTGACTTGACCATCTATTCTTCTGGTCCTCGCCTAGAGTATGGCGACATTTGCGCCAAAAGTGGACGTGATTGACCGTCCAGTACCCAACTCATGCCTCAAATCCGACGAAGCATCGAAGTATTCCTCCTAGAAGGAAAAAACATAGTACAATCCAAGATAGTCGAGACTCAGCCTTTCATCAACTAACCCGATCTCGCGATTCAACGGGAAAGAGTATAAAGCTAAAGTGGACACAACTTGCCTTCCTATTTATCGACGTATGCCTCATACTTGGAGGCAAGAGCGAGAAATAAGATAAATGTGTACCAACCATTCATTGATCAACTCTAAGCCTTTGGAGCTTAGGTGGGAGTATAAACATGACCAAGACGAAATACGACCGTCCACACAGTATATTTATCAACCCGAGACTGGGGGTAGAAGTGTGATCATTCAAAGACTGATCGCGATAGCTCAACACTGTGATTCATACCTACTATTTACAACGACTTAAGGTTACGATCGAAAGGATGCCTAGAGATAGAATCATCGAATTGATGCCCAAGCTCATGGGCAACTTACCATCACTCCAACCTGAAAGATGAGCAACAGATCGTGAATATAGTAAATGAAAAGCATGTTACTCGAGTATACAAGTAGATTCAAACTCAAAGCAAGAGCCAACTATGCAGCTGTGCGTAACACGAGGCTGAACCTTACTCGACATTTGATTCGACGTGCTCCTTTAAGCCCGATCTTCAACCATCGTAGATAATCACTAAAAGTGTCTAGAACCGTCACTATCAGACTCAACAGCTCATGATAAAAATCTAGGATTTGACCGGAATGACCGTCATTGTCAGCTTTCCCAACTGGATTTCACGCTGATTGTTACACGAAACAGTTACGTTTGAACTCAATGATTGGCTATCGACATACTGGAATCTAACATTCATATTCAAGTTCATTCAAGGCACATGTTACAATTAGTACCACTACAAATATGCTAATCTATTCAAGTCTGAAGTGGTAAACATCCGATTCAAGGCCGTATGCTAGTTCAAGTATGCAAGTCATATATGGCTTGTCCTATTGTTTGATTTCAGTTCACATGGTCTAATATGTTCATGTTAAATAAAAAACTGCTTAAGTTCCACTAAAACAAGGGATCAGAACTGATCCCATTACTTGGGAAAATCCATTTAAGCATTATTCAGCTCACAACATAACGCCGACATTAAGCAATAACAGCACAGTCTATTCTATAAAGATATAGACCACAAAGATGAAGAAGGGAAGCCTAAAGAATCCATGATTGCACCCGTTGAGCTAACGATCGACATTACGGTCAGCCACAATAACCCATTATGGGTCTTGAAGATCAGATCATAGTTGGCTTTCAATGAGCGAATCTCGATGTGTTCGCTTGGACCCATTCTGACATGTCTGTGATTCTCACCGATTGTCGCGAGCCATGCATTGAATATCGACCCGAGGCATGTCTCGATGAAACAAAAGTGACGCAGCATGGATCCGAAGAGATCTGTTGCACCTAAAGAGGAGGTGGATAAACACAAAAACAATGGGTTTATCCACGACGCCCTCTACCTGAAATGGGTATCCAATCCAGTTCTTGTGAGAAAAGCTAATGGAAAGTGGCAAACATACATCAACTACTCTGACCTGAACAAGGCATGCCCAAAAGACGGCTTTCCACTTTCGAGGATCGACTAGCTGGTAGACTCAATCGTGGGATATGAGCTACTTTAATTTATGGATGCATACTTTGGATACAACCAGATCCCGATGCATGTTTCCGACCAGGATTACACCAGCTTCATTACCGATGCAGGGCTATATTGTTATGTTGTGATGTTGTTTGAATCAAATAATGTTGAAGCTACTTACCAAAGATGTTCAATAATCAGATCGGGCGATCGATGAAAGTATATGTGGATGATATGCTTGTGAAGTCACGGCAATCAAAAGACCACATCAATGACTTGGCAGAGGTGTTCAATGTTCTCCAAAATTATGGAATAAAACTCAATCCTTTGAAATCCTCTTCCATGGTGCATCAGGGAAATTTCAGAGTTTCATTGTCAACTCTCACAGAATCGTGGAAAATCCTGAGAAGATTCAAGCAATTCGAAACATCCAAGGGCCAAAGACGATTAAGCAGTTACAAAGCCTCAATGGAAAGATCACCGCCCTAAGTCGATTCATCTCCAGGGCCACCGACAGGTGAATTCTTTTCTTCAACCTAATCAAGAGAGGGAAGAGAAACTTTGAATGGATGTAGGATTGCATAGACGCATTTCAAGCTTTGGTAGATCACATAGAGAGACCTCCCATCCTATCCAAGCCACTGGATCGTGAAGACTTATACATATATTTAGCGGTGTCGATACATGCCATAAGTGTTGCACTATTATGCAAAGATAATCAGATCCAGAGGCCAGTATATTATGTTAGAAAGCGATTGACAGGTGCTGAGAGAAACTACCCGAAGCTGGAAAAGCTTGCGTACTACCTATTGATTGTGTCATGAAGGCCCCGCCCCTATTTTTAGGCTCATCCCACCAACATCTGCACCGACTAGCCATTACGATAGGTCCTATAGTGACTTGTGATGTCGGGAAGGTTACTCAAGTGAAAGATCAAGCTGAGCCAATTTGGCATTACCTATCTCCCTCAGAAAGCCATCCAGGGATAGGCACTGGTAGACTTTATAGTTGAGTTCACTGCATAGGATGATCTCCCGAAAGAGCAGTGAAGCCCTTACATCCAATGGAAAATGTACACAGATGGAGCATCCAACGATCGGTGTTCTGGTGCCAGAGTCGTGGTAGTGACTCCCGAGGAACGATCGATCTGCTATGCCTTGAAACTCAACTTGCCTGCAACAAATAACAAAGTTGAGTATGAAGCCTTGATCGCCGGGCTCAAACTTGTCAAAGAACTAGGAGTGAACTTTACAAATCTTTGTGATTCCCGGTTAGTAGTATGCCAAGTCATGGGAGTTTATCAGGCTTGGGGCTAGCAACTTACTCCTTATCACGACCAAGTCCAAGAGCTACCGGTAGACTTCGAGTATTACACTATCACACACACCCCTAGAGAAAAAAATGAGAAAGTCGACTCATTGCCCAAGCTGTCCAGTTTTGGGTTTACGCAGTAGATGGACTTGGTCTCGTTTGAAGTACTAAATGCTTTGAGCATCGACTAGATGGAGATTGATTGGGTTCTGGAGACGGAGCAGGAAAAGTAGTCTTGGATGACTCCTGTCAAAGATTATCTGTAACAAGATATCCTTCCTAGACGGAGGAGTGAAAAATAATAGATGCTCCTCAAAGCTTCATGCTGCATCATCCAAGGAGTCATGTATAGAAAGGGTTTCTCTGTTCCCCTACTTCGGTGTATAGCCCATGATGGAATTAAACGAGTCTTGAGAGAAATCCACGAAGGATAATGTGGCGATCAAACTGGGGGGCATACCCTGACAAAGAAAATACTCCGCTACGAGTACTACTGGCCAACTGTCAATCGAGACACAACTGATTATGCTAGACGATGCAACAAGTGCCGGATGTTTACAAAAATTCTAAAAGCCTCGCCGACAAAAATTACCTAAATGGTCAGTCTATATCAGTTTGCCCCTTGGGGTATTGACATCATCAGCTCCTTACCGATTTCTAAAGGTGGTGCAAAATTCGCCATCGTAACAGTTGATTACTTTACCATATGGGCTAAAGCAGAACCTTCAGCCGCGATCACAACGAAAAAAGTAATAAACTTCATTGTCCGAAATATCATCTGTCGTTTTGGTCTTCCTCGAACAATCGTAACTGATAGCGGGACCCAATTCGACAGTGCTAAATTCAAAGACTTCTACCGTCGGCATCATATTGAGAAAAGATTTTTGACATTTGCTCACCCTTAAGCTAATAGATAAGTTTAAGCTGTTAAAAAAAATCATAAAGTTCATTCTGAAGAAGCATTTGGAAAATGCTAGAGGCAAGTGGGTCGACAAACTCCCATCAGCATTATGGGCATACAGAACCACCCACAAGTCCACGACTGACCATACTCCATTCGCCCTTGTTTACGGCTCCGAGTCCATCATCCCCTGTAGAACTTGAAGTCCCTTCTCATCGAGGGACATATTACGACCCCTATTTCATTATAAAAAAGTATACAAAAGGAATTGCAATCCAATTGCAATTAAACTATAAGGAATTGGCGATGACCCGAGAGCGTACAAACGCATCCGGGAGCCAACTGCAAGGACATTTGCCTGAACGTGACTTTGTATTTTCTAAAAATTCAAAATTTGAAATTGACAGAAATTGAATTCTAACCTGAAGCTTTCAAAAACATATCGAATCGAATAGCTAAAGCTTAGTAACCCCATAGGACCGGACACAGATATCAACTGATGGAATACAACCTAGAATTTATACTATTGGAAATCAACCAAGCGTCATGATGACCAAAGAGAGATACGGCACTTTGGGAAAATAATTCAATGGAAGGATAATGACTATTTATAAAACTGGATGGATTTATTTTCGACGACTCTAACTTGCTTCAAATTCAAAGCACGTAGAATTCAACACAAGACGTACTTTGAAGGGCAAGTGTTATCCGACATTTTGACCTGGCTACATCCGTATTGACTAGACAAGTTAGACTCGACTATCTTCAAGGCCAGTAGCCCAGAGTGATGATTGTGAGGTCCGGAAATAAAGTGCAGGCAATGATAGGAAGCGTTGATGAACCGAGACCAAGAGATAGACCATCCGTAATATTCTAAGTACGGATTAGTACCTCCCTCAACCAGGGGATTGGTGCCTATCCCTTCCCCTAGGGATTAGTACATATCCTCAATTTTTATCCTAAATTGGGTGAGATCGATATAGAGTGACAAGGAAGGCCCCACAAGGCCACATTTCAATTCTCAAGTCGTTTGGAGTTTGTATGCTCAAGTTATAGGAAAATTACTTTACCTAAGATAAGGATTATACAAAAGGGATCGTATAAAAGGAATCTATAAAAGAGATCGGTCTACTTCAGCCAAACAAGCACAACTCAATGGAAAACAATCGATATCTCAAGATCCAAAAGTCCAACGCATATGAAACTTTAAGAACAAGATGAGGGGACCCTAGGGAGTCAACTCTAGGGATTTCACCCTAAGATGAAGAAGTAAAAGGGATCGACCCTCTTCTCTCTAGAGGGATTGGCCTAAATCAGCCAACATCACATGTTGCAACAAAAATTAATCAATAACTGAAGTTCTACTAATCCAATTAACATGAAACTTGGATACTAAGCATAATACAACATAGAGAAGCTCCTATAGGGATCGTACCTCCAAACTCCCCCAAAATAAGGATTGACCCCGATCCCTATATCTTGGGATTCAGACCATGTGATCCCTCCGTAGGCCCATGTGGTTTTGGAGATTCTTTTGCCGAATTTTTAAGGAGATATTTTGCCGTCTTCCTCTATAAATACTGGCTTGATTGTTCATTTTCGGGAATTTTACGCTGCTAGTTGTTTTGTACTCTATTGTAACTAAGGATTTTCATCCGATACCTATTGTACTCGGTTTATAAAGTGATTAATAGAGATATATATTCCAAGTGGACATAGGCAAACATGGCCGAACCATTATAAATCATTGTGTTCGTGTTATTGATTTGATTTTCTACTATTTAATTGCTTAACTCCTCCATTTTCATTTTATATTCTTCATTTATTTCTCTACAAAACTTATATTGGGTGCTTGTGCCAAATTTTGGTGCAAGTGGGTTTATAAGAAACTCTAACATATCTGTAGCGATCCATCTTTTCGACCTTCAGAAGTAGACACTAATACATCCATAGTATGCATATGCTGAACATCCAAGTGCCGGAAAGACAGATTGTTTGGGAAAAAGAAAAAAAAGACAGAACATAATCTCACATCGTGATGATTAATATATAATATACACTCTTTAAATAAAGAAAACTATAATATACTATATCAATCATAGTACACTAAACAAATCATCAACCTGGACAGTTACAACAACCCATCCTCACAAATGCTGTTAAATCAAGCAACTAATGCAGGAGAAATAAATTATACGTGTATATGACTTGGAGGCATTCAACTCGTCTCCCGAAGCTCCAAAGAATCCAAAGTAGATCTGTAAATATGCTCCGTTCGGCCAGAGCATTATAAGAAAAATAACGACTGGATTAGTTTGGTAAACCAGCGTGAGAAAACTCCTCGAATTTGATTTTAATGTTATAAAAACCTTTCAAAAATAAAGGTATCTCGTATGACCACACCGCACATAAACATGGACTGGTTTTTACTTGTGGAAATTGGTGTGAAGGGCCTAATTATACGGCCCAATTTTTTTCTAGGACACAGGTTTGAAATTATTATTTTCCAGGACAAATATCTAGGCGGCGTGGGTCTTCATCTTCTCAAACGACGTTCGTATCTTCTGAAATCTAGTGCTCATGGAAGTTAGGCAAAATTAGGCCATCGTTTCTTGTGCAATCAAAGCGCTTGTTGATTTTTTTGGAAAAAATTAGGCGTTAGTTTCTTCTGAAATCAAATTCGACTTTAATTGTGGGAAATCGTGAGGCGATTTTCTTCATTTGGATAGGCTAATCGATTTTCTCTATTGGATTGCTTGTTCTTTGGTGAGTCTCGATTTTATTTGGTGTTTTTCATTGTCAATTCTATGTTTTATGATGTTCATGATGTTATTGTATATTTCTTATCAGGTTAGGCGGTTTTGATCTATTGGAGGAAGGTTTTGTTTGATGTAGTTGGAATAATGGCCTCTGAATGGTATTCTTTTATTCTGATAACACAAGCACGGTGTATTTAGCCTGGTTGCATCATTCACTTTAGATTATGATTTTAGTATTTAGACTATCACTTCAGATTTGGTTTGAGCAATCAAAGTAGTTATTTTTGTCAGTCAATTCTGTTTGTACTCACTTTGGGTATGAAATTGGATCTGAAATAATATTAGTTGACGTTGTTTGTTCTTTAGTTCTTGGTGATTTTTGATCTGTAAAAGATAAATTGTTTTATCTTTTTTCGAAAAGTGGGATAGAAAATGATTTGTTATCTCGTATTTTATGCTATTAGTTTCTAATTAAGATTAGTTTCACATAGTTATTTTTTTGCTTACATTTTTTTTGCAGGCGTGATTCATCCGTTATAGTTGTGTTTGATTTCAATAACAATTGTTTTAGTGCTCGTTTTGGATTGGATGCTTCTATTTCTTCTGTTAGGAATAGGATTTGTGAGGAGTGGAATAATTTTAGTCCATTATGCTTTGATATTTTTTATATTCGAGAATCAAAGACTACCTTTGTTGAAACAGATAGTGATCTTCAAGCTGAATTGTGTTTGTCTTGGTTTAAAAAGGAAGAATTTTTGGTAATTTTTCTACGGTTGAAGAATGATTCAACGGATAATTTTGTTGGTGAAAGTAGCAAGTCTGGTTCAGTAGTTGGTGGTGAGTCAAGTAATAATATGTTAGGTTATGATGATGATTTAGATTCTGGTTTTACTCAACAAAAGGATTTACATAAGTTGTTGAAGAAGAATTCAAATATGGAATTTTTTACTGGGGTTGGTCAACAGTTTGATTCTACTATTGGATTCCGTAGAACGGTTAGTGCTTATTGTTTGAAGAATGGGTTTAAAGTACAATATATTAAGAATTGTAAAGAACGATTGACAGTTCTATGTGTTATAGCTAGTTGTCCTTTTAGGATTCATGCTTCTTGCAAACTGAAGCAATTGGACCAACTGTTTGTTAAAAACATTCAGCTGATTCATACTTGTGGTGGTGGATTTCGTTCGGTTGGTAGTCCAACTATTAATAGTGATCTTGTGAAAAGTTCAATCAAATTCGTGATGAGCCAAAAAGAAAAACCAAGGATATCATTAAAAGTTTTAGAAGAGATTATGATGTGGAGCTGAGCTATTATTTTGCTTATAAGGGTAAGAAATTGGCTATGAATGATATTTACGGTGATGAAAAGAAATCTTATAATGAATTAGTTTGGTATTTGAAGGAATTAGAAAGAAATAACCCGAATAGTTATTCAAGTATGGATGTGGATTCTGACACTAATCAATTTGAGAGAGTTTTTGTATGTTATGAGGCATGTATATTTGGATTCAGCTATTGTCATCCTATGGTGTTTTTAGATGCTACCTTTTTGAAAGGGCGAAGTGGTATTTTGATGGCTGCCATTGCAAAAAATGGGAATCAAGGTACTGATTTTGATTTTTTTTGCTGTTGTATTTACTTTGTACTATTTGCATTAGTTCCTTGTTATAAATTTATGTAACATAGTACTGTTTCTTTAAGTGATTGTTCTAGTGAATTTTGTTGTGTACATACTGCATTTTGTTCAAGTGATTAGTCTACTGTTATATAGTACTGTTTCAAATATAGTGCATTTGGTTGTTTCAAATGTAGTAATATCCAGTTCAATTCATTATAGTTTCTTCTGCGTTAGGGATTAGCATGTGAAATTATTGCAGGAATGAATTCAAACTCACAATTTAGTTCTATTGAAAATTAGCGATGATTAATGTTAGTTGTTTTTTTCTTGATAGATATATAATTTAGATGTTTTATTTTTTTAGTTTAGCCACCAAATGTCATGATACCTACTGCTTATACTGGATTCACCAAAATTTGTTATATTTCAAACAATAAATGCATATATGTTTTTATCTCTAACATATTCAATCTAGTTGCACTAGTTACAAAGTAGGTACAATTGTTCAATGTACATCCATGCTCCTTCTTATTGTAAATTTGATCCAAAACAAACACTGTAAAAGATTTAATGTTCTTTAATTTGATGTACAAAATGTTACTGTATACAGGAGTTAAAAAAGATAAATGCATTTATCTTTTAAGACAAAGAATTAAATTACATATTAAGCCATACTTATATATCATAGTTACTACTACATGTTAAACATATTTATCATTTTTCTCATTATTTGAAGTTCTTACATAAGGTATACAAATGATTTAAACAGCATATAGAAAAGATAAAAGCATATATGTTTTAGAAGTTCGAATATAAGTCTTTGTATTGTATTCATGAATTATGTATCATATCTTTGCAATTTCTACCCTTCCTGCGTAGACTACACATTCAAGTAGCAAAATTTAAAAAAAAAGAAAAAAAGGATGAATTGCCTCTAGCAAATTTATTTTTCCTTTTTTATTTGGGCCGAGGGCATAGTGTTCATGTGATTGTCTACTATTAGATAATACTGTTTCAAATATAGTGCATTTTGTTGTTTCAAATGTAATACATAAACAGTGAATTATTATTTTTGTTTTTTCCAGGTTTTTTTCCAGGTTTTTTCCCATTAGCAATGGCTCTTGTTCCCAAAGAAAATGAAGAGTGTTGAAGTTGGATTTTAATACACCTAAAGAATGCTCTTAGTTGTGATAGAAATTTGACTTTTTTAAGTGATAGACACTAGGGTTTATTGTTAAGTATTCCAAAAGTTTTTCCAAATAGTCATCATTCTTATTGTTTGCATCATATGCAAAATAATATTGCTAGCATTGTGAAAAGTGGAAGGGGTGTTTGGGTAGCTCATTTACTTGAGCGTTGTGCTATAGCTTCTAATCATCATGAGTTTGAAAAATCCATGTCCAAGTACAAAGAAATTGGAGGTGCCAAAGCTATAGAGTACTTGAATGAAAGAACATATGATCATTGGGCCAATTTGATTTTTCCGAGGAAGCGATATGGTGAAAATAAGTCCAATGTAGCTGAGAGTTTTAATTCTTGGATTTTGGATGAAAGAAGTTTGCCTATTACTGCTTGTCTTGATGGAATTAGGGTAAAACTTATGATGCAAATGTCTAATCGTAGAGAAGAGGCATCAAAGTGGACTAGTGTGCTATGTCCAAAAATGGAAGCTCGTTTGTTGAAATTGAAGGAAGAAGGATTTGGGTGGAGTGTTTCTAAATCATCTAGGTATGTATTTCTATTTTTTTACATGATGTTCACAGTTTCTGAAAAATGGTAAATGCATTTATCTTTTTTCAACTTGCTATGTTGCTTGTGTTATGATTTCATTTTGTTGGTGTCGCTTGCTACATATTTTCTCTTTGTCTGCATTGAGGCTTATGATAATATGAATAATGTAAGGACCAAGTAATATAAAGCAAGTGTCATTGTAGGGTTTTATTTTTGAGATTTTGTTATGGTAAAAACTAATGTTGTGCATAGGAGTATGATGCATTAGTGTGTCTGCTTAGGGTTTATTCACATGCATGAGTGTTTTATTTTTGACAGTATTTATTGTTTTTGGTCTAACTGAAAGCTGTGAAAAGATATTTTCAAGTTTGTAAATTTAAAGATTAACAGTAAATATATAATGGAAATATTGAGCAATGCTCACATGCAGAATTCATGAGCAAACATACAGTATCTTTTTTTCTTCCCTTATAGCATAGCTTCTGTGATCTTTAAGAATATGAACAGTATGACCGTTGTTAATTGTTTTGGTTTATGAGTCTTATTTTTCACTATTAGTTCACTACACATGAATTGGTTCTTATTTATTAGATAGATTAGAGAGAATATATATAGTGCTAATAATCCTTTTTTGGAAATGCAATATGTTTATATATTTTAACTGTTTTTAATTTTAAATTTTGTAGGTATATTTTTGAATTCATTCTCCAACATCTCAAAAGGTTGATCTTAAAAATCGCATTTGCAGTTGCATTCAATGGAAAGTGACAGGTTTTCCTTATGCGCATGCTTTGAAGTGTATTTCTTTAACCAGAAATTCTGTTTATGAATATATTGAGAATTACTTTACTGTTGAGTATTATCGAGCTTCGTATTCACATTTGATCAATCTTATTCCAACTTTTGATAAGGAAGCAATTGAAGCTAAAGAATCATCTATTGTTCTTCCTCCTAAGCCTGTTCGTGGAGCTGGTAGGCCTAGGATGAATAGGATTGAAGGGGCTGATTTTCATGCTAAGTAAAACAGATGTGGAAAGTGTAAAAAACTAGGACATAATAGAAGGGGGTGTTCTTTGAATAATTGACTTGATTGTTTTAGTCCAATGTATTTGATTGGTTGTTCTATGAATACTTTGAGTTGAATATTTGGATAATTGCATATGTTGAATTGGTTATGATCTGATTTTGATCACTTTTGGTTGTATGCAATTGTTTATGTTTAACTGTTATTTGGAATACAATGTTGTTTGTTCTGCTAAAAAAGATAAATTGATATATCTTTTTAATTCTTATGTATAGTATTTTTTTGTTATTATATGTTAATGTAGTTATTATGTCTATTCTTAAGATATAGTCTTTTCTATTCATCCACTCCAGCCCTGACGCTGGTCACTATAACAAATCAAAATGGTATCATATAGGACCAGTTTTAATAGCATAATCCAAATCTGTAATGAGATCTTCTATATCCTCAATGCCAACGGATATTCGAACCAAATCATCTATTAATCCACAAGTTTCACGCACAATAGTAGGAATACAAATCAAACAGAACAACTGGAGATAAGTATGACTATTATATTGCTACCCAAAACATACTATCAATAAAAGTGATGTTCTTATGTATAGCCTTTTTTACAGAGCATACGCAGAATTGTCAATAAAAGTGATGCAACATACTGTCAATAAAACATAAATGCTTTTATCTTTTTAACGGAGCATTATAAACATTAGCCATTACAAATTCATTATCAATTGCCAGAATTTCATTATCAAATTTAAAATCAGTTGTGTAAGTACTTGCTAGTTAACAATACACAAAAGCAACATAGATTGAAGTGATTATGTAGTTAATATTTCATTTGGCAGATGCATTGGTTCTAGACAGTCTTGCCTTCTTGGTTCACAATATCATAACAGTTTGACAATACATCCCATGGTACTGGGCGCACTGGAAATCGATAGCCCCTACAATCGGGGTCGTAGCATTTCTGATAGTAGCCACCCCTTTGGAAATTAACAATGTACATAACATGATTACTTTTATGTTCTCTTCCAATTCGTTCACAATATCGACTTCTGGACATGCAATAAATTATGTAGCCATGTGCAGAAAACCAGTACCAACTTCTGATTTTACCCGAAACATTTCCATGAGAGGAAAAAGATGAAATTTTATCATCCAAAGCTAGAAAGGGAGATTTTCCTGAACAATAGGACTTAGGTATATTTCTACCATAAACATGTAATGACTTATCTCCCTCGGTGTAGGTGCTATTATCATTGACCTCAGATTCAAAATGAAGAATTTTGCAATAGTCCAGATCCATTTTGCACTCTAATAGCTGATCAAAATCAGCATCTATTATGCAAATAAGTGATTTGATAAACACTTGTTCCTCATTCAGATTCTTACATCCAAAGCGTCCGCTTGGCAGGAGTAAAGCATTCTTCCCTGCTTTTGATGAGAAAGGAAGACGAAAACAACGATTACGGGTATAAACTCCAGTATCAACGAAAAGACGCTTCGTATTGTCTGATGAGCTTGAATCTTTCTTGATGTACAGTTTTTCAAACTGTGTATCATTTAATCTTAAATTTATTATACATGAGCATACCTCAGAGATGAATGCTCCAACATGCGAGTTGTCTTTGAAGGCAATATTTGGGATACAAATGATCACATGTCGAGAGAACTTTTCTTCAGTAGATGAATCAAGCTCTATAACCCAATCTTGATTTCCCTGGATTTTGTATTTGTCATTTAGCGCTTTGAAGGTGATAGATATCAGAATATCTACCATTTCATCGGCATTTTTTCCAGTGTTAATCTTTTTATTGAACTCTAGATCATAATACAAGTGGCAAGGCAGTCCGACTTGAATAACCTCGTAATGGTGGCATAACTTAGGATTCATGGTTTTGTACCTTCTCCAGAACTCATCATATGTAGAAACAAGGAACCTTCTTTGTGCAGTCAAATGATCTTGGTAGCAAAAAACGTAAGTGTTTGCATGTGTTTGGACAAATCTTAAAGCTTCTTCTTGTCTAGGAAAAGTAGCCCATACTGCATCCTTTTGCTGTGTAGAACAACGAAATTAGAAAACATAATAATAAATATAAAACTATAAATTATCAATAAAAGATAAAAGGATTTATCTTTCTTAAAAGAGCAGTAGAATCATATTTTGGATTACAAATTCATGATCCATATTTATCTAAATAACATCATCAAATCAACAAAGCCATTAGAAATTCATTATCAAATTCATCATCAAATTTTCAATATCAGTTACTACACATTCATCATGTAATTCATCAGTAAATTCAAACATACTCCCTAAAATCTATGATCAATTTAGTATCAGCCATTACAAATTCATCACCAAATTCATTATCTAATTTTTAACATCAGGCATTACAAATTCATCATCTCATTCATCAGCCATTACATTTTTATGGGCTGAAGGAGAGCTGCTAAACTTGTCAAGCCAGCAGTATGGTTCGTCAAAGAGTATTTATGCAGCTATCTGTGCTCTGAATGCATTAACTTGTTCAAGACTAATTTTTGATGTAGTCTGCATTCCTTGTGCTATTTTTTGCATGAACATCATCACAAAAATTCCACAGTCGTACCTGTATTTCTGAAGTTTAGTACTTTGAATATAATGATAAAATAGATTATCTTTACTTTATTTTGATAATGAATTGTAATTAGTATTATGTTTATCTAAGTAATTGTATGAGAGTAAATAATATTATCTAATTGGTAATATGTGTGTAGGTAGTTATTGTGTATCGTGAATTTTTGTATAAAATTCTGAACTATCTTCAAAATTACCCATTGCTTTGTTAAGCACAGTCAACATTTTTAAGCACTGAATTTTTGCTGAGAATTGTTTTGTGCCCTTCTTCTTGTAGCTCTTTGTTTAGGTTGTTTACTACTGATTTCTGCAAACAGTGAAAGAAAATTAGAATAAATATAAACACATTTATCATTTTTACTTTTTGTGTATTTTTACTTACCACATTAATGGCAAAATTTGTATGTCCGCTTCTGTAGGTTTTTGATCTCGTGGTCAAGTGCAAAGAGTCGTAGTGGTTCCTAGTGCATTCTCCAACAACTAGTTCAAGCAGGCTCCAATGTTCATTGCCATGTATTGGGAATAATATGTTGCAACATAATGGATCTAAAAGTGTTCTTTTCATAAAAGGATTGAACATTTGTTTCTTGATATTTTCCAAACTTCCATTCGTTGCGCTTTTCTATAAAAATTTTGTTTTAGAAAATTTATGTTGTATAAAAAAAGGTTAATTTGAGAATATAGTTCACTTACTGTCATAGTTGTGTTAACATAGATAATGCTATTGCTTTCTTCTAGTTGCTTTGTTTTTCGGAACCAAAACCAATCAATGATCTACATTTGAAAAATAATATGGATAAAGTATATAATTTATAATCAAGGAAAGTTTAGTTTGTTGTACTTACTTGACCAGAAATACTTTATTGATAGAGGAGGTCTTCTATCATGAATTTTGTTATTGTGATGAAGTTTTCATCATCACAACTAAATGCTTCGTCGTTGAAAAATTGGACGGTTGTTAATAAAAGAAAGTAAGTTTAGTACGTACTATGTTGTTTGCATTTGGTAGTAAAACAAAATAGAAGCCTTTATGGAAGTATGTATGAAAAGTTAAAGATAAATTAAATTATCTTTTTTAGTTTTGTTTAGTTTTTGTTTATTTTTGAGTAAGTGTGTGAGTGTACAGTAGTTGACAGATATACTGATAGTTGACCAAACTAAAACAGAACCAAAACAGAACCAAAACAGAACTAATAATTAATTTAACAGATAGTTGATATATAGTTTGTATGAGTGAAAAGTAGTTTAATTACTTACTTGTTTCCTCCCAAAACTTTGAAAAAAAGTTTTACATTTTGTTGCTGTTCTTCAGTAAGATGCTTCATGAGTGGACACTTTTCAACATTCTTTTGCTTCTTCTACTTTTTTTGTTCTTTAGGACTGACATCTTCAACAACAATTGGTTTTTCTACAGCAATTTCTTCACTATCTTGTTTGATATTTTCAGATTTTAAACCGTCTTCGGTTTCTAGAATGAAATCTTGAGTTTGCATCAAATCAAAACATGGAAAGTTAGCAGAACTATTTATGTGCATCATACCAACTATCTTTCTTTTGCTTCTTCTCCACATTATGCTCTTCAAAATTTTCCAGCTTTTGAAGTTTCATTTCAAGATTGTGGAGTCTTTGTTCAGCCAGTTGTCTTGAATGTTATTCCTCATTCAGTTGTTCTGCCATACTTTTCATCTCAGCAGATAAAAATTTCACTTTAATCTCTAACTCTTTTATGCTACTAGAGCAGTCCGTAGCATATTTGTCATCTTCCAACCCAGTATATTTTTTTTGAAAGAAAGTCTTTTTCCTCTTTAGTTGCATTTGAAAATTTCTTTAAAATCTGCATGGAAGGTATTTGAAATTAAATTTGGACATGTAGTATCATTGAATTACTATGAAGTTAGAAATCAGAAATTATTAAAAATATACAGGTAAGAAAATTCCAAACACTTGATAAATGGATACAACATATAAGCACATTCATATGGGAAGGAGAGAAGACTAGGAAAATCTATAATGCACACACAGTAGTCGTTACATATAAATATAGATATGTAATTAACTAACCTACAAACTACATAAATTTAGAACACTATCCCTATTAAATAACACACATATAAACATATGTACTCATATAATTTTGTATATCAACAAATATATATAGTTCATTATGTACTTAAATCATTTTCTGTAAAAACATATATGCTTTTATCTTTTTTAACTAGGGTTTAATTTAGTTGTATATTTTCTGTAATAAATTTAAAATATGAGCAAATCAAGAAAAACGTTTAATATGTATAACTATATATCAAATATAAGTAACGCCTAACTTGTTATTAAATCGTTTACATTAACAGATAAATGTTTTTATCTTTTGTAGCTTTTAAGCATGGTAAAATTAAAACTTAATTATGTTAACAGAATACATAACATCATTGGCAAACCACCTTTAGTGATGTAAGAAGTAATGGGTTTGCAGGACAAGGAGTTGATAAAAGGTTGTTTGGTTGAATTTGGTTGAGTTCTTGAATTTATTTAGGTGTTTCAAGTAGCATGTGGCTGGTGCAACAGTTTGTTGTTCGTTCAGTCAGGTTGTAGACAATGATGAAATTAGGTGGAGAAGAGGAGTATTTTGTGGTTGAATGTGAGGTGGATATATTGCACCATTTACGAAGTTTGAATAGCATTGTTCAACAAGTTTTAATTGTACCGAACTGTGGATTTTGGCAGAAATTGAATGTGGGGTGTTCGTGGTGATTTTCTGGTGGTTTGGTAGTGATGCTAAATTAATTATGAACTGTGGAGTTGGGCAGAAACTGAATTGTACTTAAATCATTATGTACTTATATATATGATTTTGTATATCAAGAAATATATATAAAAGTAGCATACCTTATCATTGTCTATTTCGTCGAGGTCCAAATCTTTTAATTTTGACTAATCCCATTTTCTCATCCTTGGGATTTTTCTTTCCAAAATTTCTTTTTCATCGATGATTTGTGTCCTTTCACAAAACCAATACTGCCAATAAGACCATACAAATAAACATTAATATTTAACATTTTTGTAAAAAACATTAGTATAAATATATTTATATTTACTTAGTTTTTAAATCATACCAATAAGACCATAGTACATCCAGGTGTGCTTCTTGGATTAGCATAGTATTTTTGAATATTTTTCATGACATTTTGGCATATTGCTCTCGGCCAAGAGATTGAGTTCACTTTTCTTAAGTTTAACAGCTTTGATAAGAAGCCTCACTACATGTAGCTCTGATTGTTAGGAAAGAGAAAAGTAATAATCAACAAGAGCAACAACAATTTGAATAAATCTTCATTCCCGTTTTCTTCCTCTATCATTTTTTTCAACCTTCTTGTGACTGTCTTCTAGCTAATTATGTCATTTTCTTTGAAACTAGTAGTCAGAAACTCTGAAAAACTTTCCATTGCTGTGGCCTTATTTGAAGTTGGTATCGGAAACAAGTCCTCTCCAGATAAATGCATTCCAAATATAAGGCTAAATTCTTCAGGTGTGATTTTTAGCTGTTTGTTTCCTATTTTGAAAGCTTTTTCTTTAATACTGAAAGAAGTAATTATTTGGTCTAAATTTGAAGCGCTTTTCCGTATGTGTTGCCTTTCTATGCCATTGGTGAGAAACATATTAAAAAAGTTTTTGAATGGCGTTTTGTTGATATAACTTTTTGCTTTAGAAGACAGAATGTTTTTTTCCTTAACAATCATCATAACTTTGTACACAGCATCAAAATTACATCTGTATGTTCCAGTGTACATATGTTTTTTCTATCTTTTCGGTCTGTTTTGAATCTCATATTTCTCAACATCATCTGACTCATCTGTTTCAATATTTATTTCTTCAGAATTTGCTTCACTCGGTTTTTCCGAAATTGTTCCGTCTTCATCTGAGTTTGTTAGCTGTTCTTTTTCAGAAATTTGTGAGGTTTGCTGTGTTGGTTCAGCTTCATCCTACATTCATGAAAATAATATCATTAATTAGGATCCTACATTTATTTCTGCATATTCATGAAGATAATATCATTCTACTCAAGAATCATAATGCACATAAATCAAAGCAATATTATCAAAAAATATCGTACTGCACAATAGTCTGTATAAAAAGATAATATGGTTTATCTTTTTAATTATTTTGTATTTTCTTGGGATTAAGATATTTTTTGTCAATGAAGAATTGTTAAGTAGTTTGTATACAATAGTATTAATAATGTAGAAGCTAGTGAATAAAATGCTAAAAATATGGTCCTTAAAAAAATATGCTGCAAATTCAACGGTGCCCTTAAACCCTATTGATTATAGAGGGATTTACATTTCCAATAAGCTTTGACAGTTAACGTATATAACAAATAAGTAACTATGTAGTAATACATTGGCATATCTTTTGATATTCATAAACAACTAAAAGCATTTCGTTATAATTTATTATGTAATTAAGTTGTTTTTACAAAAACATAAATGCTTTTATCATTTTTATGCAAGCTTTAAATCAAGTTCATATGGTATGTAATAATTGTAAATAATGAATAAAATAACAAACTTGTTTAATATTTATCATTGTTTTTCAAATGTAAGTAGAGCTAAACATCTTATTAAATCCCATACAAATAAAGATAATTTTTTTTATCTTTTTTCGGTAGTTGAATACAGTAACATGTTCATATGGTATGAAACAAAATTAAATAATGAATAAAACTTGAAACTAGTTTAACATGTATAGCTTGTTTCAAATATAACTAATGTTAAACATGTAATTAAATATAACTAATGCTAAACATGTATAGCTTGTTTAACATGTATCGCTGTTTTTAAAATATAAGTAAAGCTAAACATCTAATTAAGTCCTACACAGATGAAGCTAAATGTGTTTATCTTTCTTCAACAGTTAAATACAGTAACATGTTCATATGGTATGTAACAATTCAACATGTAATTAAATATTATTGTATACATAATTAAGGAAAAAAAAGTTACCAACGATGTTAGTGATAAAGATTTGTGCTGACTGTGTTCATCACAAAATGGACTAGATATTGGTCTTCTGTTGATACACTGTTTTCCGTTGTTAATGAAGATGCATGTAGCTTCTTCAATAAAAACTTATGTTTTTCTTGATCTTGTCTGCATTTGTATCCTTCATGAATATTATTATGTGTAATAATATGTTAGTAAGAATGAAGAGTTATACATATATGCATTACTGACCATGAAATCATATATAGTTCATTATCTAATTAAATCGTTTTGTATAAAAACATAAATTCTTTTATCTTTTTTAAGTAGGGTGTAAATTTGCTGTATATCTTTTGTAATAACTTTTAAATCGTGAAAAAAATGGCAAACATGTATAACATATACTAGTCACTATTTAAGATAACTAAGGCTTAAGTTGATTTGAACCAATTATAGTAAAAGATAAATATGTTTATCTTTCGTAGCTGTTGAACATAGGAACATTACAACATAACCGTGTTTACACAATACATACGATTTTTGAAGTACTGAAGTTAAAATTACGTTAAAGCAACTCAAAGATAAAAAAACATGTTAAATCCATTACATTCTTGTATTAAATCATTTAGATTAAAAGATAAACAGATTTATCTTTTTAAGCCATTGAATATGAACAGTTTTAGATCACGTTAAACCATTACAAAAACAACAAACACCTTACATGCATTACAAAAAATGTTATATATAAACACAATCAATAGAACTTATTTCTTACTTGTTCAAACACAAGCAAAAACAACCCATAAATAGAAAAGAAAATCAATTAGAGAATGACTACTTACTTCAGCTAACAAAAACAATCGATATATGGCAAAAAAACAATCGATGAACAACAAACAACAAAGATAAACAAGTATTTACTTGTTCAGCAACTAGTGAATAGAAATCGCGTCTTGCAACTAGTGAATAGAAATCGCGTCTTAGTTTCTTTAGTTGAAGAAAGGTGAGGCGATTAACAATTTGCTTGTTCAGCTGAAGAAAATTGAATCAATCGATATATAGCAAACACCAGAAATAAACAACTACTTACTTGTTCAGTTGAGAAAAGTTAGGCGGTATGATTTCTTCAGCCAATCGATAATCCAACTGAGGCGATTTTGTTTCTAAGCCCTAGTTTTGTTTTTCATTCGGAGGTTTGGCGGCAGATATGGATTAGCGAGAAGTAGTGGGTTTATTTTCGACTCGTGTCCTGGAAACTAATTTTTTTGAACACGTGTCCTAGACAATAACTAGTTGATGGTAATAGGCCCTTATAGTGAAATTCCCCTTTTTACTTTATAATAACCAAACCATTTTATAGAAAATCTAGTGATATTATAATAATGTTTAGGGTTTAAAGTAAATATTGAGTCATAGCTGAAATTAATACATTAATTAAATTCTAGCATAATAGGTATAAAACTAAGTCCCAAGGGCACTTATTGGAGAATGGATAACATACAATGAAAAGGCAATGAGGTACCACCTACCACAATACACCTCTAGAAAATGTACCATGGGCCTCACATGGACCCTCTGCTAACACAGGATCGGCCTACCCCTTACTGGATAGTACCAAATATTTCATCACCCTGTTTGCTTTTGCACCCTTTGCGAGAGCTCTCATGCACAACCAAATCCATAAATGTATATATCTAGAAAGGTGATGACAATACCCTAATGGGTCCAGCCCACTTATCACTTCTACATATCCCCGGTTTCTGTCAGTCCCGGTTAATGAGGCTTTACGATACGTTTTAACTTTTGAATAGCAAACCCACTTGAAATGCTAACACTGCCCTCCAGGCAGTAATGCAGCGCCAACAATCATCCATATAAGTTGTTCAGTATATGAACAAACTGAAGGCACTACTCCTATTACATCCACGTTGGAATCACCTTTAGGATTAATAGCAAGCAGCCCTTGCACTTCAAAGGGTTTCGATTCCAATCATCTTTAAGGAATCTCCAGTTTGAATACTTATGTTGGTTCGAAGTGATTTTCGGATAATATATCCTATCTCGGTCTCTCTGAACCGACAACGATAGTTTTAAAAATGGCTAATATTTGATGGTTGGTTATTTAATTATCAAACAAACAAACAATTCAACCTGAGATTTAACTCCATAAGGAAAATAATAATGGTTAAGCACAAAGCAACCCTAAGCCTCTTAAATTAATCTTTTCATTAATTAAAATTACTTTTAAATTCTCGTATCAAATACTTTTGCGAAGATATATTTTACAAATTCCCTCCACTATTTACAAATACTCAAAATTATCAATATACTTATCTCAACTGAATAAGTATACATACAAATCATTTCACTTCTAAAATTTTACTTATTTTAACAATATAAGTATATTCGCAAATCACTGCATTTAAATACTTAAAAAATGTACTCATACACTTATCTAAACAATATAAGAATATATACAAATCTTAAGAAAGATTCCATTTCAAACCACACTTAAATTTGGCTTAAATCAATGTCATTCCAAATAGAGATAATAATAACCCAAAACACTATACCTTCGGTGTTAAGTATGAAAAGAATGTTCCATACCATCAAAATTAAGGTCATTTTGGAAAATCTAATCTCTTTTTATAAACTAACTCTTTTATAAAAATCTTTTTATAAGTATAAGCTCTACATTCAATTAAAATTCCTTTCATAAGATATTGTTTATAAATTCCTTTATAAATATAAATAACATAATTACACCATTCTTTTATAAATTCCCAAATTTTAATTAATGTCTCCTTTATAAACATCTTTTATATTATTTATAAAATCTTTTGTAAAAAATTCTTTTTATTAAAATATCATTTATGAACTAATTTTATAAATTCCGAAGTTATTTGCAACCTTCTTATAAAGCTCTAAATTCATTTATAAAATACCTTTAATAAATTTTCTAAATAAAATTACCAAACTCCTGTAAGTTCTACGGGGTGGATCGTGTAGTGTATATGCAAGTATATATGAAAAAATATATGATGCAACTAAAACAATAATAATCTAGGTAACTATAGAATAAGCACACCAGGATTTTATACTGGTTCGGACCTCCCGTCCTATGTCCAGTCCCGAAGCTCCCCTTCGGAATTCGACTATCAAACACCCTCGCTTCGCCCGGAGGAATAGGCTTGGTTACAATAGCTTGTTCTTGTCAAATGTGTGTTCTATAACACGGATATTGACTAATAAGTACACATGCTTCCACTATATATCTGGTGAATATTGTCTGTGAAGAACTGAATATATGGAAGAGTGAAATACAAGTATAGATTGCTAGAGATCAATAATATAATAGAGTATGTAAGTAGAGAGCGTAAGTAAGTAAGTAAGGTGAGTGTTCTCTTGATTCTTGATGATACATATAGTTGTAGAGAGGTTTCTTGAGTAGTTGCATCCATTAACAAGTGCTCTACAATTGCTTCTGTTGATGATGAAGAGTTGCAGTGAAGAGAAGTGAAGATGTCTATTCAGATCTGACAGTTGAAGTTTAAATTTAAATCCCGACTTTGAAATCAGACGTTTGGTATTTGTATCAGACGTCCGATACTATATATTTTTGTACATAGTAGATTTTCAGACGTCTGAGTGCATCTACCAGACATCTGGTTCTATCTGTTTTGTTGTTCCAGAGGACTTTTTCAGACATCTGGTTCTGTCTGTTTTGTTGTTCCAGAGGACTTTTCAGACATCTGGCTTGTGCACCCAGACGTCTAAAAATTGTGCATGTCTATTTTGTGCATCTTTCTTGTTGCTTCTTTGATCTTATCGACTTGTAGTCTCTTGTATCATTCTTTGAGCCTTGTTCTTGTCTTTCTAGTGATGTTGCTCTAGCAAGTACCTGTATATAGAAATATATATGCATATTCGATTTCTATTGTATAGTTGTTGTCATCGAAATCGTAGATTTGATTTCCTAACAATCTCCCCCTTTTTGATGATGACAACTATACAATGTACTTATATATAATTTTATACATCTCCCTCTGAATATGTGCTTACAATAATTTATTGTGATCTTTATTATTTCTCCCCCTTTGTTATTATCAAAAAGGATATATAACTTTTTAAATGTAGAAATTATTAAATATTTACCAATCACAGAAATAACACACCAAAAGAGGAATTTCATTAATTACAGTAATCTAGTACATTTATAGATTTTTATCATTTTTATACATAAGATGGAGTCCTAGAAATCTAAGAGTCTTTTGGGGAAGCTTTCTCTTGATCATCTCCTTTATATTCATTTTTGGAAGAGCTAGGTTGCTTTGTAGGAGATGTCGGAGCTTGATCTGGAGGGTTGTTTTCTTCAAAAAGTTTGGAATGTTTCGAAGGAGGAGAATGCATTGGGGTTGGCCAATCTTCAGAAGGTGGTGTAGGACCACGAACCCTTTGAAGAACCTCTTTTAGAACCGATAATACAGTTGAAAGTGATGTTTCAACTGTGGCCAGGCATGTAGCAAAGGATATTTCAAAACTGTTAATGCGCTTAGCCAAGACATTTTGATTTCGAGATAAAATATGTTGATTTTGAAGAGTGAGGTCTCGAATACTTTCATTTGGATTCATCTCTGTTCGAGTCTCCAAAATATCATCGTGGCACGTATAATCAAATGGTGCAGGAGGAGGAGGAGTAGTTTCGCGATGTTGTTCCACCTCTTGTGATGGTTCAGGGTGTGGTTGAGGTGGAGGACCAGCTTGTCTTGCTTGACGACATTGCGTCCACTGTTCAAATGATATAAACTCCGTAGGATTTTTCGGTAGGTGCATTAGTGAGAAAAACTTTATGGAAGCATATTTCAGAGAGATTTCTTCAAAAGTGGATAGATATGAGGGAATGTTGTGAGCTCGTAGAAGTCTCATGATATATATAGGATAGATGATGAATGGGCGTGATCGAGTCCAAAAGTGTTTGAGCTCGTCAAATATAAATTTTGCCCAATTGACCCTTGTTCCATTGAATATAGCATATAGGGCCTTGTGCTCCAGTTCCGTGATTTGCTCATGACTACCAAGGCGAGGAATGATAGTGTTGATAATCATTCGAGTTAGAAGTCTCGCCTTAGGTCGTAGATATTCGGATGCAAATTTAGGCATTTCATCTTCCTATATTTGATGTGTTATATTGTCTCTTGGTTTGAAATGCATATCGGGAATACTATATAAATCTTCTCCGGAGTCGGAACATCTGAGAGTTCTGCCTATGATTCCTGGAGTGAGCCTAATTGTGTTGCCATAAACACTAGACCATAACCAATTATCCTCGTTTTCAGTGTTCCAAACAGCTGTGCTATCCAAATTAGCGTAGAAAAGAAATATGGCCAACTGATCAATTTGGAGGTTATTGGGATTGAAGGATATCAAAGTTTCTAAACCAGCAGTTTCGCACATTTTGTAACAACCCGCATATCTATCGATTTTATATTTAAATATTTTATCGTTAGTCGGATGTTAGTCCGAAAAGCTACTTTTTGCATACGGTCAAATTAGGACTCGAGACCACTTCCATTGAGTTCAAAATGACGTTTGCGATCTTTTTGAGTGTAAACTTCGATATGTTTGGAGATAGTCAAATTTTCGACACTTTTTTCCGCCTTTGACTTTGGTTTGGACTGCACCCCTTTAGTTCAGCCCAACCATCTTCCTCACTCTATCAAAACACTTCAAGCTTTGTCAAAAATGGTGGTGGGAAGTGGAAATTAAAACTCCAAACACATATTCTATTGCCAATCCGAGATTCAACATCAAATTCACGTGAAGAACATTGCTTCAAGCTTGTTGGTGTTCTTGCTTTGCTCTCAAATCTCCATCTTCATTAAATTTCGTGAAAAGGTGAGATTTTTAATCTCACATCTTGCCTATATTGTCATTGGGCTGTTGGGAATGATCCCCTATTGCATTTGTATGAATATTTGCATTTAGTTTGGATTGCATTGGCGAAAAACTTCAATTTTTGGTGTTTTGATGATTTTCTGGCTCTAGGTCGTCTGGCCTTCACTAGGTCGTATACGAGTTAAAACCTTAGGTCGCTACGTTGAAAAGTCTCCTAGGGATAGGTCGTTCCAGCCTTAAGAATTCGCTCTGAATCACTAGGTCGCGCGGCGCTAAGTCATAGGTCGTTTCCGACCTATAATCTCCAGGCAAATCTTAGGTCGGTTACGAGTTAAGTGTTAGGTCGTTCGCGAGTTAACGCCTTAGGTCGTTCGCGAGTTAACGCCTTAGGTCGTTCGCGAGTTAACTCCTTGAGTCGTTCAAAGCTTAAGTCGTTAGGTCGCGTGCCTTGCTAACTCGTTAGGTCGCGTGCCTAGTCAAGTCGTTAGGTCGTGAGCACTTAGGTCGTAAGACCTTACGTCGTGCACCTTTAAGTCGAAGCATTTTAGGTCGCTTCCCCTGGACCTCGTTAGGTCGTTCACCTCTAAGTCGCGTGGCACTTTAGGTCGCATGGTCTTGTTCTCCTCTAGGTCGTAGAACCTTTTAACTGTTAGGTCGAAGACCTTTTTCCATTAGGTCGCAAGACCTTAGGTCGCACCTTGTTAGGTCGCGAACCCAGTTAGGTCGTTCGCCTATCTTAGGTCGCGAACCCTGTTAGGTCACGCATTTTCTTAGGTCGTGAACACTTAGGTTGCGCCTCACTGTTAGGTCGCGCACTTCGTTAGGTCGCTCGAGAGTTAGCACTTAGGTCATTTAACCTATTTTCTCCTAGGTCGTTCGACCTGTTCTTCAGCTAGGTCGCACGACAGTCTTCCCTTAGGTCGTATGCCTTCACTAGGTCGAACCCCGTATTACTCTGCGTAGGCAATCTCTTCTGAAAAACATTTATCAGAATTTCTACTTTGATGGTTTTGGGATTGACTTCTTTGGACTTTACTCACGTCTTCGAACGTGAATTGATTTGTTTCTACAATCGTTTTATGACTTGTCACTTTAAAGATATATGAAGGTTTTAATACTAGTAGTAAATATCAAAACTCTTTCATCAAATCGATTTCAACACTATTTTTAATATCAAAAGTTCGTTTTCTCAAACCGATTTCCAATCTACTAATATATATAAGCCTTTACTTCACTCGAACGAGAAATCGACTTAAACGACTTAGTAAAACGAGTGGTATGAAACGCTTGCGTTCACTTCGTCGGTTAGCTCTTGGACTTGTTCGATTGAACCCTTTTGTGACAATTTCCTAGTGAAGATCTACAGTTTGTTCGTAAATATTTAAGTTAAGCAAGTGGTTATGGGACATGAAGCTAAACTCATATATTTACTAACTTAGTGTGATCGACACTTCCTTATGATCATGACGATCATTCTTGTGATTTAGACTAGCGATTGAGAGATGTCTCTTCGTCCGTGTGTTCGGACTTGCCTTCGGGCCATCCGTGTGTTCGGAAAATTAAATGGATAGCTTCCATGAGATAGCTTCTCGTCCGTGTGCTCGGACTTCCCCCTTTTAGTGATTTCTGGATTTCATGTGTTGATTTCTGGGATTTGTTCTGGATTTCGTGTGTTGATTTCTGGATTTAGTGCTTCACCAACTTTTGTGGTTTTCACTGATATGATATCAGTTTTTGTGTATTGGTGAATTTGTGTGTCATTACCTTTTTATGTGTTTGGATCTTTGAGAAGATTCTTGTGACATTGATTAATCCCTTGTTGATTATCGTTTACATAGTTATAGTAGTATGCCATCATGGTTATTATATGTTTATGCCATATCCCTTATCCTATATCATGTCATCTGATATTTATAGTTAGACTGATCCGTTTATTATTTTCTTATAAATAATGCTCGGGTCAGACCGAGATGTTACAGGTGCTTCTGCTTGACTTCTCTTCTGGATTATTCTGACTTTTGGCTAACTACTTAGATTAGTAGTTTTTGGTTGTACACATTTGAGATATAGACTCTATGTTGTGTATCTATTCTTTTGTATAGCACGTGATGCTATTCTTTTGTATTATAGTGGATCTTTCCGACCACTACTCTGATGTACACTTTCATGTGTTATATGTTTATTCATATCTTCTTCCGCCTTTGTGATATGGATGTCTGTGACTGATTTATGTTATGATTATTTCTATGTTTGTTTCCGAAGATTATATATAGCCACCGTGTGATAGCTTTGTGTTTGTATCGGTATGTCGGATTTCCTCCCTAAAGGATATGCATTCTACTCTATCTGACGTATCGGTGCTCGCACAAAGAAGTTACATGGATGGTCGCTCCTCCACAGCCTTAATCTCCGTGCTAATTGACAGCACTACATCGTAGTGTTCTTGGTTAGCGTGGGTATAGAGGTGGGGCATCACACATTTTGTCTAAATCATACATTGGAAACTTGAGTAAATTATAAAATGGACCTGTATGGAGTTTCTTTTTTTGAATGTCCTCGTATCTCTTGAGCGAATGAGGTACACGATCATCCATCGTTCTATTTGATCATCTGAGCAAACATGGGGGTTTGAGGAAGTTGCTTGGTCTTGTTTTCGCTTAGAGATCTTAGGATTTTTTGTTTTAGGAGCCATCGAATTTGATCAAGTTTGGAAGAGGAATTATGTATGAGAATTAAGAAATCGATTTTGTAGCAGAAATAAAATGAAACGAAGTGAGAGAAGTCTTTTAAAAAAACGTTATCTGGGCATTTTAGAATGTTGATTGAAGTTTAGACGTCTGGTAGGTAAATCAGACGTCTGATTTACCCTAGTTTTAAGACAGTAAATAGAATCTGACGTCTGGTAGGTTGCGGTAGACGTCTGGATTTAATCGATTTGTAAAATTTGATAGTCAGAGAGAATTATCAGACGTCTGTTGGTATTATCAGACGTCTGGAATAGGTCGAATTTTCATTTCTGAATGACATATAGTTTTTTTAGACATCTGGGTTAAATAGTAGATGTCTGAAAGTAAGGTGAGTAGACGTCTGGAAGATTATATTAGACGTCTGATATATGCATGATGATGTAAAATTTGTGTGATATTAGTGTGTCAGACGTTTGAGGGCAATGTTCAAACGTCTGGAATGACCATTTTTTCTAAACATAACCTAATTTTGAAGGGTATTGCTTATTTTTCGATTTTTTATGAAAACATAGTATTATTTTTGAGAAATATAATTACAAATATACGTAGATACAAATACAATGAGAATAATTTAATTTATTTAGATGGTGATGGAGTATTTTGGTCTTCAGACTTGTCATCCCTCCATGGCTTGAGTAGAGACCATATATTTCCACGCTCGTGGGTTCTCGGAGAACCAGAGAATCGCCTTGGTGAAGGATCCAATGGTGTATGATACGAGGATGAGGGATCCAAAGAATTGCAAGGAATCGGAAGTGGTTCATATACATCCTTCTTCCGTGAATTACAAAATTTTATTGCTACTTACTCCAAAAAACTTAGTCGTCGTGCCGTGACTTTTTGTTCAAAATATAATTCTCGTTGTAGATCTATTTGTTGCTTTTGATAGTGATGTTTCTCATCAATTTTCTCCTTGGTGTTAGGAGAAACAAATAAAGATCGTTTGGACTTCTTGTTGTCGGAAGTGAATCCCGTATGGTAGGAGGACCACCTATACGTCGGTTCCTAATTCGGTGTAGGGGTAGGAAGGCGTTGAAGTGTATCCGCTGAGCTATCCGTTGTAGGTGTTGAGAAGGACAGATGAGAATTTTCAGAAGACATGATTATATTGTTGTAAAAATATGAAATCTATATATCCTTTACTTCTTGTTTTGTAAATATTTATATATAATTTTAAAAATTATTTATAGGTAATTTCAGAAAACAACCACCTAAAAATTTAAGGTGAAGGAGTTATCAATTTTAATTTGTGGATAAAAACACTTTTGGCTAAATATAGAATAAATGAAGATGTGGTATTAATTTAGAAGATCATTAATTAAGAGAGCAAATTCCTAAATCGCGTCGTAGTTTAACAAATGTTTGTTCGTTTAGTGGTTTTGTGAAAATATCTGCTATTTGATTCTCGGTATTTACGTATTCTAATGTAATAATTCCTTTTTCTACATTGTCACCTAAAAAATGATGTCGTATATCTATATGTTTAGTACGCGAGTGATTTACAGGTTTTTTGATAGATTTATTGCACTCGTGTTATTGCAATATACTGGTGATTTAATGATAACTTTTCTGAAATCCGTAAGTGTTTGTTGCATGTATATCACCTGTGCACATGCTAGAGCTGCTGAAATATATTCGGCTTCGCAAGTAGATAATGAGACACAATTTTGCTTTTTGCTGAACCATGAAACTAATGATTGTCCGATAAAGTGACATGTTCCACTAGTACTCTTACGATCTATTTTACATCCATCGAAATCCGCATCACTATATGAAACTAGTTCGAATGATGATCCCTTAGGGTAAAACAAACCGTAATTTCTTGTATTAGATAGATATCGTAAGATACGTTTAACAGCTCTTTGGTGAGATTCTTTTGGTTTTGCCTGAAATCGGGCATAAAGACATACACTCATCATAATGTCGAGTCGACTAGCCGTCAAATAAAGTAAGGAGCCAATCATACTATGATATAATTTTTCATCGAAATCTTTTCCGTTATCATCTTTTTCCAAGTGAACACTAGTACTCATCGGTGTTGGTTTGCTTGAAGTTTTATCCATTTCAAAACGCCGTAATAGGTCATTACAATGTTTTTCTTGATGAATAAAAATACCATTTTCAAGTTGTTTTATTTGTAAACCTAAGAAGAAATTTAATTCTCCCATGTGAGAAATTTCAAATTCATTTTTCATAATATTTGAAAATTGATTACAAAGATTTTCGTTAGTTGAACCAAAAATAATATCGTCTACGTAATTTGCACAACTAAAATATCGTTATTTTCCCGTTTAATAAATAAAGTTGTATCGATTTTACCTATTTGAAAACCAGATGTAATTAAATGTTTTTATGACGTTCGTATTAGGCACGGGGGGCTTTTAAACCATATAAGGCTTTTTGTAATTTAAAAACATGGTTGGGATATTTTTCGTGAACAAACAATGGAGGTTGTTCAACATATACGTTTTCTTTAATAAAACCATTTAAAAAAGCGCTTTTGACATCCATTTGAAATAGTTTAAAATTGTGATGAGTTGCAAAAGCGAGTAGTGTACATATGGCCTCGAGTCTTGCTATTGGAGACAAAGTTTCGTCATAGTCAATACCTTCTTCTTGATTATAACCTTGAGTAACTAAACATGCTTTATTTCTAACTATATTTCCATTTTCATCTGCTTTGTTTTTAAATACCCATTTTGTTCCTATAACCGATTGATTTTCTGGTCTTGGTACTAATTCCCAAATATTATTACGTTCAAATTGATTTAATTCTTCTTGCATGGCTATTATCCAAAAGTTATCATTTGAAGCTTCTTTATACTTTTTCGGTTCAAAATTTGACACAAATGCTATATGACATATTTAGTTAAGTTGATTTCTAGTTACTCTAGAATTGAGATCTCCAATGATATTATCTTTTGGATGATCTTTAAGAATTCTAGGAGATGATACTAAAGTATTATTTTGTGCATTTGTCTTAGTATTTGTTATTGGAATTATTTCTTCATCGTCATTAGTATGATGATTAAGAAGATTTTCATCAAACGAAACATGTAAACTTTCTTCAATTGTGTTATTTCATTTATTAAAGATTCTATATGCCTTGCTACGATCCGAATATCCAACAAAGATTCGTTCATCGGCCTTCGGGTCGAATTTTCCTAAATTGTCTTTTGTATTTAATATAAAACATTTTGATCCGAAAGTTTTAAAGTATGATACTTTAGGTTTTCTTCCAAAAAATATTTCAAAACAAGTTTGTTTAGTCATAGGTCGTATGGTTACTCGATTCAAAACATAACAAGCTGTAGCAATAGCTTCAGCCCAAAAATGTTTTGGTAGACCACTACTGTTTAATAGTGTTCGTGCACATTCTTGTAACGTACAATTTTTTCTTTCTACTACACCATTCTGTTGAGGTGTGTGGGGAAAATAAAAATTATGGCTTATACCTTTTTTATTACAAAAATTAGTAAAAAGATCATTTTTGAATTCTCCACCGTGATCACTTCAAATATTTTTAATTTTCAAATCCATTTGTGTTTTAATTCTTTTAGCAAAAATTTTAAACATACCAAAGGTGTCACTTTTATGTTTTAAAAATAAAGTCCATGTATATCTTGAAAAATCATCAACTATTACGAAAACATATTTATTGTGATTTATAGATCGTACTTGAGTTGGACCAAATAAATATAAATGTAATAATTCTAATGGTTGTTTTGTAGAAATATTATTTTTAGATTTAAAAGAGCTTTTCTTTAGTTTTCCAATTGTCACATAAATTTTCTACTTTGTAATTTATTTTAGGTAATCCTCTAACTAGCTCACATTTTGCTAATTTATTAATATATTTAAAATTAATATGACAAAATCGTTTATGCCACAACCATGGATCGTCATGTTTGGAAGTTAAACACAAATTTGAATTTCGATTTATATTCATGTTTAAAACATAAAGATTTTTTTTCCTCGTCCGCGCACATGGCGCAGTTGGCAAGAGCAACGGCCTCCCTCGTATGAGGTGAGGAGTTCGATTCCTGGCAACTGCTTCAAGTTTACCGAAAGGTCTGGTCTTAATGGGGGCACGGCTGTGGCGGGCCAGTTGTGTCGCCCCAGGTTTACTGTTCAGGAGTCGCAATGTCGGCGGTGATTGAACAGGTTTCCCTGGTTGCCAAAAAAAAAAAACATAAAGATTTTTGTTTCTAAAACCCTCAAATATAAGTTGTTTGTTATTGTCAAAAATATTACATCTATCTTTTTCGAAATTGATTTGAAAACCTTTATCGCATAATTGACTAATACTAAGTAGTTTGTGTTTTAGATTTTCTACTAACAAAAAAAATGTGTAATAATAGGAGAGTTAGAAATACCAGAGTTGATGACTTCTCCGATGCCAACGACGTATCCTTTTGAGTTATCTCCAAAAATTACTATTCCACCATCGATATATGTTATATTTGATAACATTTTTGCATTTCCGGTCATATGTTTGGAGCATCCACTATCAAGTATCCATTTCTCCTTATTTTTTATTTTGGGTACCTGCAAGATAAAAATTATTTAATTGGTACCCATACACTTTGCTAGGGTCCTAGATGTTAGAAGGGTTAGGTAGCCACACCTAAGAAGATTTGGTACCTTTATGAATATAATTTTTATTATAGACTACGTTATCTAGGAAATTATTAATATGTTTTTGTCTAATCAATTTATTATTTGTCTTAGGAATCCAAATTTTTATATTTTTGGTATTTGTAACAGACTTAGATGATCCTATAATATTTTGATAAATAAAACTATATTTCTTAATATTATTCCCTTTTTGTTTAGGAATTTTTTTAAATCCTATTCCATTTCTATTTCCTGAAGGTTTTGAAGTTTTGATAAGATTTTCCAAATCTTGTTTTCCTTTATTAAATTTTGAAACATTATTTGTAATTTTATCTAATTTTTCTTTAAATTCAAAATTTTCAATTTTCAATGTTTCTATATTACTTTTTAAATTGATATTTTATTTTAACAAGATATCCTTTTCTAGTTTAACTTTTCCAAAATCGATAGATATAGTCTCAAATTCAGTCAAATTACATTTAACTTTTTCTTGAGATAATTCCAGTTCCTCCTCTAAAATGATTTTTGCATCTTTTAACATTCCTATTTCTAGTTCTAAACGATTTATTTTGGCTATGTGATCTTTATTAATTTTTTAATTTGTCTAAATTTATCATCTAATTCCATGCTAAGTTCTAATAATTCGTCATAGCTAAGATCAGGACATACCTTATCAGTTTGTGCCATAAAACATACATTAGCTTGTTCTCCATCACTATCGCTGTCACTATTTGATAATGATGATCATGTTAGTTTGAAAGCTTTCTTCTTTTTGATTTTTTCAAATTTTTTCTTTTTTTATCATTGTTGAGCTTGGGACAATCTTTCTTCATATGTCCAAATTGATCGCATTCATAGCATTTGATTGACGTTTGATTTGTTGAGCTTGATTTTCCTCCTTTCTGAAATTTAGTCATTTTCCTAAACTTCTTGAATTTTTTGTAGTTTTTGGCAATAAATACAATTTCTTCTTTGTCTAAGTCGGAGTCTTCATTTGTTGCTGGGAATGCTATGTTCTTCTTTTTAGAATTTTGTTCTTTTCGTGCCTGCAAATTAGCTTCATAAGACATTAAATTTCCTATCAATTCTTCAACTAAGAGTGTTGAGAGGTCATTAGCTTCTTCGATAGCTAATGCTTTTCTTTCCCACTCTGGATTTAAAGAATTGAGTATTCTAGATACTAAGTCAAAATTTGTGAATTTAACTCCCAATGCCATTAAATCGTGTTGAATGGTTTGAAATCTAGAGTACATGTCTACTATAGATTCATTTTGTTTCATTTTAAACGATGAAAATTGATTTTGTAAAATTGAAATCTTAGTTTGTTTAACTTTGTTTGTGCCTTCGTGTGTAACTTGTAAGTTACGCCAAATATCATATGCAGTGTTACATAACATGACACGTGAAAATTCATTCTTATCTAGTGAACAAAATAAAACATTCATAGCTTTGGCATTATTAGAAGCTACGGTTTTTTGTGCATCAATCCATGTGTTCATAGCAGTGTCAGGTGCTTCATATTTATTTTGAGTGACTGACCAAATTTCTAATCCATTAGCTTCCATAAAAATTCTCATACTTGACCAATATGCATAGTTAGAATCATTAAAAAGTGGGGGTCATGCTGTGGATTGTCCTTCTTGAAAAATACTTGCCATATTATAGTGATTCAAAAACGTGTTACTGTATTTTGATCTAACCTTTGTAAGTTCTACGGGGCGGATCGTGTAGTGTAAATGCAAGTATATGTGACAAAATATATGATGCAACTAAAACAATAATAATCTAGGTAACTATAGAATCAACACACTAAGATTTTATACTGGTTAGGACCTCCCGTCCTACGTGTAGTCCCAAAGCTCCCCTTCGGAATTCGACTATCAAACACCCTCGCTTCGCCCGGAGGAATAGGCTTGGTTACAATAGCTTGTTCTTGTCAAATGTGTGTTCTATAACACGGATATTGATTAATAAGTACAAATGCTTCCACTATATATCTAGTGAATATTGTCTGTGAAGAACTGAATATATGGAAGAGTGAAATACAAATATAGATTGCTAGAGATCAAGAATATAATAGATTATGTAAGTAGAGAGCGTAAGTAAGTAAGGTGAGTGTTCTCTTGATTCTTAATGATATATATAGTTGTAGAGAGGTTTCTTGAGTAGTTGCATCCATTAACAAGTGCTATATAGTTGCTTCTGTTGATGATGAAGAGTTGCAGTGAAGAGAAGCAAAGATGTCTATTCAGATCTGACAGTTGAAGTTTAAATTTAAATCCCGAGTTTGAAATCAGACTTCTGGTATTTGTATCAGACGTCTGATACTATATTTTTTTTGTACATAGTAGATTTTCAAACGTCTGAGTGCATCTACCAAACGTCTGGTTCTGTCTGTTTTGTTGTTCTAGAGGACTTTTTCAAACGTCTGGCTTGTGCACCCAGACGTCTGAAAATTGTGCATGTCTGCTTTGTGCATCTTTCTGGTTGCTTCTTTGATCTTATCGACTTGTAGTCTCTTGTATGGTTCTTTGAGCCCTGTTCTTGTCTTTCTAGTGATGTTGCTCTAGCAAGTACCTGTATATACAAATATATATGCATATTCGATTTCTATTGTATAGTTATTGTCATTGAAACCGTAGGTTTGATTTCCTAACAATCTCCCTTTTAAAAAAAAACTCCAAATATAACACTAAACTCCCAATATAGACAAATTCCAAAACATCATTATAAAACTCATATATATTCCTTAACCCGATCATTTCATATTCAATAAATACCCATAATGTTATTTATTTCTCCAATTTATCAAAATGATATAATTTCCTTTTTATAAGATATTATTTATAAACCATTCTTTTCTTTATAAAACACTTTCTATAAATCTATCCTCCACTTATAAAATAATATTTATAAATCTATCCCCTTTATACAAAATTTATATAATGATTCTCAAATATTTATTTCGAATATTTCTATCTTCTTTAAAATGGAAAATCCCTTTTTAAAATGAAAGATAACCCATTTATTCCCGTTTTGAAAATAACCATTTATTATTATAATAATTTCCTATAAGACCAATACTTCCCGAAATAATTATTAAAGCATTTGCTTGTATATTAATAAATTAAAAAGAATAAATAAATAAAGATGTTGAAATAAAATAGAGAAGTTCAAAACCCATTTGTAAATAAAATATCTCAGCAATTCTAGAAAGTCGGATTTAAATATTATTTTCCAAAACGACAATCATTTCCAAAATCAAATAGTAATTAATAGTATTTCCAAAATACTATATCAAGGCCAATTGTAACGATTCCGGATTTTAAATAAGTTTGAATTGATAATCAATTTAATTTTTGAATAAAAATTGTGAAGTAATAAGTAATTAATATAAAGTATTAGTTAAATTATGAATTAGTTTGGATATTTGATAATAAAATAATAAAAGAAAATTAAAATAAAATAGAAATTATTTTTATTATCAAGTAATATTACAAAGACAAAATAATAAGACAAAAGAAAAGAAAATAAAATATATACAAGTATGTATAAATGAAATAAAATCAAGGTTGTAGAAGTATACTCAAATATGAACAAGTAAGAAAACAAGTAAACAAATAATACATTCAAGCAAGATAAACAAAAATAAATATGAGTATGTAAATAATCTATCAGCCACAAGAAATATATATATGAAATGAACACTTACCAAATGAAGAAACAAAACATACACATTCAAATAAGAAAACAAAATATATATGAAGTATAAAAGCTTTCAAAGGAAGCCATATCAAACTATCTCATATATTGTACACCCGAAATGAAAGAAGAAAAAAAAAATAAGTTGTACAAAGTAATTAATGCAAGAAATCTTTAGCCCCCAAAACAACATATCAGGCACCATAAATCATTCCAGCTACCAAATGGAAAAAAAATCTCTGCTTTAAGTGTACAAAATAACATCAACCTGTACAACTCAGTTTATATATATCAACCTCCTTCATCAGTTCGTTCACCTTCAAAGCTAAGAGAAATCTAAATGAAATAATATCTCAAACTTAAACAATACTTCAACTTGAACAACAATCCAACAATACAAACAAGAAGATTGAAGAAAATGATTTCAGCCAGCAAACTCTACACAGAAGCTCTGTTCTTCTTCCTAAAAACAAGGTGAGTAACTTCACCTTTAAACTTTAAAGCAAAAGGTAGTTGCATGCTAGTGTTGTTAAACTAAATTTGTATTGGGTGGATCTGCTGTGTATATATATGTATGATGTATGTATGTTGTTTCCCACAGAAGTTACTCTGTTTATGGTTCCAGTTCTTCTGTTGTAATTTAAATTCAATTTCTTTGGAACCAATTGTTGTTAGGACTAAGTTTACAACCAAAGGATGTTTGATTTAACATAGATTAAGGTTTGAAATTTTAATTTAGACAATATAAAGCATGAGTGACTCTGTAAACCCAAAACCAAAAGTGCAAATGCATATAGAAGTGGAATTTCAAACATTGTAATTTGCTGATTCATCTATATAACCTGGATCTTTATCAGAAATCATGAATTTTAAAGCTTAAATCATAATTTTTAGAGCTAGGATTAAAGAGCAGTTTGTATTTGAACAAAAATTGCACTTTTACAAATTTCTAGTGATCGATCCAATTTTAAATGTTGAAACTTGGTTCGAAGCTAGTATAAACTTCTGTGATCTCGAGAAAATTATGGAATAATTTTTCTATTGCGTGAATTAATAGTGCGAGGTCGATTTAGGGCTTTGTTTCGAGTTTCTAGATGTGTTTGTAACGAGGCGTGTTCGTCCCCAATACGTGATCGAGTTTCATGAGATTTAAGGGAGTGGAAGTGTAGCGTGTTGTCGTGGTGTGGATGAAGTTTGGGCATCTCCGGTGGTTGAGGTTGTGAGGACGAGGCGTTGTCAGGTCTGAGTGTGTTTTCCAGTTTATTTTCCAAGTTTCGAGCTCGAACTCGATTTCGAATTCGAGATGATGGAGAAGTTTAGGTGGTCGGGAATTGGATTAGGGATGATCATCGACTTGCTTGTCGATGCAGCGATGCCTGAAGATGATCAACGGCGTTGTGCACGTATACGTGCACGAGCCTGGTGGACTGGAAATTTTTGAAAGCCTGAAGTGTTTCCAGGTTGGTCTCGTGTGGGTTGACTCGAAGGTATGCTCGAAGTTTTGAGGGAAAGGACTCGAAGTAAAATGGTGGGGGACTCGGGTAGAAATTTGTTTTCAGGTTTCAAACCTGTTGTGTTTCTACAAATTTAAACTGAGATTTAAAATTTTAAATTAAGGGTTAAAATGAATTTTAAATCCAAGTGTAAATATGAACTCAAGTTTAGATTTGAATTTAGTTTGGAAACAAATAAAGTTTCAAATTTAAATTGTTTTAATACTTAAATTGTTTAAGTAGTGAAAAGGAATTTGAATCTAAAAAATGAAATTGAAATTGTAAAAGAAAGATTTAAACAAGAGATCAAAATTTGTAAACCCAGACCTTAAGCTTAACCTGGAATTCCAGATTTTGAGATTTGTTTAAATTTAATAAAGATATAATGATGAGGTATAATTCATTAATTATTAAGTTAATTAAAATGGATAATTTGTTTATTTAATTAATTTATGTTTTGGATTAATTGAATAAGTAATTAAAGGTAATTAATTACTTGAAGATAATTACTTAATTAAAAGTAATTAAATAAATGATTAAAATTGATTGATTAAATGATTAAAGAATAATTGCTCAATGTAATTAATTTGTGATTAGGGATAATCATTTTTGTAATTAATTAAGGGTTAATTAATTAATGATTTGTTCATTTATTAATAAAGGTTAATTTAACAAATAAATTAAGGTTAATTAATTTGTTATTAGTTATTAATTAATTAAGGAGTAATTAATTAATAAAAATAATTGAGAGTTAATTAATTAACAATTAAGGGTTAATTAATTAAGATAATTAATTAAGGAATGATTTAATTAATGAAGGTGATTAAGACTTAATCAAATTGTAATTAATGATAATTAATCATTGATTTAAGACTACTAATGAAAGTAATTATGTGGTTGATAAATTTAAAACCACACGATTTATTCATCTTAATTGAAGATGGTTGATTGTTATTGAATGCTGTGAATTATTTGATATCCCTACTATGTGATGCTGTGTGATATGAATTGTTTTAATTCAAGCTGTGATGAATGTAATTTATTTTATCTGTGATTTATCTGTGGATCTGTGAATAAGGATAAGCGTTATAGTTTATACCGCTTATCAACTATATTTTTGTATCTTAATCTGTGATGATTGAATGATGTTGCACTACTATGTGAAACTCCTAGACCACACTTTTACACACACAAATATGGATTTCACGAGGAAATCGGTTAAGTCATAGATGATTTAAATTTAATGTTTTTGAAATTGAAATTTTAATTTCAATTGATTTTGGAAATGGATTTGGGTTAAATGTTAAAGCTTTCGAAAAGGAGTTTTTAAGATAAAAGTTATTTTGAATAACTTGGTAAAGTTTCCAATTTAAATAATTTAATTTGAATTTGAATTCAAAATTTGGAATTGAATTCCATGTTTGGAAATTATGGTTAAAGATGTTATAATGTGTTTATATGAATTTAAACCATTTTAAAGGTATGGTTTTGAGAATTTGAATTTAACCCAAGGACTTTAACTCGTATAAATGGATCAGATTTTCCGAAATGAAAACTATTTGTTTTCAAATAATAGAAGCTTTCGTATAAGGAATGAATTTCCAATTCGTGTCAAAAGAATTTCAAGATTGAAATGAATATGGTTTTCCGAGTTATGAATAAATCTTTGTGAAAGATTGTTAAACTTTGTTTTGAAATTGGAAAGGTGTACCTTTTGTATAAAAGGTCGAAATGGAATTGTTTTGAAAGCTATCAGTTAAATCTTTGTTTTAAAGATTGAATGAGTTAATCCAAATTGAAATGGAAATTGATTTGGAAAATCTATGAATAGATCTTTGTGAAACTGGGTGAACTTTGTGAATTGAATCTTTTTGTGTAAAAGATTAAAATGGTAATGTGTTTAAACCATTTGAAGAAAACTTTTGGGTAATAAGTTGTGACTTAACTAAAATCCCAATATCCATATGTTTTAAAATATTGCGCTCACTATTCGGTTTAGCCGGGAGAGGAATTTGTGTCATATAACCCATTCCGAATAGTGATACGACGTGAATGGATAGCATTTGAAGACCGGTGTTGAAGACCGGGTGTTTGCGAGAACGATAGGATAACCTACCGATTGTCTCTGCACTAAGTAGCTACGGTATAGAGATTTCCTAAGTGATGGGAAGTTCGATCGGGATTGTGAATATCCAGATTGCAAGGGCTTCTTTGGAAGTGCCTTCGGTTCTGTTCGAACCCGGAACAGACTTGTATGGTTGTATGTCTGACACTACACTTTGAGATATAAAGCTGATTTCTTTCAAATACATTTCTGTTTGGTGGTGGAGATTTATTCTCTTAGCTTAAAACCCTTCTCTGAGACGTACGAGCTCAGAGGTTATGTAATTGAAGGTTATCAGTGATATACTCCCAATTTGGTAGTGTGGCATGCTAAGTATTGCTGTGTGATGTTGATCATTTGTTGATCAAAGCATGGCTTTCGTGTAAAGCGTAGCTTTATGGACGAGACCTCATCGAGCCTCACAGACCGGTAATGGTCGAAACAGGAAAGTGCGACAAGGTTTCAGGGGTAGCTCCCCTAAGGTATGTCCATTCCTTCTAGAAAAGGGTGGTATCATGGTATGGAGCCCAGATACTTACTCATGTGGGCACTGTAGTATCTTTATTACTGTGTGATTATTGCTTTGTGATCGAGAGCTCTCAGATAAAGGTCGCAAATGACCGAGGGTGGCATATCTCAGGTTTACTACCCGGGAAGGGGGTAACCGGCCTTCTATTGGCAGAGAGCAGTTGTCTCTCAGGGCGTCCCTCCAGAGGCGTTCCTACGTGGCATAGGAAGTTCCTTAGCCTGAACATTTGTTAGAAAATCCAATCAAACAATATGAACCCAGTACGGTTTTAGTTGTAGAACCTGCCATTTACTTATGGTGGTCACCACTGTTTAGATGGTAGCTATAGTAGGCATAGGTTGGAATGTCTATGCTGGCTAAGATTAATATTATACTTTCGAAATGGTTTTCTACACTATGCACTAATAGTAATAATAGCGAATGATTTTGCGTAGTAAGCATTTTTGACTATCATAAGGAGAAATCTCCTCCAATTCTGCGTTTGCATTGTGTGTGTGACGGGAGGCCTTATGCTAGTTTCATTTTCCAAAAAGCATTGCGGATTTCAATGTTTAAAATTCTTTTGTTGTTTGTTTAAAGATAAACTGTTTTTGTTACTCACACCAGTCCCATGACTGACTCGGAGTTTATTGTTCCCTTCCTTAACTCTGGGTGCCCAAAATTTTCCACACGGGCAGTCTAGAGTTCGGATTTTCAGATAGTCAGGTTTAGTAGAGTATCTGGAACTAGTTTAGCTTTTGGAGTTCACGGGCGACTGACGTTGCTTATCTTGGTGCAACGTGATGGTGGTTTGAGCTTGGTGTTGGAGTTATTGGTCTCATTCTCTTTGTCGGATCACTTGGAGTATCACTTCTGTTTTCCGCTGTAACATTATTATTTGTCTCTGATATTGTTGTATCATATTGATATCATTGTTGTATATCA
This sequence comes from Allium fistulosum, assembly GCA_030737815.1. NCBI lineage: Eukaryota > Viridiplantae > Streptophyta > Magnoliopsida > Asparagales > Amaryllidaceae > Allium > Allium fistulosum. The sequence continues at coordinate 1,114,934,032 of CM060905.1, forward strand.
TTCTGGATATTGTATTCGTTGGAGTTGTATATGATATCATTCATTTCTTTCTTCCGCTGTGTTGTTTTACTTACTGTGTTATAAGCTCCGGCGAGCCAGATTCGGCGTTTGAATCTACGGCATTCGAGTACAGTTGAAGTACAGGTGTCGATTTTCGAAGGCCGAGTCAGGATCGTTACACCATTAGTTACTATAACACTTAACCAGCACTATTGCTACCTTTTTTCTAAACGTTCACTTTTTAATATATGTCGGTGTCACATCCAATATAGCCAAACAGTCAAATTTCAACATTTAGCAATCTATTTAACAAGAATATAACTGAAATAAAACAACTAGAATATAACTAGAAATTAATGATCACAATTTCAAGAATTCGGATTTCTCAACAAATGTTCCTGTATTCTAAATTTTTAAATACTAATTTCTGTTCAAAGCGGTTATTTTAACCAATCAGCTAATGATTTCAACCAAACATAAAAGTGAATTTTATACACTATATAACATATTGATTCATCCAAAAAGGTGAGTTATACTCACCGAAATTCCAGTTGGCGCCTAAGCGTTTCGGTTTGAAATAAAATCAAACGACGTCCGATTTTAGCTCAAATTTTATTAGCTCCAAACTTAATTAGTCCAATTCCCAGGTGTAGTTATCGTCGATATGAGTCCAACGTGACTGACCACGTCCGAATCCGACCTCGCATGAAATAGATATTTAGTTTACAAGATTTTAAATTAATTAAAATAATCAATTTACCAAATAATCACTAATTAATACCCTAATCACGTTTTCTAATCACGAACGCATACTTGAAACCTCGATTGCGATTAAAAATCCTAGTTTCCTTCCGTTCACTGCCTCCAAATGCCGCCATGGTCCCCCATATGGCGCCGCATCACCACCCAAGCAAGCTCCAGCCGAGGCGAACTCATAGCCGCCCGCCACTCCCCCCAACTCGCCTCAGCCGTCGCAAATGAACCAAAAGAAGACAACCGCATTGACGACACGCTCCTTCATTTGATGATTGGCGAGCAACGGTGGACTCCCTTCCCCATGCCCACCTTTCTTCTTCAAACCCCAACAGAAAACGTGGCCTCTAGTGGGTGGGGAAATATCGGCCATTGGATTTGGGGGCCTAGGGTTTGGTTTAGGGCAAATGGAGGAAAGTGAGGGTCCTTATATAGGCATTCCTCTGACCCTATACCCTACACAATCACAGATTCCAAACGAGGCATGCTCATTGGCGTTCCTAACCAACACCCTTATTTCGAACATAATGGAACTAGTTTCGGGGCCTAATTCCATCGTATACAGAAGTTAGTTTTTAGGTCATTATTATTGTTAATAAAATTTTGGTACTGTAAAATCAGCAAATCACCGTCATTGCCAAAAAATCATCAAATGGTAAATTAAATATTTTCCAATTTAATTTTTTTGGAAAAATCAAATTAATTAAAGTAAAAATACGTCATTAAAAATCGAGTCACTATATTAAAAATTGATTTTCTGATTATTTATTCGAATCATTTATTACTATAAATAAATTTATAAAAGGAATTCACCGTTATTATTTATTATTTAAAAGAAGGTAAATAAGACCATAAAATCCACTCAATAGATATTAGACTAAAATTCCTGATATTTAAATCTCTATTCAAATATTAAATTCAGCATTCAAATATTTTAAATAGTCTCTATATTTGAATTCCAGTTACTAACTTAAAAACCAATTATTTCAATTTAAAATTAATTCAATATTTAAAAGCAAACAACAAAAATTTTGGGTCATTTCACTCTTCCCCCATTAAGAGAATTTTGTCCTTGAAATTCCCATAGGTAAGAAAATGTTCCTAAATCAATTAAATTTTCAAAACCAATTAGTTGAAATAGATTATTAAATTCTAAGTCTTTAAAGTTATGGAAAATTTCGGCAGCGTCGCCTTTACGCTGCTCAATCAGAAAAACCACAAATCGCCACTACGGGCCCAAACCAACAAAAGAAAATAAAAGCCAAATGGCCTCCTATATCTGAGGCATAAAACCATCAACCAAAATAAAAGATAAACATGTACCTATTAGTCGAGCAATTAAACTCTCCTCATGAAACCAAAAGCGTCAAACTAGCCTTTGCTTCAATGAACCTGCATCTTACTTGTGAATAATATCCAACCATGTAACTTGCAAATTCTCAACAACATATAATTTATTAAATCCCATACGATGTACATATACCATCTGTACGCAATATCAAATTTGATTGTTTGCTCGATCATACATATTTCACTTCCAGACTAGCATCGCTCATTCGACTTTCCTAGTGCAGACTTCGATCTGGTTCCTTGACTAAAAAGCTCTGTTCTCCTTTCATAGCCATAAACTATGATAGAAAACTTCAAATCAAACCAAAAATCCGTATCAAGTGTTTGCCGTCAAGACTCGAATGAAAAATCCTAAGTAACACCGATGTAAATCACCTCTAAATCGTGTACTCGAAGTCTGGATCAAAACAGTTATGCGAATAAAATGGCATGTGTACAACTTACGTATTTATTCCAATTGGTTTCTTAACTATACAAAATTCTTTTTATTCACATTAATTATAAATCACAATTAATTTCACTAATAGTATTCCATTTAATACTAAATTTCTTATAAACCATTTCATAAAATTATTACTTAAGTTTATTTTAAACATTTTATAAAACACAACTTACATTTATTAATCACCTTAAAATTAAGAGTATATATACAAAATTCAAATTCTGTTTTACTAAACTAGAATGTTTAACAAATTTAAAATTTGTTTAACTTATTTCTTATATTTTCCCAGAGCACACAACTTCTAATAAATTAACTCAGAAGTTTTTGATTTTTTAATAATCATCGAAAATTCCATTTCATTTTATCAAATGTGAATTACCAAACAACATATTATAATGAGATATACAATCCAAAATATCCTAACACTATAAAATAAAACAGAACTAAAGACTGGAAAATTCAGTCTTTAATCCAACAATTCAGTCTTTAAATAATAATTAAAGACTGACTAAAGACGGAAATTTCAGTCACTAAATTCATAGTCACAAAAAAATTTTAAGGCTGACATTTCAGTCACAATACTTGAAGACCGTACTTCAGTCTCAAATTTTTTTAGTGACTGAATATTAAAGACCCAAATAGGGTCTTTAATCAGTCTCAAATCATATATATATATATATATATATATATATATATATATATATAAACACGCGCGTGCGCACAAACTGGAATTTCAATAGTAACCGACTTTTTGTATTACTCTATATAATGCTTTATACCAATAAACTACTTATTTATATATTTCTTCCACATAAAATAACATTAAATACAACAACATTTTTGACAATTAATACAAACAACCAGAAACTTTTTTTCGATAAAAGAAAAAAAATTACATCCGAACAATGAACTAACCCACAATTCAGATACAACTACAAAACTAAGGTTGAAATGAACACATTTGAAGAAGCTTTTCAAGAATTTAATTTTGATGTCTTAGGTATAAAAAGAACATAAAAGTTGAACCTGTAGTCAACAATTTCAACTTCAAGACAAAGCCAAAACACATTAATCTATTTCAAACTCTTCAATTTTTCCATGTTGTCTCTTCTTTATGATGGCTTGCAATCTCTCTTTCCTGTTCTTGTGCTGAAACTACATTCCTTCTTTCGTAGTTGTCATCTACTTCCTTTACATCTAAATCATCACTTGAGCTTTCTACCAAATTGCTTTGATCTTTAGATTTAACTTGCTTATCAAGACAGATTTTTAAATAACTCTAAATATAAATAACAAATTAATGTACGTATTATGTTACCTGCAATTCCAGTTGAAGATATCTGAGTTCAGATTCAGCAAGTTATGCTCTTCTGCTTATAGTTGCATTTGCAGTTTTGACATTTGACTTCAAATGTCGCTTTGATCTTTGATTGCAGCTCTGCTACACATGTATCCAATTAAGGAAAATTGGCAGCCACATCCAAATTCTTCTTTTTGTTTGTAATCTTGAAAGGGAAGCACTGCTACGCTTTCTCCTTGCACATAATTCACTATCATTTATCGATTTCCAACTCTCCATATGTTATATACGTAACAAGATAACATGTAATTGGAATATCATCAAGAGAAGGCAGAACCATTTCAAGACAAAATCAAACACATTTATCATGTCATCTTTTCATGTGATAGATCTCGAATTCTTTTCAAAGACTTTAAATCTTAACTTGATTGGTTCAAATATCCAACCTTTTGATGTTTGATGGAGAAATGGATCTTGAATTTTGGACCTTAAAAATTATGGAAAAGGAAGAGTACAAGAATGGAGAGCTTCATGTAAATAAAGATGGTGAGTGCAATAAAGTTTGTAGAGCGTCCATTAAAAAGAGGAAACAATAACCAAAGGAGTGTTTGTTTGTTAATGGAGGTAGTGGGAAACTTTTGTACGTGCTATAATGGAGCTTAATTTAAGGACTCAGTGACATTACAAGGATAACGACGTAGATCGTCAAATTTAGCTATTGAATCATGAAAGCTAATAAAATCAAATCGTGCATACTTTGTTTTTTAAACAATGATCGGTAATAGAGAGAGAAATTTAGTTTTGAACAGTCTTAATTATTATAGACTAAACAATGACTGAATTTTAGTCTTTACTACTAAGAATTAAAGGCTTATTTTTTCAGTTACTAATTAGTTACAAAATAAAGACTGAGAAAATTCAGTCTTTGTTTTATAGTCTTTAATCAATTGTTTTTTTTTGTAGTGTAATGAATAGCATGCATGAGTCTATAATACACTTCACTGAAAATTCAAGAACCAAACATCTGGTTTTTATTACAAATCATTTTGAAATAATAATAATATTCATCTCCTTTATACATATGTCAAATCATACCTTTGGAATTTAAAAAATATATTTTATATCAAAACAACTCGATAACGAATTACTATAGCAGCAATTTCTCTCTTAGAAACTCGAGAATGAACGCCAATGATGCTGCAGTCATCACTAGAATTACTTTCTAGCGATTGAAGTGAGTTCCATGCTTTCTTACCTTTTCAAAATCCTTTTAAGATATTTCTATCTATAAATACTTCCAAATAATACTATTATTATTTCTTCCAAAATTTTGAAAACAAATTTCAAAACACCAGAATTTTAAATTCTCAAATTCGCAGCTTAAATCCATTTTATAAACCATACTTTTTAATTATATTAAATAAATTCACTTCTTATATAAGGTCAATTCACAATTGTTTCTCTTTATATAGATTATAATAAAAATCTTTTATTATAATTAAAATTTAACCCAATATTATCATCGAACACTTTATAGTCAAACTATGAAACTGAATTACAAGGTGTTCGTGTTTAATTTAACCAAACAAAATTCCCATAAACTATCTAAGTACAACTAATCAACAATAAATGATAATAATCAAATATTATAATTCTCTAACAACCAAACACACTATATCTAACCATATTAATTTTTGAAAATTATTCTTTTTATATATAAAATATAATGTAGGTAAAATTATTTCATTTACCCCAATTTCAAAACAATACTGTGTCAATTTGTTTTGTTCAAGAGTTTAGAAACCCATATCGATACAATTGTTCCTTCTATATCGACCAGCATTCACAAACCACTTAACCAGTAAATCAATACAATATAAAACATTTTTATAGCACTAACAAATACACACTTATATGTATATACACTCAAACTCATCCTAGGATCTCACTTACCCTATCTCAAATGAGTTTACCTCACCAAAGCCTAGGTGTTTGCTCAACCTGAGCTTTGATAACGACCCAACTTTTTGACCTTTAGAAGTTGACACTAATACATCCACGAAAGTCACATACCGAGTGCCAAAAAGACAGATTTGTTGGGGGAAAATCAAAGAAAAAGATAAAACAGAATCTCACATCGTGATGAGTAATATATAATATATAATACATCTTTACACAAACACAAAACTGTAATATACATACATCAATCAGAGTGCACTAATCAAATCATCAGCCTGAGCAGTTATAACAACCCGTCCTCACAAATGCTGTTAAATAAAACAATTAACAAAGCAGAAATAAAATAAATGTGAATACGACCTGGAGGCATCCAACTTGTCTCCAGATGCTCCAAAGTATCCAAACTAGATCTGTAAATATGCTCGGTCTGACCCGAGCATTATAAGAAAAATAACATCCGAATCAGTCTGGTAAACCAGAATGAAAAACACACCTCAAAACTGATTTTACTGTTATAAAACATTTCAAAAATAAAGGTATATTGTCAGACCATGCCGTACATAAACACAGACAGGTTTTTACCTTACGATAACCAAACCATTTTTATAGAAAATCCAGTGATATTATAATAATGTCTAGGGTTTAAAATGGATATTGAATCATAGCTGAAATTGGTACATTAATTAAATTTCAGCATAATAGGTATACAACTAAATCCGAAGGGAACTTATTAGAGAATGGTTTCCATACAATGACAATGCACTGGGGTACCACCTGCCCTAATACACCTCTAGAAAAATGTACCGAGGACCTCACATGGACCTCCTGCCAAAACAGGACCGACCTAACACTTACTAGATAGCATCGAATATTTCTTTACCTCGGTTGCTTTTGCAACCTTTGCGAGAGCTCTCATGCACAACCAAATCCATAAATGTATATATCTAGAAAGGTGATGACAAAACCCTAATGGGTTTAACCCACTTAACCCTACTGCATATCCCATGTTTTTTCATTCCCGGTTGATGAGGCTTGAGGCTACTTTTACTTTTTGAATAGAAAAACCACTTGGAATGCTAATACTGCCCTCTAAGCAGCAATGCGGTGCCGGCATTTGTTTATACAAGTTGTTCAAGATATGAACAAACCAAAGGCATTACTCCTACTACATTCGTTTTGAAATCACCCTTAGGATTAATAGCAAGTGGTCCTTGCACTTTAAAGAGCTCCAATTCTGATCATCTTTAAAGAATCTCTGGTTCGAACGCTTATGTCGGTTCGAAGTGGTTTTTGAATAATATATCCGGTCCCGATTTCTCCAAACCAAAAACGATAGTTTTAAAACTGGCAAGTATTTGATAGTTAGTTATTTAACTATCAAATAAAAAAATAATTCAACCAGAGATTTAATTACATAAGGAAAGTAACACTGGTTAAGCACAAAGCAACCCTAAGTCTCTTAAATTAATATTTTCATTAATTAAAACTACTTTGTAAATTCTCGTATTATATACTTTTACAAAGATATATTTTACAAATTCCCTCCCCCATTTTCAAATACTTAAAATTTATCGATATATTTATCCCAACTAAATAAGTATACTGACAAACCATTCCTCTTTTAAAATTTAGAAACACTTCCCTTATACATATTTTAACAATATAAGTATATTCCAAAATCACTACATTCAAATACTTAGAAAATGTACTCATATACTAATCTCAACGGTGTAAGTATATTTACAAATCTTAAGAAAGAATCCATTTCAAACAACACTTAAATTTTGGTTAAAATAATATCCTACCAAATAGAGATAATTATAACCCAAAACACCATTCCTTCGGTGTAAAGTACGAAAAGAATGTTCCATACCACTAAAATTAAGAAGGCCATTTTAGGAAATCAAACATCTTTTATAAAAATCCTTTTTATATGTATAAGCTCTACATTCATTTTAAAATTCCATTCATAAGATATTATTTATAAATTACTTTATAAATATATATAACATAATTACATCCTACATTTACAAATTCCAAAATTTTAATTAATGTCTCCTTTATAAACATCTTTTATATTATTTATAAAGTCTTTTATAAAACTTCTTTTTATAAAATATCATTTATAAAATTATTTTATAAATTCCTGACTTATTTGCAACCTTCTTATAATGCTATAAATTCATTTATAAAATCCCTTTAATAAATTTTCTAAATAAAATTACCAATCTCCCTTTTAAAAAAAACTCCAAATATAACACTAACTCCCAACATTGACAAATACCAAAAATATTATTATAAAGCTCATATACATTCCATAAATCGATCATTTTATATATTTCAATAAATATCCCAAATGTAATTTACTTCTCTAATTTATCAAAATGATATTGATTTCCTTTTTATAAGATATTATTTACAAAACCATTCTTTTATTTATAAAACACTTTTTATAAATCTATCCTCCACTTATAAAATAATATTTATAAATCTATCCCCTTTATACAACATTTATACGATGATTTTCAAATATTTATTTCGAATATTTCTATCTTCTTTAAAATGGAAAATCCTTTTTTAAAATGAAAAATAACCCATTTATTTCCCTTTTGAAAAAACCATTTATTATTATAATAATTTCCTATAAGACCGATACTTCCTAAAATAATTAGTAAAACATTTACTTATATATATATATAAATTAAAAAGAATAAATAAATAAAGATATTGAAATAAAATAGAGAAGTTCACTCATTTGTAATTAAAATATCTCAGTAATTCCAAAAAGTCAGATTTAAATATCATTTTCCAAAATGACAATCATTCCAAAATCAAACAGCAATTAAAAGTATTTCCAAAATACTATATCGAGGCCAATAGTTACTATAGCACTTAACCAGTGCTAGTATTACATTATTTCTAAAGGTTCACTTTTTAACATATGTCGGTGTCACATCCAATATGGTCAAACAGTCAATTTTCAACATTTAGCAATATAGATAACATGAATATAACATAAATAAAACAATAGGAGTATAACTGGAAATTAATGATCAAAATTTCGAGAAATCCAGATTTCTCTACAAATTTTCCTATATTTCAAATTTTGAGATACTAATTTCTTTTCAAAGCAGATATTTTAACCCATCAACCAATAATTTCAACCAAATAGAAATAGTAAATTTTATCTACTATATAACATACTGATTTATCCAAAGAGGTGAGTCATACTCACTGAAATTCCAGTTCGCGCCGAAGCATTCCGGTTTGAACTAAAATCGAACGACGTCTGATTTTGCCTAAATTTTATTAGCCCCAAACTTAACATATCCTATTCCTAAGCATAGTTATCATCAATACGAATCCAATGTGACTGACCGTGTTCGAATCTGACCTCATATGAAATAGAATTTTAGTTTATAAGATTTTAAATTAATTAAAATAATTAATCAACCAACTAATCACTAATTAATACCCTAATCATGTTTTCTAATTACGGCTGCATACTTGAAACCTCGATCGCGAACAACCCAGCCGCCTTTCGTTCGCCGCCCCCAGACGCCGTTACAGTCCCTTATATGTTGTCGCTTCACCACCCAAGCAAGCCCCAGCCAAGGCGAACTCATATCCGTTGGCCTCTCCCTCCAACTCGCCTCCACCACCGCAAATGAACCGAAAGAAGATGACCTTGTTCAATCCAGATCCATGACGACACGCTCCTCCATTCGATGATCGGCCAACATCGATGGACTCCCACCCCTACCTTTCTCCTTCAGACCCCAATGTCAATCGCGGCCTCTAGTGATCGAAGAAATATCAACTGTTGAATTTGGGGGGCTAGGGTTTGGTTTAGGGCAAATGGAGGTAAGTGAGGGTCCTTATATAGGCATTCCTTTGATCCTATACCCTGCACAATCACGAACTCCAAATCAGGCGTGCTCACTGGCGTTCCTAACCAAATACCTCTATTATGAACACAATGGAACTAATTTCGAGGCCTAATTATATTGTATACAAAATTTAGCTTTTAGGTTATTATTATTTTTAATAAAATTCTAGTTTTGTAAAATCACCAAAGCACCATCGTTTGTCGAAAAATCATCAAACGATAAATTAAATATTTTCCAATTCAAAAATTATGAAAAAATCAAATTAATTAAAGTAAAAATACATCATCGAAAATCGAGTCATTATATTAATTATTGATTTTATAATTGTTAATATTCGAACCATTTATTACCATAGATAAATTTACAAAATGAATTCACCATTATTATTTATTAATTAAAATAAGTTAAATAAGATCATTAAATCCATTCAATAAATATTAGATTAAAATTTCTAATATTAAAATCTCTATTCAAATATTATATTCACCATTCAAATATTTTAAATAGTCTCTATATATGAATTCCAGTTATTAACTTAAAAACCAATTATTTCAATATTACAAATAAATTCAATATTCAAAAGTAAAAGGCTAAAATTCTGTGTCGTTATAATATCCTAAGCTAAGGAGTTAGCAAGTTGTGCGAGTCGAAAGACTACACGTAATATTTGTTCGTGAGGGATCTTATATGAATAGGCCCAAAAGGAATTTGAAAATGACTGTCATTGGATGGCCAATTTATATTTTGAACATAAGTTTTGTAAACTAAAAACTAAATTAATTTATATTTAAGGACATTCATAAGTGTTTATGAATACCTATTTCGATGCACCGAGAAACAACGGTTGTTTTAAAAATACCAACTTCGTAGCGAAGGAATTTCTTTGAGAAATTACTGGTAGTAAAATTGATTTGGATATGATCCAAATATGAAAATGATTACGAGGAATGAAATAAAATTTACTAAACACAAATAAACATGACTCGTTAGAATTTCTAATAAATATTTTGGCACATTGAAGTGAGCCTATGAGTTTTTATCATATCAAGAATAGACAATCCTTAGTTGCCAATAAAACCATTAGAAGTATCGACTCTATAATATAGTCTGATATGCAAATGCAAAAGTATTCCAAGTACATTATCAAAATATGATTTTGGTAGTCATACCCAAAGGGATTGATCCATTGGCCATGATTATTTCTTTAAGTGCAAGACTGATGTAGTTGGAATTTAATGAGCAGGAAAATAGACACAAGGAAGAAGTTGAAAAAAAAATAGTCGCAGGGACAACAAGTTTGCTTTTTAGTCCGAAGGACATTTTTTAGTGTAAATCGAAAATGATAGTTACAACTATCATTCTGTGATTTACACTAAAAAATGTCCTTGAGCCTAAAAAGCAAACTTCTTGTCCCTAAAACTAAATTTTTCTCCAACTTTTTCCTTGAGCCTAAAAACCCCTTTAATGAGAAACGTTGATTAGATTATTATTTTAAATTTCAATTGTTGAAATCAATGTAACAGATTCATATTCAACTTGTTTGAGTTAATTCATATTTACTCACAAAATTTTTGCTTGGTATGATTTTACGTTTGGTGTATATGTGTAATGACTCACAATTTTTAACGTTTCGATTGGGAATATTTAATTTATTTAAATATTCAAATTTGATTCAAATGTAATAAATGATAAGAAAATTAATTGTTAATAAAATGATTTGACTTTTATTGACCGTATTTTTTAAAATGAATTTATAATATTTTTCCATCATTTATAATTTGGAAAATGTCTAAATAATCATTTAACGCATTTTGCGGCAACTTTGGTATTTTTGAAATTACACTGAATAAGATAACCAGTGTATTTTTTTGTTGTTCTATGATCATTTTGCAGCGTTGTGCACAATCATATTTCTATTTCTATCGTTCATGGTTCCTACACGAATGAAATACTTTGTAGCGAAGCGTCAAAAATTATAAATTTAATAACTTCAACAACTAGATTATTCGTCACTTTTCATTTCCCTGTTTGCACTTCATTTTCTTTTCCAATAAATGTTTCTAAACCTAGCTTCATCTTTAAAAGCCAAAATCAAAAATCACACTCAATGATAAATTACAATACTGGATCCATTGAACTCATATAGGCGGGAGCTTCAAATTCGTTGCCTCGATGTTGCCTGTGATCGGGTTTGGGGAGGTGTGACATCCCGGAATTTCTAGCAATATCAATTTAATAATCTGTGCTGAAAATTAAATTGATTTGATAATATTTGTTAATAAATTTGAATTGATTTAATAATCTTCTTTTAAATAGATATTTAACTGATAATTTATCTTTTAAAAGCTAATAAATAGTTTTCTATTTATAATGTATATATATTTGTATATGGGGATTTTCACTTCAAGGGCTTATTTATGTAGGTAATAAGTTTTAAGGACACTATTTCTAAAAAATTAGTTTTAAGGACATTTTAAAAGAAAAAGATAAAAGAATTTATCATTTTCAGTTATACAGAAATAATGATAAAAAGATTTATCATTTTCCTGTATAACTTAAAAAGATAAATGAATTTATCATTATCCTGTAAATTATCCTTAAAACTAATTATTTAGAAGTGTTGTCCTTAAAACTTATTACCCTGAAAATAGAAGCCCTTCAACATAATTTCCACTTTGTATATATTGTAAATAGAAATCTTTGGTTTGAATCTAATAAATAAATGAATCTTGTTTTCAAATTCTAATATATTATGGTAATTTGGAAATTAGGATTTAATTTAAAATATATGGTTTAGATTATTTAAGATAAATGTTTAATTTATCAAATTATATCTTAGCTTAAGTTTAAGATTAGTCAAAAGGTTGTTTTAAAATATGGTTTAATAAATATGAGATATTAATTCATTTAATGATAATAGGAAGTTATAATCTCTTTTATAAATTATTTAATTTGACAAATTATTGTTTTTAAATAACATTTATTAATGTATTGTTATATATATAAATATAAATAGACTTTAAAATAGAAGAGTTATTTTCAATTTTAAATGTGTTGTTATATATATAACTTGATTTTTAAAATTGGATTTAGAATTTAGTTTGAATTTAAAAGTCTTAAAATTAAATAGGGTAGATATTTTAAATGTTTGGATTTTAAAGATATTTGTATAAGTTGTTACTTGTATATATAAATAGCTTTGTTTTATTTTCTCTAATAATAATAATAATAATATATGAATATAAAGTAAATGTTTGATACTTAAGCTTTAAAAAGAAATAGAAACATAGTTATATTTCCAAGCATAAGACTAAAGGAAAGATATAAATAGTTATCAACACTTAGTTAATTCTAGATACACATGATACAAGGCTGTAAGCTCACAAGTAAACACTTGACATAATTCTGGAAAATCATGTAGATAAGGCTGTAAGGCAAAAGAGAAAGAAATAAATATCTTCATGTTTGTACAGACAAAAGAAAAATCACAAGTACTATACGAAATTTAGACAAAAAAAAGATAAGTATGGGTTTGTAGACAAAAGGACCAAGGCATTAAATGCCATTATCTCTAGCAAGGTCGAAATCATCTCAGCCATATTGTTAAAGAGAAAAATCTCTGACCTGGTTGTACAAAAGAAAATAAACAATCGTGTAAACATTGTTATATTTATCAATCTATCTTCCTTGTCTCATTTTCGTTTACAAAAGACTTAGCAAACCAAAGAATAAGCAAGCATATCCATTTTTACAAAACTGAAGCATCATTCATTTAAACAAAAGCATTAGCAACTCAAAGTTTTGAAGTTTTAAAAGCAAAGCATTTTCCAGTTCTTAAGAGTTCAAAGTATCAAAAGCTTTTCAAAATGGAAACTCTGGCTTCATTCTAGAACCTGGTGAGTAACATCACATTTTTAAAATATAAGTATGATTATGGTTGCCTGTTATTTCTGTGATAAATATGTATGGTGTTTATAAGTGCAATGTGCTGTGAATATATATGAATGTATAATTGTGTGTGCATGCCTGAAAACATCTCTATTCTTTGTTTTCAAACTCAAGAATTTAAATAAAATTCTTTATCTCTTGATCAAACCTTTGTTAGGGTTTAAGTTTTAAACAAAATTTGTTGTTGAATCATAGAGTAAGTTTTTAAAATTTTATTTAAGTTAAAATAAATTTAATTCTGCTCTGGAAAACTCTAATAACAGGAGAGCTTGAGTTAGTGAAATTTCAAACATCTTAGTTTATAAATTCAGGGTTATAAATCAAACACTTAAACCAAACCATGATTTTTAAAACTAAAATTTCAATTTTTAGTAATGGGATTCGAGCACAGTTCTGGGTTGAACAGAATTTGGTATTGTGGGAAATTCTGGTGATGTAGATGTTCTGGAGGGTTAGGATTCTCTGGAGTGATGTAGTGATGATTGTAGATTTAGGGAAAAATATTGAGGCGGTGGTCAGATGAATCGGCGGTGATGGTTTCCAGTTCGTAAACCTAATTTTGTCGAGGCCAGGGGATTTGATTCGTTCGTCCTCTATGATGGTTCGAGTGTAGTGTGTTTTGGCGTGGAGATAGCTGGGTAGTAGTCGAAGCTATGGCCAGAGGTAATGGCTCTCAGGTGGTCGGAGTTTGGAGTATGGCGATGTTTCCAGGTTTGAGGTGTTGGCTCAGTCTGTGTTCCAGGTTGGTTTTGAAGTCTCGAATTTGATTTCGAGCTTTGGGTGGCGATCTGATGATCAGGGTAGGAGGTGGAGTTGTTTGCCGATGTGGGAAGATCAGTGGAGTTGGTCGGAGGCGAACAAAGTCACCGTGTACATGCACGGTGCACTTGTTGTCTGGTGATGTTGGTTTGGCCAGAGGTTTTTGTTCTCCGGGAATTCTCGAGTAAATCGAGTGTTCGACTCGAAGCTTTTCGTTTTTTTTGCTCGAAGCAAAATAGGATGGGCTCAGGTAAAAGTTTTGTGTTACAGGTTTTAAAACCTGTCAGTATTTGGATTTAAAATGAAATAAATTTTTTTTGAAAGCCAGATTTAAACAAAGTTTAAATAAGTTTTAAAGCATGGATTCAGAATGAATCTGATTCTAGTTTTAAAATAAATAAGTTTTATGTTAAACAACTTTAAAAAGTTAAAGTATATTTTAGAAAAGTGATTTGAATTTAAAATTGAATTTGGGTTTGAAAACTCTTGTAAATTTCTTTTATAAAACAAGTGTCTTTAACATGTGACGTAAAAGGTTTTTAAATCTGTTTTTAAAACTTTGTTAAGTTAAATTTGTATTTATTTTGAATCTTAAATTGAAATGGAATTTAAAAGTAAATTCAAAAGTAAAATGTTTTCAAATGCATTTGTAAATGATAATTAAGTCATTAATAAGAAGAAATGATTTATCTTAAAGATAATTAGATTTTAATGATTAATAATTAGATAAGTTAATAAATTAATGATTTAGAATTAATAAATTAAGTAATTAAGGATTAAGTGATTAATTAAAGGATAAATAAAGATCATTAATTTGATAAGTTAAGATTTTAAATTAATGATTAAGAATCAATTAATCAAGTAATTAAGATTTATTAAGTTATAGTTAACACTTAATTAATTTAATAATTAGGATTAATTAATGGGTTATTAAAGATTAATTAATTTGTAATTAATAATGATTAATCTAGGTTTAATTACTTAAGAAAGGAAATTAAGAATTGTAAATAGTTATGAAGGTCATTAATTTAAGATTTGTTTAATAATTAATCAATATGATAATTTTAATAATTAATTAGATTGATTAATTAAAGATAATCAATTGTGAAAGTTGTTAAGTATAATTTCTTAATGAATTAATTACTTAAGGTAATTAATTTAATAAATTTGATTTGTTTAAGTTAATTAATTAACTTTAATTAATTTAAATTAATCATTGGAGGATTTGATAAGTATAATTACTTAAATGTAATTAATGAAGTGTAATTACTTAATGAAGCAATTAATGGTAATTACTATATGTAATTGATTGAAGATGATGTAATATGGAAGTAATTTGGATTAAATTACTGTGAAATTAATCAAGGGATTAATTAAGATAATTAATTTAGGAGTAATTAATTTATTAATGAAGTAATTAAGGGTAGTTAATTACTGAATGGGATTAATCAAGATTGATTATTAAATGTGGTTTAGTCAAAGATTAATTACTTAATGTAATTAATTTAAATGGAATAATTAAATCAAGAATGTAATTAGGGATTATTAATTTATATAATTAATGATGTAATTAAGAATTGATTCATTAAGATTAATTAATCAATAATTAGTAATTTTGATTTATTAATTAATGAAATTAATTAAGGATAAATGTAATTAATTATAGTTAATTAATAAATAGAGTAATTAAAGGTTAATTACTGTATTTGGTTATAGATAATTAATTTGTGAAATTAATTAAAGGATAATTACTTGAATGTAATTGAAGGTTAGTTAATCAAGGATGATTAATTAAGATGGAAATTAGAGAATGATTAATTAAATGATTTGTAATTAATTAATGGTTATGTAAGCAAGAATTATAATGATGAATTAATTAATTTAATTTATTTTAAATTAATTAGAGATTAAGTAATTAATTTAATTCATTTTAAATTAATTATAAATGGTGTTTATGAATCATTGCTTATGTATTGATGGATGTTATTGATTTCCTTGAATTGTTTGAAATCTCAGATATGAGATAAATAATGCTATGTGATATAAATGTTTTGGTTGAAGTGTGATGATAACATGGATTATCTATTTATGATGATAATGTAGATTATCTCTCTGTGATATTGTGAATTATCTATCTGTGTGTATATGGATAATGAAATGAATTATTTTAACTTTAAGACAACTTGGCCTTAAAAGATACGTTTTGGATTTCGATGAGACCGGGATCGGGCTTCCAGATTTGGATATCCGAAAACCACATCGATCCAAATTAATGATAGGTCGTGAATCTCAAGTGAAGATGAAGATTCAGAGTGCAAGGGTTATTGTCGATAACTCTGAGGATGATTCCAAAATGAGTGTAACGAGATAATGCCTTCAGTTTCGTTCGAACCCAGAACGAACTTGTATGGATTGAATGCTTTCAGAACATCGTCAGGTGGACGATGAGCATTCTAAGTGATGAGTTATGTTAAGGTAATCGTGACCTCAAGCCTCATCAACCGGGAATGGCTAAAACAGGGGAGGTGCAGCAAGGCTTTGTGGGTAGCACCCACTTGAGAGCGAGATTTTCCCCTGTCTAGATGTCCCTTTTTATTCGGCTGTGTGGGCAGTTGTAGAGCTTCGATTGCTGGGGTTGTTTCCTTCGGGACTGTCCAGTAAGGGATGGTTCCGGCCTTGTGTTGTAGAGGATTGGGAGTAATCCTCGGTACGCTAATCTAGGCCAGGTACTGTGACGGGCGGTACCCCAGTAGCCCTGCCATTATATGGAATCCAATCTCCAATAAGTGCCATACTTATTAGTTGTGCCCAACTATGTTGGAACATGAGATGTAAGCATTCGAGCTATTTCTGTATTATACTTGAAAACCCTAGACCCTATTATAATATCACTGAATTTCCTATCAAATGTTTGGTTAGCGTAAGGTAAAAACTTTTCCATGTTTATGTGTGGGAAGTCTTACGTGATACCCTTTGTTTCAAAGGCTTTCAAAGTTAAGCAACTTTAACCTATTACTCATACCAGACCCATGTCTGACCCGGAGTTTATTTCTGTTTTTCTTAAACTCTCGGGTACTCAAATTTTTACGAGTAGTCAAGAGATTCAGGTTAGCTTTGACAAATTGTGGAGGAGCAATGGAGCAGGAGGCTTCAGCGTTGTAGATATATATATATATAGTTTTCCGCTGTGTTGGTATCTCTGTGTTGTATTTGAGTTGTGTTGAGTTGTATTAACTAGACAGGTGTTTATAACTGTCTAGTATGTGTTGTATTATCCGTGTAACTCTGATGTATATGATACTATGTAATCTCTTATGTGATATATTATATTTCATTCGTTCCGCTGATGAGATTCTGATGTTGTTTACTTCTTTCTTCTCTATCTTTTCTATTTCTCACCCCTTTCTTTCTTAAAGATGATGCGCCTTTCTGGTGGTAGAAGGGCGGGTCGCTACAGTTGGTATCAGAGCGCTAGGTTGAGTGAATACCTAAGCTCTGGAGTGATGTCTATCTTAAGAGAGCGTACTTGTATTTTGGATATAATATATATATATATATATATATATATATATATATTTCTACCTATCTGTTGGGTTACCTGTTCGGGTTTTCCAATATAAGTTATAAAGGTAGATAGGGTAGTGGTGTGTGTAGCACGACTACCAATGGTTGGAGTCTGATGAGGTTGGAAGTGTATCTATCGAGACTGTAGACCCAATACCGTCTCGAGTGAATCTTTGTTGTGGTGTAAGGATTTCACCAATTTCTGAAGGAAATCTGTTAGGGTTCGGAGTCCAGCATTTAAGTGTAAGATGATCGCGCTCGTGTGAGCGGATTTTTGAGAATTTGGATGAGTAGAATTTGGATTCTGACAGTTGAGCAGAAGCTAGTGATGGTATCTTGATACCTCAGGAATTAGTAGCTGTGTGATGAGACACAGTGACTATGGATGTCTCCGAAGATGTTTCTCTGGAGCAAGTTTAAGGAAGTGTGTTTGCATCGATGTTGAGGCTTAGTTCAGCTGGATGTTTGTGTTTGGCTTTGAGGCCTGAGTTTCTCAAGGAGTTTGGATTAGGAAGTCTTTGGCATCAGTGACAGCGTCGTAGTTCAGATTGTTCTATGTATAGGCAAGGAGGCCATCTGTCAGCAGTTTTCTAAAGGTGAAGTTCAGAAGCAGCAGCGTGGACCCATTTTTTCGATGGATTGGCTAGATAGGCTTGACCTGTTCTGATTGGTAAAGAGAGGACAGTTTTCTTTGGATATTAGATTGGGTTGATCGCAAAAGTGACTTGCGATAGTTGAGTGTTCTCTTGGTTTGTCAGAGATCTTTCGGGATTTTAGAATTTTCTCTTTATGAATCTGTTGAACCATATTTTTGAGATGTGTTGTCCAGTTTGTGCTCATGTGTATCATCATCATTTTCATCTTCTCATATCAGAGTTGTTAAGCGGAAGTAGTTGGGAGTGCATCTGTTTTATCTTTTCGGATAGGAAAGGTAAGTTCAGTCTTCTGATGGTGGAGGAGTAGAGTTTGTGTTCTTGGATTGAATGTGAGTGGATCATTTTGATGAGCTGTTTTGTGAGGCTTCAACGAAGGTTGAGCTGATCAGTAGGGATGTAGACAGCCCAGGATCGTCAGATGAATTTTGTGAATAAGAGACGGAGGAATTTGGATTTCAAAGTCGGGAATTCGGTTTTGGATAAGTTTTCTCCGATCGAAGGAGCTTTAAGTTTGGTAAGATTGGGAAGCTAGCTTCGAGATATTTTGGATTTTCTCTATGTTCTGGTGAGGATAAGTGTTTGATCTTCTGGAGTGAATGGTCAGTTTGGATAACTGGGTTTCGATGTGTTTCACGTATCTCTGAGGGAGTACGTGTAAGATCTATCTCTGGTTGTAGAGCCAGTAGTTCAGAGAGTTTTGGATGTTGAGTCAGACTTGTCTATAGTCTGATATCCTATCTAGTTTTGTAGATCTAGATGAGTAGGAGCTCTGTAGCTTAGTAGTATAGTTTTGTTTGGATTCTATAGAGCGAGTATCCCGGTGTTTACTTGGGAAACTCTAGGAAATTCTATCCACAATTTTGTCTGGATAGTTAGATTTGTTTGATTGGATGAGTTGGTTGCTATGGTTGTTAGCATATGATTAATATATGCTTGTGTTTTTAAAAATTAAATCATTAATGAGATTATTAAATTACCTTTGTTTTAAATTTCGGGGACGAAATTCTTTTAAAGGGGGAGGAATGTGACATCCCGGAATTTCTAGCAATATCAATTTAATAATCTGTGGTGAAAATTAAATTGATTTGATAATATTTGTTAATAAATTTGAATTGATTTAATAATCTTCTTTTAAATAAATATTTAACTGATAATTTATCTTTTAAAAGCTAATAAATAGTTTTCTATTTATAATGTATATATATTTGTATATATTGTAAATAGAAATCTTTGGTTTGAATCTAATAAATAAATGAATCTTGTTTTCAAATTCTAATATATTAAGGTAATTTGGAAATTAGGATTTAATTTAAAATATATGGTTTAGATTATTTAAGATAAATGTTTAATTTATCAAATTATATCTTAGCTTAAGTTTAAGATTAGTCAAAAGATTGTTTTAAAATATGGTTTAATCAATATGAGATATTAATTCATTTAATGATAATAGGAAGTTATAATCTCTTTTATAAATTATTTAATTTGACAAATTATTGTTTTTAAATAACATTTATTAATGTATTGTTATATATATATATATAAATATAAATAGACTTTAAAATAGAAGAGCTATTTTCAATTTTAAATGTGTTATTATATATATATAACTTGATTTTTAAAATTGGATTTAGAATTTAGTTTGAATTTAAAAGTCTTAAAATTAAATAGGGTAGATATTTAAAATGTTTGGATTTTAAAGATATTTGTATAAGTCGTTACTTGTATATATATAAATAGCTTTGTTTTATTTTCTCTAATAATAATAATAATATATGAATATAAAGTAAATGTTTGATACTTAAGCTTTAAAAAGAAATAGAAACATAGTTATATTTCCAAGCATAAGACTAAAGGAAAGATATAGATAGTTATAAACACTTAGTTAATTCTGGATACACATGATACAAGGCTGTAAGCTCACAAGTAAACACTTGACATAATTCTGGAAAATCATGTAGATAAGGCTGCAAGGCAAAAGAGAAAGAAATAAATATCTTCATGTTTGTACAGACAAAAGAAAAATCACAAGTACTATACGAAATTTAAACAAAAAAAGATAAGTATGGGTTTGTAGACAAAAGGACCAAGGCATTAAATGCCATTATCTCTAGCAAGGTCGAAATCATCTCAGCCATATTGTTAAAGAGAAAAATCTCTGACCTGGTTGTACAAAAGAAAATAAACAATCGTGTAAACATTGTTATATTTATCAATCTATCTTCCTTGTCTCATTTTCGTTTACAAAAGACTTAGCAAACCAGAGAATAAGCAAGCATATCCATTTTTACAAAACTGAAGCATCATTCATTTAAACAAAAGCATTAGCAACTTAAAGTTTTGAAGTTTTAAAAGCAAAGCATTTTCCAGTTCTTAAGAGTTCAAAGTATCAAAAGCTTTTCAAAATGGAAACTCTGGCTTCATTCTAGAACCTGGTGAGTAACATCACATTTTTAAAATATAAGTATGATTATGGTTGCCTGTTATTTCTGTGATAAATATGTATGGTGTTTATAAGTGCAATGTGCTGTGAATATATATGAATGTATAATTGTGTGTGCATGCCTGAAAACATCTCTGTTCTTTGTTTTCAAACTCAAGAATTTAAATAAAATTCTTTATCTCTTGATCAAACCTTTGTTAGGGTTTAAGTTTTAAACAAAATTTGTTGTTGAATCATAGAGTAAGTTTTTAAAATTTTATTTAAGTTAAAATAAATTTAATTCTGCTCTGGAAAACTCTAAGAATAGGAGAGCTTGAGTTAGTGAAATTTCAAACATCTTAGTTTATAAATTCAGGGTTATAAATCGAACACTTAAACCAAACCATGATTTTTAAAACTAAAATTTCAATTTTTAGTAATGGGATTCGAGCACAGTTCTGGGTTGAACAGAATTTGGTATTGTGGGAAATTCTGGTGATGTAGATGTTCTGGAGGGTTAGGATTCTCTGGAGTGATGCAGTGATGATCGTAGATTTAGGGAAAAATATTGAGGCGGTGGTCAGATGAATCGGCGGTGATGGTTTCCAGTTCGTAAACCTAATTTTGTCGAGGCCAGGGGATTTGATTCGTTCGTCCTCTATGATGGATCGAGTGTAGTGTGTTTTGGTGTGCTGATAGCTGGGTAGTAGTCGAAGCTATGGCCGGAGGTAATGGCTCTCAGGTGGTCGGAGTTTGGAGTATGGCGATGTTTCCAGGTTTGAGGTGTTGGCTCAGTCTGTGTTCCAGGTTGGTTTTGAAGTCTCGAATTTAATTTCGAGCTTTGGGTGGCGATCTGATGATCAGGGTAGGAGGTGGAGTTGTTTGCCGATGTGGGAAGATCAGTGGAGTTGGTCGGAGGCGAACAAAGTCACCGTGTACATGCACGGTGCACTTGTTGTCTGGTGATGTTGGTTTGGCCAGAGGTTTTTGTTCTCGGGGAATTCTCGAGTAAATCGAGTGTTCGACTCGAAGCTTTTCGTTTTTTTTGCTCGAAGCAAAATAGGATGGGCTCGGGTAAAAGTTTTGTGTTACAGGTTTTAAAACGGATCCTTAGGAGATGTGAATCCCGAACATCTCTTGAGTTACTGCACTCACGTTAGACACTGGATAGGAGATGTCAAACCCCGTAAACATCTCTGATGCCATTCCACTTATAGTTATTTACCGTTGATTTAACTCACAGAAGATCTTTTAGTTCTGACTCGAGTGTTTTGTCTTTTCAATTCGCTCGGGTCAGCCTGAGCATTTCAGGATTTGAAGACCTTTTTCTGGAGGACGAAGACGAAGATTTGTACTATTATTACTTATTCTATTATTCCACTACATCATACTGTTCCGTTGCATTATTATTTATTTATTCTCTGTTTATGTAACTCTGATTTTGTATTGTATAAGTATAATCAAATGTTTTGTATACAGCTTCATGAACTGTTATTTGATTATTATATTTTTTCATTCCGCTGCGAGATTCTGTTTTATTTTTTTCTTTCTCTGCGTTTTCTTATTCACCCCAAATAACAATCCGTCCTTCTGTATGGTTTGAGTTGGCACGTGTGTCTTCTTAAAGCGTACAAAAAGGCGGGATGTTACATCACTATAAATTTTGAAATATTATCATTTTCTGTTTTGATTTGAAAATAATTTTGATTCCAACATTGTGGGGTCTGACTCTTTTAAAAATAGGGTAGCAATACCCTAGAATGAGTCCTTGAGAGTATATATATGAGAGAGCGTATTTGTTAGTGTTATAAAAGGTTTTTATATTGTGTTAATCTGTTCCGTTTTGTATTTATAAATTCTGGTTCGTGCATAGGACGCTATGACATCGGTAGGTATTTCTAAACACTTAATAGGACAGGCCGACACAATATTTGTTTTGAAATATAGGTAAATTAAATAATTTAGCCTATTATATTTTTTGTATATAAAATAATAAATTTTATAAATGATATATATTTGGTTGTAATATGTTGGTTGTTAGGTAGTGAAATTTATTAATATAGGTTGGAAATAAGATTTGAAAATAAGATAAATGAAATTGAAATTTTAGAACTTAAGTTCCGGAGTTTTTGAAAAATTTCTTTCGTATGATTTTGGAATATAATAATAATACTATTTAGAAGTATTTTCGGATATAAATATTTCAAAGTGATTTGGAAGAAATGTTTTAAAGGAATTTTGGAAAAAAAATAAGTTTTGTACTCCCCTCTCTATCGCTGGAAAATAATTTCGGTGATGAGTGCACGCATCATCGACATTCATTTTTGAGTTTCAAAGTGGGAAGGCCATTGTAATAGTTGTACTACAGATCTATTTTGATAAACAAATAATTTTTTTAAGGATTAAATATGATTGGATATTAAAGCTATGAGTATATATATATATATGTATATTATTTTAAATGATTTGAAATGGAACCTGGCATTTAGTTCTTAAATTTCTATAAATTAGAGATTTCAATTATTATAATGGAATAAAAAATTTAACTATTTAATAATTGAAACTTCTAAATGAAAATAAGAAATTATATGCTAAGTTATAACTGAAATATACAAGGAATTTGAAATTTGTAGCTTGCAAACGAAAAGAATATGAAAATAAGAAATGATAATTATTGAACCTTTGGTTAATTAAAATAAGTAAGTCAACTTGTGTAACTTTCAATTGCATTCTTAAAGACATATATATAACTTACCAATTGTAAAAACTTGAAATGTTAAAAGAATATGTAATGGAAATTTTTACAAGTAAAACTTGTGTAATGGAAGTGTTCAATGAAATTTACTATTATAAATAAGAAATTTGATATGAAAATAGTTATAAACTTGAGTTAAAATTGTAATACTGCTAATTAAATGAAATAGAAAATGAGTACTGTCAGTAAAGGATTTTGAACTTAAGTTAATATTGAAACTATTTATAATTAAAATAAATAATAAAAAGAATGTAATGCAATAAAAGAAATTGATAAGATATGAATAAATAAAGATGAATTTTTGTAAATAATAAAGGAAACTAAATGAAATAAACACTGAATGAATGAATGGGAATAAAATTTTGTAAGAGGTAAATGTAAGTTAAAGAAATAATCCTTGTATGAATGAAAAGAAAAAAAACTGTAAAATGTTGTGAAAGAAATTTAATAAGAATAACTCAAGTGCATTGTTAATTATTGTTTGTTTTGGTTTATGGGTTGTTTGGGATAGGATACTTCTAATTGTTTAAGATGTATGAAAAATCTATTGAGTTCGTCTAAGACTGTTGAGTAAATGGTGCACTCAGTGGTTTATTTGTCATTCTAGGCGGTTAAAAATTTCTGAACCCGAACAAACCATTTGTTTGTTTGCTATGGATGGATAGTTGATTCTATTGATTTCATATGATGATTGTATGCCGTGGTTGCCAGTGATTGTTGTTTATATTAATTTGTTTGTTAGTGGTTGAAACAACTTTAAATATTTCATTTCATATAATTATTAACATCTTTGGATCGTATAAGTGAAATGCAGGTATGAAAGTAATTGCCACTGCTTTTGGTTTCATAAATAAGCGTTGTTTGCCCGACAAATAGGTACGTTCTCGGATTACGGTTTTATATAGCGATATTATATTAATTTCCCGCAGTTGGGATATATATTATTTTGAAATATATGATGTATATTGATTATTTTAATATTCTTATTTCTCTCGAGCCTCTCCATACAAAGGAGATTCCGCCGAAATTTTTCGTGAATTTTGGACTTAGAAAATTTTGAGAAATGTTTTCCAAACTTTATTACTTGAATATAAAAGGATTTAAGTGTTATAAATTGATACATTTTATTTAAATTATTTAATTTTGTAAATTTATTTGTTTATAAATTTAATATTTTGAATAAGATATATTGATTACTTAATTCCTTCTTTCTCCTTCTTTTTCCTTTTCGGGGACGAAAAGTTTTGAGTGGGAGAGAGTGTAACAACCCATAAATTTTCGATAATTTAATTTGTTAATTTAATGAATCTTGTTATTTAATATTGGAAGAAATAAAAAGTTGTAATGTAATAATGAAATGAATATTAAATGAAATGCAACAATGTTAATTAAAGAAAATTATTAACAATTTGAATGAAATTCCAATGAATGAAATAATGTGAATGTTCTACTTGGCTATAAATTGAATATAAGAAAACAAACGTAAAAATTGAATTAATTAATGAATTTAAAATATAATAAATGGTAATTGAATAAATCAATGTTCTGTAAGTAATTATAATATTTGTTCTAAAGTAATAAACTTAAAAGTAATTAAAGGTTAATGGTAACAATTGTTATAAGTTACCTATTTGTTTAGTTCATAAAATTAATTTGAAATCAATTGCAGTTAATTGACTTAATTAGTGCAGTTAGTGTAGATTAAATTAGTAATTGGAGAATGTTAATTCAATAGGGAGCAACCAATGTAAATTCAATTCATAATATGGCAATTGATTGAATAAAAATAATTGAAATTCAAGTTCGATTAATTTATTGGATTTTAAGCTGTAATAATTGGATTAATTGCAATTAAATGAAATTAAATATTTAAATATTACGTTAATTGAAATTAAGATGAAATTGGGAAACATCGATGTGCTAAGAGATAAACCAATGTTAGTTATACCCTTATTGTAATAAAAGACTTGAATAACAATGTGACGCCCCACCTCTATACTCACACTAGCCAAGGCCACTACGAGGTAATGCCGTCGACTAGCGCGAAGAATAAGGCTGTTGAGGAGAGACCATTTGTGTAATTGCTTTGTGTGAGTACGGATATGTTGATAGTATGACATGCATTTCATTTCAAGAGGAAATCCGACATATCAAATACAAACTCAAAGCTACCACACAGTGGCTATGTGGCCTTCGGAAACAAATATAGAAATAAGCATAACACAAATCAGTCACAGATATTCATATCACAAAGACGGAAACAGATATAAATATAACGCATAGAAGTGTACATCAAAGTAGTGGTCATACAAGATCCACTACATCAAAAAAGAATAGGTACAAGTGCTAGACAAAAAGTATACATCAAGGAGTCTCTATCTCGAATGTATAAAAGAAAAATACTAATCAAAAGTTGTTAGCCAAAAATCAGATGATGGTCCTTGATAAGAAGTCAAGTGGAAGCACCTGTAATACCTCGGTCTGACCCGAGTATTATTCAAAAAGAAAAATAATAAACGGATCAGTCTAGCTATAAATATCATATAAGATGAGATAGGATAAGAGATACAACAAAAATATATGATAACAATAATGCCATGCTTTGACAAGCATACATATGATAACAACAAAAATCATACAATATCAAATCATCTTAAATATCCAAAAAGAATATCACATTCTTAGCTTATTCACCAAACCTCAAATATTGACAAAACATATCAATGCCAATTGCGAAAATCGGTGAAATACAAATTCCAGAAATCAATAATTAGAAATCCAGAAAACACAAAGAAGGGGTAGGCCTATCACAAACGGGAGCATGAAAACTCACTAACATGTGTATCACAAATGGGTCGCTATCCCATAAAATGAGTCGGAGCTCCTCTAAACAGGGTATAGTCCCCCCTTGCGGAATATGAGCCGTAGCTCCTCTTATGAGCCGAAGCTCCTCCAAACAGGGTATAGTCCCCCCTTGCGGACTACGTGCCAAAGCTCCTCCTATGAGCCGAAGCTCCTCCAAATAGGGTATTGTCCCCCCTTGCAGACTATGAGCCGTAGCTCCTCCTATGAGCCGAAGCTCCTCCAAATAGTGTATAGTCCCCCTTTGCGGACTATGAGCCGTAGTTCTCCTAACAGGGTATAGTCCCCCTTTTACGGACAAAGAGACATCGCACATCGCTAGTCTAAATCACCAAAGGATCATCATTGATCGATAAGTGTAAATTACACTAAGCTAGTAAATAAATGAGTTTAGCTTCATGTCCCATAACCACAGGCTTAACTTAAATATTTACGAACAAATTGTAGATTTCCACTCGAAAATTGTCACAAAAGTTCAATCGAACAAGTCCAAGAATTAACCGACGAAGTAAACGCAATCATTTCATACCACTTGTTTTGCTAAACCGTTTAATTAGATTTCTCATACGAATGAGGTAAAGGTTTGTATATACTAATAGATTGGAAGACAGTTTCAAAAATAAGCTTTGTATTAAAAATAACATTGAAACCATTTTTGTTAAAGAGTTTGAGTATTTACTACTAGTTTGGAAACCTTTGTATTTAAAAGTGACAAATCACAGAAATGATTGTAAAAACAATCTATCACCAAAAATCCACATTCGACAACGTGAATTCAAACCATAAAAATCGATATCAAATCCAATCAAATGGATATTCCCAAAAATCCATAAATGAAGTCATTAAAGTCGATAATAAGTGATAACAACTAACCGGATCAACAAAAATCGATTAAAATTGGAAATCCATTCAAAAACAGGCAAAATAGGCAAAATGAACAGTTCCAAACGTCCGGTAGAAAATCCAAACGTCCGGTTGAAAATCCAAACGTTTGGATTTAGGTTCTGGAAATATATATTTTCCCTGAAACCTTCTAGACATCTGAAAGGTTGTATCAGACGTCTAAGAGGTTGTATCAGACGTCTGAGAGGGTGTACCAGACGTCTGACAGGGTGTACCAGACGTCTGAAAGGTTGTATCAGACGTCTGATTCTGTTCTCTGCATTTTTTTCCTGCATTTATCAAAATTTTCTCTTCTCCAGGGTCTATAACCAGACGTCTGGACTTGACCAACCAGAAGTCTGGTCACCTGGTTTGGGCAACAATTTGCCTAGGCCATGATGGCCAAAATGATTCGGGAGCGATCGGACGAGCAACGAAGACTAGGGATTTATGCCAAGCGACAACCCAGCCTTATAGGCTCTTCGATACACCCCAAATATCATGTCCAAACATCCATAGTAGGATTTTCATAAAATTGGACTTAAAAACCAAAAATTGGAAAATTCACCAAATCAATTCAAATCAAAAGCAAATGAACATGAATAGATTTTAGGAATTCATACCTAACAACAATGAAAGTTATAGACGTAGATGTGAGTTCAAAAACTCACCTTTAAACCCAAAAACAACAAATGAGAAGCTCAAAAACAAAGGAAAGATCAAGTACTCTTCAACTTCAACTCTAGAAGCTCCATTCTAAGTGCAACAGCCCGCAGTTCCGTACCCCTTAAAATCGACACTATTCTCCAACATCGATTCAAAGAGAATGGAAATACGAACCATTTTGGGTTAAAGAAGAAGAAGATAGAAGAAGAAAATAGAAAACAACATCAGAAACTAACCATCGCAGCGGAATAAAATATAATATATAACAACTGGTCTTTACACAAAAACAAATCTGTTTATACATTACATCATCAGAGTATACATAACACACAGCTGGACAGTAATCATAACCTGTCCTCACACAATTGAATATACAGTAATCAACACAGCGGAAATACATAAACAAGTACGGAAGTACGTGTCGCCATCCAGCTCGTCTCTTGGGCTCCACATCATCCTATCTTGAATCTAAAATACTCGGTCTGACCCGAGCATTTAATAAAATAACACCCGAGTCAGTTTGGAAAACCAGCATGAGGAAACACACTCAATTGGATTATTAAAGTTCTCCAAACCCTTTGAAATCAAAAGCATCTCGTAAGACCACGCCACAAATAAACATGTCGGGTTTTTACCTTACGATAGCCAAAACACTTTTTATCAAATCCGTCTGATATTATAATAGTGTCTATATAAAAATACTTATTCAAATAGCTGAAATTGTTACATGATTAAATTCCAGCATACTAGCCACAAAGTGGGTTCTACAAACAAAAACCGAAAAGGCACGTAGGGAGAATGGACTTCCAACTAATGACTAGGCACTGGGGTACCACCTGTCACAGTACCTGGTCTAGATCAGTGTACCGAGGACCACGCCCGATCCCCTACAACACAAGACCGGAACTACCTAAGGGTAATTCCGAGTAAGATCACCCCACGGTTGGCGTGACCAATCGCCACACAGTCGAAATAAAAAGGGACATCTAGACAAGGATGACCTCACCCTAATGGGCGCTACCCACATAGCCTTGCTACATAACCCCTGATTTTCAGTCATTCCCGGTTGATGAGGCTTGAGGCTAAGTGTTACCTTTATAGACATATCCCTTAGAATGCCCATCGTCCACCTGACGATGTTCCGAAAGCATTCATCCATAAAAGTCAGTCCCGGGTTCGAATGGAACCGAAGGCACTACTCCTACTACATCCATTTTGGAATAATCCTCAAGATTAGTAGCGATTAGCCCTAGCACTTTACTGCTCCATTTTCAACTCCAAACTCGTTTTCCCCACGAAAACGTACAAACCGGATCGAAGTGGTTTTCGAGAAATTAATCTCGATCCCGGTCTCTTCGAAACGATCAGCGCATTGGCCAATATTGATAGTCGGTTATTTAACTATCAATTAACATTCACAAACATCCATCAAACAATAAATAATTTCCCAAATTAATTATTTACCTCATAAATATCTTCGCAAGATATATTTTCACTTTCAAACCTTTTTGAAAACAGTTTCAAACCATCTTTCTCTTCACGGAATAAATTTACCAAATATTTTAATTTCCACTGAAATCTCCAAGTACAAAACACTTTAGATTTTTAAAGTAATTTAAAACACTATATTATAAAGTATACTTTAAACAAAATATTTAAATTAAAAACTACTTTAATACTTAATTTAAAAATATATACTTTAAGAATATTTAAAATAAAGCTAATTATAAAATATAAAACTAAATTTTTCTCTTTTTAAAACATAATACCAAGTCACCTTTAAATACTTACTACTAAAATAAATTTAAAAAATACACATTTAAAAATAATAGATTTTCCCAAACATACTTTTAAAACAACTTTGAAACTTAACTTATACTTAAGAATTTGCTTTGGAAACGTACTTGGCTATCAGGGAAATACACTTCTCTTTCACCTCCTTTAAAAATAAATCACTATTTATTTTTAAACAAATTTACCCATTCCTTTAATAAATTCCCATCTTGAATTTATTCTTCCAAATATCCACCGATATATTATTTCACTTTATAAACCAGTTTATAAATTTCATAGTTTCATCTTCCCTTTAAAATTCCAATTTCAACACTTAATCAATTTCTAAATTGATTTCCAAATCAATTCCATTTTAATACAAATTCTTTTACTTACTCAAATTTATTTTAAAAATCCGTTAATTTCATTAATTCCAGATTCAACTTCTAAATTAGGATTTTAAAAATCTTATTTAACTTGAAATTACAAATTTCATGTTTATCTTCAGATTTCTTCCTGATCTTTCAAACAAATTTAAACCTTGAATTTTTAAATAAATTCTTTACTCCTTTTAAATACTATAACTTGAATTTATTTATTCAAAATATCTCTTTTCCCAAACTTTGGACTTACTTGTTTAATAAAAAAAAACTTTTATTCTTCCCATTCATTTTAAATTATCCAAATTCCTTATAATTATTTTATTTGATAGTTTCCTTTTATTTACCTTAAAAATTCCAAACTTCATATATATATATATTCAATCCTCAAAATTCCAATATATATATACACACACAACCAAGCAAGAGTAATCAATAAATTCCAATTCCCAATATGATCAATAAAATTCATCACAGATCATCACATAATCATAACGTTGAATATACACAATAAATTGAAACGCTTTGAGGAATCCAATTGGATCCCTCCAACCTGCTTTCCCTGCATCCACAGATGTTAGCACAATATAAAATACCAATTCCACTTCGAGGTGGAATATCGCGGTATATGGGATTAATATAATATCATCCGCTATTATGCGGCGCATAGGGTCTCATCCGCTATATAATGCGGGAAATCAATCACTCCAATATATATACTACTATATATAATATACCATATCCAATCAATTCCAATCAACCATTCAATCAAATATTTAAATTTAACCATTTAAATTTAAATAACCCAGATGAGTGAGATTAACTCACCTTTATTTTATTCGCAGTCCACTCTAACTGACTTGATTCCATGATTTAAGACCCTTGAATAAACATAATAGGATTTTTATTAATATTTGAATAATCGATTATCATTTATTAATTTAATTTTAAACTAATAATTCTTCTTTTAAAATCTTTCAATATCTTAGAATAATTAAATAGGTTAATTTAAACCAACTAGGAAATTTAAAATGTATATTTATATTTCTTTTGAAAATACATATGTATACTCATAAAAATAGATTTCAAAAACCTAATTTTTATAAAATCTCTACAACATCTTTAAAACTTCTATATCTTCCCAAAAATCACATATATTATTTCTTTTTTTTTAAATTAGAACATGCATGTGTATAAAATTCATTCCCTTTTTCTGTAAACAACACAAATTACTTTACTGTATATAGATTTATAAATTAAAGAAATAAATTGTTTTTAACAACTTACTGTATATATATTCTTCTCTGTGAATATTCATTATACATATGTTGATATCAAATTGCAAAAATGAATCGATAAATATACCTAATTCCAGCAGAACCCACCACCGCGAACTCGACCTGACTCGCTTGAACGTCATCAACCATGGCCCTTTCTTCCACCGTACTCGAAGGCATTTGCCGAGTTTCCTCTCACACGCGTGACTTCCAACATCGACGACCCACCCACTTATGCGCCTGACCTACGAGCGCCTCCTCCCCCTAATTCGAGCACACCCCCACGTGCGATACCCCCCTAATCTCTTGAACAAAGTCGCGGCTAAGCGCTGGACGATCGAACGCCATCCCTCTACCGTAGTCAACGAAACCACGGCCTAATCGAATGCGATTTCGAATCACGAAATTGGTTTTGACGTTTCTTTTTTATTGAAGATGATTTCGATTTTTAATTTTTGTTTGATTGTAAAATAAACTGAAAGCTTTTCTTTTAAAAGAAGGAGAGGAGAACGATATTTCCTTCGGCTGTGAAACGAAATAAAAGAGGAAATCTTGCCTGCTTTGAAAAGGCAGGAGACGTGTTATTAAAGACAGAGTAGGTAGTAGGGTGGCTATAGTGATTTGAATTGAAAAAGTGCTGATGTGAAATGAATTTCAGCAAAAGGAAAAAATGTAGGCTGATGGTGAAAGGAACCAGGCTGGTGAAGGAATCTCAGCTGGATTAGGGTGTATAAATATATATATCTGTGTGTGTGTGTATTAAATACAAATTGTCTCGATTTATGTAGCACGAAATTTTGACCTCCTATCAAGGCGTGCCGCCAGGCGTTTATAATGATATACCCCTGTTTCGAACACAATGGAAAAGCTTTCGAGTCCTAATTCGATCGTATGGAGAAGATAGCTTTTTGGACCCAGTTATTATATTGAATTCGATATAAATTTCAGCGCGTATATATATCGTACGCTCACACAACAACTCCAAACGCTACGAAAATTGAAATCTGATAATAATACAATATTACGGATCCAATGGAACTGGTTTCGTCGAATTCCGAGACTATACCCTGAAAGGCTATTTTTAAATATCGATTTAAACGATATATTTTTAAAACTTAACAAATCACTTTTAAACTCAATTTTAAAAGTTCTATCACCTTCGGTGTTATTAATATGAATTTTATAAGCCTTCAAATTATTTTTAACAGGCCTAAAACCCCAGATTCAACATTTTATCCAATTTTTTATTGTTTATTTCAATAATTAAATTACCCAATAAATAGTGATATTTGAAATTCAAGTTAAAAATTAACCTTTTAAATATTTAAAATCAATTAAATATTCCAATTTCAAATGTCAAAAATTCCGGGTCGTCACACTAAGCTTCTCTTTGATTTTGGAGCTTGGATCTTGAATTTCCTAAGAATCTAGGGCTTAGGAATTTTAATTTTTTTCTTTTCCCCCATTTTTCTTTTAGGGCTTGAGTATTAGGAAATTGGAAATGAAATGAATGAAGAGTAGAGGGGTGGAGTGGGACTTATTATGTAGAGGAGTTGGGTTCTCTTAGTGGGCTGAAACCCAAACCCAAAGCCCCAAATGAAAATATCAAAATTCTACTCAACTCCAAACATATCGATGTTTATACTCAAAAAGGTTGTAAACGCCATTTTGGACTCAATGGAAGTAGTCTCGGGTCCCAATTTGACTGTTTACAAAAAGTAACATTTCAGACTTTAATCCGATTAACGATGCTATATTTAAATAAAACATTTAAATATATAATCGTGAAATATGCGGGTTGTTATAGACTCCCCTCCTTAAAGAAATTGCATTCTCGCAATAATTAAGAGGAAAACAAAAGGTAACAACCACATACAAAGGCATAATCAACACAAAAGAAAAAAATTGAAGTGAGAAGTTCACCTTTAAAGAGCATGAGAGAGTAAGTCCGGATGTGTTTGCTCGATGAATTCTCTAGATTCCCAAGAGCAATCCTTAGGATTTTAGGACCATTGAACTTTCACAAGCGGAACATCTTTATTTCGAAGGTGTTTAACCTCCGAAGCAATGATATGAATAGGATGTTGCTCATAAGTCAAATTAGGTGAAACATCAATTTCTTCAATAACACCGGGCTCAAGAATAGAATCGGAATCCCTAAGGCATTTCCATAGTTGAGAAACGGGGAACACGTCACGAATAGCAGAAAATTGAGCCGATAATAAAAGGCGATAAGCCACGGAACCAATACGTTCGGTGATGGGAAATGGACCAACATATCGAGATGCTAATTTTCCCGATCGACTGCAACACACAACGCCCTTCATAGGGGAAACACTAATGAACACCAAATTTCTAAGGGAGGAAACAATGGCCGCGAGCACTTGATCATGAGTGGCATATCCAGTCTCGGTAGGCTTTAATTGTATAGAAGTATAAGCGATAACGTGTTCCCTTTTTGCATGAGAACGACACCCAAAACCAATACTGTTAGTCCTTGAGATGATGGTTTTGATGACAACAACCTTATAATAAATTATAAATTATAAATACTAACATTACAAGTTTAGATATATATGTATTTGCAGGATCTAACCATGGAGGTATCAAGAATGAAGACTGTACAGTATAGAGATTCAAGATACAGAGATAGAAGACTCATGAGTATCAAGATTATCAAGAGTTCAAGGTTAAGTCTGTTTTATTAGGAATATTTGTTAAAACTCGTAGAAAAGCACTGGAATCTTAATATCCAATTTATTCGTGGAATGGAATCCACTTCGAGCCCGTTAAAGGGATGGAACCCTAAGTAGGATGGAACCTACGAAAATCTAGTGGGACATTGTTTTGTATCCACTAATTTTAATTCAAATGATTTTACAAAATTATCTTGTTTTCAAAATGATTTCAAAAATTTCCTTTTAAAAGATTCAAAACTCTCTATCCTGATTTTAAATAATTTTAGCCTCAAAACATCTTTAATTTCAAAGTCAAAATACTCCTGTTTTTAAATGTCTTTTCAAATAATATATTTAACTTTTAATATTTATACTTAGATTTAAATATAAAATTATAGTTAAATTATGTATTTATTGTTCTTTATATTTACTTATGAATTTCAACTATATTCAAGTATATTTATAAAGTTTTAAATAGTTTTTATATAAGATAAATATTGTTTTTATAGAAATTCAAATTATCATTTTTGGCCGAGGGATGTCGACATGCCCCTAGGTAGTATGTCGACATAGTGACAGTTGAAGTTCAAATTCAAATTTCAAAAGAAGTGTCTATTCGCCATAACTCTTCATGAATGGTCATGGCTGTTGGTTTTCTATAAATATGGGTCAGTTTCAACGAATTTTCAATCATATTTTTCTGATTTTCACTCCTCTTCATCTTCCACATTTCTTATTACAAAATTATACCATTACTCCGAAATCAACATCGAATCATACTCGATTACTTCTAGTTTGATTCTACATCACTATCTCTACAAGGTTCTCAGTGCTATTCAGAGTTATAGACTTCTTTGTAATATATTAGCGAGACAAGGTGTGATTGTAGCCTTGGAAATCAATTGGGTGAACTTGTTGCCCCGGAAATCAAGTATCTCTACCCAGAGGATTGGTATTCTGGAGGGTGTACCTCGTAGCCTTGAAATCGAGGGTTGTAATTGTTGAATTGCTTTTGAAAGGAAATCCATACTTAGTTATACGGGACTGGATGTAGGGTAACTCCGAACCAGTATAAAATCCGATGTGTTCTTTCCTTTACTGCTTTTAATTATATTTGCATCTATGTTCGATTCTGTGTTCATATCTGTGTCTAATTAGTGTATACATTGTTAATAAAGTTAGATAAACTCAAAAAGATTAACAAATTTCTTAAAACACTATTCACCCCCCCTCTAGTGTTAATTCTAGCCTTAAGATCCTTAATCCGCATTTCTCACATTTGGTATCGGAGCTTTGTTTTCAAAAGTTTCATAATCTGAATTTTGAAAAAGTTTTTTTTAATGGCTATTTTTGAAAAATCTATTAAAACTAGTTTAGAATTGTTTAAATCATCATTGTTCCATGAGTCTGCATATGAATGTTATTCAAATTCTAGTTGTCTACTCCAATTTTATAATGTGCATGAAAGATGCTTTATGGGTATTGAGGAATCAATCCACAATGGACAATCTGTGCAGATCAAAAGGATTAAGTGTATACTTGATAGTGGTTGCTCTAGACACATGACTGGTAATCCAGATATGCTGAATAATGTTATATACAAAGACAGAGGATTGGTTAACTTTGGAGACAACTCGAAAGGATACGTGATTGGCATCGGCAATTCGATTTCAAGATATTGTGCATTCTTTAATATCTTTGGAAAAGGAATTTTCGGAAGAAGATCAAGTCAGAAAATTTTTAAATTCTCTCACTCCAGAATGGGATCAAAAGACACTTGCAATTAAAGAGGCAAATGACATCAGTACTTTAAAGATAGAAGAATTGATTGGAAATCTAATGTCATTTGAAGTTCAAATGATCGGGAGAAGAGAAAGCAAAGCATCTGAAAAGAAATCAATGACATTCAATGCATTGACCGATGGATCGGACTCAAACAGTGACAATGATGAAGAGATATCATTTATGACCAGAAATTTTACGAAATTTCTGAAGTACAGAAAATTGAATAGTTCCAAGAGAAACAACTTTAAGAATTCCGGTAATCAGACTACAGTACCAAACTTTATCAAATGCTTCAGTTGTGACGAACCAGGTCATATAAAAAAGAACCGTCCGTATCCAGAAAGGCAGAATCCTCCTATGAACAATGAACCAGCAAAGAAACGGAAGCATGCATTTACTGCTACTCTAGATGACTCAGATTCGTCCTCAAGTGATGATGATCAGAAGACGGATAACTCGAATTTGTGTTTCACTGCAGTTCACGACTCCGACGAGTTCAAAGAAACGGACTCAGAAAAAGGTACACGTTTACAGTATAATTGGTTGAAATTGCTTGCATAGAATTAGTTGCTTGATTGTTTGATTGATTGATTTTAAATTAATATGCTGTTTGAATTTTAATTTTTTTTACTATTTTTTTTTATTTTTATTATTTTTGACACATTCTGAAATATATTATAAGTAAAATAATATTTCATAAATATAGACATTAATAATAATATTTATATATATGTATATTAGATATCTTAGGAAAATCATATCATGAAAATTCACAAGCACATGTCGACATGGCCCCTACCACGATGTCAACATGCCTACCTGAATTTGAATTTCAAATTTTGAATTCAAATGTTTGAATTTCCCTCTACCTTTTCACTTCATTTATTTCTTTGAAAAGATACCTTTTGACCAGAGAATATGTCCTTTGAAAGTCTATTTATCCACTATCTTTTATCATATCTTTTCGCTTTCATTTTCAAATTCAAACTCTCTCTTCATATCTTCAAGCACTCTACTCTCTACTCTAATGGCTTCTTCAAGCAACCCCTCAACCATGAGAATTTCCAGAAAAATCAAAGAGAAATTATTCAATGATCCGGAGGCAATTAAAGCATACATCAAATATGCTAATTATGCCAAAGTCCATCCCGAAAAATTTGCTATTTTTTAAGATTTTTCTTCTTATGAAATTGATTCTCTTTTTGCAAACAATGGTGTTTTAAGTCTTATTGACTCTTCTTAAAACGATTTTGTTTGCTATTCTAATATTGTCAAAATCTTTTATGCTAATCTAAACGTGCTTTTTATAATGGAAAAGAGAATGAGATTTGGAGTAGTGTCAAAGGGAATCAAATTGTTTTGAATTGTGATCTCTTGGGTACAATTCTTAATTGCAAAAGCACGGGAATGGATCTTTCTAGTTTTAAAATCGATGAACATGATCGTGAGACATTTCATCATATTTTTGAAGGAGATGAAAACTTTGAATTTAAGAATCGAAACTTTCGTCCTAAAGCAAGAATTGTCAATCTTCTTTTACAACATACTTTGACCCCAAGACCGGGTAATTTTAACAATCCTACTTCAAAAGTGTGCAAAGCACTTTTTGGTATTTTCGGAAATTATGACATTAATTGGGCGCAAGTTATTTTGGATGAACTTCGTCCTAAAAATTTTGAAATG
This sequence comes from Allium fistulosum, assembly GCA_030737815.1. Lineage (NCBI taxonomy): Eukaryota > Viridiplantae > Streptophyta > Magnoliopsida > Asparagales > Amaryllidaceae > Allium > Allium fistulosum. Next base: position 1,114,971,813 of record CM060905.1, read on the forward strand.
ATAGAAAACACTTTATATCATGGAATTTACCTTACTCGGATTTTTAACTATTTTGGAGTGGATTTCAAAGGTGAATAATTTTTCTCTAGAAAAGTTTTTAATATCTCAAACATTTCTCTCATGAAAATCCCATATGTTTTTCAACCTTATGAGACTGTTACCAAAAAGGAAGAGCATTTGGCTCATGAAGAAATGGAAGAGGAAGAGGAAAAAGAAAGGGATGAAATGGAAATAGAAGAAGAAGAAGAAGAAGAAGGTGAAACATCCTTAGAAAGTATTGAATACCCTTCCAATCCATCCAACAAAACCCTTCTCAAAAATTAAAAGATAATTGTGGAGAATCAACGGATTTTAAAACGATCCGTTAGTAAGAAGTTGGATAACATGTCTTCGAAGATGAACAAGTTATTTTCAAAAGTCAACAAGAAACTTGGACTATCCTCATCCTATTCATCTTCTAACTAGTTTTATCTTTTAGTATCTTATTGTATTTGTCTTAGTTTGTTTCGAATGTTCGTGTAGTTCCTTATGTTTAATCATTGTATTATCCAATTATGCAATGAAATTGAGTTTCCTTCCTGTCATCTAGCTTATTTTATATCTAGAATAAATGTTAGTATATTATAGAAAAATATATATATATATATATATATATATGTATGTATATCATTATTCACAAAATAAAATTATCATCAATTTTCACTGAATTGTGTTGACATACCTCCCTTGACCATGTCGACATGTACTGGTCAGAAGTGACTATTGATTTTGAATTTGAAATTTGAATAACTACCAAATGTCTATTCATTTCAAACGAATTTCTACACCTATATATACCTTTGTCTTCCAGAAATCTTCACTGAATTTTATTTCTCATTATCTATATCCTTCATTTCTTTCTCTAATTCAATTATGGCCAATCCTATTCATAATATATCTGAAAATCTTGAAGAAACACTCAATTCATTCAAGAATATTCTCTCTATCATCCTCCGTAATCAGTGTCACTTAGAATTAAGTGAAATGTAGATGATCAAGGAACAAGAGAGACACTTCGATGTAATTCGATGGATGATCTCCTCCCTGCACAAGGATGATAACGAAGCACATCCTCCCGTTTCTCTATCTGTTGATAATGAAAATTGGGATGCAATCAAACAAGACCCTATCTTTGGAGAAGAAGGATGTTCCTCGTAACGTTTAATTTTCTTTCTTTGATTGATTAGTTTTAATTAATTTGTTTGATTTGATTTGGTTTGGATTGATACTTTGTGTGGATTGATTTCATTTGGTTTGAAGTTTGCTGTGTGAAACATGTATATATATACATTAAAATGAATATAGTCTTTAGTTAAGTTATTATGCTCATAAGTATCATTATTTCTTAATCTATATATTATATATTCCGTTGTATAGTTTATCAATGCATGTACTAAAGTCCAAGAGTAAGGGGGAGTAAATTTTTGTTGATGACAAAGGGGGAGAAGTATAAAATAGGGTAGTTAGGCATAGATTTAGGGGGAGTTGTTAGTTTTAGGGGAGTTATTAGGATAGAAGGAATATTTTATAAACAAAGGTTGTCATCATCAAAAAGGAGGAGATTGTTAGTCCTTGAGATGATGGTTTTGATGACAACAACCTTAGAATAGATTATAAAATATAAATACTAACATTACAAGTTTAGATATATATGTATTTGCAGGATCTAACCATGCATGTATCAAGAATGAAGGCTGTACAGTATAGAGATTCAAGATACAGAGATAGAAGACTCATGAGTATCAAGATTATCAAGAGTTCAAGGTTAAGTCTGTTTTATTAGGAATATTTGTTAAAACTCATAGAAAAGCACTGGCATCTTAATATCCAATTTATTCGTGGAATGGAATCCACATCGAGCCCGTTAAAGGATGGAACCCTAAGTAGGATGGAACCTACGAAAATCTAGTGGGACATTGTTTTGTATCCACTAATTTTAATTCAAATGACTTTACAAAATTATCTTGTTTTCAAAATGATTTCAAAACTTTCCTTTTAAAAGATTCAAAACTCTCTATCCTGATTTTAAATAATTTTAGCCTCAAAACATCTTTAATTTCAAAGTCAAAATACTCCTATTTTTAAATGTCTTTTCAAATAATATATTTAACTTTTAATATTTATACTTAGATTTAAGGGGATTTTAGGCTCAAGGAAAAAGTTGTAGAAAAATTTAGTTTTAAGGACAAGAAGTTTGTTTTTTAGGCCGAAGGACACTTTTTAGTGTAAATCACAGAATGATAGTTGTAACTATCATTTTCTGTTTACACTAAAAAGTGTCCTTCAGACTAAAAAGCAAACTTGCTGTCCCTGAGACTAAAATTTTTCTCAACTTCTTCCTTGAGCCTATTTTCCTGTAGATTTAAATATAAAATTATAGTTAAATTACGTATTTACTGTTCTTTATATTTACTTATGAATTTCAACTATATTCAAGTATATTTATAAAGTTTTAAATAGTTTTTATATAAGATAAATATTGTTTTTATAGAAATTCAAATTATCATTTTTGGCTGAGGGATGTCGACATGCACCTAGGTAGTATGTCGACATAGTGACAGTTGAAGTTCAAATTCAAATTTCAAAAGAAGTGTTTATTCGCCATAACTCTTCATGAATGGTCATGGCTGTTGGTTTTCTATAAATATGGGTTAGTTTCAACGAATTTTCAATCATATTTTTTTGATTTTCACTCCTCTTCATCTTCCACATTTCTTATTACAAAATCATACCATTACTCTGCCGAAATCAACATCGAATCATACTCTATTACTTCTAGTTTGATTCTGCATCACTATCTCTACAAGGTTCTCAGTGCTATTCAGAGTTATAGACTTCTTTGTAATATTTCAGCGAGAAAAGGTATGATTGTAGCCTTGGAAATCAATCAAGCGAGAAAAGGTGTGATTGTAGCCTTGGAAATCAATTCGGTGAACTTGTTGTCACGGAAATCAAGTATCTCTACCCAGAGGATTGGTATTCTGGAGGGTGTACCTCGTAGCCTTGAAATCGAGGGTTGTAATTGTTGAATTGCTTTTGAAAGGAAATCCGTACTTAGTTGTACGGGACTGGATGTAGGGTAACTCCGAACTAGTATAAAATCCGGTGTGTTCTTTCCTTTACTGCTTTTACTTTATATTTGCATCTGTGTTTGATTCTATGTTCATATTTGTGTCTAATTAGTGTATACATTGTTAATAAAGTTAGATAAACTCAAAAAGATTAACAAATTTCTTAAAACACTATTCACCCCTCCTCTAGTGTTAATTCTAGCCTTAAGATCCTTAATCTGCATTTCTCACAAATACGACTAGCATCGGTACAAACAATAAAGTCTTGATTCCCTTCGGGAATCACAAGAATAAGAGCATCGGAAAGGAGTTCTTTTAATTGATCCTCTTTCCTGAAAAGCTAAGACTTTCCAAATTATAATTAACTTTGTGTAATCATCTTTTTAGAAAAATTTACTTTTTACAAGTCAATTTATTGTGTCTGACTGTCTCATCATAGCGTTTAGGAGATTCCTATCGATAACATTGATCAAGCGCATCGACTAGAATTTTTAAAGCACTCAATGGGCAAAACAACACAAAATCATCTTCTATTTGATAAACATGTCTCTTAAAATTTTTACGAATATTCTTTGCTCGTTTTAAGAAAAAAATCCAATCATACTTATAAATATCTTATTAAAAAGATTAGCAAATTTTAAATTGTTGTTTTCATCCATAATCAATGAATACAAGGATGGTCTCAGCGAGATATTCGCAGAATACTCGATTCATAAGATGGATGAAATAAGCTGAACAAACCGAATGACATCACGAGTCACTCATAAGAATCATAGCGAGTGCGAAATGCGGTAAATGGGATGCTACCCTCCGCAACTCAAAGCTGATGAAAACCGGTGGGAAGGTCGAGCTGAAAAGACCTTAGCACCACTCAATAGATCGCTTAGGTGGTAATCCTAAGACAAGCTCAAAAATACCAGAAAATTCACAAACTACTTGCATGAGAGAAATAACATTTTCCTCATCATGTGGGTTTAAAGAATAAAATGATGCCATCAAATTGGAAATCGAAATCATTAAGAAAAAATTAAAAACCTGCTTAACAGATTGAGAATGTCGAAGATGGATAGTTCTCTCGGGACATAGGATATGGGCTTCATAATGATTAAGCCAATCCTTTCCCAAAAATCAGTTTCGAAGCCTAAGTAACGCATAACATGTAAATCGGCTCGGAAAGAATAATCACATATAATAATCTCGACATCTTTACAAAGCAAACTGAGTGTTGCGGATCCACCAACCAGATTCGCAATTCTCAATGAAGTCATCAAACCCATAATATTAAAGAAAAAGTATCAACAAGTTCTTTTGATATAAAAGAATGAGATGCACCCGTATCAAAAGAATTCGAATAGGATAATCACGAAACAAAATAATTCCATCAAGGTTAGAATGAGAAATACTTTGACCAAGAGAAGTGTTACTTGGGGCTTGCACAACATTCAACTCTCCCTCTCTCTTGCTTTGAAGTTTGGGACATGAAGATATATAATGATCCGAACTTTTGCAATAGCAGCAAGAAATAGGCCTTGGACACATATTTATATAGTGGTCCTTAGAGCCACAATTGTAGCATTTTCCACGATTAGGGATTGGAGTCTTTGCTACCGAAGTTACTTGCTTCACTTTCTTGTTGAGATTAGGAATTTTGAACTTAATAAAGGGATGCCTCTTCTTATTGATGTTGAAGTTCTTATTGACACCTAGAATTTCAACATCACTTTCTTTATCGGCCTCTTCAAGTCGAAGAGCGATATCTACAAGTTGGTCGAAAGAAACTTCTAGTTTCAGAAGTAAAGGCTTTTTGAGGTTCTTATTCAACCCATAGACAAACCTCCGATTTTTCTTCAATGGGGTATTAATATACACGACACCATATTTGGAGAGAGATTCAAAAGATGCAACATAATCTGCCATAGAAGAGTCACCTTGAACAAGGTCAATAAAGCGTTGGGCTAAAGTTACTTTTTCAGCCTCCGACACAAACTTCAATTCGAATCTTTCCCGGAATTTCTCCCAAGTAAGATCCGCTTCGATAATATCATAAACCAAAAGCTCATACCAATCTAATGCTCTCTCCTGGAGCATGCTAGAAGCCACTTGGACTCGATGTAGATTCACAAGATTCATGCGGGAAAAGATGCGATCGCATGTTCTAAGCCAAGCTTCGATTTCTATAACGCTTTCGGAACCCTTGAATGGCCTTCCACCCAAATCGGTATAATCTCCGCAGAAGCGTGCAAACCCAAATTTAGGATGAGTAGGCTCTAGAATGGGTTCGACAGCTTGAGCATTTTTTACAAGATCTAAAAGCTGCTGGGCAGACATAAATACTTCATCCTGAGGAGTAGCACTGGATTGACCGGCACTGGGACGGCCAGATCTAACCATTTCTCTTCTTTAAGAAAGAAAAAAAAGAAGAGGAAAAAGGTTATTCTCAGAATGAATATCAAACAAACTTTATTGATAAAATAAGGCATCACAAAAGAAAATAGGATAGAACAGGTCCAATGACTCGAATTAATCCTAAGGCACGATTCCTAAGAGAGACTTAGGACAATGATCCTTGCTAGATTATTCTACATTTTTCCGAAGTTTGGCTTTGATACCAAGCTGTGACGCCCCACCTCTATACTCACACTAGCCAAGGACACTACAAGGTAATACCGTCGACTAGCGCGAAGAATAAGCCTGTTGAGGAGCGACCATCTGTGTAATTGCTTTGTGCGAGTACAGATATGTCAGATACTATGACATGCATTTCATTTCAAGAGGAAATCCGACATATCAAATACAAACTCAAAGCTACCACACAGTGGCTATGTGGCCTTCGGAAACAAATATAGAAATAAGCATAACACAAATCAGTCACAAATATTCATATCATAAAGGCGGAAACATATATGAATATAACACATAGAAGTGTACATCAAAGTAGTGGTCATACAAGATCCACTACATCACAAAAGAATAGGTACAAGTGCTAGACAAAAAGTATACATCAAGGAGTCTCTATCTTGAATGTATAAAAGCAAAAACTACTAATCTAAAGTAGTTAGCCAAAAATCAGATGATGGTCCCTGATAAGAACTCAAGTGGAAGCACCTGTAACACCTTGATCTGACCGTAGTATTATTTAAAAAGAGAAATAATAAACGGACCAGTCTAGCTATAAATATCATATAAGATGAGATAGGATAAGAGATACAACAAAAAATATGATAACAATAACGCCATGCTTTGACAAGCATACATTTGATAACAACAAAAATCATACAATATCTCAAATCATCTCAAATATCCAAAAAGAATATCACATTCTTAGCTTATTCGCCAAACGTCAAAAATTTACAAAACATATCAATGTCAATCGCGAAAATCGGTGAAACACAAATTCCAGAAATCAATAATTAGAAATTCAGGAAACACAAAGAAGGGGTAGGCCTATCACAAACGGGAGCATGAAAACTCACCAACACGTGTATCACAAATGGATCGCTATCCCATAAAATGAGCCGGAGCTCCTCCAAATAGGGTATAGTCCCCCCTTGCGGATTATGAGCCGTAGCTCCTCCTATGAGCCGAAGCTCCTCCAAACATTGTATAGTCCCCCCTTGCAGACTATGAGCCAAAGCTCCTCCTATGAGCCGTAGCTCCTCCAAACAGGGTATAGTCCCCCCTTGCGGACTATGAGCCGTAGCTCCTCCTATGAGCCAAAGCTCCTCCAAACAGGATATAGTCCCCCTTTGCGGACTATGAGCCGTAGCTCATCCTAACAGGTTATAGTCCCCCTTTTACGGACAAAGAGACATCGCTAGTCAAAATCACCAAAGGATTATCATTGATCGATAAGTGTAAATTACACTAAGCTAGTAAATAAATGAGTTTAGCTTCATGTCCCATAACCACTGGCTTAACTTAAGTATTTACGAACAAACTGTAGATTTCCACTCGAAAATTGTCACAAGAGTTCAATCGAACAAGTCTGAGAATTAACCGACGAAGTAAACGCAAGCGTTTCTTACCACTTGTTTTGCTAAGCCGTTTAATTAGATTTCTCATACGAATGAAGTAAAGGTTTGTATATACTAACAGATTGGAAGACGGTTTTAAAAACAAGCTTTGTATTAAAAATAACGTTGAAACCATTTTTGTGAAAGAGTTTGAGTATTTACTACTAGTTTGGAAACCTTTGTATTTAAAAGTGACAAATCACAGAAATGATTGTAAAAACAATCTATCACCAAAAATCCACATTCGACGATGTGAATTCAAACCATAAAAATCGATATCAAATCCAATCAAATGGATATTCCCAAAAATTCATAAATGAAGTCATCAAAGTCGATAATAAGTGATAACAACTAACCGGATCAACAAAAATCGATTAAAATTGGAAATCCACTCAAAAATAGCCAAAATAAGCAAAATGAACAGTTCCAAACGTCTGGTTGAAAATCCAGACGTCTGGATTTAGGTTCTGGAAATATATATTTTCCCTAAAACCTTTCAGACGTTTGAAAGGTTGTATCAGACGTCTGACAAGTTGTATCAGACGTCTGAGAGGTTGTATCAGACTTCTAAGAGGTTGTATCAGACGTCTGAGAGGGTGTACCAGACGTCTGACAGGGTGTACCAGACGTCTGAAAGGTTGTATCAGACGTCTGATTCTGTTCTCTGCATTTTTTTCCTGCATTTATCAAAATTTTCTCTTCTCCAGGGTCTATAACCAGACGTCTGGACTTGACCAACCAGAAGTCTGGTCACCTGGTTTGGGCAACAATTTGCCTAGGCCATGATGGCCAAAATGATTCGGGAGCGATCGGACGAGCAACGAAGACTAGGGATTTATGCCAAGCGACAACCCAGCCTTATAGGCTCTTCGATACACCCCAAATATCATGTCCAAACATCCATAGTAGGATTTTCATAAAATTGGACTTAAAAACCAAAAATTGGAAAATTCACCAAATCAATTCAAATCAAAAGCAAATGAACTTGAATAGATGTTAGGAATTCATACCTAACAACAATGAAAGTTATAGACGTAGATGTGAGTTCAAAAACTCACCTTTAAACCCAAAAACAACGAATGAGAAGCTCAAAAACAAAGGAAAGATCAACTACTCTTCAACTTCAACTCTAGAAGCTCCAATCTAAGCTTCTCTTTGATTTTGGAGCTTGGATCTTGAATTTCCTAAGAATCTAGGGCTTAGGAATTTTAATTTCTTTTCTTTTCCCCCATTTTTCTTTTAGGGCTTGAGTATTAGGAAATTGGAAATGAAATGAATGAAGAGTAGAGGGGTAGAGTGGGAGTTATTATGTAGAGGAGTTGGGTTCTCTTAGTGGGCTGAAACCCAAAGCCCCAAATGAAAATATCAAAATTCTACTCAACTCCAAACATATCGATGTTTATACTCAAAATGGTTGTAAACGCCATTTTGGACTCAACGGAAGTGGTCTCGAGTCCCAATTCGACTATTTACAAAAAGTAACATTTCGGACTTTAATCCGATTAAAGATGCTATATTTAAATAAAACATTTAAATATATAATCGTAAAATATGCGGGTTGTTACAAACAATGATTAAAAATTTAATACATGGATTTTGGAATTTTGATTTATAATTTCTGAAATTAATGAAATTGAAATTTAACACTGGAATTGATGGATTAATCAACTTTAAATTGACATCTAAATTTGTTTAAATTATTGTAAGTGATTAAGAAATCAAAAATGATAGAAGTTGTAAATTTTTAAAATTTAAACTGAAAAGTGATTTGATTAATTTAATATTAATTTATTTAATTAATGTGAAAATAACCATTTTGGCCACTAACTCGGATTTCGATGAAACCAGTTTCATCCGATCCGTAACAGTGAACTATTATAGGATTTCAAGTTTCATAGCGATCAGACTTATCGTTTGATCTACGGGCTCGAAACGCCCAGAAATCATTTTAATTGAAATCAATCGAAATCAGCTTGAAATAAGCTGATTTTATCATAACTTCTTCATATGATGGAATTAGGACCAGAAACCTATTCCATTGGATTTAAATTATTTGAAAACATCTGTTTTGATATATGGGATGACCCATCTTTGATCCGGAGACAGAACGGGCTTTTCGGGCCATTTATCGTTCAACGTGTAAATCAATCATGTCCATTCATCTCTTTTATGTTCTGCCTATAAATAGCTCGTTATAAACCCTAGGTTGTTCTATTTTCATTTGTCTTTACGTACAATTCCTTCTCATCTCCTCTCTCCAATGACAGACAAATCAAAACCAAATTTCCAATTCAATTGGAAATCAAAACCAAATCAAAAATTTCAAACTCCTTAATATATATCGAATTATATATCGATTTGAAGCTCTCGACGAGCGCATCTCAGATCTGTAATTCGTTTTCCAATTTGAATCATTGGTTGTCCAGAAATTAAAGAACAAATTCCGGCCATCCATTGGTGGGGGTTTGATCGTGTGGTGGATCTACGTCCGTAGGCCGATCAGAGGGCATAGGGGCGTTGCTGTCATCGAGTAGTTCACATCGGCGGTGTTTGCACAAAAAATGGACAAACACCTCAAAGTCGTATGATTTAGTAGATCTTATGTTGTTCTTAGCGATTTGAGTGATTTGCGCAAATATATGAAAAGCAGGGACTAAACTGTAAAAAGACACGCAAGTTTATAGTGGTTCAGCCAAAATGTGCCTACGTCCACTTTATATGTTATTTCACTTCTCTAGTTTTGATTACAAGTACAAAGCTTTGATACGAGTAAAAGAAAGTTGTTTGAAGAGTTCCTTCCGTGCTTGAGCTCTCCAAACTTGTCTGCCATTGTTGTACCCCTGCCTCTCTATTTATAGAGTGAGGTTGGGGGCAGGGGTCTTGGATATATACAGCTGCTGGTGGGCCTGGGCTGAAGTGATCTGGCCTGGCAGTCTTGTTCGGCATCCTCTTGGTTCGGTCATGAGGTGGTTCGGTGATAGGTGGAGGGGATTTGGTCCGGTTGTATTTGGTTCGGTGGTAGTTTGGATCGGTGGTGGCTTGGATCGGTGGAGGGGATTTGGTCCGGTTGTATTTGGTTCGGTGGTAGTTTGGATCGGTGGTGGCTTGGATCGGTGGAGGGGATTTGGTCCGGTTGTATTTGGATCGGTGGTAGGAGTTGATTCGGTAGAGCTTCATTCGGTGGTGAGACTCGGTGGATCTGGTCCGGTGGTAGACAGGGAGTGGGTTGATTAAGTGTTTGAAAACTTGGCCAACATTTGCCCCCCAAAGTAGGGTATATGTTTACCATATATCGTGCTTTGTTTTTTGTCCATCCATTCTCGACGTCTGCGTGTGTTTCATGTTGCCGATCCAAGTGGTCTGGTACACTGCCTTCGCCTATAAAATAGGGGACTAGGGCTTCTATCTTCCCACCTGCCGAACCATTCCCACGAACCTCAGCGTTAGCCGAACCAAACCCTTAACCGAATCAGTCAGCGTTAGCCGAACCAAACCCTTAACCGAATCAGGTGAGATCTTTAGCCGGACCAAGTCTAATCCTTTTTGCCGAATGAACTTGCGTTTGTACGTTTGCATGCCGAATGAACTTATTGAAGTGCTGCATCTGTTTGCCGAATGAATTGTTGTACTGAGTGAACATGTGTTTCATACTTCGAACTTTTAAGTGAAATTCCAAATTACATTGTTCGTATATTCTAACGATATACTTTCCCGTGTTTGCAGATAAATGTCTCGCAAAGTGGAAACTCGTTCGGATAAGAAGAAGTCCCATGGCGAAGGAGAGTCCTCGGTCCTGCCCCCAGCTCAATCAGGATCGGAGCGTCATGGGCCCGCCCCAAGGTCATTAGTGGATGGACATGGTCCCCAGGAGCTGCTGGATTCCCCGCCTGACTGCTTTCCTAGCTCTCTCAAAGAGGAGCAGCTCGATGTTATATCTCGTTCCTTTGGGATCGATAGAGCCCTCATGCTGTTGCCGGGCCCAGGAGTCATGCCATACAATCCTCCCGAAGGGTACTTTGCTTATAGTAGGTACCATTGTATGTGTGGTGCTATCCCGCCTCTCAATGCTTGGGTAGTCAGCTTCCTCACGTATCTGAAGGTGGCCCCATTCCAGCTTCAGCCCAACTCCTATGCCATACTGGCGAGCCTCTTCGTTATCTTTCAGAGGAAGTACGGGCGCCCTCCTTCAAACCGGGAGATCCGGTACTTATATAATTTGAGAGGCTACAAGAAAGGATCCCCGTACATTAGCTTGGAGTCAGCCGTGACCTTCAAACCGGTCTTGGATCTGTACTCTAAATTCAGCATGTTCAAGAAAGAGTGGTTCTTTGTTAGGGAGGAATCCGTTTCAATCCGGCGCTTTACCTCTGGATGTAAGTTGATGCTTTTACTTATAATTTCTATTCCGATTGCGATGCTTCTTCTCATACTTTCTCATTTTTGCTAGCGACAGGTGGCTTTCCGGTTGTGGAGACTGACCGCCAGGTTCAGACGGCGGCTGAGATAGAAGCCATTCTTGGGAAATATAGATCATCTGCCTTCTTGATTAGAAATGCGATTCTTCTGGAATATAACCTAATCCTTCCGCAGCAGTCTGTAGTTAAGTTGAGGGAAACGGCGGAGGAGAGGGCGGCTGCTCAGACCAAGGAGGGTGTTACGGCAGAGGGTAGCAAGAGGAAACCTTTCACAAAACCTCCAGCTGTCGGAGGTAAGAAACTCAAGAAATCGGACGGTCCTTTCCCCAGCAATTGTCCACTTACCCGGGAGGAGGAAGACATAGAGGAGGAACGAGGCGAGGGTGGAGATGGTCGGGATGGTGACAAAGGTGGCGATGGCGTCGGGGCCCTACTTCCTGGGCAAGCGGGCGAGATTCAGGAGTGGACGGATGATGCGTTCCACCAGGCTTTTGAGGGGTTGGATGAGGATCCGGCTTTGGCAGAGAAGACCGGGAAGTCGGACAAAGCCGGGACTGGTGCAAGTGAGTCTTCTCCGACCATTCCAGCCAAGGTGGCTCCGACGACTCAAGGTGAACTCTTGACTCCTGCATGCTTCATTAATGATAGGGACTTAGGAATATTTTATGACCCGCTCCCGTCCTGGAATGAAATCCAGGACTTATTGCAGTATCCCACTCCTCCCCAGGGTTTGTACAACCACAGCTGTGTTTCTTTTCCTTTTTTAACTTGTAATTTACCGCGTTTCTTGAATCGTATAGTAATGTAAGATTGTGACGCTTGTTCTTTATATCAGGAGCAGGCAGGGCACCCAAAGCTTCAGACCTTCGACACAGGCTTGAGCAATATAAACTTTCCAAAATTTCTACTAAGCCGAAGCCCTCAACCCAACGCTCCGGGGATGTAGTCGGATACCGTCCTCTTCTTGGGGTCATCGAAGAGGGTATTCAGCAGAGGAAGAAGAGTCATCCTTTATCCGAAACTTCGCCCGGTCCTCAGCCTCCGGCTCAGCCTATTCATGATATTACTGAGGAGGGTAGCGAGTTTGCACCTTCTCCGCACCCGTCCGGAAACCCTTCTGTTATTCATATCGACCGTCCCGACTTGGCCCGTAATCCATTTGCGGGTCATCCTGATCTGGATCCAAGTTCTCATGATATTACTTTTGACGAAGTCACTGGCGAACACCTTCTCCCCCGTAACCCCATGGTACGAGTACTTGATGAAGCCAAGTCCTTAGATCTCGATCTACTCACTACTCGTATAGTCACTATGGGAGACGAGGCCAAAGCTAATATTGATCGGGTGGCAGAGGAGACCAAGAAGCTGATGGGGCATCATGCTCGGCTGGTTAAGGCCGGAGAGGAGATTGGGAGCACCAATATCCGACTTCGATTGGTGGTTTCAGATCAGGCCAAACAGCTTGTGGATCAGGCTATCCAGATTTCTCAGCATGAGGCTGCTACTGGGCGACTAAGGAAAACCATGGAAGAGGCTAGTCGGGCCGAATTGCGGAAAATGGAAGCTGCTTGCAAAGAGCGGATTGACATGGCTATTGCCACGGTGGATGAGGTTCGGAGAGCGGATCTCGAGCAGGTGGAGGAATTGTCCGAGAAACTTGAGACTGCAGAGCTTGCTCAAGCTAAGTTGAGGGAAGAGATGGAGGTGATGCGGAGGTCCCTTCAGGCTGATTGCTCGAGATACAGATTGGAGAGAGATGCTGCCGTCGAAAGGTTGTCGGCTTCCGATGCCCGGATGAGGGAGTTTGAGGAGAATGAGGGAATGATGGATGACATGCTCCAGGACATGTATTTCCGAACTTGGAAGCAGGGCAATCTCTCTTGGATGGATGATTATCCCAGGGTCATGGCCAAGATCTATCTTCGGGCTTTGGAGGAGGCTAAGGCTGATGCAGATAAAGAGGGTAGAACGGTCTTCAGTATGGATGTGGTCACTGCCCAGTTCACCAAGGAGGAGAAAGTGGCGGTAAAGGAGGGTATGCGGCTGCTTGCTGCTGAAGAGGCAGGTGTGCAGGTAGAGGATGACGACCAGGACGGTCAAGAAGCAGGTGCTGGTAAGTCTTCCTTTCTAGTCTTTCCGTTAACTTGGTTACTCATCACTAATGAATCCTTTTTATGACCGGACAGGCGGGCAAAAGAGCAAGGACAAGACTTCGACGCAACCGGCTCCCTGATTGGACCTGGAAAATTCTTTTTGTAGGCTTGGCATTATTGTATCTGTTAGTCTTAAGACAGTAGAGTAACTTCTAAGTTGTAATTCTTGCTACTTGTAATAATCAACATTATTCTTGACGTGTAATTTTTTAACTTAAGCTGATTTCGTCGTTTCTTGAATATTTGTTGCTATTTCGACATATCGTATGAGAAACGTAGCTATGTATATTCTTGTAATTAAATTGTGTTTGATGTTAGACTCTGGCTCTAAACCATAATTTCATGACTTGCAATATTAGCGTGTGGTGTGAACAAATTATAATCATGTATTTGTACATAAAAGAAGAAGATACCGCCTTTCATGTTTTAATCGTAGATGGCAGTCTTGAACATCTTGTAGGACCGAGCATGGAATGTAGTTGAATGTCCTGCCACTGTGAGTCCCCACACCCATTGGCGAGTATCTCCCACTCTGTATCATGTACTTTAGGGATTGTTATAGGGGATAGGAAAAAAGCTTTTTAAGTAAAATTGAAATACGTAAAAAAGGTAAAACTTCCAATCACGGAAGGCCTTCGATGTGCTTAAGTTCGTGGCAAACGGGTTTTGTAGTCACTTTCCCTAGCTGTGGGTCTTGGAGACATTTGTCACCCATCTTACGCCTCCGCGGGGAGTTAATTCTTTTTTACCATAGCCGTACTTAAGACACACCGGAGCCGAGATCGCGCACAGTAACTACCCGGGCCATTATGGCCCGTAATCGTGGGTATTATTCGATTTACTGTGGCCGGCTAGCGTGGGTGCCGATCGTCAACTGTGAACTGCCCCTGGCTGGCCACACCTTATGTTGGGGCTTATAGTCGGTCCACAGTTGCCGGCGAGCCTAACGCTGTAATGAGCTGCCTCGGCTATAGTCGGCCTTCTCGGTGGCTTATAATCGGCTCATTACAGTTGGCTTTAAGGGCCGTCGCGAGCAATGAGTTAACCCGCAGCAGAGGGATGCTGGAGCGAAAGTGTCTCATTGGCGAGGGCATAGATTCGCATAGTACCTGTTGGGTATTGTCCACGTGAAGTTGCATTGTGGAGTGCTTTGAATAGAAATGCTATATACTCAGGATTTTGTTCAACAGAAAAGGATAAAGTTAACAAGCAGCCAAGATACAAAGGAACAAGTTAAAAGAGAGACAAGGTTTTTTAAAGTGGTTCGGCACGAAAATGCCTACGTCCACTGATTCTCTTTGTTAATTCACTTCATATGGGCAATACAAGTTAAGAAAAGTATCGACGGAGGTGCTGGATGTTCCATGCCCTCTGGAACACCTCTCCGTCCACTGTTGACAAAATATAGGCTCCGTTGTGAAGATCTTTATGAATTACATATGGTCCATCCCATATTGGGTCTAGTGCTCCGGGGCGAGGGAAGATTCGCTTGAGGACAAGATCCCCTTCCTGCAAGGTACGATGCTTGACTTTGGAGTTGTATTGTGCTGCCACTTTTTGCTTGTGGGCTGCTGTTTTGAGGATTGCATCGTTTCTTCTCTCCTCGATTAGATCCAAAGACATGTGAAGGAGTTCTTCGTTCTCTTCTGGGTTATAGTGGATCCGACGATGGGAAGGCACAATAGTTTCAACTGGGAGCATAGCCTCCGATCCGTATGCCAAAGAGAAAGGAGTGTGCCCTGTCGATGTTCTGAAAGATGTGCGATAGGCCCATAGTGCCGTAGGAAGTTCATCCACCCAAGCGCCCTTTGACTTTTCGAGCTTCTTTTTGATTAGAGTTTTCAGAATTTTGTTGACTGCTTCGACTTGTCCGTTTGCCTGGGGATATGCTACGGATGAGAAGCTTTTATGAATTCTGTGTTCTTGGCACCAGTTGGCGAATTCCTCGCTGTCAAATTGAAGCCCATTGTCTGATATGATTTTGAGTGGGACTCCGTACCTGCATAGAACATTTTTGATCAAGAAGTTAATAACTTTTGCTGAAGATACTTTGTTTAGAGGTTCCGCCTCCACCCATTTGGTGAAATAATCAACTGCCACTATAACATATTTGGCCCCGCCTCGGCCCATTGGTAGCTCGCCGATTAAGTCAATTCCCCATATCGCGAAGGGCCAAGGGCTGGTCATCTGAGTAATCTCGGTTGTTGGTAGCCGAGGGATCTTAGCAAATTTTTGGCATCTGTCACACTTCTTGACGAAATCTAAGGCGTCCTTGCCTAAGGTGGGCCAGAAATATCCGTATCGGAGTATCTTTTTTGCTAATGTTTGCCCCCCGGTGTGATCTCCACAGCTCCCCTGATGGATGTTGGATAAGATTTCCTTGGCTTCCCTTCCGGCGACACACCTTAATAATGGGTTAGAGAAACCGCGCCGATAGAGGATGTCTTCTTGTATTGTATAGCGGGACGCTTTCCTCAAGATTTTCTTGACTTCATTACGCCCGTTGGGTAGTGTGCCACTTTGTAGGTAGTCTCGGATGGGAGTCATCCAAGTTGCTTCTTCGGCTGCGGCTATCAGATTCACTTGCTCAAAACTTGGGACTGTTTGCTTTGAGATGGTTACTGCCTCGAAGATGGCGATGTCTCTCATACTCGCTTGCTTTGCCAATTCGTCGGCCTCTTGGTTCTCTTCCCGAGGGATGTGTTTGACTAAGTACTGATCCAATCGGCTGAGAAGCAACTTGGTCTTCTTTAGATATGCTATAAGTCGTTCCTCTCGAGCTTGGAATTCTCCTAGTATTTGATTAACAATAAGTTGAGAATCACTGTGAAGACACAAAGAATTGGCTCCGATTTCTATGGCAATTTCTAGTCCAGCTATCACTGCTTCATATTCTGCATCGTTGTTGGTGGCAGCGAAATCCAACCTTATAGCATAGTGCAGTTTATTTCCCCTGGGAGTGATTATTACCACACCTGCCCCCGAGCCTTGTTCGTTAGATGCACCGTCCACAAAGAGATTCCATTTGATATCTTCTGTTATTTCCAGTTGCTCCTTATCCTCGTTGGTAGTGAACTCTGCATTGAAATCAGCCATGGCTTGTCCCTTGATGGCGGTGCGAGGGTGATAGGTGATATCATATTGACTCAGCTCAATACACCATTTAAGTAGTCGCCCGGAAGTGTCGGGACGATGGAGTACCTGCCTCAGTGGTTGATCGGTCAGAACTTTGATGGAATGGGATTGGAAGTAGTGACGTAGCTTTCGTGAGGTGATTAGTAAACAGTATGCTAACTTTTCAAGTTTAGGGTATCTGACTTCTGCCCCAGTAAACCTTTTACTGACGAAGTAAACTGGTCGTTGCGTGCGGTTGTCTTCCCTTACCAAGGCAGCGCTCAAAGCGTGAGATGATACAGCAAGGTATAGGTATAATTCTTCGCCTTCGCTTGGGGTCGAGAGTACCGGTGGTTTCTGGAGGTGTTCGATTAGGTTAAGGAAAGCGGTTAAGCATTCGTCCGTCCATTCGAACTTTCCTTTATCTTTCTTTAGAGCTTCGAAAAAGGGGACGCACTTGTCCGTTGCTTTGGAGATGAATCGGCTTAGGGCGGCCACCTTTCCATTTAGGCTTTGCATCTCCTTTCGGGTGGAAGGTATCTTGATGTCCCTTAATGCTCGGACTTGTTCAGGGTTGGCTTCAATCCCTCGGGCATGGACGATGAACCCTAAGAATTTTCCCGATGACACGCCGAAGGAGCACTTTAGTGGATTCAACTTCATTCCATACTGTCGAAGTACCTGGAACATTTCGCCTAGGTGGCTTACGTGCTCCTTGGCTTTCCGTGATTTCACCAGCATGTCGTCTACATATACTTCCATAGTTTGTCCTATTAGCCCTGCAAACATCTTGTTGACGAGGCGCTGGTAGGTGGCTCCTGCATTTTTAAGTCCGAAGGGCATCACTTTGTAGCAGTATAAACCCCGGTCGGTGATGAAACTAGTGTGGTCTTGGTCGGGAGCATGCATAGGAATTTGGTTATATCCTGAGTATGCATCCATAAAAGATAGGAGTTCGTGCCCGGCTGTGCTGTCTACAAGTTGGTCAATTCTGGGAAGCGGGAAGCAATCCTTTGGGCAGGCGTCGTTTAGGTTGGAGAAGTCAATGCAGGTCCGCCACTTCCCATTATCCTTCTTTACTAGTACCGGGTTGGCGACCCATTCTGGGTAGACAGCTTCTCGTATGAAGTCATTGGCGAGTAGATTCTTTACTTCTTCATCGAGGGCTGCTGATCGCTCTGCCCCCATACTTCTCTTTTTTTGTTTTACAGGCGCCTTGGTAGGATCAATGTTTAATACGTGGCATGCTATGTCGGGGGAGATTCCGGTCATGTCAGCGTGTGACCAAGCGAACACATCCAAGTTGTGGCGGAGAAAATCAATGAGTTGTTCCTTCAATTCAGCTTTCAGCTGCGACCCAATTTTCAGTAGCCTACTTGAGTCGTGCTTGTCTACAGATATAAACTCCATAGCCTCTGCAGGCTCGGCGGTGGCCTCCTCCTCTTTGTCCCTAGGGTCTAATTCATTGAAAGGGTCGCTGGTGTATCGAAGAGGAGGGGCTTTCTTTAGTTGCTATGCTTCAAGGCTTTTTGTGCAGAGGGCAATTTCTACACCTTTCCCTTTATCTTTCCTGTGGTTGTTGCGAAGTTCGGTTACATAGCAGTCTCGTGCAATATCCTGGTCTCCTTCCACTTCCCCTACCCCATTGTCTGTTGGAAACTTCATTTTCAGGCACCATGGGGCTAGGACAATCTGGAAGTCAGACAAGGCTGGTCTTCCTAAGAAGGCGTTGTAGGCCGAATGGTTCTCTATCAGCACAAACGTTTGTTTCCTTACAACGGAGCGGGGATGGCTTCCAATCTCAACAAAGAGGTTCAGCTGCCCGAGGGGCATCTTCGCATCTCCAGTGAAACCGTGTAGTGGTTTATCGCAGGGAGATACATCCTTCATTGATAGTTTCATTTTGTCGAATGCGTGTTTGAACAGGATATTTACAGAGCTTCCAGTGTCTACCAGGATTCGGTAAACTTCAGCGGGACCGAGTCGAGCAGAGATAACCATGGGATCCATATGAGGGTACTGTCTTCCTTCTAGGTCGCGTTTACTGAATGTGATGTCATCACTTTCTTTCCGCTTTGGGTGGCGCTCTTCTATAACCGTATTGACACAGTCTCTATTGTCTCTAAGCGACTTCCCATATCTTTCCATCTCTCTCCAACTTCTGTCTGCGATGTGCGGACCTCCTGAGATGGTATGGACCACTATCTTCTCTTGACTAGAGCTGCTAGCGTTGCAGTTTCCTCTGTCGGTCCCTGGTGAGGGTAGCCTTGGGTTTTCATTGGGAGGAGCTGGAGTTCTGTCTTGACTTTTTACATAACGCTCCAGTTTCTTCCTTCTGATGTGTTCCTCAATCAGATCTCGGAGATGATGGCATTCGTTGGTATCATGTCCGTGAGATTCGTGGAAGCGGCAGAATTTTCCAGACTTCTGTGCGTTATCTGATTCCTTCTTGTATGGTGGGCGTTTATATCTAACTTCGCCTTGGGTGGCAAGGAAGATATTTTCGACGGTCTCGTTCAAAGGGGTGTAAGTGTCGAATCTTGGTCCTGGCCGATATAGGCGCTTTTCTACCTTCTTGCCCCCGGCATTGTCTCTGGAATCATTTCTTCGAACGTCCCTCGCCACAGCAGGGGCGTTGCCATGGATCGTCTTACTTTGCTGTCCTGACTGCCCCTCAATGGCAGCATCCTCAAGCCTCATGTATTTCCCGACTTCATGGAAGAAATCGAGTAAAGTAGCTGGTTTTTCTTTTGTCAACCTTCTAGCAAATTTAGTGTCTGGATGCACCCCACTGCAGAGGGTCATTAGGATAAGCTTCTCATCGGCATCTTGAACTGCGGCTGCTGCGGCGTTGAATCTGGTTAGGTATTGCTGCAGCTTTTCTCCAGGTTTCTGTTTGACGCTGGATAAGGAATAAGCGTCCTTAGGTTGCTCCACATGGATGCGGAACTGACTGATAAATTTTTCTTTCAACATCTCCCATGAGCTGATGGATCCTTGGGGTAGATGACAGAACCAGGAGGTAGCAAGATCTGCTAAGAAGAGCGGAAAGCATTTGCATAGTACTCCCTTTGTTGCTCCACTCATGAGCATATGCTGCGTGTACCTCTGTAAGTGTACAACGGGATCGGAGGTTCCTTTGTAGGGTTCCATTGTTGGCATCTTCCATTCTCGGGGGGTGATAGCAATTTCGATATTGCGGGCGAAAGGGCTGGTTACCCTAGCGCCTATCCCTCGATCTCTTTGCTCCCGTTGGACACACTCTCTGAATAAGCGTGCCATCCTTTCATCAGAACTTGGAGCAGATAGAAATGAGTTTGGTTCTGTTCTGTGGGATTGATTCCGTCCAGACGACCTGTAGGGATGGTATCGTCTATCATTCCTCATATTTTCCCGTGGCTGCCTTTGGTCTTCTGGGAGCATGCTTGGGTCAGCTACAGTTGGCCCTTTCCTTGATCTCCCCCTGTTGGGTTCTGATCTAAGCACTTCCTCGGGTCCAACTTCGGGCTGAACTCTAGCTCGGCCCCGTTCACCGGTGTTTCTGTTGTTAGGCAGCACGACAGGCTCAGCTACAGTTGACCTTCGCCCGGTACCTTCCCCGTTGGGTTCGGTACCAAACGTTTCCTCAGGCCTAACTTCGGGATGTGCTCGGTCTCGGCTCCTACCACGGCTACTTCTGCCGTTAGCTCCTTCGAAGAAGGAAGATCTTTGCTGTCTCTGAGATCCTCCAGACTGGGACTCGCCCCATGATTCAGTGTTGCGGTTGGATTCTTCAGCGTCCCTCAAGCGTGACATGAGATGGTCCACCAAGGCTTCCTGCTGGGACGTGAAGCGGTTAGTTACTTCAACCACAACTCTGTCCATATCTGCTCTAGTAATTGCTGCAGGCTGTTCTACGGCGGGAGCAGTTGGGTTAGCCTGTTCTCAATTTGTTACCGTTGCTGGAGGAGGACGATTTACTTGATTCGTGACAGCTGGATCTGGAAGACTGCTGGATGCGATGTTTTTTCCTTTGTTAACATCTTTTCTCTGTTTGGGAGGCATGTTTTCCAAGTGGCGGACGATGCTGTTAGGAAAACTTGTTAAGTAGATGAAGCTGAAGCTCTGAGCTTCTAGTTCTCAGTGAAAGCACCAAAAATGTTTGCACAAAAAATGGACAAACACCTCAAAGTCGTATGATTTAGTAGATCTTATGTTGTTCTTAGCGATTTGAGTGATTTGCGCAAATATATGAAAAGCAGGGACTAAACTGTAAAAAGACACGCAAGTTTATAGTGGTTCAGCCAGAATGTGCCTACGTCCACTTTATATGTTATTTCACTTCTCTAGTTTTGATTACAAGTACAAAGCTTTGATACGAGTAAAAGAAAGTTGTTTGAAGAGTTCCTTCCGTGCTTGAGCTCTCCAAACTTGTCTGCCATTGTTGTACCCCTGCCTCTCTATTTATAGAGTGAGGTTGGGGGCAGGGGTCTTGGATATATACAGTTGCTGGTGGGCCTGGGCTGAAGTGATCTGGCCTGGCAGTCTGGTTCGGCATCCTCTTGGTTCGGTCATGAGGTGGTTCGGTGATAGGTGGAGGGGATTTGGTCCGGTTGTATTTGGTTCGATGGTAGTTTGGATCGGTGGTGGCTTGGATCGGTGGAGGGGATTTGGTCCGGTTGTATTTGGTTCGGTGGTAGTTTGGATCGGTGGTGGCTTGGATCGGTGGAGGGGATTTGGTCCGGTTGTATTTGGATCGGTGGTAGGAGTTGATTCGGTAGAGCTTCATTCGGTGGTGAGACTCGGTGGATCTGGTCCGGTGGTAGACAGGGAGTGGGTTGATTAAGTGTTTGAAAACTTGGCCAACAGGCGGGGTTCGTTTGTGTCAGAGGGTCGCGTGGTTTCCACGAGTGCCAACCCTAGACTAGCGGCGACGGAGGTGGTTCATTGGCCTGAGGCGTCACGTGCGGCACGTGAGGGATCGGCCTAAGGAGGGAAGGCTTACGGCGAGGCCTGATGGCCGAGGCATGAACGGTGGGAGGAGCGGCGATAAATTTGGCGTGGCGGCTGTAAGTCTCTGGTAGGGTTTTCATGAGTGATGATACGTGCATTAGGATTTTTTGATGAGTGAAATGGAATGTAACGAGCGTGTATATATATTTATTTATTTGTTTTCAATTTGAATTTCGAACGTTCTAACCTTAATAACTTTCACGTACGAGGTCCATTTCACGCGCGGTTTCTTGCGTAGGGATTGTATTGAAATTCTGGAGATTTTGACGCTTGTTTGGATGAATTCTGAGACCGTTCAAATTTTCGGCTTATTTTGAATTTAAATTCAAAAGGTGAGTGTTTTAACCCACTCACAACTTCTAAAATTTCTTATGTTTGTTAAATTAAATTTGTGATGTGATTGGAAATTTATTTATGGCTGTTTGGTATATTTTATTTCATCATCTCAGTTAATTTGAATTTATTTGAATTAAATCGTTATTTAATTTATTATTGAATACAAATTTCCAGTTAAATACCTGTTATTGATTATCAGTTCTATATTGATATTTATTGATTGATGTGGATGATGTTTGTAATGGATGATGATTGTTGATATTGGATGAATGGAAGTTGTATTTTATACCGTTATAAGATGCAAGTTCGTTATGGATTTTTATTTATTTCGGGATTGCGGTTTGAAATGATATACAACCATAAAATGTTTAAATTGCGGATTGAAATGATATATATCCTTATCACTTGACCCTAGAGTAGAGAATTATATACGGACACTGGATTGGTTAAATTAAATGATTTTTAAGCTTTAAAGTTTTGAATCCTTTTAAATGATATTTTGAAATAAAAATTGATTTATACGAATTTAATTATTATCGAAATTCAAGTTTATGATAAAATTGGAATTGGTTTAAAGTGAAAGTGTGCTATGGATCATGTAATATGGATATATGGTAATACAGAGTGTAGTGTCGATAGTTATACGGTAAATAGTGCGGAATATAAAAGTAGTATAGTAAAAATGACACCATAGATTTTATACTGGTTTGGAGCACCGTCCTATGTCCAGTCCCTGACTCCTTCTGGAATTTCACTAAAACAATAACCCTCACTTAACCCGGAGGAACAGGTCTATACAACCCTTGAGCAGCCGAACAAGGACCTGAGCAACGGAACAGGATTTCTCCTCAGCAGTCGAAGAGGACTTTACATGCCTGAGCAGCAGAACATGACTTCAACAAATACAAAAGATTGTTTTGACTTTGTGTGTTCTAATAACACGGATTTGTCACTTGTAGTACACCCTTCCTATAATCTTTTCCTTGAGTATAAATATATATAAATATATATATATATATATATATATATGAAGTTTATGAAGAATAGAAAGGTATAAAATTGCTTTAATGTAGAATATTTGAAAGTATAGTTGCAAGTAGATTCCAGAGAGCTAGAGAAGATAGATAAGAAAATTCGGTTGTAATTCGGTGTTTTTGGAATCAAGTTGGAATATATATTTATAGATGTTAAAGACCAACGATCATTGGCGAAGAATTGTGGTTGAAGCGTTGCATTCAAATCTCTTCGCAAAGATTTGTAACTCTTCACGAATGATTGTGTCTTTTCAAAAATATAGCGGTTGTAGAAATTCAGTCGACTGAACCTCTAAGTTAGTCGACTGATTATTCAAACGAAAAATTTAAATTTAAATATATATTTGTATATTCGTGCAACTATGCATGTTGTACAGATTTTCCAGTGTCAGTCGACTGAACCTCTGGGTCAGTCGACTGACCTGGTAAAATCTGTGCAATATGCACAGTTTACACAGGTATAGAAATATATAACTTTAAATACTTTTATAATTTAATATATGCTTATATATGTATAAAATATTTGGAACTAGAATGATTAAATATATAAGCTAATATATACGTAATCAAGGAGAGATTTTAACAATATTGACCTAAGACTCAAAAACAATATAATTGATGCACCAGTTTTGAAGTCTTGTCTCCTTGTAGTATATATTCTCTTTTTGTCATAGTAGTCGTCAAATCTGTATGTCGTAGTGATAGCTTTGTGTCATAAATCAAAACCAAGTCTCAACATTCTCCCCCTTTTTGATTGATGACAACCTGTAAATAGATATAGTTTTCGACTGTATATATATAATATAAATACTTACTCCTCGAATCTTTGACACTCTATATCCTGCATTCTCAATGTTAGTAATAATATTTCTCCCCCTTTGTCATCGAGAAAAAGGAATAATGAATATAAAAGTATGAAGCCATAATGTCAAAGATATGATGTAAGAAACAACCATTCATACATTAAACTTCCATAAACAAGAGTTTTTGAAAAAAATATAGACAGAATGGCTATTTAGTACAAGCCATACGAAATAAATACTAATGTTTATATACAAAAAAACATCTTATGCCATTGGTTGCTTACCCCTACCACTATGTGATGTCTAACCACCAATATCCCCTCCATCTCCACCATCTTCACTACTACTTGTTTGATCATCGGAGGAGTAAGACCAAGTGAAGACGGGTTGCTTACTCGGATCGCCTGTTGTAGTCGTGGAGGTGCCGGAAAAACATGAGATAGCTTGCCATAACTTCGTAAAAAATACCTTAACCTTATCAAGCTTCTTGTATACTGTAGTAATATGGGATTGAAGAATTTGTTGGTTATGGCATATCATAGAAATTGACTCATGTGGAGAAAGGCCCAGATTCAGAATCAAAATTTCGTCTTGTTGATGACGAGTTGATCTATGACGAGATGGGCCTTGAGATTGCTTGCCATGTTGTTGTGGTTGGTCTTGAGATAAATGTCGTTGAGTCCATTCTTCAAAGGAAATGATAGGAGGTGGTCGAGCAACCGGTAGCTTCATTAACGCTAAAGTTCGAGAATTCAAATATCCAACGGTAGAAATCGGCGAGTCTGGTTCTGAAATCTCACAAGCCTTTAGGAGTCGCATAATATATTCACCATAGTAGATGTCATTCATTCGACCGTTGTTGAAGCGTAATTGCTCACATCGCCTTTGCCGATGATATAGCCCTTGGAATTATCTCCAAAAGTGACAGAACCTCCATCTGAGTATGTAATATTTATCAGCATATCTTTGTCTCCTGTCATGTGTTTTGAGCAACCACTGTCGAGTATACATTTTCCTCTTTTCTTTAGTGGGACCTGCAAAAAATATGAGATAACGTTGGTACCCACCTTTTTAATAGGGTCCTAAGAGTTAGGTCTTAGGAAACCAAACCCAAGTGGGTTTAGTATCCCTTTTATAAATATAATTTTTATTATTATGAACATATTCTATAAATAAACTAATATACTTTTTCCTTATTAACTTGTTATTAGTTTTAGGTACCCAAATATTTATAGGTTTAGAAACTAGTCTTTTTGAAGGTGTGGGTGTTTTATCATAGTTAACTTTGTTTAAATTATTAGATTGTGAATTCTTGACTTTCTTCTTATATCCTAAACCATTTTTATTGTTAACAGGTTGTGAATTCTCAATAAGTCTAGATAAATTTTCTCTTCCTTTATTAAAATTTGAAATGTTTTTAGTGATTCCTTCTAGTTTGGTCTTTAGACTTGAATATTCTATTTTAACCATTTTAATATTAGATTTTAAAACATGATTTTCAGAAACAAGACCATCATTCTTTTCTTTTTGAGTTTCAATTTCTTGACTCAATAATAGAAGTTTAGAATTAACATTTGAAAGTGATTCTTGAGTTTTCTCAAGTTCTTCTTCCAATATTTTCTTCTCATCTTTAAGCTTATCTCTTTCGAATTCTGCCTTGTTCTGATTTTCTACAGGCTCTTTATATTTTCTTTTGAGACTTTTTAAAGTATCTAATAATTCAGAATTTATTTCTATCATATCATCGAAAGTTAATTCACTAACCTCATTATCTTTGTCCATGAAGCATACATTGGCTTTTTCATTATCGCTGTTACTCTCGCTTTCTGATGAGGAAGAGGAGTCTGAATCATCCCATGTTACCGAAAAAGCTTTTCTTTTGAATTTATCCTTTCTTTTATTGTGATATTCTTTCTTTTGATCCGGACAATCCTTCCGTATATGCCCCTTTTTGTGATAGTTAAAACACTCCATTATTGATGAAGACGGTGGTTTATGGTTGTTTGAGCTTCTTTTTCCATTATTTCTGTTTCCTTTTGTATATTTCAAGAATTTATTGAAATTTTTGGCAATAAAGGCTAGGTCGTCTTTGTCTGATTCTTCTTGTTCTGCATGGAATGAAATATCCTTTTTATCTTGAGCTTGAATTCGTTTAGCCTGCAAATTCACTTCATAGGATAGTATATTTCATATTAACTCTTCCGGAGTTATTTGGGAAATATCGTTTGCTTCTTCAATTATGAGAACTTTTCTTTCCCGTTCATCCGTTAAAGAGTTAAGAATTTTGGATACAATATCAAAGTCTGAATATTTTTCTCCTAGTCCTACTAATGAATGGTAGATATCCTGAAATCTTGAATGCATATCATTTATAGATTCATTTTCTTTCATTCTAAAGTTTTGAAACTGACTTTTGAGCATGGACATTTTTCTTTGTTTGACCTTGTAGGTTCCTTCGTGTGTAACTTTGAGTGTACGCCATATTTCATATGCAGTATTACACATGCTAACATGGTTAAACTCATTTTTATCTAAGGCACAAAACAACATATTCATGGCTTTTGCATTAGCTGTGGCATCTAGTTTCTGTGTATTTGACCAAGTAGAATACTCTTCAGTAGGAATAATATATTCTATCTGAGTTATATTCCATGAATCAAAACAATTTGCTTGTATATATATTCTCATTTGTGTGGCCCAATAGTTATAATTTATGCCATTAAATAGTGGTGGACGTGCAGTGGATTGTCCTTCTATGAAGCTAGTATTAATGCTAGTGCTAGTGTTAGTTTCCATATTATTAGATTATCAAATAACTATGTTACGGTTATGTGATGACCTTGCTCTGGTACCAAATGAAAGTGTGCTATGGATCGTGTAATACGGATATATGATAATACAGAGTGTAGTGATGATAGCTATACGGTAAATAGTGCGGAATATAAAAGTAGTATAGTAAAAATGACACTAGAGATTTTTATACTGGTTCGGAGCACCGTCCTACGTCCAGTCCCAGACTCCTTCTGGAATTTCACTAAAACAATAACCCTCACTTAACCCGGAGGAACAGGTCTATACAACCCTTGAGCAGCCGAACAAGGACCTGAACAACGGAACATGATTTCGCCTGAGCAGCCGAAGAGGACTTCACACGCCTGAGCAGCAGAACAGGACTTCAACAAATACAAAAGATTGTTTTGACTTTGTGTGTTCTAATAACACGGATTTGTCACTTGTATTACACCCTTCCAATAATCTTCTCCTTGAGTATAAATATATAAATATAAATATATATATATATATATATATATATATATGAAGTTTATGAAGAATAGAAAGGTATAAAATTGCTTTAATGTTGAATATTTGAAAGTATAGTTGCAAGTAGATTCCAGAGTGCTAGAGAAGATAGATAAGAAAATTCGGTTGTAATTCGGTGTTTTTGGAATCAAGTTGGAATATATATTTATAGATGTTAAAGAGCAGCAATCATTGGCGAAGAGTTGTGGTTGAAGCGTTGCATTCAAATGTCTTCGCAGAGATTTGTAATTCTTCACGAATGATTGTGTCTTTTCAAAAATATAGCAGTTGTAGAAATTCAGTCGACTGGTTATTGAAATGAAAATTTAATATATATATATATATATATTTGTATATTCGTGTAACTGTGCATGTTGTACAGATTTTCCAATGTTAGTCGATTGAACATCCGGGTCAGTCGACTGACCTGGTAAAATCTGTGCAATATGCACAATTTACACAGGTATAGAAATATATAACTTTAAATACTTTTATAATTTAATATATGCTTATATATGTATAAAATATTTGGAACTAAAATGATTAAATATATAAGCTAATATATACGTAATCAAGGAGAGATTTTAACAATATTGACCTAAGACTTAAAAACAAAATAATATAATTGATGCACCAGTTTTGAAGTCTTGTCTCCTTGTAGTATATATTCTCTTTTTGTCATAGCAGTCGTCAAATCTGTATGTCGTAGTGATAGCTTTGTGTCATGAATCAAAACCAAGTCTCAACATAATGGTATTTTAAAAGGATTTAATTGAAATTTCAAAGTTGAATTTGGAATAAAAAAGTGAAATTTGTCAGAATTGAATTATTTTAAATTGTTTGAAATATAACTCTCAAATATATTGAAGGTGGAGTAATTTAAATTGATATTTCGAACATGGATTGGAGGTGATATTGAATTAAATATTTTATTGAGAATTGGAATTGGAAATTGGGTTTTGGGATATTAAAATGGTCAAAATTACTGGAATGGAATAAATAGTTTAAACTGATATAAATTTCAAATTCATATTTTTATATAAACTATTTCAAAATATATTATTTTAAAGACTTTAATTATTAAGATTTCAACTTTTAAACTAATTAACCTGTTTTAACTTATTTTAAATTTAATTAATCTATTTTAAAGCTATTTAACCTATTTTAATTATATTTAATCTATTTTAAATCTATATTAACTATTTAAAACTATTTTTTTCTAAATTCCAAACTAAGTAAAATGGATGGGTTTATATTCAAATTCTCGATTTTTAAGTGAATACCGTTAATGATGTTATAACCTACGTTGGGAATTAAATAACATATTTTGTTCAATATGATAATTTTGAAATGAGAGTTTAACCTATTTTGGGAAACACGACTTTTGAAAGGAAATTTAGTTTCGAACTATGATCTCAATGTGATATAATTTCGGAAGTAAGTAATGATTTCGAAAGTGATATGGTTTGAATTGAATATGATATTTTGATATCAATTATGAAACGATTTCGGAAATGTAAAAGAACCATCCGGTGTGTAATAAGAGATTGGTGGTTAAAGAGACCGGGATCGGATGTTGTCATACTCTTTGCCAATACCGAAAACCACTTTAACAACTGTGTACGCGGTAGAGATTCCAGAATGAAGTAGGATGGTGGCAACGATACTATATGAGGTATATATGTGGACCCGACTCCCGTGAGTTGGCATAAGGTGGCTAAAACATGAGCAATTGACGGGCCAATGTGGTAGCTCCTCTGATCAGACACATTCCATCGATACTATATTCTGACTTTGTGATTTATTTGGTGGCCACCCTTCGATTTTTACTCGGGAGTGTGTTTCGAGTTGGGTGGTAGTTGCGGCTATGCGTTACCTGTAACGACGCTAAATTTTTGACATTGGAAATCAGGATATTTAATTGATTTTAAATATTTGGAAGTTAGTTTAATTTGAAATTCGAATATCAGAATGAATTTAGCAATTAAATTATTTAATTTAATTTATTGATGTTGGGTAAAAATTTGAATCTTCAGTTTCAAGCTGATTAAAAATATTTTCAAGGCTTAGAAAATTCATATTGATAATACTGAAGATAATAGAAGCTTCAGAATTGAATTTGAAACTGTTTTGTTCAGTTTTGAATTTTATCGTTTAAATTAAATTTAAAAATAGCCTTCCGAGGCACAATCTCGGAATTTGACGAAACCAGTTCCATTGGATCCGTAATATTGTATTATTACCGGATTTCAATTTTCGTAATGTTTGGAGTGATCGTTGGCCGTACGATAAGCAAACGCGCTGAAATTAAATCGAAAATTCAATATTATAACTGGTCCAAAAAGCTATTTTCTCCATACGATCGAATTTGGAGTTGAAACCTTTTCCATTGTGTTCGGAATAGGCGTATAACATTATAATCCCCTAGCGGCACACCTCGGTAGCTACGTAATTCGAGACGATTGAAAATAAAATATAATATATCTTCCATCGGCTGAATTTTTCCCATCAGCCTTTCATCTCAGCCTCATTTTTGTCTCTCCACCGTACTTCAGTTCTTTTCATGTCTGAAGCCAGATAACAAACAAAAGGAGAATATCTCGTCCCCGTCTTCATTTACAAAATTGAAATATGAGAAACAATTAATGGCCGCAAATTCTCTGTGAATTTAAATTGAAACAAACGAAAATACTTTCGTTCAAAAGAAAATGGCCGCGTCCTTTCTCCAAATCAAAGAAATCAAAATCGAGCAGAGAAAATAAATCAAAAATCAATGGCTGCTCTCGTTCAAAATAAAAAATCGTCTCCCCTCAAATCAATAGCCGCATGAAATCAAAGATTTATATTTGATCGAAATCAATAAGGAAGGGGGGATCGGGGTCGAGTCGCGATCGAACTCGCATCTATTCGAAGTTGCGATCTTTTCTAGGGAGGGCGAAGCCAAGCAAGCGACGGCAGACGAAGTCGAGCATGGCGATTCGAAGACATTGGCGACTGAGTGGCGTTCGTTCAGTCGCGATGGGTAGGTCTGGTGTGGCGACGGGTAGGGTGTTGAGCATCATGTGCGAAGGGGTCGGCGAGTTAAGGATAGCGGTGGAGTTGATCGAATCGGTGAAGGTATTCTGCTAATTTTGTCTAGCTTAATTACTGTGATGTGTATTGTTAATTTTATCAAGAAAAGAAAAAAACACAGTAAGTTATAAAAATAATTCTGTTTTAATTTAACATATATGTGTTAAGAAGAATTTTATTTTCATTAAAGTATAATAAAAGTTGATTTGTAGATAAACGGGTTTAAACAGAAAATGTGTATATATGCAGTTTTTTTAATTTATAGTAGATTGCTATGTTGATTACAGAAAACAGAAAAAAATATATATCAGTAAATTTTATACAAAGGGATTTAAAATTTTGAAGAAATTTATATAAGTAAATGTTTGAAATATATATGTAAATGAGATATTAGTTTAAAGAAACAGGAAAGTTAGTTTGAAATTGAAATGTTTAGTTAAATAAATTTATTTAAAAGAAATTGGTTTAAAATAAAATCATTGGTTAATTAAATTTATCCAATAGGAATTTATTATTCGATTTATTTCGAATACTAATAAATTGTATAAAATTGTTTATACAAGGTCTAAAATCGAGAATCAAGCCGGAAAGGAAAATGGATTGCAAATTAAAGGTGAGATCTTCTCACTCAAATTAAAATTGAATTGCAGTTATTGATTGATTGCCTGATTGTGATAGTATATATAGTAGTATATAGCTATATATATATATTGGAATATATATATATATATATATTGGAGTTGTTGATTTCCCGCATTATATAGCGGATGAGACCCTATGCGCCGCATAATAGCGGATGATATTTTATAAATCCCACATACCGCGATATTCCACCTCGAAGTGGAATTGGTATTGTGCTAACATCTTTGGATGCAGGGAAACAGGTTGGAGGGATCCAACTGGATTCCTCAAATTGTATGAATTTGTTTCATATGCTGTGTGATTATTTATTTATAATCTGTGAATGATTATATTTATGATTGAATTTGTTAAAGGCTATAATTTAGCAGAATGTATTTTTGGTATCGTTGGATACCAGAAATAAATAAAATTGGGTTTTTGAAATTAAAGTTTGAATTTTTTGTAAATTCCTTTTGAAAGAATTGGATTAATTTAAAAGAAGGTTGAAAAAAGATAAAGTTTTATTTTTTTAATTTTATTAAATTAATTCCAAAAATATGGTGAAAAGATTTTAAAAAATGGATTTCGGGTAATATTATTCAAAGGTTGAAGAATTTATTTGAAATACAAATTTTAATAAATTGAAAGAAATAAAGGCATTTATTTTAAAGGAAGATAAATTCATAAATCAATTTGGAATTTGATTCGGTGTTTGGAAATAAATCTTTGGGAAACCGATTAAAAATTTGATTTGGTATTTAAAAATAAATCCTGGTAAATCCATTCTAAAATCGATTAGGTGTTTGAAATAAATGTTCGGAAAATCAATTTGGGATTGAAAATAAATTTGGAAATCAATTTGAAAGTTGGTTTGGAGTTGAAAGTGAATATTTGTGAAATCGATTTGAAAATCTTATAAGAAGTGAATATTTGGAAATGTAAATTCAAAATGGAATTTATAAAGGTAAGGGAAATTTGTTTTAAAAATAAACACCGATTTATTTTTAAAGTGTGGAAATAAATTTACAGATTTGGGATGTAAATTTGAAATAAATTGATAAGGATCATTTAATTGGTTTAAATGGACCATTTTGAAGTGAAAGCGTATTCTCAATATAAAGCCGAGTATATTTCCAAAGTAGCTTTTAAAATATAAATTAAAGGTTCTTAAGTGGGTTTTTTAAAGGAATATTTCGAAGAAAATGTTTTCCCAATTATATTTTAGATAGGGATATAAATCATTTTAAAATATTTGAACTCGGTAGATTTCCAGTGGGAATGAATAAATCTTTGGAAATATATTCCACGTAAGGAAATTGATTTGAAATTTATTTTCAAAAGTCGAAAGGTGAAATATGATTTGAAATTTGTTTTCAAAGTGATGAAGTGTGGAAAAATATATACCTTGTGAAGATATTTTAAAAATAAATAATTTGGGAAAATTATTTAAATCTGATGATTGTTGTGAATGTTGTTTGATAGTCAAATCACCGACTATCAATGTTTGCCTTTGAAATGGCACTTGAATTTATTTTTAAAATAAGCGCTCATTATTCGGTTTAGCCGGGAGAGGACTTTGTGTCATAAAACCCATTCCGAATAATGATACGGCGAAATGGAGACCGGTGTGAAGACCGGGTATTTTCGAAAGTGAAAGGACAACCTGTCGAATGTCTCTGCACCGAGTTGCTCCGGTATAGAGATTTATATCACTCTTCTTGTGATGGGAAGTCCGGACGTGATTATTGAATATCCGGATTGCAAGGGCTTCTTTGGAAGTGCCTTCGGTTCTGTTCGAACCCGGAACAGACTTGTATGTTTGTTTGTCTGACACTACACTTTGAGATATAACGCTGATTTCTTTCAAATAAATTTATGTTGGTGGCAGAGAATTTATTCTCTTAGCTTAACACCCTTCTCTGAGTCGTACGAGCTCAGAGGTTATGTAGTTGAAGGTTATCAGTGATATACTCCCAATTTGGTAGTGTGGCATGCTAAGTGTTGCTGTGTGTTGATGATCATTCGTTGATCATTTGTTGATCAAAGCATGGCTTTGTGAAAAAGCGTAGCTTTGTGGACGAGACCTCATCGGACCTCACAACCCGGAAATGGTCGAAACAGGAAAGATGCGGCAAGGTTATGAGGGTCGCGCCCTTTAGGGTATATCATTTCTTCTGGAAAAAGGTGATATTATGGTATGGAGCCCAGATATTTACCTGTGTGGTTGCTACAATCTCATTTACTGTGTGATTGTTGCTTTGTGATCGAGGGCCCTCAGATAAAGGTCCCAAAGGACCGGGGGGTGGCATATTCGTGTAGTAGTTACCTAGTGTAAGGGGTAACCCGGCCTTGTGTTGGCAGAGAACTAGTTAGTTCTCGGGACGTCCATCCAGAGGCGTACCCATGTGGCAGTAGGAAGTTCCTTAGTCCGACCATTTGTTGGAAAATCTAAAGAAATAATACGAACCTCGTACGGTTTTAGTTGTATAACCTGCTATGGAATGTGGCGGTAACCTGCTATTGAACATAGTAGCTATAGTAGGCATAAGTGCGGAATGCCTATGCTGGCTAAGATTAATATTATACTTTCGAAATGTTTTCCACACTAGACATTAATAATAATATCAACTGATCTTTCGTAGTAAGCATCTTTGACTATCATAAGGAGAAATCTCCTCCAATTCTGCGTTTGCATTGTGAGTGTGGCGGGAGGCCTTATGGTAGTTTCATTTTCCAAAAGCATTGCGAATTTCTTTTATTTTCATTGTGAAAATAACTGTTTTAAGATCTCACACCAGTCACCATGACAGACTCGGAGTTTATTGTTCCCTTTCTAAACTCTTGGTGCCCATAATTTTCCACACGGGCAGCCTAGAGTTATGTTATCAGGATATTCTGGAGCTTCGGAGACGAGCTGAATGGCGAGACGTACACTCGTACTTATTTACTTATTCCACTGTGTATTCTGTATGGGGACAAGTTTATATAACTGTCCATTGTTGTATTGAGTTGTATATTGACTCTCATTGTTGTATTGTATATACTGATATAGTTCTTTTTTTAAAAGACTAGTGATTATCTATTATATATTGTTCCGCTGCGAATGTGAGATTCTGATATTGTTTTTGTTTCTGTTTTTCTGTTCTTTCTTTTCTTCTATCTTCTTCTACCTCTTCTTTTTAACCCTAATGGTTTGGTTTTTCGGCATTCGATTGCGTGGCATTTGATACATTGGACGTATTAATGTCGACTTTCGAGCGTCGAAAAGTTGAAACGTTATAAGTGGTATCAGAGCAATTGGTTAAGCGACAACCCTGGCTCTGTTGGGTGTTACTCATTAGAGATAGAGTCCGTAGTACTCTAGAATGAGTGTGAGTGTAATAATAGTTATGAGCGCGTATTTGTTAGTGAATATAAAAAATTTGTTTTGTATTGTGTTGACTTATCGGTTGATTGTTTATAGATTCTGGTCGGTGCAGTCTGGCCAACTGTAATCGATAAGGGTTTCTAAACTCTTAAACAAGAAAAACTGTCACAGTATTGTTTTAAATTGGGTAAATGAAATAATTTTGCCCAAAACTATTTTTGTATACAAAAGAAATCATTTTCCGTAAATTATTATTGTATATGGATGCTTGTTTGTTAGAAAGTGATAATATTGAATTATTATCATTGTTATATGGAAATTGATTAAGTAATAATGGTTTAACCAAAGATTTGGAAATAAATTCATTTAGTAAATGAAATTTATAAATATGAATTGAAAGATAAGGAAATAAAGTTCATATACAAATGAAATTTTGTAAATGTAAATTGTAAATGTGATTTATAATTGGAAATAGAATTCCAGAAAATATTTGAAAATAAAATTCATTAATGGAATGAAATTGGTAAAGTGAATTTATAAATGAGTTTTATAAAATGAAATGAGATTTGATTTGAATCAAGTCGAAGAGAAAATCCAACTTGGAAAAAAATAAAATAATATGGATTGAATTCAAGTAAACTGACTGATAATTTATTAATTCATAAAATAATGAATTGGAAGTTGAATTATTTAAATTAAAGTTGAGTTGTGAACTAAATTTAAAATGGTTTGAATTTGCATGTAAATTCAAGTAAGTAGTAGAAATAAATTGAAATTTCCTAGTTATTGATAAAATAAATTTGAGATGAATTGAATATGGAAATTTGAAATTTAAAAAAGATAAGTGAATATACTAATTGAATTAAATTAGTAGATGGAATGGATTTGATAAATGAGAAAAAAAATCAAATCAAAGATTTAAATTGGAAATTGTTTACAAGGAAACTATAATTTGAGTTTTGAGTTGAAATAACTTAAGCAATATTTGGATAAATGCTCGACTTAAGTAAAATTGTAAAATGGTTGTTCTCGAGTTTTTGTGAAATGGTTTCAAATGAAATGAATGTGAATATGGAATGTAAATTAAATTGAATGGAATCAATTGGAAATGAAATGGAATTAAAATAAATTGAGTTGGTATTAATTTAAATTAGTTGTAAACTAGAATGGATATTCTATTAAGTGAATATCGTTGAATTTGCATAATAATGGTTGTCGTTTGACGTAAACGAGATTATATAAAATTCTATGAGTTAATAGAAGAAAATAAAAAATTGATTTTGAATCAATTGAAATGGATATGAATTCGTTTCGCTTAAAAAATGAATTGAATGTAAGAAAGTGCGTTGTAAATCACTTGAATTGAATAGAAATGGTATGTGAATTAGATGAAAGAAATTTAATTTGTATCGAAACCATATAAATAGCTTATGGGAATTATTTTGAATGCATTGCTTATGAAAACTATGTGTTTACTGTTGAAAATAAGTGAAATGTAAATGAATTTCTTATATTTGTCACTTACATGTTTAAACTGAGTAAGTACCGGTACCGGAAGCCGTTTGGCTGCATTGGTTGCGCAAATAGCTAAATAAATAAGCCGCTTTGCTTAAAATGCTAATAAAGGTACGCCTACGCAATACAAAATAGGAAATATGAACTGTTTTTGTTTTTCCGACTGAGTGGTCGATGTATATATATTTATATCTTTTGTCAAATTGCAAAAGCTCCTCCGTACAAAGGAGACTCCGCCAAAATTTTTTGAAAATTTTGGGAGTTAGAAAATTTTTGAACTTTTTGGAAATTTTCACTTAACAACAACTGATTTAAATTTGGAATTTGAGATAAGGAAAGTAAGATTCAATCTTCGAAGTTAAAGATGAATCGAATTGAAGTAAAATCTGAATGAAAATTTGGAATATAAAAGTATTGAGATTTGAAATGAATTAGTAAATTGAAGCAAATTGATTTTTATATGGAAGTGGAATTCAATTTGAATATAAACTTTAGTAGTGAAGTAGTAAAAATGAATATAAGAAATACTTATATTGAACTTCAAAAATGAATGGAGAAAATTCATAAGTAAATGGGTATTGGGAATCCACTAAGTAAATTTGGACATTGTTGTTAAGTAAAGTATACAGGGATTATAAAGGCTATAGGAAAATGGAATTGGATTTTGATTTTGAAGATAAGGTATGTATTTAAAATTTCAGTATGAAATTTGATTGGGTTATTGATTTTGCCACTTGGCATTTTGTTTTCTATTTGAATTTGGGAGTCCGTAGGGACATTTTGTAGTCGTAATGAGTTAGCCGTGCAAAGGAGACGCTGGCGGAATTTCTTGAAAATTTAGAGAGTTAGAAAATTTTTGAGAAATTTTGGATAATTTAAAGTTTGAATTTAAGTTTAAATTTGAATTGTGAAGTAAATAAAGTTGTTTGCAAACTATGGTTAAGATTTGGACAGTTAGTTGAAATAATGGATCTTTAACAAAAA
Source organism: Allium fistulosum (assembly GCA_030737815.1). Classification (NCBI taxonomy): domain Eukaryota; kingdom Viridiplantae; phylum Streptophyta; class Magnoliopsida; order Asparagales; family Amaryllidaceae; genus Allium; species Allium fistulosum. The sequence goes on from CM060905.1 coordinate 1,115,008,642, forward strand.
GAAGATTGGTTTGAAAATTTGATAAAACTGTTTGGTTTTGGTAAAATGATAAACGGGTATTGGAGCATTCTTCTTAACTTGTAATTTCGGAACGAAATTCTTTTAAGAGGGGAAGATTGTAACGGCCCTGATTTTTTGACATTGGAAATCAGGATATTTAATTGATTTTAAATATCTGGAAGTTAGTTTAATTTGAAATCCGAATATCAGAATGAATTTAGCAATTAAATTATTGAATTTAATTTATTGATGTTGGGTAAAAATTTGAATCTTCAGTTTCAAGCTAATTAAAAATATTTTCAAGGCTTAGAAAATTCATATTGATAATACTGAAGATAATAGAAGCTTCAGAATTGAATTTGAAACTGTTTTGTTCAGTTTTGAATTTTATCGTTTAAATTGAATTTAAAAATAGCCTTCCGAGGCAGAGTCTCAGAATTTGACGAAACTAGTTCCACTGGATTCGTAATATTGTATTATTATCAGATTTCAATTTTTGAAATGTTTGGAGTGATCGTTTGGCCGTACGATAAGCAAACGCGCTGAAATTAAATCGAAAATTCAATATTATAACTGGTCCAAAAAGCTATTTTCTCCATACGATCGAATTTGGAGTTGAAACCTTTTCCATTGTGTTCGGAATAGGCGTATAACATTATAAACGCCTAGCGGCACACCTCGGTAGGAGGTTGGGATTTTTAGCTACGTAATTCGAGACGATTGAAAATATAATATAATATATCTTCCATCAGCTGAAAATTTTTCCCATCAGCCTTTCATCTCAGCCTCATTTTTGTCTCTCTACCGTACTTCAATTCTTTTCATGTCTGAAGCCAGATAACAAATAAAGGAAAATATCTCGTCCCCGTCTTCATTTACAAAATTGAAATATGAGAAACAATTAATGGCCGCAAATTCTCTGTGAATTTAAATCGAAACAAACGAAAATACTTTCGTTCAAAAGAAAATAGCCACGTCCTTTCTCCAAATCAAAGAAATCAAAATCGAGCAGAGAAAATAAATCAAAAATCAGTGGCCGCTCTCGTTTGAAATCAAAAATCGTCTCCCCTCAAATCAATAGTTGCATGAAATCAAAGATTTATATTTGATCGAAATCGATAAGGAAGGGGGTATCGGGGTCGAGTTGCGATCGAACTCGCGTCTGTTCGAAGTTGCGATCTTTTCTTAGGAGGGCGAAGCCAAGCAAGCGGCGGCAGACGAAGTCGAGCATGGCGATTTGTGACGCCCCACCTCTATACCCACGCTAACCAAGAACACTACGATGTAGTGCTGTCAATTAGCACGGAGAATAAGGCTGTGGAGGAGCGACCATCCATGTAACTTCTTTGTGCGAGCACCGATACGTCAGATAGAATAGAATGCATATCTTTTAAGGAGGAAATCCGACATACCAATACAAACACAAAGCTATCACACGGTGGCTATATATAATCTTCGGAAACAAACATAGAAATGATCATAACATAAATCAGTCACAGACATCCATATCACAAAGGCGGAAGAAGTTATGAATAAATATATAACACATGAAAGTGTACATCAGAGTAGTGGTCAGAAAGATCCACTATAATACAAAAGAATAGCATCACGTGCTATACAAAAGAATAAGTACATAACATAGAGTCTATATCTCAAAGGTGTACAACCAAAAACTACTAATCTATGTAGTTAGCCAAAAGTCAGAGTAATCCAGAAGAGAAGTCAAGCAGAAGCACCTGTAACATCTCGGTCTGACCCGAGTATTATTTATAAGAAAATAATAAACGGATCAGTCTAACTATAAATATCAGATGACATGATATAGGATAAGGGGTATGGCATAAACATATAATAACCATGATGGCATACTACTATAAGTATGTAAATGATAATCAACAAGGGATTAATCAATGTCACAAGAATCTTCTTAAAGATCCAAACACATAAAAAGGTAATGACACACAAATTCACCAATACACAAAAAAACTGATATCATATCAGTGAAAACCACAAAAGTTGGTGAAGCACTAAATCCAGAAATCAACACACGAAATCCAGAACAAATCCCAGAAATCAACACACGAAATCCAGAAATCACTAAAAGGGGGAAGTCCGAACACACGGACGAGAAGCTATCTCATGGAAGCTATCCATTTAATTTTTCCGAACACACGGATGGCCCGAAGGCAAGTCCGAACACACGGACGAAGAGACATCGCTCAATCGCTAGTCTAAATCACAAGAATGATCGTCATGATCATAAGGAAGTGTCAATCACACTAAGCTAGTAAATATATGAGTTTAGCTTCATGTCCCATAACCACTTGCTTAACTTAAATATTTACGAACAAACTGTAGATCTTCACTAGGAAATTGTCACAAAAGGGTTCAATCGAACAAGTCCAAGAGCTAACCGACGAAGTGAACGCAAGCGTTTCATACCACTCGTTTTACTAAGTCGTTTAAGTCGATTTCTCGTTCGAGTGAAGTAAAGGCTTATATATTAGTAGATTGGAAATCGGTTTGAGAAAACGAACTTTTGATATTAAAAATAGTGTTGAAATCGATTTGATGAAAGAGTTTTGATATTTACTACTAGTATTAAAACCTTCATATCTTTAAAGTGACAAGTCATAAAATGATTGTTGGAACAATCTATCACAAAAATTCACATTCGGAGACGTGAATAAAATCCAAGGAAATCAGCTCAAAATGCATCAAAGTGGAAGTTCTGATGAATGCTTTTCAGATAAGATTGCCTACGCAGAGTAATACGGGGTCAGGTCGCGGGGGTCCAGGGGGCAGCGCCCACGGCGGGGTGCGGGGCAGCGCCCCGTCACGGTACGACTTAGCGAAGGCAAGCTGGTCCAGCGACCTAAGGAAAAGTAGGTCATACGACCTAAGAGTCCACGCGAACTAACATGCCTAAGGACAAGGTCGGAGACGACCTACGACTTAACAAAGTCCTGCGACCTAAGTGGGATGCGACTTAGTGGGGCATAGGTCGGAGACGACCTACGACTTAAGGTCAAGTGACCTAGTGAAATAGCAGGGGAAACATTAGGTCGGAGGCGACCTACGACTTAAGGTTTTAACTCGCGAACGACTTAGTACTTGCTTATCTCGCGAACGACTTACGACTTAAGAGGGTGTACGACCCAACGACTTAAAGTCGATACGACTTAAAGTCGATACGACTTAACGACTTAAGCTCAAATACGAGCTACGAGCTAAGGTCTATACGACCTAACGACTTAACTCAGTACGATCTAAGCCAGGATGAGATAGCAGAAGGCAACGACTTAAGTCTTAACTCGGGGACGACTTAAGGGGTTAACTCGTGGACGACTTAAGGGGTTAACTCGTGGACGACCTATGGCTTAACTCGTGAACGACTTAGCACAGGCGAACAGAAATACAAAGGCGGTGACTTTTCAACGCGCGCGACTTAAGCCCTTAACTCGCGAACGACTTACGACTTAGGCTTAACTCGTGGACGACTTAGTGATGGCCAGAAACGACTTAAGGCCAGAAAAATCACCAAAACACTGAAAATTGAAGTTTTTCGCCAATCCAATCCAAACCAAATGAAAATGTTGATGCTAGAGTGATAGGGAATCATTCCCAACAGTCCAATGACAATCATAGGCAAGATGTGAGATCAAAAATCTCACCTTTTCCACGAAATTGATGAAGATGAAGATTGAAAGCAAGGAGAAGCAATCCAAAGCTTGAATCCACAATCTTCTACTTGAATTTGATGTTGAATCTCGGATTTGCAATAGAATTTGAGTTGGGAGTTTTAATTTCTCTTTCCCACCACCATTTTTGACAAAGCTTGAAGTGTTTGAACAAATGAGAAAGAGGGTTGGGCTGAACTAAAGGGGTGCAGTCCAAACCAAAGTCAAAGGCGGGAAAAAGTGCCGAAAAGTTCACTATCTCCAAACATATCGAAGTTTACACTTAAAAAGATCGCAAACGTCATTTTGAACTCAATGGGGGTGGTCTCGAGTCCTAATTTGACCGTATGCAAAAAGTAGCTTTTCAGACTAACATCCGACTAACGATAAAATATTTAAATATAAAATCGATAGATATGCGGGTTGTTACACGATTCGAAGACATTGGCGACTGAGTGGCGTTCGTTCTGTCGCGATGGGTAGGTCTGGCACGGCGGCGTATAGGTTGTTGAGCATCGTGATGCGAAGGGGTCGGCGAGTTAAGGATAGCGGTGGAGTTGATCGAATCAGTGAAGGTATTCTGCTACTTTTGTCTAGCTTAATTACTGTGATGTGTATTGTTAATTTTATCAAGAAAAGAAAAAAACACAGTAAGTTATAAAAATAATTCTGTTTTAATTCAAAATATATGTGTTAAGAAGAATTTTATTTTCATTAAAGTATAATAAAAGTTGATTTGTAGATAAACAGGTTTAAACAGAAAATGTGTATATATGCAATTTTTTTAATTTATAGTAGATTGCTGTGTTGATTACAGAAAATAGAAAAAAAAATATCAGTAAATTTTACAAAGGGATTTAAAATTTTGAAGAAATTTATATAAGTAAAATGTTTGAAATATATATGTAAATGAGATTTTAGTTTAAAGAAACAGGAAAGTTAGTTTGAAATTGAAATGTTTAGTTAAATAAATTTATTTAAAAGAAATTGGTTTAAAATAAAATCATTGGTTAATTAAATTTATCCAATAGGAATTTATTATTCGATTTATTTCGAATATTAATAAATTGTATAAAATTGTTTATGCAAGGTCTAAAATCGAGAATCAAGCCGAAATGGAAAATGGATTGAAAATTAAAGGTGAGATCTTCTCACTCAAATTAAAATTGAATTGCAGTTATTGATTGATTGCCTGATTGTGATAGTATATATAGTAGTATATAGCAATATATATATTGGAATATATATATATATATTGGAGTTGTTGATTTCCCGCATTATATAGCGGATGAGACCCTATGCGCGGCATAAAAGCGGGTGATATTTTATAAATCCTATATACCACGATATTCCACCTCGAAGTGGAATTGGTATTGTGCTAACATCTGTGGATGTAGGGAAACAGGTTGGAGGGATCCAACTGGATTCCTCAAATTGTATGAATTTGTTTCATATGCTGTGTGATTATTTATTTATAATCTGTGAATGATTATATTTGTGATTGAATTTGTTAAAGGCTATAATTTAGCCGAATGTATTTTTGGTATCATTGGATGCCAGAAATAAATAAAATTGGGTTTTTGAAATTAAAGTTGGAATTTTCTGTAAATTCCTTTTGAAAGAATTGGATTAATTTAAAAGAAGGTTGAAAAAAGATAAAGTTTTATTTTTGTAATTTTATTAAATTAATTCCAAAAATATGGTGGAAATATTTTTATAAATGGATTTCGGGTAATATTATTCAAAGGTTGAAGAATTTATTTAAAGTACAAATTTTAATAAATTGAAAGAAACAAAGGCATTTATTTTAAAGGAAGATAAATTCAAAAATCAATTTGGAATTTGATTCGGTGTTTGGAAATAAATCTTTGGGAAACCGATTAAAAATTTGATTTGGTATTTAAAAATAAATCCTGGGAAATCCATTCTAAAACAATTAGGTGTTTGAAATAAATGTTTGGAAAATCAATTTGGGATTGAAAATAAATTTGGAAATCAATTTGAAAGTTGATTTGGAGTTGAAAGTGAATATTTAAGAAATCGATTTGAAAATCGTATAAGCAGTGAATATTTGGAAATGTAAATTCAAAATGGAATTTATAAAGGTAAGGGAAATTTGTTTTAAAAATAAACACTGATTTATTTTTAAAGTGTGGAAATAAATTTACAGATTTGGGATGTAAATTTGAAATAAATTGATAAGGATCATTTAATTGGTTTAAATGGACCATTTTGAAGTGAAAGTGTATTCTCACTATAAAGCCGAGTATATTTCCAAAGTTTCTTTTAAAATATAAATTAAAGGTTCTTAAGTTGGTTTTTTAAAGGAATATTTCATAGAAAATGTTTTCCCAATTATATTTTAGATAGGGATATAAATCATTTTAAAATATTTGAACTCGGCAGATTTCCAGTGGGAATGAATAAATCTTTGGAAATATATTCCACGTAAGGAAATTGATTTAAAATTTATGTTCAAAAGTCGAAAGGTGAAATATGATTTGAAATTTGTTTTCAAAGTGATGAAGTGTGGAAAAATATATGTCTTGTGAAGATATTTTGAAAATAAATAATTTGGGAAAATTATTTAAATCTGATGATTGTTGTGAATGTTGTTTGATAGTTAAATCACCAACTATCAATATTTGCCTTTGAAATGGCACTTGAATTTGTTTTTAAAATAAGCGCTCATTATTCGGTTTAGCCGGGAGAGGACTTTGTGTCATAAAACCCATTCCGAATAATGATACGACGAAATGGATTGCATTTCAAGACCGGTGTGAAGACCGGGTATTTTCGAAAGTGAAAGGACAACCTGTCGAATGTCTCTGCACCGAGTTGCTCCGGTATAGAGATTTATATCACTCTTCTTGTGATGGGAAGTCCGGACGTGATTAGTGAATATCCGGATTGCAAGGTCTTCTTTGGAAGTGTCTTCGGTTCTGTTCGAACCCGGAACAGACTTGTATGGTTGTTTGTCTGACATTTCACTTTGAGATATAAAGCTGATTTCTTTCAAATACATTTCTGTTGGTGGCGGAGAATTTATTCTCTTAGCTTAACACCCTTCTCTGAGACGTACGAGCTCAGAGGTTATGTAGTTGAAGGTTATCAGTGATATACTCCCAATTTGGTAGTGTGGCATGCTAAGTGTTGCTGTGTGTTGATGATCATTCGTTGATCATTTGTTGATCAAAGCATGGATTTGTGAAAAAGCGTAGCTTTGTGGACGAGACTTCACCGGACCTCACAACCCGGAAATGGTCGAAACAGGAAAGATGCGGCAAGGTTATGAGGGTCGCGCCCTTTAGGGTATGTCATTTCCTTCTGGAAAAAGGTGATATTATGGTATGGAGCCTAGATATTTACCTGTGTGGTTGACCCAATCTCATTTACTATGTGATTGTTGCTTTGTGATGGAGGGCCCTCGGATAAAGGTCCCAAAGGACCGGGTGGTGGCATATTCGTGTAGTAGTTACCTAGTGTAAGGGGTAACCCGGCCTTTTGTTGGCAGAGAACTAGTTAGTACTCGGGACGTCCATCCAGAGGCGTGCCCATGTGGTAGTAGGAAGTTCCTTAGCCTGACCATTTGTTGGAAAATCCAAAGAAACAATACGAGCCTCGTACGGTTTTAGTTGTATAACCTGCTATGGAATGTGGCGGTAACTTGCTATTGAACATAGTAGCTATAGTAGGCATAAGTGCGGAATGCCTATGCTGGCTAAGATTAATATTATACTTTTGAAATGTTTTCCACACTAGACATTAATAATAATATCAACTGATCTTTCATAGTAAGCATCTTTGACTATCATAAGGAGAAATCTCCTCCAATTCTGCGTTTGCATTGTGTGTGTGGCGGGAGGCCTTATGGTAGTTTCATTTTCCAAACGCATTGCGAATTTCTTTTATTTTCTTTATGAAAATAACTGTTTTAAGATCTCACACCAGTCACCATGACTGACTCGGAGTTTATTGTTCCCTTTCTAAACTCTGGGTGCCCATAATTTTCCACATGGGCAGCCTAGAGTTATGTTATTAGGATATTCTGGATATTCTGGAGCTTTGGAGACGAGCTGGATGGCGAGGCATACACTCGTACTTATTTACTTATTCTGCTGTGTATTCTGTATGGGGACAAGTTTATATAACTGTCCATTGTTGTATTGAGTTGTATATTGACTCTAATTGTTGTATTGTATAGACTGATATAGTTCTTTGTTTAAAAGACTAGTGATTATCTATTATATATTGTTCCGCTGCGAATGTGAGATTCTGATATTGTTTCTGTTTCTGTTCTTTCTTTTCTTCTGTCTTCTTCTACCTCTTCTTTTTTACCCTAATGGTTCGGTTTTCTGGCATTCGATTGCGCGTCATTTGATACAGTGGACGTATTAATGTCGACTTTCGAGCGTCGAAAATTTGAAACGTTACAAGTGGTATCAGAGCAATTGGTTAAGCGACAACCCTGGCTCTGTTGGGTGTTACTCATTAGAGATAGAGTCCGTAGTACTCTAGAATGAGTGTGAGTGTAATAATAGTTATGAGCGCGTATTTGTTAGTGAATATAAAAAATTTGTTTTGTATTGTGTTGACTTATCGGTTGATTGTTTATAGATTCTGGTCGGTGCAGTCTGGCCAACTGTAATCGATAGGGGTTTCTAAACTCTTAAACAAGATAAACTGTCACAATATTGTTTTAAATTGGGTAAATGAAATAATTTTGCCCAAAACTATTTTTGTATACAAAAGAAATCATTTTCCGTAAATTATTATTGTATATGGATGCTTGGTTGTTAGAAAGTGATAATATTGAATTATTATCATTGTTATATGGAAATTGAATAAGGAATAATGGTTTAACCAAAGATTTGGAAATAAATTCATTTAAAAAATGAAATTTATAAATATGAATTAAAAGATAAGGAAATAAAGTTCATATACAAATGAGATTTTGTAAATGTAAATTGTAAATGTGATTTATAATTGGAAATAGAATTCCAGTAAATATTTGAAAATAAAATTCATTAATGGAATGAAATTGGTAATGTGAATTTATAAATGAGTTTTATAAAATGAAATGAGATTTGATTTGAATCAAGTCGAAGAGAAAATCCAACTTGGAAAAAAATAAAATAATATGGATTGAATTCAAGTAAATTAACTGATAATTTATTAATTCATAAAATAATGAATTGGAAGTTGAATTATTTAAATTAAAGCTGAGTTGTGAGCTAAATTTAAAATGGTTTGAATTTGCATGTAAATTCAAGTAAGTAGTAGAAATAAATTGAAATTTCCTTGTTATTAATAAAATAAATTTGAGATGAATTGAATATAGAAATTTGAAATTTAAAAAGGATAAGTGAATATACTAATTGAATTAAATTAGTAGATGGAATGGATTTGATAAATGGGAAAAAAATCAAATCAAAGATTTAAATTGGAAATTGTTTACAAGGAAACTATAATTTGAGTTTTGAGTTGAAATAACTTAAGCAATATTTGGATAATGCTCGACTAAAGTAAAATTGTAAAATGGTTTTTGTCGATTTTTTGTGAAATGGTTTCAAATGAAATGAATGTGAATATGGAATGTAAATTAAATGGAATCAATTGGAAATGAAATGGAATTAAAATAAATTGAGTTGGTATCAATTTAAATTAGTTATAAACTAGAATGGATATTCTATTAAGTGAATATCGTTGAATTTGCATAATAATGGTTGTCGTTTGACGTAAATGAGATTATATAAAATTCTATGAGTTAATAGAAGAAAATAAAAAATTGATTTTGAATCAATTGAAATGGATATGAATTCGTTTCGCTTAAAAAATGAATTGAATGTAAGAAAGTGCATTGTAAATCACTTGAATTGAATAGAAATGGTATGTGAATTAGATGAAAGAAATTTAATTTGTATCGAAACCATATAAATTGCTTATGGGAATTATTTTGAATGCATTGCTTATGAAAACTATGTGTTTACTGTTGAAAATAAGTGAAATATAAATGAATTTCTTATATTTGTCACTTACATGTATAAACTGAGTAAGTACAGGTACCGAAAGCCGTTTGACTGCATTGGTTGCACAAATAGCTAAATAAATAAGCCGCTTTGCTTAAAATGCTAATAAAGGTACGCCTATGCAATACAAAATAGGAAATATGAACTGTTTTTGTTTTTCCGACCGAGTGGGTCGATGTATATATATTTATATATTTTGTCAAATTGCAAAAGCTCCTCCGTACAAAGGAGACTCCGCCAAAATTTTCTGAAAATTTTGGGAGTTAGAAATTTTTTGAACTTTTTGGAAATTTTCACTTAACAACAACTGATTTAAATTTGGAATTTGAGATAAGGAAAGTAAGATTCAGTCTTCGAAGTTAAAGATGAATCGAATTGAAGTAAAATCTGAATGAAAATTTGGAATATAAAAGTATTTAGATTTGTAATGAATTAGTAAATTGAAGCAAGTTGATTTTTATATGGAAGTGGAATTCAATTTGAATATAAACTTCAGTAGTGAAGTAGTAAAAATGAATATAAGAAATACTTATATTGAACTTAAGAAATGAATGGAGAAAATTCATAAGTAAATGGGTATTGGGAATCCACTAAGTAAATTTGGACATTGTTGTTAAGTAAAGTATACATGGATTATAAAGGCCATAGGAAAATGGAATTGGATTTTGATTTCGAAGATAAGGTATGTATTTAAAATTTCAGTATGAAATTTGATTGGGTTTTTTATTTTGCCACTTGGCATTTTGTTTTCTATTGGAATTTGGGAGTCCGTAGGGACATTTTGTAGTCGTACCGAGTTAGCCGCGCAAAGGAGACGCTGGCGGAATTTCTTGAAAATTTAGAAAGTTAGAAAATTTTTGAGAAATTTTGGATAATTTAAAGTTTGAATTTAAGTTTAAATTTGAATTGTGAAGTAAATAAAGTTGTTTGGAAACTATGGTTAAGATTTGGATAGTTAGTTCAAATAATGGACCTTTAACAAAAAGAAGATTGGTTTGAAAATTTGATAAAACTGTTTGGTTTTGGTAAAATGATAAACGGGTATTGGAGCATTCTTCTCAACTTGTAATTTTGGGACGAAATTCTTTTAAGGGGGAAGATTGTAACGACCATGAATTTTTGACATTGGAAATCAGGATATTTAATTGAATTTAAATATCTGGAAGTTAGTTTAATTTGAAATTTGAATATCAGAATGAATTTAGCAATTAAATTATTGAATTTAATTTATTGATGATGGGTAAAAATTTGAATCTTCAGTTTCAAGCTGATTAAAAATATTTTCAAGGCTTAGAAAATTCATATTGATAATACTGAAGATAATAGAAGCTTCAGAATTGAATTTGGAACTGTTTTGTTTAGTTTTGAATTTTATCGTTTAAATTGAATTTAAAAATAGCCTTCCAAGGCACAATCTCGGAATTTGACGAAACCAGTTCCATTAGATCCGTAATATTGTATTATTATCGGATTTCGACTTTCGTAATGTTTGGAGTGATCGTTTGGCCATACGATAAGCAAACGCGTTGAAATTAAATCGAAAATTCAATATTATAACTAGTCCAAAAAGCTATTTTCTCCATACGATCGAATTTGGAGTTGAAACCTTTTCCATTGTGTTCGGAATAGGCGTATAACATTATAAACGCCTAGCGACACACCTTGGTACGAGGTTGGGATTTTTAGCTACGTAATTCGAGACGATTGAAAATAAAATATAATATATCTTCCATCAGCTGAAAATTTTTCCCATCAGCCTTTCATCTCAGCCTCATTTTTGTCTCTCCACCGTACTTCAATTATTTTCATGTCTGAAGCCAGACAACAAATAAAGGAAAATATCTCGTCCTCGTCTTCATTTACAAAATTGAAATATGAGAAACAATTAATGGCCGCAAATTCTCTGTGAATTTAAATCGAAACAAACGAAAATACTTTCGTTCAAAAGAAAATGGCCACGTCCTTTCTCCAAATCAAAGAAATCAAAATCGAGTAGAGAAAATAAATCAAAAATCAATGGCCGCTCTCGTTCGAAATAAAAAATCGTCTTCCCTCAAATCAATAGCCGCATGAAATCAAAGATTTATATTTGATCTAAATCGATAAGGAAGGGGGGATCGGGGTCGAGTCGCGATCGAACTCGCGTCTATTCGAAGTTGCGATCTTTTCTGGGGAGGGCGAAGCCAAGCAAGCGGCGGCAGACGAAGTCGAGCATGGCGATTCGAAGACATTGGCGACTGAGTGGCGTTCGTTCAGTCGCGATGGGTAGGTCTTGCGCGGCGGCGTGTAGGGTGTTGAGTATCGTGATGCAAAGGGGTCAGCGAGTTAAGGTTAGTGGTGGAGTTGATCGAATCGGTGAAGGTATTCTGCTACTTTTGTCTAGCTTAATTACTGTGATGTGTATTGTTAATTTTATCAAGAAAATAAAAAAACACAGTAAGTTATAAAAATAATTCTGTTTTAATTTAACATATATGTGTTAAGAAGAATTTTATTTTCATTAAAGTATAATAGAAGTTGATTTGTAGATAAACGGGTTTAAACAGAAAATGTGTATATATGCAGTTTTTTTAATTTATAGTAGATTGCTGTGTTGATTACATAAAATAGAAGAAAAAAATATCAGTAAATTTTATACAAAGGGATTTAAAATTTTGAAGAAATTTATATAAGTAAAATGTTTGAAATATATATGTAAATGAGATTTTAGTTTAAAGAAACAGGAAAGTTAGTTTGAAATTGAAATGTTTAGTTAAATAAATTTATTTAAAAGAAATTGGTTTAAAATAAAATCATTGGTTAATTAAATTTATCCAAAAGGAATTTATTATTCGATTTATTTCGAATATTAATAAATTGTATAAAATTGTTTATACGAGGTCTAAAATCGAGAATCAAGCCGAAATGGAAAATGGATTGCAAATTAAAGGTGAGATCTTCTCAGTCAAATTAAAATTGAATTGCAGTTATTGATTGATTGCCTGATTGTGATAGTATATATAGTAATATATAGCAATATATATATATATATATTGGAATATATATATATATATATATATATATATATATATTGGAGTTGTTGATTTCCCACATTATATACCGGATGAGACCATATGCGGGGCATAATAGCGGATGATATTTTATAAATCCCATATACCACGATATTCTACCTCGAAGTGGAATTGGTATTGTGCTAACATCTGTGGATGCAGGGAAACAGGTTGGAGGGATCCAACTAGATTCCTCAAATTGTATGAATTTGTTTCATTTGCTGTGTGATTATTTATTTATAATATGTGAATGATTATATTTGTGATTGAATTTGATAAAGGCTATAATTTAGCCGAATGTATTTTTGGTATCGTTGAATACTAGAAATAAATAAAATTGGGTTTTTGAAATTAAAGTTGGAATTTTTTGTAAATTCCTTTTGAAAGAATTGGATTAATTTAAAAGAAGGTTGAAAAAAGATAAAGTTTTATTTTTGTAAGTTTATTAAATTAATTCCAAAAATATGGTGAAAAGATTTTTATAAATGGATTTCGGGTAATATTATTCAAAGGTTGAAGAATTTATTTGAAATACAAATTTTAATAAATTGAAAGAAACAAAGGCATTTATTTTAAAGGAAGATAATTTCAAAAATCAATTTGGAATTTGATTCGGTGTTTGGAAATAAATCTTTGGGAAACCGATTAAAAATTTGATTTGGTATTTAAAAATAAATCCTGGGAAATCCATTCTAAAATCAATTAGGTGTTTGAAATAAATGTTTGGAAAATCAATTTGGGATTGAAAATAAATTTGGAAATCAATTTGAAAGTTGATTTGGAGTTGAAAGTGAATATTTGAGAAATCGATTTGAAAATCATATAAGAAGTGAATATTTGGAAATGTAAATTCAAAATGGAATTTATAAAGGTAAGGGAATTTTTTTTTAAAATAAACACTGATTTATTTTTAAAGTGTGGAAATAAATTTACAGATTTGGGATGTAAATTTGAAATAAATTGATAAGGATCTGTGATATCCCGGGAATTTGGACAATATCAATTTAATAATCTGCATTGGAAATTAAATTGATTTGATGATCTTTGTTAATAAATTTGAATAAATTTAATAATCTAATTAAAATAAATATTTAATTAGTGATTTATCTTTTAAAACTTTAATAGAATGATTTCTATTAATAATATATATATAAGTGTATATATTGTAAATAGATGAGTTGGTTGGATTTAACAAATAAAGTTATGTTTTCAAATTTCTAATATTTAATAATTTGGAAATTATGATTTAATTTAATATTTAGCTTTTCAAAGATATTTGATAAATAACTATATAGTTTTAAATACATAAGATAAATGTTTAATTGTTTAAAAAAAATAGGTTTTAGCTTAAGTTTAAATTTAAATTGAATATGAATTTGGATTTATAATAAAAATTCAAAAGAGAAATATTTTAAAATATTTTGGATTTAAAATATAGATATAAGATTTTATTTATATATATATTGGTTATTTACATTTTCTTTAAAGTAATTTATATACATATACATATTAGGTAAGTATTTATAAATAGTAAACTCATATAAAAGCTTTTATTCACATTTTAAAATAAATAAAAATATGTATTAAATACTTATAAGACAAATGTCACCATATTAAGGCTTAATAAAACATGTGTTAAACAATAGATTAAACAACATGACAAATGTCATCTTTAATTTTATTTTATTTTTCTTTTATTTTGGTAAATCACAATTTCTACTTATATAAACAATGCTTTCTCTTTCCATCCCTTTCTTTTTTCAAAAACTAAGAAACTTCAGCTGAAATATAATCTCAAAACAGATCTGTAACCCAGTTTTTAAACCTAAAGTCTTCAGCCTGAATTTCTTTCAATCTGAAATCATCTCAACAACAATCTGTAAACAAATCTTCAATACCTGGAATCAAGCCTGCATTTCTTCAATTCTGTTGTGGAGAACAAGCAAGATTCAAGTTTAAAGAAACGTCATTTAAAATCATGAAGCATGTTACTTCAGCAACTCAAGTCAAGTTTAAAGTTTTCAAATCAAAAGCAAAAGCATTCCAGTTTCCAATTTTAAAAACAATTCAGGATTTCAAAAATTCAGAGGCTCTGCTTCTTTTAAAATCTGTGAGTAACTTCACTTTCAAACTTAAAAGTAAATTTAGGTTGCATGTTCTTACTGTGATCGATATGATATTATGAAGTATGTTTGTGAATTTATAATAGATGTATGCCTGTAACTCCTCTGTTGTTTTCCTGTGAGTAAACTACTCTATTGAACTTAAATCTGTTCATATGTATTGATGTTAGTAATTGATTCTTGGGTAGGTTATGAATAATATTTGTATAAATATGAATATACCTGTATATGGATGAATATAGGCAGATGGTTGTTGCATGCATAACTGTATATGGTTATATACATATCTCTGTTTCAAGTACTAGACAAAGTTTGATTCAAAAATCATTATCTCATGGTCTAATCTTTATTAGAATGTAAGATTAAAATAAAATTGGTTTGTTTCATTTTAGACTTTAGTTTAGAGTTTAAATTTAAGTCAAAATAATATTAACTTGACTCTGGAATTATAAGTACCAGAATACTTAAACTAAGTCAAAAATTTAAGTTAAATAATTCGTAGATTCAGGGTTATGAAACAAATCACTAAACGAAATTATGATTTTTAAAAACAAAATCACCAATTCTAGTATTGGAATCAGAGAGCAGTTCATAGATGATTGGATTATGTAATTTGAGTTGTTCCTATTGATCTAAATAATCAGAGAGATCAAATTTTCTTCTGGAGCTAGATGAATGGTCAGCAATGACAAGAAAAATTTCAGATGATGTTGTAGTGCACCGTGGAGATGATGATTGGAGGATTTATCCTGTAGCCCTAGTTTAAGCTAGGTAAGTTGTTTCGGCCAGTACTACTTGAAGGGATGATCGAGTTCAGCGAAAATTGGGCAGATGGAAGCTTGGCTATAGTTGAAGTCGCAGCCAGAGTTGTTGGATTTTCGGTGGTCGGAGAGCCGTGATCTTGGCGATGTCAGGTTTGGTTGGGGTTGAACTTTTCTGTTCCAGGTTCATGTTTTAAACTCGAATTCAAATTCGAGTTGAATAGGAGCGAGGTGACGATCGTATTGGACTGAGGAGATGATTGTTGATGTTTGGAAGCCACCGGAGTTGGCTGGAGTTGATCGGAGGTACGGTGCATGTGCACCGTGCACTTTTGATTTTAGATGTTTGCCTGGGGATAAGCAGTGGGGAAACTCGAGAATTACTCGAGTAGGTGCTGTGTACTACTCGAAGCAGTAGGCTAGTTAACTCGAAGCAGGTCTGGGTTTTTTTTGGGTATGTTGTAGTCTCGAGTTTTCTCGAGTAAATTAGGTTGTAGACTCGAAGACAGGTGGTAGATAACTCGAAGTAAAACAGGTTGAGCTCGGGTTATTTTCTTTGTTTCAGGTTTTGTTCTAAAACCTGGCAGTGTACAGGGTTTTAAGTTCAAACTAAATTTTGAAATAAAAAGAAGTTTTAAAATCTAAAATGTTTTAAACAATTTGAATGTTTAAAATGTATTTTAAATTGATTGAATTTAAAATGAATTTGATTTAAATTTCTTTAATTAAGTGTTTCTTTGACATGTGATTTAAAAGGATGTTTTTAAAAACTTTGTTAAAGTTAAATTGTCTTCATTTTAAATCTTAAATTTAAAATGAAATTTAAAAGTAAATTTAAAGGTACATTGTTTAAATGCTTTATTAATAATAGTTTAATCATTAATAAAAATAAAGTGTTATCCTAAAGTAAATTAAGATTTAATAATTTAGGATAAAATAAATTATTAAGGTAATTAAAGGTGATTAATCAATTTAATTAATTTGATTTGGGTTTATAAATTTAGTAATTAAGAAAATTGATTAATTAAGGTTTAATTAAATTAATTAAAGGATAATTAATTTGAAATTAAGGATCATTAATTTGATAAGTTAAGATTATTAATTAATGATTAGGAATAAATAAATCAAGTAATTAAGGATTAATTAAGTTATTGTTAGATACTTAATTAATTAAGTAATTAGGGATTAATTTATTAGTAATTAGAATTAATTAATTTGAAATTACTAATGGTTAATTAATGTTTAATTATTTAAGAAAGATAATTAAATAATAGTTAATAGTTAATGTAGATCGTTAACTTGGAATTAAATAAGTAATTAATTAATGTGATTAATTTTGATAATTAAGTAAATTAATTAATTAAGGTTAATCATTTGTGAAATTGTTAGTAAATTACTTAATGGAAGTAATTAAGAAATTTATTACTTATTGTAATTAATTGAGTTTAAATTGATTAGTTAAGTTAATTAATTAAGTTTAATTAATTTAAGATAATCACTTAATGATTGTATAATTACTTAATGTAATTTAAGGAGGTATAATTACTTAGGGAAGTAATTAATGGATAATTACTGATGTAATTAATAAAGTAATTAAGGGTAGTTAATTACTTAATGGAAGTTAATCAAGGGATTAATTAAGAAATGAATTAAGGAATAATTAATTTATTTTAAGAAGTAATTAAGGTTAGTTAATTACTGAATGTGATTAATCAATAGTGATTAATAATTATGGTTTAATTAAAGATTAATTACTAAATGTAATTAATTTAAATAAAGTAATTAATGATAAAATGTAATTAAGGATTATTAATTTATATAATTAATGATGTAATTAAGAATTGATTAATTAAGTAATGAAGTGATTAATTAATGTAATTAATTAAGGAGTAATGTAATTAATTATAGTTAATTAATAAAAGAAGTAATTAAAGGTTAATTACTATAAGTGGTTAAGAATAATTAATTTGTATAATTAATTTAATACTAATTACTTGAATGTAATTAAAAAATTAATCAAGGATGATTAATTAAATTGAATAATTGGATGATGATTGATTAATTGATTGATAATTAATTAATAATGATTTAAGCAGGATTTATAGATGTAGTAATTAATTTAATTTACTTTAAATTAATTAAAGATGAAATAATTAATTTAATTCATTTTAAATTAATTATAGATAGTGATAAATAAATCATTGCTTAAGGATATTGAATGATATTGATTTACCTTGAATGGTTTGAAATCTCAGATATGAGATAATTGATACTGTATGATTTGGATGCATTGGTTGCATAGTAAAGATGATATGGATTATCTGCTTTTAATGATAATGTTGATTATCTATTGTGAATATGTGAATTATCTATCTGTGTGTAAATAGATAGTATAATTGAATTGTTTTAACTTTAAAACAACTTGGCCTTAAAAGATACGTTTTGGATTTCGATGAGACCGGGATCGGGTTTCCGTATACCGGATTTCCAGGTCTGGAGACCCGAATACCACATCGATCCAAATTAACGATAGGTCGTGAATCTCAAGTGAAGATGAAGATTCAGAGTGCAAGGGTTATTGTCGTTAACTCTGAGGGTGATTCCAAAATGAGTGTAACGAGATAATGCCTTCGGTTTCGTTCGAACCCGGAACGAACTTGTATGGATTGAATGCTTTCAGAACATCGTCAGGTGGACGATAAGCATTCTAAGTGGTGTGTTCTGATTAAAGGTAATCGTAGCCTCAAGCCTCATCAAACCGGGAATGGCTAAAACAGGGGAGGTGCAGCAAGGTTAGTGGGTAGCACCCAAGTAGGACAAGATTATCCCTGTCTAGAGGTCCCTTCTTATTCGGTTGAGTGGGCAGTTGAATTGCAACAACTGCTGGGATATCTTGTGCGGGAATTATCCAGTAAGGGATGTTCCGGCCTTGTGTTGCAGGGGATTGGGAGTGATCCTCGGTACGGTGATCTAGGCCACGTACTGTGACGGGCGGTACCCCGGTAGCCCTGCCATTGTATGGAATCCAAAATCCAATAAGTGCCGTACGTATTAGTTGTGCCCAACTATGTTGGAACGTGAGATGTAAGCATTCCAGCTATTTCTGTATTTTACTTGAAAACCCTAGACCCTATAATAATATAATCGAATTTCCTATCAAATGTTTTGGTTAGCGTAAGGTAAAAACTTACCCATGTTTATTTGTGGGGAGTCTTACGTGATACCTTTTCTTTCGAAATGGTTTTTGAAGTTAAACAAGTTTAACCTGTTACTCACACCAGACCCATGTCTGACCCAAGTTGTTTATTTCTGTTTTATAAACTCTTGGGTACTCAAATTTTTACGAGTAGCCAAGGGATTCAGGTTATCTTTGACGAATTATCTGGAGGAGCAATGGAGCAGGAGGCTTCGGCGTTGTAGATATAGATAATAGTTCCGCTGTGTTAATCTCTGTAATAGAGTTGTGTATTGTATTGAGTTGTAATAACTAGACAGATGTTTATAACTGTCTAGTATGTGATGAATAATCTGTATAACTCTGATAATCATTGTATATGATGTAATACTTTGTTATTAATATAAATTATTCATTCCGCTGTTGAGATTCTGTTATTGCTCTTTCTTTCTTCTCTTCTTTTCTACTTTCTCACCTCTTTCTTTTCTTCAAAACGATGCGTCTTCCTGGACGTAGGATGGCGGGTCGTTACAGTGGTATCAGAGCATTAGGTTGAGTGAATACCTAGGCTCTGGAGTGGTGTCTATCTTGAGAGAGCGTATTTGTAATTTTTATATAACTATATATATATTTATTCTACCTATTGTTGGATTACCTGTTCGGGTTTTCCAAAATTAAGTTATAAAGGTAGATGAGGTAGGTTGTGTGTAACATGACTACCATTGATTGGAGTTTGAATGTTTGGAGTTGGAAGTGTATTTGATGAGACTGTAGACCAAATACCGTCTCGAGTGAGCTTTGCTGTGGTGAAGGATTTCATTGATCTCCGAAAGAAACGATTAAGGTTCGGGGTCAATCTTTGAAGTGCAGTTGGATGAGTAGAGTTTGGATCTACCAGTTAAGCAGAAGCAAGTGATGTATCTTGGTAACTTCTGGAGGAAGTAGCTGTGTGATGAGATACAGTGATTATGGATGTTCCTGAAGATATTTTCTTTGGAACGAGTTTAAGGAGTAAGTCTGCTTCGGTGTTGTGGATGAGTTCAGCATGGCATCTCTGTTTGAGGTTCGAGTTTCTCGAAGAGCTTTGGATTAGGAAGTCTTTGGCATCTGTGGCAGCAGTGCAGTTCGGAGTGTTTTGTGTATTAACAGGAAGTTTTCTGGCTGAGCAGTTTTTCTGAAGATGGAGTTCAGAAGTAGCAGAGTATATCCATTTCTTCGATGAATTGGATAGATAAGTGTGAGCTGTTCCGATAGGTAAAGAGAGAACAGTTATCTTTGGATACTGGACTGGGATTGATCGCAAAAGTGACTTGCGATAGTTTGAGTGATCTTTGAGTTATTGAAGATTTTTCTGGATGTTTTCAATAAAGTCAGAAGTTGTCCGCATCTGGAAATGAGTTTTCTTATCGACGGGATTCCAGAAGTGATACCAGTAGTTCAGTCTAGTGGAAGAATGTTTCCTAGAGATAAAGTGTGTGAAGCAGCTCAAGTTTTGATGGAGTATCTGAGTATTCTTTATGGGTTTGTTGAACCATTTCTTCTGGGATAAGTTGTCCAGTCTGTGCTTATGTTCTTCATCAGCATTTTCATTCTATTTCAGATCAGAGTTGTGCAGCAGAAGCAGTTTGGGAGTGCATCTATCTTGTTTCCTGGATAGGAGAAGTAAGTTCAGTCTTCTGATGTTTGAGGAGTAAAGTTGTGGATCTCTTCCTTGTTTTGATTTGAATAAGTATTTGGTCTTCCGGATTGAATTGTCAGTTTGGACAACTGGAATTCGTTGTGTTTTACGTATCTCTGAGGGAGTACGTATTTGATCTATCATTGGTTTTGGAACCAGCAGTTCGGGAGGTTTTGTAGTTGAGTCAGACTCGTCTGTAGTCTGATATCCTGTCTAGTTCTATAGATCTAGGTGAGTAGGAGTTCTGTAGCTTCGTAGTTTAGATTGTTTGTAGAGCGAGTGTCCCGGTATATATATATACTTGGGGAAACTCGAGGAAATTTTATCCAGAATTTTGTCTGGATAATTAGAATTGTTTGATTGGATGATTGTTTGCTATGGTTGTTAGCATATGGTTGATAATATATGCTTGTTAAATATTGAATAGATTATTAAATTACCTTTGTTTAAATTTCGGGGACGAAATTATTTTAAGGGGGGAGGAATGTGATATCCCGGGAATTTGGACAATATCAATTTAATAATCTGCATTGGAAATTAAATTGATTTGATGATCTTTGTTAATAAATTTGAATAAATTTAATAATCTAATTAAAATAAATATTTAATTAGTGATTTATCTTTTAAAACTTTAATAGAATGATTTCTATTAATAATATATATATAAGTGTATATATTGTAAATAGATGAGTTGGTTGGATTTAACAAATAAAGTTATGTTTTCAAATTTCTAATATTTAATAATTTGGAAATTATGATTTAATTTAATATTTAGCTTTTCAAAGATATTTGATAAATAACTATATAGTTTTAAATACATAAGATAAATGTTTAATTGTTTAAAAAAAATAGGTTTTAGCTTAAGTTTAAATTTAAATTGAATATGAATTTGGATTTATAATAAAAATTCAAAAGAGAAATATTTTAAAATATTTTGGATTTAAAATATAGATATAAGATTTTATTTATATATATATTGGTTATTTACATTTTCTTTAAAGTAATTTATATACATATACATATTAGGTAAGTATTTATAAATAGTAAACTCATATAAAAGCTTTTATTCACATTTTAAAATAAATAAAAATATGTATTAAATACTTATAAGACAAATGTCACCATATTAAGGCTTAATAAAACATGTGTTAAACAATAGATTAAACAACATGACAAATGTCATCTTTAATTTTATTTTATTTTTCTTTTATTTTGGTAAATCACAATTTCTACTTATATAAACAATGCTTTCTCTTTCCATCCCTTTCTTTTTTCAAAAACTAAGAAACTTCAGCTGAAATATAATCTCAAAACAGATCTGTAACCCAGTTTTTAAACCTAAAGTCTTCAGCCTGAATTTCTTTCAATCTGAAATCATCTCAACAACAATCTGTAAACAAATCTTCAATACCTGGAATCAAGCCTGCATTTCTTCAATTCTGTTGTGGAGAACAAGCAAGATTCAAGTTTAAAGAAACTTCATTTAAAATCATGAAGCATGTTACTTCAGCAACTCAAGTCAAGTTTAAAGTTTTCAAATCAAAAGCAAAAGCATTCCAGTTTCCAATTTTAAAAACAATTCAGGATTTCAAAAATTCAGAGGCTCTGCTTCTTTTAAAATCTGTGAGTAACTTCACTTTCAAACTTAAAAGTAAATTTAGGTTGCATGTTCTTACTGTGATCGATATGATATTATGAAGTATGTTTGTGAATTTATAATAGATGTATGCCTGTAACTCCTCTGTTGTTTTCCTGTGAGTAAACTACTCTATTGAACTTAAATCTGTTCATATGTATTGATGTTAGTAATTGATTCTTGGGTAGGTTATGAATAATATTTGTATAAATATGAATATACCTGTATATGGATGAATATAGGCAGATGGTTGTTGCATGCATAACTGTATATGGTTATATACATATCTCTGTTTCAAGTACTAGACAAAGTTTGATTCAAAAATCATTATCTCATGGTCTAATCTTTATTAGAATGTAAGATTAAAATAAAATTGGTTTGTTTCATTTTAGACTTTAGTTTAGAGTTGAAATTTAAGTCAAAATAATATTAACTTGACTCTGGAATTATAAGTACCAGAATACTTAAACTAAGTCAAAAATTTAAGTTAAATAATTCGTAGATTCAGGGTTATGAAACAAATCACTAAACGAAATTATGATTTTTAAAAACAAAATCACCAATTCTAGTATTGGAATCAGAGAGCAGTTCATAGATGATTGGATTATGTAATTTGAGTTGTTCCTATTGATCTAAATAATCAGAGAGATCAAATTTTCTTCTGGAGCTAGATGAATGGTCAGCAATGACAAGAAAAATTTCAGATGATGTTGTAGTGCACCGTGGAGATGATGATTGGAGGATTTATCCTGTAGCCCTAGTTTAAGCTAGGTAAGTTGTTTCGGCCAGTACTACTTGAAGGGATGATCGAGTTCAGCGAAAATTGGGCAGATGGAAGCTTGGCTATAGTTGAAGTCGCAGCCAGAGTTGTTGGATTTTCGGTGGTCGGAGAGCCGTGATCTTGGCGATGTCAGGTTTGGTTGGGGTTGAACTTTTCTGTTCCAGGTTCATGTTTTAAACTCGAATTCAAATTCGAGTTGAATAGGAGCGAGGTGACGATCGTATTGGACTGAGGAGATGATTGTTGATGTTTGGAAGCCACCGGAGTTGGCTGGAGTTGATCGGAGGTACGGTGCATGTGCACCGTGCACTTTTGATTTTAGATGTTTGCCTGGGGATAAGCAGTGGGGAAACTCGAGAATTACTCGAGTAGGTGCTGTGTACTACTCGAAGCAGTAGGCTAGTTAACTCGAAGCAGGTCTGGGTTTTTTTTGGGTATGTTGTAGTCTCGAGTTTTCTCGAGTAAATTAGGTTGTAGACTCGAAGACAGGTGGTAGATAACTCGAAGTAAAACAGGTTGAGCTCGGGTTATTTTCTTTGTTTCAGGTTTTGTTCTAAAACCTGGCAGTGTACAGGGTTTTAAGTTCAAACTAAATTTTGAAATAAAAAGAAGTTTTAAAATCTAAAATGTTTTAAACAATTTGAATGTTTAAAATGTATTTTAAATTGATTGAATTTAAAATGAATTTGATTTAAATTTCTTTAATTAAGTGTTTCTTTGACATGTGATTTAAAAGGATGTTTTTAAAAACTTTGTTAAAGTTAAATTGTCTTCATTTTAAATCTTAAATTTAAAATGAAATTTAAAAGTAAATTTAAAGGTACATTGTTTAAATGCTTTATTAATAATAGTTTAATCATTAATAAAAATAAAGTGTTATCCTAAAGTAAATTAAGATTTAATAATTTAGGATAAAATAAATTATTAAGGTAATTAAAGGTGATTAATCAATTTAATTAATTTGATTTGGGTTTATAAATTTAGTAATTAAGAAAATTGATTAATTAAGGTTTAATTAAATTAATTAAAGGATAATTAATTTGAAATTAAGGATCATTAATTTGATAAGTTAAGATTATTAATTAATGATTAGGAATAAATAAATCAAGTAATTAAGGATTAATTAAGTTATTGTTAGATACTTAATTAATTAAGTAATTAGGGATTAATTTATTAGTAATTAGAATTAATTAATTTGAAATTACTAATGGTTAATTAATGTTTAATTATTTAAGAAAGATAATTAAATAATAGTTAATAGTTAATGTAGATCGTTAACTTGGAATTAAATAAGTAATTAATTAATGTGATTAATTTTGATAATTAAGTAAATTAATTAATTAAGGTTAATCATTTGTGAAATTGTTAGTAAATTACTTAATGGAAGTAATTAAGAAATTTATTACTTATTGTAATTAATTGAGTTTAAATTGATTAGTTAAGTTAATTAATTAAGTTTAATTAATTTAAGATAATCACTTAATGATTGTATAATTACTTAATGTAATTTAAGGAGGTATAATTACTTAGGGAAGTAATTAATGGATAATTACTGATGTAATTAATAAAGTAATTAAGGGTAGTTAATTACTTAATGGAAGTTAATCAAGGGATTAATTAAGAAATGAATTAAGGAATAATTAATTTATTTTAAGAAGTAATTAAGGTTAGTTAATTACTGAATGTGATTAATCAATAGTGATTAATAATTATGGTTTAATTAAAGATTAATTACTAAATGTAATTAATTTAAATAAAGTAATTAATGATAAAATGTAATTAAGGATTATTAATTTATATAATTAATGATGTAATTAAGAATTGATTAATTAAGTAATGAAGTGATTAATTAATGTAATTAATTAAGGAGTAATGTAATTAATTATAGTTAATTAATAAAAGAAGTAATTAAACGTTAATTACTATAAGTGGTTAAGAATAATTAATTTGTATAATTAATTTAATACTAATTACTTGAATGTAATTAAATAATTAATCAAGGATGATTAATTAAATTGAATAATTGGATGATGATTGATTAATTGATTGATAATTAATTAATAATGATTTAAGCAGGATTTATAGATGTAGTAATTAATTTAATTTACTTTAAATTAATTAAAGATGAAATAATTAATTTAATTCATTTTAAATTAATTATAGATAGTGATAAATAAATCATTGCTTAAGGATATTGAATGATATTGATTTACCTTGAATGGTTTGAAATCTCAGATATGAGATAATTGATACTGTATGATTTGGATGCATTGGTTGCATAGTAAAGATGATATGGATTATCTGCTTTTAATGATAATGTTGATTATCTATTGTGAATATGTGAATTATCTATCTGTGTGTAAATAGATAGTATAATTGAATTGTTTTAACTTTAAAACAACTTGGCCTTAAAAGATACGTTTTGGATTTCGATGAGACCGGGATCGGGTTTCCGTATACCGGATTTCCAGGTCTGGAGACCCGAATACCACATCGATCCAAATTAACGATAGGTCGTGAATCTCAAGTGAAGATGAAGATTCAGAGTGCAAGGGTTATTGTCGTTAACTCTGAGGGTGATTCCAAAATGAGTGTAACGAGATAATGCCTTCGGTTTCGTTCGAACCCGGAACGAACTTGTATGGATTGAATGCTTTCAGAACATCGTCAGGTGGACGATAAGCATTCTAAGTGGTGTGTTCTGATTAAAGGTAATCGTAGCCTCAAGCCTCATCAAACCGGGAATGGCTAAAACAGGGGAGGTGCAGCAAGGTTAGTGGGTAGCACCCAAGTAGGACAAGATTATCCCTGTCTAGAGGTCCCTTCTTATTCGGTTGAGTGGGCAGTTGAATTGCAACAACTGCTGGGATATCTTGTGCGGGAATTATCCAGTAAGGGATGTTCCGGCCTTGTGTTGCAGGGGATTGGGAGTGATCCTCGGTACGGTGATCTAGGCCACGTACTGTGACGGGCGGTACCCCGGTAGCCCTGCCATTGTATGGAATCCAAAATCCAATAAGTGCCGTACGTATTAGTTGTGCCCAACTATGTTGGAACGTGAGATGTAAGCATTCCAACTATTTCTGTATTTTACTTGAAAACCCTAGACCCTATAATAATATAATCGAATTTCCTATCAAATGTTTTGGTTAGCGTAAGGTAAAAACTTACCCATGTTTATTTGTGGGGAGTCTTACGTGATACCTTTTCTTTCGAAATGGTTTTTGAAGTTAAACAAGTTTAACCTGTTACTCACACCAGACCCATGTCTGACCCAAGTTGTTTATTTCTGTTTTATAAACTCTTGGGTACTCAAATTTTTACGAGTAGCCAAGGGATTCAGGTTATCTTTGACGAATTATCTGGAGGAGCAATGGAGCAGGAGGCTTCGGCGTTGTAGATATAGATAATAGTTCCGCTGTGTTAATCTCTGTAATAGAGTTGTGTATTGTATTGAGTTGTAATAACTAGACAGATGTTTATAACTGTCTAGTATGTGATGAATAATCTGTATAACTCTGATAATCATTGTATATGATGTAATACTTTGTTATTAATATAAATTATTCATTCCGCTGTTGAGATTCTGTTATTGCTCTTTCTTTCTTCTCTTCTTTTCTACTTTCTCACCTCTTTCTTTTCTTCAAAACGATGCGTCTTCCTGGACGTAGGATGGCGGGTCGTTACAGGATCATTTAATTGGTTTAAATGGACCATTTTGAAGTGAAAGTGTATTCTCACTATAAAGTCGAGTATATTTCCAAAGCAGCTTTTAAATTATAAATTAAAGGTTCTTAAGTGGGTTTTTTAAAGGAATATTTCGGAGAAAATGTATTCCCAATTATATTTTAGATAGGGATATAAATCATTTTAAAATATTTGAACTCGGCAGATTTCCAGTGGGAATGAATAAATCTTTGGAAATATATTCCGCATAAGGAAATTGATTTGAAATTTATTTTCAAAAGTCGAAAGGTGAAATATGATTTGAAATTTGTTTTCAAAGTGATGAAGTGTGGAAAAATATAAATCTTGTGAAGATATTTTGAAAATAAATAATTTGGGAAAATTATTTAAATCTGATGATTGTTGCGAATTTTGTTTGATAGTTAAATCACCGACTATCAATGTTTGCCTTTGAAATGGTACTTGAATTTGTTTTTAAAATAAGCGCTCATTATTCGGTTTAGCCGGGAGAGGACTTTGTGTCATAAAACCCATTCCGAATAATGATACGGCGAAATGGATTACATTTGAAGACCGGTGTGAAGACCGGGTATTTTCGAAAGTGAAAGGACAACCTGTCGAATCTCTCTGCACCGAGTTGCTCCGGTATAGAGATTTATATCACTCTTCTTGTGATGGGAATCCGGACGTGATTAGTGAATATCTGGATTACAAGGGCTTCTTTGGAAGTGCCTTCGGTTCTGTTCGAACCCGGAACAGACTTGTATGGTTGTTTGTCTGACATTTCACTTTGAGATATAAAGCTGATTTCTTTCAAATACATTTCTATTGGTGGCGGAGAATTTATTCTCTTAGCTTAACACCCTTCTCTGAGACGTACGAGCTCAGATGTTATGTAGTTGAAGGTTATCAGTGATATACTCCCAATTTGGTAGTGTGGCATGCTAAGTGTTGTTGTGTGTTGATGATCATTCGTTGACCATTTGTTGATCAAAGCATGGCTTTGTGAAAAAGCGTAGCTTTGTGGACGAGACCTCACCGGACCTCACAACCCGGAAATGGTCGAAACAGGATAGATGCGGCAAGGTTATGAGGGTCGTGCCCTTTAGGGTATGTCATTTCCTTCTAGAAAAAGGTGATATTATGGTATGGAGCCCAGATATTTACCTGTGTGGTTGCTCCAATCTCATTTACCGTGTGATTGTTGCTTTGTGATCGAGGGCCCTCGGATAAAGGTCCCAAAGGACCGGGGGTGGCATATTCGTGTAGAGTTACCTAGTGTATGGGGTAACCAGGCCTTGTATTGGCAGAGAACTAGTTAGTTCTCGGGACGTCCATCCAGAGGCATACCCATGTGGCAGTAGGAAGTTCCTTAGCCTGACCATTTGTTGGAAAATCCAAAGAAACAATACGAGCCTCATACGGTTTTAGTTGTATAACCTGTTATGGAATGTGGCGGTAACCTGCTATTGAACATAGTAGCTATAGTAGGCATAAGTGCGGAATGCTTATGCTGGCTAAGATTAATATTATACTTTCGAAATGTTTTCCACACTAGACATTAATAATAATATAAATTGATCTTTCGTAGTAAGCATCTTTGACTATCATAAGGAGAAAACTCCTCCAATTCTGCGTTTGCATTGTGTGTGTGGCGGGAGGCCTTATGGTAGTTTCATTTTCCAAAAGCATTGCGTATTAATTTTATTTTCTTTGTGAAAATAATTATTTTACGATCTCACACCAGTCACCATGACTGACTCGGAGTTTATTGTTCCCTTTCTAAACTCTGGGTGCCCATAATTTTCCACACGGGCAGCCTAGAGTTATGTTATCAGGATATTCTGGAACTTTGGAGACGAGCTGGATGGCGAGACGTACACTCTTACTTATTTATTTATTCCGCTGTGTATTCTGTATGGGGACAAGTTTATATAACTGTCCATTGTTGTATTGAGTTGTATATTGACTCTCATTGTTGTATTGTATAGACTGATATAGTTCTTTGTTTACAAGATTAGTGATTATCTATTATATATTGTTCCGCTGCGAATGTGAGATTCTGATATTGTTTCTGTTTCTGTTTTTCTGTTCTTTCTTTTCTTCTGTCTTCTTCTACCTCTTCTTTTTAACCCTAATGGTTCGGTTTTCCAGCATTCGATTGCACGACATTTGATACAGTGGACGTATTAATGTCGACTTTCGAGCGTCGAAAAGTTGAAACGTTACATTACCAATAGTCCGGAAGTGTAATTGGTATATCTACCCTGGCATTGCTTAGTTGTGCCATGTCACCTACCCTAGCGCGCTTTCTTCGAGTTTGTTTTATGTCGTACCTATGTGGTATCCTCTGGCGGCTCCAGTTTACGGGGAGTTACTGTATAGACTATTGGCATTATAAAAATGTGTTAAGGGGGATATGGGTAATGCCTTAACGCTATTTTAATACTTTTACTTTACTGTAGACATATTATAATAGCGTATTGTACTACATAGTAGATAGTTTAACAGATCCTTAGGAGATGTGAATCCTGAACATCTCTTGAGTTACTGCACTCACGTTAGACACTGGATAGGAGATGTCAAACCCCGTAAACATCTCTGATGTCGTTCCACTCATAGTTATTTACCGTTGATTTAACTAACAGAAGATCTTTTAATTCTGACTTGAGTGTTTTGTCTTTTCAATTCGCTCGGGTCAGCCTGAGCATTTCAGGATTTGAAGACCTTTTTCTGGAGGACGAAGACGAAGATTTGTACTATTATTAGTTATTCTATTATTCCACTACATCATACTGTTCCGCTGCATTATTATTTGTTTATTCTCTATTTATGTAACTCTAATTTTGTATTGTATAAGTATAATCAAATGTTTTGTATACAACATCATGAACTGTTATTTGATTATTATATTTTGTCATTCTGCTGCGAGATTCTATTTTGTTTTTTTTCTTTCTCTGCCTTTTCTTATTCACCCCAAATAACAATCTGTCCTTCTGTATGGTTTGAGTTGGCACGTGTGTCTGCTTAAAGCGTACAAAAAGGCGGGATGTTACATCACTATAAATTTTGAAATATTATCATTTGCTGTTTTGATTTGAAAATAATTTTGATTCGGATGATGATTTTAAAAGTGATTTTGGGAACTTTCTGTGGTATTTTATTTAGAAATGGTTTTTGAACTTCTTTATTTTACTTCAACATTTTTGTTAATCTTTTCTAATTTATGTGGAAAATGTTAAAAGTATTTCGGGAAGTATTTATTATATAGAAAGTTCATATAATAATGAATGTTTATTTCAAAGGAAAGTAAAAAGGAAATTTATCTTTTGTAATAAAGTAATTCTGTTTTAAAAGAAGATAGCAATATTTTGGAATAAATACCGATGAAACGTTTTATATGAAATGTTGTATTAAAAGAGAGATTTATAAATGATATTTTATAAATAAAAGAGAGATTTATAAATGGTATTTTATAAATAAAATAATAGATTTATAAATGGTATTTTATAAAAAGGGAAAATGATATCATTTTTACAATTTGGTATAATAAATCACATTTGTGGATTTATGATAATATATGAAATGATCATATTATTGGAAGTATTTGGTTCTATCTTAAAATTGAAGGTTTGTGGTAAGTAAAGGTGTTTTATAAATAAATTTGAAGATTTTAAAAGGAGTTCTATAAATAAATTTGGAGATTTATAAATGGAGTTTTGTAAATAAATTTGGAGATTTATAAAAGGAGTTTTACAATTATATTTAGGGATTTATAAAAGAAGTTTTACATATAGAAAGAGGATTTGTAAAAGGAGTTTGTAAATATAAAAGAGATTTGTAAAATGGAATTTTATAAAAAGAAATGAGATTTGATTAGTATAAATGATTATTTAAATTATGGTGGTATAGAAAGTATTATTTTCATACTTAACACCAAATTTTGAGGTAGGAAAACTCATCCCTATCTTGAGAATTAAGAACGTAAGTCAAGACAAGAACAGTACACTAACTTGTTCGACTTCATTGTTAATCGAGGGATAGCACAAGTTCAAAATCGGAAGTGGTGGTAAATATATTTGATCTAATTTACATACGATCCATTTACTTACATCAAAAGGAAATTGTTTGGGTTTATTGTTATCAATATTTTAGTTGACATTTGTTCTAACCCAAATAAGTATAGTTTTGAAAGTGAAATCTTTCTTAAGTTTTTATGAATATACTTATACCATTGACATAAGTATATAAATACTTTTGAAAGTATTGAAAGTGTAGTGTTTTGTGAATATACTTATACCGTTGAGGTAAGTATATGAATATTTTCAGGTATTGGGAAGAGTAGAGAAGATTTATGAATATATCTTTCATAAAAGAGTATTTGGATACGACTATTTGAAAGGAGGTTTTAATTAACGAAAGCATTAATTAAAGAGGCTTAGCGGTTGCTTATGTGCTTAACCATGCTTAGTTCCCTTATGGAAATAAATATTTAATTGGATTGTTTGTTTATTTGATAGTTAAATATCCATATCAAATCTTGGAAAATTTTGAAACTTTAGAGAGGCCAGGATTGGATATGTTATCCAAAAACCACTCGAACCGGCTTAAGCATTCAAATTGAAGACATTATGGAGATGATGGAAATTGAAGATGGAGGTATTTAAAGTGCAAGGGCTACTTGCTACTATTCTTGAGGATGTAGTAGAAGTAATTCCTTTAGTTTGTTCATATCCCGAACAACTTGTATGGATGAATGTTGGCATTGCATTGTTGCCTAGAGGGTAGTGTTAGCATTCCAAGCGGGATTTGCTAAAAAGGTAAAACGTAGCCTCAAGCCTCAAGCCTCACACTCTGTAATGACTAAAAAAGGGACATGCTTTAGGGCTATATGGTTGGCTACCATTAGGGAATGGTCATCACTTGTATCTAGATCGATATTTATTGATGGATTATGTATGCTTGTGGCAATGGAAACGGTTTGTCAAAGACAATCGAGGAGATGATATACTCGATATTATCTAAAAAGAGGTAGTCCAATCTTGACTCACACGGGTCGAAAGGTTTTCGATCTCGGTACATTTTTCTAGAGGTATACTATGACAGGCAGTACCCCATTAGCCTTATCATTAAATGGAACCAATTCTCTAATAAGTGCCTTACGGACTTAGTTATATACTTAATATGCTGGAATGTAATTAATGTAACCATTTTGGCTATGATTAAATATTTATTTTAAACCATAGGCATTATTATAATATCACCGGATTTCTTATAAAACGATTTGGTTGCCGTAAGGAAAAAACCCATCTGTGTTTATATGTGGCATGATAATACTAGGTACCTTTATTTTTGAAAGATTTTATAACATTAAAAATCCGTATGATTTGTGTTTCTCATGCTACTTTACCAGACTGATCCGGATGTTATTTTCTTATAACTTGGATAAGTCCGAGCATATTTATAGATTTAACTTTAGATGCTTTGGAGCTTCAGGATACGAGCTAGATGCCTCCAAGACGTATTTACATATATTTATTTTCTAATGCATTTCTTGTTTTGTATTTATCAGCATTTGTGAGGACAGGTTGTTACAACCATCCACGCCGATGATATATTAGTTTACTCTGATTGATGTATGTATCTTACAGTTTTCTTTTATAATGATCCGTTGGATATTATATATTACTCGTCACGGTATGAGATTCTGTTTAGTCTTTTCTTTCTTTCACCCTTCCGACACTTGGATGCTCGACACATGAATACCATGTATGTATTAGTGTTGACTTTTGTAGGTCAAAAAGCGGCTGGTCATTACAATTTGGTATCAAAGCTTAGGTTGAGCAAACACCTAGCCTATGGTGTGGTAAACTTATTAAAGATAGGGTTAATAACGCTCTAAAAAGAGTTTGAGTGTATATATATGAGTTCGTGTATTTGTTAGTGCTATAAACATGTTTTATATTGTTTTGCTTGATCTGTTGAGTGGTTTATGAATTATGGTTGATACAGAAGGAACAACTATATCGATAGGGATTCTAAACACTCAAACGAGGCAAACCAACACAATATTTTAAAATTGGTAAATGAGATAATTTTACCTAGATTTTATATTTTATATATTAAAGAATAATTTTTAGAAATTGATATAATTATTTATAATGTGTTTTTTTGTTAGGAAATGATGACATTCAGTTATCATCATTTGTTGTTTGATTTGTTGTGCTTGGCTAGTTTAGGAGCATTGACTATTGTTTGTTCATTTTTGAATTGTGTTCAGCCAGTTTATAAGTAGTTTTACCTTTGTACTACATGGGTTGGGTAGATAGTAATTGTGGGAACATTTAAACGAGCACCTTATGAATTAAATTCACAGTTTGACTATAAGGCGTTCAGTGATAATGTGTAGTTAAAATTTAATTTTAATAAAAGTTGATTATATAATCTAAACAATGATATACATTTGTGAAATGATTTTACATAAGAAAGCAGAATTATATAATTATGGTTTATAAATATGGTTTATAAATAAAAGGGATTTAAAATTGAGAATTTGAGAACTTAAATCCCGTTGATTTTGAAATTTTTTTTCAAATTTTGGGGAAAATAATAATAGTATTATTTGAAAGCATTTATGTATAGAAATATTTTAAAGTGAATATTAGGCACGCATCCCTAAAAGCAAACTTAATTCACTAAAACTCCTCCCGCAAGAAAACATACTTTGCAGGTCCCTGTTTTTCATTTCGGCTGTTTTTTTCCTTAAAATACCCCTCCGCTTCTTGCACGATTGATTTTAATAACAAGTTTATCTTTCTTGATTTCATCTTCTTCTTCATTGGCGAACTTATGTTTCTTGATTTCATCTTCTTCTTCAATGGCGAGCTTAGCTTTCTCGATTTCAATGGAAAATTGCAACTATACTATATAGTTGCAGAAATGTCTGCAACTATATGCAATAGTTGCATTTCTGCAAATATGCAACTTGCATATTTGCAGAAATTTCTGCAACTATATGCAATAGTTGCAGACATTTCTGCAACTATACCATATAGTTGTTATGCAACTATACCATATAGTTGTTCTGCAACTATACCATATAGTTGCAGACAATTCTGCAACTATAGCATATAGTTGCATTTCTACAAATATGCAATAGTTGCAGAAATGTCTGCAACTATACCATATAGTTGTAGACATTTCTGCAACTATACCATATAGTTGCAGAAATTTCTGCAACTATTTACAAATGTTGTAAATTTGAAGAAAAAAATCGAAAGTGTTCAAAATTTGCTGAATTGTCTGCAAATATATGAAATAATTGCACCTTTACTACAAATTTGAATTTTTGGTATCAACAATGGATCTCATTTTAAAGATCATAAAATTTGTGATTTTTTGGTGAAAACGGTATGTTGATCCGATTTTTCTACATAAAGTTATACGCGATTGAAATGTTAAAAACATAAAAGGGTATTTGGGTCTTTTTGCGTGCGCGAATTTGAATATAAGGACCGGAAATATAAGTTTAGTTTGGGAAGGATGTTTTCTATATTTTGAAACTTATTAGGGATGTGAGCCAAACTTAACCTATTTTAAAAGGATTTTAAAAAAGTTAGAAAGCACTGTACTCATTTATTACGTTGGAAATAATTCCGGTGAAGACTACAGCATCATCGGCGTTTATTTTCGAGTTTCTAAGTGGGGATACTATCATAGTAGTTTTGCTTCATAGTTTTTTTAGTAAAATAAATTCTGTTTTAAATTCCGAAAGCATGATTCGATATACAAAAATGGATATGTATATTATTATTATTACTCAAAATAATTAAATAAAACCCGGTTTTTAGTTCTTAAATTTTTAGTTAAAGTTATTATATGGGTGCATGTATCATATGCAATAAGATAGTTTAGTTTATGCATCTCATTTTGTTATATTGTTAGGTAGTTTTCATTTGTTGAAATGAAATTGAATTTTGACAATTTTGGACAGTCAAAAACTTCCAAATTAGTTAAGAACTTGAAGCTAAGGGTTTGTAAAAATATAAAAGTAGAGTTTTGTAACTTTAGAATGGAAAAATTATATGTTAAAACAAGTTTTAAATTTGTTGATCGTCCTGCTTAAGTAAAACAAAATTGATATTGTATATATACTCTGAGGATGCAGTGGATTATTATACGAATATGAACTTAAGTTTTAAAGTGTTGATAAACATAAGTTGTGTTATATAAGATGTTTATAAACTTAAGAAAAGCTTTATGGAATGGTTCACAAGTGATTGTAGTATTAAGTGAAATATACTATTGGTGTAAATAAATGTGAATTAAAAAGAATTGGTGTAGTTAAGGAACAAATAGGACAAATACGTAAGTTATACATAGATAATTTTATTTGAATAACCGTTCTTGATCCAAAATCGAGTACATGATTTCGAAGTGATTTACACCTATCCGAACAAGGATTTTTCATTTGATTCTTGACAGCGAACACTTGATATGAATTCTTGATATGATTTTGAGGTTTTCTATCATAATATATAGCTATGTAAGTAGAACATAGGTTTCTCATCAAAGAACTTGATCGATGTCCGCACTAGGGAAGTCGAGTGGGCGATACTAAGTCAAAAAAGAAGTTTATGTGATTAAGCAAGTGATCAGATTTGATATTGCATATGGATGACATTTGTACATCGTACGCGCTTTAATATATTGTATTGTTTCAGTTGTTATGTTTAACTCTCATTTGGGTTATGTAATTGAGATATAAGTACATGGAAGCAGAGGATAGCCTGCTTCTTCTGGTTCAATGAGTAGAGTTTGATTGCCCGATAAATTGGTACATGTTTATGCTTAACGGGGGTGTTTCCTATGTGACATACACACTCTATAAGGTATATCATAAGTATATAACATTTTTGAGATTTTATGCCCCAGATATGGGAGGCCACTTTTGGACTTTGTTTTATTTTGTTGATTTGGGTCAGTTGTGGCGAATTGTAGTTTTCAGGACCAAACTGCGCAAAGTAAGTGCTGTTAAAATTTTCTATAACATAAAGAGTTCTAAAACGTGAAGGGTTGGGAGACATTTTCTTCCTTTGGGAATTTCGCGGATGAAATACTTTTAAGGAGGGAAGTATGTAATGACCCGTAGTTTTTAACGTTTCGAATAAGAATATTTAATTTATTTAGATATTCAAATTTGTTTCAAAGATAATAAATGAAAAGAAAATCAATTGTTAATAAAATGACTTGATTTTTATTGATGTATTTTTAAATTAATTTATAGGATTTTCCATAATTTTTAATTTTGAAAATATTTAAATTATCGTTTGACGCATTTTGCGGCAAACGTTGGTATTTTTGAAATTACACAGGATAAGATAACCAATGTATTTTATTGTTGTTCTGTGATCGTGTCATAATGTTGTGCACAATCCTATTTTTATTTATGTCGTTTGTGGTTCGAATGCGAACAAAATACCGTGTAGCGAATTGCCAAAAATTTTAAATTTAATAACTTCAATAGTTTGACTCTTCCTCACTTTTCCTTTTCCCTCTTTGCTCTTCATTTTCTTTTCCTATAAATGTTTCTAAACCTAGCCTCCTCTTTAAAAATCAAAATCGAAAGTTACACTCACCAATAATGTGACGACCGCCTATGACCCCTGCACCGAATCTAGAGAAAGTGCGCTGTAAAGTGTGCCAGGCGACCATGGACGATTGTCAGGGTAAATTAAAACAACAGAATCTATCGTATTACTCACAGCGCATGGACAAAATACAATAGAACATATGTATAGTGAAGCTTTACAGAACAAAATGCCATCATATAAAACTCCATAATAGTTGAATACAAACATCCAAATAGTCAATACATCAAGCCTCACTACATATCTCTCAGAGAATACAAAAACAGCGGAACATCCAGTACATATAAGAAGATAATATGCAACCCTCTAGCTCGTCTTCGATATCAGCATCGTGAGAAGAGAACAGCACCTGTCACCTGCTACCTAGTCTGCCCGTCCCAAAATGGACGAACAGCCCAAGGCAATAAGAATTAAAAACATAAAGCCTTGAGTCAGACAACAGTCTTAGTGAGCAGTAAATTAACTAACAACATACCAAAAGAGCATAAAGGAAAAGGAATAGGAATACAACCCTCCCACTCCACCTCTTACTACAGTGATAGCCCCAGACACACACTAAGCAGAAGCAACATAGCAGAGCATACAATTTAAAGTAAAGTAATAATCATTCGAGTCAAGGGCGATGTTTTCCAAGTACCAAGGCCTAAATCAGATAAGCACCCAGAAAATACCGCTCTTGGGTCCGAATGACGATACAACCAAACATCCATGACTCTGGCTATCACTGTTATCATTGCTTCGATATCACCGTTAATTGAATGACCGGCACATTCTTTCAGCCGTCCGTCAAGGGCTAATGGGAACCCCGGTTCTAGACATAACTCCCGCACGTCGTCGCAGCCCGTGCCTAGGACTATCGAATCTGCCCAGAATACTCGACCATCAATAGTTAGTCGTTGGGACTATCGAATCTGCCCAAACGTACTCTTGCTTAGAGCATGCTAGAACCTTCAACAACGATGCTATCCAAGCCTCCTATTCATCCTCCTCGATGACTATTCTCATATCCATTCATTATCCTCAACTCGAATCATATCACCGAGTTATCAACATGCTTGGAATGATCTCGTCTGGATTAGACCAAGTCTTCATCACATGATTGCCTCGCTTCATCACATCCTCGCAAAGCCTCATCTCAACATCACATCATCAAATCTACGCATAAGAGCTTCATCATCCCGCTACATATGCCACGAGCAGCTTACCCAATTCAAGAGCCTTTCTCCTAGCTTTTGAATCATCTTCGGTCTAAATCAAACCATCAATCATCTAATTCATAACAATCAATCAAACCAAACATTAATCCAAGCAATCAAGCATTCAAATATGATCTAAGTAGATAATTATAACAATAATGGCATTTTCGTAATTAAAGAGTTGAAAGTCTAACATGCATGAAATCATAAGAAATATCTCCACAATCTTGATGAATGAACTTGCATAGGATAACACTTAGTAAAATGGTTGTCAAATCATCATGAACAATGGATCTACATGGATCTACACTTAGGATGAAGAAAATGCATGAAAATCACTATTTTAACACCAAATCGAGCCAACAATCTGATACACTCCTTTGGATCCGTGTGAGAGATAATCACCACTCACCAAATCACCAAAACAAACCCAAATCAACACGCTTCAGATCTGGACAGCGAAGGATCAAGCTTGATCTATCACGAATCCGCTTCAAACGAAGAAATCTCTCTTGAAAAGATGAAGATCTTCAATCTAAGCTCTTGAATCTTCAATCTTGATCTTCGAGTTGGATGAAAGGAAGCACTAGATTAGAGTGGAGAAAAGAAGTGAAGAAGTGTAGAAGTCGAGCTATCAAAATGGCAGCACTTCGTCGCTTCGAAATCCGGATCCCAAAAAGTGAGAAAACCCCTTCTATTTATAGCTGAAATCCTTAACTCGGCTGCCTTCTTAAGTCGCTGCCGACTTAACACCATGCCGACCTACGACCTAAAGCTTTGCCGACCTAAAAACTCATCTTCCTATGACTCACGACAAAACAGCTATCTCCTAAGTCGGTTACGACTTATAGCATGCGCCTACGACTTAACTGAAAAGGGCCTCCGACTTAACCAAGCTACGACTTAACAAAGCCTTCGTCCTAACAGACTCCGACTTAGCTAGGTTACCCATTCTTTGACTTAACAGCCAACTACTAAGTCGGTTGCGACTTACACAGGCGCTTATACGACTTAACACATAGCCAAAGCCCAGCGACCTAACAACTCACGCGACCTAATACTTATGCGACCTAACTCCCTAGGTTGCTAACACGCTAACTCGCTAAATCCTTAGGTCGCACACTTCCCTTAAGTCGCTCACGACTTACCACTTAACTCGGTCACGATCCTATAAGTCGCCAACTATCCTTAACTCGGCTACGACCTAAGCCTCAACCTGCGACTTACTTCCTATACGACATAAGCAACCCAACGACTTAACAGGTAAGCCCCTAAGTCGCTCACTCTCTAGGTCGCAACATTATACAGGTCTCTCCAAACTAACACGTGACCCAAACCACTTCGCGACCTAACATATAACTCGGTCACGACTTAACCCTTAGGTCGCCTACGACCTAACCAACCACTAGTCTTTCTTAAGTCGTCTAACAACCTATCTCCAAGCCCTGGGTCACTTCCATCTCCTAAGTCGGTTACGACTTATACTAAGTCGTTCACGACATAGGACTTAGAAAATATTCAACCAAAAACTGAAACAACCCAAAAATGCTGAAAATTCCAGATTTTGACAACTTTTCGATCCGCAGAAATATGGGTCGTTACATTCTCTCCCCCTTAGAAATTTCGTCCCCGAAATTCCAAGCAATCAAAGCAATCAAAGACTATTCTGTACGCCTACCATCCAAAGTAATCAACAAACCATGCATCCAATTCTAGCTTAGCGTACAGAATTCTAAAACTAGAACAAGTTACAATATCGCGAGATGACACAACACCTTAGGGACATACCTTGAAGAGTTCAGGATGAGCTGCCTTCATCCTCTCTTCCACCTCCCACGTACAGTCGTTATCATCATCACTCCATTGTATCTTGAGCAACTTAACTACCTTCCTCTTAAGCTGTTTCGTGTCGGTTTCAACAACACGAAGCGGCTTACGAGGTCTTCTATCAACTGGATCAACTTCAAAATCTTCATAGCTATCTGCAGAAACTACTGTATTCGAGTCGTTCACATACTTCCATAGATATGATACATGAAAAACATTGTGCACACTCGACATCTTCTCTGGTAACTCCAATCTGTAGGCGAGCTTTCCAATTCGCTCGACGATCGGGAATGGTCCAACAAATCGAGGAGTCAATTTTCCTCTCCTCCCGAATCGAATAACATTCTTCAGTGGAGAAATCTTCACAAAAACCATATCTTCTACTTCGAACTCCAAATCCTTACGACGCTTATCAGCATAACTCTTCTGGCGGTCTTGGGCTGCCTTCATTCGTTGCCGAATGATCTCTATACAATCTGAAGTCTGCCGAATCATCTCTGGCCCAAGTATCAGCTTTTCTCCAGTTTCCAACCAACATGTCGGAGAGTTACACGGTCTTCCATACAATGCCTCATACGGTGCCATACCAATGCTTGACTGGTAACTGTTGTTGTACGCAAACTCCACCAAATGAAGGTGATCTTCCCATGATCCTCCGAAGTCCAAAACACATGCTCTAAGAAGATCTTCCAAAACTCGGTTGACTCTCTCGGTCTGACCATCTGTTTGAGGGTGATAAGCTGTACTCAAACACAACTCGGTTCCCAAAACTTCCTGGAAGCTCTTCCAAAATCCACTAGTGAACAATGGATCTCGATCGCTCACTATACTCTTCGGAATACCATGGAATCGAACTATCCACTTAACATACAACTCAGCCAACTTTGATGCAGTCCTAGTCGATCGAACAGGAATGAACCTCGCACTCTTGGTCAAACGATCTACAATGACCCAAATCCCTTCATTTCCCGTTCTTGTTCTAGGTAATCCATCAATAAAATCCATCGATATCTGCTCCCACTTCCATGTAGGAACTTCTAATGGCTGAAGTAATCCACTAGGCTTCTTCTGTTCGGCTTTTACCAACTGGCAGTTCATACACTTGGAAATAAAATTTCCAACATCCTTCTTCATACCTTCCCAGTAGTAGGTTCTCTTCATATCCCGATACATCTTATTTCCACCAGGGTGAATTGTCAACTTCGAGTGATGACTTTCCTTCAGAACTTCACTCCTCAATTCATCTATATCGGGAACAACTAGTCGTCCTTGCTTTCGAAGCCAACCCTCTCGATCGACCTCGAATCCTTTATCCTTTTCTGGATCCAATCCAGATTCCAATTCACGGATAATCTTGACAAGCTTATCGTCTCGCTTTTGGCTCTCGCCAATCCTTTCCACAAGAGAAGGTCTTATCGATAAGTTTGCCAACATCTCAGGTTCCAATTCACATCTAGGCTTGAAGTCAAATCCAGCTAAATACTCGAGACTCTTCCATTCTGAAAACATGGCTCCCAATCCTGCATGTCTTCGACTTAACGCTTCTGCCACTGCGTTACCTTTTCCCGGAGTATAAGCTATACCAAAATCATATGATGTAAAAAATCTAGCCAACGTTGTTGCCGAAGATTCAAATCCTTATGGGAGAAAAGATACTTCAACGACTTATGATCCGTAAACAACTCAAATCGAACTCCCAATAGATAATGTCTCCACATCTTCAGAGCAAAAACAATTGCCGCTAACTCCAAATCATGAGTCGGGTAATTCCTTTCATGCAGCTTCAGTTGTCGACTGGCATACGCAACAACTTTATCCCTCTGCATCAGCACTGCTCCAAGTCCAGTACCACATGCATCGGTGTAAACCACCATCTCATCATTCCCACTTGGAATAGTCAAAACAGGAGCACTTGTCAATCTCTCTTTCAGGATTCCGAAAGCTTGCTCACACCTAGCATCCCAACCGAACACTTGGTTCTTCTTCGTCCATCCTGTTAACGGTGTAGCTACCTTGGAGAAGTCTTTGATAAACCGTCGATAATATCCTGCTAATCCAAGAAAACTTCTCACATCAGATGCATTCTTAGGTCTAACCCAATCCTGGATTGCTGCCACCTTAGCGGGATCAACCGCTATTCCACTTCCAGAGATCACATGGCCTAAGAACCTCACTTCACTCTTCCAGAAGTGACACTTTGAAAACTTAGCCTTCAGCTGATGCTTCCGTAAGATCTCCAAAACAATT
The DNA here is from genome assembly GCA_030737815.1 of Allium fistulosum. NCBI lineage: Eukaryota > Viridiplantae > Streptophyta > Magnoliopsida > Asparagales > Amaryllidaceae > Allium > Allium fistulosum. Next base: position 1,115,050,162 of record CM060905.1, read on the forward strand.
CGCAAGTGCGTCTTGTGCTCTTCTTCCGTTCTGGAATAAATCAGAATATCATCCACGAACACAAGTACAAACTTGTTCAACTGATCTCTGAACACTCTATTCATAAGATCCACAAAATATGCTGGTGCGTTAGTCAATCCAAACGGCATTACCAGCCACTCAAAGAAACCAGATGGTGTCCGAAAAGCAGTCTTCGGCACACTATCCTTAGCCACTCTCAACTGGTGAAATCTCGTTGCCAAATCCATCTGAGAAAACACCTTGGCTTCGTGAAGCTGATCAAACAAGTCATCTATTCTCGGCAATGGATACTTGTTCTTCTTAGTCACCTTATTCAGCTCACGATAATCCACACACAATCTCAACGACCCATCTGCCTTGGTTGCAAACACAACTGGTGCACCCCACTCGGACACACTACGCCGAATGAATCCTTTCTGTAAAAGGTCATCAACTTGCACCCTCAACTCTTGCTGTTCCCTAGGCACCATCCGCCTAAGAGGCATCACAACAGGTCTGGCTCCTTCAACTAGATCTATACGAAACTCGATCTCTCTATGCGGCGGCAACCCTTTGACTTCGTCAAAGACATCCTCGAATCCATTTGCGATTGGCACTAAAGACAGTCCATCCCGTGGAACAACTAGCAAATACATGAAGCTCATGAAGACGCCTTCCTCATGCTTACATCGTATCACAATCTTTCGCCCCTCCACATTCTCGACTGTCACCTCCAGCCTCTCACAATCAACCTTAGCCGCATACTTCCTAAGCCAGTCCATACCCAGAATAATTCCGAACCCCGCAAAGTTTAGAACAAAACAATCACAAACAAAAGAGCAACCATGACTCGACACAATCAGACCACGGCATAACATACATAAACAAGACGAACCCCCAACTGGATTAGTCACAACCAATGGCCTATCAACAATATCCGGTTCCAAACCTAACCGGCCTACGAGTTCACTACAAACAAACGAATGCGACGCTCCAGTATCAAACAAAACTCTAACTGGAACACCACATAGGAAAAGAGTACCTTGAACAACCACACTCTTTCCTTTCTCTTCAGCAGTAGGAGCTTTCGAAGACGACGGAACAGCTCCCAAAGCATAAGCTTGCACAATCTGCTTGTCCTTCCTCGGTTCTGGACAATTCTTCCTGATGTACCCTGGCTTGTCACAGTTGTGACACTTCATTGGCACCTTCGGATTCTTACAATCCTTAGAGAAATGGCCCTTCTGCTGACAATTGTAGCAAGTCACCTCGCCTTTCGGCTTCTTCTGGCCATCCTTACCCTTCTGCTGCTGCTTCCTCTTCTGGTTTCCACCCTGCTGTGGTTTAGACTCTCCCCTGGTAACAACAACAATAGGTCCTTCCTTAGGAAACAGACTCTCATGCCTAAGAGCTTTCTCCACAAGCTTCTCAAATGAATCGTCCAAATGATCCACCAACTGTCTCCCAAGATAACTGTCCAAGCCTGTCACAAACTTCTCATTCTTCTGATAAGCAGACTCAATATACGACCGGGCATACTTGGACAAAGCTTCGAACTCAGAAACATACTCCAGAACCGATCTTCCACCCTGCTTGAGCTCCACAAACCTCTTGAACAGAACAGACTTCTGAGCTGTAGAAATGAACTTAGCTTTAAATCTAGCTTGGAATTGCTCCCAAGTAATCTCTTCCTCCGCAGTATTGATGGTAATAGAGTTCCACCAATCAGAGGCTCTCCTTTGAAGCTGCCTTGATGCCAACTTCCTCTTAGTTGCATCATCAATTCCCAAATCACCAAAGATCCTTCTACAAGAATCTATCCATCTCTGGACTTCGATAGTTGATTCTGTTCCCAAGAAAACCTTCCCTCCAAGAGCAGTATAGTCCTTGCACAACTTAGCAAAATCCACTGGTTTCGGAGTCTGAACCTGAACTCCAACATCAACTGCCGCCCCCGGAACTGGTATCCTTCTCATGATCGAAGTCATCATAGCTTCGAACATGGCTGCATAATCAGCAGTTTCTTCAGTAGCACGGCCTTCCCTAGCAGCTGGTCTCCCTCTTCGACTCATTCTCAATATCTATAAAAAGGAATGATTAGAACATCTAGAGAAACAACTGCATAAAGGACTCAAACTCAACTAAACTACTATATTATATATAGTATTCATCCATCAAAATATAGTTACGTCTCTCATACGTAGTTACGACGGCGAGCGTTGGGTAAAATCGATTAACCAATGCTCTGATACCAAATGTGACGACCGCCCATGACCCCTGCACCGAATCTAGAGAAAGTGCACTGTAAAGTGTGCCAGGCGACCATGGACGATTGTCAGGGTAAATTAAAACAACAGAATCTATCGTATTACTCACAGCGCATGGACAAAATACAATAGAACATATGTATAGTGAAGCTTTACATAACAAAATGCCATCATATAAAACTCCATAATAGTTGAATACAAACATCCAAATAGTCAATACATCAAGCCTCACTACATATCTCTCAGAGAATACAAAAACAGCGGAACATCCAGTACATATAAGAAGATAATATGCAACCCTCTAGCTCATCTTCGATATCAGCATCGTGAGAAGAGAACAGCACCTGTCACCTGCTACCTAGTCTGCCCGTCCCAAAATGGACGAACAGCCCAAGGCAATAAGAATTAAAAACATAAAGCCTTGAGTCAGACAACAGTCTTAGTGAGCAGTAAATTAACTAACAACATACCAAAAGAGCATAAAGGAAAAGGAATAGGAATACAACCCTCCCACTCCACCTCTTACTACAGTGATAGCCCCCAAACACACACTAAGCAGAAGCAACATAACAGAGCATACAATTTAAAGTAAAGTAATAATCATTCGAGTCAAGGGCGATGTTTTCCAAGTACCAAGGCCTAAATCATATAAGCACCCAGAAAATACCGCTCTTGGGTCCGAATGACGATACAACCAAACATCCATGACTCTGGCTATCACTGTTATCATTGCTTCGATATCACCGTTAATTGAATGACCGGCACATTCTTTCAGCCGTCCGTCAAGGGCTAATGGGAACCCCGGTTCTAGACATAACTCTCGCACGTCGTCGCAGCCCGTGCCTAGGACTATCGAATCTGCCCAGAGTACTCGACCATCAACAGTTAGTCGTTGGGACTATCGAATCTGCCCAAACGTACTCTTGCTTAGAGCATGCTAGAACCTTAAACAACGATGCTATCCAAGCCTCCTAGTCATCCTCCTCGATGACTATTCTCATATCCATTCATTATCCTCAACTCGAATCATATCACCGAGTTATCAACATGCTTGGAATGATCCCGTCTGGATTAGACCAAGTCTTCATCACATGATTGCCTCGCTTCATCACATCCTCGCAAAGCCTCATCTCAACATCACATCATCAAATCTACGCATAAGAGCTTCATCATCCCGCTACATATGCCACGAGAAGCTTACCCAATTCAAGAGCCTTTCTCCTAGCTTTTGAATCATCTTCGATCTAAATCAAACCATCAATCATCTAATTCATAACAATCAATCAAACCAAACATTAATCCAAGCAATCAAGCATTCAAATATGATCTAAGTAGATAATTATAACAATAATGGCATTTTCGTAATTAAAGAGTTGAAAGTCTAACATGCATGAAATCATAAGAAATATCTCCACAATCTTGATGAATGAACTTGCATAGGATAACAATTAGTAAAATGGTTGTCAAATCATCATGAACAATGGATCTACATGGATCTACACTTAGGATGAAGAAAATGCATGAAAATCACTATTTTAACACCAAATCGAGCAACAATCCGATATACTCCTTTGGATCCGTGTGAGAGATAATCACCACTCACCAAATCACCAAAACAAACCCAAATCAACACGCTTCAGATCTGGACAACGAAGGATCAAGCTTGATCTATCATGAATCCGCTTCAAACGAAGAAATCTCTCTTGAAAAGATGAAGATCTTCAATCTAAGCTCTTGAATCTTCAATCTTGATCTTCGATTTGGATGAAAGGAAGCACTAGATTAGAGTGGAGAAAAGAAGTGAAGAAGTGTAGAAGTCGAGCTCTTAAAATGGCAGCACTTCGTCGCTTCGAAATCCAGATCCCAAAAAGTGAGAAAAACTCTTCTATTTATAGCTGAAATCCTTAACTCGGCTGCCTTCTTAAGTCGCTGCCGACTTAACACCATGCCGACCTACGACCTAAAGCTTTGCCGACCTAAAAACTCATCTGCCTATGACTCACGACAAAACAGCTATCTCCTAAGTCGGTTACAACTTATAGCATGCGCCTATGACTTAACTGAAAAGGGCCTCCGACTTAACCAAGCTATGACTTAACAAAGCCTTCGTCCTAACAGACTCCGACTTAGTTAGGTTACCCATTCTTCGACTTAACAGCCAACTACTAAGTCGGTTGTGACTTACACAGGCGCTTATACGACTTAACACATAGCCAAAGCCCAGCGACCTAACAACTCACGCGACCTAATACTTATGCGACCTAACTCCTTAGGTTGCTAACACGCTAACTCGCTAAATCCTTAGGTCGCACACTTCCCTTAAGTCGCTCACGACTTACCACTTAACTCGGTCACGATCCTATAAGTCGCCAACTATCCTTAACTCGGCTACGACCTAAGCCTCAACCTGCGACTTACTTCCTATACGACATAAGCAACCCAACGACTTAACAGGTAAGCGCCTAAGTCGCTCACTCTCTAGGTCGCAACATTATACAGGTCTCTCCAAACTAACACGTGACCCAAACCACTTCGCGACCTAACATATAACTCGGTCACGACTTAACCCTTAGGTCGCCTACGACCTAACCAACCACTAGTCTTTCTTAAGTCGTCTAACAACCTATCTCCAAGCCCTGGGTCACTTCCATCTCCTAAGTCGGTTACGACTTATACTAAGTCGTTCACGACATAGGACTTAGCAAATATTCAACCAAAAACTGAAACAACCCAAAAATGCTGAAAATTCCAGATTTTGACAACTTTTCGATCCGCAGAAATATGGGTCGTTACAAATAAATTACAATACTGATCCATTGAACTCAAATGGGCGAGAGCTTCAAATCCATAGCCTCGATGTTGCCTGCAATTGGGTTCGGGGAGGAGCAACAGTACATGGCGTGGCTAGGGTTTTGGATTGAGAGGATTTAGGTAGCGATAGGCGAAGGCAAGGGTGGATTCGTGTTTCTCATAGCAAGACAAAGTTGTGGTGGAATTTTTGGAAGATGCGATCATACATGGCAGAATCTGACTTATAGCATGCATGAGGAGGGAGAGTGAGGATGCCTTTTGATGGTGGTGATCGAGCTTGGGCTCATGGGGTTCATTGCGTCGAGCACGTGGAGAGAAAGATGATTGCAAAGTTCATTCGTCGAATGGTGGACCAAAGAGTGAGATGGGTAAAGGTGATGCGCGACTATGCACTTATGCATTTCATGTATAAGGAAAATAATTTGGATTTGGAGGAGATAGATTAGAAGGCGATTAGGTGGTTAATTATATTAATTAATTTATATTTTAATCCATAAGCTTATAAAATCCATCTTTCTCTCATACGAGGTCCAATCGAGACGCGGTCATTTTCATTGCACTTGTAGGAGCATTATCTACGCACTAGAATTGATTTCATCGAGTTTGGTGTAACGACCCGCTATTTTGGACTATTCGCATCTGCATATGTCGGACTTGAATAATTCAAAATACCGAATTGTTAATTTAAATTTGGCAACTCAGCATATACAGTAAATAAATAATCACAGATCACAGACACAGAGTAATAAATGCAGCAGAAACAAAAGATAGTAGTTCATGAAGCTACTATATACATATCAGAGTTAAATAAGGTACAACAGATGTCTCGAATACAAAAATCAAATACAATATCAGAATACATCACTAGAATCAACTGGATATCTGAAACTGGATAGATAGCTGGATCTCCAAGCGAAGCTCCAACTCCAAAGGCGAGTCTCGAATACTGGTACACTCAGTCCGACCCGAGCGTAAAGCAAAACACAAAACACTCGAGTCAGGATTAACATTCTTATATCAATAAATCCAACTCAAGTGAAATAGCTGCTGAAATACAAGTAACTCAAAGGATGTTTGGAATAACCATCCTTTAAGGATCCGTTAAACTATCTACTATGTAGTAGTGTACGGTAAATAGATAATGCCTATCAGTAATATAAAGTATCAAAATAGTGTTAAGGCGTTACCATTATTCCCCTTAATACATTTTATATAAGCGTTATAGTCTATACAGCACTGTAAACTCCACCGTAAACTAGTGGGATATCAGGGAGTACTCCATAGGTATAACAAAAAACAAATCATAGTGGTTGCGTATAAAGGGATACAAGTATGACAAGGCACATGAGGTAATACCCAAGGTAGTGAAACTACCGTTTGCCTGATCCGGACTGGTGAGAACGCATCGCCGCAGCGATCGCAACACCGCGAAACAACACTCCCAAATCAAGGGTGCACCAATCGACAACAAGTAATGAGTAGTTTTCGAAGAAGTGTGTTCGCTCGAGGTAGCTGATCCCATTTGGCCCGGCACGGCTCCTGTTTTAGTCATTTCCAATTTGACACAAGTGTCAAGGCTATCCATTATCGTTCTCTTTCTTCAGTCATCACGTACATCATTCCGACCACTTCATTCTGGATCACACTCTACGTATAGTTATTAAATTGGTTTTCGGTTTAGACAGCGAGTATGTCCCTAACCGATTCCGGTCTCTTTAATAACTTTCGTCATTATTTCACTGATTGGTCGTTTAATATATTTCAAAACAAATCAAATTCAATTTCATTACAATTTGTAAATCAAAATTTCATTTGTCTTTATATATCAATTTCCAAAATTTTACGTTTCAAAACTTCCAAATTCCATTTCAAAGTCTTATAATTCAAATTAAATATTTGATTTAAGACAATTCAAGTATTCATTTAAATTCATATATAAGCTTCATTCCGAAATCATTTAAATTAATTTAAATTAACATTCAAATCAATTTAAATTCATTGATCGATTTCATTCAATATTCGCTAAGTAAATTTGTCATTCAAAACAATTTCTATTTAATTTCCAATTCATTAAATCAATTACTTAAGTTCAACTTCATTATATCAAAACTTCAAATTGAATTTAATTAGATTCGTCAAATCAATTATTTAAATTACAAGTTTTTCATTAATTTCAATAAATAACATTTTTATTTCTTGTTAAAGAAAATTCCAATTCACTTATTTATTTACTTAGTTACCATTTCAATACTCAATTAATAAAAAACATAATTTCACTTATTCAAGAAGTTCAATTTCACTTATCAAAGAATTCAATTTATTTAATTATTAAATAATTTCAAAACTTAATTATTAAATAATTTCAAAACTTAATTATCAAATAATTTCAAACTTAATTATGAAATAATTTCCAAGCTTAATTCAATCATTTCTCAAATTAAACAACGTTCTTTCATCGGTTACATTGTTAATATTTTGATTCAGATTATTAAATATTGACATTTCCTTTCATTAAAATTAAAATTCCAACTTCATTTCAAAACCTTATTATTTATTCGAATAAAATCTTTATTTTATTTTAAATCAAATTATTTGACCAATCGGTTTTTATTTAATTCTCTATCCTAGGTCAAAGTTTTATTTTGGGTATTTATCATTTCAACCCGATTCCAATTCAATTCAAAATCAAAGCATAACAAAGGGAACTTGCAGTGTGATAACTGGGATGGTGTCAAAGTAAATAAACAAGTAATAACAACAATCAAATAATCAATCCAAATAATCCCGAAATAATCATATTAATTCGCATTGTTATTTGTGCAAATTAATATAAAATTTCTAGAATCTACACTATCATTTCATGTAGATTAAAGATTATTACACAAATATTTATACGATTTTTCACTTGATATCCCCTATTCAATTTCATACTATATCAATTTATACAACATGCATTCAATGGTTCAAGGTGTAGTTAACACTATTTCTACTTGTCAATTTATTTAACATTTAAAGGGGTCACATTATACAAATTTAACCATCCTATATTAAATTCAATTGCATACTATTTATCACCTTGACATTAACAATTTAACGTCTAATATAAACATCAACAATTAATCAATTGTTAGCTAAACTGTATTATCATCGCATAAATAATAAACAGAAAATGGTGTCAGATGTCATATGTGAACTGATACAGGTAATAGCATATAAAACAGTGTAAATAACTAACTGCAGCATATTTCAATTGTCGTTTCAATTGAAATCAAATTTAAATAAATAAAAGAACATTAATCGTGAGTGATTGCTCACCTTTCGAGGCTAGAGGAGTTTTGAAGTGGTTACGAATCCAAGAACGAATTTCCAAAATGAAGAGATTGGCACGAATTGGACGAACAGAACTGATAAATAGAGATTGATGAAAATAGATCAGAAACAACTTGATGTAGACCGAACAAAATATACATATATATACTAATAAATTTATTTCTTAACCGATATAAATTTTGAAACTCATTAAAATTATATATACATATGTTTTCAAAATCATATCTTTAAACTAAAACACATATGTAAATCAGCATATACATTATATATTTTGAAATAAAAATCTAAATATATACTTATTTAAAATCGACACACTTAAAACATATATACGTAGACCACACGTTATGTATAAAACATACATACAACCTGTACACTTTAAACAATGACATATTATACTTTCTATGTTATAATTTAAGACAATATTAAATAGAAGAAATGTAGATTATAACTAACCCAATACGTAAAATATACATTTACATGCAAGTATATTACCAGTAACCCATATGACTCCTATAGAAAAAAAACTGGAGATATAAACTTAAATATGAAAATAATCTTATATATATAAACTGATATATATAACTTCGTAACTTATAATATAATACCTGTATAAAACATATATATAACTCAGAATACGATTATATAGCTAGAAATCTTAAACTGTAACATCTAATTAACATATTAAAACTTGCATATAAATATAGTGTTATGATAATGTAAACCAGACTTATGCATATTAATATATATATACTTACATATATAGATCAGATCATTTTATACTTGTATACTTTGTAAAAAAATATCAAACAGAATATATATATAAAATACCAACATACTTATTCATATCATCTTAATACCAATATAACTCATAACTATATTTTTATACTAAAAGATATATATACACTAACCTACATCTAACTTGTAAATCTATAACTTGATCAGACCAAATATAAACTTCTATACTGTTATGTTAACATTCAATACAATATTGTTATAAAATAAAATATATGCATGCAAACCACTTTATATACTGTAACGACCCGTATTTTTAACACTTTAAAAATACGAATTAAAATGAAAATTTTGGATAAAAATCCGAAGGAAATAAAATTTGTGTTGTTAAATGTGAATTACAAGTTAAAATACAAAACTGAATTCTGAAATAACTTATTTGTAAATGAAATATGGATGTTAACTTGTAGTGAATTGAATTTGATTGTAAACCAAATTGGTTATGATTGTAAACAAAGAATAAATAAAATGGTAGATTTAATAATGGAAGTTTATGTTATTGAAACTAATATAAATAAATGTAACTTAATATTACAGTTGATTGAAAGCAGATAATAACTGAAACTGTAATTCGATAAAGATGTTAACTTGTAATTGAACGTAAGTAAAGATTTAAATTTGAATGTAACAAGTAATTGAATTGAATTGAATTTGATTGTAAACAACGAAATAAATAAAATGTTACATTTAATATTGAAGTTATAATATGGAAATCAACGTAAATGAATGTAATTTAATATTACTGTGAATTTAAATAAGATGATAGCTGAAGAAAATGAAAGTAAATGAATTATAAACTATTGATAATAATGTATAAGTAAATGGTTGATACAATAATGAAAGTGTAAATCGAAATAAAAGAATTCATTTGGAATTAAATAACTTGAATTTGAATTACAATATAATTGAACGTGGAATCTAATATAATCTTTTATATTGGATTTATAATGGAAAATTGCATTGTAAAAGATTGTTAATTACTGTGAAATTAAAAATGGAATTTGTGAACAATTGAAATTTGATTTAAAAGTTAATAATTTAAAATTGGGAATTTTATATTGAAATTAAACAGTCGAATAATTTATTTTTCGAATATTGGATTTAATTAGACAATTAAATCGATAATTTAATAAGTTAAATTTCAGAATTATTTGAAAATCGAGTTGAATATGATTGAAAATGATTTGTAAAATTTTATCTTATCATATTGGAGTTATAGTAATGTTATAGAACTTTTAAAATTGAATTTAAAGTTAATTTGTGAAAATTGAATATTATTAATATTTAATTATCGACTAAAAAATAGCCATTTTTCGAACAGTCTCAGAATTGAACGAAACTAGTTCCATTGGATCCGTAATAGTTTGTTATTGTCGGATTTCAATTTTCGTAGCAATCGGAGTTATCGTTTGACCGTGGCAGCTCGAAACGCATCGAATTGTTTTAATATTAATTCGGCGAGAGAAAATGGTCATTTTTCAAAAAGTCTCGGATTTCGACGAAACCGGTTTCATCGGATCCGTAATGTCATATTATTGTAAGGTTTCAAATTTCGTGTCAATCAGATTTACCGTTTGTCCGAGGCAAGCCCAAACGCACAGAAATTTGATTAACCGATTTAATTTTAAATCGACCGTTATTGTCGTAACTCGCACAGATGATCGAATTAGCTTCCGAAACCTGTTCCATTGTGTTCGGAATGCTGGGTAAACCTTAGAAACGTCAGCCGGCATGCTTCGTTTGGAGTTCGGAAAATCCGGGATGAATAGTGTCGCGTATTTTTCTATAAAAGCCCCTCACTTTCTCTATTTTCCAAAAACCCTAGGGTTTCAGCCCTTAGCCGCCACTTTTAATTCAATGGCCAGAAAATTTCGAAACTTCTTCCTCATTTTCCTCTCAATCCATCAACAATTAGCAAAAGTCACCGACTACAAAGTTGTAGAGGACGATGAGAGCTTCAAATCCATACGGAGATGATTGAAAACGGAGCAACGAATCAATGGGAAATCGAGCTCGAAGTCGCTGTGTTTTTCATGCAAATCGAGGTGATGGGGGGAGCCGAGTTCAACCACCTCCTGGCCGTGGGTAGCTCTTGCGTAGGCGCTTCTAACGTGGGTCTCCGATCAACTTCTCGTCGAGTGATGGTGGAGAAATCGTCGGTCAAAGGTTGGAAGGAATGGGTTGAGATTGTACATGCTTTTCACGTTTTGGAGAAGATGGAAGGAAGGGCCCAGATCTGTAGTAGAGAAAATGGAGGGCTGAGATTGAAAGTAGGGTTTGAAATTTAAATTAAAAGCTGAAATTGTTTATTTAAATTCGTGTAAACTTTAAAATAGCATAACTTTTTCATACGAGGTCCGATTGGAACGAAACTTTTTGCGTTGCGATCGTAATAACGAGAGCTTCGAAAAGAAACTGGTTTGGATGGATTTGGAGATGGTGGAAATTTGGGCTAAAGTTGGGCGTCGTCCAGTTTTAGTTCCAAACCGGAACGTCTCGGCGACAACAGAAAATCAAGGTGAGTGTTTATACGCTCACAATTGACTAAAATAATTTTTGTTAGTTAAATTTATATTCTGAAGTGATATGAAATTTATTGGCTGTTGTTTGGTAGGTTTAATTATCATCTGTCTTGATATATGAATTAATTGATAGAATTTAAATTGACCGTTAAAATAAATTTAAATTTAAATTGGCAGTATATTATTCGATATTGATAATTATAAAATTGTTGTGAATGTTGTTGGCTTTATGGTTGATTGGTTGTGATGGATGCTATTGGTCGATATTGGTTGTTTATTTATTTTGATATATCATGCTATCATCATGTATATTGTTTATTGCATATAAAACTATAAACTGAATCATTTCGAATAAATTAAGGAATAGGTTGAAATGATATACCTATGACATCTATTTGGATTGAAATGATATATATCCATCCTTGAAATTAAAATTGAAATAATTATCCACTTGGCCATAGGTTAGAAAATTATATATAGACACCGTGTTGGTTAAATTAAATGATTTTAAAAGTTGTTTTGAAATTATTTAAATGAATTGATTTTAAGAATAAAATCCAATTTATGGAAATTGAATTATTTTGAATTGAAGCTCGAGATGTTGGAATTTAAACTTGGTAAATGAAATTGTTTAATTATTCGAAGTTTAGATTTTTAAGAAAAAGATTGAAATACGACGTAAATTTTCGAAAGTTGATTTGTTTTAAAAGATTGGACTTTTAATCGAACTATGAATATTTCTAAGAAAATTTATATGAAATGATATTTCAAGTTTGAGTTGAAATTAATTTGAAATTGAGATTTAATTAATTTGGAATTTAATTGAAATTCAAAGAAATTTGTGAATTGGACTAAATTGAAACTATTGAATTAAATTTGAAGATAAAATTGATTTGAATAGGATTTGAACTGAATTGATTTGGAATGTAATACTTAAATGAATTCTTGAAATTCGAATGTTAATCTAAGTTTATTGAATTGGAATTGTTCCAGAAATTAAGTAAACTACTTAATACGGATGTTTAATTTGAAGTATATTCTAATTTGAATACGAAATGGTTTTAAAGCGAATCTTATATTCTTATATAAATATATGAGCTGTTTTGAAATGTGAAATATTTAAAGTTTCGAAATATATTGAAAGTGAAATTGTTTATTGTGTGGTTCAAATATGTATTTGAAATTGATAATTTGAAATGGTTTATTGAGAAGCTAAATCGAGTTGAAATTAATGATTTTGAAATCGAAATGAGATATTGAGGCGAAAAACGATTTTGAAATCGAAATGAGATATTGAGGCGAAAAATGATTTTGAAACGGAATCTTACATCTTGAATAGATATGATGATATTCGAAATGGATTTGATTTTGAAGCGAATATGATATTTTGATATCAATTATGAATCGATTTGAAATGTAAAGGAGCCACCGGTGTAATAATACGTAGTTATTAAAGATACCGGGATCGGATATGGACATACTCTCTGTCGATACTGAAAACCACTTTAATAACTAATACACGCGGAGTGTTGATCTAGATTGAAGTGGATGGTTTTGGTGAACGCGTTGACTGAAGAAAGAGAACGATTTTGGATGACCCCTGACATGACTAAAACAGGAGCCCTGCCGGGCCATTGAGGTTCGCCACCTCTAGCAGACACACTTCTTCGTTACCATATCTATTACTTTTGTGATTCGATTTGGGTGCACCCCTCGATTATGGGAGTGTTGTTTCGCGGTGTTGGGGTAGTAGTTGCTATGCCCAACATCAGTCCGGATGACGCAACTACTAGTATCCTAGTTGGTATCGCCTCATGTACCTTGTCATACTGATTATCCTATTCGCGACCACTACGTTTTGGTTTGTACCTTTAGTATATGGATTTCCCTTTGGTGACTTCCGGTTTTGGGGAAACTACGGTCTTGTATATGCTCTTGGGAATAAAAATGTGTTAAGGGTGGAATGGGCCATGGCTTAACGCTATTTTAATACTTTTACTTTAATGTAGAAATATTATAATAGCGTATTGTACTACATAGTAGATAGTTTAACGGATCCTTGAGAGATGGAAAATCCCGTAATATCTCTTAAGTTATTGCACTCACGTTGACATTGGATAGGAGATGTCAAACCCCGTAAACATCTCTGACGCCGTCACACTCATATTTCTTATTCGATTTGACTTACATGAGATATTTTAGTCCAGACTCGAGTGTTTTGTCTTTTCATTACGCTCGGGTCAGCCTGAGCATTTCAGATAAGGTTGAAGGTCTATTTTGGAGGACTAAGACGGAGTTTGGTATTACATCATTTGTATTATACTACCATATTATTTTTTCACTGCATTATTGTATTATCTCTGATATGTATGTAACTCTGATTTATGATGTATAATAATAATCAAATTTACTTATTTAACAGCTTCATGAACTGTTATTTTATTATTATATCTTGTTCCTTCTGCTGCGAGATTTTGAGTTTGTTTCTGTTCTTTCTTTCTTTTCTTATTTAACCCCAATAACTATTTGTATTTTGGATTGTTTGAGTCGGCATGTGTGTATGTTTTGTCGACTTGAACGGTCGAAAATGCGGGTCGTTACAGTTGGTATCAGAGCTTTGGTTTAGCGATAAACCTTGGCTCTAGTGGGGAATAACTCATTGAAATAGAGGTAAACTATATGAATGAGTTGAGTGTATATGAGAGAGCGTATTTGTAATTTTGATATAAAAATGATTTTATATTGTGTTAATTTGTTCCGTTGAGTATTTATGAATTCTGGTTGGTACTTGGGACGCCAAGGCATCGATAGGAATTTCTAAACACTCGAATAGGACAGATTGACATAATATTGTTTTGGATTATATTTTATATATAAAAGAATTATCTTGAAAATTTATAAATTTTGATTGTATTGGTTGTTAGGAGATGACAATATTAGATTATCATCGTCCATTGGTTGATTAGTCAATATTTCTAAACTATTGACTATTGAATGAAAAAAAATGAAACTCTGTGAATATAGTTGATAATGTAATTAAATGAATATAATTTTGGATTTGAGAATTAAATTTCCGGTGCTTTGAATTTTTTTTAAAATGGTTTGAAAATAATATATTCTTATGTGAAAGTAATTTGAATAGAAATGATTTGCAAATGATTTGAAAGGAAATAAGTGGTGCATTCCCTTCTTGTCATTGGGAATGATTTCGGTGATGAGTGCACGCATCATCGACGTTTATTTTCAAGAGTCTAAGTGGGGGAGATCACTTAATAGCTTTTTCTAAACCCTGTTTTGGTTTAAAATTGAATTTTATTTTGTATTCTCTATAGTATGATTTGATATATAAATTATATAAGTATATATTATTTCAAAACTTGATTTGAAATGAAACCGGGATTGGAATTCTTGAGTTCTTTAATAATTAATGATTTTTTTTATGGTTGAAATGAATTAATACTTGAATCATTATGGAACTTCTGAATTGCGAAATGAGAAATGAACCTAAGAGCTAAATGAAATATCAATTGAAGTAGAAATCCTTAGAATTAGGAAATTATGAATTTAAAATAAAATTAAAACGGTAAAACTCGCATAGTATTAAATTTCATTCTATAGCATAGATATAACTTACCAAAATATTTAAGAAGTTCAAAAAAAATGTTATATGAATTGTTAATTGGATAATATACAAGTATAGGTTTGAATAATGAAATGTGCATTTGATTAATTTTTTGCAAATATAAATAAAATTGTTAGTAAATAATTGGAATTTAAATTAACATTTAAAGGTGATTCGCAATTATGTTAATATAAAATGGAAATACTATATGTGAATGTAAATGTGAAATTAAATTATAGTGAAATTAAGTAATGACTTAAGAATTAATTAATTGAAAATTCAACTTTGAATGAAAAGAGGTTGTATGTTGTTTAACTACATTCTATTTGCATAACTATAACTTACCAAATACTTAAAAAGTTTAAAATGCTAATAAGGATAAGTAGAGGAATAATATACCAGTGTGAGAGTGAATAATAAAATGTGAAGATCTATTGATAGTTGTAAATATAAAAGAAATTTAAGCTGTAAAATGAATGATATATACAAGTGAATGAATAAAATTTAAAATTAATGAAATATAAAATTTGTAAATAGAAACTAATTAAAGTTGAATATAACTAAATGTCAATAAACTTGGAAGTGTATGAAATAAAAAAATTTTGACTTGGAAATGTATAATTGATTTAGTGTAGATTCTGGATGGATGGTAATTGATTTAGTAGAATTCATTAGTGTTAAAGGAATTGAATAAACGGAATAAAATTTTAAAATAATTAAATTCAAATTTGAAGCATAGTGAAATTAAATATAATTGAATCTAATTTAAATTGAAGCAAATTGACTTGAATTTAAAATGTGAATGAAACAAACTTGAATAAATCGGAAACAAATTGAATGTAAACTTATTTCATGGATAAATAAGAAAATAAAATACTTTGTGTTTATGATTGTTTCTTTAGAAAATTTAAAGTTTGATGGTTTGTACTTTGAAATAATAAAAGCAAAATTTTGGAAAAAAATCCAAAATTGTCCAATATATACTGAAACGAAAACAACCATAACTTTTAAATGGCTGGACGAAATTCAACGATACTAGACTTTTCGGAAATCTTAGAATCTGTAGCACGACTTTTGTTTAGACTATCTTGAGAAATTCCTTCATTTCCTTAGTTAAAAATTTGAATCTTCTCGCTGGCCTGTGTAAAAGGGAAGCAAAATCAACAGCATGTACTCTTAGTATTTTTGCCATAACTTTTTACTGGTGTATCAGATTTTTATGATCTTGCACTTTCTGGAAAGCTTAGAACTTAAGCTAAAACTTTTGTTTTAATCATTTGATGTTTTGCTGTCGATTAGAAGGTCAAAAACGTGATCAAACGTCGCTGACCTGCGCAATTCATTGCTAGGCTGAGGCGTATCTATTTAGTAAAACGGTCGTAACTTTTGAACGGAAGGTCCGAATTCAATGATTTTGGACATTCCGGAAAGCCAGAAATGAATGCAACAACTTTTGTTTAGATTCCATTGTCAAATTTTATCGTTTAGGTGACCAAAAACTGAGATTCGTTTGCTTTCCTGGAATTGGAATTTCAGTTTTGAAGCTAAACATGTTATATGTCTGTTGTTTATGATAAGTATATCGATCTATCTTTATATGCATGGTTCTAACTTGGTTATTGAGCATTTTAGTAGGTAGCAAAGGGGTTGCGCTTCGCTTGTGGAGCTCGCTTCTGTGCTTAATGCAAATGTATGTTAAAATGCTAATAAACGCTAAATAAAAGGTACGTTCTCGGATTACGGTTTATGTTGTGGTATATTATTGTGTTCCCCATGTTTTGGGATGCCTCATTCTTGTAATGAGATGTATATCATGCAATTATTACTACTGTGAAATTTTTCGGTCCTAGCCGCGCAAAGGAGGTACTGCCAAAAATTTTCAAAAATCCGGGAGTTAGAAAATTTTGTGAAAAAATCCTATAACTAAATTTTGCAAATAAGTAGAATATTTTGAATGAATTATATCTAAATGATGGTTTCCCCTTCTCCGTTCGTTTTCGAGGATGAAAAGTTTTAAGTGGGGGAGAATGTAACGACCCGTATTTTTAACACTTTAAAAATACGAATTAAAATGAAAATTTTGGATAAAAATCCGAAGGAAATAAAATTTTGTGTTGTTAAATGTGAATTACAAGTTAAAATACAAAACTGGATTCTGAAATAACTTATTTGTAAATTAAATATGGATGTTAACTTGTAGTGAATTGAATTTGATTGTAAACCAAATTGGTTATGATTGTAAACAAAGAATAAATAAAATGGTAGATTTAATAATGGAAGTTTATGTTATTGAAACTAATATAAATAAATGTAACTTAATATTACAGTTGATTGAAAGCAGATAATAACTGAAACTGTAATTCTATAAAGATCTTAACTTGTAATTGAACGTAAGTAAAGATTTAAATTTGAATGTAACAAGTAATTGAATTGAATTGAATTTGATTGTAAACAACGAAATAAATAAAATGTTACATTTAATATTGAAGTTATAATATGGAAATCAACGTAAATGAATGTAATTTAATATTACTGTGAATTTAAATAAGATGATAGCTGAAGAAAATGAAAGTAAATGAATTATAAACTATTGATAATAATGTATAAGTAAATGGTTGATTCAATAATGAAAGTGTAAATCGAAATAAAAGAATTCATTTGGAATTAAATAACTTGAATTTGAATTACAATATAATTGAACGTGGAATCTAATATAATCTTTTATATTGGATTTATAATGGAAAATTGCATTGTAAAAGATTGTTAATTACTGTGAAATTAAAAATGGAATTTGTGAACAATTGAAATTTGATTTAAAAGTTAATAATTTAAAATTGGGAATTTTATATTGAAATTAAACAGTCGAATAATTTATTTTTCGAATATTGGATTTAATTAGACAATTAAATCGATAATTTAATAAGTTAAATTTCAGAAATAATTGAAAATCGAGTTGAATATGATTGAAAATGATTTGTAAAATTTTATCTTATCATATTGGAGTTATAGTAATGTTATAGAACTTTTAAAATTGAATTTAAAGTTAATTTGTGAAAATTGAATATTATTAATATTTAATTATCGACTGAAAAATAGCCATTTTTCGAACAGTCTCAGAATTAAACGAAACTAGTTCCATTGGATCCGTAATAGTTTGTTATTGTCGGATTTCAATTTTCGTAGCAATCGGTGTTATCGTTTGACCGTGGCAGCTCGAAACGCATCGAATTGTTTTAATATTAATTCGGCGAGAGAAAATGGTCATTTTTCAAAAAGTCTCGAATTTCGACGAAACTAGTTTCATCGGATCTATAATGTCATATTATTGTAAGGTTTCAATTTTCGTGTCAATCAGATTTACCGTTTGTCCGGGGCGAGCCCAAACGCACAGAAATTTGATTAACCGATTTAATTTTAAATCGACCGTTATTGTCGTAACTCACACAAATGATCGAATTAGCTTCCAAAGCCTATTCCATTGTGTTCGGAATGCGGGGTAAACCTTAGAAATGTCAGCCGACACGCTTCGTTTGGAGTTCGAAAAATCCGGGATGAATAGTGTCGCGTATTTTTCTATAAAAGCCCCTCACTTTCTCTATTTTCCAAAAACCCTAGGATTTCAGCCCTTAGCCACCACTTTTAATTCAATGGCCAGAAAATTTCGAAACTTCTTCCTCATTTTCCTGTCAATCCATCAACAATTAGTAAAAGTCGCCAACTACAAAGTTGTAGAGGACGATGAGAGCTTCAAATTCATACGGAGATGATCGAAAACGGAGCAACGAATCAACGGGAAATCGAGCTCGAAGTCGCTGCGTTTTTCACGCAAATCGAGGTGATGGGGGAGCCGAGTTCAACCACCTCCTGGCCATGGGTAGCTCTTGCGTAGGCGCTTCTAACGTGGGTCTCCGATCAACTTCTCGTCGAGTGATGGTGGAGAAATCGTCGGTCAAAGGTTGGAAGGAATGGGTTGAGATTGTACGTGCTTTTCACGTTTTGGAGAAGATGGAAGGAAGGGCCCAGATCTGCAGTAGAGAAAATGGAGGGCTGAGATTGAAAGTAGGGTTTGAAATTTAAATTAAAAGCTGAATTTGTTTATTTAAATTCGTGTAAACTTTAAAATAGCATAACTTTTTCACGCGAGGTCCAATTGGAACGAAACTTTTTGCGTTGCGATCGTAATGACGTTAGCTTCGAAATGAAACTGGTTTGGATGGATTTGGAGACGGTGGAAATTTGGCTAAAGTTGGGCGTCGTCCAGTTTTAGTTCCAAACCGGAACGTCTCGGCGACAACAGAAAATCAAGATGAGTGTTTATACGCTCACAATTGACTAAAATAATTTTTGTTAGTTAAATTTATATTCTGAAGTGATATGAAATTTATTGGCTGTTGTTTGGTATGTTTAATTATCATTTGTCTTGATATATGAATTAATTGATAGAATTTAAATTGACCGTTAAAATAAATTTAAATTTAAATTGGCAGTATTATTCGATATTGATAATTATAAAATTGTTGTGAATGTTGTTGGCTTTATGGTTGATTGGTTGTGATGGATGCTATTGGTCGATATTGGTTGTTTATTTATTTTGATATATCATGCTATCATCATGTATATTGTTTATTGCATATAAAACTGTAAACTGAATCATTTCGAATAAATTAAGGAATAGGTTGAAATGATATACCTATGACATCTATTTGGATTGAAATGATATATATCCATCCTCGAAATTAAAATTGAAATAATTATCCACTTGTCCATAGGTTAGAAAATTATATACAAACACCGGGTTGGTTAAATTAAATGATTTTAAAAGTTGTTTTGAAATTATTTAAATGAATTGATTTTAAGAATAAAATCCAATTTATGGAAATTGAATTATTTTGAATTGAAGCTCGAGATGTTGGAATTTAAACTTGGTAAATGAAATTGTTTAATTATTCGAAGTTTAGATTTTTAAGAAAAAGATTGAAATACGACGTAAATTTTTGAAAGTTGATTTGTTTTAAAAGATTGGACTTTTAATCGAACTCTAAATATTTCTAAGAAAATTTATGTGAAATGATATTTCAAGTTTGAGTTGAAATTAATTTGAAATTGAGATTTAATTAATTTGGAATTTAATTGAAATTCAAAGAAATTTGTGAATTGGACTAAATTGAAACTATTGAATTAAATTTGAAGATAAAATTGATTTGAATAGGATTTGAACTGAAATTGATTTGGAATGTAATACTTAAATGAATTCTTGAAATTCGAATGTTAATCTAAGTTTATTGAATTGGAATTGTTCCAGAAATTAAGTAAACTACTTAATACGGATGTTTAATTTGAAGTATATTATAATTTGAATATGTAACGACCCGTATTTTTACGGATCGAAACATCGTAAAACTGTTGTCATTAGGTCATAATGTTGTTAAGTCGTCTAGGGTTTAAGTCGTTCGAAGCTTAAGTCGATTCGAAATTAGATCGTGAGCGACTTAAGAGAATTGACCGACTTAAGAAGGATAGGCGACCTAAGGAAGTTAAGGTTGGCGACCTAAGGATTAAGATAGGTCGTATGCTAGATAAGTCGTATGTTGAGGCTTAGGTCGTAGACGACTTAAGGAAATAGGCGACTCATAGAATTTGGCTACCTAAGGAGTTTGAGATAGGTCGTATAGAAGATAGGTCGAGTGCTGGCTTAGGTCGTGAGGTAGGTTAGGTCGGTTGAAACGACCTATAGGATGTTAGCGACCTAGTGGTTAGCGAAGTTGGGTCGTAGACGACCTAAGAGTTAGGTCGTGAGTTCTGTGTTAAGTTAGATCGTAGGCGACCTAAGATAGTTAGGTCGCGTGTGTGTTAGGTCGCAAGGAAGCGCATGTGCGCTAGGTCGTAGGTCGTGACTCTGTTGATTTGTTAGGTCGGCAATAGTTGAGTCGCGCTCTTGTGTTAGGTCGCGTGCGCATGTTAAGTCGTAGGTCGGAGAGGCTTAAGTCGCAACCCTGTTAAGTCGCGTGGGTTTTAGGTCGGCTACCCTGTTAGGTCGGAGACCCTGTTAGGTCGCGCATATAAGTTAAGTCGTGGGTTGTGCGTGTGTTAGGTCGGGGATAGTTAGGTCGGCAACGACTTAAGGGGCGGACGAGTTAAGGTGAAATCAACCTATAAATAGGAGGGTTTTTCTCACTTTTTGGGATCCGGATTTCGAAGCGACGAAGTGCTGCCATATTGAGAGCTCGACTTCTACACTTCTTCACTTCTTTTCTCCACTCTAATCTAGTGATTCCTTCCATCCATATCGAAGATCAAATCGAAGATTGAAGAGCTTAGATTGAAGATCTACATCCATTGAAGTGAGATTTCATCGTTTGAAGCGGATTGGTGATAGATCAAGTTAGATCCTTCGCTGTCCAGATCTAAAGTGGGTTCCTTTTGAGGTGTTTAGGTGATTTGGTGAGTGGTGATTATCTCTCACACGGATCCAAAGGAGTATATCGGATCGTTGGCTTGATTTTGTGTTAAAGTAATGATTTCCATGCATTTTTGTAAACCTAAGTATAGATCCATATAGATCCATTATTTATGATGATTTGACAACCATTTTACTACATGTTAACCTATGCAAATTCATTCATCAAGGTTGTAGAGACATTACTCATGATTTCATGTTTGTTAGACTTTTGACTCTTTATTTACGAAATTGCCATTATTGTTATAATTGTCTATTTAGATCATATTTGAATGCTTGATTACTTGGATTAATGTTTGACTTGATTGATTGCTATGAATTAGATGATTAATGATTTGATTTAGACAAAGTTGGTCGAAGATGATTCAACAGCTAAGAGAAAGGCTCTTGAATTGGGAAAGCTGCTCGTGGCATATGTGGCGGATGAGGAAGCTCATATTGATAGATTTGATGATGATGTTGAGATGAAGCTTTGCTATGATGATGATGAGGCGAAGCATAAGATGAGATAGTCTTGGTCTAATCCAGACGGGATCATTCCAAGCATGTTGATAACTCGGTGAAATGGTTCGAGTTAGAGGATAATGGTTTGCTCGAGAGGCGCTTGAGCTAGTATGGAAATAGTCGTCGAGGAGGATGATTAGAAGGCTGAGATCTCATTGTTGTTGAAGGTTCTAGCATGCTCAAAGCAAGAGTACATTGGGCAGATTCGATAGTCCCTGAAGGCTAATGATTGGTAGTCAAGTACTCTGGGCAGATTCGATAGTCCTAGGCACGGGTCACGATGACGTGCAGAGTTATGTCTAGAATCGAGGTTTTCCATTAGCCCTTGACAGACGGCTGAAAGAATGTGCCGATCATTCAACTAACGGTGATATTGAGGCAATGATAACAGTGATAGCCAGAGTCATGGATGTTTGGTTGTATCATCATTCGGACTCAAGAGCAGTGTTTTCTGGGTGCTTATCTGATCTTGGTTTAGGCCTTGGTGGTTTGTACTTGGAAAGCATCGCCCTTGACTCGAGTGATAATTGCTTTACTTTAAATTGTATGCTCTGCTATGCTTGCTTCTGCTTAGTGTGTGTCTGGGGGCTATCACTGTAGAAAGAGGTTGGAGTGGGAGGGTTGTATTTCTATTCCTTTTCCTTTATGCTCTTTTGGTATGTTGTTAGTTAATTTACTGCTTACTAAGACTGTTGTCTGACTCAAGGCTTTATGTTTAACTCTTATTGCCTTGGGCTGTTCGTCCAATTTGGGACGGGCAGACTAGGTAGCAGGTGACAGGTGCTGTTCTTGCTTCCCACAATGCTGATGTCGAAGACGAGCTGGAGGCTGCATATTATTTTCTTACTATATGTACTGGATGTTCCGCTGCTTTGTGTCATTCTCTGAGTGTTATGTAGTGAGGCTTGATGTATTGACTATTCAGATGTTTGTATTCAACTATTATGAAGTTTATTGATGAGATTCTATTCTGTGATGCTTCACTATATATATGTTCTATTGTATTTTGTCCATGCGCTGTGAGTAATACGATAGATTCTGTTGTTTTAATTTACCCTGGCAATCGTCCATGGTCACCTGGCACACTTTACAGCGTACTATCTCTAGGTTCAGTGCAGGGGTCATGGGCGGTCATCACATTTGGTATCAGAGCTTTGGTTAATCGATTTTACCTAACGCTCACTGACGTAACTACGTATGAGAGACGTAATTGTATTTTGATGGATGATTACTATATATAATATAGTAGCTTAGAAGAGTTTGAGTCCTTTATGCAGTTGTTCCTCGAGGTGTATTAATCATTCCTTTTTATAGATATTGAGAATGAGTCGAAGAGGGAGACCAGCTACTAGGGAAGGCCGTGCTACTGAAGGGGCTACTAATTATGCTGCTATGTTCGAAGCTATGATGACTTCGATCATGAGAAGGATGCCAGCTCCGGGGCCATCGGTGGATGTTGGAGTTCAAGTTCAAACTCCAAAACTGGTGGACTTTGCTAAGTTGTGTAAGGACTACACTGCTCTTGGAGGAAAGGTTTTCTTGGGAACAGAATCAACCATTGAAATTCAAAGGTGGATAGATGCTTGTAGAAGGATCTTTGGTGACTTGGGAATTGAGGATGCAACTAAGAGGAAGTTGGCATCAAGACAGCTTCAAGGAAGAGCTTCTGATTGGTGGAACTCTATCACCATTGATACTCCGGAGGAAGAGATTACCTGGGAGCAATTCCAAGTCAGATTTGAAGCTAAGTTCATTTCTACAGCTCAGAAGTCTGTTCTGTTCAAGAAGTTTGTGGAGCTCAAGCAAGGTGGAAGACCAGTTCTTGAGTATGTTTCTGAGTTTGAAGCTTTGTCCAAGTACGCCCAGTCGTATATTGAATCCCCTTACCAGAAGAATGAAAAGTTTGTGACAGGCTTGGACAGTTATCTTGGGAGGCAGTTGGTGGATCATTTGGACGATTCATTTGAGAAGCTCGTGGAGAAAGCTCTCAGGCATGAGAATCTGTTTCCTAAGGAAGGATCTGTTGTTGATGTAACCAGGGAAGAGTCTAAACCCCAGCAGGGTGGAAACAAGAAGAGGAAGCAACAGCAGCAAAAGGGTAAGGATGGCCAGAAGAAGCCGAAAGGCGAGGTGACTTGCTACAATTGTCAGCAGAAGGGCCATTTCTCTAGGGATTGTAAGAATCCGAAGGTGCCGATGAAGTGTCACAACTGTGACAAGACGGGGCATATCAGGAAGAATTGTCCAGAACCGAGGAGGGACAAGCAGATTGTGCAAGCTTATGCTTTAGGAGCTATTCCTTCGTCTTCGAAAGCTCCTACGGTTGAAGAGAAGGGAAAGAGTGTAGTGGTTCAAGGTACTCTTTTCCTATGTGGAGTTCCAGTAAGAGTGTTATTTGATACTAGGGCGTCGCATTCGTTTGTTTGTAACGAACTTGTAGGCCGGTTAGGTTTGGAACCGGATATTGTTGATAGGCCATTGGTTATGACTAATCCAGTCGGGGGTTCGTCTTGTTTGTGTATGTTATGCCGTGGTCTAATTGTATCGAGTCATGATTGCTCTTTTGTTTGTGATTGTTTTGTTCTGAACTTTGCGGGGTTCGGAATTATTTTGGGTATGGACTGGCTTAGGAAGTATGCGGCAAAGGTTGATTGTGAGAGGTTGGAGGTGACAGTCGAGAATGTGGAGGGGCGAAAGATTGTGATACGATGTAAGCATGAAGAAGGCATCTTCATGAGCTTCATGTATTCGTTGGTTGTTCCACGGGATGGACTATCATCTGTGCCAATCGCTAATGGATTTGAGGATGTCTTTGACGAGGTCAAAGGGTTACCGCCGCATAGAGAGATCGAGTTTCGTATAGATCTAGTTGAAGGAGCCAGACCTGTTGTGATGCCTCTTAGGCGGATGGCGCCTAAGGAACAGCAGGAGTTGAAGGTGCAGGTTGATGATCTTTTGCAGAATGGATTCATTCGGCGTAGTGTGTCCGAATGGGGTGCACCAGTTGTGTTCGCAACCAAAGCGGATGGATCGTTAAGGTTGTGCATGGATTATCGTGAGCTGAATAAGGTGACTAAGAAGAACAAGTATCCATTGCCGAGAATAGATGACTTGTTTGATCAGCTTCACGAAGCTAAGGTGTTTTCTCAGATGGATTTGGCAACGGGATTTCACCAGTTAAGAGTGGCTAAGGATAGTGTGCCGAAGACTGCTTTTAGGACACCATCCGGTTTCTTTGAGTGGATGGTAATGCCGTTTGGATTGACTAATGCGCCAGCATATTTTGTGGATCTTATGAATAGAGTGTTCAGAGATCAGTTGAATAAGTTCGTGCTTGTGTTCGTGGATGATATTCTGATTTATTCCAGAACTGAAGAAGAGCATAAGACGCACTTGCGTATTGTTTTGGAAATCTTGCGGAAACATCTGCTGAAGGCTAAGTTTTCGAAGTGTCACTTCTGGAAGAGTGAAGTGAGGTTCTTAGGCCATGTTATCTCTGGAAATGGAATAGCGGTTGATCCCGCTAAGGTGGCAGCAATCCAGGATTGGGTTAGACCTAAGAATGCATCTGATGTGAGAAGTTTTCTTGGATTAGCAGGATATTATTGATGGTTTATCAAAGACTTCTCCAAGGTGGCTACACCATTAACAGGATTGACAAAAAAGAACTAGGTGTTCAGATGGGGAGATAAGTGTGAGCAAGCTTTCGGAATCCTGAAAGAGCGACTGACAAGTGCTCCTATTTTGACTATTCCAAGTGGGAATGATGAGATGGTGGTTTACACCGATGCATGTGGTACTGGACTTGGAGCGGTGCTAATGCAGAGGGATAAAGTTGTTACGTATGCAAGTCGACAACTGAAGCCGCATGAAAGGAATTAACCGACTCATGATTTGGAGTTAGCGGCGATTGTTTTTGCTCTGAAGATGTGGAGACATTATCTATTGGGAGTTCGATTCAAGTTGTTTACAGATCATAAGTCGTTGAAGTATCTTTTCTCCCAAAAGGATTTGAATCTTCGGCAGCAACGTTGGCTAGAGTTTTTGGCATCATATGATTTTGGTATAGCTTATACTCCGGGAAAAGGTAACGCAGTGGCAGATGCGTTAAGTCGAAGACATGCAGGATTGGGAGCCATGTTTTCATAATGGAAGAATCTCGAGTATTTAGCTGGTTTTGACTTCAGGCCCAGATGCGAATTGGAAGCTGAGATGTTGGCAAACTTATCGATAAGACCGACTCTTGTGGAAAGGATTGGCGAGAGCCAAAAGCGAGACGATAAGCTTGTCAAGATTATCCGTGATTTGGAATCTGGATTGGACCCAGAAAAGGATAAAGGATTCGAGGTCGATCGAGAGGGTTGGCTTCGGAAACAAGGACGACTAGTTGTTCCCGACAAAGACGAATTGAGGAGTGAAGTTCTGAAGGAAAGTCATCACTCGAAGCTGACAATTCATCCATGTGGAAATAAGATGTATCGGGATATGAAGAGAACCTATTACTGGGAAGGTATGAAGAAGGATGTTGGAAATTTTATTTCCAAGTGCATGAACTGCCAGTTGGTGAAAGCCGAACAGAAGAAGCCAAGTGGATTGCTTCAGCCATTAGAAGTTCCTACATGGAAGTGGGAACAAATATCGATGGATTTTATTGATGGACTACCTAAAACAAGAACGGGAAATGAAGGGATTTGGGTCATCGTAGATCGTCTGACTAAGAGTGCAAGATTCATTCCTGTTCGATCGACTAGGACTGCATCAAAGTTGGCTGAGTTGTATGTTAAGTGGATAGTTCGATTCCATGGTATTCCGAAGAGTATAGTGAGCGATCGAGACCCATTGTTCACTAGTGGATTTTGGAAGAGCTTCCAGGAAGTGTTGGGAACCGAGTTGTGTTTGAGTACAGCTTATCACCCTCAAACAGATGGTCAGACCGAGAGAGTCAACCGAGTTTTGGAAGATCTCCTCAGAGCTTGTGTTGTAGATTTCGGAGGATCATGGGAAGATCACCTTCATTTGGTGGAATTTGCATATAACAACAGTTACCAGTCAAGCATTGGTATGGCACCGTATGAGGCATTGTATGGAAGACCGTGTAACTCTCCGACATGTTGGTTAGAGATAGGAGAAAAGCTGATACTTGGGCCAGAGATGATTCAACAGACTTCGGATTGTATAGAGATCATTCGGCAGCGAATGAAGGCAGCCCAAGACCGTCAGAAGAGTTATGCCGATAAGCGTCGTAAGGATTTGGAATTCAACGTTGGTGATATGGTTTTTGTGAAGATTTCTCCACTGAAGAATGTTATTCGATTCGGGAAGAAAGGGAAATTGAATCCGAGATTTGTTGGACCATTCCCGATCATCGAGCGAATTGGAAAGCTCGCCTATAGATTGGAGTTACCAGAGAAGATGTCGGGTGTGCACAATGTTTTTCACATATCGTATCTACGGAAGTATGTGCACGACTCAAATACAGTGGTTTCTGCTGATAGCTGTGAAGATTTCGAAGTTGATCCAGTCGATAAGAGACTTCGTAAGCCGCTTCGTGTTGTGGAAACTGACACGAAACAGCTTAGGAGGAAGGTAGTTAAGTTGCTCAAGGTACAATGGAGTGATGATGATAACGACTGTACGTGGGAGGTGGAAGAGAGGATGAAAGCAGCTCATCCTGAACTCTTCAAGGTATGGCCCTAAGGTGTCGTGTCATCTCACGATATTGTAACTTGTTCTAGTTTTAGAATTCTGCATGCTAAGCTAGAATTGGATGCATGGTTTGTTGATTGCTATGGATGGTAGGCGTGCAGAATAGTCTTTGATCGCTCTTGTTTGTTTGGAATTTCGGGGACAAAATTCCTAAGGGGGAGAGAATGTAACGACCCATATTTTTACGGATCGAAACATCGTAAAAATGTTGTCATTAGGTCATAATGTTGTTAAGTCGTCTAGGGTTTAAGTCGTTCGAAGCTTAAGTCGAGTCGAAATTAGACCGTGAGCGACTTAAGAGAATTGATCGACTTAAGAAGGATAGGCGACCTAAGGAAGTTAAGGTTGGCGACCTAAGGATTAAGATAGGTCATATGCTAGATAAGTCGTATGTTGAGGCTTAGGTCGTAGACGACTTAAGGAAATAGGCGACTCATAGAAACTGGCGACCTAAGGAGTTTGAGATAGGTCGTATAGAAGATAGGTCGAGTGCTGGCTTAGGTCGTGAGGTAGGTTAGGTCGCTTGAAACGACCTATAGGATGATAGCGACCTAGTGGTTAGCGAAGTTGAGTCGTAGACGACCTAAGAGTTAGGTCATGAGTTCTGTGTTGAGTTATGTCGTAGGCGACCTAAGATAGTTAGGTTGTGTGTGTGTTAGGTCGCAAGGAAGCGCATGTGCGCTAGGTCGTAGGTCGTGACTCTATTGATTTGTTAGGTCGGCAACAGTTGAGTCGCGCGCTTGTGTTAGGTCGCGTGCGCATGTTAAGTCGTAGGTCGGAGAGGCTTAAGTCGCAACCCTGTTAAGTCGCGTGGGTTTTAGGTCGGCTACCCTGTTAGGTCGGAGACCCTGTTAGGTCGCGCATATAAGTTAAGTCGTGGGTTGCGCGTGTGTTAGGTCGGGGATAGTTAGGTCGGCAACGACTTAAGGGGGCGGACGAGTTAAGGTGAAATCAGCCTATAAATAGGATGGTTTTTCTCACTTTTTGGGATCCGGATTTCGAAGCGATGAAGTGCTGCCATTTTGAGAGCTCGACTTCTACATTTCTTCACTTCTTTTCTCCACTCTAATCTAGTGATTCCTTCCATCCATATCGAAGATCAAATCGAAGATTGAAGAGCTTAGATTGAAGATCTACATCCATTGAAGTGAGATTTCATCGTTTGAAGCGGATTGGTGATAGATCAAGTTAGATCCTTCGCTGTCCAGATCTGAAGTGGGTTCCTTTTGAGGTGTTTAGGTGATTTGGTGAGTGGTGATTATCTCTCACACGGATCCAAAGGAGTATATCGGATCGTTGGCTAGATTTTGTGTTAAAGTAATGATTTCCATGCATTTTTGTAAACCTAAGTATAGATCCATATAGATCCATTGTTTATGATGATTTGACAACCATTTTACTACATGTTAACCTATGCAAATTCATTCATCAAGGTTGTAGAGACATTACTCATGATTTCATGTTTGTTAGACTTTTGACTCTTTATCTACGAAATTGCCATTATTGTTATAATTGTCTATTTAGATCATATTTGAATGCTTGATTACTTGGATTAATGTTTGACTTGATTGATTGCTATGAATTAGATGATTAATGATTTGATTTAGACAAAGTTGGTCGAAGATGATTCAACAGCTAAGAGAAAGGCTCTTGAATTGGGAAAGCTGCTCGTGGCATATGTGGCGGATGAGGAAGCTCAAATTGATAGATTTGATGATGATGTTGAGATGAAGCTTTGCTATGATGATGATGAGGCGAAGCATGAGATGAGATAATCTTGGTCTAATCCAGACGGGATCATTCCAAGCATGTTGATAACTCGGTGAAATGGTTCGAGTTAGAGGATAATGGTTTGCTCGAGAGGCGCTTGAGCTAGTATGGAAATAGTCGTCGAGGAGGATGACTAGAAGGCTGAGATCTCATCGTTGTTGAAGGTTCTAGCATGCTCAAAGCAAGAGTACGTTGGGCAGATTCGATAGTCCCTGAAGGCTAATGATTGGTAGTCAAGTACTCTGGGCAGATTCGATAGTCCTAGGCACGGGTCACGATGACGTGCAGAGTTATGTCTAGAATCGGGGTTTTCCATTAGCCCTTGACGGACGGCTGAAAGAATGTGCCGGTCATTCAACTAACGGTGATATTGAGGCAATGATAACAGTGATAGCCAGAGTCATGGATGTTTGGTTGTATCGTCATTCGGACTCAAGAGCAGTGTTTTCTGGGTGCTTATCTAATCTTGGTTTAGGCCTTGGGGGTTTGTACTAGTAAAGCATCGCCCTTGACTCGAGTGATAATTGCTTTACTTTAAATTGTATGCTCTGCTATGCTTGCTTCTGCTTAGTGTGTGTCTGGGGGCTATCACTATAGAAAGAGGTTGGAGTGGGAGGGTTGTATTCCTATTCCTTTTCCTTTATGCTCTTTTGGTATGTTGTTAGTTAATTTACTGCTCACTAAGATTGTTGTCTGACTCAAGGCTTTATGTTTAACTCTTATTGCCTTGGGCTGTTCGTCCAATTTGGGACGTATAGACTAGGTAGCAGGTGACAGGTGCTGTTCTTGCTTCCCACGATGCTGATGTCGAAGACAAGCTGGAGGCTTGCATATTATTTTCTTACTATATGTACTGGATGTTCCGCTGCTTTGTGTCATTCTCTGAGTGTTATGTAGTGAGGCTTGATGTATTGACTATTCAGATGTTTGTATTCAACTATTATGAAGTTTATTGATGAGATTCTATTCTGTGAAGCTTCACTATATATATGTTCTATTGTATTTTGTCCATGCGCTGTGAGTAATACGATAGATTCTGTTGTTTTAATTTACCCTGGCAATCATCCATGGTCGCCTGGCACACTTTACAGTGCACTATCTCTAGGTTCAGTGCAGGGGTCATGGGCGGTCGTCACAGAATACGAAATGGTTTTAAAGCGAATCTTATATTCTTATATAAATATATGAGCTATTTTGAAATGTGAAATATTTAAAGTTTCGAAATATATTGAAAGTGAAATTGTTTATTGTGTGGTTCAAATATGTATTTGAAATTGATAATTTGAAATGGTTTATTGAGAAGCTAAATCGAGTTGAAATTAATGATTTTGAAATCGAAATGAGATATTGAGGCGAAAAATGATTTTGAAATCGAAATGAGATATTGAGGCGAAAAATGATTTTGAAAGGGAATCTTACATCTTGAATAGATATGATGATATTCGAAATGGCTTTGATTTTGAAGCGAATATGATATTTTGATATCAATTATGAATCGATTTGAAATGTAAAGGAGCCACCGGTGTAATAATACGTAGTTATTAAAGAGACCGGGATCGGATATGGACATACTCTCTGTCGATACCGAAAACCACTTTAATAACTAATACACGCGGAGTGTTGATCCAGAATGAAGTGGATGGTTTTGGTGAACGCGTTGACTGAAGAAAGAGAACGATTTTGGATGACCCCTGACATGACTAAAACAGGAGCCCTGCCGGGCCATTGAGGTTCGCCACCTCTAGCGGACACACTTCTTCTTTACCATATCTATTACTTTTGTGATTCGATTTGGGTGCACC
This sequence comes from Allium fistulosum, assembly GCA_030737815.1. NCBI lineage: Eukaryota > Viridiplantae > Streptophyta > Magnoliopsida > Asparagales > Amaryllidaceae > Allium > Allium fistulosum. The sequence continues at coordinate 1,115,081,745 of CM060905.1, forward strand.
CCTCGATTATGGGAGTGTTGTTTCGCGGTGTTGGGGTAGTAGCTGCTATGCCCAACATCAGTCCGGATGATGCAACTACTAGTATCCTAGTTGGTATCGCCTCATGTACCTTGTCATACTGATTATCCTATTCGCGACCACTACGTTTTGGTTTGTACCTTTAGTATATGGATTTCCCTTTGGTGACTTCCGGTTTTGGGGAAACTACGGTCTTGTATATGCTCTTGGGAATAAAAATGTGTTAAGGGTGGAATGGGCCATGGCTTAACGCTATTTTAATACTTTTACTTCAATGTAGACATATTATAATAGCGTGTTGTACTACATAGTAGATAGTTTAACGGATCCTTGAGAGATGGAAAATCCCGTAACATCTCTTAAGTTATTGCACTCACGTTGACACTGGATAGGAGATGTCAAACCCCGTAAACATCTCTGACGCCGTCACACTCATATTTCTTATTGGATTTGACTTACATGAGATATTTTAGTCCTGACTCGAGTGTTTTGTCTTTTCATTACGCTCGGGTCAGCCTGAGCATTTCAGATAAGGTTGAAGATCTATTTTGGAGGACGAAGACGGAGTTTGGTATTACATCATTTGTATTATACTACCATATTATTTTTCCACTGCATTATTGTATTATCTCTGATATGTATGTAACTCTGATTTATGATGTATAATAATAATCAAATTTACTTATTTAACAGCTTCTTGAACTGTTATTTTATTATTATATCTTGTTCCTTCCGCTGCGAGATTCTGAGTTTGTTTCTGTTCTTTCTTTCTTTTCTTATTTAACCCCAATAACTATCTGTATTTTGGATTGTTTGAGTCGGCATGTGTGTATGTTTTGTCGACTTGAACGGTCGAAAATGCGGGTCGTTACATATACTAACATATATATCATTGTAAAATACAAAGTACTTATGTGCTATCATATTATATAACTAGCATACATATACAGAACAACTTATTATAATATACTATCTTTTATAATTTAAAACCGTTATATAAATATTCCTTAAAAATATATTTTAGCAATCAACACTTAGACAAAGTAACAAAAAAAAACAACTAACCTATTATACTGCAATATACTCACCGACAACTAAACTAAATACAAAAAACAAACAAACAGACATATAGACTACAGAAACTATTAATACATAAATAAAAGCAATACCTCAAAACTGTACTCCTATATATACATACATACACGCGGCATACATATACGAAGCAGGGGCATAGGCTGAGCGAAGGGGAGAAGGCAAGGAAAAGGCAGTGGTCGGCGGCGGTTCACGTGGGGGAAGAGCAGCACGGGTTCGAGATGAGGCTGGTGTGCTGAGTTGACGCGGTGAGGAGATATGTAGGGGAGGTGGCGAACAAGCTTCGGCTAGAAGGGAAGGAGCACGCGAAATCGGCTGTGGCATAGGTGGAGGCGGGTTGCTGGGTGAATCGTGGAATGCGAAGGGTGCTGGAATGACGTGGGGAGAGGGAGGAAGGAGGAAGCGAGGTAGAGGCATGGTTGTGGGTTCGGTGGTCGTTGAGGCTTTGAAAGGTAGCGGGTCTCGTGTGCTTGCGTGGAGGGATGCTAAGAGTGGTCTCGGCTAGGAAGTCATGGAGGAAAGACAGAAATATTGAGGAAGAGGAAAGAATTGAGGTCAGGCAAATATGAAGGCATAAGTTGTGAACGTGGGAAACCAAAAGTCAGGCAAACTAGAATTGAACGTGCAAAGCTATATTATTATTTTTTTGAACGGATGCACATAAAAAATATTTTTGAAACAAGAGAATATAAAAGTGCTTGAATTCAAGGCAACAATTAAAACTGTTCAATTTTGGGAACGGTGGAATATGAAAAGCAAGGAAAACCAAAAGGTTTAAAACCGGTACAGGTACGAAATCATTTCTCGCTGATTTCGCTGCGTATCATATCTCGAAACACAGAATTGAATATACCGTAGAGATCAGCATGGCGAGACGATCAAAACGGTATACAGATATCAGTGGTATGATTGAATTATAAAAATTCGAATTTTCTACTAGTTGAAAATGCAGCAAAAACGCAGAAAAATAAGATCGACGTATCTAAAGAAGTCCGAATTTGGAAAAACGAAAAATGACGCCTTGCTCAGAAGATGATTTACAATTTTTCTATATAAAAATATTTAGGTTTCGAAAACATTTTATTTTCATCAATTCCTAACTGATTAAATTGAAATAAAATTACACACTAAAATACACTTTCATATTTTCGGACGAAAATTTACCAGTTGCTATGTTTAACTAGACGCATTTCAAATATTAAATTTCATTTCAAAATTTTATTGTTTGCAATTTCTCGAAAATTCAATTAATCATATTATTAAAACGGTTAAAATTTACGGGTCGTTACACTCTCCCCCACCCAAAACTTTTCGTCCCCGAAAAGGAACGAGGTAGGAGAATAGAAACAACCAGAAAGAAAAACAGATTTGAAATACAAAATAACAATTAATTTAAACCATATAAATTCAAATTTAAATTAATTGATATTCAATAATTGATTTAATCCATTTGATTCCACTAAAATCAATCTCAACTATTTCTAAATTCATTATCTTATTATCCAATTATGTTTAATTAACAAATTTCTAAAATCATAAATTAGAATAGTCATTTAATAAAATCATATTTATTCAACAAATTTAATTCTTATTTATCCCAAATTATTATTAAGTTTATTTCACTTAATATATCTTATTACATATATTTGAACCATATAAATTTATTTAAACCATATAAATTTCAATTTAAATTAATTTATATTTCAATTTGGTTAAATCCATTTGTATTAAATCAATAAATAGTCATTCGATTTAAATTTGTTAGTTCAACTGTTAATTCTAATCATAAAAATTTCATTTTAAATCAATTAATATTCAATAATTGATCTTAATTCAAGGTATTTCATTAAGCTGATTCAATTCAATTTGTTAATTCTTTCAGAACAAAATTTACTTTATTTATCACATTCAATTAACTTATTATTCTATCATCTTTATTAGCATTTTTTTAATTAAAATCTAAGTGCATAACATTTATTATAAACACTCAAATTTTATTTATAAAATTATTTTATATTGTATATTATCCAATTACATTTTAACTTCTGAATAATTTGGGTAAGTTATATTGAAATGCAATTTAGTACTATACAAATAAAATTTTCAAATTCAATTATTTCAAGTTTAAATACTTATTCAAAATTTAGCTTTATTTATAATTGAAAACATCTTTTAACATGATTTTTAAGAATTAAATTTCCGTTTAATTTCAAACCCTTTAGAAATAATTACGTATATACTATATATATTAAATCAAATTTAATTTAAAATAATATTCCCATATATATATAAATCAAGTCATACTTAAGAAATTCAAATTAAAATATTTCCCAAACAAAACCGTAGCAAAGCTACAGAATGGTTTCTCCACTTCGAAACTCGAAAATGAATGTCGATGATGCGGCCGCCATCACCGAAATTATTTTCCAGCGACAAAGAGAAGAGCACTGATTTCAATATTTAAAATTCTTTGAAAACGGTTTCTATTTGAAAATACGTTCAATAATATACATTTTAAAATTTTAAAAACCAAAGCTTGAAATTTTAGGAAATTAAATTCTCAAATTCTTACTTTAAATTCTTTTAAATTTCTACATAAATCTATAAACCAACTTTTATAATTCCATTTATTTTTATGTTGGAATAATCAATGATTTACAAAACAAATAGTGAAAATCAAATATTACCTTTCTGACAACCAATTCAGTTAACAATTCAATTTCAGAAAATTTATACTTATATATAATCATACAAAACTATTTTATTTACCAAATTTTGAAAATACTATTGTGTCAGTTTGCTCTGTTCAAGTGTTTTGGAAATCCTATCGATAGCGTTGATCAGACGAATCGATCGAAAACCCAAATCAACATCAACAACTCAAACAACACAATAAAGAAAACATTTTTATATTAATAACAAATGCACTACCTCGCACGATGATACAAGGATGGATTTCAAAATAAGTATAGGGATTCAAATTTGATGGACTCAAATCAAAGAGAATTTTGATTCGAAGATAAGTTCGAAACAAAGATATGATGATTAAATTACAAAGTAGGAAAATTGATAAGTTTATATAAATCGCGGGCAACCTTAACCGGGTAAACCGTGACTTCAAGAATAAGATCAATGTAGAATTCCGAGGCAAATCGACATTGATCTCAAGAGATAGAATTCGACATAACCAAAGATGTCCGCATCTAAACCGAGGATATATAAATCTCCGGTGAATCGATGCTATCGTAAAATAGTTTCACCCCTTTACAAATCAATTTGAGATTGGCGGGACCGCCAGCTCATTATAAAGATTATTCGAAGTGGAGTTATGCGATGCTCTCGAATTTAGAGAAGATGAATAGTGAGGGACACGAATGAATTTTGGAACCGTATGGAACGTTCCAAAATTCAAAGGAATCGATTCAAAAGGAAGAGATTCAACTCGAATGAAAGTGATTCTGTAAATACATTTACCCTATATGCTAAGTTTTGCCTAGAGCTACCAAAGCTCTGATACCAACTGTAACGACCCGCTATTTTGGACTATTCGCATCCGCACATGTCGGACTTGAATAATTCAAAATACCGAATTGTTAATTTAAATTTGGCAAAACTCAACATATAAAGTAAATAAATAATCACATATCACAGATACAGAGTAATAAATGCAGCGGAAACAAAAGATAGTAGTTCATGAAGCTACTATATACATATCAGAGTTAAATAAGGTACAACAGATGTCTCGAATACAAAAATCATATACAATATCAGAATACATCACTAGAATCAACTGGATATCTGAAACTGGATAGATAACTGGATCTCCAAGCGAAGCTCCAACTCCAAAGGCGAGTCTCGAATACTGGTACACTCAGTCTGACCCGAGCGTAAAGCAATACACAAAACACTCGAGTCAAGATTAACATTCTTATATCAATAAATCCAACTCAAGTGAAATAGCTACTGAAATACAAGTAACTCAAAGGATGTTTGGAATAACCATCCTTTAAGGATCCGTTAAACTATCTACTATGTAGTAGTGTACGGTAAATAGATAATGCCTATCAGTAATATAAAGTATCAAAATAATGTTAAGGCATTACCATTATTCCCCCTAACACATTTTATATAAGCGTTATAGTCTATACAGCACTGTAAACTCCACCGTAAACTAGTGGGATATCAGGGAGTACTCCATAGGTATAACACAAAACAAATCGTAGTGGTCGCGTATAAAGGGATACAAGTATGACAAGGCACATGAGGTAATACCCAAGGTAGTGAAACTACCGTTTGCCTGATCCGGACTGGTGAGAACGCTGATCGCAACACCACGAAACAACACTCCCAAATCAAGGGTGCACCAATCGACAACAAGTAATGAGTAGTTTTCGAAGAAGTGTGTTCGCTCGAGGTAGCTGACCCCATTTGGCCCGGCACGGCTCCTGTTTTAGTCATTTCCAATTTGACACAAGTGTCAAGGCTATCCATTATCGTTCTCTTTCTTCAGTCATCACGTACATCATTCCAACCACTTCATTCTGGATCACACTCCGCGTATAGTTATTAAAGTGGTTTTTGGTTTAGACAGTGAGTATGTCCCTAACCGATTCCGGTCTCTTTAATAACTTTCGTCTTTATTTCACCGATTGGTCGTTTAATATATTTCAAAACAAATCAAATTCAATTTCAATTACAATTTGTAAATCAACATTTCATTTGTCTTTATATATCAATTTCCAAAATTTTACGTTTCAAAACTTCCAAATTCCATTTCAAAATCTAATAATTCATATTAAATATTTGATTTAAGACAATTCAAGTATTCATTTAAATTCGTATATAAGCTTCATTCCGAAATCATTTAAATTAATTTAAATTAACATTCAAATCAATTTAAATTCATTGATCGATTTCATTCAATATTCGCTAAGTAAATTTGTCATTAAAAACAATTTCTATTTAATTTCCAATTCATTAAATCAATTACTTAAGTTCAACTTCATTATATCAAAACTTCAAATTGAATTTAATTAGATTCGTCAAATCAATTCTTTAAATTACAAGTCTTTCATTAATTTCAATAAATCACATTTTTATTTCTTGTTAAAGAAAATTCCAATTCACTTATTCATTTACTTAGTTACCATTTCAAAACTCAATTAATAAAGAAACATAATTTCACTTATTCAAGAAATTCAATTTCACTTATCAAAGAATTCAATTTATTTAATTATTAAATAATTTCAAAACTTAATTATTAAATAATTTCAAAACTTAATTATCAAATAATTTCAAACTTAATTATTAAATAATTTCCAAGCTTAATTCAATCGTTTCTCAAATTAAACAACGTTCTTTCATCGGTTACATTGTTAATATTTTGATTCAGATTATTAAATATTGACATTTCCTTTCATTAAAATTCAAATTCCAACTTCATTTCAAAACCTTATTGTTTATTCGAATAAAGTATTTATTTTATTTTAAATCAAATTATTTGACCAACCGGTTTTTATTTAATTCTCTATCCTAGGTCAAAGTTTTATTTTGTGTATTTATCATTTCAACCCGATTCCAATTCAATTCAAAATCAAAGCATAGCAAAGGGAACTTGCACTGTGATAACTGGGATGGTGTTAAAGTAAATAAACAAGCGATAACAATAATCAATAACAATCAAATAATCAATCCAAATAATCCCGAAATAATCGTATTAATTCACATTGTTATTTGTGCAAATTAATATAATATTTCTAGAATCTACACTATCATTTCATGTAGATTAAAGATTATTACACAAATATTTATACGATTTTTCACTTGATATCCACTATTTAATTTCATACTATATCAATTTATACAACATGCATTCAATTGTTCAAGGTGTAGTTAACACTATTTCTACGTGTTAATTTATTTAACATTTAAAGGGGTCACATTATACAAATTTAACCATCCTATATCAAATTCAATTGCATACTATTTATCACCTTGACATTAACAATTTAACGTCTAATAGAAACATCAACAATCAATCAATTGTTAGCCAAACTGTATTATCATCGCATAAATAATAAACAGAAAATGGTGTCAGATGTAATATGTGAACTGATACAGGTAATAGCATATAAAACAGTGTAAATAACTAACTGCAGCATATTTCAATTGTCGTTTCAATTGAAATCAAATTTAAATAAATAAAAGATCATTAATCGTGAGTGATTGCTCACCTTTCGAGGCTAGAGGAGTTTTGAAGTGGTTACGAATCCAAGAACGAATTTCCAAAACGAAGAGATTGGCACGAATTGGACGAACGGAACTAATAAATAGAGATCGATGAAAATAGATCAGAAACAACTTGATGTAGACCGAACAAAATATACATATATATTTACTAATAAATTTATTTCTTAACCGATATAAATTTTGAAACTCATTAAGATTATATATACATACGTTTTCAAAATCATATCTTTAAACTAAAACACATATGTAAATCAGCATATACATTATATATTCTGAAATAAAAATCTGCATATATACTTATTTAAAATCGACACACTTAAAACATATATACGTAGACCACACGTTATGTATAAAACATACATACAACCTGTACACTTTAAACAATGACATATTATACTTTCCATGTTATAATTTAAGACAATATTAAATAGAAGAAATGTATATTATAACTAACCCAATACGTAAAATATACATTTACATGCAAGTATATTACCAGTAACCCATATGACTCCTACAGAAAAAACTGGAGATATAAACTTAAATATGAAAATAAGCTTATATATATATAAACTGATATATATAACTTCGTAACTTATAATATAATACCTGTATAAAACATATATATAACTCAGAATATGATTATATAGCTAGAAATCTTAAACTGTAACATCTAATTAACATATTAAAACTTGCATATAAATACAGTGTTATGATAATGTAAACCAGACTTATGCATATTGATATATATATACTTACATATATAGATCAGATCATTTTATACTTGTATACTTTGCAAAAAAAATATCAAACAGAATATATATATAATACCAACATACTTATTCATATCATCTTAATACCAATATAACTCATAACTATATTTTTATACTAACAGATATATATACACTAACCTATATCTAACCTGTAAATCTATAACTTGATCAGACCACATATAAACTTCTATACTGTTATGTTTACATTCAATACAATATTGTTATAAAATAAAATATATGCATGAAAACCATTTTATATACTGACATATATATCATTGTAAAATACAAAGTACTTATGTACTATCATATTATATAACTAGCATACATATACAGAACAACTTATTATAATATACTATCTTTTATAATTTAAAACCGTTATATAAATATTCCTTAAAAATATATTTTAGCAATCAACACTTAGACAAAGTAACAAAAAAATACAACTAACCTATTATACTGCAATATACTCACCGACAACTAAACTAAATACAAAAAAATAGACATATAGACTACAGAAACTATTAATACATAAATAAAAGCAATACCTCAAAACTATACTCCCATATATACATACATACATGCGGCATACATATACGAAACAGGGGCATAGGCTGAGCGAAAGGGAGCAGGCGAGGAAATGGCAGTGGTCGGCGGCGGTTCACGGTGGGGGAAGAGCGGCTCGGGTTCGAGATGAGGCTGGTGTGCTGAGTTGACGCGGTGAGGAGATATGTAGGGGAGGTGGCGAACAAGCTTCGGCTAGAAGGGAAGGAGCACGCGAAATCGGATGTGGCATAGGTGGAGGCGGGTTGCTGGGTGAATCGTGGAATGCGAAGGGTGCTGGAATGACGTGGGGAGAGGGAGGAAGGAGGAAGCGAGGTAGAGGCATGGTTGTGGGTTCGGTGGTGGTTGAGGCTTTGAAAGGTAGCGGGTCTCGTGTGCTTGCGTGGAGGGATACTAAGAGTGGTCTCGGCTAGGAAGTCATGGAGGAAAGACAGAAATATTGAGGAAGAGGAAAGAATTGAGGTCAGGCAAATATGAAGGCATAAGTTGTGAACGTGGGAAACCCAAAGTCAGGCAAACTAGACTTGAACGTGCAAAGCTATATTATTATTTTTTTGAACGGATGCACATAAAAAATATTTTTGAATCAAGAAATATAAAAGTGCTTGAATTCAAGGCAACAATTAAAGCTGTTCAATTTTGGGAACGATGGAATATAAAAAGCAAGGAAAACCAAAAGGTTTAAAACCGGTACAGGTACGAAATCATTTCTCGCTGATTTTGCTGCGTATCATATCTCGAAACACAGAATTGAATATACCGTAGAGATCAGCATAGCGAGACGATCAAAATGGTATACAGATATCAGTGGTATGATTGAATTATAAAAATTCGAATTTTATAATAGCGGAAAATGCAGCAAAAATGCAGCAAAAACGCAGAAAAATAAGATCGACGGAGCTAAAGAAGTCCGTATTTGGAAAAAATGAAAAATGATGCCTTGCTCCGAAGATGATTTACAATTTTTCTATATAAAAATATTTAGGTTTCGAAAACATTTTATTTTCATCAATTCCTAACTGATTAAATTGAAATAAAATTACACACGAAAATACACTTTCATATTTTCGGACGAAAATTTACCAGTTGCTATGTTTAACTAGACGCATTTCAAATATTAAATTTCATTTCAAAATTTTTTTGTTTGCAATTTCTCGAAAATTCAATTAATCATATTATTAAAACGGTTAAAATTTATGGGTCGTTACATTTGGAGTAAGTGGAATTTTGGGCGTTCAATTTTAGGTCGAACCGGAACGCTTAAGCGTCCGCTGAAATTTTAGTAAATTATCTCACTCTAGATGAATACTATATGATATATGTGTAGATATAAGTTATTGTTTTCATGTTTGAATGATTTGTTGGTTTAGTTTGGTTAAATTTTCGCTTTGAAAAGCGAATGATATAAATGAAATACATGGAATTTTCTAGAGGAATACGAATTCCTCGCAGTTGTGATTTTAAATTTCTGTTATATACTTGTTGTATAAATTATTGAATTGCTTAAAGTTTGGTATTTGGCCATATTGGATATGACATTGGTATATGTTAAAAGTTAATCCTTTTTAGTGATAAAGGTAGTAGTATCATTTGTTAAATGCTATGGTAGCTATTGGCCTCATTATAGTATTTGAAATAATATGATTTGTTGTTTTGATTTGAAAATAGTTTTTATTAAAATGATGATTTTAAAAGTGATTTTGGGAATTTCTATGGCATTTTATTTAGAAATTGTTTTTGAACTTCTTTATTTTATTTTAACCTTTTTGTTAGTCTTTTCTAATTTATATTGAAATGTTTTAAAAGTATTTTGGGAAGTATTTATTTTACATGAAAGTTCATATAATAATGAAGTTTATTTTAAAGGAAAATAAAAGGGGAATTTATCTTTTGTGATAAAGTAATTCTGTTTTAAAAGATGATAGCAAAATTTTGGAATAAATATTGGTGAAATGTTTTATGTAAAATATTATATTATTGAAAGAGAGATTTATAAACGATATTTTATAAATAAAAGAGAGATTTATAAATGATATTTTATAAATAAAAGAGAGATATATAAATGGTATTTTAGAAATAAAAGAATAGATTTATAAATGCTATTTTATAAAAAGGGAAAATGATATCATTTTTACAATTTGGTATAACAATTTACATTTGTGGATTTATAGTAATATAGGGTTATGGAAAGTATTTGGTTCTATCTTGAAACTGAACGTTTGTGATAAGTAAATAAGATTTATAAATGGAGTTTTATAAATAAATTGGAGATTTCTAAATGGAGTTTTATAAATAAATTTGAAAATTTATAAAAGGAGGTTTATAAATAAATTTGGAGATTTGTAAAAGGAGCTTTATAAATAAATTTGGAGATTTATAAAAGGATCTTTATAATTATATTTGGGGATTTATAAAAGGAGTTTTATAAGTAAAAAAGGAGATTTGTAAAAGGAGTTTGTAAATATAAAAGAGATTTATAAAAAGGAATTTTGTAAAAAGAAATGAGATTTGATTTCTATAAATTATCATGTAAATTATGGTGGTACGGAAATTACTCTTGTCATACTTAACACCAAATCCCGAGGTAAGAAAACTCGTTCCTATCCTGAGAATTAAGAATGTATGTCGAGGCAAGGATAGTATGCTAACTTGTCTGACTTCATTGTTAATCAAGGGATAGTACAAGTTCGAAATTGGGAAGTGGTGGTAAGTATATTTGGTCTAATTTACATATGATCCATTTACATAAATCAAAAGGAAAGTGTTTTGAGTTTATTGTATGTTTTAATGACATTTTTTTAACCCAAACAATTATGGTTTTGAAAGCGAAATCTTTCTTAAGGTTTTGTGAATATACTTATACCGTTGAGATAAGTATATAAATACTTTTCTAAGAATTAAAAGTGTTGTGTTTTATGAATATACTTATATTGTTGAGGTAAGTATATGAATATTTTTAAGTATTGAAAAGACTAAAGAAGATTTCTTAAGATATCTTGTGTAAAAGGGTATTTTAATACGATTATTTAAAAAGAGATTTTAATCAGCAAAAGGATTGATTAAAGTGGCTTAGTAGTTGCTTATATGCTAAACCATGCTTGGTTCACCTATGGAAATAAATCTTTGATTGAATTGTTTGTTTATTTGATAGTAAATAACTGATTATCAAATTTTGGCCAGTTGTGAAACTACCGCTTGTCGGTTCAGAGATACCAGAATCAGCTATGTTAACCGAAAACGACTTAGAACCAACATATACGTTCGAATTGAAGACATCTTGAAGATGATGGAAATCGAAGACGGATTCTCAGAAGTGCATGGGATACTTGCACTAATCCTGAGGATGTAGTAGAAGTAGTGCCTTTGGTTTGTTCATATCCTAAACAACTTGTATGGATGAATGCTAGCATTGCATTATTTCCTAGAGGACAGTGTTATCACTCCAAGTAGGGTTTGCTAAAAAGGTAAAACATAGCATCAAGCCTCACACCTAGTAATGACTAAAATATGGAATATCTTCAGGGCTATATGCTTCGCTACCATTAGGGTATGGTCATCAGTTGTATCTAGATCGATATTTACTAATGGATTATGTATGCTTGTGGCCATAAAAATAGTTTGTCTAAGGCAACCGAGGTGATGACATATTCTGTACTATCCAGGAAGGGGTAGGCCGATCCTGACTCGCAGGGGTCGAAAGGTTTTCGACCTAGATGCATTTTTCTTGAGGTGTACCGTGAGAAGCGGTACTCCAGCGGCCTTATCATTGTAAGGAATCTGTTTGCGCCAAATTGGTCACAAACACCCAATTGTAGATGAAAGCACCAACTCACAATCACAGATCACAGATAGATAATATGTAGAGAATATAAATGTGAAGAACACTCAAAATTTAAAAAAGTAAGCAATAGGAAGACAAGATTTATAGTGGTTTGACGTTGTAGCATACGTCCACCTTGAAGATTCACTGTTTTTATTGATGATTCTAACTGGTTTACAATGGTACAAGTGATAATATTCAAGTTACAATAGAGTTCCAGCAGAGTAACAGCATAGAAGAACCAAAAGTCCCCTTTCTGTTGGCATTGGAGTGATATTTATAGGTGTAGTCTAGAAATATCTGACTTAGATCTCGGAATAACCCTTCTTGCACATGGGTGGGCCAACCAGATCGATCTAATGTTGTCGGGGATCGATCCATGATCGATCCACAATCACTTCATATCGATCACAAAATGATACAATGATGATGGGATCGATTACAAACGTTCCTCTGGTGGTATGCAAGCCATGGTGAAAATTTGAAGGCATTTGGACTTGTGGATTTTGAGTTATGATCGATCCAAGTTTGATTTTGCAATGGGTTGGCGAGTTCGTATTGATCAATTTGTATCCATAGCATTTCGTATCGATGATATGCGTATCGATCAGGGTGACGTGGAGCGATAGTCTAGGAGCGATCCACTTTTCGTGCCGTATGACTGATTCTTCTACTGTTAGACCACGCTTTTCGTATCCATCCTATAGATTTCTTTTCACATCGATATTTGGGGTCATTTTCGTATCCATGCTTATATGCCGCTTCGTATCGATCAAAGTTGGCACGTGTTGTTCGTATCGATCATTTAGAGGTGGATTTCGTATCGATCTATAGCCGATCGATATGAAATGTTCAAGGCAGTCGATCGATACGAACTGGACACACGAGTAATTGCCGATGAATACGAAGGAGGCTGCCTTGGATGGATACGAAGTAAAGGTGTTTGTTGGATACGAAAAGGAGTGGCATTTAATGGATACGAATGAGAATGGATTTGATGGATACGAACTAAGGTCTTCCTGTTGGTCTTGATCGATTCATAGCTCTGACTCGAAGTAGGTGCCTCCTTGACCCGAAGTAACTTTGTCATTGACTCATAGCAAGTGCTGTGGTGACTCGAAGCAGCTTGTGAATATGCTAATCCATCAAAGACTCGAAGCAGACCCTTCTTTGACTCGAGGCAGCATACCTGAAAACTCGAAGCAGACCCTTCTTTGACCCGAGGCAGCATACCTGAAAACTCGAAGCAAAGCCAGGGACGACTCGAAGCAAACTCCAAGCAACTTGAAGCGACTCAATCTTTGTCGAAACCATATTTTACACATCTTCCGCGGTTTGTTCGTCGACCATGCTATGTCTTGTGCAGTTGATTGGGTTAAATCCGCCTGTATGTTGCCTTGCCAAAAGGTGGGTCAACACTTTGCCCCTCAAAACATGCCTTGCAATAGGAAGGTGTGTTTTTTAGTTCCATAAGCTGGATGTTCATATCCCGTTAATGACCTGTAAAGAGATTGATAATCTTACCTGACTGTGAATAGCAATCGTTCAAGATCGTATGCCATTCGGGACGGTATGTGACTGTTCGACGTCATGTGTCGTTCGCAGCGAATTATGACCATTCTATATCGGGTGCATTTTGTGGCGAATTGTGACCGTTCGTAGTCGGCTGTCGTTCGTGGCGAATTGTGACAGTTCGAGGTCGGGTGCCGTTCGTAGCGAGTTGTGACCGTTCGTGGTCGGATGCCATTCGTGGCGAACTGTGACCATTCGTTGTCGGGTGCCGTTCGTGGCGATCTGTGACCGTTCGTGGTCGGGTCCCATTCGTGGTGAATTATGACGGTTCATGGTTGGGTGCCATTCGTGGCGAGCTGTGACCGTTCGTGGTCGGATGCCATTCGTGGTGAATTGTGACCGTTCGTGGTCGGGTGCCGTTCGTGGCGAGCTGTGATCGTTCGTGGTCGGATTCCTTTCGTGGCGAATTGTGACCGTTCGTGTTCAGGTGCCGTTCGTGGCGAGTTGTAACCGTTCGTGGGGAGTTGTGACCATTCGTGGTCGGATGCCGTTCGTGACGAATTGTGACCGTTTGTGGTCGGGTGTCGTTTGTGGCGAATTGTGATCGTTCGTGGTCGGGTGCCGTTCGTGGCGAATTGTTACCATTCACGGTCGTATTTTGAAATCATAAACATCAGAATTATATTCAAATGAGTTTTACAATAGAATTGTCCAACCAAATCAAGTCCAGATGCAAAAAATAGAAGCAAAAGCAAAACAGAACGTTAAAGTGCAAACGCCTCCACTATTGCAGTTTATATTCGTCCCAGAGCATGCCCGAGGAACGTTCGTGATCCCGTACATGTGTAAGTAACTTAACCGTGCTAGTGTGGAGTTTGCTACTTATTCGTCATTACAACAGTCAATTGATGATAAGCTGACGATGCCTAGATCTGGAGCCATCCTCATTTGGTGCAGTTAGTGGTCGCTCCATGAAACACCCCACACCCCTTAATATACCCAAAAGGACTCATTAAATGGCGTGATGCATTGTAGGTATAACGGAAACTAATAGAGACTAAGATTCATAAGACAAAAATAGGTAAAAACAGCGGAAACTAAAATAATAACTTATTCAAAACAAAAACTTCATACTTGCTCCATAAACCAAATAAGTCAAATACCAAACACAACATACATGTCTCATGAAATAAAAACTCGTAGTCTCAACAAAAATCAAAGTATAAATATCCCTCTTAAGTGCTAGTACAAAGAAAGTAAAATGGAAATAAAAGTAGGAAAATACATAGCAGAATATTCTCCAAGAAATCTCCGAGCAACTGCAATCTACTGCCCTCTCCCTTGATTGCCTATGGGGGAAAAGGGGAAAATAGAGGAGTGGGTCAGACTAAAAGTATGGTGAATTATAATAACTACTAGAATCTTTAAGCAAAGTAAAAGTAATAGACTCTTCAATAGTTCTAGTATATATAAAAGGAAACAAAGGAAATAGGAGAGATAAAGCTAGAAATAAATACGAATTAACTAGTACTCAATTAATAAGATAGGTTAACTTTGATTTTTTGCACTTGTCCTTGATAACTGCTTTGACTAGGCTGAATTACTAATTCTACTCTTTGATCGGCCTGCTACTCCATAGAATCTACTGTGGACCGGACGTTTCCCTACACAGTAGACTTTGGTGTCTACGAAAGACACACTTACTAAGCATTTGGAACTCATAGCGATTACTGAGCACCGAAATGGAAGTCGCACGCGTAACTGCCACCATGCCCATGCTACTTGTTGCTCCCTCTTTTGACCTTTTATTTACCCTAGTCAGCATAAGCGTGCCCCTCGCCTCACTTCAGGATTATGTGAAGCACCTAGTCTCACTTCAGGGTTATGTGAAACACCGTGTCCATATAAAAATAGGGGAAATGCTGCCGGTACTGGTCCCTATCAAACAAAAATGTAGTTGCACCCTCTTGATTTGAACTACAATAGATTGACCGTTTACTACCACTATAAGCATAAGAATACCCCTCGCCTCACTTCAGGATTATGTGAAGCACCTCATCTCACTTCAGGATTATGTGAAACACTGTAACCATAGAAATATTAGGGGAATGCTATTTGGTACAGGTCCTACTCTTATCTTTGCTTATTAACTTAGATAAATTATTTAAATAAGCCTTTATTATCAATTACTATTATTGCTTATTAATTTATCCTAAGTCTTAAAATAAGCGCCATAGTTTCCATAGTTTATCAATTTATAACTTACGTTATAATCATGCTTATTACTTAACCCAAGGTCTAAGTGTGAAAATAAGCTTCTTTCTTCATTTATTCTTTTTAGTTATAATTCTAAGTTATAACTAGGCCAATCTTCTTAATTTAGTCCAATTAATATCATAATTAGGCATAATTTCAGTCCTATTCCAATTATATTACAGTCTTTGTGATTTACACCTCATAATCTATTATTTCAGATTTCTTATAATTTAATCCAATTTCGCATTAATTCTATTCTAATCCATACGCGAAGAAGAAAAAGCAGAAATAAAAGAAAACTGAAAATAGAAGAAAATCCAAGGCGTAGGAAGAAGATGTAAACAATGCATAAATAACCGTAAGTAAATTAAAATACTATAAATAATGTAATTAAATAGGAAAAGCTATAATTAACAGAAATAAACTAAAATTAACTGAAAAGAAAAGCTAGAAGGAACAGACTGAAAATAATTCAAATTGTAAATAAATTACTAAAAAGGTTACTCCCAAAATTGTAGTTAAACTACAACTATTGGAAACCCTATTATTTTAAATCATATAAAGAAATTTAAAATAATTACAATCACTCACCTCTGGTCCTTATCTCTTTCCTTTTGGCCTTCACGGATCCACTTGATTAAAATATTTTTAGTAAAAAGATTCTCTCGTTGAAAAATTATTCCTTTTAGAGTCCTTCCTGAAAAGGTGAACCCAAGCGGAGAAAATCTAGAATGAGAAAAAGTGTTAGGCCTAGGGTTCTATTTATAGGTGTAGAACTTGATCTTGGACCATTGGATTTGGGGATTGAATAAGATGCAACCACGTCATAGGCTGAATAAGGGCCATCAGATGCATGAATGAAGGACCGGATGAAGCCAAATAATGTAAATTACATGTTCAACTTTTGAATGAACGATTGCTCATTCGTTCATTAAAATAGACAGGCTGGTCGACCAGGCGGTCGACTGCCCTTGTGCAATGGTCGACCGGCCGATCGACCTATATTTTTTTGTTTCTTTGATTATTTTGTTCCTTGCTCATATTTACTCAGATTTTGACGTTCTATATATGGAAATTAACCAGAAAATTACCACGGACACAATGGTGCAACCCCCGTGGCTCAATTCTGATAATTTCACAAAGTTATTTTATTATTTAATTAATTAACGAATTAATTTTTATGAGTTAAATTTCGGGTTGTTACACTCCTGTTCCACTGTTGCTGCCCGCCTTTTCACGTACTACAACAGTATGCCGTTTTGGATATGTACTTCAATCTCATCCTTTAAATGCCTGAAATAGTTTGTACTATGGCCGCTTAGTTCGTGGAATAAATAGTACTTGTCTGATTTTCTTTCATTATTGGTTGGATCCCTTCTGATTGTCCTTCGATAGGGAATCTGCCCCCTAGTGTCTTGGTAGATTCGTTCCAAAGTCTCATTCAACTTCGTATAAGAGGTGAATCTTGGTTCCTTTCGCGGCCGCTTTGGCTTATCACAGCCATCCTTTGCTTTTCGTTTCCATTTATCCTTGCCTGAACCCTTTCCGGGCTGGTTCTCCGCTTTTGATGCATAAACATCAACTCCTTCTCCTTCCTCTCTCTTAACATTTGCATCCACTTGCCACAAAAACTTTTCTGCCTCATGGTTAAACTCTCCTAGATCCATAGGTGGATCCCTTGTCAATGAATTCTTGAATTATGTGCCATCAGCTATGCTAGATACAACTGCCATTAGAACCATGGATGGATCTGGCCGATCCACCGATGCCACCGCTGCATTGAATCGCGTTAGAAAACTCCTCAGAGACTCCCCGGTTCTTTGTTTCAGTGTTGTCAAACTCATCACGTTCTTGGGCCTCGAGATGTGAACTTTGAACTGCTTCATAAACTTCTCAATCAACTCAGTCGACATTCCAATCGAACTGCTTTCCAATTGTCTAAACCACAATGTTACTGTGTCAATCAAATACAATGGGAAGCACCAGGCCATGACCTCCTTCGATGCCCTCAGTACTTCCATGTGCCTCATATACCTTGTCAGATGAACGGCAGGATATGTCCTTCCATCGTACTTCTCCAGTGTTGGTAGCTTGAATTCTGGTAAATTCCTAGCCTGCCTAATTGCTGTAGCGAAGGGGCTCCTGTTCACATCTTCCAGATCTTTATTCACTAGTCCTCCTCTCATGGTCCGTCTGACCGTCACTACCAATCTATCACTGTCTCCAAGTGGTAGTCCTTGTCCATTGCCTCCGATCTGCCCCCACCAAGTTCACGAGGGAATCTTGGAATCTTCTCTCCTGGACAAGCATCCATTCCTCTATCAATGTCATGTTGCACAGTTCCACCTAGTATCCTGCTTGAGATTGGATCAACAAGCTCCAGGGGAGTGCCCCCTAGCTATGGGGATGCCCCTGATGGTCCCACTCTATTTTGAATCCTGGTTGTTCCATGCTCCTGATCCCTATTTCTAGCACTTCCTGTAGTTGCTGGAGTAGGTTCTGCATCATCTCCTCCTGCCTTTTCAGCATCCATTCTTGCATAGCCTACATCATCATCTCCATCTCGTCTCTGGTGATAAAAACTGATGTCTGATTGGCTCCTGAGGATGCCTCCTGGCTTCCTTCATGCTGACTCCTTTTCTCTCTTTAGCTCCTTGTTGATTGCTTCGTCAAAGCTTTCCAGATACAAGTCCTTAAGCCTTCAGATCCAAAATCCAAGCTGTAGAATCCCAGAGTTCAATTCTCAGTGAAAGCACCAAAATGTTTGTGCCAAAATTGGTCACAAACACCCAATTGCAGATGAAAGCACCAACTCACAATCATAGATCACAGATAGACAATATGTAGAGAATATAAATGTGAAGAACACTCAAAATTTAAAAAATTAAGCAATAGGAAGACAAGATTTATAGTGGTTCGGCGTTGTGGCCTACGTCCACTTTGAACATTCTCTGTTTTATTGATGATTCTCAACTTGTTTACAACGGTACAAGTGATAGTATTCAAGTTACAATATAGTTCCAGTAGAGTAACAACGTAGAAGAACCAAAAGTCCCCTTTCTGTTGGCACTAGAGTGCTATTAATAGGTGTAGTCTAGAAATATCTGACTTAGATCTCAGAATACCCCTTCTTGCACGTGGGTGGGCCCACCAGATCGATCCAAGGTCATTGGGGATCGACCCATGATCGATCCACAATCACTTCGTATCGATCACAAAATGATCCATTGATGACGGGATCGATCAAGAACGTTCCTCTGGTGGTATGCAAGCTATGGTGAAAATTTGAAGGCGTTTGGACTTGTGGATTTTGAGTTATGATCGATCCAAGTTTGATTTTGCAATGGGCTGGCGAGTTCGTATCGATCAATTCGTATCCATAGCATTTTGTATCGCTGATATGCGTATCGATCAGGGTGACGTGGAGCGATAGTCCAGGAGCGATCCACTTTCCGTGCCGTATGACCGATTCTTCTACTGTCAGACCACGCTTTTCTTATCTATCCTATAGGTTGCTTTTCACATCAATATTTGGGGTTGTTTTCGTATCCATGCTTATATGCCGCTTTGTATCGATCAAAGTTGGCATGTGTTGTTCATATCGATCAATTAGAGGTGGATTTCGTATCGATCTGTAGCCGATCGATACAAACTGTTCAAGGCAGTCGATCGATACGAACTAGACACACGAGTAATTACCGATGGATACGAAGGAGGATGTCTTGGATGGAGACGAAGTAAAGGTATTTGATGGATACGAAAAGGAGTGGCATCTAATGGATACGAACTAGAATGGATTTGATGGATACGAACTAGGGCCTTTCTCCTTGGTCTTAATCGATTCATAGCTCTGACTCGAAGTAGCCGCCTCTTTGATGCGAAGTAACTTTGCCATTGACTCGGAGCAAGTGTTGTGATGACTCGAAGCAGCTTGTGAATATGCTAATCCATTAAAGACTCGAAGCAGATCCTTCTCTGACCCGAAGCAGCATGCTTGAAAACCCAAAGCAAACCCAAGGACAACTTGACTGAAACTCCAAGCAACTTGAAGCGACTCGATCTTTGTTGAAACCATATTTTACACATCTTGAGTAGTTTGTTCGTCGATTATGCTATGTCTTGTGAAGTTGATTGGGTTAAATCCGCCTGTATGTTGCCTTGCCAAAAGGCGGGTTAACAGAATCCATTCTCTAATAAGTGCCTTACAGACTTAGTTGTATACTTAATATGTTGGAATGCAATTAATGTACTCATTTTGGCTATGATTAACTATTTATTTTAAACCCTAGATATTATTATAATATCACTGGATTTCTTATAAAATGGTTTGGTTATGGTAAGGTAAAAACCCGTTCGAGCTTATGTATGGCTTAACCTTATGAGATAATTTTATTTTTGAAAGGTTTTATGACATTAAAAATCCATATGATTTATGTTTCTCATGCTGGTTTACCGGACTGATCCCAACGTTATTTTCTTATAATGCTCGAGTCAACCTGAGAATATTTCCAGATTTAATTTTGGATGCTTTAGAGCTTCAAGAGACGAGATGAATGCCTCCAAGATGTATTCACGTATATTTATTTTTCACTGCACTTCTTGTTTCGTATTTATCAGCATTTGTGAGGATAGGTTGTTATAACTGTCCAGGCTAATAATAGGTTAGTTTACTCTAATTACTGTATGTAACTTACAGTTTTCTTTTATAAAGATTTGTAATATATTTTATATTACTCGTCACGATGTGAGGTTCTATTTGTCTTTTCGGCATTTGGATGCTCGGCACATGAATACCATGGATGTATTAGTGTTGACTTTTGAGGGTCAAAAGTCAATCGTTACAATATGTTGAAATGGAAAATACTAAATAATGATAAAGAATGGACTATTTGCACATAATAATCAAAGTGCCTTGAAGTTTGTAGGAGCGATATTGAGATTGTTGGTTTTAGGATATGATCCAAATAATGATGCGAAATAATCATTTTATAAGCCTCGGAATTGAATAAGTATTTTGATAGAAATATCGAATGGTTTGATTTTTAGTCAAAATGCAGAGGAAGCGTGTGTTCATAAGAAAAAACCACTAAAAGATACGTAGATATTTCAAGACTATAAGTAAATGAAATACTACTGATTGCTAATGATGTACTTATGTTAAAATCAGTAATGGTTTGGTTGTTTAATACTAAATATTGGCTTTTGTAAGTTATATCTTTTATAATAAGTATAAAGGATGTTGGGAATGTCCAAAACGATATGCAAAGATACCATATTAAAATGTTTAATATGTAACATATAAGATGGATTCCTTTTGTATTGACAATAAGAATTATCGTATATGTTATGTTGTCTACCATATTGTATTTTGCTTATGTATTTGATGCATGAAGCAATTGTCAAATCCGAATTAAGGTCCCTAAATGGTAGTTTAGAGTGTTCTTGAGTATTTACAAAATACTAGAGAATTGTTTACAAAACTGTGAACTCTTTATGATAGAGTGTTCAGACTTGAACTTCATAAGTGCTATTGAGTATAATATGTCAGTATTAAATTCATTTTCAAATCTTAATTAATAGCTTTAAGTTAGAAATGTTCCAAATGAAAGGTTGTAGCTGATTCAACGAAAGGCTAAGTACATCGCCTTGAATAGCACGCTAATAAAAGCAATGTATAAATATAAATGCACAAATTTATAACTGACCCATGAGTAATTCTAAAGTATTAAGAATACTACATGATAGTTATATGATAACAATATAATGATAAGAGCTCACTAGAAGTCGAGAAACATACTTCAAATAGTTCCACATGATAAAGGTAGTTTATCAACATTGGAGAAAGTTGATTGACAAAGTAGATAATTAAATAACATAGCTGATCCATTCACGAAGGGTCTAACTCGATCGGTTCTCATCAAATTAATCAAAGGAATAGGATTGAGATTCCATAATTGGCCCCAAATGCAAGTGGGAGATTGATAGAGTTAGGGGTATGGCCTAGGGGAAATTACGTGATTATTACATATATATAACTCGATTATCAATCTTGTTTGAAATAAAACATGTTTAGTTTCTATTATATCCTTGAGATAACGTGTTATATATTAACTAATTAATTTAACTGAAAGTATATTTAGTAGAAAATCCATAAATGGTATGTTTTGTGATAGTAGTTGCAATGTGTTGTAACCTGAGTGATTTATCATAATAAAATAAACATACCGTTTTAAATATTCCTAGTCAAGATATATTGAGACTAATATTGATGCATCCGTTGAGACTAGAGTACATAACGCTCTTTAAATGTTGGAAAGTGTATTACTCTTGGCCGTTGGGAGCACCAAGGGGTTACATATTGATAATTATTGGATAACTATGGTATGACTCACTCGATAGTTTTCTCTTGATTAATATAACTAAGACTAAATAGAACTATCAATGTAATAGAATTACATAGATCTCTTAGCTTAAGAATACTATTGATCTTCAATATGGAAGCTGCACTTTGAATATAGTTAAATCGTGGATGACATCCATCAAACGACTATAGCTGGGTCAAGTGAAAGCATTGGAAGTGAAGCACTAATCAAAAGAGGATTCGTCTCCTCAGTTATATGAGGTTAGTATCATGGTCAACTGAAATCAACTCAAAGTCAAAATCTCTAACCAGAGTAGTTCAATTAATAAAAAACATTATTACTGAATAGAGAACTTTGTGTTTGGAGTATAGAGTTGAATAAGGATAATATTGAAATTTTAAGCATTACCAAATTCCATAAGTCGAAAGTGATATAGTTTTGATGAAGAGAATTGGTGCAAATAATTGCACAATCTGGTAATGCCTAATAAAGTAAAATTGGACTTTACCGAAACCAAGTAAATGATAAATTTGGCAAAATGTCATACAACCTGATAAGTGATATGTGAACGTCAATATACAAATAGTTCAATATTTATCACCAACCAAATTTACACCTAAAGAGTCCATAACCAAAACATTGCATACTTCTTTGACTAAATAATTTTATTAATTTGTAATTTCTCTAAATTAATTAATATTTATGAAATATTAATTTATTTGATTTGTTGAATAATATTAAATATGTTTATAATAGTTATAAATATATTAATCAATATACGATATCGATAAGCGTTTAAATTGGATTTAAATGCGATAAAAATTATTTGGGCTCGAAATGGGTTTGATGCCCATGTGAGCAAGGGGAATTTGGCCATTCTAAGACCTGGTAGAGTGTGGCTATGATATGGAATAATGGTTTGGTTTTTTATAGGATAAGAAGTAGAGAATGGGTAAGAGAAAAGAGTGGATCTTGATCCTACTTTTTCTCTCTAGTCTCTCTTCTATAAATTGATCATAACCCTAATTCTTCTACTGACTTTTTGGAGCTTCCATTCTTCTCCTTGTTGGAAAAATTGTACTCAATCCTCTCTTCCATTTTCAATCTCAAGATGAAATAAAAAATAAACACTATTTGATAGTCGCTTGTCAACAGTTTAGGAGCTAGCATCTTTCTGAATTAGAACCTAGTTTAGGGAGTCAATCTCTTCGTTTTATGTGTATTCAATAGGCTTTAGTGAAGGTATGTTTCTTATCTATGATTATAAAGTAATGTTCTACCATTTATATATTATATGATTTTTAGATCGATAGGTCACGAATCTAGCATATCGGTATATCATCGCATTTAGAATGGTTGTATGCTTATATATTTAAGTGATTTAAAATAATTTTTTATAACTTATACATACCTTTAATACTCATGGCATGAAATAAAAATTTAATTCATATAAGTTTCCTAATTTTAATCTTAAATATTACGTTATATAAAATATGTTTTTAAAATTTTATATAAATAGTTTTATACTTAAAAGGTTTTAGGAATTTTTTTTAATATATATATGTGTATATATATATATATATTATTTAAGTATTATTTAATCAAATAAATTTCATAATATTAATTAATATATTATATAAAATATTATTTAAATTTTATAAAATTAAATTCATACCTATATGCCTCTGGCATAAAATTTTTTTAACTTTTATATAATTTAAATATTATATATATTTGCAGAATTTAAAATTGATTTTAAATTTATATGTGGAAAATATTTAAAAATTAAAATATCGTTCAGAATTTTTATAAAATATCGTTCAGATTTTTTATAAAATATTATAACTTAAAACTTTAGTTTTGAAAATTATTTTTTATTAATTTCCAAATGAAAATTTAATTCTAATAAATATTAAAAGAAACTTACTTTTCTCGTAAGCATTCTTATATATTTGTATATATTTATATATTATATTTCACATATATTTCATTATGTGTGTATATATATATATAATTATTAGTAAATTATTTTTAAGCATATATATAGAACCAAGCTTACACTTGCAACTCTACTGGTATAAGGCAACCCAGTCCATACCATATTAGCCCTTTGGACCTCCACTATACCTGGTTAATTTTACTCGAGGGATAGTTGCTCAAGATAGGGATTAGACCCGCCTCTTTTTACTAGAGGAAGGCCCTATGTTCATTGAGCTACTACCAACAACATACACACACACATAAATATATCATATACATATCTATAAATATAGCATCATATTTTATAGAGATGATGCTTATATATATGGATTTTACATATACAAATTTTGTGCATTTGGAATAATATATCTCAAGATATGATAGGGTGTTAAAGGTGTGCTTTGAAATAGAGGTATGTATGTGTCTATATATATGTGTTATCCAACTTTATGACCAAGCCATATTTGGATAAGTGGGATCGATCAAGTAGTCAGATAATAGAACCAAAATCTGAAAAGATGACCCTAGAATTCAAACTTTGACTGAAGCTCAGAGATATGTTCACCAATTTTCTAAGCGGTTGAAGAAATCGCCTACTCATTGAAGGAATACCAATGGCTAAAGTCAAAGAATGAAAATCTAAGAGAAGTCTTGGACCGATGCCGACCTAAGCATCTCAGATCGATACCGATCTATCTTGCCTCATTAGAGTTGTTGTCCACTTCTTGCCATATGGAGCTAGGAAAATTGTTGATCAAAGCATGCAACTTGGGATGGATTGTCAACTATCTACGATTTAATTATCAATTGATAAATATAAACTTCATGGTAGTTCAATTAAATGCCCCTGGATTGACACCAAACCTAGACAGCAACCCAGAAGAGCATATGATTGACATCAAGTTGGCATATGTGCAAAAGCACAAAGGAAGGTTTGAATCATCAAGTGACCTCAAAGGATCAAATGAAACTCAACGAACTATCACTATGGATCGCCATCGATCCAAGGAGCTTAGATTGGTATCGATCCGTGAAATTTGCTGATTTGACTATGGTCTCTTTAGGTGACCTTCTTCAAGATATAGAGAATATGGTGGAGACAAATCCGTTGATCTTCATCTAAAATAGCAGGTAATCGACACTATTTTGGGATCTTTTTTCTGCATTCTAATTTTCTGTACCTTTTTTTGTAATTTCTTGAATCATCGTCGATCGCATAGAATATCAACTCATTAGATTATTCTTGTAAAATCTTTTAAGAATCATTAACAAAGTTTAAGTGGACATATGCCAGTAATAAGATGAACCACTATTAATTGTTGTGTGTTGTACTCTCTCGTTTTCACTTAATTTATTCATTTAATTTTCTTCTATAAAACTCTAGGGTGTTTGTGCCAATTTTTGGCTTAAACATTTCAGTGTTTTCGTCAAGAAAGTTTGAATATCTTGATGTTTGAATTCAAAGTTTAATTTTCGATTTTTGGATTTCTTTAATCAATGAAGTCGATCTGCAAATTTTGTCCCTAAGATCCATGATTATTCAAATTACGATACGTCTATCACAACATCCACGGAAGTAATGGCTCTAAGAAATACTAAGGAAAAATCAACCGCTTCCAGACCCACTAACGAGGTCGTGAATGTTGGATTTCAACACGTAGAAGAAACTATTTAGCTTGGCACTATCGAATTTAAGAGCGCTTTAGATATAATAACTTGGGTCGAGATGGATAAAATCATGAAAGAACTAAATGATAAACTACTTGAAAGCTAGAATGAAATGATGAAATAAGTGAAAGAAAACCTGGATTTAATGACGAAGTTATCTCAGGGTCATAGAAGGAATAGGAAAGAACTATCGCCTTTCGATTCAGAAGAAGAAAGTTCCTCCTCATCAGATGAAAACCACAAAGAAGGGAAACTGAAAATGAAAGGAGATAGGAGATTCGGACCTCAAAAAATAGATTTGGTAGAGCTGAAAATATACAAGCACATCTTTGTATCGAACCATCTTACCAGTTTGCTACCAAACTAACTCGATGTGGTTTGGGCGTTGGAGATGTTCTTGATTTGAATAATGATGTTGATGTGGGAGATGATATAGTTATTGAAGGCCAAAATGCTGGAACTCAAGCAACAACTGCTGACAATTTGCATAGGGATCGTAGAAATCGATCATCTGGATAAACGGTTCACCTAGAGATAAGAGAACCCAGATATCACGGAACCAACCAAGATCATTTATGGAGCCAACACTTGGAGCAAGCCATGGTTATCACCATCAAGCCGATCCAATAGAACTGGAGTTTTTGGACGACGTGGTAAGGAAGCTAGTAAGTGAAAATTAGCATAGAAATAATGATGGTTGGGATTCCCCTCCATATAGGAGCCTTTTCATTGAGGAAATATTGCATGAGGAATATCCTAGAAGGTTCACTATGCCTACAATGCCATCTTATAATAGGACGATGGATCCGAGACAACATTTTTTAAAGTACGAATGGCATATGGATACAACAAGAGCACCGGTCGTTGTGAGATGTAGGTGTTTCCCAATATTTTTGGAGGGTGTAGCTATGATATGGTTCACTTGTATTTCGCCGAGGTCTATATCTTTGTTTAACCAATTGGCTAGGGAATTTATGGAGCAATTCTGGTTACATGCAACCCGTCCAAATGATGTGATGTCGTTATCGAACCTTTTCCAAAATTATGGAAGAATCTTTGAAAGATTTTTTGGGTGGATTAAACATAGCTATGACGGGGATAAGCAATGCCGAGAAGAACATTGTTTTGATGGCTTTGATTAGAAGAATATACCCAGACGTTGATTTTGTAAATAGTTGAAAATGAAACCCCCATAGATCGTGATGAGTTATATAGGAAATCAATTCAATATTTATGCTTGGAAGTGGCAAGTGCAACTAGTGGAGAGACTAGGGGTAGGAAGTCAACTGAGGTGGCACATAGCACTGTGGCTATGAAACAAACCATCGAGAGTTTCAGAAATGTTACGGTAAAACTAGAAAATAAGAGTAGTAACCAGAAGAGAAATGACTAAGGTAATAGAGGTAGAAAACCAATCTTCAAGAAGCATCCAAAGTTTTCGAAGCATAAGGACTATATGTCGTTGAATGACATAGTTAAAAATATCTATCTTACAATGTAAGATACCGAACATTATAAGAAACCAGCTTCGAGAAAGTCGACAGAGAGAGAAAAGGTCCAGGAAGTACTATCATTTCCAAGAGACGAATGGCCATAAGACGTACAAATGTTGACATATGCAAGAAGTGATTAAGGATCTAATACGAAAAAAGAAACTCCAACGGTATGTGAAAGCCTCGTAGGATAGCGGGCAAGGAAATGCTCAACCCTGGGGATAATTGCCCAATACGGCCAATCGGGGCCAAAAGATGATGTGCCTAGGCAGCTTTGGAAAAGACTTATTATTAACTCAATAATTAGTGTGCCTTATCCAGTTGAGAAGAGCTAGAATGAGATGGAAAGGCATAAGAGTTCTTCAAAGCATGTTATGTAGGAGACTTGCTTTGTCATTAAAGACATAGCTTCGGCAAAGCAATTAAAGACTATGGTGGATGATAATGTATTTAGAAAATGCGACACAGATGGGGTCGAAGCACCAACCCTGGACCCTTTAGTGATAATGACCATGATTGAGCCAACAACAATGAGAAAAGTTCTTATTGACTATGGAAGTTCTGTAAATATTTTTTTCAAAAAAGCTTATGGTCAAATTGTAACATCCCCCACTTAGAGGACCAAAACTAATGTCTACGGATGTTGCAGTCATCCATAGTTTTTAATTCTCGGTGACCAAATACGATAATGTTAGATACGTTGATATAACAGAAACACATGGATATGGAAAATTTTAAAATTATTAAACAGCTTTCACATTCCATTTCAAATCATTTCATATTCATTACATAACACGACATTCGAGAACCACGTTTTGAGAAACTATAATTATTACAAAATACGTCCAGGGTGACATATGAAGATGCCCCCTTGGATGATCAGAGTATATATATATCTAGGTAATTAAACAACTTTCTATTTACATCAAAAAGCAGCGGAATAAAAATAGAAAAGAACTCCTAAAAGCTATCTTGCCGCCTGCACGTCTCCGGAAGCTTATTCATCTAAAGACATACCTGAAAACCTGAACTCTCAATCTACTCAAAGTTAATTGACCACCCGAGAGTTTAAAGGAAAAACATAAACTTCGAGTCAGACATAAAGCCTGGTATGAATAATAACCTACCATCTCGAACCATCTAGATCTAGTGAGACCACGACGCTTAGCAGAACGGGTTTTCCCCTAGCTAGTATCTTATCCACAAATTATAAGAACCACATACTGTGCTCCTGCATCCCCAATGGGTAAATCATAGAAATTTAAAATATTACGATGATATGCAAATAAGTAAATTATTATGGATTTCCCATCCCCATTCATTTGACTATCTGTCATAGTTATAATTTCAAGGGTTGCTATTTACCTATTAGTTTTCATGGGTTGACTAATAACCTGTTTATAGTTTGTAGACTACTTGTCCTATTTTATAGTTTTCATGGGATCATTAAGAACCTATTGGCCCATGCCAATAACTTCATTTAATTACTTCATGATTTCTCCCTGAACTTATTGGTATCTCCAATAACTCCACTTATATTATAGTTTTCATGGGTTGACTATGAATCTATTGACTCCTGTCAATAACTTAATCCAGATATAGTTTTCATAGGTTTACTACAAACATGTTGGCTTCTGCCAATAACCCTTCTGCATCAACACAACTCCTAATCCAGTCCCACATGCATTGCTATACACTACTAACCCTTGGTTTCCGTTTGGAACTACTAACACAGGTGCGTTGGTCAACAAATTCTTTAACTCAAGGAATGCTTCCTTACATTTGTCGGACCAGACAAACTTCACGCCCTTATTGGTTAACTTAGTCAAAGGCGCTGCTATCCGCGAGAAATCCTTAATGAATCTCCAGTAATAGCCAGCAAGTCCAAGAAAACTTATAATCTCAGTCACCGTCTTCGGTCTCTTCTAGTTATTACACTACGCCATAAATGACCTTCTGCAACATTTTTGCAAGGTGTTGCCAGCTAAAATGTTGCGATAGCTATAGAATTTTGGTCCTACTGCAACGTTGTATTTTTGGTGTTACCTTAGCCATAGAAATGTGTTGCTCTAGCTAAACAAGTGTAACACGATGCAACATTTTTATATAGTGTTGCCATAGATGTTTTCAGATTAAAAAATTAAAAAAAAAATACACCTCAGCGATCCACACCACCATTTAAAACAAAATCTCAACCGTCGATTCACACCATCGATCCACACCTTACCAATTTCCATTTCCCGCTTTTACTTTTCACTTATCCACTTTCGTTTCTCACCCCCAATTTTCCAATCCCTAATTTTTATTCCTCCGACTTTAAAAAAAATGACGCCGCTCCTCCTTGTTTCTTCGATTTGGAGAATAACTGGCTTTGATTTTATCCCTTGTCGGCCATATCAATTTCCATTATTTTCTTTCGCCTCGCGTCAGTTTTCCTCACTACTTCTGGATTTGCGATTTTGTTCAGGTTTTTGGCGATTCTGGTGATTCGAGGTAAGGCTGTGGGATTGCGATGGTTCAAGGAGTTGCTGATTTGGTCGCAATTTCGTGGTTGGGGCCTGATGTCAGAGTGGCAGGGGGTAGTCGAATTGGTTTCGGTGAAAACTAGGGCACGCGATTCTAATTGCTTTGATGCTCTGATTGATCGAATCTAGTGTGAGAAACGTTCCTGGTAGCTTGCTCCTTCGTTCTCCTTGATTGATTGCTCGAATTGCTTTGACTTCGTCGTTGGGTGCGATGTGATATTATTTGGTATGTTTTCTGCCTTCTGGTTTACTTGAATATTCTTGATTTTGGTTACACTCGCACGCTTTTGCCGATGATGAATTGGGATTTATTTATAGGCTTTATTTCCTATAATCTCGTGTTTAATCTTTCTATTGGACTTTGAGAAATCTGGTATGTTGGATTGCAATGATGAATACAAACATATGTGTGTTGAGCTTTGTTGGTTTTGCTTGGTCTGGACTGAACTGGTACCATGCTAACCTTGTTCTTTAACATGAACTGATGCTCCAAGTCCTCTGTATATCATGTTACTGCCTAGGTTTCTCTTGTACATGCCTGATGCATTCACTGTTTTTGCTTGATGGGCTGCCTATGTGTACTGCTGTGTTTCTTGCACTGGCTTGTCTATATTTTGCTGAACCTGGTTCTTGTTTGTTTTGTTGGTTGCTTGGCCCTGAGTTGAATCCAGTCGATGACTCGGGTTTGACCTTGTGCCGTGTCTGTTTTTTTGGCTTGTCTACATATCTGGCTGCACTTGAGTATGAACTTGCACTTGAGTAGTTGCACTTGAGTAGTTTCTTGTACCAAGCCTTATGATGCATGTATGTTCATCCATGTACATGCATTTCTTGGTCATGTTATGTTGCTTGCTGTGTTGAGTACTACTTTGTGCACTTGGCTTCTCCTTTGTGCATTTTTGCCTGAACTGTTGCTTGCTGTCTTCCATACTGCCTTGTATCCATGTGTTGCATTCATGTTTGGCTTATGCACTTATGAAAAGAAACAACCCAAATACCTGAGGCAAATAATATAACAAAAACATTTTCATTTTCTGTTCGAGTTAAATATTATTTTCCAGATTACTGCTTTTGAATTATATGTGACAGGTATTGAAGACTGGACAGCTGGATATAAGCTTGAAGACAGAGTCAAATCAAATGTGCATGAGCTTGAAGACAGGTTTCAAAGAAGGTCGATCCCCGCCGGGACTGCGGTGCCCCGGACCCCCGCCGGCGCTGCGCCCGGACCCGCTTCTCGGCTCGCCTTCGGCTCGGCACTCGGCTCGCCTTCGGCTCGGCATATATTTGTCAGTGTCGGTGTTTGTATAAATTGAAACTGCATATGTAATGAGTGAACTGAGTGATGTAGTGAGGAATATCTGTATATGTGAATATCAGTGTTATATATCATTGAATTGTAAAATAGTGGAGTCAGGAATTTGTACTATTTCAAATGTTGAAATAAAATATTTATTTAAATAAATTACTGTTTAAATATCAAATTCTGTGCAATAGCATTTTATTAAATAAATATTTATTTTTATTAAAAAATCAAATATGCTCTATATTGTGGGCCCCACAAATTCAAAAAGTTCATATCTATAGCAACATTTTGGAATGTTGCTACAGATACCTATGGGTGTTGCCATAGACCCAAATAGGGTTCTATTGCAACAATATTACTTATGTTGCCTTAGATAGTCAAAATGTTGCCTTTGAGGTCTAAGGCAACGGCAAAAATTGCATCACCCTAAAAGTGTTGCCATAGACCTATGGCAACATTTTTCGGGCCTGAGCCAACATTTTTTTTGTGTTGCAGTAGGCCATTTATGGCGTAGTGTTAATAGCTTCGATCTTATCTGGATCGACTGACAAACCCTTCTCTGAAACCACATGACCAATAAATTTAACTTCTTTCTTCCAAAAATGACACTTGGAAAACTTCGCTTTCAGCTGATGCTGCCTCAGCATCTCAAACACTACTCTAAGACGATCTTCATGCTCTCTTTCATCCTTAGAGTATACTAAAATGTCATCCATAAAAACCAACATGAACCTATTCAAGTGCTCTCGGAAAACTCGGTTCATCAGATCCACGAAGAAAGTTGGTGCATTCGTTAACCCGAATGGCATTACTAACCACTCATACGAACCATACCTAGTCTGTAACGTGGTCAACGGGATACTATCCTCTACCACTCTTAACCGATGAAAACCTATCGCTAAATCAATTGGAAAAATACTCTGGTACAACTGATCAAATAAATCGTCGATTTTCAACAAAGGATAGTTATTTTTGATCGTCCTCTCATTTAACTTACGATAGTCGATACACATTCTAAACGACCCATCCGGCTTCTTTACGAACACCGTGGCCGCTCCCCAAGGCAAACTGTTTGGTCTAATAAAATTTATCCCTTCCAGATCCACTAGCTGCATCTTCAAATCCTTCATCTCGGTCAGTGTCATCCTACTAGGTGGTCTACTTAAAGGTTCAGCTCCTGGCACAAGATCTATCCAAAACTCAACTGCTCGTTTCGGTGGTAATCCTGTAATCGGCTCAAAAATATCCACAAATTCTCTTGCTACTCAAACCTGACTTAAATCTTCTTCTACTTCCATAGCACTCAATAAAGTACAATTATTCCACTCATAATCCTCCACTAAGAATATAATTCGGTTATGAATGTCAAGGTGTCTCAGTGATATTCCCTATCCTGGAAAAATATCCTAGCGTCATATTTACCCAACCAATCCATACCCAAAATGATTTCGAAATCTACAAAATCGAATACATACAGGTAGCATGCAAACTTATGACTTATCAAATCAAGTTCTAACTGGTCACATCTCATCCCTAGAGTTGCATACACTCCTATTGGATTCACAACCCTTAAGGAAGTAACAAGGTATGTGGGTTCTAAACATAACCTATCAACTAGATTCTGAGATATGAATGAATGTGATACACTGGTATCAAATAGTACCCTAACTGGTATACTCTAGATCAAAAGCGTACATTCCATCAGAATCTTTCCTTTTTTAGCAACAGTTGGCCTAGCAGCCGATGGTCCAACATTAAAGACTTTTCCCTTGTCCGCCCTGACTGGTTCTGGACACTTATTCTTCTAATGCCCAACCTGGTCGCAGCTAAAGCATTTCACACTCTTCTTGTCTACGGCTTTCTTCCCCTTGCCAGTTCTGCATTCATGAGCAAAATGACCTTTCATATCACACTTATAACAAACTAGATTAGCTTTTTCCTTCTTGGCAGCTTCCCCCTTCTGGGTTCCTTTCTTCTTAAAGAACTTCATCTTCTTACGCTGAGAGCCCTGGGTTTCAACCGGCTTCTCCTTCCCATAAATAGCAAGCATTTCCTCATGTCGAATTGCCATCTCCACAACAATGTTACAAGGATCACGGAGATGCGGCAAGGTCGCCATACCAATCTCGGGTCTCAATCCCTGAATAAAATTATTATTCCTCTTGATGACGGTGTCAATGGTAGCATACCCATATCTAGACAGCTCATCAAACTTAGTAGCGTACTCAATTACCGACATCTCTCGCTGCACCAAATCCATAAACTTTATCAACAATGCCGACTTAGCTACTTCAGACAAAAATCTCTGCTCGAATCTCCTTCGAATTCTACCCAAGTCAACTCTTCCTCAAGAACTCCTGTAGTAACACTATTCCACCAATGGAACGCTGCTCCTTGCAACTGCTTAGAGGCTAGTCTCCTCTTCTACTCATCATTCAATCTCAAGTTAGCAAAGATTCTCTCACAATGCAACAACCAATTCTCAACTTCTTTGGCATCCTCCATTCCCACAAACGTCTTCCCACTAAGACTGATGTAATCTCTGCTCAACTTAGCATAGTTGTTTCCAATTGGAGCCATGGGATTAGCTACTCCAACATTCCCAGCCGCTCCAACAGCTGCTCCTACTTGCTTCAGATTGACGAAGAACTGATACATCATCCCAATATCTACTGGCGGATTTCCAGCACCTACATTAGCATCTGCATTTTGATTAGCATTTGCCTGTCGACCCTGGTTCCTCCTAGTATTAGGTCGAACATTTCCATTTGTTGTAGTGCTTCCTCCACTGAGATTTCCTCTTCTGTTTCTTGCCTCCATATCTTCCTTTCTCGTAAATCTGCATACGAGCCTTAGTAAGAAACAGAAGAACGGTCTAAGAGAGAGGGGAATACGTACTTATATATATATATATATATATATATATATATCAAATACAAGTACGTTACTATAGCGTTAACCCAAACCCCGATCTTATTTTCTGATCCATTGGATTATGTTTTGGAAAATCTTTAGGCTTAAATTTCTTTTAAGTTTTCATAAACCTATGCTCTGATACCAACTTGTAACATCCCCTAATTGGAGGCTTAAAACTAATGGCTATGGATGCTGTAGTCATCCATGGTTATCAATTCTCGATGACCAAATACGGTAATGTTAGATACATTGATATAACAGAAACACATGGATATGGAAAATTTTAAAATCATGAAACAACTTTCATATTCCATTTCAAATCATTGCATATTCATTACATAATCCCACATTCGAGAACCACGTTTAGAGAAATTATAATTATTACAAACTACGCCAAGAGTGACATATGAAGATGCCCCTTTGAATGATCAGAGTATATATATATCTAGACAATTAAACAACTTTGCCTTTATATCAAAACACAGCGAAATAAAAATAGAAAAGAAGTCCTAATAGTCATCTTGCTTCCTGCACGCCTCCGGAAGCTTATTCATCTAAAGGGATACCCAAAAACCTCAACTCTCAATCTACTTAAAGTTAATTGAGCACCCAAGAGTTTAAGGGGAAAACATAAACTTCGAGTCAGACATAAAGCCTGGTATGAATAATAACTTACCATCTCGAACCATCTGGATATCTAGTGAGACCATGCCGCTTAACGGAACGGATCTTCCCCTCCCTAGTATCATATCCAAAAAAATTATAAGGACCATATATTGTGCTCCTGCATCCACAATGGTTAAATCATAGCAATTTAAAATACTATGATGATATGCAAACAAGTAAATTATTCTGGATTTCCCATCCCCATTCATTTGACTATCTGTCATAGTTATAATTTCTAGGGTCACTATTACCTATTAGTTTTCATGGGCTGACTAATAACCTGTTTATTGTTTATGGACTACCTTTCCTATTTCATAGTTTTCATGGGATCACTAAGAAACTATTGGCCCCTACCAATAACTTCATTTAATTAATTCATGGGTTCTCCTTGAACCTATTGATATCTCCAATAACTTCCCTTATATCATAGTTTCATGGGTTGACTATGAACCAATTGACTCATGTCAATAACTTAATCCGGGTATAGTTTTCATGGGTTTACTACAAACCCGTTGGCCCCTGCCAATATGTAACATCCCCTATGTGGAGGCCCGAAGCTAAACGCTACAGATGCTGCAGTCATCCAAAGTATTAACTTCCGGTGATCAAATACGGTAATGTTATTGGTATCCATAATATTAGAAGCACATGAATATGAAACAAAATCATAAATTTCAAAAACAACATTTCCGATTACATTTCATAAAACATGTTTCATATCCAGATTACATAATCCCAACGTTTCCCAGGTTCAGACCAAATATAATTATTACAAAATATGACAAGAGCGACATATGAAGATGCCCCCTTGGATGACTAGTGTACTAAATAGTCATAACAGACTCAATACAACACAACGCAATATAACAAAACAACTCCTAAATAGCTAACTTTAGCCCCCTGCTCGTCTTCGGAAGCTTTATTCGTCCACCTACTAAAACCTAAAAATCCTCAACCCTCATCCTACCTAAATCAATTTTGAGCACCCGAGAGTTTAAGGGGGAAAACATAAACTTTGAGTTGGACATAAAGCCTGGTGTGAATAATACTATACATCCCGGTAATTTGATGTTAAGTAAGACCATGCCGCTTAGTGGAATGGGTTTCCCATTACTAATATCCTTTTTAAAACATATCTTTTGCAATTCATAATCCTGCAACCAAAACTGGTTAAAACTGTAAAGCATAATCATGTAAACATACATATCAGATAACAAATGGACTATCTCTCCGAACACTATAGTTTTGTTTGGCTAACTACTAACCTTTGGCTGACTCGGGCCTATCGGAAAATATAAATAAATAATCTAACATCTGTTAGATACTCCTCTTCTGGACGGTCTATCCCTAACTTATTTTCTCCTAGTCAACTGGTCCTAATGGTTTTGCGGGCTCAATAATAACCTACCTCTGTAAGAATATATTCCTTTCTATGTGTAACACCATTTTAGTCTTACCTGTGACTAAGCCTTACACACTGGAATTTTGGACTAAATTAGCTAGGGCTAATAGCTAATGTATAAGGTGCGACCCTATACCAGTCTCATCTAGTATACAAATATCTGAGTCATTTTACTTAGGGTAATCTTCCCTTAGATTTTCCCTGAAAACCTTTTCTTCCAAAATTGATTTAAACCCTTAAATCATACTTTAAACAAGGAAAATAAATTCTATGCTTTACTCAAATCACCTTGCCATGTTATATATACTTTACATAAATCTTTGTTGATGAAACATTTTAAGCCTTTGAAAGTACCCCTTTCGATCTCATTGAAAGTATCCCTTTCGAAACCAAGTAAATCCTTTATAATGTAGGCCGAAAGGCCAAAACATTCCTTTCAAAACCATTCGTATGAACCTTTCAAAACCATTGAAAAACCTTTCCTTCACAAACTATAAAACTTTGGACATCTTATCTTTAAAACACTTAAATATTGCCTTTCGAAAACATTGGAATACCTTTCCTCTCAAACCTTTCGAAACCATTGGGAACTACCCCTTTGAAACCTTCGTTAAAACCTTTCGAAAGCATTAAAACATCAAACCTTTCGAAACCTTTTGGGTTCAAGTAAAACATGTGGAAAACCTTTCGATACCATTTAAAATTTTCTTCTTCGAAACCTTTGGGTTTTATCTTAAACAAAACAAAAGGGTCAAAAACATTTAAGCCAAAAGCAATATTTCGAAAGCATTTCCTAGGTAAAGAAGTGATGGTGTCGAAACCAACCCTTCGAACGCATTGGTGAAGTGGCTTGGATTTTAAAACAAAGTATACCTTCCAAAACCATTTGCATCGAAAGGTAGAAAGTGGCAGCCAGGGGTTTCGACCCCTACGAAAGCATTTTCTTTAAACAAAGGGGCAACCCGTTTCGAAACCTTTCCTTTAAAACATTTGATTCGGTCGATAGCCAACCAAGTCGAAAGCATTCCTTTCGAAAGCAAAGCAGGCACATTTTCATTTCAAAACAAAGTAAAGCTTCAACCCCATCGGAACCCTATGTTTCGACCCAGTTCCTCCCGCTTATGTCCAATTCACTACATACCAAGCTTTGATGTCATGCGCATTGGTTTCGATGGTGAAGGAGGCGAAAGAATCCAAGCGGAAAAATGGTGCCGAAAGTGGTGAAATATGTATAAAGCATGTTTAAACTGATTTTTATATTTTTGAAGTAATCTTTTCAACCAACATATCTTGTCTGTCAAAATATGATTGGTTGCTAATTCCTTTTCTAAAAGTGCTACCAAAATTTCAAAGGTAATTAATTTAAATAATTTACAAATACCCCTTGTACTTTTTATAAATATATAAAACATTTAAGTCCCATGCTTTAAATAATTTTATATATTCATTAAAACACTTAGGAAAATTCTACAAAAATTTATATAAATCATTTTTAATATGTTTTCTAACGTATATAAATTTCAGACCCAAAACATATATAATTTAGCTGTAAATTATTTTAAACCCAAATAGTCATTTTCTTCGCTAGAAAATTATTATAAAATCCACATTAATTTAGAAAATTATGAAAATTGAAACCTATCTCTAAAATATCATTTCTGATCTAAATATAAAATCACAAGGCATTTGGATGTCATTTATTAGGGTATTCACATTAAAACATATCATAAAACCTATATGAATAAGCATAAATCATCAACAAGCATATGTAATCATTTAATCATTCAAAATCAAGGTATAACCTTACAAAATAATTCGGATTAACCTCAAAAACAAAAACAATAGAAAATATGAGATGTAGTCGTTATTCACCTTAGCTTTGAGATTAAGGAGTTTGAGATTTGAATGGTTAAATGTTGATTTGCTTCTTCCTTTAGCATTTCTTCCTCTTTTTTCTTCTAATGGTGGCCGACCTCTATTTTAAATTTTGGATTATGAAATGAACGTGTAGTATGGGATACATGAGGGTTTAAGGTATATGGTTATGTTTCATTCCTATTTTACCCTTTCTCTGTTCCATTTTAACTCATCTTTAGTTCATTTGTTAACGTGGCACGACTACCCCTTATTAATCACAAATCTCAATCCCCTAATCATCACATTATTTTATTTAATTTAGCTAATTAAATATCCTAAATAATGTTATTAAAAATTAGGGTCGTTACAGACTCCTTTCCTTAAAGAATTTCGTCCTCGAAATTACAATAAGGTACTCAATTAATCAGTCAAAAAGGTAAAACATACCATCAACAAATAAGGATAAGCGTCTCTAATCCTGCTCTCGGTCTCCCAAGTATAGTCTCTCTCATCGTCATTCCACTGGACTTTAACTAATTTGACTGCCTTGTTCCTTAGCCTCTTCTCATCTCTTGTGACAATACGAATTAGCTTTCTAACTATAGTCAAATTTGGCTCTACTACTAAGTCCTCTAACATAGTCGGTGCTATAGTAGTCTCCGAGTATCTGATACACTTCCTTAGATAAGAAATATGGAAAACATCATGGACTCATGCCAAACTGTTCGGTAACTCTACTCTATATGCAAGTTTCCTGATCCTCTCTACAATAGGAAATGATCCTACAAATCTTGGTGCCAACTTCCTTGATTTTCCAAATCTGATTACACCTTTCATCGGTGATACCTTAATGAAAACATGTTCTCCAATAGAAAACTCTAAGTCTTTCTTTCTTCTATCCGCATAACTCTTCTTCCTAGACTAAGCTTTCTTCATCCTAGCTCGAATCAACTCAATCTTCTCTACGGCTTCTCTAACTAAATCCGGACCAAGAACCAACCTATTACCGGTCTCTAACCAACAAACTGGAGATTTGCATGGCCTTTCATACAAAGCTTATAACAGTGTCATTCCTATACTAGCCTGATAACTATTGTTATACGAAAACTCGACTAAATGCAGATGGTCTTTCCATGATCCTCCAAAATCTAACGCACAAGCTCTTAACATATCCTCCAAGACTTTGTTGACTCTTTATGTTTGCCCATCAGTCTGTGGATGGTTAGCAGTGCTCATCTTGAGCTTGGTTCCTAAAATCTCTGGTAGACTCTTTTAGAACTCACTAGTGAACAAGGAATCTCTATCACTTACTATGCTACTAGGAATTCCGTGCAATCTAACTACATTCTTCTTAAATAACTTAGTTAGAACAGGTTCCATCCTAGTTAACTTAACTAGAATGAAATAGGCACTCTTGGTTAATCTGTCCACTATGACCCATATACTTTCACCCATCTATAAAATCCATAGAAATAGAATCCCACTTCAATACCGGAATATCCAATGGCTGGAGCAACCCACTTGTCTTTTGATGTTTGGCTTTTACCTGTTGGCAGCTCAGACACTGCTTTACCCATAAGCCTACATCCCTCTTCATACCTTCCCAGAAGAAACTCCTCTTCATGCCTTAATACATCTTAGTTCCTCCGGGATGAATGGTGAACTTCAAATGATGGCATTCCTCAAAAACCTCTTTCCTTATGTCTCCTACATTCGGAACACACAACCTTTATTTCTTTCTCAACAACCCATTCAGGTCAAGAAAAAAATCCTTCAAGTCATCGCTCTCTGTTCCATCTCTTAACCTTTTGAATCGTTCAACTAGTACCGGATCCTCCATATGCTTAGAAGCAATCTTTTCAATTATCACTGGTCGAACTTCTAAACATGACAACACTACAGTCTCTATACTAGGACTACTCTTAGACCTACACTTTATTCTGCATGTCGTCAACACTTCCAAATCTTTCCACTCAGCTATCATCGCCAACACTGTATTCTGATGTTCTCTACTGAGTGTGTCTGCAACCTTATTGCCCTTCCCTTGTGTGTATTCAATACCAAAGTCATAAGCAGCCAAAACCTCTAATCACCACTGCTGTCTCATATTCAGTTCCTTCTGAGAGTACAAATACTTTCAACGACTTATGATCCGTATTCAACTCGAATCTCTCTTCCAAAAGGAATGTATCCACACCTTCAATGCAAAAATCACCGCAGCCCATTCCATGTCTTGAGTCGGGTACCTAACCTCATGCGGTCTAAGCTGTCGAGATGCATAGGAAATCACTTTACCTCTTTGCATTTACACCGCTCCAAATCCAGTTCCACATGCATCTGTATATACAACCAAATCCTAATTCCCTTCCGGAACAACTAACACAAGTGCATTCGTCAATAAGTGTTTCAGCTTCTGGAATTCCTCCTCACACTTATCAATCCAAACAAACTTCATATCCTTTCGCGTTAGCTTGGTCATCGGTGCTGCTATCCGTGAGAAATCCTTAATGAACCTCCGATAATACCCGGCTAGTCCAAGAAAACTCTTTATCTCAGTCACTGTCTCGGGTCTCTTCCAATTATTCACTGCTTTAAACTTAGTCTGATCTACAAACAACCCTTTCTCTAAGACTACGTGACCAAGAAACTTCACTTCCTACTTCTAGAAGTGACACTTCTAAAACTTCGCCTTCGGCTGATTCTGCCTCATCGTCTCAAGCACCAGTCTAAGATTTACTTCATTCTCTCTTTCACCCTTAGAGTATATCAAAATATCATCTATAAAAACCAATGCGAACCTATCCAAATGCTCTCAGAAGATTCGGTTCATCAAATCCACAAAGAATGCTGGTGCATTAGTTAGTCCGAATGGCATCACTAACCATTGGTATGATCCATACCTAGTTCTAAACGCCGTCAAAAGAATACTATCCTCTGCTATTCTAAGCTGATGGAAACCTGTCGCCAAGTCCAACTAAGAAAATATCTTGAGTCCACTCAACTGATCGAACAAATCATCAATTCTAGGCAACAGATATCGGTTCTTTATCGTCTTTTCATTCAACTTACGATAATCGATACATAACCTCAATGATCCGTCTGGCGTCTTGGAAAACACTATTGTTGCTCCCCAAAGAGAACTACTTGGCCTAATAAAATTCTTGCCTTCCAAATATACCAACAGCACCTTCAACTCCCTCATCTCGTTAGGTGTCATCCTACTTTGCGGCCTATTCAATGGTTCTGCTCCAGGCACCAAATCAATCCAAAACTCAATTACTTGTTTCAGTGGCAATCCTACTACCGGCTCGAAGACTTCCACGAATTCTCAAACCATGAAAACTCGATTCAACTTGTCCTCTAATTTCTCAACACCCAACAAAGCATTCACCTCACAACTAGGGCTTTCTACGGTATGAACAATCCGATCACTACAATTAGAGTGTCTAAGTGATATTTTCCTATCATGGCAAAATATCCTAGCATCATACTTACTTAACCAATCCGTACCCAGAATAATTCTGAACCCTACAAAGTCAAACACATGCAAACTGCAAACAACGGTACGACCTAACAAATCAAACCCTAAGTGGTCACACTTCATCCCAAGTGTTACATACCCTCCTATCAGATTTTCAACCCTTAAGGAAGTAACTAATTATGAGGGTTCTAGGTTAAGCTCATCTCCAAACAAAGGGATACAAAAGAATGTGATGCTCCAGTATCAAATAGAATACTAACATACATACCATGGATCTAAAGTGTACCTCCCAACACTGCCTTTCCTTTTTCCTCTGCCATTGGCCTCGAAGTAGCTTGCTCCAATGCAAATACTTTACCCCTTCCATCCTTAGCAGGCTCTTTGCACTGGTTCTTGTAATGACCAATCCGATCGCAGTTGAAGCATATAATATTCTTCTTCCCGATCACTTCATTCGTCTTTCTAGTACAACATTCATTAGCAAAATGTCCCTTCTTATCGCACTTGAAGCAAACTACTTTCGACTTTCCTTTCTTCACGGCTCCACATTTCTGAGCACCCTTCTTATGAAAGAACTTCCTTTTTTGACCATGCGCCACCTGGACCTCCTTAGCATTATTCTTTTCCAGAGAAGCAAGCATCTCCTCATGTCTTAACGCCATCTCTACTACAACATCACAAGGATCCCTAATATGAGGTAATGTAGCCCTTGCCAACTCAGGCTTCAACCCCCTTATGAACTTCTGATTTCTCTTCATCACAGTATCCACAGTGGCATACCCATACCTTGCCAAACCTTCTAGCATACTCCAGCACAGTCATCTTCCCCTGTTCCAACTCAGCAAACTTTTTGATCAAGGTAGACTTCGCCATCACAGACATGAACCTCTCCTCGAACCTACTCTTTAACTCAGCCCATGTCATCGTTTCTTCATTCACTCCAACTATCACACTATTCCACCAGAATAGAGCTGCTCCCTGAAGCTGCCTCGATGCAAGCCTTCTCTTCTGCTCATTATTGAGCCCCAAATCTACAAAGATCCTCTCACAATGCATCAACCAGTTCTCCACCTCAATAGCATCTTCTGTTCCGATAAATGGCTTTTCTCCAAGACTAACATAGTCTCTACTCAGAATAGCATAATTGTTGACCACGGGAGCTTCCTGAACTCTTCCCATAGCATTTCCACCAACCACTCCAGCAGCAACACCCGCTTGCATCATATTTACGAAAAACTGATACATAGCTCCCATATCAACTTGCGGGACACCAGCACCCACATTTCCTGCTTGTGCCTGACCTTGGTTCCTTCTCGTATTTGGCCCGGCGTTACCATTTGTTGGGGTGCTTCCCCTAAGATTCGCTCTTCCACTTCTAGCATCCATATCTGTATTCAAGCCTCGTGAGGTACAGAAGAATAGCCTAAGAGAGATAAGAGAATAGAGATATAACGTATACTTATATATATCAAATACAAATACGTTACTATAGCGTTATCTCATACCCCGATCTTATCTCTAATTCCTTAGGATTATGTTTTCAAAATTCATTTTAGTTTAAATTTTTCCATAAACCTATGCTATGATACCAAGCTATAACATCCCTTATCTGGAGGCTCAAAGCTAAGCGCTACAGATGCTGCAATCATCTATAGTATTAACTTCCGGTGACCAAATACGGTAATGTCAATGGTATCCATAATTAAGAAGCACATGAATATGAAACAAAATCAAAAATTTTGAAAACAACATTTTTGATTACATTTCGTAAACATGTTTCATATCCAGATTACATAATACCAACGTTTCCTAGGTTCAAACCAAATATAATTATTACAAAATACGCCAAGAGCGACATATGAAGATGCCTCCGTGGATGACCAGAGTACTAAATAGTCATTATAGACTCAATATAACACAGCAGAATATAACAACAAAACAACTCCTAAATATCTAACTTCAGCCACCTACTCATCTTCAGAAGCTTTATTCGTTCACCTACTAAAACCTGAAAATCCTCAAGACTTAGCCTAACCAAATCAATTTTGAGCACCCAAGAGTTTAAGGGGAAAACATAAACTTCGAGTCAGACATAAAGCCTGTTGTGAATAATATTATACATCCAGGTTATTTGATATTAAGTAAGACCACGCCGCTTAGCGGAATGGGTTTCCCCTCACTAATATATTTTTTAAAACATACCTTTTGCAATTCATAATCCTACGACCAAAATTGGTTAAAACTATAAAGCATTATCATGTAAACATACATATCAGGTAACAAATGGACTATCTCTTCGAACATTATAATTTTGTTTGGCTAACTACTAACCTTTGGCTGACTCGGGACTACCAGACAATATAAATAAATAATCTAACATCTGTCCATAACTAACTTTCTCCCGATCAACTGATCCTAATGGTTTTGCGGGCTCCCAATAACCTACCTCTGTACGAATATATTCCTTTCTGTGTGTAACATCATTTTAGTCTTACCTATGACAAAGCCCTGCACACTGGAATTTTGGACTAAATTAGCTAGGGGCAATAGCTAATGTATAAGCCGCGACCCTATACCAGTCTCATCTGGTACACAAATATTTGAGTCATTTTACATAGGGTAATCTTCCCTTAAATTTTCCTTGAAAACCTTTTCTTCTCAAATTGATTTAAACCTTTAAATCATACTTTAAAAAAGGAAAATAAATTCTATGCTTTACTCAAATCACCTTTCCATGTTATATATACTTTACACAAAATCTTTGTTGATGGAAATATTTTAAACCTTTGAAAATACCCCTTTCGATCTAGTTGAAAGTATCCCTTTCGAAACCTTCGTTAAAACCTTTCGAAAGCATTAAAACATCAAACCTTTCGAAACCATTTGGGTTCAAGTAAAACATGTGGAAAACCT
This sequence comes from Allium fistulosum, assembly GCA_030737815.1. Classification (NCBI taxonomy): domain Eukaryota; kingdom Viridiplantae; phylum Streptophyta; class Magnoliopsida; order Asparagales; family Amaryllidaceae; genus Allium; species Allium fistulosum. Next base: position 1,115,126,592 of record CM060905.1, read on the forward strand.
TTCGATACCATTTAAAACTATCTTCTTCGAAACCTTTAGGTTTTACCTTCAATAGAACAAAAGGGTCATAAAACATTTAAGTCAAAAGCACTCTTTCGAAAGAATTTCCTAGGTAAAGAAGTGATGGTGTTGAAACCAACCCTTCGAAAGCATTGGAGAAGTGGCTTGGATTTTAAAACAAAGTATACCTTCCGAAACCATTTGCTTCGAAAGGTAGAAAGCGACAGCTAGGGGTTTCGACCCCTTCGAAAGCATTTTATTAAAACAAAGGCGCAACCCGTTTCAAAACCTTTCCTTCAAAACATTTGATTCAGTCGAAAGCCAACCAAGTCAAAAGCATTCCTTTTGAATGCAAAGCAGGCACATTTTCATATCAAAACAAAGTAACGCTTTAACCCCATCGGAACCCCATGTTTCGATCCAGTTCCTCCCGCCTATATCCAGTTTGCTACATACCAAGCTTTGGTTTCATGCGCATTGGTTTCGATGATGAAGGAGGTGGATGAATCCAAGTAGAAGCAGGGTGCCGAAAATGGTGAAACATGTATAAAGCACATTTAAACTTATTTTTATCTTTTTAAAGCAATCTTTTTAACTAACTTGCCTTATTTGTCAAAATATGATTGGTTGCAAATTTCTTTTCTAAAAGTGCTGCCAAAATTTCAAAGGTAATTAATTTAAATAATTTACAAAATACTCCTTCTCCTTTTTATAAATATATAAAACATTTAAGTCTCATACCTTAAATAATTTTATATATTCATTAAAACGCTTAGGAAAATTCTACAAAAATTTCTATAAATCATTTTTAACATGTTTTCTAACATATATAAATTTCAGATCTAAATCATATTTAATTTAGCCGTAACTAATTTTAAACTGAAATAGTCATTTTCTTCGCTAGAAAATTAATATAAAATCCACATTAATTCAGAAAATTATGAAATTTAAACCCATCTCTATAATATCATTTCTGATCTAAATCTAAAATCGCATGGCATTTGATGTCATTTAATTGGGGTTTCAAATCAAAACATATCGTAAAACCTATATGAATAAGCATAAATCATCAACAAGCATATGTAAACATTTAATCATTCAAAATCATGGCATAACCATGCAAAATAATTCGGATTAACCTTAAAACCAAAAAAAATAGAAAATATAAGACGTAGTCGTTATTCACTATAGCACCCCTAATTTTGCAAACCGTACCACACCCTTCATCGGTGATACCATAATGAAAACCTTATCCCAACTGAGAACTCTAGGTCTTTACGCTTCTAATCTGCGTAACTCTTCTGTCTGGGTTGAGCTTCCTTCATCCTTTCTTGGATCAACTTAATCTTCTCTAATGCCTCCCTAACCAAATCTGGACCTAAGACCAATCTGTCTCCAGTCTCCAATCAAAATGCTGGTGATTTTCATGGCCTTCTATACAAAGCTTCAAAAGGCGCCATACCTATACTAGTCTGATAACTATTATTATAGGAAAATTCAACCAAATGTAGGCGATCTTCCCAAGATCCACCAATGTCCAATACACAAGCTCTCAATAAATCCTCGAGTGCCTTATTGACTCTCTTTGTCTTTCCATCCATCTAAGGGTGATATGCAATACTCATCTTGAGCTTAGTGCATAACACATCCTGAAGACTCTTCCAGAATTCGCTAGTGAACAAAGCATCTCTGTCATTGACAATGCTACTAGGAACTCCATGAAGTCTAACTATGTTCTTCATGAACAACTTAGCTAAAACAGGTTCTGTCCTGGTTGACTTAACTGGAATGAAATGGGCACTCATGGTCAATCTGTCCACTATTACCCATACACTTTCATTTCCTCTATTTGACCTTGGCAACCCATCAATAAAATCCATGGATATTGAATCCCATTTCCAAACCGGAATCTCTAAAGGCTGAAGCAACCCACTCGGATTCTGATGTTCAGCTTTCACTTGTTAACAGTTTGCACACTGCCTAACCCACAAGCCAACATCCCTCTTCATACCTTCCTAATAGAAGCTCCTCTTCATATCATGATACATCTTGGTCCCTCCGGGATGAATCGTAAACTTGGACCGATGACATTATCCAAGAACTTTTTTCCTCGAGTTCTCAACATCTAGAACACACAACCGTCCCTTCTTTCTCAACCATCCCCTCTGGTCAAGACTAAAATATTTCAGATCATCGATCTCAGTTCCATCCTCAAGCCTTCTGATCCTCTCGGCTATTAATGGATCATGTTTCTGCTTAGAAGCAATTCTCTCAATCAACACTGGTCAAACGTCTAAACAGGACAACATGGCAGCACTCTGACTAAAACTAGCAGTCGATCTTAACTACACACTACATGTAGTCAAAGCTTCTAAATCCTTCCATTCTGCCAACATAGCTAACACCACATTCTGATGTCTTCTGCTAAGAGCATCCGCTACTTTATTTCCTTTCCCAGGAGTATATTCTATACCAAAATCATAAGCAACCAAAAACTCCAGCCACCTCTATTATCTCATATTCGGCTCCTTCTGAGAGAATAAGTACCTTAAAGACTTATGATCAGTGTATAGCTCAAATCTCTCCTCTAAGAGATAATGCCTCCAAATCTTTAATGCAACGATCACCGAAGCCAACTCCAAATCATGAGTAAGATATATTACTTCGTGCGGTCTAAGCTGTTTTGAAGCGTAGGCAATCGCTATAACCTTCTGCATCAACATAGCTCCTAATCCAGTCCCGCATGCATCAGTAACACCAGCAACCCTTGGTTTCCATTGGGAACTACTAACACTAGCGAATTGGTCAACAAATGCTTTAACTTAAGAAATGCTTCCTCACATTTTTCAGACCAGACAAACTTCACCTCCTTCCTGGTAAGCTTAGTGAAAGGCGCTGCTATCCGTGAGAAATCCTTAATGAATCTCTGGTAATAGCCAGCAAGCCCAAGAAAACTTCTAATCTCAGTCACTGTCTCTGGTCTCTTCCAATTATTGACAGCTTCGATCTTATTTGGATCGACTGTCAAACTCTTCTCCGAAACCACATGACTAAGAAACTTGACCTTTTTCTTCCAAAAATGACACTTGGAAAACTTCGCCTTCAGCTAATGCTACCTCAACATCTCAAGCACCACTCTAAGATGATCCTCATGCTCTCTTTCATCCTTAGAGTATACTAATATTTCATATATAAACACCAACACGAATCTATCCAAATACTCTTGGAAGACTTGGTTCATCAAATCCACAAATAAAGCATGTGCATTCGTTAACCCGAATGACATTACTAACCACTCATACAAAACATACCTAGTCTGAAATGCTGTCAAAGGAATGTTGTCTTATGGATCATGCACATACTTGCGAAGATGAGACACATGAAATACATTATGGACGCCTGAAATACTGCACGGCAACTCTACTCTGTATGCGAGCTTTCCAATCCTCTCTATAATCTGGAATGGACCAACATATCTCGGTGCCATTTTCCCTTAAATAAATCCATAAACTTCCTCATCAATGCTGACTTAGCCACATCAAACATAAACCTCTGTTCAAATCTCCTTCTAAATTCAGCCCCAATCAACTCTTCCTCTGAAACTCCGACAGTAACACTATTCCACCAATGAAGTTCTGACCCTTGCAACTGTTTAGAGGCCAACCTTATCTTCTGCTCATCATCTAAACCCAAATCAACAAAGATACGCTAAGAATGCAACAATCAATTCTCTACTTCTATGGCATCCTCCGTTTCCATAAACGGTTTCCCACCAAGACTGGTGTAGTTTTTGCTCAGTTTAGTAAGATACAGAAGAACGGTCTAAGAGAGAGGGGAATACGTACTTATATATATATATATATATATATATCAAATACAAGTAAGTTACTATAGCGTTAACCCAAACCCTAATCATATTTTTGATTCATTGGATTATGTTTCAAAAAGCTTTTAGGTTTAACTTTTCTTTTAAGTTTTCATAAACCTATGCTGTGAACTTGTAACACCCCTAATTTTAATAACATTATTCAGGAGATTTAGTTAGATAAATTAAATAGAATAATGTAAATGTTAAGTGATAAGGGGATTGAGATTTGAAAATAAACTTAGATGCCGAGCTTATTAACTTAAATAGGCTTAAGAATGGGTTATAAGTTAATTAATTTACATAAGGGAATAATGGTTAATCCGCACCCTATTACCATAACCCTTATATATTTTCGTTCCTTAGGCCATTCACGTTCATTATTTATTTTCACAAAAATTAAACGCAGACATAAGAAGAGGACCCGGCCATTACTAGGAGGAAAAGAAGAGAAATTCAAATTGTAAAGCTAAAGAATTAAAGAAGGGGAATCAATCTTAATCTCAATCCAATCTCCTTATCTTAATTAAGGTGAATAATAATTCCATCTCTATTTTTATGAATATATGTTTTCGGATTTAAGATTAAATTCATTTATATGATGTTTTGGATGATGATATGCTTGAATTATAATCTATTTGATTTAAAAAAGATTGTTTAAATAGAGATTTATGCGGTTTTAGGGCAAAACCGATTGAAATTGATGTTTGAATTCCATGGAAAAAATTTATGTTGGGTAAAACATGATTTTGGAGTTAGGTTTTAATTTTGATAATTTTCCAAGCTATGGAAAGATTATTATGAATTTTCAAAGGAAAATACGATAAAATTGGGTTTAAATTTAATTTCAACTATTTCAAGAAGAAATTGGCTTTGAAATTTTTGTATGTTAGATAACATGATAAAAGTGAATTTCTGTGATTTTTGAGGATTATTCTTAAGTGATTTACTGTAAGAATTAAATTTTTTTGAAAGGAGGACCTAAATGATTTAATTGAGTTTTTAATGAAAGGGCTTATCTATAAAAATTAATCTTGATGTTTATCTAAAATTGAGAGTCGGTTTTTTTGTAAAGCATTTGAAAAGTTGAGGCAACCAATCGTATGTTTACCGTGGGCAAGTTAGTTAGATAGAATTTGCCTTAATTAGCATTAACCAACTTTTACTCAGAAAAGCAGGTCCAGCCTCAATTAGGAGTACCTTTCGACTCCAATGCTTCCGCTCCATCTCAGGCGAAAACCACTAAGCCCAAACTAATGCACACGGTATCACTTAGATGGTACGTTGTGGATTAGGGGAAAGGTGGAAGGCATGGTGTCGAAAGCATTGCTTTTGATGGGGTCAATACCTTTGTTTGCTTTAAGAAGTTAAGCACCTGCCTTTGTTTACTAAAGCCTTCGATGTAGTCGAAACATATGTTTTCGAAAGGAGTTTTATAAGTAGCTTACGAAAGGGGGTTGCCAACTTATGTTTAAAGATAAGAGCTTTCAAATGAGTTCCTTTAATTGTAAAATAATGCTTCCGAAAGTAGGGGTTCCAATTTAGTCGAAGCCCAGCCGTTGTTCTTTTGCCTTTTAAGTATATTGAAATCATCAATGCTTTCAAAGGGTAGTGTTTGTTTTAAAGATGCATTAAGTCACTTGCTAAATGCTTTTGAAAGGTGTTAAGGGTTTCGAAGGCCATGGCTTCGAAAGGGGGTTTCGGTGCTAACCTTCAATGCTTTATTTAAATGCTTTGAAGCTTTCGAAAGGATGGTGCCGACGCCATCAAGTTTTCCCCAATACTTTTATATGATAAGGAATGGTTTCAAAAGAGATACTTTCTTTTTAAATTCACTTTGACCCAAATGATATTTTTAATTTTAAACCCAATGGTTTCGGAAGGGGTACTTTCAAAGGTTTCGAAAGGGGTACTTTCAATGGATTCAAAGATATGCTTCTAAAAGTTAATAAGTAATACTTTATTACATTCGAATGTTTCAAAAGAAAGGTTCTAAAGTGTTTCGAAAGGCAGGGGCCTAATGTTAAGAGATTTTTATACTTTCTAAGGAGGTTATCCAGTGAGGTCGAAAGCTAGGTTTTGAAGGTTTCGAAAGCCTTAGTTTTCGAAACAAATAAACTAATCTCATTTTAAAAGAAACCAATGGCATAAATAAATAAAGCATTTTGAAAAGGAGTTTTTGAAGAAGTTTTCTTTGATTAAAAGGTTAAAGGGATTAACCAAGTGATTTTATTTGCTTCTTCATATATATATATATATATTCACATTATAATGGACCCATAACTGTATCTTGGGGAACAGCGGAATAACTAGCTAGGTTGACCCAGTAGTAAATATAAATTAAGTTAACTCCTGAATGTGTAGAATTGCATTAAGGAGGCCGAGGAATCTAGAATATAGGATGCTAAAATATTAAAGGAAAAGATATTGGCATGGGCCAATAGGTTCACAGTAAGCTCATGAAAACTGTGTATAGGAAAAGATATTGGAAGATGCCAATAGGTTCATAGTTGGCCCATGAAAACTATGTATAAATGAAGATGTCGGAAAGAGAGGTTCATAGTTAGCCCATGAAAACTATATCCGGATTAAGATGCTGACAGATGAAAATAGGTTCCTGGTCAACCTATGAAAACTGGAATAAGAGAAAATATATTGGAGTTACCAATAGGTTCCTAGTCAACCCATGAAAACTAGAATAAGAGAAAAGATATTGGACTTACCAATAGGTTCAGGGAGAACCCATGAAACAATAAAGATATTGGCATGGGCTAATAGGTTCATAGTTATCCCATGAAAACTACGTAATAGGACAGGGAGTCTATAAACATTTAACCGGTTATTAGTCAGCTTATGAAAACTATTAGGTTAATAGTAATCCTAGAAACTATAACCAAGACAGATAGTCAAAATGAATGGGGATGTGTAATCCAAAATTGATTCACTTGTTTTGCATATCATCATATCATATTATCTTGAGATGTTTTAACCATTGTGAATGCAAGAGCATTTATATGGCTTTATAAAAGGTTTTAAGATACTAGTGAGGAGAAAACTCATTCCGCTAAGCGGCGTGGTCTCACTAGATATCTAAATGGTTTGAGATAGTAGATTATTATTCATACCAGGCTTCATGTTTTCCTCATAAACTTGGGTACTCAATTGATTTTGAGTAGTTTGAGAGTTGAGGTTTTCAGGTACCTCTTTAGACGAATAAAGCTTCCGGAGATGTGCATGAGGCATGATGGATATCTAGAGTTCTCTTTTATTTTGATTCCGCTGTGTAGTTGTTGTAAAGGAAAAGCTGTTATATTACCTATATATACTCAGATCATCTAAGGGGGCATCTTCATATGTCGCTCTTGGCATATGTTGTAATAAACATATTTTCACTAGACGTGGTTAACGATTGTGGGATTATGTAATGAATTTGAAATGTTTAGAAATGGAATGGGAACTTGTTTGATGTTTTAACAAAAATTCATATTCATGTGTTTCTGTGTATCAATGTATCTTACATTGCCGTATTTGGTCGCCGAGGATTAATAACTATGGTTGACTGCAGCATCTTTAGCCGTTAGTTTTGGGCCTCCAAGTAGGGGGATGTTACATTCACTTTAGCTCTAAGATTAAGTAGTTTGAGATTTTAATGGTTAAATATTGATTTCCTTCTTCTTTTAGCTTTTCTTCCTCTTTTATCTTCTAATGGTGACCAGCCTCTATTTTAAATTTTGGATTATGAAATGAACGTGTAGTATGAGATACATGAGGGTTTAGGGTATATGGTTATGTTTCATTCCTATTTTACTCCATCTCTATTCCATTTTAATTCACCATTAGTTCATTTGTTAACATGGAACGACTACCCTTATTAATCACAAATCTCAATCCCCTAATCATCATATTATTTTATGTGAAAATAAGGGACACATCCCTAAAATCAAACTTAATACACAAAATATCCTCCCCAAAAAAAGATATAAATTACATCCCTATTTTCAAATACTGTAATTTTCTTCCCTAAAATACCCCTCTGCTTCATGGCTGAACGTTGTTTCTTCATTTGTGAATGTTATCCTTACATCCATAATTAAAATTTGCACCCCATTAATTATCAATCTTTAAAACACAATAACTTTTTGTAGAAATGACGGATTAACAAAACGTTTTCACCATTAAATCACAAATTTTATTATCTTCCTAATGAGTGGCATTATGCATATGTAAAAACAATGGTAGACCAAGTTTTACAAATTTTCTGCAATTATATGGTATGATTGCAGACAATTCAGCAATTATATGCAATAATTGCAGAAAAGTCTGCAATTATATGGGATAGTTGCACTTTTCTACGATTACTTGGAATAATTGCAGACTTTTATGCAATTATTTGAAATAATTGCATGAAAGTATGCAATTATATGAAATAATTGTAGAAAAGTCTGCAATTATTCCATTTAATCGTAGAAAAGTCTGTAATTATATGGAATAATAGCAGAAAAGTCTACAATTATTCCACTGAATTGTATAAAAGTTTGCAATTATTCCATATAATTGCATAAAAGTCTGCAATTATGTGGAATAATTACTGACATTTGAAGAAAAATTGATAATTATTTCATATAATTGCAGGAAATGGCAAATATACAGAGTAATTGCAGAAAACTTGGCAATTATATGGAATAATAGCAGAGAAGTCTGTAATTATTCCATATAATTGCATAAAAGTCTGCAATTATATGGAATAATAGCAGAAAAGTCTACAATTATTCCACTGAATTGCATAAAAGTCTGCAATTATATGGAATAATTGCTTACATTTAAAGAAAAATTAATTTTTTTCAAAAATTGCAGAATTCTCTGCAAATATATGAAATAATTGCAACCTAACTGCAAATATGAATTTTTTTGGTATCAACAATGGATCCATTTTAAAGATTGTAAAATTTATGATTTTTTGGTGAAAACGGCATACTGATCCGATGTTTCTACAGAAAGGTATGCGCATTTAAAATGCTAAAATCATAAAGGGTATTTGGGTCTTTTGGCGCAGATGAATTTGAAAATAGGCACTAGAAACGTAAGTAATTTTAGGGAGGATGTTTTCTCTATTTTTAAATTTAACAGAGATGTGAGCCAAACTAACCCTTATTTTATTTTATTTAGTTAATCAAATATCCTAAATAATGTAACTAAAAATTAGGGTCGTTACACAATAACTCTCTTTAATCATAGTTTTCATTGGTTCACTATGAACCTATCTAAATTGACAACTTCTTAATTAGTCATTGGGCATCCTATATTCTGGTCTACCTGACCTCCTGGATGCAACTCTATTCATTTAGGAGTTACTTAATTTACATTCACTACCGGGTCAACCTACCTGGTTATCCTGACCTTACTCCTAAAAATACAGTTATGGGTCCATTATATAGTGAATACATTTATAGAAGAAGCATATACAAAATAATACCAACATCTTTGAAATCATTTCCCCTTGGAAATTTGGTTAGTCCCTATAACCCATTATATATAGGCAGGCTTCTTCAAAAACTCCAATTTAAAAGCATTTAAAAGCTCTTTTATAATGTTATGGGGTTTACCTTTAAAAATTGTGATTGGGTTCTTTGTTTTGAAAACCAAGGCTTTCGAGACCTTAGACCTTTACTTTCGAAACCATTGGAAAACCTCTTTCGAAAGCATTCAAATCTTTTTTTTCAAACCACTAAGCATATGTCTTTCAAAACACTTTAAAACATTTCTTTCGAAACTAACAAAACATACCTTTCAAAAGTATTAAAACATTACTATCCAATTTATCGAAGCATAGCTTCAAAACCATTGAAAGTACCCCTTTTGAAACCATTGGGTTAAATATTAAACATATCTTTCTAGGTCTAAGTGAATACAAGCGAAAGTACCCCTTTCGAAACCATTAAAAAGAGTTTGGGAAAAACGGATGGCTTCGGAACCATCCCTTCGAAACCATTAGTCTTTAAGTAAAACAACATGAAGGATAGCGTCGAAACCTCTTTCGAAGCAATTGCCTTCGAAACCTTTAGTATAAGTGGCTACTAAAGCCCTTTTGAAAGCATTGGGAAGCGGCTTGGTATTTTTATAAAACAAAAGCCACCTTTTGAACTCATTGATGACTTCAATCCTTAGAAAGGTATAAAGACGCCAAAGTGGTTTCAATTGGGTTCAATCTACCATTTCGAAAGCTTTATTATAAAATCAAGGTAACTTATTCGAAAGCTACCTCTTTGAAACAAGGAGCAAACCCATTTGAAAGCATTCTTTTAAAAGCAAGGCAAGCAGCGTTTCTTTAGAAAGCAAAACGAAGGCTTCGTGTAACGACTTGGAATTTCACCTCTTTGATTTGGGAATATTTAATTAATTTTAAATATTCAAATAATATATTTTATAAATAAAATAAATTTCTTTTAAATAATAAATAGTGATGATGAAATAGTTTTTCAAATTTGTTAACAAAAATATTTAGTTCGAAGAAAAATCGAAAATGTGAACGGAATTCGTTTTTCGAAGTTTCGACTTTTCGTCGACTAAAAGTTATCGGAGACATTATGAACTCTAATGTAAATACGTACATATACATTTATAAATAGGTTAGCATGTGTTAGTAATATTTATGTATATACGTGTGTTTACTTAAAATTAAATAAGTTTAAATAGCAAATGAGAAGAAAGGAAGAAAAAGTAAACATCACTTCACACAAAACATGTTTAAACATCTAGGTACAAGGACAATTAATGCATGTTGGGTTAGAAAGTGTGGGAGGGGACAAATTTTCGTGAGTTGCATGTGGTGGAGGTGTTGGAACATGATGAGGTGGCAAAGGGAGAGTGGAGGGCAAAGGACATAAGGGCGTTTTGGTGATTTCCTTATTACATTTTATATAAAACATTTTCCATATTTTCTTTTTCTCATTTCTCATTCATTTCTTCATTTCAAAACATAGTCTCCACCTCCATGGCTTCCATTTAATTTTTCCAAAGTTAAAAAAACCTTAACTTTATGTTTTAACTTAAAATCTTTTTAGAAAATGATTTCTAACTTTAATTAAGAAATTAGGAAGTAATTAATTAATTACTGATTTTTAATTAATTAATTAATTAAACAAGGTAATTAGTACTTAATCATTAGTTAGTTAAGGTTGTTTATATTTAAGTGTTAATCAATTAAGTTAATCATCATTAGTTAAGTAATTAAATTTAATTAGTATTTGATTAGTAATTAGGAGTTAATTAATTATTATTTAATTATTTATTTAAGATAATTATTATTTTAAGTAAGGGTCTAATTATTAATTAATTATTAATCAAGTTAAATTTAAGTTAAGGTTTAACTAAAATTTAATTATGATTTGACTATTTTAAATGAAGGTTTACTTTATTATTTAAATTTTAATTAGGGAATATTTAATTAATTATTGAGATTAATTGATTTAAATTTCTTATTTAATAATTAATCAAAAATTAATTAGGGTTTAATTATTTATCTAATAGTTAATTCTTATTTAGTTATTAATTAAAGGTTTAATTATTATTAAGTAAAGAGTTTAATTATTATTTAATTTTTAAATAAAAGTTTTAAAGTTTTAAACCACTTTATTTCTGAAGATCGGTTTTGTTTTCAAGAAGTAAGTTTCTTTTAAAGGAAGATTTTAAATGATTTCTTTGTCGATTACCCTTAAGTAATCCCAATTGAATATGAGACCCAATGATATCTGTTTAGCGGAATAAAACATCGTTCTGCTAATTAAGTTATATTGGATATCTATTTGGTAGAATAAATCGCAAATCTGCCATAATTTCTCAAGTAGATTATGTGGAAATTTATTTAAGTATAATAAAAACTCATTCTGCTATTATATTCACTTAGACACGTGTTTAGCAGAACAAACCCCCGTCTGCTATTATAGTAACTTGGACATCTTACCTATATGTTGATTTGTTTGTTGCCGGCTGATTCCTTTATACATATCTACTTGTTATGTAAATACCCATGTTATAATTTGAGAAGTAAACTCAGCTAAATGAGAACCATTATGGTTACTAAGCTTCTTCTGACTTTTAAGGTCAATCATTCTTTTAATAATGTTTTCAAGTTAAGAAATGATTATAGTAATGGTGTTTTAAATAAACGTTTGTCAATCAAAAGGACTTTATTAACTGACTTTATTAAAGGAGTTTTGTTTTAAATAAGGAATATTTATAAGAAAGTTTTATAAATAATTTTGGATGTTCATAAAGGAAGTTTTGTAAATAGTTTGGAGATTTATAAAGAGATATATAAATGGTTTTGATATTTATAAAAGAGTTTTGTAAATTTAACTTGGTGATTTATAAAGAGTTTGGTAAATGGGTTTGGAATTTATGTAAAGAAGTTTCATAAATAAAAGAGATTTATTAAGAGGATTTATAAAAGGAGATTTATAAAAGAATTGAGATTGGATTTCCTTTAATTGGCTTTCTTAATTCTAGTGGTATGGACATTCGTTCAACACTTAACACCGAAGTGATATTGTTTGAGGTTATCTTTGTCTGTACTTTAAATAAAATTTTGTTTTGATCCTTTTATATGATTTGGAAATGAGAAATCTTTCATAGATGTTTTGTGAAAATACTTATGTCAGTGAGATAAGTATATGAATGTTTTTGATAAACACTTTGAAAAGAGTTTTAGTAAATGAAAACTTAGTTTGAGGTTATTGGTTGCTATGGGTAATAAATCTTTGAATTTGTTGTTTGTTTATTTGATAGTTAAATAACCGACTATCAAATATGGACCAAAATATAACTCCGGAAATATTTAGGAGATACACGTGAGTTATATGGCACGGTCATCTTCGATGATGCTGTACTATGTGTATAAATCTCATTTTGTTCTCCTAGGATAAATGATAGGGAGATCCGTCCACTTAAATGGTTAAGGGATGATCCCTGCTCCTATGTATTGGCTGATTATTTCCAAAAGAATCGGGGTTGACTTTACCGGAACTATCAAATGTTATTTCGAAGACGGATTTGCTATATCCGAAAACCAGTTCAATCCAATCCAAACGTTTCAAATTGAAGATGGAGCTTTTGAAGTGCAAGGGCTACTTACTACTAATCCTGAGGGTGATTCCAAAATGGATGTAGTAGATGTAGTGCCTTCGGTTTCGTTCAGACCCAGAACGAACTTGTATGGAACAATTTTGGTACTGCATTACTACTTGGAGGGCGGTGTTAGTATTCCAAGATGGTGGCTATATAAAAAGGTAATCGTAGCCTCAAGCCTCATCAACCGGGAAAATGACTAAAGCAGGGACGTGAAGCAGGGCTATGTGGGTTGCTCCCATAAGGGTATGATCATCCCAAGGTCTAGTATCGATATCTCTATATATGCTTCGGGGCCCATTATGGTTGTTCGATCGCAACCAAAGGGTGATCATATTCGGTGCTATCCAGTAAGGGGTAGGGCCAGTCCTGAGTAGCAGAGGTGCAATGCATTATGACCTCCCGTACATTTTATCTAGAGGTGTACGGATTCGGTGGGTAGACCCTTACCCTTTCATAGTTGGAATCCATTCTCCAATATGTGCCTTCAGACTTGATTGTATACCTATTATGCTGGACTTTAATAATGTAACCATTTCGGCTATGATTAATATGTATTTGTATTCTAGACATTATCATAATACCACTAGATTTTCTATGAAAATGTTTTGGTTATCGTAAGGTAAAAACATGTCCGTGTTTATGTGTGGCATGCTCTTACGAGATACCTTTGATGTTAAAAGATTTTACAAGTTATAATAAATTAATTCCTTGTGATTTGAGTTACTCACGCTGGTTTTACCAGACTGATTCAGGCGTTATTTTTCTTATAATGCTCGGGTCAGCCCGAGCATATTTTCTAGATTTAGCTGGATTCTTTGGAGCTTTCAGGTGACGAGCTGGATTCTCCCAGACGTATTCATGTACCTTATATTCTTCTGTTGTTTTCTTTTTGTCTGTATTTATCAGCAATTGTAAGGACAAACTGCTATAACTTTACAGGCTGATAATAGGTTAATGTACTTTGATGTTGTCTATAATAAAGATGATTTCTTTTTGTAAAGACTTATTCATATTATATATTACTCATCACGTTTTGTGATATTCTGTTCTTTCTTTTTCTTTTTTTCACCCTTAATGACCTATCTTTCGGACACTTAAATGATCGACACATGAATAACGATGATGTATCAAGTGTCGTGTTTAGGTGTAAGAAAGGCATATCATTACAACGTGGTATCAGCACTTAGGTTGAGCGAGAGCACCTAGGCTTTGGTGGGGTAAACTCATTTGAGATAGGGTAAGTGAGACCCTAAGATGAGTCTGAGTATATATATTGAGTACGTATTTGTTAGTGCTATAAAAAATGTTTTTTATTGTATTGATTTATCGGTTGAGAGGTTTATGAATTCTGATCGAGAAGTGGGGCGCCACGGTGTCTATTAGGGTTTCTAAACACTTAAACTAGGCAAATCAACATAGTATCATTTTAAATTGGTAAATGAAATATTTTACCTAGGAATATATTTTATATATAAAAAATAATTTTCAAAAAAAAGTATAGTTATATATGATGTGACTGTTGTTAAGAGTTGATAATATTTTATTATTATCATTTAGTGTATGATTAGTCATGCGCGTCCATTTTTGAACATTGACAATTTTCTAATCTATTGGTAGTTTTTCCTTTAAGTATAGGTTAGGTAGATAGAGTTATGGGAACATTGAATCGAACACCTTGTGAATTAAGTTTCACAAAATGACTATAATGCATTCGATGATAATGTTGGGTTAAAATTGGATTTTAATAAAAGGTGTTTATTAAAAGAAATATTTCAGATGATTTTATAAAAGTTGTTTTTATAAATCGGAATTATAAAATGTGTTTTGGAAATAAGATGAATTTTTAGGAAATTCAAATCCTCGTGGCTTCAATAAAGTTTTCAAACGGTTCTTGGAAAAGTAGTAATAATTTTAATTAAAATTACATTAAGATACACAAGTATTTTGAAAAATAATTTGAGAGTAAGATTTTTCTTTGGACAGTTCGGGGAATGAGCCTCAATCTATTTTGTGATGATCAAAATAATCTTCTAACTGACAATCAAATGTTTGCTTAGGCGAATGTGGTAGTGCACTTAGTAAATTATTCTCTTTTTCATTATACGATCGAAACAAGTTCGAATCGGATTGAATCCAAAGAAAGTGGAGGATAAATATTTTGTTAAAATCTATTTATTTGGAAATATATAGTACTATTTCAAAAAGAATAAATATTTTTATAACTAACTAGTTCGAGTGACACAGAAGTGACAAAAGTTGGGCAGAAGATGTGTTTGGATGGTAAACACTTCTCTTGAGTATTACCCTTCTTGGTAAAGGGGACTTATGATACTATTCGGTAGTACCCAGTTCCTTGATATCATTTTGGAGTTACTCAGGTTATATGTGTATTTTCTAAGGGTTAAAAAAATAAAGTATCATTTCAAAAAGTTTTTGAAACAAAAACCCAGGTATTTGGCTACTAAGTTTCAAATATAATAAGTTATTTTGATTAAAGAGTGGATAAATCAATGAAGTTAAAATTAAAATTAATATAATAGTATGGTTTAATAAACTTGATTTTATTAAAATGTGTCTTTTGATTTTAACATCTAGGAAGTGAAGATTAATTCGATGTTATTGGGCCGGCTAATAAAAAGTCTTTACCTTAGAGGTTTTTAAAAAAAAGTAGACTCTAGGACAGGGTTTAGATACCAACATCCTACTCTTCTTAGCTACTTACTAGACCAATTGGGTAAATAGCTTGTATTGGTTGACTTAGTTTTAAGACCCAAAATTTATTTTGGATCTACATTTGAATAGTTACAAACTAAATAGAATTAAAAACCCGATGTTTTGTATATATACTCTTAGGATGTATGAGAGTATTATAAAAAGTTAATAAGTTAAAATGATTTTATGAAAAGGTTTCACAAATAAGTTGTATCATTTAAAAATGTTTGAACCTAAGTTGAAATTGTTATGAAATGTTTTCATAAATATTATGGGAGAGTAGAAAGTAGTTAGGTAGTAAGAACCTTTAGATCAGTACATAGGTTGTACGTAGATCATTTTTCTTTTTCACATAATTCTCGATCAATGATTCGAGTACATGACTTAAGGTGTTTCACACCATTCCGAAGAAGGATTTATCACACGATTTTTGACGGCGAACACATGGTGAGGGTTCTTAATCTAGAACCAAAATTTTCTATTATAGTATATGGCTATGTAAGGAGAACATGAGTTTCTAATTGAGAAGCCTAATAAGAGTCCGCACTAGAGAATCGAGTGAGCGATGCTAGTTCAAAAGTAGAGCTATGTATTCGAGTGAGTGATCGAATTAGATTTTGCATGGAAATAATCTATGTACATCTTATAGATTGATGAGCAGTGTCAAGTATTTCTAGGTTAGGGCTGTGGAAAATTTTCGGAGTCGAAATTCTTTTAAGGGAGGGAGAGTATAACGACCTGCAATTTCACCTCTTTGATTTGGGAATATTTAATCAATTTTAAGTATTCAAATAATATATTTTATAATTAAAATAAAACTCTTTTAAATAATAAATAGTGATGATGAAATAGTTTTTCAAATTTGTTAACAAAAATATTTAGTTCGAAGAAAAATTGAAAATGTGACCGGAATTCGTTTTTCGAATTTTCGACTTTTCACCGGCTAAAAGTTATCGGAGACATTGTGAACTCTAGTGTAAATATGTACACATACATTTATAAATAGGTCAGCATGTATTAGTAAGATATATGTATATATATGTGTTTACTTAAAATGAAATAAGTTTAAATAACAAATGAAAAGAAAGGAAGAAAAAGTAAACATCACTTCACACAAAACAAGTTTAAACATCTAGGTACAAGGACAATTAATGCATGTTGGGTTAGAAAGTGTGGGAGAGGACAAATTTTCGTGAGTTGCATGTGGGGGAGGTGTAGGAACATGATGTGGTGGCAAAGGGAGAGTGGAGGGCAAAGGACATAAAGGCATTTTGGTAATTCCCTTATTACATTTTATATAAAACCTTTTCCATATTTTCTTTTTCCCATTTCTCATTCATTTATTCATTTCAAAACTTAGTCTCCACTTCCATGGCTTCCATTTTATTTTTCCAAAGTTTAAAAAAAACCTTAACTTTATCAAATTAATTTATGAAAAAACTTGTTTAAAACACTTCTCCTCCTTTCCTACACCAACTCCTTGCCATAACAAGCCCAAACTCCACCTTCACCACCCTAGGATGAGCCTCTATGCTTCATGGCCGAAACTACTTTGGCCTTTAAGGCTTCCAAAAATCACTTTTGGCTAAATAAAATCAAATTCCTAGGTTCGGTTCAAGTTGTAGCGTAGTTTGGATTAAGTTAATAAGCTTTTTGTAGCCTTTTGGTGAGTAAAGCTCACCTCTTTTTACTAAATTTTCAACTTTATTTTGATATTACTAGGTTGCTTAATATGATACTTGTTGGGATGAAATGGATGTTGATTTGTATGTGTAATATATACTTGGGTTTAATGTTGGTTATTATGTATACATAAGTGTTTGGATGTGATAGTTCGAATTGATAATTCAAAGCTTAAAAATGTGTGTATGGATGGAAAGTTATAACATTGCTTATGGTTTGATATTATGTCATGCAAACTTATGTTATGATCTTGTGTGAAAGTTGCTTATGTTAAAAAGGGCTAGCATATAGACTTGTATAAGCGATAAAGGATCCCTTGCTTTTGGAAACTGATTTACTTAAGCGTTTTTAAAAAAGGGTTTATAAAGTTTAAAACTTTGTTCCGGGTTTTAAAAAGACTTTCCTTTAAGTTTCAAAGTGATAAGGTTTTAAAAAGTTTAAGTTTTAAAAAGTTAGTAAAGAAATTTCAAGTTTTGAAATTACGGGTCGTATAGCGATAGTCGCCATACGTGCAATTCAGAAAAACTAACTATTTTTCTAGTCTAAACTTGTGTTAACTTAAATATTTTTAGAAAATTATTTCTAACTTTAATTAAGTAATTAGGAAGTAATTAATTATTTATTTATTTAATGATTTTTAATTAATTAATTAATTAAACAAGGTAATTAGTACTTAATCATCATTAGTTAAGGTTATTTATACTTAAGTGTTAATCAATTAAGTTAATCATCATTAGTTAAGTAATTAAAGTTAATTAGTATTTGATTAGTAATTAGGAGTTAATTAATTATTATTTAATTATTTATTTAAGATAATTATTATTTAATTATTATTTTAAGTAAAGGTTTAATATTAATTAATTATCAATCAAGTTAAATTTAAGTTAAGGTTTAACTAAAATTTAATTATGATTTAATTATTTTAAATGAAGGTTTAATTTATTATTTAAATATTAATTAAGGAATGCTTAATTAATTAATTGAGATTAATTAATTTAAATTTGTTATTTAATAATTAATCAAAGATTAATTTGGGTTTAATTATTTATCTAACAGTTAATTATTAATTAAAGGTTTAATTATTATTAAGTAAAGAGTTTAATTGTTATTTAATTTTTAAATAAAAGTTTTAAAGTTTTAAACCACTTTATTTCTGAAGATCGGTTTTGTTTTCAAGAAGCAAGTTTCCTTTAAAAGAAGATTTTAAATGATTTCTTTGTCGATTACCCTTAAGTAATTCCAATTGAATATGAGGCCTAATGACATCTATTTAGTGGAATAAAACAACATTCTGCTAATTAAGTTATATTGGACATCTGTTTGGTAGAATAAATCACAGTTCTGCCATAATTTCCCAAGTAGATTATGTGACATTTATTTAAGCAAAATAAAAACCCATTTTGCTATTATATTAACTTAGACATGTGTTTAGCAGAACAAATCCCCGTCTGCTATTATAGTAACTTGGACATCTTACCTATATGTTGATTTGTTTGTTGTCGGCTGATTCCTTTACACATATCTACTTGTTATGTAAATACCCATGTTATAACTTGAAAATTAAACTCAGCTAAATGAGAATCATTGTGGTCACTAAGCTTCTTTCTGACTTTTAAGGTCAATCATTCTTTTAATAATGTTTCAAGTTAAGAAATGATTATAGTAAAGGTGTTTTAAATAATCTTTTGTCTATGAAAAGGACTTTATTAAAGGAGTTTTGCTTTAAATAAGGAAAATTTATATGAAAGTTTTATAAATGATTTTGGATATTTATAAAGGGAGTTTTATAATTATTTTGTAGATTAATAAAGTGATATATAAATGGTTTTGATATTTATAAAAGAGTTTTGTAAATTTAACTCGGTGATTTAAAAAGAGTTTGGTAAATGGATTTGGAATTTAAGTAAAGAGGTTTCATAAATAAAAGAGATTTATTAAGAGGATTTATAGAAGGAAATTTATAAAAGAATTGAGATTGGATCCTTTAACTAGCCTTCTTAATTCTGGTGGTATGGACATTCGTTCCACACTTAACACCGAAGGGATATTGTTTGAGGTTATCTTTATCTATACTTTAAATAACATTTTGTTTTGATCCTTTTATATGATTTGGAAATGAGAAATCTTTCATAGATGTTTTGTGAATATACTTATGTTCGTGAGATAAGTATATGAATGTTTTTGATAAACACTTTGAAAAGAGTTTTAGTAAATGAAAGACTTAGTTTGATGCTTAGTGGTTGCTATGGGTAATTAAATCTTCGAATTTATTGTTTGTTTATTTGATAGTTAAATAATCGACTATCAAATAAGGACCATAATATAACTCCGAAAATCTAGGAGAAACACGTGATTTATATGGCACGGTCATCTTCGATGATGCTGTACTATGTGTATAAATCTCGTTTTGTTCTCCAAGGACAAATGATAGGGAGATTCGTCCACTTAAATGGTTAGGGGGTGATCCCTGCTCCTATGTATTGTTTGATTATTTCCAAAAGAACCAGGGTTGAGTTTACCGGAACAATCGAATGTTATTTCGAAGAGACCGGGATCGGATTTGCATTATCCGAAAAACACTTCGATCCAACTCAAACGTTTCGAATTGAAAATGGAGCTTCTGAAGTGCAAGGGCTACTTGCTACTAATCCTGAGGGTGATTCCAAAATGTATGTAGTAGAGGTAGTGCCTTCGGTTTCGTTTAGACCCATAACGAACTTGTATGGATGAATGTTGGCACTGCATTGCTACTTTGAGGGCGGTGTTAGCATTCCAAGATGTTGGGTATATAAAAAGGTAATCGTAGCCTCAAGCCTCATCAACCGAGAAAATGACTAAAGCAGGGACGTGCAGTAGGGCTATGTGGGTCGCTCCCATTAGGGTATGATCATCCCAAGATTAGTATCGATATCTCTATGTATGCTTCAGGGCCCATTATGGTTGTTCGATCGCAACCAAGGGGTGATCATATTCGGCGCTATCTAGTAAAGGGTAGGGCCGGTCCTGAGTAGTAGAGGTGCAATGCGTTGTGACCTCCCGTACATTTTATCTAGAGGTATACGGATTCGGTGGGTAGACCCTTACCCTTTCATAGTTGGAATCCATTCTCCAATAAGTGCCTTCGGACTTGATTGTATACCTATTATCCTGGAATTTAATAATGTAACAATTTCGGCTATGATTAATTTGTATTTGTATTCTAGATATTATCATAATACCACTGGAATTTCTATGAAAATGTTTTGGTTATCGTACGGTAAAAACCCGTCTGTGTTTATGTGCGGTATAGCCTTACGAGATACCATTGATGTTAAAAGATTTTACAAGTTATAATAAATTAATTCGTTGTGATTTGACTTTCTTATGCTGGTTTTACCAGACTGATCTGTGCGTTATTTTTCTTATAATGCTCGGGTCAGCCCGAGCATATTTTCCAGATTTAGCTTGATTCTTTGGAGCTTTCAGGTAACGAGCTGGATTCTCCCAGATGTATTCACGTACTTTATATTCTTCCACTATTTTCTTTTCTTTTTGTCTGTATTTATCAGCAATTGTAAGGATGGGCTGCTATAACTATCCAGGCTGATAATAGGTTAATGTACTTTGATGTTGTCTATAATAAAGAAGATTTCTTTTTGTAAAGACTTATTCATATTATATATTACTCGTCACTTTTTGTGAGATTCTATTCTTTCTTTTTCTTTCTTTTACCCCTAATGACCTGTCTTTCGGACACTTAAATGTGTTGGAAATGCGGATTACGAATCTTAAGGATGGATTAACACTAGAAAGGAGGGTGAATAGTGTTTAATGGATTTTATGGAATTTTTGAAATCTTTTCAAATTAAACACAAACAGATGCAATTCACAAGCACAGAGACAATTACAGAACCAAACACATATGCAAATAGTAAATAAAAGCAGTAAATGAAAGAACACATCAGAATTTTATACCGGTTTGGAGTTACCCTACATCCAGTCCCACAAAATTTCTTGTGCAGATTTCTTTTCAAATATGATATCGATATTACAACCTCGATTTCAAGGACACGAGATACACCCTCCTATCTCCGAGTCCAGGGCAAACCCTCTTGATTTAACCAAGCTACAAGATCACTTAATTGATTTACAGGCTACAATCACACCCAGTTGATTTATGGGCCACAATTACACCGTTTCCAATCACACTTTGATAGAGAGAGACTCTATATACTTTCATATTTCGATCTTTGATTACTAATGATCCTATAACTCTGAATAGCACTGAGACCTTTGAGAGAGAGTGGCAGAGAATCAAACTAGAGACGATCGAATTTGATTCACTTAGGATTTTAGTAGAATTTTGTTAAAGCATTTGAAATATAAGAGAATATTTGAGTGGAGAAGAAGGATTGAAGAAATGAAGAAAAACTTACTTAAAATTTGTTGAAAACAACGGGTATATATAGGGGAACAACGGTCATATCCATTCGCGAAAGGTTATAACGAATAGACACTTCTTTTAAAAATTTGAAATTTGAAATCTACGGCTACCATGTTGACATGGGGGTATAAGGATGTCAACATGCCTATGTTATTTTTGAAGATTGATTTTCTTTAAAATGATTTCTATTCTAAAATTTGTCAAAACAATTTCTAAACTTTGTAAACCATTTTGAATATAGTTTAAACTTATAAAAGAGTTTTAGAAAGTAATCTTAAAATATATAATCAATATATAAAAGTAATATTAAAAACAAAGTATAGACTTCTTTAAAATATAGTTTTTTAGATTTAAAGCTAAAATATTAAAATCAAGAGATAGTTTAAAAAAACAAGAGATGAATTTGAGATCAAAATATTAAGAGATGATAAGAATAGTTTTTGAATTAAGGCTAAAATATTTAAATTGATAGAGGTGACTTTTAAAAAGATAGTTTTTTGGAAAAATAGTTAAAATAAATTATTTTGAATATTTCGTGGATTCCATTCCACTAGAGAAGGTCGTGGGTTCCATCCCATTAAAGAGGTCGTGAGTTCCATCCCACTATTAAAGCGAGAAGGTGGATTCCATTCCACAATTAAAATTCGAATAAAGAATTTAGTGCTATTATGAAGTTTTAACATAAATCTAGACTCTATTACTTATCTTGATATTTTGAACTCTTGATACTCATGAGTCTTGATTTTTTCAATCTTAAATTCGTCAGTCTTGAATCTCTATACTACGCAGTTTTCATTCTCAGTACCTACATACATATAAATATAGCCTGCATATACATATATATCTAGACAAAGATATTAGTATTTATATTTTATAACAAGTCCTAAGGTTTTTGTCATCAGAACCATCATCTCAGGAACTAACAATCTCCCCCATTTTGATGATGACAACCTTTGTTTATAAAATATACTCCAATAAACTTCGATTCTACTCCGACTCCCCCTTATTCCAACAACTCCCCATTAATCTACTAACTCCCTCTTAATCTAAGCCTATCTAACCTATTTTATAATTCTCCCCCATTGTGATTAACAAAAACTAATCCTAAATTACATAACCCCCCCTAAATCTTATACTATAGCACCGTATATGATAATAACAAAGTATAGTAGAATGTAAATGAGACAGATAATAATATGAGTAAAATATAGTAAGGTAAATGTGAAAGATATGAAAATTTTAAACATAATAAATTAATATATATACATCATGTTCTTATCAAACTACACCATGTTCAGTCATATATTACACACCATATTTAAATCAATCCAAACCATACTAATCTAAACCAAATCAAATTAAACCAAACAATTCAAACCAAATCAAACCACATATGTCGAATCAAACATTTCTTAGAACTTGAACCCATCCTTCTTCACCGAAGATAGGATATGCCTTTATAGCATCCCATTCTTCATTATCTTTGTTCAAAGTTCCTTCTGGATTCGCTTCAAGTTCTTCTTTGTTTTAGGGCAGAGTTCATTCATTGAATGGCATCGAAGTGCCTTTCTTGTTCCTTTATCATCTGCATTTGGCTTAATTCTATGTGTCATTGATTGCAAAGGATAAAAGTAAGTATGTTCTTGAAGGAATTAAGAGTTTCTTCAAGGTTCTCACTTAGATTATGAATAGGAGAGGCCATTTTTTGGTCAAATATGAAGAAATTCAATGGGAAATATAGAGAATCGAAAGTATGCATTTTTCTAGAAGAAACATGTATTTAAAGAGTAAGAAAGTCATTTAAAATGAAAATACATGAGGTAGTTATGTCAATTTCAAAACAAAAAACAGTTTCTGGCCGTTATATGTCGACATAGGAGTAGGGGGATGCCGACATGCCCCTATTAATTTTGGCAATTTGCTTTGTTTCTTTATATTATGTACAAGTCTATATATAAACTTATATAATATAATAACAAGCATTCCAGAGATATTTTAGAGCTAATAAATAGAAATAAAGGATTTTCATTGATAATTTTAGTTAACACAACATAAAACAATACATAACATTAACTAAAGAGAGATACAAACTAATACAACATTAAATGAAACTAGTATTAGTTAGAGGATGATGAAGATGATGATAATCCAAGCTTGCGACTCACTTTCCCTAAGAACTTGTTCATTTTGTGGAAATCTTGTCCAACTTTTTACAAACGGATCTTTTGAGAATCCATTGGTTTTCCATGATAATCTTTTTGTTCTTGAGAAGCGTTTTGTTGGATGGATTGGTAGGAGTGATAGGGTATTCGATGCTTTCCAATGAAATCTCTTCGTCCTCCTTTCCTTCTTCTTCAATTTCCATCTCCTCCCCTTCTTCTTCCTCCTCCTCCTTTTCTTCTTCCCTCTCTTCATGAGCCAATCTCTCATCCTTTTCGGCAAGTGTTTCATATGGTTGAAACACAAGCAGAATTCTCATAAGAGAGATGTTAGCATGGTTAAACACCTTTCTAGAAATGAACTCCTCTCTCTTATAATCAACACCAAAGTAGTTGAAAATCCGAGTGAAGTAAATTCCATGGTATAAAGTGTTTTCACCTAAAGTAAAAAATTTGGGACGAAGTTCATCCAAAATCACTTGCGCCCAATTAATGTCATAATGCCCAAAAGTAGCAAAAAGAACCTTACAAACTTTTAAGGTCAGGTGATTGAAATTTCCCTTTCTTAGAGTTATGGTATGTTGCAAAAGAAGGTTTAGCTTTAGGACGGAAATTTTGGTTTATAAACTTAAATTTATCATCCCCTTCAAAAATGTGATGAAATGTCTCACGGTCATGTTCATCAATTTTAAGATCCGGAAGATCCATTCCCGTACTCTTACAACCAAGAATGTTACCCAAAATCTCACTATTTAAAACAATACGCGTTCCTTTAACGTTACTCCACACTTCCCCTTCATTTCCTTTATAAAAACCACGATTCAAATTTGCATAAAACATTTTGACAAGATTCGGAAACAAACAAAATCATTTTAAGAATCATCAATTAAGCTAAAAATTTGATTCTCTTCGAAAAGAGCATTGAACTCATATGAAGGAAAATCACTAAAGATAGCAAATTTTCCTATATGGACTTTTCCAAAGTTTACATAGCTAATGTAAGCTTTGATAGCTTCTGGATCATTATAGAGGAACTCTTTGGTGGCCTTGGACAGTCTCATGGTGGATGGAGTGCTTGAGGAAGTCATTTTTGAAGAAAGTAGAGAGCTTAAGAGTTTGAAAGAGAGTTTGAATTTTGAAATGAAAGTGAAAAGATAGGATAAAGTTAAGGAGACAAATAGATATCTAAGAGCGATGTTCTCTACTCAAGAGATACCTTTTCAGAGCTTTGGAATTGGCGAAGAGGTGGAGGGAAATTCAAATTTTTGAATTCAATTTGAACTTCAAATTTCTGGCAAGGATGTTGACATGGGGGGTAGGGTCATGTCGACATGGGTCCCCTAAATCATGTGACTTATTTTACTACTTTATTTAATATATATATATATATATATCTATATATCCTATAATCTAATTAATAATTTATTTGAAATAATATTAAATATAATAACACTTTAATAATAATATTTTAATATAAAAATATTATTAAAATAATATTATTTTGAAAATCAAAATTTTAAATTCAAACAACAAGCAATTTCAAAACATGCAAACAACCAAACATTCAAACAAGCAATTACAAAACATGCAAACAACCAAACATTCAAATAAGCAATTTCAATCAATATAATTTAAATGCGTACCTATTTTTAGATCCATATTTCCGAGATCATCAGACTCGTGAATAGCTGTAAAGCACATGTTTGAATTTTCCATATCTTGATCTTCATCACTAGAGGATGAGTCTGAATCATCTAGTGTAGCAGTATATGCTCTCTATCTTTTCTTTGACGAATCATTACTTGGAGAAAATTTATGTTTATACGGATGGGACAATCTCTTTTTAAGTGGCATGGCTCATCACAAATGTAGCATCTGACGTTATTTTGAGTCTTATTACTATTTCCAAAATTCTTTTGATCATTTCTCTTGTAATTGTTCATCTTTCTGTATTTCAGAAACTTTCTAAATTCCTTGTCATCAAGGCTATTTCTTCATCGTCGTCCCTGTTTGAGTCTGAACCATCTGTTATTGCACTGAATGCTATTGACTTCATTTCTGAGGCCTTGCTTTCTCTACTCCCTTGCATTTGTTCTTCAAACGACATCAATCCTAATTAATTCTTCAATTTTCAGAGTACTAATATCATTAGCCTCTTTAATTGCTAGAGTCTTCTAATCCCATTACGGAGTGAGTGAATTTAGAATTTTTCTAACTTGATCTTCTTCGGAAAAGTTCTTTCCTAATGCAATTAGTGAGTGCACAGTGCCTTGAAACCTACTGTACATATCTGAAATGGACTCATTTGGATTCATCTTGAATAATTAAAACTGATTGGTCAAGATAGATATTTTGGTCTTTTAACTTTGCTTGATCCTTCACGAGTAACTTGCAAAGTTTTCCAGATCTCATATGCAGACTTACAGACAGACACTCTATTAAACTCATTCCTATTAAGTGAACAGAATAGAATATTCATGGATTTGGAATTATTTTGTGCAACAGTCTTTTGCTCAGTAGTCCACTGTGCAAAATCAATTGTGGGTTCAATGTACTCAGTTTGTGTGATATTCCAAGTGTCTAATCGTATTGATTGTAAATAGATTTTCAATCTACATGCCCAATATGCATAGTTACTGCCATTAAAAAGTGGTGGTCTGGTAGTAGACCGACCCTCTACAAATGAACTAGTGACAGTGTTGACATTACCAGTGTTAGTAGCCATTTGAAACCTTTTCAAAAATCAGATTATGAAAACTTTGAAAACCAATGCTCTAATACCAAATGTTGGAAATGCGGATTACGCATCTTAAGGCTGGATTAACACAAGAGGGGGGGTGAATAATGTTTAATGGATTTTATGGAATTTTTGAAATCTTTTCAAATTAAACACAAACATATGCAATTCACAAACACAGAGACAATCACAAAAGCAGACACAGATGCAAATAGTAAATAAAAGAAATAAAGGAAAGAATACATCGGAATTTTATACTGGTTCGAAGTTACCCTACATCCAGTCCCACACAATTTCTTGTGCAGATTTTTTTCAAATATAATGTCGATATTACAAGCTCGATTTCAAGGCCACGAGATACACCCTCCTATCTCCGAGTCCAGGGCAAACTCTCTTGATTTAACCAGGCTACAAGATCACCTAATTGATTTACGGGCTACAATCACACCCAATTGATTTACGGGCCATAATAACACCATTTCCAATCACACTTTGATAAAGAGAGACTCGATACACTTCAATCTTTCGATCTTTGATTACAAATGATCCTATAAATCTGAATAGCACTGAGATCTTTGAGAGAGAGTGGTAGAGAATCATACTAGAGACGATCGAGTTTGATTCACTTAGGATTTCGGCATAATTTTGTTAAAGCATTTGAAATATAAGAGAATATTTGAGTGGAGAAGAAGGAGTGAAGAAATGAAGAAAAACTTACTTAAAATTCGTTGAAAACAACTGGTATATATAGGAGAACAACGGTCATGTCCATTTGCGAAATGTTATGACGAATAGACACTTCTTTTGAAAATTTGAAATTTGAAATCTATGGCAACCTTGTCGACATGGGGGTATAGGGATGTTGACATGCCTATGTTATTTTTGAAACTTGATTTTGCTTTAAAATGGTTTCTATTCTAAAATTTGTCAAAACAATTTCTAAACTTTGTAAACCATTTTGAATATAGTTTAAACTTATAAAAGAGTTTTAGAAAGTAATCTTAAAATATATAATCTATAATATAAAAGTAATATTAAAAACTAAGTATAGACTTCTTTAAAATATATAATTTTAGATTTAAAGCTAAAATATTAAAATCAAGAGACAGTTTAAAAAAACAAGAGATGATTTTCAGATCAAAATATTAAAAGATGATAAGAATTGTTTTTGAATTAAGGCTAAAATATTTAAATTGATAGAGATGACTTTTAAAAAGATAGTTTTTTTGGAAAAATGCTTAAAATAAATTATTTTGAATATTTCGTGGATTCCATTCCACTAGAGAAGGTCGTGGGTTCCATCCCACTAAAATGGTCGTGAATTCCATCCTACTATTAAAGCGAGAAGGTGGATTCCATTCTGCAATTAAAATCCGAATAAAGATTTTAGTGCTATTATGAAGTTTTAACATAAATCTAGACTTTAATACTTATCTTGATACCTTAAACTCTTGAACTCTTGATACTCATTAGTCTTCAATCTTGATTTCTTCAGTCTTGAATCTCTATACTACGTAGTTTTCATTCTCAGTACCTACATACATATAAATATATCCTGCATATACATATATATATATCAAGACAAAGATATTAGTATTTATATTTTATAACAAGTCCTAAGGTTGTTGTCATGAAAACCATCATCTCAGGAACTAACAAAATGACCAGCACACGAATAACGAAGATGTATTAAGTGTCATCTTTAGGTGTAAGAAAGGCAGATCGTTACACTTCGACCCCTTCAAAAGCTTAGTTTCGACTCCATACCTACCGCCTTTTTCCAATCCACTATGTACCAACGCATTGATACCTTGTGTATCATTTTCGACTTGGTAGGGGCGGTAGTACAGGGCGATAGGTAGCTACTGGAAGTGGCAAAGCAATAAAATTATGCAAAACTGTTTTCATTGCCTTTTTTAACTTGCCTATTTGTAAAAATCGAATTGGTTGCCAAAAACTGTATCAAAATCTTTTATAAAAGACTGCCGAATTTATTCAAAAATTATTTAAAGGTAATTAATGAAATAGCCCTTCCCTTTAACAAAACAAATTAGACATTTAAGTCCTCCACCTTAAAGAAGTGTTTGCCTGAATACATTCCGACATGTGTGAAATATCATGAAGATGAATACATTAAAGACATTTAAGTCCTAAAGACATTCCGACATGTGTGAAATATCATGAAGATGAATACATTGAAGACATTTAAGTCCTAAAGACATTTAAGTCCTAAATATCATTGAAGATGAATACATTGAAGACATGTGTGAAACAAATTGAAGACATTTAAGTCCTAAAGATCGGATCTCAACTTAGCATGAAGATGAAAAAAGAGTCAGTAGGGTTCCTCCATGCAAACTTAGATGTGTGTGCCTGAATACATTCTGACATGTGTGAAATATCATCAAAGATAGTGTGCCACACATTAAATGTGAACCCCAGATGTACTTCTATGAAACTGAAATGATGTAGCCTGGTTTCGGAGCGATCCGTTGTGCTGAAGGAAGAAATGGATAAGCTAAAATCAAATGGCTTTATTTGTGATGCTCCATACCCTGAATGGGTATCCAACCCAGTGCTAGTCAAAAAGCCTAACGGAAAATGGTTGACATGCATCAATTATTCAAAATTGTATAAGGCATGCCCAAAAGACAACTTTCTACCACCAAAGATCGACTAGCTATTGGATTCAACACCTTTCCATGAGCTGCTATTGTTCATGGATGCTTATTCCGACTATAACCAAATCCCAATACACATCCCAGACCAAGAACACACCATCCTCATAACCGACATGGGATTGTATTGCTATCTTGTGATGCCATTTTGTTGGAAGAACGCGGGAGAAACTTACCAGAGATTGGTAAATTCAATGTTCAAAAATCAGATTGGGTGCATAATGGAGGTCTATTTAGACTTTATGCTAGTGAAGTCATAGCAATCGATGAACCATATGGATGACCTATCAAAAAAATTTGGCACGCTCCAAAGATAAAGAATGAAGCTCAACCAATCTCATCGAGAAATTTCTTGGGTTTTATAGTAAACTCGAGGGGCATAGAGGCTAATCAAAGTAGATTAAGACCCTAAGAAATGTCGGAGCCCCAAAGAAAATAAAGGAGGTACGGAGCTTGAATGAGAAAGTAGCCACATTAAGTCGAATTATCTCAAAAGCTATAGACAAATGTATACCATTCTTTGATATCCACAAAGTGGGGAAAATAATTTTCTATTGGATACAAGCGTTTAAGGATGCTTTTCAAGCCCTAAATGATCATTTAGAAAGACCACCAGTCCTATCAGAACCTTTGGAACGAGAGGATCTATTCATTTACTTGACAATATTTGTTCATGCTTTAAGTGTTGTACTAGTATGCAAAGAGGCAAGGATCCAAAAGTATGTACACTACGTCAGCAAGAAGTTAACGGGAGTAGAAAGAAACTAATTGAAATTGGAGAAACTAGCCTACCGCAAGCCCATCCAATCAAAGTACTGACTAACCAACCTCTGAGGCAGGTGCTACACTAATGCAAAACTTTGAGAATGTTGTGGAAGTGAAACATCGGATTGACTCGGTATGATATATCATATCATCATAGGAGACCAATTTAATAAAAAGCATTGGCTGATTTCATTGCTAAATTTACTACCCAAGATGAGCAAAAGAAGAAAGCACCGGGGAAAGTGCTTAATGGAGGTTATACACAGATGGAGCATCCAACGAAGGTTGCTCATGGGCAGGAGTGGTTTTAATAATCCTCAAAGAATGATCATTCTATTTTGCCCTGAAACTTAAGCTCCCAGCAACAGACAACGCAGCTGAGTTTGAAGCACCAATCACGAGGCTCAATAGCAAAGGAGTTTGGGTCAAAACACCATACATATATAGCGACTCTTAATTGGTGGTCTACCAGGTAAAATAGAATTCAGGCTAAGGGAGCAAGGCAAGACCCCTATCCGACGAAGGTTTTGGAACTACTTAATGAGAATATTACACAATAACATACATCCCCCCAAAAAAACATGAAGGCCGATTCACTAGCCAAGCTGGCTAGCTTTGGGGATGCGCAACTTAGGGGTTTAATTATAGTGGAGGTCTTATCAGCTCCAAGCATCAACCAGATGGACGTAGATTGGATCCTAGAGGCTGAGGATGAAAAGGAATAATGAACGACCTCGATCAAGGAGTACTTGCTAAAAGAAACTCTCCCAAACAGGAGGAACGAAAGAAGAAAGCACCAGTACAAAACTCCATGATTTATTATTTAGGAAAGAATATTGTATAGGAGAGGGTGGCTCTCTATCCATGATGTGTCGCCAATAAATAAGCTAAGAGGATCCTTGCAGATGTATATAAAGGAGCCCAAGGAGATCGCACCGGGGGGTAGACATTGGCAAGAAAAATTATTCGCTATGGATATTTTTGGCTGACTATCAACCGAGATGCGGCTGATTACACCAGAAAGTGAGATAGATGTCAAAGATTCATGAATATTTCTAAAGCTCCACCGACAAAAATTACACAAATGGTAAGTCCATGACCATTTGCGGTATGGGGGATTACATTATCGGTGTATTGCCGATGTCAAAGGGAGGAGCAAAATACATCATTGTTGCACTAGACTATTTTATGAAATGGGCTAAAGCAAAAATGCTCTCCACGATCACCCTGAAGGGGACCAATTTTGTAGTTAGAAACAATTTCCGTCAATGTGGAATTCCAAAAACAATAATTTTCGATAATGGAACCCAATTTGACAGCGATGAATTCAAAAATTTCTACAGCAAGTATCAGATAGAGAAAAGACTTGTAGTGGTAGCACACCTACAAGTGAATGGAAAGGTGGAGGCAGTGAAAAAAATAATCAAATCCGTCTTGAAGAAATGATTGACAAAGGCCATGGACATGTGGGTCGATGAATTACCTTTTGCACTTTGAGCTACCGAACGACCCATAATTCTATGACTGGTTATACTACATTCACTTTGGCCTACAGGTCAAAGGCCATGATTCTAATCAAGTTAAAAGTGTATTTTAATCGAACGAACCATTACGATCCCAAAACAAATGAGGAGCTCCTGCTAGGGTCCCTAATATGGTCGATGAGAATAATGATGAAGCTGATTTAAGGGTTGCTTTTCGTAAGAAACGAATAGCTCGACATTATAATACAATGGTCAAGAATCAGACCTTCAAGATCAGCGATCTTGTTCTTAAACTAATCTTCCTTTGTCTAGTGAATATGGGCCCAAGCGGGAAGGTCCATATGCAATTAAACAAAAGCATGAATATGAAACATTCATGCTAGCGACCGTTGATGGGATATTACTCCCAAGGGTGTGGAATGACAAACAACTATGACGTTATTTCACTTGGATTAATCTTTGTAAATATTTAACTAGACTTTGATGTAACAAGGCAAAGTTTACCATTCTTTTGAATATAAAATTAATAGGCTTTGGGAATCGAAGAATTTATATTCTTGTTAACATAAGCATGCACTGTGAATAGTAGCAAAAATTGAATATTCTGTATTTGTATATTGTAGGTACATAGATGCCCGGAGATAGGTACCGATCGAATTTCGTTGTCCATGACTAGACTTAAGGAATGTAAACTTTCCAGGTATCATGCTATATATTCCAACTAACTCCTTTGGTCTATGATTAAGGGGTTGGAGTATTAATACATAGGGCTTGGACGAGATCATATGCCACGAGACCTTTTCCTGGAGATAGCCAAGGCATTGAACCATTGCCCTAAAACTGTTAAGGTCGATGTGTGATGCTCAGAGACAAGATACTTTCTTATTAACCCTCAGAGATAGGGCTATGCGATCAACACCCAGAGATAGAAATTTAAACCACTGCTCCAGGTGGATAATCATGGTCAATGCTCGGAGAAAGGTAGGATCCATCATGAATATCCAGAGATAGATATCCAAAACAGCACTCCGCGATAACAAGGAGCAGTATGGAATTCATACCTTACGCTAGTCAAATTGCATGTGCTTACAATGGGAGGTTAATGTGCTATGATTCAAGTGCATTATCAGAAAGCATAGAAAGATGAATAAAATAGAATATATAAAAAAATAATTGCGAAGTTTAAAAGGAAATTATTTTATTTTTTATTAACAAACTTTTTCGACTAAAGTGGGGGCTGTTCTCATACAAAACCAAACCAAGTACACAAACTTAAAGATCAACAAATGACTAAAAAAGAAAAGAAAAACCGTAGCCAAGCATTCTTCCTTTTCTTCCCTTCTCTAGAGGAATGTAAGGTATGCCTCTTGTGTGGTTTCCTACCCTTGCCTCCCTTTGAAAAATAACCTTTGGGATCGGTGTCCTAATCGTAGTCACTCCTTGGAGATTCAGGGGTATTACTTTAAGCACCATTGAAGGTGGTTAGAAGTTGAAACAAAAATTGGCATCGTAGGCAATGAAAATGATAGACAAGGAGGAATATCATAACAAGTTTCCCTTTTGATGTCCTTAACCAACATGGCTTGTGATCGTTGCATCCCATGCATTAATAATCCTGATAAATGCTCAGTGGCCTTAGTAATAACAATATCATCATCTCCTTGAATCCCAAGAAGATCGCCCACGGTCTGCTCATCTACGGCTTGGATCATTTCAGTATTAGGACCCAAAGTGGTACCTGCTAAGGTGGATGAAGTCGGGATGAGGGTAGACAAGATGATCGATTCAGTCTTGGAAACTTGTGTACCCAAAAATGAACCTCTTTCGGGTAGGGGAATGAAAGCAGGTTCTGAAACTTTAGAAACAGAAAAGTAGAGATTAGAAACATCAACCGGTGTCATTTGAGCCATCTTGAATATAGGTGAGCTTAATGATATACCCCCATGAGATACAGATGTCGTATGAACTGAGATATGGGTAGAGCATCCCTCTAGGATAGGAGATAAGATCGGTAACTTTGGGAACTGATTCAGTGCTCATAAAGCCTGGCTCCTTAGGGTTATAATAGACATCAAATAAAGATGCCAGAGTAGTTGAAATACTATAAAAAAATTCCTGGCGGCAGAAGTAGTAGTGGAACTGTGGAGAGAAGTAATGGTTTGAATAGCCGGTAGCACTAATGTTAAGGAAATAGTAATTTCAAGCACTAGCATTAAGGTCCCAACTACGGGTCCTTTGGGAATAGAACTAGAACATTCACCAAATCCTTTAAACCTAGCTAAGATTAGGCCCCAGTAGATGCATAAGGATGCAAGAGGAGCAGATTGGTCTCAAGTGCCTCTTTGTCTTCCTTTTTCGAAGATTAAGTTTTAACTCCCCCTCGTTGATCTCAATTCCACCAGAATGCCCCCATTCCTGATTCAATATCTCCTCCTAAGCCAAGGCTAAATATAGGGGATACACTTCTTCCAACTACCTTAAGTTGTCGAATTTAACGAGTTTGAATAGAACTGCACAAGAGTGGGCTCAATTTCAGATTTTACTCAGTCCTCAGTGGTTTAGACTCGTTCATCGGCCATTCTTGCATGGATCTCAACATTGTCTCTCATCTGATGAGTATCTAATAGCTTGTTGCAATAATTCTAGGCCTGAGTTAGCGCATCATCCTTCTTTTTCTTCTCAACCTCTAGTAGTTCTTTCAACCTCTTTTATCTCTGAGGCCTGCTTATCCATAATCTTTTAGAGTTTTTCATTCTCCAGCAAAAGAATGTGGCACCTATGGTGAGTAACTTGCCTCTGTTAGGCTTGACGTTCTTCTTTAAAAGACTTTGTCTTTTCATCCAACTTCTTCTCAACTTCATCTAGCAAAGCCTTAAGCCTTTCAACTTCTTCATCAAGGGTTTTGATGATACATTTATCGTCTTGTTTGAGATACTTCATCACCTCAAGTTTAATCGTTCTCCTATAAGAAACTTTAGAATTAGCCTCCGCTATCTCCCGCCACTTGTGGTATTGATCATACACATTACCCACGCAAGCTACCATGTCTGTACCAACCTTTTGAGGACTATCGTTTATGTAAGGGAAAAATATGATGTCATCAAAACAAATTTTCGGCAAGGTGCTCCTTATGGCATCCAACTGTAGGTTTGTAACGACTTCAATCTATGTAGTAGAAGTAGGAGTATGAAGTTGCCTTTTCCTATGCCTTAGTTGAAGACTATCAGGAGGCGCTAACTCGGATGACTATTCAGACCATCGTAGCACATGGGAAGGCATTACTAGTTGCGTTGTAGGAGGGGCTCAAACTAGAGCAATCATTACCTCATTGATGGGACAGAGTTAGGCCTCGTTTGAAAAACTATCCATACTATGTGGCAGCGGAGAACGAGACATGCGTCGAGGAGACGGAATTCTCTCAGACTCTCCATAGCACTCATTACGAGACATATAATCTTTGTCACGTACCAAAATTTTCGACTTTCGAAAATTCGACATCGATACTCACTTTATCGACTGCCGAGAAATCGAGTGCCGGAAACTCCAATAGTGAGGGTTTTAGAAAGAAGAGATAGAAAAAAAGATAGAAGAAGGAGAAAGAAGAAGAACAACAACAGAACAACATCAAAATAGAAAACAATATCAGAATCTTACACATCGCAGCGGAATAACATATAATAGATAATCAATAGTCTTTTAAAAACAAAGAACTATATCAGTTTATACATACATCAATCATCAGAGTCAATATACAACAATGGACAGTTATATAACTTGTCCTCATACAGAATACACAGCGGAATAAATACTATCAGATACAAATACTACGTCTCGCCATCCAGCTTATTTCCAAAGCTCCAGAATATCCAGAATATCCTGATAATATAACTCTAGGCTGCCCGTGTGGAAATTGGTGGGCACCCAGAGTTTAGAATGGAACAATAAACTCCGAGTCAGTCATGGTGACTGGTGTGAGATCGTAAAACAGTTTATCTTTAAAATAAACAATAGAAAGATTTAAAGTCAATTCGTAATGCTTTTGGAAAATGAAACTACCATAAGACCTCCCACCACACACACAATGCAAACGCAGAATTGGAGGAGATTTCTTCTTATGATAGTCAAAGATGCTTACTACGCAAAATCAAATTCTTTTTTTTTTATTATTAGTGCATAGTGTAGAAAACATTTCGAAAGTATAATATTAATCTTAGCCAGCATAGGCATTCCGCACTTATGCCTACTATAGCTACTATGTTCAATAGCAGGTTACCGCCACATTCCATAGCAGGTAATACAACTAAAACCGTACAAGTCGCGTATTGTTTCTTTGGATTTCCAACAAATGGTCAGGCTAAGGAACTTCCTATCCACGATGGGTACGTCCCTGGAATAGACGACCCGAGAACCTAACCGGATCTCTGCCAACACAAGGCCGGGTTACCTCTGCAAAAATAGGTAACTACTGACACGCGTATGCCATCCCCCGATCGTCACCGATCTTCCCGAGGATCCCCGATTTCCAACAAACCACATCGATAATAATGCAGCAACCACATAGGTTAAGTATCTGGGCTCCATACCATGATACCACCTCTATCCAGAAGGAATGACATACACTAAGGGGCGCTACTCCCTAGAACCTTGCCGCATTCTTCCTGTTTCGACCATTTTCGGGGTGTGAGGCTCGATGAAGTCTCGTCCACAAAGCTACGCTTTCTACAAAGCCCTGCTTCGGGTCAAACAAAAATGATCAACCTATGATCACAAAGATATAAGATCAAACAAATGATCATATCACAAATGATCAAACACTGATCATTTCACAGCAACACTTAGTATGCCACGTTACCAAATTGGGATATATCGCTGATAAATTTCAACTACATAACCTCTGAGCTCGTACGTCTCAGAGAAGGGTGTTAAGCTAAGAGAATAAATTCTCCGCCACCAACAGAAATGTATTTGAAAGAAATCAGCTTTATATCTCAAATTGTAACGTCAGACACACATCCATACAAGTCTGTTCCGGGATCGAACAGAACCGAAGGCACTTCTCACGAAGCCCTTGCACATCCGGATAATTTTCTAATCACGTCCGGACTTCCCGTCACTAAGGGTGATAAAACCTCTAAATCGGAGATCAGCCGATGTAGAGTAACTCGACGGTAATCCTTCCGCTTTCAAAAATATCCGGTCTTCAACACTGGTCTTCGAATGCGATTCATAACGATGTATCACATATTCGGAATGGGTTATACGACCCCATGGTCCTTTCCCGGCTAACCCGAATAGTGAGTGTTTATTTAAAAACAAGTGTGGCATTCAAATTCATCCAATTCACAACAAATACCTACTCAAGGTAATTATTGATAGTCGGTTATTTAACTATCAATAAAGATGCGCAACATCATCAGATTCCAAATAATTTTCCCCAAATTATTTATCTTCAAAAATATCTTTACTAGATATAAAATTTCCACACTTCAAAAATAAATCAACGTTTATTTTTAAACAACTTCCCTTTCTTTTATAAATTCCATAGTGAATTTATATTTCAAAATATCTACTGATATATGATTCTCAAATCGATTTCAAATATTCAATTTCAATTTATCTTTAAGAAGATAAAATCTCAAAACAGTTCATTTCATATTGGAAAAACATTTCCCTACTTATTTAATAATAAGTATTTCACAAATCATTTATTTTCAACATTTGAAAATATTCGATATACTTAAATCAAAATTAAGTATATATTCATTCTTTAAGGAAAACATTTACTATAACAACATTTATTTGAGTCAAAACGAATGTTACGTAAAACATCGTTACGACGACTCAAAATCACTAGTATAGGGATTCGGAATTAAGATAAATATATAAATCCCAATACTACATCAAAACATTTCCTTTTGGAAATCATTTACTATAACAACAGTGTTATAGTCCACCATTTCCTTAAATTTCTCGAAAACGTCTATTTTAATAACAAGTGTTGAAATCTATGCTTTCGATTCATAATTCATTTTAAAAACATTTTTTTAAATGTTTAACTTCATTTTTTTTAATATCACTTCTTCAAAAATAAATCCATTTTACTAAACAATATATTCACTGTCCAAAATCGTGAATATAATTCACTTAACCCAATTTCAATCCTTTCTACGCATTTTAATTTCAATAGAGATTCGCTATCCAAAATCGCGAATATATCTTCTTTAAAAATCTTCTATATTTAGTTTATCCAATTCAATTGATCTTGAATTTATAAAACAACGTTTATAAATTCTATTTTTATATTTTATAATAACTTTGATTTATAAATCTCCTTTATAATCAATTCGATAAATATTCCATTTAAAGGCAAAAATCCAATTTATAAGTAAATTACTTATAAATCCTTTATTCTACAACTTCATTCATTTTTAACTTCACAACGTAAATCTATTAATTTCATTCACTTATGAAATCCATTTATACTTCTTTTTAACACTTATAAAATTCGTTTTATAAGTCCAATATTTTGATTTATAAAATATCAATTTTATAAATCTTTTTATACAAATAATTTATAGTTATTCAAAAATCCCACTTAAACCATTTTATAAATAAATCGACTTTTATTTCAAAAACGACACTTCGGTTATATTTCACTAAAAATTATAACTTTTATAACTTTAAAATTTTACGTTTATAAACCGATCCAAAAATTCCATAAACCGTATATTTTAAAAAATCACTTTAAAAACCCTTTTAAAGTAAAAGTCGTTATTTTTACATTTCAAAACTGAATCCGATGATGCAACAACACCAATCAGTCCATCAGAACAGTCAATATCATATATCAATATGATAACAGAATATATCAAAATATCTGTAAATAATCAATACGGTGAGGAATCCAGTCGGATCCCTCCAACCTGTTTCCCTGCATCCACAGATGTTAGCACAATACCAATTCCGCTCCAGTACGGAATTATCACGGTATATAGGTTTTATAAAAATATCCGCTTACTAACGGCGCAATAGGGTCTCATCCGCTATACGAGGCGGGAAATCAATCAATCCAATATATACATATGCCAATATGTATATACTGCTATATATATAGATATATCCTATCATATCTAATAGCACATTCAAACAAATCAATCAATAACTGCAATTCAATTATAAATCTGAGTGAGAAGATCTCACCTTGATTTTAATTCTGATTTCAGCGTTTATTTCGAATGAAATTAAACACGCGTTTAATTTTACCCGAAATTCAAACTAGCTCCAAACGAATTAAATCCAGTTGCATCGCGAAGTACACGTCGAGACGACTCCAACGCACTTTGTTTCGTCAATTTCTGATCACGCAGCAAAAAGTTATCGCATTCAGAAGTTTATACAAATTTTAATATAATTATTTACAATTTTTTTTATTATCAAAACCCTACACTGCATCACAGCCGCACGTTTTGAAATCATCAGATCCATGCCGTGTAGTCTTTCTTCCCGCACGCGCTTGCTTCAGGCTCCTGAACGAACGAAGAAACCCATGCCGCCACTTCCTCCTCAATTTCGCGACCACTCACGTCGATCGAGACGTTGATCAGAACCCGGCATTCGAACGACGATAGCGAGCTCTCCCCCCGGCAAAAGCCACGTGCAGCTCGGTCTTGCCAACGTCGAGAAAAAGGTGCTCGAACGTGATGCCTTTTCGCGAGATTTGCCGATGATCCCTGACGATATTTGTGATCATAGCCGTTGAAATGGAAGCTCTCGTTGTGATCTACATTTTTACAGTTGAAGAGTTCTTGAATAGATCGATGGATGAGGAGATCGAATAGGAAGAAGATGAGAGCCTTCTGGCCATAGAAAACAATGGTGGCGGCTGGCTCTTGAGATTAGGGTTTTTGGCAATTGAAATGAATAAAGGTCCTTTTATAGATTTTCTACCGAACACTATTCATTCGTGATTTTTCCGAACTCCGATTTACGCGCGGTAACTGGCGTTTCTGGGGTTTATCCCGCGTTCCGGACACAATGGAACAGGTTTCAAAAGCTAATTCGGTCATCTGTGCGAGTTACGGAAATAAACGATCAATTTAAATTAAACCGATTTAAATCGATTTCGAGGCGTTTTAATTTGTACCGGACGAACGGTAAATCCAAAAATTACGAAATTTGAAATCTTACAATAATATCACATTACGGATCCGATGAAACTGGTTTCGTCGAAATCCGAGACTTTTTGAAAAATGACTATTTTTAACTCGACGATTCAAAATTAAAACGATATTGATGCGTTTCGAGCTGCCACGATCAAACGACAACTCCGATTGATACGAAAATTGAAATCCGATAATAACTAACTATTACGGATCCAATGGAACTGGTTTCGTTCAATTCTGAGACTGTTCGAAAATTGGCTATTTTCAGTCGATAATTAAATATTAAAATATTCAATTTTCACAGATTAACTTCAAATTCAATTTTAAAAGTTCTATAACCTTTCTATAACTCCAGTATGATTTAATATAACTTTATAAATCATTTCCAGCACATTAAACCCATACTTCAATTATTTCTGGAATTTCAATCATTAAATTATCGATTTAATTGACCAAATTAAATCCGATATTCGAATAAAAAATTATTCGACTTCTTAAATTCATTTATTAATATTTAAAATCAATTAAATATTCAAATTTTAATTATCAAAAATTCTGGGTCGTTACAGACTTCCCCCTTAAAAGAATTTCGTCCTTGAAATTACAAGTTAGGAAGAAAGGTCCTTAACTCGTCTACTATTTTTCACAATTCAATAGTTTTCTCAAATTTTCAAAACAAATCTTTCTAATAAAGATTCGTTATCATTCAACTAGCTTTCTAACTTCAATTATAAGTTTCAAATAGCATTGTTTACTTCAAAATTCGAATTTAAGTTTAAATTCAAATTTTAACTTTCAAAATTTTCTCAAAAATTTTCTAACGCTCGGAATTTTCGAAAAATTTCGCCAGCGTCTCCTTTGCGCGGCTAATACGGCACGACTACAAAACGTCTCTACGGACTCTCAGATTTCAAAAAGAAAAAGAAAAAGCCAAGCGGCTAGACAAGAAATCATCAAAAACTCATATTATAATTCAGTTACATACCTTTTTCGAGCAATTCACTTTATCTTTGAAATCAAATCCAATTCCTTTATACACCTGTATATCCTACTAGCCATGATATCTAGTTACATATATTCAAACCATTTGCTAAATTTTATTACAAAATTTCAATATAAACTACTTATACCTTTTTAGCTTACTATTGAAGTTGCATATTCAATTTCGTTCAATCTTTACATTTCAATTCCATTTGAATTCAATTCCAACATTTAATTGGATTCAGTTCAATTTCTGAATATTGAATTTTATTGATTAGCTTTCATTCATACTGCACCATTTTAAATTAGTTTCAGTTACTAATCCATTTCAAATTCTAATTCACTTATTCAAATTCGGTTTCAACATTCAGTTTTAATCTTATTCACTTCATTTATTCAAATTTATTTACTCATTCACAAATTCTTTCATTTTCAATTTGAATCTCATTTCTATCAAATTCCAAATATTTTATAAGTCTTCGACTTATTTACATCTTGATTTATAAAATCATCTATACATTCATATTACTAATTCTATTCCTTTATGAATTTTATCTTCAAATATTTTTCTGGAACTTTATTTCAAATTATATCTCACATTAATATTTCATAAATATTTCTACATAGTATTCCAGAGTTTACCAACATTTCAAAAACCATTTTTGAAAACAGTTCAAATTATCCTTTGAATTTTCTAAAACAAAATCCAAATTTTCAAAACAACTTCCATTTAAAACAATTGGCAGCAATTCCTCTTTTGGAAACCCGAAAATGAACACCAACGATGCCGCGGTCATCATCGAAGTTATTTTCCAGCGACCGAAAAGAGTTTAGAGCTTTTCATTCCCTCAAAACATTTTTCAAAACCCTTGAAATTCATTTTCCACTCCAAAAAGAATTTAAACTTTTCAAATCTCCAAAATTTTCAAATCATTTTCAAAACATTTCCAAATACTTCTCTGGAATTCTGTTTTAAATTGTAATTCACATTTATAATTTATATTCTCAAATTTCATTTATATGTGAATTCATTTCTTAACTTTGGAGTTACGATTTCAATTTCTTGTTTAATTTCAATGATAATAGATTAATATTATCAACTCTAACAACCATGCAACCATATACTATAGTACTTTATAGAAAAACATTTATTTTCTATACAAAAATAGTTTTAGGCAAAATTATCTCATTTACCCTATTTAAAACAATATTGTGCCGAATTGTTCTATTCAAGTGTTTAGAGATCCCTATCGATAGAGTTGTACGGACAATACCGACCAGAATCCATATACCACTCAACAAACCAATCATCACAATATAAAACAATTTTATATTCACTAACAAATACGCACTCGTGTCTATTATTACACTCAACTCATTCTAGAGTACTACTGACTCTATCTCTAATGAGTAACACCCAACAGAGCAGGGTTGTCGCTTAACCATATGCTCTGATACCACGCTGTCACGTACCAAAATTTTCGACTTTCGAAAATTCGACATCGATACTCACTTTATCGACTGCCGAGAAATCGAGTGCCGGAAACTCCAATAGTGAGGGTTTTAGAAAGAAGAGATAGAAAAAAAGATGGAAGAAGGAGAAAGAAGAAGAACAACAATAGAACAACATCAAAATAGAAAACAATATCAGAATCTTACACATCGCAGCGGAATAACATATAATAGATAATCAATAGTCTTTTAAAAACAAAGAACTATATCAGTTTATACATACATCAATCATCAGAGTCAATATACAACAATGGACAGTTATATAACTTGTCCTCATATAGAATACACAGCGAAATAAATACTATCAGATACAAATACTACGTCTCGCCATCCAGCTTATTTCCAAAGCTCCAGAATATCCAGAATATCCTGATAATATAACTCTAGGCTGCCCGTGTGGAAATTGGTGGGCACCCAGAGTTTAGAAGGGAACAATAAACTCCGAGTCAGTCATGGTGACTGGTGTGAGATCGTAAAACAGTTTATCTTTAAAATAAACAATAGAAAGATTTAAAGTCAATTCGCAATGCTTTTGGAAAATGAAACTACCATAAGACCTCCCACCACACACACAATGCAAACGCAGAATTGG
This sequence comes from Allium fistulosum, assembly GCA_030737815.1. Lineage (NCBI taxonomy): Eukaryota > Viridiplantae > Streptophyta > Magnoliopsida > Asparagales > Amaryllidaceae > Allium > Allium fistulosum. Next base: position 1,115,169,471 of record CM060905.1, read on the forward strand.
AGGAGATTTCTTCTGATGATAGTCAAAGATGCTTACTACGCAAAATCAAATTCTTTTTTTTATTATTATTAGTGCATAGTGTAGAAAACATTTCGAAAGTATAATATTAATCTTAGCCAGCATAGGCATTCCGCACTTATGCCTACTATAGCTACTATGTTCAATAGCAGGTTACCGCCACATTCCATAGCAGGTAATACAACTAAAACCGTACAAGTCGCGTATTGTTTCTTTGGATTTCCAACAAATGGTCAGGCTAAGGAACTTCCTATCCACGATGGGTACGTCCCTGGAATAGACGACTCGAGAAGCTAACCGGATCTCTGCCAACACAAGGCCGGGTTACCTCTGCAAAAATAGGTAACTACTGACACGCGTATGCCATCCCCCGATCGTCACCGATCTTCCCGAGGATCCCCGATTTCCAACAAACCACATAGATAATAATGCAGCAACCACATAGGTTAAGTATCTGGGCTCCTTACCATGATACCACCTCTATCCAGAAGGAATGACATACACTAAGGGGCGCTACTCCCTAGAACCTTGCCGCATTCTTCCTGTTTCGACCATTTTCGGGGTGTGAGGCTCGATGAAGTCTCGTCCACAAAGCTACGCTTTCTACAAAGCCCTGCTTCGGGTCAAACAAAAATGATCAACCTATGATCACAAAGATATAAGATCAAACAAATGATCATATCACAAATGATCAAACACTGATCATTTCACAGCAACACTTAGTATGCCACGTTACCAAATTGGGATATATCGCTGATAAATTTCAACTACATAACCTCTGAGCTCGTACGTCTCAGAGAAGGGTGTTAAGCTAAGAGAATAAATTCTCCGCCACCAACAGAAATGTATTTGAAAGAAATCAGCTTTATATCTCAAATTGTAACGTCAGACACACATCCATACAAGTCTGTTCCGGGATCGAACAGAACCGAAGGCACTTCTCACGAAGCCCTTGCACATCCGGATAATTTTCTAATCACGTCCGGACTTCCCGTCACTAAGGGTGATAAAACCTCTAAATCAGAGATCAGCCGATGTAGAGTAACTCGACGGTAATCCTTCCGCTTTCAAAAATATCCGGTCTTCAACACCGGTCTTCGAATGCGATTCATAACGACGTATCACATATTCGGAATGGGTTATACGACCCCATGGTCCTTTCCCGGCTAACCCGAATAGTGAGCGTTTATTTAAAAACAAGGATGGCATTCAAATTCATCCAATTCACAACAAATACCTACTCAAGTTAATTATTGATAGTCGGTTATTTAACTATCAATAAAGATGCGCAACATCATCAGATTCCAAATAATTTTCCCCAAATTATTTATCTTCAAAAATATCTTTACTAGATATAAAATTTCCACACTTCAAAAATAAATCAACGTTTATTTTTAAACAACTTCCCTTTCTTTTATAAATTCCATAGTGAATTTATATTTCAAAATATCTACTGATATATGATTCACAAATCGATTTCAAATATTCAATTTCAATTTATCTTTAAGAAGATAAAATCTCAAAACAGTTCATTTCATATTGGAAAAACATTTCCCTACTTATTTAATAATAAGTATTTCACAAATCATTTATTTTCAACATTTGAAAATATTCGATATACTTAAATCAAAATTAAGTATATATTCATTCTTTAAGGAAAACATTTACTATAACAACATTTATTTGAGTCAAAACGAATGTTACGTAAAACATCGTTACGACGACTCAAAATCACTAGTATAGGGATTCAGAATTAAGATAGATATATAAATCCCAATACTACATCAAAACATTTCCTTTTGGAAATCATTTACTATAACAACAGTGTTATAGTCCACCATTTCCTTAAATTTCTCGAAAACGTCTATTTCAATAACAAGTGTTGAAATCTATGCTTTCGATTCATAATTCATTTTAAAAACATTTTTTTAAATGTTTAACTTCATTTTTTTTAATATCACTTCTTCAAAAATAAATCCATTTTACTAAACAATATATTCACTGTCCAAAATCGTGAATATAATTCACTTAACCCAATTTCAATCCTTTCTACGCATTTTAATTTCAATAGAGATTCGCTATCCAAAATCGCGAATATATCTTCTTTAAAAATCTTCTATATTTAGTTTATCCAATTCAATTGATCTCGAATTTATAAAACAACGTTTATAAATTCTATTTTTATATTTTATAATAACTTTGATTTATAAATCTCCTTTATAATCAATTCGATAAATATTCCATTTAAAGGCAAAAATCCAATTTATAAGTAAATTACTTATAAATCCTTTATTCTACAACTTCATTCATTTTTAACTTCACAACGTAAATCTATTAATTTCATTCACTTATGAAATCCATTTATACTTCTTTTTAACACTTATAAAATTCGTTTTATAAGTCCAATATTTTGATTTATAAAATATCAATTTTATAAATCTTTTTATACAAATAATTTATAGTTATTCAAAAATCCCACTTAAACCATTTTATAAATAAATCGACTTTTATTTCAAAAACGACACTTCGGTTATATTTCACTAAAAATTATAACTTTTATAACTTTAAAATTTTACGTTTATAAACCGATCCAAAAATTCCATAAACCGTATATTTTAAAAAATCACTTTAAAAACCCTTTTAAAGTAAAAGTCGTTATTTTTACATTTCAAAACTGAATCCGATGATGCAACAACACCAATCAGTCCATCACAACAGTCAATATCATATATCAATATGATAACAGAATATATCAAAATATCTGTAAATAATCAATACAGTGAGGAATCCAGTCGGATCCCTCCAACCTATTTCCCTACATCCACAGATGTTAGCACAATACCAATTCCGCTCCAGTACGGAATTATCGCGGTATATAGGTTTTATAAAAATATCCGCTTACTAACGGCGCAATAGGGTCTCATCCGCTATACGAGGCGGGAAATCAATCAATCCAATATATACATATGCCAATATGTATATACTGCTATATATATAGATATATCCTATCATATCTAATAGCACATTCAAACAAATCAATCAATAACTGCAATTCAATTATAAATCTGAGTGAGAAGATCTCACCTTGATTTTAATTCTGATTTCAGCGTTTATTTCGAATGAAATTAAACACGCGTTTAATTTTACCCGAAATTCAAACTAGCTCCAAACGACTTAAATCCAGTTGCATCGCGAAGTACACGTCGAGACGACTCCAACGCACTTTGTTTCGTCAATTTCTGATCACGCAGCAAAAAGTTATCGCATTCAGAAGTTTATACAAATTTTAATATAATTATTTACAATTTTTTTTTATTATCAAAACCCTACACTGCATCACAGCCGCACGTTTTGAAATCATCAGATCCATGCCGTGTAGTCTTTCTTCCCGCACGCGCTTGCTTCAGGCTCCTGAACGAACGAAGAAACCCATGCCGCCACTTCCTCCTCAATTTCGCGACCACTCACGTCGATCGAGACGTTGATCAGAACCCGGCATTCGAACGACGATAGCGAGCTCTCCGCCCGGCAAAAGCCACGTGCAGCTCGGTCTTGCCAACGTCGAGAAAAAGGTGCTCGAACGTGATGCCTTTTTGCGAGATTTGCCGATGATCCCTGACGATATTTGTGATCATAGCCGTTGAAATGGAAGCTCTCGTTGTGATCTACATTTTTACAGTTGAAGAGTTCTTGAATAGATCGATGGATGAGGAGATCGAATAGGAAGAAGATGAGAGCCTTCTGGCCGTAGAAAACAATGGTGGCGGCTGGCTCTTGAGATTAGGGTTTTTGGCAATTGAAATGAATAAAGGTCCTTTTATAGATTTTCTACCGAACACTATTCATTCGTGATTTTTCCGAACTCCGATTTACGCGCGGTAACTGGCGTTTCTGGGGTTTATCCCGCGTTCCGGACACAATGGAACAGGTTTCGAAAGCTAATTCGGTCATCTGTGCGAGTTACGGAAATAAACGATCAATTTAAATTAAACCGATTTAAATCGATTTCGAGGCGTTTTAATTTGTACCGGACGAACGGTAAATCCAAAAATTACGAAATTTGAAATCTTACAATAATATCACATTACAGATCCGATGAAACTGGTTTCGTCAAAATCCAAGACTTTTTGAAAAATGACTATTTTTAACTCGACGATTCAAAATTAAAACGATATTGATGCGTTTCGAGCTGCCACGATCAAACGACAACTCCGATTGATACGAAAATTGAAATCCGATAATAACTAACTATTACGGATCCAATGGAACTAGTTTCGTTCAATTCTGAGACTGTTCGAAAATTGGCTATTTTCAGTCGATAATTAAATATTAAAATATTCAATTTTCACAGATTAACTTCAAATTCAATTTTAAAAGTTCTATAACCTTTCTATAACTCCAGTATGATTTAATATAACTTTATAAATCATTTCCAGCACATTAAACCCATACTTCAATTATTTCTGGAATTTCAATCATTAAATTATCGATTTAATTGACCAAATTAAATCCAATATTCGAATAAAAAATTATTCGACTTCTTAAATTCATTTATTAATATTTAAAATCAATTAAATATTCAAATTTTAATTATCAAAAATTCTGGGTCGTTACAATCTTTGTCTCGCCTCCTATAATCCCATCTGTGACATCTTCTTATATACGAGTCATGAGAAAATTCGCAAGGGCAGTCAGAGGAACCTTATTTCCTATACTTAATCCTTTTTTAGATTATTAAATAAGCTTTGGTATTCCATTGAATCTGAATGTAAAGCAAAATATAAGTTAGCTCTAATAAAATAGAATGATAGTGTAAGTGGTGCAAAAGTGTGGTGTGGCATGTGTATTGGTGTGTCCCAGTTCACTCCCACATATCATGGATTTAAAGTTTGCTAACAAGGTTTATTTCCTTTGCTCCAGCTATAGGCACTTTAGTTGGCAGACGAATAGGTGAACCAATGATGTCGATACTAATGTTTCCAAGACCAAAAGAACCATTTTCGCCCTACATGCTCCTGAAGGATCCATAAATATCCCTAGATAAAAGGATGTTTGTTTCCTCTATTGTAGAAGCCAGTGGAGGTTGTGATGATGTGCGAGACGAAACGATCTTTACTTTTGTTTATCAAAAAATAACTAGAACGTGGGCATCACCACTCTTGTCGCTAGAAGACTGAGGACCAAAACCTACATCCTTACCTCTATCTATATATTTCTCTCCACCAATGTCTCCTACCTCTTGCCCCTTCCCATGATCAATAGTAGGATCTTCTATAGGGGCGCTTCCTGATACTCATCGATATTAACTTCGGCCCCAGGCTCCTATGCATGCTAAACATCCTCTTAAACCTTAGGCACATGGCCTACACTACCGCTTTCCTCCAAAGATTATAGGCCCGTAGGTTCTCGTTAGTAAGAATGAGCCTCAAATCCCTTTCTTTAAGCATAATCTTTTGAAGAGACGCAAGAGTGCTTGCTAAGGCTGCTTTGCTAGGTCTTCTGAAGTCATCTACAAATGCAAGAAATAATGAAAATTGTGGTTGAAATTATAATAACAGCTTTAGCAAAAAGAGTGAGCACAAGCCTTATGTCTAGATAACCACTTTTTTGCAATGTTGGGCAGACAAGGCTCAAAGAAAAACTCATCTTTAAAATAGCTCAATTTGCTCCAACGCCTTAGCACTATTCGACGGCCTCTAGAAGGTTCCAAGAAAGTGATCGAAGGGGATCCCTTTTAATGCTTAAAGCTATATAAATAATGGATCTCTTCAACAGAAGGCACTTTTTTCAAATGGCGAACAAATATCATGTATATGCTGTTTAGGAAGGCATAACTAGATGGATGTAATTGGGCTGGGGAAAGCTTCATAAATTGCATAACTATAAGAATGAAATGATTAAAAGGCAGAACACATACAACCATACACATATATCGGTTGCAGGCTGTATACCATTTAGGAGAAAGATGTGCCCATTGATAGTGTGCCGAAACCTAAATTTCCAAAAGGGATTCCATGTCTCTCACTATCTGTCCGAGAGATGCCTCATCCGATTTTGAAGCCAGAGAATATTAGGTATCTACCAAAATAAAGGCATCTTCGATATCAATATCAGGAGTAACTTCTAAGGAAGTTTCTTTAGGCAACACAAAAGGAACTATCTCTAAATGTTGATCCATACGGTGAAGTTGGTTGAGGCTGAGAAAGTGTAGAAGTGGACTTTGTTACAGGCACTATCGTGGAACTAGATTTAGTATAGGACTTGATGTTTTTTGATATAGATGGATCTGTGGCCATTACGGAAAGACGCGAGGAATTTCTACGATCCATAACTATTAAAATACTTCATATTCAAAATAGGTCAGGCGGGAATTTTTGTTTGACCTTCATACTGGAAAGAGGGCCCTATATGGCCTGTAACGACCTGCTTTTTTGGACGTTTTAAGAAGACACACATGTCGAACTCAAACCATAAAAAGGGGCAGATTGTTATTGGGGTAAACAAGAAAAAGTAGAGAAAGAAAAACACAACAGAAAATGGCTAATTTCACATTAATTAAATTAATTAATAATTAAATCAATTAAATCACATTTTTATTTCAAAGTTAATAACTAACAATTTTCACCATTTTTGATTATTTAGACATTTGTAATAAATTAAAATAAGTTTACATATCAATTCAGTGTTAACTATTTCAATAATTACAGTGTTCAATTTCAACTGTAATTATATCCAATTAATTATAATTTAATTCAAATAAATTGTTTTAAATTTGATTCCAATCTTTATTTCAACCAATTAAAATCTGATAACATAGTTAACATTTGTTTTACATTTCATTAAATTAATATACTCTAATTTCCATCTTTTATTTGTACCAATTATTATATTTTAGTTATATTGGATTTTGTCAATTTCACACATATGAATAGAATTTTAAAACCCCACATTGATTTGTTTATCTTGATTTCACTATTTAATTAAATCAATTATTACATTATGAATACAATTAACATTTCTATCCAATTTATTACATCCACACTTTTCAGTTATTGTATTAACACACATAAATGTAACATTTAATTACACTTAATTGCAACAAATCCATTTATAATAATATAAATTCCAATCTAATTTAACAGGTTAAATAAATAGGTAACCTATAACAGTTTGTCACCAATTAACTTTTATTCACATTAATAAGTTTATTATTTCAACCAAATGTTATAATTACTTTCCTAACAAAATTTTTATCCAATTACTATTAATTATATATTATCTCATAAATGAATTCATATTTACATTTGTTTTCTTATATTCATTTTATAGCCAAGTATAACATTTACATTATTTCAATAAATTGGACTTCATTCAAATTGTTAATAATTATCTTTAATTAACATTGTTACCTTACATTCGGTATTGATTTCATTATTAAATTACAAATTTTTTTATTTCTTTCAATATTAAATTACCACAACTTTATTAAATTTACAATTTTAATTATCGAAAATTACGGGTCATTACACTCTCCCCCACTCAAAACTTTTCATCCCCGAAAAGGAAAAAGAAGGGAAAAGAAGGAATTAAGTAATCAATATATCTTGTTCAAGATATTAAATTTGTAAACACATAAATTTACAAAATTACATATTTTTTAAATAAAATATATCAATTTATAACCATTAAGTCCTTTTTATATTCAAGTTAACAAAAGTTTGAAAAATACTTCATAAAAATTTCTAAGTCCAAAATTCACGGAAAATTTCGGCAGAGTCTCCTTTGTATGGAGAGGCTCGGGAGAAATAATAATATCAATAATAACAATATATCACATATATTTTAAAATATTATGTCCCAATAGCGGGAAAAACAATATAATATCGCTAGAAAATCGTAATCCGAGAATGTACATATTTGACGGGCAAATAACGCTTATTTTATGAAACAAAAAGCAGTAGTAATTGCTTCCATAACCTGCATTTCACTTATATAATCCAAAGGAGTTAAAAATTATATAGAAGAGAAATATTTTTGAGTCGTTTCAGCTAATAACAACAAAACAAAACAACATACAATAGTCACTTACAAACAAACAATACAACTATCATATCATCACATGCAATCAAAGTAATCAATCATCCATCCATATCAAGCAAAACAAATGGTTTGTTCGGGTTTAGACACTTTTAATCGCATAGAATGACAAATAACTACTAAGTATACCATCTACTCAACAGTCTTAGATAAAACTTAATAAATTATTCATACACCCTAAACAATTAGAAGTATCTTTACCCAAACAACCCATAAACCAAAACAAACAATGACTCCAAGCATTAATCAAGTTCATTCCTATTAATTTCATTTCACAGCATTTTTTGTTTGTTTTCCTTTTCATTCATACAATGATTTGTCTTTTTAATTTACATTTATTTCTTACAAATTTTTATTTCCATTCATTCATTCAGTGTTTATTTCATTTAATTTCATTTATTACTTACAAAATTCATTTTTTTATTCATATCATGTCAATTTCTTTTTTTTTATTGCATTACATTCATTGCTTCCATAAGTTGTTTCCATTCAGTTATATATAATAACCAATGAATTCATTATTTAAGTATTACATACATCTTACTACAGCTTAGTCTACATTTATTAATTTACATATCTGGTTTCCATTAGATATTAATATTCATTAGTGCATAAATTCATTCTCAAGTTCTTAACCTTAAATTTTACATTCATTACTCTTATATAATGTCATTGAATATTAAATCTATTTCCTGAATCCTTTTTAACAATTTTTGAAGTTATAGCCATTAAATTTTAATATAGTATTCTTTTTAATTATTCATTTTAATTATCAATCGCTTCAAACATCAACTTAAGTTTATAATCTTTTACTTATAGTACTCACTTTTCCATTACATTTGATTTAGTAGCAGTTCAATTATAACTTAAGTTTATAATAATTATAATATCCAAAATTCTTATTTATAAAAGAAATTACATTAAACACTTTCACTACTTAAGTTTTTCTTGTATAATATTCCATTACATGTTCTTGTTAACATTACAACTTTTAATATTTGGTAAGTTATATATATGTTTTTAAGAATGTAATTTAATGTTACACAAGTTTATCTTATTTATTTTAATTAGCAAAATGTTCAATAGTTTCACTTCTCATTTTCATATCCTTTTTATTTACAGGTTACAAGTTCCAAATTTCTTACATATTTCATTTATAACTTAGCATTTACTTTCTTATTTTCATTTAGAAGTTCCAATTATTAAATAGTTAAAATTCCATTTCATTACAATAATTGAAATCTCTAATTTATAGAAATTTAAGAACTAAATACCGGGTTCCATTTCAAATCATTTAAAATAATATATATGTATATATACTCATAACTCCCATATTCAATCATATTTAAAATTTGAAATTTATATTTATTTATCAAAATAAATCTGCAGTAAAACTACTACAATGGCCTTTCCACTTTGAAACTCGAAAACGAATGTCGATGATGCGTGCACTCATCACCGAAATTATTTTCCAACGATAGAGAGGGGAGTACAGAACTTATTTCCTTCCAAAATTCTCTTTTAAAGACTTCTTTCAAATTATATTGAAATATTTATATCAGAAAATACTTCCAAATAATACTAATATATTCCAAAATCCTTTGAAAGAAATTTTCAAAATCCTGAAACTTTAAGTTCTAAAATTTCTAATTTATATTTATTTTATTTACAAATCTTATTTCTCAACCAATATTTATAAATCTCACTACCTAACAACAAATGTATTACAACCAAATATATCATTTATAAAATTTATTATTTTATATACAAAAATATATAATAGGCAAAATTATTTCATCTACCTATATTTCAAAACAAATATTGTGTCAGTCTATCCAATTAAGTGTTTAGAAATCCTTATCGATGTCATAGCGTCCTATGCACCAACCAGAATTTATAAATACAAAACGGAACAAATTAAAACAATACAAAAAACCTTTTATAACACTAACAAATACGCTCTCTCATATATATACACTCAACGACTCATTCTAGGGTATTACTACCCTATTTATATGAGTCAGACCCCATAAAGCTAAGGTCATCGCTAAACCAAAGCTCTGATACCAACTGTAACGACTTGCCTTTTTGGACGTTTTAAGCAGACACACATGTCGAAATAAAACCATAAAAAGGCGCAGATTGTTATTCGGGTAAATAAGAAAAAGTAGAGAAAGAAAAACACAACAGAATCTCGCAGCGGAATGACAAAATGTAATAATCAAATAACAGTTCATGAAGCTATTTACAAAACATTTGATTATACTTATACAACACAGAATCAGAGTTACACACATCAGAGATAAATAATTTATGCAGCGGAACAGTATGAATGCAGTGTAATAAATATAGTAAATAATAGTAGTACAAATCTTCGTCTTCGTCCTCTAGAAATAAGGTCTTCAAATTCTAAAATGCTCAGGCTGACCCGAGCAAATTGAAAAGACAAAACACTCGAGTCAGAACTAAAAAATCTTATGTAAGTTAAATCAACGGTAAATATGCGTGTGACGGCGTTAGAGATGTTTACGGGGTTTGACATCTCCTATCCAGTGTCTAACGTGGGTGCAGTAACTTAAGAGATGTTCGGGATTCACATCTCCTAAGGATCTGTTAAACTATCTACTATGTAGTACAATACGCTATTATAATATGTCTACCGTAAACTGGAGGTTTACCCAGAGGGCACTCCATAGGTATGGTACAAAACAAACTCATAGAAGGCACACTAGTGCATGTGAGCATGGCACTCGAGGCAATGCCAGGGTAGATATACCATTTGTGTATCCAGACTGGTGGTAACACATGGCAGCTACTACCACCCACCTCGGAACACACTCCCAAATCAAAATCAAGGGTGGCCACCAAATCAATCACAAAAATCAGAATATAGTATCGACGAAGTGTGCCCGGTCGAAGGAATGACCTTACTTGGCCCTGCGTGGCTCCAGATTTTAGTCACATCTAAGTTGACTCACGGGAGTCAGGGTCACGTCATACCTTATACAGCAATCGTTCACCAAACCATCCTACTTCATTTCTGGAATCTCCACTGCGTACACAGTTGTTAAAATGGTTTTCGGTATTGGCAGAGAGTATGACAATATCCGATCTCGGTCGCTTTAACAACCAAATGCTTATTTCACACTGGATGGTTCTTTTACATTTCAAAAGTCACTTCACAATTTATATCAAAATATCATATTCTCGAAACCATAATACTTTCGAAATCATATTCACTTTAAACCATATTCTCTTTCAAATCATATCGTTTCCAAAATCATAATTTCTTCCAAAAATCATATTCCCAAAATAGGTTAAATCCTTACTTCAAAATCATCCTATTCAGTTAATTATAACTTTTAAATCCCAACTTAGGTTATAACATCATTTAACCGTATTCTCTTTCAACCCAATGAATTGAATATAAACACTTCTACTTTACTTAGTTTGGAAATTTAGAAAATAGTTTAAATAATTATAAATAGTAAAATAGTCATAAATAGTTAACATACTCTAAAATAGTTTAGTTATAGATCAAGGATACTGTTAAATTAACTTAAGATAGTAAAAAAATTAAAATAGATTAAATATAATTAAAATAGATTAAATAGATTAATTAGATTTAAAATAAGTTAAAATGGGTTAATTAGTTTAAAAATAAATTAACTAGTTTAAAATAGATTAAAATGATTTAATATAGTTAATATAGGTTAAAATAGTTTAATAGTTTGGAAATCTTAAAAACTAGAGTTTTTAAAATGGTATATTTTTAAAACGGTTTATATTAAAACTCGAATATGAAATTTATATCAATTTAAACTATTGATTACATTTCAACACATTTTGACTAATTTCAATTTCCAAAATCCAATTTTAGATTTTAGAATTCCGATTCTCAATAAATTATTTAATTCAATGTCGCTTCCAATCCATGTTCAAAATATCACTTTAAATTATTCCAATTTCAATACATTTCCAAGTTATATTTCCAACAACTCAAATAACTCAATTCTGTCAAAATTTCACTTATATCTCAAATTAGACTTTTAAATTTTCAATTTAATTTCTTCAAACCAATTCACATTTTAACATAAAACTTGATTTTTCAATAATTCAATTTATATAAATCAAATTTTATTTCCAAATATCATTTAATTAAATTCAAAAATTTTAAGGATTTAAAATCATATAATTTAACCAATCCGGTGTCCATATATAATTCTCTATCCTAGGGTCAAGTGATACGGATATTTATCACTTCAATCTGCAATTTAATATTTTACAGTTATATATCATTTCGAACCGCAATCCCGAATTAAATAAAATCCATAAAATCGCTCGAGTCTATCATTTCAACTCATAATGATTTTTCCTTATTCTATAGATCGTTCGGGTATATATCATTTCAACCCATAATGAATTTTCCAAATATTAATTAAGGGAACTTGCAGAGTGACGGCATTTCATAAATCAAATATAGCATCAAATCATCCAATAATAAATTCAAACATCCATCACAATCATCATCCAATTCAACCAATACATATCAACAATTAATAGATTATTATATACAGGAAATTAACTGGCAAATTTAAATTTAGTAATAAATTAAATGAAAATCTAATCCAAAATAAATTCAAATTAACAGGAATAGTAATTTAAAAATATCAAACAGCCATAAATAGATTCCTAATCACATCATAAATTTAATTTAACCAACACAAGAAATTTTAGAAGTTGTGAGTGGGTCAAATCACTCACCTTCGAATATAAATCCAATTTAAATCCAATTTAGGGCCCAAATTCAAACGATCTCCGAATTCTTCCAAACAAGCATCAAAGTGTCCGGAATTTAAATACGATCCTAACGGAACAAATTGCGCGTGAATTGGACCTCGCATGCAAAAGTTATGCTAGTTAGAACGTTTTAATATCAAATAAAAAGAAACAAAATAAAATAATAAAAGATAATAACTAACCGCCACGTCACCATCACTATTCGTCACTGCAAACCCTATGCCTGAATCTCGGACTCGGTCCATCCAACAGCTGACACCGCGTGATTGCACGCCACCACGACCGGCCACCGCCGCGCTCCATGACCGACCACGACTTTTCCCACTCCCACGATCCACGTAGATGCAACCCCACCCGAAACTCACACAGCCGCCGCCACTTAGGGGAAACCCTACTCGAATTTTGCAGCACGATCTAGCCGTCAAATCGTCGAACGAACCATGCCGATGCAATCCCCTCGGTCCTCTCTACAAAACCCATAAATCAGTTCGTCGATCCGATGAAGTTGATCCACGCACGATGAACGGCCGCGGATTGTTCTTCAATTTCTGGACAAATAGTGATTCAAATTGAAAAACGAATTACAAATATGAGATGCGCTCGTCGAGAGCTTCAAATTGATATATAATTCGATATATTTTGAGGAGTTTGAAATTTTTGATTTGATTTTGATTTGCAATTGAATTGCAAATTTGGTTCTAGTTTGTCTGCCATTGGAAAGAGGAGATGAGAAGGAAATGTACGTACAGACAAATGAAATAAGAAGTAGCTAGGGTTTATAATGGGCTATTTATAGGTAGGTCAGAATTGAGATGAATGGACACGGTTGATTTGAAGGTTAAGCGATAAATGACCCGAAAATCCCGTTCTGCCTCCGGAATGAAAATGGGTCATCCCATATATCAAAACGGATGTTTTCCATATATTTAAAATCAATCAAACAAGTTTCAAGTCCTAATTCAGTCGTATGAAGAAGTTATGATAAAATCAACTTATTTCAAATTGATTTCAATTGATTTCAATTAAATTGATTTCAAAGCGTTTCGAGTCCGTACGATCAAAGGACAAATCCGATCGCTACGAAGCTTGAAATCCTATAATAATTCACCGTTATGGATCCGATGAAACTGGTTTCGTCGAAATCCGAGTCAGTGGCCAAAATGGCTAATTTCACATTAATTAAATTAATTAATAATTAAATCACATTTTTATTTCAAAGTCAATAACTAACAATTTTCATCATTTTTGATTGTTTAGACATTTGTAATAAATTAAAAATAAGTTTACATGTCAATTCAGTGTTAATTATTTCAATAATTACAATGTTCAATTTCAACTGTAATTATATCCAATTAATTATAATTTAATTCAAATAAATTGTATTAAATTTGATTCCAACCTCTATTTCAACAAATTAAAATCTGATAACATAGTTAACATTTGTTTTACATTTCTTTACATTAATATACTCCAATTTCCATCTTTTATTTGTATCAATTATTATATTTTAGTTATATTGTATTTTATCAATTTCACACATGAATAGAATTTTAAAACCCCACATAGATTTGTTTATCTTGATTTCACTATTTAATTAAATCAATTACTACATTATGAATATAATTAACATTTCTATCTAATTTATTACATTCACACTTTTCAGTTATTTTATTAACTCGCATAAATGTAACATTTAATTGCAACAAATCCATTTATAATAATATAAATTCCAATCTAATTTAACAGGTTAAATAAATAGGTAACATATAACAGTTTGTCACCAATTAACTTTTATTCACATTAATAAGTTTATTATTTCAACTAAATGTTATAATTACTTTCCTAACACAAATTTTATCCAATTACCATTAATGATATATTATCTCATAAATGAATTCTTATTTACATTTGTTTTCTTATATTCATTTTATAGCCAAGTATAACATTTACATTATTTCAATAAGTTGAACTTCATTCAAACTGTTAATAATTATCTTTAATTAACATTGTTACATTACATTTAGTATTGATTTCATTATTAAATTACAAATTTTTTATTTCTTGCAATATTAAATTGCCATAACTTTATCAAATTTACAATTTTTAATTATCGAAAATTACGGGTCGTTACATGGCCGATCCATAAGACCCAATGGATGTCGATGTGTGTTGACCAATTAGATCTCATGATAGAGTTAGGCATATGCCATAGGGAAAATTATGTAATTCGTTACATATATCTAACTAGATAACCAATCTTATTCAAAATAAAAGGTGATTTCTTTCTATTATATACTTGATATAATGTGTTATATTAATTAGTTAATTTAAAAAAAAGTATATTTAATAGAAAATCCATAAATGTGTTTTTTCATAGTAGTTACAAAGTGTTGTAACCGTGAGTAATTTATCATAATGAAAACAAATATACCATTTTTAGTATTCCTAGTTAAGATATATCAAGACTGAATATTTATACATCCATTGAGACTAGTGTAACAAACCGCATATTTTACGATTGTATATTTAAATATTTTATTTAAATATAGCATCGTTAGTCGGATTATAATCCGAAAAGCTACTTTTTGCAAACAGTCGAATTAGGACTCGAGACCACTTCCATTGAGTTCAAAATGGCATTTGCGACCTTTTTGAGTATAAACATCGATATGTTTAGAGTTGAGTGAATTTTTTTATTTTTCACTTAGGGCTTTGGGTTTGGGTTTCAGCCCAATAACCTAATATAAGACCCTAACTCCACTCCCTCTTCTCTTCATTCACTTTCATTTCCTAATACCTTCAAGCTTTAGCAAAAATGGGGGAAGAGAAAAGGAAATAGAAATTCCTAAGCCCTAGTTTCTTTTACAAATCCAAGTTTTAGCTCCAAAATCAAAGAGAAGCTTAGGTAAGCATCCTCTTCATCTTCTCCAACTCATTCTCTCTTCAATTTCAGAAATTTCCTAAACCTAACTTAGGAAATGTTCATCTTTTGAGCTTAGATTCAAGCTTCTTGGGTTGAAGTGAAGAGTGGTTGATCTTTCCTTTGTGATTAAGCTTCTCATTCATTGTTTTTGGGTTTAAAGGCGAGTTTTTGAACTCACATCTTTGTCTATTTCTATCATTGTTGTTAGGTATGAATTCCTAACACTTATTCATGTTCATTTGCTTTTGATTTGAATTGATTTGGTGAACATTTCAATTTTTGGTGTTTGAAGTCAAAAACTCTAAAAATCCTAGCTTTGATGCATGAACATGCTTTTGGTGGTGTATTGAAGAGCCTATAGGGCTGGGTTGTCGATTGGCATAAACCCCTAATGCTCATAACTCGTTCGATCACAAATTGTGAGAGTTTGCTCTTCATTTTGATAGGCTTGAAAAACAGTTCCAGTGCCAGTTAGTCGACTGGCCTCTGCAGTCAGTCGACTGGCTGTAGAAACCGAAAGTTTCTGGTTTCTGGATCAGTCGACTGGCCTCTGCAGTCAGTCGAATGACTGTAGAAACTGAAAGTTTCAGGTTTCTGGATCAGTCGACTGGCCTCTGCAGTCAGTCGACTGAACCTGCTGTCTCAGCCGGAATTGCATATTTGCCTACTTCTTTTTGGTGAATACCATTGTTTATCGATTTTTGTTGATCCTTTTGGTTGTTATCACCTTTGCCGACTTTGATGACTTCTTTTTCGGGACTTTTGAGAATATCCATTTTGATGGATTCGGTATCGATTTCTTCGGATTTGATTCACATTTTTGAATGTGGATTTTGGTGATTGATTGTTTCTACAATCATTTATGTGATTTGTCACTTTAAAATATAAAGGTTTTCTATACTAGTAGTAAATATTCAAACTCTTTTTCAAAGATGATTTCAACTCTACTTTTAAATATAAATCTTGTTTTCAAAACCATTTTCCAATCTATTAGTATATACAAACCTTTACCTCATTCGTATGAGAAATCTAATTAAACGGCTTATTAAAACAAGTGGTATGAAACGCTTGCGTTCACTTCGTCGATTAATTCTTGGACTTGTACGATTGAACTCTTGTGACAATTTTCGAGTGGAAATCTACAATTTATTCGTAAATATTTAAGTTAATCTAGTGGTTATGGGACATGAAGCTAAACTCATTTATTTACTAGCTTAGTGCAATTGACACTTCTTGATGATCGATGATGATCATTTTGTGATCTAGACTAGCATTGTTCGATGTCTCTTTGTCCACGTGGGGGACTATACCCCGTTCTGTTGAGCTTCGTCTTATTTTTTTATGGGCTAGCGACCCATGGTCTTTGGACCATTCGTGGAGCAATCGGCTCATTAAGTCGGTGCATGGGGTGTATCTTTTTAGGTGCATCGATGTTAGTTTATACATGGGGCGTATCTTTTCAGGTGCGTCGATGTTCGACTGTGCATGGGGAGTATCTTTCTAGGTGCGTCGATGTTCTATTTATGGTTAGCGACCATGGAATAGCGTTCTGTTTGTGATACACGTGTTGGTGAGTTTTCATGCTCCCGTTTGTGATAGGCCTTTCCCCCCTTTTTGATTTCTGGATTTCTAGTTTATGATTTCTAGAATTTGTGTTTCACCTCTTTTTGTGATTGGCAATGATATGTTTGTCAATATTTGGGGTTTGGTGAATAAAATAAAGAATATGACACTCTTTTTGGTGCTTTGAGATTCTTGAGATATTGTATGATTTTGTTGTTGTTTAAAGTATACTTGTCACAGTTTGACATTTTTGTTATCATACGTTTTTGTTATATCTCTACTCAAATCTCATTTTATATATGATAATTATAGCTAGACTGATCCGTTTATTATTTTCTTCTTAAATAATACTCGGGTCAGACCGAGATGTTACAGGTGCTTCTGCTTGACTCCTTATCTGGGATCATCTTCTGACTTTTGGCTAACTACATAGTTTAGTAGTTTTTGTCATTATACATTTGAGATAGAGACTCTTAATGTATAATTATTCTTTTGTCTAGCACTTGTATCTGTTCTTTTGTGATGTAGTAGATCTTGTTTGACCACTACTTTGATGTACACTTTTATGTGATATATTCATATCTGATTCCGCCTTTGTGATATGAATGTCTGTGACTGATTTGTGTTATGTTCATTTCTATATTTGTTTCTGAAGGCCTTTTAGCCACCGTGTGGTAGCTTTGAGTTTGTATTTGATATGTCGGATTTCCTCTTGAAATAAACTGTAAGTTATATTATCTGACATATCGGTACTCGCACAAAGCAATTTCACAGATGGTCGCTCCTCAACAGCGTTATTCTTCGTGCTAGTCGACAGCATTACCCCGTAGTATCCTTGGCTAGCGTGAGTATAGAGGTGGGGCGTCACAGCATGGTATCGGAGCCAAACTTCAGAACAATGTAGAATAATCTAGCAAGGATCATTGTCCTAAGTCTTTCTTAGGAATCGTGTCATAGGGTTTAATTCGAGTCTTCGCACCGTTCTATCCTGTTTCTTTTTTTGATGCCTTGTTTTATCAATCAAGTTTGTTTGATATTCATTTTGTGAATAACCTTTTTCCTCTTCTTTCTTTCTTTCTTAGGGAGGAGAAATGGTTAGACCAGGCCGTCCCAGTGCCGGTCAATCTAGTGCTACTCCTCAGGATGGAGTATTTATGTCAACTGAACAACTTTTAGATCTTGTGAACAATGCCCAAGCTGCCGGACCCGTTCCAGCGCCTACTCACCCTAAATCCGGGTTTGCACATTTGTGCAGAGATTATACCGCTTTGGGTGGAAGGCCATTCAAGGGATCCGAAAACGTTATAGAAATCC
The DNA here is from genome assembly GCA_030737815.1 of Allium fistulosum. Classification (NCBI taxonomy): domain Eukaryota; kingdom Viridiplantae; phylum Streptophyta; class Magnoliopsida; order Asparagales; family Amaryllidaceae; genus Allium; species Allium fistulosum. The sequence goes on from CM060905.1 coordinate 1,115,188,186, forward strand.
AAGCTTGGCTTAGATCATGCGATCACATCTTTTCCCGCATGGATCTTATTGATTCACTTCGAGTCCAAGTGGCTTCTAGTATGCTCCAAGAAAGAGCATTAGATTGGTATGAGCTTTTGATTTCGGAAATTATTGAAGCAGATCTTACTTGGGAGCAATTCCGGGAAAGGTTCGAATTGAAGTTTGTGCCGGAAGCTGAAAAAGTAACTTTAGCCTGACGCTTTATTGACCTTGTTCAAGGTGAATCTTCTATAACCGACTACGTCGCATCTTTTGAATCTCTCTCTAAATATGGGGTCGAATATATTAATACCCCATTGAAGAAAAATCAGAGATTTGTCTATGGGTTGAATAGGAACCTCAAAAAGCCTTTACTTCTGAAACTAGAAGTTTCTTTCGATCAGCTTGTAGATATCACTTTTCGGCTTGAAGAGTCCGATAGAGAAAGTGATGTTGAAGTTGTGCATGCCAAATAGAACTTCAATAATAACATGAAGAGGCCTATTAAGTTCAAAGGCCCCAATCCCGACAAGAAAGGGAAGCAAGAAACTTCTGTAGCAAAGACTCCTACAACTAGTCATGGACGATGCTACAATTGTGATTCTATGGACCACTATGCAAATGAGTGTCCGAAACCCCTTTATTGTCGCTATTGCAAAAGTTTGAGTCATCATATATCTGCGTGTCCCATACTTCAAGCAAGAAGGAGGGAAAGCTAAATGTTGTGCAAGCCTCTACTAGCACTTCTCTTGGTCAAGGTATTTCTCATTCTATCCTTGACGATATTTGTTTTGTGATTATCTTATTCGAGTTCTTTTTGATTTGGGTTCATCTCATTATTTTATATCAAAAGAACTTGATGATTCTTTCTCTTTTAATATTATGGGCTTGATGATTTCATTGAGAATTGCGAATTCGATTAATGGATCCGCAACACTCAATTTACTTTGTGAAAATGTCGAGATTATTTTATGTGGTTATTCTTTTCGAGCCAATTTGCATGTTATGCGTTACTTAGGCTTCGAAATTTATTTTTGAGAAAGGATTGGCTTGATCATTATGAAGTCCACATCCTATGTCCTGAGCGGACTATTTATCTTCGACATTCTCAATCTGTTAAGTAGATTTCTATTGTTTTCAAAGATTTTGATTTCCAAATTTGGTGGCAACATTTTTATTCTTTAAACCCACTTGATGAGGAAAGTGTTATTTCTCTCATTCATGTAGTTTGTGAAATTTTCCGGTATATTTGAGCTTGTCTTAGGATTATCACCTAAGCAATCTATTGAGTGGTGCTAAGGTCTTTTCAACTAGACCTTGCCACCGGTTTTCATCATCTACGAGTTGCGGAGGGTAGCATTCCACTTACCGCATTCTGCACTCGTTATGATTCTTATGAGTGGTTCGTTATGTCATTCGGTTTGACGAACCTTCTACCTTATTTCATCCATCTTATGAATCGAGTATTCTACAAATATCTCGATGAGTTTATCCTTCTATTTATTGATTATGGATGAAAACAATAGTTTAAAATTTGCAAATCTTTTTAATAAGATATTTATAAGTATGATTGGATTTTGTTCCTAAACGAGCAAAGAATATTTGTAAATTTTTTTTAAGAGACTTGTTTATCATATAGAAGATGATTTTGTGTTGTTTTGCCCATTGAGTGCTTTAAGACTTCTGGTCGGTGTGCTTGATCAACGTTATCGATAGGAATCTCCTAAACGCTTTGATGAGACAGTTAGACACAATAAATTGACTTGTAATAAGTAAATTTTTCTAAAAAGATGATTACATAAAGTTAATGGAATTTTGAATGTCTTAGCTATTCGGGAAAGAGGATGAGAACTCTTTTCCGATGTTTTTATTCTTGCGATTCCCAAAGGGAACCAAGACTTTATTGTTTGTACCGATACTAGTCGTATTGGTTTTGGTGTCATTCTCTTGCAAAGGGAATGTGTTATCGCATTTGCTTCTTGACAATTAAAGCTTGTCGAGACTAGATATGCCACTCATGATCTAGTGCTCGCGGCCTTTGTTTTCGCTCTTAGAATTTGGCGACATTATCTTTTGGGAGAGAAATTTATTCTCTACACCGATCATAAATTTTTGAAGCATATATTTTCTCAAAAGGAACATAATTTGCGTCAACAATTTTGGCTCGAGTTCCTTGCATCTTATGATCTTGATCTTCTTTGTACTCCGGAAAAAGGGTAATCGCGTTACCGATGTCCTTAGCCAAAAGCAACAAGCAGTTGTTTCTATGATGATATCTGAATGGAATGATCTCGAGACTTTAACCACTTGTGAGATTCGAGGTCGTGAATCCAATTCATGTTCATCTCTTGTTTTGTGTAGCCCTGAGGCTTGTCCTTCTCTTTTGGACTATACCTCTTTCGGTTAAACTCTATGTCAAATTAAATTTCATGGAGTTCCTACTTCTATTGTTAGCAATCGTGATCCATTATTTTACTAGTGGATTTTTGGTAAGGTCTTCAAAAGCTTTGGGAACAAAGCTTAATTTTAGCACCGCTTATCATCCTTTGTCCGATGGACAAACCGAGCGTGTGAATCAAACTCTTGAAGATCTCTTTCGTGCATGTGTTCTTGATTTTGGTGGAAGTTGGGAAAATCATATTTCTCTTGTTGAGTTTTCTTCCTATAATAGCTTCCAATCTTGTATTGGTACGGCACCTTTCGAGGCACTCTACGGAAGGCCGTGCCAATCTTCATCTTGTTGGCTTGAAGCCGGTGAGAAGCCGGTTTTAGGTCCAGCTTTTATTGGTGTTCATTTGTGTTTCACATATGAAGGGTGTTGTGCATTTCAGTTGATTGGGAAAATTAGCACCTCGATATGTTGGTCCCTTTCCCATCACCGAATGTATTTGTTCCATGGCTTATCGCATTTTTATTACCGGCTCAATCTTTTGTTATTTATGACGTTTTCCACATCTATTTACTACGGAAATACCTAGGGATTCCGATTTTTATTCTTGAGTCTGGTGTAAATGTAGAAATTGAAGTTTCACCAAATTTGACTTATGAGCAACATTCTATTCGTATCATTACTTCGGAGGTTAAACGCCTTCGAAATAAAGATGTTCTTCTTGTGAAAGTTCAATGGTCCTCAAATCCTAAGGATTGCTCATGGGAATCTTGAGAATCCATCGAGCAAACACATCCGGACTTACCCTTTCATGCTCTTTATGGTGAACTTCTTATTTCAAATTTCCTTTGTGTTGATATGCTTTTATGGTTGTTACTCTTTATTTTCTTCTTAAGTATTGTGAGGATGCAATTTCTTTAAGGAGGTGAGTCTGTAACAACCCACATATTTTACGATTGTATATTTAAATATTTTATTTAAATATAGCATCGTAGTCGGATTATAGTCCGAAAAGCTACTTTTTGCAAACAGTCGAATTAGGACTCGATACCACTTCCATTGAGTTCAAAATGGCATTTGCGACCTTTTTGAGTATAAACATCGATATGTTTGGAGTTGAGTGAATTTGTTATTTTTCACTTAGGGCTTTGGGTTTGGGTTTCGGCCCAATAACCTAACATAAGACCCTAGCTCCACCCCCTGTTCTCTTCATTCACTTTCTTTTCCTAATACCTTCAAGCTTTAGCAAAAATAGGGGAAGAGAAAAGGAAATAGAAATTCCTAAGCCCTAGTTTCTTTTACAAATCCAAGTTTTAGCTCCAAAATCAAAGAGAAGCTTAGGTAAGCATCCTCTTCATCTTCTCCAACTCATTCTCTCTTCAATTTTAGAAAATTCATAAACCTAACTTAGGAAATGTTCATCTTTTGAGCTTAGATTCAAGCTTCTTGGGTTGAAGTGAAGAGTGGTTGATCTTTCCTTTGTGATTAAGCTTCTCATTCATTATTTTTGGGTTTAAAGGTGAGTTTTTGAACTAACATCTTTGTCTATTTCTATCATTGTTGTTAGGTATGAATTCCTAACACTTATTCATGTTCATTTGCTTTTGATTTGAATTGATTTGGTGAACATTTCAATTTTTGGTGTTTGAAGTCAAAAACTCTAAAAATCCTAGCTTTGATGCATGAACATGCTTTTGGTGGTGTATTGAAGAGCCTATAGGGCTGGGTTGTCGATTGGCATAAACCCCTAACGCCCATAACTCGTCCAATCACAAATTGTGAGAGTTTGCTCTTCATGTTGATATGCTGGAAAAACAGTTCCAGTGCCAGTCAGTCGACTGGCCTCTGTAGTCAGTCGACTGGCTATAGAAACCGAAAGTTTCTTGTTTCTGGATAAGTCGACTGGCCTCTGCAGTCAGTCGACTGACTGTAGAAACAGAAAGTTTCAGGTTTCTGGATCAGTCGACTGGCCTCTGCAGTCAGTCGACTGAACCTTCTGTGTAACAACCCGTATATTTGGACCATTTAAATTGACAATAATCCACACATGTCAACTTAAATAATACAAAACACGAATCATTATGGGATTATAAATACATAAATGTAAATGAGAGTCAATACAACATCACAGAACAGTCACAGAATAATGCAGCGGAAAATACATCGTCATAATAGCAGTTCATGAAGCCACTATATAATATACAACAATGTCTCAACATCAAGTGACTAGTACCAAAAATGTCCAACAGACTAGGACATCAATACAGGAATATAAATAGACTGATAAAGATAAATGCTAAGCCTTCAGCATCTTCAACCAACCTTGATCAGCAACTGGATAGCTTCAGACTGACCCGAGCATATGCAAAAGAAACACTCGAGTCAGGACTCAAAATCTTATACAATTAAATCAAGTGCAAGGTAATAGTTCATAACTTAAAGATGGGTGAAATAACATCTCTAAGGATCCGATAAACTATCTATATATACAGTAGAATACGATAGATAGGTAATGCCTAATCAGTAAAGTACGATATTAAAATAGTGTTAAGTCATGGCCCATTCCATCCTTAACACGTTTTATTCCCAAGAGCATATACAAGACCGTAGTTTCCCCAAAACCGGAAGTCACCAGAGGGCAATCCATATACTAAGGTACAAATCAAAACGTAGTGGTCGCGAATAGGATAATCAGTATGACAAGGTACATGAGGCGATACCAACTAGGATACTAGTAGTTGCGTGATCCGGACTGATGTTGAGCATAGCAGCTACTATCTCAACACCGCGAAACAACACTCTCAATCAAAGGGGTGCACCCAAATCGAATCACAAAAGTAATAGATATGGTATCGAAGAAGTGCGTCCGCTAGAGGTAGCGAACCTCAATGGCCCGGCGCGGCTCCTGTTTTAGTCATGTCAGGGGTCGTCCAATATCGTTCTCTTTCTTCAGTCAACGCATTCACCAAACCATCCACTTCATTCTGGATCAACACTTCGCGTGTAATAGTTATTAAAGTGGTTTTCGGTATCGACAGAGAGTATGTCCATATCCGATCCCGGTCTCTTTAATAACTATGTATTTATTACCCAATGGTCGGTTAACTTAACGTTTAAAACAAATCAAAGTCCAAAAGTCAAGGTGCAAATTTAACTTCCAAATTTTGACATTTCACGATTCAGTTTATTTCGGATATTTAAAAATCATATTTCCAAATGAAATCTGTAGTCCAAACATTTTAATTTACAATATAATTAAGTATTCAAGTTTAATTTAATAACTCACTTATTAAATTTAGTTCAAAATCAATTAATTCAAATTTACCGGTTAACTAAGTTCGAATCGTTAAATCAAATTCTATTATCTCAATTCATATTTACATTCATCGTTACATTAAATATGATCATAAATTTGATTAAATCAATTTCTTTAGATTTAAAATCATTTACCTTTAAATTATCGCTAAATTAAATCCATAAAACTTTAGTTAGTTTCGTATTCCATTTTAAGTCAAAATTTCCTAAATCTAAATTATTATTTATGACAAGTTCAAATCTATTTAATTTAAAACTCAGTCTAAATCTAAATCTACCAATCTAATAAATTAAATTATTAAATTTTAAAACTCACTTGTTTTAAATCTTATTTCAATCAAATTTGCCAATTCATTTTTCTTTAATTAAATAGATTTATTAATCCATTTCAATTAAATCCATTAATTTATTTCAATTAAATCCATTAAGTCGTTACTTGATTTCCAAACAAATTATTAAGTTCATTCCTTAATTTCAAATAGATTTCAATTTTAAAATAATTTTGTTGACCAATTGGGTTTCTTATTTTTAATTGTCTATCCTAGGCCAAGTTGTTTAAGTGGGTATTTATCATTTCAACCCGATATCATTCAATATAAAGCATAGCAAAGGGAACTTGCAGTGTGATAACTGGGATGGTGTCAAAGTAAATAAACAAGCAATAGCAACCATACATAACAAATTAACAATTTATTCAAATAATCCCGAAATAACCATATTAACTTACATTCGTTATTTATGCAAATTAATATAATTATTCCTAGAATCCTACGGATTAAAGATTATTACATTATGATTTTACTTGGTGTCCGTTATCAAATTTCTACATCAGTCGTACTTATCAATTTTAATGTCACTATTATTTACTCTAATTAACATCATATTTCAGTTCAACATGTTTAATCAATTTAAACAATACATGGCGTCAAATTTTTAGAAGTTAACAATTTTATTTCAACCAAATTCTCACAGTCAACAATTTAATATCCAGATTAATATTAACAACAATTATCACTTGATTATCATCGCATAATAGATTGAGTCGTGAATATAAAATATTCACCTTTCGTGGTTGGAGAAGATGGCGCGGCACGAAGATGAATAGATAAAATAGACTCTAATAGGCACGATGCAAAATGAACACGAACTGCAATTAAAACAACAATTAATCAATAATTCGTTTATTGCAGTATATATATCGAATGAATATATATATAGAATCATACCAACCGACGAAGCAAGATAGATTCGACAAGCCGGATGAAAATACTTATACTTCCGGATCAATAGCAGTAGCTGAAACAATATAGCAACAGTATGTGAGCAACTCAACATTTCAAAATTATACTGTTATAATATAACAATTATGTATATATCTCTACTGATATATACAGAACTGATGCACAGAGAAGTATTTCGGGACGTGGGGCATGGGTTGGCAGCGCGCATGGCGCGGGTGAGTTGGAGGTGGACGAGGCGGGCTAGGCGGGCGAAGGTGGCAGGCGGGCTGGCATGGGTCGGAGCTGAACGCGGGCTGGAAGGCGGACAGGGGCGGTTGGTGGCTGTGGAGTTCAGGCGGAGTAGGGTGGACGTGGGTGCTGGGTGCGGTGACTGGGCTGGTTGGGAGCTGGGTGCGGCAGTGGGGCTGGGGCGGAGTGCGTGGCGTGCAGGCGGGGTGGGGCTGGGTGGTGGCGGGACCGGGTAGGTGGGCGGAGTGTGCTGGCGCGGAGGGCTGGGTGGTGGCGGGGCCGGGTAGGTGGGCGGAGTGTGCTGGCGCGGAGGGCTGGCATGGGCGGAGGGAGTCGGAGGCGGAGGGCTGGTGGCAGTAGGGCGAAGGCGGGGAAGGCGGAGCTGGCTGGGGACGTGGGCGCGCGGGGTGCTGGGGCGGAGGCCTGGCGGAGCGGGGCTGGCGAAGTGGGGCAGTGTTGGCTGGGGTTGGTGTGGGGCGGTGGGTGATGGCGGAGGCATGGCGGAGCGGGGCTGGCAGGGACGCTGCATGGGCAGTGGTGGCACGAGGTGAGTGGGTGGTGGCGGAGGTAGCTGGGTGGTGGCGGAGTGGCTCGGGAAGGCGAGGGGAAATGGTGGAGGTTCATTTGCAGTAGGCAAATAAATAAGGAGAGAGGAGCTGAGTAATAACATGTTTCATATGGCAGTGAATGAAAACAGAAAAAAAAGAAAGAAGAAAGGGAGGAGGAAGAGAAAGGAAAGGCAGAGGAGTAACGTACCAATTTTCTTCTGAGGCGAAGTGAAAAGTGATGAAGGCAGAGGAATTAATGCAGGGCAGAGGGCAGATATATACAGAAGTTTACAGTCCCCGTGTAAATCAAATGATGGTTTGTCACAGTGCCTATTGAGTTTCTGAAGGGTCATTTGAATTTTGAGCGGGAAAAAGATAGGGTACCGGTTTGTGTGGCGTAACGGACCAGTTTGTACTCCGTTAACCAATTAATAGCTGGCAACGCCAAACTCCGATTGACACAAACAAATATACCGTTTTGATCAGCGCGACGAGGCGGACACAACGGTATGAAGATATTGGTGGTTTGACATTGTTTGCGAAGTGGCGAATCTTATTAACCCATTTGCACGAGTGAACATTTTAACTAGCAATTAAAAGCGAAATTTGACGAAACAAAATGCGCCATCATGATCAGAATATTTTTCTTATGCAACATTGCGAAAAATATTTGGGTTCGGACGATAGAAAATTTACACATAAAATTAAAACAAATATGTAAATTTGACGAGCGAAATTTACTACAATATTTTTTGACGAAATTTGGCGTACACCTATGTCTATCTAGGCGTATTCCAAATGTGAAGTTTGAATGGTAACGGAAATCGTTTGGGAATTTTTGAAATTCCTATTACGGAGAATGCAGCAAAACACCGAAGAATAAGGTCGACGGTGCTAAAGATATCCGAATTTTGAAAAACGAAAAATGACGCCTTTGTCAGAAAATGATTTAGAATTTTTCTATGTAAAAATATTTAGGTTCGGAAGATGAAATTTTCACGGTTTTAAAATGAACTGTTGTGCAGTAAAACGCGCACGAAGTTTACTGTGGTATTTTCTGACGAAACTTTACCCATATCTACAATCATCAAGGCGCAATTTAGAAACAAAATTTGGACGTTGATTGAAATCGTATGAAAGTTTTACACTTTATATTAAAATAACGGTTCTAAAATTTTTAAATTGGGTCGGAATTTCAGGGTCGTTACATTCTCCCATACTCAAGACTTTTCGTCCTCGAAAAGGAACAAAGTAAAGAGTGGAAGAACAGATAACAAAGATACAATGGATTTAGAATAGATCATTGAATATAGTAAAGAGCATAGAATGGAATTTACCTTCAACAAACAATTCTGGATTAGAATCCCGGATACTCTCCTCGGTTTCCCAAGTGCAATCAGGATCATCGGGACTCCATTGGACTTTGACTAGGCTAACCGACTTCCTTCTAAGTTGCTTTGTATCCCTATCGACAATACGAAGTGGTCTCCTCTCTATAGTCAAATCCGACTCAATATCAACTTCATCTAATTGAGCAATAGGAATGGTCAAGGATGGATCGTGTACCACTTTCCGAAGATGTGAAACATGGAAGACGTTGTGCACGCCCTCAAATTTCTCCGGTAGTGCAACTCTGTAGGCTAGTGTACCAATTCTCTCAGTGATAGTGAATGGTCCAACAAATCTAGGAGCGAGCTTCCCTCTACGACCAAATCGAATAACATTCTTCAAAGGTGATACCTTAAGGAATACCTTATCCCCAATCAGGAATTCTAAATCTCTTCTACGCCTATCAGCATAGCTCTTCTGTCTATCCTGTGCGGTCTTCATCTTCCTTCTGATTTCATTTACCTTCTCGGATGCTTCTATAATCATATCTGGGCCAAGAATTAATCGGTCACCAGGCTCAGTCCAACAAGCTGGCGATTTGCATGGCCGTCCATATAAAGCTTCGAAAGATGCCATATCGATACTTGCCTGAATATAAAGGTGGTTAAATTTCAATTCAAATTTACTTATTCAAATTGAAATTTTGATTTACCTGATAACTGTTATTATAAGTGAATTCAACCAAATGGAGATGGTCTTCCCAAGATCCACCGAAATCAATAATGCAGGCTCGGAGCAGATCTTCTAAAATCTGATTTACCCTTTCAGTTTGGTCATCTGTCTGAGGATGATAAGCTGTGCTCAGATTCAGTTTAGTGCCCAAGACGTCCTGAAATGCCTTCCAGAATTTACTAGTGAATAAAGGGTCTCTATCGCACACAATACTAGATGGAACTCCATGGAGTCTAACAATCTCTCTCATATATGTCTCGGCCAAACTCAAAGCAGTCCGAGTGGTCTTAACAGGAATAAAGTGAGCAGATTTTGTCAACCTATCAACAATCACCCATATACTCTCGTTACCTTTTCTGGTCCTCGGTAATCCATCAATGAAGTCCATAGAAATCTGATCCCATTTCCAACACGGAATCTCTAGGGGTTGAAGTAATCCTGCAGTCTTCTGGTGATCGGCCTTAACTTGTTGGCAAGTGGTGCATCTACTGACATATATAGAAATATCCCTCTTCATCCCACTCCACCAATATAAACGCTTCATATTTCGGTACATCTTAGTGACACTAGGATGAAATGAAAGTGATGACCGATGGTTTTCTCTAAGCACTTCTTGTCTCAATCCATCGACATTGGGAACGCAAATACGGTTGTCAATCCTCAGAACTCCATTACTATCTATCTATGCTCCCACTTTACTGTCGGTATTTCCTACTCTACCAAGAACTAACTCCTTCATGCGATAGAGCAAGGTGTCCTCATATTGTTTGTCCTTGATGCGATCCACAAGAGATGGGGAGATAACAAGCTCAAATAGCATGCCTTCTACAAGATTACAGCATGAAAATGCTTTGCTACGGCTCAAAGCATCAGCTACAACATTTGCTTTCCCAGGAGTATAATTGATATCGAGATCATATGCAGCTAAGAATTCAAGCCATCGAACTTGTCTCTGATTCAAATCCTTCTGAGAAAAGATATACCTCAAGGACTTATGATCGGTGAATAATTCAAATTTAATTCCCAAAAGATGATGCCTCCACAGTTTCAAAGCAAATACAACTGCAAGAAGCTCTAGATCATGAGTTGCATAGTTTACTTCATGGATCTTCAACTGGCGGCCAGCATAAGCAATAACCTTTCCGCTTTGCATAAGAATAGCGCCTAAACCTTCTCGGCAAGCATTTGTATAGACAGTTAATTCTTCACTTCCATCGATCACCGCAAGAACTGGGGCTGAAGTTAACTTACGCTTCAATTCATTAAAAGCTGATTCGCACTTCTCACTCCAAATAAACTTGACATCCTTTCAGGTTAAAGCATTGAGTGGGGCAGAAATCCGGGCAAAGTGCTCAATAAATCTACGATAATAGCCGGCCAAGCCCAAGAAGCTACGGATATCAGTAGGAGTTTTGGGAGTCTCCCAATCCTGTAGATAAATTTCAAATTAGAAAGGGATAAGAGGAATTGGATAGAAATAGCGAATCGGATAGAACTTACATTGATTATGGCGATCTTAGCTGGATCGACCGAAATCCCATTTTCAGAAACTATATGGCCCAGGAATCTCACTTCGTCTCGCCAGAAGTGGCATTTAGAGAATTTGGCCTTAAGTTGATGATTTCGGAGAGTTTCCAGAACATAAGCAAGATGTGTCTCATGCTCCTTCTTGTCTTTGGAGAAGACGAGAATATCATCAATGAAAACAAGAACAAACTTGTTAAGAACATCGCGGAAGACTTGATTCATTAAGTCGACGAAATAAGCAGGTGCGTTGGTCAAACCGAATGGCATAACCAACCATTCATAGAATCCATTTTCGGTACGGAAAGCTGTCTTATGAATACTATCTTCTGCTACCCTGAGTTGGTGGAACCCAGTGGCAAGATCAAGTTGGGAGAAAACTTTAGCTCCATGGAGCTGATCGAATAAATCATTGATGCGAGGCATCGGATAGCGGTTCTTGAGAGTGCGTTTGTTCAGCTCCCTGTAATCAACACACATGCGAAGAGACCCATCCGATTTGGTGACAAATACAACTACGGCGCCCCATTCAGAACGACTTCTCCTAATCAAACCTTTAGCAAATAGATCATCAATTTGAGTTTTAAGTTCAGCTTTTTCTTTAGGAGCCATTCTTCTGTGAGGAAGAACTACGGGAGTAGCTCCAGGAATAAGGTCAATGCAGAAATCGATCTCCCTTTTAGGCGGTAGAGAGTTGACCTCTCCAAATACATCGGGAAATTTTCGAACAATAGGAGTAGTACTGAGATCATCCGGGTGAGCATCAAGAGAGAATATGAAGCTTCCGGCATATTTCTGTGGTGATTTGCATTCGATGACAAGCGGTAGGCCCTTGTCATTGACTAGAGAAACAGAACGAGCCTTGCAAGAAATAACAGCATCGAATTTCCTTAACCAATCAGCACCTAACAAGATGTCAAATGCTGCGAAGCCAAGTACATAAAAATCCCAAGTGAATCGATATCTTCCATACAAGAGCACAACCTCTTTACAAATTCTACTGAGGTTGGCAAGTCCTCCAATAGGGTTGGAGACGCATAAGGAAGTAGTAGCAAGAGTAGGTTCTAAGTTGAGCTTATTGCAAAGATCAATAGATATGAAGCTATGAGAAGCACCAGTATCGAATAATACCCTAATAGGTAAATCATGTAATGAAAAAGTACTTCGTAAGGTACCTTGGTCATCCTGAGCAGGCGGTGTAGGAGTGGTGATGGCAAAAACTCCAGATGGTGTGCCACGCTTGTACAGTGGGCAGTATTTCTTGAAATGACCCGGCTGGAGGCAGACATAGCATAAGTCTTTCCTAGTCGTAGAAGGTGGTGGAACAGCAGCTCCGGTAGATGGGCAACTATTAGCATAATGGCCCTTCTTATCGCATTTGAAGCAAGTGATATTAGCAAGGTCGATTGGGCTTTTCTGAGCATATCCCAATCCTGTAGTCTTTTGCCAAGCTTTCTTTTGTTGATCAAAGTTCATCTTCCTCTTCCCGAGCTGGCTAGAGGAGGGCGGAGTAGGAGCGGCCTTGGCAGTAGGCCCCCTAGGCTTTGCCTCATATCTAAGAGCATAGTCAACAAGCTCTGTGAAGGTGCAGTGAGTGTGGCCAGTAAGCAAGTCATAATACTCTGGTCTAGCTCCCAAAATGAACTTCTCGTTCTTTAGAAGCGGTGTATCAATCAATCCCGGGCCGAACTTGGAGAGTTCGTTGAATTTCCTCTCGTACTCAGAAAAAGTCATACTGCCCTGCTTAAGATCCATAAAAGCTCTATAAAGTTGGGTTTTCCCAGCAGCGGGCATCCATTGTGCCGAGAAAGTATCCCTAATCAAAAGATAGACTAAATGAATAACATTCCAAAGATTTTAAAAGAAGAATTTAGACTACGAAATCCAAATAATTTTATACCTAAACTGGGCCCAAGTGATGGTGTTCTCCTCGATACGCGAAGTAACTGATTCCCACCAATCTTGCGCGGCATCCTGAAGTTGCCAGGCAGCAAGCTGACGCTTCTGAGCATCAGTGATCTCCAGACCAGAAAATATCTTCTCTAAACCTTTAAGCCATTGCTGAGCCTCAATAATGTTCTCGGATCCAGAAAACTTAATACCTCCCAGTTGTGAATACTCCTTACTAAGAATGGTGAATTTGACAGGAGCTGGAGCGACAGGTGCAGCCTGAGCAGGACCATGGCCCCTTCCTCCCCTATGGTTTCCTCTGGTACCCATCCTGAAATACCAAAGAGATTGTTAAAGCCAACGGATAGAAAATCATAGAATTTTAAGGAAGGTCTAATCAATGAATCAAAAGAAGTTTGAAATGAAAGGATTTGGATATTGAACCGATTCTCCTCATTCTAGGGTATTGCTACCCTATCTCTAATGAGTTTATATATAATCCCAAACTAAGGTTTTTAGGGAAACCTGGCTCTGATACCAACTGTAACAACCCGTATATTTGGACCATTTAAATTGACAATAATCCACACATGTCAACTTAAATAATACAAAACACGAATCATTATGGGATTATAAATACATAAATGTAAATGAGAGTCAATACAACATCACAGAACAGTCACAGAATAATGCAGCGGAAAATACATCGTCATAATAGCAGTTCATGAAGCCACTATATAATATACAACAATGTCTCAACATCAAGTGACTAGTACCAAAAATGTCCAACAGACTAGGACATCAATACAGGAATATAAATAGACTGATAAAGATAAATGCTAAGCCTTCAGCATCTTCAACCAACCTTGATCAGCAACTGGATAGCTTCAGACTGACCCGAGCATATGCAAAAGAAACACTCGAGTCAGGACTCAAAATCTTATACAATTAAATCAAGTGCAAGGTAATAGTTCATAACTTAAAGATGGGTGAAATAACATCTCTAAGGATCCGATAAACTATCTATATATACAGTAGAATACGATAGATAGGTAATGCCTAATCAGTAAAGTACGATATTAAAATAGTGTTAAGTCATGGCCCATTCCATCCTTAACACGTTTTATTCCCAAGAGCATATACAAGACCGTAGTTTCCCCAAATCCGGAAGTCACCAGAGGGCAATCCATATACTAAGGTACAAATCAAAACGTAGTGGTCGCGAATAGGATAATCAGTATGACAAGGTACATGAGACGATACCAACTAGGATACTAGTAGTTGCGTGATCCGGACTGATGTTGAGCATAGCAGCTACTATCTCAACATCGCGAAACAACACTCCCAATCAAAGGGGTGCACCCAAATCGAATCACAAAAGTAATAGATATGGTATCGAAGAAGTGCGTCCGCTAGAGGTAGCGAACCTCAATGGCCCGGCGCGGCTCCTGTTTTAGTCATGTCAGGGGTCGTCCAATATCGTTCTCTTTCTTTAGTCAACGCGTTCACCAAACCATCCACTTCATTCTGGATCAACACTTCGCGTGTAATAGTTATTAAAGTGGTTTTCGGTATCGACAGAGAGTATGTCCATATCCGATCCCGGTCTCTTTAATAACTACGTATTTATTACCCAATGGTCAGTTAACTTAACGTTTAAAACAAATCAAAGTCCAAAAGTCAAGGTGCAAATTTAACTTCCAAAATTTGACATTTCACGATTCAGTTTATTTCGGATATTTAAAAATCATATTTCCAAATGAAATATGTAGTCCAAACATTTGAATTTACAATATAATTAAGTATTCAAGTTTAATTTAATAACTCACTTATTAAATTTAGTTCAAAATCAATTAATTCAAATTTACCGGTTAACTAAGTTCGAATCGTTAAATCAAATTCTATTATCTCAATTCATATTTACATTCATCGTTACATTAAATATGATCATAAATTTGATTAAATCAATTTCTTTAGATTTAAAATCATTTACCTTTAAATTATCGCTAAATTAAATCCATAAAACTTTAGTTAGTTTCGTATTCCATTTTAAGTCAAAATTTCCTAAATCTAAATTATTATTTATGACAAGTTCAAATCTATTTAATTTAAAACTCAGTCTAAATCTAAATCTACCAATCTAATAAATTAAATTATTAAATTTTAAAACTCACTTGTTTTAAATCTTATTTCAATCAAATTTGCCAATTCATTTTTCTTTAATTAAATAGATTTATTAATCCGTTTCAATGAAATCCATTAATTTATTTCAATTAAATCCATTAAGTCGTTACTTGATTTCCAAACAAATTATTAAGTTCATTCCTTAATTTCAAATAGATTTCAATTTCAAAATAATTTTGTTGACCAATCGGGTTTCTTATTTTTAATTGTCTATCCTAGGCCAAGTTGTTTAAGTGGGTATTTATCATTTCAACCCGATATCATTCAATATAAAGCATAGCAAAGGGAACTTGCAGTGTGATAACTGGGATGGTGTCAAAGTAAATAAACAAGCAATAGCAACCATACATAACAAATTAACAATTTATTCAAATAATCCCGAAATAACCATATTAACTTACATTCGTTATTTATGCAAATTAATATAATTATTCCTAGAATCCTACGGATTAAAGATTATTACATTATGATTTTACTTGGTGTCCGTTATCAAATTTCTACATCAGTCGTACTTATCAATTTTAATGTCACTATTATTTACTCTAATTAACATCATATTTCAGTTCAACATGTTTAATCAATTTAAACAATACATGGCGTCAAATTTTTAGAAGTTAACAATTTTATTTCAACCAAATTCTCACAATCAACAATTTAATATCCAGATTAATATTAACAACAATTATCACTTGATTATCATCGCATAATAGATTCAGTCGTGAATATAAAATATTCACCTTTCGTGGTTGGAGAAGATGGCGCGGCACGAAGATGAATAGATAAAATAGACTCTAATAGGCACGACGCAAAATGAACACGAACTGCAATTAAAACAACAATTAATCAATAATTCGTTTATTGCAGTATATATATCGAATGAATATATATATAGAATCATACCAACCGACGAAGCAAGATAGATTCGACAAGCCGGATGAAAATACTTATACTTCCGGATCAATAGCAGTAGCTGAAACAATATAGCAACAGTATGTGAGCAACCCAACATTTCAAAATTATACTGTTATAATATAACAGTTATGTATATATCTCTACTAATATATACAGAACTGATGCACAGAGCAGTATTTCGGGACGTGGGGCATGGGTTGGCAGCGCGCATGGCGCGGGTGAGTTGGAGGTGGACGAGGCGGGCTAGGCGGGCGAAGGTGGCAGGCGGGCTGGCATGGGTCGGAGCTGAACGCGGGCTGGAAGGCGGACAGGGGCGGTTGGTGGTTGTGGAGTTCAGGCGGAGTAGGGTGGACGTGGGTGCTGGGTGCGGTGACTGGGCTGGTTGGGAGCTGGGTGCGGCAGTGGGGCTGGGGCGGAGTGCGTGGCATGCAGGCGGGGTGGGGCTGGGTGGTGGCGGGGCCGGGTAGGTGGGCGGAGTGTGCTGGCGCGGAGGGCTGGGTGGTGGCGGGGCCGGGTAGGTGGGCGGAGTGTGCTGGCGTGGAGGGCTGGCATGGGCGGAGGGAGTCGGAGGCGGAGGGCTGGTGGCAGTGGGGCGAAGGCGGGGAAGGCGGAGCTGGCTGGGGACGTGGGCGCGCAGGGTGCTGGGGCGGAGGCCTGGCGGAGCGGGGCTGGCGAAGTGGGGCAGTGTGGGCTGGGGATGGTGTGGCGCGGTGGGTGATGGCGGAGGCATGGCGGAGCGGGGCTGGCAGGGACGCTGCATGGGCAGTGGTGGCACGAGGTGAGTGGGTGGTGGCGGAGGTAGCTGGGTGGTGGCGGAGTGGCTCGGGAAGGCGAGGGGAAATGGTGGAGGTTCATTTGCAGTAGGCAAATAAATAAGGAGAGAGGAGCTGAGTAATAACATGTTTCATATGGCAGTGAATGAAAACAGAAAAAAAAGAAAGAAGAAAGGGAGGAGGAAGAGAAAGGAAAGGCAGAGGAGTAACGTACCAATTTTCTTCTGAGGCGAAGTGAAAAATGATGAAGGCAGAGGAATTAATGCAGGGCAGAGGGCAGATATATACAGAAGTTTACAGTCCCCGTGCAAATCAAATGATGGTTTGTCACAGTGCCTATTGAGTTTCTGAAGGGTCATTTGAATTTTGAGCGGGAAAAAGATAGGGTATCGGTTTGTGTGGCGTAACGGACCAGTTTGTACTCCGTTAACCAATTAATAGCTGGCAACGCCAAACTCCGATTGACATAAACAAATATACCGTTTTGATCAGCGCGACGAGGCGGACACAACGGTATGAAGATATTGGTGGTTTGACATTGTTTGCGAAGTGGCGAATCTTATTAACCCATTTGCACGAGTGAACATTTTAACTAGCAATTAAAAGCGAAATTTGACGAAATAAAATGCGCCATCATGATCAGAATATTTTTCTTATGCAACATTGCGAAAAATATTTGGGTTCGGACGATAGAAAATTTACACATAAAATTAAAACAAATATGTAAATTTGACGAGCGAAATTTACTACAATATTTTTCGACGAAATTTGGCGTACACCTATGTCTATCTAGGCGTATTCCAAATGTGAAGTTTGAATGGTAACGGAAATCGTTTGGGAATTTTTGAAATTCCTATTACGGAGAATGCAGCAAAACACCAAAGAATAAGGTCGACGGAGCTAAAGATATCCGAATTTTGAAAAATGAAAAATGACGCCTTTGTCAGAAAATGATTTAGAATTTTTCTATGTAAAAATATTTAGGTTCGGAAGATGAAATTTTCACGGTTTTAAAATGAACTGTTGTGCAGTAAAACGCGCACGAAGTTTACTGCGGTATTTTCTGACGAAACTTTACCCATATCTACAATCATCAAGGCGCAATTTAGAAACAAAGTTTGGACGTTGATTGAAATCGTATGAAAGTTTTACGCTTTATATTAAAATAACGGTTCTAAAATTTTTAAATTGGATCGGAATTTCAGGGTCGTTACATTCTGTCTCAGCCAGAATTGCATATTTGCCTACTTCTTTTTGGTGAATTGCCATTGTTTATCGATTTTTGTTGATCCTTTTAGTTGTTATCACCTTTGTCGACTTTGATGACTTCTTTTTCGAGACTTTTGAGAATATACATTTTGATGGATTCGGTATCGATTTCTTTGGATTTGATTCACGTTTTTGAATGTGGATTTTGGTGATTGATTGTTTTTACAATCATTTCTGTGATTTGTCACTTTAAAATATAAAGGTTTTCTATACTAGTAGTAAATATTCAAACTCTTTTTCAAAGATGATTTCAACTCTACTTTTAAATATAAAGCTTGTTTTCAAAACCGTTTTCCAATCTATTAGTATATACAAACCTTTACCTCATTCGTATGAGAAATCTAATTAAACGGCTTAGTAAAACAAGTGGTATGAAACGCTTGCGTTCACTTTGTCGGTTAATTCTTGGACTTGTACAATTGAACTCTTGTGACAATTTTTGAGTGGAAATCTACAATTTGTTCGTAAATATTTTAGTTAAGCTAGTGGTTATGGGACATGAAGCTAAACTCATTTATTTACTAGCTTAGTGTAATTGACACTTCTTGATGATCGATGATGATCATTTTGTGATTTTGACTAGAATTGTCCGATGTCTCTTTGTCCACGAGGGGGACTATACCCCATTCTGTTGAGCTTCGTCTCATTTTTTATGGGCTAGCGACCCATGGTCTTTGGACCGTTCGTGGAGCAATCGGCTCATTAAGTCGGTGCATGGGGTGTATCTTTTTAGGTGCATCGATGTTCGACTAGGCATGGGGTGTATCTTTTTAGGTGCATCGATATTAGTTTATACATGGGGCGTATCTTTTCAGGTGCGTCGATGTTCGACTATGCATGGGGCGTATCTTTCTAGGTGCGTCGATGTTTGGTTTATGGTTAGCGACCATGGAATAGCATTCCGTTTGTGATACACGTGTTGGTGAGTTTTCATGCTCCTTTTTGTGGAAGGCCTTTCCCCCCCTTTTGATTTCTTGATTTCTAGTTGATGATTTCTAGAATTTGCGTTTCACCTCTTTTTGTGATTGGCAATGATATGTTTGTCAATATTTGCGGTTTGGTGAATAAAATAAAGAATATGACACTCTTTTTGGTGCTTTGAGATTCTTGAGATATTGTATGATTTTGTTGTTGTTTAAAGTATACTTGTCACAGTTTGAAATTTTTGTTATCATAAGTTTTTTTTATATTTCTACTCAAATCTCATTTTATATATGATAATTATAGCTAGACTGATCCGTTTATTATTTTCTTCTTAAATAATACTCGGGTCAGACCGAGATGTTACAGGTGCTTCTACTTAACTCCTTACCTAGGATCATCTTCTGACTTTTGTCTAACTACATAGTTTAGTAGTTTTTGTCATTATACATTTGAGATAGAGACTCCTTGATGTATAATTATTCTTTTGTCTAGCACTTGTATATGTTCATTTGTGATGTAGTGGATCTTGTTTGACCACTACTTTGATGTACACTTTTATGTGATATATTCATATCTGATTCCGCCTTTATGATATGAATGTCGGTGACTGATTTGTGTTATGTTTATTTCTATATTTGTTTCCGAAGGCCTTTTAGCCACTGTGTGGTAGCTTTGAGTTTGTATTTGATATGTCAGATTTCCTCTTGAAATAAAATGTAAGTTATATTATCTGACATATCGGTACTCGCACAAAGCAATTTCACAGATGGTCGCTCCTCAACAGCCTTATTCTTCATGCTAGTCGACGGCATTACCCCGTAGTGTACTTGGCTAGCGTGAGTATAGAGGTGGGGCATCACAACTAGAGTATGTAACGCTGTCCAAATGTTGGACAATGTATTACTCACGGTTGTTGGGGGCACTAAAGGGTTACATACTGATAATTATTGGATAACTATGGAACAACTCACTCGATAGTGTTATGTTGGTTAATATAACTAGGTTCAAATAAAAAATATCGATGTGACAAAATTACACAGTTTCTTGACTTGAGAATACCATTGAACGTCAATGTGGATGCTTCGCTTTGATTACAGTTAAATCATGACATGGAGTCCATCCAACGACTACAGTTGGGTTGGGTGTAAGCATTAGAAGTAAAACACTATTCAAGAGAGGATCCGTCTTCTCAATTATATGAGTTAGTATCACAGTCAACTGAAGTCAACTCAAAGTCAAAGTCTTTGACCAGAGCATTTTGGTTAATAATTGTTATTATTGAACCAAGGACTTTGTGTTTGGACTATAGAGTTTAATGTGGACAATAGTGGAATTTTGACCATTACCAAATTCCATAAGGGCCAAAATGATATACTTCTGACGAAAAGAATTTATGTAAATACTAGTCACAACCAGGTAATGCTTAGTAAATATTACACCACCTGCTAAGTAACGTGTGAACATTAATATTCGAATAGTTCGATATTAATCGCTGACCAAATTTACACCAAACGTTAAGATTCGAATGGCCCATCATAGGGCTGATAGGATTGGCTAAAATATGAGGCTAAGGGCAGCTAATAGATGGGCTAAAGAGGAATAAAGTGGATGGCTGAGGAAGGAGTTGAGTAAAAGATATGATCCTAAAATCTCTCCTTTCCTTCCTCTATTTAAACATCTCGTCCTCCTTTTGATAAGGGTCTTTTTGGTGCCTCGGTCTCATTCCTTTGTTAGCCAACTTTCATCCTTCATCTCTCTAATCTTCCAATTTAAAATCAAATCAATTTAGCTGATATCCGATAGCTAGTGGTCGACGATTCAAGGATTAGCACTCTGTTGGAACGAAAATCATTTCTAGAAGCATATAACATCATTTCAAGGAATGCTTAGAGGCTTTGGCTGCAAGGTACATCTCTAATTTAATCATAAATATTAATTTATAATTATAATTTTTATTTATTTGTATATAATATTGTCAGTTAGGTAATGATTCGAATATGTAGATATATAGTAGAAAAATGAAGTTGGTTGTATGTATATGTACATATGATTATAACTTTTTTGATCCTTCATCAAGGTGCAACATGGCTCAAAAACTAAAAAAACCATTTTTTAATTAATTTAATTTGTGTGTATATATATATATATATTTATGTACAATTATAATTTAAATACTACATTATACATATATAAAATATGAAAATAAAATTTCATATATGATGTTTAATAAATACAGTATTTTCAATAGAAAGAAAATATTTTTTATTTATAAATTATTTTTAAATAATATTTAAATCAATTTACCATATATATAATTATATAAATTCACATATCTATTAAAAAATGTATTTTATATTTTATAAAATTTTATCGATGCATATTAAGCTCATGGAAGAAAGTAAAAAAAAATTATTTTTTATTTTTTTAAAATTTAAACTAAAAATCGATAATTTAAAATATAATTTTAAAATGATTTTAAATTATAAAATTATATATTAAAATTTCAAATAATAAAATTTCATGTAAAATTTGCTGGAAATTTTTAATTTAAATTTAGTTTTGAAAAATAATATATTTTTATTTTAAATAATTTTATGTGGTTTTATTAATATATATATTTAATATTTTAAAAAACCTAGCTTATGCGCAAGGCCAGTTCAATAAATATGTTTCAATGAAAAAATTATTTTATAATTTATATATATATATACATATATATATATATTATACATATTTATATATATATGTATTTAACATATTCATTTATATGTATATAAATATAATATTTTTATGTATTTGTATAAGTGTTATTTTCGACATTACAGCAAAAAAAATTATTTTTCATTTATTATATTTTAAATAATATAAACATGTTTATATAGTTACTAACATATATACAAATTATTATTATTATATATTTATATTCATACATTAATATTTATATATTTACGCAAAATTATAAATAAATAAATTTTAATTTATATGTATATATATTTAAATATTTTATTATAAAAGAAAAACTGTATATTTACACACATTTGAACAATACATTTACATATTGGATGAGCTATCGTGTTCATTGCGCTGTAAACCCCCGCATCTATATATGGTGTTACACCACAATTTATACCTAGTGAAAATTACGAATATTCGAAAGGAACGCTCCTTGGCTTATAATTTCGAGACCCATTATTTGTTTTCCACCAAGTGCTTAAGCTCTTGGATCAATATCCGAGAACCCAAGCTTCGAAAGCAATAGCAAAGACGTTGATTAAAATCAAGACCATTGTCTAATTAAGAAAACAAGCTTAGCCGAGAGAGGCAACTACTAAGACCAAAGACATTTCAACAAGTATCAATAACCAATGGCTTAGATAGCCCTGAACCGAGATCAACAGTCAAGATAAATGAAAGGAATCATTGGAATATATATAAAAGCGACACGTCATCAATCAGCATCAAAGTACTCCCAACAAGATGACGACAAGTGTTTGAATCCAAGCCGCCTATAGCAAGCCAGGTCACCAATCCACGTGAAAGCCCTTGCACCAATGGGTAAACCTTAAAAGTACTATAAATAGAGAACCACATGTTACTAAAAAGGGGCTGAGAGGATATTTACTGATATTCTACAATCATTCCATATTCCTTACTCTATTTAGAAAGCTTTAATCAAAAGATCATTAATGGTGGACTTTGTAACTGAAGTACATGTACATCAAATTGAGGAATAAAAGCTTAAGGCAGAACCTTCAAAGTGGACGTAGAGATCTCAGACCCAAACTACTATAAATCTCGCGTCTCTTTACCTTTCTGCGCTTATTATCTGCATAAATTCGGTGCATTCAATTTATCTGCATCCTTTCGAAATAAGATTCCGAAAGCTTTGGAGTGTTACTTAGACAAAAAATGTGTAACATTTTTGATGCTAGAAGGAGGACTTGAGCCTCCACGTTTCGTTTCCTTTTGGAGATCCAACAAAGCCTTCCAACTAGTTATGTCTAGTTCCAAAAACAAAGAAGTCATCTCGGAATTACCACTCAGCATTCACACACAACTCATTGAAGAAGATAACTGCAAAAGGAATCTCTCCAATAGTCTATTCAACTTCAAAAGATGGTCAAGGCTATGGCAAACAAAATCAAGGACTTGAGTGTGGTAGTATCTCTCTCCACTAAAAGAGCCCTCCCAATCACCTCTACTCTTCGATCTCGGTAGATGGTCAAACGAGACCAGGTCCATACTTAGCTTAATCAAAGTCTGTATCAGATCTTTTTGAAAACACGTTCAAAGCTCCATGTTGCAAACCATCCCCCATCCATCAAAGAAGATCCGATAGGAAAGAATTACTTCGCTTACCAACAAGCTAATGGGCATGAGATAGACAATTGTCGAAGACTTTCTCAAGCCGTTGAAAAATTGATACAAAAAGGGAGATTGACTAAGTTTCTTGAATAATTAATTTAATATATCATTTTTATAAATGCCTAATTTTGTTTCTATGTTTATAATGTGATCATGTTCAACCAAGCACATATGCACATAGATATACACACACACACATATATATATACTAGTGTGAACATGCGCTTCGCACACGGGTATGGCAAAAAAGTTTTGTTGCAGTTAGAAAATTAAATTATTTTGATAAATAATTCGAATATACTATTTATAGGAAGGAATCAGAAACATTACTACATTATCAAATATAAATATTAAAATTAGTACAAAATCCTTATTGAGTCAACGTAGTAATAGGACTGAATGCTCTCAAACATATGTAGGTCAAAAAGTTAAAAGGGCAAAGTGGACTTGTCAGTAGTAAAAAAACCAGAACTATAGAGAAACACGAAAGCAGTAAAAAGTGTGGGTCATATAAAATAAGACTAAATATGTATCATAAAATAATGTTTCAACTACACAATATATTGTTCATTAAATAGAATCCTATTTTAATGCAACACATAAAACGTGGTATATATTTGGTTGTTTTAACCTTTTTTTTAAATGCTTTTGTAATATTGACAGAACAATCATTTTATGATACTATTGATATACATGATAAGTATTGACAAAAAATAGAGAAAACCACACAGAAGATTAAAATAATATCTCAATAGTTAATAGGAAAAGTAGAATAAAAGTAATTTGTCCTACAAATAATTCAGATGCAAAATATTTATGCACCAACGTACAGAATTAGTAGAAACAGTTAAAACATAAATGAATCAAAAAGTAACAAAGAAGTTGGAATTTAACAGTGAAAAATATGATTTATTTGTGTTATTATTACAACCAAACAAAAAATTTGGATACTAATAATGCAGTCGTTAGGAATATGTTCACGTCAGAAAGCAAGCAAGTGGGTAGGAAGAATCCGTTTTTTATATTTTTCCTTGGCTAGAGATGGAAGCTCTTTCTAGTCAGTTGGTCTCATTTGTTGTGTTCTTGCAATTGAATTTTGTTATACTCACTAATAGTGGTAGTAGTAATGGTTCTTTAACAACTCTGCGAAAACAAAATAACAGTGGCAGTCGTATATTTTTGGCTAAAAAAATAAGCAATATGTAAAAGCAGGAGCCAACTTTTATTTTTTTGTACACCTGCAATCAAGAAAGTACAAAAATCAAACCAGAACGAAGAAACCGAAGAAAAGCAGAAGAAGGGGAAAAATCACTAAAAAAAGAACCAGAAGAAGGGATAAGAGGAGAATTTAGGGACACTTCATTTAAAATTTTGAACCCACTTCATGTTCATAAAAAATAAGAGGATATTGTAAAATATTAGAGAAAAACAGTACATATTTTTCCAACCAATGTTTCAAGGGTTTTAGCTAATTAAATCTATCTTAAAGGCGGGTTTTATATCTTCAACTTTGATATATGATTTCTTTTGTAACTTGCAAAGCTAGGGGTTAAAATTTTTAACAAACATAGAGAGTATACCCAAAGAAATAAGGAAGATGAAGCTATTTCTAGTTGTAATATCAATTATACATATGTGAATTTTATAATTCGTACTCCTTGTTTATGTCTAAATTCCTCTATCAGTTGTAAAAAAACAAACTTAAAAATAGAAATTCAAAAGGCTTGCATGTTGCTTAACCCAGCTTATTTCACTACATGGATACTACCGTGACATACATACATAACCAATGAATGCTTGAAAAGCATTTTGGTGGCTTCAACATGACTTTCCTCCATACAAAAGCCAAAATAAATCAGAAATCGAACATAACATTCATAAATCCATAATATAATAAGTGTATACAACGAATATCGTATAGTACTAAAGGTTATTTTCATAGATGCTTTGTTATTCTAAACCAACTATAGAACTCTCACTCCTTTGAATACTTGCTATTGGTTATGATTAGGAAATTAAGTTGCTAACACACATCAGAAGCATCAAAATGATTACCGCTGCTTAATAAAGAATATAATACGGTATCTTAAACATTCCTAAATGATGAAAAAGTATCTTTCAATCATTGATGATGAAAGGACAGAGTAAACAAAATGTATAAAAGCCTAGAAATCCAGTGCCAAAAAGAAAGCAGAAGAGTTAGAATAATCCCATTAGCATATGTTACGATGTAAACAAAAGTCTGGTTATAGTTTTGATTGATTCATACATGGCCTAAAAGAAAAACCACGGTTAAATATTTTATTATCAATACTAAGCTTTTGATTGATCTGTATATGTAAAAAATGGTAAAAGTTTATTCTCCACTTAAACATAAATGACAATATCAAAACAAACTGAAATGAAAATTCTGAAGAAGAATCACTTGTATGTTCCCAAATTTGTTGACAATATGTATCTATTAAAGTAAATTTTCCATATATGTACTAATTGGGAAGAACTTGAAAATATGCATATCATAATGTCATGAACATGTAGTAAGGTTTATCAATAAGCATATTTGTTATATTGTATTGCCAAATAATAATACAACTCAAACTAATGATGATAATTTATATTTGGTTATTGTGCAAAGTCTTGAAGTATAAATAAAATGTAGCAACGCTTAAAAATTAGAATAGGTTTTTTAGAATTTAATTTGGTAATAAACATTGAGACGGTTAAAAAGACTATAGCAATAGTCAAATAGAGTGTAATGTTCTACCAAATAAAAAACTAACTCAAAAAATAATAGCTAACCATGCCTTTAACAAAAAGACCACAAACAATCTTTTAGCAATCCTAAGAGAAGCAAGCAGTTTTTTATCAATATAATCATAATACCCAAAGGGAGATCAAATAATTAAACTCCAGATAACTTATGTGATGTAAATAAAAAAATTGAGTGTATGCGGATTTAAAAAAATAATAATCAAATAGCAAGCCGAGTTAATCTAATTCTACAGAATAAAAATATACGCACCTACATTTTGATCCATTCTTTCAGCTGCTAGAACTGTATAGTTATTAAACCTATAGGATAAGACCATATGCGATAAAGGGTTATTTCAGCAACTAAGTGAGAAATCCACAAAATTATAAAGGAAAAATATATAGCAATATCCATCTATTAGATAATGTATACATCAAATGCAGTACTCGTTATATTAATTAAAAATCTTAATAGAAATAAACTAGAAACAAACACAATGATATTAAAGCGGTTAAAGGGTTGGAAATAAGATTTGAGCATACTGGAGGTTACGTAATTTAGATCTCCAAAACAAAATAGTTCAGAAGAGGACACCACGAGATAAGCAAGCATCCATACCCATTTTATGTGTTCTGGACAAAAATGAATCACCTCAGGAATAGGAATTGAATGAACTTTTATTGGAAAAAAGATAGTAATTAGAAGAAAATATTTTCATATTCAACATTAGCGTGCATGTTTTCTAACTTGAATTGATGTGTCAAATGATCAAATCTACCTGCAAGCTAAACTATAATGTTTACATATTTGCAAAAAACAATAAGGCAAAAATTAAAATTACATATATTTTCGAATGGTGCTATATAAATAAAAAATTAACTTTTCGAAATAGCCTAAATAAAACCAAAAATAAGGAGACCTATTATATATGGAAAATCGAAAAGTTTTGGTTGGTTTTTGCTAAAACGAAATTATGTTTTCCAAAATAGGGAGTAAAAGAATTTGAAAGTTGCAATTTTTTGGAACCTACTATCATGGTGTTAACTGTTCCATTGAATTATAGAAATATTTCTAAATTCATTAAGAAAGCCTAAATCATAGGTGGCTATTCATTAGAATTTCAATAAGGGGAAATTTAGGGAATATCTAGCAATCCATGTATTGAAATTGAATAAAAACTGCACTAATTTAAAACTGCTATGTCCCTTAATTGAAAATTCAATGAAATATAGCGATAAACCAGGTATATACAAACGTAGAGTCAAACTACGAAAAGGTTGAGTTATTTCTATGAATAAACAGAGTTTAGGTCATTTTTTAGAAGAGTGGTACTTCATCATCAAAGAAGAAAATTTTAATTTTGAAAAACGGGAAAAAAAAAGTTCACATCTTTTTGGAAATCAACTGTTAAAGAATTAAATGTTCTACTAAATCACACAGATGACTTGTTCAAATGTATGAAGAAAGCCTAAACCATGAGAGGAAAATTAAATTGGAAGTGTTATAAAAATGGTGGATAAAACGAATGATTGTAACTTATGCATACTGAAATCGGATAACGATAGTAGCAATTTAAAACAGATTTCTCCAAAACCAAAAATTCATACAAACCTAATCACAATCCAGGACTGTATAAACTTAGAATATTTTTAAACTATGAAGGTTGTATCAAAAATTAGAAGGATTTTAAACATAGAACGGACCAATTTCTTAGAGTTAGAATCCTTTATTAGCTTAGAATTTAACTAAACATTTGTAAAGTTCATCTAACAGTTAAAATCCATCATTGTATAAAATCAAATCATTTGCCAGGAAAAAAAGAATTACAACATCTAGAATATGCTGTAAACATTTTGGTCAAAATGGATAATGATTTGTTTGATAATTTCCTAGCTATATCAGAATATCTCACAAACTATTTTAGATAATAGTATCAAAATATTGTAAAATAGTATAATCTATTTTTTGCAAAAGCTATAGCTTACTACATATAAAAAGTTGCATGTTTAAACGTATAAACCAAATATAACTAAAATGATATGCTTACCTTAAGTGATGCTAGTGGAAGAATGATCAAAAACCATGAGGCGACAAAGCGATGGTGGTAAACATCGGCAATTTTTCAAACAAATAACATAAAATTAGTGAAATTAAATAAACAGATAATTCAATTGCAATGAAACTGAAAAAACAATCAGAAAAAGATGAATTGAACTTGTTACAATCAAATAAAACATGAAAATTTCATACAAATTGAACTTGAAATCTACAAAGATTAATATCATTATACCTCATAATATTGTGATTCTTTGTTCGACAATACCAATACTTAGCGAAAGCAGCAATGCTTTTAGGGTTAGGGTTCGACAATCTGTGATGAAGGGAAGAAAGGACGTAAATCCGAGGCCATATGATTTAGGGTTTGGGTTCGGCGATCTGTGGTAAAGGGGAAGAATGGATGTAAATCTGAGGCGACATGATTCGGCGAGTATATGTTAGGAAATGAAGGTTTAGGGTTAGGATGAGAAAAGAGGAATGGAAGGAGGATTAGAAGATGGTCTTTTGGAAGAATGGTGGAAAAAATCAAAGGAACGAAAGAAAAAAAGAAGTCGCGATCGTTAAGTTTAAAATTCTTTTGTGCTCTTGAAATGTAACTCACTAATAATAGTATAATATAGATATGCATCTCCTTTTGAAGATAAAGAGTACTATATGGGTCTGTATATTTGAAAAAGTCTCTTATCTCACCAGAACGCTTCTTTCGAGTTTAGTTCTTTCTTCTCTCGATGAACTCCATGTGATTCTTGTCAAGTATATGCATATGGTGCCTTTCTACAAAGATGAAGTTGCAAGAAGAATCCTTCTTATAAATCAAATTCCGACGGTCAAATGGAAGACACTAGTTCTACTAATATGCTCTTCTCGATTATAACCTCTTCCGCAGTAGTTTCAACTCTAGAGGGCACCTCATGGTCTCGAATTTCTTGGAGCTTTCTTTTCGATAAATTCTTCTTCAACATAACCCTATCTACCGAGTCTTTACTCGGAGGGTACGTGTCTGCTAAGCATTTACTTTTGAAACTTCCCCCACAAAGGAGGTTGAAGGGCGTGTGAGGGTAGATCAGTGGATCTCGAGGCAACTGTGTTATGTAATCCCAATCATGATTGATAAAGGGAAAACTCCGTCTTATCATAATGATGTCAATGATAACCAACCCACTCCCCTCAAAGTTAAGGAAACCGTTAATACCATGAGTTCTAAATTCATGGAAAACCGAAGGAAACCCTTAAGAATTTTACTAATGCAAGAAGAAGATCCCATGATTGGGGTATTAATCCACATATCAAGCTATCAAGGAAAATTTCCTAGGATAAAGTCGGGGCAGGGTAGTAGACCTTTTGGGAGGAAGAAAAAGATTGTTCACATTATATAGGACATTCCGAGAGAAGAAGAAATTGAGCTTGTTCTTGATCTGAGGCAAAAGACCGAGAAGCTTCAGTAGCCGCCGAGACTCCAAAATATGTAAGCCTTGAAGGAAATGTTAAGTTTAAGACAATCAATTTAGGAACTTATTTCCATCTATATGTTCGAGAAGAGCTAATTTTATTTCTCAAGCACAATCAAGATATACTCACCTAGACTCATGATGATATGGTGGGAATCAACCCCTCAGTCATTTTCCATTGCTTGAATACAGATCCAAAGTTTACTCCCGTAAGGCAGAAGAGAGACCCTTGGATAAGAACTGATATGTGGCTCCACATGAAGAGGTTGAGAGGCAACTAAAGAACAACTTCATCTATAATGTATGCTACTCGAAGTGGATTGCTTATCCGGTATTAGTTAAGAAACCCAATGGGAAGTGGAGGACTTGCATCGACTTCATCGATTTAAACAAAGCATGCTTGAAGAAATTGCTTCCCTCTGCCAAGAATTGACCAGTTAGTTTATGCTACCTGTAACGACCCGTAAATTTCAATATTTTAATAACGTAATTAGTTGAAATTTTGTGAAATTTTAAACGATAAAATTTTGAAATATAAATTTGATATTTGGAATGCGCCTAGTTAAACATAGCAACTGGTAAATTTTCGTCCGAAAATATGAAAGTTTATTTCGCGCATAAATTCACTTCAATTTAATCAGTTAAAAAGCGATGAAAATAAAATGTTTCCGAAACCTAAATATTTTTACATAGAAAAATTCTAAATCATCTTCTGAGCAAGATGTCAGTTTGTCGTTTTTCCAAATTCGGACATCTTTGGCTCCGTCGGTCTTATTTTTCGTTGTTTTTTTTGCTGCATTTTCCGCTGGGTAGAAAATTTGAATTTTTATAATTAAATCGTACTGCTAATATCTGTATACCGTTTTGATCGTCCCGTCGTGCTGATCTCCGCGGTATATTCGGTTGTCTGTTTCGACGTCCGGGGACGGTGAAATCTAAGAAACGATTTCCGTATCGGTTCCGTAATTGGACTGTTTAGCTTCCCATATTTTTCATATTCCACCGTTAAATTTGAACAGCAATTGGCTTTTGAAATTTCCAAAATTAAAGCTGTTCGCATTTATATCTTCAAAATTCCCATGCTTATCTTTTGCTTTTAGCTGGTTCCAACGTTTTATTCTCTGGACCAGTGCTCAATTCATTTGAGAAACAAGATTCATAATTAAAGGACAGCTTGCATTATCGTGACTCATTTTTGCAAGCGTCTATTCTGCTTCTTCCTTCCCTTCGCCCCCATGCAGCACTTTCCCACCTCGACCTGCCGACCGATCACCACTTCTTCCCATGTGCCCACTGACCGCCGCGCATGGCCAACACACCACTTCATTTCCACCTTCAATCTTTAGCCACGCCTGGCCGTCAACCCGACCCAGCCATCGCCTGCATCTCCGCCGTCCGTCATTAGGTCTGCCTCCCTCAAACCCTTCACGTTCACCCGCCTTCACGCGACCCAGATCTGACTTCCACCTTGCGGCAACAAAACGTCAGCCCACGCACGAAATTGCTTGCCAAAGTCGTCAGCCTCCTTCCCTTCCAATTTGCTGAGCAACCACAACCCCCTCGGCCGCAAAGCCTTCCTCATATCCTCTTTCTCTCATACCCCTTAATGGCATAGGTATGTATATTTATATCATGCAGTAAAATAGTTGATATATGTAAGTGTAATTAAGTATATATATGTATACGCATGCCTTGATTCTCGTATTGGTATATATATTTAGGTATATTGATTTATATAAAAAAAATTTGTAAACTAAAATGCATTTCAAGATATTGACACCATACTGTCAGTAAGTGTTGTTTCGGTGACCTTTTAAGTCTATGCTCTTATGAGATATATTTATGAATGAAACATTAATTCAAACTAATTTATTTAGCACATGCATTGGAATTTTGTAAACTGCAGTGTTGTCAGGTGCAAACTGGTAAACTACATTCCACTGTGTCCAATTTTCTAACTGAACTTCTGATAAGTTATAAAGGATTAAAAGGCTTTGAAGCCAACTTGTCTAAATTGATAGACTTCAGTTTAACTTGTGTGTATTTGTTTGCATACTTGAGTTCGCTAAAGCTATAACACTCTTTAAAGGACTTTCAATAAAGTAAAATACATGGATGCTATGTAGCACAAGTACAGGTACATTTACGTCAATACAGTAAAATTGATATGATAATACTTCCGTCCTTCAAAAATTAGGATACAAATTTGTCAATATATACATTACAATTTATGATAATTTACTATTTTTACACAGAACTTCATAATTCAATTTATTTTACCATAAATATTTATAATATTGAGGAATATGATTCATCTATTCACTGGTATATGTGTTTCCCTACGCAAATAATTAAGAAAGTATTTTTTATATAAAAGAAACTCCTTTTGGATTTGTTACAATATTTTATACATATTAGCTTTTACAGAGTATTGGTATTATATAAATATATGTTTGTACAATTTTATGCTTTCATATATATTAACTGTTGCAGTGGGTAAGTTGTATATTTCGACAGTTACATAAAGTTATATAGATATAATAGTTTACTTGCGTATGAACTGTTGGGATTTTAGTATAAGTTTATAAGTTTAGTTGTATATAAATATTTAAGTATCATATAGGTCTGCATATCATCTTTGTGCATTGAGATCTGTAGTTCTATATATTATTGATGGGTTGCACGCTATTCGATTTTTAAATATATATATATATACGTACGATATTTTAAAATGTGTATTTTAAGTTATGTGATGGTTTTGTAAGATATTATATATAAACAGATTGATGTTATATATATTGTAGACAAGTTGTGAGATACGTGTTTTACATGTTACAGCACGTACACGTTGGCTGCATAGTTACAGCTTTTCAGACTTGCAATTTTATTTATATTACCTATTTTACATCATCTGCATAGGTGAATATAGTAGTTTTAAAGTATATATTGCATATATTTAAGTGTTGTTGTAAAGTATATTATATATATCATTTGGTTTTGGTTTCAAAACAGTTTTTACATATGTTAATAATAACTTTAATATTATTTTTTTGGAATAAAGATTTTGGGTATAATATATTTAATATGTGTTTAAATTAATATTGATTTCATGAATAAAAATAAAAATGATAATAATAATATATCGTTGCTGTTCTATCAAATTGATTCTGATTCGTTTCTCATCGATTCTTATCTATTAGCTTTGTCCGTCAAGTCCGCTTTCAGCTTACTTCACTTTGAGACCGTTGTTTGGATTGTTCGACTTTTTTTGATCATGATCCAATTCGTAGCTAGTTGTGTTTCAAACTTCTCAAGCCTCGGAAGGTGAGCAATCACTTACGATTAATGTTCTTTTATTTATTAAATCAGATTTCAATTGAAACGACAATTGAAATGCTGCTGTTAGTTAATTACACTGTTATATATGCTATTACCTGTATCAGTTCACCTGTGACATTTGACACCATTATCTATTATTTATGAAATGATAATCCAGTTTTGGTTG
This sequence comes from Allium fistulosum, assembly GCA_030737815.1. Classification (NCBI taxonomy): domain Eukaryota; kingdom Viridiplantae; phylum Streptophyta; class Magnoliopsida; order Asparagales; family Amaryllidaceae; genus Allium; species Allium fistulosum. Next base: position 1,115,221,572 of record CM060905.1, read on the forward strand.
ATAAATGATTGATTGTTTGATTTTTGACATTGGATGTTAAATTGTTAATGTAGGAAGTGATAAAAATATGAAATTGAATTTGACATAGAATTGTTAGCGACTTGAAACTGATATATATGTTCAATTTAATTAGACAAGTTTGTATAATATGACCCCTTTAAATGTTAAAATTAATTGACACGTAGAAAATAGTTAATTACCCTTGAACCATTTGAATTTATGTTGTATTAATTGATGAAGTATGAAATTGAATAATTAATGCCAAGTGTAGAATTGCATAGAATAGTAATGTAATAATCTTTAATCTACATGAAATGATAGTGTAGATTCTAGAATTAATTATATTAATTCGTACAAATAACAATGCGAATTAATACGATTATTTCGGGATTATTTAAATTGATTATTGGATTGTTATTGTTTGTTGTTATTGCTTGTTTATTTACTTTGACACCATCCCAGTTATCACAATGCAAGTTCCCTTTGCTATGCTTTGATTTTGAATTGAATCGGAATCGGGTTGAAATGACAAATACCCAAATTGAACTTTGACCTAGGATAGGAAATAAAATAAAACCCGATTGGTCAATAATTTGATTTAAAATAAAACGAAGATTTTATTTGAATAAATAATATGGTTTTGAAATGAAGTTGAAATTTGAATTTTTATGAAAGGAAAATGTTAATATTTAATAATATGAAACAAAATATTAACAATGTAATTGATGAAAGAATGTTGTTTAATTTGAGAAATGATTGAATTAAGTTGAAATGATTTAATAATTAAGTTTGAAATTACATTTAAGTTTGAAATTACATTTAAGTTTGAAATTATTAAACTTTGAAATTATTTAATAATTAAGTTTGAATTATTTAATAATTAAATAAGGTTGAATTATTTAATGATCAAATTGAATTGAATTCTTTAATAAGTGAAATTGAACTTTTAATAAGTAAATTTTTACTTCGTAAATAATTGAAATTGAGTTACTTTATTTATTAAGTTTTGGAAAATCATTTAAGTAATTAAGTGAAATTGAATTTCTTTAACAAGAAATAAAATGTGATTTATTGAAATTAATGTAAGACTTGAAGTTGAAGAATTTGATTTGATGAATTTAATTTAATTCAATTTGTAAGTTTTGAAATAAGGAAGTTGAATTTAGTAATTGATTTAGTAAATTGGAAATTAAATAGAAATTGTTTGAATGATAAATTTACTTAACAAATATTGAATGAAATCGATAAATGAAGTTACATTGATTTGAATGTTAAATTTAATTAATTTAAATGATTTCGGAATGAAACTTAAATACGAACTTAAATCAATATTTGAATTGTTTCAAATAGAAATTGAAATTGTATTATAAGATTTTGAAATTATGAATTTTGAAGTTTTGAAATGTAAATTATGGAAATTGATTTAGAAAGACAAATGAAATGTTGATTTACAAATTCTATTGAAATTGAAATTGATTTGGTTTTGAAATGAATAAACGACCAATCGGTGTAATAATTACGGAAGTTATTAAAGAGACCGGAACCGGTTATGGATATACTCTCTATCTAAACCGAAAACCACTTTAATAACTATACGCGGAGTGTGATCCAGAATGAAGTGGTTGGATTGATGTACGTGATGACTGAAGAAAGAGAACGATAATACATAGCCTTGACACTTGTGTCAAATTGGAAATGACTAAAACAGGAGCCGTGCCGGGCCAATGGAGGTCAGCTACCTCAAGTGAACACACTTCTTCGAACTACTCATTACTTGTTGTCGATTGGTGCACCCTTGATTTTTGGGAGTGTTGTTTCACGGTGTTGCGATCGCTGCGGCGATGCGTTCTAGATTTCACGGTGTTGAGATCTCACCCGTCCGGATCAGGCGAACGGTAGTGTCACTACCTTGGGTATTGCCTCATGTGCCTTGTCATACTTGTATTCCCTATTCGTGACCACTACGAATTTGTTTTGTACCTTTAGTATATGGATTGCCCTCTGGTGACTTCCGGTTTTGGGGAAACTACGGTCTTGTATATGCTTTTGGGAATAAAAATGTGTTAAGAGTGGAATGGGCCATGACTTAACACTATTTTGATATCTTTATATTACTGATAGACATTATCTACTTATCGTACACTACTACATAGTAGATAGTTTAACGGATCCTTAAAGGATGGTTATTCCAAACATCCTTTGAGTTACTCATATTTCAATTGCTATTTCACTTGAGTTGGATTTATTAATATAAGAATGTTAATCCTGACTCGAGTGTTTTGTGTTTTGCTTTACGCTCGGGTCAGACTGAGTGTACCAGTATTCGAGACTCACCTTTGGAGTTGGAGCTTTGCTTGAAGATCCAGCCATCTATTCTGCTTTTAGTATTCAATGATTCCAGTGATGTTTTCTGATTTGTATCTGATGTATCATATTACTCTTCCGTTGTATCTGGTTTAACTCTGATGTAACTTATATATTTATATAGTAGCTTCATGAACTACTATCTCTTTTATTACCGCTGCATTTATTACTCTGTGTCTGTGATCTGTGATTACTTATTTAATGTATATGTTCAGTTTTGCCAAATTTAAATTAACAACGCGGTATTTTGAGCAATTCAATTCCGGCATGAGTGTCTACCTATACACTTATAATGGATGCGAATGGTCCAAAATATCGGGTCGTTACACTACCCGTAGGCATCAGTTGCTATCGTTTATGGATGCTTTTTCTTAGTATAATCAAATTCCAATGTTCAAGTCTGGTGAGGAGCATACGAGCTTCGTCACCAACATGGGATTGTTTTGCTATAAGGTAATTCCCTTCGGTCTCAAGAATGTAGGAATAGTATATTAAAGTTTAAACAACCAAATGTTTATCAAGCAGATAGGTCGAAACATGGAGGTATATGTCGACGACATGCTGGTCAAGTCTAAATAGTCAGAGAATCATGTTTCAGCTCTAGCCAAAATGTTCAAAATCCTTCGGAAGTACCAAATGAAGATAAACCCTCAGAAATGTACCTTCGAAATACAATTAGGGAAATTCCTAGGTTTCATAGTAAGTACTAGAGGGATCAAGATAAACCCAGATTAGATAAAAGCCATAACGGAAATTAAGGCCTCGACTAATGGGAAGGAGTTAATGAGCCTAAATGGAAAGATCGGCGCTTTGAACAGGTTCATAAGTCAATTAACTGACCAATGTGTTCCTTTCTTCAACCTCTTAAACAAACATGTTACCTTCAAATGGACGGTTGAATGCCAGAAAGCATTCGAAGAGCTGCAAAAGCATTTATGTTCTCCCCTAATACTGTCAAAGCCGATAGATGGAGAAACTCTTTTCCTTAATTTGGCCGCCTCAGACCAAGCCATAAGTTCAACCTTAGTACGAGAAGATGATGGGATGCAGAGACCGGTATATTATGTAAGCAAAAGGCTAAGTCCAACCGAGTAGCATTACCTAGAGATTGAAAACTTGCATATAGCTTAGTGTTCACTGCAAGGAAGCTTTGGCTGTATTTACAGGCCCATCCTATTAAGGTCTTTACGAATCAACTACTTCGAACAAATTATTAATAAACCTAAGACCGTGGGAAGGTTAATTAAATGGGTAATAAAACTCAGTTGGTATGAAATATCTTATGAGCCTAGGATAACAATCAAGGGTCAAGCGTCAGTCGACTTCGTCACCGAGTGCACTGGTTTCGAAGCCGAAATTGTAAAAGAAGACAGCAAAGATAAACAACTCTCTTGGCAACTTTATGTAGATGGAGCCAATCAGATAGGGGCTTGTGCCAGTTATATCTTAGTAACCCTGGATAATCATCAGATTTACTGTGCAATCAATCTTACCTTCTCAGCAACCAACAATGCAGCCGAGTATGAATCATCGATCGTCGGGTTAAGAATGGCTATTTCTATCAAGGTATCGGAAATTCAGATATATAATAACTCTCAAATAGTCATTAATCAAGTTCTTGGTCACTATTAGGCCCGAGACCCGAGACCCGAGGTGAGCTCTCTATGCTAAACAGGTAAAGCAGCTACTTGAAGCCTCTAAGAGTTATCATATAGAAAGCATTCCTAGGGACTGAAATGCTTGGGCTGATGCCTTAGCAAAATATGCAAGCTCAAGGGATGTAAGAGAGTTTAATTTCATCCCAGTCGAGATCTTAGAGAAACGTAGCATATAGGTACCAGAGTAAGTGTTAGTTATAACCCATGCTCAAGCCACTCAAAATCAAACCACAACACCAGTAATAACTGAAGAAAATTAGATGTCGCCATATATCCAGTACCTGACTTAAGGTATTCTAACCTCGGATGTTACTGAGGAAAATGAATCAAATATAATGCTCCAAGGTTCAGTATTATAGATGGAATAATCTGTAGAAGGGGATTCTCAACTCCATACTCCTGGTGTGTGACAGCCTCGGAAGGACTCTTGATAATTCACAACATCATCTCTTTGGGAACATATAGATTAAAGAGACCAAATGGTGATATAATACCTTAGACTTGGAATGCCGCATCTTGGACATTATCACAGTACATAGCTGTTACCTAAATAAAAGTTTTATTCGCAAGTTTGAGACAATTGCCAATCTCTTAGCCATGCCTCAGGTATGTCGCAACTGATTTCAAGTTTCTTAAGTCTTAAGCACTTCCAAATATTGCATCAAAACGTTTTAGTCGAGATCATTACCGGGATCAAGTAATATCATGCAACTTCCAAATATTGCATTAAAACATTTTAGTTGTGATCATTGCCGTGATCAAGTAATATCATGCAACTTTCAAGTATTGCATCAAAATGTTTCGGTCGTGATCATTTCCATGATCAAGTAATATCACGTAACTTTCAAATATTGCATCAAAATGTTTTAGTCATGATCATTGCCATAATCAAGTAATATCACACAACTTTCAAATATTGCATCAATACATTTTAGTTGTGATCATTGCCGTGATAAAGTAATATCACGTAATTTCCAAAAGTGCATCAAAGTGTTTTAGTCGTGGTACTACTCTGATCTAGTACGTCATGTGAATTTCAAAAACCATGCTTTCACCTCTAGGCGAGTAAATAATTTTACCTCTCGACACCAAAACAGTTTCGCTTACCACTTATCCTAGATGGCTTCAAGTGACAAACATAGTTTTGAAAAGTTTTGACCTCATGGTCATAAGTTAAATTTTCGTCTTTGGGCACTCAAATGATTCGTTTACCACTTAGCCTAGATGGCTTCAAGTGACATGTATAATTTTCAAAATTTTAACCTTATGGTCACAAGTTAAGTTTTGCCTTTCGGTACTCAAATGATTTTGCTTACCACTTAGCCTAGACGGCTTTAAGTCAGAAGCATAATTTTCAAAAGTTTTGACCTCACCGTCACAAGTTAAGTTTTGCCTTTTGGCACTCAAATGATTTCACCTACCACTTAGCCTAGTTGGTTTCAAGTGAAAAACATAGTTTTCAAAAGTTTTGACATTATGGTCACAAGCTAAGTTTCTACTTTCAAAACTCAAATGATTACGCTTCCACTTTGCCTAGATGGCTTCAAGTGACAAGCATATTTTTCAAAAGTTTTGACCTCATGGTTACAAGTTAAGTTTCACTTTTTGGCACCAAATGATTTCGCTTACCACTTAGCCTAGATATCTTCAAGTGACAAGCATAGTTTTCAAAAGTTTTGACCTCACGGTCACAAGTTAATGTTTCGCCTTTTGGCAGGCAAACGGTTTCTCTTACCACTTACCCTAGGTGGCTTCAAGTAGCATAGTTTTCAAAACATTTAACCTCACGGTCACAAGTTAAAGTTTCCACCTTCGGTGCTTAAATTGTTTCACGTACCAGTTAGCCAAGATGGCTTCAAGTGGAAAGCATAGTTTTCAAAGGTTTTGACCTCACGGTCACAAGTTAAGTTACGCCTTTTGACTCCTAAAAAGGTTAATAAGTTGGGTAAATTCCAAAGGAAATTAGTAAGTTGGGTAGATTCCTAAAGAGATTAGTAAGTTTGGTAGATTCCCAAAGAGATTAGTAAGTTGGGTAAATTCCCAAAGAGATTAGTTAGTTGGATAAATTCCCAAAAAGATTAATAAGTTGGGTAGATTCCCAAAAGATTAGTAAGTTGAGTATATTTCCAAAGAGATTAGAAAGTTGGGTAGATTCCCAAAAATATTAGTAAGTTGGTAGATTCCCAAAAAGATTAATAAGTTAGGTATATTCCCAAAAAGATTAGAAAATTGGGTAGATTCCCAATATAGCGAGTTATGGTCTAGAAAAACCATGTGTTAGGTAGATTCCCAATAATAGTGAGCCACGGCCAATCGTGTCATGCAAGGAGCGAGTCACAGGAAGTCGATCGTGCCGAACGCACCTAGTGAACCACAACCAAAGAGTTGTGCAAAAGAGTGAGCCTGGGCCAAATTGTGTAATGCAAAGAGTGAGTCATGGTCAAAAGTACCATGCAAGGTGATGTATTGTGAGTCACGTTAGCCGCGTGCAAAATATAGGCATTATACCACTACTATTAGTTTTCTAAAAACCCGATACCCGTGTGAGACCAAGTCTAGACGACTGGAGCATGGTATTGGAGTATTTTCGCATATAAGCACTCATTTCAAGTTATTTTCCGAAATCCTCTAGATGAGGTTAGATTTCAAGTTGTTTTCCAAAATCCTCTAGATGAGGTTAGATTTCAAGTCGTTTTCCAGAATCCTCTAGATGAGGTTATATTTCAACTTCTTTTTCGAAATCCTCTGTATGTGGTTAGATTTCAACCTGTTCTATGAAATCCTCTAGAAGATGTTAGATTTTAATTTATTTTCTGAAATCCTCTAAATGGGGTTAGATTTCAAATTGTTTTTTTGAAATCCTCTAGATGAAGTTAGATTTCAAGTTGTTTTCCAAAATCCTGTATATGAGGTTGAATTTCAAAACCCTTTAGATGAGGTTAGATTTCGAAATATTTTTTCGAAACAAGGTCATATCTTGATAAGTTGTCTCGGTAAAGTAATATTGCAGAGAATTCTTAGGATAACTACTTCGCACAAAAGCTCGAGTCAACCTTATAATGGGAACGGAACTAACAAGCCAGTACTAAGCATGATATGATACCCTTCTTTCCAAGGTCCACTCATACCAACTGTATGAGGTGAACTTTGGGTGGTATGTGTTACGCTATAATTTATACCTAGTACAAATTATGAATATTCGAAAGGAATGCTCCTTGGATTTTAATTTTGAGACCCATTATTCGTTTTTCACCGAGAGCTTAAGCACCAAGATCAATATCCGAGCACCCAAGATCCGAAAGCAAGAGAAAAGACCTCATTTAAGATCGAGACCATTGTCCAATTAAGACAACAAGCTCAGACGAGAGTGGAAACTACCGAGACTAAAGACATTTCAACAAGTATCAACAATAAATGGCTCAGATAGCCCTAAACTGAGATCAATGGTCAAGATAAGAAAGAAATAAATGGAATTATATATAAAAGTGACACGTCATTAGTCCTCATCAATTATTCTTAACAAGATGATGACATGTGTTTTAATCCAAGTCGCTTATAGCAAGCCAAGTCATTAGTCCACATGAAAGCCATTGCACCAATGGGAGAACCTTATATTTACTATAAATAGAGGACCACATGCTACCGAAAAGGGGCTAAGAGGAGATTTTTTGACATTCTACAGTCATTCCATATTCGTTACTTTATATAGAAAGCTTTAATCAAAAGATCATTAATGGTGGACATTATAACAAAAGTACTTGTACATCAAATTGAGGAATAAAAGCTCAAGGCAGAACCTTCAAAGTGGACATAGGGATCTTGGTCCTGAACCATAATATATCTCGTGTATCGTTACCTATTGGTACTTACTATCTGCATAGTTTCAGTGTTCATTCAATTTTATCCGCATCCTTTCGGAACAAGATTTCGAAAGCTTTGGAGTGTTATTCAGAAGAAAAATCTACCTAACATACGGGCATATTGTACCTTTTAGGAACTGATATGTTATACATGCACACACTTATATCGTGTATATGGTACACACATATATTTAAAATAACATAAAATTAAATAATACAATATCGTTTTATAAATTAAATATAAAAAGGTTTCATTTAAATAAAATTTAGGAATGTTCTAAATAAATTAGACTTTGTAGGCCTACTAAAGATCTAATAAGGGAATTTTTTTTGAAGTGCACTGATAACATACATTGCGGGCTGGACTAGTTCCAACAATGATATCGGAGCCCAATAGCCTATGCGGTTTAAATTAGTTATATTATGGTAAACTAATTAAAGCCTACCCATATAGTTGGTTATCTAGAAAAGTAGTGTCTAAGGTTGGATTTGGGTAATCAAGTACTCTGCCATACTTAGCTACTAACCTGCCCCGAAATGATGTGGTAAACCCAAAAGGTTATTCCAATAGAAAAGGCCCAATTTGAATTGGGCCTTGGCCTAATTTCAAAATTATTTTGAAATTGAAAATAAATGTTTTAAATTTAAAATAAGAACAATGTTATAATATAAATTTTCAATATGTTTTTAAAATTGAAAATATAAGATTTTTAAATCTAAAGGTTAAATTTAAAATATAATCTTTATAATAAAATCCCTTGGTCGGTTACAAAAGACAAAGAAAGGCTAAGATTTATTCTTAGCATAGATATCAAGCGGCTCCAATTTATACATGGATGTCGTTTTGTTCACACGATGTTCCACGATCTCTTCACATTTAGATCACCGTGTAAATTATTACCCATCTTTAATTTACACACGTCATGTATCTCTTCCTTTTCTTTTCCTTCTAGATTTATTACTCAATAACTGCTCCTTGCACGATCCATGTTTCCTTCTGCTTTGTTCCCCCGTCTCATTTCTCTTTTTAAAAAATTACGAATTTTTGAATTTGCTTCCTCCGATTACAACTGAATCACATCCCCGATATCAGTAATCTCTTTGAAGCCATGAAACGTTAGTTGATAAAATCAACAAATTATACAAAACCCCAAATTTTGACGCTACCAGATCTAGAAATTACTTAGTCAAGTTTGGTGATAGGGCGTTGTAGTTCTAATTTTCGACGTCATGGGTAACTGGACCTTCGATCTCTTATTTACGTTTTGATCTTCTCCAATTATGATTCGATTTTTACAGTTTTGCTTTTGGATACTTATACAATTGAATTTTTAATAATGATATTACTTACGATTGAAGACTTATTTGATTTTTACGTTCATTTCTATGAAAAGATGGATTTGGGTTTCTTTTCACTGCCATTATCTATGCAAATGTATGCTCATCTACTTAATAGAAGCGGATGCACAATTTAAAGAAGGACATTAAGGTATAATTCTATTCTTTTTTTTACTTTAGTTTTCTTCTTACTGTTTTTCTTAACAGATAAAGTATGCAATTTTATTGTTGTTTTTTGCAGTTTGATGTTTTCCAAATATAAATATTTATATTTTCTGTAGTTTGAAGTTTATAATATTTGAATATCGAGAATGTTGCAATTGTGTTTTGTTGCTTGATGTTGGTGCACAAATTTTTAATTACATTTTGTTGTAAATGCTTAGTTATTTGAATAATCATTCCTATTATGGGATTATCTTTTAAATGACTCATGATATGCAATACTCTGTATATATGGTTGATAACAAGATCAATTCATATAACAAGGTCAAAAATGGTTCATTAATGAGAAGGTTGCACATATTGTACAAAAATTGGTAAACCTGTGGGTGCATATATTGATGGTCGGATGTATATTGTAAAGCACGTAAACAACCAATTTTCTCATCTTCAATTTCTTTTACCTAAGGGTTACCTATGGTAATATTTATCAACTTTTTTTTAATTACCTTTTTAATTATTCCCATGAATTATAAAATGACATATTATTGCAATTCTTTTTGATGTGTTTTTATAGAAAAACAAGTTTTTATTGTTTGAAAATGTTTTATCTTGGTCACACACTATTGAAATTATTATAGGAAAGTAAGAATTTTGAATGTCATTTTTATTTATTGATATCTGTAAAACCTGAACAAAAATAATGATGTCCAAAAATTATCATTTGCATATGAGGTTTCAAAGTTGAGATATGTAGTAAATCTGGCTTTCTCTTTCTGTACTTCGTCTCCAAATATAAAATGAAATTCTAATGGCATTTTATTTTCTGTTTCTAATACCATAAAACTGTTCTATAAAAGCTTTAGAAATGAAAATGACATGAAATAGTTGTAAGCTTATATGAATGAGAAGTAGCCATCGTTCTGTTACTAACTAATTTTATACAATTGAAAATAATATGTTCTATTTCTCCCCTAAATTTTATTTATGTGGTTTCCATTTTGCTTCATCACCACTGATCTCTATCTGCGCTTACTCTGCTTTCCGGTCTACATGATTTATGTACTATGCCAAGGCTAGATTTTTTTTTACCTCTATGTTTTAGATTATATGAATCCCACTTGATTTGGATTTTTTTTGCCTTACTCGATTATATTTTCTACTCTGTTCTACCTCATATCTGATTGATTTAGTTATACTGTCATGGTCTTTCACTTTAACGAGCTGGATGTTGCTAAGTATCACTTGGTTGTGTTCTTAGGCCCTTTTACTGCTTATACAGACAGTTGCCTTACTAAACACAATAATATAAAATTACTTTTATTGGTGACATAATATTCATCTAAATTTCTATATTCTTCTTAAAATCACTTACTGTGTGATAGTGTGTACATGATAGAAATATAACATGGTTGGAGAGTTTGGTATCAATTCAGAGGGACATGTTGCCAATATGAGGTGTGCCAAGTGGGTTTACATGCGCTGTAGCAGTACAGTATGAGGTGATGCAGCTGAAACAAAATGTGGCATTTTGGTCGAAAAGCAAATTGAAGCAGGCTTAAACAGTTTGGGACAAGTAACATGAACTGAAGCAGGATGAACTCTTTGCTGGCATGCACTGTTGAGGGAGACGACAAGGGAGAGAGAAACTGCAAAGTAATGGAAGCTGGCATCAGAGCGTGTGTTGGCAGAAAAAACAACACGATGATGAATGCATATGCTGGAAGAACATAGCTAGGGCAGTGTGATGCTACAGGTCGAAACTACAATGGTTGTCTTTTTTGTACTTTAATTTGAATGTGTTGTTTGTACATGTTGTCTACGTCAAATCAGTTGTGTATAATCTCAAGATTCCAAAACATCCGTTTGTTTTTTCACTTCTTTGCTTATATATTGAAGATGACTTTGTTTCTATATTCCCCGTAATTGTTGAATGTCCTTTATTTTCATTAGCTTATTTTTAGTTATACTACATAATCAATGGTTATCACTCTTCACTTGAGCTGTCAAATTATTATTTGGTTGAACATAGTCAATTAGTTCAACTGTATATATATTTGAATAGTGAGTCTTATGTAAACAAATTCAAAAGAATATAATATACATACTAACATTTTACTAATATTGATTTATTAATATTGAAATGTATAGAACCATATTACCAATGATAGAAGTCAAATTTGCAAGTATCCTCTATTTTGATTTGCATGCACCATATTTGATCATGGAAACGAGTGGATTTAAATAAAATTCCATAGGATATGTTGTTATTTTCAGGTTTTTGTACATTAATTTAATTAGTGGTTTCTATTTATAAAACTTTTTAACAATTTATAATAGTATATATGCTGCAAATTTGGTAATGACTATTCCTTTTGTACTCAAATATGAAATTGTAACCATTTTGATAACAGTTAAGACCTTAGATCTCTCTATTGATGTTACATCAATCTACTGTCATATATTTGGTAATAGATGATTCTTGTCAGTTTGTGGTCTAACATTTGCATTAAACTTTTGCTTACTAATCTTTTAGTCTTTAATGATATGCGAAAGAGATACTTCTTAGGTATAGGTAATAAAAGATTTGAATTAATCTTTTGTTTGCTAATATGTTATTCTTTAATGATATGCAACAGAGAGACTTCTCAAAGTCCAATATTTTTCAAATGCAAAATGATTCAGGTTTTGTAAATTTGCACATATAATGTGTTTAACGTTTTGATTCCTGAACGAAATAAACTGCAGTAGCATTCAATAATAACATGCATTAAATGCACTTTAGGCTCACGTAATTTTCATTCTATGCTTTCCAGAAAGCAATTCGTTATATGACTCGTCCTCTTAATTGAGAATTAATATGCCAACCTAACTGCTCATTTCTGCATGCATAATTTGGGTAATTTATATAAGACCCATCCTATAATAAACCCATTGTTCATTTATTTCTAATGTTATTTTTTTACTGACTATTCATTTTAACTTCATTTCTTGTTATCCTTTTTATAGGAACATATATGTATATTTTATACCCATTGTTATTATAATGAGTGCTGATGGTTGTTTGTATTATGTTTACACAAAATTTACTTTCCTATATTTGGTTCTTCAAGATTCAATGGTAGTTTGTAGTCTGAATTCTAGGTTAATTTTTTATCTATTAAGCTTTTACTCTTTTATAATATGCAACCGATTCTTTTTCAATCAAAATTCAGTTACCCCTTTCTTATTTGATATCAAACAAAAGGCTAAACACACATGAGTTTGGAGTCCATGTGTTGTTCATGTATTATGCAAGGGTATTGCTATACTATTGTGTGTGGGGTCAAAGTCCTACCTCACCATTTTTTTATAATTTCTCCAACCACTAAATTATTCCACTTCTGTGAATATACATATACAAATTGGTTCAAGTTTGGATTATGGAACAAAGTAAACATTACAAACATGCAATAATAACATCCATTAAATGAGCTTAATGAAAAGCTACACAGCATTTTCATTCTTCGCCTTCCAACCTCAATTCAACATTTAAACACATTATAACAACAAATTGTAACATTCACCATATCTGAAATAAAACATTAAAGGTAAAAAAGTCAATCTCAACGAATCATCATGTATAATTAAACACAATATATTTTCTATCCTACATTAATACAAATAGGTATAAATAGTAATAACCTAAGAACCCGTGCAGCGCACGGGCTACCTATTATTCTACATAACAAAACAGATCAATTTTAACGGAAAAGACAAAGAACGGTTCAGATTTAATATGAAGAAAGACATCAGAAGGCTTTTATTCATCCAAGTCAGCAAAAAGATAACACCGTTTACATTGTAACCCCGTTGCATTCACGTACTGCCCCACTTCTCTTCATCCACGATCTTTTTCAAACTTCCTCTTCCATTTTGCTTCAAAAAATATCAGATCTGTCACATTTTTTCAAATACCAAGCGTCCACAAAAGTTTTCTTCTCTTCCTTCATTACTTTCTCTTTTCCACAACCTTAATTTGGATCTGGCCGAAAAAGTTATGATACAAATGGAGGCATCCTTTCCTCTTCGTTCCTCCCCTCCAATTCTCATAGGTAATTCATTTACTCAAATCCATTTTTGGAAATTCCATTTAAAAGCTTCCTCCATTGAAACCCTTTCTTCCAGCTTTGACGTGTTTGTTATTTTACTGAAATCCTTTTTTAGTTTCATTCAAATGCTTCGTATCGTTACTTTTAATGTTGTATGTTAGGTGTAAAAATGTAACTTTGTTTTTGGTATTGAACCATGGGATCATTACTGTTCTTGGATGTTCATTATTAAAATAACGAATATCTTTTGCATACATTTACTTTTTAGCTTTCCTCCTACCTCTTCCACTATCCATCGCTCTGCCCAGTCAGACTATCTTTGTTCTTGTCACTCTTCCTCCACCCAATAGCACCCAGAGCATGCATGCTGAGTCATCGCAAAGCACTCCGTCTAAGGGTTCAGAAAGAGGTAGGAGGAAAACTAATCAAGTGACACTTCCTTCTGAGGAAGAGAAGAAGAAGTCCAAGAAGCAAAAGCATAAAAAGTGATTGTTAGTTTGTTCTGTTTTGGTTGTACAGTTAGGCACTTTCTAGCATTTTGTTTTTGTTTTTTCAACCGGTGTTGTGCGGATTCTACCTCCGCTTTTTCGTTCTAGCTTAGGCATACATAAAACTTGTACTTTTTCTTCTCAGTCTTATTTTGACTGTGAATAATAAAGGCTATTATTTTGCCAAATCTTTGTGCAAATTTATCCAAGTACTTAAGAAATGCGCTTTCCATTATATGTACTTGCGATCCATCTCTTTTTATTATTACTATTGGACTAAGTTCTTTGTTAATTTCATGATTTGTCGGCCTTTCGTCATTCTAGTGAATGTAAAGCAATCGTTGAAGTGCCCAACTCTGTGTATCGATTGGGATAAACCATTTAGTATAACGGTTCAGGTATCCTTTTCTATCATAATGATATTTGATCATACCAAGCTCCAGGCACTAGTTCAAGCTAACTACTTAAGATCGTAGTTTGCACATGCTCATCTAGGACATTTACTTTCAATCATGCCTAGCTCCAGGTGTAGATTAAAGTTTACATGTAAGATCCCATGTTACACCAAGCATGGATATTTTGTCTTGCCTACTCCAGGCAAGGTGTTAGTGATTGGATGGTTGTGTCACATCCATTTTGAATTATACTTCTACCCTTATATCAAGGGCAAGGGTTAGCTGATGGACGGTCAAATTATGTCCTATTTGGCTTATACTCCTACCCCAACATCAAGGACAAGAGTTAGTTGGTGGGTGGTTAAATCATGTCCTATTTGGTTTATACTCCTGCCCCCACATCAAGGGCAAGAATTAGTCGGCGGATCGCTAAATCATGTCCTTTTATGTTTATACTCCTGCTCCTACGTTAAGGATAAGAGTTAGTTTGGCATCCATCTCCGGGCGCCAAGAATGGTTGAACTCCAAGGGTCCGATCTTGGACCATGGAAGTTTGGTTGGTATCTAACTCCAGGTACCTGCATACCTGCATTATACACATGCATATTCATTCGAGTCGGTCATATTTCATAACTTTTAAGCTATGTAAAGACAGAGACATAGATCCGAAAAGCCATTTATTTATTGATGGTGGGAATTGACAGGTTATGTCTTATTACATGGCTTTATAAATTTATTTCTAAGTAAATAATATCGTAGGTGCTTGCTATTCCTCGCCCTTTGGAGTGAGATCCTATCGACCGTAGCTAGTTTGAAAGTGTCGTCTCCAAGCTTTTCTTAATTGCGCATGGACCTTCCCATGTTGGGCCCAAGTTCCCAGAGCCTGGGAAGATTTGTTTGAGTACCAGGTCAACAATCTCAAAGGTCTGATTCCTAACCTTGGCATTGTAATATCAAGCGACTCGGCTTTTGTGTACAGCTGCTCTCAGGTCAGCTTCATCTGGCTTCTTATCGATCATGTCAAGAGATTCTAAAAGGAGTTATTCATTTGTCCATGGATTGTAGTGAATCACTCGATGAGAAGTTACTTCCGGTACAACTAGAATCGTAGCCTTTGATCTGCAGGCTAAGGCGAATGGAGAATGGCCATGTAATGCCCCATCTTGTGTCCCACACAAACAAAGGGTATTACTAGGTAATATTGTTTGTTATTGTAGAGAACATGGTGACTTAGGAACAACCATCTATAAAAGTTGCTCTGGGCTTGTATTGAATACGTCGAATAATGTGACTATATTTTTCTTTTCTTTTATTACAAGTGGTTGTTCGACATATCCGATCTGGATGCAAAACAATAATACAATGGTTTAATCTAATTCAGAACAATACACAATATAATATAAAACACAAAGTCGAACATCGCAATGGAAATAAAATACATAAGATACTTCTCAAAATATGAGTCTACAAAAGAAAACACTAGACTCACATTTATATACATATACATCTATAACACTAACAGGTCTCAAACATATACATAACCACAAAAGTCTACAATGGAAACAAGCATCTATACAAGACTTAAATGGTACATCACAATACATAACAACATCAAATTAGATTTCTTAAGCCAGCTTACATCCAAAGGCACCAAGTCCTACACACGTCAATTCTCGGTTTGACTCGAGCATTAATATAACACCCTGATTAGACTATCTCTAATTATCATAAAAGATGAGATATTGGTAATAAGGATAAGTATCCTTAGGTTGTATTTCACAAGCATAGAAAAATTTCGCTTAATACTTCATGACTTAAATTTAGGTTTTATACTCGTTTACACATTCATCAATGCCAAAGCAACCACAACAATAAGAGCATAAATAATCACATCCATATATGCAAGCAATGGACTTATACTTGCAAGTCGACTCAATATACATGCACTTTGCGCGCCAACATAAGGAGTTGCACTTTGCAAATATAACTCACTAAAAAGGAGCATCACAATATGGGTCTGAAAACTCATATAATCCGCCTAAATGGATTGCCCAATATTGAGTTTGAAAACTTGACAAACAGATAAGTGTCGTCCACTTTCAATTAATAATTATAAGATTGTAGACTAATGTCCCATAACCACTTGATGATGCTCAAATAATTACTAAAAGCTAGTGAACTTTACTCATGCAAATAAGAGTTCAAGTGAACAAGTCGAAGAATTAATCGTAAAACAAACGCGAGCGTTTCATACCACTCGTTTTATTAAACCATTTAATTCTATTAGAGAATATGACATCTAGATATGCAATTATCACAACTAAATTTGAGATAAATCAACAACAATTCATATAAATAGCAAATTCAATATATAATTATGAAATTGAGATAGTTATGAGTTCTACACTCACCTATCTTCTTGAGTTCGACAATAATTTACCACCATAGCTTGCAATTGCTTCACTAGAAAAACCCTAGACTTGATCTCAACTAAAAATAAGCACAACAAAGATCAAATACTATAATTTATAGAAATCAATTAGATTAAAAAGTGAATTAGGACTAAAAGGACTTACTTTGATTTTCTCTAGATTTTTTGAAAATTATTTGATTTTAAAACTTGATTTCTCTTGTAGAATTAGGTTTTGAGAAGCAAGAAGAAGAAGCTTTGTTTTTACTATAAATGGAAATGAATGTAATGTTCATTTGCTAAGTAAAGAAAAGAATAAACTAATTCTCTTATGCACTATTGGGCTGAAATGCAATTCAAGCCCAATTCCAAACTTAAATAAAAGAAATAAAACATTTCTTTACTTTCTATCAGTTTAAAACACCAATAACTCATAGATTTTAACATAGAAAAATTTATGTAATTATTCTAAAATTAAGTTCATCACTTAATCTTCATGATTAATTAATAAAAACATAATTTTTAATAATTTTTTAAACCCTTTTTTTTATTATTGAAAACAAGGTATTTTACATTTTTGTAAAATAAGACACATAAAAAATAAATCAATTTAACTCCAAAAATTCCCATTTTCCTATTAAATAAAAGAGGGAATTAGGCAAAAGGACAAACTTTGAAAAAAAAAATTAGGCTGAAGGACACAAAGTTTCATTTTTGGGCTAAAGGACAAACTTTGAAAGAAAATTAGGCTGAAGGAAAATGCTAAATATAATTAGCATTTTGTACAGTTCAAACATTGTACAAAATGCTAATTATAACTATCATTATATCCAGTTTTACACTGTATAAAATGCTAGTTGTATTAGCATTGTCCTTCAGCCTAATTATCTTCCAAAGTTTGTCCTTCAGCCTAAAAATAAAACTTGTTGTCCTTCAGCCAAAAATTTTATGAAAATTTGTCCTTGTGCCTATTTTCCACTAAATAAAATTACATATTGTTTAGAAAACACTAACACATTGTTTAACAAGTTTTAAAACAAGAATTTAACATCAATAAATTTCATATATTGCGTATCAAATAAATAGACATTTTAAAATTCTTATTTAAAACTCAAATTCCAATTACTATTTAAATAAAACACTTAAATTCTAATTTCTCCAAATTAAATCTTCGTTTATTTATTTAAACAACACTGAAAAATCAGGATTGTTACAGAATTCCCCTTTAAAAGATTGCGTCCTCACAATTTCTAATTCGGAGCAAAGTCTATAATTAATAGAAACATATTATTACGAATA
The DNA here is from genome assembly GCA_030737815.1 of Allium fistulosum. NCBI lineage: Eukaryota > Viridiplantae > Streptophyta > Magnoliopsida > Asparagales > Amaryllidaceae > Allium > Allium fistulosum. The sequence continues at coordinate 1,115,239,634 of CM060905.1, forward strand.
ATATTCTTTCAACATATAAACTAACACTAAGTAACCAAACATCCATGCAACCAATTAATCAAGCAATATACAAGAAGATTCTTGTATTTATACTCAATTAAATCTTTTGACTTACTTTTCAAAAGATTCAAACATCCAATTCATATATATTTACCTAAGTTATTTCCAAAAACTAGACTTCTTCGATCGATCTCCAATTAATTACTTCTTTTTATAAAAACTCACTTCTTTTAAATCAATATCTCAAATGGTCTTTGCTTAATCTTTTCAAAAATTTATTTCTCTAAAAATTATTTTCTTCTAAAAAATTGTACTTCATAAGTTGTTCCATTTTTAACGCAAAAATTAATTTCTCTAAAAATTTGTACTTCATCAATTACACTTCACAAATTGCACTTTACAAATTTTATTTCAATTTAAAACATTCTAATGGATTTATCATATTTTAAAATTATACTATTACTACAATCATCATCCATCACACTCAAGGTAACAATCAACACATCATCACAATAATCTAGCATGAAAGAAAGTTATAAATCCATCAAACCAATAATGACATGCATTTTGCAAACCCATACAAAAGATAGCACTTCACATGTTGGCAAGTACTTCCCTTGTCTACACAAATGTTTGCAATTCGCTAGTCTAGGGCTAAGGTTGATTACAAATGATTGCTCTTCGCAATTCTACCTACACATTGCAAGTTTAACATAATTGACTGCACATTGCAAATCTACCTGCACATCGCAAGTCTAACATAAATGACATTACATCGCAAGTCTACCTACACATCGCAAGTCTACCTTATGTGATTGCACATCGCAAGTCTATCATATGTGATTGTACATCGCATGTCTATTTGCAGGTCTTGCACCTTGCAAGTTTAACATCAATGAATGCACATTGCAAGTTTTCCTGCCCATCGCAAGTCTAACATAAATGACTGCACATCACAAGTCTAAAACTAAGGGCTATCACAAGTGACTTCTCTTCGCAAGTCTAAGACATGCACTTCACTCATCATCACAAAAGTGTCAAACACCTTCTAAAAGTGATCATCCGAGTAATGCCCGTGCATCCCATAACCAGTCAGGTTCACTTGAATATTTACTATAAGTCAGTAAGCTCCACTTACTTCAATATTTTGCAACAAAACATCATTACAAGCATTCATTCACAACTCTTCTTTTAATTTCATCCAATTCAAATTTCATCATTTGGGATTCATAATTAGAAAACTAACTTCTAATAAGAAGTTACATCTAATAATCAACCAAAATAATTTTCCTCGTATTGGAAAACCTGAACTATATTCCCTTAATGATCTAGTGGTCCCACCAAACGCCGAAAGAGAATACAACTCCAAAGTGTTAAGTAGTTCCTAATAGTAATCACAAGAACTTAACTAAGGCACCCATACTACCCGATGAAATTCTAGTATTCACTAATGGGCTAGTAAATACCACTGAAACATTCTATTCAATGAGCTGTACAATATTTAATGAAGCATTACTCGAGAGCATTTAAAACAATCAGTAATACTAAGTCGATTATTAGTACTCTCCATATTATAGAACCAAGGCTCTCAAAACATTTATCTTATAAAAGTTTATAGTTTAAAACTCCAATTTCCTTTCAATATTTAAATGATTTGATTCTGGATAAATCTCTATTCAAAATAATTTTTTTACTCTTTATCCTTCAAACAATATACTAACTTCTAATAGTATTTATACACCAATTCAAATAAAAGATTTATTCTTTTAAATTCCAAACCATCAAATATAAAATTCAACTTTCTTTTCCAATTAATTCTTTACTTTGAAATTTAAAAATTTTATTTGCACAATTTTTTACTTCTTATGTTTTAACTTCTTTTAAATTAGAACTCAAAATTATCATCTATTTAAATCATGAAATGACATACATAACAAAGCACAAGCATCACAAACAATTTCACATTTCTCAACATAATATAATGACATTACCTTACCATTTATTTATAGCAAATTGCTTTGTCAAATGGCTGCAGTGTTGACTGTAAATTCACTATTGCCTCGCCGTTGATCTTTGCTATTGCTAATGCTCGATGGCTGCAACCGTCGTCAAAACCAGTACATATAAAACATCTTTTAAAGTTTTCAATAAATTTTCTAAACTACTAAAATTTATTAAGCACATATATTTTCATGGAAATAAATTTCTCCTCTTGATTTATTGTTTCAAAATGTTTTTCCCTTCAAAGAATAGTCAATTTAATCAAAATTTTACCTTCTTTTTTGATTATTATTTATAACTTAAAAAGTTTATAAAATATGAAATCTCAAAACGCTATGTCCGACTGTCTTATTGAACTATTTATGAATCTCTATCGATAATGTTGATCAAGCGCATCGATTAGAATCCTTAACGCACTCAACGGGCAATTTAACACAAAACTAATTTACAATTATTTCTTTATCAATATATATATATATAATTGAAAATCTATTAATAGCAATTTAACAATACATCCATTCATCCATGCACACATCATGCAATCAACCATAAATATATAATTAATTACGGTGCTCAACGAAAAGAATCTATCATCTTCCGCTGTGCAACTTTGATCACTAACGGATCAGGATTCCACTACACATCACTTTTTTTTATAAAAAAATCTTCTTATAAAGTACTTTAAAATTTTCACAAATACGTCCCAATGATTATTTCCAATAATCATTTATACTTCTATTTTAATTAGGAAATAAATTTTAATTCTACCCAATACACCCAGGGAACTGGACTCTAAGTATGTCTGGGCTTCGATTTATGTTTCTAATATTCTATGTTGTTCTGAACCTATGCTTTAATACCAATGTAATGCTCCACCCTGAGACCCACACTAACAATGGGTATTACTGGGTAACACGGTCAATTAGTGCAGAGATTAGGGCTGGTTAGGAGCGACCATCTGTAAAAGTTGCTTTGGACAAGTATCGAATATGTCAAATAATGTGACTGTAATTTTCTTTTCATTTCTTACAAGTGGTAATTCAACATATTTGACCCAGGCGCAAAACAATAATACAATGGTTTAATCTAATTCAGAACAACACATAATATAATATACAATACAGAGTCGAACATCGCAACGGAAATAAAATACATCAGATACTTCTCCAAAATATGGGTCTACAAAGAAAACACTAGACTCGAATTTATATACACATACATCTATAACACTAATAGGTCTCAAATATATACATAACCAGAAAAGTCTACAACATAAACAAGCATCTATACAGGACTCAAATGATACATCACAATATATAACAACATCAAATTAGACTTCTTAAGTTTTCTCACATCCAAGGCCACCGAGTCCCTATACCTATCAAATCTCGGTCTGCACTGAGCATTAAAATAACACCCAGGTCGGACTATATTTGATTATCATAAAAGGTGAGATATTGATAATAATAATAATAATAAACTTGCAGAAGAATTAAGGATAAGTATCCTTAGGTTGTACTTCGCTAGCATAGTAAAACTTTGCTTAATACTTCATGACTTAAAGTTAGGTTTTGTACTCTTTTACACATTCATCAAAGCCAAAGCAACCACCATAATAAGAGCATAAATAATCACATCCATATATGCAGGCAATAGACTTGTACTTCACAAGTCGACCCAATATACACACACTTAGCATGCCAACATAAGGATTTGCACTTTGCAAATATAACTTTCTAAAAATGAGTACCACAAGATGGGTCTGAAAACCCATATAATCTACCTAAACAGAATTCCCTAAGATTGAGTTTGAAAACTCGACAAATAGATAGGTGTCATCCACTTTCAATTAGTAATTATAAGAGTGTAGATAAATGTCCCATAATCACTTAATGACGCTCAAATAATTACTACAAGCTAGTGAATTCCACTCGTGCAAATAAGTGTTCAATTGAACAAGTCTAAGAATTAATCGGTAAAAAAACGCTAACGTTTCATACCATTCGTTTTATTAAACCGTTTAATTCAATTTCTTGTTCAATTAAGATAGTGTGTTTTCATAACAAAATAGTTTTGCTTTGAAATCTAGTTTAAAAATATTGATTTAAAAAGATTTATAATAATAATATAAATAGTAGAAAACACGATTTAGTTCATATCTAGATTTATAGGAAACTTGCTTCCAAAACTCTTTGAAATTGGAAGTAATTACGAATATATATATATTCTCCAAAATCCTTCTTATCCAAAGTACATATATTTCCCATATATATATATACACATATATAATAGAAATCACTTCATATTCAAATAAGCATCTCCTTTATAAATCATTCCGTAAACTAGTGCAATGAAATAGTGTATTTGACAACAATCATAGAGCAAGACTTCCTTATGAACAAGACCATACTGGTTTAATTCAAGCACCCAAAATAATGCATAAGTAGTTCATCACAAACAAACTTTAATTTGATGCTAAAAATCATCGCAAACATCAAGGAAAACAACCAATTAACACTTAAAAGTTAAATAGGCAAACGAACGGGCGAACCGGAGCATCTGGAGGCCAAAAAAGTGTGATCTAAGCTCATACTAGGTCATGACTAGTGCACCGGTCGTGTAGACCGGCCTACAAGTCACAATGCCTGGGCTGAACCCCAGGCTGGGCCGGTGGCCTTCCATTGCTCCGTTCGTTCCCGTTTTCTGGTTTTGATCTTCTTAAGTCTTAGGTTTTGGTTTAACATCCATGCAAGCATCCAAATATCAATAATTTAATGCAAATCATGATCATAAGAGGTGGGTTTTAGTAAATTGAAAATAGGGTTTAGTCTATTAGGGAATATGTCATCTAGATATGCAATTATCATAATTAAATTTGAGATAATTCAACAACAATTCATACAAACAACAAATTCAGTATATAATTATGAAATTGAGATAGTTATGAGTTCTACACTCACCTTTCTTCTGGAGTTCGACAATAATATACCACCATAGCTTCCATTTGCTTCACTAGAAAACCTTAGACTTGATTTCAACTAAAATAAGCACAATAAACATCAAATACTAGAATTTACATAAATCAATTAGACTAAAAAGTGAATTAGGACTAAAGTGACTTATTTTGATGTTATCCAGATTTTTTAGAATTTATTTAATTTTAAAACTTGATTTCTCTTGTAGAACTAGGTTTTGATAAGCAAGAAGAAGAAGCTTTGTGTTTACTGTAAACGAAAACTAACGTAATGTTCATTTGCTAAGTATAGAAGAGAATAAACTAATTCTCTTATGCATCTAATGGGTTAAAATGCAATTCAAGCCCAAGTCCAAAGTTAAATAAAATAAATAAAACATTTTTCTCACCTTCCATTATTTTAAAACACCAATAACTCATTATTTTAACATTGAAAAATTCATGTAATTATTCTAAAATTAAGTTCATCACTTAATCTTCATGATTAATTAATAAAACATAATTTTTATTAATTTTTTAAACCATTATTTTTATTGTTGAAAACAAGGTATTTTACATTTTTCTAAAATAAGACACATAACAAATAAATCACTTTAACTTCAAAAATTCCCATTTTCCTATTAAATAAAATTACACATTGTTTATCAAGTTTTAAAACAAGAATTTAACATGAATAATTTCATATATTTCTTGTCTAATAAATACACATTAAATTTTTTATTTAAAACTCAAATTCCAATTACTGTTTAAATAAAAGACTTCAATTGTAATTTCTCCAATTTAAATCTTCATTTATTTTAGTAAACAACACTGAAAATTCAGGGTTGGTATAGGCCAGTCGCTGACTTGTGGGTCGTCCGATAAGCCAAAGTGCTAATAAATGTTCGTCAACCCACTTGCCGTTAGCCTTTTCCAATCACTTTTTTAAAATGGACTTGATAATCTTGTTTACAGCTTTAACTTGTCTATTCTCCTAGGGTGTGCTACAGCAGCAAATCTCTTCTCTATGCGATGTTGGTGGTAGAAATTCCGAAACTTGGTGCTGTCAATTATCGGTAATGATTGCTTGTGGAATTCCAAAACAACAGATGATATTTTGGACCACGAAGTTGATTACCTTCTTTGTGGTAACTGTAGCTAATGGCTCCGCCTAAGCCCATTTGGCGAAGTAATCAACTACAATGATGCGTACTTTGCACCACCTTTTGATATCAATAATACACCGATAATATCAATTCCTCAGACTACAAACGGCCAAGGATTGACCGTTCGACTAATCTCCATCGGTGGGGCTCTTGGAAATTTAGCAAACCTCTGGCACTTGTCAAACTTTCTAGTGCAATCAGTTGCATCTAGGTTGACAGTTGGCCAGAAGTACCCATAGCAGGGAATCGTCTTCGCTGGGGTTTGCCCCCCAATATGATCGCCACAGGCCCCTTTATGCATTTCTGTCGGAACTCGTTTGGCCTTATCTTTGGCGACACATAGTAGCACTGAGACTGAGAATACTTTCCTGTAAAGTGCTTCCTGCTGAAAGATGAATCTTGAAACTTGGCAAAGGAGCTTCCATCGTTTACTCTTCCTATCCAGAAGTATTCTCCTCTGCAAATAATTCTTTATAAGGGTAATCCATGACTCTTTCTCATGCTCAGCCTCCCAGATCCAATTGACATCCATAAGTTCTATGCTCGGAGTCGACAAAACTTCCACCGGAATTAGGCCCACGAGCTACACATCTCCCGAACTGGACAGCTTGGCTAGTGAGTCGACCTTTGCATTTTACTCTCTGGCAATATGCGTTATTGTATAATATTCAATGTCAGTGAGCAGCTCAAGGGTTTGGTTAGATAAGGAGCCAGCCTCGCTCCTTTTGCTTGAAACTCCTTCCTAACATGAAACACCACTTTGGGAATCACAAAAGATGTAAGAAGTTTTAACTTCTGGTCCTTGGCAATTCCGAGTCCCGCAGTCAATGCTTCGTACTCTGGTTTGTTGTTTGTTGTAGGAAAATGGAGTCTCGAGGCATAACAGATTGAATGTTCCTTGAGAGTGACTAGTACAACTCCAACACCAAAATATCATTCGTTTGATGCACCATCCGCGTACATCTTCCACCTAGCATTTTTCTCACCACTGCTCTTTGGAGTTTCATCTCGTGCAGCGAATTTAACTATGAAATTCACCAAATCTTGAAACTAGATAGCTCTCTGAGGGTGATAGGTTATATCGATTGGCTAAATTCTATGTTCCATTTCGACAGCCTTCCAGAAGTCTCAGGTCATTGCAAGACTTGTCACAAAGGCTGGTCCGTAAGAACTTTGATCGGGTGAGCCTGAAATTAGGGACGGAGCTTTCTTGAAGCGGTTAACAAGTAGTATGCAAGATTTTCTAGCTTTGGGTAATTTATTTCTGCCCTGTCAACCATTTACTGATGTAATAGAGCTGTCGTTGGATGTAAGATTCCTCTCGAATGAGTGCGACGCTCAACGCATGCACCGACACTGCCAGATATATAAACAAGTTCTCGTCATCCAACATCTTCGAGAGAACGAGGGGTCTCTCTAAGTGATCTAATAGAGCTGGGGATGTGTCTTTACACTCTTGATTCCAAATGAAGTTCCATATTCCTTTTGGAATTTTCCCTTCTTAATTGCATCAAAGAAAGAGATGCATTTGTCGGTTGCTCTGGAGATAAATCAGCTCAGGGCGGCGACCTTCCCATTCAAGCTCTGGACCTTCTTGATCATCTTCGGGGGCTCGATGTTTCTCAAGACTAGGATCTTTTTTGGATTAGCTTTGATCCCACCGGAGTTCACAATGAAGCCCAAGAATTTCCTTGACCGAACGCCAAAAGAGCATTTCAAGGGATTGAGCTTCATTCCATATTTTCGAAGAACACTGAACATCTCTACCAAATAGTCAACATGGTTTCCCGATGCCGTGAGTTCACGAGCATGCCATCCCCATAGACTTTCATCGAGCATCCAATCTGATCTTTGAACATCGTGTTTACTAGTCTCTAATAGGTTGCATCGACGTTCTTCAACCCAAACAGCATGATCAGATAGCATTACAGTCCTAAGTTGGTAATAAAGCTAGTATGATCCTAGTCTGTGACGTGCATTGGAATCTGATTCTATCCATAGTACGCATCCATGAATGAAAGAAATTCATGGTCGGTGGTCAAATCCACCAACTAATCAATCCTTGGGAGTGGGAAGCTGTCTTTCGAGCATACTTATTCAGATCAGTATAGTCAACACATGTCCTCCACTTCCCGTTTGACTTTTTCACTAAGACTGGATTTGATGCCCATTCTAGGTATAAGGCATCACGGATGAAGCCATTATCCTTCAGCTTATCCACCTTTTCCTTGAGTGCAGCGGATCTCTCAAGACTCAGGTTGTAGTACTTCTTTTCACAGGAACGCATATGGATTTATGTTCAATGCATGGCTTGCTATCTTCGGTGAGATTCCATATATATCAGAGTGCATCCAGGCAAATACAACTAGGTTCACCTGGAGAAAACCAACCAACTCTTTCATCTTTCTCACACGGAGCTGTGAACGACCTTCAGGACCCATGTCGGATGATCCTAGTTGACCGGAACATTGATTGTTAATTCGGGGAGAGCTACTCTTCCATCCAATGGCTCTTTTCGGGGATCCATATCCTTATGGAACCAATTGTGTTGCCCGAGCCAGGACTTAGGCATTAGTTGTTATGCATCCAAATCATTGATGCAAAGAGTTCCCTTTACACCTTTTCCTTTCTCTCTTCACCTCGCCTCACTTAGCTCAATCACATAATACTCACAGCCAAGCCCTTGATCTCCGTGCACTACTCCCACACCGTTCTTCATAGGAAATTTAAGCGTTAAATACCAGGGAGCTATAGCCACTCTGAATTTAGCCAGGGTTGGTTAGCCCAAAAATGCATTATAACCAGTGTAAATATCTAACACAATAAAAGGCACGACCAGCACTCATCTGTGGTTTCCCTCTCTAAGCACCACCGGTAATTCCACATATCTGATTAGCTCCATAGTTGTCACATTAAATCCCTGGATCCAAGATTTACACGGTTCTAATCTTTGCCCTTAAGAGCATCCAGTCGAAGGCTTTTTTAAATAGAATGTTGACATAACTTCCATCGTAAAACAGCGCCTTTCGTACAATAGTCGGGCACATTGTGGCTGTTAAAATTAACAGGTCAATTGTCGAGGCTTCTACCCCATCAGCATCTCTGTTCTAGAGAACAATGTCATCTGCCGTTGTTCTGAATTGTTTCGTAGGGGTTCCATCCTCTATTGCCGAATAGGTCTCATTCTCGGTATGCCTCAAAGCATCAACATACCTATCCATCTCATTCAAACTATTATCGGCTGATATGGTCCATTAATGATTGAATTTATCACCAAACATTTTTCAAGCCACCAAGGCTCCTCACCATTAGGACTAGCGTGCCCCCATTGGGATGTCAACCCAGGAGGGTTAGAGTTTCCTTGCATGCCATCCTACGAGGCTTTCACAAATTATTGCAATTTATTCTTTCGAATCAGCTCCTCGATCATATCGTGCAAGTTCCTACATTCATTGGTATTATGACCATGAGTCCCATGAAACCTATAGAACTTACCAGATCTTTTCTCCTTTTCAGTTGACTTTATTGAAGCCGACTTCCTATACTGCTCAGTACCTTGAGTTGCCGAATAGATATTCTCGATTGACTTATTCAATTCAGTGTAATTATTAGACTTAGGAATCTTGGGACAATTCATATTATTTGGCTTTCACTTTCTGGCCCCATTGTCATTCATTTTTTGACCACTACTCTTATTGCTAATGTTTACAACCACATTCTCGGAACTCCCTCCAGACTGTCTTACAACAATGTTACTCTATATCAGTTCAGCTGAACTTACAGCCTCACCTCTTTGGAGACGATTGTGTGCCTCCTCCAAAAATAGGAATTGATTGCCTTCCTATAGAAAATGTCCATCATCGACGATGGTTTCATTTCCAACTATCTCCCGAAGTCGGTCTCGGGATGAATCCCCCTGATTAATGCCATCAACACTATGTCATTATTGGGATTTTTTACTTCCGTCACAGCTACATGGAACCATTTTAAGAAATCATTTAATGACTCTCCCGCTCCCTAGAAGAGGTTTGATAATGACATCACATCCTTTGAACATGCAGTGTATAAACAGAATTGCTCTAGAAATTTTCACGACAACTCAACGAAAGACGATATGGATCTCGGTGGGAGCCGAGTGAACCACAATGTCGCTACTCCTTCCAGGAAAATTGGAAAGTAACGGCATTTCATGGCATCAGACGCTCTGGCGGAGTCCATATACCATTTGTACTTTATCAAGTGCTACTTTGAGTTTTCTTTCCACCATATATAAGTATTGTTGGCATTACAAACCTCCATGGATACTTCATGTGCATAATGTCCTCAGTAAACGGATTCCGACTAGGAGAAGTACCCTATTCATCATTACATCTAAATCGGTTTTCACTTACAAGTCTCTTGACAATATCTTCCAAATACTTCGGGTCTACAGGTTCGATTGAACGGCGATAATCGAGGTCTGTCTAAAGTGTTCAGCCCAGTGAATGCTCTTGGGTAGGCTCTCAATCGTTGGCTCTCTAGACTCTTGGAGATCCATTCGTCTAATAGTCCCCCCTATTTGATTCCCATGCGTAATTTTATTCATAGTAGCTCGATATTCTGGATTTTGATCATCAACCGCATGTCTAGAGGTCAAGTCCATGCCACCCTCCAAAGGCCGACCCGTGGAGCCAAAATTAGCTGGATCGATACCGATTCATCCTCTTAGATTGGTATCGATCCACCAACCTATGCCATAGGTTTGTCTCATCCCTTGGTTTGAGGTCCTAACCTTATTTTGAATCTTTGTCTGCTTCCTATCCCTCCGTCTTTGCTCAGATGATGAGGAACTTTTAGATGTTGAACTTGAATGATCTAAGTCCCTCCTACTCCTCCTATAGTTATTCTAAGTTGGTTCATTCAGCAATCTCAAACTTTGCTGCATCTGTTGGTTCATCTCATTACGAGTCTCCTAGAATCTATCCTTCGTCTACTTCATCATATGATCGATCTCCAGTCTGGTCACGACTTCAGTTGGATTCTAGATCTCAGCTTGTTTTGGTTGGACAACTCCATCCACACGGTGAGTGTCTTGGTTCTCATCATCATTAGTAGCTCTGGAGGTTATAGCACGTTGTCTCCTTGATAAGGCCATGGTGAATAGGTTCTCTTAGATTATTGAAAATATGAATAGTAGAACTATAAGGTTGGAATATTAGATCTATCTCTCGGATCTAAGAAATCCAATAGTAGACGATGGATCCAAATAGCCTGGGAATATCGTTCTCAGTAAATGCACTAAAATGTTTGAACCAAAAATGGCTCAAACACCCAGAAGATTATGTAGAGAACAAAAGGTGAAGAAAATAAATGGAAAATGAGCAAGGAAAGAACATACAGTGTTTATAGTGGTTCGGCTAATCTTGTCCTAATTCCACTTAGTGATTTTATTGCTTAGATCACTGGATTACAAGCAGCTGTTCTTATGGATCGGTATAAATCCATGGATGATTATAAGAAATTAGAGTAGAGAAAGAAAGATCCTAAAAAGATCCATAAAAATGAGCCATGCCCCTCTGTTATAGAAGTAGGAAGCCTAAAAGCTCGCCTCCATGATCTCACCTCGTTTTCCATGCCAAGACTAAGTCCCTTAGAGAAAATGGTGGCCATCTCAGCAAAATACGTGGATCGGTACCGATCCATAGGCTTGGGTCGGTACCAATCCATAAGATGGCCAAAATGGTCGTCTTGAACTCTTTGTATTGGCTCGATTTGTAATTAGCTTCGTGATTCCAAACTTGTTTGCACTATTATTAACTTGTTTCTAAGTCCAAATAATGGATCTATGGAGGAATGGAATTGCTGACTTTGAGTGCTCATGGAGATCGATAGGGAATTGCATGAAAACAACAAAATAATGCTTGAAATAAGCTCTTGGGATCATCACTATCATGCAATAGGAGTGGGGTAAACTTGGATGAAGATTCATGGATAAGAACCGATCCATGGGTTGGATCGGTGTCGATCTAACTCCTTGTTGGATTTTTTTCCCTTTACTTCTTTGAATGGTTGGACCTTCGTCTCATGAATCTGTTTGTACTTGGTTTTTAGATTCTTGAGCTATCTCTACAGGCTTCGCCTTGATAACTCTAAGTTTGATTCATCTAGTCTATCTGAATATTGCTTGGTCAAAAGGCTGGATAACAAATATATACATGCATTATATATTATCATATATGTTATGTTGTTTTAAAATGTTAAATTAACATAAGTATACATGTATGTAAATAAATGAATATTGAAATTAATATAAATTTAATTAAAATTGTTTTGTTAAATAAATTAATTAAAAGGTTAATTAATTAAATAACATACATACATACATATATGCTATATGTGTTTTACTACAATGGTATAGTATATAATAAATATTTAAAATAAATTTTATATTAAGGTAATATAAAATTTATTAAATGTTAATTGGTTAAAGTTAACTAAAGATTTAATTAATATAATACATAAGATTAATATATATGTAATATGAAATATAAACATTATGTAATAATAAAACTATTATAATATGAATGTATAAATTAAAGGTGGAACATTGAGAAACTCTAAATAGACTTAAGGAATAAATACATACGTAAATGTATATATACACCATGATTTCCGATGTGTCCGACACTTGAATCACGAGGGTATTTCAAAAGAAATACATTATTACATAAGTAGATATCACTCAATATATTGAAGATTATGAATCTTCAATATAATATATTGTTGTGACACCCCCACCTTTATACCCATACTATCCAAAAGTATTACAAAGTAATACCGTCGGATAATATGGAGAATAAGGCAATATGGGGTACACACGTGAATATTCCCTTAGGCTAACACTGGTACGTATTTAAACATCGAATAAATAACACACCTATCCGTATACAATATCGTCATAAAGCAATAAATACGTGTTCCTCCAGGATAGAAAAATACATCATATATAGTAAATAACAAAGTTCATAGAGTCAGTCACAGCGACGAGGTATAATATATATAAAATATACAAATTATGAAATACACAATTGTCAAATGCATACACGAGTCAATACAATACAAAATAATATACAACAATGCTAAATATCTAGCCTTCTCAAAGCCCAGAAAATGCTTGCTAGTCTCATGTCCCTATAGCTGAAATGTCTGGGAATGACCCGAGTATTATATAAATAACACACGGGTCAGACTATATCCAAGTATATGGGTCAATGAATACAAAAATATAGGATATACATAATATAATGGTGATGACATATTAACAGTATAACATAATAGTAACACTCTCTAAATCCAGCATGAAGATGTTATCACCCATATAAAACAAGTCAAATCAGAATTCGCATAAAACAACATTTTATGGGTAAATCATCAATATGTTGAAATCACTATCAAAACCAGAAACGAACAACAATGAGTTATCCTCAGGTATAATAAGGCAAGAACACAATAATGGCCAAATATCTCTCAATTTCACAATATAAAAATATCATCATAAAAAATGAAACCATCCAGCAAATAGGGCTAATGCACAGCAATGCCTAATTTAATATCTTAAAATCATTTAATCAATAGATAATGTGAGATAGCCCATCAAATTGTCCAAATGATATCCAAGACTACAAACCACAAAGATAATCCAACAAAATCCAAATCACAATCAATAATAAAGGCTATCTCAAAATATCAAATCATCAAACTGTATGGACATAATGGGGACCGACTACACTTTAGACTCAGCAAATCTCTGGTCTAGTCCACTCATAATAGGAAAGATATATATATATATATATATATATATATATATGACAATCCACTACATACTCACAACCCTGAACCAGAAAGGGAGACTGACAACCGCCTACCGCAAGCCTCCTCCAGGAACCCAGGTCTACTCGCATACCGGAGAGTAACCGTCTATTCCTACATTTTTCAGTTACCTCAACGGACATCGTGACCCCATCCACCAGTTGCTCGTCTATGCATAGCCCCGGTCACGATCCTGCTTTGCCCCTAATGGTAACAGATCGCCGGCCTAAGCAACACAAGGGGCTATGGGCAACAACCGATCTACCACTACTGATACTGTGATCCGCATTAAAGGGACGTATAACTATGGTGTCGCGGATCTAGGGCGCTACCCCACGATCATGCCGCCAGGTTGGATACTGGCCAATCTGGTTCACTCCCGAAAAGCAAAGGAAGCTGGACACAATGTGGATGGTCATATAGTACTCATATCCTATAGCTACGCATATCTCTAATAGTAGGCCAACATACAACTCTCATATGTCACTATCTGACTATACGATGCTCCACACCAAGTATCACATATACACATGCGTGAACACCTAACTATACATTACTCCTCACTGAGCATCACACACATATGAGTGCAATCCCCGTTTGAGTGACATTTACTTAAAATGAATAATCCAACAAATAACATAACGACATTCTGTACCATCGCATGTTATTCAGATAATTATTCAAGGTTCATAAACTACACTCGATCCACACTAGATATCTCTATACGACAAGTCCAGTGAATAACTGGAAAAGTGTTACCGAAAGTTCCATACCAAACGGTATCACTATACCGTTTATTCAAAATTTTCATCACACAAAAATAAAATCGCACAAACTAAATATAAATTGCTACAATTCACATAGAAAGATATCATCACTGTATCATATTAAAATCATCATCCAAGTTAATATCAACGATGAATCACCCATATCATAAATCAATCTAAAGAAGATAAGAAATTAGAAATCAAAAATCAAAAGCTAGTAATAATAATAAATAGATTCTTCAAATAAATATACATAAATGAATCAATTCTTAATATTGAAACATTCACAAAATATAATTATAGTCTAGTAAATATAAAATAAGCAAATCAATACTATAACCAATTCATGTTTTACTACGATAAATAATATTATTAAAATAATTTCCAATTATATTTGCATTCGTATATTTCTAATCGATGAATAAGGAAGAATAAACAGAAAACTATGAAATAAATTATTCAAATAAATATGAATATAAAACACCTAATTCAATATTGAATAAATCATTGACATCATTCTCTCATATAAGAATAATTAATACTTAAGAATAAATAACATTTATAGAAATACTCTGGTATTATATAATTAATTTACTAAGCTCAAATATACTATATTCGATATTATACCTTCCAATTTCTTAACCTTATATAGAATAGGAAAAATGATAAATATACACTAAATATATTAGAATACTCAAACATATCTAAAGGTAACTTTACCATAGTTTATAAAACTATCACACTATATTTTATTTTATTTTAAATAATTTTAATCATTCAACTATATATATATATACACACTACAAGATAAAACGTCTATTCCAACGGTTCCTAGCCGTTGGCGGCCGTTTGAAACCGTTGGAATAGCCGTTGGAATAAATCCCACGCCTTGCAATGCTTTCCAATGGATCCAATGGACCATTTCCAACGGAATTTCCAACGGCCGCTAACGGCTCGCTGCTGTTGGAAACCGTTAGAAACCGTTACAACAAAATGACCAATAAACCGTTGGAACCCGTTGGAAGCCGTTGGAAATACTGGGTTTATTTTGCTGTATAACAGCAGGCCTATTAACTTTCCACCCATACCATTTCCAATCCATTCAATTTCCATTCCATTTCCAATCAATTCCACACATATATATCAATATCAATACAAACAACACACATAAACCAATAAAACACCAATATAAACAAACCAAACCGATCAAACATCACAAAATATACCATCAACGTACATACCATCAACAAATGTCAATGTACCATGTACATGCCATCAAAATATTTCTCACCCACTCCGTACCAATATATACAACATCACCATCAACATCAAAACATCTCCAAGTCAATATATACATTGTTCAAGCACAAATACTCAAAAACATACCTCCTCAAGGATCCTCGTCGCCTCCCGAAGCACCAGACGACGAAGGAAGGGTACCATGATTCTGCAAATACTACGCCAGCTTTTGATCCAGCTGCTCCACCTGGATGGGTCGTAGACGATTCTCCTCCCGTAGCTGCTCAACCATAGCTCTAAGCTCCTTGATTTCATCTTTGTCTTGGTCTTTTTGAGCTTGTCGAGCCTGTCGAGCCTGCAAATAGAAATAATAGCAAAAGGGTTGTCTCAGCATATAAAATACTATAACATTATATATCTAAACGCTGATTTTTTGTAAATATGTAAAAGGATTAATTACCGTTAGGTTCCCGAAGCCAAACGTCTACTCCGTTGCGCCGGATCCATAACAGCAGTAAAAATGTTATCCTGCTCCTCCTGTGTCAACGCATCACGACCTGACTGCTGAAGCGCATTAGCCTGTGCCTCCTGCAACCTCGACTAAAATGGAAAAAAAACAATTTCAGTTGAAAAATAGTAGCATGTAATTATTTCGCATAGCTAGAAATTAATAAACTTATCGGTGTAAGTATTAGAAATTTAAAAATGCATACATATGCCTCGGTCGCCCTATCTTGATCACCCCACTGATATATGATATTGCCAGCCTCATCTACTTGCCTAGACGCGTGGGTGTGAGCAAACACGTCCACTAAGCCAACAGAGCCTCCACGAGCACGTTCCTGTAATTGATAATTTGGATAATTTAACTGTACATAATTAACTAATTACTGAACTGATCAATATACAAATGTGATAATAGATAAATTTATCAAATCTTCGCGGTGATGCTGGAAAGATTTGGAGCCTCCACGGTGTGATACAGGATTCCTACTCCTGTTTGCCGAGTTCCTAGCTGACTCCTCCTGCAAATTTACAATGATTAATTATTTATTAAACAGTAAAAAATTGCTGAGATTTATTGTAGAGTTACCTTGAACTCCTCAAAGTTCCACCACTCAACCCACTTCTCCCATACAGTCGCACTCATCCACTTGGGCTTCTTTCCTACTTTTTTAGTCTCCGACATAGTCTCCCTATAGTTCTTCGCGATCCTGGAGTTCCAGTGTCGCTGAACTAAATTGACGTCAGGCTCTTGCAAATCTATGGCGCCCTGTACAATGAGAAAATATTACTAATTATTTATTTGTATTTAATTAATCATCTTGTAAAGCGGTATACACTTAACAGAAAATCTTGCCAAATCGTCTCTCTCACGTCGTCGGGGATCTTGCCCGACTTGGGCCAGCAATCGGTCATCCTAGCCATGTACGCCTGCTTCGAAATGTTCAGAACCACTTTGGATGGCTCCAACTCAAATCCACTGCGTTAAATATAAAATTGAACTTTAGACAATTATAGATATATCACGTACAATTAAAAAATTAAAATGCTATGCTTGCTAATTATGATACTTACGTCTCATCAGCCTTAGGCTGCAAGTAAACAAGTGGCCGAGCTGGTTGCTCACCACTACCCTCTCCAACATGACATGAAGAGCCACATCGCCGAGACCCAGAACCAGAACCAGAACCAGAACCGGACATAATATATATACCTGCCATATATACATACATATACAATTCATAATAATCATGATATGATGAACCATTAAAAAATGTAATACACTTATTGTCATTAAAATTGTGTAAATTGGATAAATGCATTATTAATCAGAGATCAATGTAATGTGAATACTTTTAAAAATTACCGGATATTACTCAATCGTCCTCATCGTTTTCTGATTCAGACTCGGTTTCGTGCTCTATGTCGTTTTCCTCTACACTCTCAAATGCTTCGACTAATACATTTGTCTCATCATTTAAAGGTCCAAAATCAGTTTGATCGTCTGTAATTGCTATTTCAGCATTTTCCTCCAGATCTGCTTGATAGGCTTGTTCGTCTGGAATATTTTGTCCATCGAACGTAAATCTTGCTTTGGTTTTAAAAACCGCAGACCAATCTGCTTTATCCCTTTTTAGAGATGGATAAGGGGCATAATAAGCTTGTAGGGCTTGTTTGGCTAGTATAAATGGGTCGTACTTTTGATAACGCGAGGTATGTTTAATTTCTATAAGATTATATTGTGGATGCACGTTAATACCAGAACCTGGAACATTGCTGAACCAGTTGCATCTAAACAAATAAACATCCTCCATGGGTCTTGTAAAATATGTCAACTGCAATATCTGAGTAAACACGCCATAAAAATCATTTATATGATTATTAGGATCATCACTGCCTTTAACAAATACACCAGTATTGTTTATTAATTTTTCAGCACCGTATTCTTTGGTGTTGAATTTATATCCATTAACAAAAAATATTGGATACGTATTAACTTTTCTTTTCGGTCCAAATGCCAAATGTTTCAGTCCTTTATCGAGCACATTATTTGTGGGATCAGAAACGTATTTCGAAAACCAAGTACTGAAATCTTTGCTTAAATCGCCGCCTGGATTTTATGATTCATAAATACTGCAAACACAAACATGATATATTACATTATTATTTATTCACACGTGTAGTATTAAATTTAACAAAACTTGGAATATGCTAATTACCTAACAAATGGTGCAACTTCAGGACAATTAAGAAGAATATATGTGTGTGCTACATGGTATTCTTTATCATCTAGCCATACTTCCTCACATTTTCCAGCATGTCGGCCATGTTGTTTAAAAATAGATAATACTGTTTCAAAAGAAGAATCTTGTTCAACGGCCTTAGCCATATTCGGTTCTAAATAGTTCAACAATTTGCATCTACTACATGGACAACGAATTTCTTCATCATTTCCAATATTACTTATAGCAAATTCGATGAACACTTGTACCCCTTTTAGAAAATGTTCGCTTATTGCGCCACTAATTTCCCTTCTTTGATACATCCAGCTCCGATCATTAAAGTAATTGACCATGTTTCCCTACTAGAAAACCTATGATAGAGTAAAAATGTTATAAATCATTTGTTTTATATTTTGCAGGAAATTTTCAAACGGCTTCCAACGGTCGCAAACTGCTAATTTCACAAACTTTATTTTAAATAAGCAAATATTGTTTCATTGCCACTTATGTGTCTTTCTTTGATGGTCGGTCATCCTACTTTCCATTACAAACACAATAGTAATTTTATTCCGTAAATCATATCATTTTAAACGATTTACAAAATTTCGGCAGCATTTCTCCCGTGTTCCTTGTATCGTACACAAATGCGTGTACACAAGGAACGTAAAGGAAATGCCATCGAAATTTTGTGAACCGTTTAAAGTGATATGATTGACGGAATATAATTACTTATAGTGTTTGTAACTTGTCCAATACTAGGACAAATCCGACAAATGATGTATCAGATGAATAGAGTTGTCCGTTTTGTGGAAAACGGATAACCCTAAAACGATCATATACAACACTTGTCAAACGGGGCCGAATAATATCTAAGGATTTAAATATTTGTTTCTATTAAATTTTAATATATAACTCGTTTAATTAATATTGGTTCTAACGGCTTCTAAATGTTCGCGTGTTCGCACAAATACAAAGCTCGTGTTCGCACAAATGCAATATCCGTTCTAACGGCTTCCAAATGCAATAAACTCTATCACACACATACGTTTAATATACTTATAACCAAATAAACATAAACTAATGTAATATCTTAAATTACAAAATTTTCAATCAATTATAATAACTTGTTCATTATGTTATAATAGTTGCAATTAGGGGATAACATAATGTAATATGCATACACTAACAACTAGGAATCAATCAACATTCGAATTAAACCCTAAATCTAAAAAAACCTAAATATTAGGTTTAGGAAAATTACCGATTTGGAGAGATAGAAGGGTGGAGATTGGCCGGAGCAGCTTCTAGATGACGTCGGAGGCTGTCGGGTTGGTGCTTGGGGCGGCAGCAGTTCGGTAGGTGGTGGTGGAATTGGAGAATTTGGGAAAAATGTAAGTTGGGGAAGAGATAATGAATTGCAGGTCTGGTCTCGGGTTGTTATCTCAGGAAAATTTTCAACGGCTACCAACGGCCGCAAACGGCTTATTTTCAATGGATTCAAACGGCTTCCAACGGCTACGTAAAAAATTAACGGACCGTTGGAAGCCGTTAGAATAACCGTTGGCGGCCGTTGGAAATGAGGCGTTGGAATATACTGTTTTTCTAGTAGTGATATATATATATATATATATATTTCAATTGTAAATTACCTAAGTTTTCTCAAATATGAAACTAAACACACACATATGTAAGAATTGAAATACTAAAAATAACTGTAAAATGTATAGGAAACAGAAGTTTTGCTATATTAACATAACTGAATTAACAAGGCTAAAAGCATAGAAATGTAGATATACAAAAGTGAAACGAAGCTCAGGGACAAAATACAAGTGTGCAAATGTAATAACTAAAAGTAATCAGATGCAGTAACTAAAATGGAACACAAAAGAATGCAACAAAAGTTCATTCTGGAAAGAATTCATAGGACAATATAAAATAGCAGGTGTTCATATTTATTAACACACGCAAATATATGCAGCTACTCACTATTTCAGGCTCGCATAAAAAAAAAAAGGCAGCAGCACTTATTAATGTACACACATACATCAACCACCAATTTATACATCACACTCCATATACGCAGATAATACAACCTAAAAAATGTCTACAATCTTAGCTTATTAGCTGAATAAATGTTCCGGCTAGAAACATATATAATATAGAAAGCATAACATAATTGTGTCTCTTAACCAAAGTCAAAAACTCATGCAACAAACTCACACATGAACACTAAAATGCGCCTGCATATTGAAACACAGCCACGTACCCAGTAGAAAGGGAAGCACGCACACTTTCAACTATAATAACTCAAGCAAAAGCTCAACACTCACATACAAACTGTTATACACACATATGTATATTCTTATATACACATAACACTGCCCTTTTTTAAACTCACGCCTAACCCTTGTACACATGCAAAAACACACACACAATTATATATATATATATATATATATATATATATATATATATATATATCTTATATATAAAGCAAATACTTAAGGAAATGAAGCCTTTTTCGAACTTCCAAAATTGCTCTTTTCATATTTTGATCCCATGTCAACTGCTTGGGCTTTCAAATGGTTTACGTGTCTTTTAACACAAAAAAAACCACGTATCGATGCAACTAAGGAACGGTTACCACATTTTTCTCGCTACTTGCCCTTTTATCACTGAGGACATTTCCTTCCTCACTAAAAATGCTTCAGTAACTTCACAAATACCTAATTACGAAAAAGGAAAATGCTACAATCATACAAATCCCTACCGGTTCAACGGAACCACAAATTTCTCTTCTTCGATCAGTCTTGATCATTGGAAGCCAGATTACTTTGCTATAATCAAAGAACGCGATTTCAGGTTTTTATAAATTTTTGATTGTTTGTTTTCAATTACGAATTTTCGACCTTTTTGTTTGGGGTTTCTCCATTCATTAATTGCTTTTTTACAATACATACTACGAATTTGTGTATATGAAATTTGTGTATATGAATATATTTTAATGTTTTTATTCTTGCGTGATTAGTTTCAAATTTGATGGCCTTTTTTGGATTATTTGCACAGTCACTGACCCTGTCATTTTTTGCAGTTTTTTGGATTATGTGCAAAAAGGCTTGGATAAATATGTGCAATAGAGGGAAGGAAAGAAGACCGTCTCCATCTTCATTCCCTGTTTATGCATCCCATTATCTAAGTTCTCTTTGTATTTCCGCTATCCATTTAACACGCTCTTACTCACTTTCGTCGCCATAATTCGTTTACTTCTCTTCTGCATATAAACGTTTCTTACAAAACATTATACGAAATTCATAGTTTCCTATTGAAATTTTTTGATGACCGAACTGACTTTGTATTCTATGCTCTCACCGTCTAAGGGCTGAGACGAGAGGATCTGTTCGCTGTGAAGGATGGAGGAGTAGTGAATCAGGTGGTGCAAAAATAAGAGACAGAAAATCGGTTTGTTGTTGGTACGCTTTGTCTCATATATATACTAGTGCGAACCCGTGCTTCGCACACGGATGTGGCCAAAATTATGTAGTTTCATTGATACTTACATTTACAATTGTTTGGCAGCGATACATAATAATAACTATCTGGAAGTATAAAGATTGCATAGATATAACTGGTTTAAGGGGTAACACATAACAAAAAATAAAGGAGGTAAATTTATTATTAAAAACAAAAAGGATGGGGTATCACGACATTCACAGAAAGATATTTATTAAATACATTAATAAATAGAACTGTATGGATGGGTAGGTAATTAGAATAGTAGGAAAGAAGCATGTTCAAATAGGTGACAAACCAAAAGGCTATAGTATTGTATAACGTAATAGTGTCATATATAAATACAACAGCCAAAACGAATAACTTTATGCAACAAATAAGCTAGTAGTGCTGGTAATGGTTCAAAGCTTTCAGACGGCATTTACAGCTCCAATAAATACTATAGGCCAGTTAAAGTCACAGTGTATGTTAGCGTCCATGCCTGAAATTTTCCAAGATAGAGTAAAGGTCAGAAATAAACGCAAATACAAATAACTGTGTACGTAAAATGTAAGATTATAATTTGGTGGGTATGGGTTTTTATATACTTTCTTATTGCTTTATTTGTTTGTGATTTGGGCATGCGTTGATACGGATTTGGCATATTATGATGACAGTGCATCAAACGGCAAAGAAATTGTGTCACATATGCTATAGCAACACTAATCACCTAGGGCTTTTTCTGTTTGTTCATGGACAATAGCAAAAAGATGTTGTTGGTCATTATTTCAAAGAAGTAAGGAAAACATAAACTTGTCGTATCAGAAGCAAAATATCTAGGTTCCTGTGTGAAAATAGCATTATTTAAGATTCTAATTCGTATAACATTTTTCCTATAAAGATCATAATGGCTCTAAACTTAATCTGTGCTATGCCCATGGGTTGCAGTTATATGCATGCTATAAAAAAATTCATACAAAAATATCCACCTATGCAGTCATTTTCGGGAGTAATTTAAATATTCGACATCAAAAAAACAAATTATTTCATGAAATCATCTAAAAATCAATCTCACAATTTTATCATCATATCTAGTGCTAAAATATTGGTTTGAATACCTAGATATCAAATCAGTCAGATCAGTTAAGTCAATGTTAGCATACATTTTTGTAGCAGCTGTGGACGAAAAGGTAAACTCACTTAATAGAAAAGTACCTGTACATGTTAATGTATAAAAATCGATAAAACGATGAATTTCACCAGGTTTGTACCTCTGTACAGTTTAACAACCAAGGATGCAAATATCAGGGAGGTAGGCTAACTTTTGTTTCAACAACCGACATATCAATCATGTGTGTCTTGTCCACCCATAGAGTAACTAATAAAAAAAATTCCACTGTTTTAAGAGCCGTAGATATTGTTAACAACCACAAATAAATGAAATAGAAGTTTATTTATATTATAAATTTAAACTTGCAGCAGATTAAAGTGACAGATAACAACAGTATTTAAAACTTTAGATTTAGATAGGAATAGAGCTTCAGATCTACAAATCTTACTGGTTTGAACTGAATTTTTTACATCATTATTCATTGAACTAATTTGCAACCTTTATCATTTCTCTCTGACATTGTTACCTTTGCTTTTTCTTTTACAATTCCACCTTAGTATCATTGCCACTTGTATATAGTTACACTATTAGAAATCTACTAAGGCATAAATAGTACATTAACATTAGGACAAAGTATATTTGTAGTAGTAATCAATAGAAAATGCATGTTGAGTCATGTTTGGAGCCTTTTATTGATGATAGTACGAACCTGTTGTACTTGTTACCAAATGCGCACATTTAGCAAATCATTAGATCCCCAATTCTCAGGATCTATAGGAATGTTTCACGTACCAATGCATCTACATAACCTGTTGGGAAACATAAATATAAATATGTTAGTAAATCATTAAATCTGAATACTACATATTTATTGAGGGTAAAATATATGGTCACATGAACCTATCGATTCTTAGAACAATCATTAGAACAATGCAACTATTACAATGTACATGCAGAACAATTATCACATATTTTATCTACCTACACATCCCTCCTTTTGAAAATGCATAAAGGAGAATAAGATATAAGAAAAACATGCCGCTATGAAACTAACCCAAAACTTGATAGCAGAATCGAAATATCATATCACGGGCATAAATAAGAAACCTCAGAGATAGAGCATAGCACAAAAATTGTTAAGAATGAAAATAGTAGAAAACATCGGTTGTTGCCAATAAAGGAAAACTATATGGATTGTGAATGTGCATTTTGAATGCATGTCATACTCTTTGCCATTTGAGAATTACATTTTAAATTATTTATGGATATTTACACAATTGGCATTAATAGGGGAAACCAGTATGAGCTATATCAAAAAAGAACCTGAAATTTTGCCTAAATGCATAACAACTTATCAATGTTCTGTTTAGAATCTCATTGAAATTCAAGTATATGGACCTTTGAAATAGATATTTTCGTATGACACTTCAGTACAAACATGTTTCAGGACAAGTGCATTTATTTCTCACAAGCAAATGCCAAGTTTTACATCACAAATCACAATGAACTAATTATGCAAAACCGACAATGAAAAAACAAAAGCAACTGCAAAGATGACGTCATTAATTATTTTTAATAAAAGGAAAAACCACTTTGGATAAGAACAGGTATTATAGCAGTTATTTAAAGATAAGTGGAAACAAAATAAATTTTTCCATTTACTATAATTAACTGGGATGACACTACTGTCATTTATTTAATATATTTTTTACCTTTTCATTTTGTTTCTGTGATCATTTTAACATTCAAGTACAATAGAATTATTATTATTAAAACTTATAACTATTTAAGAATACATTTCTTTTTGGAATATTGTATATGTCATAGTTGAATTTTTTTAAACATATAAACTTAATAATGCTTTCATTTTCAAATTTGACCTGTTATATAATCTTAAAATATAATTCTTACCAGTTCCATTTTTTTGATAATTTGAATGCCATTTGTAAACTGTCATTAAGTATATAAATAGAAATAGTGTAACGTTATTTTGGGCAATCAATAATAGTAATATATCATAGCTAACACTATTAGCCAACACTATTGACTCTTCACTAAGTATATGAATATAAATTTTGTATTTCTTCCCAATATAAAGTATGCAAGAATTGAAACTTATGACTAAGTAGGAAAACAGCCTGAGAATGTTATAGATGAAAAGTATTAACAAATCAGCGTGATGTACAATAATTTTTTTAATGCAGGAAAATATTAACTAATTTGTTATTTATGAACACAATTAACTCTTAACTACTAATTAGGCAGAAGTAAATATGGTGTATAATACAATATTAATGTATGAAATAAGGAAGATAGGGTCGATCGAAGATTTGAATATGGATAAAAAGAATCAAGAATTGTCCGATGGTATGGTATAGATAACATGCAAACTAAGGGAACATGTCTTCATCCACATGATATAAAATATAAGTAATTCAATTTTGAGTAGTAAATATGCACTTAAATTACCAGTTTAATAAAATAAAATATGAAAACCAAAGGAGTTTCAACTTATATTCAGCAGCATGCATGGGCTATAACATATGCAAATTATGTTCACCCTCACTAATTTTATGGGCATTCTTTATAATATGTATCATCTGATTGTGCATATTAATGTTAGCATAGTAATTACTTGTATTTTAAAAGCATAAATATGCCAAACTTATCATTACTTTAATGCGCAAAATAGGTGGAATAGTTGGTAAATTAAAATACAAATGAATTACCTTTCCTTATTAATAAAATTTCTTATATGCCACAGTGAACTTATGTGGGAAAGTTAGTTTAAAACAACATAATAGAGGCAATAAATATCATAATAAAAAAAAAGAATGATCAAGAAAGTATGGATAATACGAAATTAAAGAAAGGAATTTCTAGGAAAAAGATATATTGAAATATACATAAAAAAGAAGGCTGGTTATAGTGACGTACATTATTCAACAAATGAGGTATCTAAGATGAAGTATTTCCTTACATGTTGCAGAAGATTTATTTTTTGATCTCATTCCTTATTTATCCAATACCATTACACGATTGTTTAGAAAGAAAAGGGTTACTTGCATGTTAGAATTAAATGTTGCAATACAATCTAATTAAATGTTGATCATCTAGTAAGAACAAAAACTTGATTTACTTGTCACTTTGAGTTTGATATCAATAGGAAACCGATCGTAAAAAAATTTAGACTCTAAATTAACATGTAAGGGTCCTTTCTTGTGAAAATCTAATGAGTGTTTGTGTTTGATCCTTATACAAAAAAATGTTTAGTAAAAGGAACAAA
The DNA here is from genome assembly GCA_030737815.1 of Allium fistulosum. Classification (NCBI taxonomy): domain Eukaryota; kingdom Viridiplantae; phylum Streptophyta; class Magnoliopsida; order Asparagales; family Amaryllidaceae; genus Allium; species Allium fistulosum. Next base: position 1,115,266,220 of record CM060905.1, read on the forward strand.
AAAATCAGCAAAAGATATTGCTTTGGAACAACATATTATGAAATTTGCATAATATATTAGTTTTAACATCATCACTCAAAATATTTGAAATATCAAAACTGACCAATATTTGAACACGCTTGAAATAAGAATTTATGTGATATCCTCTTTTACTTCTTCCTTTGAATCTACTCACTCTGTAGATTACAAACGATAATATATTGAATTAATAAAGATTAGACTCTTACCATATAAAGAAAAATTAATTTACACTAGTAGAAAAATTTAGCATATAAAGAAACGTAAAAAGTAAAATGAAGAGCTAGTAAAATAAAATACAAATAAAATACTAAATACAATGTAATTAGTAGTAATAAGATTATTTTTTCTATTTTAAAGTTTGAAATAGTCAATTTTGGAAAACACACATTTAGGTATTATTTCCTTATTTCTTAGAAAAAGTGAAGAAATTATTACAATTTTTTGTGCACACATGTTAAAGTTAAAATATCTAATTTTTATGCTTTCGTATTAGCTTTGTCAGTTTTGTATGCATTTACAGTAAGATTAATTTCTAAATTTGATGTTGATCATCTAGCACGAACAAAAATTTGATTAACTTGCCAAAGTTTGATAAGAAACCGATCCTTAAATTGAATAGGCACTAAATTAACATGCAAGGATCCTTTTTATGAAAATGTAATGAGTTTTTGTGTTTGATTATAATTGTAAAATTTATCCCTATACAAAAAAGTGTTTAGTAAAAGGATAAAAAATCAGCAAAAGATATTGCTTTGGAACAACATATTATGAAATTTGCATAATGTATTAATTATAACATCATCACTCAAAATATTTGAAATATCAAAACCGACCAATATTTGAACATGCCTGAGATAAGAATTTATGTGATATCCTCATTTACTTCTTCCTTACAATAATGTATTGAATTAATAAAGATTAGCCCTTCCATATAAAGCAAAACTAATGTATGGTAGCAAAATTTAGCATATAAAGAAACGTAAAAAGTAAAATGAATACGTGGTAAAATAAAATACAAATGAAATACTAAATACAATGTAATTAGTAGTAATAGGGTTATTTTCCTATTTTAAAGTTTTAATGAAATAGTTGATTTTAGAAAACACATGTTTAGGCATTATTTCCTTATTTGTTAGAAAAAGTGAAGAAATTATTACAGATTTTTTTGTGCACACATGTTAAAGTAAAAATATCTAATTTTTGTGCTTTCGTATTGGTTTGTATGCATTTACAGTAAGATTAGTTTCTAAATTTGATGTTGATCATGTAGCATGAACAAAAATTTGATTTACTTATCTCTTTGAGTTCGATAGGAAACTGATCCATAAATTTATCAGGCACTAAATTAACATGCAAGGGTCCTTTCCTGTGAAAATCTAATGAATTTTTGTGTTTGATTATAATTGTTAAATTTATCCATATACAAAAAAGTGTTTAGTAAAAGGATAAAAGATATTACTTTGGAACAACATATTATGAAATTTGCATAATATATTAATTTTAACATCATCACTCAAATATTTGAAATATCAAAACTAACCAATACTTGGACATGCCTTAAATAAGAATTCATGTGATATCCTCCTTTACTTGTTCCTTTCAATCTACTAATTCTGTAAATTACAAACAATAATGTATCAAGTTAATAAAGATTAGCCTCTTACAATATAAAGAAAAACTAACGTATAGAAATAGAAAATTTTAGCATATAAAGAAAAGTAAAAGGTAAGATGAATAGCTGGAAAAATAAAATACAAATGAAATACCTTTCCTTAGTGATAAAATAAAAATGAATAGCTGGCAAGATTTATATTTAGGTATGGCATTTAATCAAAAAGTACTTTTTTTAGGAACGATTGAACAGTGAATACTTATATGCTATAATTCTATACAATCTATGAACATTTGGAAAGAAATTTAGCACAGGCAAAGGTTGAATACAATATACTAATTAATGCTTTAAGGTGATCAATCAGTTGGTATAGTGTTCGCACACGGCATGTTGAGAAATTGATGAACGCTAAAGCGTGTATACTTGCAATAGTAGAACAAAATGAGGTGACATACAACTTAGTTGAATACGGTCAGATTCTACCATATGGATGTAGATGCGTTGGTATGAATCGACTTAATCAATCATAGGAACTGTAGTACCATTTGTGGGAATTTATTAACCGTACTGTAGATCATCAAAAACAATCGAAAGAGAACTTGTCCAAATGGGTAAGAGGGAGTGAAAAATACGTGTTCATATGTCACTGCCTCTCAATTACAGCAGTTTATAAATTTACACAATTAGCCAAAGCTAAAATAAAGTATATCCTCATGAAATTAAAACATCATGATTAAATCAGTTCATAAAGCACTACATGATGTAACACATAAGCTTTAAATAATATCAAAATCTTAAATAACTATACCAAATACCTCGGTTCAATTACAGAAACATAAGTTGAAGAATGTTTTACCTATCAATTAGACAACCTCATTATTAACATCAATGTTTGCACGTGTGTAGGTTGTTGAGTTCAATGTGGATATAATATTCAATACTGTTAATCCAAATAGTGAAAAAAAAAGAATCATTTCTAATACATCATTTATTTATAATTTATGCAGGGCCAAATTTATACCTTGTATTTTGAGCATATTGGAAGGTGGAATCAAACTTGTATTTTCTAGCATTTAAATATATCGAGGAATTCTCCACATTATCGACAATGTAGCTGAAAGGTAATAAACCTACTTGCAAAGCAGAAGCTACAATAAAAAATAAAGTTACATTATTAGCTATGGATATAAACGAATGAAATGCACCTTTAATTAGAATATAGGCAGTGAACAAAGTTTGTTGGGAGCCCATATAATCTAATTAACTTTACCCCCTTAAATTTGACTAAAAGTAGATGAAATTAGAACACAGGTAGTGTACATGGTTTGATTTTAATTGACGAAATTTTCAAATTTGAGTGTTGTGGCAGTAGACACTATACTAACTATTTCAATTTTGAAAATGAAAGAACTAAACATTTTTAACATCAAATTTTTTCGTCACAAAATAAAAATTTCTTTATCACTCAAACGAACTTAATATTATACTCCAAAGTGGAAACAAAAGCACCTAAGACTCAACAATTTCATAACTCATTTTAACCAAAATTATTTACTTAAATAATTAAAATGGCTTACCTATACTGCATAAGTTTTGCCACTTCTAGATGCTCCATAAGTAGATACAGTACTTTTAAAACCTTCATAATACTTGGCACCATAGTTGTAACCTCGTTATAGAATATGTGCTCACCATGATCTTCTTGCAAAAAATATGCATTTAGTTTGTTGAATTCATTGAAGTTCTAAAACTAAAATAAGGAGCCATAAAAAAATTGTAAAACTACAACAACCAACATAGTGTATTTTACCTCATGGATTGTTCAATAAAATGTAACTCTTAGTGTAGATATCCCTATGTTTTTTCCTTGCTATTTGATATCAGCTGTACTATTAAGGATATGTAGCCTATAAAGCATAGGGTAAAATCATTTTGAGCCCTATCTTTGTTCCTTGTAATGTGGATGACATGTGAATGTCACATGGTTTTCTCTCTTCGAGAGTTATAAAATGAACTTGAAATATCCCACTATTAAGCACAAAAAAACCTTTTGAATCCAACTTATGCATAATTGATGATACATGTAAAGTATATTAAGTACCGACTCGTATAACTTCAGACTAATACTTTGCAATGTACCTTTACACAATTAAGGACCCTAGATGCATAGTTCATTGAAGTGCTTAACTATCTGTTAATCATCATACTTAATGTAAGAATATAGTCTCATTTAATATAAGGTTCTCTTTTCATAAACCAATACTATGCATAGAACCTAGTAGTTTAACTATCTCAAGATCATCACACTTAATGTAAAAATGTAGTGTCATTTAATATATGGTTCTCTTTTCATAAATCGATAATATGCATAGAACCTAGTAGTTATCATTGTATAACATGTTATAAAATTCAAGTTGCATCTCTTAGACATCATCTAAGATTAATCCTATGAAAATCAAGTTAACTTGCCAACAAACAAACAAAAGGTGAAATCTATCATAAGAGACAAAAAAGGATAAATCTAAAGTGTACCTTGAAATAATATTTAGAGATAGTTAAGGAACACCATACTTTAAGAACCTAATGCATGATTTTCTAACACATTCCACTATGAGAAGCTTGATCACTTCAAATTATCAAATTTTGAGAACCATTTAATTCATCTAAGAACAAAACCGGAGAACCAACTTAATATTGAATTGCCATCATGTAATATCAATTATCAAAACATGCACATACCTAGGATATCCTTCTAACTTCACCAAACTATAGCGTTGAAGGCTTTTTGTTACGTAACCGATGGGTGCTTCAACTTTATTAGTGAATATCTCAGACTCGGCATTCAAATTTGCAGGTAGCAATTGTTGTGCAGAAAATTGCACAAATGCGGAAAGACAATAAACAGGATCTAGATTTGCCAATTTGAACACCACTTAACTAGCAGCAATTATTCTATACTCCAAATAAATAGCAAATAACTATAAAGAAAAAGTAGACACAATATTTATACTGGTTCCACTATCATCTAGATAGTGTACGTCCAGTCCAAAGGAGAGAGATTTTATTCCACATGAGAGAATTACAAGAGATTACAAGATAAGAGTTTACATACCAAAGCCCCAATTAGGGATAAAAAAGAGACACTCTATCTGGAGATCACTGGTTGAATACCAGGATGGGTTTACAATGAAGTCTACCCTCAATATATAGCCAATATAAATTCATGTGAGTCATCAATCAAATTACCAAAATATGGTAAGAAGATAATGGAGGCAAATTACAACGGTAACAAATCACGCAAACATAGCAAGTAATTCACTCGTTCCAAAGATGGAAGAAAATAATCCCAAAGCAATGCGATTACGAAGAAAGAAATATTATGCATATCTTTTGCATATATATTATTCCATAACGTGCGCATGCATAAATTTCCTTGCCATCTCATTCAAATGCAATCCAATTATTAATGCATTTCCATAATGAACAAACGTGATTACTTTCCCTTTTGCATATTTGTTTCCTTCTATTGTGATTTTGTATCACCAAAATTTAACACTCCACCTTGATGCAAAATCACATATTTCCAACACTCCACCTCGAGTCAAATTCTCTTCTCAACATAAAACTCTTTAAATCAAACTCTACCTTCAACCAAAATCTCTTAACGAGATACAGACCAAAAATGAATATTTACCCAATGGGTTCCGACAAAGCCACCCCCATCACACATTACTAACGAGCTCAGACTATGTCCCCGCCCACCAACAAAATGTTGCAAATATCCAAAATCAAAAGAAGGTAGATACCAAATTAATCTCAAAGCCACCAAGGCCAAAAAAAAATATATTCTCTCAATCACCAATCCAAATACAGAGCCAAAAAACAAAAGCCAATAGATAAGGCTAATCCAAATCTCTGTATACAAGACAAATCTCTCTCCTTCCACATACTTTATCTGCCAACAACAATTTTTCACTGAAAATCAACATAAGACTCTCACATCAACATCGAGCCATAAAACAAATACAAGTTTCCAAATCCACTTATCTGCCAAACAACAAATTTCCCATGGAAATCAACTTAAGACTCTCACATCAACATCGAGCCATAAAGCAGATACAAGTTTCCAAATCCAGATGTCTCTTCAACACAGTAAACTCCTTATCATCAAATTTCCAAGACTGGAACACTCTTCTCTCTCAAAATAATCTCCTCCACTCCATATTGCACAAAATCTCCTTTTTCCATCCAAATGAGTAATAGCATAATCACCACCAGATCTACCGCTCTTTCTAGAAGCCATTGATGCACAAATCTGAACAAATCGCCTAGCTCTGATACCAATCTGTTGTGCGGAAAATTGCACCAATGCGGAAAGACAATAAACAGGATCTAGATTTGCCAATTTGAACACCACTTAACTAGCAGCAATTATTCTATACTCCAAATAAATAGCAAATAACTATAAAGAAAAAGTAGACACAATATTTATACTGGTTCCACTATCATCTAGATAGTGTACGTCCAGTCCAAAGGAGAGAGATTTTATTCCACATGAGAGAATTACAAGAGATTACAAGATAAGAGTTTACATACCAAAGCCCCAATTAGGGATAAAAAAGAGACACTCTATCTGGAGATCACTGGCTGAATACCAGGATGGGTTTACAATGAAGTCTACCCTCAATATATAGCCAATATAAATTCATGTGAGTCATCAATCAAATTACCAAAATATGGTAAGAAGATAATGGAGGCAAATTACAACGGTAACAAATCACGCAAACATAGCAAGTAATTCACTCGTTCCAAAGATGGAAGAAAATAATCCCAAAGCAATGCGATTACGAAGAAAGAAATATTATGCATATCTTTTGCATATATATTATTCCATAACGTGCGCATGCATAAATTTCCTTGCCATCTCATTCAAATGCAATCCAATTATTAATGCATTTCCATAATGAACAAACGTGATTACTTTCCCTTTTGCATATTTGTTTCCTTCTATTGTGATTTTGTATCACCAAAATTTAACAGCAATGCAAGTGTAGCACTAGTTTCGGATGAAGTATAGTTTTCAGCCCCGCTTTTGAAAATTATAAAAAGATTCTTTCAAATCATTGGGCAAAGCTGGTTATGTGATGTACATGGAAAGAAGCAGTTGCTCGTCGTTTCGTATATATGACTTCATATATTTCATCCAGATTTTGACTAATGGCTTGAACCAGTGATCAGTTTTCATGCCATCTTTACGACACTGAGAGATGTGATCCATTAATGGAGTGCTGAGGTTGAGAGCCTTGACCTCAGATTCTTTAACCCTCTTCAAACTATAGGCTAGCCACTTCTTACCAATTCTCTTTGTTAGAGTATCCCAGATCTCTTGATTTTGTGAAGCAAAAGGTTGTACTTTATGTTTCAGTTTATGTACAACCTTAACTGCATAACTTTCCTCGCGTAACGCATTAAGAACTATGCCAAGAAAGTGTCATCTTGATCAGTTACCTTTGATTTTTGAAATATAATGTTGGTCTTCTACATCTAAGTATAGCATGCTTTTAAGGTAATTGGTCATCTCAGGCTTTAAACTTTGTGCATCATTTTTTGATCCAGAAACCGATACAAATATCTCATCCATAAATCTGCATGCATATACTTTTTTACCTCAGCCTTCTCGGACTCAACATGTTTGTCTTTGATTTGACTTCGAACCCCACTTTGAAGATTTGAACCTGAGCCAAGCCCTTCATATCCCATCGAAATTTTGAGTAGTTCATGGTTGAAATTAGCAAGATAAATAGTCTTCAAAATAGGTGATAAAGTTCCTTCTTGAGGGAGTCCATGATCTTTAGCAAAATATATGGCAATCATAGTTATTATAGCTGCAAATAATTAAATTTCAAATCAGACTTGTACTGATTTAGTTGTACCAAAACATTATTGAAGCTCCATGCGTTTATTTGAATAACATAATAGTTTCTAATGTTTTTAGCGTTCTTTTTTATTTTCTTTTATTATCTTAAAACATGCAGGTAAATGCCAGATAGAAGACATTTTTAGTAATGACCAAGTAAACATCACCTAGAAATGTTCGTATAATGTACCAACATATATTTAATGCATATGATGACGTAAACATTACAGATAGATAGAATGACAGTCAAAATAATAAATAGGAGTAATAACTTCCATTCAGTAATTATGTTATATATACAAATCCTCAACTAACATTAACCTTACAGTATTTGTTATACCCTATAGCCTTCATAACCTATTTTTGCCATAATCAAAGTGTATATTTGCTTATTTTTATCGATTGGAACTTAAAGTAACTACCAAATAATCATCGCATATGTTTGTAGGAATAGATTTGTAGAATACATTTTTCTCCGTATCATATATACAAATTCATTTCCACAAACACAACTTAAATTCAGCTTTTGTGAAATACTCTAGTAAAAAATCAGTCAACCAAAGGTAAATGATACTTTGTGAGCATTAACAATAAATAAATAACATCTATGTTGCCTTTGATTTTGCATTACCATGGCTATTTCCATTTCTTACCTTTTAGAAGAGAATCAGATATATGGGCATATACTTGTCACTTCTTCTCTAACTACTTCTCTGCTTCTTTTACTTCATTAATTTTTCCATAGTAACAATTTCAACGGCGTTGACATGAGCCGCACATGCAGTTATCAGTTTAGATGGTGTATGCTTGCATTTTTTATGATCCGTCGACTTTTTCACATTGCCATCTAAATTTTTGCTTCCTTTTTGCCTGACTTCATATGACCAAACCTTAGATGACAATGAAATTGGTTGTTCTTGAAATTGTCCAAATAATTTGACGGTGTAGGAAATTATAAGTAATAAGAAAATTAGCAACCATTTAACTATAACATTGGTTGACATATTTTGCACCTATTTGAATTGTCTCGTTATGGCAGGTTGGCAAACAATCTACGGTAATAAAAGCAGCAATGTGGGTATGTGCTAAAAAGACCTACTTTAGATCCACTTTATACATAAGCATAATTTGGGAGCAAGCTAATGAAATTACAGTACATGTATAATAGTGAATTCTGGAATAAAAATTATAGCAAATTTAATTTGAAAATTTTACAATCCAAGTTCAGATCAAAAATCTATTCATATTGCATGTCATAAACTGAGCATACCATGCAAGAGTAACTCAATAAAATGATTGCATTAATTATTGTCAAATGTTTATATTTCTTACATATATACATACATACATACTATGTATTGAATCTACCCATACTAATGTTAGTAACCTATTATATTCCACATATATTGTCTCAGTAACAAATCTTAAAACAATCAGATCAAGTATGTTGAAATCATATAGTGAAATCATACTAGTTATATAATCACGGTCAGTGGCTGCTGCAAGCTCACCCAGAAGTGTACTCAATTTTTTGTAGTATCAGTAAGACTAAAAACAGACATCAAGTTATTGATGAATCTATCTGCAATATAGCATGGAAAAAGTAGGTTTTTTTAACTCCGATTGGGTAGAGACGCAGGCAAACAGCACGTACAGCTCCGTTGTAGTGAAAGCAGATGTAAAACAGTGGCAAGCAAGATACGGCGACAGTGGGAACCGATGGAGAGGCCAAAACGATTTTGACGTCGAGGTTAGGGTTTGTTCAATGTTGGACGATGTGGGGAAAAAGCAGGGTAAAGTAAAGGCTGAGTTAGAAATCGAAGGGAATTTATCGATCCCTAACGAAACGAAGGCAAAAGGGGGGAAGAGGAGAGAAGTGGAAGGGGATTGGATCGATATCGGGTGGAGGAAATTGGGAGGAGGAGAGTAGGGCTGGAGAGAACGTAAGGTTTTGTGGAGTAAAAGGGGTAAGAAAAAATTAGGTATAAATGAGGAGCTGTGACATTTGAGTTGAGAAAGAAAAAGAATGATTTAGGGTTAACTCGGAGACTGTTCAGTTGCCAAATTTCAAGGAGGCCTGTGTGAGCTTGAAATTCAACTCACTAATAATAGTATAGTATAGATATATCTTATATATAAAGCAAATACTTAAGGAAGTGAAGCCTTTTTCGAACTTCCAAAATTGCCCTTTTCATATTTTGATCCCATGTCAACTGCTTGGGCTTTCAAATGGTTTACGTGTCTTTTAACAAAAAAAACCACGTATCGATGCAACTAAGGAACGGTTACCACATTTTTCTCGCTACTTGCCCTTTTATCACTGAGTTAGTAACGTGCGCTTTGTCTTCCTCATTTATTCCTAAATCCTAGACATTTCCGTCCTCACTAAAAATGCTTCAGTAACTTCACAAATACCTAATTACGAAAAAGGAAAATGCTACAATCATACAAATCCCTACCGGTTCGACGGAACCACAAATTTCTCCTCTTCGATTAGTCTTGATCATTGGAAGCCAGATTACTTTGCTATAATCAAAGAACGCGATTTCAGGTTTGTATAAATTTTTGATTGTTTGTTTTCAATTATGAATTTTCGACCTTTTTTGTTTGGGGTTTCTCCATTCATTAATTGCTTTTTTACAATACATACTACGAATTTGTGTATATGAAATTTGTGTATATGAATATATTTTAATGTTTTTATTCTTGCGTGATTAGTTTCAAATTTGATGGCCTTTTTTGGATTATTTGCACGGTCATTGACCCTGTCATTATTTGCAGTTTTTTGGATTATGTGCAAAAAGGCTTGGATAAATATGTGCAGGAGAGGGAAGGAAAGAAGACTGTCTCCATCTTCATTCCCTGTTATGCATCCCATTATCTAAGTTCTCTTTGTATTTCCGCTATCCATTTAACATGCTCTTACTCACTTTCGTCGCCATAATTCGTTTACTTCTCTTCTGCATATAAATGTTTCTTACAAAACATTATACGAAATTCATAGTTTCCTATTGAAATTTTTTGATGACCGAACTGACTTTGTATTCTATGCTCTCACCGTCTAAGGGCTGAGACGAGAGGATCTGTTCGCTGTGAAGGATGGAGGAGTAGTGAATCAAGTGGTGCAAAAATAAGAGACAGAGAATCGGTTTGTTGTTGGTACGCTTTGTCTTATATATATATATATATATAGAGAGAGAGAGTTTCACATCCACTATTTTCCTCTCTATTTTGCTACAATTTTTTCCTGACATTCTTTTTTGCATTCTTGATTTATCCAACCAACTGCAGAGTGCAATGGAGAATTTGCCTTTAAATGAATGGGTGAGTTATTCATCACCTTATTTGTTGGTTAATGTATTAAATATGTAGCATCTGTTCTTACATTTATTGCTCTACAAGTTGATCATGTATCTCTATTTTAATGCACCCTCATTTCCTAAAAAATGATTGACAAAAAAACCCACTATTACATTCACATCTTTATTTCATTTCCAATAAATAGTATTTTCTTAAATAAATTTGTATGTATAGCCATGGAACACTTGGAAGTGCAACTGCAATGGGTATAAAAAAGACAAAATTCAAGGTTGGTGATACATGCATATGAGGACAGAATACATTCGGTTGTATTTATTTCAAATTCAGCTCAACATTGCGTGATGTGTGCTGCATATTTCCATTAGAGACCAGAGACTCTTAAACAATGGTACTGTAAATACATGAACAATCGAATATATGTATAATTATTCATGTTTATTAGGACATCTGGATAAATAAAATGGGTTGACAATTACCAAGTGTAGCATCATCTACCCTCTGATCAGAGACCTCAAACTCTACCCTGAGAAAAGGCAGCCATTTGGTAAAGTAAATGAAGCTGTTGCTTTGGGCCTCATCAAAAACTAGGGCACCACTCAACGTCTATTCAATACGTAGGCCAGAGGGAAAAAGGCAGAACTTAAAATTTCCATCAGCGGCGACTAATCAGATGCGGGCCACGACATTCTAGAATCGATGACAAATCGTGAGGATGCAGCAGCCGAGCGATGGAAACTGATAGGTATTCCAATTTGACTTCAACGATAATGGCGATGGGTCACGACGGCAGACGCCGGGTATGGTCGTAGGCAGACAATGGTGCAGGTGAGGTGCAGCACATCAGTTATCACATTCGATCATCTTCTTCGTCGACAGTGGACTGTGGAGGAACAAAAGGAAATGGCGCTCTTTTAGCCTCTGTAATTCCTACCTTTTTAAATTTCTAATTAACAATTAACATCTTATTAAAAATTAAAATAATCTTTAATTTTGCTTTTTTAACGTTTTTTCATAGTTGGAACAATGGAACTGAAATTATGATGAGATGAGTCATAAATTGACACTCATGATATTACACTACTTTGATTTCTAACATGGTTCGTAGTATCAGTTCAACTAACATACTTGACAATGGAACTGAAAGTATGTTTATAGTTCATAGTTGCATTCTTTTATATGAATTTTGCATTCTTGGGAATGAAACTGAAAGTATGTGTCAAATTAGATGGACAAAACTGCATGAAAATTCATTTGCAACCTCCTCAGGAATATTATTTTTTATTTACAAAAGAGCATCAATGCTAGAAAATCATCAAAATGGCCTTTCATTAATTTTACACTACTTATGCACTAGGTTATGGGTCTTTATTTTGTATACGGGGATCTTTATTTTGTATATGAGGATTAGTTATTGCATAGAAAGTAAGGGTGCATGTGAGAAAGTATAAGATGTATAAGAAAATTTATAAGCTGAATGTGTAGTAATACAAATAGGTTGTTATTCTAAACCAAAACAAGTCGAATAACCCATGTAATAATAGATATATGATGATGAGTATGTAAATAATAGCATGATAAACACAATTAATTAATTCTACTTTGAAAACTAAAGTTTGTTCTTTATTATATATAGTAGCAGATCCGTATTTTTACACTCCTTTTCATTTCAACCTTATTATTTAATTTTGCTATATCTCAGTAGAAAATTACTTTGTTGATGATATTTCAAATTGATGCCAAACACATATTTGAAGCGTACAATATGTACTATGATCCATACAATGAATTGGCCGTTGAGTAAACTATTTTAACTGTGAATGGTCAGACATTCAGATCTTACTCTCTATATTTTGCATATGCCTGACTATCATAATATATAATACTCAATGTTTAATAGTGTTTAGAAATGCAAGAAAAGAAGAATCTGGACACGCTAAAAGAGTTACAAAAAGAAGGTTAGATGAACTCACTCATTATTATAAATAACATAAATTATTTTGATGATTTAATGAACAATAATAGCTTTAGCTTTTGTTTAAGGGAATTGGTTTTGTAATTAGCTCTAGGTACCAAAACTTCTAAGACCAGCCCTCTCGAATATCCTACGGTCAAAAATTCTGGAAATCTCAGGTTCAAACACAAAGGGATACAAAATGTTATTCAGCTAAAATAACCAGACCATCCACTTCATCAACACCACTTCAATGGAATTCCAGCCACCATTCAGAACTGTAGTAGACAAACAACCAAGATCAACTACTCAAACCAACATCAACTCTGCAAGGTGTGATCGGAATCGATAATGATTTTGGATTGGTTGTGTTTGTCTCATATTTGGTACCAGCAAGGGTGTAATGTAGTTATGCTATATTTATGTCATATTATTAAATACTTTGTTAACTGTATTTGTTAGCAATAGATTATTTTTACTTCAATACATTTATATTTTGTAAGTGGAAATGTTTACATGTAAAAATAAACCATTCATATTCATATAGTTGTTGGAATGTACCTACAGTGTGAATTTTTTATCAATGTTCATTGTTGATGATTGAAACTCAAAAAATTGAAAGTGGATAACAACTGTTTTTCTTAATGAATGTAAACATATTACGTTATGCTGTATGATAGCTTTTGTTTTATGCCTGCTTCATTTTATTACATGAGATTTGTTATACTATGTGATTTGTGAAATATTTCATGTGAGTAACCATCTTTTTCTTTACAGTTAAACCATTTACATATATTTGTTCACCAAAATTTTATAGTGGAACAAGCCATTTGATACACGTAATTTATGTATCTCTACCACAATGATTTCACCTAGGAAATAACAAACCAAAATTTTTGACACAGCTACCCAATTTGAATCTCATTTCCAACTTTGGTCCATTTATCTATGCACATATTCTTAAGTCCTATTTCAAAGATAATATCCTTAAAAGTAAAATCATCGAGAATACCATCTTAATCTCCATCACCATCAAATCTCCAATGATTAGTACATCAGTTTAAGTCTGGCAAATTGTTGTAATGATATTAATCAAAAGGAAACTCAAAATCTACACACTAGCATCAAGTAGTTTTATATTAACATTTGAGGAATATGGTATCATGAGAAGCACGGTATCACTGTGGTGGACAAGAACAATTCTTCGTATATCAATATGGTGGTTGATTAGTTTTAAAAAGAGAAGATTATGCTAATTTAATTATTATTTCATTTTTCCACATATTAATATAATAGTCTATTACTTTTTTCCCTATTTTATTATTTTCTATAATAACTTAGTCCCATTTGCATTTTGACAAACGGTTGATTTATTGATTTATATAAGTAAAAGCATACAACATTACGTATACTTCAAAGTCACGTGTAAGATGCAAGAAACCTTACAAACGATGTTTTTTAATATTAATTATTCTTGCGCACGTGCATCGCACGTGCCAAAGTACTCGTATACTATAAAGCAAAACCTTTGGTCAACCGGTCAAAGTGAAGCCTTTTTTGAACTACCCAATTTACCCAAGCTGTAAATTCCAACCAAATAATTCTGCTGGGGCACTTTCGTCCTTCTACCATCGCCTCATCCCACGTTCCCCAACCTGCTTCTTTGCACGACTCTATAACTTCCTCTTCTGTTTCCCTTCCCTTTTCTTCTCCGTGTTCTTTTTCCCTTTCATTCCGTTTTCCTCTCAGCCGAGAACAATGGCACTTCCCCTTTTCCACTTTTCAAATCGACGTACCTAAATTGACCAAACTCTGCTCTTCCCTGCTTCCGTTCGACTGCCTGCCAAGACGACCACTATCGCCGCGATGATTCTTGGTACTGATACTAAAGCGATGGCAGCAAACATGACGACAACCATCTGAGTGGAGATCGAGTTCGAACTTGATTCGTTCAGTAATTCAAGATCTACCAGATCAGGCATGAGCAATTTAATGCAATTTGATGATGTTCTGAAGCTGGAAGGTGATGTTACTGTTCAAGTTGTCACGGGGAGGAAAGTTGTAAGCAAGAACAGTGTAAGATAATTTTGCTAATGAATTAACATAAAAATTTGAATGTTGTCAGCTAATTATTTAGACGGTATACCAAGCTTCAGCCAAGTTGTTTTCTTTATGATGAATTTAATCCCAATAACGAAAACATTGATCTAAAATTTTATCCAAAGCGTTGTTTTACTTTATGATGGATCCACAGGGTGGTTCTTTTTTATTAGATCCTTGGATTATTGTCACAAAGTATCTAGAATCTGTCGTTATGAACTTTAGGTTATAAACAATTTATGTGATTGATTATCATGGTAATTGGATCAGTTCTGACTCTAATTTTTATTAGGAACAGCAGGATAATGGGCATGTATCAAAAAAAAAATTTAGATATGTTTATTATGCATTTGTATCCTGTACGTGAAAAGCTTTTGGATCTGCATATTAATAGCAATAATTCAGCACCTAAGTTTTTCACATATAATTTATTAGTTATGATTTTTGTCCATGTCTTAAATCCCATATTATAGAACTTTATGTTTTGTAATTTCGAAATAAAAGTTAATTCTTATGTATGAAAATCAAGATTATAATAGTAAAAAAATTGCGGCTGCAGCATACGCATCAGCAACAAGAAAAAAAATTCATGTTACTGTAATTGTTGTTTTTCCAAATGATTCTTATGCTTTACTTTCCCCATCCAAACTAGCTTACAATCAATAGCTACAAACGTAGTTTATTCTATTTAAATTTGGAAGATGAAGTTACAGGCAATATTTATCCCTTCCCCTCTCTTTTTCTTCTCAACTTTCTACGTCAAAAGTTTTTTTTAGATACGTTTATTATGCATTTGTATCCTGTACGTGAAAATCTTTTGGATTTGCATATGAATAGCAATAGTTCAGCACCTAAGTTTTTCACGTATAATTTATTAGTTATGATTTTTGTCCATGTCTTAAATCCCATATTATAGAACTTTATGTTTTCTAATTTCGAAATAAAAGTTAATTCTTATGTATGAAAATCAAGATTATAATAGTAAAATAAAACTGCGGCTGCAGCATACGCATCAGCAAGAAGAAGAAAAATCATGTTACTGTAATTGTTGTTTTTCCAAATGATTCCTTATGCTTTCCTTTCCCCATCCAAACTAGCTTACAATCAATAGCTACAAACGTAGTTTATTCTATTTATATTTGGAAGATGAAGTTAGAGATAATATTTATCCCTTCCCCTCTCTTTTTCTTCTCAACTTTCTACGTCAATATCTGTAGTAAACTGGAAGATATTAAAAAGAAACGTTCTTTGTTAATTGATTTAGAAAGTATGAATTTCATTTCTAAACAGCTGAGGTAAGATGTTGTTTCTGCATTTATAAAGGGTTAAAAATGATGGTAAAGTAAACTATGTTACCGTGAACTGATGATATAATTTCTTCGCAATGCATTCTTTTATCATCTTTCTATTCCACCTAATTGCCACAATTCTCTCTATTGCAGATGATGCACAAATCTTGCTTCGATTGAGCTCAATTATAACGACCCTGGATTTTTAATTTAATTTAATTTGATAATTAAATGAATTTTTGAATAAAAATTTGTAAAATTAATTTTAAATGGAAGCGAGTTTCCCCAATTCAAATAGAAAATATATAAAGGCATATGGATTTGAAAATTTGTATATATGTGAATATATATGTGTATATTGGGTTTGAAATAAAATATAAAATAAATGGTTTTAAAAATAACAATAACAACTTTATATCTATATAACATAAGTAAAAGCAAGCTAGCCTAGTAGAATATGCATGCAGCATGTAAATAGATATGCAGGCAAGTCTATCAACATAAAAGTAAAATAATAGAGTTGTAAACAAATATATATATTCAAGTATAGTTTGTACAAAAGTAATTAATGCAAAGTATATCTTCAACCGAGACAAGCTTGCAAAGGCAAGTAAAAGTAGACATGTGTACTAAAAAGAATAGAAACAAATAAATACAAGTATCTTTAGCCACCACAATATCTATCAGCCGAGTAAAGTAGTATGTAGGAAAGTATAGGTATGCAGCCTGCAGGCTTGTAAAGGAAGAAAAACAAAATGTCTTTGATATTGTACATAACAACATCACCTCAGCCCATAATGCACAGAAGCTCTATAATACTGGTTGTACAAACTTAAATATATTACCCTGTACAACATATTTTAATCAACTTGTACAAATATACACCCTGTAAACTCAGTGTATATACATCAACTTCCTTTGCTCCAATTCATTCAAACCATTTTAACTGAGAAAAAAATTCTAAAGCAAATGCCATTCAAACCATAAACAAAAAAAATCTCAACTTAAACAACTACAAATCAGAGATCGAATTGAAGGCTTCAACTTTCACAAGCCTGGTTCAAATAGAAGAAGCTCTGTTCTTCTCTTCCATTTTTCAAAGTGAGTAACTTTTGTTTTAAAACTTAAAAGTATGAATCTGCTAAATACTTAGCTGTGAGTAAACTGCTACTCTTTTAATGTTTTAACATGTTTGAAAATGCATGCTTGTGAGTAAACTCTCTAATTAAAACTTGAAAGTGTTGTTGTGAACTATATTGAAGTTGGATGATGAAAATATAAGTTTGTATGTATATGTTTGTACATAAAAAAAAATTGGAATGCATATCTATGAACATCAACAGGAACCCTGTTCCATGCTTACAGGTTCAAACTCTGTAAAAGAAATTTTAAAATGAAAATCCAAAAGCCCTATCTCAAGTCGTTGTTAGGCTTTGGGATCAAAAGGATATATCTTCAACTGATCATGGCCTAAGTTTTACAAAAATAAATGTTGATAAATTAAACAAAGTCTTGTCTGGAAATAGAGGAAAACAGGCAAACTCAATGTAAACAGAAATTTCGTCAAACATGATTTCAAATTTTGAATATATAAATTAAGTTGTCTTCGAAGTTGATGATTTTTAAAAGTAAAATTGATTTTTTTATCAAGTGTTCATTGAGAAAATAGGGAATGAATGGGAAAGCTGTTTTCTCGAAATTCGGGTGATCGAGGCGTTATTAATTCTCGAGATCGAAGTGGAAGCATGCTTAGATGTTAGTGATCATCTGAAAAATACCCAAGGATTTTTTTTAATTGTAGATGGTGAATGAGATCAAAGTAGGGTTTAAAACCCAATATTATGTTACGGTAGGAAAGCTCGTCACTGTCGGTTTCTCAACGCACCGGAATTCATCGGACCGGGGAGGAATCAGGCATCGGTCATCGTGGAGGCGTTGTGTGCATTCACGCTATCTCTGGTGACCGGAGGTGGATGATCGAGGAAATTTAGTGATGATCGATTTTGGCTACAGTTTGGGTCGAAAGTCTCGATCCTTGTTCTCGAAATGAAATCGCGTTCTGGGTACTAGTGATGTTTTGGGAGATGGACGGCGTCGTGTTGGTGGCCGCAGCTTCGACCAGCGACGGTGAGTTTGATCGTGCACGTGCACGCGATATGGGTTGTCTGTTGTTTTCAAAGGTTTGGGGAAGAAGGAGGCAACTCGGGTTCGTCTCAAAGTAATTTGCGTAGTGGCTCGGGGAAACGAATGTGGTGGAGAACATGAAGACAGACTCGGGTATTCAAGCATTTGGCTCGGGTCCGTGGATTTAAGACAAAGTAGGTTTTAAACTTTAATAAGAGAATCAAGTTTTATTGAAAACAATTTTGTTAAAACCCGATTCTTTTGTAAATGTTAACCCAAGTTTTGAATTTGGTTAAAAGATTTTTTTATTATTAATTTAACTTAAAGGTTTTAAGTTAATGATGAATTTATTTCAAAGATTATAAATAAAGATTTTAAATGATAAATAAAGTGATTAATAAAAGATAAAATGGGTTATCTTAAAAAAATTAATTAGGTAATTAATGACTTTTTAATATTAGTAATTAAAAGAAAATTACTTAATAATTAAAGGTTGATTACTCAAGTGATTAAACAATAATTAATTAATAGCTAATTAATTAATGTGATTAATTAAGGATAATTTATTAATTAAAGGTTAATTAATTAATGAAGATGATTAAGGAATGATAATTAATTGAGGAATAATTAATTAAAGTAATTAATTAAAGATAATTAATTAAATGATGAATTATAATTAAAGGTTAATTATTTAATAATTAAAGGTTGATGAATTATAATTAAAGGTTAATTATTTAATAATTAAAGGTTGATGAATTATAATTAAAGGTTAGTTAATTTATTACTTAAGGTTAATTAATAAATGATTAAAGAATAATTAATCAAAATGATTTGTAATTTATCGATGTTGATTTACCAGGATTAGTAATTCATAAGAAATTAATCTGATTTGAATTAATCAAACAATTAACTGACCTTACTTATGAATGTTTGGATTCTATTGAATGTGAATTGTTTGATATCCCTGATATGTGATGCTTTGTGATACATCCTGATTTATGTTGTGATCTGAAATTTACTTATCTGTGATATATATCTGTGATCTGTGAATGAACGATAAGCGTGATAGTTAATACCTCTTATCAACTATATTTCTATATTTGATCTGTGATGATTGATTGATGTTGCACTATTGTGTGTGAAACCCCTGGACTACACTTATACACACACCAATATGGATTTCACGTGGAAATCGGTTAAGTCACAGATGATGTAAATTTAATGTTTTTGAAATTGAAAATTTTAATTTCAATTGATTTTGAAATTGGAAATTTGGGTTTAAAGTGAAAAGCTTTTGAAATTGAATTTCAAAGATAAAACTTATTGATTAATTTTTGAAATTTAAATAATTTGATTTAAATTTGAATTCAAGTTTGAAATTGAATCCTATGATTTGAAACTAGGGATTAAAGATGTTGTACAAGTTATATATGGGTTAAACCATTTTAAAGGTATTGATTTGGGGGTTTGAATTTAATTCAAAGGTTTTAACTCGTGTAAATATAACTGGACTTTTCCGAAACGAAAACTTCTTGTTTTCAAATAATAATAGCTTTCATTTTAAGAAAGGATTTCCTATTTGTGTTGAACGGTTTCAAGTTTGAAATAGAATTGAAATGTTTTGAAAACTATGAAATGAGTCTTTGATTTCAAAGACCGGATGAGTTAATCTAACTTGAAATAGAATTGTTTTGAAAGACTATGAATGAATCTTTGAAAACGAGTTTTGAAAGCTATAAGTTAAATCTTGATTTAAAGATTTAATGAGTTAATCAAATTGAAATGGAAATCGATTTGAAAATCTATGAATGAATCTTTGTGAACGGGGTAAACCTTGTGAATTGAATCTTTTTGTTTAAAAGATTAAAAGTGTGGAAATTGTTTAAACCATTGAAGGTTTTTGAAATGAATCTTTTTGTTTAAAAGATTGGAAATGGTAATTTGTTTTACCATTCGAATGAAAAGTTTTTGACTTTAAGCTGTGATTTAACTGAGACCCCAGTATCCATATGATTTTTAATTGCGCTCGTTATTTGGTTTAGCCGGGAGAGGACCTTTGTGTCATATAACCCATTCCGAATAGTGATACGACGATATGGATAGCATTTGAAGACCGGTGGTGAAGACCGGGTATTTGCGAGAGCGATAGGATGACCTATCGATTGTCTCTGCACTAAGTAGCTATGGTATAGAGATTCCCTAAGTGATGGGAAGTCCGATCGGGATTGGAATACCCGGATTGCAAGGGCTTCTTTGGAAGTGCCTTCGGTTCTGTTCGAACCCGGAAAAGACTTATATAGATGTGTGTCTGACGTTACACTTTGAGATGTAAAGCTGGTTTCTATCAAATACATTTCTGTTGGTGGCGGAGAATTTATTCTCTTAGCTTAACACCCTTCTCTGAGACGTACGAGCTCAGAGGTTATGTAGTTGATGGTTACTAGTGATACATTCCTAATTTGGTAATGTGGCATACGAAGTGCTGTTGATCATTGTTGGTCAAAGCGTTGCTTTGTGAAAAAGCGTGGCTTTGTGGAAAAGCATGGCTTTGTGGACAAGCGTGGCTTTGTGGAAAAGCGTGGCTTTTTGAAAAAGCGTAGCTTTGTGGACGAGACTTCGTCGAGCCTCACAACCCAGTAATGGTCGAAACAGGAATGTTGCGACAAAGGTTTGCAGGGGTAGCGCCCCTAGGGTATGTCATTTCCTTCTAGATAAAAGGTGATATCATGGTATGGAGCCCAAATATTTTACCTATGTTGATGCTGCACAGTTATTATACTTTGTGGTTGTTGCTTTGTGGTTGAGGATCCTCGGATAAAGGTCGGTGACAACCGGGTGATGACATAGCTCGTGTGTTAGTTACCTAGTTACAGCTGTACAACGTGAGGTAGCGTCAGTGTGTTAGTTACCTAGTTACAGCTGTACAGCGTGAGGTAGCGTTAGTGTGTTAGTTACCTAGTTACAGCTGTACAGCGTGAGGTAGCGTCGGCCTTGTGTTTGCAGAGATCCGGTTAGGTTCTCGGGGCGTCTTTCCAGAGGCGTTTCCATTTCAGTAAGGAAGTTCCTTAGCCTGATCATTTGTTGGAAATCCAAAGAAACAATACGCGCCCTGTACGGTTTTAGTTGTATAACCTGCCATGGAATGTGGCGGTAACCTGTTATTGAACATGGTAGCTATAGTAGGCATGCAATGAAATGTTGTATGCTGGCTAAGATTGATATTATACTTTCGAAATATTTTCACACTATGCACTAGTAATAATATCAAAGGAGTTTTGTTTACGTAGTAAGCATGTTTGACTGTCATAAGGAGAAATCTCCTCCAATTCTGCGATTGCATTGTGTGTGTGGCGGGAGGTCTTATGGTAGTTTCATTTTCCAAAAGCATTGCGGATTTCAATGTTTAAAATCCTGTTGTTGTTTGTTTAAAGATAAACTGTTTTTGTTTGCTCATACCAGTCCTATGACTGATCCGGAGTTTATTGTTCCCTTCCTAAACTCTGGGTGCCCACTATTTTCCGCACGGGCAGTATAGAGTTAGGTTTCTCAGATATTCAGGTTTAGTAGATTATCTGGAGCTGGTTCAGTTCTTGGAGTTCACGACTACTCTTGCTTCTCTTTGTGGTTCGAGCTTGACATTGGAGTGGTTGGAGTCAGTCTCTCTGACTGATCATTTGGAGTTATCATTTCTGTTATTTCCGCTGTAACATTGTTTCATTATTTATCTCTGATATTGTTGTATCATATTGATATCATTGTTGTATATTATTCTGGATATTGTATTCATTGGAGTTGTATATGATATCATCTATTTCTTTTCTTCCGCTGTGTTGTTATACTTAATGGTGTTATAAGCTCCGGTGAACCAGATTCGGCGTTTGAATCTACGGCATTTTGAGTACAAGTGAAGTACGGGTGCCGATTATCGAAGGCCGATTTCAGGGTCGTTAAATCAATTATCCTTCAAAACAAACGGACAACGAAAAATGCATTTTTGAAATTGAAGAGGTACCTCATTTATTTGCACTTACTGCTATATGCTGCTCATTTTTTTTATTTGTAGTTTTACACTGCTTATTGATTTATAGTAACCCGAAAGGAATTTCTATCATTTTATGCTTAAATGACTATATGATTGACATGCCGTGACCCAAAATGATTCACAGTAACCCAAAATTTATTTAATTATCACAATTGCAACTAAATCAAGTAGAAGTCAATGTTAATGGAGACATAACTGCAAATGAAAGTCTTTTAGGGGTTTTCAACTGTTTGGGATATTCTGCTTACTGTATTTATTTTTGGTTTTTTTTTGGTTTTGACTTTTGTGCTTCATGGCTCTTAACTTCCCTTAATTGCCTGATTTAAATATACAAAGACGAATGTGTTAACCGACATCTTGGCCCGGTTACAAAATGACGGTTGAAGAAATTATCATTAGCACTAGACAAGATTCTGATCAAGGAGAGACTGGAGGTGGTAGCAAGTTGTCAGGCCCACAATAAAGCAAGAGCATTCGGCCTGCCTGGCCTGGTGCGCAGATTCACCCACTATGGGCAGAGGCACCTTGCTCCTAAGCCCATGAAGGAAGTCCAACCCATCTTCCTCTATAAATAGAAGGGCAGGGGCACAATGAAATGGATCCTTTTTGGAGAACACTGGGGAGACTCTGCCATTTTTGAGACTCATCTTCTCTACTTAACAACTTCATTCAAGCATTTGATTCACGAATTGTATTTGTAATCAACTATTAAGAAGATCAATAAAGTTTAACCTCAAAGTGGACGTAGGCAATTACGCTGAACCACTATAAATTTGGTGTTCTTACTTTCTGCATTTAAATTAGCATTCTCTTCCTTGTTTAACTTGTCTTCATCACTTATATCTCTACACAATCTTTCTCAACGAGGTTAGTGACCAATTTTGGTGCTAACACTTTGGTGCTTTCACTGAGAATTGAATTCTCAGCCTGATTGGATCTCATCGTCTACTAGTGGATTTCCATATTCGCGAGATAGATCCAGTTGTTTACTAGAAAACTTCCTATTCTACTCAGATTTGAAAAAAATCTAAAGGAAGCTGATAGCCGTAGATTGGATTCACTGATGTACGCAAGATCTGGGGATTGGACGTTGAAGTTTGCACTCAAGTTAAATGAAGGCCGACCCTCCTCTGAATGCAATTCGACCGATCGCTCCAGAAATGGCGTATGCCGAATGCCCCAGAAAAGGCGTATGCCGAACGCCCCAGAAAAGGCATATGCCGAATGCCCCAGAAAAGGCGTATGCCGAACGCCCCAGAAAGGCGTACGTCGAACGCTCCAGAAAAGGGGTATGTCGAATGCTCCAGAAAAAGGGTATGCCGAACGCTCCAGAAAAGGGGTATGCCGAACGCTCCAGAAAAGGCTTATGCCGAACGCCATTCCAGGCCGACAATACCTCTAGGCCGAACGCTCTTCCAGGCCGACCATACCTCTAGGCCGAACGCTCTTCCAGGCCGATCCATACCTCTATGCCGAACGCCTCTGTAATGCCGAATGGTATTGTATGCCGAACGACTCGGTTGTGCCGAACAAGAATGAATGCCGAACAGTGTGGATGCCGAACAGTGTGGGAAGCCGAACAGTGTGGGATGCCGAACAGTGTGGACGCCGAACAGTGTGAATGCCGAACACGTGTGGATGCCGAACAGTGTGGATGCCGAACAGTGTGGGATGCCGAACAGTGTGGATGCCGAACAGTGTGAATGCCGAACACGTGTGGATGCCGAACACGTGTGGAATGCCGAACAATGTGGAATGCCGAACAGTGTGAATGCCGTACAGTGAGGAATGCCGAACAATGTGGGATGCCGAACAGTCTTGTATGCCGAGCAACTTTGTCATGCCGAACGGCCCTCAATGCCGATCGAAACTTAAGTTACACCGGTCTCTTATACGACCTCTATTTTAGAAAAAAAACTTTTTCGGGTACGACCCAAATTTTCGAAAATGAGGCTAAAAAAAAATTCGAGGGGAAACCCTAGCCGCAGCGCAGTGCCTCCGGATAGTGAGTTCAAAACTCAACTTAATAAAGGAACATTCTATCCACTTCCCTGACATCCCATGATTGACCAGGGCATAGAGGATCTAGCGGCAGCTTATGAACGACATCAAGGGAACGGACAAGCAACCGCTATTCAAACAGTACTCCCAAAGGTTGGAGAACATAGATTATGTGACTCTAGCAAACGTCAAGATGACTCCAAGCACCATTCTTCGCTGACCCAGCACTTCGAATTTAGTGACTCCAAGCGAACCAATGTTTGGCTCTAAGCAATTTATTCCAAATACTAACAAGGGTATCATACTAATCACATTTGAGGAAAGTCGACCTCCAGATATATTTTGGCAACTAGTTAGCTAAAGAGCCTCCTACGACTATGGATCGTTTCTTTTACAAAATGAATCAGGACTAAAGTGAGGTGGAGTGGAGCATACTAAGAAAAATAACAATGAAGGTCCATTGGCTAAGGATGTAGATCCCATTAGCCGAAACAAGACTTCAGAATTGAGCTCATATGCTCTTTGAAAGGTTCAATTGACAACCTCTACTTGAAGACTCACGACTCGGAGTGGTACTGGAAACCAACCTCGAGAGAGTACACAAAAGTCTAAAGAAAATCAGGGGAATGTTGTGTATTCTCAAATGCTCACTGATCCTAACACGGGCAATTACAAACACCTCCGAGGTGTGATCGAAAAGATGACCTAGAAAGGAAAGCTTCAATAGTATGTACAAGTCCTGCAGAATGGCGGGCAACGAATATCCGATGCCTATTAATAAAGGGCTATGATTATCAATTGGACGGTTGACGGCCAACATCCCTTTGAAAGGAGCCAGGGGCGGAGTCGAATAGCGAGTACACGATGCTGCTTCACATATCAATGAGATTTACCATAATCTTCTTTGAATTATCTCCATTTCCATCTCTATTTCAATTGTTCTATGAACTACGACTAGCTTGAACTAAACTACTTTCAAAACGATGCAGGTGTCCAGGTACTCAGATTTGGTTGCCAACCAATCTACGCAGACCATGATCGGACGTGTGGAGTTACATCTGGACGAGAATAATACTATTGCTCATCATCAACCATATGCCTTTGATTTGGGGCTATGGATTAAATACAGTGTACAACATCACGATGCACGAAGAGCTGAATTCCATCCTGCAAGTGGAATTTATTCAAGTAGAGAGCGGCTGCGATACGACTAGCCACTCGCTAAGTGAAACTCGAGCTCGGGGGCAAGCCATCACATCAAGGCTAAAAATGGGTTGATACACGACGATCCTTCGCACAACTCCGTACTCCCAAAGTGCGAGACGGAGTATAAACATCTACTTAACTCCGTACTCCTAGAGTGCGAGACGGAGTATAAACATTGATCAACTCCGTACTCCCAGAGTGCGAGACGGAGTATAAACATTAATCAACTCCGTACTCCCAGAGTGCGAGACAGAGTATAAACATTGATCAACTCCGTACTCCCAGAGTGCGAGACGGAATATAAACATCTACTTAACTCCGTACTCCCAGAGTGCGAGACGGAGTATAAACATTAATCAACTCCGTACTCCCAGAGTGCGAGACAGAGTATAAACATTAATTAACTCCGTACTCCCAAAGTGCGAGATGGAGTATAAACATACATCAACTCCGTACTCATCCCCAAAACTGGGGGCAGAACCAAAGCAAAGCATGCTAGTTGAACATTTGTCTAAAAGAAGTTTGCAACGAAACGATTAAAAGACGACTGTCAAGCAATCAACTGAACGAAAATATTCAGCATGAAAGACTGCGGTTTTTCAAAGCACGTCATGTTTACACAAGACGTCCTTTCGGGGGCAAATGTTATCCCACCTTTTGGCAAGGCTGTGACACCAAGAACTTGATTAGAAACCAGTGACAGTTCGTCTTGGAGATCGATTACACAAAGGCTCACTATGGATATCGATGGATTTTGTCCGAGTCTGGATCGAGCCACGATTAACAAGACATAACAATCAAAGCCAGGGAAGCCAATGTTCCAAGTTTCAAGACGATCCGAGTTCGTATGCTCAACTTATGATCGATTTGAACAACCGACCATCCATCCATCAACCTCCACATTTGACTTGGAGACCTAAACTGCTTGGAATGAATATGGCCCGATCATCCACTCCAATCGAGTCATAGAACAAAGTTCGACAAAATACAGATACCCCTCATGAAGCTCAGTGACGCAGGGATCCGTCTAAAGTGGACGTGATTTGATCATCTACACATCAAATCCTACCCTGAACATGAAAGGTTGTTCGAAAGCCCAACTTGAAGTAACTATGGTAGACTGCGTACTCGCTAACCATCGCTGTCAATATATGGACACGACTGCACCTTGGAACATATGCAACTTACTTTGTCTACTCAACAATCTATTATCCTTATTTTCTAGAAGAAGATACGGAGCAAATTGTAAGAGATTTGGCTATCTAACCCAACATGGATGTGATTCAACCATCTGTCATATAACTCCTTCCTTGACTTGATTGGAAGAGCTATAATCACCAAGCGGACGAGAATCGATCGTCCATTTTTCAAATTTCGTCCCTCATCCTGGGGGGCAGAATCCCAGTCCGTGAGCAAACGTGGCTCGATTGTTCATTCGACGACATTAGCCTCGATACAATAGATGAATACAAATTAAAGAGTGGAAATACGACTGCTCTCAACTTAAACCTCCAAGTCCCCAGAGTGTGGACTGGAGTACTCTAAGTCCCCAGAGCGCGGACTAGAGTATTAATGACTAAAACCTCCAAGTCCCCAGAGTGCGGACTGGAGTACTCTAAGTCCCCAGAGCGTGGACTAGAGTATAAACGACTCAAACCTCCAAGTCCCCAAAGTGCAGACTGGAGTACTCTAAGTCCCCAGAGCGTGGACTAGAGTATAAATGACTAAAACCTCCAAGTCCCCAGAGTGCGGACTGGAGTACTCTAAGTCCCCAGAGCGTGGACTAGAGTATAAACGACTTAAACCTCCAAGTCCCCAGAGTGCGGACTGGAATACTCTAAGTCCCCAGAGCGCGGACTAGAGTATAAATGACTAAAACCTCCAAGTCCCCAGAGTGCGGACTGGAGTACTCTAAGTCCCCAGAGCGCGGACTAGAGTATAAACGACTCAAACCTCCAAGTCCCCAGAGTGCAGACTGGAGTACTCTAAGTCCCCGGAGCGCGGACTAGAGTATAAATGACTAAAACCTCCAAGTCCCCAGAGTGCGGACTGGAGTACTCTAAGTCCCCAGAGCGCGGACTAGAGTATAAACGACTTAAACCTCCAAGTCCCCAGAGTGCGGACTGGAATACTCTAAGTCCCCAGAGCGCGGACTAGAGTATAAATGACTAAAACCTCCAAGTCCCCAAAGTGCGGACTGGAGTACTCTAAGTCCCTAGAGCGCGGACTAGAGTATAAACGACTCAAACCTCCAAGTCCCCAGAGTGCGGACTGGAGTACTCTAAGTCCCCAGAGCGCGGACTAGAGTATAAACGACTTAAACCTCCAAGTCCCCAGAGTGCGGACTGGAGTACTCTAAGTCCCCAGAGCGCGGACTAGAGTATAAATGACTAAAACCTCCAAGTCCCCAGAGTGCGGACTGGAGTACTCTAAGTCCCTAGAGCGCAGACTAGAGTATAAACGACTCAAACCTCCAAGTCCTCAGAGTGCAGACTAGAGTACTCTAAGTCCCCAGAGCGTGGACTAGAGTATAAATGACTAAAACCTCCAAGTCCCCAGAGTGCGGACTGGAGTACTCTAAGTCCCCAGAGCGCGGACTAGAGTATAAACGACTTAAACCTCCAAGTCTCCAGAGCACGGACTGGAGTACTCTGAGTCCCCAGAGCGCGGACTAGAGTATAAATGACTTAAACCTCCAAATCCCCAGAGTGCGGACTGGAGTACTCTAACTCCCCAGAGTGCGGACTCGAATATAAGTGAATCGGATCTCCAAGTTCCCTGAATATGAACTATGACACAAATGACTTGAATTTGTCAAATCCCTGACATACGGGCTAGAAAGTATTCTAAGTGCTCGAAGCACAGAATGGGAGTTCAACGAATCCCGAAGAGTTTCCGAGTTATATGAAGATGGACTGAGAAGTCTATGTTACTCACAACTGCTTGGATTAAAATCACAATCACAAAGAAAACTGAACAATAAGAGTCTTTTGTAAGAGAGAAAAAGGAACTAAACCTTATTCAGAAATGAGTTTCTATTACAACCCCTCCAAAGTTCGGGGTCGACATTCTATTTACAAGGACTAAGGAAATAGATGAAAATAATTACATGACTTAAACTAACTCTCGTTGAACGAGGATAGTAATCACTTCTTGTGCTTCTTCAACTTCTTTCCAGACGGCTCCTCACCAGAGCATTTACCCTTGGTACTCTTCTTTGATAGAGGGGTAGCAACTGAAGGAGTACGGGGGCCTTCCATGGGCTTGGACCCGCCAGGAAGGATGGTCTTCAACGGCTTGTTCAACGGATCGTCCAAGTCCACAACTCGGGGCTCTACCATGACCTTGACCGTCTCCTCCTTCACTTTCTCGAGCCGCTCCTCCATGCTCAATTCGGATGTGTGCTCAGAGGCGCTTGTAATTTCTACTTCATAACCCCCGTCGGTAGGAGAGGAGGTTTCAGACTTGTCTTCATCAAGCGCTCCGATCACCTGAGCGTCTGGACCAGGAGCCTCCCCTGCGTGAGTGGCTTCACTTGTTTTCTCCCCCACTTCCTTGGCGACATCGCTCCTCGGAGTGGGCTCGGGGTCAAAACGGCCTGCACAAAATCGTGGAAAACAAGCATTAGAATGCAATAGTCTTGCATAAAGAATAACGACTTTCGAAATCTTAAAGAGAATCTTAAAGAGAAGGATTATCTACCAGGTTTAGGCAAACTCTCAGCCATCCGGGGGGTCTCACCCTCTGGAACGGGAGACAAAATGCGGACTAAAGTACTCTAAGTCCCTGAGTGCGGACTAGAGTATAAATGACTCAAAAACCTCTACGTCCCCAGAGTGCGGACTACAGTACTCTCAGTCCCCAGCGCATGGACTAGATTATAGACGACTTCAGAAAAATCCCTAAATCCCAGAAGCGGACCAGATTACTCTAAGTTCCCAGAGTGCGAACTAGAGTATAAACGAGTTGACAAAAATCCCTGCGTCTCGAACTGTGGACTAAAGCATAAACCGTTCGACAAATCTCTAAGTCCCCGGAGCGTGGACCGAAGCATGAACACAAATCGGGCGCGAGTCAACCGGGGGGAGAATAACACTAAGTCACCAGAATGTAGAGTGGTGTATAAACATCGATAAATAGACGAGTGGATTCCGACCATTTTCTATTCTGCAAACTTCGGCCTGGAATCGACAGGAGGATTATTAACCTGCTGAGGATGGAGTTCGACCATCCAACTAGTGACCTGGCCAAATCAATGCTGGGGGCAGGGGTACAAAACACTAAAAAGCCGAATACGACAGCTTACTATAGCTCTAGCGTAGCATTCTTTATAACTTGAGGCAGCGACTGCAGGGAGGCCTCAATACAGAACCAATCGAAACGGCATCCAAAGCTACGAGCAACCTACTATATCATACCTTAGACCAAGCGTCAATGTCGATCTGCACCATACACATACGAATGTGACTCGAATGTTTTTTGAAAAACTATGACCCCCAGAGTATGGAAAGGAGGGTAAACCACGAATACTTGGTCAAAAATTCTCCAGCACCCTCGTTCAATTCGTCAGGAGGAGTATGAAACTGGATGAGCATAACCCGACTGCATTTGTAGCCAATTTTACCCTGAGATCTGATTACAGAGCATGAACCAAAGTGGACGTGGATGACCATCCACTGTCCAAATTACGCCCTAAAACTTACGTGGCATCGAAGTAATCCTCTTGGAATGAAAAACCATGATAAAATCCAAGATAGGCGAGACCTAGTCTCCTATCGACTGACATGATCCCACGATTCAACGGGAAAGAGAGTAAAGCTAAAGTGGGCGTGGCTGGCCTTCCTACTTATCGGTATATGCCCCAGACTTGGGGGCACGAGCGAGAAGCAAGATGAATGTGAACTGACTATTCACCAATCACCTCTATGTCTTTGGAGTTTAGGTGAAAACATAAACATAGCTAGGACGAGACTCAACCGTCCATGCAGTACATTTATCAACCCGGGACTGGGGGAAGACGCATGGTCATCCAAAAACTGGCTACGATAGCTCAGTATTAAAACTTATATATAGTGCTTACAGCTACTCAAGGCAACGACCGAAAGGATGCCTAGAGATAGAATCATAAAATCGATGCCAATGCTTGTGGGAAACTGACTGTCACTCCAACCCGAAGGGCGAGTGAAGGATCATGAATGCATTGAATAGAAAATGTGTTACTCGAATATACAAGAAAATTCAAACTCATAGCAAGATCCAACTATGCAGTTGCACGCAACTCGAAGATGGCCCCTACTCGACGTTTCCTTCAACGTGCTTTTAAGCCTGATCTTTGGCCATTTGCAGATAATTAATTAGAGCATTCAGAGCCCTTCATTATTTGACTTAACAACTCATGACAAGACTCTAGGATTCGACCAGAATAACCATCAACATTGACCGTCCCAACCATATTTCACATTGAATGTTATGCAAAATAGTTACATCTTTACTCAAAGAATCTGGGATGGCACCTGCTAAGCTGACGGTCGACATTACAGCTAGCCATGGCGACCCTTTCCGGGTGCTGAATATCGGATCACAGCTCAGTGCAGTGATGATAAAAGAATTAGTTGGATTTTTCTGAATAAATGATGATATGTTCCCTTGGACCCATTCTGACATGCATATGTGATTTCATTAACTATCGCGAGCCATGCATTGGATATCAACCAGAAGCTACAAAAGCTAGCGCAATCCTATTAATTTCATCATGAAAGCTCCACTCTTACTTTTAGGCTCACCCCATCAACGTCTATGCCTACCAGCCGTTGCGACAGGGCATACAATGACCTGAGACGTCTAAAAGACCACTTAAATAGAATATCGAACTAAGCTAATTCGATATCACTTATTTCCCACGAAGGGCTATCCAAGGACGGAAATTAGCAGACCTCACACCCAAATTCACTACCTCAGATGACTACTCGAAGAGTAGCAGAGAACCAACCATGAGATGGAAAATGTACACAGATGGAGCATCATGATAATGACTCCTGAGGAACGATCGATCTGCTACGTCCTAAAACTCGATTTACCTGTAACAAACAACGATGCTTAGTATGAAGCCTTGACTGCCAGCCTCAAACTTGCTAGAGGATTTGAAGGGAAAACTTTACATATCTTTTGTGATTCTTGATTGGTAGTATACAAATTTAAGGAAGTTGATCTTGCTAGGGGGAATTGTCTTGCTCCTTATCTCGGCCAAGTCCAAGAGCTGCTAACCGACTTCACGTATTACATCATTACACACGTACTCAGCGAACAAAATGAAAAGGTGTCATGGTTGACTCCTATCAAAGACTATCTATAATGAGGAATTCTTACTGAATGGAGGAATGGAAAACGACAGATGCTCCTCAAAGCTTCACGCCAAATCATCTAAGAATAAGTCATGTGTCAAAAGGAGTCTATCCATCCCCATGCTTTGGCATATCGCCCATGATGATATCTTGAGCAAATTCTATGAAGAAGAATGCGGTAATAACATCAGGGGGAAAACCATGATAAAGAAGATACTCTGCTATAGGTATTACTGGCCAACTATCAACCCAGAAGCGGTTGATCATGCTAGACAATGTGACGAGTGCAAGATGTTTGCAAAAAATCCGGGAACCCCGCCAATGGAAATTATTCAAATGGCTAGTTCATAGCCGTTTGCCACTTGGGGGCACTGAAATCATCTTCTTGTCGATCCTAAAGGTGGTGCGAAATACACCATCATAGCAGTTGATTACGTCACCAAATGGGCAGATGAAGAACTCTTAACCACGACCAAGATGAAGAAAATAATCAACTTCTTTTATCCGTAACGTCATCTGTCCTTATGACCTTCCATGATCCATTATAACTGCAAATGGATAGGTTGAAGCTGTGAACAAAATCATAGAGTCTGTACTGAAGAGAGGTTTGGAAAACTCCTCAAGTGGCTGATTACAACCCTTATTTCACAGAAAATACAAACAAGGAATCGCGATTGAATTACAATTAAACTAGATGAAGTTGGCGACGACTTATGAGCACATAAAACGCATCCGAGAGCCAATGGCAAGAACATGTACCCGAACGTGCATGTGTACATCCGAAAAAGTTCGACTTCTTGAAATCAACAGAAATTGAATTCTCACTAAGGGTTATTAAGAGAAGACTAGATCATATAGCCGAAGCTTATTAGCTCTGCAGAATCAAACATGGATGGCCACTAATGAACTACAACCCTGGATTTATAATATTGGGAATCGACCAAGCATCACGATGACCAAAGAAGGATACAATACCTTGGGAGGATAAATTGGAGGATAATGACTATTCAAGAAACATGGTGGATTTCTTCCTAAAGACAAGGAATACTCGCTGATTCAAAGCGTGTTGTGTTGCTTCACACGACACACTTTGGGGGGCAAGTGTTAACCGGCATCTTGGCCCGGTTACAAAATGACGGTTGAAGAAATTATCATTAGCACTAGACAAGATTCTGATCAAGGAGAGACTGGAGGTGGTAGCAAGTTGTTAGGTCCATAATAAAGCAAGAGCATTCGGCCTGCCTGGCCTGGTGCGCAGATTCACCCACTATTGGCAGAGGCACCTTGCTCCTAAGCCCATGAAGGAAGTCCAACCCATCTTCCTCTATAAATAGAAGGGCAGGGGCATAATGAAATGGATCCTTTTTGGAGAACACTGGGGAGACTCTGCCATTTTTGAGACTCATCTTCTCTACTTAACTACTTCATTCAAGCATTTGATTCACGAATTGTATTTGTAATCAACTATTAAGAAGATCAATAAAGTTTAACCTCAAAGTGGACGTAGGCAATTACGCTGAACCACTATAAATTTGGTGTTCTTACTTTCTGCATTTAAATTAGCATTCTCTTCCTTGTTTAACTTGTCTTCATCACTTATATCTCTACACAATCTTTCTCAACGAGGTTAGTGACCAATTTTGGTGCTAACAGAATGTCAAACTGAATTTGTATATTTTTACTTCTGTTGGGTTATCCCCCCCCCCCCAATTATTTTTTTTGTTAACAAACCAGATTATGCTAAGCAGTGCACCAAAGTGAGCATAGGTAAATTTACTCTGTTATTTTTTTTATATAATCAATTATTTGCTATCAGCATGATCCCTGTACTGAAATTTGTCTTCTGTGATGAAGAATTAATTAGTATCCATTAATTTCAATTTGTTATCCTACTGTTACTATGCATATAGGTTTGTATAATTACGTTTTCTGCTAGCATGCAACAATCTATTTAGTAAAAGTTCCATGCGTTACTATTTGATGATGATACCTAAAATATTTGGTGAAGATAATATGCTAGCTACGAAAATTCATATAATTGAATTAACAATAATATTATGCATCATGGCTGAATTTCAAATATTTTTGTAATAGATGCTTAAGTTTTTTATTCCACCTTATATGTTTTTCCCTTGATTTCTTCAGTAGTGGATATCAATAAAATTCAACGTTTGTGCTCAATAGTTGTCGCTAATGAATATCTGTTTAGTTGTTGCTCAACTTACAACCTGATTTTATATATATTCAAATTGAAGATTCAACATGGGTGTTATGTCATCTAAATATGTGATGAAGTTCATTGTAAAATCTGATAAACTTATTTTCAGCCAAGGTGAACACGTTAGGTTGCTTCATTTGTATTTAGAAGCAATGACTAAGCCTCTATTACATGCGGATAAGACTTAAAACATGTGTATATATACTAACCGAATCTAGGAAAGCATTCAAAGTGGTCAAAGTGAAGCCTCATTTGCATGGACCAAAATACGATGTTTGACAATTAAATCAGAAATGTTTGTCTAAGGTTAATTTTGCCATTGTCAACACATACACGTACAACAGTTCATAACTGCGGTAACTTCTCCTCATACTGCCCCACTCTTCTCCTAAAAACTCTTCGACTGCTGTTAAAAAAAAATAAACCTCAAAACCAAATTCAACATTCTAACCATCAATTAAATTAATCTATCGCTTTTACTATATTTACTTGAGTCTATGGAAGATGCAGATCGCTGAAGAAGAGGCACGGTGTCGGAAATAGGTGATGGCTGTGGATCTAGGGCTTTCGAACGCCACGGATCGAGTTTGGAGTTTGTGGTATTCTCCCAAATTTAGCTTTTAAATTTTTTATTTACATGTTTTTTTGCTAATTGGATGTTGATAGAGGTAAATTTTCAATAGTGCTAATCATGTTGGGTGCTGGATGATCCCAGCAGTAGACTAGGATCAGTCAGGAGTGATGATGAAAGTTTCCAAAATCATGACGCTTGGATCTATACTAATGCACTCATATCCCACTGCAGAAATTAGGCTTCTCCATTGAGGCTGGAATGCTTTCAAGCAATTTTAGACGTCTTCAATAGCAGATGGATTATGGAATCCTACTTTAATTCATGCCAGGTACCTGTGAACTTGATTAAAATCTTAATTTCACTAATTGCTTCTAATTGATTTTGTTCGACAATTATTACCTTTTGTTTATGAAAACTGTGATTTTGAAGTTTGTTATTACTCTGCTTAATGATTGTGGAAGGTTCAGTCTACTAATTGTAAACAAAATACATAAACCTTCATCTAAATTGTTCAACTATGCAAGATCCAACGTCTAAAGTTTTCATATCTGTAGTTTTTTTGTTGTTGCAAACATTGACAATGAAATAGGTTTCCTTTTCCAATTGAAGTATATAAAGAAGCAAGACGTGTATGTCTGCTTTCTACGATTCTATAATATTTCTACAAAAATATACAAACATAAGGTGATAAATTGGAGTAGCTACAATTTCATGTATTTATTATCCTTTCATCTTTTCCATTTTGTTGTCAAGTTGTTTAACAATTTTTGAAGATTACGCTTAATGACTTAATTTGATACTAAGGTTTTCATTAAAAGTTGCAATTGTAAAAGGTTAACATTGGTCACATTATTTATATAAAAATCATCTATTGTTAAATTGGTCATCAAATCACTAGCCCTAATAATAATTCCATGGGTGAACTTTTTTTGCTTTCAATCAACCTGATTATCCAAACATTTTTGTTTATGCTGTTGGAATTTTCAGAGCTTGGACATTCGATTGGTGTAAATTTCTCAGCCCTTCATTCAATAATTGGTGTTGTAGTTCTATTAATTGGATGTTTGCTTCAGTATGAAAGGTATTAAACTTCTCTTCCACAATAAGTTAAATTTTTTTTCAGTCGGCATATGTAACAATGGTCAAATTCACTGCCATGTTATGTCTTCCAATATTTTCCTTTTCACTTTTGGGATATTCATAGCAACGCAATAATGTTTGCTTTGTATGGACATGGTAATGTTGGTTGTTTATTTTTATCAAACCTACTTTATGCAATATTTGTCCTAATATGGTAAACACATTTGAAGGTTATTTAAGGTATATAGTAACTATACTCGATAATTTTTTAAATAGACAAGCACGTCTATAAGACTTCATTTTTCCATTATATTCCCCTTTTTAATCCTTGATTTTGCTAATTATGTATATCCTCTCTTAAGCTAAAGGTCAAAGGAAACATAAGGTTAATTTCATGACAAGGTTTGATTCATTGATCTGACTAAATTCTACAGAACTTATGTGCATTTTTAATGGTAGGTTGGTTTTCATTTTTATTTACAACTGACTTATGGGCATTGCTTTATACGTGCTAAAAGCTCAGAGGATGAAAGCTGATTACATCGATTTATAAGCCGAAAAAGAAGGTAAATTACTCAAAATATCTGGAATACCCGTCCACTTTTGAATGGGATGGCAAGGATATTTTTTTAATCTATATATATTCTGCATTATAACTTTTTACCTGCTAATTTCACACATTTAGTATCCACCTAATAGTATAAACATACTCTTTCATATTCTTCAAGATTTTATTGTTGAGTTCCTTCTTTAATCTGCACCCTAAATAGCTCTAAAATCCTAGATTCTTTTCAGCCTAACTTCTTATTTCGTTCATGGAAGCTTTAATCGCCTTATCTATACACTTCCACTGGGGGTAACTATTTAATGATATAAACAAAAGAAACAGTCATTCATGTATTGATTCAAGGATTTCTTTTGTGATGGCTTTTGTCTAATTAATAGGTCTATTGTATTAAAATGAATTATATTAAAGAAGTCCATCATTACTGAATAATAACATGTTTTAAACTGTGTCAATGTACATTGTTTGTTAATGAAGAATAATACTTTTAAATTCTTTGTCGTTAAAGTCTGCACTTGCCTGAACATCAAGTCCAATTCGGATACTCAATATTAGATCAATGACAGCCTTAAGTATTTAATGTAATTATGCTAATCACAAATTATTTACTTATTTGTGAGCTTTTTATCAAAATTGGCACTTTTATGTAAATATTGTTTAATGGTTGAAGATTTTGAGCAGAGGTGCAAATCTCTACTACTAATAATGAGAATTCCATACTAATTTGCGATAAGTCAATCTAGAGACTTAGAATCTGTTTTCCATACATAGAATTACCAACCCTAAAATCATATGGTTTCTTAAGGTGCACAGCTCAAAATTTCCTTAAGGTGGTATTTAATGGAGATTTAAAAAAACATCATTATTTACTATTTTTATTTGATCATTTGCTAAGTTCATGCCCATTTAATGTTATTAACCATGTTTGATTATGGCATATCACATGAAAATCATGAACTATGAAATATTGCCCCACAAAAATTAATAGAACTATTGTCTGTAGGTTTTGCAGCCGATGTTCTTTCATTGAAAATTCATTCAAAACATGGAGAGTGGATGGATGTTGGGAAAATTTACCGTAATGACGGATAATAAATTACAGAAGAAAGGTACGGGGTCGCCAGCACAATCTTTTTTCGATGAGATTTAAAAATTATTCGAATCGCCCACCATTTTTTTAAGATTTGTCTACTGCAAATCAATATTATCATCATATGATGTTTTAAAATTTCAAATAATATGATGGTTAATCTCATGATACATGATGGTTAATCTTATAAGATGATAATTTAAATAACTTAACATTATTTCCATCTTATATTAATTAATAAGATGCTAAAAAATTAATTAATAAGAGGGTTAGTCTTATTACTAACTTAGTTTCCTCTTATTTCAAGAAATAAAATAAAAATTGCAAAGTACACACAAAATTGCGTTTGGTTAAATTATGAAATGAATATAATGTTTATTTGAAAATAAGCGTTAAGTATTATGTAACAAATACAACAAAAAATATAAACCTTTAGTCCAAATGGCTTTAATTTATTTATTTAATTAAGTTAACAATTTTTATTTTATGAATTTTATGCATGTTAATTGCTCAAAAATATTTATAATCAACGTATTTGTTTATTTTTCACACTTAATAATTAATAATTTATTTATTTAATTAAGTTAATAATTATTCGATATCGTCCGTATTGATGGATGCGAATATCCGATATCCGAAAATGATTTCGGATGCAGATGCGGATATGGCACTATCCGTATCTGAAATTATCCATATATACACAGGCCAATTATGCGATGGAAAGAAATGACAAGTGGGGCTCATAAACCTCATATATTCCACTTTCTATTTTCTTTCTGATAATTCTTACAGATCATTCTATGTTTTGTTACATTTGCAATATATTGGTTTTAATGAAAATACATTTGTTGTAGTGATCTATTGGAATTGTGTTGGGCTTCATTGGCACAAAGAAGATTCTTGGTATTTTTGGTATGCATTTTTTTGCATATTCTATTTTGGCTTTAATACAAAACAATAAAGATGTTGAAACAGCTTTGGGTGTACAACAAGGTTGATTTGCAATCCTGCGTGCTTTTGATATAAAACCATGTCAAATATATGGCTCAACTTTGTGATGCTTTTGATAATGCTATTTTGATTATGTTAACAGTGCACTTCAAATTTTTTAAATATAAGACACAAGGGGTGTATGTCAGTACAAAACTTGAACCAACTGGAATTATATATTGACACAATTAAATATGCGCCATTGAAGTAAACATCTAAAGCGAATTTACAAAATTTTATTTGATTTATATGTTATATTCTAAAATCTAAGATAATAAAACAATGTTAGAAAGCATATATCATGTCGGGCTATAATAGTATATATTCGCTTTGGTAAGATTACTGGGTAATATTTGCGACTTCTATCTATAATATAGTATTATTGGCTTGAAATAATCATATGATTAAATTGGACAGAGAATTGATATATATACATGTTTGATAGAGTTGGTAACTTTATTGTTTTTGTGTTATAATAGCATTCTACCTTTTCACAGGCAAAATATTCCTTGCTGTAGGTGCTGGACTCAAGCATGGTGGTGTAAATGTAGATTGACATTTTAGTTGAATTATTTCTTCCTATAGGCGTTGGACTCCAGCATGGAGTTGTTAATGCAGATGGACAAGTCAACAGAATTATTTGATAATACATTTCTTTTATGGTATTCAATGTGTAGCACATCATCCTTAATTTGATTCCAACTATAAATATTGTAGGTTTATTGATATCTAGACTCTTTCAGCTTCTCTGCACCTGTCCAAAGTTTAATCTATGCTTTACCAGATTTTTTCTAAACTTAGTTCGTATGCTATATAAACAAATATATGCCCATTGATATTTATGCTGAGTCTATTATGTGTTTGATTGGAACTGTTAAATGTTTTAATTCCTCCAGTCTCGAGTGTATTGAGTTGAATGATGACGTATATTTTTACAAGAAGTTTTGGATAACAAGTTCTCATTATTGACTGAAGTAAATATAATGCGTTGAATACATGCATATTACGCTTATACAACTCTTACATGTCACAAGATTAATTTCTCAATACTTAATGGGTAGAAAAATGTTTAACCATTCAGCCAATGTAGGGCATATTGATCTTTATAAGTATCATGCTTACCTAAACCTTGCACTTAACTTTGTTGAACCAGAATGACTGCGGTAGACTTCCCAAATTTTGAAAATCCCCACGCCAATAGTACAGTATAAAAGACCCGCAGTGCTCAATCTTACTAATCCAAAAATAAAAGTTCTCCGAAGACCAATCCACAACAAAAGAAGCTGCTAGCTTTATATCATCAACTTAAGATCAATGCATGTACAAATAGCGTTCCTCACTGAATCAGACTTGACTATTTGAATTGTCAACTAAAGATCAATGCATGTACAGTATAATTCCTTATGAAATCATTTCTTGAAATGCTCGGCTTTTTGGATGATGCTAAATTTTGAATGGCGGAGCCATAACTATTGTATATATCATATAACTCTCCTTTTATATACAACATACCAACATTAATGTAAAAAAATGATTTGTGCATGTACGTACATAAAAATGCAACATTACATACAATGTCATTTTGTAAGGTGACAAAAAAAACTAACAAACAATGTTTCATAATACCAATTCCTCCTGCACATGTGCATGTGCATTGCACGTGCTAAAGAACTCCTACAAAGGTGCTTCATCATTATCGGGTTTACCTATCGTCTTTATTACAACACCTTATTTCTGTTTATTTGTCATATCCTCTTCCTCTTTTTTCCGTAATTAACGAAAACATTACTATAATCTCTCACAATATCATAATTGTAACAAAGACAAAATACGTCACTTCCTTCTTTGCACACGTCCAACGGACGTGCCACCATACTTGTATATATGTATGTATGTATGTATGTATGTATATATATATATGTATGTATGTATGTATATACACAAGTACTTTGGCACGTGCGATGCAAGTGCACAGAAGTAATTATTATTAAAAATGCTATTTGTAAGACATTTTGGATTTTACAAAATGACTTTAACGTATACGTAATGTTGCGTTTTTTATACGTATACATGCTCAAATCAATCGTATATCAAAATGTGAATGAGACTGAGCTATTTTAGGAAATAATCAAATAGGTAAAGAAAGTAGTCAAATATTACATGTGAATATCTAGAGAAACGTGCATTGCACGGGTGCATAGGTTCACAAATGTTTAAGTTAGGAAATGTATATCGTAAGGTATGATCTAAAGTTGAAGAATGATGACAAGCATCACTATCCCAATAGCTAAGTGATTCGACTTTGGTGCGACAGGTCATAAGTTCGAAACTTGCGTAGCGTGATTCGAACATTTCAAAAAAAAAATAGATTTGAAGAATGATGCTAGAAGGCATGAATTATTGACGTCGAGGAAGTACGAATCTAAAATCGAAAGAAAGAAAACAAGAGGCAATAACATGATATACAGTTAGAATCAATGTTGTCTTTTTCGCTATCTATAATTTTGGGATTGTAAGAATTGATAGGTACACATCCACTTTGTATTTAGAAATTAAAAATAAAATCAATAATTACTTACGTCGCAAAATAAGAACTGAGTAAGTACAACACCATATTGCAAACTTAATCTTACAGGGGTGTAATTACATATTTCCCACTAAGGTGATAACCCTATTTTAGTTTCTTTAACCTTTTGTTTAACACATCA
The DNA here is from genome assembly GCA_030737815.1 of Allium fistulosum. Lineage (NCBI taxonomy): Eukaryota > Viridiplantae > Streptophyta > Magnoliopsida > Asparagales > Amaryllidaceae > Allium > Allium fistulosum. The sequence continues at coordinate 1,115,307,370 of CM060905.1, forward strand.
ATCTATGCTAATAGAACAGAAGACTTATAGTAACAGGAAATGAAATTTACTACATACAATTTATTGCAAGACCCATGCATTATTTCAAAATACATATTTATGAACACCACACATGGATTATTTCAGAATAATCAAATATTCAAAAACTATTTCTTCTATCAAAAAAGTGTTTTTATTAATAAAAAACCAAAACAAAGTTGTATCTATTGTAAAAATTGTAATAAGCATATTTAAATTGAATATTCGACCGTGGAAAATTGGATGATATTACTTTGTAGCAAAAATATTGAATTGAAGAAAATATTCTAGGTTCTTCTTGATATTACCATAAATACACTACAAGGAGAAGGTTGTTTAGCGTCGGCATATAGCCGACTCTAGCCGACTCCGTCGACTCGAGCCGACGCTATATAACTCGTCGCCAAGTGATATGGTGATGGGAATGGGGATGGATCCGTCCCCTAGTTTAGCGTCGGCTAGAGTCGGCTAGCCGACTCCGGCCGACGCTAAACTCAGTCCACGTGTAAAATAATAAATGACCCATAGCCCGACCCGAGCCGACTCCAACCGACGCTAATCTGGGTAAATTTTTCTGCATTTCCAGCAGCCATTTCTACCTTCCATCCACACAATCATATATATATTCCTCAAATATACTTCACCAAACAACAATATACATCACATATATGCCCAACTAAGAACCACAAAACATCAATATACATCTCCAAACGTCCATCATCACAAATATCCATAATATTTACAAAATTCAAGCAAAAGTTCATCAAATATACAAGACATTCAAAGTTCATCAGAAAACATATATAAAAACATACTACCACTTGCCCCAATCATCAGCAGCGCCAGATCCCTGTGATGGCAGCATATTCGTCCCGTGCTTTGCCAAGTAAGCAGCAATCGTCTCATCTAGTTGCTGCTTCAATCCAGCCTTCCTCCAATCGTTCAACTCGGCGACTTGTGCTTGCAGGGCCGCTATTGTTTCTTCAGCCTGTTGTTTATTGTAAGCGGCTTGCAACGCGGCCTGTATATTAATAAATTCATAGTTATAGTTTATACGTAATATTCAATAAAATTTATAAACTGGTTAATGAATTAATTAAATTCAATAAATATTACCGCTTGATTGCCATATCCATACTGTCTATTTCTGGTCGGCGGGTCGGTAATACGAGCGAATATCCTGTCCGTCTCCTCAATGGTCAACTGCTCCCTGCCAGACTCTGCAGGCACGCGAGCAATCTCCTGATCGCATCTCTCCTGTGTTTAGAAATATAATTTTGAGAAGATGAATATTCAATTTAATGTATTTATAAATAAGAGAAAAAATTTATAGTCTTTATACCCGGATATTCGCTGATTTGGCGTCTGACCATTCATATGTTACCACGCCATCTTCATCTGTATGCTCGACGGCGTGTGTTCGGGTGAAGACGTCCAAATGAGACGGTGTAACACCACCTCTCTCCCTCGTCTGAAATTAGATATGTTTAAAGAATGTATATATATACACATATATACATATATATAACTAAACAATGTTATAAGTAAATTACAAATAATAATTTTTATATTTACCATTTCTTTTCTATATTGCTGAAAAGTTGGATCCACAACGGTGTGTTGCAGGATTCCTAAGCCTGTTTGCGGAGTTCCTCGATGCTACCGCCTGTATAATTTAACTATTATATAAATATTTAAACGAATTATAATTACAGACATATGAAAGTAGAAAATTTACATTCGCGTCTTCGCTTTCCCAATATTGCACAAACCACGCATACAAATTTTCACTCATCTAGTTTGGCTTTTTACCGGCCTCTTTCATCTTGGAGAGCATACCTCTATACTAGTAGCATATCGAAACCCCTGAATACATTTTGACATTGTCAGTTAATAAATCATAAATATACTAGTAGCATGCACTAAGTAATATAATGAAGTTGCAGTAAATTAAATACTTACCCTTCATCGGTCTTCGGCACTAAGTGTGCTCTCTGGCGATTATCGGCCGTACCACTACTACCCTCGCCAAGAGCAGGGCCTCGTGAACCTTGGGACCGCCTGCTGTGTGACATAATATCTGCTAGAAACATGCATATATATATATATCATTTCATATAATGAAAAAAACATATATCATTTCATAATTAGAAAACATGCCTGATTAATAATCACATACATATAGCTCACAACAGAATAATAAAAGAATAATACAACAAACGATATGAATTTCCATTACATTAACATAGGTTTTAGAATCGACATAATACAACAAATGATACAAATTTCCATCTTATATACATTTCATCATCACTAATTAATTATCAATCTTCGTCGTTTTCTAATTCTGACTCGGTCTCGCACTCTATATCGTAATTTCCCACTAAAGTCTCAAATGCTTCTATTAGAATGCTTCTTTTCGCAGAATCCAGTAAATCATAAATTCTTTTCACCCCCTCGGTCGGTTCTTCTTCGACATTTGCATCATTAACTTGGACAGTAGAGAACAATGACCGTGCTGCATCTTCCACCATATCTACTATTGGATTCGTCGTAACATTATTATTATTCACCTCAGCCTCAGGCACTATAGAATTAGATGCACCAATTTTTTCTCCATGACGATCCCAGAAATAATAGTTTGGCACAAAACCGGATTTACAAAAATGTACAATAACTAAATCCGGTTTCCAATAATGCAAATGTCGACATTTACGACACGGACAATGAATTTGTGTGCCGCCTTCTTCATTATTAGCTTTAGCGAATTTAACAAATTCATGTACATCATCCTTAAAATGTATTTTCGTTGAACCTTTCGTTCCTGTTCGACTTTCATACATTCAGGTACGGTTGAGAAGATAGTTGAACATTTTTCCTAATTTAAAAACATATATATATTAGAAATTTCGACAGCATTTCTTTTCTATTCCTATAAGCATTTAGACTTTGCATCTGAAGTTTTATGTGATTATTATCGTATTTTCTATTCTACCAAAGCCTTTTGGGACTAAAGGCTTTGTTGCCGTCTTTTTTTCGTTTAAATTATTTATATTAATTAGAGATAGACTAAAATAAGTAAGAAGTTTATTTATAAAGTATTTCCTTTAAATCATTTATATTAAGATGTTTATTGCATATAAAGCAATAAACATCCAAATAGTCGCTTCACCTAGGCGCCAGAAATTAACGATAGCATATCGAGACGATACACCCTTCGTATAATATCGGCACAGCCCGAATGGACCGGCTACTAAGACTTTCCAGGTATAAATACCCAAACACATGGCGCACAGGCCAGTTAAACAACACTCGACGACCAAGTCGTCCTCACTCAATCCAAATACAAGGCGCACATGCCAATCAAACAACACTCGACGACCAAGTCGTCCTCACTCAATCCAAATATAAAATATAAGGGATCGATCGGGAATAAATCTCCCAATATGCGGTACTGTAAGTAAAATCCAAATCTGCATGCCAAACTTCTAAATACATTTCTTATATTTAGTCGATTAACGACATGCATCCAATTATTCTCAATTCACACTTTCACACTTCCAAATTCACACTTTCACACTTTCAAATTTCCAATTCTCAATTCACACTTTCACACTTTCAAATTCTAAATACCTACACCCAATTATTCCCAATTCACACTTTCAAATTCAATGATTTCATACTAAAAATAACCTAATACACTAAATTAACAATACCTACACCCAATTATCATCACAATAATGTACATTTAAACCTAATTAAAAAAATTAATTCGAAATTAGGGTTTAGAAAATTACCAAATTCAAGAAGAAGAGGAGATTCCGGCGAGTTCCGGCGAGTTCTAGGCTTCTACGGCGACGATGACGGAGGGTGACGGCTGAAGAGGGTCGGAATCGGTGATGGGGAAGAAAAAAAGCGTTTGTTAATAAGCAAAGAAAGTGAAGAAGAAGATCTCATCTGAAACCTGTATACTCGATATGGAATCGGCTGGCTTCGGCTAGCATCGGCCCATTTAGTGACGGCTTGAGTCGTTTAGGGTTGGCCCGTATATATTTTTTTAAATTCTTTTTTTACACCTATTTCGTTTAAAAAAACACTACTACAATATAAAAAAAATTGATATTTATTATTATTATTATTGACCCAATGACGGGTCATGATAGGTTAAATTGGTATTTTCGATGATATATGTTTGTATAATTCGAAAAAATTTGTTGTTGAAAATTTAACTCGCACGACCAATCGATGCAACTTTTAGTTGATCCATTATACAAATTCGATAAAGGTGGTTATATGTAACATTTTAAAGAATTAAAATAATTTTTTAAACCGTCGGGTAATCAATTATGAATTTTTAAATGTATTTGGTATAATAAAATTATATAAAATAAAATATGCGGCGTAAAAATAAATTCTTTGGATCTTATGTCGATCTAAGGTATTTTGGATATGATTCCAGAATATGGTTTAAAAATAAACGAATCTGGGGTGTCGATCTTGAATTTCAAATTTATGGCCGTTCGTGGACTTTCGAACAAAAAACCCTTCGTTCGAAGGCCGAACGACCTTCAAACAAGACCAAATTTGAACCAGTGATGCTTTGTAGTGTTTTAATCGAATCCGTACGGTTGTATTCGCAAAAAAATCATCGCCTGCGAAATTATTCAAGAAATATGTCATTTTCTAGGAGTTGGCTATATATTATAAGTGTTATAGCTAACTCCTAGAAAATGACATATTTCTTGGATAATTTTATAGGCGATGATTTTTTTGCGAATCCAACCGTACGAATTCGATTAAAACACTACAAAGCATCACTGGTTCAAATTTGGTCTCGTTTGAAGGTCGTTCAGCCTTCGAACGAAGGGTTTTTTGTCCGAAAGTCCACGAACAGCCATAAATTTGAAATTCGAGATCGACACACCAGATTCATTTAATTTTTAAACCATATTCTGAAAACATGTCCAAACTACCTTAGATCGACATAAGATCCAAAGAATTTATTTTTACGCCGCATATTTTATTTTATATAATTTTATTATACCAAATACATTTAAAAATTCATAATTGATTACCCAACGGTTTAAAAAATTATTTTAATTCTTTAAAATTTTACATATAACCACCTTTATCGAATTTGTATAACGGATCGACTAAAAGTTACATCGAATTGTTGTGCGAGTTAGATTTTCAACAACGATAACTTTTCGAATTATACGACATATATTATCGAAAATACCAATTTAACCTATCACGACCCGTCATTGGATGAATATTAATAATCATACATGTCAATTTTAATTTTTTGGCCATTTTAGTAGCGTTTTTTATTTTTTCAAACGAAATAGATGTATATAAGAATTAGATTTGAAAAATAATTAAATAGCCGACGCTAGCCGACTCAGGCCGTTGCAGGTCGTCCCCAACCGACACAAACTTCAATAGAATTTTGCGTCGTCCCAGCCGACTCCATAATGAAGACGGAGCCGACTTCAGGCTCCGTCCCCATTGTAAAGTATTCTAGTAGTGATAGTATCATTGCTGCAAAATCCAAACACTCTAGAGAACACCCAACCTTCTAACCAGCATCAACTTCATGAACACTGATGATCCATGAATTGAACTCACATCTTTTTACGTCTATGCATTTAACCACAAATAGTAGGACATATCACAATATCTACCAACTCTTCAGCGAAACTATACTAAAACAGTGCAACATATTAGCTCTGTAATAAATGTCAGATACATTTAAATATGAAGAGTGGATGGAATTAACATGAGAGTTCTTATTACATATCATGTAGTTCAAGACAACAGTATTACAAAATTCACTTACTCCAACAGTATTTCAGATCATATCATTCTAAAGGATTGGAGTTAGTTTGCTACCTTCCTTCACTTTTTGGAGGTTCAGCGTCGGAGGGCTATGAACTGTTTTCTTGTTTTTCTGTTTGGATGTGGTATTGCGGCAGTCTCCATTCTCTTTTCCTCTGTTTTATTTTTACATTTTGTCCTTTACTAAAATGTTTTCTGTTCTGAATAACAAACGTAACATTTTTTCCTAGCTGTATTTTCAAAAGCATTGTTCTTCCTAGCCAAGTTCTCGTTCGCTGCCTGCGAGAAGTTTGTTTTGATTTGAAGCTTCTATTTTCGTCCTTCTTGCCAAGAATGTTCTCTTTTGTTTCAGATATATTTTGCTGACCTTGGTTAGACGTGGAGAGTTCTGCGTTATTGATCTTGCAACGTTAATTGCAGTGATGGATTTTGCTTCTGATAATTGGATGGCACTTAGGATGTACTACTCCAGTTTTTGGTCGAAGAACCGCTAGTTTCAGATGTACTTCTGGGTAATGCTGCTTGTACAGCATATACAAAAGTATAGATAAACTTTTGACTATTGATTAGGTAAAGTGACCCAAATAAAGGGGAAAATATATTGCAGCTTACTTTTACAACATAGACGTGCATATCAAATTGATGTTTTGTTTTTCATGCTATAGGCTATACAAACTATCACATTTTTGCTAACTATATTTTGAAATTTTAATGCAACTGAACTATAGAGCGTGTACATGAGTAAAATATATATAGGGTACCAACATACATACTTACATTATTGACATGGCTAATTGTTTTTTTTACAAATATATCTACGCATGCATACTTACAGGATCGTTTGATGGAGTAAAAGGTGCAAAATAAAAATTATATCGAATCGGTTGCGAGAAATCTTATCAAAGATATTGAATTGGTAGTGAGAAAACTTAGCTGTTCAAATATAAGAATAACAACGTGCTGCGAAACATCTTAAAATGAAAAACTACAAAATTCCAAACGAAAACTACAGAAATATAATTTAAGGGTGGTATGATGACTAAAAGGTATTTGGATATGATAAACACTTTATGCATTCTGATCTTATGCATATTAAGATTTATTCTATTTTCGATAACAAAAGAAATTTTTGGTTTCATATTATGTCAATTGTACTCCATTGCTATAAATAGATATAGCAGTTTACTTTTGTTTTCGCAGTATATACATAAAAAGACTACTTCAGCTATCACTACAGAAGAAGCACTGTTTAGCGACGGCTATTAGCCGTTGGCGGCCGTCGCTAGCCGTCGCTAAATGTCGTTGCAAATTATCTCATTGCAACAAAAGAAAGCGACGGCCAAAGCGACGGCTCCGTCGTTCTCTTTACAACGGCTTGTAACGGTTAAGTGTTCACATGGAAGCAACCGTTGGAGTTGTTGGTTTTCCGAGTTGTTGATGCAAACCGTTGCAATTTGGTCGTCGCTAGCCGTCGCTATATTCGACCATTTGGCCGTCGCTAGCAGTCGCTAACCGTTGCAAACCTGGAATATATTTGTTGTCACATTGCAGCACCTTCAACCCTCAATCCCAATCAATCCAAATAATATAATTCCATCATTCCGCACATATAATACCATTCCATCATACCATATAATCAATATCAACACAACCAAATCATCAAATATTGCATATTCTAACATATATTCGCAAAATCATATAAGAAAATCAACATAACCAAATATGAAAATCCATCAAACCAACCTACATAACTAAATTAAACGACCAGTACATATCAAATGCCAAAGTATCAATGACAACAACCAAAATACCAAATCCACCAAAACACTAATTAAACTCTTGGGTACTCAATATTGTATTGAGTAGTCAAGGGATTCAGGATAATCTTGACGAATTCTGGAGGAGCTGTGAAGCAGGAGGCTTCAGCGAGTAGAGATATAGAGTTTCCGCTGTGTTTGTATTAGTCTGTATTGTACTGGTGTACTTGTGTTGTATAATAGACAGAAGTTTATAACTGTCTATTTTGTTGTATAAGTTGTGTAACTCTGATTATGTAAAGACTATGTAATAGTTATGTGATATATTATATTTTGTTTCGTTCCGCTGTGAGATTCTGATATTGTTTAGTTCTTTCTTTCTTTTCTTTTCTCTTTTCTATCCCTTTCTTTCTTATTAGCGATACGACTTTCTGTGGAGAGAAAGTCGTGGTCGTTACAGTATCAATCACAACATCCAAATTACCAAATGTCAAACCCCTCATAATATGTACATATATATATAAAGCGTACCCGTCAAAACAAACCAACTAAGCATCATCATCATCTGCACCTCCTTCCCCGGGCATTGACCCATACTCCTGATAGAAGGCAGCAATACGCTCATCTATCTGCATCGCCAAATGACTCTTTCGTCAATCATTGAGCTCATCCAATTGTGTTTGCATCCGAGCAATCTCTTCCTCGTCTATGGCTCTCCTATATGCTCTTTGGAAATTAAGAGCCTGTGAAATAATTCAACCGAATAAGAAGTTCATGGCATACAATAACAATAAGAAAACTCAAGTTATCGGTAATAAACTCAAATGAATAAGAAGTTCATGGCATACAAGTTTTTACTGTGTAAACGTTGAGTACATACCATATTGCCAAAACTATAACACCTGTTTCGACTTGTCGGTTCAATGATTGAGTCCCATATCCGATTAGACTCATCAACCGTAAGCGACACCCGTCCACTCGCTTGTATTGCTCGTTTATGCTTTGCATTATATCTCTCCTACAATTACGAACAAATATTTGACACAATTGATATACAATTTACTTATTTACTGTGAAATAAACGAATATGAAATATTTTCATTACAGAAATAAACATATTTACCATTACAGAAGCAGCCTTGTCGTCCGACTAATCATATGCAACATTCCCCTCCTCATCTGTATGCTCCACTACATGTGTGACTCTGAAAACCTCAGCCGTTGTAGGCTCCCTTCCATACTTTGCCCACTGAATATATACAAGAATAGATTATATTGATAAATTGCATGAGTATATACAAGAATAGATTATATACAAGAATAGAATAGTTAATTTATTTACCAATTCCCTCCTATGTTCTTGGAAGGATTTCGAGCCACCACGATGTAAAGCAGGGTTTTTGTTCCTATTAGCCTTGTTTCTTGCCGATAATTCCTATTAATTTATACACACTATTAAGTAAAATAATTCAACACATTTAAATGTAAAAATATAGTGACAATATAACTTACTTTGAATGCTTCAGATTCCCAATATTGTTGGAATCCAGCCCAAATATCATCCCCCATCCAACTTGGCTTTTTCCCTGAACTCTTAGCCCTTGAAAGAGTCTCTCTGTAATTTTTCCGCATCTTTTTATTCCAATGATTTATAAAAACATCCATATCCTGCGGATCAACATGTACAGCTGCCTGCATATTGAATTATCATACATGTTATGTAAAAGAGATTATATAATTAAAAAACAATGAGCAGAACAAAATACATAAAACTGATATCATAAGGCATGATGACATATATTTTTTTGTTTCATATAAGGCATAATTATATATTACAAAGTTGTACTTACCATAAGATCAGCCCATATTGCGTTTTTTATATGTGTTGGGATGTTATCCCACTGAGGCCAACAGCCGGACATCCTACTTTTGTATGCTTCCTTTGATACTTGTAAAATGAAATCGGACGGCTCCACCTCGAACCCTCTATAGAAATGTTGATTTATATATTCAATATATTTCATATAATATAATTCAAATAAGTTTGATACATACCCAGCACTTTTCGGAACTATCTCCGCAACTCGACGGAGATCTGGCTCAGAGCTACTCGGACCTGCTCCAAGTGAAGGTGACTGAGATGTACTACGTCGATAACGGCGCCTATCAAACATAGCTTCAAGTGAAGGTGACTGAGATGTACTGCTTAGAAAAAAGTACTGATAACATAAGCATCACATAATCATCAATCAATATCACATAATCATTAATCGTCGCATAATCATCACATAATTATTAATCAAGTGGTAATCATCACATAAACATACTGTGCATATAATCATCGAAAAAAGCGCACATAAAAAGAATAATGCATAACTCAGAATGATACAGATCATATATAGTCATCAGTATTATTACATAGCTCATAATATTACATAATATAGTCATTATTGTTAATACATAGCTTAGAATTATACAACAAGCAATGCCATCTATGATCAGTCTTCATCATATTCTGATTCAGACTTGGTCTCGTACTCTATATCATTTTCTTTGGTACTTACAAATGCATCTATTAAAACATTCGATTCATCAGTCAACGACCCTACATCAATGTCATCGGTTATCACTATTTCAGTATTTGGCTCAAGATCCGCTTGATATGCTGCTTCATCTGGAATATTATTTCCATCAAATGTATATCTTGCCTTCGTTTTAAAAACATCCCACCAGTCTGCTTTATCTTTTTTAAGGACGGATATGGAGCAAAATAAACTTGTAAAACTTGCTTAGCTAATACAAAAGGATCATACTTATAGTAATGCGATGTATGCCTTATTTCAATTAGCTTATAATCTTTGTGCACATTAATTCCAGAGCCAGGAATATTGCTAAACCAGTTGCATTTGAATAAAACAACTTTCTCTGCAGGTTGTATATAATATGTCAACTCTAAAACTTGTGTTAAGACGCCGTAAAAATCTTTTATATGCTCCTCTGAATCATCACTTCCTTTGACAAATACAGCACTGTTATATGTTAATTTTTCAGCCCTGTAATCTTTGATGTTGAATTTAAATCCATTGACGAAGAATATTGGATAAGTCTTGACATTTCGTTTTGGTCCTATAGCAAGATGTCGTAATCCTTCGTCAATAACACAGTTTCCTGTATCATGAACGTAGTTTGAAAACCATCCAGCAAATTCTTTACTGAGATCACCAGATGGATGTTGTGATTCGTATATGCTGCAAATATGTATTATATTCCTTTATAATTAATATATACATGTATAATTGAAATATATATGAATTCATAAGTACCCGACAAATGGTGCAACTTCAGCACAATTTAGAAGAACATATGTGTGTGCCACATGGTAATCTCTATCATCTAACCATATTTCCACACATTTTCCAGCAGGTCTTCCATGTTGTCTAAAAATAGATAACATTGTTTCAGAAGAATCCTGCTCAATAGTTTCTTCATTACGGGGAACACTTACGAACGATAAGTTCACATCGTTAGTAAAGTAATGTGAGAAAAAAATGAAGTTTCTTCTTCAAGGTACGATTTGCAAATCGAACCTTTTACTCGTGCTTTTTGTCTAATTTTTTCTTCAAATGATTCAAGTACCTATAACAAAATTAATTAAATTTATATGGTGGTACAAAAACCGAAATTAATTAAATTACCTCTCAAATGGATACATCCATCCATATTGCACAGGACCACGAAGGAGTGCTTCAGATGGAAGATGAACAGGTAAATGCTCCATTACATTAAAAAAACCAGGCGGGAATATTTTCTCCAATTTGCATAGAAGTACAGGGATTTCTGCTTCAAGTTTACGTATACGATCTACCTTTAACGTCGTAGAACAAAGCTATTTATAAAACATACTTAATTATGTTATAACACTCCATATTTTTACAGGCAGCAGTTCTTTGAAAATCACGAGAAAAAAATACTCCATCATAATGTGGCAATCGTGACTTTTCATCCCACTCAATTTGCTGTTTTTAAAGTCAACACATCTACGGAGATTAGAAGAAATCCCATCAGGACATCTAAGTCCTTCCACCCACTTTAGAACAAGTTTTACTTGCTTGTTGTCTAGCTCATATCATGCTTTGGGTTTCTTATTGTCGTCGTATAATTGCAGTTCGGGCAGCTTACAGAAGTGTAATATATCACGTCTTGAATTCGCATCGTCCTTAGTTTTCCCCTTCACGTTCAAAATTGTGTTAAACACGTTGTCGAACACGTTTTTTTCCTTGTGCATGACGTCAATGTTATGTCGGGGTAGGAGATTTTTCCAGTACGGTAACTCCCAGAATATACTTTGCTTGCACCAGTTATGAATGTCCGGTTTACCTGGAATTTCAACCTGTACCCCAGTTTCATGTATCTTTGGGTAGTCTTTTACAATTTCATATACCTCTTCACTTGTCCAAACCTTAGGTGGTAGCATACTCTCGTTAGCTTTAAAGTTCTTTTTATCCATTCTAAATTTATGATTGATATGTAGAAAACACCGATGACAGTCAAACCAAGAAATTTTCTTCCCATACTTCAATGAAAATGCTCGTGTTTCATCCATACAATAAGGACAAGCTAGACGTCCAGATGTGCTCCAACCTGAAAGCATGCCATACGCAGGAAAATCACTAATAGTCCACAATAAAGAAGCAAACATACGAAAATTCCTTTTTCTCGAAATGTCGTACGTTTCAACTCCTTCATGCCACAGTGTTTTCAACTCGTCAATTAGTGGTTGTAAATAAACATCAATTCCTTGTGTCGGATCATCGGGACCGGGGACAACAATCGTTAGAAACATATATGGAGTTTTCATTTACATCCATGGAGGTAAATTATAAGGAGTAATAATAATAGGCCATGATGAATATTTACTACCAAACTGAGAAAATGGCGAAAATCCATCTGTACATAAGCCAAGCCTAACATTAAGGCTCTCTGCCGCAAATTCAGGATAAGTCTTATCGAAATGTTTCCATGCTTCTCCATTAGATGGATGTATCAAAGTTCCTTCTTTTGGTGTTCTCACACTGTGCCATCGCATATAACATGCTGTAGCAGAAGATGCATATAACCGTTGAAGTCTGGGAGTGATGGGTAAATAATGCATCCTCTTATATGGAACTTCTTTTCCTTTCTTTTTTCTTGGTTTGTATCTTTCCTCGTTACATATTCTGCATTTAGTAAGATGAGCGTCTTCTTTCCAATACAGCATGCAACCTTTTACACATGTATCTATCTTCTGGTACGGCAATCCAAAAGCAGACATAAGTTTTTTTTACTTTATAATGACTATCACACATCAAATTATTAGGTGGCATGTGTCGTTTTGTAGTTTGTACAACTGCTGTAAATGCAGCTTCTGTAAGATTAAATTTCGATTTCATAGTGATGTATTCGGCGGTTACAGATAATTCGGTTCCGCTTGTACATCCATCCCACAATGGCCTCTTAGGAGAATCCAATAAATCATAAATTTTTTTAGCTTCCGCGGTGGCTCTTCGTCAACATTTTCGTTCCCATTATCACCTTGGTCAAAGGTAGGAAACATTGATCGTGCAGCATCTTGCACCATGTTTTCTATAGGATTGGTCATAGTATTATCGTCCTCTAACACTACAGGATTAGGTGTAGGTTGAACAAGTTCTCCATGACGATCCCATAAGTAATAATTCGGCACAAAATTAAACCAAATTTGTACAAATGTACTTCTACTACATCTGGTTTCCAATGCTTCAGATGTTTGCACTTACTACACGGACAACGAATGTCTACGTTATTTCGATTATTAGATTGAGCAAATCTAATAAATACTTGTACACCGTTACAGAAACGTTCTTTTATTGATCCTTACATACCTTTTCGAGATTCATACATCCAACTACGATCGAGAAAATAATCGAACATATTTCCTGATTTGTAAAATGTAGGTTAGAAGATTGAATAACACACTTCATATTAAAGTCTTGTAAAAATTCATATATAACCCTTTACTATTTTAACAAATTCAAATAAATATTGCGTTCAAATTTTCAATTCTTAAGTTTATTGTTTTTTTACTTTGACGGCCGGTTATCCTACTTCCCATTACAAACACAATAACGTAATCATATTTTATAAACCATTTCAGGTTAAACGATTCTAAAAAAATTCGGCAGCACTTCCCTTTATTCCGTGTATCGTACACAAATGCGTGTACACAGGGAAAAAAGGAAGTGCCATCGAAATTTTCTGAACCGTTTAAACTTAAATGATTTATAAAATATGATTACATTATTGTGTTTGTAACTTGTCCAAATACTAGGACAAATCCAACAAATGTTGTATTAGATGAATATAGATGTCCGTTCTGTGGAAAAACAAATATCCATATAACGATCATATACAACACTTATCAGAAAGGGCCAAAAATTCTCTAAGGGGTTCACATAAATAAAGCATAAATTAAAAAATATTAATATTGAAGTATTAGTGGTCTGTAGTGAAATAATGATCTTAAATTATTTTTAGTAATGTAGCCAAATAGAATTCGTTTAATTATGAATCAAAATCCATGCGAACTATCAGTAACTCGGAAAATATGCCTTATCTCGCAAATGGGAACTATGAGTTACTATTTTAACAACTGCAAAAACTATTTTATAATTCATTTAACTACTTAAATATTTATTAATTAAATCTAAATTTTTAAAACATATTTTAACTTTTGTTTAACTACATAAATTTTAATTAACGATTTTGTGAACTAAATAAGTAGTTAGCACTTACAACAGTATAACAAACATTCTCGTAAACTTATCAATAAACATATTATTCAATAATCATGGCCTATTTTTTGGTTTTTAAATTAGCCATAATTTTTAACAACATAGTAAACAATAAATTCACTAATTAATACCACCAAATCAACACTAATTATCATCACCTAATATGCAATAATCACCATTTTCAAACACACAATCAACTAATTTTCAAAATTAGGTTTACCATTATATACCCAATTCAAATAATAAACTATATATCATAAACTAATAACATATATTCATCAATTCCAAACCCCTAAATCATCCAATTCCAAATCCCTAAATCATCAACTAATTTAATTTAAACCTAAATTAAACAAAGATAATGGAAAATAGGACAAACCGGCAAGTTTGGAGAGGTTGAAATTAACGACGGAAGCTTGCGACGACTCCTGGTTGCGGACGGCGGCGGCAGCTTGCGGGGGAGATGGAACTGAGATGATTTGAGAGGAGAATGAGAGTGATTTTTTCTGTCTGGGCTAGCAGGTGTGTATTCGCGATAAGCGACGGCTAGCGACGGCCGCTTTTTTTAGCCGTCGCTAGGTGTTATCGCTTTTCCAAGCGTTTCTTGTAGTGTATAACTTTGTCAAAATGTTAGTTTACTATATTCTCTCAGAAGTAACAACATATATGGCTAGCGAAAGGTTACAAAAATAAATTCAAAATATGTAATGTCACATTCCAACATCTAAGTAATGTCATTTATGCTTGGTTTAATTCCTAACATTAATTAAGTAGGTATTAAGATGTCTTCTAAATTCTGTATATCATAGGCGTTAAATAGTTAGGGATGAAGAAAAACTCATAGAGTATCCTCTTCTAAGGGGCGATTCAAGAAAACCAATCAACTCTTTTCTATACTATAAAAACAGCAATAAGTAATCAATTAGTTAAACAGAAAGTGCCTTCATACAAATGTACATAGCAAAGTGTAGAAAAAGCTAACCTCAGGCCAATTTCTGGAAAAATCTAGAGAGAAAGTCCTCCAATTTCTAGCAATCCCAAATTCCTAATTGATCTCATGTGCCCTAACAGATGCGGTGCGTGATAGAGAATCGAAGCGTCAAGAAACAGAGTACTTGTGTTCAAAGCGGTCGGCGGCTCTTCTGGTTTGGAAAGCAAAAAAGCTCGATCCCGTCGTTGGCGTTACGCCATGTATCCTACAAAGCTTTGCCGGACGCCACTCGTCGGGCGAAAGAGTTGAAATCGTTGAGGCCAAAAGCCCTTATTGGCGGGTCGATTTGACGACGGTGGAAGGGTCGATTTGAAAACTTTGATTTCGTATAAAATTTAAATAGGAATTGAATATAAATCAATTCACTGATTGTGATACAAAGATCATTTAAAACCATTAAAATCATACCCTTTTGAAAAAAAATATTAGGGGCAAGAACTCGATGAGGAAAAATGGTTTGACGAACACGCTTGCTCCTTAGAAAGTGGGAAGTTGGGAAAGGCGGATTGAAAAGAAAGCTGAGAGAAATGTGAGATAATTGTGGGCATATTGGGAAACGCCAAAATGGCTTCACTTTGACTGCATTGACCAAGTATTTGCATTATATAGAAGATACATACACACATTCACGCATGAAAAGAAAAGACAACAGGTTGGGTAAATATAAAATATAAGATGGATTACACAAAAGCTAATCTACACACATATTCACATGCTAAAACCAATACGCAACATATCACAACCCAATCTCCAAAATAATATAGAAGAAATTCCTCCAAAATCAAGTCAGTAGATACATCAACAAAGAAAAGCTTGAGAAGTAGTCACACAACAAACATAACATACGCATATAAAGGTAGCAATCCCAGCACAAAAAGTAAATAAGAATTGGTCTTGAATTAGGCAAGTTTTGTGTGTAAACTCACCTGTAATTTGTTGGGTTCCTCAATCTTCCTCTCTATTTTCAAGCCCTAACACTCACCATAACCACAATTCAACTCGATCCTTCCATGCCATAAGTACGTACAAGCTTGGAGATACACATGTTTAAATTTCATGTTTTTCTTTTTAATTTACACAATTCGTTTCTGAATTCAGAAGTGGGGAAAATTTTGAAATGTTGCCTTGGAAATTGCCTTCCTAATCCTATCCCCCCCCCCCCACACACAATGAAAAATGGATAATGTTAGCACCAAAATTGGTCACTAACCTCGTAGAGAAAGATTGTGTAGAGATATAAGTGATGAAGATAAATTAAACAAGGAAGAGAATGCTAATCTAAATGTAGAAAGTAAGAACACCAAATTTATAGTGGTTCAGCGTAATTGCCTACGACCACTTTGAGGTTAAACTTTATTGATCTTCTTAATAGTTGATTACAAATACAATTCGTGAATCAAATGTTGGAATGAAGTTATTAAGTGGAGAAGATGAGTCTCAAAAATGGCAGAGTCTCCCCAGTGTTCTCCTAAAAAGATCCCCTTTTCACTGTGACCCTGCCCCTCTATTTATAGACAAAGATGGGCTGGACTTCCCAGGTGGGCTAGGTGGCTGAACACTCTAGCCCAAGTATAGTGGTCGCTGTATGCCGAACCAGGCAGGCCGAACACAAAGATGCCGAACTACCCTTTCTATGCCGAACGGTATGTTTGGTGTGTGGGATGGAATGGTTGTTAGTCGAAGCCGAACGGTATGTATAATGTGCTTGACCGAACAATGCTCCCTGGCCGAACGATCCCTCTGGCCGAACGATCCTCCTTGGCCTAGTGTGCCTTCCGGCCGAACGATACTGCCATGTCGAGCAGTCAAATATGCCGAACGCCTTCAAATGCCGAACACCACTGGATGTCGAGTACTACGCCGAGTACTCCTGTTGCCGAGTTCCACTGGAGGCTGAGTACTACGCCGAGTACTACGCCGAGTACTATGAGATGCCGAGTACTCCTTGATGCCGAGTACCATGGATGCCGAGTATTACGCCGAGTACTATGAGATGCCGAGTATTCCTTGATGCCGAGTACCATGGATGCCGAGTACTACGCCGAGTACTATGAGATGCCGAGTGCTACCTGATGCCGAGTACTCCTTGATGCCGAGTACCATGGATGCCGAGTACTACGCCGGGTACTATGAGATGCCGAGTGCTACCTGATGCCGAGCACTAGTTGCCTGGTCAAATCCCCAGGAAACACTTGCCCCCCAAAGTGTATTACGTGGCTGAATCGTGATACGCTTTGAATTGCATATCCCCCGTACTTCGCTTCGAATCTAGGTTAACTCTCCTTGGAGACGCTTTCTTGAGAATATCAGTGGTGGAGGTGTATGACGAGCGTGGTATAGATGCCGAACGAAGCAGTCGAAACCGAACGCTCCTCATGCCGAACGACTTTGTATTCCGATGCCGAACACTGTGGCTTTGACCGGTTCCACCGGGTATAGCCTTTTCGACTTCTCCTTCTGTCCTATAAAAGTCGAGGCCTTCTTCCTCCTTCTCTTTTCACACTCACTTCTCCTATCTTGTTTTCGGGAAACTCGCCTGTTAACAACCTTCAGAGACTTAAAAACTCTTCCTAACCTATTCGGCGCTAATCAAAACCACGGCCTCAACTCCAAACTTCTCCTTGTCGTGATCTATTAACTAGGTAACAATCCCTCTAACTAAATCCACAAAGGGGTTTCAACACGAAACTCGAGTTCGTAAATTGATAGGTGTTGTGTGGATTTTTAGGGCCAGATGATGTGGAGGAAGGTAGGAGTTGGTTAGAATGCCGAACAGGATGGTTCGGTGCGACTCACCGAACGATTCGTCCTCGTGGTTCGGTGTGGATGGAGGAAGAAAAAAGGGGACTGAGGTCACTTTAGAGGACGGTGTGTTCGAGCGTTGGCGCTCGGCGCAACCTTAGCTCGACACGATTCGTCATATGCCGGGTAGTGCAATGGAAGGATGTGGAGGGAGTATGAGCCAAATAGAATGTCGAATGTTGTCCCGACCGAACAAGATTTCAGCCGAATGACGCTTTTCCGAACAGTCACAAATGCCGAATCACCATGGGTGCCAAACTGTATAAATGCCGAACAACATAAATGCCTAACAATATAAATGCCGAACAATACAAATGCCGAACACTATAAATGCCAAACATTATAAATGCCGAACAACACAGACGCCGAACACCATAAATGCCGAACAATATAAATGCCAACCAATACATACGCCGAACAATACAACCACATGAATGCCGAACGTTTGTGAATGCTGAAACCTGTCTTGGCCGGACAAAACTTAACTAAACATGTCGACCGATACCTTTAGCCGAGCAGGAACTAGGCCGAACACTTATTAACCTTGCCTATTCATATAGCAAAACAAGGACCAGGATCTAAGCACACCATCACATGAAACTGACCCGGATCATTAACTCCCTAGCTTTAGTAGACATAAATCTGGACTTTGATTAACATTCGTTTTCTGAATTTGAAACTGTAATCACCTCAAGGCGGGCTTTTTGAGACGGTCAGCGATGAAGGTCTTCGAAGGCGACGATTCGAAGCACATTTTTATATCTTTGAAATCTCTAGATTCTTATTGCTTGTACACGATTGCTTGCACTAGTTCACACACCACGTGGGGGGAAAACTCCTGTTGCTAATTCTAACGTTCAACGTTTTTTAAGTATAGTTTTCTCAGGCACTTAGCCAGATTCATTATTTATTGGGGATGTCTATGAAGTCCAGCTCCGCCACCATATCTGACAGGCCTGGGCCGTCATCAAGGCAAGAAGCCGCTGATGCTTCAAACCCGTCGACTTCCCCTGCCCATAACTTAGCACCCGATGCCCTGGAGGCAACAATTCTTTTAGACAATCCGATCGATTCACAAGCTTCGAAGATTAATGAAGCCGCACTTCGACGGATATGCTCCATTCATGGGATTCCTTTTGCCGATGCATTGGTCCCTTCGCGACACGATCAGCCTCACCTGCCCCCAGTCGGATATACGACCTGCAACAAGTTCATGTGTTGGATGGGCAGCGTGCCTCCGTTTAATTTATTCCTCCGGGACGTGTTGCAGTACATCGATATTGCTCCGTCGCAGCTGCATCCGAACGGTCACGCGTTTCTATATGGGACCTATCTACTCTTCATGGCCGTCTTCTCTAGACCTCCAACTTTTGGCGACATCAGATATATCTATATGATCAAGAAACGGAAAGACAACCCTTCCTTCATGTTCCTCGAGCCATACCACAAATGCCAAATCTTGACAGGAGCATGCAGTAAATTCGCCCTGTACAAACAGGAATGGTTCTACGTGCGTTGCCCTCCTGGTTTTACGAGGAGATGGGTTGAAGGCAGTAAGTCTCTTTGCTGAGTCATCATTCGCGATTAAGCGAAGTCATGCTTTTTCTAACTCCTCGTTTCATCTTCTTTAGGTATCAACCCGCGTCCGGAGGGCCGAGGATATTCTGAGGCCGTTGAGGCCATTAGAGCTCTTCCTGCCGAGGAACGATACATTCAGACCATCATTTCAAACGAGTCATTGTCGAGGTTTGGCTTGCTTGCCCCTGGTCGCCGGATTAGCCTTCCGGAGGGCGTTTCTATTCCCAAGCCAGCATCCGGTAAAGGGAAAAAACAGGCCGGATCGTCATCATGCCGCACTCCAGATACGCACGAAGAAGGCGAGCACAAAGAGGATGAAGCCCCTGAGACCCAAGGCGAGAATGTGGGTCCTGCTTGGAATTCGGCTGTTGAAGTTCACGACATTGAAACGTCATCCTCCCCTTCGAAGGGAAAGAAGAGGTTAAAATACAAAATTCGGAAAGAGAAAGTTGGTGGCACTTCAAAAGTTATGCCCATCCCTCCCGAGAAAGAGGCTTCCTCACAGCACCTGGAAAGTTCTCTAAGGTGTTTGTCGAATCTCTCTATCCCCGATGATATACTTAATTACGGGTTTGACGATCTTGAAGCCCTTAAGCTTTCTTCGCCCGCTAGAGGCAATGCAGGAATCCAACTCCCGATCCAAGGAGACAATACTCCAATTAGCAAAGATAAAAGAACTGGTCCGTCAGGGGGAACACTAGGACACACACGCACATACGCATTCCATCATACACTTCAAGTTTTTCTTATTCCCCGTATTTTTCTTAACTCGTTGTTATCTCCATTCTTTGCAGGTGACATGGGGCGCTCTCACGGATTCGATCGCCTTCATGGCTCTTCCATATTTCATCATTCCGGACGGGACTCAGGTTCAGGCAGACGAAGGGA
Organism: Allium fistulosum; assembly: GCA_030737815.1. Taxonomy (NCBI): domain Eukaryota; kingdom Viridiplantae; phylum Streptophyta; class Magnoliopsida; order Asparagales; family Amaryllidaceae; genus Allium; species Allium fistulosum. The sequence goes on from CM060905.1 coordinate 1,115,328,051, forward strand.
CAGAGATGATTATGAAGATAGAGACAATCGTCCCCGCGATTCGTCTTACCGCAAGAAGGCATATTCTCAGTCTTCACAGTCCCGTGATCCTCTTCCCCCAACTGAGCCGGATAGAGAGAAGTCTTCATGGAAGGGTCACCAAACTGATGCTCCTCGAGAACAGCACTTCGGTTCATCGAGCACAAGGCAAATTCGGGAGCAACGAAAAAGAGCAGAACTTCCAAAGCCTCCTCCCCTACTCCCGCAGTTGATCCAACTGTAGCGGAAAAGATGGTCGATCTTAAGGCCAAGTTTCCAAAAATATGCTTCGATGGTCTGAAATTCCTCCCGGCTATTCACCATATCCCTGGGCACGTGAAGCAGAGTGCTATTGCCTGTAATAACGACGTCTATGTTCAACATGACGCGTTCGTACACTTGGTTGAAAAGATCTCGGAGGTGTCCATTGAGCGTCAATATGAGATTGATCGCCTGAAATTGGAGGCTGGCTGCGACAAGAACATCATCAAGCATCAAGACGAAGAGCTCGCTTCGTATAAGTCGAAGCTGGAAGCCGCTGAACAAAGCGCAAAAGATACTGCTGAGGCAGTTACCCGTTTAGAGATGGCTCACAAGAAGGAGCTTGATGAAGCAGTCCAGCGCAGCGGTGCCCTCGCCCTAGAAAAAGATTTCGTTCAAAAAGAAAGGGACGCGCTCGCCATACAAGTCAGAGAGCTGAAAGAATTACTCTCCAAGGAGAAGGAGGACAAGGTAGCTGCTCAAGAAGAATCACAACGATACTGTGATGAGATTGCTGCTACTCGTCTCTTGAAAACGAAGCTCGATGATGAACTTGCTGGGGTTGAGAAAATGAAGGATGAAGCCCGTGAGGAGGGAAAAAGAAAAGCTGCGGAGGAGATTGACTCTCGCCTCGAGGCGGCCGCAGAAGCCGGCAGGGAAGAGGTCAAATGCTTGTTTGACCCGTTGATTGCTGAGTACGGAGCCCGCGTCCTTATGCATCGTGACTTAACATTCTTGGGCGATGGCTATCTCGAATCCCTAGCTGAGGCCTGGGAAACCTTAGTAAAGATCAGGAAAATCGAGTCGGGCTCTGAAGAGGTCGATGAGGATGCCTTGGTGAAGGAGTTTCTTAGGGGGAATGAGCCAGCGGATCTATCCGCAGCTTTGGCGCTTTATAACAAAGGCTCCCCCTTCCAAAAGAGAAAAGTGATGAAGCTGGCCCGTCTAGGGCTGAGACTACGGCTCCTCATATTGCTGCTCCTCCCGCTGCTCAACCGGCCTGTCGGCCGACACTTGACCCGTTCGAGCAGCATGCCGGCTATGATCCTGAAGATCCTGGGCTTGGCGTTCACGTGCTATCTTCTATTCTGGAGGGTGAAACCCCACGCGCAACCGATAGCCAACCAGAACCCGGTAGGAAACTCTTCTTTCCTAGAAGTCAAAAGATCTTGTTATTTTCCAGCATTTATTTGTTCTAATGTTCATTCTTTATGTTTTCATGCAGGCTGCTCTGACCCCGAGCCAACTCCGAGGAGCGATGACGCCAAGGAGGTGGCAGAGAAAACAAGTGACGTTGTTCACGCGGGAGTAATTCCTGGTCCCGATGCTCAAGTGATTGGGGCGCTAGATGATGATAAGCTTGACACTTCATCTCCTGCCGAAGGGAGTGATGAAATCGAAATCACTGGCGCCTCTGAGCATACTTCAAAGATGAGTATGAAGGACCGCCTCGTCGAAGAGGAGAAGAAAAAGGTCGAGGTCAAAGTTGAACCTGAAATATTGGAACTTACCGACCCGCGGAACAGACCTTTGAAAATCATTCTCTCGGGCAGGTCCAAACCACTAGATGTTCCGTCTCCTACTCCTGACTCCGCTTCTTTAGCAAGCAAGAAATCCAAGAAAAAGCGTGAAGGAGAGGATTCGTCGGAAAAAACAAAGGAAGACAAGAAGAAGAAACCGAAGAAATAATCGATACACTCGTTCAACGAGCTTCTTGCTTAAGTGTTGTAGTTGCTTTTATCTTTTGTAGCTTGTAGTTTGTATAGATAGGTTCTTAACTCTGAGTTTTGTAGGAGTAACTGTGTAACCCCATTTTGAACTATTGAATGAAGTTTAGTTTCTTTTTCATTTGAATGATTCTCTTGCTTTTCTTTGGTTTGCTGACTAACTGTAGTCACAACTCAAGTTCTTATGAGTTGCATTACCTCCCAGTCCATTCTCGTGTTGTTCAAACATTTCCAGACATGGCATACTTCTTGTTCCGCATTTCTCGAGTACTTGGATTTTTTTTTAAATCTGCGCTCCGGGGATTTAGAGTAAGTTGATCCGCGTTCAGGGGATTCGGAGGTTCACATTGTTTATACTCTAGCCCACACTCCGGGGACTCAGAGTATCCCGATCTGCGCTCTAGGGATTTGGAGATTTGAAATCGTTTATAGGAGTCCGTACATCGTACAGGATAATGTAGTTCGTCATCTGATCATGAAATATAGGAACATTAGTGATTTGTGGAAAATACGGCCTCAAGCCTTTATTAATGAAAAACAACTAAACTGCTTGATTACATAGTTAAAAAGAAACTAAGTTGCGACTGAACGAAAACATATAGGAAATAACAGTGCCTAAAACAAGAAAGGAAAACATGCTAAATGTAATAATGCAGCAAATGTTCACTGTTCCACGCTCGGGGGAGTGTCGTGCCATCAACGGTCGCTAGCTTGAATTTTCCCTCTCCAAGTTTCCGTTCAATGACGTACGGACCTTCCCAGCTGGGATTCATACGCGAAGGTACTGGGAAAACTCGTTTCAAAACGAGATCACCCATATCAAATATCCTTGGGAGGACTCTACCGTCGTAGTAACGCTTGACTCGGTGCCTATGTGCTGCCGCCCTTAATTCGGCCTCTTCACATTTTTCATCGATACAATCCAATGATTCCAACAAGAGGTCCTGATTCGTCTTGGGATCATAATATGTCACCCGGTGCGATGGAACTTCAAGTTCCACGGGTATAACGGCTTCAGAGCCGTATGCCAAGGCAAATGGAGTGTGGCCAGTCGCGGACTTGTGGGTAGTTCTATAAGCCCATAATGCTGTCGGGAGTTCATCTACCCACTTGCCTCCGACTTTCTCCAGACGCTTTTTCAGTATTGACTTGATTATTTTATTAACGGCCTCGACTTGTCCGTTAGCTTTTGGGTGTGCAACGGCGGTGAACTTCTTCTCGATGCCATACTTTAGACAGAACTCTTTGAACTCTCTGCTTTCAAATTGCGTCCCGTTGTCTGTAATGATGGTGCGAGGAAGGCCAAAGCGGCATATAATGCTTCGTACAACGAAGTTAATGACCTTCTTAGAGGTGATTGTGGCCAAGGGTTCTGCCTCAGCCCATTTTGTGAAATAGTCGACTGCAACTATCACGTACTTCGCACCACCCTTGGATATAGGCAGAGAGCCGATTATGTCGATTCCCCAAATTGCAAATGGCCAGGGACTAACAATTTGTGTGAGTTCCGTTGATGGAGTCCTCGGGATTCTCGCATATCTTTGACACTTGTCACATTTCCTTGCGTAGTCTGCAGCGTCCCGATTCACGGTCGGCCAGTAGTATCCATAGCGGAGGATCTTCTTTGCTAGCGTTTGCCCCCCAGTATGGTCGCCACATTCCCCTTCGTGAACCTCTTTCAGGACTCGCTTTGTCTCGTCATGAGCGATGCACCGTAATAAGGAGACTGAGAACCCTTTTCGATACATTAATCCATCCTGCATCATGTATCGCGCGGCCTTTCGAAGGATCTGACGTCTTTCGCTCCTTTTTTCTGGTAAAGCCTCTGTTGTCAGGTACAGTTTGAACGGGGTTATCCATGATTCCTTCTCGATTTCCGTTTCCAATACACAATCGACTTTCATCTTGTCTATGCTCGGGGCGCGCAAGGCCTCAATGGGATACAATCCCATTTGTTGCGCGTCGCCTGTGCTTGCAAACTTAGCCAACAAGTCGGCTTCTTTATTCTGTTCGCGTGGGACATGCGAAATGTCATAACGCTCAAGATTTGACAGTAGTTCTTGAACCTGAACTAGGTACGGAGCAAGCTTCTGTCCCTTTGCTTGGTAATCTCCCCGCACTTGGTAAACCACCAACTGTGAGTCACAAAAAATCTCAACTGATTTGATCCCGAGTTCTCTGATGAGCTTCAAGCAAGCAATCAGTGCTTCATATTCTGCTTCGTTATTCGTAGCTGGGAAATCGAGCTTCAGAGCATAACAGACTGATCGGTTTTCCAGAGTTATAAGAACTACACCCGCGCCGGAGCAACGGTCGTTGGAGGCCCCATCAGTGTATAATTTCCACCGAACGGGGAGAATGACATCACGATTATCTGGTTCGACGGGTATGGTAAACTCAACGATGAAATCTGCTAATGCTTGTCCTTGTATGGCTCTTCGTGGTAAGTAAGCGATATCGAATTGGCTCAACTCAATGTTCCATTTTAGCAATCTTCCAGAAGTTTCTGGTCGTTGGAGTACCTGCCGCAGGGGTTGATCGGTATAAACACTGATTGAGTGTGCTTGAAAGTACGGGCTCAGCTTACGTGATGCAATCACCAAGCAATAAGCCAATTTCTCGATTTTAGGGTAGTTTCTTTCTGCCCCCGTTAAACGCTTGCTAACATAATACACCGGCTTCTGGACTCGTTCCTCCTCACGAACTAAAGCCGCACTTATCGCATGCGGAGATACAGCCAAGTATACGTACAACATCTTGTGGTCTACTGGTTTTGACAGCACTGGTGGACTCTCCAGATGCCTCACCAGATCCCGGAATGCTTCCTCACAACCAGACGTCCATTCAAAATTCCTCTTTCCTTTCTTTATTATATCAAAGAACGGGATGCACTTGTCGGTTGCCCTGGATATGAATCGACTTAGCGCAGCTACTTTTCCGTTCAAGCTCTGTACCTGCTTTATAGTCCTGGGCACTTGCACATCTCGAATAGCCTGGATCTTTTCTGGGTTAGCTTCAATTCCTCTAGCATTGACGATGAATCCCAAAATCTTCCCCGACGCAACACCAAAGGAACACTTCAGAGGGTTGATCTTCATCCCGTAAAACCTGAGTATGCCGAACATTTCAGCCAAGTCTCGAATGTGGTCGTTTGACCGTCGTGACTTCACGAGCATGTCATCCACATAGACTACCATCGTTCTACCAAGTTGGTCCTTGAACATTCAATTCACCAAACGCTGGTAGGTTGCTCCTGCGTTCTTCAATCCGAAGGGCATTACTACATAGCAATATAGCCCGACATTTGTAACGAAGCTGGTGTGTTCTTGGTCCGGGATATGCATCGAGATTTGGTTGTATCCTGAGTATGCGTCCATGAATGATAACAGTTCATGTCGTGCGGTGGAGTCGACCAACTGATCGATCCTAGGCAAAGGGAAACTGTCTTTGGGGCATGCTTTGTTCAAGTCGGAATAGTCTACGCAAGTTCTCCATTTCTCATTCGCCTTCTTCATCAACACGGGGTTGGATACCCATTCAGGGTAGAGGGCGTCGCGAACGAACCCATTAGCTTTGAGTTTGTCCACCTCCTCTCTGAGAGCAGCGGACCTCTCCGGGTCCATTCCTCTCCTTTTTTGTTTAATCGGGACGTATTTCGGGTCTATGTTCAACATATGACTCGTGATGGCGGGTGAAATCCCACACATATCAGAATGCGTCCAAGCGAAGACATCAAGATTCGCCCGAAGGAAGTCACTAAGGTCTTCAGCCATCGCGGGGCCAAGCTGTGATCCGATCTTTAGTATTTGCGAAGGGTCGTCTCGGCTGACTGAAATGTCAACCATTAATTTAGCCGGCGCTGCCTTCTCTTCCCTGGGTTTCTCATCGTCGTCTCTCGGATCTATGTCTCTGAAGATCCGAGAATTATGCCCGAGGCAGGGCTCGGGCACTACTTGTCAATTATCCGTATTAAGGATGCGGACGGGATTGTCCACAACCTTTCCTTTCTCCCTCCGATGGGCCTCTCGGAGCTCATCCACATAACAGGAACGACCAGCTGCTTGGTCGCCATGAACAATGCCTACTCCTTTGTCAGTCGGGAACTTCAAAGTTAAGCACCACGGGGCTAACGCTGCCCTAAACTCAGCTAGGGCCGGTCTGCCCAAGAAAACATTATACGAAGAATCCACATCCAAAACTACGAAGGGTAGGATTCGCACCCTCCGATGCTCGCCTTGTCCCAGTTCAACTGGTAACTCAACATACCTCACTGCATCGGTCGTTGCGCCGTTAAAGCCGTGTATATGAGCCTTGGACGGTTTCAAGTCTTTTGTTTCCATTTTCATTTGGTCATAAGCCTTCTTGAAGATGATGTTGACAGAACTTCCGCAATCAATCAGAATTCTTTTCACATATGCCGGTCCGATCGTGGCAAATATGACCATCGGGTCGATGGTTGGAGCCTCTATTTGATCAGCATCTCTGTTTCTAAACACTATATCGTCCGTCATTACGCGTTGCTGCTGTTGAGTGAGTTGTGCCATCAGGTTGGCGTTTGCTTGCATCTGCTCTCCTAGTTGTCTCCTGCTTTCCCTAAGTTCTCTCATCAAGTCGTTGAACTCTATTCTGGTGACAACTGGAGTTTGGTCCTGGATGGCAATTCCCACACCCGGAATCGCTAGTTGATTGCCAGGTCCTGCTTGTTGTACGCTAGCAGTTTCATGGGCATCCGCATTATGAGAAGCTGACCTGGTACGTGGTCTTGCCATTGTAGAGTTATTGGTATGAACTCTGAGTAGAATCAACGGATGTCCTATCAATGAGTCGGATCTTCTTTGGGGGATTTGTTCAATCCAGTAGCTTCAAAGCAGATCCTTAAGGTCCTGAGTTCAATTCTCAGTGAAAGCACCAAAGTGTTAGCACCAAAATTGGTCACTAACCTCGTAGAGAAAGATTGTGTAGAGATATAAGTGATGAAGATAAATTAAACAAGGAAGAGAATGCTAATCTAAATGCAGAAAGTAAGAACACCAAATTTATAATGGTTCAGCGTAATTGCCTACGTCCACTTTGAGGTTAAACTTTATTGATCTTCTTAATAGTTGATTACAAATACAATTCGTGAATCAAATGTTGGAATGAAGTTATTAAGTGGAGAAGATGAGTCTAAAAAATGGCAGAGTCTCCCCAGTGTTCTCCTAAAAAGATCCCCTTTTCACTGTGACCCTGCCCCTTTATTTATAGACAAAGATGGGCTGGACTTCCCAGGTGGGCTAGGTGGCCGAACACTCTAGCCCAAGTATAGTGGTCGATGTATGCCGAACTAGGCAGGCCGAACACAATGATGCCGAACTACCCTTTCTATGCCGAACGGTATGTTTGGTGTGTGGGATGGAATGGTTGTTAGTCGAAGCCGAATAGTATGTATGATGTGCTTGACCGAACAATGCTCCCTGGCCGAACAATCCCTCAAGCCGAACGATCCTCCTTGGCCTAGTGTGCCTTCTGGCCGAACGATACTGCCATGTCGAGCAGTCATATATGCCGAACGCCTTCTAATGCCGAACACCACTGGATGCCGAGTACTACGCCGAGTACTCCTGTTGCCGAGTTCCACTGGAGGCTGAGTACTACGCCGAGTACTCCTAGATGTCGAGTACTACGCCGAGTACTATGAGATGCCGAGTACTCCTTGATGCCGAGTACCATGGATGCCGAGTACTATGCCGAGTACTATGAGATGCCGAGTACTCCTTGATGCCGAGTACTCCTTGATGCCGAGTACTCCTTGATGCCGAGTACCATGGATGCCGAGTACTATGCCGAGTACTATGAGATGCCGAGTGCTACCTGATGCTGAGTACTCCTTGATGCCGAGTACCATGGATGCCGAGTACTACGCCGAGTACTATGAGATGCCGAGTGCTACCTGACGCCGAGCACTAGTTGCCTGGTCAAATCCCCAGGAAACAGATAACAACTAAATATCAGAAGGCAAGATTCTGGAAAAATTACAATGGGCTTGGAGATATGGGCTTGGGTTTAAAAATATAAATAGTGCTTATATTAATACATTTGTTTCTTTTCCATTCAAATCTAAATTCAATTCAATTTAAATAGGTATAAATAAAAATTTCTATCGCTTCTTTTCTCAACCCAATATTTTATTTCAGTTTCAACACTCTTATAAAATATTATTCGTACGTTTTAACTTATTAAATTTTAACTAAAAAACTTTCACATTCAAATCTTAATTATTATTCATAATTTTAAAACCAATTTATCAAATAAATCTCCAAATCTCAATTTAATTAATTAAATTACTATTATTAACTTAAATAAATTGTTACTTAACAATTTGGGTTGTTGCAGACTTCTCCCCTTAACAAAATTGTGTACTCCCAGTTTCTTATATGGAAGAAATCTGTAAATAAACAATTATACTAAATTTAATAATTTTATCCGACTTTTGAAACAACATTAGCGAAGGATATTATACTCAAAACAAAATGAGATTATCAGACATAATCAACCAATATTCATTATAATTGTATAGAGAACATAAAAACTTTCAATAGAACAATCATGTAAAAGTTTGAACTTTTAACTTGGCAAAGAAATTTAGTCACAAGTATGTCCAAAGAAATTTCAATATATTAAAAAAAAATGCATGGCTGTCTGTGAAAAAGAGATTGCATGGACATAAAATTGCATGAACCAATGGAACTGGAGATGCATAAACATGCATGCATGGGAGATGCATGAACAGGCATGTGTGGACAGGGAATTGCATGTACAAAAAAAAAGCATGGACTAAGCAAAAACTTTTACTGAACAAAAATGCATAGATAATGCATGGATAGGCATGTGAGTACGGGCATCTTTGGACAAGCGACAAGTGATATAACTGGGAAAATACCGATGAACCAGAGTAAACTGCATTTATACTTAATATATATAACATTTTAGTATTAAAGTTTAAGAATATTCAATACACATCTACATCTATCTTTTATTTTGGTTTATTTCACGTTCAGCATAAATGCAACTATATATACTTAAGGTTAGATATATATAAATATATAATTAAATATGCTTAGCAGCAACCAAACAAATACAAGATCATATTTACACACTCACACATGATCACACTCCCATAAGCCCAACATTCACACTAAAACAGCAGCATGGATAAACTAGTAAGGCCAAACCATTAAAATACAACAATGCAAAGTTAAGAACTTATGTTATAAACAACAACAAGTGAGACAGATGGATATGCAAGCTCACTTACCTATGTAGACACTCAATCACACGTGCAGGAAAACAAATGATAGCAGTAAAACAAGGCACAAGATTATGCGAACTTACCCACATAATTGGTCAATGATGCAGCGCAGCAACTTAAAGAAGGAACGAGACATAGAAAGAGCAAGGCATATCTGAAATCGCAAAAGCCAACACCACTGCTATCTCCTAACTCGCGAACGACTCATCAATTAACCTCTAACTCGCGCGCGAGTTATCAGTTTCCCGACCTAACTCCGTTTCTCTGCAACCATCACCAACCTCACGACTCAACGATTCCGCGATTCAGCCCTACTTCAACTCGCGACTCACCCTCATCCACGATCCACGACTCATCTTTGATTCCTTTTCCTACAACCGCGACTGCACCTCTTCCCGACCCAAAACCCTAAATCGCGATACTGCGATAAGTCGCGAACGACTTAAACTTCCCCTCCGCCTCCTTCATATGTCGCGCACGACTTATCCCTTCCCCGGTAGCTCGTTCGTGAAGGAAGAATCGAAGCCGCCTCTATATGTCGTGAACGACATAACTATGCCGTGTCAAACTTTTAAGTCGCGACCGAGTTATTCCCTGAACCAAAAAAAAATTAAGTGAACGAGTTTCCTGAGTCGGAGCCGAGATATTTTAAGTCGCTGCCTATTTTCTTTTCTTGAAGTCATATAACCATTGTGTTGTAATTTTTTTTTTAGTCGTGCATTGAGTTGTAAGCCTATAAATAGGCAAGTCATATCATTTGTAAAGGTTGTTGACACTACAACAAAAATACCCTATTACAACGCCCTTTTTACAACGGACATTTGCTGCCCGTTGTAATAGAAGGCTATTACAACGGTCCATTCAGGACCGTTGTAATAGATGCCCTATACAACACCTTTTTTACAACGGGCATTTGCTGCCCGTTGTAATAGAAGTCTATTACAACGGTCCATTCAGGACCGTTGTACTAGATGCCCTATACAACACCCTTTTTACAACAGGCATTTGTTGCCCGTTGTAATAGAAGGCTATTACAACGGTCAATTCAGGACCGTTGTAATAGATGCCCTATACAACACCCTTTTTACAACGGGCATTTGCTGCCCGTTGTAATGGAAGGCTATTACAACGGTCCATTCAAGACCGTTGTAATAGATGCCCTATACAACACTTTTTTTACAACGGCCAGTGACTGTCCGTTGTAATAGAATGCTATTACAACGATCCTTTCATGTCCGTTGTAATAGTTGTCAACAATAAATGAATAATAATAAATATTTAATTATTAAATATTAATTTATAAATGATATTCACTATTAAACAGTAGTAGGTAATAATCAATAATAAAACTTTTATAATAAATGGTAATTAACTAAATAATAATAATTGAAAGTAAAAATTAATATTAAATAATAATAATGATCTATTAAAATTAATTTATAATAATTACCAATTAATAAAAAAACTAATAGCAAATAATAATTAAATATATAATACTTAAAAAATAATTGGTAACCTGTATATAGTAATTAAATTTTAATAATTTATATTCAATTACAACTAAGAAGTAATATAGTAATAATTAATAATAATTAAGACGTACTGTTAAATATTTTAATAAAAATTAATTTTCAAGAAATTCATGTCATACTTAATATAAATTTCGCTTATTATATCTAACTTATAATATATATTTTACAAATTTCGACGAAAATTTAATAATTAATAATTAACATTTAATAATTAATATTCAATTATAAATAAGCAGTAATAAGTAATAATTAGTTATTAATAGATAAAAATTAATACATAGTAATTTGAAATTAATAATTACTATTAAATGATTAATAATTAATAATTACGATTATTATTTAATATTTAATAATTAACATGTAATATTTAAGAATCAAGAATTTACCTTTTCGCATTTAATATTTAATTATAATTAATGTTTCAAATAAAAATTAAATTTTTAAATTTTTTTAAAATAAATTTAAAAATATTCGCAGAATTAATTTTTTGAAAAGGATTTTTCTAAAATTCAAAAATATAAGTTTATGGTAATATTTATTACTGTTCTTATTTTGGTAAGCAGGCCACTTTTGCTCCCTTGCCTTCCAAAATTTTCATTTCCCGCTTTCCCTTTTTATTAACCCTAAATTTCAATTTCTATCCCTAAACAAGGGGCTGAACATTTATCACAGGAAGTTGCCGTTCTTTTTCATCCCTAATCTCGTTCCTTTCCCCTCTATCTCCTTTTCAAATTTATAATCAAAATCATTCTCAGCCTAAGGAGAGATCGAAATCAAAACTCTCGAGTCATGAAGAAATAAATTAGGCGGAGGGCTTCTTCCAAATTGCAGAATTAGTTTCCCTTCCTTCCCCTTATAGGGTTCGAAACCAGGAATCAGAAGCAAATAAAGATAAAACTTGTATAATAAGGGGAATCGATTCGATTGCGGAAAACCAGATCGCGAGCTTCGTTTTGCGAGGTGTACGTGGGTCGAGCGACAGATCTGAGAGGCTCGAAGTCGTGACTTCACGACGAGGAGTTTGAGCATGAGCGATTGAAGATAGCGACTAAGGGCGCGAGACGATGGAGGTTGGAATCGCGATTCTAGGCGGCGACTCGCGTGACAGCAGCAGATCGGAGGGGGGGTTCGTCGTCGAGCTGCAGTGGATTGAGAGGGGTTGTGTAGGCAACCGGTGTTGGCGATCGATTTGGAGAAGGTTTTTGCAGTGAAGGTAAAATTTCTGTTTTTAAATGTAATAAGTATATTTATAAACAGAGAAGAGAAAAAGTATATATAACAGTAAGTTTATAAAACAGTTGATTTATATATGCATATATATAGTAAAGAAAATTACTATTGTTATTACAGAAAAAGGAAACAAATTTTTACACACACATTATTTGAAGTACTTTCTGCAGTGAACCTTGGGTCTCCCCACCGATGCCATAAAGAACATGCTTATATTATCTTCATAGTTCAGTCACGATCCAAGAAGACACCCAGTTTGACTTCAAATCGAATTTGAGTCAAATAAGAAAGTTAATCAGTTTTGTTATCTTGAACATCACGAAATTTCTTGACACTCTGCTATATATACAGACGTACTAATACATATATTTCCAAAAAGAGAATACAACAATGAACACAGAAGTAGTAATTGTAGGTGGAGGTATAGCTGGATTAGCAACAGCCTTAGCCTTACAAAAAGTTGGAGTCAAAAGTCTGGTCCTTGAAAGAGCAAGCAAACTGCGATAACTAGTACAAATAGAGATATTATTGTTAATTTGGCTGCATACCGAATGATATGAATTGATAATGTGTTATTTGTTGATGCATACTGCATTTGGTGTTCTTCTATTAAGATTTGCTAGAGACAGCAATCTGTATAGACTTCGATCACTGCTTAAAATGGCAAAAATAATGTACATTTATGTTATTTTACGTAAGACGATTATTGATGATGAAAGAGAAATGTAACCAGTTGGATTTTGTTTACTTTGTTGCATGGCTGTTTCCGGTTGGATATTACATTTCGTATCTTGTAATTAACCGGTGGAGGTGCTCTTAAAATCAAAAAACAAATTCCTACTTAATATGTCTTTGTTCTAAACATTATTTCAGTAGTGGTTGTTAAATTTTTGATCCTGTAATCATTTTTCTGCTACGATCCAGTGGATTTGCAGTATACACTTAATGCATGTGCTTATGATAAAATATATTTTTATGTTTCAGGTAGACATATTAAAAGTGTGCGTATATACTTGTATTTTTGACCATATATGTTAATGCAAAGTGCTCATTAAATGTTAGTTTTTCTCACATGCAGTAATCATTCAAGTCATATTGCATTCATTTTATATATGAATCAATTACCAATTCCTCATCTAAGTCAAGTCTACATCGATCGCCTAGGAAACACACTTCCAAAGTTTCAATCTTAATTTCAAGGCAAAAAAAGATGAGATTCTTAGTAACTTAGCTATGCAATATTTGAATTTGAGGTGTATGTTTGGAATTGCTCAATAAATGATATACCTTTTATTCTGGTAATAGAGTGATACAAGGTTTGTGCACTTTTACTTCTTCGACTATGTAAAAGAAAATGCAGAGGAAGAAGATAGTTTGTTCACAAACTTCAAGTTTGAACTGCTGTGTACTTTTTTTCCTTTTTAGATGAAGCAAACTCAACGCAGTCTTAGATTTTGTTTGTTTCCGTCACAGCATCCTGGGATTGGATGCTTTAAAAGTGAAATGAAACCGTGAAAGCGTAGTTCTCTATTCCGATTCAAATGTTAGACCTTGATTGTTTTGCGATTAAGTGCATGTATTACAGTCCAAAAAAACAGAGCTAGTGTGTCCCTACAAAAATCTAGCTGTTAATACATCAAACTTGACTTGGTCTAACTTTTGTCTTACGTCATTACCAACATGTATTGGCTGTAAGAACACTTTTATCGTAGTTTTAAATGAATGTGAATGTTTTATTGTTAATGCTTCAATGCTTAAGGGATCATTATACCAAAATGTCACAAAATAACCTAGGTAAAATGTCCGTTTATAACATTTCAACTTTTATTCACCTTTTATTTTAGACCATTTAAAAGTCAGTTTTTCTTGGATGATGTAGAAGCAAAGGTGGATGAATTGGAAGAAGCTCTGTTTGGATAGTTGCTGATACTACATCTTCTCCAGCTATTTCATACTCCAACGTTTTCCTAAAAGCTCCTACAAGAAATCATCCAACAAGACATGCTGCTAAATCTACTACCGAGGTAGATAATGATCTTCTAACTGTCCAATTTGAAATTGCAATGCCAATAGGTAAAATGAATTGCACTTTTAAACTACTTCAGCAATATCAACTTTTGTCAGGAAAGCAGAAAATGACCTAGTTTTTGTAAACAATTTTCATGTTGTTCAAATATGAGATATGTCTTTGAAAGTGGTCTAAATACCTAAAAAGTACAAATTTAGGAAATGACATATTTGTGATATCTCGATTCTAAGTTTGTGACATAGAAGTGCCTTGAATAATGTGGCCAAAGAATGAAATGCAGGGTGAACTCGCTGCAGTTGTTGGTTGTCGAGGCTGAAATGAATGACAGTAGAGATGATGTGGGTTGTACTGTTGGTGAAGGAGAATGTTCGGTGAATGCAAGTAAAGGTTGGATGGATATTTTGTAGCAGAGTGAATATGCAAGGACAGTGAATGGAGGAGGAGATTATATGACTATGTTATGGGTAGAGAGAAGCACTGTTGGTCAGGAAGTTGATGTAGGCTGTGCAGTTGTATGAGGGAGAAGTTAATTAAATATGGAGGAAGTGAATGACTGTGGTGGGTGGTTTGTTTGTAAATGTGAAATGGTGTAGAGAACTAGGTAGAGAATTGGGCAGAGAACTAAATAAATGAAAAATAGTGTATATTAGAACTATGTCAATGTAAACTTATCTAACTTTTTGGAATGTCTTGGAATTTTATGACTCTAGCTTTTAGTCTTTTCGAATGTGATTTTGGTTGTTTTATGATAATATTTATTACTCGTTAAATTATTCATTATTGGTATGAAGGTATGCTGCTATAATTTTTTTTAAAATTTGCATTTATTTTGTAACGGTCAGAAATCGTTGTAATATTCCATATTACAACGGGCATTGCCCGTTGTAAAAAGGTGTATTACAACGGGCATTGCCCGTTGTTAAAAGGTGTATTACAACGGGCATTGCCCGTTGTAAAATATGGATGACCTATTACAACATCGCCTATTACAACGGTCCGCTGCCCGTTGTGGAACACATATTACAACGGGCATTGCCCGTTGTAAAAAGCCTGTTTTGTTGTAGTGTGAATATTGAATAAAATTCTCTTTTGTTAGCTTTGTGCTTTCAATTTCAATTGGTAGTCGAGTGTATCTCCTATCTCCACTTACGTCATTCGAGTGCGCTCGAATCATCGTTTGTTGAAGCCGATTCACGGTATCTTGTGCGCAAGATCAACGTCGAAGAATCGTAGATCTCTTTCCCGGTATCTTCGGATCAACGAGTCAGAGATAGCTAGAATTCGGTATCTTCGGATCAACGAATTCAGGCATCGCAGTATTCATCAATCCACCGATTACTACTTTCAACGATCTACATCGTTTTGATTAATCCGCTGCGTCAGTTTGGTATCGGAGCTTGTTTTAGCCAATCATAGCTAAATCGAGTCTTGGAGCCGAGAATTTGAAGTGTTGAAGTTGTGTTCATCGTGTTCATCATATTTTGCAACAAAGTTGGAGTTTTCGATCCATTTCATTTTGGATCCAAGTTCGAAAGGTGTTTGAAACTTGAAGTGTGAATTTGTTGAAGTGTTTGGGAAGTATTCAATCATGCCGCCAAGACGAGTTCAACGTCATCGCAATATTAATGCTTTGTACGGAAGAGAAGAGGCCGATGAAATGGAGCAACGAATCAACGAGAATTTCAATGAGAAGCTTACTGAAGGGATTAGTCGATTAGGGAGAATGATGCTTGAAATGAGTCAAAATCAGAGAAGGGTTTCACCTGAATCGAGCCATGGAAGAAGTAGAGTTTCACCACATTCTAATCGGGAGAGAAGTGTTGATAGTGATCATAGAAGCGTAGATCGAGATTGTGATAGAAATATTGAAGATCGAAATCGTGATAGAAATGTGAATGATCGTGATCGAAGGAATGTAGATCGTAGGAATGTTGGTGGAAGAAATGGTGGTGGTAGAGATGTTGGTGGTCAGGATCGACATCGATATACATTGGATGGTGAAGAAGAGTATGATGGTGGTAGTGTTCATGGACGAGGACGTGGACGAGGAAGGAATCAGTTGGAGTACGATCACAAGTGGGAATCTGGGATGAAAACTGAAATTCCAGAATTCAAAGGTGGTATGCAGGCTGAGGAGTTTTTGGATTGGGTGGCTAATGTTGAAGAAGTTTTTGATTTCAAAGAAGTTCCAGAACGTCGTAGAGTGAAGTTGGTTGCTACAAGGTTGAGGGGTAGAGCTTTGGCATGGTGGCAGCAAACTAAACTTACACGTGAACGAATGGGGAAGTCAAAAGTTGAATCTTGGGAGAAGATGAAGAAATTGATGAAAGCAACGTTCTTACCTTACAATTATCAATCTTTGATGTATCAACGTTTGCAGAACTTGAGGCAGGGCACAAAGACTGTTAATGATTACGCAGATGAGTTTTATCAGCTTATTGCAAGGAATGATATTATGGAAACGGAAGAACAACTGACATCTAGATTCATTGGGGGATTGAGAATGCAGATCCAGGATATGGTAAATATGTTCGATCCTAGATCTGTGGCAGAGGCACATCAAAAAGCGTTGGCTTGGGAGAAACAGGGAAGACGAGGTGGTGGTGTGTTTACCAATTCTAACAATCAAGCGAAGGGTGTTAATGGAAGTTCTAATGTTTCAAAGGTTGTTGCAAAACTAGTTGTAAAGGAGGTTGAGAAGGCGAAGGTTAACAACAGTTTCAAATGTTACAATTGTCAGGAGATGGGTCATAAAAGCAACGAATGTCCGAAGCCGAAGAAGAGAACCATGGTGACAGAAGTTGAGGAGGAAGATGAGGAAGAAGCTGAATGCTCTAATTCTTTACCAGTTGAGGAGGAAGACTTACTGTCGGGAGATGACGGGTACGCATTGATGATGAGGAGAAGTTGTTTAACACCGAAGCAAGAGGAGGAAAGTAGTTGGTTGAGGAACAATATCTTTCAATCTACATGCACTATTCTGGGAAGAGTTTGTAAATTTGTTATTGATGCTGGGAGTTGTGATAATATTATCTCTACAGAAGCGGTGAAGAAGTTGGAGTTGAAAATCGAGAAACATCCTAAACCGTACAAGTTAGCTTGGTTGAGAAAGGGTGGTGAAGTGAAAGTTGGACGTAGAGCTTGTGTGAAGTTTTCAGTTGGGAAGAAATACAAAGATGAAATCTGGTGTGATGTCGTAGATATGGACGTTTGTCATTTGTTGCTGGGGAGACCGTGGCAGTATGATCGAGCTGTGCAGCATGACGGACGGACCAACAGTTACAGTTTCATGTTCGAAGGTACAAAGATTACTCTGGTTCCGAAGAAACGCCAACAGGAAGAAAACAAACTGGAGGAAATTGAAGAACTGAAAACGTTGTTATCTTTGAAGGAGTTTGTTAAGGAGGTCGAGGAGGAACCGGAAGTGTTCTTGTTGATTGGGCGTGAGAGTAGTGAAGAGGTTGAAATTCCAGAAGAAGCGAAGTCAGTATTGAAAGAATTTGAGGATGTATTTCCTTACGAGTTGCCTAAAGAGTTACCGCCGCTGAGAGACATTCAACATCAAATTGATCTTGTTCCAGGAGCAGTATTGCCACATAGACCGCATTACCGAATGAGTCCGAAGGAGCATGAAGAATTAAGGAGGCAGGTGGAAGAATTGCTTGAGCAGGGACGTGTACAGGAAAGTTTGAGTCCATGTGCTGTGCCAGCTTTGTTGGTACCGAAGAAAGATGGGACGTGGAGGATGTGCACGGACAGTCGAGCATTGAATAAAATCACTGTACGATACAGATTTCCAATGCCAAGGTTGGATGACTTGCTGGATCAGTTGAGTGAGGCTACTATCTTTTCGAAAATTGATTTGAAAAGCGGATATCATCAAATTCGGATTAGACCTGGAGATGAATGGAAGACAGCCTTCAAGACGAGAGAGGGGTTGTATGAATGGCTGGTGATGCCGTTCGGTCTTTCGAATGCACCGAGTACGTTCATGCGAGTGATGAATCAAATTTTTAGACCTTTCATTGGGAAATTTGTGGTGGTGTACTTTGACGATATTTTGATTTATAGTAGGAGTCTGGAAGAGCATGTTCAACAACTGAAGGAAGTGTTAATTATTTTACGAGAGGAACAATTTTATGCTGCGACAAAGAAATGCGTGTTCATGACGCATAGTGTTTTGTTCTTGGGGTATATTGTTTCGGAGAAGGGCATGTAGGTAAATCAGAATAAAGTTGAAGCAGTCAGGAATTGGCCACAGCCGAAGACAATTACAGAAGTGAGAAGTTTTCATGGGCTAGCGTCATTCTACCGAAGATTCATTCCACACTTCAGTAGCGTGATGGCACCGGTGACTGATTGCATGAAGGGGAAACAATTTTCTTGGACGGAGGAAGCTGGGATTGCTTTTGGGAAGATCAAGAAGTTGCTGACATCTGCACCAATTCTTGTATTACCAGATTTTCAGTTATTGTTTGAACTGCATACTGATGCGTCAAAGGTTGGAATTGGAGGGGTGTTGAGTTAGAATGGGCGTCCTATTGCATATTTCAGCGAGAAGTTGTCAGGAGCAAAGATGAGATACAGTACCTATGATGTGGAATTTTATGCTGTTGTTCAAGCGGTGAAGCACTGGCGACATTACTTATTCCAGAAAGAATTTGTTTTATACACTGATCACGAGGCGTTGAAACATTTACAAGGACAAGACAAGATTTCAGCAAGACATGCATCGTGGATTGCTTATTTGCAGCAGTTTACTTTTGTCGTTAAGCACAAGTCAGGGGTAACCAATCGTGTGGTTGATGCTTTGAGCAGGAGGAGTCATTTGTTGACGACAATGAAAGTTGAAGTGACAGGTTTTGAATTATTGCCAGAATTGATTGAAGAAGATCCTTACTTTGTGAAATTTGTTGAAAAAGTAAAGGAAGGAAGCACTGATGAATTTGTGTTGGTGGATGGTTTTCTGTTTAAAGGAAATCGTTTGTGCATCCCAGACTGTAGCTTGAGAATGAAGATTGTTAAAGAATTACATGAAGAAGGCCATGTGGGTAGAGATCGTACGTTACAGTTAATTTCTCAATCTTATTTTTGGCCGTCAATGAGGAAAGAGATAGAGAGATTTGTGGAAAGGTGTCATATCTGTCAAGTTTCGAAAGGAACAGCGACGAATGCGGGGTTATATATACCGTTACCTGTGCCTACCAAACCATGGGTTGATATCAGCATGGATTTCGTGTTGGGATTGCCGAGAACTCAGAGAGGAAATGATTCTATATTTGTTGTGGTGGACAGGTTTTCGAAGATGGCACATTTTATAGCCTATAAGAAGACAGCGGATGCAGTTCGAGTGGCACAGTTATTCTTTAAAGAAATATATCGTTTACATGGTTTACCCGAATCTATTGTTTATGACCGAGATACTCGATTTCTGAGTCACTTTTGGTTGAGTCTATGGAAGATGGTGGGAACGAAGTTGAAATTTAGTAGTGCATATCATCCTCAAACAGATGGACAAACTGAAGTTGTGAATAGATCGTTGGGAAATTTGTTGCGATGTCTTGTGCAGGACAATTTGAAGAGTTGAGACTTAAAGTTGTGTCAGGCAGAGTTTGCTCATAATCATGCTGTTAACCGAAGCACTGGTTACAGTCCATTTCAGATTGTATATTCAAGCTTGCCAAAGGGGCCGATGGATTTGACGGTAGTGCCACAACCAAAAAGAGTGATTAAACGGGCGTCAGATTTCGTTGACAAGTTGAAAGATTGTCATAAAGTCGTTCAGGAACGTTTGGAAAAGACAAATGAGAAATATAAACACGCTGCAGATAAAAAGAGAAGAAGTGTGAAGTTCAACGAGGGTGATTGGGTATATGCTGTGTTAACAAAGGATCGTTTTCCAGTAAGAGCTTATAACAAGTTGAAAGCCCGAAAAATTGGTCCAGTTAAAATCTTGAAAAGGATCAATGAAAATGCTTATAAGTTGAAGCTACCAGAGGATGTTCACACTTCTGACGTGTTTAATGTTAGGCATCTTATACCTTATTATGGAGATGAACAATCTAATGGGGAAGAACTTTTAAATTCGAGGACGAATTTTTTTCAACAAGGGAAGGATGATGCAGCGCCGCAACTTAAAGAAGGAACGAGACATAGAAAGAGCAAGGCATATCTGAAATCGCAAAAGCCAACACCATTACTATCTCCTAACTCGCGAACGACTCATCAATTAACCTCTAACTCGCGCGCGAGTTATCAGTTTCCCGACCTAACTCCGTTTCTCTGCAACCATCACCAACCTCACGACTCAACGATTCCGCGATTCAGCCCTACTTCAACTCGCGACTCACCCTCATCCACGATCCACGACTCATCTTCGATTCCTTTTCCTACAACCGCGACTGCACCTCTTCCCGACCCAAAACCCTAAATCGCGATACTGCGATAAGTCGCGAACGACTTAAACTTCCCCTCCGCCTCCTTCATATGTCGCGCACGACTTATCCCTTCCCCGGTAGCTCGTTCGTGAAGGAAGAATCGAAGCCGCCTCTATATGTCGTGAACGACATAACTATGCCGTGTCAAACTTTTAAGTCGCGACCGAGTTATTCCCTGAACCAAAAAAAAATCAAGTGAACGAGTTTCCTGAGTTGGAGCCGAGATATTTTAAGTCGCTGCCTATTTTCTTTTCTTTAAGTCATATAACCATTGTGTTGTAATTTTTTTTAGTCGTGCATTGAGTTGTAAGCCTATAAATAGGCAAGTCATATCATTTGTAAAGGTTGTTGAATATTGAATAAAATTCTCTTTTGTTAGCTTTGTGCTTTCAATTTCAATTTCAATTGGTAGTCGAGTGTATCTCCTATCTCCACTTACGTCATTCGAGTGCGCTCGAATCATCGTTTGTTGAAGCCGATTCACGGTATCTTGTGCGCAAGATCAACGTCGAAGAATCGTAGATCTCTTTCCCGGTATCTTCGGATCAACGTGTCAGAGATAGCTAGAATTCGGTATCTTCGGATCAACGAATTCAGGCATCGCAGTATTCATCAATCCACCGATTACTACTTTCAACGATCTACATCGTTTTGATTAATCCGCTGCGTCAGTCAAACACATATTCAACGATTTAAACTAGTACGTATGCTTTGCAACATGTTTGAACAAATACAAATAGAAGCATCTTTATATAATAAATTTGATTAAACTAATAGAACCGCACAGCGGTGAAAAAGTCGACTGAGTAGTTGTATAAAAGGAGATGTCGTGTTATTTAAAAGGAAAAAGATGAGGATTACGTAAATACATTTGGAAAAGAGAAGGAAAAGAAAAAACATTTTTGCAGTATGAAGAGAGAAAAATTGCGTATCATTTAAAGACAAACTTCTAGTGCTGCATAATATTTACGACTCCTCTTCATTTTCTTGCTCCATAGAACTTCAGATTTAGGAGTAAATATATGCTATATAGACTCTGCGGTAAGAGTCTAGATAGCCTATCATGATTATTTTTAAGTTGTGAAGTTAACTAAATACATGATATTTTGGATAAAATCGTATGGATGACAGTGAAATAAACTAAACTTATAATTGGCTATGGAAAGAAGCTGCACTAGTAGCAAAAAGACACAAGTAGCTAAAATCCATTAACTGACAACATAATATAGATAACTGACAACTAAAACACAGTTATACAAGTCATTATCTATTAGAAAAACTATATGTTTGTGAGAAAAGAAAACGTATCCGTGTATCAAATTTGGTACTACTTATTATATATTGTGAATGAAGCAAGTAAAATATACAGGTTCAATCGGTACCATTACAAAGGATGCAAAGTAGTAATATGCAAGAATAAATCAATTTTAGTAAGTATATACTAGTAATAATTCTCTCAAAAAAAAAAATGCATGGACTTCAAAAGAAACTGTAGAACTTCAAAAAGAATATACAGCGCGGCAATGGAAGCTTTGTAATTTTACGACTTTGGCTGTAGGAGACGTAGACTTTAAAAAGGAACTGGCTCTGAAAGCAGGTTTATAGGAGGCATTGAGGCCAATGAAGGGATCGTCATTGCCAGAGAAGCTGAAAGAGGAAGAGACAGAGATTTAGGGTTTTCCACCATAGCTGTTGTAGAAGGAGAAAGAGGATTTAGGGTTTCGCGAAATTGGGATTTTATTGGGTTTGATAAAAATCGAAGACGAGAAAATAAAAGGAGTAGGATATAGCAGAAGATATTTACAAAACCGGACATGAAACGCTGATCGTTAGGAGAGGAGGTGTTTGCGGAACACGGGAGAGGAAAGTGCAGATGTATTTGGGACTAAGAGATTTGATTTTGGGCAACCGCCGGTCAAACCTCTTTTAACGGTCGGGTTGATTAGTAAGATCAATGCATAAATTAAACAATGCAAAGACAATCATCTAAACACGTTCAACAATAGAGCATGATATATATAAAAAAACACAGACCTATTCACATACGAATGCACACACTCCATCAGGAACAGACACACGCATATAAGAACACACCTACAAAACAAAATACGACACACTCTAACACAACATCTATCCATATAAAACATGCATGGCCACAGCTCTTACACCACTGTATCCAAGCCATGCACTATGCAATTCAAGTACAGAAACGTCAACATATATTTTATTCATACACTTATTCCAAGTACAACAAATCTTAATGGCCCGAATAATAGGCCACGGATTAGGCCCGAATACATTTTGCCATTGGATAATATATGGCCCCCTGAAATCAACCGTTGATTTCAGATTTCGTCCATTTCGCCTCAAAGTTTTCGGGCCCTGTAGCAACTTTCTTCCAAGTATATGTGGACATAGTGCAAATTTAAGTTGCGATTACCACATCATAAAATTTATACCAACTTTTTCCAAATACAAAACTTCCTTTTTCTAAAAAGAAAATCCCAAAATACTCGTTTTAAACAATTCACCCTTTAAAATATAGATATTTACTTTCCAAGATTTCATTTATATTATCCTTAAAATATTTTATAAACAAAAACTTACGATTCAAAATTTCTTCTAGAAACTCATTTTTCCATTTAATAAAAGTATCTTTCAATATATTGTATGATCGATTTCACCCTAGATGGTTGATGCAGTCCAGAATGGTGAAGCGTTAGGTCGCGAGCGACCTAACCATTTCTTGAGTCGAGAACGACCTAACGGGTCGCGAGATAAGGAGCTACGACCTAACCATGCAGTGCAAAGTAAAGCAGATTTAGGTCGTGCACGACCTAAGCCCAAGGTCGCTGAAGGAGGGTGCAAACGACCTAACTCACATACCGCTTCTTTATGTCGCGAACGACCTAACTTACATGCCGCTTCTTTAGGTCGCGAACGACCTAACTTACATGCCGCTTCTTTAGGTCGTGAACGACCTACCGCTTCTTTAGGTCACGAAGGACCTAACTCACGGGCCGCTCCTTTAAGTCGCGAACGACCTAACTCACGTGCAGTTTCGATAGGTCGCTCAAGTGATAGGTCGCAGGAAGATTGTTATGAAGCTCTGTTTTAGGTCGCGAAGCTTTAGGTCGCGTACAAAGCTTAAGTCGTTGAAGCTTATGCCGCCTGGATTTATTGAGCCGCTATCTCTTAAGTCGCTTTGTTTTTAGGTCGCATTTGTTGTTAAGTCTCGTGGGTTGTATTGTTAAGTCGTTGCCCACTTATGTGTTGTATTGTATTGTACTTAATGTTCTTTTCTTTAAGTCGTGTACTGTTTGTTTTAGGTCGTCTGTTTTAGGTCGTGATGTTTAGGTCGTGAACGACCTAGGTGTTGTCCAGATTTGAGTTGTGTGATTTGTAAGCCTATAAATAGGCGAGTGATGCCATTTGTAATAGTTAGTTGATTTGAATAAAAAAAACTTTTGTTTGTTAGCTTTGTACTTTCATTAAATTGGTAGTTGAGTGTAATCTCCTATCTCCTCTTTCGGCATTCGAGTGCGCTCGAATCAACGATCGTAGAAGCCAATTCACGGTATCAAGTGCGCTTGATCAACGTCTGAAGAATTGCAGATCTTCTTTCACGGTATCGTGCGCGATCAACGTGACGAAGATAGCTAGAATTCGGTATCTTCGGATCAACGAATTTGGGTCATTCAGTATTCTTCATTCCATCGATTGCTACTTTCACAGAATCATCATTTTGTTAGTCCGCTGCTGCATCATTTTGGTATCGGAGCTAGACTTAGCCAATCATAGCTAAGCCGAGTCTTGGAGCCAATTTATTCGAAGAGTTTGAGGATTTAATCGAAGTCGTACATCATTTGGTATCATTTTGAAAGTCGAAGCCGAGAATTGAAGTGTTTGTGAAGTTTCAAATCATGCCGCCGAGAAGAGCTAATCGCCACTAGAATATTGAAGCTTTGTATAGAAGAGAAGAAGCTGATGAGATGGAGCAAAGAATTAATGAAAACTTTAGTGAAAAGCTTAATGAAGGAATTGGTCGATTAGAGAAGATGATGTTGGAGATGAATCAAAATTGGAGAAGGGTTTCACCTGAATCTAACCAGGGGGGAAGTAGAGTCTCACCACATTCCAATCGAGAAAAAAGTGTTGATAATGATCATAGAAGTGTGAGTCGAGATTGCTATAGAAGTGATGATGATCGAAGACGTGATAGGAATGTGAATGATCGTGATCGGAGGAATGTAGATAGAAGGGATGTTGGTGGAAGACAGGATGGTAGTAGAGATGTTGGTGGTCAGGATCGACATCGATATACATCAGATTTCGAGGAGGAGTTTGATGGTGGTAGTGTTCATAGATGAGGACGAGAACCAGGAAGAAATCAGTTGGAGTATGATCACAAGTGGGAGTTTGGGATGAAGACTGAGATACCATAATTCAAGGGAGGTATGCAAGCCGAGGAATTTCTTGATTGGTTAGCTTATGTTGAGGAAATATTTGACTTCAAGGAGGTTCCGGAGGATCGTAAGGTGAAGTTGGTTGCTACTAGGTTGAGGGGGAGAGCTATGGCATGGTGGCAGCAAACCAAACTTACTAGAGAGCGGATGGGGAAGTCAAGAATTGTAGTTTGGGAAAAGATGAAGAAATTGATGAAGGCTACGTTCTTACCTTACAATTACCAATCACTAATGTATCAGAGACTACAAAACCTGAGGCAAGGGACGAAGACTGTTACTGATTATGCAGATGAGTTCTACCAGTTGATTGCTCGAAATGACATTAAGGAGACAGAAGAACAATTGACCGCTAGGTTTATGGGTGGACTTAGAACATAGATCCAGGATATGGTGAACATGTTTGACCCTAGATCTGTGGCAGAAGCACATCAAAAGGCGTTGGCTTGGGAGAAACAAGGTAGACGTGGGGGAGGTGTGTTTCCAAATTTTACGGGGCCAAACAAAGGAGCGGGTAGTAGTTCTAATATTCCTAAAGCATCGAGTAAGCCAGTTGTTCATGAAGTGGCTAAACCAAAGGTCAACCCCAATTTCAAATGCTATAATTGTCAGGAAGTGGGTCACAAGAGCAGCGAATGTCCGAAACCGAAAAAGAGAACTATGATTGCTGAGGCAGAGGAAGATGAGGTAGAGGCTGACTATTCTAATTCACTACATGATGAGGAGGAAGAAAATGTGTCGGGAGACGAAGGGTATTCATTGATGATGAAGAGGTCGTGTTTAACACCAAAACAGGAGGAGGAAACTAGCTGGTTGAGGAGTAACATCTTTCAATCAACATGTACTATTTTGGGAAGGGTTTGCAAGTTTGTTATTGATGCAGGAAGCTGTGATAATATTATCTCTACAGAAGCTGTGAAGAGGTTATCGTTGAAGACAGAGAAGCATCTGAAACCTTACAAGTTAGCTTGGTTGAGGAAAGGTGGGGAGGTGAAAGTTGGGCGAAGAGCTTGTGTTAATTTTTCAATTGGGAAGAAATACAAGGATGAAATTTAGTGTGACGTCGTGGACATGGATGTATGTCATCTGTTGTTGGGAAGACCGTGGCAATATGATAGGGCTGTGCAACATGATGGTCGTACTAACAGCTATAGTTTCATGTTTGAGGGTACAAAGATTACTTTAATTCCTAAGAAGCGACAACAAGAAGAAAGCAAGTTGGAGGAGATTGAAGAACTTAAAACTTTACTATCTTTGAAGGAGTTTGTTAAGGAGGTAGAAGAGGAGCCTAGAGTATTCTTGTTGATTGGACATGAGAGTCATGAAGTGGTTGAGATCCCTGTAGAAGTGAAACCGGTGCTGGGAGAGTTTGACGATGTATTTCCTGAGGAGCTACCAACGGAGTTACCGTCGTTGAGAGACATTCAACATCAAATTGATCTTGTTCCAGGAGCTGTGTTACCTCATAGACCACACTACAGAATGAGTCCAAAGGAACATGAGGAGTTGAGAAGGCAAGTGGAAGAATTGCTTGAACAAGGGCGTGTGTAGGAAAGTTTAAGTCCATGTGCTGTGCCAGCATTGTTAGTACCAAAGAAGGATGGAACGTGGAGGATGTGCACTGATAGTCGAGCACTGAATAAGATTACTGTGAGATACAGATTTCCAATGCCGAGACTTGATGATTTGTTGGACCAGTTAAGCGGGGCTACTATCTTTTCGAAGATTGATTTGAAAAGCGGTTATCATCAAATTCGAATCAGACCAGGGGATGAATGGAAAACAGCGTTCAAGACACGTGAGGGGTTGTACGAATGGTTGGTTATGCCGTTTGGTCTTTCGAATGCACCTAGTACATTCATGCAGGTGATGAATCAAATCTTTAGACCATTCATTGGGAAGTTCGTGGTGGTGTACTTTGATGATATACTGATATATAGTGGAAATCCAGAAGAACACTTGCAACATCTGAGAGAAGTGTTGATGGTACTATGACAAGAACAATTTTATGCTGCAACGAAGAAATGCGTGTTCATGACGCATAGTGTTTTATTTTTGGGGTATGTTATATCGGGAGGAGGTATACAGGTGGATCAGAATAAAGTTGAAGCAATCAGAAATTGGCCACAACCCAGGACGATTACAGAAGTTAGAAGCTTTCATGGTTTGGCATCATTCTACCGAAGGTTTATTCCACACTTCAGTAGCGTGATGGCTTCAGTTACTGATTGTATGAAAGGGAAACAATTTTCATGGTCGGAGGAAGCAGGAGTTGCTTTTGAAAGAATCAAAGGACTTTTGACGACAGCACCGATTCTAGTGTTGCCGGATTTTCAGTTGTTGTTTGAATTACATACTGACGCATCGAAGGTTGGAATTGGAGGGGTGTTGAGTCAGAAAGGTCGTCCTATTGCATATTTCAGTGAGAAGCTATCGGGAGCAAAGATGAGATATAATACATATGATGTGGAATTTTATGCTATCGTGCAAGCTGTGAAACACTGGAGACATTATTTGTTTCATAAAGAATTTGTTTTATATACTGATCATGAGGCATTGAAGCATATGCAGGGACATGACAAGATTGCGGCAAGGCATGCTTCGTGGATTGCATACTTACAACAATTTACATTTATGGTGAAGCATAAATCGGGAATCACAAATAGAGTGGCAGATGCATTGAGTCGAAGGAATCATTTGTGGACTACAGTGAAGGTTGAAGTAACGGGGTTTGATGTGTTGCCAGAAATGTTTGTTGGTGATCCTTACTTTGCGAAGTGTGTAGATAAAGTCAAGGAGGGAAAGACGGATGTGTTTGTATTGGTGGATGGTTTTCTTTTTAAGGGAAATCGATTGTGCATACCAGAGTGCAGCTTACATATGAAGATTGTAAAGGAGTTGCATGAGGAAGGTCATGTGGGCCGAGATCGTACTTTGCAATTGATTTCTCAATCTTATTATTGGCCTTCGTTGAAACGGGAAGTTGGGAGGTTTGTGGAGAGATGTCATATTTGCCAAATTTCCAAAGGGACAGCGACAAATGCGGGATTGTATATGCCGTTACCCGTGCCGATTAGACCATGGGTTGATATCAGTATGGATTTTGTTTTGGGATTACCGAGAACTCAGAGGGGGAATGATTCAATATATGTTGTAGTGGATAGGTTTTCAAAGATGGCACATTTCATCGCTTGTAAGAAGACAGCTGATGCCGTCTGTGTTGCCGAGTTATTCTTTAAAGAAGTATATCGCTTACATGGTTTACCAAAATCCATTGTTTCTGATCGGGATACTAGATTTCTAAGTCATTTTTGGCTGAGTTTGTGGAAGATGGTGGGAACAAAGCTAAAATTCAGTAGTGCTTACCATCCGCAGTTCGATGGTCAGACTGAAGTTGTTAATAGATCTTTGGGAAATTTATTACGGTGCCTGGTGAAGGATAATCTGAAGAGTTGGGATATGAAGTTATGTCAAGCGAAATTTGCTCATAATCATGCTATAAACCGCAGTACGAGTTTTAGTCCATTTCAGATAGTGTATTCAAGTTTACCAAAGGGACCGTTGGATTTGACGATAATACCACAACCAAAGGGGACTGTTAAACGGGCTGTTGATTTTGTTAATGGATTGGCAGAATGTCATAAAATCATTCAGGAACGATTGGAGAAAGCGAATGAAAAGTATAAACGATCTGCAGATTTGAAGCGAAGAAGCGTCGAATTTAATGAAGGAGATTTAGTATATGCTGTGTTAACAAAAGATCGTTTTCCAGTGGGAGCATACAATAAACTTAAAGCACGAAAGATTGGTCCTGTAACGATTGTGAAACGGATCAATGAAAACGCTTATAAGTTGAAGCTGTCGGAGGATGTGTACACTTCTGATGTGTTTAATGTTAAACATCTTATACTGTATCATGGGGATGAGCTTGTTGTGGAAGAGGAAGGCGCAAATTCGAGGACGAATTTTTTTGAACCAGGGGAGGATGATGCAGCCCAGAATGGTGAAGTGTTAGGTTGCGAGCGACCTAACCATTTCTTGAGTCGAGAACGACCTAACGGGTCGCGAGATAAGGAGCTGCGACCTAACCATGCAGTGCAAAGTAAAGCAGATTTAGGTCGTGTACGACCTAAGCCCAAGGTCGCTGAAGGAGGGTGCAAACGACCTAACTCACATACCGCTTCTTTAGGTCGCGAACGACCTAACTTACATGCCGCTTCTTTAGGTCGTGAACGACCTAACTTACATGCCGCTTCTTTAGGTCGCGAACGACCTAACTTACATGCCGCTTCTTTAGGTCGTAAACGACCTACCGCTTCTTTAGGTCGCGAACGACCTAACTCACAGGCCGCTCCTTTAAGTCGCGAATGACCTAACTCACATGCAGTTTCGATAGGTCGCTCAAGTGATAGGTCGCAGGAAGATTGTTATGAAGCTCTGTTTTAGGTCGCGAAGCTTTAGGTCGCGTACAAAGCTTAAGTCACTGAAGCTTATGCCGCCTGGATTTATTGAGCCGCTATCTCTTAAGTCGTTTTGTTTTTAGGTCGCATTTGTTGTTAAGTCGCGTGGGTTGTATTGTTAAGTCGTTGCCGACTTATGTGTTGTATTGTATTGTACTTAATGTTCTTTTCTTTAAGTCGTGTACTGTTTGTTTTAGGTCGTCTGTTTTAGGTCGTGATGTTTAGGTCGTGAACGAACTAGGTGTTGTCCAGATTTGAGTTGTGTGATTTGTAAGCCTATAAATAGGCGAGTAATGCCATTTGTAATAGTTAGTTGATTTGAATAAAAAAACTTTTGTTTGTTAGCTTTGTGCTTTCATTAAATTGGTAGTTGAGTGTAATCTCCTATCTCCTCTTTCGGCATTCGAATGCGCTCGAATCAACGATCGTAGAAGCCAATTCACGGTATCAAGTGCGCTTGATCAACGTCTGAAGAATTGCAGATCTTCTTTCACAGTATCGTGCGCGATCAACGTGACGAAGATAACTAGAATTTGGTATCTTCAGATCAACGAATTTGGGCCATTCAATATTCTTCATTCCATCGATTGCTACTTTCATAGAATCATCATTTTGTTATTCCGCTGCTGCATCAGGGGTGAATAGGATGATACTAATAATTATAAAAATTTAATGCGGAAGTATATAAAATAATCGCAACACTGATAATAGCAGAATAATAGCAGCACATATAATAACAGAATATAAAAAACTGAAATAGAACAACACAGATTTACCCAGCTTCGGCAAAACCCTACATACGTGCTGCCCCTAAGATTTCTACTAGAAATTAAGTAGTTAGACGCTTACACACGTAAACTCGTGACATCCACTATCGACTAACCTAACTCTATGCTCAAAACTCTACCACAACTCAGCCACTAAGTTGTGAATTCTCGAACTACACCACCGTAGTTCGTCCCCTAGTCACACGACTAGAATTTACAAAAGTTTAAAAGAGAAAATACAAATTTAAAAACAATTTAAAAATACAAAACCCTAATTTTAAAAATTAAAGCCCAAATGCAACTAAAAGATGCCGACCCAATAATTAAGTTAAGTGATAAAACAAATCCCCTTCTTTTTTATTTCTTCGGCCCGCTTTCTTTCGTTTGTGATAATGGTTGTCTCTTTGCTCGTTCGTTCCTCTTTAAGGAAATTAGGATTTCGTGAAGCCGCTGCTCTATAGATCGGTCGAGTTGAGTGATTGTCCTTGCGTTGCTTTCTTGATCATCTTCTAGCTTAAGCGCAGTTGTAGTTGCTTCAATTCGTTGAGTTCGATTTGATTGGTATGTGATTTCCCTTTTTTTTTGCTTTCGTTTACATGCTTAAACTCGATCGCCTTTAGGCCGATGATGTTAATGGTTTATATAGGATTCGAATTCCTATAATTTCGTTCATATATATTTTATTGAACTCATTTGCTACTTTAGCTTGACAATTTGATGTTGCTTGGATGCTTGTGATGTTTTCTAACTTCTTCAATTCGTATAATTTCGTTGCTTGAATATCACGGCTTTGATTTTTTACTTATTCGATTCCTTGGTCACCACGGCTTTGAATTATTTAATTTTCTATGCTCGGCCATTTGAATTTTTCTCTGTGACTTTGGCAACTTTGATTTGAATTTGTTTCTCTTATGACTTGTTGGCCTTTGACTTTGAGAAGTGCTTGACTCTCTGAAGTGTTTATTCACGGCTTCATGAAAACTGCATTTGCTTTGGGAATTGACTTTGTTTGAAACCTTTTGCTTTGTAGCATTTTCGACCTGATGCTTGATCACTGTTCATCCTGTCACTGCATATTTATTCATGTTGTCTGGATTTGTGCATTTGATTCATGTGCATAGTATTCATCATGTAGTCAGGTTGTACTTGCTGTTGTGTTAGGAACTGGAGATAGTGGTTTTAATGACAACAACCTTTGTAACTTGTTTTATTATAACTTATTTACTAACACTATTTTCTAGATATATATGAATGTTATTATGCAGGATATATATAAGGTAGGTACTGATTATTGAAGACTGTACAGCATAAAGATCAAGGATAAAGAAATTAAGTTTGAAGACTCATGAGTATCAAGATCAAGATTTCAAGATATGTGTCTAGTTTTTGTTAAAACTTCATAAAAGCATGGAAATCTTCATTCCGAATTTCATTTGGGATGGAACCCATTTCTACCTTCTTAGTGGCTTACAAACCCACGACAAGTAGCTTACAAACCAACGACAAGTGGCTTACAAACCCACGAACATCCTGGTTTTGTACAAGTTCTCGAGTCCTGATGTGATGAGATATTCTGTAGGAAGAAGCTTGCGAAACTACTTCAAAATGGTTTTTCAAAACGAATTTCAAAACTGCTTTTCAAAATATTTTAGCCTTCAAATTATCTTTTCAAATGATTTTAAAATAGATGTTTTAGCCTTAAAATATTCTTTGTTTTTGTGTTTTAAAACATAGTAAAATTAGTTTATTTTACTCCAGAGTCATTTCATTTTGTTTTCATTTCAATACCTTTTTCAAAACAAATTTTATATCATTTTTAACATAGGGATGTCGACATCATGGGATACCCCATGTCGACATGGTGGCCGTTGAATTCAAAAGTTTCAATTTTCAAAAGAAGTGTCTATTCGTTTAAATCTCTTCACGAATGGTTATGATTGTTGGTGCTCTATAAATAGCATTCACAAACGAATTTTTTAACTAACTATTTTTCATATTTTCTTCACTCCTTCTTCTCCACAAATCCATATTCTAAAATATTCATATTTTTAAGATCGTGCCGAAATTCTACCGAATTCTCAAGTGAATCAAATTAGAATCTCATTCTTGTTTGATTCTCTGCCCTCTCTCAAAGATCAAAGTGCTATTCAGAGTTTTAGAATCAATTTGTAATCAAAAGTTTATCGAGTCTCTCTATAAGGTGTGGTTGTGCCTGGAAATCAATTGGGTAATCTTGTGGCTCATAAATCAAGAGAGTTTGCCCCGGACTCGTGAGACAGGAGGGTACCTCAAGGCCTTTAGAAACTGAGGATTGTAATCTCGACTTTGGTATAATAAAAATCTATATGAGGTGTTCTGCCTTGGTATAGGACTGGATGTAGGGTAACTCTGAACTAGTATAAAATCCGGTGTGTTCTTTCCTTTTACTATTTTTTAATTACTTTCGGCATCTGTGTTTGATTCTGTGATTGTTCTGTGATTAAGTTCTGCGTTTGTTTGTGTCATAATTTTAATTTAGTCCATATAAGTCATAGAATCCATTAAACACTATTCACCCCCCCCTCTAGTGTTAAATTAGCCTTAAGATCCTTAATCCGCACTCCCTTTCAATTGGTATCAGAGCATAGGTTTTCATAGTTTTCATAATCTGAAACTTGAAAAGTTGAAAATGGCATTTTTAGAAAATTTTGTTAATACTAGTTTGAATTTATGCATTTCATCAAAGTATCATAGGTCTGCATATAGTTTTTATGAAAAATCAAGTTATCTACCGAATTGGTTTGTTATGCAGGAACAGACATGTTACATGGCTTTTGAAGAATCAACAACCAATGGACAAACTATGCAAATTGAGAAAGATAAGTGGATACTTGATAGTGGCTGTTCAAGGCATATGACTGGAAATCCCGAGATACTCAATGACATTATATATCAAGATGGTGGATTGGTCAACTTTGGAGACAACTCATAAGGATATGTGATTGGTATCGACAATGTCGGTAATTCTAAAACTCCTCTTATTTATGATATTTTGCTAGTTAGGAATTTAAAACATAATCTACTTAGTATAAGTCAACTATGTGATAAAGGATTTAAAATTAAATTTGGAAAAAATAAGTGTCACATCGAAGATAATAAGTCAAATATTATCTTTAAAGGAATTAGGAAGAAAAACATTTACATCCTTAGTATGAAAGTTTCAAATGATAACTTATGTCTTTTGGCTAATACAAGTGACCCTTGGATTTGGCATAAAAGATTTGGTCATTTAAATTTCAAACTATTATCTAGGTTATCAAAACTTGACTTAGTTAGAGGTCTTCCCAAGTTAAACTTTAAAGTAGATAGTATATGTGATGCTTGCCAATTAGAAAAACTTAAGAAAAGGTCATTTAAATTAAAAGATATGATTTATACTTCTAAACCTCTAGAATTACTTCATTTAGATTTATTTGGTCCATCTCAAGTTCAATCAATTAATCACGATAAATATGTTTTTGTAATTGTAGATGATTATTCTAGATATACTTGGACAATTTTTCTTAAACTTAAAAGTGATGCTTTTGAATTATTTAAGAATTTTGCTAAAAGAATTCAAAATAAATTTTCTTTAAAAATAATAACTATTCGTAGTGATCACGGTGGAGAATTTGAAAATGAAAATTTTGAGAATTTCTGTAATAAAAAAGGAATCACTCATAATTTCTCTTTTCCAAGAACTACACAACAAAACGGAGTGGTAGAACGTAAGAATAGAACGATTCAGGAATGTGCTAGAACAATACTTTCTGATAGTAACTTACCTAAAAACTTTTGGGCTGAAGCGGTCACTACAGCTTGTTATATATTAAATAGGATTTTAATTAGACCATTAACTAATAAAACACCATATGAATTATTTTACAATAAGAAACCCATAGTAGCTTATTTTAAAGTTTTTGGTAGTAAGAGTTTTATTCTTAATACAAAAGATAATTTAGATAAATTTGAACCTAAATCCGACAAAGGTATCTTTATCGGATATTCTAATAGAAGTAAAGCTTTTAGAGTTTATAATTTAAGAACTAACACTATTAAAGAAACAATGCATGTATCTTTTAATGAAAATTTTAAAGATACTGTACAAATAGAAGATGAAGAAGATTTTGTAACTTTAAATAATAAACCTAATGAAACTAATTGTGAAATTATTCAACCTAATAAAAGAATTAGACTATTAAAAGATCATCCTGTAGAAAATATACTAGGAAATATTGAATCTATAGTTAAAACAAGAAATCAACTAAATAGTATGAGTAATGTAGCTTTTATAGAAACTATTGAACCTAAAAATCCAAAGGAATCATCATCTGATGATTCATGGATTCTTGCTATGCAAGAAGAATTGAATCAGTTCACCAGAAATGATGTTTGGGAACTTGTTCCTAGATCTGAGGATAAAAGTATAATTGGAACAAAATGGGTTTATAAAAATAAAATGAATGAACTTGGTGAGGTCGTGAGAAATAAAGCTCGTTTAGTCGCGCAAGGTTATTGTCAAGAATAAGGAATTGATTATGACCAAACCTTTGCACCCGTAGCAAGACTAGAAGCTATCAGGATTCTACTTGCTTTCGCAAATTACAATAATTTCAAGTTATATAAAATGGATGTTAAAAGTGCTTTTCTAAATGGTTTTGTAAAAGAAGATGTTTATGTTGAACAACCTCCACTTTTTGAAAATAATGAATTTCCAAATCATGTATATAAATTAAAGAAAGCTTTATATGGTCTGAAACAAGATCCTAGAGCCTGGTATTAAAGACTAAGATCTTATTTACTACAATCTGGTTTTGAAATTGGTAAAATAAATACAACTCTTTTTATTAAAAGAAACAAAAATGATATTCAATTAGTACAAATATATGTAGATGATATAATATTTGGGCCAACTAATAACATAATGAATAAAGAATATTCAGATATAATGACTAAAGAATTTGAAATGAGTCATACGGGAGAACTAATCTTCTTCTTAGGACTTCAAATCAAACAATTAGATAAAGGAATTTTCATTAGTCAAAAAAATATGCCAAGGATTTAATTAATAAATTTGGATTGACCACTTCTAGTGGGAAACCAACTCCAATGACAACTAATGTAGCTTTAAGTAAAGAAGATAAATCAAAAGATGTTGATCAAACATTATATAGGGGAATGATTGGTTCGTTGCTTTATATAATAGCAAGTCGTCCTGACATCATGCATAGTGTCTGTCTCTATGCAAGATACCAATCTCAACCTAAAGAAACTCACTTAAAAGCTGTTAAAAGAATTTTAAGATATGTAAAACATACTTTAGATTATGGTTTATTTTACCCTAAAAATGATGTATTTGATTTAATTTCATATTGTAATGCTGATTACGTTGGTTGTAAATCAGACCGAAAAAGTACAAGTGGAACTTGTCACTTTCTAGGACATTCTCTGGTTTAGTAAGAAGCAAAACACTGTATCCTTGTCAACAACTGAAGCAAAATATATATATATCTGCTGTTTTGGCTTGTTCTCAAGTTATATATATGCAATAAACTTTAGAAGATTTTGGATTAGCTATAACTAAATCAACAATTTATTGTGATAATACTAGTGCAATAAACTTATCTAAAAATCCAACTCATAATGCTAGAACAAAACATATTGATATTAGACATCATTTTCTTAGAGATAATATAAGTAAAGAAGTCATAACTCTTGAATATATTAATACTGAAAAACAAATTGCTGATATATTAACCAAACCATTAATGAACAAAACTTTACTAAATTTAGAAGAGAATTAGGTATATGTTCATTAACTGAAATATAAATTATAAATAATACAAGTATAGTAAATAATTAATATAAATAAAAATTTCTCAAAAATTGAACTGGGCATGTCACATGACCCATCCCCTATGTCGACATACAGGCTGAGATTTTCAAATTTAAATTTCCCTATAAAATTAGTTATTTGGTTATATATTTATATAGTTCGACTTTTACTCCTTTCCCATGTTCTATTCTCTGTAATAAACTTCTAAAACAGTAAATTAATGACTTCCTCTTCTAATAATGAACCTTCTTCACCCACTTCTCCTCATTCTAGCCATTTTCAACGTTCCACACACGTACAAGTCATCAAACTACAAGAGAAGATGAAAGATTTGCTTCAAATGATGATGGAAATTCAAGTAAGTCAATTGCGAATGGCTAGAGAACAAGATAGGCAAGGCAGACTTCTTAGGAATTTACAAAAATTCCTTATGGATAACCATGCCAATCCCATTATCATCGAAGAATCGTCACAAGCCATGGATTCTGAAGAAGAAGAGCCTATGGAAGAACCACAAGAGGATCAAGAAGAAGAACATCCTCTACCGAATCCTGATGTTCATATGGACGAAGACGATGGCGTGATTTGCGTTGGAGAGGTCCTTTTTGATGCTAATGGGAACTTGGTTGAACAATGTGGAAACTTTTGTCTCCACTATCCAAATTGCTCGATCCATAAATCACCAATAGTTAAGGGTCCTCGTTAAGCGTTTTTCGTTTTTCTCTTTCTTGATTATATATTGGTTTGTTAGTTTGTATATAAAGTGTTATCTTAATTATTGTTCTTCTAAAAACAATCTTTGGTGTATAAAATCTTGAATTCCATTTAACTTAGGATGCTATATTTAACTCATACATAGTTATTATTCTTATGTCATATGTTTGTTTATCTCATTTTCTATTAAGTTCAAGGTTTATAGGTTATTGTTTTGTTGATGACAAATGGGGAGAAGTTATATAAATAGTAGGCTTGGAGTAAGGGGGAGTTATGGTATGATCGAAGTGGTAAGTATATTTTATAAGGTTGTCATCATCAAAAATGGGGAGATTGTTAGGAACTGGAGATAGTGGTTTTGATGACAACAACCTTTGTAACTTATTTTATTATAACTAATATACTAACACTATTCTCTAGATATATATGAATGTTATTATGCAGGATATATATAAGGCATGTACTAATTATTAAAGACTGTATAGTATAAAGATCAAGGATGAAGAAATCAAGTTTGAAGACTCATGAGTAGCAAGATCAAGATTTCAAGATATGTTTCTAGTTTTTGTTAAAACTTCATAATAGCATGGAAATCTTCATTCCAAATTTCATTTGGGATGGAACCCATTTCTACCTTCTTAGTGGCTTACAAACCCACGACAAGTAGCTTACAAACCTACGACAAGTGGCTTACAAACCCACGAACATCCTGGTTTTGTACAAGTTCTCGAGTCTTAATGTGATGAGATATTCTGAAGGAAGAAGCTTGCAAAACTACTTCAAAATGGTTTTTCAAAACGAATTTCAAAACTGCTTTTCAAATTATTTTAGCCTTCAAATTATCTTTTCAAATGATTTTCAAATAGATGTTTTAGCCTTAAAATATTCTTTGTTTTTGTGTTTTAAAATATTGTAAAATTAGTTTATTTTACTCCAGAGTCATTTCATTTTGTTTTCATTTCAATACCATTTTCAGAACAAATTTTATATCATTTTTAACATAGGGATCTCGACATCATGGGATACCCCATGTCGACATGGTGGCCGTTGAATTCAAAAGTTTCAATTTTCAAAAGAAGTGTATATTCGTTTAAATCTCTCCACGAATGATTATGACTGTTGGTGCTCTATAAATAGCCTTCACAAACGAATATTTTAACTAACTATTTTTCATATTTTCTTCACTCCTTCTTCTCCAGAAATCCATATTCTAAAATAGTCATATTTTTAAGATCGTGCCGAAATTCTGCCGAATTCTCAAGTGAATCAAATTAGAATCTCATTCTTGTTTGATTCTCTGCCCTCTCTCGAAGATCAAAGTGCTATTCAGAGTTATAGGATCAATTTGTAATCAAAAGTTTATCGAGTCTCTCTATAAGGTGTGGTTGTGCCTGGAAATCAATTGGGTAATCTTGTGGCCCGTAAATCAAGAGAGTTTGCCCTGGACTCGTGAGATAGGAGGGTACCTCAAGGCCTTTAGAAACCGAGGATTGCAATCTCGACTTTGGTATAATAAAAATCTGTATGAGGTGTTCTGCCTTGGTATAGGACTGGATGTAGGGTAACTCCGAACCAGTATAAAATTCGGTGTGTTCTTTCCTTTTACTGCTTTTTATTTACTTTCTGCATCTGTGTTTGATTCTGTGATTGTTATGTGATTAAGTTCTGCATTTGTTTGTGTTATAATTTCAATTTAGTCCATATAAGTCATAGAATCCATTAAACACTATTCACCCCACTCTAGTGTTAAATTAGCCTTAAGATCCTTATTCCGCACTCCCTTTCATGTTGGTCTTCACTTCAGTTGATTGCATTACATTGTTCACTGTCTTGTTCTTAGTAGAGATGTTGTATGGTTGTTCGAGTCTGGTTTCAATATGTATGTCGTGATGCCTGATGTTTGTCATCATTCTCTAGAGTCTGGTGTGTGAATCATTTACTGTTGAGGTTGCTGGTCATTGCATTCATGTTCATATATATGTATACAAGTGTGTATGCATTTTGTCCTTGTTAGCAGCCTGGTCTGTTTGGAGTTTTATTGCTTCGAACCAGTTTCATATTATAACTGGGCTTGCCTTTGTTCTGGTTAACTACTCTGATTTGATGTACTTGATTCACTCGAGTCTGGTACCTTTTGAAGCTTGCATCTGTAACATTGTTTCTTCATGAGCATTGTAGTCCTTTGTACATGTATGGTCTGCACCTATTGATTTTGTACATTTTGATTCTGGAGCAGTTCTAAACTATATACATATACATGTATGTATGTGCACCACTGTTATCTTGATATTGCTTTGTTTGCATTGAGTTGATGTGCACTGACTTGAGTTACATTGATGTTCTGTGTTGAATTTTGTTTGACACTTGAGTTTGAATGGTTGAGTCGTTTTCATGTGTACTCACTGAAATTTTTGGTCGAGGCTTTCTCCAGTCATTAAAACTTGACCATTCTATTTTTGTTTTTGTAGTGCACCTGAGTTGAACCTAGCTTTGGCTCAGGTTTGACCTTGTGCCCATATCGTGACTTTATTTGTGTTGCACTTGAGTTGAACCTAGCTTTGGTTCGGGTTTGACCTTGTGCTCACCTGTCCCTGCAATTTTATCAAGTGTATATCGGTGTGCATGGCCTTGTGGTATGTACAGTGATACATTGTGCATGTCAAAGGTTGTTCGTGTAAGATGAATTCAAAATTAAATGATGACGAACACCCCAAATAACTGAGGCAAATAATATTTTTGAAAACACATTTTATTTTATACTGCAAAAAATATTTCTTTTTCAATTTTACTACGTCAGTGTTTATTTTGCAGATAACGCAGATGCTGGATTCAATCTGGAATAGAGTTGAAGATTAAATACGAGTGAATGAGTGATATGTAGTGAGGTGCTAATGTAAATGATAATTGTATAGTGAGAAATTGTGTTGTAATTTGAAATGTTGTATATATAGTGAGAGCTCAAATTTGTACTATTCAAAATTGTAATAAAATATTTGTTTGAATAAAATATCCGTTTGAATTTAAATTCTGTGTTATTTATTTTATTCAGCAAATATTTATTTAATTATGTGAAAATAAAATAGTACAATAACAAATACATTTAAATGAATATATATATATATGTTTATTATCATCAAACAAAAATCATATACTAGCATATTCAACATATATTGTTTAACTTTAACATCTTATTACAACAAAACTTTATTTTCAACTCTATTTTGTAAACTCTTTTCCATAAATTCATATAAATTTTCCAAACATAACTCATAACACTACCATTCTCTTCTTTTTTTCCCCAAATCCCTGATCTGCTTTATAAAATTCTTGCGATATTCCTTTCGTGACACCAAAATTTATTTATTTATAATTATGTACTTCTATGAATAAATCTATGCTATTCACATTTCAAAATAATAAATTTCAGATTCTACTCATGCTTACATCTTTAAATCTCAAAATTAATAATATTTACTTATTTCAAATTATGCCAAACTATGATCAAATATATATACACGCACACTATCCCTTAATATAGGGAATTCCTAACATACCAACGGGTCAGGGACTCTAAGTGTCATCTAAAGTCTCGACACGTGTTTCTTATATATGATGTGTTGTTCTAAACCTGCTTTGATACCATTTGTGACACCCTCACCTCTATACCCATACCATCCAAAAGTATTACAAATTAATATTGTCAAATAATATGGAAAATAAGGCAATATAGGGTACACACGTGAATATTCCCATGGGCTAACATTGGTACGTATATAAATATCAAATAAATAACACACCTATCTACATAAAGTATCAACACAAAGCAATAAACATGTGTGCCTTCAGGATAGAACAATACATCATACATAGTAAATAACAAAGTTCATAGAGTCAGTCACAGCGACAAGGTATAATATATATAAAATACACAAAGTATGAAATACATCTCAACTGTCAAATGCATACATGAGTCAATACAATACAAAATAATATACAACAATGCTAAATATCTAGCCTTCTCTAAGCCCAGAAAATGCTTGCTAGTCTCATGTCCTTGTAGCTGAAATGTCTCTGAATGACCCGAGTATTATATAAATAACACACAGATCAGACTATGTCCAAGTATATGGGTCAATGAATACAAAATATAGGATATACATAATATAATGGTGATGACATATTAACAATAGTGTAACATAATAGTAACACTCACCAAGTCCAGCATGAAGATGTTATCACCCATATAAAACAATCAACTCAGAATTCGCATAAAACAACATCTTATGAGTGAATCGTCAATACGTTGAAATCACTATCAAAACCAAAAACGAACAACAATGAGATATCCTAAGGTATAATCGGGCAAGAACACTATAATGGCCAAATATCTCTTAATCTCACAATATAAAAATATCATTATAAAAAATGAAACCATCCAGCAAATAGGGCTAATACAAAATAATGCCCTAATATAATATCATAAAATCATTTAATCAATAGATAATGTGAGATAGCCTATCAAATCATCCAAATGATATCCAAGACTATATAAACTACAAAGATAATCCAACAAAATCCAAATCACAATCAATAATAAAAGCTATCTCAAAATATCAAATCATCAAAAAGTATGGACATAACGGGGACTGACTACACTTTAGACTCAACCAATCTCTAGTCTAGTCCACTCATAATAGGATATATATATATATATATATATATATATGCCAATCCACTACATACTCACAACCCTGAACCAGAAAGGGAGACTCACAGTCGCCTACCGCAAGCCTGCTCCAAGAACCCAGGTCTACTTTCCTGCCATAGAGTAACCGTCTATTCCTATAGTCTTCATTTACCTCGACTGACATCATGACCCCATCCATCAATGGTTCGTCTACACGTAGCCCCAATCACGATCCTGCTTTGCCACTAATGGTAACAGACTGTCGGCCTAAGCGACAAAAGGGGCTATGGGCAACAACCCATCTACCACTACCAATACTGTGATGCACATCAAAGTGATATATAACTATGGTGTCATAGATCTAGGGCACTACCCCACGATCAGGCCGTCAGGGTGGATACTGGCCAATCTGGTTCACTCTTGAAAAGTAAAGGGAGTTGGACACAATGCGGATGGTCATATAGTACTCATATCCTATAGCTATGCATATCTCTAATAGTAGGCCAATATACAGCTCTTACAAGTCACCACCTGACTATACGATACTCCACACCAAGTATCACATATACAACTAACTATACGATACTTCTCACCGAGTATCTCACACACATATGGGTGTACCCGTTTGAGTGACATTTACTTACAATGAATAATCCAACAAATAACATAACGGCGTTTCATACCATCGTATGTTATTCGGATAATTATTCAAGGTTCATAAACTAAACTCGATCCATACTAGATATCTCTATACGACAAGTCCAATGAATAACCGAAAAAGTGTTACTGAAATTCTCATACCAAATGGTATCACTAAACCGTTTATTCAAATTTCTCGTCACACAGAAATAAAATCTCACAAGTTAAATATAAATTTCTACAATTCATATAGAAGGATATCATCACCATATCATATTAAAATCATCACCCAAATTCATATCAATGGTGAATCACCCATATCATAAAATCAATCTAAAGAAGTTAACAAATTAGAAATCAAAAATCAAAATCTAGTAGTAATAATAAACAGATTACTAAAATAAATAAAAATGAATGAATCAAAAATCAAAATCTAGTTGTCCTCTACCATATATATATATAATTTACTTGCATACTCCTTAGTTGTTGAGCATACTCAAGTTAGGGATATTATGTATAGTATTATTAATATATTGAATAGATGAGATAAGATAACTATATGTATTTGTTGAGCAAACTTAAGGTATATATACTATACTTAGGCCATCACGATATGGTAGGTACGAGTGAATAATTTCATTTTAATATGTTGTGAAAAGTCAAGGTTAAAGTGCAATTAGGACAAGGAGCCAAGGGTTAGGAGTTTTATACGATGCAACCGATAAGGAGTCATCCATCCATAGAACTATGACTTGTTGAGGAAACTCAAGGTTAGAATTCTAAGATGGACGAGTCCTAACATCCACTATTGGGGTTAAAAGACTTATATGTTTTAAATTAGGGTTCAATGAAACATATAAGGCTAGTGGGAGCCTTATATAAAAAATGAAATAATAACATTTAACTATTCTAATATTGTAAGAACATATGGTATATAATGTTATAATAATATACGTTGATAAAATTTTCCATTTAATATGATTGATAAAACATCGATCAATTAAGATATACAAATGATCTGAATTGAAGATTGTCAAATAGTTACTAATAAATGCTTATTGCATGCTAATGTTTCAACATCCATGCAAGCGCATGATTCGACAACTACTACATAGGTTCGTAATTTGGTTGCTTACATGTTTATTTGGTCAAGACCGTGTACTGCATTCCTTGAGTTTCAAAGTTGAAAAACAATAAAATACTATGGATATTTGATCTATATACTATTGCATATACGTCTTATATAGGGAACGACCACAATTCATAGTGTACAATACTTCAGTGAAGTTAGTTCATTCGAAAGAAACAGATAAACCATACTATGAGATCGAGTGTTCAATTTGATTGATTATAGTAAATACAATGTTAAATATAACAGTAGACCAAATCCACAAAATAGATCTAAAAACTCGATCATTGAAATGTCAATTTTGATCAGTTTTCACAAAGTGCAACATATATTATGTCCTTAAATGTTAAGGATGATCGAGCACTTTCTTGTAAAGAGTTCGTTATGACTTTGTAGTAAGAGTATTCTTTTAATACTTCGACCATTTCGAAGAAAAATGAGTGTACAAGAGTAGTTGTGATTTAAGGTACAGTTTGGATGAAGGGGGTCAGTAGTTACTTTTGCTTCATAAGAAACATCGAAAACAAGATTTGTAATAATAATACTTGATACTTAACATTGGAATGAGAAATATGATTTTTATTCCCAAACTTATTTTTATATAGAAATTTTTTTCTATAAGATTTAATTTTTGAAGTTCAAGATAGTTAATCAAAGAACTCCCCACTGTAAACTAGTTGTAGTATATGAAATAAATAATCTATCTTAAGTGAATGACGGACCTCCAAATTTGATATGCTATTATAGTAATGGTCAATCATTTTGACGGATCGAAGGGGTTTCTAAACACTCGAATAGAACAATTCAACACAATATTGTTTTAAAATGGGTAGATGAAATAATTTTACCCAAATTATTTTTGTATATAAAGAATATAAATTTTTGTAAAGTATTATAGTATTTGGATGTTTGGATGAAAATATTCTAACAAATAAAATATATATATATATGGTAAGATTATAAAATTAGGAAGATATACATAATCAATGGGAATTTGCATAAGTGTAAATTGTACAAATGAATTATAGCTAAAAAAAAAAAATTTGATTTAATCAAATTGGTAAATTAAAACCCGGAGATTTTGGAAGTGTTTTCAAAGTGTTTTGAAGATAAATAATAGCATTATTATTTTGAAAAGAATTTCGGAAAGGAAATTGTTTCAAATAAATTTTTGTAAGGGATATAGCAATAAATTCACTTCAGTTGCTGGAAAATAATTCGGAGGATGACGGCCGCATCTTCAGAATTTATTTTCGAACTTCTGAGTGACGGATTGCTGCCAAATTGATTACTCAGAAAAATTTGCTTTGTTTTTGAAATTTTCAAAGGAAATTTGTTGGAAATAAAGCCAGGATTGATTTAAAAATTTGAGAGGTGTGATTTTGAA
The DNA here is from genome assembly GCA_030737815.1 of Allium fistulosum. Lineage (NCBI taxonomy): Eukaryota > Viridiplantae > Streptophyta > Magnoliopsida > Asparagales > Amaryllidaceae > Allium > Allium fistulosum. The sequence goes on from CM060905.1 coordinate 1,115,372,673, forward strand.
ATAAATGGTGATTTCAAAATGATTGAAACTAAAAGCCGGGTAAATAAAAATTAAGTTAAGATGAATGAGCTTAAACTGAGTTAAATTTTTGAGTGGGATTTGAATCAAATTGAAATTTGAGTTAAAATAAATTTAATTTGGTTAATGGTGCAGAAATTAATTTGTTAGAGAATTTAAATTGATTATGGCTAGAATGCAAAATTTTAGCAAAGTAAGTGGATTAAATTTTGGATAAATCGGAATTGAATGGAATGGAGGAATAGGAAAATAAGTTGAAGTGTATGAACTTAAGTTAAGTATAGTATTGAGTTGGATTTGAATTAAACTGAAATCAAATCCAGCTGTATTGGAATTAAGTTAAAATTTAAATGAATTGAGTATAAATGATGTTGAAATAGATAAATTCTTACCTAAATAAATGGAAGGAAGTTGAATAAGAAATTAAACTGGAATTAATAAAATTCCCCAGCTTATAAAAGAATTGAAACCCATTGGATAAAATATACTGGCCTAAATAAAAATGATTTGTGAAGAAATAAATCCAATTCGAGTAAGAATAAATTAAATACGACTTTAGATATTATTTTAAAAAAATGAATGTGAATTAAATGATAAAATATAACTTGAGTATAAAAATAGTCAACGCATTGTGTAAGCAGATTAATATTTAATCAAGTTATTATCAATGAAATGAAGTTAGATTATATTATTTTAATAAATGAATGGAATGAAATGGAACAGATTTTGAGTTAGCAATAGAGTTTGGAAATAAACTCGAAGTTTAAATAGAATTCGACCTGGGTTGACAATGGATTAAAATAAGTAGAGGGGTTGTAAAAATAAAAATAAAATGGAATTGGATTAAAGTGGTGATGGTTTGTATTGCAAATAAAGTCCAATTTAGTAGAGATAAATTGAAATGGCCTTGCTATTAATCAAATAAATTTGGGATGAGAATCAAATTAAAATGGAAATGGTTGTAGTCGAGTTTAATAAAATAGTTTGGGATAAACTTTTTGGATGAAACGGAAGTTTAATAAATTGATTTTTGAAATCAATTGAAATGAATATGTATTCATTTTGTTTAAAAATTTGAATTGAATGTAAGAAAAAGTGGAAACTATTCGAATTAAATGGAATAGTATGTGAATTTATTGCAACAATTTAAAACTAGAATTGAAACCTTGCATATGTGTTTAAAAATGTATATCACATACATTACTTACGGAATCTGGGTGATAGCTGTTTGAATATAAATGAAATGTTAGTAAATTGCATATATTTGTTACTTATACGTTTGAATTGAGTAAGTACAGATTCAGGGAAGCCGTTTGGCTGTATTTGGACGTGCAAAATGCAAATTTAATAAGCCACTTGCTTCAAAATGCTAAAATAAAGGTACGCCTACGCAAAAATTCAAAATAGGAGATATGAACTGCATATATTGATATATATTGTGATTCCGGCCTGAGGCCGATGTATATATATATTTGTGCATCCTGCGATATCGCAGAAGTCCCTCCGTACAAAGGAGACTCTGCCAAAATTTTTCATAAATTTTGGGAGTTAGAAAATTTTTGGAAATTTTCATTAACGATAAATGATTTAAATTTGCTAAGCAAATAAAATTGAAACTGGATATTGAAATCTAATTCAAATGTGAATGTAAAGTGAAGTGAAATCGAAGGAACTAAGGAAAGTAAAGTTTGTAAATAAATTTTAATTGAGATTTAAATTAATTAGTAAGTGTAGCTAATTCAATATTCAAAATGGAATTGTAAAGGGCAAAAGTGATTTGAATTTAATATGAACTTCAATAGTGAAGTGGAAATAAATGTAAGAAGTATGTAAACTATTTATATTGAACTTAAGAAGTATGGTGAGATTCTTAAGTAAGTTGGTAATAGGAAAATACTGAGTAAATGATTGAATGAAGATTTAAAACTGAAAGTTATGAAACGGGATGATAATTCTGGATAAGTGAATAGAAATCAAAATGAATGTGAATAAAAGAAATTGGTATAGCTAATAATCAATTGAAATTAATACGTAGGATGTACGTATATTATTTTATTCGCATAGCTATTTGATCCAGAATTTGAGCATAGAATTTCGAGGTGATTATACCGATCCGGGTAGGATTTTTCACTCGATTTTCGACGGCGAACCTGGATATGGATTGTTGATTGATTCTGGATATTCTCTATCATAGTTGTGACTATGCAAGGAGAATGACGGTTTCTGATCAAGAAACCAGATCTGAGTCCGCACTAGGAAGTCGGGTGGACGATACTAGTTCGGAAGTGAAATTGTGTGATCGATTGAGCGATCGAATGTGATTTTGCATACGGATGGTATATGTGCATCGTACGGGCTTAAGTAAAGCAAATATTGAAAATTTGTAAGGAAAGTATAAAATGACTTTGGAATTGTGATTTAATATTATTGCTTAGTAGGATATACAGGTGTATAAAAGCAATGGATAAATTGGGATTTTTGATTTTAGAAGATAAATTTTAATGGCCCGACTAAAGGTATGTATTTAAATTACTATATGAAATTTGATTGGGTTTTGATCCAGCCACTTGGCTTTTTGTTTTCTTTTTGAGATTGGGAGGCCGTAGAGCCATTTTGTAGTAGTACCGAGCTAGCCGCGCAAAGGAGACGCTGGCGAAATTTTTCAGAAATTTAAGGAGTTAGAAAAATTTCGAGAAAATTTTGATAATTCAAATTTTGAATTCAAATATAAAATTTGAATTGATAAGAAGTGATATGGGATACGACTTATGGATAGGTTTGGGAATGTTAGTAAGAGGGATAGGGTGTCTTTATTTAAAGAATTGTTATGGAAAGTTGTTAAAACTATTTGGATTGGGGAAATAGAACGGGTATCGAATCATTTCTCTTAACTGGTAATTTCGGGGACGAAATTCTTTTAAGGGGGGAGGAATGTGACGACCCGGAATTTTTGTATATTTGAAATGGGAATATTTAATTTATTTTAAATATTCGAAGGTTAAATTTTAACTTTAATTTCAAATATACAGTATTTATTGGATGATAGATTATTGAATTAAATAATTGAAAATAGGGTAAAATAGAGAATTCTGAGTCTTGAGCCTGTTAAAAATAGTTTAAAGGTTCGGAAAATTTATATTGTTAATATTGAAGGTGATGAAACTTTTAAAATTGAATTTCAAAGCGTTTTGTTCAGTTTTGAAATTATATTGTTTAAATTGAACTTAAATAATAGCCTTCCGAGGCACGGTCTCGGAAGTTGACGGAACCAGTTCTATTGGATCCGTAATATTGAATTATTATCGGATTTCAAATTTCGTATTGATCGAAGTTAGTGTGTGAGTGTACGATATATAAACGCGCTAAAAATTTAATTGATTATAATCGATTTGAAGTTGAATTTTAAATATAAGTGAACACTGTAGCAAGGCGTCTTCAACACGCTTCCTTTGCCTTCTCGAACACACCATCCCTCATCCTGTTTCTTTTTGAACAAGAGACCCTTATTCTCTCAGTTCGAAATCAAAGAAATAAAATCAATGGCCGAATGATTTCTTTTCCCTCTTCATTTCAGATAACGAAATCGAATACCGTTCTCTTTCCCTTCTCTCCTCTTATAAATCGCAGTCTCCCTTGACAAATTCAAAGAAAAAAAAAACAACGGAGCATCTCAGTTAAAAACAAATTAATAATCGCAGCTCGATTTCCTTTTATTTCATTCTCGAATCAACGCGAAGTCATCGCGATCTGGAGGGGCGTAGCCGGAGGAACTCGTCAGTTCGACGATCTCGTTTGCTTGGGTTTCGATTTAAGGGCAAGTGTGGCCTTCGATTCGAGCTGGAGTGTCTCGAGGCCAGATGAAAGGGGAAGCAACGACACCCAGGCGCGTTCGAGGCAGGGAGACGAGCTGGAGCTCGTGCGCATCTCGACCCAAGGTCGCGAGCCAGGAACGCGACGTCGTTGAGGTGCTCGGCCTCCTCAGTTCGTGGCCAGAGGTCTCGATTTGGAAGGATTCGACAGCGTCAGCGGTGGATGTGTGGGTCGAGCTCGCTGGAGTTCGTGATTGCAAACTGGGTTCGGCAAGGGCGTTCGCACTAGGGTTTCAGCTCGCGAGCGATCGTCGCGAAGCAGTGGGAGGGGCGACGTTGTTCAACCTCACTGCTGTTCGTCATGTCGGGCATTGGTGGTAGTCCTGCCATCTTCGGCATCGACAAGGCAGTAAGGTAAATTTTTGTTTTAATAGTATAAAATTCTGTTTAAATAGGTAGTATATATATATGTGTGAGAATATTATGAAATGTTTAAACAGAAATTTTGCATATATGTATAAGTGTATATGTCTAAGATTTTGGAATTTAAAGAGATTTTAAAATATAAAATTTATATAAAATTAGACGAGTGGTTTAAAATAAAATCATTAGTTAATTAAATTATCAGGTGAGAATTTAATTATTCGATTACTCTGGTTCCGAAAGATAATTTATTTTAAGAAAGAACAAACAAATGAAAAAGTTTTAATTTTGGAAATAAATTTATCAAGTAGAAATTTAATTGCTTGATTTGGTTCGAATATTAATAAATTTATATAATTGTTATACAAGGGTTAAAATCAAAGAAGCAAGTCTAGACGATATGGATTGCAAAACAGGATTTAAAGGTGAGTTAATCTCACTCAGTTAAATTTTAATTTAAATTTAATTGGTTAAATTTAAATATTTGATTGAATAATTGCATTGATTGGATTGATATTGTTATGGATGATATGGTATATAGTAGTATATACCAATATATATATTGGCATATGTATATATTGGAGTTGATATTCCCGCATTTATATAGCGGATGAGACCCTATGCGCCGCATAATAGCGGATGATATTTATTTAAATCCCATATACCGCGATATTCCACCTCGAAGTGGAATTGGTATTGTGCTAACGTCTGTGGATGCAGGGAAACAGGTTGGAGGGATCCAACTGGATTCCTCAAAAATTTATTTTATTATTCCGTGATCTGAATATTGATATCCTGTGATGATCTGATATTGGATGTTGTGGTTGATTGAATTCCCGGTATAATAAATTTTGAAAATCTATGGAATTGAATTTTTGAAGAAAATAAAGAATAGAAATTTAAGTAAATTGGAATAAATTTAATAGTGAATTAAAAATAAGATAAAATAAAGTGAATTGGAATTGTAGTAAATATGGGAAAAAGGAATTTAGATTTACGAAGGAGTAATAAATTTAAAACTCAAGTGATATGGTTTTTAAAGAAATAAAGAAATTATTTTTAATTCAATGAGTTAATTTAATTAAAAGCGTTAATAAGGAATGTTGGGAATTTAAAATAGGAATTTTCAGTTAAAGGGGTTTTAACTAGAAATTAAAAATTAAAAACCCGAATAATTGTAGTTGAAATAAATAAGGTAAATAAGGGAATTTTATTTCAAGATAAAGCAAATTTGAAATAAAATTGTAGAATTGATCTAAATATTGAAACTGGGAAATTTTAAAGAGGAATGAGATTTTGAGATCTATAAACTGAGTTTATAAAGTGAAGCGGATTTTAATATAAATTCAAGGTGTGAATTTATAAAGGATTATGAATCTGTTTTAAAAATAAACAGAGATTTATTTTAAAGGTAGTGAAAGAGAAGTATTTGCTGGATAGCTAAGTACATTTTGTTTTAAAAAGAAATTTTAAATATTTGTTAAAGATTTATTGTTATTTTTAAAAGTCAAGTTTTAAAAATCTAATATTTCCAAATGTTAAATTTCTAAAGTAAGTAATTTTCAATCTATTATTGTAGTTAATACAAATGAGATTTGATAATATGTTTTAAAAGGAAATTTGTTTATATTCTTTAAAATGGTTTTATTTAAATATCTTTAAATATATATTTTAACTTTAATATTAAAGAAGTTTAAAAAGGCGTTCTTATAAAGTATTTTTATAATAAAGTGTTTTAAAATTATTTTAAAAATCTAAAATGGTTTTGTACTTGGCATTCCAGTGAAAATAAATATTTGGGAAATTGTTCCGTGAGAGGAATATAGTTTGAAATTGTTTCCAATGGAAATTGAAATGAAAATAATATCTTGTGAAGATATTTTGAGGGATATAAATAATTTAGGGAGATTATTGATTGTTGATGGTTGTTATGGATGTTAATTGATAGTTAAACAACCCACTATCAATATTGGCCAAATGCGCTGATCGTTTCGAAGAGACCGGGATCGGGTTTCCGTATACCGGGATTCTAGGTCTGGAGACTCGAAAACCACTTCGATCCGGTTTGTACGTTTCGTGGGGAAACGAGGGTAATATAGATAAGGGAATAGTGTTATCAGTTCTGTTCGGACCTGGAACGGACTTGTATGGATGAATGCTTTCGGACATCGTCAGGGGACGATGGGCATTCTAAGTGAAACATTCTGAAGGTAACGTTTAGCCTCAAGCCTCATCAACCGGGAATGACTGAAAATCAGGGGTTATGCAGCAAGGCTTCGTGGGTAGCACCCACTTGAGAGTAAAGTCATCCCTGTCTAGATGTCCCTTTTATTTCGGCTTAGTGGTGCGGTTGCTGATCCCAACCGTGGGGTGATTTTATTTGGAATTATCCAGTAAGGGATGATTCCGGCCTTGTGTTGCAGGGGAGCGGGCGTACTCCTCGGTACTGTGATCTAGGCCACGTACTGTGACAGGTGGTACCCCAGTGCCTAGTCATTCGTTGGAAATCCATTCTCCCTACGTGCCTTGTACGAGTTTTGTTTGTATTACCCACGTTGTGGCTAGTATGCTGGAATTTAATCATGTAACAATTTCAGCTATTTTAATAAGTATTTGTGAATAGACACTATTATAATATCAGAGGATTTTGATAAAAAGTGTTTTAGCTATCGTAAGGTAAAAACCCGACATGTTTATTTGTGGCGTGGTCTTACGAGATGCTTTTGTTTTCAAAAGGATTTTTGAAACTTTAATAATCAATTGAGTGTGATTTTCTCACGCTGGTTTTCCAGACTGACTCGGGTATTGTTTTATATGATGCTCGGGTCAGACCGAGATAAACAGGTTCAGATTGTAGCTGTGGAGCTCAGGAGACGAGCTGGATGGCGATACGTACTTCCGTATTTGTTTATTGTTCCGCTGTGTATATTGGATGTATATCATTGATGTGATGAACTCTGATGTTGGATTCTGTAATGTATTGTATAAACAGATATATTTTTCTGTTTGAGTAAAGATCTGTTTTGTATATATTATATTTTATTCCGCTACGATGTGAGATTCTGTTGTTGATTTTCTGTTTCTTCTTCTTCTACCTCTTCTTCTTTAACACTAATGGTTCGATTTTCCGGGACTGGAAAGTCGGGTCGTTACAGTTGGTATCAGAGCTTAGGTTGGCGGTAACCTTGGCTCTGGTGGGAATTTTGAGTGTAATAATATCTATGAGTGCGTATTTGTTAGTGAATATAAAATGGTTTTATATTGTGTTGATTGATTTATTGAGTGGTATATGAACCTTCGTCGGCACAGCCTCGAAACTGGATCGAAGGGGTTTCTAAACACTCGAATAGAACAATTCAACACAATATTGTTTTAAAATGGGTAGATGAAATAATTTTACCCAAATTATTTTTGTATATAAAGAATATAAATTTTTGTAAAGTATTATAGTATTTGGATGTTTGGATGAAAATATTCTAACAAATAAAATATATATATATGGTAAGATTATAAAATTAGGAAGATATACATAATCAATGGGAATTTGCATAAGTGTAAATTGTACAAATGAATTATAGCTAAAAAAAAAAAAATTTGATTTAATCAAATTGGTAAATTAAAACCCGGAGATTTTGGAAGTGTTTTCAAAGTGTTTTGAAGATAAATAATAGCATTATTATTTTGAAAAGAATTTCGGAAAGGAAATTGTTTCAAATAAATTTTTGTAAGGGATATAGCAATAAATTCACTTCAGTTGCTGGAAAATAATTCGGAGGATGACGGCCGCATCTTCAGAATTTATTTTCGAACTTCTGAGTGACGGATTGCTGCCAAATTGATTTACTCAGAAAAATTTGCTTTGTTTTTGAAATTTTCAAAGGAAATTTGTTGGAAATAAAGCCAGGATTGATTTAAAAATTTGAGAGGTGTGATTTTGAAATAAATGGTGATTTCAAAATGATTGAAACTAAAAGCCGGGTAAATAAAAATTAAGTTAAGATGAATGAGCTTAAACTGAGTTAAATTTTTGAGTGGGATTTGAATCAAATTGAAATTTGAGTTAAAATAAATTTAATTTGGTTAATGGTGCAGAAATTAATTTGTTAGAGAATTTAAATTGATTATGGCTAGAATGCAAAATTTTAGCAAAGTAAGTGGATTAAATTTTGGATAAATCGGAATTGAATGGAATGGAGGAATAGGAAAATAAGTTGAAGTGTATGAACTTAAGTTAAGTATAGTATTGAGTTGGATTTGAATTAAACTGAAATCAAATCCAGCTGTATTGGAATTAAGTTAAAATTTAAATGAATTGAGTATAAATGATGTTGAAATAGATAAATTCTTACCTAAATAAATGGAAGGAAGTTGAATAAGAAATTAAACTGGAATTAATAAAATTCCCCAGCTTATAAAAGAATTGAAACCCATTGGATAAAATATACTGGCCTAAATAAAAATGATTTGTGAAGAAATAAATCCAATTCGAGTAAGAATAAATTAAATACGACTTTAGATATTATTTTAAAAAAATGAATGTGAATTAAATGATAAAATATAACTTGAGTATAAAAATAGTCAACGCATTGTGTAAGCAGATTAATATTTAATCAAGTTATTATCAATGAAATGAAGTTAGATTATATTATTTTAATAAATGAATGGAATGAAATGGAACAGATTTTGAGTTAGCAATAGAGTTTGGAAATAAACTCGAAGTTTAAATAGAATTCGACCTGGGTTGACAATGGATTAAAATAAGTAGAGGGGTTGTAAAAATAAAAATAAAATGGAATTGGATTAAAGTGGTGATGGTTTGTATTGCAAATAAAGTCCAATTTAGTAGAGATAAATTGAAATGGCCTTGCTATTAATCAAATAAATTTGGGATGAGAATCAAATTAAAATGGAAATGGTTGTAGTCGAGTTTAATAAAATAGTTTGGGATAAACTTTTTGGATGAAACGGAAGTTTAATAAATTGATTTTTGAAATCAATTGAAATGAATATGTATTCATTTTGTTTAAAAATTTGAATTGAATGTAAGAAAAAGTGGAAACTATTCGAATTAAATGGAATAGTATGTGAATTTATTGCAACAATTTAAAACTAGAATTGAAACCTTGCATATGTGTTTAAAAATGTATATCACATACATTACTTACGGAATCTGGGTGATAGCTGTTTGAATATAAATGAAATGTTAGTAAATTGCATATATTTGTTACTTATACGTTTGAATTGAGTAAGTACAGATTCAGGGAAGCCGTTTGGCTGTATTTGGACGTGCAAAATGCAAATTTAATAAGCCACTTGCTTCAAAATGCTAAAATAAAGGTACGTCTACGCAAAAATTCAAAATAGGAGATATGAACTGCATATATTGATATATATTGTGATTCCGGCCTGAGGCCGATGTATATATATATTTGTGCATCCTGCGATATCGCAGAAGTCCCTCCGTACAAAGGAGACTCTGCCAAAAATTTTCATAAATTTTGGGAGTTAGAAAATTTTTGGAAATTTTCATTAACGATAAATGATTTAAATTTGCTAAGCAAATAAAATTGAAACTGGATATTGAAATCTAATTCAAATGTGAATGTAAAGTGAAGTGAAATCGAAGGAACTAAGGAAAGTAAAGTTTGTAAATAAATTTTAATTGAGATTTAAATTAATTAGTAAGTGTAGCTAATTCAATATTCAAAATGGAATTGTAAAGGGCAAAAGTGATTTGAATTTAATATGAACTTCAATAGTGAAGTGGAAATAAATGTAAGAAATATGTAAACTATTTATATTGAACTTAAGAAGTATGGTGAGATTCTTAAGTAAGTTGGTAATAGGAAAATACTGAGTAAATGATTGAATGAAGATTTAAAACTGAAAGTTATGAAACGGGATGATAATTCTGGATAAGTGAATAGAAATCAAAATGAATGTGAATAAAAGAAATTGATATAGCTAATAATCAATTGAAATTAATACGTAGCATGTACGTATATTATTTTATTCGCATAGCTATTTGATCCAGAATTTGAGCATAGAATTTCAAGGTGATTATACCGATCCGGGTAGGATTTTTCACTCGATTTTCGACGGCGAACCTGGATATGGATTGTTGATTGATTCTGGATATTCTCTATCATAGTTGTGACTATGCAAGGAGAATGACGGTTTCTGATCAAGAAACCAGATCTGAGTCCGCACTAGGAAGTCGGGTGGACGATACTAGTTCGGAAGTGAAATTGTGTGATCGATTGAGCGATCGAATGTGATTTTGCGTACGGATGGTATATGTGCATCGTACGGGCTTAAGTAAAGCAAATATTGAAAATTTGTAAGGAAAGTATAAAATGACTTTGGAATTGTGATTTAATATTATTGCTTAGTAGGATATACAGGTGTATAAAAGCAATGGATAAATTGGGATTTTTGATTTTAGAAGATAAATTTTAATGGCCCGACTAAAGGTATGTATTTAAATTACTATATGAAATTTGATTGGGTTTTGATCCAGCCACTTGGCTTTTTGTTTTCTTTTTGAGATTGGGAGGCCGTAGAGCCATTTTGTAGTAGTACCGAGCTAGCCGCGCAAAGGAGACGCTGGCGAAATTTTTCAGAAATTTAGGGAGTTAGAAAAATTTCGAGAAAATTTTGATAATTCAAATTTTGAATTCAAATATAAAATTTGAATTGATAAGAAGTGATATGGGATACGACTTATGGATAGGTTTGGGAATGTTAGTAAGAGGGATAGGGTGTCTTTATTTAAAGAATTGTTATGGAAAGTTGTTAAAACTATTTGGATTGGGGAAATAGAACGGGTATCGAATCATTTCTCTTAACTGGTAATTTCGGGGACGAAATTCTTTTAAGGGGGGAGGAATGTGACGACCCGGAATTTTTGTATATTTGAAATGGGAATATTTAATTTATTTTAAATATTCGAAGGTTAAATTTTAACTTTAATTTCAAATATACAGTATTTATTGGATGATAGATTATTGAATTAAATAATTGAAAATAGGGTAAAATAGAGAATTCTGAGTCTTGAGCCTGTTAAAAATAGTTTAAAGGTTCGGAAAATTTATATTGTTAATATTGAAGGTGATGAAACTTTTAAAATTGAATTTCAAAGCGTTTTGTTCAGTTTTGAAATTATATTGTTTAAATTGAACTTAAATAATAGCCTTTCGAGGCACGGTCTCGGAAGTTGACGGAACCAGTTCTATTGGATCCGTAATATTGAATTATTATCGGATTTCAAATTTCGTATTGATCGGAGTTAGTGTGTGAGTGTACGATATATAAACGCGCTAAAAATTTAATTGATTATAATCGATTTGAATTTTAAATATAAGTGAACACTGTAGCAAGGCGTCTTCAACACGCTTCCTTTGCCTTCTCGAACACACCATCCCTCATCCTGTTTCTTTTTGAACACGAGACCCTTATTCTCTCAGTTCGAAATCAAAGAAATAAAATCAATGGCCGAACGATTTCTTTTCCCTCTTCATTTCAGATAACGAAATCGAATACCGTTCTCTTTCCCTTCTCTCCTCTTATAAATCGCAGTCTCCCTTGACAAATTCAAAGAAAAAAAAAACAACGGAGCATCTCAGTTAAAAACAAATTAATAATCGCGGCTCGATTTCCTTTTATTTCATTCTCGAATCAACGCGAAGTCATCGCGATCTGGAGGGGCGTAGCCGGAGGAACTCGTCAGTTCGACGATCTCGTTTGCTTGGGTTTCGATTTAAGGGAAAGTGTGGCCTTCGATTCAAGCTGGGGTGTCTCGAGGCCAGATGAAAGGGGAAGCAACGACACCCAGGCGCGTTCGAGGCAGGGAGACGAGCTGGAGCTCGTGCGCATCTCGACCCAAGGTCGCGAGCCAGGAACGCGACATCGTTGAGGTGCTCGGCCTCCTCAGTTCGTGGCCGGAGGTCTCGATTTGGAAGGATTCGACAGCGTCAGCGGTGGATGTGTGGGTCGAGCTCGCTGGAGTTCGTGATTGCAAACTGGGTTCGGCAAGGGCGTTCGCACTAGGGTTTCAGCTCGCGAGCGATCGTCGCGAAGCAGTGGGAGGGGCGACGTTGTTCAACCTCACTGCTGTTCGTCATGTCGGGCATTGGTGGTAGTCCTGCCATCTTCGGCATCGACAAGGCAGTAAGGTAAATTTTTGTTTTAATAGTATAAAATTCTGTTTAAATAGGTAGTATATATATATGTGTGAGAATATTATGAAATGTTTAAACAGAAATTTTGCATATATGTATAAGTGTATATGTCTAAGATTTTGGAATTTAAAGAGATTTTAAAATATAAAATTTATATAAAATTAGACGAGTGGTTTAAAATAAAATCATTAGTTAATTAAATTATCAGGTGAGAATTTAATTATTCGATTACTCTGGTTCCGAAAGATAATTTATTTTAAGAAAGAACAAACAAATGAAAAAGTTTTAATTTTGGAAATAAATTTATCAAGTAGAAATTTAATTGCTTGATTTGGTTCGAATATTAATAAATTTATATAATTGTTATACAAGGGTTAAAATCAAAGAAGCAAGTCTAGACGATATGGATTGCAAAACAGGATTTAAAGGTGAGTTAATCTCACTCAGTTAAATTTTAATTTTAATTTAATTGGTTAAATTTAAATATTTGATTGAATAATTGCATTGATTGGATTGATATTGTTATGGATGATATGGTATATAGTAGTATATACCAATATATATATATATTGGCATATGTATATATTGGAGTTGATATTCCCGCATTTATATAGCGGATGAGACCCTATGCGCCGCATAATAGCGGATGATATTTATTTAAATCCCATATACCGCGATATTCCACCTCGAAGTGGAATTGGTATTGTGCTAACGTCTGTGGATGCAGGGAAACAGGTTGGAGGGATCCAACTGGATTCCTCAAAAATTTATTTTATTATTCCGTGATCTGAATATTGATATCCTGTGATGATCTGATATTGGATGTTGTGGTTGATTGAATTCCCGGTATAATAAATTTTGAAAATCTATGGAATTGAATTTTTGAAGAAAATAAAGAATAGAAATTTAAGTAAATTGGAATAAATTTAATAGTGAATTAAAAATAAGATAAAATAAAGTGAATTGGAATTGTAGTAAATATGGGAAAAAGGAATTTAGATTTACGAAGGAGTAATAAATTTAAAACTCAAGTGATATGGTTTTTAAAGAAATAAAGAAATTATTTTTAATTCAATGAGTTAATTTAATTAAAAGCGTTAATAAGGAATGTTGGGAATTTAAAATAGGAATTTTCAGTTAAAGGGGTTTTAACTAGAAATTAAAAATTAAAAACCCGAATAATTGTAGTTGAAATAAATAAGGTAAATAAGGGAATTTTATTTCAAGATAAAGCAAATTTGAAATAAAATTGTAGAATTGATCTAAATATTGAAACTGGGAAATTTTAAAGAGGAATGAGATTTTGAGATCTATAAACTGAGTTTATAAAGTGAAGCGGATTTTAATATAAATTCAAGGTGTGAATTTATAAAGGATTGTGAATCTGTTTTAAAAATAAACAGAGATTTATTTTAAAGGTAGTGAAAGAGAAGTATTTGCTGGATAGCTAAGTACATTTTGTTTTAAAAAGAAATTTTAAATATTTGTTAAAGATTTATTGTTATTTTTAAAAGTCAAGTTTTAAAAATCTAATATTTCCAAATGTTAAATTTCTAAAGTAAGTAATTTTCAATCTATTATTGTAGTTAATACAAATGAGATTTGATAATATGTTTTAAAAGGAAATTTGTTTATATTCTTTAAAATGGTTTTATTTAAATATCTTTAAATATATATTTTAACTTAAATATTAAAGAAGTTTAAAAAGGCGTTCTTATAAAGTATTTTTATAATAAAGTGTTTTAAAATTATTTTAAAAATCTAAAATGGTTTTGTACTTGGCATTCCAGTGAAAATAAATATTTGGGAAATTGTTCCGTGAGAGGATATAGTTTGAAATTGTTTCCAATGGAAATTGAAATGAAAATAATATCTTGTGAAGATATTTTGAGGGATATAAATAATTTGGGGAGATTATTGATTGTTGATGGTTGTTATGGATGTTAATTGATAGTTAAACAACCCACTATCAATATTGGCCAAATGCGCTGATCGTTTCGAAGAGACCGGGATCGGGTTTCCGTATACCGGGATTCTAGGTCTGGAGACTCGAAAACCACTTCGATCCGGTTTGTACGTTTCGTGGGGAAACGAGGGTAATATAGATAAGGGAATAGTGTTATCAGTTCTGTTCGGACCTGGAACGGACTTGTATGGATGAATGCTTTCGGACATCGTCAGGGGACGATGGGCATTCTAAGTGAAACATTCTGAAGGTAACGTTTAGCCTCAAGCCTCATCAACCGGGAATGACTGAAAATCAGGGGTTATGCAGCAAGGCTTCGTGGGTAGCACCCACTTGAGAGTAAAGTCATCCCTGTCTAGATGTCCCTTTTATTTCGGCTTAGTGGTGCGGTTGCTGATCCCAACCGTGGGGTGATTTTATTTGGAATTATCCAGTAAGGGATGATTCCGGCCTTGTGTTGCAGGGGAGCGGGCGTACTCCTCGGTACTGTGATCTAGGCCACGTACTGTGACAGGTGGTACCCCAGTGCCTAGTCATTCGTTGGAAATCCATTCTCCCTACGTGCCTTGTACGAGTTTTGTTTGTATTACCCACGTTGTGGCTAGTATGCTGGAATTTAATCATGTAACAATTTCAGCTATTTTAATAAGTATTTGTGAATAGACACTATTATAATATCAGAGGATTTTGATAAAAAGTGTTTTAGCTATCGTAAGGTAAAAACCCGACATGTTTATTTGTGGCGTGGTCTTACGAGATGCTTTTGTTTTCAAAAGGATTTTTGAAACTTTAATAATCAATTGAGTGTGATTTTCTCACGTTGGTTTTCCAGACTGACTCGGGTATTGTTTTATATGATGCTCGGGTCAGACCGAGATAAACAGGTTCATATTGTAGCTGTGGAGCTCAGGAGACGAGCTGGATGGCGATACGTACTTCCGTATTTGTTTATTGTTCCGCTGTGTATATTGGATGTATATCATTGATGTGATGAACTCTGATGTTGGATTCTGTAATGTATTGTATAAACAGATATATTTTTCTGTTTGAGTAAAGATCTGTTTTGTATATATTATATTTTATTCCGCTGCGATGTGAGATTCTGTTGTTGATTTTCTGTTTCTTCTTCTTCTACCTCTTCTTCTTTAACACTAATGGTTCGATTTTCCGGGACTGGAAAGTCGGGTCGTTACAATGATGGAATTGGCTCTCGATACATATTTCATTGTGTTCGGAATAGGGGTATAACATATAGAACGTCAGGCAGCACGCTTCGTTTGCAGTTGGGAAAATATTTATCGCGTGAATAGTGTTTTGTAATTGTCTATATAAGGCGAACATTTGCAAAATCCTAGTCTTCAAACCTTGGCCGCCATTCTTTTTCTTCAATGGTCGAAAATTTGCCTAGCTTCTCTTCTCATTTTCTTCCAATCCACTCGCAATCTCGACTCGGCTTCAACACGGAAGTTGTAGAGCTCGATTTTCTCTACAAGATCAACGGTTGGATCGAGTCAATGTCGCTCGAAATTGCCAGAATCGAGGAAATAGGGATGCGCGGGTGTTGGATTCTCGAGGCAAGACGACGGCGGTGGAGGCGACATGGTCGTAGGCGGGGGTGGAGCTCGGAGAGGCGGTTGCAGCGGTGGTGTCTGATGGAGTTTCGGTGGCTCTAGGCGGCGTGCGCATGGACGTTTGGGTCGCGATCGATAGGTTTTCTCGGTGGTTACGTAAGCACGTATGAGAGAGGGAGGGAAGCTGATTGGTTTCATTTTTTTATTTAATTATGTTAATTAACTTTAATTGTATTCAAATGTTTAAATACTCGCAACTTTTTCATGCAATGTCCGATTCGAATGAAATAATTTGCATTGGGTTTGTATCGACGTCGTCTACGACATTCACAAAGTCTATGAAATAATTTGCATTGGGATTGGAATTTATTTGACACTGGAAATTTTTAGTTTCAAATAAAGGTGAGCAGTTAAACCCATTCACAAAGTACTAAATTCCCTACTGTTAGTTAAACCAATTAACGAAGTGAAAATTTATATTGATTGTTAGTTGAAATTTAATTGACCGAAAATTTAATTTATTGAATTTGAATTGACCGAATTTAGATCGACATTTAAATTTGACTGTTAAATTGATAATTAAATTTGTTAGTTAAATTTGACCGAAAAATTTGACAGTTAAAATTGATAGTTAATGTGACATTAAATTGGATAGTTAAAATGTGACATTTAATTTGATAGTTAAATTGACATTTAACTTGATATTTAAACTGATGTTGATAATTGGAATTTCATATCACTTTTGAACACCCAACATTGATAGTTGTTGATTGTTGTGATATGGATGAATTGGTTGTATTGGATGTTGGTTGATATTGAGATGGATGATATTTGTGATTGGTTGTTATGTTGTTTAGTGATTTTGATATATCCATATTATCATCATGTTATTATCACTATTAATACAATTGATCATCTGTACATTGAATTTGGATATAGACTCCTGGACATATTATTTGGTATGTGAATTGTTGGATGTTGATTGCTTTTTGCAGAAATGTGATTGTAAAGCCATTTAGCGAAATTTGAAGACTTTTGATAAACTGGAATTTAGTTTCTGAAAATTACTTGAAATTTATTTATAGAATTTAAATTATAATTTTTAATAATAATATATATTTTTCCTAAAGAGTAATAAAAGGTTTACAAATTTTTCTATAACTTTAAAGAATAAAATGAAGTGTTTGTAAGAAGATCGATGTTGGAAATCCAACCATTAAATGATTTTGATATGTTTAAATGAGATTATCAAATTTTGAAAATCTGCAAAGTGTTGTAAAATCCTCTGAAACTGTAATAAATTATTTGAATAATACTTGATGTAGGAAATCTGAATTTATTTCGATGATTTAAAACAATTTGGAATATTAAACATTGAAGTTTTGTTTAAATGTGAAATATATTGAATCGATTTGTAGTTGATTAACTTATTGAAAACTCTATAGTGAGGATTTAAAACGGTAAAAACTTTATGGAAATTTGAAGCAAATGAAGTTATTGCAAATATGTTTCACTTGATTTTGATTTGACTTACAGGAGAATTTTTAGTCCTGACTCGAGTGTTTTGTTTTTCATTACGCTCGGGTCAGATCGAGTTTTTCAGTTATCGAAGACAGTTATTCTGAAGGACAAAGACGAAGATTTGGTATATCATATTTACTAGTATTGATTCCGTTGCACTGTTTCATTCTGTCTATTAAACTATATAACTCTGATAATATTGTATAACTCTGATTTATGTTGTAAATTTGAATTGAGTATATATTATTAAACAACTTCATGAATTGTTTATGTGATTATTATATTTTATCATTCCGCTGTGAGATTCTGTTATTGTTTTCTTTTCTTTTTATTTCTTTAAAATAAACCCATTGATAATCTATCTTTTAAATGGTTTAAGTTGGACTGTTCAAAAAGGTGGGTCGTCACAGTGCTATATAGCACTTATCGATTGCATCAAATTACAAATTTTTTTCATAAAACATACCGAACATTCTATATGAAATAATGACTATTTTTAGTGTCGACCGAAATATATAAACATAGTTATATTTCAGTGTGAATATTATGAATATTCGTTATGAATTAAAACTATAGTGTGGTATTTGTTTTAACAACAATTGTAATACAATTGAAAATAATGAAGTATCTAAAATTGTATACAATTATTTTGGAATTATAGGCTAAGCCGTAGTTTTGAGAAATAGTTTTATTATATGATTATGAGTCATACGACGCTGGTTAATTTTATCTCAAACAATTAAGGGCTATGAACCCATTTAGTGGTAGCGTCATAAGAGTTTCGAATTGATACATATAGATGTATGCAGCCGTAAGTCTATTAATACAAGAATGATTCCATGTACTTCGTTGTAACGACCCGTAAATTTCAACTGTTTTAATAACGTAATTAGTTGAAATTTTGCGAAATTTTAAACGATAAAATTTTGAAATAAAAATTTAATATTTGGAATACATCTAGTTAAACATAGCAACTGGTAAATTTTCGTCCGAAAATATGGAAGTTTATTTCGCGCGTAAATTCACTTCAATTTAATCAGTTAAAAAGCAATGAAAATAAAATATTTTCGAAACCTAAATATTTTTACATAGAAAAATTCTAAACCATCTTCTGAGCAAGATGTCAGTTTGTAGTTTTTCCAAATTCGGACATCTTTGGCTCCGTCGATCTTATTTTTCAGCGTTTTTCTTGCATTTTCCGCCAGTAGGAAAATTCGAATTTTTATAATTCAATCATACCACTGATATCTATATACCGTTTTGATCGTCTCGTCGTGCTGATCTCCGCACTATATTTATTTTTGCATTTTAAGGCCCGGTACGCGACGGAAACGAAGGAAAACAGTGCCGTATCGGTACCAGTTTTGTGCCCGTTGGATTTGTGACTTTTCATGTATTCAATGTTCAATGCAAACAGCTGTCAATGGCTAGAAATTAATTATTTCTTGGTTTCGTCAGATGTGACTATTTCTTTTCACTGGTTCAAACGTCCATTGGTTGCTGCATTTTCTCTTTTACTGTGCCTTTTGTTCTTCTCACTCAAACTCTCCCATCCCTTCCTCACGAAAAAAGAAACTTGCCTGCTAGCTTCCTTTCCATCACACCCCTCCACCCAATGAACCTCCCTTAGTGCTGCATGCCGAAGCCACAACCCCAGCTCCCCATCGCACAGCCTACATCCTCCGACCCACACAAACATCACCACCACCTTCCTCATCCACGTGAGACCCTATCTTCCGCCTCACCCACCAAACCCCACCTCAGCCATCATAGCCGCAAACCATCTACACCATCAAACTGACAACCCGTGGCTTCACTTGACTTCATCCATGAACGCCGCCATTCTTCCTTCGTCCAGATCCGAGCTCCGCCTACCAATCAGCGGCCACGCCTCTTCTTCCTCCCTCCACCTCCTCCTCCATCCAAACACACATAACCCCGCACCCTCCATCAGCTGTCGCCACCCAGCCCGAGCCTAGAAACCACATCCACCTCCGTTTTCCGTTCCCCTCACCTTCCATGCCGAAGCACGCAAGCAGTCCCTTCGGCCTCTCTGTCGTTCAACTAAATCAATCACCTCGTCACCCATATTTCCTCCTTTATATTAGGTAATATGTATATACATTGTTATTTTATATATTCTACTGTTTTATTTATGCATGGGCCAGCTACAGTTTTTGCTTGGAAAGTAATATATATCTATGACAAAGTTTTGATTTTTGTACACTTGTATGGATGTAAGATCTATACATTTTATAAGTTGCTTTTCATATTTATGTGCGGTTACAAATATACACATTTCGACAAAAAAGGTTTCACTTTCAGATTTCTGTTTGTATACTTTTATAATATGTAAATTTATTTAATACTTGTGGATGTTTATATATTGGTCTCGGTAGATAAATAGATCTGAGTTTGGGTTTCCACGTAAACAAATGATTTCTGTTATACTCTGTTTATATGTATTAGTTATAAGCATATGTGTTCTGTTTTATAAAGTGTACAATGTCCAAAAGTTTTAAAGTTACTTGTAAATTTTTTTTTTTTGAACAGCAGTTAGACTTCATGTTCACGGTATCATATCTCACTCAAGTTTTATCGGAATGAGTTGATTTTATTTTTAAAAAAGAGTTGAAGTTACCTAGTTTATGCCTGTCAAATTTTAGTAAAATCCGACATCGTTTGATTAGTGGTCGAGGATCTGGAAGTTGGACCCAGGCAGCTGTTCTTTTGTACTTGAAATTATTTTACACTGCTGCAAACACGACCTGAGTTCATGTTTGACGCATCGTATCTCTTCCGTCTTACGTCGAAATACAGTGATTCTTTTTTTGTTGGAAAGATTGAGTTTTCTATTTTATGTTCATGAATTTTCAGCTTCATGCGAGGTCATTTGATCCTCTGTTTCTCATTTGGAAGTTAGACCCAGACAGCTGTTCTTTTGTACTTAGAAATTATTTTACACTGCTGCAAACATGGCCTGAGTCTATGTTCGTGACATCGTAACTTTTCTCGTCTCTTGTCCAAAACAAATGAATCTTTTGCAGTTTGAAATACAAGTTTTGATCTTTATTCATACCAAATTTCAGACCATTTCGATCTCGGTAGCACATAGAATTTTATTGTTAAACTTTGATACAGGACATGTTTTATTTGTTGCTATGTTGAATGCTTTGATTTGATTTCATCGATTTCTGTTATCAGCTTTGATCGTTGAATTCGTGCCGATTTGTTTTGCTTGGATTCGTAACTCAATCTCTATGTCCGTATCAGTGTGCGTATCCGAGTCATCTTCTCGTGCATCTCTAGCCTCGAAAGGCGAGCAATCACTCACGATTAACGTTCTTATATTTAATTAAATTTGATTTCAATTGAAACGACAATTGAAATATGCTGCTGTTAGTTATTTATATTGCTATATTTATGCCATCATCTGTATCTGTTCACATGTGACACCTGACACCATTATCTGTTGTTTATATTGATATATATATGCCATCATCTGTATCTGTTCACATGTGACACCTGACACCATTATCTGTTATTTATATTGATATATATATATATGCCATCATCTGTATCTGTTCACCTGTGACATCTGACACCCTTATCTGTTATTTATACTGATGATATATGCCTGTTACCGTTGTTATATTATTATCATATCTGTTATCACTTTGCAAGTTCCCTGTTAGTATAGAATCACTATGGGTTGAAATGATACATACCCGAACGGACTTTAGAATAGGAGAAAATCGTTATGGGTTGAAATGATAAACCCAAGCGATTTTCAAATTAAATTAAATTTGGGATTTCGGGTTGAAAAGATATATACCCGAATATATTTTAAATTGCGGATTGGAATGATAAATATCCGTATCACTTGACCATAGGATAGAAAATTATATACAGACACCGTTGGTCTATATATAAATGTTTTGAAAAACATTTCTACGGTTTTGAAAGAAATATATGGTTTTAATAAATAATGATTTTAAAGATTTATTAAAGTTGATTTAATAAAGTGGATTTGAATCAATATGAAATATGTTTAAGTATTTATGTAAAAAGTATATTTTTAGAATATAGAATTTATAATGTTTCAGGTTGAAAGATAAATTTGAATTGATTTGGAATTCTTAACTATTTAAGAATTATACTTAAATAAGTTGATTTGAAATCTATTAAATTTGAAATTTTAAGATATGTTTTATAACTTGAATTAATTAAGAAGTGGCTTAAATGAATATTTCAAACTTATATAAATTTAAATGGGATATTTTGTCTATATAAATTTGTAAATTGAAGTTGTATTTTGATGTATTGAAATGATTAAAGAAATATTTCAGAAACTAAATGTAATGAAATTAAATTGGGACATAAATTGAATTATCGTATTTAGTTTTGGAAATGTCGAATATTTAAACTTTGAAATATATTGAAATTGAAATGGTTTATTTATGGTTCAAATAGGCATTTGAAATCGATAATTTGAAAGGGTTTATTGAGAAACTAAATTTAATTGAAATTGATGATTTGAGATTTAATTAAATTTTAATTTTGGAATTCGAGTTTATGTGAATTGATTTGTGAAATTTGAGGAAGCTATTTTATATAAAGTATTTAAACTATATCTAAAACTATTTATATTTTACTTTATAAATTTTAATATAAATTATTTTAATATAAATCATTTTCAGTATAAATTATTTTATTTAACTTATAACTATTTTATATAAACTATTTTATTTTATAAACTATTTTTCTATATATACAAATTTTAATATCTAAACTGTTTAAGAGGAAAGTGTTAGGATTTCAAAGCGTTATGAATTTCAAGGTTTTGATTTCCAAAGTGTTTTGATTTAAAAGGCTTACGATTTCGAAAGCGATGTAACTTTGGAAAGTGATATGATTTTGGAAATGGATTTATTTAAAGGAAAAGTGATATCGTATTGATACGGTTTTGAAATGGCAATGATATGTCGGTTTTGAAATATAACTATTTTGAAAATTTATTAAATGACCATCGGTGTAATAATACGTAGTTATTAAAGAGACCGGGATCGGATATGGACATACTCTCTGTCGATACCGAAACCACTTTAATAACTAATATACGCGGAGTGTTGATCCAGAATGAAGTGGATGGTTTGGTGAACGCGTTGACTGAAGAAAGAGAACGATTTTGGATGACCCTTGACATGACTAAAACAGGAGCCGCGCCGGGCCATTGAGGTTCGCCACCTCTAGCGGACACACATCTTCATTACCATATTTATTACTTTTGTGATTCGATTTGGGTGCACCCCTCGATTATGGAAGTGTTGTTTCGCGGTGTTGGGGTAGTAGCTGCTATGCCCAACATCAGTCCGGATCACGCAACTACTAGTATCCTAGTTGGTATTGCCTCATGTACCTTGTCATACCGATGATCTTATTCGCGACCACTACGATTTTGGTTTGTACCTTTAGTATATGGATTGCCCTCTGGTGACTTCCGGTTTTGGGGAAACTACGGTCTTGTATATGCTCTTGGGAATAAAATGTGTTAAGGATGGAATGGGCCATGACTTAACGCTATTTTGATATCGTACTTTACTGATTAGACATTATCTACTTAGCATATTCTACTGTATATATAGATAGTTTAATGGATCCTTAGAGGATGGTTATCCCAAACATCCTTTGAGTCACTTGTATTTCAGTCGTTATTTCACTTGAGTTGGATTTATTGATATAAGAATGTTAATCCTGACTCGACTGTTTTGTGTTTTCTTTACGCTCGGGTCAGACTGAGTGTACCAGTATTCGAGACTCACCTTTGGAGTTGGAGCTTCGCTTGGAGATCCAGCTATCTATCCAGCTTTCAGATATTCAGTTGATTCCAGTGATGTATTCTGATATTGTATTTGACTATTGAGTTCGAGACTTCTGTTGTATCTTGTTTAACTCTGTTATATATATAGTAGCTTCATGAACTACTATTCTTTTGTTTCCGCTGCATTATTGTTATATTACTCTGTGTCTGTGTCTATGATTTGTGATTATTTATTTACTGTATATGTTCAGTTTGGCCAATTTAAACTAACAATCTATTGTTTTTAATTATTCAAGTCCGACATGTGTGGATTTATTGTCGATTTGAATGGTCCAAAATAGTGGGTCGTTACAGTTGGTATCAGAGCTTTGGTAGCTCTAGGCAAAACTCAACATATAGGGTAAATGTATTTACAGAATCACTCTCATTCGAGTTTCAATCTCTTCCTTTGACTCAATTCCTTTGAATTTTTGAACGTTCTCCTCGGTTCCGAAATTCATTCGTGTCCTTCACTATTCATCTTCTTTCAATTCTGGAGCACCCCATAACTCCATTTTGAATGATATCTATAATAGGTCGGCGGTCTCGCCAATCTTCGAATAATTCGTAAAGGAGCAAAACTCCTTTACAATAGGCATTGATTTACCAGAGATTTCTGTATCCTCGGTTTACGATGCAATCTATCTCCTGCTATGCTTAAAATACTATCCCTTGAGATCTGATGTTGATTTACCCCGGAATCCTGCATCGATCTTATTCTGGAAGTCACGGTCGACCCGGTTAAGGTTGCCCACGATTTATATAAACTTATCCATCTTTCTATTTCATTATTTCATCATCTTATCTTTGTTTTGAACCTATTTTAAAAAAAATTCTCTTGATTTGAGTCCATCAAATTTGAATCTCTACCTTTGCTTTAAAATCTATTCTTGATCGACGAGCAAGGAAGTGTATTTGTAAATAAAAAAAATGTTTTAGATATTGTGTTGTTTGAGTTGTTATTATTGATTTGGGTTTTCGATCGATTCGTCTGATCAACGCTATCGATAGAATTTCCAAAACGCTTGAACAGAGCAAACTGACACAATATTATTTTTAAATTTGGTAAATAAAATAAATTTGAATAAATTATATTATATATATAAGTATGATTTTCGGAATTTTGATAGTTAATTGAATTGTTTGTTAATAAATAATATTGGATTTTAAATATGTCACCTAAACCATTGCCTTTTGTCTCATATATAAATAATTGAAATAAAAACATGGTTTATATTTTATTTGAAAATTGTACTGAATTTAAATCAAGAAACTGAGAATTTAAATTTTCGGTGATTTCAAACCTTGATTTGAAAGTTTTAAAGTGTATAGTATTTAAAATATTTTCATATAGAAATCATTCCAAAGAAATTTCAGATGTTTAAGCAATACTCTTCCCTTTGTCGCTGGAAAATAATTTCGATGATGACGGCCGCATCATCGACATTCATTTTCGAGTTTCGAAGTGGAGAAACCATTCTGTAGCTTTGCTACAGTTTTGTTTGGAAAATATTTTAATTTGAATTTCTTAAGTATGATTTGATTTATATATACATGGGTATATTATTTTAAATTTAATTTGATTTAGTATATATAGTATATACATAATTATCTCTAAAGGATTTGAAATAAAACGGAAATTTAATTCTTAAAATCATGTTAAAAGATGTTGTCAATTATAAATAAAGCTAAATTTGGAATAAGTATTTAAACATGAAATAATTAAATTTGAAAATTTTATTTGTATAGTACTAAATTGCATTTGAAAATAACTTACCTAAATTATTCAGAAGTTAAAATGTAATTGGATAATATACAATATAAAATAATTTTATAACTAAAATTTGGGTAGTTATAATAAATGTTATACACTAAATTTTGATTATAAAGATGTTAATAGAGTTAGATAGGATAATTAGTAAACTCAGTTAATAATGAAATAAATTTGTTTTGAAAGAACTAATAAATTTGTTTTGAAAGAATTAATAAATTGAAATTTGATCAACATGTGAAAATACCTTGAATTTAAAAGAAATTAATAGATGTAAATTAATTTAAATCAGAACTTTTATGTTTTAAATTAATTTATAAGGGTTAAATATATGTGAGTATATATATTAAGTATAATAAATTTAACAGTAATTTGGAATAAAGAAGAATTTAAAAAGAAAATATGATTATAATAAAAGACTATTCAAATTTATGGTTTTAGAAATTGTAAATTGAAGATAATTGGATAATAAGATAATGAATTTAGAAATAGTTGAGATTGATTTTAGTGAAATCAAATGGATTAAATCAATTATTGAATATCAATTAATTTAAATTTGAATTTATATGGTTTAAATTAATTGTTATTTTGTATTTCAAATCTATTTTCTTTCTGGTTGTTTCTATTCTCCTACCTCGTTCCTTTTCGGGGACGAAAAGTTTTGAGTGGGGGAGAGTGTAACGACCCGTAAATTTCAACTGTTTTAATAACGTAATTAGTTGAAATTTTGCGAAATTTTAAACGATAAAATTTTGAAATAAAAATTTAATATTTGGAATACATCTAGTTAAACATAGCAACTGGTAAATTTTCGTCCGAAAATATGGAAGTTTATTTCGCGCGTAAATTCACTTCAATTTAATCAATTAAAAAGCAATGAAAATAAAATATTTTCGAAACCTAAATATTTTTACATAGAAAAATTCTAAAACATATTTTGAGCAAGATGTCAGTTTGTAGTTTTTCCAAATTCGGATATCTTTGGCTTCGTCGATCTTATTTTTCAGCGTTTTTCTTGCATTTTCCGCCAGTAGGAAAATTCGAATTTTTATAATTCAATCATACCACTGATATCTATATACCGTTTTGATCGTCTCGTCGTGCTGATCTCCGCACTATATTTATTTTTGCATTTTAAGGCCCGGTACGCGACGGAAACGAAGGAAAACAGTGCCGTATCGGTACCAGTTTTGTGCCCGTTGGATTTGTGACTTTTCATGTATTCAATGTTCAATGCAAACAGCTGTCAACGGCTAGAAATTAATTATTTCTTGGTTTCATTAGATGTGACTATTGCTTTTCACTGGTTCAAACGTCCATTGGTTGCTGCATTTTCTCTTTTACTGTGCCTTTTGTTCTTCTCACTCAAACTCTCCCATCCCTTCCTCACGAAAAAAGAAACTTGCCTGCTAGCTTCCTTTCCATCACACCCCTCCACCCAATGAACCTCCCTTAGTGCTGCATGCTGAAGCCACAACCCCAGCTCCCCATCGCACAGCCTACATCCTTCGACCCACACAAACATCACCACCACCTTCCTCATCCACGTCAGACCCTATCTTCCGCCTCACCCACCAAACCCCACCTCAGCCATCATAGCCGCAAACCATCTACACCATCAAACTGACAACCCGCGGCTTCACTTGACTTCATCCATGAACGCCGCCGTTCTTCCTTCGTCCAGATCCGAGCTCCGCCTACCAATCAGCGGCCACGCCTCTTCTTCCTCCCTCCACCTCCGCCTCCATCCAAACACACATAACCCCGCACCCTCCATAAGCTGTCGCCACCCAGCCCGAGCCTAGAACCCACATCCACCTCCGTTTTCCGTTCCCCTCCCCTTCTATGCCGAAGCACGCAAGCAGTCCCTTCGGCCTCTCTGTCGTTCAACTAAATCAATCACCTCGTCACCCACATTTCCTCCTTTATATTAGGTAATATGTATATATATTGTTATTTTATATATTCTACTGTTTTATTTATGCATGGGCCAGCTACAGTTTTTGCTTGGAAAGTAATATATATCTATGACAAAGTTTTGATTTTTGTACACTTGTATGGATGTCAGATCTATACATTTTATAAGTTGCTTTTCATATTTATGTGCGGTTACAAATATACACATTTCGACAAAAAAGGTTTCACTTTCAAATTTCGGTTTGTATACTTTTATAATATGTAAATTTATTTAATACTTGTGGATGTTTATATATTGGTCTCGGTAGATAAATAGATCTGAGTTTGGGTTTCCACGTAAACAAATGATTTCTGTTATACTCTATTTATATGTATTAGTTATAAGCATATGTGTTCTGTTTTATAAAGTGTACAATGTCCAAAAGTTTTAAAGTTACTTGTAAATTTTTTTTTTTGAACAGTAGTTAGACTTCATGTTCACGGTATCATATCTCACTCAAGTTTTATCGGAATGGGTTGATTTTATTTTTAAAAAAGAGTCAAAGTTACCTAGTTTATGCTTGTCAAATTTCAGTAAAATCCGACATCGTTTGATTAGTGGTCGAGGATCTGGAAGTTGGACCCAGGCAGCTGTTCTTTTGTACTTGAAATTATTTTACACTGCTGCAAACACGACCTGAGTTCATGTTTGACACATCGTATCTCTTCCGTCTTACGTCGGAATATAGTGATTCTTTTTTTGTTGGAAAGATTGAGTTTTCTATTTTATGTTCACAAATTTTCAGCTTCATGCGAGCTCATTTGATCCTCTGTTTCTTATTTGGAAGTTAGACCCAGGCAGCTGTTTTTTGTACTTAGAAATTATTTTACACTGCTGCAAAAATGGCCTGAGTCTATGTTCGTGACATCGTAACTTTTCTTGTCTCTTGTCCAAAACAAATGAATCTTTTGCAGTTTGAAATACAAGTTTTGATCTTTATTCATACCAAATTTCAGACCATTTCGATCTCGGTAGCACATAGAATTTTATTGTTAAACTTTGATACAGGACATGTTTTATTTTTTGCTATGTTGAATGCTTTGATTTGATTTCATCGATTTCTGTTATCAGCTTTGATCGTTGAATTCGTGCCGATTTTTTTTGCTTGGATTCGTAACTCAATCTCTATGTCCGTATCAGTGTGCGTATCCGGGTCACCTTCTCGTGCATCTCTAGCCTCGAAAGGTGAGCAATCACTCACGATTAACATTCTTATATTTAATTAAATTTGATTTCAATTGAAATGACAATTGAAATATGCTGCTGTTAGTTATTTATATTGCTATATTTTTGCCATCATCTGTATCTGTTCACATGTGACACCTGACACCATTATCTGTTGTTTATATTGATATATATATATATGCCATCATCTGTATCTGTTCACATGTGACACCTGACACCATTATCTGTTATTTATATTGATATATATATATATATGCCATCATCTGTATCTGTTCACCTGTGACATCTGACACCCTTATCTGTTATTTATACTGATGATATATGCCTGTTACCGTTGTTATATTTTTATCATATCTGTTATCACTCTGCAAGTTCCCTGTTAGTATAGAATCACTATGGGTTGAAATGATACATACCCGAACGGACTTTAGAATAGGAGAAAATCGTTATGGGTTGAAATGATAAACCCAAGTGATTTTCAAATTAAATTAAATTTGGGATTTTGGGTTGAAAAGATATATACCCGAATATATTTTAAATTGTGGATTGGAATGATAAATATCCGTATCACTTGACCATAGGATAGAAAATTATATACAGACACCGTTGGTCTATATATAAATGTTTTAAAAAACATTTCTACGGTTTTGAAAGAAATATATGGTTTTAATAAATAATGATTTTAAAGATTTATTAAAGTTGATTTAATAAAGTGGATTTGAATCAATATGAAATATGTTTAAGTATTTATGTAAAAAGTATATTTTTAAAATATAGAATTTATAATGTTTCAGGTTGAAAGATAAATTTGAATTGATTTGGAATTCTTAACTATTTAAGAATTATACTTAAATAAGTTGATTTGAAATCTATTAAATTTGAAATTTTAAGATATGTTTTATAACTTGAATTAATTAAGAAGTGGCTTAAATGAATATTTCAAACTTATATAAATTTAAATGGGATATTTTGTCTATATAAATTTGTAAATTGAAGTTGTATTTTGATGTATTGAAATGATTAAATAAATATTTCAGAAACTAAATGTAATGAAATTAAATTGGGACATAAATTGAATTATCGTATTTAGTTTTGGAAATGTCGAATATTTAAACTTTGAAATATATTGAAATTGAAATGGTTTATTTATGGTTCAAATAGGCATTTGAAATCGATAATTTGAAAGGGTTTATTGAGAAACTAAATTGAATTGAAATTGATGATTTGAGATTTAATTAAATTTTAATTTTGGAATTCGAGTTTATGTGAATTGATTTGTGAAATTTGAGGAAGCTATTTTATATAAAGTATTTAAACTATATCTAAAACTATTTATATTTTACTTTATAAATTTTAATATAAATTATTTTAATATAAATCATTTTCAGTATAAATTATTTTATTTAACTTATAACTATTTTATATAAACTATTTTATTTTATAAACTATTTTTCTATATATACAAATTTTAATATCTAAACCGTTTAAGAGGAAAGTGTTAGGATTTCAAAGCGTTATGAATTTCATGGTTTTGATTTCCAAAGTGTTTTGATTTAAAAGACCTACGATTTCGAAAGCGATGTAACTTTGGAAAGTGATATGATTTTGGAAATGGATTTATTTAAAGGAAAAGTGATATCGTATTGATACGGTTTTGAATTGGCAATGATATATCGGTTTTGAAATATAACTATTTTGAAAATTTATTAAATGACCATCGGTGTAATAATACGTAGTTATTAAAGAGACCGGGATTGGATATGGACATACTCTCTGTCGATACCGAAACCACTTTAATAACTAATATACGCGGAGTGTTGATCCAGAATGAAGTGGATGGTTTGGTGAACGCGTTGACTGAAGAAAGAGAACGATTTTGGATGACCCTTGACATGACTAAAACAGGAGCCGCGCCGGGCCATTGAGGTTCGCCACCTCTAGCGGACACACTTCTTCGTTACCATATCTATTACTTTTGTGATTCGATTTGGGTGCACCCCTCGATTATGGGAGTGTTGTTTCGCGGTGTTGGGGTAGTAGCTGCTATGCCCAACATCAGTTCGGATCATGCAACTACTAGTATCCTAGTTGGTATTGCCTCATGTACTTTGTCATACTGATTATCCTATTCGCGACCACTACGATTTTGGTTTGTACCTTTAGTATATGGATTGCCCTCTGGTGACTTCCGGTTTTGGGGAAACTACGGTCTTGTATATGCTCTTGGGAATAAAATGTGTTAAGGATGGAATGGGCCATGACTTAACGCTATTTTGATATCGTACTTTATTGATTAGACATTATCTACTTAGCATATTCTACTGTATATATAGATAGTTTAATGGATCCTTAGAGGATGGTTATCCCAAACATCCTTTGAGTCACTTGTATTTCAGTCGTTATTTCACTTGAGTTGGATTTATTGATATAAGAATGTTAATCCTGACTCGAGTGTTTTGTGTTTTCTTTACGCTCGGGTCAGACTGAGTGTACCAGTATTCGAGACTCACCTTTGGAGTTGGAGCTTCGCTTGGAGATCCAGCTATCTATCCAGCTTTCAGATATTCAGTTGATTCCAGTGATGTATTCTGATATTGTATTTGACTATTGAGTTCGAGACTTCTGTTGTATCTTGTTTAACTCTGTTATATATATAGTAGCTTCATGAACTACTATTATTTTGTTTTCGCTGCATTATTGTTATATTACTCTGTGTCTGTGTCTGTGATCTGTGATTATTTATTTACTGTATATGTTCAGTTTTGCCAATTTAAACTAACATTGTTTTGAATTATTCAAGTCCGACATGTGTGGATTTATTGTCGATTTGAATGGTCCAAAATAGTGGGTCGTTACATTCGTCATATTCATCGATGAGTTATCACAGACATGAACATGTGTATTTGATATGCATGTGTAAGTATGTGATAAGCTCATAGAATATAAAATGAAAATAATATAACATGCAACATGAATGATTCGATTTGATTAAATAGGTGAGTATATTAGAAAGAGTTTCGTATATACCTAATATGAATAAAGATTCAGTATCAATGGTAACTCCCTCTCTAATACATAATGATGTATCGATAAGGAGTAATCGAACTTTGTTTAACAAAGCATGATTAATGATAAGTAAAGTTGAGTTAAATTCTTTATATAAGGTGTGTACTTAACAATAACACACGAGGTAAAAATCAATATCATCCAAAGATTAGCTTATGAAACCACATGAGATAAGGGTTTATAAGAAACCACTACATAACCTAGGCTAAGGAGTTGGCAGGTTATGCGAGTCGAATACTACACATAGTAATTGTACGTAAGGGATCTTGTATAAATCTTTCCAAGAGAATTTGAGAATGTTGGTCATTAGATGATTAATTTATATTGTGAACATAAATATATTATTAATTAATGCAAACACAGTTTTATATAAGGTAACTAATAAAATGCTTATGAATGTCCATTCCATTACATTAAAAACAACCATTGTTTCAAGAAATACCAACTTCATAGCGAAAGAATTTCTTTAACAAATTATTAGTATAAAATGAATGTAGATATGATCCAATGATAAAACTAATTAAAAGGGATGAAATGAAATTGGCCGAACCTAAATAAGCACAAATACATTAGAATGTCTAATGAGTATTTTTGTACATTAAAGAGAACTATGAGTTTCTTATCAGTGTCAAGAATAAATAATCCTATGTCGTTTAATTAAACTATTAAGAGTATTAACTCTATGATATTGTATGATGCGCAAATCCAAAATAGATTCCAAGTACATTATTAAAAATATGATTTTGATAGTTGTACACCAAGGGATATGATCCATTGGCCGCAAATGTGTCTTTAAGAGAAAGAAAATTGCAGTTGGAATATAGTGGGCTACATTAATAAGAATATTATCATGAATTTCAATTGTTGAAATTAATGTAACATATTCACCATTCGATGTGCTCAAGTTGGCTCGGATTTCAATCAAAAACTATAACATAGTATGACTTTATGTTTTGGTATATATATTGAAACAAAAAGTTTTGAATATAGATTTATAATAGTCTCTTTGCACATAACAACCAAAGTGTCCCCAAGTCAGTGGGAGGAACTTTGAGTTTGTGCGATCCAAGAATAGATATGAAAGTAGCATTCTAAAAAGAATCAAAATTGAACAAATGTTTTGATATAAGTATCAAATAGTTTGACAATTAGTCAAAATGTAGAGGAAGAGTGTGTTCATAAGAAAGAACGTTAAAAGATACATAGATATTTCCAAATCATTAAGTAAACAACATAATGCTAATTTTTAACCACATACTTGTGTTAAATACATTTTAATTATTTCAATACTCGATGTTAGATTTGTAAATGATGTCTTTTATAGTAAGTATAAAAGATATTGGGAATGTCCCAAAATGATATACAAGGACCTTATTCAAATGTTTGATACAAAACATGTAAGATGGATTCCTTGTGCATTGGCAATAAGAATTATCATACATGTTATGTTTTATACAATATCATGATTTGTTTATGTGTTTGATACATGAAGTAAGTATGAAATCCAAATAGATACCACTAAATGGCTGTCTGAGGTGCTTTCGTGTATTTATTAAATGCTAGAAAACTGTTTACATAAACAAATAACTCCTTATGAAGGAGTGTTCAGACTCAAACTTTCATAAGTAATATTTTGTATAATATGTCCATAATAAATTAAAGTTAAAAAACTTTTAGTTAGAAGTGTTCCAAATGAAAGACTGTGGCTAATTCAATGAAAAAGGCTAAGTGCATCGCATTAAATAGCGCCGCAATAAAAGCAGTGTATATAAATGCACAAATTTATAACTAAGCTAAGGGTGATTCCAAATGTTGAGAATCCTTTAACATTGTTATATGATAACAATGTCATGATATAGTTCATAGTAGAACTTAGAGCTCACTGAAAGTTGAGAGACATACTCTTAATTTTTATACATGATAAAGAGGTAGTTTATCAACGCTGGATGGAGCTGATTGACAGGGTAAATAATTGAAACGTAATAGCATACCCGTTCACCGAGGAATTGCGCCAATTGGTTTTGAGGAAACCAATTGGAGAAGTTGGAATAAGATTCCATAATTGACCCCAAGTGCAGGTGGGAGATTGATAGATTTAAGGGTATGCCCTAGGGGCGATTATGTAATTTGTTATGTATCTCTAACTCGACAATCAATCTTGTTCAAAATAAAAGGTGTTTTTTTATATACTTGATGTAATGTGTTATATTGATTAGTTAGTTTAATTAAAAGAGCATTTAATAGAAAATTCATAAATAGTATGTTTTGTGATAGTAGTTACAAAGTGTTGTAACCATGAGTAATTTATCACAATGAAAATAAATATACCATTTTTAATATTCCTAGTCAAGATGCATCGAGACTAAATATCGACACATCCGTTGAGACTAAAGTATGTAACGCTGTCTAGATGTTAGGCAGTGAATTACTCATGGCTGCTGTGGGATAATAAGGGGTTAGGTACTGATAGTTATTGGATAACTATAAAATGACACTCAATAGTTTTATGTTGATTAATGAAACTAAAGTCAAATAGAAAATGTCGAGTAACAAAATTACATAGTTCTTTTATTTTGAGAACACTGTTGATCTTCGATATGGAAGCTCCATTTTGGTTATAGTTAAATCATGGTATGTCATCCATCGACTATATTTGGGTCGAGTGCTTCCATTGAAAGTAAAACACTATTTAAGAGAGGATTCGTCTCCTCGGTTATATGAGGTTAGTATCATGGTCAACTATAAGTCAACTAAAAGTCAAAATCTCTGGCCAAAGCATTTTAGTTAATAATAATTGTTATTATTAAACCAAGGACTTTGTGTTTGGACTATAGAGTTGAATGAGGACGATATTGGAATTTTAGTCATTGCCAAATTCCATAAGTCCAAAGTGATATAGTTTTGACAAAGAGAATTGGTGTAAATAATAGTCACAACCGGGTAATGCTTAATAAAGTAAAATTAGATTTTACCGAAACCAAGTAAGTGATAAATTTAGCCAAAATGTCATACCACCTGCTAAGTGACGTGTGAACGTTAATATTTCAGTAGTTCAATATCAATCGCTGACTAAATTTATACTTGATGAGTCATACAACCGAAAGCGATGAATTATTCTTTGATCAAATTATTTAATTAATTTATAATTGTTATAGATTAATTAAATTAAAAATTATTTATGAAATATTATTTATAAATTTGATTTTGATTTGATAACGTATTTATAAAAGTTATAAATATATTAATCAATATACGATGTCGATAAGAATTTTGAATTAAATTTAAAATGTAGAATATTCATTTCGGCTCTATGTAATGACCCGGAATTTCGGATGCTTTGTCTTTAAATATCCAAATTATTTAAATATTTAAATCTTGGATTAAATATTATTAAAAATGATTTAACAACCTTGTAACCCCCATTTAAATCATAGGTAATGATGGTAAACTTGTTTTGGAAAAATGTTTATAAAAATAAATACTTTGACGAAATATCGATAACGTGACCGAAAATTGTTTTATAGATAAATAGCTTTTTACTCGTCAAAAGTTGTTCAAACTTTTTTCCATAAACTTATTTACTTAGGAAATCATTAAAATAAAATTAAAATATTCTATCATTTATGGAAATAAAACATTGAGGATGTCATGGGTGATGCCATAGAAGATATTTTGAAAATGGACTTTTATGGAAAGTCTTAAGTATTAAGTAAAGAAAATGAGGTGTAAAGGTAGCATGTAAGAAGGAGGGTCCTTTTTGACCTTTCATGGAAGGTAGAAGGTGGTTGTGACCTCTTGAAAAAGTCTATAATACACCCTTAAAGGTAAGGCTGTTCACTTTTTATAGATTATGAAAATAGTGGAAGTGGACTAACACTAATCCACTTTGTTCTTCAATAACTTTCTCTAATTAACTCAAATCTCTTCCAAACTTCACCAAACTTTTACCAACAGCTTATAACACCTTAAGAAGCTTAGATCTAAAGTCAAAAGTGGAGTAAGTGGAAGAAAAGGGGGAGCGCGGGTTTGGCCATGAGCATTGAAGATAGAGGGGCTTGCCTTGGTTTGAAGTGCTAAAGCTTGGATCTGTGGAAGTTTACGGACGGGAGGAAGTGTTCTTGGCTTTGTGAGTGTTTGAGATTATGTTTGGCTTGGATCTAAGTGAGTTATCTTACTATCATGTATTTATATATTGTGCATATATGTTGTGTGGTTGAAATATAAGGTTAAAGTGACATTAACTAATTAAAGTTATAAACTTTGGACTCCTCTTGGCTTTGAAAGCAAGTGATAACTTTATATTGTATAACATCACTTCTATTACTGATGTGGACTTGATTTGATGTTTAAATGGTTGTTTGGCTTGTGTTTTTAATTGAAGTATGTTTGAAAGCATTTGAAGTGAGAATACTCGCTATAAGTGCACTTCGATATTCCTTAACTTTAACTTGTGTAAATGGAAGATTTGTGATCTTAATTTGGGAAAATTTTATTTGGTTGTCCTATAAACATTTTTTGGTGTATGGTATAGTAAATAAATGGTTTGGAAAGTCACAGAAATTGTGGACCAAATCCGTGAAAGTTAGAAGAAAAAAGGTCGGTGTGGATGCACTTTGAGAATGCCTTACGTTCGACGATTTTCAAAGTTAACTTTGCGAGATATCCTGGGGTTTCTTTGAATTTTTTGATAAGTACTATAAGTGTACTTATTATTGGAAAAATATGGAAGTTTATATCATTCATTCACCCGTAAAACAAAGTTGCAAAATGTTATAGCGAGAAGAAGGTCGCTATATAGTACTTTGAAATGCCAGTTTTCGGGAATTTTTCTAAATAAATTGAAAGATACCCTTAGTGTTTTTTTTCCATGGTATTTAATTACCTCAAGGGTAGTACTTATTTTAAATATTTCAAGTCTTAGATCGCTTGATAAAGTGGTGAAAACTAGTTACAGAGATTGTGCTTTTCAATGTTATTCTTTAATAAGGACTTTTAACAGCATTTATAAATGTTGTAGTAAGTTGCTTATGGTTTTAAGTGTTTAAAAATGATATTTAAATTTGGTATTTTTCCTAATATTTAAGGATGTTTTCTAAAATATTTTTCATTATTTTAAAGTTGGTCCGAAGTTGAAATATATTTTAAATATTTATTTATGAAATTTGAAAATAAAAGGGTTTTAAATTATAACATATCGTTTTTAATTATTTTCGTCAAGTTATAAATTTGTTATTTTCAAGTAATATTTCACATAGATATTTGAAACCTATTTATAAGAATTTTAAAGTGTGCATATATATATATATATATAAGTTTTGAAACAGGAAATTAGCTATGCTTAACACTAAAAGCCAACGAAGTAGGCTTATCTATTTATAAGTGTTAAGATTGATGTTCGAGTAGGGATAAAAGCAATATTGTTCTAATCTACCGCCTGCCCTCTTGACTGAGGAATAGTTAACTCGGGAATGTCGGAAAAGGGTTAATCATGTTGATTTCTTATTCCTTTAAGTCATAATACTATACTTAACACTAAAAGCTAACGAGGTAGACTTTTCTATCTGTGAGATTCAAGAATGAAGTGTTTAGGCAAGGCTTTGATATGCAACTAGTGTTTTAACTTACCTGGATTCACTCTTGAATGTGAGATAATATAAGTTGAAATGTCAGAAATGAGTTAGGTACACGAGTCGTGATTTCTATAAGCAATCGTTTCTAACAGGATAGTCGATTAGTCAACTATCGAACTTAACCAAATGTTAACTTAGATCTTTAAAAAAATGTTTCTAAAGATAATATAAGTATAGAATGGTTTTGGGTTTGTTGTGACCATGTGTTAATAACATTCTTCTTTAATCCTTTTTTTATTATACTTGTGAATGTAAATAGATCTTAAAGAATGTTTTAAAGAAAAACATAAGTGGAATGGTTTTTGTTTTAGGTTTGTAGTGACATTATTTGAGAAACATTAGCCTTAAACCTTTTGAATGGATTTGTAAAAGCATTTAGATCCTTAAAATGGATACTTTAAAGGAAATTACAAATATGGAATCTTTTGGAAAATGATAGAAAAAGTAAAGGTTTAAAGTAAGAAATCTTGTTAATGATTTGTGAATATACTTGTACCATTTGAGATAAACATATGAATACTTTTTAAAGTATTGAAAGAGTAAAAATGAATAGTAGTGATTGATAAATGAAGTTTTATTACATAAAACAAGTTTTACTGAAAGAGGTTTTAATTAATAAAAGTATTAATTAAATAAAATGGGGACAAGAAGTCTCTTATGTCATTTAATCGTGCTTTATGTGACTTAATCGTGTTTTGTGTGTTTATTCGTTTATGGAATGTATTTTGTGACGCCCCACCTCTATACTCACACTAACCAAGGACACTACTCGGTAATGCCGTCCATTAGTACGAAGAATAAGGCTGTTGAGGAGCGACCATCTGTGTAATTGCTTTGGGCGAGTACTGATATGTTAGATAGTATGTCATGCATTTCATTACAAGAGGAAATTTGACATATCAAATACAAACTCAAAGCTACTACACAGTGGCTATGTGGCCTTCGGAAGCAAATATTGAGTAAGCATAACATAAATCAGTCACAGATATTCATATCACAAAGGCAGAAACAGATATGAATATAACACATAGAAGTGTACATCAAAGTAATGGTCATACAAGA
Organism: Allium fistulosum; assembly: GCA_030737815.1. Classification (NCBI taxonomy): domain Eukaryota; kingdom Viridiplantae; phylum Streptophyta; class Magnoliopsida; order Asparagales; family Amaryllidaceae; genus Allium; species Allium fistulosum. The sequence goes on from CM060905.1 coordinate 1,115,410,692, forward strand.
TCCACTACATCACAAAAGAAAAGGTACAAATGCTAGACAAAAGAATATGTATACATCAAGGAGTCCCTATCTAAAATGTATAAAAACAAAAACTACTAAGCTAAAGTAGTTAGCCAAAAGTCAGAAGATAGTCCCTGCTAAGAAGTCAAGTGGAAGCACCTGAAACATCTCGGTTTGACCCGAGTATTATTTAAGAAGGAAAATAAAAAATGGATCAGTCCAGCTATAAATATCATACAAAATGAGATAGGATAAGAGATCTGACAAAAATATATGATAACAATAATGTCATACTGTGACAAGTATATATTTTATAATAATGAAAATCATACAATATCTCAAATCTCATCAAATATCCAAAAAGGATATCATATTCTTTAGTTTATTTGTAACAACCCGCATATTTTACGATTGTATATTTAAATATTTTATTTAAATATAACATCGTTAATCGGATTAAAGTCCGAAATGTTACTTTTTGTAAAAAGTCGAATTGAGACTCGAGACCACTTCCATTGAGTCCAAAATGGCGTTTACAACTTTTTTGAGTATAAACATCGATATGTTTGGAGTTGAGTAGAATTTGCTATTTTTCTACTTGGGCTTTGGGTTTCAGCCCACTAACCCATCTTAATACCCTAACTCAGCCCCTCTTCTCATTTCATTATCATTTCCTAATACATTCAAGCTTAAGTAGAAATGGGGAAAAAAGATTGGAAATAGAAATTCCAAACCATAGTTTGATTTGGAAACACAAGTTCTTGCTCCAAAATCCAAGAGATGCTTAGGTAAGCATCCTCTTCATCTTCTCCATCTCTATATCTCTTCAATTTCAGAAATTCCTAAACCCTAACTTAGGAAATATTTGCTAATTAGCTTAGATTGGAGCTTCTTGAGTTGAGATTGAAGAGGAATTGGTCTTTCCTTTGTTTTCAAGCTTCTCACTTGTGTTTTGAATTTAAAAATATGAGTTCTTTAACTCACATCTACGTCAATAGCTATCATTGTTGTTTGGTATGAATTCCTAACATTTGTGCATATTCATTTGCTTTTGATTTGAATTGATTTGGTGAATTTTCCAAATTTTGGTGTTTTGGTCCAATTTTATGAAAATCCTACTATGGATGTTTGGACATTGATATTTGGGGTGTATCGAAGAGCCTTTAAGGCTGGGTTGTCACTTGGCGTAAATCCTTAGTCGTCGTTGCTCGTCCGATCACTTCCGATACGTTTTGGCCACTTTGGCCTAGGCAAATTGTTGCCCAGACAAGGTGACCAGACATTTGGTGACCAAGTCCAGACGTCTGGTTTGGACCTGGAGCAAAAAAATATATGCACGTAGATTAATAAAAAAAGAAGACAGAAAAACTAATTTCAGACGTTTGAATTATAATTTCAGACGTCTGAAATGGTTTCAGACGTCTGGTTTGCCAAACCAGACGTTTGGAAGGGCTTTTCTGGAATTTCTAGAACCTAAATCCAGACGTCTTGATGGACCCCCCAGACGTTTGGAACTGTGTATTTTTGCCTGTTTAGGCTTTTCTTGATTGAATTTCCATTGTTTATCGATTTTAGTTGCTCCGATTAGTTGTTATCACTTTTATCGACCTTGATGGCTTTTTTTCGATATTTTTGGGAATATCCAATTTGATGGATTTGGTATCGATTTCTTTGGATTTAATTCACGTCTTCGTATGTGAATCTTTGGTGATTGATTGTTTCTACAATCATTTTTGTGATTTGTCATTTCTAAATACAAAGGTTTCTATACTAGTAGTAAATACTCAAACTCTTTCATCAAAACGATTTCGACACTATTTTAAATATAAAGCTCTCTTTTAAAACCATTTTCCAATCTATTAGTATATACAAACTTTTACCTCATCCGTATGAGAAATCTAATTAAACAGCTTAGCAAAACAAGTGGTATGAAACGCTTGCGTTTACTTTGTCGGTTAATTCTTAGACTTGTTCGATTGAAACCTTGTGACAATTTTCGAGTGGAAATCTACAATTTGTTCGTAAATATTTAAGTTAAGCTAGTGGTTATGGGACATGAAGCTAAACTCATTTATTTACTAGCTTAGTGTAATCGACACTTCTTGATGATAAATGATGATCATTTTATGATTTAGACTAGCGATGTGCGATGTCTCTTTGTTCGCATGGGGGACTATACCCTGTTCTATTGAGCTTCGTCTCATTTTTATAGGCTAGCGACCCATGGTCTTTAGACCGTTCGTGAAGCATTCGGCTCGATAAGTCGGTGCATGGGGTGTATCTTTTTAGGTGCATCGATGTTCGACTAGACATGGGGTGTATCTTTTTAGGTGCATCGATCTCCGACTATACATGGGGCGTATCATTTTAGGTGCGTTGATGTTAGTTTATGCATGGGGTGTATCTTTTTAGGTGCATCGATGTTCGACTAGGCATGGGGTGTATCTTTTTAGGTGCATCGATGTCCGACTATACATGGGGCGTATCTTTTTTGTTGCGTCGATTTTAGTTTATGCATGGGGTGTATCTTTTTAGGTGCATCGATGTTCGACTAGGAATGGGGTGTATCTTTTTAGGTGCATCGATGTCCGACTATACATGGGGCGTATCTTTTTAGGTGCGTCGATGTTAGTTTATACATAGGGCGTATCTTTTCAGGTGCGTCGATGTTTGACTGTGCATGGGGCGTATCTTTTTAGGTACGTCGATGTTCGGTTTATGGGATAGCGTCTCATTTGTGATACACGTGTTGGTGAGTTTTCATGCTCCCATTTGTGATAGGCCTCCCACTTTGTGATTTCTGGATTTCTGGTTATGATTTCTAGAATTTGTGTTCCACCAATTTTTCGTGGATTGGCATTGATAGGCTCTATCAATATTTTTGTTTTGGTGAATTATTTAAAGAATATGTGATTCTTTTTGGTGCTTTGAGATTCTTGAGATATTGTATGATTTTTGTTGTTATTTGATGTATACTTGACACAGTATGGCATTTTTGTTATCATACGTTTTTGGTCAAATCTCTTATCCTATCTCATTTTATTTATAGCTAGACTGATCCGTTTATTATTTTCTTCTTAAATAATACTCGGGTCAGACCGAGGTATTTCAGGTGCTCCTACTTGACTCCTTATCAGTGTCCATCACCTGACTTTTGGCTAACTACTTTAGCTTAGTAGTTTTTGTTATTATACATTTGAGATGGAGACTTCTTGATGTATAATTATTCTTTTGTCCTGCACTTGTATCTATTCTTTTGTGATGTAGTGGATCTTGTATGACCACTACTTTTATGTACACTTCTATGTGTTATATTCATATCTGTTTCCGCCTTTGTGATATGAATATCTGTGACTGATTTGTGTTATGTTTATTTCTATATTTGTTTCCAAAGGCCTCAAAGCCACTGTGTGGTATCTTTGAGTTTGTATTTGATATGTCGGATTTCCTCTTGAAATGAAATGTAAGTTATATATCTGACATATCGGTACTCGCACAAAGCAATCACACAGATGGTCGGTCCTCAACAGCCTTATCCTTCGTGCTAGTCGACGGCATTACCCCGTAGTGTCCTTGGCTAGTGTGAGTATAGAGGTGGGGCGTCACATTATTCACCAAACCTCAAATATTGACAAAACATATCAATGCAAATCGCAAAAATTGGTGAAACACAAATTCTAGAAATCATCAATTAGAAATCCAGAAAACATAAAAAGGGGAAGCCTATCATAAACGGGAGCATTAAAACTCACCAACACCTGTGTCATAAACGAGACGCTATCCCATAGGTCGCTAACCCATAAAATGAGCCGAACATCGACACACCTAAAAAGACACGCCACATGCACAGACTAATTGAGCCAAACATCGACGCACCTAAAAAGGTACGCCCCATGCACCGACTCATTGAGCCGATTGCTCCATGAACAGTCCAAAGACCATGGGTCGCTAACCCACAAAATTGAGCCGAAGCTCCATAGAATAAGTGTAAATTACACCAAGCTAGTAAATAAATGAGTTTAGCTTCGTGTCCCATAACCACTGGCTTAACTTAAATATTTACGAACAAATTGTAGATTTCCACTCGAAAATTGTCACAAGATTTCAATCGAACAAGTCCAAGAATTAACCGACGAAGTAAACGCAAGCGTTTCATACCACTTGTTTTGCTAAGCCGTTTAATTAGATTTCTCATACGAATGAGGTAAAGGTTTGTATATACTAATAAATTAGAAAACAGTTTTAAAACAAGCTTTGTATTATAAGTAACGTTGAAATCGTTTTTGTGAAAGAGTTTGAGTATTTACTACTAGTATAGAAACCTTTGTGTTTTAAAAGTGACAAATCATAGAAATGATTGTAAAAACAATCTATCACCAAAAATCCACATTCGACGACGTGAATTAAAACCATGAAAATCGATATCGAATCCATCAAATGGATATTCCAAAAAATCCAGAAAAGAAGTCATCAAAGTCGATAATAAATGACAACAACCAACCGGATCGGCAAAAATCGATTAAAACGGAAATTTGCATAAAAACATGTAAATTGCCAGATTTTAACAGCGCCAGACGTCTGGTGGTTCTCCTCAGAAGTCTGAGCTGAAGGTCTAGATTTTTTCCAGGCCACTTAGATGTCTGAGCTTAAGGTCTGGAACGTTTATTCCTTTGCCTCAAACGTATGAGTGTTTTACCAGACGTCTGAGCCGAAGCTCAAGGCAAAATTTGCCTAGGCCATTGATGGCCAATTCAACTCGGACGCGATCGAATGAGTGATGGTGGTTAGGGATTTATGTTAAACGATGTTGGAGATGTTTTCATCCGGTCTCCCCGAACCAGACATGCCGGACCACCCAGATGTCTCCCACCGAATCAAAGCCTTCCAACCGAACCAACCCATTGCCGGTCCAGGTCTCCTGCCGAACCAACCCATTGCCGGTCCAGGTCTCCTGCCGAACCAACCCATTGCCGGTCCAAGTCCCCTGCCGAACCAGCTCGTTGCCGGTCCAACTCATTGCCGGTCCAAACCTCGCCTCCCACCACCGAACCAACTCGTTGCCGGACCAAGCCTCGCCTCCAACCACCGAACCAAAGTCCTATCAGGCCAGATTGTAGCAGCCCAGGCCCACCAGCTGCTATATACCTCCAAGACCCCTACCCCCAGCCTCACTCTATAAATAGAGGGGCAGGGGTACAACAATGGGGACAAGTTTTGAAAGCTCAAGCACGGAAGGAACTTTCAAACAACTTTCTTTTACTTGTATTAAAGCTTTGTACTTGTAATCAAAAGAAGAGAAGAGAAATAACATATAAAGTGGACGTAGGCACATTCTGGCTGAACCACTATAAATTTGCGTGTCTTTTTACAGTTTAGCCCCTGTTTTTCATATATTTGCGTAAATCACTCAAATCGCTAAGAACAACATAAGATCCACTAAATTATACAACTTTGAGGTGTTTGTCCATTTTTTGTGCAAACATTTTTGGTGCTTTCATTGAGAGCTAGAAACTCGAAGCTTCAGCTTCATCTACTTAACGAGTTTTCCTAACAGCATCGTCCGCCACTTGGAAAACATGCCTCCCAAACAGAGAAAAGATGTTAACAAAGGAAAAAACATCGCATCCAGTAGCCTTCCTGATCCAGCTGCCGCGAATCAAGTAAATCGTCCTCCTCCAGCAACGGCAACAAATGAAGGACAGGCTAACCCAACCACTCCTGCCACAGAACAGCCCGCAGCAATTACTAGGGCAGATTTGGACAGAGTTGTTGTTGAAGTAACTAACCGCTTCACATCCCAGCAGGAAGCCTTGGTGGACCATCTCATGTCACGCTTGAGGGACGCTGAAGCATCCAACCGCAACACTGAATCATGGGGCGAGTCCCAGTCTGGAGGATCTCAGAGACAGCAAAGATCCTCCTTCTTCGAAGGAGCTAACGGCAGGAGTAGCCGTGGTAGGAGCCGAGACCGAGCCCAGCCCGAAGTTAGGCCTGAGGAAACGTTTGGTGCCGAACCCAACGGGGAAGGTACCGGGCGAAGGTCAACTGCAGCTGAGCCTGTCATGCTGCCTAACCATAGAAACGCCAGTGAATGGGGCCGAGCTAGAGTTCAGCCCGAAGTTGGACCCGAGGAAGTGCTTAGATCAGAACCCAACAGGGGAAGATCAAGGCAAGGGCCAACTGTAGCTGACCCAAGCATGCTCCCAGAAGATCAAAGGCAGCCACTGGAAAATATGAGGAATGATAGACGATACCATCCCTACAGGTTGTCTGGACGGAATCAACCCCGCAGAACAGAACCAAACTCATTTCTGTCCGCTCCAAATTCTGATGAAAGGATGGCGCGCTTATTCAGAGAGTGTGTCCAACGGGAGCAAAGAGATCGAGGGATAGGCGCTAGGGTAACCAGCCCTTTCGCCCGCAATATCGAAATTGCTATCACCCCCCGAGAATGGAAGATGCCAACAATGGAACCCTACAAAGGAACCTCCGATCCCGTTGTACACTTACAGAGGTACACGCAGCATATGCTCATGAGTGGAGCAACAGAGGGAGTACTGTGCAAATGCTTCCCGCTCTTCTTAGCAGATCTTGCTACCTCCTGGTTTTGTCATCTACCCCAAGGATCCATCAGCTCATGGGAAATGTTGAAAGAAAAGTTCATCAGTCAGTTCCGCATTCATGTGGAGCAACCTAAGGACGCTTATTCCTTATCCAGCGTCAAACAGAAACCTGGAGAAAAGCTGCAGCAATACCTAACCAGATTCAACGCCGCAGCAGCCGCAGTTCAAGATGCCGATGAGAAGCTTATCCTAATGGCCCTCTGTAGTGGGGTGCATCCGGACACTAAATTTGCTAGAAGATTGACAAAAGAAAAACCAGCTACTTTACCCGATTTCTTCCATGAAGCCGGGAAATACATGAGGCTTGAGGATGCTGCCATTGAGGGGCAGTCAGGACAGCAAAGTAAGACGACCCATGGCAACGCCCCTGCTGTGGCGAGGGACGTTCGAAGAAATGATTCCAGAGACAATGCTGGGGGCAAGAAAGTAGAAAAACGCCTATATCGGCCAGGACCAAGATTCGACTCTTACACCCCTTTGAACGAGACCGTCGAAAACATCTTCCTTGCCACCCAAGGCGAAGTTAGATACAAACGCCCACCATACAAGAAGGAATCAGATAGCGCACAGAAATCTGGAAAATTCTGCCGCTTCCACGAATCCCACGGACATGATACCAACGAATGCCATCATCTCCGAGATCTGATTGAGGAACACATCAGAAGAAAGAAACTGGAACGCTATGTAAAAAGTCAAGACAGGACTCCAGCTCCTGCCAATGAAAACCCAAGGCTACCCTCACCAGGGACCGGCAGAGGCGACCGCAACGCTAGCAGCTCTAGTCAAGAGAAGATAGTGGTCCATACCATCTCAGGAGGTCCACACACCGCAGACAGAAGTTGGAAAGAGATGGAAAGATATGGGAAGTCGCTCAGAGACAATAGAGACTGTGTCAATACGGTTATAGAAGAGCGCCACCCAAAGCGGAAAGAAAGTGATGACATCACATTCAGTAAACGCGACCTAGAAGGAAGACAGTACCCTCACATGGATCCCATGGTTATCTCTGCCCGACTCGGTCCCGCCGAAGTTTACCGAATCCTGGTAGACACTGGAAGCTCTGTAAATATCCTGTTCAAACACGCATTCGACAAAATGAGGCTATCAATGAAGGATGTATCTCCCTGCGATAAACCGCTACACGGTTTCACTGGAGATGCGAAAATGCCCATCGGGCAGCTGGACCTCTTCGTTGAAATTGGAAGCCATCCCCACTCCGTTGTAAGGAAACAGACGTTTGTGCTGATAGAAAACCATTCGGCCTACAACGCCTTCCTAGGAAGACCAGCCCTATCTGACTTCCAAATTGTCCTAGCCCCGTGGTGCCTGAAAATGAAATTTCCAACAGACAATGGGGTAGGGGAAGTGGAAGGAGACCAAGATATTGCACGAGACTGCTATGTAACCGAACTTCGCAACAACCACAGGAGAGATAAAGGGAAAGGTGTAGAGATTGCCCTCTGCACGAAAAGCCTTGAAGCATAGCAGCTAAAGAAAGCCCCTCCTCTTCGATACACCAGCGACCCTTTCAATGAATTAGACCCTAGGGACAAAGAGGAGGAGGCCACCGCCGAGCCTGCAGAGGCTATGGAGTTTATATCTGTAGACAAGCACGACTCAAGTAGGCTACTGAAAATTGGGTCGCAGCTGAAAACTGAATTGAAGGAACAACTCATTGATTTTCTCCGCCACAACTTGGATGTGTTCGCTTGGTCACACGCTGACATGACCGGAATCTCCCCCAACATAGCATGCCACGTATTAAAAATTGATCCTACCAAGGCGCCTGTAAAACAAAAAAAGAGAATTATGGGGGCAGAGCGATCAGCAGCCCTCGATGAAGAAGTAAAGAATCTACTCTCCAATGACTTCATACGAGAAGCTATTTACCCAGAATGGATCGCCAACCCGGTACTAGTAAAGAAGGCTAATGGGAAGTGGCGGACCTGTATTGACTTCTCCAACCTAAACGACGCCTGCCCAAAGGATTGCTTCCCGCTTCCCAGAATCGATCAACTTGTAGACAGCACAGCCGGGCACGAACTCCTGTCTTTTATGGATGCATACTCAGGATATAACCAAATTCCTATGCATGCTCCCGACCAAGACCACACTAGTTTCATCACCGATCGGGGTTTATACTGCTACAAAGTGATGCCCTTCGGACTTAAAAATGCAGGAGCCACCTACCAACGCCTCGTCAACAAGATGTTTGCAGGGCTAATAGGGCGAACAATGGAAGTATATGTAGACGACATGCTGGTAAAATCACGGGAAGCCAAAGATCACGTAAGCCACCTAGGCGAAATGTTCCAGGTACTTCGACAGTATGGAATGAAGTTGAATCCACTAAAGTGCTCCTTCGGAGTGTCATCGGGAAAATTCTTAGGATTCATCGTCCATGCCCGAGGGATAGAAGCAAACCCTGAACAAGTCCGAGCATTAAGGGACATCAAGATACCTTCCACCCGAAAGGAAATGCAAAGCCTAAATGGAAAAGTGGCTGCCCTAAGCCGATTCATCTCCAAAGCAACGGACAAGTGCGTCCCCTTTTTCGAAGCTCTAAAGAAAGATAAAGGAAGGTTCGAATGGACGGACGAATGCTTAACCGCTTTCCTTAACCTAATCGAACACCTCCAGAAACCACCGGTACTCTCGACCCCAAGCGAAGGCGAAGAATTATACCTATACCTTGCTGTGTCATCTCACGCTCTAAGCGCTGCCTTGGTAAGGGAAGACAACCGCACGCAACGACCAATTTACTTCGTCAGTAAAAGGTTTGCTGGGGCAGAAGTCAGATATCCTAAGCATGAAAAGTTAGCATACTGCTTACTAATCACTTCACGAAAGCTACGTCACTACTTCCAATCCCATTCCATCAAAGTTCTGACCGATCAACCACTGAGGCAGGTACTCCATCGTCCCGACACTTCCGGGCGACTACTTAAATGGTGTATTGAGCTGAGTCAATATGATATCACCTATCACCCTCGCACCGCCATCAAGGGACAAGCCATGGCTGATTTCATTGCAGAATTCACTACCAACGAGGATAAGGAGCAACTGGAAATAACAGAAAATATCAAGTGGAATCTCTTTGTGGACGGTGCATCTAACGAACAAGGCTCGGGGGCAGGTGTGGTAATAATCACTCCCAGGGGGAATAAACTGCACTATGCTGTAAGGTTGGAGTTCGCTGCCACCAACAATGATGCGGAATATGAAGCAGTAATAGCCGGATTGGAAATTGCTATCGAGATCGGAGCCAATTCTTTGTGTCTTCACAGCGATTCTCAGCTTATTGTTAATCAAATACTAGGGGAATTCCAAGCTCGAGAAGAGCGACTCATAGCATATCTAAAGAAGACCAAGTTACTTCTCAGCCGATTGGACCACTACTTAGTCAAACACATCCCTCGGGAAGAGAACCAAGAGGCCGACGAATTGGCAAAGCAAGCAAGTATGAGAAACGTCGCCGTCTTCGGAGCAGTAACTGTCTCAAAGCAAACAATCCCAAGTTTTGAGCAAGTGAATCTGATAGCTGCAACCGAAGAGGCAACTTGGATGACTCCCATCCGAGACTACCTGCAGAATGGCACACTACCCGACGGGCGTAACGAAGTCAAGAAAATCTTGAGGAAAGCGTCCCGCTACACAATACAAGGAGACATCCTCTATCGGCGCGGGTTCTCTAACCCATTGTTAAGGTGTGTCGCCGGAAGGGGAGCCAAGGAAATCTTATCCAACGTTCATCAAGGAAGCTGCGGAGATCACACCGGAGGGCAAACGTTAGCAAAAAAGATACTCCGATACGGATATTTCTGGCCCACCTTAAGCAAGGACGCCTTAGATTTCGTCAAGAAGTGTGACAGATGCCAAAAATTTGCTAAGATCCCTCGGCTACCAACAACCGAAATTACTCAGATGACCAGCCCTTGGCCCTTCGCAGTATGGGGAATTGACTTAATCGGTGAACTGCCAATGGGTCGAGGCGGCGCCAAATATGCTATAGTAGCAGTCGACTATTTCACCAAATGGGTGGAAGCAGAACCTCTAAATAAAGTATCTTCAGCGAAAGTTATCAACTTTTTAATCAAAAATGTTCTGTGCAGGTACGGATTCCCACTAAAAATCATATCAGACAATGGACTTCAGTTTGACAGCGAGGAATTCGCCAACTGGTGCCAAGAACACGGAATTCACAAAAGCTTCTCATCCGTAGCATATCCCCAAGCAAACGGACAAGTCGAAGCAGTCAACAAAATTCTGAAAACTCTGATCAAAAAGAAGCTCGAAAAGTCAAAGGGCGCTTGGGTGGATGAACTCCCCACGGCACTATGGGCCTACCGCACATCTTTCAGAACATCAACAGGGCACACTCCTTTCTCTTTGGCATACGGATCGGAGGCTATGCTCCCAGTTGAAACTATTGTGCCTTCCCACCGTAGGATCCACTATAACCCAGAAGAGAACGAAGAGCTCCTCAACATGTCTTTGGATCTAGTCGAGGAAAGAAGGAATGATGCAGTCCTAAAAACAGCAGCCCACAAGCAAAAGGTGGCGGCACAATACAACTCCAAAGTCAAGCATCGTACCTTACGAGAAGGGGATCTTGTCCTCAAGCGAATCTTCCCTCGCCCCGGAGCACTAGACCCAATCTGGGATGGACCATATGTAATTCATAAAGATCTCCACAACGGAGCCTATATTTTGTCAACAGTGGACGGAGAGGTGTTCCAGAGGGCATGGAACATCCAACACCTCCGTCGATACTTTTCTTAACTTGTATTGCCCATATGAAGTGAATTAACAAAGAGAATCAGTGGACGTAGGCATTTTTTCGTGCCGAACCACTTTAAAAAAGCCTTGTCTCTTTTTTAACTTGTTCCTTTGTATCTTGGCTGCTTGTTAACTTTATCCTTTTCTGTTGAACAAAATCCTGAGCATATAGCATTTCTATTCAAAGCACTCCACGATGCAACTTCACGTGGACAAGACCCAACAGGTACTAGGCGAATCTATGCCCTCGCCAATGAGACACTTTTGCTCCAGCATCCCTCTGCTGCGGGTTAACTCATTGCTCGCGACGGCCCTTAAAGCCAACTGTAATGAGCCGATTATAAGCCACCGAGAAGGCCGACTATAGCCGAGGCAGCTCATTACGGCGTTAGGCTCGCCGGCGACTGTGAACCGATTATAAGCCCCAACATAAGGTGTGGCCAGCCAGGGGCAGTTCACAGTTGACGATCGGCACCCACGCTAGCCGGCCACAGTAAGTCGAATAATACCCATGAGTACGGGCCATAATGGCCCGGGTAGTTACTGTGCGCGATCTCGGCTCCGGTGTGTCTTAAGTGCGGCTGTGGTAAAAAAGAATTAACTCCCCGCGGAGGCGTAAGATGGGTGACAAATGTCTCCAAGACCCACAGCTAGGGAAAGTGACTACAAAACCCGTTTGCCATGAACTTAAGCACATCGAAGGCCTTCCGTGACTGGAAGTTTTACTATTTCACATATTTCAATTTTACTTAAAAAAATTTCCTCCTATCCTCTGTAACAAACCATAGAGTACAGGATGCAGGGTAAGAGATACACGCCAATGGATGCAGAGATTCACAATCAAATGGCAGGGCATTCGACTGCTTTCCATGTTTGGTCATACAAGATATTCGAAACTGCCATTTACAAACAGAACATGAAAGGCGGTATTTTCTTCCTTTATGTGCATATGCATGACTGTAATTTAATTTTTTCACACCACACGCTAACATTGCAAGTCATGAGATTATGATTTAAAACCAGAATCGGACATCAAACACAATTTAATTACAAGAATATACATAGCTACATTTCTCATACGGTGTGTCAAAATAACAAAAAATATTCAAGAAACGACAAAATCAGCTTAAGCTAAAAAATTACACGTCAAGAATAATGTTATTACAAGTAGCAAGAATTACAACTTAGAGGTTACTCTACTGTCTTAAGACTAACAGATACAACAATGCCAAGCCTACAAAAAGAATTTTCCAGGTTCAATCAGGGAGCCGGTTGCGTCGAAGTCTTGTCCTTGCTCTTTTGCCCGCCTGTCCGGTCATAAAAAGGATTCATTAGTGATGAGTAACCAAGTTAACGGAGAGACTAGAAAGGAAGACTTACCAGTACCAGCTTCTTGACCATCCTGGTCGTCATCCTCTACCTGCACACCCGCCTCTTCAGCAGCAAGCAGCCGCATACCCTCCTTTACCGCCACTTTCTCCTCCTTGGTGAACTGGGCAGTGACCACATCCATACTGAAGGCCGTACCACCCTCTTTATCTGCGTCAGCCTGAGCCTCCTCCAAAGCCCGAAGATAGATCTTGGCCATGACTCTGGGATAATCATCCATCCAAGAGAGATTGCCCTGCTTCCAAGTCCGGAAATACATGTCCTGGAGCATGTCATCCATCATTCCCTCATTCTCCTCAAACTCCCTCATCCGGACATCGGAAGCCGACAACCTTTCGACGGCAGCATCTCTCTCCAGTCTGTATCTCGAGCAATCAGCCTGAAGGGACCTCCGCATCACCTCCATCTCTTCCCTCAACTTAGCTTGAGCAAGCTCTGCAGCCTCAAGTTTCCCGGACAATTCCTCCACCTGCTCGAGATCCGCTCTCCGAACCTCATCCACCATGGCAATAGCCATGTCAATCCGCTCTTTGCAAGCAGCTTCCATTTTCCGCAATTCGGCCCGACTGGCCTCTTCCATGGTTCTCCTTAATCGCCCAGTAGCAGCCTCATGCTGAGAAATCTGGATAGCCTGATCCGCAAGCTGCTTGGCCTGATCCGAAACCACCAATCGAAGTCGGATATTGGCGCTCCCTATCTCCTCTCCGGCCTTAACCAGCCGAGCGTGATGCCCCATCAGCTTCTTGGTATCCTCTGCCACCCGATCAATATTAGCTTTGGCCTCGTCTCCCATAGTGACTATACGAGTGGTGAGTAGATCGAGGTCTAAGGACTTGGCTTCGTCAAGTACTCGTACCATGGGGTTACGGGGGAGAAGGTGTTCACCAGTAACTTCGTTAAAAGTAATATCATGAGAACCTGGATCCAGATCAGGATGACCCGCGAATGGATTACGGGCCAAGTCGGGACGGTCGATATGAATAACAGAAGGGTTTCCGGACGGGTGTGGAGAAGGTACAAACTCGCTACCCTCCTCAGTAATATCATGAATAGGCTGAGCCGGAGGCTGAGGACCGAGCGAAGTTTCGGATAAAGGATGACTCCTCTTCCTCTGCTGAATACCCTCTTCGATGACCCCAAGAAGAGGACGGTATCCGACTACATCCCCGGAGCGTTGGGCTGAGGGCTTCGGCTTAGCAGAAATTTTGGAAAGTTTATATTGCTCGAGCCTGTGTCGAAGGTTTGAAGCTTTGGGCGTCTTGCCTGCTCCTGATATAAGAACAAGTGTCACAATCTTACATTACTATATGATTCAAGAAACGCGGTAGATTACAAGTTAGAAAAGGAAAAGAAACACAGCTGTGGTTGTACAAACCCTGGGGAGGAGTGGGATACTGCAATAAGTCCTGGATTTCATTCCAGGACGGGAGCGGGTCATAAAATATTCCTAAGTCCCTATCATTAGTGAAGCATGCAGGGGTCAAGAGTTCACTTTGAGTCGTCAGAGCCACCTTGGCCGGAATAGTCGGAGAAGACTCACTTGCACCAGTCCCGGTTTTGTCCGCCTTCCCGGTCTTCTCTACCAAAGCCGGGTCATCACCCAACCCCTCAAAAGCTTGACGGAGAGCATCATCCGTCCACTCTTGCATTTCGCCTACTTGCCCAGAAGATAGAGCCCTGGAACCATCACCACCCTGTCCATCGCCACCATCGTCACCAAGACGCTCAACGTCACTTCCGCCCTCCGCCTCACCTCTTTCTTCCTCCGCGTCTATTTCCCCCTGAGTAAGTGGACAATTGCTGGGAGAAGGACCGTCCGACCTCTTAAGTTTCTTACCTCCGACGGCTGGAGGTTTCGTGAATGGTTTTCTCTTTCCACCCTCTGCCGCAACGCCTCCCTTAGCCTGAGCAGCCGCCCTCTCTTCCGCCGTTTCCCTCAACTTAACTACAGACTGCTGCGGAAGGATCAAGTTATATTCCAGAAGGATCGCATTTCTAATCAAGTAGGCAGATGATCTGTATTTCCCAAGAATGGCTTCTATCTCCGCCGCCGTCTGAACCAGGCGGTCAGTCTCCACAACCGGAAAGCCACCTGTCGCTAGCAAAAATGAGAAAGTATGAGAAGAAGCATCGCAATCGGGATAGAAATTATAAGTAAAAGCATCAACTTACATCCAGAGGTAAAGCGCCGGATGGAGACGGAGTCGTCCCTAACAAAGAACCACTCTTTCTTGAACATGCTGAATTTGGAGTATAGGTCCAGGACCGGCTTGAAGGTCACAGCAGATTCCAAGCTAATATATAGGGACCCCTTCTTGTAGCCCCTTAAATTATACAAGTACCGGATCTCCCGGTTGGAGGGAGCGCGACCATACTTCCTCCGAAAAATAACGAAAAGGATCACCAGTATGGCATAAGAGTTGGGCTGAAGCTGGAATGGGGCCACCTTCAGGTACGTGAGGAAGCTGACTATCCAAGCATTGAGAGGCGGGATAGCACCACACATGCAATGGTACCTACTATAAGCAAAGTATCCTTCGGGAGGACTGTATGGCATGACTCCTGGGCCCGGCAGCAGCATGAGGGCTCTATCAATCCCAAAGGAACGAGATATAACATCGAGTTGCTCCTCTTTGAGAGAGCTAGGAAAGCAGTCAGGCGGGGAATCCAACAGCTCCTGGGGACCATATCCATCCACTAATGACCTCGGGGCGGGCCCATGACGCTCCAATCCTGATTGAGCTGGGGGCACGGCCGAGGACTCTCCTTCACCCCCGGATCTCTTCTTGTCTGAACGAGTTTCTACTTTGCGAGACATTATCTGCAATACCGGAAAAACACATTGTTAGAACAGAAGATGTAAATAAGTATATGACGTCATTCAGTAAAAACATATTCAGTATCATTTTTTCATTCGGAATTCAAGATCCCTGAGTTCATTCGGTCAAGCCAATCAACGGCTCATTCGGCATCCCAGTATGGGAGTTCATTCGGTCAAGCCAATCAATGGCTCATTCGGCATCCCAGTATGGGAGTTCATTCGGTCAAGCCAGTCAATGGCTCATTCGGCATCTCAATATGAGAATTCATTCGGTAGCCTAGTCCTAGAAGTTCATTCGGCAGAAAGCAAGCTCACCTGATTCGGCAGTTCGAATAATCGATTCGGCTATCACAGTTGGTAAGGAAATATGAAGGTTAGAGACCCCTATTTATAAAGCAAGGTTTAATAGCCGGACCAGGTAGTTCGGTCCTCAGGCCGAATACAATGACTCAGCTGGAACAAAGCGCGGTACCTATAAGCACGTACCCCACTTTGGGGGGCAAGTGTTGGAGATGTTTTCATCCGGTCTCCCCGAACCAGACATGCCGGACCACCCAGATGTCTCCCACCGAATCAAAGCCTTCCAACCGAACCAACCCATTGCCGGTCCAGGTCTCCTGCCGAACCAACCCATTGCCGGTCCAGGTCTCCTGCCGAACCAACCCATTGCCGGTCCAAGTCCCCTGCCGAACCAGCTCGTTGCCGGTCCAACTCATTGCCGGTCCAAACCTCGCCTCCCACCACCGAACCAACTCGTTGCCGGACCAAGCCTCGCCTCCAACCACCGAACCAAAGTCCTATCAGGCCAGATTGTAGCAGCCCAGGCCCACCAGCTGCTATATACCTCCAAGACCCCTACCCCCAGCCTCACTCTATAAATAGAGGGGCAGGGGTACAACAATGGGGACAAGTTTTGAAAGCTCAAGCACGGAAGGAACTTTCAAACAACTTTCTTTTACTTGTATTAAAGCTTTGTACTTGTAATCAAAAGAAGAGAAGAGAAATAACATATAAAGTGGACGTAGGCACATTCTGGCTGAACCACTATAAATTTGCGTGTCTTTTTACAGTTTAGCCCCTGTTTTTCATATATTTGCGTAAATCACTCAAATCGCTAAGAACAACATAAGATCCACTAAATTATACAACTTTGAGGTGTTTGTCCATTTTTTGTGCAAACAAACGACAACCCAGCCCTATAGGCACTTCGATACACTCCAAACAACATGTCCAAACATCCATAGTAGGATTTTCATAGACTTTGACTTCAAGATACCAAAATTGGAAAATTCACCAAACCAATTCAATTCAAAAGCAATTGAACATGAAATAGATGTTAGGAATTCATACCTAACAACAATGAAAGCTATAGACATAGTTGTGAGTTCAAGAACTCACCTTTAAATTCAAAAACAACAATTGAGAAGCTCTAAAACAAGCTAAGATTGATTTCTCTTCAACAACGCCTCTAGAATCTTCAATATATTATCAAATGAAATGAATTTCCTAAGTTAGGTTATAGGTAATTTCTGAAAATTGAAGAGAGATTGAGATGGAGAAGATAAAGAGGATGCTTACCTAAGCTTTTCTTTGATTTTAGAACTAGAACTTGAATTTCCTAAGAAAACTAGGGCTTAGGAATTTCTAATCTCCCCTCTTTTCCCCCATTTTTTCCTTTAGCTTGAGTGTTAGGAATTTAGAAAATAGAATGAATGAATGAAGAGGAGTGGAGTGGGAGTTATTAGGTAGAAGGTTTGGGTTATCTTGTTGGGTTAGTGGGCTAGAACATAACCCAAAGCCCAAATGAAAATACCAAAATCCTAATCAACTCCAAACATATCGATGTTTATACTCAAACAATTTGTAAACATCGTTTTGAACACAATGAAAGTGGTCTCGAGTCCGGATTCGACTTTTTACAAAAAGTCACATTCTAGGCTTTAAATTCAACAAACGATGCTATATTTAAATAAAACATTTAAATATATAATCGTAAAATATGCGGGTTGTTACAGACTCCCCTCCTTAAAGAAATTGCGTCCTCGCAATACTTATGAAGAAAATAAACAGTAACAACCACTCTAATGCACAACAACACAAAAGGAAAATTTAAAGTGAGAAGTTCACCTTTAAGGAGTACGAGAGAGTAAGTCCGGATGCATTCGCTCGATGAATTCTCTGGATTCCCAAGAACAATCCTTAGGATTTTTGAACCATTGAACTTTCACAAGCGGAACATTTCTATTACGAAGACATTTTAACCTCCATAGCAATGATACAAATAGGATGTTGCTCATAAGTCAAATTAGGTGAAACTTAAATTTCTTCAATAACACCAGGCTCAAGAATAGAATCGGAATCTCTAAGGCATTTCCATAGTTGAGAAACGTGGAATACGTCATAAATAACAGAAAATTGAGCCGGTAATGAAAGGCGGTAAGCCACAGAACTAATGCGTTCGGTGATGGGAAATGGGCCAATATATCGAGGTACTAACTTTCCCGATCGACTGAAAAGCACAACACCCTTCATAGGTGAAACACGAATGAATACCAAATCTCCCACAGAAAATTCCAATTCCTTCTTCGGTTATCGGCATAGGATTTTTGTCTACTTTGAGCTTCTTTCATCCTATGACGAATAACGTCAATCTTTTCTGTGGCATCACGAATAAAATCTGGACATAAAACCAGCTTCTTACATGCTTCAAACAAACATGAAGGAGATCGGCATGGTCTTCCGTAGAGTACCTCGAAAGGTGCCATACCAATACTAGACTGGAAGCTATTATTATATGAGAACTCAACAAGAGAAATATGATCTTTCCAACTTCCACCAAAATCAAGAACACAAGCACGACGGAGATCTTTAAGAGTTTGATTCACATGCTCTGTTTGTCGATCGGACTGAGGATGATAAGTGGTGCTAAAATTAAGCTTCGTTCCCAAAGCTTTTTGAAGATCCATCCAAAAATCAACTAGTAAATAATGGATCACGATCACTAACAATAGAAGTAGGAACTCCATGCAATTTAACAATTTCTTTAACATAGAGTTTGGCCAAAAGAGGTACGGTCCAATTGGACCGAACGGGATTAAAATGGGCGGATTTTGTAAGTTTATCTACAATCACCCATAGACTGTCATGGCCCGATCGAGAACGGGGAAGACCATCAATAAAGTCCATGGAGACTTGATCCTACTTCCATACGGGAATGTCTAAAGGTTGCAATAACCCACCGGGCCGTTGACGCTCGGCCTTAACGAGTTGGCAAATCAGGCAACGCTTAATAAAGTTAGCAATATCAGATTTCATTCCATCCCAATAATAAAGTCATTTCATGTCCGCATAAATTTTACTACTACCGGGATGAATGGTAAATTTAGAACGATGAGAATCTTCTAAACTGTCTTTACGAAGATCACTAATATTTGACACGATAAGTCTATCAAATTTCGAATGCCACCATGAGCATCGATTTCAAAGTCTTTCAGACTATCAATATTATTTTTATCCCTACAACTTTGGCTAAGATGAGCCAATTCGGGATCTTGCTTTTAAGCTTCAAGGATGTGGTCTAAAAGAGAAGGATGAGCCTCAAGGCTACATAAAACAAGAGATGAACATGAATCGGATTCACCATCTCGAATCTCCCAAGTGGACAAAGTCTCGAAATCATTCCATTCGGATATCATCATTGAAACAACCGCTTGTTGCTTACGACTAAGGGCATTGGCAACACGATTTCCCCTTCTGGGAGTATAAAGAATATCAAGATCATAAGATGCAAGGAATTCGAGCCAATGTTGTTGATGCAAATTAAGTTCCTTTTGAGAGAACAAATACTTCAAAGATTTATGGTCGGTGTAGAGAACAAATTTCACTCCCAAAAGATAATGACGCCAAATTCTAAGGGCGAAAACAATGGCCGCGAGCTCTAAATCATGAGTGGCATATCTAGTCTCGGCAAACTTTAATTGTCTAGAAGCATAAGTGACAACATGTTCCCTTTTGCATGAGAACGGCACCCAAACCAATATGACTATCATCGGTACAAACAGTGAAGTCTTGGTTCCCTTCGGGAATCACAAGAATAGGAGTATCAGAAAGGAGTTCTTTTAATTTTTGAAAAGCAGCTTCTATGCTAAATCAATTATTTCATAATCCTCTTTCCTGAAAAGCTAAGACATTCAAAATAATGATTAACTTTATGTAATCATATTTTTAGAAAAATTTATATATTACAAGTCAATTTACCATGTCTGACTATCTCATTATAGCATTTAGGAGACTCCTATCGATAACGTTGATCAGGTGCATCGACCAGAATTCTTAAAGCACTCGATGGGCAATACAACACAAAATCATCTTCTATATGATAAACATGTCTCTTAAATTTTTTTACGAATATTCTTTGCTCGTTTTAAGAACAAAATCCAATTATACTTATAAATATATCTTATTAGAAAGATTTGCAATTTTAAGTTGCCGTTTTCACCCATAATCAGTGAATACAAGGACGGACTCATCGAGATATTCGTAGAATACTCGATTCATAAAATGGATGAAATAAGCTGGAGTGTTCGTCAAACCGGATGACATAACGAACCATTCATAAGAATCTTAACGAGTGTAGAATTTGGTAAGGGGAACGCTATCCTCCGCAACTCGTGTCTGATGAAAACTGGTAGTAAGGTCGAGCTGAAAAGACCTTTGCACCACTCAATAGATCGCTTATGTGGTAATCCTAAGACATGCTCAAAGATATCAGGAAATTCACGAACTACTTGGATGAGGGAAATAACATCTTCCTTGTCATGTGGGTTTAAAGAATAAAATGATGCCACTGAATTGAAATCGAAATCATTAAGAACAATAAAAATCTGTTTAATAGATTGAGGATGTCGAAGATGGATAGTCCTTTCGGGATATAGGATATGGTCTTCATAACGATTATGCCAATCCTTTCCCAAAATCAATTCCGAAACCTAAGTAGCGCATAACATGCAAATCGGATCGGAAAGCATAATCGCATAAAATAACCCCGACATTTTTACAAAGTAAACTGATTGTTGCGGATCCACCAGCTGGATTCATAATTCTCAGTGAAGTCATCAAGCCCATAATATTTAAAGAAAAAGTATCAACAAGTTCTTTTGATATAAAAGAAGGAGATGCACCCGTATCAAAAGAATTCGAATAGGATAATCTTGAAACAAAATAATGCCATCAAGGAAAGAATGAGAAACACCTTGACCAAGAGATGTGTCACCAGAAGCTTGTGCAACATTCAGCTTTCCCTCTTTCTTGCTTTGAAGTTTGGGACATGAAGATAAAAGATGACCCAAACTTTTGCAATAGCGACAAGTAAGGGGCTTCGGTTATTTGCATAGTGGTCCTTAGAACTACAATTGTAGTGTTCTCCACGATTAGGGATTGGAGTCTTTGCTACCGAAGTAGCTTGCTTCACTTTCTTGTTGGGATTAGGGCTTTTGAACTTAATATGCCTCTTCTTGGAAATCCCAATATCACCATCACTTCCTTTATCGGCCTCTTCAAGTCGAAGAGTGATATCAACAAACTGGTCGAAAGGCACTTCTAATTTTTGAGGTAAAACCTTTTTAGGGTTCTTATTCAAAGCACAGATAAAGCTTTGATTCTTTACAAGATCCTAAAGTTGTTGGGCAGACATGAACACGCCATCCAGAGGAGGACCACTGGATTGACCAACGCTAGGACTGCCAGATCTAACCATTTCTTCTTCTTTAAGAAAGAAAGAAAGAACGAAGAGGAAAAAGGTTATTCTCAGAATGAATTCAAATAAGCTTGATTGGTAACAAAAAACATCATAAAAGAAAATTGGATAGAACGGGTCTTAAGACTCGGATTAAATCCTAAGGCACGATTCCTAAGAGCGACTTAGGATAACGATTCTTGCTAGATTATTCTACATTGTTCCAAAGTTTGGCTCTGATACCAAGCTGTGACGCCCCACCTCTATACTCACACTAACCAAGGACACTACTGGGTAATGCCGTCCATTAGTACAAAGAATAAGGCTGCTGAGGAGCGACCATCTATGTATTTGCTTTGGGCGAGTAGTAATATGTCAGATAGTATGTCATGCATTTCATTTCAAGAGAAAATCTGACATATCAAATACAAACTCAAAGCTACTGCACAGTGGCTATGTGGCCTTCGGAAGAAAATATAAAGTAAGCATAACATAAACCAGTCACAGATATTCATATCACAAAGGCGGAAACAGATATGAATATAACACATAGAAGTGTACATCAAAGTAGTGGTCATACAAGATCCACTATATCACGAAAGAATAGATACAAGTGCTAGACAAAAGAATATGCATACATCAAGGAGTCCCTATCTCAAATATATATAAAAAAACTACTAAGCTAAAGTAGTTAGCCAAAAGTCAGTAGATAGTCCCTGCTAAGAAGTCAAGTGGAAGCACCTGAAACATCTCGGTCTAACCCGAGTGTTATTTAAGAAGAAATATAATAAACAGATCAGTCTAGCTATAAATATCATACAAAATGAGATAGGATAAGGGATATGACAAAAATATATGATAACAATAATGTCATATTATGACAAGTATATATTTGATAACAATGAAAATCATACAATATCTCAAATCTCCTCAAATATCCAAAAAGGATATCATATTCTTTAGCTTATTCACCAAACCTCAAATATTGACAAAACATATCAATGTAAATCGCAAAAATTGGTAAAACACAAATTCTAGAAATCATCAATTAGAAATCCAGAAAACATAAAAGGGGGAGGCCTATCATAAACGGGAGCATGAAAACACACCAACACGTGTGTCATAAATGAGACGCTATCCCATAGGTCGCTAACCCATAAAATGAGCCAAACATCGACACACCTAAAAAGACACGCCCCATGCACAGACTAATTGAGCCAAACATCGACGCACCTAAAAAGGTACGGCCCATGCACCGACTCATTGAGCCGATTGCTCCATGAACGGTCCAAAGACCATGGGTCGCTAACCCACAAAATTGAGCCGAAGCTCCATAGAATAAGTGTAATTTACACCAAGCAAGTAAATAAATGAGTTTAGCTTCATGTCCCATAATCACTGGCTTAACTTAAATATTTACATACAAATTGTAGATTTCCACTCAAAAATTGTCATGATATTTCAATCGAACAAGTCCATGAATTAACCGACGAAGTAAACGCAAGCGTTTCATACCACTTGTTTTGCTAAGCCGTTTAATTAGATTTCTCATACGAATGAGGTAAAGGTTTGTAAATACTAATAGATTGGAAAACTGTTTTAAAACGAGCTTTGTATTATAAGTAATGTTAAAATCGTTTTTGTGAAAGAGTTTGAGTATTTACTACTAGTATAGAAACCTTTGTATTTTTAAAAGTGACAAATCACAAAAAATATTGTAAAAACAATCTATCACCAAAAATCCACATTCGACGACGCGAATTAAAACCATGAAAATCGGTATCGAATCCATCAAATGGATATTCCCAAAAATCCAGAAAAGAAGACATCAAAGTCGATAATAAACGACAACAACCAACCGGAACGGCAAAAATCTATTAAAACAGAAATTTGCATAAAAACGGGTAAATTGCCAGATTTTAACAGCGCCAGACGTCAGGTGGTTCTCCCCAGACATCGGAGCTGAAGGTCTGGAATTTTTCTAGACCACTCAGATGCCTGAGCTTAAGGTCTGGAACTTTTATTTCTTTGCCTCAGACGTCTGAGTGTTTTACCAAACATTTGAGCTGAAGCTCAGGGCAAAATTTGCCTAGGTCATTGATGGCCAATTCAACTCGGACGCGACCGAATGAGCGATGGTGGTTAGGGATTTATGCCAAACGACAACCCAGCCCTATAGGCTCTTCGATACACTCCAAACAACATGTCCAAACATCCATAGTAGGATTTTCATAGATTTTGACTTTAAAATACCAAAATTGGAAAATTCACCAAACCAATTCAATTCAAAAGCAATTGAACATGAAATAGATGTTAGGAATTCATACCTAACAACAATGGAAGCTATAGACATAGGTGTGAGTTCAAGAATTCACCTTTAAATTCAAAAACAACAATTGAGAAGCTCTAAAACAAGCTAAGATTGATTTCTCTTCAACAACACCTGTAGAATCTTCAATCTATTATCAAATGAAATCAATTTCCTAAGTTAGGTTATAGGTAATTTCTGAAAATTGAAGAGAGATTGTGATGGAGAAGATGAAGAGGATGCTTACCTAAGCTTCTCTTTGATTTTAGAACTAGAACTTGAATTTCCTAAGAAAACTAGGGCTTAGGAATTTCTAATCTCCCCTCTTTTCCCCATTTTCCCCTTTATCTTGAGTGTTAGGAATTTAGAAAATAGAATGAATGAATGAAGAGGAGTGGAGTGGGAGTTATTAGGTAGAAGGTTTGGGTTATCTTGTTGGGTTAGTGGACTAGAACATAACCCAAAGCCCAAATGAAAATACCGAAATACTAATCAACTCCAAACATATCGATATTTATACTCAAACAAGTTGTAAACATCGTTTTGAACACAATGAAAGTGGTCTAGAGTCTGGATTCGACTGTTTACAAAAAGTCACATTTCGGGCTTTAAATTCAACAAACGATGCTATATTTAAATAAAACATTTAAATATATAATCATAAAATATGCGGGTTGTTACAGATTTAGTCGTATACATAGCACTAAAAGCCGATAAAGTAGGCTTGTCTATCTATGAGAGTTAAGATGTTCGAGTAGAGATATTAGCAGTAGTGCTCTAATCTACTGGCTTCACTCTTAACGGAGGGATAGTATGAAACGAAAAGGTTGGAAAAGTGATAATTATACGAGACTTGGATTCCATATGCGATCGTCTATTTTGAACTAGGTAGTCGATTAGTCGACTATCGAACTTGATTGGAAACTCATCGAATTAGTTTTGAAGAGATCGAGATTGGTACTTGTTTTACTTATCGAAAACTACTTTAAAACTGATATAAGGTTTCTATATTTTGGAATTCATTGTGAAGTGGAATGCTATAGAGTTGAACTATTTATCCTAAGGTTAAGTGCAGGGGAGAAGTCAATGTTACTATTCATCGAACAACTTATGCTGGGATCCTTGTGGAGATCCATGGACTGTTCGAGATGTTGGGATCCTTATGGAGAGTGTGTTTTGTTCGTGTGATGAGGACTCATGCGAGATATGCCGAACGTAACCTCGACATCGAAAATAACAAAAAACAGAGTAGGAGCACAACCGTCGGGGTTTAGCTAACCCATAGGGTATCACAACTCCATATCTAGAGCATATGTTGTCGTGGGAGTTGATGGTATTCATGATCATAAGTGTTGTGCATGGAGCAGCTATATTTACCTTATTGGTATATTTTATCTAAAAATATATGGCGCTTGGAGATAGTTTCTAACCCTTGTCAGGAGGCTGGACCAGTTATTTTAGGGATGTCTTCAATGGAAAATCCATTATGCGAACGTACCTTATCGATTTTGATTGTACCCTCTAATATGCTGCTAAAAATAGTTAAGTTAACCATTCCAGCTAAGTTATATAATTATATTCTACGCCCTAGACACTATCTATTGTATAACCTTATTTAATTATTAGTTGGTGGTTCTTTTAAGGGGGTAACCATTTCGAACTGTCTCAAAAGTACTGTTATATGTTGGCTACATATTTCTTGAGTTTATCATACTAGACTTATGTCTGATGTGTGGTTTTTTGTTTTTCTTGTATTCCTCGTGTGCACTTTTGAGTAGTTGAGAAAGGCAGTTTTCATTGCACATTCTAGAGCTCAAGGTGACGAACTAGATGTTTCACCTACTATAGTATTTTTATTTCCGCTGCATTATTATATTGTACATATCATCATTTGTGAGGACATTCTGTTATAACTATCCATTTTGATGATAGTATTTAGAATTGTAACTCTAAAATGTTGTGTATCTTAAAGCAACAGTTTTGTACTATCTTTTGATATTATATGTTATCGTTCCGCTGTGAGATTCTGATATTGTGTTCCTTCTTTCTTGTTTTGTTTCTTTTTCCTTTTATTTTACCCTAACAATCTGTCTTTTCGACACTTGGATGCTCGACACAAGAATACCGTGGATGTATTAGTGTCGACATTTTGGGGTCGAAAAGGCGAGGCGTTATAGTGTAAGTGGGTTTATGGTTCATCATGGGGCTAATAGGATCAGTTGAAATATGAGGCTAGGGGCGGCTATTAGATGGGCTAAAGAGGAATAAAGATGGATGGATGAGATATAAGGAGATTAAGTAAAGTATATGATCCTAAATCTCTCATTTTCTTCCCTATATTTAAACCTCTCTTCCTCCATTTGATAGGGGTCTTTTTGGTGCCTCCATCTCCTTCCTTTGCTGCCTAATTTTCATCCTCCATCTCTCTAGTCTTCCAAGTTCAAATCAAATTAATTTAGATACTATTCAATAGCTGGTGGTCGACTATTTAAGGACTAGCACTCCGTTGGATAGAAAATCATTTCTAGAAGCATATAACATCATTTCAAGGTATACTTAACGGCATGGTACATTTCTAATTTATTTACAAATATTAATTTATAATTATAGTATTCATTTATCTATATATAATATTGTTAGTTAGGTGACGATTCGAATATGTAGATTTATTGTCACAAATTTAGTTGGTTGTATGTATATATATAATGATTATAAATAAAAAAAATATAATTTTAAGATTATTCATCTGTGTGTAGCAAGGCTCATAATTTAATTTTTTTTTATTTAATTAATTTAGTTTATAATATATACATATATTTGTATTGTTTATAATTTAAATACTATATTATACATGCGTAAAATATGAAAATAAATTTTCATTTATAATGTTTAATAAACATAATATTTTCGACAAAATGAAAATATTTTTTATTTATATTTTTTTTAAATAATATTTAAATCAGTTTATCATATATATAAATAATTATATAAATTCATATATTTATTACACAATATATTTTATATTTTATAAATTTTTAATGATGCATATTAAGCTTATGGTAGAAAGTAAAAAAATGATTTTTTATTTTTTAAACATTTAAATTAAAAATTCGTAATTTAAAATTGAATTCTAAATCATTTTAAATTATAAAAGTATATCTTAAAATTTCAAATTATAAAATTTCATGTAAAATTTGTGGGAAATTTAAAATTTA
Organism: Allium fistulosum; assembly: GCA_030737815.1. Classification (NCBI taxonomy): domain Eukaryota; kingdom Viridiplantae; phylum Streptophyta; class Magnoliopsida; order Asparagales; family Amaryllidaceae; genus Allium; species Allium fistulosum. Next base: position 1,115,437,561 of record CM060905.1, read on the forward strand.
ATTTTTGTTCCAAAAAATAATATTTTTTTATTTTACATAATTTTTTACGGTTTTATTAGTATATATATATATAATTTAAAAAACTATTCTATACGCAAGATCTGTTCAATAAATATATTTAATTAAAAAATTATTTTATAATTTTATTTATATTATTGTGTGTGTTGTGTGTGTATTTTATTATACATTTTTTTGGCAAAGCCAGCCGGTTTTATAGTGGGCCGTCCACTTTTTATTACCAAAGTAATAAAGAAACAGCTTAAAATATGAGTAAGGCAGAAGTACCTTAACCACTAAAAGATAAGAAAAGAACTTACAGCACATGAGCGTGGCATTGATGCCATAACTACAGTAAAAGACTTTAAAAAAAATAGTCCTTCGTAGAGGAGGATGAATAATCGCCACTGTCCGAAGACTTCTGGGAATTGGCCTTCGTGACATCCCCAATAATTTGAGCAATGGCTCAAAACTGAACTGCAAGAGCAAGATCATAGCCAACTGATTCAGGAGAGTAAATGAATGACCTATCCTTTAGTGTCATCTGATAACATTTCTTCATTCCTTTTCGTACGATGATCATCCGAAACAAGAACCAACGAATCTCCTGATATACAGTAGTATAGACATTTGAGGTACAAGTAATCATCTGACACAAATCATAAAAAATATCCTCCACGACTATATCTCATAGCGGAATTCACATGAATCCAAGTTCGCTCCTTCGCATCCCAATAAACTGGCCTGGCAAGTGAAATGGAATTGGCTTCAGCTGTGGAATCAATAACAAGAGGATCAGGATCAACAAAAGAAGAGGTGTAGGGGGAGACATCAACACAAGCGGCCAAGCGTGAATAGTATCAACATCCGGAACGATTCCAGAAGAAACATCAGTAACAACTATGTCTGAGTTAGAAGGGGGAGACACTGGAGACATAGGATCAGAAACTGGAGAAGTATGAACAACACAAACAATAGCAAAAAGGTCCAAAGAGGCAGAATGGCACTCTCGAACGATAGGGACCCACTTCCACAAAAGTGGATGAGGGACCTTGGGCGGAGGAGCTACCACAGAGGAACCCTGGAGAGAGCACGAGGTATAAAGACGACTAAAAGAATGACAGACTGAAAAATGTTAGGAACCCAACCATATCTAACGTGAATTTCCGCTACTTGGCCATCTGGAAGCTATACTTTAATCGGAGAAGGGAGCGGCTTAACATGGGTAACTTCACTCAAAGCCTTGGCATAGACAAGTCTCACATGAGCCACAATATTAGAATCAAAGCATTTTAACTTACAAATCACATATGCTAACCAATTCAAGCCCAAAAGCGGCCTGTATTACTGAAGGAATATGAGTAAAATAGGCCCAAACTGGAATTTTGTTTATACATATTTATATCTAAGTATTTAACATTTTCATGTATATGTATATAAATATATAATTTTTTAATGTATCTATATAAGTATTATTTTTGATATTACAACTTAAAAAATTACTTTTTAATTATTATACTTTAAATAGTATAAACATAATTATATAGTAATTAATATATATACATTTTGTTATTATTATATATTTTTATTCATATATAAATATTTATATATTTGCACAAAACTATAAATAAATACATTTTAATACATATATATATTTAAATAACTTATTATAGAAGAAAAAGTGTATATATAAACATACATTTGGACAATACATTTACATATTGGATGAGCTAACGTATTGTGATGTAAATCCTAACATCTATATAAGGGCATGTCATACCTTGCACGGATTGATATGTTACACAAGTACGGACTTATATATTTTTATGTGATACACATATATTTTTAACATAACATAAAATTAAATAACACAATATCACTTTATAAATACAAATACAATAAAAGATTTTATTTAAATTTTTTAGAAATGTTCTAAATAAATAGACTTCATTGGTCCAATAAAGATCCAATAAGAGAATTTTTTTAAATTCACCCATAACTTCTGCTGCGGGCTAGCCTAGTTCTTACATCTCATATATTAGTGGGGGCAATAATATACAGTTCAAATTATATAGTGCACATGTATGATGTCCAAGGCACTATAGATGCGAAAGTTCTGCATACTCACTTGTGCTGGCAAATGAATACCGTCGCGCAACGAAACCATGCATTGGATTTTACCTCATATCATATAATCTATAGTAACAGGACCGTTATCTGGACCGAGACAATATCTCCTTTTGTAGAAACACCGGAATGGAGTATTTGATTTAAAAACACATAGGGTTAGCAAACAATCCGTTTCAATACTGTAGTACGCTCAACGTGATCGTTATCAGAAACCATCCCGATGAATCATAATAATCAATTACCATTTGACCACACATGCCTTGGAACTCAAATTTACCGTCCTCTTCGACTTATAAAAAAATTTATTTGAAAATATTATGAAATTTCATTTTTCAGTTGAGAAACTCAGGCCAACCCTAGGCATGAATCGAAGTTGGCTTAGAGCAGTGACATATGAAAATAACTCAAGTTCTTCCTAGGAAAAACATGCGCAAACTTTAGGTTGACCATAACATTTTCGAGGCCACTTTTTTTAAAAAATTTCTACCAAAAATTTTCCTAAGTCTTAGCGTGATAGTCTATCCAAGGAAGGGGAAGGCGGAATTCAACCTGTTGTCAAAGGTGATTACCTATGGTTAATGCCAGCGAATTCAAAGCAACGCTGCCACCCACCTATGTCAAATTGGAGAAACTCAAATTCAATGACTGAATGAATATGAGAGAGGGCCAAAACTAAGTTTGAGTTAAGTATTGGGTTCATGTGTGTTTGATTTGAAGGCGGCATGCTATTGCACTGATTATAATAACCAACCAAGGCATTTCGAAGCGGTGATGGTAGCCGAGGAGCAAGTTGAAGTCAATGGAAAGGTTTAGTGATGGAGAGATTTGGTTCAAAAGTACTTAGGTAAATAACTGAGTATGTAAGGAAATAAAATGGGGTTCAATGCTTTTAAGTATAGCTCCAAACCAAGGAAATAGGAAAGAAAGTCGCCTAAGTACAAGGTATCGATCCAAGCAGCATAGATCGGTACCGAACCATATAAAAAATAAAGTAAATAAATTAATAATAATAATAATGATAAAGTAAAATAAAATAAAAATAATAAAAATATACAATGAAATAGATAATAATGATGGTGAGTAATGTGTTGCACAATCAAATAAATTTTAGGACAACAAAATCCTACATGAATAATTCAGAGAGAAGATTATTGAAAACCTTTCAGGGTCAAATGGGCAAACTCAAACGATATGCTTCAGTTCATATATTGCCTAAGAGTTGTAAACCTAAAACTGTTCGAAGTGATATGACAATTAACAAAAGGTACATTGCTTCGCGAAAATGGTTCATAGAATAGAAAGTGCCTATTCAGAATGGAATTTGAAACCAACGGCTTGTAATCAATGGACTATCTTGATCCAAGGCGTATCTAGTTAACCTAAGATAAGCATTGGGGGGCAAATGTTATCCAGCTTTATGATCAAGCCATATCTAGATGAGTCGGATCGATTAAATAGTCGTATATTAGAATAAAAATATGAAACGATGACTCCAGAATTCAAACTCGATTGAAGCTCCGGTATATATTCACCTATTTGCTATGTGGTTGAAGAAATTACCTACTCATTGAAGGAATGCCAATGAACAAAGTCAAAGAAGTAAAATCTAAGAGAAGTCTTTGATCGGTACTGACCTGAGCATCTCAGATTAGTACCGACCCATCTTGCCTCATTAAAATTGCTCTCTACTTCTTGTCGTATGGAGCTAGGAAAATTGTTGATCAATGCATACAACTTGGGATGGATCACTTAGTATATATGACTTAATTATCAATTAATAAATTTGAACTTCATGGAAGCTCAGTTAAATACCCTTGGATCGACACAGAACCAAGATAACAATCTAGAAAAGCATACAGTTTACATCAAGTTGGCATATGTTTAAAGCACAAAAGGAGGTACAAATGATCAAGAAACCCCAAAGGATCAAATAAAGCTCAACGAACCATTACTATGGGTTGCCACAGATCCAAGGAGCTCAAGTCGGTACCGATCCATGAAATTTTGTAATTTGGCCACAATCTCTTCAGGCGACCTTCTTCAAGTCGTATAAAATGTGGTGGAGACAAATCCGTTGATCTTCATCTATAAATAGGGGTAATATGCACTATTTTAGGATTCTTTATTCTACATTCTAACTTTATGTACTTTTGTTGTAATTTCTTAAATCATCACTGATCCATAGACCACTGACCTATAAGCTCATTCTTGTAAAAAATTTGCATAATCATTAACAAAGTTTAATTAGACGTAGGCTAGCGATAAGCCAAACCACTATAAATTGTTGTATGTTATTCTCTCACATTTTCGTTTAATTTCTTCATTTAATTATCTTCTATAAATCTCTAGGGTGTTTGTGCCTACTTTTGGCGTAAGCAATATACATTTTTGTGTGAATATCCATGGTAGTAGCTCAATGGACATGGGACCTTCCTCTACTAAAAAGAAGCGGGTTCGACCCCAACCCTGAGCAACTTCCCTTGTGTAAAATTAACTAGGCAAAGTGGAGGTCCAAGGACGTGCAAAGAAAACTATTTTAAGGCAAAGTTTACGATTGTTAACTATGTTAAATTTATTGCTAATTGTTGCCTGATATTAATGAAATTTTCAAGAAGATTTAAAGCTTGTTGGTTTAATTTTATTGCACTTACAAAAGTAATTAAACAAACTCTAACCAAGCTTTAGTTGGATGTCTGATAAAAGTAAAATTATAACAATAATTTCTAAACAATATACTTATAAATTATGGAGTAATTGTGAATATATAATAAATTATGGCCATAAGTACTCATTTATAAGCGAAAAAGGAAGCATAAAGAAATAAAAATGGTGAAATGAAGATTTATATTTTAAGGTGAATTATTATGACATTTATTATGGAATAAAAACAAGTAGAAAAGAAATTTGGTAAAGATTTATTGTACAATAAAAATAAAAATATTGGCTTTTATTTTACACAAATTAGGTCTTTAAATTAATGATGATTGTTCCAGCATTTAAAAGATGAAGGTGAGGTTTTTATTTGGTTAGAACTGAATTGAATACATAGAGCCAATAGGGGTACAAAACATATCCGCTAAGTAAACTTATCAACTATGGGTCGTATTTGATTTTATTTACACATTTCAATAAGAATATATAAGATTTAAATAAATGTCACTGAAATTTAGTTGGCATAAAGAAGCTAAAAATGGTATAGTGCATACACTTATCCATTGATCATAATTAATTCCAGAAGTCTAGAGTTTTCATGTTTCATAAATAAAAGAACATTAAGAGACAACAAGCACTTTATGCATTTCAGTTTATCACATTGTATAACTATAAATTTTGCTTATCTCCTCTACTTCATTTACTTACTGGCTTTAATAACTTAGGTCATTATATTTAATTAAGGAGGACTTGCAATCATCTCAGAATATAAAATCTTTTGTTGTCATATAAGACATAAATTACTTTAATTTCTTTTCTAATAGCAATCCATCTTGGAATGCTAACACTGCCCTCCACGCATCAATGTAGTGCCAGCATTCATCCATACAAGTTCGTTCTGGGTCCGAACGAAACCGAAGGCACTAACTCTACTACATCCATTTTGGAATCACCCTCAGGATTAGTAGCAGTAGCCCTTGCACTTCAAAGAGCACCATCTTCAATCATCATCAAGATGCCTTCCACTTGAACATACATGTTGGTTCAGAGTGGTTTTCGAATAAATAAATCCGATGCCGGTCTCTCCATACCAATAACCGATAATATCCAGTTGACTCATTCCCGGTTCTTTTGGAAGTAAGTTTTCGAGTCCTTATCGGGGAGCTCGAATTTACATTCATACTTCCTAAGTCAAATTGGGTCAAACTTGATAGCCAGTTATTAACTACCAAATAAATAAACAACAATTAATTCCATTTCAGATTTATTTATCCATAGCAACCACTAAGCCTTAAAACATATCTTTGTTTAATAAATCTCTTTCAAAAAACATTCATATACTTATCTTTCTGACATAAGATATTCACAAAACATTTGTATGTTTTTCCACTACCAAATCTCTAAAAAGGATTTAACTACATTATTTAAATTGGAGAAAAGAATAACTCTAAGCACTATTCCTTCGGTGTAAAGTATGGAACAGATGTTCCATACCATGATTTTTTAAAAGGTCAGCCTCGAGAAACCCAAACCTCGAATTCCTATTGTAATTATCTTCAATAAATCCTTTTGTAAATTTCCCTTACCCATGAAATCCTTTTTCTATTAACCCAAACCCATTTACAAAACATTTATGAACTTCCGTACCCATTTATGAGACTCTTTGTAAGTATTCAAACCCGTTTATATAAACTTCTTTATAAACTTTCAAACCTTGTATAAAACTTCCCATTATAGACATCCAAACCCATTTATAAAATCTTATTATAAATATTCAAAACTATTTCTAAAACTCCTTTTATGAATACCCCAAAATTATTCATAAACTTCTTTATATAATATTCAAAACAATTATCAAATCATTCTTCAAATATCTTGTTTAAAATAGAATAACCTTGAAAAACATTTTAAAAGAAAATGAAATATTAACATTCCAAAACCAAACAGAGGCTTAATGACTACAACGGATCATTAAATTTGAGTTTACTTATGCAAGTTATATCATGGGTATTTCCTAACATTAGATATGTAAGGTATTCACACATAACATACAATCAATCATAGGTAGATGTCCAAGTTACAAATATAGATACATCCACTATCGGGTGTAATTTTTTTACATATAGAAGTATATTCCATATACTTAAGTTATCAAGACCCATTTATTGAAATTAACTTCCTTGTGTCTATCACGTTACCGATATTTAGCATTTGTGCTAAACACAAGTCACTTACTTCCCATAAAACATGTCAACATTTTATAATCACTACTTTAATTCATTTGGCTACTTAATGGTCCAGATGAGAGACCTTTGATTTAAAATAAATTAATCTTAAAAAGAAAATTAATTCAAAACATAACTGATTAAGTTTAAAAATAGCTTTGAAAATATTAAAGTATATTCAATTAGCTTAAACCCTAATTATATCTTAATTAATTCAAGATGAATTCATAGTTAAATTTTAATAACTTAATGAACTTGGCTAAATCCTAATTAACTTCTTAAAGCATCTTAGTTAAGGTTTAAACAATTCATTATTAGTAAAATCCTAATTAATTAAATAATCACTTAATTAAATAGTAATTAATTAACCTACTTAACCTAATTAAATAATAATTAATGGTTTAATTACTTCTTAACTTCGTAAATCACTAATTAAAAACTTTATTAATCACTAATTAGTCATTAACCTTCTTTAAGTGTTACTTAACCCTATTTACTTACTTAATTACTAATTAATTGCTAATTACCTTTAATTATTTTATTAAATAATAAATTATTAAATAATATAAACTTAATCTCTTTTTATGTTACTAATTAAGTTCGGAAAACTTTTGCAAAACAATTCCAAAATGAATTACTTAAAGATGGAAATCATGAATTTTTGTCGAACTGCATCCATAGCGACTATCGCTATGAGCGCAGTTCACTCTACTTATTTTAAGTGAAATAATTCACTTAATTTCTTGCTCCTACATATTTTGAAATAATATTTAGGAAGCTTTTGAAACTTAAACCAAGATAAAACTTAAACCCATTTCCAAACTTTGAAACTAGAAATCATAGTTTTGATTTCAAATCGGATCTCTCGTTCATTGCAACACACAAAGTCATTAACTTTGTTTCAACTCAACATACTTTATTTTTAAATCAAAACCATACATCCATACTACCATACTCTTAACATCACAATGAAACACACATATAAACATAAGGTTATATGTTTACTAACTCGACAACATCACATTCAAATCTCAGATTCAATACCAAACATAACATCATCAAATCACCATCGGTCGACATAATAACCATTCAATTTTATCATCCTATTATCACCACAATAACACATCATAATAAAGTTAAAAACTTTTCAAAAAAAAAGTAATTTCACTCACCGAAAATCTGTGAAACCTGAAATGCCTTAGATGCACTAAAAATCACCAGAAAAATATGTCAAATTCCACTTGATTTTTGGACATATTACTCTTAGATTTTGGAAAAGCGATCAAAAAAAAAGTTTTAGAAAATTATTTTCCCTACAATTTAGAAAAAAGAATCACTCAAATCTGATTTTGTTTGAGGTAGATATGGTCAATAGAAGGAGAGCTATTTTCGGACCTGAATTTCTGAGTTTAAAACTACACTGCAAAGAAATGAGATTTTGGTAATCCAAAGCTTAAAACTAGAAAAAGTGGTAAAAAAGAAAGTTGTAGCTACTAAAATTTTATACAATTTGAAGAAAATAAAATCTTTATTTGGTCTAAAATGGAGGATGTTATGGCCGAATAAAGTGGAGGAAAAATGGAGAAGAAAGAGTTTAAAACCAAGTTTGACCCTTTAAAACAATTTAAATCTTTTAATTATAGAAAAACTTAAACTAACATAAGAAGCAATGAAACATGAAAGCTTTAGGGAAATGGAAATGGAGAAGTAAATGAAAATATGGTGAAATGGATGTGTATTTATAGACCCAAGAAAGTAGGAAATTACCAAACTAACCTTAGATTAAAATATCCTAACATGTCGTTATTTTGACAAGTCACATCACCACCTTCCTCCCCCTCATATATCACATCCCCCCTGTAGTCACATTCTCTAGGTCATGATGGATAATGATGATAATGCTAAGATATGACAAGAGATAATGATATATACTTATATATATATATAACTTATTATTTTTAAAACCATGACTTGTCACATCACTTGCTAAACATAATTAACATAAGATAATATACTATTAGCGTATTATTATTTGGTTAATTAACTCTTATATGTGTGTGTGTGTGCATAGTGCACAAAGATGAATAACATTCCCGATAACTTTCCGGTGTCGAAAAGTCGAAATTACGGAAAACGTTCTTCGGTTACATTTTCTATTTTTCTACGAACTATCTATTTTGGTAAACAAATTTTAAAAACTATTTTACCATCATTATTAAATGATTAAAATAGGTTTATTTGTAAATAAAAACCCATTTATTTATTATTTAAACTTAGCTTGAATTTGCGAAGAAATATATAAAACCGATGATATCAACTGTCGCTGTTATAAATACATTTTATTTTCCAAAAATAAAATAAATTATTTTATTTCATAATCTTGTTTGAATACATATATTATTGTATGAATCCAGAGCCATGCATGACCCTATTGTTTAAAAGCAGTTTTATTGATAGAACGATTTCCGACTGTTTTATCGATATTTTACCTAGGATGATATTTACAAATTTTCAATATTTTACCTAGGTAATTTGTTCACAAATATTTTTCCCAAAAAAATAACTATTATTATTTACCACTTAAAACATGATTATTTCTTACTTTTAAACCCATATCTAAATATTTTAAAAATAAATATAATTTATCAAAGTGATAAATTTGCGGGTCATTACATTCTTCCCCCCTTAAAAGAATTTCGTCCCCAAAATTATACCACAACCCTATTCCTAGAAATACTTAAAGCTATTCATCAATCTGTATGATGTACATAGATCATTCCTATGTAAAAATTTGGTTCGATCACCCACTTGAACACATAACTTCATTTTTGAATTAATATCACTCACTCGACTTCCTAGTGCGGACTTTGATCGGGCTTCTTAATTAGAAACCTCTATTATCCTTGCATTGCCATAAACTATGATACACAACCTTTGGTTTCACATAAAAACCCTCATCAACGCTCTCCGTAAAAAAATCAAGTGATAAATCCCTCTTTAGAATGGTGTGAAACACCTCAAGTCATGTACTCGGACCTTGGATCGAGAACTATGTGAAAAAGAGAAATGATCTACATACAACCTACGTACTAATCCCGTTGGTTCTTATTTACCAAGATTATAATTACCCTTTTTAATGAATTACCATTTTACTTAAGAACATTACTTAAGTTTATTAATATTCTATAACTCAAATTCATTTTAATATGATACCCTTCTATATCCAAAAGAGTATATACAATTTCAAATCTTAAATTGGTTTTACTTAACCTATGATGTTCAACAAATTTAAAACATTATTTACTTACCCGCTCATAATCAAAACATCATTTTATTTTGACAACTCAATTCTTTTAAGGGATTCGAGAACCAAGGTTTCAAATCTCGGATTTTGGCCAATCTCGGGCAAATATCTCGCTGTCTCGGGCGATATTTAAAAGACTTATAACTAACCAAGCTGCCAAATCTCGGATTTTGGCTAATATCTCGGATTTTCATCTCGGCTGATCTCGGGGAGATTTAAAACCTTGTCGAGAACACAATATCCGGGTTTTACTGAGTAACTCCAAAGTGATGTCAAGGAACCGAGTACTACCAATTAGTATCATATATCCTTTTACTAAGTAGGGAAATACCCAATAGAAGTCTTTACCATCTGAACACATCTCTTACCCATTTTGTCATTTCCAAGGCACTCGAACTAGTTAATCATAAAAATATTTCTTTCTTTAGAAATTCCCTTTTGAATTAATACTATTTATAAATAAATACTTCTTTAATAAAATCATCCACTAGCTTTGAATTCATTCAAATTTGAACTCGTTTCGATTGTACAAAGACAAAGAGGATAATTTACTAAGTGTACTATCATATCTACCTAAGCAAACATTCAATTGTCACTTAGAAGATTATTTCGATTATCACAAAACAGATCGAAACTCCTTCCCGAACTATCCAAAGAAAAATTTATCAAATCAATTTTAAAATATTTATATCTTAAAATCTCTTTAAATAAATTACTAAAACTTTTCAAAAATCATTTAAATCTTTATCAAAGCCACCAGGATTTAATATTCTCACAATCCTTTTTATTTTTATAAGGTCATCAAATTTTCTATTAACTAAACACATTCTATTCTAAATCCAATTTTAACCCTACTTCTCATCAATAACTAAATAGACTTTTAAAAATCATTCTCTTATATATATAAAATATATCGTAGGTAAAATTATTTCATTTACCAATTTAAAAAATATATTATGTCAATTGGACTTACTCAAGTGTTTAGGAAATCCCTATCGATAACGTTGCGCATCAACCAAAATTCTTAAGCAACTCAACCTATCAAACAACACAATATAAAACATTTTTACTCACTAACAAATACGCACTCATATTTATAATACACTCAGGCTCATTCTAGGGTCTCACTTACCCAATTCCAAATGAGTTTACCCCACCAGGGCCAAGGTTCCGACTTAACCTTCAGCACTGATACCAAATGTAACGAACCAGATTTTTGACCCTTGAAAATCGACACTAATACGTCCACTGTATCACATGCCGAACATTAAAGTTCTAAAAATATCGATTTTTTAGGTTGAAAGAAGAAGGTAGAAGATATAAGAAAACTAAACAACACAAAATCTTTAAACGCAGCAAAATATATAATACAACGATGATCTTTACATAAAGAAAACATCTTTATTCATATTTACAACATCAGAGTACACAAGACTTATCCTATATTTGGACAGTTATAGAAACTTTTCCTTACATTGAAAACATATGGACTCTATAATATAGCGGAAGAAAAATACAAGTGAATACGTCTTGACCATCCAACTCCTCTCCAACTCCAAAGTATCCAACTAAACCTGGGAAAACATGCTCGGTCTTACCCGAGCATTACATGGAATAACGCCCGGGTCAGTCTGGTAAACCAGCGTGAGTAAGACTCGATAACAAGTAACAACCAAATTGGTTTCTACATTTGAAACTTTTCAAACAAAGGGTATCTTGTAAGACCACACCACACATAAAAATGGATGGGTTTTTACCTTACAATAACCAAAACATTTTATATCAAAATCCAGTGATATAATCATAGTGTCTAGGTTTAAAGTAAATAGATAAAATAGCTGAAATGCTTGCATCTCACATTCCAACATACTAGGCTCTACAATCGAAAATGTATGGCGTATTGGAGAATGGATTCCAACTAATGACTGGGGTACTGGGGTACCACCCACCACAGTACACCTCTATAAAAATGAACTGAGGTCGTACCTAACGACCTCTGCCCACACAGGACCGACCTACCCCTTGTTTGATAGTACTGAATATATCATCACTCCAGTTGCTTTGCTACCTTTAACCGAGATCTCCCACATACACGAATTCATTGATGATTGTGTATATATCTAGGAGGGGATGATATACCCTAATGGGTGTGACCCACATAGCTCTGTTGATATCCCTTGTTTTAGTCATTCCTGGTTGATGAGGCATGAGACTACGTTTTACCTTTCTGAATAGCAATCCATCTTGGAATGCTAACACTACCCTCCAAGCATCAATGCAATGCAAGCATTCATCCATACAAGTTCATTCTGGGTCTGAATGAAACCGAAGGCACTAACTCTACGACATGAATTGTGGAATCACCCTCAGGATTAGTAGTAGTAGCCCTTGCACTTCAAAGAGCACCATCTTTAATCATCATCAAGATGTCTTCCACTCAAACGTACATGTTGGTTCAGAGTGGTTTTCAAATATATAAATCTGATACCGGTCTCTCCGTACCAACAACCAATAATTTCCGGTTGACTCATTCCGGGTTTTTTTGGAAGTAAGTTCGAGTGCTCATTGGGGAGCTCAAATTTGCATTCATACTTCCTAAGTCAAATTGGGTCAAACTTGATAGTCGGTTATTTAACTATCAAACAAATAAAAAATAATTCCATTTTAGATTTATTTATCCATAGCAACCACTAAGCCTCAAAGTATATCTTTGTTTAATAAACCACTTTCAAAAACATTAAAATACTTATCTTTCTGACATAAGTATATTCATAAAACATTTGTAAGATTTTCCATTACAAAATCTCTAAAAAGCATTTAACTACATTATTTAAATTGGAGAAAAGGATAACTCTAAGCACTAATCCTTCGGTGTAAAGTGCGGAACGGATGTTCCATACCATGATTTTTTAAAAGGTCAGCCTCGAGAAACCCAAACCTCGAATTCCTGTTGTAATTATCTTCAATAAATCCTTTTATAAATTTCCCTTACCCATGAAATCCTTTTTTCTTTAACTCAAAACCATTTCAAAACATTTATCAACTTCCATACTCATTTATGGGACTCTTTATATATATTATAACCCGGTTATATAAACTTCTTTATAAACTTTCAAACCTTGTATAAAACTTCCCTTTATAGACATCTAAACCCATTTTCAAAATATTTTTATAAACATTCAAAACTATTTCTAAAACTCCATTTGTGAATACCCCAAAATTATTCATAAACTTCTTTACATAATATTCAGAACAATTATCAAACAATTCTTCAAATATCTTATTCAAAGTAGAATAACCTTGAAGACCATTTTAAAAGAAAATGAAATATTAACTTTCCAATACCAAACGGAGGCTTAATGACTACAATCCGGTGTAAATATTTTACATATAGAAGTATATTCCATATGCTTAAGTTATCATAACCCACTTATTGAAATTAACTTCCTTGTGTCTATCATGTTACCGATATTCAGCATTTGTGCTAAACACAAGTCACTTACTTCCCATAAAACGTGTCAACATTTTATAATCACCACTTTAATTCATTTAGCTACTTAATGGTCCAGATGAGAGATCCTTTGATTTAAAATCAATTAATCTTAAAAAGAAAATTGATTTAAAACATAACCGATCAAGTTTAAAAATAGCTTTAAAAAGATTAAAGTATATTCAATTAGTTTAAACCCTAATTATACATTAAGTAAATCAAGGTCAATTCATAATTAAACTTTAATTAACTTAATGAACTTGGTTAAGTCCTAATTAACTTCTTAATGCATCTTAGTTAAGGTTTAAACAATTCATTGTTAGTTAAATCCTAATTAATTAAATAATCACTTAATTAAATAGTAATTAATTAACCTACTTAATTAAGTAATAATTAACCATTTAATTACTTCTTAACTTCATAAATCATTAATTAAAAACTTTGTTAATCACTAATTAATCATTAACCTTCCTTAAGTGTTACTTAACCCTAACCACTTACTTAATTACCAATTAACTGCTAATTACCTTTAATTATTTTATTAAATAAATAAATTATTAAATAATCTAAACTAAATCTCTTTTTATATTACTAATTAAGTTTGGAAAATTTTGCAAAACAATTCCAAAATGAATCACTTAACGATGGAAATCGTGAATTTTTGTCGAATTGCATCCATAGCGACTATCGCTATGAGCGCAGTTCACTCTACTTATTTTAAGTGAAATAATTCACTTAATTTCTTGCTCCTACATATTTTGAAATAATATTTAGAAAGCTTTTGAAATCTTAAACCAAGATAAAACTTAAAACCATTTCCAAACTTTGAAACTAGAAATCATAGTTTTGATTTCAAATCGGATCTCATGTTCGTTGCAACACACAAAGTCGTTAACTTTGTTTCAACTCAACATACTTGATTTTTAAATCACAACCATACATCCATACTACCATACTCTTAACATCACAATGAAACACCCATATAAACATAAGGTTATATGTTTACTAACTCGACAACATCACATTCAAATCTCAAATTCAATACCAAACATAACATCCATCAAATCACCATCGATCAACATAATAACCATTCAATTTTCTCATCCTATTATTACCACAATAACACATCATAATAATGTTAAAAACTTTTCCAAAACAAAGTAATTTCACTCACCGAAAATCTATGAAACCTGAAATGCCTTAGTTGAACTAAAAATAACCAGAAAAATATGTCAAATTCCACTTGATTTTTGGACATATTACTCTTAGATTTTGGAAAAGCGATCAAAAGAAAAGTTTTAGAAAATTATTTTCCCTACAATTTAGAAAAATGACTCACTCAAACTGATTTTGCTTGAGGTAGATATGGTCAATAGAAGGAGAGCTATTTTCGGACCTGAATTTCTGAGTTTAAAACTACACTACAAAGAAATGAGATTTTGATAATCCAAAGCTTAAAACTAGAAAAAGTGGTAAAGAAGAAAGTTGTAGCTACTGAAATTTTATACAATTTGAAGAAAATAAAATCTTGATTTGGTCTAAAATGGATGATGTTATGGCCGAATAAAGTGGAGGAAAAACGGTGAAGAATGAGTTTAAAAACAAGTTTGACCCTTTAAAACAATTTAAATCTTTTGATTAAAGAAAAACTTAAACTAACATAAGAAGCCATGAAACATGAAGAAAGCTTTAGGGAAATGGATATAGAGAAGTAAATGAAAATATAGTGAAATTGATGTGTATTTATAGACACAAGAAAGTAGGAAAATTACAAAACTAACATTAGATTAAAATATCCTAACATGTCATTATTTTGACAAGTCACATCACCACCTTCCTCCCCCTCATATATCACATCCACCCTCTAGTCACATCCTTTAGGTCATGATGGATAATGATGATAATGCTAAGATATGACAAGAGATAATGATATATACTTATATATAACTTATTATTTTTAAAACCATGACTTGTCACATCACTTGCTAAGCATAATTAACATAAGATAATATACTATTAGCGTATTATTATCATTTGGTTAACTAACTCTTATTTGTGTGTGTATAGTGCATAAAGACGAACAACGTTCCCGATAACTTTCCGGTGTCGAAAAGTCGAAATTACGGAAAATGTTCTTTGGTCACATTTTCTATTATTCTACGAACTATCTATTTTGGTAAACAAATTTTAAATACTATTTTACCATCATTATTAAATGATCAAAATAGGTTTATTTGTAAATAAAACCCCATTTATTTAATATTTAAACTTAACTTTAATTTTCGAAGAAATATATAAAACCGACAATATAACTATCGATGTCATAAATACATTTTATTTTCCAAAAATAAAATAAATTATTTTATTTCATAATCTTGTTGAATACATATATTAGTGTATGAATCCAGAGCCGTGCATGATCCTTATTGTTTAAAAGCAGTTTTATTGATAATACGGTTTCCGGCTGTTTTAATGATATTTTACCTAGGACGATATTTACAAATTTTCAATATTTTACCTACGTAATTTGTTCACAAATATTTTTCCCAAACAAAATAACTATTATTATTTGCCACTTAAAATGTGATTATTTTTTACTTTTAAACCCATATCTAAAAATAAAAATAAAAATTAGCAAAGCGATAAATTTGCGGATCGTTACATATATCATGGCAAAGAAATTTGAGTAAAGCAAATAGTATGTTTTCCTTGTTTAAGTATGATTTAAAGGGTTAAATCAATTTGGAAGATGTTTTCAAGGAAAATTTGATAGGTTGTTAACCCTAAGTAAATGACTTAGATATTAGAATACCAGATGTGAGTGATATAAGGTCACGCCCTATACATTAGCTATAGCCCTTAGCTAATTTAGTCTAAAATTCCAATGTGTGGGGCTTAGTTACAGGTAAGACTTAAATGATGTTACACATAGAAAGTAATATACGGAGAAGGAGAATAGGTTATTGGTGAGCCCACAAAACCATTAGGATCAGTTGACCCTGGGAGAAGTAAGTTAAGGACAGACCATCCAGAAGTGTGTCTAACATATGTTAGATTATTTATTTTGCCTAGTAGGCCCGAGTCGGCCAATGGTTAGTTGTTAGCCAAACAAAACTATATTGTTCGGAAAGATAGTCCATTTATTACCTGATTTATGAGCATATATGATATTACTATTATTGTTTTAATCAGCTTGATTGCAGGATTCTGATTTGCAAAAAGGAGATGTTTTAAAGGGATAGTAGTGAGGGGAAACCCATTCCGCTAAGCGGCGTAGTCTCACTTAATTTCAGTAATCCAAGATGAAATAGTATTATTCACACCAGGTTTTATGTCTGACTCAAAGTTTATGTTTTCCCCTTAAACTCTCGGGTGCTCAAAATTAATTTGAGTAGATTGAGATTTAAGGTTTTTCAGGTTTAGTAGGTTGGACGAATGAAGCTTCCAAATACGTGCAAGAGGCAAGACCAACTATTTAGGAATTGTTATTTTATTTCCGTTGTGATGTATTAAGACTTATGTGTCTATTTAGTACTCTGATCATCCAAGGGGGCATCTTCATATGTTGCTCTTAGCGTATTTTGTAATAATTATATTTGATCAAAACTGGGAATCGTTTTGGGATTATGTATCTGAATATGAAATATTGATTTGAAATGTAATCAGAAAAGTTGTTTTAATCCGTGTTGTTTTTATTTCATATTCATGTGCTTCTGATATTATGGATACCATTAACATTACTATATTTTGTCACCAGAAGTTAATACTACTGATGACTGCAGCATATGTAGCGCTTAGCTTCGGGCCTCAAGATAGGGGATGTTACATGATGTATGCTAACTAGTTTTGTGGCGACCCGATGTGCTGTGCGATCGTACAAGCTCAAAACGTGTGATGATTTATTTGAGAAATTAAATGGAATATATATATATATATCTCTGTGTGTGTGTGTCTATATATATATATATTCCTCCACACAACAAGATATTTTTTTCCACTTTCTTTCTCTTGCTCCTTAATCAAGCATGGCCGCCTCCTTTAAATCCACAGGTTCGGGCCACGATAGATAATGAGATCAGATCCATCGGCCTTGTGAAGAGGAGTGCTTTGCATCCGATAAGTGATGTGGGGTGAAGCTCTGTTTGAGGTGGTCAGCATTGTAAGGCCATTAACTAGGTTTACACTTCGTGGAGAAGGAGGGGGTTTTGGGCAAAAGGAAGGGCACCATCGTATTTCTCATAGCTGCGCTTAACTTTCTTCATCATCGTCTTGAACTCCGATACCCAATGGTGGTGCTGAATTTTGCATGGTCAAAAGGAGGGAGAAGGTTGCCTGTTTTTTAGCAAGGTCGAACTTGACAAGCTAGGGTGTAGCACTGAGAGCACGCAAAGTGCAGCACTATGGAATCAATGGTTCGTTGATTCTTTGATTATTGAGTGAGATTGCGAAGAGAGAAGGAGTGGATACATAGGTTCATGCATGCATGGATTTGCATAGAGCATTTTGGGAAAGATGGATTATAGCTAATTAGTTAATTAACTGTTTAATAAAGTGTTTAACTAAGTTAATTAATTAATATTTATATTTTGAATTCTTATAAAATTTGTATCTCTTGCATACGGGGTCCAATTGAGACGCGGTCTTCGCCGTTGCACTTATAGTGGGATTATCTATGTTATGGCGTAGCTTTGGCTGAGATTTGGACACTTCAGAAATTACTGTTCTAGTGAGTGAAATTATAACTATGAATTTATATTTTAGCATCAATCCCTGTAATTATATATATTGAAAAATATTACATAGAAAAGGTAGAATAATATATAAGTAATTATTTCCCTATTTGATTTGATTGGTTTGAGTAAATATTTGACATAATTGATTAAGATCTCGAATAAATATAAATATGGTGTTTTATTTGTATTGAATAGAGTTAGATAAAGTTGATATTAATTTATAACATGGTTATAAATTAATTCAACTCTAATTAGTTATTATATTTTTTTACACCAAAATTTGGCACAAACAGGCAGTTCAGATTTTATAGAGAAATAAATGAAGAATATAAAATGAAAACAGAGGAAACAAGTAATTAAATACTAGAAAATCAAAGCAATAAGGAGAACACAAAAATTTATAGCGGTTCGGTGTTGTTTTCCTACGTCCACTTTGAATAGATAGCTTTTACTAATCACTTTCTAAACTAAGTACAATAAGGATCGAATGAAAATCCTTAGTTGTAATAGAGTATAAAGCAACAAGCAGTGTAAAGGTCCCGAAAATGAACAATCAAGCCTATATTTATAGAGGAAGATGGCAAAATATCTCCCTGACAATTCGGCAGAAAGATCTCTAAAACTATATGGACCCATAAGAAGGATCGCTTGGCCCAAATCCCAAGGAATATGGATTGGTGATGATCCCTATTTTGGAGGAATTTGGGGGTGCAATCCCTATGGGAGCTTTTCCATGTTATAATATGCTTAGCCTCCATGTTTCATGCCAACCAAATTAGTAGAACTTGAGTTATTGCTCGATCTTTGTTGCAATATGAGTTGTTACCTGATTCAACCTGATCCCTATTGAGGGAAGATGGCCACTCCTGCTTAGTCCTTTTGAGGATCCCTAGGGTAGGGTCCCTAGGGTCCCCACATCTTGTTCCCAAAATTTCATATGCATTGGACTTATGGATTTCGAGATATTGATCAATTTTTATTGAATTGTACTTGTTTGGCTGAATTAGACCGATTCCTATGATTGAGAGGGATTATAGCCGACCCCTTTTCTATGTTTAACCATATTCCATACTTTCAACGTTCTGCATTACATATCTCTTAGTTTTGTTCGATCATGACTTCGTATTATCGTCTATACTTGATTTTTGGACACTACAATCATCGCTCTAGGCTTATTGGCCTTAATGACAATCGAGTCAAACTTATCCAATTAGTTCGGATACAGTCGGATCAAAATGCCGGATAACACTTGCCCCCCAATGTACGTCTTGTGCTGAACATGACATGCTTTGAATCAAATCAAGTTAGAGTCATCGACAAAAAATCCATCCAGTTTTCTGAATAGTCACTATTCTTCCATCGATCTATCTTCCCAAAGTGTCATATCTCTCTTTGATCGTCATAACGTTTGGTGGATTTCCAGTAATATAAATTCAGGATTATATTCCATCAGTTAATATCTATGTCTAGTTCTACAAGACTAGTAAGCTTTGGCTATCTGATCCAGTCTCGACCTTAAAAGCTTCAGGTTTGAATTCAATTTTTGTCGATTTAAAAAAATTGAACTTTTATAATAAACACATGCACGTTCAGGCACACATCCTTGTCGCTAGTTTCTGGACACGTTTGCATGCTCATGCGTCGTTGCCAATTTTCATTAAATTAGATGCAATTTCGTTGCATTTTATATTTACTTATATAATTTTTTTATGTATATGTTTGCATGCACCTAGGGTTCATAACCGATCCCTTCTCTCTCTCTTCTTTTTATGTTTATACGGATCGGCATTCCTCTAGCCGATCCCCCCTTTTCTTTTATTTCTCTCTTTCTCTTAAATAGGGATCAGAATTTTTATAACCGACCCCTTTTTCCTCTTAATCGTTTTTTACATATGTACATTGATAGGGATTAGATGGATCCCCCTTTGGTAGGGATCATACCCGATCCCTATCAATATCAGGGACTTACTATTTTTTGGCTTCGTGGAGAAGCTCAAAAGTGTCGATCCCTCTAGCCTAGTATATAAACTAGCGCTTCTTTCTCCAGCCTACACTTTATTTCAATTTACTTATTTTCCTTTATTTTATTCAAGATCGAACACTTCTTCCCTTACCTTAGAGTTGAACCCTTCATACTTTCATCAACCCGATCATATTCCTTCGAATCAAACATCGCCTCCTTAGATTCACCATCTTCTCTTGCTCTAGACCGCTACTACATCTTCAATCTTAATAGAAATTGAAAATCCTCTCTCAAGCAACTCGTATTCTATACACTTAGGTAGGTTTTCATGCGTTTAATCTTTAACTTATGACAAGATGATGGGTTCGATCATGTTGGTGGATGGGTTAGAGCTCAATGTGTATGGAGTCGTAATTTTGGAGCTAGATGGAGGGGAGATGGTCGATATTGTTTGAGGAGGATGAGGTGTATAGATTAAGCGAGGGATCGGTTGGAGGATGTGGATGAAGGAGTGGGATCGATCTTGCGTGTTGCTTGAGGGATCAGATTGAATGTTTGAGAGAAGTGTGAAAACGTTGAAGTAAAGGAATCAATATTAAAGTATAAGGCGGAAGGGGTCGGTTGCATTATTAAGTTGAGGGATCAATTGTTTACTGATGTGGAGAGGGATTGGTTGTTCATGAAGTAAAGAGGGAACAGTCTTCTATGGAGCATGGAGGGATCGGCTGTTTGCTTTAGGAGAAGTGTGAACGCGGCTAAGTAAAGGGATCGGTGGTGGTGTGTTTGAGGTTGGATCAATTATAAGCTTTGCAAGAGGGATCGGATGTGAATTTTTGGAGAGGGATTGGTTGTATAAAAGGATCGGCTATGGGAACATAGCCGATCCTAAGCTTTGAATTGAACTTGAACACTTGAGCAAACCAACCTAAATTCACTTGCATGAACAATCGAAACCAGTCCTTTCTTAATGAACTTGAATATATGACGATAACAAACAACATGACTTACTTATCCAACTTTGAATTTGAAATTGAACAACTAAACTGGCGGGATTTAGAATATAATTAAAACATAACATATGGACTTTAATAATGGACTTCATACTTCGATATACTGATGGTTGATCCCAAAGCTTACACAACTGATCAATCTAAATACTTGTTGAGTCAGTCAACGATGACTGTCACTCTGGTCAAAATATAATGCCTTGTCACTTACTTTTGCTTTTAATTTTGAACTGTTTATCTCTGCACTACACAATACTGCACCACACTAGTTTACACCTAGCATGGAGGGACAGGTAAAATTTTCTAATCTCGATTATCTATTGAGTTTAGTTGATATGGGCTCCAGACGTTTAGAGCATTTAGCCGAAATGCCATCTGGACAACCTTCACAACACAACAATCCCGGAGCCAAGTCAAGTTCTGCAACTGTATCCCTTAGACTTTCCCCTGACCATCAAATGAGCAACCGGAGGTTTTTGGTCTGTTGGTTGACTTTTTCTCCGATATTCCTATCCTTCTAGTGGAAGAAATAAGTTATGCCCCTGACACTATAGAAGGTGCTATATTTCTGGATAACCGACGAATTCTTAAGCCTCCAGAATTGGCGAGGCCGCTCTCCATAGACTATGCTCTAAACGTGGGATCCCGCTTGGAGATGTTCTAGTCCCTTCAGCGAATGATAGGGCTTACTTATCCCCGGAGTGGTATACGGCGCGCAATAAATTTATGTGCTAGGCCAGTTGTATGCCGCCTTTTAATTCTTTTATCAGAGAGATGCTAGATTATCTAGGAATAGCTCCTATTCAGCCGCATCCGAACAGCTATGTTTTTCTTCATGGCACTTTCTTGCTATTTATGGATGTTCTATTCTACCTGCCATCTCCTGAGGACATCAGGTTTATTTACAATTTCAAACGATGGAAAGGAAGCCTTTTCTACAGTTTCCTTAAGCCTTTGCCCAACTGTCAAGTTCTAACTTGCACTTGGAACAAGCTCAGCATCTTTAAACACGAGTTGTTCTACATTCATTATCCGTTGGCTTCGCGAGGTGATGGTTGGAAGGACGTAAGTGTTGTCTTGACTTTATTCTCGAATATTTTAGCCCGAGCCGTATCCTGAATTAACTAATACTTTGAAAATTTACAGGTGTCCATCCACGACTTGAAGGCGATATTTTTTCAAGAACAATTTCTTCAATCCGTGCCACCCCAGTTGAGGATAGGGACATCAGATCCCTTATAACAGATGAATGGTTATCTCGTTTTGGGCTGTTAGAAGAAGGTCACAGCATCGGGCCTCAAGTAAGCATTGCACCACCAAGAAATGCTGCAGAACAAGAAGGCGGCACCAATAGCTCTGTCATGCCCCCAGTCGAGGGTGTTTAGGATGATGCCAAAGAGGGTGAAATTAGAGGGGATGGAGCCAACAAGTCCGGCGATGCTGATGTAGGTCCGGGCAATGCGCCTGTGGTCGAACCATCATAAGGTACACAATCTCATATGCTAACACCGAGAGGAAAAAAGCTTGCTTATAAACTCCGTAGGAGAAAAACCATTAAAGAGCCTGAGTTCATCATCACCTCTGTTGAAGAAGAGTATTCCTCTCAACATTTAGAAAGTTCGATGGAAGGGTTCTCAAATCTCCCGATCCCTAAGGATATCATGATCTATTACTTCCCTAACATCAGTATTGGTGGCTCAATTCTCCCACCAGAAGCAGTGATGACATTGTTCCTACTAGCAAAGGGGAGAACATTCCTATGAGTAAAGCTACATAACAGGTCCGTCGAAAGACACTAGGACACTCATAATCACATGCACTTCACCGCACGATTTTCGTCTATCTTTTATTTAATGGTCACTTATTCACTCTTATTTGGTTTGCAGATGCTATGTCTCATTCATGTTCCTTCGATCACTTGAGGAGCTCCTCGACATAGTATGGATCCAGTCGCGGTCCAGACTCGGGCATGCATCGAGAAAGAGATGACAACCGGGAAAGAAATCATCTATCATTGTAGTCTTCATCTTCTAAACCCAAGTCCCAATCTCAGTTTTCTCATCAGGAAGTTCAACCCAATCTTCCTGTACATAGCAGCGATTAAGCCTCTTTCCATGCCTTTAAAGTACTATGCCGTCCGAGCATTATTCTAGTTCATCGAGTTCTCGACGGCCTCGCGATCGTAGGTTTAGCAAATGCCTTGTAACTCCCCATATTTTTAATAACATTATTTAGAATATTTAATTAGCTAAATGAAATAAAATAATGTGTTGATTAGGGGAATGAGATTTGATTTAATTATGGGGTAGCCATGCCATTTAAATAATGAAATAGAAGAAATGTTACAATGAAATAGAAGAGGGGTAAAATAAGAAAGATGCCATTCTTATACCCTAAACCCTTGGCCATGTATCCTATACACGTTATTTTCATTCATCAAAAATTTTAAACTTGAGGCCATCCATAATTAACAAGGGAAAGAGGAAGAATGTTGATGCCAAAAATGGGCGTCAACACTCGTAGAATCGTATGAATATCAAGCAATGAATGAAATCATAAACAAAGCATAAAAGTAAATGAACACATAGATTTTTATAGTGGTTCGGTAATCTTAGCCTACATCCACTTCACACTTTTATTAATCTTTCATATATTACAATTACAAGAATATTTTGATCAGCTATGATCAACTAATACAAGATTCGAGAATAAAAAATGGCAGAGACTCTGGAGGAGGAAGAAGAAGATGAATTCCCCCCATTCTGAAGCTATGCTAGTGGTATTTATAGTAGAAGACGTGCACATATTGGGCTGAAACTTTGCAAGAAGGTCCCCTAGTTCCAGTAGATCCCATCATATCGATCGGCCCAAATAATTCATTGATCAAGAACGATTGGCATACTTAAGGCCGATCCTTTTTATTTGCTCCGATCACTGTGCGATCGATGTTGGAGGGTCCCACGTGCTCCTAGATGTCGCTCCTAAAATATGGGATCATTCTGAGATATAGATTGCAAGTTATGGGTCATTCTTGGTCGAAGATTGAACATATAAGAGATACATCGATTGTTATATTGAGCCTTCCAATAACGATCGGTGTACATCGATCGACATTCCTCCTATCTCTATTTTGGGATACACAATCGTCATGGTATGCTCCAGTTGCCACTCTGTCGATGTCCTGAAAGCCTCACATGGATTGGCTTCATGGATCCCAAGACATCAAACGTTCTCCGATGATTTGAACTATTTTCCATGCTCGTTCTCCGGTTGATCCAAACAAATCATTTTCTCATCCGTAACTTGTGTACACAAACTTCAATCAATTCCAAACTTGAGATATAACTTCATGGGGCCAAGCTAGTGACTTCGTGCTTGCTATACTTTGATTTGGTTCTGGTTTGAATCTGTTCGACTATCATCTATAGTACTATATATAACTGGCTCTCCAAGCTATCGACCATTCGTTCCTAATCAAATCGATGATATCACGGCTTCGCCAAAAGGCGGGATAACATTTACCCCCCGAAGTACGTTTTGTGAATGACATGATGTGTTTTGAATCGAAAAAAATGAATCACTGTAAAGAAGTCCATTCAGCTTCCTGATTGATTACTATTCCTCTATCGTCTATTGATAGCATAAATCCGGAGCCGTATTCTGTTCGTACATACAAATTTGGTCATGCGGGACCTACAAACCCTTTTTATCTATTCCAATCTCAAACTTGACTGTTCCGCGTTCGATTGCAACCTTTTATCGATTTCAAAAGGTTGAACTTTTAAACCATTCTCATGCATGTTCATACACGTGTTCATGTTGTTGGCTCCAGGTCGTGTTCGAATGTCCACATGTCATTGCCAACTTTTACGATATTCTGAATGTTCGCGTATGTAATCAAATTTCTATGATCATTCACCACTTCTCTTTTCATTTACCGCATTTTCATTCGCTTCATCATTTTTCATTATTTTTTGTATACATCTAAATTTCAAACCATGAAACGGTCACTCTAAGGTAAAAATAAGTGACATAAGAGTTAGGATGGATCGACACATGGAGGAATGGCCGGCAGATGTATTAAGAAGGGATCGGTAAACACATTGCTTAGGAACGGATCGGCATAGTCCTAGGGTGTCATACGATCGGCCTAACCCTTCGAAGTGGAAACAATCGGCTAAACCCTTCAAGGCGAAAATGATTGGCCGAAACTATCCCCTATATAAGGCTTGGCACTTAGAAAATTTCCTTCACTTGCTCCATTCCTTCCCCTCTGAAGCAAAGATAGAGAAAACTCCACTACTCCTTTTCACCGATCCTACATCAGAAACAGCAAATCCACTTTTCTTTGATCAAGTCGATGATCCCCTTCTCCAGACTCGAACCTAGGTAGCATAATTTCCATACTCACTCATTTTTTAGATCGAGCTTGCCATGGTGACTCGACTTGCTTAGGGGATCGCCCTCTTTCTTCTTCCTTACGATCGTATGGGGCAGGAAGTAATTCACTTCAGTGGGAGAGGATCGATCTGTTATGATGGCCAATTGATTTCTGAAGAAGATGAGGCAATGGAGAGGGAAGAGATGAAGCGGTGGAGATAAACGAGTTTTATGATCGTTCCTAGACGATCGATGGTTATCTGCGCCAATAGAGTTGGAGAGTGGTCCAAAAACGATCGAAGATGACTAAAACGACAGGACGATCAACTAAGGTCATCTCATGGAACGTTCGACATGTATCATTGTGCTGAACGTTCGGCCTTTAGGGTGCTTAAAACAATCGAATTACACACCACCAGAACGTTCGGTCTACACTTGAACTTGGTGTTTTTACCCATACATACGAACATGACTAATAGCATGAACATGAACTCGAACTAAGCAACGGGCTTCAGTTTCTCGTACACACTTAGACATGAACGTGACTAGCATATGATATGACCTCCACGACTAATAGCATATTGCCTTAGAACAAGTGTTATAAATCAAGAACTTTAATTATCATGTCAAAACTTATCCGTAACTTAGACAATAATTTGATTTCCGTTGGATAACAATTGTCTATGAAACTCAAGATGAGTCTCTCTGAACAAATTTTTATGTCTTGTTGCCTCTTCTATCGTCAGTTTTGCATAACTTGTTATTATATTGATCAGCACTGTATCACACTACACTTACACTCACTATGCACTGGAGGGTACAAGTTGTTTTTTCTAATTATGATTTTTACTAAGTTTGATAGCAAGGGAATCTTGGTGTTTCAAGCACTTCGCAATCATGCCAGGTGGATCTTCTTCTTATAGGACTACTCGGAAGTAGAGTCAAGTTTAGCGACCGAGTCTGACGGCCTACCGCTTAATCATAATTCTGGACAGCCCGAAGGCTCGAGTTCCCAGCTTGATCTTTCTGAGATTGTCCCATACTTCCGTTGAAAGTTATCGAACCGGCGCCCGATACTCTAGAAGATGCAATTATCTTAAAAAATCCTTCTGATTCAATAGCTTCAAAGATTAAAGAATATGCTCTCCAGAGATTTGCACAAGGCATGGGATTCCTTTTGGCGATGTGTTAGTTCCGTCATGAAACGACATGGCTCATAAACCTCCCAAAGGGTACACGACACGTAACAAATTTATGTGCTGGGTGGGGTGCATCCCTCCATTCAATTCATATATCCGGGGGATCTTACATTATCTGAGGATCGCTCCTGCACAACTCCATCCAAACAGCTATTGGCTTCTCAACTATACATATATGGTATTTATGGAGTTTCTGCACCGTCCCCCTACCATCGAAGACATCCAACTCTTTTCACTTTTAAGCGGCAAATAGGGAGCCTATCATTCACTTTTCTTGAGTCGGCGAAAAGATTCCAGATTTTGACCGACACGTGGAATAAATTAAGTTCCTTCAAGAGCGAGTGGTTATTCGTTCGCTGCCCGCTGGGCTTTGCTCGACTATGGCCAGAGGGACGTAAGCGTTTCTCACCAATTTCATAATAGGATAGGAAAACAATATCCAAGTTGCATTCTAACGATGTTAATTATTTTTAGGTGTCGTTATCCAGCCCAGCGGCGATGTTTATGAAGAGGTAGTCTCTATTTTGAGAATGCTCCATCAGAGGATAGAGATATTGAATTCTTGCTTAGGGACGAACGTCTCGTTGATAGAGGAGGGCCTCAATGTGGGGTTACTAAAAATGCCCAGACAGTTGGGATCAGATCATGGGTCACGACCGGTCAAAGAGATAGTCAATCCGGGCCCGTGGTGCCCCCAATCATGGGCACCTAAGATTTTGCTGATATCGGCGCTGGTAGACATTGTGAAAAAGCTGTTGGCCACAATGATGATAGACCCGACCCCAGAGTTGGTGTCGGGCCCTCATAAGTTTCTCAATCCCCTACCGCGGTTAAATGGAAAAGGAAAACATTTGCACACAAGCCTCCTTGAAGTCGTCTTTTTGACCCAATTAAGTTGCTGACGAATCTACCACTAGATCCCCTGTCTGATCTACCAATTCTACATAATCTTATTGCTTATCATTTCACTGATGTGAGCATTGGAGGATCAAAGTCTCCCATCAGAATTGGCTCAAAGATCTCTGCTTCCGGAGGGAAAGTGACACCGATGAGCCAAGCTCCTACACCTGGTCTGTCGGGGGGGTTGCACTAGGACACTTACACATGCTCATACGTTCAACACTGCACTATACTTAACTTGTACTTCCTAATATTCAGAGTTGATTGATATCTACTTTTCTTTGTAGAAATGATGGTGAGGAAAAGGAGCATGTTTGATTCCATGTGGGATGTACAACATCAATCATCTGGATCTTTATCCGGCTCTTAAAGCGGCAGTCATGAATATTATGACACTAGCTGTCGCCCCAGCCACAATCAGGGTTATTAAGAGAGATATGATAGGGACATGCCTGCTCAAGATATTCATAGATCGAGATCAAGATCTCCTCCTCAAAAAGGTCCTGAAGAACGCAGGGATCTACCCACTGATCCTCCTCGTGACCATTCTACAGCTTCAATGCCTCCAAGATCCTGAGTCCCATCTCAGTCTCAACGGCCAAGCGATCACCGCTACCATGGCGAACATACTGCACTTCACAGGCCTAGCAAGGAAAGTACTTGGGTTGAAACTATATTTGAGGATTTCCTAATTGATCCAAATGTTCGTATGGCAGAACTTCGAGAGGAATTCCCGAACTTATGCTTTGATGGATTCTACTTTCCTCCTAATCTGAAGAGGGTTCCGGCTGATGTTCAAAAAATGACCATTAATTGCATCACCGACATCCATATGCAGTATCAGGATTGGATGAAGGCTGCAGAAAAAATATCAAAAGTTTCGTTCGAGCGCGTAGTAGAAATCGAGAAACTAAAACGATAAGAGGCCCAGGACAAGAGAATTATCGAAGCTCTGACAAACGAACTGGAGACCTCTAGAACTGCCTTAACCGAAGCCGAAGGAAAAACCGATGCCATCTTATAATCTATGGAGGAGATAAAGGCTAGCCATCTCGATATGGTTTAAGTACTACATCACCAGAACTAGAAGAAAATGCTTGAGCGAGATGCGGCTCGAACCAACGAGTCTGCGGCCTTGAAGGAAATAGCCGCCAAGCTTGAAGACACGATTAAAGAAAATGATGATGCTCAAAAGATTGCTCAAGATTCCTGTGAAGTGCTGGTTCGTGCCTGGCTTGAGAGAGATGAAGCCATTGAAAAAGCTAAAGATGTCGACACGCTCATTCAATGCGAGACAGAAACGATCACAAACAAGGTGAGAGAAGATGTGATGAATGAGCTCAACCTGCCTCTCTTACTCTACAACGCCAGTGTTCTCAAACATAGAAATTTAGCGTGGCTTGGAGAAGACTACCCATACCTGCTTCATCGTGCTTGGGAATATCTCGCCATAGAAGAGAAAAGACTTCACGGCTCAGAGAATGTTGATATAACCAAACTCGAAAGCGAAGTGCTGTTGAGCGATGAACCCAAAATATTACTTGACATTTAGATTTCCCTTCAAAAAGAGTTTGTGACTGCTCCTTCACATGAGGTGGGTGAAGAATCTAGGTCGATGCATTTTGATATTGCAACTGAAATGCCCCCGGCATCTCAAGTCTTGACTAGTTCTACAACGAGGTCGACGACCATCCCCGGGTACGATCCAAATAAACCGTGACTATCTCCGATCCTTGAGCGTAGTTCCGAAGATGCTTCTGCCCAACCTGGAATCCATACCGCATAAGGTATTCCATCATTTCTTCCCTTCTTTCATAAAGTTGGGATGTTACTAATCGATCTTTCTAATCTTTTTGCCTTTTTCTTTCTCAGCATTGGACCCGTCAAGTGTTGCTTCTCTCCCTCCTAGAGGACCTTAGCTGGAGTCACAAACGACCATAACAGAGTCTTTTTTACAGTTACCACTTCGGCCGCCACTCAGAGTGCTCGCGAAGAGGCTTTTGTTTTTGACGATCAACTCATGAAGGCGTTATTCAAGAAGGGAGGAGACCCACATCATGAAATCCCTTTCGATGCAGAAGTGGTGATCACAAGCTCCTTCGATCCTACTGGTGGGCCTAGTATGAAAGAGAGGATCGAGCTAGAGGAGCTCGAAAAAAGGAAGTTGAAGGGCGTGCCAGTTGATCCAGTCACAGATTAACCGATACCTTCCCCTCTTCAGACGATCCCTCTTGAAGGGATGGTTCCTTCGAAAGATGTTCCTCGTACTTCTGGTGCTGTAGATGCCCCCATCCCTCATACTTCCAAAGACGATACCATCTTGATCCATACAGCTAGGGAAACTCCTTCCAAGAAAAGGCAAGGCGGCAAAGGATTGAATAGGGGGGTGAGTAGTGTTGAGAGGGAGCCACTTCGAAGAAGCGGAAGAGGGATAAGAAATCCGAAGAGTGACATCCGAACATGCAAATAATCCAAATAATCATTTCTTTTTTGTCGGTTGTATTCGTTTGGGCATGGCCTTTCAATTTTTCCTTGTATCTTGTATAACTTATTTGATGTGAATAAAAACTCTTTTGTTCTTGCATATGACTTCTGCATTTACTTGTGTAAATGTCCGAACTGTAGCATTTTTTATTTTACGTACTTGCAACTTGTTGGTTGTCGAATCGAACACTAATTTGATTAATCCATCTCAAGGCCTCTTAACGGTCGTGGTCTTGAGTCGTTGTAAATATGGGATATGAGCCATAGTGTTAAGCTATCATAGCCATTTCTTGGACAACCACACTTCTATCCCCGTATTCAGGTCGATAAGTGTACTGCATGGACGATCTGGTCTCGCCCCAGCCGTGTTTATACTCTCACATCGTGCCCAAAAGATTTAAAGTCGATCAATGAATGGTCGATTCACATCCATCATGTTTTTCTCTCGTGCCCTCAATTCCGAGGCATATATTAATAAGTAAGAAGGCAGATTACGCTTGCTTTAGCTTTACACTCTTTCCCGTTGAATCATGGGACCGAGCTAGTGGATAGAAAACTGAGTTGTGCGTATTATGGCCTTTAGCAATTCTTATTTCTTCTGTCGATTTCAGGTCGGAATTACTGGAATAGAGAACATTCATCTATCCATGGAGTTTTCATTCTAGTCTGTACTCTAGGGGATTAGAGTTATTCTATGAGTGGTTGATTCGCACTCGATCTGTGTTCATATTTCAATCCGCACTCCAGGGACTTAAAGTTCTTCCATGGGCAGTCGCGTTTCCCCCGAATGTTTATACTCTAGTCCACAGTCGGGGACTTAGAGTTTTTGTCGTGGGCAGTCTTGTCTCCGCCCGTTTGTTTATACTCTAGTGCGCATTCGAGAACTTAGAGTTTTTGTCGTACGCAGTCGTGTCTCCTCCGAATGTTTATACTCTAGTCTACAATCGAGGACTTAGATTAATCTTGTCTGTAGTCGAGGACGTAGAGTTTTTGTCGTGGGCAGTCGTGTCTCCGTCGAATATTTATACTCTAGTCCACAGTCGGGGACTTAGAGTGCTCTAGGCCGCAGTCGGGGACTTAGAGTCTTTGTAGTGGGCAGTCGTGTCTCTGCCTGTTTGTTTATACTCTAGTCTGCAGTCGGGGACTTAGAGTTTTTGTCATGGGAAATCATGTCTCCGCCTGTTTCTTTATACTCTAGTCCGCAGTCAGGGACTTAGAGTACTCTAGTCCGCGATTGGGGACTTAGAGTCTTTATCGTGGGCAGTCATGTCTCCACCTGTTTGTTTATATTCTAGTCCACAGTCAGGGACTTAGAGTGCTCTAGTTCGTAGTCAAGGACTTAGAGTTTCTGTCGTGGGCAGACGTGTCTCCGCCGAATGTTTGTATTCTAGTCCACAGTCGAGGACTTAGAGTGCTCTAGTTCATAGTCGGGGACTTAGAGTCTTTGTCGTGAGCAGTCATGTCTTCGCCTATTTGTTTATACTCTAGTCTACAGTCAAGGACATAGAGTTTTTGTCATGGGAAGTTGTGTCTCCGCCCGTTTGTTTATAATCTAGTCCATGGTTGGGGACTTAGAGTGCTCTAGTCCACAGTCAAGGACTTAGAGTCTTTGTTGTGGGCAGTCGTGTCTTCGCCCGTTTATTTATACTCTAGTCTGTGGTTAGGGACTTAGAGTTTTTGTCGTGGGCAGCCGTGTTTCTGCCCATTTGACTTGCACTTCATTTACCATGTCGAGGTGAAAGTTGCCGAATGGACGGTCGAACAACATTCATCCATGGAATGGGATTCTGCCTCCATCATTCAGGATGAAACTTGGCAAACAGACGATCGATTCTCGTCCACTTGGAATTGTTGCTCTTCCCATCTAGTTGATGAAGGTGGTAGGTGATGATGGTTGGATCACATCCATGCTGAGGTTGGATGATCAAATCTTGCACAATTTGCTTTGTATTCTTTCTAGAAAATGATGATAATGAGTTATTGAGCAGAAAACCAAGCTGCGTCCGATTCAGGCTGCAATCATGTCCACTTGTTGAAATCTAGGGTTGAGAAGCAGGCAGCCAATTGCAGATACTTCAAGTTTAATACGAAGGTAGCTGAATGGACAGTCAGTCATGTCTACATTTTATCGGATTTCGAACTTATCGGGTTCTTTATTATGTGCCTTGGCATCACAAATCAAGGGCATATGGTAGCCGATAAACGATCGAATCATGCTCACCTAGACAAAAGCTCCACGAGTTCTGTCACGATCTATGGAGATTGAACGACGCCCAACTCTAGGCACTTGGTTGCATAAGTGAAGTAGCGTCGTGTGCTTACTGTTCTACTTTGTCCACAGCTCCCTTTAGCAAGATATCGACCGTCATCAGTCCAGTTGATAACTAGAGTTCTTTATTGATAGGGCTACGATGTTTCTTTCATCATCGAACCGGTATGTTCTTCAGCCACAGCTACTTATTATGCTCGCGAAGAACATAAGTATGTCCAAGATGCACGCAAAGCTAAATGGACCAGAATTGATGGGTAGTGGTAAATCACTTGGGTCAAACCCGAGAAAATCTGATAGTCGCTTGGAGCAAACCATAGGGTCGCTTGGAGTCAAACACCGAATCACTTGGAGTCAGAGAATAGGAAGGCTGGTTAAACGGCACTCAGGGTCCCTTTGGGATTTGCTTCGGGAAAAACTCCATCTAACCCGAGCCCTACTTCGGGTCACAGCCAAGGTTAAAAATCTCTCTTGTACTTGTCAAAATTCCCATGCAACTCCTTCATGCATACCTCCCTACAAGGATAAAATTTACAATCCCCAGCCTTGAAAAGCTTGAAGCATTTTGTCCAAGAATGTGCTAAATCTGCCAGTATGGAGAGGTGAAAGAAGTTCACACTATTGTTAGATCGGCCTTGAAGCATAAGGCCATGAAGAAAAAATTGTAGATGGATATGTAAATAAGAACGATCGGCCTTGCTTCGTGAGGTCGGAATGATCGTAGTAGATCGATCGTATAGGAGCGACAATATTTCCATTGTAGATAGGTGGAGAGGCTAATAGAAAACGATCGGTTATAAGGATGAAAATGGAACAATCATATTAGTTGGGGTATTGAAACGATTGTATAAAAACGATCATAATGGAACGTTCGACATATAATCAATTGATGGGGGTCTACTTGGAACAATCGTGTAAAAATGATGGGTTGTGTTCAATAGACAGAAGTAACAATATATCATGACCGGTTATACACAAATCAAAACATTTGGTTCTAAAGATGGGGCTGAAATAGTCGGATGAAGGACAACCATGTAGGGACGATCGAAGATAAGCAATTGTGTAGAAAATGCAAGTAGCCTCTATCATGTTTGGTGGAATGACCAACGTGGACCATTGTATAGAACGATCGGGTAGGATGTTGGAGCGCATGAATTCATGGTGGATATTCGTTCACCTAGTACGCATAGGTCATAGCCAATTGCCGATCATTCTTCCTTGCATTAAAACTTGAAAATGCAAAGACATTCATGAATCATATGGCTACGTAGGCACTGATCTCATCATCTCCTTCTTTGGCAAAGGAAATAGACATGGTTTCACGTCCTTGTAAAGTAGTTTCCATCTAGGCTTCTTTGAAATATGAGTAGAATAGGAATCTCAACAATCAAAAGCTGGATCTATCTCACAAACATGGAAACTTGCCAGTAGAAAATTAGATCTAATCGACTTGAGAATTCGTTTCTCAGTGAAAGCACCAAAACGTTGACGCCAAAAATAGGCATCAACACCCATAGAATCATGTGAATATCAAGCAATGAATGAAATCATAAACAAAGCATAAAAGTAAATGAACACGTAGACTTTTATAGTGGTTCGACAATCTTGGCCTACATCCACTTTACACTTTTATTAATCTTTCATAGGATTACAATTACTAGATTATTTGGATCAGCTAGGATCTATTGCTACAAGATTCAAGAATAAAAAATGGCAGAGCCTCCGAAGGAGGAAGAAGAAGATGAATTCCCCCCGTTTTGAAGCTATTCTAGCTGTATTTATAGTAGAAGACGTGCATGGATCGGGCTGAAACATTGCAAGAAGGTCCCCTAGGTCCAATAGAGCCTATAATATCGATCATCCAAAATAATTCATTAATTAAGAATGATCAGGATACTTAAGGCCGATCCATTTTATTTCCTCTGATTACTATGCAATCGATGTTGGAGGGTTCCATGTGCTCCTAGATATCGCTCTTAAAATATGGGATCATTCTAAGATATAGATTGCAAGTTATGGGTCATTCTTGGTTGAAGATTAAACATACAAGAGATACACCGATCGTTATATTGAGCCTTCTAATAACAATCGATGTACATCGATCGACATTCCTCCCATCTTCATTTTGGGATGCATAATCATCATGGTATGCTCCACTTGCCACTCCGTCGATGTCCTGAAAGTCTCACATAGATTGGCTTCATGAATCTCAAGATATCAAACGTTCTCCGATGATTTAAACTATTTTCCTTGGTCATTCTTTGGTCAATCCAAACAAAACATTGTCTCATCCATAGCTTGTGTACACGAACTTCAATCAATTCCAAACTTGAGATATAACTTCACGGGGCCAAGCTAGTGACTTCAAGCTTGCTATACTTTGATTTGGTTCTGGTTTGAATCTATTTGACTATCGTCTATAGTACTATACATAACTTGGCTCTCCAAGCTATCGACCATCCATTCCTAATCAAATCAAGGATATCACGGCTTCACCAAAAGTCGGGATAATAAATAAGATTAAGAAAATCTAAGGAAGAAGCTAAATCAAATCAAGTCCATTCAAATCTCAAGCTCCTTAATCTCTAAAGCTAAGGTGAATAATGACTACATCTCAAATTTCATATTTTTTTCGGTTTTAAGTTGAATCCGAACTTATTTGCAATGAATTGCCTAGTTTTTGAATGATGGACTGATTATATATAATTGTTGATGTTTATGGTTGTTAATATATATTTTATGATTTTTTTGATACGAAAACCCTATTAAATGACATCCAAATGCCTTATGAATTTTTATATATAGATCAGAAATGATGTTTTAGAGATGGGTTTTTCAATTTTTAGAATTTTTTAAATTTATGTGGATTTTATATGAATTATCTAGTAAAGAAAATGTTATTTTGGGTTAAAAATTATTTACGGTTAATAATTAGTGGTTTGGGTCTGAAATTAATATATGTTAGGAAACATATCAATAGTGATTTTTTGGAATTTTTATAGAATTTCCCTAAGTTTTTTGATGGATATATAAAATTATTTAAGGTATGAGACTTAAATGTTATATATAATTATAAAAAGGAGAAGGGGTATTTTGTAAATAATTTAAAATTGTTAACTCTGAAAATTGGCAGTACTTTTAGAAAAGAGAAACTTGCAACCAATCACAATTTGACAAACAAGGCAGGTTAGGTATAAATAAATAGTTAAAAAAGAATAATCTACATCGTATTTACTGTTTCGATGCTTTCAGCACCAGGATTTTGCCTCCTTAAATTTGCCTTCGAGTCTATCGAAACCAATGCACATGGTATCAGGTAACTGATACGTAGTGAATTGGATATAGGCTGAAGTTATTGGGTTGAAACTATGGGTTTCGAAGGGGTTGAAGCAATACTTTGCTTTTAACTGAAAATGAGCCTGCTTGCTTTCGACTGAATAGCTTTCGACTTGGTTGGCTTTCGACCTTTCGACCCAGATGGGTTTTGAAAGGGTTGCTTTGCTTTGTTTTGCTTTTAAACTTGATCACTTCTCCAATGCTTTCGAAGGGATGGTTTCAGCACCATCACTTTTTACTTAGGAATGATTTTGAAAGGAATGCTTTCCACTTTATGGGTTTCTGATCCTTTTGCTGTACTTGAAGGCATAATCCAAATGGTTTCGACCGAAATGGTTTTCAAAGGTTTCGAAGGAGTAAATTTTTGAATGGTTTCGAAAGGTTTCCACATGTTTTAAAATTGAACCCAAATGCTTTCGGAAGGTTTGTGTTTATAAAGGTTTGATGCTTTCAAAAGGTCTTAAAGAAAGGTTTTGAGGAGGTGGTTCCCTAATGGTTTTGAAGGAGTTGAATGGGAAGGTTTTCTGATTATTTCGAAAGGGTTGAAAGGAAAGCTTTTTCCAATTTTTTTTGAAAGGCATGGTTTAATGGTTTTAAAGAAGGATGTCTAATGTTTTAAAGCTTTCGAAGGGAAGGTTTTTCAATGGTTTCGAAAGGGTTTTGAGAATGGTTTCGAAAGGAAGGTTTTGGCCTTTCGACCTAGGTTAAATAAAGGGTTTTACTTGGTTTTGAAAGGAGTACTTTCAATAGATTCGAAAGGGGTACTTTCAAAGGTTTATATGTTTTCATCAACTAAGATTTGGGTAAAGTATATATAACATGGCAAAGTGATTTTGAATAAAGCATAGAGTATATATATTTTCCTTGTGTAAATTTGATTTAAAGATTTTAAATCATTTTGAAAAGGTTTTCAAAGAAAATTTAGGGGAAGATTTCCCTAAGTAAAACGACTAAGATATTAGAATACTAGATGGGATTGATATAGGGTCGTGCCTTATACATTAGCTATTAGCCCCAGCTAATTTAGTCCAAAATTCCAGTGTGTAGGGCTTTGTCACAGGTAAGACTAAAATACGGTTACACACAGAAGGAATATATGTTTGTATGCAGATAGGTTATTGGTGAGCCTGCAAAACCATTAGGATCAGATGACCTTGGGAGAAGATAAGTTAGGGACAGACCATCCAGAAGATAAGTATTTAACAGATAGTTAAGGACATATTGTTCACAAGATGAGTGTCTAACAGATGTTAGATAAATTTGGTTTATATTGTCCGGTAGGCCCGAGTCCGCCAAAGGTTAGTAGTTAGCCAAACAAAACTACAGTTTTCGGACAGAAAGTCCATTTATTACCTGATATGTTTGTTTCCATGATAATGCTTTACAATTTTAACAAGTTTTGGTTGTAGGAAAAGGTTTGCAAAAGATATGTTTTAAAAGGATATAAGTGAGGGGAAACCCATTTCGCTAAGCGGCATGGTCTCACTTAATATCAATAACCGAGATGTATAGTATTATTCACACCAGGTTTTAAGTCTAACTCAAAGTTTCTGTTTTCCCTTAAACTCTCGGTGCTCAAAAATTGATTTTATTAGGCTGAGGGTTGAGGTTTACAGGTTTTAGTTTTGGCTATTAAAGCTTCCAGAGACGAGCAGGTGGCTGATGGATAGCTAATTAGGAGCAACAGTTTATTTTGTTTATTTCCATTGTGTGTATTAAGTCAAATATGACTATATTGACTTTGGTCAACCAAGGAGGCATCGTCATATGTCGCTCTTTGCGTATTTTGTAATTGATATATTTGATCATTGCTTGGGAAACATTAAGGGATTATATTACTTGGATATGAATTATTGTTTTGAAATATAATTAGTAAATTGTTGTTTTTTGAAATATGTGATTTTGTTCATATTCAAGTGCTTCTGATATTATGGATACCATTAGCATTACCGTATTTTGTCACCAGAAGTTAATACTATAGATGACTGCAGCATTTATAGCGCTTAACTTTTGGCCTCCAGATACGGGTGTTACAACTTGGTATCGGAGCATAGGTTTATGAAAAACTTTAAACTAAAAATGGTTTTTAAAACATAATCTTAAGGAATTAGAGTAAGATTGGGGTATGGGATAAGGCTATGGTAATGTACTTGTACTTTTTATATATAAGTAGACACTTTATCTTTAGTCTCCTATCTTTGTTAGGTTATTTTCATATATCTCATAAGGTTTGAATACAGATATGAATGGTAGAAGAG
Organism: Allium fistulosum; assembly: GCA_030737815.1. NCBI lineage: Eukaryota > Viridiplantae > Streptophyta > Magnoliopsida > Asparagales > Amaryllidaceae > Allium > Allium fistulosum. The sequence goes on from CM060905.1 coordinate 1,115,475,888, forward strand.
GAAGAATTAACCCAGGAGGGGAGGGCACCGATGGGAATGTCAGACCTAATACGAGAAGAACCCAAGGTCAGGCACAAGCAGAGAATGTGGGTGTTGGAGTCTCGCAGGTGGACATAGGAGCTATGTATCAGTTTTTTATGAATATGATGCAAACTGGAATTGTAGCTGGAGTGGTAGAAGGAGATGCTGTAGGAGCAGGAGTCTCGAAAGTTCTGGTAGTTAACAATTATGCTAAGTTGAGTGGAGATTATACTAAGCTTGGAGGGAAGCCATTTATTAGAAAAGAGGATGTTATAGAGTTGGAAAATTAGTTGCTACACCGCGAGAGAATCTTTGTAGACTTGGGGCTCAATGATGAGCAAAAGAGGAGGCTTGCTTCTCGACATCTTCAAGGAGCAGCTTTGTTTTGGTGGAAAAGTGTGACTGTTGGTGTAGATGAGAGGATGATGACATAGGCAGAGTTTAAAAGGTGGTTCCAGGAGAGGTTCATGTTGGTAATGGCGTAATCTGTTATGATCTGGAAGTTTGCTGAATTAGAACAGGGAGAAATGACTGTTTTAGAGTATGCTGGTAGGTTTGAAGAGTTAGCCAGATATGGGTATGCTTCAGTGGACACAGTGATGAAGAGGAATGAAAAGTTTATCTGGGGATTAAAGCCTGAGTTGGCCAGGGCTAGCTTACTGCATATTAGAGATCCCTGTATTGTGGTTGTAGAGATGGCTTTATGGCACGAGGAGATGCTTGCTTGTCAGGAGAAGAGTAAGGTGAAGGAGGTCCAGGTTGGGCAAGTCCAAAAGAGGAAGTTCTTCCACAAGAAGGGTGCTCAGAAGGGTTGAGCAGCTAAGAAAGGAAAATCTGAGGTGGTTTGTTTTAAGTGCGACAAGAAGGGTCGTTTTGCCAATGAGTGTCGTACTGGGAAGGCGAAAGAAGTGATCAGGAAGAAGAATATCAGGTGCTTCAACTGCGATCATATAGGACACTATAAGAATAAATGCAAAGAGCCTGTTAAGGATGGGAAGGGCAAGGTGTATGCATTGGAGCCTGCTATTTCGAAGCCAACTGCTCAGGAGAAAGGAAAGGAAGTTTTGGGAGGTATGCTTCAAATAAATGGTATGTCTGTTATCGTTCTATTTGATACCGGTGCATCACATTCTTTTATATCTAGATGTTTGATAGATAAGCTTAACCTAGAACCCACATATTTAGTTACTTCCTTACGGGGTGCGAGTCTAATAGGAGGGTATGCAACTCTAAGGTTGAGATGTGACCAGTTAGAGTTTGACTTGTTAGGTCATGCCTTTGTTTGCAGTTTTCATGTGTTTGATTTTGTGGGGTTCGGGATTATTCTTGGGATGGATTGGTTAGGCGAGTACGATGCTAGGATATTTTGCCATGATAGGAAAATATCGCTTAGGCATCCTGATTATAGCGACATGATTGTTTACACCGTAGGAAGCCTTAGCAGTGAGGTGAATTCTTTGTTGGGTGTTATGGAGTTGGAAGATGAGCTGAATCCAGTTTTCGTGGTTAGAGAATTCACGGATGTTTTTGAGCCTGTAGTTGGATTGCCATCAAAACAAGCCATTGAGTTTCAAATAGATTTGGTTTCAAGAGCAGAACCAGTGAGTAGGCCGCCAAGTAGGATGACCCCTACAAAGATAAGGGAGTTGAAGGTGCACTTATTGGGTCTGGAAGCCAAGAGTTTCATCAGACCGAGTAGTTCATCTTGGGAAGCAGCCACAATGTTTGTTAAGAAGTCGGATGGATCGTTAAAGTTATGTATCGATTATCGTAAGTTTAATGAGCAAACGATAAAGAATCGATATCCATTGCCGAGGATTGACGATTTGTTCGATCAATTTAGTGGAGCCAAGATATTTTCTCTGTTGGATTTGGCAACAGGTTTTCTTCAGCTCAGAGTAGCAGAGGATAGTATACCTTTGACGACGTTTAGGACCAGATATGAATCGTACAAATGGTTAGTTATGCCATTCAGACTGACTAATGCGCTTGCATTCTTTGTGGATTTGATGAATTGAGTTTTATGATAGCACCTGGATTAATTTGTATTGGTTTTCATTGATGATATCTTGATATACTCTAAGGATGAGAAGGAGCATGAAGCTCATCTAAGAATGGTGCTTGAGATGCTAAGGCAGCATCAGCTAAAGGCGAAGTTTTCGAAGTGTCATTTCTGGTGAAGTTTCTTGGTCATGTAGTCTCAGAGAAAGGGTTGTCAGTAGATTCGACTAACATTAAAGCGGTGAATAGTTGGAAGAGACCCGAGACAGTAACCGAGATAAAGAGTGTCCTTGGATTAGCTGGTTATTATCGGAGATTCATTAAGGGTTTCTCACGGATAGCAGCACCAATGACCAAGCTAACGGGGAAGGATGTGAAGTTTGTGTGGAGTGATAAGTGTGAGGAAACATTCCAGAGTTTGAAACACTTATTGTCCCATGCACCTGTGTTAGTTGTTCTAGAAGGAAATCAAGATTTGGTGGTTTATACTGATGCGAGTGGAACATGATTAGGAGTTGTGTTGATGTAGAGAGGTAAGGTGATTGCCTATGCTTCTAGACAGCTTAGACTGCATGAGGTCAGATATCCGACGCATGATTTGGAATTGGCTGTAGTGATTTATGCATTGAAGGTGTGGAGACATTACCTTTTGGGAGAGAGGTTTGAGTTATATACAAATCATAAGTCATTGAAGTACTTGTTCTCTCAGAAGGAGCTGAACATGAGATAACAGAGGTGGTTAGAGTTTATTGTTGCTTATGATTTTGGGATTGAGTACATACCGGGGAAAGGTAATAAGGTAGTAGACGCACTTAGCAGAAAGCATCAGAATGCGGTGTTGGCGATGATGTTGAGTGGAAGGATTTGGAATCCTTGACAACCTGAAAATTGCAGCGGAGATCCGAGGCTGGGTCTAGTGGAGAGACTATTATATTATCTTGTTTAGAAGTTCGACCAGTAATGATCGAAAGGATTGCTTCTAAATAGGAGGAGGATCCAGTGTTAGCTGAGCGAATCAGGAAGTTAGGAGATGGAATCGAGAACGATAACTTAAAGGATTTCGGTCTTGACCAGAACGGGTGGTTGAGAAAGAAAGGGAGATTATGTGTTCTGAGTGTAGAAAACATAGGGAAAGAAGTTTTGGAGAAATTCCATCATTTGAAATTCAATATTCATCCGGGAGGAACTAAGATGTATCAGGATATGAAGAGAAGTTTCTTTTGGGAAGGTATGAAGCGGGATATTGGCTTATGGGTAAAACAGTGCTTGAATTGCCAGCAGGCAAAGGCCGAACACTGGAAGCCAAGTAGGTTGCTTCAGCTAATAGATATTCCATTTTGGAAATGGGATTCTATTTCTATGGATTTTATTGACGGGTTGTCAAGACTACTAGAGGAAATGAAAGCATACGGGTCATAGTGGATAGACTGACTAAGAGTGCCCATTTCATTCTAGTTAAGTCAACTAGGACGGCACCTGTTTTGGCGAAGTTATTTATGAAGAATGTAGTTAGACTACACAGAATTCCTAGTAGTATAATTAGTGATAGAGATTCCTTATTCACTAGCGAGTTTTGGAAGAGTCTATATGAAGTTTTGGGATCCAAGCTCAAGATGAGTACCGCTTACCATCCGCAGACAGATAGGAAAACAGAAAGAGTTAACAAAATCTTGGAAGATTTGTTAATAGCTTGTGTTTTAGATTTCGGGGGATCATGGGAAGACCATCTGCATTTAGTCGAGTTTTCGTATAACAACAGTTATCAAACAAGTATCGAGATGGCACCGTTTGAAGCTTTGTATGGAAGGCCATGCAAATCTCCTTTACGTTGGTTAGAGACCGAGGATAGGTTGGTTCTTCGTTCAGATTTAGTTAGAGAAGCTGCAGAAAAGATTAAGGTCATTCGAGCTAGGATGAAGGAGGCTCAGTCTAGGTAGAAGAGTTATGCAGATAAAAGATAGAAAGATTTAGAGTTCTCAGTTGGAGATCGGGTTTTCATTAAGCTGTCACCGATGAAGGGTGTGATCAGATTCGGAAGATCAGGTAAGTTGGCACCAAGATTCGTTGGACCTTTTTGTATTATTGTGAGGATCGGGAAACTTGCATATACAGTCGAGTTACCGAGTAGTTTGGCAGGAGTCCACGATGTTTTCCATGTTTCTCATCTTAGAAAGTGGGTTAGAGACCCGGAGACTACTATTGCACCGACTGTGCTAGATGACTTAGTGGTTGAACCGAACTTGACCATATTGAGAAAGCCGATTCACATTATTGCAAGAGATGAGAAGAGCTTAGAACCAAGACAGTCAGATTAGTTAAAGTCCAATCGAGCGACGATGAGAGAGACTATACTTGGGAGACTGAAAGCAAGATTAGAGATACTTATCTTGACTTGTTTGATGGTATGTTTTACCTCTTTGATTGTGTTGTTGTGTACCTTATCTTAATTTCAAGGATGAAATTCTTTAAGGAGGGGAGTCTATAACACCCTATATTTTTAGTAACATTATTTAGAATATTTAATTAGCTAAATAAAATAGTGTTGATTAGGGGAATGAGATTTGATTTAATTAAGGGGTAGTCATGCCATTTAAACAATGAAATAAAAGAAAAGTTAAAATGAAATAGAAGAGGGGTAAAATAGGAATGAGGCCATTCTTATACCCTAAACCCTTGGCCATGTATCCTATATACGTTCATTTTCATTCATCGAAATTTTTAAACTTGAGGCCGACCACCATTAACAAGAGAAAGAGGAAGAAGATTAAGAAAGCTAAGGAAGAAGCTAAATCAAATCAAATCCATTCAAATCTCAAGCTCCTTAATCTCTAAAGCTAAGGTGAATAATCACTACATCTCAACTTTCTTATTGTTTTCGGTTTTAAGTTGAATTCGAACTTATTTGCAATGATTTGCCATGTTTTTGAATGATGGAATGATTATATATACTTGTTGATGATTTATGGTTGTTCATATAGATTTTATGATATGTTTTGACATGAAAAACTTATTAAATGGCATTCAAATGGCTAGTGAATTTTTATATATAGATCAGAAATAATGTTTAGAGATGGGTTTCAATTTTCAGAATTTTCTAAATTTATGTGGATTTTATATGAATTTTCTAGTGAAGAAAATGTTATTTTGGGTTAAAAATTATTTACGGTTAAATAATTATGGTTTGGGTCTGAAATTAATATATGTTAGAAAACATATCGAAAGTGATTTTCCGGAATTTTTGTAGAATGTTCCCAAGTGTTTTAATGGATATAAAAAATTATTTAAGGTATGGAACTTAAATGTTTTATATAATTATAAAAAGGAGAAGGGGTATTTTGTAAATAATTTAAAATTGGTAATTCTGGAAATTGGCAGTACTTTTAGAAAAGAGAAACTTGCAGCCAATCACAATTTGACAAACAAGGCAGGTTAGGTACAGAGAAATAGTAAAAAAGGACTAATCTACATAGTTTTTACTGTTTCGATACTTTCGGCACCAGGCTTTCACCTCCTTACATTCGCCTCTCACTATATCGAAACCAATACAAATGGTATCAGGTAATTAGTACGTAGTTAATTGGATATAGGCGGAAGGTATATGATCGAAACCATGGGTTCCGAAGGGGTTGAAGCAATACTTTGCTTGTAAATGAAAATGCGCATACTTGCTTTCAAATGAATAGCTTTCGACTTGGTTGGCTTTCGACCAGGTCAAATGGTTTTAAAGAAATGGTTTCGATTGGGTTGCGCCTTTGCTTTTAAATAAATGCTTTCGACTAGGTCGAAACCTTTGACAGCCACTTTCTACCTTTCGACCCAGATTAGTTCCGAAAGGGTTGCTTTGCTTTGTTTTTCTTTTAAACTTGACCACTTCTCCAATGCTTTCGAAGGGATGGTTTTGACACCATCACTTTTTACTCAGGAATGATTTCGAAAGGAATGCTTTCAAGTTTAATGGGTTTTTGATCCTTTTGCTCTACTTGAAGGCATAATACAAATGGTTTCGACCGAATCGGTTTTCAAAGGTTTCGAAGGAGTAAATTTTTGAATGGTTTCGAAATATTTCCACATGTTTTAAAATTGAACCCAAGTGCTTTTGAAAGGTTTGTGTTTATAAAAGTTTGATGCTTTCGAAAGGTTTTAAGAAAGGTTTCGAAGGGGTGGTTCCCCAAAGGTTTCGAAGGAGTCGAAAGGGAAGGTTTTCTGATTGTTTCGAAAGGGTTGAAAGGAAAGGATTTTCCCAATGTTTTCAAAAGGCATGGTTTAAAGGTTTTAAAGAAGGATGTCTAATTCTTAAAGCTTTCAAAGGGAAGGTTTTTCAATGGTTTTGAAAGGGTTTCGCGAATGGTTTCGAAAGGAAGGTTTTGGCCTTTCGACCTAGGTTAAATAAAGGGTTTTACTTGGTTCTGAAAGGAGTACTTTCAATAGATTCGAAAGGGGTACTTTGAAAGGTTTATATGTTTTCATCAACTAAGATTTGGGTAAAGTATATATAACATGACTAAGTGATTTTGAGTAAGCATAGAGTATATATATTTTCCTTGTGTAAATTTGATTTAAAGATTTTAAATCATTTTGAAAAGGTTTTCAAGGAAAATTTAAGGGAAGATTTCCCTAAGTAAAACGACTAAGATATTAGAATACCAAATGGGATTGGTATAGGATCGTGTCCTATACATTAGCTATTAGCCCCAGTTAATTTAGTCCAAAATTCCAGTGTGTAGGGCTTTGTCATAGGTAGGACTAAAATTATGATTACACATAGAAGGAATATATGTTTTTATACAGATAGGTTATTGGTGAGCCTGCATAACCAATAGGATCAGGTGACCCTGGGAGAAGATAAGTTAGGAACAGACCGTCCAGAAGAGAAGTATTTAATAGATAGTTAAGGACAGATCGTCTACAAGATGAGTGTCTAACAGATGTTGGATAAATTTGGTTTATATTGTCTAGTAGGCCAGAGTCAGCCAAAGGTTAGTAGTTAACCAAACAAAATTACAGTTTTTGGACAGACAGTCCATTTAGTACCTGATATTTTTGTTTACATGATAATGCTTTAGTTTTAACCAGTTTTTGTTACAGGAAATGGTTTGTAAAAGATATGTTTTAAAATTATATACGTAAGGGGAAACCCGTTCCGCTAAGCGGCGTGGTCTCACTTAATACCAATATCCGAGATGTATAGTATTAATCACACTAGGCTTTATGTCTAACTCGAAGTTTCTGTTTTCCCTTAAACTCTTGGGGCTCAAAAACTGATTTGAGTAGGCTGAGGGTTGAGGTTTACAAGTTTTAGTTTTGGCGTATAAAGCTTCCGGAGACGAGCGGGTGGTTGACGGATAGCTAATTAAGAGTTATAGTTTATTTTGTTTATTTCTGTTGTGTGTTTTAAGTTAAATATGACTATATTGACTCTGGTCAACCAAGGGGGCAACGTCAAATGTCGCTCTTGGCGTATTTTGTAATTGATATATTTGTTCATTTCTTGGGAAACATTAAGGTATTATGTAACTTAGATATGAATTATTGTTTTGAAATGTAATCAGTAAAATGTTGTTTTTTGAAATCTGTGATTTTGTTCATATTCAAGTGCTTCTAAAATTATGGATACCATTAGCATTACCATATTTTGTCACTAGAAGTTAATACTATAGATAACTGCAGCATCTGTAGCGCTTAGCTTTTGGCCTCTAGATACGGGATGTTACATGCCCAATTGCCACTTCTGATCCAACTTTGACTACTGCAGCTCCTGAGGCTTCCACGACAGAACAATTGGTCTAACGTAAGGTTAATTTTCTAGAAATATTCTTTGATGGGCTTAAGTTCCTTCCATCCATACAATTCAAGGGAGTGCTAAAGCGAGTTCACTTGCATGTGTCAATGATGTTTTCATGTCGCATGAAGCATTCTAGCATTTAGCTGAGAAAATCTCTGAGGGGTCTATTAAGAGACAACATGAAATCGATCGCCTCAATCTAAAGGCGATCCATGATAAAGACATAATTAAACATCAAGATGTTGAGATCTCGGAGTTGACAATGAAGTTAGCCGTGGCAGAAAAGAGTGCCAAAGAAACATCTGAGGCGGTTAGTCCTCTGGAAGCGGCTCACAATAAGGAGCTGGATGCTGCCTTCAATTGTAGCGGTGTGCTTGCTTTGGAAAATGACACACTGGAAAAAGAGAAAAACACTCTTGCCCGCCACATTGAAGAACTCAAAGAACTCCTTAAGAAAAGATGGAAGAAAAGCTCGAAGCTTAGGAGGAATCTCAAAGGTATTGTGAAGACGCCGTCGAAGCCCGAGGACTCAAAATTAAACTTGACGAGCAAATCGCTCAAATTGAAGTCCTTAAGGAAGAGGCAAGGGAATCAGGCTGAAATGAAATTAGAGAACAAATCGAGGCCTAGTTGGAGGATGCCAAAGAAGCTGGACGGAATGAGATTAAGGGCATATTCGATCCTTTAATTGTTGAATATAATGCTAAATCCTAATCCACCGTGATTTGAGCTTTCTTGGAGTGGGCTATCTCGAATCGCTCACTGAGGCTTGGGAATATATTGTTGAAATGAAGAAGAAAGCCCTTGGTGAAGCTGATTTAGATGAGGAGAAGCTAGTACGGGAGATTCTTCGTAGGGATGAACCTTTAGACCTTGCCGTAGCAAGGCTCCGATACTTTGATATTTTAGCACCCTCTGGCAAAGGGAAAAAATCACCGAAGCTTCGGAGTTCGATCCCAAAGGTCCCCCTTCACTTCAAACAGCCAAAGAATAAGTTTCACTTGGGCTAGGACAGGATCTAAGCTATGATCCGGATAGACCCGGCTATCAATCAAAGGTGCTGACTCCTATTCAAGAGGGGAGCACTCTGGCGACATTTGAAATTCAGCTAGAAATAAGTATCTCGCTCTAATATCCATTATTCAAGATATTTTATTCCTTATTCCCAATAGTTATGGGCTTACTTTGTTATTCCCATGAATTTGCAAGTTTTCCGGGTCATAGTAAAACTACAGGAAGTAGTTGCCCTACAGAACAACAACTAACATTTACTGAAACTCCAACGGCTATCGACATTCTAGGGCCTGATGCTCAAGCTATTGGAGCAGTTGATGATGAAAAAGCTGATGACCAGCCGTTGTTAGATGAATCAGATGACGTCGTGATCACTGATGCCTTCGAACATACTGATGTGCTCAGCTTGAAGGAGCACATTGAGAGAGAGGAGTTATTGAAGAAAAAAGCTAAAACTAAACCCACTGATGTGGACGTCCACGATCCCAATCTTGTCCAACTATAAGTCATTCCACCCAGTGGGTTGGTTCCGAAGAGTAGCCTCCGACCTCTGAAAGCTCTCCTGCCAAGGGTGGTAAAGGATCAAAGAGAAAAACAGTCAGAAGCTCGGGTGGTATCACTCCTAAGAAATCCAAAAGAGAAAAGGGGCAAAAGAGATAATCATCATTTTGGCTTAGTCTGTATATAGCTTGTATTGCTTTTTTTCTTTTTGTTGGCCATGTTGTGCGGGTACGACCTCCGCTTTTGAATAAACTTGTACCACAATATTCAGGTCTAAATATGCAAATAAAAGTTCTTTATTTCTATCGAAATCTTATGTGAATTTTGTTTAAGTGGTTGGGTTATTATTTTTCCATTCAATGTACTTGTAATTCATTGCTCGTTAATTCGGAAAATCGTCCGTTAATTTTCACTAAAAGCCTCTATATGGTCGTGGCCTAAATTTGTACCAAACACTTTGCTCGAGCCTTTGTGTTACGCCGTCGGATTTAGTGGTTTGAGTGATTACACCCTTGCCGCCAGTCTTGGGTTAGTGGAGTTAGATAATGGACGGTCGAACTCTATCCTTGCGAGTTTATACTCCTCCTGTCGGTTTCAGGTCAGAGTTTATGGTGTAATGAGTGGTCGAACCGCACTCATTCGTTTGTTTATACTCATATCCGCACTCCGGGGATACGAGTTAGTTGGCGGGTGATCGGATCACACCCAATTCATTTTTATACTCCAGTCCACACTATGCGGACTTAGAGTTATTTCATAAAATAGTCGAACCGTACTTTCCTTAGTCGATTGATTTTCCCCAAAGTTCGGGGCTTAACTTAAAGAACGATCGGTCTTATCATGATCGTTTTCGATTCATGTCTGTCCCATCACTTGGTAGGATTAATTTGGTTATTGGATGGTCGAGTCACATCCGTTCCTCATTAGGTACTCCATCCATCGGATTGTGAGCGAGAATTATCAAATGAATGGTCGGACCATGTTCATTTTGTTTAGTTTAATCATGAACTTATATTATCGGCTAGCTCCAAACTCTAGGAACCTGCTCAAACATGTCAATATTAGTTGATCGGCTATCGTAACTAATATGTAATGCTACAACAATCACAGATATGAAGAAAATTTCAAACTTTATTTGCCAAATGGAAAGGAATGACATAATTTGTCTTATTACGTATCTGGAAAATCAATTGCTAAAGCAAATTCAAAAATTAAATACAATTGAATGAAAAAGAATAAACTAAGTAAAATAACATCGTAAATGCACGTTATTCTATGACCTTGGGAGTGTGACACCATCAAAAGTCGCTAGCTTGAAAGTTCCCTCTCCAAGCCTCTGTTCAATGACTTATGGTTCTTCCCAAGTAGGATTTATGTGTGATGGAGCAGGAAACCCATTTCAAGATGAGATCGCCGATTTCAAAAGTTTTAGGTCAGACTTTAGTGTTGTAGTATCGGGCGATTCGGTGTCGATGTGCGGCTGCCCTCAAATCAGCTTCTTCTTGCTTCTCATCTACAAAGTCTAGAAACTCTAAGAGGAGATCTCTATTTGTTTTGGGATCGTAGTAGGTCACTCGATGAGAAGGGACTTTCAACAGGAATGACGGCTTTGGAGCTGTAAGCAAGGGCGAATGGAGTATGAATAGTCGTGGACTTGTGGGTGGTTCTGTAAGCCCATTATGCTGTCAGGATTTCATTCACCCACTCTCCTCTAACCTTTTCCAAATGCTTCTTCAGAATGGACTTTATGATGTTGTTCATAGCTTCAACTTGCCCATTTTCTTAAGGGTGAATAATTGCCGCAAATCTCTTTTCAACATGATACCGATGGCAGAAGTCTTTGAATTCAGCGTTGTCGAATTGAGTCCCATTATTAGTTACAATGGTTCGTGGAAGGCCAAAATGATAGATGATGTTATGGACAATGAAGCTGATTTCTTTCTTTGTTGTGATCGTGGCTAAAGGTTCCACTTCGGCTCATTTGGTGAAGTAATCAACTACGACGATGGCATAATTTGCACCATCTTTAGAGATCGATAAGGAACCGATATTATCCATGCTCCATATGACAAATGGCCAAAGACCGAACGTTTGTGTGATTTCCATCGACGGAGCTCTCGGAAAATTCGCATACATCTGGCACTTTTCACACCGCGTTGCGTAATCAGCATCATCTTGGGTGAAAATTGGTTAATAATACCCATAACAGAGTATTTTCTTTCCCCAAGTGTGATCGTAACATTGCCCTCCATGAACTTCCTTTAGGACCCGTTTTATTTCATCATGAGCGATACACTGGACCAGGGGAACAGAAAAACCCTTTCTATACATGACTCCTTCCTGATTAATATACCGTTAAGCTTTGTGGAGGACTTGTCACCTTTCACTCCTCCATTCAGGAATGACTCCCTGTAGCAAATAGTCTTCAATCGAAGTCATCATAACTCCTTCTCAGGCTCCATCTCTAGTACCCAGTCGATTTCCACCTGGTTTACGCGTGGAGCGTCTAGTACTTTGATTTGAACCAAGCCCATTTGCTGCGCATCCCCGGTGATAGCAAACTTTGCCAATGCATCAGCTTCTTTGTTTTGATCCAGGGGAATATGCATGATGTCCTAGTACTCAAAGCCAGTCGATAGCTCTTGGACTTTGATAAGGTACGAAGCGAGTCATTCTGCTTTAGCCTGGTAATCTACTCTGACTTGGTATACTACCAACCGGGAATTGCAAAAGATTTCAAGAGATTTTATCCATAGTTCTCTGGCAAGTTTGAGTCCAACAATTAGAGCTTCATAATCAGCTTTGTTGTTCTTTGTAGGGAAGTAAATCTTTAAAGCATAGAAAATTGATCGATCTTTCGGGGTTACTAGCATGATTCGGGCTCCAGAACAATGTTCATTGGATGCTCCATCCGTATAAATTTTCCATCGAATGGTATGGGCTCCACCGCTCTCTGGGAGATCATCCTGTGTAGTGAATCCTGCTATAAAGTTCGCCGATGCCTATCCCAGGACGGCTTTCCAAAGGAAATTAGTGATGTTGAATTGACTCAGTTTGATGTTCCATTTGAGTAACCTTCTAGACGTCTCAGGTCGCTATAGGGCCTATTGTAACGGCTAATCGGTGAAACATTGATGGGATGAGCCTGAAAATAAGGGCGGAGCTTTCGCGAAGCAATTAACAAGTAGTATTCCAATTTTTTAATCTTCGAGTGCTAACATAATAGACCGGTCTCTGGATCCGATTCTCCTCGTGAAGCAGCACGACGCTTATAGCATGTACCGACACAGCCAAGTAAATATACAAATCTTTGTAATCTACCGGCTTTGACAAGATGCGAGGCCTCTCTAAGTGGTTCGCCAAATCTCGAAATGCATCTTCACAATCCTTTGTCCCTGTGCAGTTAAAGCGCTTGACAGATTCAATGCGGCGGAGGTGCAAAAAGTCATAGCGGGGATACAGCGAGGATATAGCGGGATATAGCGGATAACCCTTAAATAGCATATAAAACTCATACATAATGTTTTCGCAAATATATAAATGATAATTAAATGAAAAATTAACATTTAATCGAATTATAATTAATACATATATAATTTTAAATAAAAAAACACATGTGAATATACTATAAATAAACGTAAAACTGTTATATAACATAACCGAATTTAATATAATATTAGCATTTTTTATTTCTGAAAATATATTAAAAAATTTAATTAAATAAATTAATTTCATAATGTTTATAATGGATAGATGTCATTTTTCAATTCATTTCTTTTAAAGAAGATATAGCGAAAATATCAGAATATAGCGGGAATAATAGGATACAGCGAAAATAGCGGGGCTTAAAGCGGAAAGGCTATATTTGAGGCTATATGGAAAAATCATAGCGGTAGAAATCCGCTATGATATATAGCGGGGTTGCAGCGGGGTTATAGCGAGGCATTAACTGCATAGCTTTGTCCATTCAAAGTTCCTTTTCCCTCTCCTGATCAAATCGAAGAAAGGAAAACATTTACCAATGGCTCTGGAAATAAATTGATTTAGGGCGGCAACCTTCCCATTTAGGCTATGTACTTATTTGATGGTCTTTGGCATCTGAATGTTGCGAATTGCTCGAATCTTCTCGAGATTAGCTTCGATTCCACGAGCATTGACGATGAAACCCAAGAACTTTCCCGATGCAACACCAAAAGAACATTTCAGAGGATTGATCTTCATTTTGTTATACCGGAGGATATCAAACATTTCTTCTAAGTCTTTAACGTGGTTGCTTGATCGTTGTGATTTTACGAGCATATCAACCACGTATACCTCTATCGTCTTTCCAATCTGATCTTAAGACATTCGATTAACTAGGCATTAATAGGTTGCTCAAGCATTCTTTAATCCAAATGGAATTACCACATAGCAATACAATCCAACGTCGGTATTGAAGCTGGTGTGCTCCTAGTCGGGGATATGCATCGGGATTTGGCTATATCCTGAGTATGCATCCATGAAAGATAGCAACTTGTGTCCTGCGGTTGGATCTACCAGCTAGTCGATCCTTAGAAGGGGAAAACTGCCTTTTGGACACACCTTGTTTAAATCCAAGTAATCAATGCATGTTCGCCATTTTTCATTTGCCTTTCTCACAAGTACAGGATTGGATACCCATTTAAGGTAGAGGGTGTCGCGAATAAACCCATTATCTTTCAACCTATCCACCTCCTCTTTAAGGGCAGCAAATCTCTTCGGATCCATGCCACGCCTTCTCTATTTCACCGGGACATGCCTCGAGTCGATATTTAATGCATGGTTCACAATGGCAGGTGAGATCCCACACATGTCAGAATGAGTCCAAGCAAACACATCAAGATTCGCTCGAAGAAAACGAGCAAGTTCTTTCATCATCGGAAGGCTGAGCTATGATCCGATCTTTAGGACCCATGATGGGTCGTCGTGGCTGACCGTGATGTCAATCGTCAACTTAGATGGTGCAACCTTGGTTTTTTTGGGCTCGTCCTCGTCATCCCTCAAATCTATGTCTTTATAAAACCGACTATGGCACCCGAGCCAAGGCCCAAGCACTGGTTGTCAATCTTCGATGGTTTGGATGTGGAGAGACTTGTCCACTCCTTTACCTTTCTCCTTTCATTAGGAGTCTCTCAACTCAACTACACAATAGGCACATCCAGTTGCCTGATCACCATGCACAGCTCCACCATTATCAGTTTGGAACTCCAAAGTCAAACACCATAGGGCAAGAGCTTCCAATAATTTGGCTAGGGCTAGTGGCCTAAAAAAGCATTGTATGGAGAGTCAATATCTAAAACAACAAATGGCAACATTCGCACTCTCCGGCAGTCACATTCTCCCAATTCCATGGGCAATTCAACATAACTGATAGCTCCGGTCATAGCACCGTTAAAGTCATAAATGCGGTCTTTAGACGGTTTCAATTCCTTGGCTTCCATCCTTATTTGATCATAAGCCTTTTTGAAAATTATATTAAAGAAACTTCCATAATCAACCAAGATCCTCCTCATTAAAGCGGGGCCGATCATGGTCGAAATGGCCATTAGGTCGATTGTAGGCGCCTCCACTTTGTCTGCATCTCTATTTTTGAATAAAATGTCGTCTGCCATTGTACGCTATTGTTTTGCTGGAGCTCCATCTACTATACTCGAACAGTACTCAAAGTTCCTATGCCTAATTTTGCTAGCATAGCGCTCCATCTCGTGCCAGCTCTATCAGCTGGATTCACTCATTCGACTATTGTATTGAACACTAATCTTCCACCAGTCCACCTAGGCTCCTCGACCTTGTGCGGCGCTTGTCCTTGGTTGCGGTCGAATGTCTCATGTCTTCCATCCTATGGGGCTTTAACAAACTGCTGTAAGTTTCTTTCTCGAATCAGATTCTCAATAACATCCTGGAGATACCTATATTCATTCATGTTATGACCATAACATTCGTGGAACTGACAATATTTTCTAGTTTGTTTTTGCTTCTCCGACGATTCTTTTGGAGGTAGTTTCTTGTACTGCATGGTGTTGCATGTAGACAATTAGACATTCTCTAGAGACGTATTCAGTAGTGTGTATGTATCATACATTGGAATCCTAGGCTTTCCTCTTCCAGAATCCCTCTTTCATTCACGGTTTCGATCAACGCCATTCTTTTGTTGATTTGATTTATTTTGGACATTTACTTGAACTTTTTCGGAACTATCCCCAGACCATTTCACTACAATGTTACTATACACTTCCTCTCCACTAGGTCCCACAACATTCTTCTTCATAGAGCATCTAGGTTCCACTTTCCTCAAATTCTGATCTGCTTTTGCATAGAAGCGTTCCAATGTTGCGGGTGGTTTGCCAGCTAACCACTTGTCAAAGTCCAATTCTGGATCAATCCCTCTTGTTATCGCCATCAATATTGAACGGTCATCCGGATTACTGACTTCTTTGACGGCCATATGAAATCTCTCCAAGTAATCTTTCAGTGATTCTTCTGGAGCCTGGATCATGCTGGATAGGGACATTACATCTTTGTGGTGAGTTGCTTACATATAGAATTGCTCCATAAACTTTGTTGCTAAATCGTCAAATCTAGAGATAGACCGTGGGGGGTAATCTCGCAAACCACGTCATTGCTATGCCAGAGAGAGTAATAGGGAAACATCTACATTTTTTTGCATCATGAGCTCGTGTGAAATCCATCAGCCATTCATATCTCATGATGTGCTACGTGGGATCGGTTTTTCCCTCATAGGTATGCATCGACGACATGCTGAACCTCCTTGGATACTCCATATGTAGGATATTATCAATGAATGGGGTAAGGCTTCTCGAGATCCCCCAATCATCATTGGTCAAGCCTTAGCTTTCTCTCACTAGCTGTCTAACCATAGCCGACAAGTCCGGCATTTGGATAGTTGGAGCCAAGCAGTAGTCATGCTGCACCTCACGTGAATGGACCAATCGATGTCTATGAGCCATTCCACGCCTTCTTCGCTCAACATCCTTTCGATGCATATCATGTTCATTCACTTTATCGTCTTTCCAGGAAGGTAATTGTTCTGCATCCACCTGAACTCCAGCATACAAATCGATCGAACCAGCTCCAGCTTGTTCTTCAACATGAAGAAGCATGCTTCCTCCTTTGGAGGAGGAATTGTGTAACGACTGAGATTTTGGACCCTCAAAAATCGACACTACATCCTCGTGCTGCAAATCCAAGCGCCGGAAAGTCCGATTATTAGGGGAAAATGAAACAAAGATAGAACAGAGTCTCGCACGAATTGAATAACATATATTATTTCAAAATATAATCTTTACAGTGGAAAATTTTGAATACAATATCAGAGTCTAACCTAAATTTAGCCTGGATGGTTTAAACCCTTTGTCTTTATAAATGTAAAAACAAATGCAATAGATGTAGCAGATAATAGAATACATCCATACATAGATGAAGATCTCCAGCTCTCCTCTGGAAACTCCAAGCATCTTCAACTAAACCTGAAACTACTCGGACCTACCAGAGTACTAAAATTACCCGGATCAGGCTTAATAAACCAGCGTGAGATATTCAAATTTTTTAATGCAAATGTCAATCAAAAATCTTTGAAAAGAAGGGTATTTCATAAGACCATGCCCACACATAAACACGGACGAGTTTTTACCTTATAATAACCAAAATACTTTATACAGAAAATCATTTTGATATTATTATTAATGAAATTTCTTTTAAAATCCTTTCTAAGTAGATATATATAAACATAGCCAAAATTAAATTCCGACAAGGGGTAGCTGAAATGTTTGCAAAGAATTACAGCTATTTTGGGACTACAATCAAAACAGTAAAGCTCCCATTGAATTGGATTTCCAGCATGATAGGGAACTGGTGGCCTTTTACTTCGATCCACGCATAGCAAACATAGTTCCCTCGGAAGCCTTATCGCTTTTCTCAAGCAAGCCACTTGGAACTGCACTTGCTACACTACTATGGAATAGAGTGTTACTCAGTGGCTTTACACAATCTCCATTAGCCTCCAATACCTGTCCATTCCATCATCTTAAGGCAACAGATGCCTTGAGGCAACAGATGCCTTTCATTCCTCATAACTGATAGCCCGAGATATGTCCTGCAGACCACATAGTATCCCGTATCATTCCTGGGATGTGAGGCTCATGTGGCTACGCTTAACTTCTACAAAGCCATGCTTTATTTCAACAAAGCCATGCTTTGCCTTTTTCATAAGAAGTTCTACTTTGAATGCCACATTGCGATTCCTCAAACATAACAAGTTCTAATTTCTCATAAAAAGTTCTACTTTCACAAACATACAACGTCTGAGCTCATACGTCTCAGAGAATGGTGTTAAGCTAAAAGAAGTTGCCTTCTCTGCCACCAAACAGATGTACATTTGTAAAAGTCTAATTTGTGATATCAGAAATGTAGTGTCAGACATTCGTCCATACAAGTTCGTTCTAGGTCTGAACGAAACCGAAGGCATTCTCCTAATACATCTTTGGGATCAAGCCTAGGACCAGTAGTGAGTAGTCTTTGTAATCCAAATATTTCAAACCACTATAGGACCAATGCTATAATAAATATCTCTATGTTGGGAGCGACCCAGAGAATGTCAACAATAAATCCTTCCGCTGTGAAGATCTTCGGTCTTCAATACAAGAAAGATTTTTAAAATGCAGACACCACTGCCATATAAATATAATATGGGGTAAACTCCTGGGACTCGTGACAGCAATCCCTACATTTTGAAGATCTTCGATCTTCAATAATAATCATTTTCAACATGTCTTTACTTCCAAATGTATACATTGGTTCGAAGTGGTTTATAGATAGGAGTTACCCAAATCCAACCCCGGTTTGCCTAAATCAATCATCGATTAAAAAGATGTTAAGTTCTTATGTGATTATCAATCATTAATCAATTTAATTCATCTTTTTATTCATTCATAAATATCTCGGAGATATATATTATTTTAAACTATTCCATTTATCTTCTTAATAGTATATGGAATCATTAAGCCTCATTTATCGAATCCTTTTGGTTAATTAAACCTTCTTGAATCTTGGAATAATTGCAAATCATTTCACTTTTTACTTATGAAAAACATTTATAAATCATTTATTTAAATCTAAATCAAAATCAAAGATTTCTTATATTCAAATCATAACATTTTAATGGGTTAAAATCAATGTTATTTAAGACATTGTTTACTATAAACCCCATCCCAGTTTGTATTGAGAAAAGATTAGATTAATCATACCCAGATTAACTTCCGTATTCAACTCATACTATTTGTGGAATAACGGTGGAATCACCTTTTAAATTCACACAGATAGTACAACTTGCCTCCTCGGACCTTAATACAAAGTTTGACCAGAATATCCTTTATACTATTAAGAATCTGGTTTAATTGACTATTCTGAAAATTCCTTACTTTTTGGAAAACTTAAATGAGATTTTTTTTTAGGAATCCGGGCTTTCCCTTTGATCTGTTCCACCTCTCATCTAAAAGAGTAAATAGAGGTCAGGTAGTTCACAGCACTGGTTGCCCCATTCCTAACCTTAGTTACACACCTTGTTTTACCGTTTAGATCTCCCAGGGGGGACAAATGTACTAGTCGTTTCCGCATACTCCTTTCATTTTTAGAAATGATTTATAAAACTTCCAAATCATTATTTAAAACACTTAATTATTCTTTTAAAAACCATTTATCAAAGATATGAAAAAGATGGTTAAGTTTAAAATCATATTTCATAAGTTATTTAAAACTGCCGCGGAAAGTGCCACGAAAAGTGTTTTAAAAGCTATATTGATCAACATTACATTTCTATCTTTTGGAAATTGATTTATGTAACTCAAATTTCCTTTAGAACATTTTAAAAGATTTATGAAATTTATTTTATATTTTTAAACATTTAAAAATATTCATTTTAAATCAATTTAAAATTCTGGTTTTAAACTGCAAAACCGCGATTTTTCTAAAAACTTGTTTTACTCATATTTCAAAGTCCACTTAATGAAATCTTGATTTTCTTTCTTCATTTAAAAACTATGGAAATAATAGTTCGGAAAATTCTTATCTCGAAGAATTTCGAGCTATAATCCATTCGCTATACTTGTTTGAATTCTATGGTACGAAATCGCGAACTACCGTTACGTGACACGCCTAGTTTTGACTTGTTTTTCAATTTCTTTTCAAACTTCATGGAAACACTTTTAAATGTTTATAAAACATTTCTAAACCATTTTAATCTCAACAGTTTTATATTTCAAACTCATATTTCATTTCATTCTATATTATAATACTATATCATTATAATACTCATTTCAACTCTTTTTAGATATTTAAAACTATTAAGAGGCTCAATAAACTCCATATACATATTAATATGAATTCATTTTCTATTAATTAACCATGGTTAATTAATTAACCATTTCTAATTATGATTTCTCATAATTTATCACAACCAAGTTATTAACCATATCAACATCCATATAATAAACCATATAGTCAACCAAGTTATCCATCATACATATAAATCATTAAGAGATTTAATGGTCATATTATCATACTTAAAAATAGTTATAGAAATTATTTATTATTTAATAAACATTGAGTACTCACCATAAGTTAAACCAACTTCCTACCAACACTTTACTAATCTATTCGAAACTTCATCCAAACATTACCAACACATCTCCACCTCCCATCTAAGTGCTCAACCATCCCCTCCTCCCTCTATTTACTCTCGGCCTTGACCAAAACTCCACGACAAAATCTCACGTCTTTGCTTCCTCCACCTCCACATGCTCTCGGCCATACTTCCCCCTCCTACCTACGCTCACGGCCTTGTTCCTTTCTCCTCATAGTGCTCGACCAATGATTTGTATGGTGGTCGCCGTTGGTGTATGAGGTGAAGTGGATGGGTTTGGTTTAGATTTGGAAGTGGAGTGATATTTCTTTTCTTCTCTTTCCATTTTATTTTCTTTTGCTAATATTTTTCCATTATTTTTCTAAGGAGGGAAGCCATGAAAAAGGAAGAGAAAGAGCTTAGAAATGAAGAGAATAAATTATGAAATGGAAGAGAAGAGGTGGTGGGTATTTATAGGAATAAAAAGTTTACAAAATATCTTTAGGTAAAAGGACCAAAATACCATTTCCTAAGTCATTAAGCTAAGGCCACTTCCATATTTAATCCACATCACTTCCATTACCAATCACATCGTCCTTTGTCTCTTAAATTAGCTCTGAAATAAAGCTTGCATTTATGGTGATTTGAAATGAAGTTAAGTTTACTTTATTATATATATATATATATTATTTAAGTTTGACATGACTAAAGGTATATATATGGTTTAAAATGTGTATTAATATGTGTTAAAATATGTTAACATAGGTGCAACAATGTTGCGACAACTTATATTGAATAAAACATTGATTTTCGACAAAACATTTTACGGTCACATTTTGACGTTTTTGTTAAACTAATTATTTATTTTAACAAAACTTGAAAATAAGTTTCTTATCATCTTTAAATAATTAAGACAAATTTATTTTAGTGACAAAACCACATTTAATAATATTAAAATCCAATTTTAAAAATACAACGTCGATTGGTCGAAGCGCGACGAAGTTTGTACACTTTTATAAAAAAATCATATATGTTTATAAAACTTTTATCAATCAATTATTATCATTTTATAATAATTTAAAAGTAATTATTTGTGATTTAAAGAAAAAATTGAAGTTATCCAATTTTTTCAAAAACCGGCTTTTGTCAATTTTACGACGAAAATCCAAACTTCTTGATTTTGTAATTCCATTCTAAAAATAAGTTTATCATTCTTATTTATTACATAAAACATGATTATTTATGTTTGAAAATTTTATATTTGAATATTTAAAATTAATTAAATATTACATTTAAAAGTTATAAAATTATAAGTTGTTACATACTTCCCCCTTCAAAAAATTTCGTCCTTGAAATTGTATCTGAACAAAACCCAAAGGTATGTATCCAAAATATTTATTTTTAAAATTACATTTGTGTGATGTACATAGAAAATTACCATGTAATATCTGTTTCTATCTACTATTTGAATCCACAACTTTACTTTCGAACTAGTATTAATCCCCCGATCCTTTAGTGTGGACTTTGAGGCTCTTTGATCAAAAACCATTGTTTCCCTTACATAACTCTCAACTATGATAGAAACTCAAGTACCAAATCATAAACCCTCATTAATGTTCATCGTGAATAATCGAGTGATAAATCCTCTTTTGGACTGGTGTAGACACCTTAAAGTTCTGTACTCGAATCTTAGATCAGAATCTTGCGACGAAATGATGTACGTACCTCATATGTACTCATTAACGCTAAAAAAACTTTATGAAAACTTTTCATAAAAACTTTATCTGTTTTTTAAATGCTTCTTTTTATATAATCCCTCTAAATATTTATTTTCAAATATTTTTCTTAAAGGAAAACATTTTGTCCTAAAGGAATCGATTCAATTTTAAAAGATAATTTACCTTTTATTATCCAAAATTACTAATATATATTCTTTTTAACCAACCTTGATATTAACCTATCAAATAATAATTCTAAATTATTCTTTTAACTTAAGGAAAATTATGTAGATCGAGTAACTCAAAATAATACCAAGGAACAGGGTACTACCAATAGTATCATATATCCCCTTAACAAGAAGGGTAATACTTAAGAGAAGTGTTTACCATCCGAACATATCTCTTGCCCATTTTTAGTTATTTTTGAGCCACTCAAACTAATTATCATTTATGACTTTCTTACTTATTTGAAATTTCTTTTCAAAAAAGCCATGAGAGATTATTTTGTTTAAAAATATCATTTTATAAATCCTTTTATAAAATCATCTTATATTAACTTACTTCCTTTTAAATTTCATATTTCTTTTCCAAAATAGCCAAAATTTAGTTTCTCAAAATTTATATAACATATCTTTCATATCCATTTTTTCAAAATTATTTTATTCCTGTAAAATACATGCTTATTTTATTATCTTATATAAATTTATTAATCTTAACTCAATATTATTATAAAACATCTTATAGTCTAATTGTGAAACTTAATT
Source organism: Allium fistulosum (assembly GCA_030737815.1). Taxonomy (NCBI): domain Eukaryota; kingdom Viridiplantae; phylum Streptophyta; class Magnoliopsida; order Asparagales; family Amaryllidaceae; genus Allium; species Allium fistulosum. The sequence continues at coordinate 1,115,498,343 of CM060905.1, forward strand.
CACAAGGTGTTCGTTCAATCAACAAATGGAAATAACTGAATATTATTATTCCTTTAACCATAAACTGACATACATAAATATCTATATATTTCAAAAGATATTTCTTTATACTTAAAATATTATCCTTTTAAATTTTCAAAACATTAGGATAGGAGTTCCTTTTTATTAAACATATATCTTTCACACTTAAACATAATATATCAACCCTAAAAGATTTTTCTTTCTTCTTTTTCTTTGCTTTCCTTTTATCCTTTTCCTTTATTTTCCTATCCTTACGCAGAACTGCATAATGCCCTACGTTACCGCATCTGTAATAGAGACATCAGCATTAATCCTAGTTTTAATATTTCTTCGGTCTCTTTTTGTGCATGTATTCCTCGCGGTTGCTTTGGATTAGCCCATGACTCACTACTCAACATAAAATAAGACATCTTGACCTAAATGATATACTAGGTTATTATCAAAAGTCTCATACTATTAATTTCTTGACTTATCCAAATTACTTGATTCATACTTGTTCGGATTTGAAGTTGCCTTGATTGTACAGTGATAAGAAGATAATTTACCAAGCATTCGATACCATTCACCCAAGCCAACATATGATCAATACTTAGAGGATTATTCCCACTATCACCAAACAGATTAGGACCCTATTTTTGGAACTTTCTTAAGGGATAACATCTTATAAATTTTCCATATCACGTGAATATTTATACTTTTGTATATATAAAATATACTCCTTTTAAAATCGGTGTGTCGATTTGCCTTGTTTAAATGTTTAGACATCCCTATTGATAACGGTGATCAGACGCATTGACCAGAATCAATAAACCACTCAACTGATTAGTCAACACAAAATAAATTTATATCAAATAACAAATACGTGCTCATATATGTAATACTCTCAAACTTATTCTAAGGTGCTACTAACCCTATCTCTAATCAGTCACTCATTCTAGGGTATTACTAACCCTATCTATAATGAGTTTAGCCCACCAAAGCCTAGGTGTTCGCTCAACCTAAGCTCTAATACCAAATGTAACAACTGGGATTTTCAACCCTCGAAAATCGACACTAATGCATCCTCGTGCCGCAAATCCAACTGTTGGAAAGCTCAATTGTTAGGGGAAAATGAAATAAAGATAGAATAGAATCTCACATGAGTGGAATAACATATATTATTTCAATATATAATCTTTAAAGCGGAAAATTTTGAATACAATATCAGAGTCTAACCTAGATTTAGCCTGGACAGTTATAAACCCTTTGTCCTTATAAATGTAAAAACAAATGCAATAAATGTAGTGGATAATAGAATACGTCCATACGTAGATGAAGATCTCCAGGTCTCCTCTATAAACTCCAAGCATCTTCAACTAATCCTGAAACTACTCGGATCCGACCTGAGTATTAAAAATACCCGAGTCAGGTTTGATAAACCAGCATGAGATACTCAAAATTTTTAATGCTGATGTCAATCAAAAACCTTTGAAAAGAAGTGTATTTCATAAGACCACTCCCACACATAAACAAGGACGGGTTTTTACCTTATGATAACCAAAATACTTCATACAGAAAATCACTTTGATATTATTATTAATGAAATTTATTTGAAATTCCTTTGCAAGTAAATATATATAAACATAGTCGAAACTAAATTCCTACAAGGGGTAGCTGAAATGTTTGCAAAGCATTACAGTTATTTTGGGACTACAATCAAAACTGTAAATCTTGTATTGGAATTGGATTTCCAACATGACACAGAACTAGTAGCCTTTTCCTTCGATCCATGTATAGCAAACATAGTTCCCTCTGAAGCCTTATCGCTTTTCTTAAGCAAGTCGTTTGGAACTGCACTTGCTACACTACTATGGAACACATTATTACTCAGTGACTTTACACGATCTGTCAGCCTCCAATACTTGTCCATTCCATCATCTTAAGGCAACAATTGAGTTGAGGCAATAGATGCCTTTCATTCCTCATAACTGATAGCCCAAAATATTTTCTACAGGCCACATAGTATCTCGTATCATTCCTGGGATGTAAGGCTCATGGGGCTACATTTACATTTCACACAAAGCCACGCTTTGCCCTTCTCATAACATGTTCCAATTTGAATGTCACATTGGCATTCCTTCGATCACTATTGACTTTCAGAAACATACAACCTCTGAGTTCATACGTCTCAGAGAAGGATGTTAAGCTAAGAGAAGTTGCCTTCCCCACCACCAACCAAATGTATGTTTGTAAAAGTCAATGTTGTGATCTCAAAAATGCAATGTCAGACATTCATCCATGCAAGTTCGTTCTGGGATTGAAACGAAACCGAAGGCACTCCTCCTACTACATCTTTGGGAATCATCACTATGATTACTATCAAGTAGTCCTTGCAATCCGAAGATTTCAAAACACGATAGGACTGCTGCTATAATAAATATCTCTATATTGGGAGCGACCCAGAGAATGTCAACATGCAATCCTTTTGCTATGAAGATCATTGGTCTTCAATACAACGAAGATTTTCAGAATGCAGACACCACTGCCATATAAGTATAACATGTGGTAAACCCCTAGGACTCGTGATAGAAATCCCTACATTATGAAGATCTCTGGTCTTCAATAATCAACATATTCAACATGTCTTCACTTTCGAACGTATATATTGGTTCAAAGTGGTTTTTAGATAGGAGTTATCCAAATCCGACCCTTGTTTCTTCGAACCAATCATCGATTAAAAAGATGTTAAGTTCGTATGTGATTATCAATCATCAATCAATTTAATTCATCTTTTTATTCATTCATAAATATCTCAGAGAGACATATTATTTTAAATTATTCCATTTACTTCGTAATAGTATATGGAATCATTAAGCCTCATTTATCAAATCCTTTTCGTTAATTAATCCTTTTTAAATCTTGGAATAATTCCAAATCTTTTCACTTTTCACTTAGGAAAAACATTTATAAATCATTTATTTAAATCTAAATCAAATATTTCTTATATTTAAATCATAACATTTTAATGGGTAAAAATAATGTTATTTAAGACATTGTTTATCGTAATCCCAAACCAGTTTGTATTAAGTAAAAGATTAGACTAATCATACCCTAATTAACTTCCGTATTCAACTCGTACTATTCATGGAATAATAGTAGAATCACCTTTTAAATTTATGCGGATAGTACAAGTTCCCTCCTCGGACCTTAATACAAAGTTTGACTAGAATATCCTATATACTATTAAAAATCTGGTTTAATTAACTCTTCTGAAAATTCCTTACTTTTGGAAAACTTAAATGAGATCTTTTTTTGGGCATCCGGGCTTTCCCTTTGATCTGTTCCACCCCTCGTCTAAAAGAGAAAACAAAGGCCAGGTAATTTCAGGGTACTGGTTGCTCCATTCCTAACCTTAGTTACACACCATGTTTTACCGTTGTTTGCACAAAAAATGTGCAAACACCTCCAAGTCGTATGATTTAGTTGATTTTATATTGTTTTTAGTGATCTGGATGATTTATGCAAATATGTAAAAAGCAGGGACTAAACTGTAAAAGACACACAGATTTATAGTGGTTCAGCCAGAATGTGCCTACGTCTACTTTATATATTATTTCTCCTTTCTTGTTCAGATTACAAGTACAAAGCTTTGATACAAGTATATGAAAGTTGTTTGAAAGTTCTATCTGTGCTTGAGCTCTCAAACTTGTCCCCTATTGTTGTACCCCTGCCCCTCTATTTATAGAGTGAGGCTGGGAGCAGGGGTTCTAGATGTATATAGCTGCTGGTGGGCCTAGGCTGATGCAATCCGGCCTGGCAACGTTGGTTCGGCAACGCCTTGGTTCGGTAGTGCTTCGGTCTGGTGGTAGATGGTAGGAGTCGAGACCTTGGTCCGGTAGTGAGTGGAGCTGGGTTGGTTCGGCAGGACTTTGGTCCGGTAGTGAATGGAGCTGGGTTGGTTCGGCAGGACTTTGGTCCGGTAGTGAATGGAGCTGGGTTGGTTCGACAGGACTTTGATCCGGTAGTGAATGGAGCTGGGTTGGTTCGGCAGGACTTTGGTTCGGTAATGAGTGGAGCTGAGGTCTGGTCCGGTAGCATGCTTCTGGTTTGTTTGTTGAGGTCTAGACCGGTAGTAGAGGATTGGTTCGGTAGTGTTTACCTTGGCTCGGTTAGGCTTTGGAAATGAGTCGGTTCGGTCTTCCATGGTTGTGAATCCGCTTCGGCAGTGGTGGAAACACACCCAACATTTGCCCCCCAAAGTGGGGCATATGCCAGCATATGTCATGCTTTGTTTCAGCTTGGACGTTCCCATTCGGTCCTACGTGCCGAACCAGTTGGTTCGGTCATCTTTGTTTGCCTATAAATATGGGCTTCATGTCTCTCGTTATTCCCTACCAAGTGAGATAGCCGAATCATATTTGCCGGATCACGCTTGACTACCGAATCAGGTGAGTGCCGAATGACTTTCGTGTTTCGAACTACCGAATGAACTCGTGGAGTTCGAGTGCCGAATGAATCTTCGTGCCTCGACCTACCGAATGGGCTTGAGTGCCGAATGAAACTTCGCGCCTTGAACTACCGAATGGGCTTGGTTGCCGAATGAAACTTGAACCTTGTTATACCGAATGAGTTTATGTGTTTATAAGTGAAACTCTAGACAACATACACTCGTTCGTTTATATCTCTATATCCTTATTCTAACAATGTGTTTTCTCGTGTTGCAGATAATGTCTCATAAAGTTGAAACCCGATCAAAAAAGAAGAAATCCCAGGACAGAGAAGATCCTTCCGCAGTGCCCCCAGCTCAGTCAGGACCGGGACGTCATGGGCCTACCCCGAGGTCACTAGTAGATGGGTATGGCCCTCAGGAGCTTCTGAACTCACCTCCCGACTGTTTCCCTAGCTCTCTCAAAGGCGAGCAGCTTGATGTTATTTCTCGCTCCTTTGGGATTGACAAAGCGCGTATGCTATTACCGGGGGAGGGAGTGATGCCATATAATCCCCCCGAAGGATATTTCGCCTATAGTCGGTACCATTGTATGTGTGGGGCCATTCCCCCGATCAGTGCTTGGATAATCAGCTTCGTCACCTACTTGAAGGTGGCTCCATTTCAGCTTCAGCCTAACTCCTACGCCATCCTGGTGAGCCTTTTTGTCATTTTCCAGAGGAGATACGGGCGTCCTCCTTCCAACCGGGAGATCCGGTATTTGTACAATTTGAGAGGCTATAAGAAGGGGTCTCCATATATCAGCTTGGAATCAGCCGTGTATTTCAAGCCAGTCCTGGACTTATATTCGAAGTTCAGCATGTTCAAGAAAGAATGGTTCTTCATTAAGGATGACTCTGTTTCCATCCGTCGCTTCACCTCTGGCTGTAAGTTGAAGCTTATTTATGATTTCTGTCCTGACTGCAATGCTTCTTCTTATGTGTTTTTATTTCTTGCTAGCGACAGGTGGCTTTGCGGTCGTAGAGAATGATCGCCTGGTTCAGATGGCTGCGGAAATAAAGGCCATTTTGGGAAGGAATAGGTCGGCTTCTTACTTGATAAGGAACGCTACACTTCTGGGGCACAACCTGATTCTACCACATCAGTCCGTGGTCAAGCAGAGAGACACGGTGGAGGAGAGGGCTGCCAAAGCTACAGGAGGGGCCACGGCGAAGAGCAGCAAAAGGAGACCCTTCTCGATACATCCAGTCGCTGGGGGGAAGAAACTCAGGAAGTCCGACGGACCCTCCCCCAGCACATGTCTAGATGTTCCGGAGGGGGAAAATGTGGAGGAGGAAAGAGGCGGAGATGAAGGTGGTGATGTGGAGAGTGGAAGTGGTAAAGAAGGTGACGATGATCGTCACGGCGATGATGGTGGCGAAGGACAGGGCGGTGATGGCACCGGGGCTTTATCTCCTGGGCAGGCAGGCGTGATTCAAGAGTGGAAAGATGATGCTCTCCGCCAAGCCTTCGAAGAGTTGGAGGAAGGACCGGCCTTGGCGGGGAAGCCCAAGAAAGCTGGTAAGGCCGGGACTGGCGCCGATTTATCTTCCGGGAGTGCTTCTACTGAGGCAACTTCTGCGATTCATGGTGAATTTCTCTTTATTCTTTTTAATTCTTGAATGATGGCTCAATGCATGCTGGTGACACTTGGTTTTCATTCCAAGAGTAGGCAAAACGGCCAAGACCTCAGATCTTCGGCACAGGCTTGAACAATACAGACTTCTCAAAGCTTCTTCCAAACCGAAGCCTCCTACTAACCGCCCTGGAGACGTAGACGGCTATCGTCCTCTTCATGGGGTTATTGAAGAAGATATACAAAAGAGGAAGAGGAGTCAATTTTCATTTGAATCTCCTCCTGGCCCTCCGGCCCCACTCCAGCCTATTCACGATATTTCGGAGGAGGATACTGAGTTTATGCCTTCCCCACATCCGTCTGAGAATCCAACCGCCATCCCGATAGATCACCCTGGCTTGGTTCGTAATCCGTTTGCGGGTCATCCAGACCTAGACCCGGCCTTTCATGACATCTCCTTCGATGAAGTTACTGGTGAGCACCCTCTCCCTCGCAATCCTATGGTACGGGTGCTTGACGAAGCTAAGTCCATGGACCTTGATTTGCTTACCACCCGGGTTGTAACTCTGGGGGATGAAGCTAAGGCGAACATCGACTGGGTTGCCGAGGAGGCTAGGAAATTGATGGGGCATCATGCCCGACTAGTCAAGGATGGGGAGGAAATTGGGAGTGCCAACATTCGGCTACGGTTAATGGTCTCCGACCAGGCTAAGCAGCTTGCCGATCAAGCCATTCAAATTTCTCAGCACGAGGCCGCATCCAGGCAACTGAAGAAGACTATGGAAGAGGCCAGCAGGGCAAAGTTGCAAAAAATGGAGGCCTCCTACTAGGAGCGGATTGACATAGCCATTGCGACTGTGGATGAGGTTCGACAAGCGGACCTCGAGCGGGTACAAGAATTATCGGGGAGACTTGAGGCCGCGGAGCTTGCTCAGTCCAGGTTGAAGGAGGAGATGGAGGCGATGAGGATATCCCTTCAGGCTGACCGCTCACGATACCGATCAGAGAGGGATGGTGCCGTTGCTATGCTGCATGCTTCTGAGGCCCGAATGAGGGAGCTTGAGGAAAACGAGGGGATGATGGATGAGATGCTCCAAGATATGTATTTCCGAACTTGGAAACAGGGTAACTTATCCTGGATGGATGATTACCCCCGAGTTATGGCCAGGATTTATCTCCGGGCTCTGGAGGAGGCTAGGGCTAATGCGGATAAAGAGGGTGGCGCGGTCTTCAAAATGGATGTGGTCACTGCCCAGTTTACCAAGGAGGAGAAGGTGGCGGTGAAGGAGGGTAGGCGGCTGCTTGCCGTTGAGGAGGCAGGTGCGCAGGTAGAGGATGATGATCAGGATGGTCAGGAAGCAGGCGCTGGTAAGTCTTCCCTTCTAGTCTTTCTGTTAACTTGGTTGCTTATCACTAATGAATTCCTTCTTTGATCGGACAGGTGGGTAACAGGACAAGGGTAAAGCTCCGATGCACCCGGCTCCTTGACTTGACCTGGATATCTTTTTGTTGACTTGACATTATTGTATATGTTAGTCTCAAAACAGTAACGTAACTCTTAGGTTGTAATTATGTTACTTGTAATAAACAACATTATTCTTGACGTGTAATTTTTTGACTTAAGCTGATTATATCGTTTTTTGAACGTTTTTGCTATTTTGACACGTTGTGTGAGAAATATAACTGTGCGTGTGCTTGTAATTCAATTTTGTTTGATGTCAAGTTCTTGCTTAAAGCATAATTTCATGCCTTGCAATGCTAGTGTGATATATGAATAAATTATAACCATGTATTTGTACACGAAAGAAGAAAATACCGCCTTTCATGTTCTAATTGTAGATGGTAGTTTTGTATATCTTGTGTGATTGAGTATAGAATGCAACCGAGTGTCCAGTTGTGAGCTCCTATTCCCATTAGCGAGTGTCTCCTATTCTGTGTCCTGTACTTTAGGGATCGTTATAGAGGATAGGAGGAAAGTTCCTTTAAATAAAATTGACATATGAGAAACAGTAAAACTTCCAATCACGGAAGGCCTTCGATGTGCTTAAGTTCGTGGAAAATGGGTTTTGTAGTCACTTTCCCTAGCTGTGGGTCTTGGAGACATTCGTCACCCATCTTACGCCTCCGCGGGGAGTTTATCTTTTTTTACCATAGCCGTACTTAAGACACATCGGAGCCGAGATCGCGCACGGTAACTACCCGGGCCATTATGGCCCATAATCGTGGGTATTATTCGATTTACCGTGGCCGGCAAGCGTGGGTGCCGATCGTCAACCGTGAACTACCCCTGGCTGGCCATACCTTATGTTGGGGCTTAAAGTAGGTTCACGGCTGCCGGCGAGCCGAACGCCGTAATGAGCTGCCTCGGCTATAGTCGGCCTTCTCGGTGGCTTATAATCGGCTCATTACATTTGGCTTTAAGGGCCGTCGCGAGCAATGAGTTAACCCGTAGCAGAGGGATGCTGGAGCAAAAGTGTCTCATCGGCGAGGGCATAGATTCGCATAGTACCTGTTAGGTCTTGTCCAGGTGAGGTTGCGCCGTGATGTGTCTTGAATGGGGATGTCATTACACAGGATTTTGTTCAACAGAAAAGGATAAAGTTAACAAGCAGCCAAGATATAAAGGAACAAGTTAAAAAGAGACAAGTTTTTTAAAGTGGTTCGGCACGAAAATGCCTATGTCCACTGATTCTCTTTGTTAATTCACTTCATATGGGCAGTATATGTTAAGAAAAGTATCGACGAAGGTGTTGGATGTTCCATGCCCTCTGGAACACCTCCCCGTCCACTGTTGACAAAATATAAGCTCCATTGTGGAGATCTTTATGAGTTACATATGGTCCGTCCCAGATTAGATCTAGTGCTCCGGGGCGCGAGAAGATTCGCTTGAGGACAAGATCTCCCTATTGTAAGCTACGATGCTTGACTTTGGAGTTTTATTGCACTGCCACTTTTTGCTTGTGAGCTGCTACTTTGAGGGCTGCATCACTTCTTCTTTCCTCAATTAGATCCAAAGACATGTGGAGGAGCTCTTCGTTCTCTTCTGGGTTATAGTGGATCCTACGGTGTGAAGGCACTATAGTTTCAACTGGGAGCATAGCCTCCGATCCGTATGCCAAAGAGAAAGGAGTATGCCCCGTTGATGTTCTGAAAGATGTGCGATAGGCCCACAGTGCCGTAGGGAGTTCATCCACCCAAGCGCCTTTTGACTTTTCGAGTTTCTTTTTTATTAGAGTTTTGAGAATTTTGGTTGACGGCTTCGACTTGTCCGTTTGCCTGGGGATAAGCTACGGATGAGAAGCTTTTGTGAATTCCGTGCTCTTGGCACCAGTCGGCGAACTCCTCGCTATCAAACTGAAGTCCATTGTCCGATATGATTTTGAATAGGACTCCGTACCTGCATAGAACATTTTTGATCAAGAATTTAATAACTTTTGCTGAAGATACTTTACTTAGGGGTTCTGCTTCCACCCATTTGGTGAAATAGTCGACTGCTACTATAGCATATTTGGCCCCGCCTCGACCCATTGGCAGTTCGCCAATCAAGTCAATTCCCCATACTGCAAAGGGCCAAGGGCTGGTCATTTGAGTAATCTCAGTTGTTGGTAGCCGTGGAATCTTAGCAAACTTCTGACATCTGTCACATTTTCTGATGAAATCTAAGGCATCCTTGCTCAAGGTGGGCCAGAAATATCCATACCGGAGTATCTTTTTTGCCAAAGTCTACCCTCCAGTGTGATCTCCGCAGCTTCCTTGATGGATGTTGGATAAGATTTCCTTGGCTTCCCTTCCAGCGACACACCTTAACAAGGGGTTAGAGAAGCCGCGCCGATAGAGGGTGCCCTCTTGTATTGTGTAGCGGGAAGCATTCCTCAAGATTTTCTTGACTTCGTTACGCCCATTGGGCAGTGTGCCACTTTGTAAGTAGTCTCGGATGGTAGTCATCCAAGTTGCTTCTTCGGTTGCAGCTATCAAATTCACTTGCTCAAAACTTGGGGTCAGTTGCTTTGAGATGGCTACTGCTCCAGAAATAGTGCCGTCTCTCATGCTAGCTTGCTTTGCCAATTCGTCGGCCTCTTGGTTCTCTTCCCGAGGGATGTGTTTGATTAAATAGTGATCCAATTGATTGAGAAGCAACTTGGTCTTCTTTAAATATGCTATGAGTCGTTCTTCTCGGCCCTGGAATTCTCCTAGTATTTGATTTACAATAAGTTGAGAGTCGCTATGAAGATACAAAGAATTGGCTCCGATTTCGAAGGTAAGTTCTAATCCAGCTATCACTGCTTCATACTCTGCATCGTTGTTGGTGGAAGCGAATTCCAACCTTATGGCATAGTGTATCTTATTTCCCCTGGGAGTGATTATTACCACACCTGCCCCCGAGCCTTGTTCGTTTGATGCACCATCCACAAAGAGATTCCACTTGATGTCTTCTGCCATTTCCGATTGCTCCTTACCTTCGTTGGTAGTGAATTCGACAATGAAATCGGCTATGGCTTGTCCCTTGATGGCGGTGCGAGGATGGTAGGTGATATCATATTGACTTAGTTCAATGCACCATTTAAGTAGTCGCCCAGAAGTGTCGGGACGATGGAGTACTTGCCTTAGTGGTTGATCTGTCAGAACTCTGATGGAATGGGACTGGAAATAGTGACGCAGTTTCCATGAAGTGATTAGTAGACAGTACGCTAGTTTCTCAAGTTTACGATATCTGGCTTCTGCCCCTGTAAACCTCTTACTTACAAAGTATACTGGCTGCTGCGTGCGTTTGTCTTCTCTCACCAGTGCGGGGCTTAGAGCATGAGATGACACAGCAAGGTACATGTATAGCTCTTCGCCTTTGTTCGGAGTTGAGAGTACTGGTGGTCTCTAGAGGTGTTCGATTAAGTTAAGGAAAGCTGTTAAGCATTCGTCAGTCCATTCGAATTTTCCTTTCTCTTTCTTTAGAGCTTCGAAGAAGGGGATGCATTTGTCGGTCGCTTTGGAGATGAATCTGCTCGGGGCGGCCACCTTCCCATTTAGGCTCTGCATTTCGTTTCGGGTAGAAGGTATCCTGATATCTTTCAGAGCTCGGACTTGTTCAGGGTTTGCTTCAATCCTTCTGGCATGGACGATGAATCCTAGAAACTTTCCTGATGATACTCCGAAGGAGCACTTTAGGGGATTCAGCTTCATTCCGTATTGGCGAAGTACTTGAAACATTTCATCCAGGTGGCTTACGTGATCGTCGGCTCCCCTTGACTTTACCAGCATGTCATCCACATAAACTTCCATAGTTCGTCTTATTAGCCCTGCAAACATCTTGTTGACGAGGCGCTGATAGGTGGCACCTGCGTTTTTAAGTCCAAAAGGCATTACCTTGTAGCAGTACAGTCCCCAATCAGTGATGAAACTAGTGTGGTCTTGATCAGGAGCATGCATAGGAATTTGGTTATATCCTGAGTATGCGTCCATAAAAGATAAGAGTTCGTGCCCGGCTGTGCTGTCCACAAGCTGATCGGTTCGAGGAAGTGGGAAACAATCCTTTGGGCAGGCGTCATTTAAGTTGGAGAAGTCAATGCATGTTCGCCACTTCCCATTAGCCTTCTTTACCAGCACCGGGTTGGCGATCCACTCTGGGTAGATGGCTTCTCGTATGAAGTCATTGGCAAGTAGGTTCTTTACTTCTTCATCGAGGGTTGCTGATCGTTCTGCCCCCATACTTCTCTTTTTCTGTTTTATTGGCGCCTTGGTAGGATCAATGTTTAGTACGTGGCATGCTATGTCAGGGGAGATTCCGGTCATGTCAGCGTGTGACCATGCAAATACATCCAAGTTGTGGCGGAGAAAATCAATGAGTTGTTCCTTCAATTCTGCTTTTAGTTGGGACCCGACTTTCAATAGTCTACTTGAATCATGTCGGTCTACAGATACAAATTCCATAGCCTCTGCAGGCTCGGCGGTGCCCTCCTCCTCTTTGTCCCTGGGGTCTAATTCATTGAAAGGGTCGCTGGTATATCGAAGAGGAGGGGCTTTCTTTAGTTGCTATGCTTCCAAACTTTTTGTGCTGAGGGCAATCTCTACACTCTTCCCTTTATCCTTCCTGTGGTTGTTGCGAAGTTTAGTTACATAGCAGTCTCGAGCAATGTCCTGGTCTCCCTCTACTTCCCCTACTCCATTGTCCGTTGGAAATTTCATCTTTAGGCACCATGGGGCCAGGACAATTTGGAAGTCAGACAAGGCTGGCCTTCCTAAGAAGGCATTGTAGGCCGAGTGGTTTTCTATCAGCACAAATGTCTATTTCCGCACAACGGAGCGGGGATGACTTCCAATTTCAACAAAGAGGTCCAGTTGCCCGAGGGGCATCTTCGCATCTCCAGTGAAACCGTGTAGTGGTTTATTGCAGGGAGAAACAACCTTTATTGACAGTTTCATTTTGTCGAATACATGCTTGAATAGGATATTTACTGAGCTTCCAGTGTCTACTAGAATTCGGAAATCTTCGGCTGGACCGAGCCGGGCAGAGATAACCATGGGATCCATGTGAGGGTATACTGCCTTCCCTCTAGGTCACGCCTACTAATGTGATGTCATCACACTCTTTCCGCTTCGGGTGGCATTCTTCTATAATAGAATTAACGCAGTATTTATTGTTTCTAAGTGACTTTCCATATCTTTCCATCTCTGCCCAGCTTCTGTCGGCGATGTGTGGTCCTCCCGAGATGGTATGGACCACTATCTTCTCTTGACTGGAGCCGCTAGAGTTGCGATTTCCTCTGCCTATCTCTGGGGAGGGTAGCCTTAGGTTCTCATTGGCAAGAGCTGGAGTCTTGTTCTGACCTTTTACATAGCGTTCCAGTCTCTTCCTTCTGATGTGTTCTTCAATCAAGTCCCGGAGATGATGGCATTCATTGGTATCATGCCCATGAGTTTCGTGGAAGCGGCTGAACTTTCCAGATTTAAGTGCGTTATCTGATTCCTTCTTGTATGGTGGGCGTTTGTATCTAACTTCGTCTTGGGTGGCAAGGAAGATGTTTTCGATGGTTTCATTCAAAGGAGTGTAAGTGTCGAATCTCGGTCCTGGCCAATATAGGCGCTTTTCTCCCTTCTTGCCCCCAGCATTGTCTCTAGAATCATTTCTTCGAACGTCCTTTGCTACAACGGGCGTGTTTCCGTGAGCTTCCTTATTTTGTTGCCCTGACTGCCCCTCAGTGGCAGCGTCTTCAAGCCTCATATATTTCCCGGCTTCATGGAAGAAATCGGGTAAAGTAGCTGGTTTTTCTTTTGTCAATCTTCTAGCAAATTTAGTATCTGGATGCACACCACTACAGAGGGCCATTAAGATAAGCTTCTCATCGGCATCTTGGACTGCGGCCGCTGCGGCGTTGAATCGGGTTAGATATTGTTGCAGCTTCTCTCCAGGTTTCTGTTTGATACTGGATAAGGAATAAGCGTCCTTGGGTTGTTCCACATGAATGCGGAACTGGCTGATAAGCTTTTCTTTCAGCATCTCCCATGAGCTGATGGATCCTTGGGGTAGATGACAGAACCAGGAGGTAGCTAGATCTGCTAAGAATAGTGGAAAACATTTGCACAGTACTCCCTCTGTTGCTCCACTCATGAGCATATGTTGTGTGTATCTCTGTAAGTGTACAACGGGGTCGGAGGTTCCTTTGTAAGGTTCCATTGTTGGCATTTTCCATTCTCTGGGGGTGATGGCAATTTCGATATTGCGGGCGAAGGGGCTGGTTACCCTAGCGCCTATCCCTCGATCTTTTTGATCCCGTTGGACGCACTCTCTGAACAAGCGTGCCATCCTTTCATCAGAATTTGGAGCAGATAGAAATGAGTTCGGTTTTGCTCTGTGGGATTGATTCCGTCCAGATGACCTGTAGGGATGGTATCGTCTATCATTCCTGATATTTTCTAGTGGCTGTCTTTGGTCCTCTGGGAGCATGCTAGGGTCAGCTACAGTTGGCCCTTGCCTTGATCTTCCCCTGCTGGGTTCTGATCTAAGCACTTCCTCGGGTCCAACTTCGGGCTGGACTCTAGCTCGGCCCCGTTCACTGGTGTTTCCGTGGTTAGGCAGTACGACAGGCTCGGCTACAGTTGACCTCCACCCGGTACCTCCCCCGTTGGGTTCGGTTCCAAGCGTTTCCTCAGGTCTAACTTCGGCCTGAGCTCGGTCTTGACTCCTACCATGGCCGCTTCTGTCGTTAGCTCCTTCGAAGAAGGAAGATCTTTGTTGTCTCTAAGATCCTCCAGACTGAGACTCACCCCATGATTCATTGTTGCGGTTGGACTCTTCAGCATCCCTTAAGCATGACATGAGTTGGTCCACCAAGGCTTCCTGCTGGGATGTGAAGCGGTTAGTCACTTCAGCCACAACCCTATCTAGATCTGCCCTAGTAATTGCTGCCGACTATTCTTTGGCAGGGGTTGTCGGATTTGCCTGACCTTCATTTGGCACCGCTGCTGGAATGGGACGATTTACTTGATCTGTGACCACTGGATTTGGAAGACTGCTGGTTGTGATGTTTTTTCCTTTGTTAACAACTTTCTTCTGCTTGGGAGGCATGTCTTCCAAGCAATGTGCGACGCTGATAGGAAGAAATTTAAGTGGGAGAAGCTGAAGTCCGGGGTTCAGCGTTCTCAATGAAAGCACCAAAAATGTTTGCACAAAAAATCGGCAAACACCTCCAAGTCGTATGATTTAGTTGATTTTATATTGTTTTTAGTGATCTGGATGATTTATGCAAATATGTAAAAAGCAGGGACTAAACTGTAAAAGACACACAGATTTATAGTGGTTCAGCCAGAATGTGCCTAAGTCCACTTTATATATTATTTCTCATTTCTTGTTCAGATTACAAGTACAAAGCTTTGATACAAGTATATGAAAGTTGTTTGAAAGTTCTATCCGTGCTTGAGCTCTCAAACTTGTCCCCCATTGTTGTACCCCTGCCCCTCTATTTATAGAGTGAGGCTGGGAGCAGGGGTTCTAGATGTATATAGCTGTTGGTGGGCCTGGGCTGATGCAATCCGGCCTGGCAACGTTGGTTCGGCAACGCCTTGGTTCGGTAGTGCTTCGGTCCGGTGGTAGATGGTAGGAGTTGAGAACTTGGTCCGGTAGTGAGTGGAGCTGGGTTGGTTCGGCAGGACTTTGGTCCGGTAGTGAATGGAGCTGGGTTGGTTCGGCAGGACTTTGGTCCGGTAGTGAATGGAGCTAGGTTGGTTCGGCAGGACTTGGATCCGGTAGTGAATGGAGCTGGGTTGGTTCGGCAGGACTTTGGTCCGGTAATGAGTGGAGCTGAGGTCTGGTCCAAGAGCATGCTTCTGGGTTGTTTGTTGAGATCTGGACCGGTAGTAGAGGATTGGTTCGGTAGTGTTTACCTTGGCTCGGTTAGGCTTTGGAAATGAGTCTGTTCGGTCTTCCATGGTTGTGAATCTGGTTCGGCAGTGGTGGAAACACACCCAACAACCGTTTAGATCTTACAGGCAGGACAAATGTACTGGTCGTTTCCGCACACTCCTCTCATTTTTAGAAATGATTTATAAACCTTCCAAATAATTATTTAAAACACTTAATTATTCTTTTAAAACCCATTTATAAAATATATGAAAAAGAATGGTTAAGTTTTAAAATCATATTTCACAAGTTATTTAAAACTCCTATGGAAAGTGTTGTGAAAAGTATTTTAAAAACTATATTGATCAAAACGACTTTTCTATCTTTTTGAAATTGATTCATATAACTCAAATTTCCTTTAAAACATTTTAAAAGATTCATAAAATTTATTTCATAGTTTTAAATATTAAAAAATATGAATTTTTTATCAATTTCAAATTTGGGTTTTAAACCGCAAAACCGTGATTTTTCTAAAAACTTGTTTTACTCATATTTCAAAGACTACTTAATGAAACCTTGATTTTCTTTCTTCATTTAAAAACTACGAATATAATAGTTTGAAAAATTCTTATCCCGAAGAATTCAAAGCTATATTCTATTCTCTATACTTGTTTGAATTCTACGGCACGAAATCGCGAACGGCCGTTACGCGACGCGCCTAGTTTTGACTTGTTTTTCAATTTCTTTTCAAACTTCATGGAAATACTTTTTAATGTTTATAATACATTTGTAATCCATTTTAAACTCATTTTAAACAATAATTTCATATTTCAAACTCATCTTTCATTTTATTCCATATTATAATACTATATTATTATAATATTCATTTCAACTCTTTTTAGATATTTAAAACTATTAAGAGGCTCAATAAACTCCATACACATATTAATATGAATTCATTTTCTATTAATTAACCATGATTAGTTACTTAACCATTTTAATTATGATTTCTCATAATTTGTCACAACCAAGTTATCAACCATATCAACATCCATATAATCAACCATATAGTCAACCAAGTTATCAACCATTCATAAAAATCATTAAGAGATTTAATGGGCATATTATCATACTTTAATAGTTGTAGAGATTATTTATCATTTAATAAACATTGATCACTCACCATAAATTAAACCAACTTCCTACCAATATTCAAATCAATTAACACTTCACTAATCTATTCGAAACTTCATCCAAACTTCACCAACACATCTCCACCTCCCATCTAAGTGCTCGGCCATCCACTTCTACCTCCATTTGCTCTCGGCCTTAACCAAAAATCCACCATAAAAGCCCACATCCTTGCTTCCCCTACCTCCACATGCTCTCAGCCATACTTCCCCCTCCTTCCTATGCTCACGGCCTTATGCCTTTCTCCTCATAGTGCTTGGTCAATCATGTGTATGGTGGCGGCCGTGGGTGTATGAAGTGTGGAGGATAGGTATGGTTTAGATTTGGAAGTGGAGTGATATTTCTTTTCTTTTCTTTTCATTTTATTTTCCTTTTCTAAAATTTTAATTATTTTCCTAAGGAGGGAAGCCATGAAAAAGGAAGAGAAAGAGCTTAGAAATGAAGGGAAGAAATTATGAAATGGAAGAGAAGAGGTGGTATGTATGTATAGGAATAAAAAGTTTACAAAATATCTTTAGGTAAAAAGACCAAAATACTCCTTTCTTAATCATTAAGCTAAGGCCACTTCAATCTTTAATCCACATTACTTCCATCACCCATCACATTGTCCTTTGTTTCTTAAATTAGCTCTTATGTAAAGCATGCATTTATGGTGATTTGAAATGAAGTTAAGTTTACTTTAATATATATATATATATATATATATATATATATTTATATTTATATTTTTTATTTAGGTTTGATTTGACTAAAGCTATATATGGTTTAAAAAGTGTATTAATATGTATTAAAATATGTTAACAAAGTTGCACAAACGTCGTGATAACTTATATCGAACAAAACGTTGATTTTCGACAAAACTTTTTACGATCACATTTTGACATTTTTGTTAAACTATTTATTTATGTGACAAAACTTGAAAATAAGTTTCTTATCATCTTTAAATAATTAAGACAAATTTATTTTATTTATAAAATCATATTTAATAATATAAAAATCCAATTGTAAAAATACGACGTCGATTGGTCAAAGTGCAACGAAGTTTGTACACTTTTATAAAACAAGTATATATGTTTATAAATCTTTTATCAATCAATTATTATCATTTTATAACAATTTAAGAATAATTATTTATCATTTAAAGGAAAAATTGAACATTTATCAATTTTATCGAAAATTGGCTTTTGTTAATCTTACGACGAAAATCCAAACTTCTTGATTTTGTAATTCTATTCTAAAAATAAGTTGATTATTCTTATTTAATACATAAAACATGATTATTTAAGTTTGAAAACTCTATATTTGAATACTTAAAATTAATTAAATATTCCGTTTAAAAGTTATAAAATTACGGGTCGTTACAGATCGACCCCGAACCCTATAGAGGGATCGACATCGACTGGTTGTGGCCAGCCAAGTTGGTTTGCCTGTTGATGTGCAGAAGCTTCTGCATGATATCCATCTATTATGCGATGTCGATATAGAATAAGGGGTTAGCCCCTCCTAGCTTTCCCGCATTGTTGATCTCTAAGTTGATTCATTAGATAGATATTGGCTTGAATCTGCTGGTTCAACTATCGGTGGCTATCCACTAGCTCTCTCATTAGATTTTGAAAATCAGATCTTGTGATGGAATCAGCTAGATTCTGGACATCAACTGGATTAGCAGCATTCACATCTACTGGTAGACTGCCCGGGCCTCCTTACTATATGCTATCATTCTCGTTTCCTTCTGCGTTTTGAGAGGTAGATCCGTTTTCCTAACCATTGTTGATAGTTTTCTTTAGACTTCTGCAAATTTGAATAGAACGAATAACCTTTTCGAAGATAATTATGGATCCCTTCGAGGGATTTATGCAATCTAGTAGCAACAAAGGGATCCAAATAGGACTGAGAATCTACTTCTCAGTGAAAGTTCCAAAATGTTTACACCAAAATTTGGCACAAACATCTAATTCGGATTTTGTAAAGGAATAAATGAAGAATATAAAATGAAACAGAGGAAACAAGCAATTAAATACTAGAAAATCAAAGAAATAATGAGAACATAATGATTTATAGTGGTTCGACATTGTTTGCTTACGTCCATTTTGAATAGATAGCTTTATTAATCACTTTGAAACTTAGTACAATAAGGATTGGATGAAAATCCTTAGTTACAATAGAGTACAAAGCAACAAGCAGTGTAAAGGTCCCAAAAATGAACAATCAAGCCTGTATTTATAGAGAAGATGGCAAAATATCTCCTTGAAAATTCGGCAAAAGGATCTCCAAAACCATATGGACCCATGAGAGCGATCACATGGCCCAAATCCCAAGGAATAGGGATCGGTGTCGATCCCTATTTTGGAGGAATTTGGGGGTGCGATTTCAATGGTAGCTTTCCCATGTTGTAATATGCTTAGCCTCCAAGTTTTTGCCAATTGGATTAACAGAACTTGAGTTATTGCTTGATCTTTGCTGCAGTATGAGTTGTTACCAGATTTTGGCGGATCCATATTGAGAGAAGATGGCGGATCCCTCCTGCTTGGTCCTTTTGAGGTACGATCCTTAGGGTGGGCCTCCTAGGGCCCTCACATCTTGTTCCCAAAATTTCAAATGCATTGGACTTATGGATTTCGAGATATTGATCGTTTTCCATTGAACTATACTTATTTAGCTGAATTAGACCGATCTGTATGATTGAGAGGGATTATAGCCACCCTTTTCTACATTCAACCATATTCCATGCTTTGAAAACTCTACATTGCATATCTCTCGGTTTTGTTTGATCACAGATTCATATTATCATCTGTACTTGATTTTTGGACCCCACAATCATCGCTCTGGGATTACTGGCCCTGATGATAGTCAGGTCTAACTTGTCTAAATCAGTTCAGATATTGTCGGGTCAAAATGCCGGATAATAATATTAGTGGTATAAAAACTGTTATATATTTTACTACTAATAATAAGTTAAATGTATAACCTTTAAAATAAGCTGTATGTCTAAAATAATTGTTTAGGCAAGTTAAACTTATATTAAAACGGCTTTAAAGTTTATCTGGCCTTGGTATAAGTTTATTATGGTGTAATCCCTAACTAGTGGATTTTTATAAAGTGGATTGGAAAAGATAGAAATTACAAAAGAATAATTGTGTTATTTAGTAGAGTTCGATTAAGGTTATAGAATGATTTATTAACTTTAGACCCTAAGAAATGATTTGTAATATATGTCTGTGTGTGTAATACAGGAGCTATATAACATTTTGAGGCCTTATTAATTACTAAAATTAATTTTAATAGAATAATTAAGTGATATTAAACTATAATAGGATTATTAGGCAAGAATATTATTTTATAAACTAAGTTTGAAACTTTTATAAAATAATACTAAGAACATATAATTGTTAGATTGGTTACTTAAGTAAGATGCAATTTTGTTGAATTATTTATATTACTGTATATGTGATTTGTTATTTGTATTGAATTGATAGATTTTCTTACTTTGGTTGTGTATTACCTTTGCGTATGTACATGTGCATAATATATGTTTATTAGTATAATATGGTTTAACTAGCTATATATATAAGAATATATTTGTTTATTTATTTATTTACCTGCATACAGTTGATGTGATTTATATGTCTACATGCACAAATATTGTTCTGGTATGTCCGACTTGAGGCTACTAGGAGAGGCATATGATATATATATATATATGTGCGGTTTAATGCGTTTATATATAGGTTTGTTATGTCCGACTGAGGGCTATCGGTTGGTGCAAGGAATCCATTGTACCATTGATACATACGACCTGCAGACGTGGTTCCGAAGCAGGGGAGGAGAGAGATTGAGACGCCAACCTAGAATTGGTCATATACTATTACGTTGTATGGATGGTTACTGTTACATGACCTATATGCCAACTTATTTTAAGGTGTTAGTTTTCAGGGGAGTCCACAAGTTAGTTATGTCTCACGATAGGCCTCTTTTATAGCTAATGCTAATTCATCATTGTTTACTGATAGACAATTTACGCGTATACATAGTTCAGTATGCCCAACTTGGGGTTATCGAATAGTGGAAAAAATATATTATATGGACTCATAAGTATGTTGTTCAAGTGATTTTTATATATGTAATTATAGATGCACGATTTTGGAAATTTAAATATATTGGTTTGATATGCCTGAATTGGGCTATTCGGCCAGTGCTAGGCATTCAAGAACGAATCCTGATCCACAAAGAGATGATAATACTTCGGTGATGTGTATACATGTAGGAAGAGTGTAGGTAGGGTAGCTTGAATCCAGATTATCTATCCATGAACATCCAAATGATATTGGTTTTGTAAAAAAGAATCCATTGTACCATTAAGGCGCACGGCCTGCAGACTTGGTTCTGGTGCAGGGGCGAAGATAGATTAGGACGACAATCTAAAGTAGATCATATACTATTACGTTATACGGATGGGTGCTGCGGTAAGACCTACAGGCTACTTTTAAGATGTTTGTATTTTGGCTTTGGGTATGGAGATGCTATGTTAGTTGCATTGTTATATAATTGTACTTGTTTTGCATTACAGATTCTTCAATAGGGATGGAGAGATCTATGGAACCGTTGCTTATAAAGTGGTATTACCGCTACATGCATTTTTCATATTCATTAGCATGGCTTGTTAAAGTATATACTATTTTAATAAGTGAACCACTATTATGTATCATCTTGACTTGTTGGTGTATGGATAAAATAGGGTGATGTATGATTTGTGTTGCCCATTGCCCTTTGCTCATGTTTATGAGATGTATATAGCTTACATGTATATGTAGTACTTAAAGATAGTTCCCCTCACACCAGGCTTTATATCTGATCTTTGTTTTATTTTTGTTGGTTTATGCCATGACAACTCTTGTATACTCAATTGAGTAGTTTGGAAGTCAGGTGCTTTTAGTGACAGGCTTAAAGGGTAGTTGGTGCATTCTAGAGGTACGAAGTTGATATATTTCATATGTGTACTTGTTGAAGATGTAGTACATGATGGACATGCTATTTTGTATATGAGACCTGTGATATCATATATTATATTTCAAACTACATATAAATGGAGTTGATGTATCCTGATTTTCTGCGTTGATATTTATTTTCAGTAGTTTTGGCTGGTGCAGTCTCTTGTATTGTTTATCCTTTTTCGTTCAAGTATATTCAGTAATTATATATTATTATTCCATTATGAGATTGAATTAATATGCCTCGGTATGATGTTTGGTTTTAGTTTTTACCCCAACAGACTGCTTTTTATAGTATTCATGAGTCAGACATTGTCACTTAACATTGATCAAGGGTATTATGAAGGACGGGTCATTATAGCTAGTATCAGAGCTTAGGCTAACCACTCAGGACCAAGTAGACTAGTTTGAGTGAAGCATTTGGTAGATGGAGATACGTTGAGAGAGCGTACTTGTATTTTTCTACCATATAATATTGCATACTCCACTTGTTCCCTGATTGATTTATTTAGTCACTAGTGGTTAAGGTATCTTCGTTTAAGGCTATCTGTATAAGCTAACGAGGTGCATGAGTGATTGATGATAGGCAGTTTGAGATGCTTGATTGGTTCAGAAACTATTGGAATATCATAAAGGATTTTTCCCATCCACGAACATTCTGAGATCTGTAGTAGATGTTGGAGGTGGTGTAGCCCTTGGGCCATAGTAGTAAAAGAGATTGATGAGCAAACCATTTCTTCGATTGATTTTAGACGTCACTTTGAGTCTTGGTTTATTTTTGAGATTGAAAGGGACATGTAGCTCGAGCATTTCATTCACTTGCAGTAGGTATCTTGTCAGTGAAGGGTTATGTTAACCAATTTAATCTTTGGCTAAATGCGTAGTGGAGATGACTATTACTCCTTTGAAGTAGGAAAGGAAGCTTGCCTAAGGTCTTGACACATGGATTTAGGATTTATTGCTCAGTGATATCTTATTCTTGACCCCTCATGTTGTAGATAAATTCTTTTGTATTGATTAATCTTCTATGGGGAACCTTGGTCTTTAAGCTAAGGTATAATGATCAAGCGTACTACCATTCGAACTTGGCGCCCAAGCTATCGAGTAGAGTGGAGTTATTCAGTGAAGTGTGACTTAGATTTTGTATCCAAGTAGGATTCAGTGGTTGCTTGAAATGAGCAAGGACTAAGTGGATGAATTATACATTTTGCGTTGAGTCATTTTTGTTAGAAGCGTTTAACCTAGTGTTAGCACATCTAAAGTGATGAGATAAATCCCATAAACTTCATAGGTGTTCTTTAAGTATACATCTATTCGCATACCAATTCTTAATCCCTAGTTTGAGCATGGGATTCGTAGGTGATTTGCATCATTAAGCATGGGTTTTTTTGCTCGATTCTTAAAGGCAAGCACTTAAGTATGATTCTTGAGGTGGCTTAGAAATTTTTGAAGCATGACTATAGTCATGCGAGGAAATTTCGATGGTCGAACCAAGAAATCAGATTGAAATTTGCATAAGAGTAATCAATTGGCTGACCCTAGTTTAACAAAGAAATCTTGCAAGCAAACAAAGAATTAGATTGGGCATTGTATATTATTTTGGATGATCTCCATTCACTATAAATTATGTGTGTGTATATATATAATATAGTTAGGATAACAAAGGATAGTTCAAGGAAGGACATCTCGACTAGTTTTGTAACGATTCCTATAATCTTCTAAGTGACGATATGATACTTTCCTTGGTGAGCATCGTAGTACATTTAGTATGTCGTCCTTATAATTGTTGTGCGGTTGAGGTGAGTTTGAACCCGAGCGAGCCCAAGAATTTGTATATTGTCGTTTAATAATGATTTAATTAGTGAAGTTTTCTCCTTTAGAGAATGAGTTCTGTTTGGAAGGAAAGAAAAGTTGAGACTTAGATTGCTGAGATTATTTAAGAGATTTGTGGATAGATGATCCAACATATCATATAAGTTTTCTTTTTCAGAGCGGGTGGGGTGATAGTCTTTCATGTATTGTATTCATGTAAAGGAGTTGCACTACTTAAGCATTTGGGTCATCTTGGACGTCGAACAGACTCATGGGAGTTTACAGCTTGGCACACATGATATGACTATTATTAGTTATCATACATGTTAAAGACTCCTTTAGAATAATGGGTTGTTTGTATGGTAATAAGTGTTGATTGATTTTTGTTGCTTATTGTTTGCTTCCTATTTCTTGATTATTAATTGGTTGTTTATTTCGTTGATTGATTTTTACTACTTCTGGATTGTTTGTTGTTGCTTGATCATTAACTGATTGTTTGTTGTTACCGATTGGTTTTTTTGTTGCCTCTTGATTGCTTGTCGTCGCTTGATTATTGATTGATTGTGATTATTAATTGATTATTTATTTATATTGATTGATTTTTTTGTGGCTTATTAATTGCTCGTCGCTGACTGTTATTGCTAGCATATTATGTTCATTTTCCATTTCCGTAAAAGAATGCACGATGTATTCTATTACACCCCACAAAAATTCACCGAAAATTTAATAAAAGAAATTAATTTAGTTATAATAAGGGTAAAAAGGAATTTTCACAAATGTCCAAATTTAGCTATAACACTTACATTGTTGCACTCGTATCGATTCTCTGGATAATTTTCATATATATAGTTTTGTAACTGGAGCTCGTTTGAAAAAGTTATTAATGCTTAAAGATTTTGAATCGAAAATAATTAAAATAAATAAATATGGAAGGAAATTTTTTTAAATAGTTAAGTTCAACTAGTCAACGCTCTAGTTGGGATAGGTCGACCACTACTGGTCGACCTTTTGAAACCCATCGGTCGATTGGTCATGGTTATCGGCTAGGGTTGCCTAGGCCGGACAACCCGGATTTTATATAATTAAATCTAATGGTCCATGTCGATTTCTACACCTATAAATACAACGTTAATCTGAGACTAAGAACCCTAATTTAATCCTATATGCTCCAAAACTCTGTCCCCCTCAAAACTCTTTACTTCCCTCCAAATCAACCTGTTCTTCAAAAAAAAATTAAAAATTAAAATCGAAGATTAGAAGAAGCGAAGAATGCGGACCTATTACCTTACCTTTGATGCATATGGCTCCTAAAGAATGACATGGACTGAATAAGCAAGCGAATAAGGTGTTGGAGAAGGGTTTCATTATGAAGAGTATTTCAGAGTGGGGAGTATCTATTTTCTTTGCCACTGAAGAAGATGGTTCTCTGAGGCTTTGCATCGATTATCGTGTGTTGAATAAGTTGACAAAGAAGAATCGTTACCCATTTCCCTGCATAGACGATCTCTTTGATCAATTAGTTAGAGCAAAGGTGTTCTCTCAGCTTGACTTGGCTATCGGGTTCCATCAGTTGCGTGTAGCCGAAGATAATATTCTGAAGACCGCATTTCGTATACCTGATGGACTTTATGAGTGGCTAGTCATGTCCTTTGGGCTAACCAATGTTATCGCCTATTTTATTGATCTGTTGAGTTGAATTTTTTAGAGGGTTTCTTAATAAGTTCCTAGTCGTATTTGTCAATGATATATTAGTCTATTTGAAAAGCAAGGAGGAGCACATGTTGAATTTAAAAGAAGTTCTCAATACTCTCCGTGGGCATAAGTTGAAGGCGATGTTTTCCAAATGTCACTTTTGATATAAGGACGTCTGCTTTTTTCAACACATTGTCTTTTAGCATAGGCTGGCGGTCGATCCTGGTAAAGTTGCTGCAGTACAGGATTGGCACATACCAAAGAATGCCACGAAAGTGAGGAGTTTCCTTGGTTTGGTGGGCTACTATGAGAAGTTCATTAAGGATTTCGCTAAAATTTCTACCCGTTCGTCCCGCTTTACCAAGAAGAATTTGGTTTTCTCGTAGGGCTCAAAGTGTGAGGATGCTTTTACCAAGCCGAAGGCATCACCTACTTCACCTATTCTAGTATTACCTAATGGTATGAAGCATTCAAAGTGCATACCGATGCTTGTGGTACATGATTTGACGTGGTTTTGATGTAGGAAGGGAGAGCAGTGACCTATCCTAGTCGACAGTTAAAAGTCCACCAAAGGAACTATCCTACCCATGATCTTGAGTTGGCAGCCATTATATTTGCACTTAAGTCATGGTGACATTATTTATTAGGAGAGTGGTTTAAGGTATAATTGGATCAAAAGTCTCTAAAGTATTTTCTCTCCCAAAAGGATTTGAATTTAAGGAAGAAGAGATGGATGGAGCTCTTAGCATCATATGATCTTGATATCTCCTATACTCCTGGCAGGGGTAATGTTGTAGCCAATGCCTTGAGTAGAAAGCACGTGATGTTGAGTCCTATGTTCTTGGAGTGGAAGCATTTGGAGTTTATATCCGAGTTCGATTTTCGACCATCATTAGACATCACTCCAGGATTGTTAGCAGCTTTGGATGTGCAACCTACACTTATTGACCGCATTGGGTCAAGCCAGAAGCACGATAAGGAGTTATTAGATATTTTCAAGAAGCTTGGTACAGGACATCAGTCGAGTCATTTAAGGCGCTATACCATTGAATCAAAAGGGTGGTTACGGAGAGTTGGTAGTCTATGTGTGCCTCTCATTGTGGATTTGATTAATAGGGTACTAGCCGAGTGCCATCGTTCTAGGATGACCATTCATCTCGGTGGAGACAAAATCATCATGATATGAAGAGTCTTTTATTGGCCTGGTATGAAGAGGAACATGATGGAGTATGTGTCCATATGTATGACTTTCCAAAGGATAAAGGCTGAGTAGAAGAAGTCGGGTGGATTGTTGTAGCCATTAGATTTACCGTAGTGGAAGTAGGAGAGTGTTTCTATGGATTTCATTAATAGACTACCTAGGAGTAGGAGGGGGAATGAAGTATTTGGGTCATAGTCGACCGACTTACAATATGCACTCACTTTGTTCCAATTAGGAGTATGAGGACTACTGCGACTTTGGTGACACTATACATGAGGTAGATAGTTAGGATACATGGAGTTCCTCTAGCATTATTAGCGACCGAGATCCGCTCTACACTAGCGAGTTTAGAGGTGTCTTCAGAAAGCTTTAGGCACTGAGTTGAGATTGAGTACCGCTTGTCGCCCATAGATGAATGGACAGACAGAGAGGGTGAACCGAATATTGGAGGGTTTACTTCGGATGTGTATCTTGGATTTTGGAGGCTCTTATGAGCATCATTTTCCATTAGTGGAGTTCACTTATAATAACAGCTATCATGCAAGTATTATGATGATACCATTTGAGGCATTATATGGAATACCTTGTAGATCAGCGTCTTGTTGGTGGGACACTACAGATAGAATCATTCCTAGACTAGATATGGTGAGGGGGACATCAGAGAAGGAAGACTTAATCTATAGAAGGATGGAAACCGCAAAAGATACACAAAAGTCTTAATTGACAAGAAAAAACAGAGTTGGAGTTCGCAGTGGGCCATAAGGTTTTTGAGAAGGTCTTACTACTTAGGCACGTCATTAGATTTGGTAGTTTGGGAAAGTTAGCGCCAAGGTTTATTGGGCCTTTTTCGATTACAAGTAGAGTATGGAAGTTAGCTTATACAGTAAAGCTTCCTGTAAAGTTATTGGGAGTACCCGATATTTTCCATATGTTACACTTACAAAAATATCTACATAATACATCGGCTATAGTCAAGCCGAGTCAGCTAGAAGAGGTAGTAGTAGAAAAGGGAGTCACTTGTTCACTGTTTGCACACCCGTATCCTTGAGCATGGTATAAAGAGACTCCGTAATAAAGTTATTAAGCTTGTTAAGTTCTAGCGAGGAGAGGACCCAGCAAAGAGTACATGAGAGCCTAAAGAGAATATTCGAGCTACCCATGTAGAACTTTTCTGTGGTATGTTTCTATTTAGTTACATATGTATAAACTGCTTGTGTGCTTAGGCTTTAGCTTAGTGTACCCCATAGGTACTGACGTTTGGATATTAGGAATGGTAGCGAACGTGTCATTAGGACATATTTTTATGATGGTTGCTAATGGATGTATATATAATTGATCATTGCATACATAGGCAAATAATTTTGGGTTAGCATGCACTCACACCATCAATTTTTTTATTTTATCAAGTTATATGCATATGGATTGATGGGTTATGTATACATATAGAACTACCGGTATATTTACATAGGATGTTGTATACATTTATATACATGGCATAACCACTTGCATTTTAGGAGGTCGATTAGAATAGGAGGTCACCTGATTTTTTGCATTAGTATATGTTTATACGCATTCCATGTCTATATGTACATATTGCATTAGAAATTTGATTTAAGGACAATGATTTTCTATGGTTGATGGCTGAGTAGATGGTTGTAAGTATTAATTTCCGTACATATGAGTTGCATTTTTTCATCCTTGGAGATTTCAAGGACGAAATCCTTTAAGGAGGAAGAATGTAAGCACCCCATAAAAGTTAACCTAAAATTTAATAAAAGAAATTAATTTAATTATAATAATGGTAAAAGTGGAATTTTCAGGAACATTCAAATGTAGCTATGAAACTAGCATCGTTGCATTCATAAGAATTTTCTGGACACTTTTCATATAGAAAGTTTTTAACCATAGCTCGTATGGAAAAATTATTTAAGATTAAAGATTCGGAATTGAAAATAATTAAAATGTATAAATATGGAAAGAAATAATTTAAAATAGGTAAGTTCAACTGGTCGACACCCTAGTTTGGACAGGTCGACTCCTAGCGGTCAACAGTCGCAAACACACCGATTGATCGGTTGTAACGACCCGCATTTTTGACCGTTCAAGTCGACAATAATCCACACATGTCCAACTCAAACCGTTCAAAAAGGCAGATGGTTATTGGGGTTAAATAAGAAAAGGAAAGAAAGAACAGAAGCAAACCCAGAATCTTGCAGCGGAAGGAACAAGATATAATAATAAAATAACAGTTCATGAAGCTGTTAAATAAATAAATTTGATTATTATTATACATCATAAATCACAGTTACATACATATCAGAGATAATACAATAATGCAGCGGAAAAAATAATATAGTAGTAGAATACAAATGATGTAATACCAAACTCCGTCTTCGTCCTCCAAAATAGATCTTCAACCTTATCTGAAATGCTCAGGCTGACCCGAGCGTAATGAAAAGACAAAACACTCGAGTCAGGACTAAAATATCTCATGTAAGTCAAATCGAATAAGAAAATATGAGTGTGACGGCGTCAGAGATGTTTACGGGGTTTGACATCTCCTGTCCAGTGTCAACGTGAGTGCAATAACTTAAGAGATGTTACGGGATTTTCCATCTCTCAAGGATCCGTTAAACTATCTACTATGTAGTACAATACGCTATTATAATATGTCTACATTAAAGTAAAAGTATTAAAATAGCGTTAAGCCATGGCCCATTCCACCCTTAACACAGTTTATATTCCCAAGAGCATATACAAGACCGTAGTTTCCCCAAAACCGGAAGTCACCAGAGGGCAATCCATATACTAAAGGTACAAACCAAAATCGTAGTGGTCGCGAATAGGATAATCAGTATGACAAGGTACATGAGGCAATACCAACTAGGATACTAGTAGTTGCGTGATCCGGACTGATGTTGGGCATAGCAGCTACTACCCCAACACCGCGAAACAACACTCCCAAATCGCGGGGTGCACCCAAATCGAATCACAAAAGTAATAGACATGGTATCGAAGGAGTGTGTCCGCTAGAGATGGCGATCCTCAATGGCCCGGCGCGGCTCCTGTTTTAGTCATGTCAGGGGTCATCCAAAATCGTTCTCTTTCTTCAAATCAACACGTTCACCAAAACCATCCACTTCATTCTGGATCAACACTCCACGTGTATTAGTTATTAAAGTGGTTTTCGGTATCGACAGAGAGTATGTCCATATCCGATCCCGGTCTCTTTAATAACTACGTTATATTTTTCACACCGGTTCGATCTTTTACATTTTCAAATCGATTCATAATTGATATCAAAATATCATATTCGCTTCAAAATCAAATCCATTTCAAATATCATCATATCCATTCAAGATGTAAGGTTCCGTTTCAAAATCATTTTTCGCCTCAATATCTCATTTCGATTTCAAAATCATTTTTCGCCTCAAAATCTCATTTCGATTTCAAAATCACTTTTCGCCACAAAATCTCATTTTGATTTAAAAATCACTTTTCGCCTCAAAATCTCATTTCGATTTCAAAATCACTTTTCGCCTCAAAATCTCATTTCGATTTCACATAAACTCGAATTTCAAAATTTAAAATTTAATCAAATCTCAAATCATCAATTTCAACTCGATTCAGCTTCTCAATAAACCATTTCAAATTATCAATTTCAAATACATATTTGAACCACAAAATAAACAATTTTACTTCCAATATATTTCGAAACTTTAAATATTTCACATTTCAAAACAGTTCATATATTTATATAAGAATATAAGATTCGCTTTAAAACCATTTCGTATTCAAATTAGAATATTCTTCAAATTAAACATCCGTATTAAGTAGTTTACTTAATTTCTGGAACAATTCCAATTCAATAAACTTAGATTAACATTCGGATTTCAAGAATTCATTTAAGTATTACATTCCAAATCAATTTCAGTTCAAATCCTATTCAAATCAATTTTATCTTCAAATTTAATTCAATAGTTTCAATTTAGTTCAATTCACAAATTTATTTAAATTTCAATTTAATTCCAAATTAATTAAATCTTAATTTCAAATTAATTTTCACTTCCAAACTCAAACTTGAAATATCATTTCATATAAATTTTCTTAGAAATATTCAGAGTTCGATTAAAAGTCCAATCTTTTAAAACAAATCGACTTTCGAAACTTTACGCCATATTTCAATTTTTCTTAAAAATCTAAACTTCGATTAATTAAACAATTTCGTTTATCAAGTTTAAATTCCAACATTTCAAGCTCCAATTCAAAATAATTCAATTTCCATAAATTGGATTTTTATTCTTAAATCAATTCATTTAAATAATTTCAAAACAACTTTTAAAATCATTTAATTTAACCAACCCGGTGTCCGTATATAATTCTCTAACCTATGGCCAAGTGGTTAGTTATTTCAATTAAATGTCAGGGATGAATATATATTACTTAAACCAATCACAGTGTCATATGTATGTATAACAGGATACATATAAGCAAATAAACATCCAAACATTTAGATATCAACCAATAGCATCCATCGAAATAAATCATCCAATAGACAATACAATTCATGGCAATTTCATAATTATCAATGTCAGGTAATTTAATCGCAATTCAATTTTAATTTCAATTTGACTGTCAATTTAATTTTCAATGGTGAATTCAAATGACAAACTATATGACAATTAAATTTTTATCAAACAATGACAAATAAAATTCATATCACTTCACAATATCAAATTTAACTACCATAAATTATTTTAGTCAATTGTGAGCGTATAAACACTCACCTTGATTTTCAATTTTAAATCAAATCGAACGACGTTCGATTTAACCTAAAATTTTAGTTAGCTTCAAATGTCTCCAAATCAATTCCATGATGTAGAGCTCGTCGCCACGATTCCAACGCAAAAAGTTTCACGCGTTTTCGACCTCGTATGAAAAAGATATGAATTTTCAAAGTTTGTATACAAATATATATATATAAAAAAAAAAATTTTTTTTTTTTTTTTATACCAGATCAGATTCTGGCCGTTCAATCTTGCTTGCTTCAGATCTGGACCGCCCCTTCATCTTCCTCTTCAACGTGATAAATACGTACAACACAAACCCATAGCCGCCTTTACTCCATGAATTTTCACGACCAAACCGAGCAACTTGAAGACGATCAGGTTACACCACTTCGAAGCCACCGCCTTACTCCACCTTCACCTGGAATAGCTTGAAGCTCGGCCTCCTCCTCTGCCTCGAATTGCGTGAAAAACGCAGCCCCTTCGTGCTCGATTTCCCGTTGACTCGAAGCTCCGTTTTCGATCATCTCCGTATGGATTTGAAGCTCTCGTCGTGCTCTACAACTTTCGTGTTGGAAGTTTTCTCTAATTATCGACGGATTTTGAGTAATTGAGGGGAGAAGATTCGTGCATTTCTGGCCATTGAAGTATAAGTGGCGGCTGGCTTGAAACCCTAGCCTTTGTTTGCAAATTGTGAAATGGAGGGCCTTTTATAGAAAATTTACAAAACACTATTCACCCGAAATTTTCCGAACTCCAAACGAAGCGTGCCGGCTGGCGTTTCTAAGGTTTACCCCACGTTCCGGACACAATGGAATAGGTTTCGGAAGCTAATTCGATCGTATGTGTGAGTTATGGCAATAAACGATCGATTTAAATTAAACCGATTTAAACCGACTTCGATGCGTTTTAATTCGTACCGGACAAACGGTAAATCCAATCGACTTGAAATTTGAAACATTACAATAATATGACATTACGGATCCGATGAAACTAGTTTCGTCCAAATCCGAGACTTTTTGAAAAATGACTATTTTCTCTCGCCGAATTAATATTAAAAACAATTCGATGCGTTTAGAGCTGCCACGGTCAAACGATAACTCCGATTGCTACAAAAATTGAAATCCGACAATAACAAACTATTACGGATCCAATGGAACAAGTTTCGTTCAATTCTGAGACTGTTCGAAAAATGTCTATTTTTCAATCGATAATTAAATATTAAAATATTCAATTTTCACAAATTAACTTTAAATTCAATTTTAAAAGTTCTATAACATCACTATAACTCCAATATGATAAGATAAAATTTTACAAATCATTTTCAATCATATTCAACTCGATTTTCAATTATTTATGAAATTTAACTTATTAAATTATCGATTTAATTGTCTAATTAAATCCAATATTCGAAAAATAAATTATTCGACTGTTTAATTTCAATATAAAATTACCAATTTTAAATTATTAACTTTTTAAATCAAATTTCAATTGTTCACAAATCCCATTTTTAATTTCACAGTAATTAACAATCTTTTACAATTTAGTTTTCCATTATAAATCCAATATAAAAGATTATATTAGATTCAGCGTTCAATTATATTATAATTCAAATTCAAGTTATTTAATTCCAAATGAATTCTTTTGTTTCGATTTACACTTTCATTATTGAATCAACTATTTACTTATACATTATTATCAATAGTTTATAATTCATTTACTTTCATTTTCTTCAGCTATCATCTTATTTAAATTCACAGTAATATTAAATTACATTCATTTACGTTGATTTCCATATTATAACTTCAATATTAAATCTACCATTTTATTTATTTCATTGTTTACAATCAAATTCAATTCAATTTAATTACTTGTTACATTCAAATTTAAATCCTTACTTACGTTCAATTACAAGTTAACATCCGTATTTAATTTACAAATAAGTTATTTCAGAATTCAGTTTTGTATTTTAACTTGTAATTTACATTTAACAACACAAAATTTTATTTCCTTCAGATTTTTATCCAAAATTTTCTTTTTAATTCGTATTTTTAAAGTGTTAAAAATACGGGTCGTTACATTCTCCCCCACTTAAAACTTTTCGTCCTCGAAAAGGAACGGAGAAGGAGAAACCATCATTTAGATATAATTCATTCAAAATATTCGACTTATTTGCAAAATTTAGTTATAGGATTTTTTTTCAATCTCAAAATTTTCTAACTCCCGGATTTTTGAAAAAATTCGGCAGCACCTCCTTTGCGCGGCTAGGACCGAAAAATTTCACAGTGGTAATAATTGCATGATATACATCTCATTACAAGAATGAGGCATCCCAAAACATGGGGAACACAATAATATACCACAACATAAACCGTAATCCGAGAACGTACCTTTTGTTAAGCGTTTATTAGCATTTTAACTTACATTTTGCATTTAGCGTAGAAGCGAGTTTCACAAGCAAAGCGCAACCCCTTTGCTACCTACTAAAATGCTCAATAACCAAGTTAGAACCATGCATATAAAGATAGATCGATATACTTAGCATAAACAACATACATATAACATGTTTAGCTTCAAAACTGAAATTCCAATTCCAGAACAGCAAACGAATCCTAGTTTTTGGTCATCTAAACAATAAAATTTGACAATGGAATCCAAATAAAAGTTGTTGCATTCGTTTCAGGCTTTACGGAATGTCCAAAATTATCAAATTCGGACCATCCGTTCAAAAGTTACGGCCATTTTACTAAAATCACACGCCTCAGCCTGGGCAATGAATTGCGCAGGTCAGCGACGTTTGGTCACGTTTTTGACCTTCTAAACGACAGCAAAACAGCAAATGCTTAAAACAAAAGTTTTAGCTTAAGTTCTAAGCTTTCCAGAAAGTGCAAGATCATCAAAATCCGATGCACCAGTAAAAAGTTATGGCGAGAATACTAAGGGTATGTACTACTGATTTTACTTATTTTTACACAGGACAGCGAGTAACATTCAAGTTTTAACCTAGTAGACGAAGGAATTTCTCAAGACACTCTAAACAAAAGTTGTGCTATATTTTCTAAGCTTTCCGAAAAGTCTAAGATCGTCGAATTTCGTCCAGCCATTTAAATGTTATGGTTGTTTTCGTTTCAGCATATATTGGACAATTTTGGATTTTTCCAAAAATTTGCTTTTATTATTTCAAAGTACAAACCATCAAACTTCAAATTTTCTAAAGAAACATTCATAAACACAAAGTCGTTTATTTTCTTATTTATCCATGAAATAAGTTTACATTCGATTTGTTTCCGATTTATTCAAGTTTGTTTCATTCACATTTTAAATTCAAGTCAATTTGCTTCAACTTAAATTGGATTCAATTATATTTAATTTCACTTTGCTTCAAATTTGAATTTAATTATTTTAAAATTCCGTTTATTCAATTCCATTAACACTAATGAATTCTACTAAATCAATTACCATCCATCTAACAACAAATGCATATCAAACATTAACATCCATCCAAAATCAACACTAAATCAATTATACATTTCACATTTAGTTATATTCAACTTTAATTAGTTTCCATTTACAAATTTTATATTTCATTAATTTTAAATTTTATTCATTCACTTGTATATATCATTCATTTACTTATCTTTATTTGTATTTAAACTTTTTAAGTATTTGATAAGTTATAGTTATGCAAATAGAATGTAGTTAAACAACGTACAACCTCTTTTCATTCAAAGTTGAGTTTTCAATTAATTAATTCTTAACTCATTTATTAAATTTCACTATAATTTAATTTCACATTTACATTCACATATGGTATTTCCATTTTATATTAACATAATAGTGAATCACCTTTAAATGTTAATTTAAATTCCAATTATTTACTAACAATTTTATTTATATTTGCAAACCATTAATTAAATGCATATTTTATTATTCAAACCTAAACTTGTATATTATCCAATTAACAATTCATATAACATTTTTGAACTTCTTAAATATTTTGGTAAGTTATATTTATGTTATAGAATGAAATTTAATACTATGCGAGTTTTACAGTTTCAATTTTATTTTAAATTCATAATTTCCTAATTCTAAGGATTTCTACTTCAATTGATATTTTCACTTAGCTCTTAGGTTCATTTCTCATTTCACAATTCAGAAGTTCCGTAATGATTCAAGTATTTGTTTATTTCAATAGTTTAAAGTCATTAAATAAAAAAAACTTAAGAATTTCAACTTCGGTTTCATTTCAAATCAAGTTTGAAATAATATATACTTATATCAATATATATCAAGTCATACTATAGAGAATACAAAATAAAATTCAATTTTTAATCAAAACAGGGTTTAGAAAAAACTATTAAGTGATCTCCCATACTCGGACTCTCGAAAATAAACGCCGATGATGCGTGCACTCATCACCGAAATCATTTTCTAGCGTCAAGAGGGGAGTATAACACTTACTTCATTTGAAATCCTTTGAAAACAATTTCTAATCGAATATACAATCATATAATACTGATATTATACATTTCAAAAAAAAAAATTTGTTAATAAATTTTCAAAACACCGAAATTTAAATTCTCCATCTTAATTTAAATTCATTTTTATTTTATTTACCATTTATATTCATTGTCAATCATATTTACAAGTTTCATTTCTTAAAATTATCCAATAGTCAATAGTTAGAAATATTGACTAATCAACAATAAACGATGATAATCTAATATTATCATCTCCTAACAACCAATACAATAAAAATTTATAAATTTTAAAGATAATTCTTTTATATATAAAATATAATCCAAAACAATATTATGTCAATCTATCCTATTCGAGTGTTTAGAAATTCCTATCGATGCCTTGGCGTCCCAAGTACCAACCGGAATTCATAAATACTCAACGGAACAAATTAACACAATATAAAATCATTTTTATATCAAAATTACAAATACGCTCTCTCATGCACTCAAACTCATTCATATAGTTTACCTCTATTTCAATGAGTTATTCCCCACTAGAGCCAAGGTTTATCGCTAAACCAAAGCTCTGATACCAACTGTAACGACCCGCATTTTTGACCGTTCAAGTCGACAATAATCCACACATGTCCAACTCAAACCGTTCAAAAAGGCAGATGGTTATTGGGGTTAAATAAGAAAAGGAAAGAAAGAACAGAAGCAAACCCAGAATCTTGCAGCGGAAGGAACAAGATATAATAATAAAATAACAGTTCATGAAGCTGTTAAATAAATAAATTTGATTATTATTATACATCATAAATCACAGTTACATACATATCAGAGATAATACAATAATGCAGCGGAAAAAATAATATAGTAGTAGAATACAAATGATGTAATACCAAACTCCGTCTTCGTCCTCCAAAATAGATCTTCAACCTTATCTGAAATGCTCAGGCTGACCCGAGCGTAATGAAAAGACAAAACACTCGAGTCAGGACTAAAATATCTCATGTAAGTCAAATCGAATAAGAAAATATGAGTGTGACGGCGTCAGAGATGTTTACGGGGTTTGACATCTCCTGTCCAGTGTCAACGTGAGTGCAATAACTTAAGAGATGTTACGGGATTTTCCATCTCTCAAGGATCCGTTAAACTATCTACTATGTAGTACAATACGCTATTATAATATGTCTACATTAAAGTAAAAGTATTAAAATAGCGTTAAGCCATGGCCCATTCCACCCTTAACACAGTTTATATTCCCAAGAGCATATACAAGACCGTAGTTTCCCCAAAACCGGAAGTCACCAGAGGGCAATCCATATACTAAAGGTACAAACCAAAATCGTAGTGGTCGCGAATAGGATAATCAGTATGACAAGGTACATGAGGCAATACCAACTAGGATACTAGTAGTTGCGTGATCCGGACTGATGTTGGGCATAGCAGCTACTACCCCAACACCGCGAAACAACACTCCCAAACCATAAACATATAATATCATAAAACTCTGATTTATGACATATTATAAATGCGGGTCGCTGACCTGCACGGACCTGAAACGTATTCCCGTAGTAAAACGGCCGTAACTTTTGAACGGATAGTCTAAATTAGACGATTTTGGACATTCCGGAAACCCTGAAACAAATGCTACAACTTTTGTTTAGATTAGCTTGCAAAATTCTGTTGTTTGGTTGGCTAAAAACTAGAATCTACTTGCTGTCCTGAATACAAAATTTTCAGTTTGGAAGTTAATATGTTATGTATATGTTGTATATGATAAGTATATCGATCTATCTTTATATGCATGGTTCTAACTTGGTTATTGAGTATTTTAGTAGGTAGCAAAGGGGTTGCGCTTCACTTGTGGAGCTCGCTTCTGCGCTAAATGCAAAATGTAAGTTAAAATGCTAATAAACGCTTAATAAAAGGTACGTTCCCGGATTACAGTTTATGTTGTGGTATATTATTGTGTTCCCCATGTTTTGGGATGCCTCATTCTTGTAATGAGATGTATATCATGCAATTATTACCATGTGAAATTTTTCGGTCCTAGCCGCGCAAAGGAGGTGCTGCCGAAATTTTTCAAAAATCCGGGAGTTAGAAAATTTTGAGAAAAAAAAATCCTATAACTAAACTTTGCAAATAAGTCGAATATTTTGAATGAATTATATCTAAATGATGGTTCCCCTTCTCCGTCCCTTTTCGAGGACGAAAAGTTTTAAGTGGGGGAGAATGTAACGACCCGTATTTTTAACACTTTAAAAATACGAATTAAAATAAAAATTTTGGATAAAAATCCGAAGGAAATAAAATTTTGTGTTGTTAAATGTGAATTACAAGTTAAAAAGCAAAACTGAATTCTGAAATAACTTATTTGTAAATTAAATATGGATGTTAACTTGTAGTGAATGTAAATAATGAATTGAATTTGATTGTAAACCAAATTGGTTATGATTGTAAACAAAGAATAAATAAAATGGTTGATTCAATAATGAAAGTGTAAATCGAAATAAAAGAATTCATTTGGAATTAAGTAACTTGAATTTGAATTACAATATAATTGAACGCTGAATCTAATATAATATTTTATATTGGATTTATAATGGAAAACTGCATTGTAGAAGATTGTTAATTACTGTGAAATTAAAAATGGGATTTGTGAACAATTGAAATTTGATTTAAAAGTTAATAATTTAAATTGGGAATTTTATATTGAAATTAAACAGTCGAATAATTTATTTTTTTGAATATTGGATTTAATTAGACAATTAAATCGATAATTAATAAGTTAAATTTCAGAAATAATTGTAAATCGAGTGAATATGATTGAAAATGATTTGTAAAATTTTATCTTATCATATTGGAGTTATAGTAATGTTATAGAACTTTTAAAATTGAATTTAAAGTTAATTTGTGAAAATTGAATATTTTTAATATTTAATTATCGACTGAAAAATAGCCATTTTTTCAAAAAGTCTCGGATTTCGACGAAACTAGTTTCATCGGATCCGTAATGTGATATTATTGTATGGTTTCAAATTTCGTGTCAATCGGAGTTACCGTTTGTCCGAGGCAAGCCAAAACGCATCGAAATCGGTTTATATCGGTTTAATTTAAAACTGATCGTTTTCTCCGTAACTCGCACAGATGACCGAATTAGCCTCCGAAACATGTTCCATTGCGTTCAGAACGTGGGGTAAACCTTAGAAACGCCAGCCGGCACGCTTCGTTTGAAGTTCGGAAAATTTCGGGTGAATAGTGTCGCGTATTTTTCTATAAAAAGCCCCTCAGTTATTTCATTTTGCAAAAGAACTAGGGTTTCAGCCCTTAGCCGCCACTTTCTTATCAATGGCCAGAAATGCATCTTCTTTCTCCTCTAATATCTTCCAATCCATAAAGAATTAGCAAAAGTCGTCAACTACAAAGTTGTAGAGGACGATGAGAGCTTCAAATCCATACGGAGATGATCGAAAACGGAGCAACGGATCAACGGAAAATCATGCTTGAAGCTGCTGCGTTTTTCACGCATTTCGAGGCAGAGGGGGTGGCCGAGCTTGCTGGGGTTCCAGGCGTGGGTAGCTTTCGTCGAAGGCTTTGGAACGGTGGTGCCTGATCGTCGTGTAGTGGTCGGTGGTGGTGGCAAGAATTGATAAAAGAGTGGCGGCTGATGGGTTTGGATGGACGTGAATTTCACGTTGGGAAGAAGGAGAGGGGCACGGCCCAGATCTGGTGCAGATGGAATCAAGGGCTAGGATCGAATCTAGGGTTTGAAATTTAAATTAAAAGCTGAAATTGTTTATTTAAATTCGTGTAAACTTTAAAATAGCATAACTTTTTCATACGAGGTCCGATCGGAACGAAACTTTTTGCGTTGCGATCGTAATGACGAGAGCTTCGAAATGAAACTGGTTTGGATGGATTTGGAGACGGTGGAAATTTTGGCTAAAGTTGGGCGTCGTCTAGTTTTAGTTCCAAACCGGAACGTCTCGGCGACAACAGAAAATCAAGGTGAGTGTTTATACGCTCACAATTGACTAAAATAATTTTTGTTAGTTAAATTTGATATTATGAAGTGATATGAATTTTATTTGTCGTTGTTTGATAAAAATTTAATTGTCATATAGATTGTCATTTGAATTCACCGTTGAAAATTAAATTGACAGTCAAATTGAAATTAAAATTGAATTGCGATTAAATTACCTGACATTGATAACTATGAAATTGCCGTGAATTGTATTGTCTATTGGATGATTTATTTTGATGGATGCTATTGGTTGATATTTAAATGTTTGGATGTTTATTTGCTTATATGTATCCTGTTATACGTACATATGACACTGTGATTGGTTTATGTGATATATATTCATCCCTGACATTTAACTGAAATAAATAATCACTTGGCCGTAGGTTAGAAAATTATATACGGACACCGGGTTGGTTAAATTAAATGATTTTAAAAAGTTGTTTTGAAATTATATAATGAATTGATTTTAAGAATAAAATCCAATTTATGGAAATTGAAGTATTTTGAATTGAAGCTTGACATGTTGGAATTTAAACTTGGTAAATGAAATTGTTTAATTATTCAAAGTTTAGATTTTTTAAGAAAAAGATTGAAATACGACGTAAATATTCGAAAGTTGATTTGTTTTAAAAGATTGGACTTTTAATCGAACTATGAATATTTCTAAGAAAATTTATATGAAATGATATTTCAAGTTTGAGTTTGGAATTGAAAATTGATTTGAAATTGAGATTTAATTAATTTGGAATTTAATTGAAATTCAAAGAAATTTGTGGATTGGACTAAATTGAAACTATTGAATTAAATTTGAAGACAAAATTGATTTGAATAGGATTTGAACTGAAATTGATTTGGAATGTAATACTTGAATGAATTCTTGAAATCCGAATGTTAATCTAAGTTTATTGAATTGGAATTGTTCCAGAAATTAAGTAAACTACTTAATACGGATGTTTAATTTGAAGTATATTCTAATTTGAATACGAAATGGTTTTAAAGCGAATCTTATATTCTTATATAAATATATGAACTGTTTGAAATGTGAAATATTTAAAGTTTCGAAATATATTGAAAGTGAAATGGCTTATTTTGTGGTTCAAATATGTATTTGAAGTTGATAATTTGAAATGGTTTATTGAGAAGCTGAATCGAGTTGAAATTGATGATTTGAAATTTGATTAAATTTTAAATTTTGGAATTCGAGTTTATGTGAATCGTTTTGTGAGATTTTGAGGCAAAAAATGATTTTGAAATTCGAAATGAGATTTCGAGGCGAAAAATGATTTTGAAATCGAAATGAGATATTGAGGCGAAAATTGATTTTGAAATCGAAATGAGATATTGAGGCGAAAAATGATTTTGAAATGAAATCGTATATTTGAGTAGATATGATGATTTTGAAATGGATTTGATTTTGAAGCAAATATGATATTTTGATATCAATTATGAATCGATTTGAAATGTAAAAGATCCAACCGGTGTGAAAAATATAACGTAGTTATTAAAGAGACCGGGATCGGATATGGACATACTCTCTGTCGATACCGAAAACCACTTTAATAACTATATTCGTGGAGTGTTGATCCAGAACGAAGTGGATGGTTTTGGTGAACGTGTTGATTTGAAGAAAGAGAACGATTTTGGATGACCCCTGACATGACTAAAACAGGAGCCGCGCCGGGCCATTGAGGATCGCCATCTCTAGCGGACACACTCCTTCGATACCATGTCATTACTTTTGTGATTCGATTTGGGTGCACCCCGCGATTTGGGAGTGTTGTTTCGCGGTGTTGGGGTAGTAGCTGCTATGCCCAACATCAGTCCGGATCACGCAACTACTAGTATCCTAGTTGGTATTGCCTCATGTACCTTGTCATACTGATTATCCTATTCGCGACCACTACGTTTTGGTTTGTACCTTGAGTATATGGATTGCCCTCTGGTGACTTCCGGTTTTGGGGAAACTACGGTCTTGTATATGCTCTTGGGAATATAAACTGTGTTAAGGGTGGAATGGGCCATGGCTTAACGCTATTTTAATACTTTTACTTTAATGTAGACATATTATAATAGCGTATTGTACTACATAGTAGATAGTTTAACGGATCCTTGAGAGATGGAAAATCCCGTAACATCTCTTAAGTTATTGCACTCACGTTGACACTGGATAGGAGATGTCAACACCCGTAAACATCTCTGACGCCGTCACACTCATATTTTCTTATCCGATTTGACTTACATGAGATATTTTAGTCCTGACTCGAGTGTTTTGTCTTTTCATTACGCTCGGGTCAGCCTGAGCATTTCAGATAAGGTTGAAGATCTATTCTGGAGGACGAAGACGGAGTTTGGTATTACATCATTTGTATTCTACTACTGTATTATTTTTCCGCTGCATTGTTGTGTTATCTCTGATATGTATGTAACTCTGATTTATGATGTATAATAATAATCAAATTTATTTATTTAACAGCTTCATGAACTGTTATTTTATTATTATATCTTGTTCCTTCCGCTGCAAGATTCTGAGTTCGTTTCTGTTCTTTCTTTTCTTTTCTTATTTAACCCCAATAATCATCTGCCTTTTTGAACGGTTTGAGTTGAACATGTGTGGATTATTGTCGACTTGAACGGTCAAAAATGCGGGTCGTTACACTTGGTATCACCGCATTTATAATATGTTTGATATGCATTGGTTGTTAGATGGATGATAATTGATTAAATAGAATTCATTAGTGTAAATGGAATTGAATAAACGGAATAATTTTTTTAAATAATTAAATTCAAATTTGAAGCAAAGTGAAATTAAATATAATTGAATTCAAATTAAATTTGAGCAATTTGACTTGAATTTAAATTATGAATGAAACAAACTTGAATAAATCGGAAAAAAATCGAATGTAAACTTATTTCATGGATAAATCAGAAAATAAACAACTTTGTGTTTATGATTGTTCTTTAGAAAATTTGAAGATTGATGGTTTGTACTTTGAAATAATAAAAGCAAAATTTGAAAAATCCAAAATACTCAAAGAGAGCTGAAATGAAAATAGCCATAACTTTTAAATGGTTGAACAAAATTAGACGATCTTAGACTTTTCAGAAAGCCTGGAAACTGTGCTACATGTTTTGTTTAGAATGTTTTGATAAATACCTTCATCCACTAGGCTTAAAACACCAATATTAGTCGCTGGCCTGTGCGAAGTAGAAATCTGAAGCACCTTAGTATTCTTGCCATAACTTTTTACTGGTGTATCGGATTTTGATGATCTTGCCCTTTCTGGAAAGCTTAGAACTTAAGCTAAAACTTTTGTTTTAAATGTCTTGTGTTTTTCTGTCATTTAGAGGGTCAAAAACGTGAGGGAACGTCGCTGACCTGCGCAATTCATTGCCCAGGCTGAGGCGTATCCTCTAAGTAAAACGGCCGTAACTTTTGAACGGATGGTCCGAATTCGATGATTTTGGATATTCCGGAAAGCCTGAAACAAATGCAATAACTTTTATTTAGATTTCCTTACAAGATTTCAACGTTTATGTGACTAAAAACTTGTATTTGTTTGCTGTCCTAAATTTAGAATCTCGGTTTTGAAGCTAAACATGTTATACGTATGTTGTTTATGCTAAGTATATCGATCTGTCTTTATATGCATGGTTCTAACTTGGTTATTGAGCATTTTAGTAGGTAGCAAAGGGGTTGCGCTTCGCTTGTGAAGCTCGCTTCTACGCTAAATGCAAAATGTAAGTTAAAATGCTAATAAACGCTTAACAAAAGGTACGTTCTCGGATTACGGTTTATGTTGTGATATATTATTGTGTTCCCCATGTTTTGGGATGCCTCATTCTTGTAATGAGATGTATATCATGCAATTATTAATACTGTGAAATTTTTCGGTCCTAGCGGCGCAAAGGAGGTGCTGCCGAATTTTTTCAAAAATCCGGAAGTTAGAAAATTTTGAGATTGAAAAAAAATCCTATAACTAAATTTTGCAAATAAGTCGAATATTTTGAATGAATTATATCTAAATGATGGTTTCTCCTTCTCCGTTCCTTTTCGAGGACGAAAAGTTTTAAGTGGGGGAGAATGTAACGACCCGTATTTTTAACACTTTAAAAATACGAATTAAAAAGAAAATTTTGGATAAAAATCCGAAGGAAATAAAATTTTGTGTTGTTAAATGTAAATTACAAGTTAAAATACAAAACTGAATTCTGAAATAACTTATTTGTAAATTAAATACGGATGTTAACTTGTAATTGAACGTAAGTAAGGATTTAAATTTGAATGTAACAAGTAATTAAATTGAATTGAATTTGATTGTAAACAATGAAATAAATAAAATGGTAGATTTAATATTGAAGTTATAATATGGAAATCAACGTAAATGAATGTAATTTAATATTACTGTGAATTTAAATAAGATGATAGCTGAAGAAAATGAAAGTAAATGAATTATAAACTATTGATAATAATGTATAAGTAAATAGTTGATTCAATAATGAAAGTGTAAATCGAAACAAAAGAATTCATTTGGAATTAAATAACTTGAATTTGAATTATAATATAATTGAACGCTGAATCTAATATAATCTTTTATATTGGATTTATAATGGAAAACTAAATTGTAAAAGATTGTTAATTACTGTGAAATTTAAAAAAATAGGATTTGTGAACAATTGAAATTTGATTTAAAAGTTAATAATTTAAAATTGGGAATTTTATATTGGAATTAAACAGTCGAATAATTTATTTTTCGAATATTGGATTTAATTAGACAATTAAATCGATAATTTAATAAGTTAAATTTCATAAATAATTGAAAATCGAGTTGAATATGATTGAAAATGATTTGTAAAATTTTATCTTATCATATTGGAGTTATAGTAATGTTATAGAACTTTTAAAATTGAATTTAAATTTA
This sequence comes from Allium fistulosum, assembly GCA_030737815.1. Classification (NCBI taxonomy): domain Eukaryota; kingdom Viridiplantae; phylum Streptophyta; class Magnoliopsida; order Asparagales; family Amaryllidaceae; genus Allium; species Allium fistulosum. The sequence goes on from CM060905.1 coordinate 1,115,542,813, forward strand.
ATTTGTGAAAATTGAATATTTTAATATTTAATTTTCGATTGAAAAATAGACATTTTTCGAACAGTCTCAGAATTGAACGAAACAAGTTCCATTGGTCCGTAATAGTTAGTTATTACCGGATTTCAATTTTCGTATCAATCGGAATTACGGTTTGACCGTGGCAGCTTGAAACGCGTCGAGTTATTTTTAATTTATAAATCGTCGAGTTAAAAATAGTCATTTTTCAAAAAGTCTCGGATTTCGACGAAACCAGTTTCATCGGATCCGTAATGGGATATTATTGTAAGGTTTCAAATTTCATAATTTTTGGATTTACCGTTTGTCCGGTACGAATTAAAACGCATCGAAATCGGTTTAATTTAAATCGATCGTTTATTGCCATAACTCACACATACGATCGAATTAGGTTCCGAAACCTATTCCATTGTGTCCGGAATGTGGGATAAACCCTAGAAACGCCGGTCACCGCGCGTAAATCGGAGTTCGGAAAATCGAGTGAATAGTGATTTTCGGTAAATGTCTATAAAAGGACCCCTTTATCATTTCATTAGCAAAACCCTAACCCTAATATTGTCAGCCGCCACTTGAAAATTCGAAGGCCAGAATTTCACCATCTTCTTCCCTTAATATCTCTCAATCCGTTCAACGAAATCGAAAAATTCCAAAAGCAAAGTTGTAGATCTCGGCGAGCTCTTCAAATCCATACGGAGATGATCAAAATCGGAGCATCGGATCAACGGGAATTTGCATTTAAAGTTCCGTGTTTGTCCTCGTTTTGCGTGCAGCTGAGATGGCCGAGCTCCACCCTATTATAGCTGAAGGTAGCTCTCGCCGAGGCCTTCGATATGGTGTATCCTGATCGTCCTAGAAGTCGATGTGGTGGGGTGCGAAATTCATGAAGGAGAGGCGGCTTTGGGTTGTCTTCGTGCGTGATTTCCTGGAGCATGCGAACGTGAGTTTGGGGGAGAAGCAAGGGACGGGCTGGATTGCAGGGTGATGGATCTCACGGCTTAGATTGATCTAGGTTGTGAAAAATTAAACTATGTTGTAAATTTATGAATATAAAATCGTGTAACTTCTAAAATTCATAACTTTTTCATACGAGGTCGAAAACGCGCGAAACTTTTTGCGTTGGAATCGTATGGACGAGCTCTACGCGATGCAACTAGATTGGAATCATTTGGAGCTATAGAAAATTTTGAGTTAAATCGAACGCCGTTCGATTTGATTTAAAATCGTAAAATCAAGGTGAGTGTTTTATAACGCTCACAACGTACTGAATATCTTTATGCTAGTTGAATTGACATTATGAAGTGTTATGATTTTATTTGTCGTTGTTAGATATAAATTAATTGTCATATAGCTTGTTATCTGAATCAACCATTGAAAAATGAAATTGACAGTTAAATTGAAATTGAAATTGAGTTGCGATTAAATTACCTGACATTGATAACTATGAAACTGCCATGAATTGTATTGACTATTGGATGATGTATTGTGATGGATGTCATTGGTTGATGTTTGAATGTTTGGATGTTTATTTGCTTATATATATACTGTTATGCATACACATGACACTGTGATATAATTTAAGTGACATATGTTCACCCCTGACATTTAATTGAAATAAATAATCACTTGGCCATAGGATAGAAAATTATATACGGACACTGAATTTGGCTAAATTAATAATTTTTGAAATCGTCGTTGAAATTTATTTAAATGTTTTGATATAAAAGTTATAAATAAAAATCGATTTATAGAAATTGAATTCATCGAAAAATTGAGTTTGGAATGTTGAAATGAATTTTGGTTAAAGGAATTTTGTTAAATAATTAAGTTGAGACTTTGAAATTTGAAAATTGAATATGATTGAATGTCGAAAATTGATTTGTTTAAAGATTTAACTTTTATTCGAACTTCGAATATTTCTAAGAAAAGTTATATGAAATGATATTTCAGGATTGAAGTTAGAATTGAAAATTGGATTCAAAAATTTGTTATTAAAAGAAAATTTGATTTAATGTTTAAATCGATATTTTGAAATTGGATTTGGAATTGAAATTGGAATTTAAATTAATTTGGAATTGAAATTTAAATTCATTTGGGATTGGGAATTAATTTGGAATTGGAAATTAATTTGAAATTGGAAATTTAAAGTGAACGGAATTTGGTTTATTGAATTCGAAATTTATATGGAATCAAAATTTATTCGAGTTGAAATCGGAATTGAATCAATTAAATCGAAATGGACATTGAAATTGATTTGGGTAGGAAATTGGGAAGTTGACCGGTTTGACTTTGGAATTTGTTTAAATGAATATTTTAGTATAATTGATTTAAAATCTATATTCTTTAAATATTGAAATTATTTTGAATTTCAAACTGTTTTACTATATAAACCATTTTTTTTATATTCAAATTATTTTCGATTAAACTATTTAAATATTTTCTATTAAACTATTTTAACGTCGTTCGATTTGATTTAAAATTGAAAATCAAGGTGAGTGTTTATACGCTCACAATTGACTAAAATAATTTATGGTAGTTAAATTTGATATTGTGAAGTGATATGAATTTTATTTGTCATTGTTTGATAAAAATTTAATTGTCATATAGTTTGTCATTTGAATTCACCATTGAAAATTAAATTGACAGTCAAATTGAAATTAAAATTGAATTGCGATTAAATTACCTGACATTGATAATTATGAAATTGCCATGAATTGTATTGTCTATTGGATGATTTATTTCGATGGATGCTATTGGTTGATATCTAAATGTTTGGATGTTTATTTGCTTATATGTATCCTGTTATACATACATATGACACTGTGATTGGTTTAAGTAATATATATTCATCCCTGACATTTAATTGAAATAACTAACCACTTGGCCATAGGTTAGAGAATTATATACGGACACCGGGTTGGTTAAATTAAATGATTTTAAAAGTTGTTTTGAAATTATTTAAATGAATTGATTTAAGAATAAAAATCCAATTTATGGAAATTGAATTATTTTGAATTGGAGCTTGAAATGTTGGAATTTAAACTTGATAAACGAAATTGTTTAATTAATCGAAGTTTAGATTTTTAAGAAAAATTGAAATATGGCGTAAAGTTTCGAAAGTCGATTTGTTTTAAAAGATTGGACTTTTAATCGAACTCTGAATATTTCTAAGAAAATTTATATGAAATGATATTTCAAGTTTGAGTTTGGAAGTGAAAATTAATTTGAAATTAAGATTTAATTAATTTGGAATTAAATTGAAATTTAAATAAATTTGTGAATTGAACTAAATTGAAACTATTGAATTAAATTTGAAGATAAAATTGATTTGAATAGGATTTGAACTGAAATTGATTTGGAATGTAATACTTAAATGAATTCTTGAAATCCGAATGTTAATCTAAGTTTATTGAATTGGAATTGTTCCAGAAATTAAGTAAACTACTTAATACGGATGTTTAATTTGAAGAATATTCTAATTTGAATACGAAATGGTTTTAAAGCGAATCTTATATTCTTATATAAATATATGAACTGTTTTGAAATGTGAAATATTTAAAGTTTCGAAATATATTGGAAGTAAAATTGTTTATTTTGTGGTTCAAATATGTATTTGAAATTGATAATTTGAAATGGTTTATTGAGAAGCTGAATCGAGTTGAAATTGATGATTTGAGATTTGATTAAATTTTAAATTTTGAAATTCGAGTTTATGTGAAATCGAAATGAGATTTTGAGGCGAAAAGTGATTTTGAAATCGAAATGAGATTTTGAGGCGAAAAGTGATTTTTAAATCAAAATGAGATTTTGTGGCGAAAAGTGATTTTGAAATCGAAATGAGATTTTGAGGCGAAAAATGATTTTGAAATCGAAATGAGATATTGAGGCGAAAAATGATTTTGAAACGGAACCTTACATCTTGAATGGATATGATGATATTTGAAATGGATTTGATTTTGAAGCGAATATGATATTTTGATATCAATTATGAATCGATTTGAAAATGTAAAAGATCGAACCGGTGTGAAAAATATAACGTAGTTATTAAAGAGACCGGGATCGGATATGGACATACTCTCTGTCGATACCGAAAACCACTTTAATAACTAATACACGTGGAGTGTTGATCCAGAATGAAGTGGATGGTTTTGGTGAACGTGTTGATTTGAAGAAAGAGAACGATTTTGGATGACCCCTGACATGACTAAAACAGGAGCCGCGCCGGGCCATTGAGGATCGCCATCTCTAGCGGACACACTCCTTCGATACCATGTCTATTACTTTTGTGATTCGATTTGGGTGCACCCCGCGATTTGGGAGTGTTGTTTCGCGGTGTTGGGGTAGTAGCTGCTATGCCCAACATCAGTCCGGATCACGCAACTACTAGTATCCTAGTTGGTATTGCCTCATGTACCTTGTCATACTGATTATCCTATTCGCGACCACTACGATTTTGGTTTGTACCTTTAGTATATGGATTGCCCTCTGGTGACTTCCGGTTTTGGGGAAACTACGGTCTTGTATATGCTCTTGGGAATATAAACTGTGTTAAGGGTGGAATGGGCCATGGCTTAACGCTATTTTAATACTTTTACTTTAATGTAGACATATTATAATAGCGTATTGTACTACATAGTAGATAGTTTAACGGATCCTTGAGAGATGGAAAATCCCGTAACATCTCTTAAGTTATTGCACTCACGTTGACACTGGACAGGAGATGTCAAACCCCGTAAACATCTCTGACGCCGTCACACTCATATTTTCTTATTCGATTTGACTTACATGAGATATTTTAGTCCTGACTCGAGTGTTTTGTCTTTTCATTACGCTCGGGTCAGCCTGAGCATTTCAGATAAGGTTGAAGATCTATTTTGGAGGACGAAGACGGAGTTTGGTATTACATCATTTGTATTCTACTACTATATTATTTTTTCCGCTGCATTATTGTATTATCTCTGATATGTATGTAACTGTGATTTATGATGTATAATAATAATCAAATTTATTTATTTAACAGCTTCATGAACTGTTATTTTATTATTATATCTTGTTCCTTCCGCTGCAAGATTCTGAGTTTGCTTCTGTTCTTTCTTTCCTTTTCTTATTTAACCCCAATAACCATCTGCCTTTTTGAACGGTTTGAGTTGGACATGTGTGGATTATTGTCGACTTGAACGGTCAAAAATGCGGGTCGTTACAGTTGGTATCAGAGCTTTGGTTTAGCGATAAACCTTGGCTCTAGTGGGGAATAACTCATTGAAATAGAGGTAAACTATATGAATGAGTTTGAGTGCATGAGAGAGCGTATTTGTAATTTTGATATAAAAATGATTTTATATTGTGTTAATTTGTTCCGTTGAGTATTTATGAATTCCGGTTGGTACTTGGGACGCCAAGGCATCGATAGGAATTTCTAAACACTCGAATAGGATAGATTGACATAATATTGTTTTGGATTATATTTTATATATAAAAGAATTATCTTTAAAATTTATAAATTTTTATTGTATTGGTTGTTAGGAGATGATAATATTAGATTATCATCGTTTATTGTTGATTAGTCAATATTTCTAACTATAAACTATTGGATAATTTTAAGAAATGAAACTTGTAAATATGATTGACAATGAATATAAATGGTAAATAAAATAAAAATGAATTTAAATTAAGATGGAGAATTTAAATTTCGGTGTTTTGAAAATTTATTAACAAATTTTTTTTTTTGAAATGTATAATATCAGTATTATATGATTGTATATTCGATTAGAAATTGTTTTCAAAGGATTTCAAATGAAGTAAGTGTTATACTCCCATACTCGGACTCTCGAAAATAAACGCCGATGATGCGTGCACTCATCAACGAAATCATTTTCTAGCGTCAAGAGGGGAGTAACGACCCGCCATTTTATTTTATTTATAATATACATCTCATTACATTCAAGTCGACAAATCAAACACATGTCCAACTCAAACCGTTCTAAAAGGCAGATGGTTATTGGGGTTAAATAAGAAAAGGAAAGAAAGAACAGAAGCAAACTCAGAATCTTGCAGCAGAAGGAACAAGATATAATAATAAAATAACAGTTCATGAAGCTGTTAAATAAATAAATTTGATTATTATTATACATCATAAATCAGAGTTACATACATATCAGAGATAATACAATAATGCAGCGGAAAAATAATATGGTAGTAGAATACAAATGATGTAATACCAAACTCCGTCTTCGTCCTCCAAAATAGATCTTCAACCTTATCTGAAATGCTCAGGCTGACCCGAGCGTAATGAAAAGACAAAACACTCGAGTCAGGACTAAAATATCTCATTTAAGTCAAATCTAATAAGAAAATATGAGTGTGACGGCGTCAGAGATGTTTACGGGGTTTGACATCTCCTGTCCAGTGTCAACGTGAGTGCAATAACTTAAGAGATATTACGGGATTTTCCATCTCTCAAGGATCCGTTAAACTATCTACTATGTAGTACAATACGCTATTATAATATGTCTACATTAAAGTAAAAGTATTAAAATAGCGTTAAGCCATGGCCCATTCCACCCTTAACACAGTTTATATTCCCAAGAGCATATACAAGACCGTAGTTTCCCCAAAACCGGAAGTCACCAGAGGGCAATCCATATACTAAAGGTACAAATCAAAATCGTAGTGGTCGCGAATAGGATAATCAGTATGACAAGGTACATGAGGCAATACCAACTAGGATACTAGTAGTTGCGTGATCCGGACTGATGTTGGGCATAGCAGCTACTACCCCAACACCGCGAAACAACACTCCCAAATCGCGGGGTGCACCCAAATCGAATCACAAAAGTAATAGACATGGTATCGAAGAAGTGTGTCCGCTAGAGGTGGCGAACCTCAATGGCCCGGCGCGGCTCCTGTTTTTGTCATGTCAGGGGTCATCCAAAATCGTTCTCTTTCTTCAAATCGACACGTTCACCAAAACCATCCACTTCATTCTGGATCAACACTCCACGTGTATTAGTTATTAAAGTGGTTTTCGGTATCGACAGAGAGTAAGTCCATATCCGATCCCGGTCTCTTTAATAACTACGTTATATTTTTCACACCGGTTCGATCTTTTACATTTTCAAATCGATTCATAATTGATATCAAAATATCATATTCGCTTCAAAATCATATCCATTTCAAATATCATCATATCTATTCAAAATCATTTTTCGCCTCAAAATCTCATTTCGATTTCAAAATCACTTTTCGCCTCAAAATCTCATTTCGATTTCAAAATCACTTTTCGCCACAAAATCTCATTTCGATTTCAAAATCACTTTTCGCCACAAAATCTCATTTTGATTTCAAAATCACTTTTTTCCTCAAAATCTCATTTCGATTTCAAAATCACTTTTCGCCTCAAAATCTCATTTCGATTTCACATAAACTCGAATTCCAAAATTTAAAATTTAATCAAATCTCAAATCATCAATTTCAACTCGATTCAGCTTCTCAATAAACCATTTCAAATTATCAATTTCAAATACATATTTAAACCACAAAATAAACAATTTTACTTCCAATATATTTCGAAACTTTAAATATTTCACATTTCAAAATAGTTCATATATTTATATAAGAATATAAGATTCGCTTTAAAACCATTTCGTATTCAAATTAGAATATTCTTCAAATTAAACATCCGTATTAAGTAGTTTACTTAATTTCTGGAACAATTCCAATTCAATAAACTTAGATTAACATTCGGATTTCAAAAATTCATTTAAGTATTACATTCCAAATCAATTTCAGTTCAAATCCTATTCAAATCAATTTTATCTTCAAATTTAATTCAATAGTTTCAATTTAGTCCAATTCACAAATTTCTTTGAATTTCAATTAAATTCCAAATTAATTAAATCTCAATTTCAAATCAATTTTCAACTCCAAACTCCACTTGAAATATCATTTCATATAAATTTTCTTAGAAATATTCAGAGTTCGATTAAAAGTCCAATCTTTTAAAACAAATCAACCTTTCGAAAATTTACGCCGTATTTCAACTTTTTCTTCAAAATCTAAACTTCGAATAATTTAACAAATTCATTTACCAAGTTTAAATTCCAACATCTCGATCTTCAACTCAAAATAATTCAATTTCCATAAATTGGATTTTATTCTTAAAATCAATTCATTTAAATAATTTCAAAACAACTTTTAAAATCATTTAATTTAACCAACCCGGTGTCCGTATATAGTTTTCTATCCTATGGCCAAGTGGTTAGTTATTTCAATTAAATGTCACGGATGAATATATATTACTTAAACCAATCACAGTGTCATGTGCATGTATAACAGGATATATATAAGCAAATAAACATCCAACATTTAAATATCAACCAATAGCATCCATCGAAATAAATCATCCAATAGTCAATACAATTCACGGCAATTTCATAGTTATCAATATCGGGAAATTTGATTTCAATTAAATCCTAATTTCTATCTACTGTCAATTTAAATTTCCAACGGTGAATTCACATGACAATCTATATGACAATTTAAATTTTTATCAAACAACAACAAATAAATTCATATCACTTCATAATATCAAATTTAACTAACAAAATTATTTTAGTCAATTGTGAGCGTATAAACACTCACCTTGATTTTACGATTTTAAAATCAAATCGAACAACGTTCGATTTAACCTAAAATTTTAACGAGCTCCAAATGTCTTCGGATCTAAACTGCAGCGTAGCTCTCGTCGCCGCGATTCCAACGCCACCTGTTTCGCCCGAACGGACCTCGTATGCAAAAGTTACGCTTAAATTAATATAACGATATAATTTAAAACATGATTAGCAATTAATTAATCGTTTAACCTTCTTCTTCTTCTTTACGCGCATTAGCACAGCCGAACCCATGAACGCAACAACCACCACAAAACGCACGCAACTCGAGGCAGCCGGAGTTCGATCAAGATGTCCCCACGCGAGCGCCTCCAGGAGAGCCACCAACGCCAGAAGTTTCGCATCACCAGTCGCCGCCGTTTGCACGCAAACCAAGAAAATACGCACGACTTCAAAGCCAGATCTGGACCAATCCGTGAGGAATTAGCACGAATCAACCGTATGGATTTGAAGAGCTCGCCGAGATCTACACTTTTGCTTTTGGAATTTTTCGATTTCGTTGAACAGATTGAGAGATATTAAGGAAAGAAGTTCGAGCAATTTCAGCCATGGAATAGGTGGCGGCCATGGTTTGAAATTAGGGTTTCTGAAATGAAAAATGATAAAACTGTCTCGGTTTTGAGTGCGTATTTATAAAGTTAGGTCCAAAATCGTTCGAACTCCAAACGAGACGTGCCGCCAGGCATTTATAAGGTTTTACCCCCGTTCCGGACGCAATGGAACTAGTCCCAAGGCCTAATTCAATCGTATGTGGAAGATAGCTTTTTGAAGTCGCTTATTTTAAATAACGACGTTAAATTTCTACGCGTTTCAAGCTCGCACGACCAAACGACAAGTCCGATTGCTACGAAAATTAAAACCTTACAATAATTCACTGTTACGGATCCAATAAAACTGGTTTCGTCGAAATCCGAGATAGTTGTAAAAATGGCTATTTCTACAGTCTAATTTCAATATAAAATTCCCAATTTAAATTATTAACTTTTAAATCAAATTTCAATTGTTCACAAATTTTATTTTTAATTTCACACTAATTAACAATCTTTTACAATGCGGTTTTCCATTATAAATCCAGCATAAAAGATTACATTAGATTCAGCGTTCAATTATATTGTAATTCAAATTCAAGTTATTTAATTCCAATTGAATTCTTTTATTTCGATTTACACTTTCATTATTGAATCAACTATTTACTTATACATTATTATCAATAGTTTATAATTCATTTACTTTCATTTTCTTATCATCTTATTTAATAGTAAATTACATTCATTTACGTTGATTTCCATATTATAACTTCAATATTAGATGTAACATTTTATTTATTTCGTTGTTTACAATCAAATTCAATTCAATTCAATTACTTGTTACATTCAAATTTAAATCTTTACTTTCGTTCAATTACAAGTTAACATCCATATTCAATTTTCAAATAAGTTATTTCAGAATTTAGTTATGTATTTTAACTTGTAATTCACATTTAACAACACAAAATTTTATTTCCTTCGGATTTTTATCCAAATTTTCATTTTAATTCGTATTTTTAAAGTGTTAAAAATACGGGTCGTTACATTCTCCCCCACTTAAAACTTTTCGTCCTCGAAAAGGAACGGAGAAGGAGAAACCATCATTTAGATATAATTCATTCAAAATATTCTACTTATTTGCAAAATTTAGTTATAGGATTTTTTTTCAATCTCAAAATTTTCTAACTCCCGGATTTTTGAAAAATTTCGGCAGCACCTCCTTTGCGCGGCTAGGACCGAAAAATTTCACAGTGGTAATAATTGCATGATATACATCTCATTACAATAATGAGGCATCCCAAAACATGGGGAACACAATAATATACCACAACATAAACTGTAATCCGAGAACGTACCTTTTGTTAAGCGTTTATTAGCATTTTAACTTACATTTTGCATTTAGCGTAGAAGCGAGTTCCACAAGCGAAGCGCAACCCCTTTGCTACCTACTAAAGTGCTCAATAACCAAGTTAGAACCATGCATATAAAGATAGATCGATATACTTATCATAAATGACACACATATTACATGTTTAGCTTCAACTGAAATTCCAATTCCAGGATAGCAAACGAATCTCAGTTTTTGGTCACCTAAACGATAAAATTTGACAATGGAATCTAAACAAAAGTTGTTTCATTCGTTTCAGGCTTTCCGGAATGTCCAAAATCATTGAATTCGGACCTTCCATTCAAAAGTTACGACAGTTTTACTAAATAGATACGCCTCAGCCTGGCAATGAATTGCGCAGGTCAGCGACGTTCCCTCACGCATTTATAATATATCATAAAACAGAATGACATGATACTATATGTGTAACGACCCGCATTTTTGACCGTTCAAGTCGACAATAATCCACACATGTCCAACTCAAACCGTTCAAAAAGGCAGATGGTTATTGGGGTTAAATAAGAAAAGGAAAGAAAGAACAGAAGCAAACTCAGAATCTTGCAGCGGAAGGAACAAGATATAATAATAAAATAACAGTTCATGAAGCTGTTAAATAAATAAATTTGATTATTATTATACATCATAAATCAGAGTTACATACATATCAGAGATAATACAATAATGCAGCGGAAAAATAATATGGTAGTAGAATACAAATGATATAATACCAAACTTCGTCTTCGTCCTCCAGAATAAATCTTCAACCTTATTTGAAATGCTCAGGCTGACCCGAGCGTAATGAAAAGACAAAACACTCGAGTCAGGACTAAAATATCTCATGTAAGTCAAATCGGATAAGAAAATATGAGTGTGACGGCGTCAGAGATGTTTACGGGTTTTGACATCTCCTATCCAGTGTCAACGTGAGTGCAATAACTTAAGAGATGTTACGGGATTTTCCATCTCTCAAGGATCCGTTAAACTATCTACTATGTAGTACAATACGCTATTATAATATGTCTACACTAAAGTAAAAGTATTAAAATAGCGTTAAGCCATGGCCCATTCCACCCTTAACACAGTTTATATTCCCAAGAGCATATACAAGACCGTAGTTTCCCCAAAACCGGAAGTCACCAGAGGGCAATCCATATACTAAAGGTACAAACCAAAATCGTAGTGGTCGCGAATAGGATAATCAGTATGACAAGGTACATGAGGCAATACCAACTAGGATACTAGTAGTTGCGTGATCCGGACTGATGTTGGGCATAGCAGCTACTACCCCAACACCGCGAAACAACACTCCCAAATCGCGGGGTGCACCCAAATCGAATCACAAAAGTAATAGACATGGTATCGAAGGAGTGTGTCCGCTAGAGATGGCGATCCTCAATGGCCCGACGCGGCTCCTGTTTTAGTCATGTCAGGGGTCATCCAAAATCGTTCTCTTTCTTCAAATCAACACGTTCACCAAAACCATCCACTTCGTTCTGGATCAACACTCCACGAATATAGTTATTAAAGTGGTTTTCGGTATCGACAGAGAGTATGTCCATATCCGATCCCGGTCTCTTTAATAACTACGTTATATTTTTCACACCGGTTCGATCCTTTACATTTTCAAATCGATTCATAATTGATATCAAAATATCATATTCACTTCAAAATCAAATCCATTTCAAAATCATCATATCTACTCAAAGTATACCATTTCATTTCAAAAATCATTTTCGCCTCAATATCTCATTTCGATTTCAAAATCATTTCCGCCTCAATATCTCATTTCGATTTCAAAATCATTTTCGAATTTCAATTTAGGTCGCAACTTCATTTAACCCAATTCGTATTTAAATTCAAGACTTAAATATAAACATTTCACTTTAAATAAATCCATTTCCAAAATCGTATCCCTTTCCAAAGTTATACCGCTTTCGAAATCATAAGTCTTTTAAAATCAAAACACTTTGGAAATCGAAACACTTTATATAAAATATAGCTTCCTCAAATTTCACAAATCGATTCACATAAACTCGAATTTCAAAAATAAAATTTAATCAGATTTCAAATCATCAATTTCAACTCGATTCAGCTTCTCAATAAACCATTTCAAATTATCAATTTCAAATACATATTTGAACCATAAAATAAACAATTTCACTTCCGATATATTTCGAAACTTTAAATATTTCACATTTCAAAATAGTTCATATATTTATATAAGAATATAAGATTCGCTTTAAAACCATTTCGTATTCAAATTAGAATATACTTCAAATTAAACATCCGTATTAAGTAGTTTACTTAATTTCTGGAACAATTCCAATTCAATAAACTTAGATTCACATTCGGATTTCAAGAATTCATTTAAGTATTACATTCCAAATCAATTTCAGTTCAAATCACATTCAAATCAATTTTATCTTCAAATTTAATTCAATAGTTTCAATTTAGTCCAATTCACAAATTTCTTTGAATTTCAATTAAATTCCAAATTAATTAAATCTCAATTTCAAATCAATTTTCCATTCCAAACTCAACTTGAAATATCATTTCATATAAATTTTCTTAGAAATATTCAGAGTTCGATTAAAAGTCCAATCTTTTAAAACAAATCAACTTTCGAAAATTTACGCCGTATTTCAAATTTTTTTTCTTCAAAATCTAAACTTCGAATAATTAAACAAATTCATTTACCAAGTTTAAATTCCAACATCTCGACTTTCAATTCAAAATAATTCAATTTCCATAAATTGGATTTTTTTTTTCTTAAAATCAATTCATTTAAATAATTTCAAAACAACTTTTAAAATCATTTAATTTAACCACCCGGTGTCCGTATATAATTTTCTAACCTATGGCCAAGTGGTTAATTATTTCAATTTTAATTTCAAGGATGGACATATATCATTTCAATCCAAATAGATGTCATAGGTATATCATTTCAACCTATTTCTTAATTTATTCGAAATGATTCAGTTTACAGTTTATATGCAATAAACAATATACATGATGATAGCATGATATATCAAAATAAATAAACAACCAATATCGACCAATAGCATCCATCACAACAAATCAACCATAAAGCCAATAACATTCACAACAACTTCATAATTATCAATATCAGGTAATTTGATCGCAATTAAATTTTAACTTCAATTTGACTGTCAATTTAATTTTCAACGGTGAATTCAAATGACAATCTATATGACAATTAAATTTTTATCAAACAACGACAAATAAATCCATATTACTTCATAATGTCAGATTTAACTACCATAACCGTTCAAGTCGACAATAATCCACACATGTCCAACTCAAACCGTTCAAAAAGGCAGATGGTTATTGGGGTTAAATAAGAAAAGGAAAGAAAGAACAGAAGCAAACCCAGAATCTTGCAGCGGAAGGAACAAGATATAATAATAAAATAACAGTTCATGAAGCTGTTAAATAAATAAATTTGATTATTATTATACATCATAAATCACAGTTACATACATATCAGAGATAATACAATAATGCAGCGGAAAAAATAATATAGTAGTAGAATACAAATGATGTAATACCAAACTCCGTCTTCGTCCTCCAAAATAGATCTTCAACCTTATCTGAAATGCTCAGGCTGACCCGAGCGTAATGAAAAGACAAAACACTCGAGTCAGGACTAAAATATCTCATGTAAGTCAAATCGAATAAGAAAATATGAGTGTGACGGCGTCAGAGATGTTTACGGGGTTTGACATCTCCTGTCCAGTGTCAACGTGAGTGCAATAACTTAAGAGATGTTACGGGATTTTCCATCTCTCAAGGATCCGTTAAACTATCTACTATGTAGTACAATACGCTATTATAATATGTCTACATTAAAGTAAAAGTATTAAAATAGCGTTAAGCCATGGCCCATTCCACCCTTAACACAGTTTATATTCCCAAGAGCATATACAAGACCGTAGTTTCCCCAAAACCGGAAGTCACCAGAGGGCAATCCATATACTAAAGGTACAAACCAAAATCGTAGTGGTCGCGAATAGGATAATCAGTATGACAAGGTACATGAGGCAATACCAACTAGGATACTAGTAGTTGCGTGATCCGGACTGATGTTGGGCATAGCAGCTACTACCCCAACACCGCGAAACAACACTCCCAAATCGCGGGGTGCACCCAAATCGAATCACAAAAGTAATAGACATGGTATCGAAGGAGTGTGTCCGCTAGAGATGGCGATCCTCAATGGCCCGGCGCGGCTCCTGTTTTAGTCATGTCAGGGGTCATCCAAAATCGTTCTCTTTCTTCAAATCAACACGTTCACCAAAACCATCCACTTCATTCTGGATCAACACTCCACGTGTATTAGTTATTAAAGTGGTTTTCGGTATCGACAGAGAGTATGTCCATATCCGATCCCGGTCTCTTTAATAACTACGTTATATTTTTCACACCGGTTCGATCTTTTACATTTTCAAATCGATTCATAATTGATATCAAAATATCATATTCGCTTCAAAATCAAATCCATTTCAAATATCATCATATCCATTCAAGATGTAAGGTTCCGTTTCAAAATCATTTTTCGCCTCAATATCTCATTTCGATTTCAAAATCATTTTTCGCCTCAAAATCT
The DNA here is from genome assembly GCA_030737815.1 of Allium fistulosum. Classification (NCBI taxonomy): domain Eukaryota; kingdom Viridiplantae; phylum Streptophyta; class Magnoliopsida; order Asparagales; family Amaryllidaceae; genus Allium; species Allium fistulosum. Next base: position 1,115,558,035 of record CM060905.1, read on the forward strand.
CATTTCGATTTCAAAATCACTTTTCGCCACAAAATCTCATTTTGATTTAAAAATCACTTTTCGCCTCAAAATCTCATTTCGATTTCAAAATCACTTTTCGCCTCAAAATCTCATTTCGATTTCACATAAACTCGAATTTCAAAATTTAAAATTTAATCAAATCTCAAATCATCAATTTCAACTCGATTCAGCTTCTCAATAAACCATTTCAAATTATCAATTTCAAATACATATTTGAACCACAAAATAAACAATTTTACTTCCAATATATTTCGAAACTTTAAATATTTCACATTTCAAAACAGTTCATATATTTATATAAGAATATAAGATTCGCTTTAAAACCATTTCGTATTCAAATTAGAATATTCTTCAAATTAAACATCCGTATTAAGTAGTTTACTTAATTTCTGGAACAATTCCAATTCAATAAACTTAGATTAACATTCGGATTTCAAGAATTCATTTAAGTATTACATTCCAAATCAATTTCAGTTCAAATCCTATTCAAATCAATTTTATCTTCAAATTTAATTCAATAGTTTCAATTTAGTTCAATTCACAAATTTATTTAAATTTCAATTTAATTCCAAATTAATTAAATCTTAATTTCAAATTAATTTTCACTTCCAAACTCAAACTTGAAATATCATTTCATATAAATTTTCTTAGAAATATTCAGAGTTCGATTAAAAGTCCAATCTTTTAAAACAAATCGACTTTCGAAACTTTACGCCATATTTCAATTTTTCTTAAAAATCTAAACTTCGATTAATTAAACAATTTCGTTTATCAAGTTTAAATTCCAACATTTCAAGCTCCAATTCAAAATAATTCAATTTCCATAAATTGGATTTTTATTCTTAAATCAATTCATTTAAATAATTTCAAAACAACTTTTAAAATCATTTAATTTAACCAACCCGGTGTCCGTATATAATTCTCTAACCTATGGCCAAGTGGTTAGTTATTTCAATTAAATGTCAGGGATGAATATATATTACTTAAACCAATCACAGTGTCATATGTATGTATAACAGGATACATATAAGCAAATAAACATCCAAACATTTAGATATCAACCAATAGCATCCATCGAAATAAATCATCCAATAGACAATACAATTCATGGCAATTTCATAATTATCAATGTCAGGTAATTTAATCGCAATTCAATTTTAATTTCAATTTGACTGTCAATTTAATTTTCAATGGTGAATTCAAATGACAAACTATATGACAATTAAATTTTTATCAAACAATGACAAATAAAATTCATATCACTTCACAATATCAAATTTAACTACCATAAATTATTTTAGTCAATTGTGAGCGTATAAACACTCACCTTGATTTTCAATTTTAAATCAAATCGAACGACGTTCGATTTAACCTAAAATTTTAGTTAGCTTCAAATGTCTCCAAATCAATTCCATGATGTAGAGCTCGTCGCCACGATTCCAACGCAAAAAGTTTCACGCGTTTTCGACCTCGTATGAAAAAGATATGAATTTTCAAAGTTTGTATACAAATATATATATATAAAAAAAAAAATTTTTTTTTTTTTTTTATACCAGATCAGATTCTGGCCGTTCAATCTTGCTTGCTTCAGATCTGGACCGCCCCTTCATCTTCCTCTTCAACGTGATAAATACGTACAACACAAACCCATAGCCGCCTTTACTCCATGAATTTTCACGACCAAACCGAGCAACTTGAAGACGATCAGGTTACACCACTTCGAAGCCACCGCCTTACTCCACCTTCACCTGGAATAGCTTGAAGCTCGGCCTCCTCCTCTGCCTCGAATTGCGTGAAAAACGCAGCCCCTTCGTGCTCGATTTCCCGTTGACTCGAAGCTCCGTTTTCGATCATCTCCGTATGGATTTGAAGCTCTCGTCGTGCTCTACAACTTTCGTGTTGGAAGTTTTCTCTAATTATCGACGGATTTTGAGTAATTGAGGGGAGAAGATTCGTGCATTTCTGGCCATTGAAGTATAAGTGGCGGCTGGCTTGAAACCCTAGCCTTTGTTTGCAAATTGTGAAATGGAGGGCCTTTTATAGAAAATTTACAAAACACTATTCACCCGAAATTTTCCGAACTCCAAACGAAGCGTGCCGGCTGGCGTTTATAAGGTTTACCCCACGTTCCGGACACAATGGAATAGGTTTCGGAAGCTAATTCGATCGTATGTGTGAGTTATGGCAATAAACGATCGATTTAAATTAAACCGATTTAAACCGACTTCGATGCGTTTTAATTTGTACCGGACAAACGGTAAATCCAATCGACTTGAAATTTGAAACATTACAATAATATGACATTACAGATCCGATGAAACTAGTTTCGTCCAAATCCGAGACTTTTTGAAAAATGACTATTTTCTCTCGCCGAATTAATATTAAAAACAATTCGATGCGTTTAGAGCTGCCACGGTCAAACGATAACTCCGATTGCTACAAAAATTGAAATCCGACAATAACAAACTATTACGGATCCAATGGAACAAGTTTCGTTCAATTCTGAGACTGTTCGAAAAATGTCTATTTTTCAATCGATAATTAAATATTAAAATATTCAATTTTCACAAATTAACTTTAAATTCAATTTTAAAAGTTCTATAACATCACTATAACTCCAATATGATAAGATAAAATTTTACAAATCATTTTCAATCATATTCAACTCGATTTTCAATTATTTATGAAATTTAACTTATTAAATTATCGATTTAATTGTCTAATTAAATCCAATATTCGAAAAATAAATTATTCGACTGTTTAATTTCAATATAAAATTACCAATTTTAAATTATTAACTTTTTAAATCAAATTTCAATTGTTCACAAATCCCATTTTTAATTTCACAGTAATTAACAATCTTTTACAATTTAGTTTTCCATTATAAATCCAATATAAAAGATTATATTAGATTCAGCGTTCAATTATATTATAATTCAAATTCAAGTTATTTAATTCCAAATGAATTCTTTTGTTTCGATTTACACTTTCATTATTGAATCAACTATTTACTTATACATTATTATCAATAGTTTATAATTCATTTACTTTCATTTTCTTCAGCTATCATCTTATTTAAATTCACAGTAATATTAAATTACATTCATTTACGTTGATTTCCATATTATAACTTCAATATTAAATCTACCATTTTATTTATTTCATTGTTTACAATCAAATTCAATTCAATTTAATTACTTGTTACATTCAAATTTAAATCCTTACTTACGTTCAATTACAAGTTAACATCCGTATTTAATTTACAAATAAGTTATTTCAGAATTCAGTTTTGTATTTTAACTTGTAATTTACATTTAACAACACAAAATTTTATTTCCTTCAGATTTTTATCCAAAATTTTCTTTTTAATTCGTATTTTTAAAGTGTTAAAAATACGGGTCGTTACATCGGTCGTAGGTTAGCGGCTAGGATTTGCCTAGGTCAAAGGACCCAGATTTTGTATAACTAAATCTAATAGTCCAGGTCAATTTCTGCACCTATAAATATAATGTTAACCTAATACTAAGAACCCTAATCTAAACCTGTATGCTCCAAAACTCTGTCTCTCTCAAAACTCTCTACTTCCTTCCAAATCAACCTGTTCTTCAAAAATTAAAATTTAAAAATTAAAATCAACGATTAGAAAAGATAAGATAATCAAATGAGGAAAAAAAGCAAACAGAAAGGAGAGAGATCAACGAATCGAAGCGCAAGCGATTTAAGGCGAATTATAAGAGAAATAACTTACTAGGGGAAAGTGGGTTATTTATTAAGATGCGGAGATTTACAAGTAATTTAGTTTAATTTTATATCTATTTGATCTAGGAATCTATATAACTTAAATCTAAAATAGAAGTTTAAATTGATGATATGCTTATTCAATAAATTGAATTGGAATTAAAATATGAATGAAAATTTAGGTTAAATAGATATAACCCCTAGTTCGATTTAATTTGTTTTAAATTAAGAAGTTGATTTGAGTTTGTAGTAAGTTTTATTGTATAATGTAAATTGATTTAACACCCTGTCGATTTTACTTCTATACTTAATTTGAAATTAAAAAATATGTCTATATAGTTGTAAAGTCTATTAACTAAAATCATGAAGTTGTACAGTAAAAATTATTGGATGATAACCCACGTCAAACAAGATGTAGTTTACTGTTAAAATCATGGTTAAGAGTATGATGATTGCTTATTAAAAGTATAGATAAAAATAAAATAATTAACCAAAAAAATAATAATTCACGATAAATATACATACTGTTGACAAGCTTACTGTAGTCAGTTGATAGTGAATGGTCGACCGCTACATAGCCGACGGTCGTCAAATGCAGGTTGAACCTTTGCCTAAGGCCCAGGTTTATATATATATATATATATAATGTTAGTATATTAGTAGGGAAACTAGTTCCCTAATTATAGACTTTTAGATGTTACAGGACTAGTTAGATAGTGTACGCGAGCAATTAGGCCTAGACACTATTCATTCGGCGAATTCGATATTCAACAAAAGCGAGTTTATCGGCCGTGGCACTCACGGGAGGTTCCTCGATGGATGCACAATACCGTTGATGGATGCCTAGAGAGGTGTATGGCCCAGCACTAACCGGAGGTTCGTCGGCACATAAGACAATTAGGACATGCCACTATTAGTGGATGCCCGTCGTGGTGCAATAAGTGGAGGTACCATTAGACAAAAATGCAGCGGACCCTAAAACGTCTTTGGCACGAGTCAGCATTATGGGCCCTTCTCAATGCGTAAGTACGATACATTATAGTCATAGTTTGGGAAACATAGTCCCAAGGGTGATATTGTATGTTATCTTATGTTAGGAACATGCCCAAAGGTTATTAGCCTGATCTGCCGCTGATTTGAGGTTCGATTAGTTGTTTGACCCTAAGTGTAAACCTTCACAAGATGTTTGGATGTAGGTGTATTTAGAGCTATATTCCTTAGGTTACGGATACCAACCTTAGTAAGTAATTTCACAAGCACAAGTAGGACACCTTAGGTCACATAGATTGTAAATAAAGTCAATTGCATGTTGTCACCATATAATAATGATGTAACTCATTCACCAAACTTTTATCTGAGCCACTCCTTCCATTTTCCCGCACTACAGGAGGACAGGGCAATAGGTGATTGGCCCAGATCTAATATGTGAAAGGGTAAGCTTGGCATTGGCATCGCATATTACTCTTCATCACTCTCCATGTGACTAATTATAGTATTTAGCATTTATCAGGCTATATGCTATTATTTTGTAAACTCTTGATTTTTAACTTTGTATATTTGAGATTGTGTTTTCTGGAATATTCTCTGAGATGTTTATTTTCCATATTTATATTATACCATCTTCTAGCGTGTGATCTAAAAATGTGGAATGTCTTAGATTTTTTTCCTTATAATCTTAGCCTATGTTATACATTAAAGCCTTGCAGCTTGTACTTCTTCGCACGACACGAGTCCAAAAGTCATGCTAGGCTTTGGATCAATGTGTCGTGAGGTGCAGGTTGTCGCATATTTCATGAATTCTATTTGTATAAGTTTGAAATTCTAGTGACATCATCGTGATGAGTTGACTAGAAAATGTAGATGCAAACCGAATGTGGCTTTATATATCTAAGGCCTATTCATATTCTTTAGAGTAGGACTATGTGGCTTCAGACCGATGATGTTAAGCTTATCCATGTTCGATCAAACTTTGTATTGATATGTCTTTGTTTACTCAAGGGAATTTTTATTTCACTTTTTGTTCATTTTGTTCATATATATACGAAAGCATAGTTTAGAGCTTGCTTTGTTGCTACTTGTATTTTACAAGTATGGCTACTGTTTTCAAACATAACATTTTTATTAGACATGCATGTTTCATTAGAGATGTTTGTTTCATAGTTTATTGTAATATGTCTATTTTAGATGTTTGTTGCATTAGAGATGCTTGTTTTATTAGCTGTTCCTGTCGTACATTTTCTTGTAAAAAATTTATTTGAGATGTTAGTTGCATTAAATGTGCTTATTTCACTGTTAGTTGTAATATATTTATCAAAAATGCTTGTTACATGGTTTGGTATAGCATATTTATTTGAGACGATTATTATATATGGTTTAGCATGCTTAAAAAGATGGTTTAATGATATGCACGTAAATGTGCATATTTTTACATCCATATTTAATCTAATTTAATTAGATAAATGAGCATATAGGGTATTTTAACATGTTTAAAACAAAATTCAAATTATTTTCAAATCGTCATTTATTCAACTTTATATAAGGGAAAAATGGTCATTTTTGTGCATATATTAATTTGAGAATATTTATTGTTTATTTTTATTTGTAGGAAAATTAGCATGGAAATTACAAAAGGCTTCATGTATTCATGCATGCACAAGACAAAGAAGCAAATAAAGATGGAAATAAATCAAGTCATGCAACATGGAGGACCCCACCTATGACGCCCCACCTCTATACTCACACTAGTCAAGGACACTCCTGGGTAATGCCGTCGACTAGCACGAAGAATAAGGCTGTTGAGGAGCGACCATTTATGTAATTGCTTTATGCGAGTACCGATAAGTCAGATAGAATGAAACCCGACATATCAAATACAAACACAAAGCTACTACACCGTGGCTATGTGATCTTCGAAAACAAATATAAAATAAGCATAACACAAATCAGTCACAGATATTCATATCACTAAGGCGGAAACATATATGAATATAACACATAGAAGTTTACATCATAGAAGTGGTCATACAAGATCCACTACATCACAAAAGAATAGGTACAAGTGCTAGACAAAAGAATATGTATACATCAAGGAGTCTCTATCTTGAATGTATAAAAGCAAAAAACCTACTAAGCTATAGTAGTTATCCAAAAGTCAAAAGCTAGTCCCTGCTAAATAGTCAAGTGGAAGCACCTGTAACACCTCGGTCTGACCCAAGTATTATTGAAGAAGAGAAATAATAAACGGGTCAGTCTATCTATAAATATCATATAAGATGAGATAGGATATGAGATATGACAAAAGTGTATGATAACAATAAGGTCATACTGTGCCAAGTTTATATTTGGTAACAACGGAAATCATACAATATCTCAAATCTACTCAAACACCAAAAAGAAAGTCATATTCTTTAACTTATTCACCAAACCAAAAATATTGATAAAGCTTATCAATGCAAACCACAAAAATTGGTGAAACACAAATTCTAGAAATCAACAACCAGAAATCCAGAAAACACAAAGGGGGAGGCCTATCACAAACGGGAGCATGAAAACTCACCAACACGTGTGTCACAAACGGAACGCTATTCCATGGTCGCTAACCATCAAGTTTGAGCCGAAGCTCCACAAACGACCCGAAGACCATGGGTCGCTACCCTACCAATTTGAACCGAAGCTCCACAAATGGGGTTTTTAGTCCCCCACACAAACAAAGAGACATTGCACATCGCTAGTCTAAATTACAAAATGATCATCAATGATCGATAAGTGTAAATTACACTAAGCTAGTAAATAAATGAGTTTAGCTTAATGTCCCATAACCACTAGCTTAACTTAATCATTTTACGAACAAATTGTAGATTTCCACTTGAAAATTGTCATGAGAGTTCAATCGAACAAGTCCAAGAATTAACCGACGAAGTAAACGTAAGCGTTTCATACCACTTGTTTTGCTAATCCGTTTAATTAGATTTCTCATACGAATGAGGTAAAGGCTAATAGATTGGAAAACGGTTTTAAAAGCGAGCTTAATATTTAAAATAGTGTCGAAATTGTTTTAATGAAAGATTTTTAGTATTTACTACTAGTATAGAAACCGTTGTATTTTAAAGTGACAAATCACAAAAATGATTGTAAAAACAATCAATCACCAAAAATTCGCTTACGACAATGTGAATTAAATCCATAAAAATCGATATCAAATCCATCAAATGGATATTCCCAAAATCCAAAGAAAGAAGTCATCAAAGTCGATAATAAGTGATAACAACTAATCGGATCAACAAAAATCGATAAAAATTGGAAATCCAATCAATAACAGCCAAAATTGGCAGTTCTAAACGTCTGAATTTGGGTTCTGGAAATATTCCAGAAACCTACCAGATGTCTGAACTCTAACCAGACGTCTGGTAGGTTTGGACCAGACGTCTGGTCCAAGTCTCTGCCTTTTTTTCTTTTCTACCGTATATTTTTTTTCATCTACTGCCCTAACCATACGTTTGGACCTTCCAACCAAACGTCTGGTTGCCTTTTTTGGTCAACAATTTGCCTAGGCCAATGATGGCCAAAATGTTTCGGAAGCGATCTAAGGCAAGGGATTTATGCCAAGCGACAACCCAGCCCTATATGCTCTTCGATACACCCCAAATATCATGTCCAAACATCCATAGTAGGATTTTCGTAAAATTGGACTTCAAAAACCAAAAATTGGAAAATTCACCAAATCAATTCAAATCAAAAGCAAATGAACATAAATAAATGTTAGGAATTCATAACTAACAACAATGAAAACTATACACATAGATGCGAGTTCAAAAACTCACCTTTAAACCTAAAACAACAAGTGAGAAGCTTTAAAACAAAGGAAAGGTCAACCACTTCAACTCTAGAAGCTCTAATCAAAGATCATAAGCAAATATTTCCTAAGTTAGGTTATAGGAAATTTCTGAAATTGGAGAGAGATTGAGGTGGAGAAGAAGAAGGAGATACTTACCTAAGCTTCTCCTTGATTTTAGAGCAAGAACTTGAATTTCCTAAGAGAACTAGGGCTTAGCAATTTTAATTTCCCATTCTTTCACCCATTTTTCTTTAGCTTGAAAGTGTTAGGAAATGGAATGAATGAATGAAGAGGAGTGGGGTGGAGTTAGGGCATTATTTTGGGTTAGTGGGCTGAAACCCAAACCTAAAGCCCAATAGAAAAATACCAAAATTCCAATCAACTCCAAACATATCGGTGTTTATACGCAAAAAGGTTGTAAACGCCATTTTGGACTTAATGGAAGTGATCTCGAGTCCCAATTCGACTGTTTACAAAAAATAACATTTCGGACCTTAATCCGATTAACGATGCTATATTTAAATAAAACATTTAAATATATAATTGTGAAATATGCGGGTTGTTACAGACTCCCCTCCTTAAAGAAATTGCATCCTCGCAATACTCAAGAAGAAAATAAAAAGTAACAACCAAACTAAGGATAACAACAAAAAAGAAGAAATTTTTGAAATGAGAAGTTCACCTTAAAGAGCACGAGAGAGTAAGTCCGGATGTGTTTGCTCGAAGAATTCTCTGGATTCCCAAGAGCAATCCTTAGGATTTGAGGACCATTGAATTTTCACAAGAGGAACATCTTTATTTCGAAGGCGTTTAACCTCCACAGCAATGATACGAATAGGATGTTGCTCATAAGTCAAATTTGGTGAAACTTCAATTTCTTCAATTACACCAGGCTCAAGAATAGAATCGGAATCCCTAAGGCATTTCCGTAATTGAGAGATGTGGAATACGTCATGAATAGCAGAAAACTGAGCCGGTAATAAAAGGCGATAAGCCACGGAACCAATGCGTTCGGTGATGGGAAATGGACCAATATATCGAAGTGCTAATTTTCCCGAACGACTGAAACGCACAACATCCTTCATAGGTGAAACATGAATAAGCACCAAATCTCCCACGGAAAATTCTAATTTCCTTCTTCGGTTATCGACATAGGATTTTTGTCTACTTTGAGCTTCTTTCATCTTATGACGAATAAGGTCAAACTTTTCTATGGCATCACGAATAAAATCTGGACCTAAAACCAGCTTCTCACCAGCTTCAAGGTAACACGAAGGAGATCGTCATGGCCTTCCATAGAGTGCCTCAAAAGGTACCATACCAATACTAGATTGGAAGCTATTATTATAAGAAAACTCAACAAGAGAAATATGATTTTCCTAACTTCCACCAAAATCAAGAACACATGCACGAAGGGGATCTTCAAGAGTTTGATTCACCCGCTCTGTTTGTCCATCGGACTGAGGATGATAAGCAGTGCTAAAATTAAGCTTCGTTCACAAAGCTTTTTGAAGACCTTTCCAAAATCCATTAGTAAATAATGGATTATGATCGCTAACAATAGAAGTAGGATCTCTATGCAATTTAACAATTTCTCTAACATAGAGTTTGGCCAAAAAAGGTATGGTCCGATTGGACCGAACGGGAATAAAATGGGCGGATTTTGTAAGTCTATCTACAATCACCCATAAACTGTCATGACCCGAATGAGAACAGGGAAGACTGTCAATAAAGTCCATGGAGTCTTGATCCCACTTCCAAACTGGAATATCCAAAGGTTGAAATAACCCACCGGGCCTTTGATCCTCGGCCTTTATGAATTGGCAAGTCATGCAACACTTAATAAAGTTAGCAATATCAGATTTCATTCCATCCCAATAATAAAGTCGCTTCATGTCCGCGTACATTTCACTACTACCGGGATGAATGGTAAATTTAGAACGATGAGAATCTTCTAAAATGTCTTTACGAAGATTACTAATATTCGGCACAATAATTCTATCAAATTTTCGAATGCCACCACAAGCATCGATTTCAAAATCTTTCAAACCATCAACCTTATTTTGATCCCTACAACTTTGGCTAAGAAGAGCCAATTTGGGATCTTGCTTTTGAGCTTCAAGGATGCGGTCTAAAAGAGAAGGACGAGCCTCAAGGCTACATAAAACAAGAGATGAACATGAATCGGATTCACGATCTCAAATCTCATAAGTGGACAAAGTCTCGAGATCATTCCATTCGGATATCATTATGGAAACAACTACTTGTTGCTTACGACTAAGGGCATCGGCAACACGATTTCCCTTTCCGGGAATCTCAAGAATAGAAGCATCGGAAAAGAGTTCTTTTAATTTTTGAAAAGCAGCTTCTATGCTAAATCATTTATTTCATGATCTTCTTTTCCGAAAAGCTAAGACATTCAAAATTATAATTAACTTTATGTAATCATCTTTTTAGAAAAATTTACTTATTACAAGTCAGTTTACTGTGTCTGATTGTCTCATAATAGCGTTTAGGAGACTCCTATCGATAACGTTGATCAGGCGCATCGACCAGAATTCTTAAAGCACTCATTGGGCAATACAACACAAAATCATCTTTTATAAGATAAACATGCCTCTTAAAATTTTTATGAATATTCTTTGCTCGTTTAAGAACAAAATCCAATTATACTTATAAATATCTTATTAAAAAGATTTGCAAATTTTAAATTGTTGTTTTCATCCTAATTAATGAATACAAGGATGGTCTCATCGAGATATTCGTAGAATACCCGATTCATAAGATGGATTAAATAAGCTGAACAAACCGAATGACATCACGAGTCACTCATAAGAATCATAACGAGTGCGGAATGCGGTAAATGGGATGCTACGCTCCGCAACTCGTAGTTGATGAAAACCGATGGCAAGGTCGAGCTGAAAAGACCTTAGCATCACTAAATAGATCGCTTAGGTGGTAATCCTAAGACAAGCTCAAAAATACCAGAAAATTCACAAACTACTTGAATGAGGGAAATAACATTTTCCCCATCATGTGGGTTTAAAGAATAAAATGATGCCACCGAATTGGAATCGAAATCATTAAGAATAATAGAAATCTGCTTAATAGATTGAGAATGTCAAAGATGGATAGTCCTCTCAGGACATAGGATATGGGCTTCATAATGATTAAGCCAATTCTTTCCCAAAAATCAATTTCGAAGCCTAAGTAACGCATAACATGAAAATTGGCTCGAAAAGAATAATCACATAAAATAATCTCGATATCTTTACAAAGCAAACTAAGTGTTGCGGATCCACCAACCGGATTCGAAATTCTCAGTGAAGTCATCAAACCCATAATATTAAAGAAAAAGTATCAACAAGTTCTTTGGATATAAAAGAATGAAATGCACCCGTATCAAAAGAATTCGAATAGGATAATCACGAAACAAAATAATGCCATCAAGGATAGAATGAGAAATACCTTGACCAAGAGAAGGGTTACTAGGGGCTTGCACAACATTCAGCTTTCCCTCCTTCCTACTTTGAAGTATGGGACATGCAGATATATGATGACCCGAATTTTTGCAATAGCGACAATAAAGGGGTTTCAGACACTTATTTGCATAATGGTCCTTAGAACCACAATTGTAGCATTTTCCACGAGTATAGTTAGGAGTTTTTGCTACCAAAGTTGCCTACTTCCCTTTCTTGTTGGGATTAGGGCCTTTGAACTTAATATGCCTCTTCTTGTTAATGTTGAAGTTTTCTTTGCACCCACAACTTCAACATCACTTTCTTTATCGGCCTCTTCTAGTTAAAGAGTGATATCTACAAGATGATCGAAAGGAAATTCTAGTTTCAGAGGCAAAACCTTTTTGGGGTTCTTACTCAAAGCATCGATAAACCTTTGATTCTTTACAAGATCCAAAAGTTGTTAGGCAGACATGAATACGGCATCCAAAGAAGGACTACTGGATTGACCAGCGCTAGGACTTCTAGATCTAACCATTTCTCTTCTTCAAGAAAGAAAGAAAGAAGAGGAAAAGGTTATTCTCAAAATTAATATCAAACAAACTTGATTGATAAAACAAGGCATCATAAAAGGAAATAGGATAGAGCGGGTCCTAAGACTCGAATTAAATCCTAAGGCACGATTCCTAAGAGGGACTTAGGACAATCCTTGCTAGATTATTCTACATTGTTCCGAAGTTTGGCTCTAATACCAAGCTGTGACACCCCACCTCTATAACCACACTAGCCAAGGACACTACTAGGTAATGCCGTCGACTAGCACGAAGAATAAGGCTATTGAGGAGCGGCCATCTATGTAATTGCTTTGTGCGAGTACAGATATGTCAGATAGAATAAAATCTGACATATCAAATACAAACTCAAAGCTACTACACAATGGCTATGTGATCTTCGGAAACAATTATAAAATAAGCATAACACAAATCAGTCACAGATATTCATATCACTAATGCGGAAACAGATATGAATATAACACATAGAAGTGTACATCATAGAAGTGGTCATACAAGATCCACTACATCACAAAAGAATAGGTACAAGTGCTAGACAAAAGGATATGTATACATCAAGGAGTCTCTATCTCGAATGTATAAAAGCAAAAAAACTATTAAGCTATAGTAGTTATCTAAAAGTCAGAAGCTAGTCCCCGCTAAATAGTCAAGTGGAAGCACCTGTAACACCTCGGTCTGACCCGAGTATTATTTAAGAAGAGAAATAATAAACGGACCAGTCTAGCTATAAATATCATATAAGATTAGATAGGATATGAGATATGACAAAAGTGTATGTTAACAATAAGGTCATACTGTGCCAATTATATATTTGATAACAACGGAAATCATACAATATCTCAAATCTACTCAAACGCCAAAAAGAATGTCATATTCTTTAACTTATTCACCAAACCAAAAATATTGATAAAGCTTATAAATGCAAACCACAAAAATTGATGAAACACAAATTCTAGAAATCAACAATCAGAAATCCAGAAAACACAAAGGGGGGGCCTATCACAAATGGGAGCATGCAAACTCACCAACACATGTGTCACAAACGGAACGCTTTTCCATAGTCGCTAACCATCAAGTTTGAGCTGAAGCTCCCCAAACTGCCCGAAGACCATGGGTCGCTACCCTACCAATTTGAACCGAAGCTCCACAAACGGGGTTTTTAGTCCGCCACACAAACAAAGAGACATCGCACATCGCTAGTATAAATCACAAAATGATCATCAATGGTCGATAAGTGTAAATTAAACTAAGCTAGTATATAAATGAGTTTAGCTTCATGTCCCATAACCACTAGCTTAACTTAAATATTTACGAACAAATTGTAGATTTCCACTCGAAAATTGTCATGAGAGTTCAATTGAACAAGTCCAAGAATTAACCGACAAAGTAAACGCAAATGTTTCATGCCACTTGTTTTGCTAAGCCGTTTAATTAGATTTCTCATACAAATGAGGTAAAGGTTTGTATATACTAATAGATTGGAAAACGGTTTTAAAAGCGAGCTTTATATTTAAAATAGTGTCGAAATCGTTTTAATGAAAGAGTTTTAGTATTTACTACTAGTATAGAAACCTTTGTATTTTAAAGTGACAAATCACAAAAATGATTGTAAAAAAATTAATCACCAAAAATTCACATACGACAATGTGAATTAAATCCATAAAAATCGATATCAAATCCATCAAATGGATATTCCCAAAATCCGAAGAAAGAAGTCATCAAAGTCGATAATAAGTGATAACAAATAACCGGATCAACAAAAATCGATAAAAATTGGAAATCCAATCAAAAACAGCCAAAATAGGCAAAATTGGCAGTTCCAGACGTGTGGGGGTTCATCCAGACGTCTAGATTTGTGTTATTGGAATATTCTAGAAACCTACCAGACGTCTGAAAACTAACCAGACGTGTGATAGGTTTGGACCAGATGTCTGGTCCAAGTCTCTGCCTTTTTTTTCTTTTCTGTCGTATATTTTTGTAACGACCCGTTGTTTTGGACCATTCAAATCGACAATAAATCCACACATGTATGACTTGAATAATTCAAAATATCAGATTGTTAATTTAAATTTGGCAAAACTCAACATATGCAATAAATAAATCAATCACAGAATCACAGACACAGAGTAATACAATAATACGCAGCGGAATAGATAAAATAGTAGTTCATGAAGCTACTATATAAACATAAGAGTTAGAAATAAAATACAACAGAATATCTCAAATGCAGTGAAGTCTCTAGTACAACAGATGACTTCTCTGAACAAATCAACTAGAACAGCTGAAAGCTGTGGCGATAGTTGGATCTCCAAAGGAAGCTCCAAACTCCAAGGGTGAGTCTCAAATGCTGTATAACTCGGTCTGACCCGAGCGTAAAGCAAAACACAAAACACTCGAGTCAGGATTAACATTCTTATATCAATAAATCCAACTCAAGCGAAATATCAATTGAAATATAAGTAACATAAAGGATGTTTGGGATAACCATCCTCTAAGGACCTTCGGAACTATCTACAAGGTGGGAATATACACTATAACACCGTGGTCATTTCAATTTAATTTATACCTCAAAACCCAAATATCATTTCATTTCAAATATATCTATTTTTTTCCGAAATAGTATATATATATTAAATGATTTAAAAAGTAATGTATTTATAATTTCCTCAAGTTTCACAAATCTATTCAAATTGACCCAAATTCTAAATTTCAATTTAATTCAATCTAAATTTTCCATTTTAGTTTAATTCAGTTTCTAAATAACAATTCAAATTATATTGATTTCAAATACAGATCTAAATCACAAAATAAACCATTTAAATTCCAATATATTTCAAAGCTTTAATATTCAACATTTCAAAGTTCAATTTAACAGTTTCATATAGATCTTGATTTAACTTTATTATTACTTAATCTGGGGATATTCACTTAATAAATTCAATATCATTTACTAGCCTTAAATTTCATTTTTACTAAATATTTCCCTAAATTTAATTAAATAAGAAATATTCTTTAAATTATTTAAATTAAACCCAAGTAAAAATCCTATCTTAAATCTAAATTTCCATAAGTTTCAAATTTGTTTAATTAAATAAAATTCTTTAATGAATACAATTTCACTAAATTCAAATTATTACCAAAATCTATTTTGAAATATAAATTTTATACTTAAACATATTATATGAATTAAATCCATCTTAATTAAATTAAATATTATAATTAAATATATATATATATATATCATTACCATTCATATATAATAATTTAAGAATCAACATTTATTTAACCCATATATTTCTTCCCAAATCCATAGAATTTATTTCCAAAATATTTATATATATTGACCAACGGTGTCTGTATATATATCTATCATATGGTTAAGTGATACGGATATTTATCATTTCAATCCGTAATTTAAATATATACGGGTAGATATCATTTCAACCTGTAATCCCAATTTCAATTCAAATGAAAATCGCTTGGGTTTATCATTTCAACCCATGACGATTTTCTCCTATTCTAAAGTCCGTTCGGGTATGTATCATTTCAACCCATAGTGAATTCTATACTAACAGGGAACTTGCAGAGTGATATCAAATAATATAAAATACAACAACAGACATATATCATCAATAACAATATAATATACACAACAGGATATGGTGTCATATCCTACAGGTGAACAGTTACAGATAATAACATATATAACAATTTAAATAACTACAGCAGCATATTTCAATTATCATTTCAATTGAAATCAAATTTAATGAATAAAAGAATGTAAATCGTGAGTGATTGCTCACCTTTCGAGGTTAGAGAGATAGACAATGAAGTTGAGTTATGAAATGCAAGCACGACTTCCAAAGCAAAGTTAGATGGTACAATTTCGACGGAAAAGCTGATAGATAGAAATTGATGAGAACGGATCAAATTAGCTTGATAAAATTGAAACGAAGATTATATGATTAATTTATTACTTTCTTTCAAAATGAACGTTAAATCAAAACACGCATTTTAAAAATGAAATATATATATATATGCACACCCATGAAAACCATATAACTTTAAAACGCTTCCATTTCATATTAATGTTAAATAACAAATATATAATTATTCAAAATGTCACATATATAGTATATTCATTTTATGGTTGTCGTTTCCATGTAATAAATATTCATTTTAAACTAATATTAAAATAATATATATGTATAGTTAAAAAAATCAATGTTCTAACATAAAACACATATATTAAAGATCAACACACATATATATAATATCTTTTGAAATGAATACTTATGTATATATATGATTATTATAGTTAATTACTTTCCTTTTCAAAATATCCAGCAGGAAATCAAACAAACTTATGCACATATATGTGCAGATAAACAATATTCTTTATAATACATTGTTAACTTACTCCTTTTTTTTTCTCTTTCCTTTTTTTTATTAAACCTTTATATATAACAAAATATATGTATAAAATAAAATATTTGTATATATAAAAATCAAAACGTTTCAAACATATATTCAAAAACTGGATTATATAAATAACAATGTATTTAGTTAACGCATAGTATAAAATTCATTTATATAACACTCTTATATATATATATATATAAATCTTGTATAAGTAAACCTTTATAGCTTCATAACTTATTTACTTTCACATATAACAAGATCTGTACAAAAGAATGTAAATTTTTCTCAAATCCTTTTGAACGTTTATAAGAAAAATTTTAAACAATAAATATACCTTCTTATTTAGGAAAGGAAGTAAGCATGCACTTGTAGGAGAAACGTGAGTGGAGGTTGAGGGTTGTAGGCGGTGGAAAGTGAAGAGGGGCGGAGATAGCTTCAAGCGATGGGTATATACGTCCTGCAAAATTTTTTTTTTTATCTCGCGTAGGCCATGGAAAAATTTGGGAGGAGGAAAAGTAAGCAATGGTGGGGAGTGGATCTCGAAAATGAAGAAGGAGCAGGCAACAATGAAATATATGAAGAGAGAGGTAGTGGAAAGCTATAGAGAAAATTATAATATAAAAGGTAATAATAAATGAAAATCAACGTTCATGCGTTGATTCAACAGAGAAGTTAAAGCAAATAAGAAGAGAATGGATTGATTTGAAGGAAAGGCAATGAATGGTTTAGAAATAAATAAAATGTAAAACGTATACGTTTTAATTTCAAAAAGGAAAGAAATAAATACGGGGATGGCAACAGTCAAAATGCACGTTTAGGCTAATAATAGAATATAAAAGTAAGAAACTCAAAAGGATAGGCACAGAGATGTGAAATCAAGGAGACAAGGGAAGCAAGTGATCTTTCAAATTTATAACGTTGGCAATAAATATAGAATAAATGAAAATTAATAGATGGATGCAAGTATGAGGTGGAAAGTGAAAGCAAAGTGAAGTTGCAAAAGTGGAAATTTGATTTATAAACGCAATTTATTATTAATAGAAATGGAACACGTTGCAAAAAGGAAAGCCACACATATAAATGGAATAAAACGTTAACAATGAAACATGCCACATTCAATGGAAAGAAACTGAAATGATAACGTTAAGCACGGGAATTAAGGACAATAAAGTAGAAAGTATGAGAAACGTAAAAGTGAACAAACGAATGAATACAAGCTACAGATATATATATATATATATATATATATATATATAAATGATGTAAAATATTATGTTTCTACCAGAGAGAAGAGAAAATGTTTGAAATGGAATAAATAGGGAAGGAACAATCCCGAAATGAAATAGCAACGGATAGAAAATTAAAGAGCTACAGCATGAATACAGGGAGTAATAAAGGTATGGTATTGATTGGATTGTAACTGATGTAAAACTTGAATGGACAGGGAAGAAATAAAATTTATGGTAACAGTCGATTCCCTTGATTTCATGCAAATTTATTTTCAACAATTCTTAACTGATTTGAATTTAATAGAATTACATAATAAATAAACTTTCATATAATTAATTGAAAATTTACCATTTGCTATATTTAATTATATGTAATCCAAATAATATTTTTTTCAAAATTTTATTATTAATAATTTCTCAAAAATCCAATTCAATACGTTATAAACCAATTAAAAATTGCTAAACTTTTATGGGTCGTTACACTCTCCCCCACTCAAACCTTTTCGTCCTCGAAAAGGAACAAAGTAGGAGAATTAAAGCAACCAGAAAGAAAATAGATTGAAAGACAAGATAAACAATAAATTTAAAACTATACAAATTTTACTTGAAATATTCATTTAAAAACATCATTTGAAATTTAATTTTCTTTAATACTTTAATACTTTTCAAAACTCCTTTGAAAACAATTATTTACATTATTACTTATATTTACAAAGAAGCTATTGAAAATTTTAAACCCAAAATTTATAAAAAAAAAAACTTTTTATTTATCCCAAGATACTTCCAACATTATAATGAATTAATAATCATTCACTTTAAATATGTTATAATTAATTAATAACTTCTGAAACACTAAAAATTTTCTATAATACCATGTAGTATATAAATAAACAATATTTTAAAGGATATATTCAAAAGAAGGAAAGAAGGAAAGAAGATAGATTCGGAAAAGAGAATATAGGTGAATAAATAAAGCAGGGCAGATAAGGTAGATTCAAAAGAATAGTATCGGGCACGAATAATTAATTTAGAACCATAAGAATTTCAATTTCAAATATTAATACAGAATTCCTTTGTTGAAAATACTTTTATAATAAAATACTTTTATAACTCGATGTTTCAACAAGTTTATCCTTATTCCTGTAGACTCTGGTAGTGCGTTGATCAGGCGCAAAACTAGAATTCTCCAGGTACTTAGTAGACTTGTTTTAACACCTAGTGAAAATACTGGAAAAACTTTTTTTTAAAAACAGATATGGAAAGTACAATCCAAACAAAAACAAACAAAACCTTTGTCTAACCATGGTTCGCAGATACACAATGGTTACGCCTGGTTCCCCCAGGAAACAATCCATATCCGTAAGCTTTCTCAGCCCTGCGAGTTACGCCATGATGACTAGTAGAATGCAGGATACACAATGGTTACGCCTGGATCCCCCAGGAAACAATCCGTACCCCCAGGCAAGACTCAGCCAAGCATTTGCGCTACTATTCGCGACCTACACAGATTGCAGGATACACAATGGTTACGCCTGGATCCCCCAGGAAACAATCCGTACCCCTAGGCAAGACTCAGCCAGGCAGTTGCGCTATGCAGTCGCGCTCGTAAGACCATGGGTAACGCCATGGAATTCGAAGGACACTCGAGTATCATATCCGGAAAACCAAAAATCAGAGAGAATAATATCGATAGAATGAATCCAAGATGTGGCCACAAATCGGATATCAAGCAGAAGGCACTTTCCATATCTTTACTTCGAAAATATGTATCATATAGTACCTTTTCAAATCACTTTCAAATATCGTACTTATATAAAATCCATTATATATAAGATTTAATTTTCAAATCAAATACTTTCCAAAATCAATAGTATATCAAATCATACTTATATAGACTTCAATTATATAAGATTTCACTTTCAAATTGAGTACCTTTTCAAATCTATAGTTTTCGAATCAATTTCATACTCATACAAATCAATTTTATATAAGTTCGACAACTCCCAAATCAACTGTTTAGTAACATAAGGTTCTCAAATTTAAATTTGTTTCAATATCAGTTCAATTTCAAAATCATATACAATTTCACCAAATTATTTCTTCTCAAATTAAATATCTTTAGTTTCAAAGTTTCCAAAATAATAGATTTAGAAAATAAATCCAAATTTCCAAATCAATATAATTTAAGTCAACCAATTCATTTCCAAGATCAAATGTTTTCAAAATCATCTTATACTTACGTAAGGTCCATCTTGTATAAGGGTCAAAATTTTCAAAATAAATTTCGTTGTATGAAGAGCCATATGGGATTGAATATCTTTGCTTTTATGGGTTATATATCTTTGTAATTTAAATTGGAAATTTTCTTTTAGTAAGCAAAGATATTCTAACCCGACAGCTTTCAATTTCAGCGTCAAAATATATCACTGATATTAGAATATAAGATGTACATACGTCATCATTTCGCAAAATCACATTTGATCGCTCGCTCGATCACACAAGTTCGCTTTCGAACTGGTATTGTCCATTCGACTTCCCTAATGCGGATTTCGATGTGGTTTCTCGACTAGAAGCCATCAGTCTCCTTGCATAGCCATATATTATGATAGAGAATTCTAGAATCAAGCCCAAAATCCATATCAAATATTCGCCATCAAGAATCGAATGAAAAATCCTAACACGAAATGGTGTAATTCACCTCGAACTTGTGTACTCAAACCTAGATCAAATTACTTATGCGAATAAAACAGCATACGTACAACTTATATATTTATTCCAACTTGTTAAATATATAGTTTCATAAAGATGTTACTAAGTTAAAACATTTAACTAAACTTTATTCAAAATATTTTGAAGACCAAATTCTTTTCAAAACATTTCAAATCTAAATTTCATATTAGAAAAATTTAAAATTGCCTTATTCATTTACTTAACAAAACAGTTTCAACTTATTTAAATCATATTACTTCATACTTAAACATTCAAAACAAATTTATATACTTTATCAAATAATTCATACTTTCAAAAAATTTAGCTTTGAAAAGTTAACCTTGATTTGGAAGTGCTCGAACCTTCAAAATAGTTGAAGAAATCATTTTCAAATTCAAGAGTTGGAAATCAACCAATCAGTAAATCAATTTCAAAAGATAGGTTTCAAATCCGAAACTAAAGGACTGAACACCGGCTTACTTCAAATCATTTCAAATATATATACATATATCTTTCGAATATCAAATATTACTTCGGAATTTGAAAATCAAAACTGGTTTCACAAAATCACTCGTTTAGCAATGCTACTAAAGTGGCCTCTCCCCCACTATGAAACTCGAAAATCAACGTCGATGATGCGTGCACTCATCACCGAAATTATTTTCCAGCGACATAAGTGAGTTCTGGACTTCTATTTTTCTCAAACTTCTTTTGAAATTTCTTCGAAACTCATTAAAATCATTGAAACATTTCTTATTCGGAAAATATTTTTAAATCATACTATTATTATATATTTCAAAATCTTAAAACCAATTTCAAAATACTGGAGTTCAATTCTCGAATTTCAAATTTAAAATTCTTCAGTCATAAATCATTTTTAGATAAATCAAATTTCTTATATAGTTTTTTTCAAAATTACAAATCCTTTCGAAACCTCAAATTCTTATTTTAAAGGGTTTATAATCTTTATCAAAAACATTTCACTTTTATATATAGAATATAATCATACTTATCAAAATAATAATTTCGGTTTAGAAAATAATTTCTAAAATATAAACAAACCCGATTTTCAAAGGACGATTCACGAACGGATTTCAAAACAAAGATAGAGGTTCAAATTAGAGGGACTCTTGTCAAATAGAATTTTGATTCAAAGATAAGCTCGAACGAAGATGAGATAATTAAATTTCAAAATAGAAGATAGATATACTTATACAAGTCGCGGGCGACCTTAACCGGGTCAACCATAACTTCAGGAATATGATCGATGCAGAATTCCAAGGCAAATTGTCATTCGATCGCCAGAGATAGAATTCGGCATAACAAGAGATAGCAACATCAAAACCGAGGGATATATAAATCTCCGGTGAATCAATGCCTATTGTAAAGGAGTTTCACCCCTTTACAATTATTCAAAGATTGGCGGGATCGCCTATTCTTATAGAGATCATTCGAAGTGGAGTTATGGGATACTCCAGAATCAAAAGAATACAAATAGGGAGAGACAAGAATGAATTTTGGAACCGCAAGAAACGTTCCAAAGTTCAAAGGAAATCGAGCCAAACGAAAGAGATTCAAACTCGAACGAAAGTGATTCTGTTAATAAATTTTCTATATATGCTAAGTTTTTCCTAGAGCCAAAGCTCTGATACCAACTGTAACAACCCGTTGTTTTGGACCATTCAAATCGACAATAAATCCACACATGTCTGACTTGAATAATTCAAAATATCAGATTGTTAATTTAAATTTGGCAAAACTCAACATATGCAATAAATAAATCAACCACAGAACCACAGACACAGAGTAATACAATAATACGCAGCGGAATAGATAAAATAGTAGTTCATGAAGCTACTATATAAACATCAGAGTTAGAAATAAAATACAACAGAATATCTCAAATGCAGTGAAGTCTCTAGTACAACAGATGACTTCTCTGAACAAATCAACTAGAAGAGCTGAAAGCTGTGGCGATAGTTGGATCTCCAAAGGAAGCTCCAAACTCCAAGGGTGAGTCTCAAATGCTGTATAACTCGGTCTGACCCGAGCGTAAAGCAAAACACAAAACACTCGAGTCAGGATTAACATTCTTATATCAATAAATCCAACTCAAGCGAAATATCAATTGAAATATAAGTAACTTAAAGGATGTTTGGGATAACCATCCTCTAAGGATCTTCGGAACTATCTACAAGGTGGGAATATACACTATAACACCGTGGTCATTTCAATTTAATTTATACCTCAAAACCCAAATATCATTTCATTTCAAATATATCTATTTTTTTCCGAAATAGTATATATATATTAAATGATTTAAAAAGTAACGTATTTATAATTTCCTCAAGTTTCACAAATCTATTCAAATTGACCCAAATTCTAAATTTCAATTTAATTCAATCTAAATTTTCCATTTTAGTTTAATTCAGTTTCTAAATAACAATTCAAATTATATTGATTTCAAATACAGATCTGAATCACAAAATAAACCATTTAAATTCCAATATATTTCAAAGCTTTAATATTCAACATTTCAAAGTTCAATTTAACAGTTTCATATAGATCTTGATTTAACTTTATTATTACTTAATCTGGGGATATTCACTTAATAAATTCAATATCATTTACTAGCCTTAAATTTCATTTTTACTAAATATTTCCCTAAATTTATTTAAATAAGAAATATTCTTTAAATTATTTAAATTAAACCCAAGTAAAAATCCTATCTTAAATCTAAATTTCCATAAGTTTCAAATTTGTTTAATTAAATAAAATTCTTTAATGAATACAATTTCACTAAATTCAAATTATTACCAAAATCTATTTTGAAATATAAATTTTATACTTAAACATATTATATGAATTAAATCCATCTTAATTAAATTAAATATTATAATTAAATATATATATATATATCATTACCATTCATATATAATAATTTAAGAATCAACATTTATTTAACCCATATATTTCTTCCCAAATCCATAGAATTTATTTTCAAAATATTTATATATATGGACCAACGGTGTCTGTATATATATCTATCATATGGTTAAGTGATACGGATATTTATCATTTCAATCCGTAATTTAAATATATACGGGTAGATATCATTTCAACCCGTAATCCCAATTTCAATTCAAATGAAAATCGCTTGGGTTTATCATTTCAACCCATGACGATTTTCTCCTATTCTAAAGTCCATTCGGGTATGTATCATTTCAACCCATAGTGAATTCTATACTAACAGGGAACTTGCAGAGTGATATCAAATAATATAAAATACAACAACAGACATATATCATCAATAACAATATAATATACACAACATGATATGGTGTCATATCCTACAGGTGAACAGTTACAGATAATAACATATATAACAATTTAAATAACTACAGCAGCATATTTCAATTATCATTTCAATTGAAATCAAATTTAATGAATAAAAGAATGTAAATCGTGAGTGATTGCTCACCTTTCGAGGTTAGAGAGATAGACAATGAAGTTGAGTTATGAAATGCAAGCACGACTTCCAAAGCAAAGTTAGATGGTACAATTTCGACGGAAAAGCTGATAGATAGAAATTGATGAGAACGGATCAAATTAGCTTGATAAAATTGAAACGAAGATTATATGATTAATTTATTACTTTCTTTCAAAATGAACGTTAAATCAAAACACGCATTTTAAAAATGAAATATATATATATATATGCACACCCATGAAAACCATATAACTTTAAAACGCTTCCATTTCATATTAATGTTAAATAACAAATATATAATTATTCAAAATGTCACATATATAGTATATTCATTTTATGGTTGTCGTTTCCATATAATAAATATTCATTTTAAACCAATATTAAAATAATATATATGTATAGTTAAAAAAATCAATGTTCTAACATAAAACACATATATTAAAGATCAACACACATATATATAATATCTTTTGAAATGAATACTTATGTATATATATAATTATTATAGTTAATTACTTTCCTTTTCAAAATATCCAGCAGGAAATCAAACAAACTTATGCACATATATGTGCAGATAAACAATATTCTTTATAATACATTGTTAACTTACTCCTTTTTTTTCTCTTTCCTTTTTTTTTATTAAACCTTTATATATAACAAAATATATGTATAAAATAAAATATTTGTATATATAAAAATCAAAACGTTTCAAACATATATTCAAAAACTGGATCATATAAATAACAATGTATTTAGTTAACGCATAGTATAAAATTCATTTATATAACACTCTTATATATATATATATATAAATCTTGTATAAGTAAACCTTTATAGCTTCATAACTTATTTACTTTCACATATAACAAGATCTGTACAAAAGAATGCAAATTTTTCTCAAATCCTTTTGAACGTTTATAAGAAAAATTTTAAACAATAAATATACCTTCTTATTTAGGAAAGGAAGTAAGCATGCACTTGTAGGAGAAACGTGAGTGGAGGTTGAGGGTTGTAGGCGGTGGAAAGTGAAGAGGGGCGGAGATAGCTTCAGGCGATGGGTATATACGTCCTGCAAATTTTTTTTTTTTTATCTGGCGTAGGCCATGGAAAAATTTGGGAGGAGGAAAAGTAAGCAATGGTGGGGAGTGGATCTCGAAAATGAAGAAGGAGCAGGCAACAATGAAATATATGAAGAGAGAGGTAGTGGAAAGCTACAGAGAAAATTATAATATAAAAGGTAATAATAAATGAAAATCAACGTTCATGCGTTGATTCAGCAGAGAAGTTAAAGCAAATAAGAAGAGAATGGATTGATTTAAAGGAAAGGCAATGAATGGTTTAGAAATAAATAAAATGTAAAACGTATACGTTTTAATTTCAAAAAGGAAAGAAATAAATACGGGGATGGCAATAGTCAAAATGCACGTTTAGGCTAATAATAGAATATAAAAGTAAGAAACTCAAAAGGATAGGCACAGAGATGTGAAATCAAGGAGACAAGGGAAGCAAGTGATCTTTCAAATTTATAACGTTGGCAATAAATATAGAATAAATGAAAATTAATAGATGGATGCAAGTATGAGGTGGAAAGTGAAAGCAAAGTGAAGTTGCAAAAGTGGAAATTTGATTTATAAACACAATTGAAATATGAGCCTTTGCCCAATCAATGTAAAAAAAACGTACACAAATAAATGAATATGGGACAAATGAAGATGAAGAGGGAAAGAAATAAACTATTTATGGGCGTTGAATTTATAAAAGGGACCATGATGTGTACAATAATTGAAATGAAAACGTACACAAATAAATGAAAACCAGTGAAGTTAAAAAGGCAATAATAGTGTAAATGTGAATCGTTGCCACATAAACATATAAAACGTATACAAATCTTTTACCGGTTATGTGATGGCAACGGTCACCCTTAATTGAGCTGAATAATAAAAGCCAATGCTTTGAACGTATGCCATAAATTAAGTAACAGACACTGATTTCTAAATTTATTAGTAGCTAGGAATAGCAACGTTTGAACGTGAATTGGAAAGCAATTAATAATGTGGTCCAGCCTGTACGTTTCAAATTTTGAAAACGAAGAAAATAGAAATGGAACAGGTTGCAAAAAGGAAAGCCACACATATAAATGGAATAAAACGTTAACAATGAAACATGCCACATTCAATGGAAAGAAACTGAAATGATAACGTCAAGCACGGGAATTAAGGACAATAAAGTAGAAAGTATGAGAAACGTAAAAGTGAACAAACGAATGAATCCAAGCTACAGATATATATATATATATAAATGATGTAAAATATTATGTTTCTACCAGAGAGAAGAGAAAATGTTTGAAATGGAATAAATAGGGAAGGAACAATCCCGAAATGAAATAGCAACGGATAGAAAATTAAAGAGCTACAGCATGAATACAGGGAGTAATAAAGGTATGGTATTGATTGGATTGTAACTGATGTAAAACTTGAATGGACAGGGAAGAAATAAAATTTATGGTAACAGTCGATTCCCTTGATTTCATGCAAATTTATTTTCAACAATTCTTAACCGATTTGAATTTAATAGAATTACATAATAAATAAACTTTCATATAATTAATTGAAAATTTACCATTTGCTATATTTAATTATATGTAATCCAAATAATTTTTTTTTCAAAATTTTATTATTAATAATTTCTCAAAAATCCAATTCAATACGTTATAAACCAATTAAAAATTGCTAAACTTTTATGGGTCGTTACAATTTTTTTCATCTGCTGCCCTAACCAGACGTCTAGACCTTCGAACCAGACTTCTGGTTGCCTTTTCTGGGCAACAATTTGCCTAGGCCAATGATTCGGAAGCGATCGGAGGCAAGGGATTTATGCCAAGCGACAACCCAGCCCTATAGGATCTTCGATACACCCCAAATATCATGTCCAATAACCCATAGTTGGATTTTCATAAAATTGGACTTCAAAAAACAAAAATTGGAAAATTTACTAAATCAATTCAAATCAAAAGAAAATGAACATGAATAAATGTTAGGAATTCATACCTAACAACAATGAAAACTATAGACATAGATGTGAGTTCAAAAACTCACCTTTAAACCCAAAACAACAAGTGAGAAGCTTTAAAACAAAGGAAAGATCAACCACACTTCAACTTCGACTCTAGAAGCTCCAATCTAAGATCATAAGAAAATATTTCCTAAGTTAGGTTATAGGAAATTTCTGAAATTGGAGAGAGATGGAGGTGGAGAAGAAGAAGGGGATGCTTACCTAAGCTTCTCCTTGATTTTAGAGCAAGAACTTGAATTTCCTAAGAGAACTAGGGCTTAGGAATTTTAATTTCCCATTCTTTCCCCCATTTTTCTTTAGCTTGAAAGTGTTAGGAAATGGAATGAATGAATGAAGAGGAGTGGGGTGGAGTTAGGGCATTATGTTGGGTTAGAGGGCTGAAACCACTACGCCATAGATTGCATACTGCAACACACAAGAAGTGATGCAGAAAGTGCCAAATAATGTTGCTGGAGGCCAAAAACGAGCTAAGACAACACTTTCTCGGTGTTGCATTTTGCCGCGTTGCCGCAGACTCAAATGCAACATCTTTGTGACCCTAAGGCAACATCGGTTCTGTTGTTGCCACAGGTACTAAATTTACTAAAAAGTGGGTCCCACAATCTGGGCCCCAACATGTGGGGCCCACTAATTCTGTTAACCAACTTAACGGAACCGTTTTGTGGGGCCCACATTCATTAATCTATGGTAACACTTTTACCAATAAAATGGCAAAACTTTTTCAGTTTATTACCACATTTAACATCACATACTGCAACATTATATCATATCTACGGCAACACTTTTTGCAATTTAAATTGGAAATGTACTACAACATCATACTACTGCAACATTACACTGCATTTCATAGTAGCCAAAGAGCTATTAATTTCATAACAGCCAAACAACAAGTCGTTTCATAACAGCCAGCAACACAAGTTTTAGTCAAGTACAAAATAACAAACATAGCCAGTGCATTCATATTAACAGCCAGTACATACTAATTAAATTCTACATACTACACGTGAATTCATCTTTGCGAGCCTCCAAATTTCATGCTTCCGAGCCACCAGTACCATCAGTGCCTCTAGTGGCTCCAGTGCCAGTTTCATCACTGCAGACGGTCGCACAAAGACCCGCAACATCAATTTGCATGTCAGGGTTAGCTTCGCCTAATTTCTTAAGCACCCATGACAAGTTCTCCTGAACTTTTCGGTTCACCGTTGCATCAAATTCATCTTTGACCCTCTTGTTCACCTTTGCTTCGACTTCTTCAACTATATTTTCCTTTATCTTCGCTGCCAGCTCCTGTATGTATGTGCTTGTTGTTGGGGCATCTTTTGAAACTTCTGCAGACTTTGTGTGCCGTCCTATAAGCCAAGTTGGACCGTGCCGCTTTCCATCAGAAATCAGTTCTTGAACAACTTCATCACTTCCTCCTTCACCTATTGCTTTTTGAATCTTATCCTGCAAAATAAAGCAGTTTCAAAATGTGACATTAAATAAAATTAACAAATATAACATCTGAAGCAGTTTCAAAATGTTGATGCGCAAAATGAAGCATTTTTTTGACATCTGAATGAAGAGAAATTAAAATTCTTACAACTCTATACTTCATTACTGAAGTATCGGTCTTGTACACCTTTCCTTCTTTCCGCTTGCGAGTTCTAACAAAAAGCTCTCCATCTGATTCGTTGGACTGATACAAATTAAATGAAAAAAGTTAGACAGCAAAAGAATATCAAAACAATTTTCCCAGAACATATATCACTATTAAATTCAGATGTTATATTTGTTAATTTTATTTAATGTCACATTTTGAAACAGAAACTCACAGATGAAACTGTTCACAGATGCACCAATGAAAGCTGCTGTTGTTAATTTTATTTAAAAGGTTAGACAGCAACTCACAGATGCAAAAATGGAGCAACAGCAGCTTACAAGTGCAAAAATAAAGAAACGGCAAGTATAAAATCACAACATATGTAGCAACAATATCACTAACATTTTCTCGACTGTCCCAAACAAGGATACTTTTGCTGTCCCAAACATTTTCTCGACTGTCCCAAACCAACCCATCACTAAGTTTCAGAAATTATACAAACAAGGATACTGCATTCGAGTTTGCAGTACCCTAAGATGGGTGCAATACCTTAACCATCACTAAATTTGCCAAATACCTTA
Source organism: Allium fistulosum (assembly GCA_030737815.1). Classification (NCBI taxonomy): domain Eukaryota; kingdom Viridiplantae; phylum Streptophyta; class Magnoliopsida; order Asparagales; family Amaryllidaceae; genus Allium; species Allium fistulosum. The sequence continues at coordinate 1,115,587,743 of CM060905.1, forward strand.
AACACTGTATTAATAATTTCCACAGAGACGGATTGGACTCATATTTAATGTTTAATATGCATCTAACTTGCTGACATATATTGACCAAATGTGTACAAATGCATGAGCATGACGGACACTGGTTTGGAAAAGAACTGAGTTTTCTATCCCAAACAAGGGCAAAGAAAGGCTCATTTATATTTTTATAGATTTTATGTATTTTTTTAGCAAATGGTAATAATAGCTATTGAGTCGTAAATTAATGTGAAAATGCATACCCAGCCAACCATAAAAATAAGCAAAATACATACCATCTTATGCCGAATTTGAGAAAAAAGTTTTGGACCAGCAGTGTGTGTGTCTGTATACAATTTCCGACTTGCACAATTTGTAAGGGCCTTGTTCTATAAAAACATAAAATAAAGATGTTTATCTGCCTGATTTGAATGAATAGAAAGGGAAATAAATTCTGTGATAAAATTTAAAATTATACCTGAATTTTTTCATCTCCCCAATACATCAAGAGTACTCGGAAATCCGCAAGTGGAATTTCGTCCGGCCTATTTTCAAGCCTCTCATCATCAGTTTCATAGGCCATATAATGTGCCTTTTTAATACGACTCTTGTACCCCCTCCAAGAGTCACGAATTGACTTCAAAACCCAATATTCACATTCATCCGGAATAATATACCGTTGCTTAAATACAAATCAAACATTAAAAAGAACAGTCATGCTACTTTTGTGACAAGTTACATATATTTAATTAAAATTCAGCTAAGTTTGCAAATTACCTTAACATAGTTCCACAGCGTGCCTTTCAAACTTGCAGGAACATCAAACCAAGACTTGTAAGTAAGTGGAACACTCCTCTTCAGTGTTCCTAAAAAATAACTCAGTTCAGACAATACTTTGTCATCGTCTGAAACAGGTTGGCCCCGATGATTCATTTGGATTAGAACTCTTTTGTCATATGACCTTGAATGAACTTTATCCATCTTTGTTTTTCCTCTGAGCCTTCTGGGAGCTCCCACTAATGTTACAAAGTACATACAATAGTAATGAGAAGGCTAGACATAACTTAAATGAGAACTTAAACCATTAAAATCAGAACTCAATTAGATAATACCTTTAGCTTCTTCATCTTCATCTTCTTCGTTTTCAATATTTGTCGACACATTTCCGACGACAGCCTTCTTCCTTCCACTTCCACTTCCACTACTGTTATTCTTTTGGCGTTCTCGCATAGCCAAATAAGCAGACATTGTTCCTATTCCTTCATTGTGTGGTAACTCAATGCTACATGGTGGATCAACAGTTTGTGTAGGAACTGGATTTTCCCCTGCATTCGGAGTTGCATTCTTATCGGTTGCAGATTGAACATTGGCTCGTGAACGAGTTGTTGGTCCAGACTGAGGCTTTGTAATCGTAATCGTTTTGGTTCTCTAAAATACGCACACAAAAACAATAAAATAAAAAAAATAAGGAAGCTAATCTATAATTACCAACATAAAATTAAATCTTCACCTATAACGAACCTTTACTGAATTTTTTGAAGTATCATTTTCACTAGGTTCCTCTTCTTCTGGAGCATAATCTTCGCTTCCAGCTAGCATTTTTGATTTTCCTTTATTTTTTTCAAATTCATTTATCAGTCCAGTAACTAATTTAGGCATCCCAAGAGCTTCAAAAACACTATTCTTCTGCGACACATGTTTAGCTCTCTCCTTTTCATATTCTGTAAGCGATGGAGGTGGTGGAGGTGGTGGAGGTGGTAGATCATCATCCTGAAAGTAATTTAACAAGACATTATTGTAAATATTATCAAAATATGTAGAACATCATATTAGAAGATCAGATTGTAGTCTTCTTACTTGAATCTCATTTTCATCCGTATTTTCCTCTTCAACGGGAGGATTATAGAAATCCAATTTACTCCTGACACTTGCTGAGTTGATATTCAAAGTTGCATCGCTGACTTCAGTTGGATTTTTCTTCTCTGGTGTCTTTGTAGAATTACTGATCACCTTTTTCTTCTCTGGTGACTTCTTGCTGATCACCTTTTTCCTGTTCATGCGTGGACTTATAGCAGCTTCGCTCACTTGTTGATTGTCTAGCCGTGTCGACTTTCTAGGAGTAAGGACTTGATCAGTCTGTGTCTCGTTGGTTTTTGCTGGCTGTTGATTGTTTAGCCGGTCTGACTTTCTAGGAGTAAAGACTTCAGTCTGCTTCTTGTTTTTTGCTGCCTGTTGCAGACGGTGAGTGGTGACAAATTGCCGTTTCTGTGGTTTCACAGCTGCAAACATACAACGACATAAAAGTCAAGTTTATCATGTCATAAACATAATTATTTAAACTTAATTAAAGAAATTATGACTTGACCGTGTATATTAATATTCCAGTTCCTTTATTATTTATGAATTTTCGAGTCGGATGCTCAAAATTGGATCTTGGTTTAAATTCATTTGAAAGTAATCATAAATAGGTTGTTTCATTGTTAGTTTTCTTATGACCAAATTCATCAAAATAGTACAAATGAGAAGATATTTTTATACCTGGACACAACAGATTCTTCCATGGGCGTACAATGACATGTGGCTGCATTTGTTTCATTGGCTCAATTTTATCATCGACCACGGTGTCGACATAGAAATCAATGTGATCACCATTATTTTTTATTTGCATGAACTCCCACAGATCTGCATCATTGCTCACCAATTTCCACCCACTCATTGTACCTTTCCATGAATATACTCCTCCAATTTCAGTGTACTTTAGCTCTTCCTTGACATACTCCATCAGTACTGTGTAAGAAAACATATCCAGATCAACGCCCTTGACAAAACTCTCTTCTCCACCAACATATCCATTCTTCTCAAATTTTCCCTTGTGATGGAATATAAGATTTGCCTCCATCCTACACAAAATGAAGGAATTAACATTAGAATGACATAATTACAAATTAAAATAAACCAACTGCATTATAAAATAAAACAGTCATTTCACTAAAATGTAATAAAGGCAGAAACACTAAAAAAGAGACAAAAAAAGCCACAAATATGACACATCAGTTACAACATTTAATCAAGGCAGAAACAACATTTTCTAACTTAAATTTGGTTACTTAATTAAATATGATAGTGATACATAGAAATTAAGAAGCATTTTCTTTCACTTTGCTAGGTGGAAGGCGGATTTGTCTTATTGGGACATCATCTCTACACCAGCGAACATCAAAAATCTTGATTTCGCATTTCATAAGCAGGCTGGATATCATTCAAATCTTCATTTGCATCTTCGCTTTCGATTTCACACCAGTCTCTCGGCAATTTCTTGATAACATTGTGGCACATCTTATCAATTGGATCTTCTATATAAAACACCTGTTGTACTTGTGAAACCATAACATAAGGATCAGATTTCTGGCACAATCGATTAAAATTGACACGAGTCAGCCCATATAAATCTTTCTCTTCTTGGTACCAACAACACTTAAATAAAACCACACTAAATTCTCCCCAATAATCTAGTTCTAATATTTCCTCAATTGATCCATAGTAATTAACTTCACCAACCAATGGATTTTGATCTTTCGAACTTGCAAAGCTAGTAGTCAAGGCTGTCAAAAATACACCACTGTTTTGTGTTGTACATTTGGCATCTCTGAACTTTGTATAAAATCTGTATCCATTGATAACATATCCAGTAAATCTCTTAGCTGTTGTAAGAGGGCCCATTGCAAGCAGTTGTACTTCTTTTGAAATGTCCTCCTTTTTCCCAACCTCTTCCTTTAACCACTTCCAAAATTCTTGACTGTGTTCTCTCTCTCTTTTATATTTTTTTGATAATGCATGACCATCAACTAAAGCTCGATGTTTCCTAGAATAAAGACCTGGTTAATAAAAGATGGACACAAAATTTCTAATTCTTCAATAATTACTAAAATAAAAATAAAACTTAAAAACTTACTCAAGTAAACTCTATATTTCCTTGTTACCACAATTGAATAGAACGTAACGGTGACATGCCGTCCATTGAGAATCTTTTAGATGAATACCTTTTCCATCTTTGTTTCTTCTTGTGCCAATAGGATATTCCAGATTCTGTGGACAGGTTTCAAATTTCATTTTTCCTGCTCCATCGCCACCTAAGAACCTTGAACAGAATATCAAACATTCTTCTGCAATATAACCTTCAGCAATGGACGCCTCAGGTTTATTTTTGTTGCGAACATATGATTTCAGTTTACAAAGATAACGCTCAATAGGAAACATACAACGAAGATGTGCAGGTCCACCATATTCAATTTCCTTGCATAAATGAACTAGCAAGTGCACCATTATATCGAAGAAAGCATTTGGGAATATCATCTCAAATTGACAAAGAATTTCCACAATTTCCTTTTGTAGCCTCTTGAGATCAGCCAAATTGATAATTTTACTCCAAAGACTTCTTAGAAATGCACCTAATCTTATCATAGGTAGTGCAACTTCAGGTTTTACAGATTTCTTCACAGCAAATTGCAGCAAGTAGTGGAGAAGAAAATGAGCATCGTGGCTCTTATACCCTGCAATTTTCCTCTCTTTCTTGTTTACATACTGGCTGATATTAGCTGCACAACCATAAGGCAGTTTAGCATTCTCCAACACCGAGCAAAATATTTCTTTCTCCTTGTTCGTCATTTCAAATATGGCAGCCCTGATCTGAATGTAATTCCCATCAACTGATAGAACTGGATGAAGGACATCCCTAATGCCTATCTCTTGTAAATCATACCGAGCACTTAAATGGTCTTTCGACTTCCCATCAATATTTAGTAAAGTACCAAGTATGTTATCACAAATGTTTTTCTCTATGTGCATAACATCAAGGTTATGTCGACATACATTGTGACTCCAATATGGTAAATTAAAAAATATTGACTTCTTTTTAAAAGGGGATTCATTTTTATGCTTGTTGACCTCTTTCTGCCCAAAAATATTTTCATAACCAGCCAACAATTCTTCAATGTCTGTCCCGGATAAAATTTCCGGAGATGTCCCCATTTCAATTTCACCATTGAACCTTTTCTTATCAAACCTCCACTTGTGTTCCGGATCTAAAAATTTCCTATGATTCATGTAGCACATTTTTCTACTATGTTTCAAGTAAGTTGAAGAAGTCTCGAAATGGCATACGGGACAAGCTAAATAACCCTTTGTGCTCCAGCCGGATAACATTGCATAGCCCGGAAAGTCGCTGATCGTCCATAACACGCTTGCACGTAACGTGAAATTAGCACCAGTTAAGGCATCATAAGTTTGTATGCCAAGACCCCATAATTCTTTCAATTCTGCGATAAGAGGCTGCATGTAGACATCAATGCTATTCTTAGGAGACTTTGGACCAGGGATAAGGGTTGAAAGTATCAAATTTTCTGGCTTCATGCATAACCAAGGTGGAAGGTTATAATTTACCAATATGATTGGCCATGTGCTGTGAGCAGTAGTCATTGTACGAAAAGGACTGAATCCATCAGCGGCTACTCCTAACCTGATATTTCTGTTTTCAGATGAAAAATGAGGATATTTGGCATCCATCGCCTTCCAAACCTCGCCATCAGCTGGATGTCGAAGTCTGCCATCATTTTTTCGTCCCACTGCATGCCATATCATAAGTTCTGCATACTCCTTGGACATGAACATCCTTTGCAGCCTTGGTTTTAGTGGAAAATAACGCATCACTTTTGCTGGTACTTTGTGAATCCGCTTCTCCGGATCATTGTCAACAGCCGCTTTCTTTTCCTTTATAACCCACCTTTAAACACCACAAGTTTTGCAGTTATTTTCCTTTTCATTTTCTGCCCAATATAGCATGCAGTCATTTGGACATGCATGTATTCTTTGGTAATCGAGGCCTAAATCTTTAATGATATTTTTGGTAGCATTGAAAGAAAAAGGGATGTGGGCTTGTGGAAAAGCTTCTTTTAGCAACTCTAATAAATCGGTAAATGCAGACTCGGTGATTCCATGTAGGCATTTTAAAGAATAAAGCCTGATGATGAAACTTAATCGCGAAAATTTAGTACACCCGGGATATAATGGCTGCTTTCCCTCTTCAACATGATGATGAAATTTTCTAGCATTGGCATCTACTCCATTTGCTCCATCAGAAGATCCACTTTCATTGTTCTGCATATTTCCATAAGTATGATGCAACATCTCATCGAGATTATCTCCAAAATTTATTCCCGCTTCACCATCCATATACTTATCGCTCCTTTCAGGATCTACACAGGAAATCTCACAAATCCATTTCACGTACAATTCAGATGGACCATTCCAAATCAGATGGTCGTAGACTACCTCTTGACGATACCACTTGCGATTATGACACTTTTTGCAAGGGCATGCAATTTCATCACCTACCGCGAATCTAGAAAAAGTATTTTGAATAAAACGCTTCACTCCACTGATATATCCTTCACTAAACTTAGGAAGTTCTGCCCATATTTTTTCCTCGTCATTCATCACTAATTTAGACACAAATAACATACAAGTTAACTCACAAGTAAAATCAGGAATATGATTACACCTTAACTGACAAGTAAATCAGTAAATTAGGCAACACAACAATCAAATCAGGAAAAACTTGAAATATATATAGAGTGATACCTTAAGCAGAAGATTAAATCGAAGCCCTAACTGAAATTCGAATCCCAAACGAACCCTAATTGAAGACCTAATTGAAACACCAAAGCCCTAATTGAACTTGAACTCGAACTTGCCCTAATCGAACCCCGATTAAGCTTGCAAACTTGAACTTTTAGCCCTAATTGAAACAGCGATTGAGAGTGTTTGAGCGTTTGTGAGGCTGAGTGTTTGAGAGGTTGAGCGGCGGAGTGTTATTTTGTTAAGTGTTAAGTTTTGCCGCTTTCTTCCTGCTTCCGGCGTTCTTTTTTCAGCCCGCTCATTTTTTATAATATTTTTATAAGTCTATAGCTACTGCAACATATGTTGATATCTATACTAACATCCTGAAGCTAATGTTGCAATAGACCTTTGGATCGGTGATCCATTTTAACAATTGGATTAAATGTAGACCGTTGGATCGTATTCACGTGGATTGCTAATTTTATTAATTTTTTAATTTGAATACAACTATAGTTACTGCAACATCTTGTTGATACCTATGCTAACACCTTGAAGCGTGTGTTGTAATAGACAATAATCAGCATACCTATCGTTACATTGTAGTTAGCAACACCTTGTATTTTTGTTGCGATAGGTCATCTATGGCGTAGTGAACCCAAACCCAAAGCCTAATAGAAAAATACCAAAATTCCAATAAACTCCAAACATATCGATGTTTATACTCAAAAAGGTTGTAAACGCCATTTTGGACTCAATGGAAGTAGTCTCGAGTCCCAATTCGACTCTTTACAAAAAGTAACATTTCGGATCTTAATCCGATTAACGATGCTATATTTAAATAAAACATTTAAATATATAATCGTGAAATATGCGGGTTGTTACACCACCTACCCACTTACCATGATCCCCTATTAAGAGCTAATGCACATTATTAAAGCTACATGCACATTTAAATGAAAGATTATGCTCATGCTAACTTGGAGTTTACATTTCCTAAGAGGGTATTTTTGGTAGTCCCCTAAAATATGCATTAGGGTTTTAGGCTTGAATAAATACTCCATATGTTTCATGTAATGAGCTCTTAGCCTCCTCTTTAGTTAGTTAGGCCCAAAAATAAACAAAAAACTCTCTTTTCTTTTTCATGCCTACTTAGCCATTTTCTTCTTATGTAATTTTCTTATATGCAATTTTAATTCATGCTCTTTTCTATTTACATGTTTTCTTTTCTTTTATGTTATTAGCTTAGATTTTGTTTTATGTAAGTAGATTAGCTCTCATTTTATTTTAATTAGCTCTCTTTTCATCTTGCTTTTGTTTTATGTTGAAGTATACATTTGTTGACATGATAACAAATAGGAAAAGCTAAACCCCTTCAATTTAGGGGTAATGAAGCTCTCTTAATCATGTAGATTCAACATATTGATAACTTGTGATCCTTTTTTGTGCCTAATAACAATGTTTGATGTGGTCAAACTTTGTTGTTTTTCTTTGAAATTTATACCTATGTTGTTGACACCAAATATGCTATGTTTAAACAAACATAAACACAAATTACATCTTTATCTACATATGATTATAATGAAGTGAATTTTAAAATCAAAATTTGATGGTCTATATTACTAATCAATAGTGAATAGATCATGCTTAGAATAAATTTTATTTTCAAGTTCATTAACATTTTCATGAGAGTTAACAATTGGTTTAGTGGGTATATTAAAGTCTGATGGTTTATGTTGGGCTAATTAATAGCACAAATAGGCCATACTTATGATAAACATATCAACTAAATTCACTAATGACAAAACAGAGATCATAATTTCATCTTGTTGATTTACGTGATCATAAGAAGGAAATTACCTCTAAATTGCCTTCTACTCTCATATTTTTATCCACTTTTAGTTTTTGTTAGTTTCTAGAAATTTTTAGCTAATCACAACTTCAAATCTTGGTTTAATTTGATTGAGTAGAAATTTAAAAATCATTACAATTCCCTACAGATCGATCCGTACTCGCCACGTGCTAAAATTTTACGCCATGCGCTTGCGGTTATTTTTAAATTAAAATTTTATCAGTTATTTTTTAACTCGATGGAAAATTAGCCGAATCAATAATTTTTTGGCGTCGTTGCTGGAGAATTAATTTGATTTTAATTTTTACTCTTCGAATTATTTGTTGTTTTATTTTTGTGTGCTTTCATTTTGTGTGCTAATTCGCATTTTAAAAAAAATTTATGTTGTGTGGTTGTTGTTTGATTTTTGCTTGCATTTTGATTGTGTGCTTGTTATTTTCCCATTAGCATTTCTCTTTTAAAAAAACTCATACACAATTTGTAAAAACATATATATTCACATTCGTATT